>JAOPSE010000009.1:110928963-113452802 GCA_029449295.1 Zea luxurians | reverse complement strand
GCCATAGTGAAAATATATTTTCTCCAGACTTATGGAGTCTAAAAAGTCACTGAAGCACAAAAAATCGTTCCTAAGAGAGCGCGTGGCTAAAAAAGTATATCACAAGAATCTCCGAAGCTACAAAAAGTCATTCTACGGAACGCAACGTAAGTTTGCCGAAGCTACAAAAAGTCGTTCTACGGAACGCAGCGTAAGTTTGCCGAAGCTACAAAAAGTCGTTCTACGGAACGCAGCGTAAGTTTGCCGAAGCTACAAAAAGTCGTTCTTAAAGGAGCGCAGTGTAAGTTTTCTGCTCAAAAGTCGTTCCAAAGAGAATGCAGAGCCAAATACCGCCGAAATATAAGGCGAAGCGTGAAAAGTCAACGCGAATACCGCCGAAATAGAAGGCGAAGAAGTTCAAAAGACGTTCCTAAGGGAATGCAGAACTTACAGCAAAAAGTCAGCGCTGATACACCGAAAAATAAGCGGTGAAGCCGAAAAATAAACGGCAAAGAGATCGTGTATTCCATTGTGGGGATGTGTGTGTGTCTTCGGCACAAATATCATCTTGCATAGCATAACATCATCACATCATTTGCATAACATAACATCATACATCATGTTGCATCAATGGCACAAGAAGGGGGTACAATGTTAACCTTCGGAGAATGCTTCGAAAAAGTGAAATTGTGCTAAGGCACAAAATAAGTTTTGAAGAGATACAGATTTATCAGCTCTGAAGTGGAGGAAAAAGTGTATTGTTGACGAAGCATCAGTTTTATGGCGACGCTTGAAGCATTTTTATGTACTTTGATATCGAGGAAGAAGCTCTATTATTGACGAAGTATTAATGTCTCTGCGACGATTGGAGGATTTTTCACAAAGCATAAAAATTCTTCTTTACGAAGCATGAAAAGAAGGGAAGGTGTTTTTTCGCCGAAGGCTCAAAAACGATATGTACAATAAAAGTTTCATGCATCGCAAAGAAATGAATTACAAAGCCATTTATACATTACATTAAAAACTCATGAGCGCCAAATATTACAAGCATAGTCCAGCAAATGTTACATTAATATTCTAACAATGTTTTTAAAATATCTATTATTCTTCCTTCAAAACTTTGTCCGCAGCTTCGGTTAGCAGTTGTAACGACTTCGTCCAAAATGTTTTCAGCCATATTAATGATTTCTCGATTCCTTTGCCTTTGGTTCGATTAATGACTCAAAGGGCTCTGGGGGAGGGGATAGTTCGGCTGTGACAGAAGACGTAAATAAGTTCGAAGTCACAAAAATAAAAAATAAAGTTAAAAGCTATTAAGCAATACCTATCCGCCTTTCGAGTTCCGCAGCTGCTTCAGCTGCCTTCGTTGCTTCCCTTGCATCGTGAGTATCTTTTTCGCTCTTTTTATTATTTCGTGGGCCATCCCTCGGCCGCCATTTTCCCAGATGTCAGTAAAGAATTTTTCACCAACTAAGTTCGCTTCGGCCGAGGGATCCTTCGTGTCATCAATAGATAAAGTAGCTTCGGCTTGGGCCAAAGCTTTCACATGATGCAACCTGACTTCTCCAAAATAGCTGCAATTCCCCTCGCACCTGAGAAGGCACAGACATCCCCACGGTCATTTAAAATCTCCTCAAAGGCTTCGGCCTCGTTGCTAATCCACTCAATTGGCCCCTCGGGATCGCCCCGTATGAAGTTGTTCTTCACTTGAATATGCGCCAACATTGGCGAAACTAGTTTTTTTTTTCCCACACATTCTATGGATTTTTCATAACATCTTTCTTTTGAAGAGCGAAGATCTACAACTGTTTTCCCAATAAATTTTCCAGTAATCACTAGCGTCTCGGTCAGCTTCGGCAATAGCACATTTTAATTTTGCTTCAGCCAGCTGTTTCCGAAGATCCTCAGTTTTGCATTTCTGGGCTTCAGCTTGGGCTTTGGAAGTAGCTTCATCTTCTTTTATTTGTTCACCAATGAGTTAAATATTTTATCTTTTTCAAGACCTTCGTTCCTTAGTTCAATTATTTCGAAACGAAGGTTGTTCAAAGCTATAGTGCATCCTTCGTCTTTGGCACTTTTCTGCGCCCGGAGGGCGTTGCTAAGAATGAGGCCCTACGAAAGGAGTGCGGTATTAAGTATAAGCAAATAAAAAATCTTTTGTTTTTTAAGTACAAAAAGCTCATTCTCGTACCTTTAAACTATTATATGCTAAGCTATCGGCCAAGTCATCTTTTGATAGCACCGAAAGCCCGTCTTCTAGTGTCAGGAATCCGAAGCTTCTGCTCATCTCCCGGCAGACAGAAATCTCCTTGCTGTCTGGGAGACAATACAAGAAATCTTCTTCTCCGCTGCCGTTGAATATCAATGCCCTCTTTAGATATTTCAGTTTCTGGGCATAGTATTGAGCTTCTCGCTTTTCTTCTTCAGATAACCTTTTTCCCGAAGCATGTTGTACAATATAATTGAGAACTTCGGAAGATGCTTCAGGAGTAGGAGTGGCAGTTTTTTCAGGCAGAATTTGTTTTGTAGCTTCTTTTTCCGCCTCCTTTTCTCCGATTTCCAAGATTTTTCCTTGGCGGGCTCTGAAGGTCCAGCTTCGGTCTCGGCCTGGCTCTTTGCAGCTTCGGCTTTGGTTAGTTTTGTCTCAGTCTGCGTTTTTAAAGCTTCGGCAGTTTTCCCTGGAGTAGAGCTTGAAGTTTTTATCGTCTCTAGCACATCCAGTACGTTGACCATCCTTTTCCTGGGTCGCTGTAAGATCTTTTTGTGCCTTCGGCGCTGACATTTCTGCCGAAGGGCTTATAACTTCTAATATATTTGTTCTTTTGACCTCTATCTCTTCAATATTATCGGCCTTCGGCTCAGTTAATTTGGTCGTTGATGCCTTCGGCATTGCAACCGACTCTTCAATCTTCTGCGTAAGCACAGTTTCTTTGGTTTCAGTAGCCGAAGAGGTCTCACCGCCAAATTCGGGCACTGTGGCCGGTTCAATATAGCGTGGTCGGTGAGTAAGAACCTTCATCTTTCTCCTCTTCGATGCGGGCTCACTCGGAGCAGCTGAAGTAACATCCTTCCTAGAAGTTGCACTCTTTCTCTTCTGCCCCCTTGGCGGGTAATGGTAGTCAGGATACATAAATCCAATAGCATCAAAAACTCTATTTAGCCTCTTCTTTTTCCGGCTCCCGAAGGCCGCAGATAACGCATTATCTTCCACTTTGGAGTATGGCCCAAGCAGTTCATCACTTGTAGCTTCGATACATTTCAGCCAGTCATCATTTGGCTCATCAAATTTATCTCCATATTTGAAGTTGTATTTCAGTCGAACCAGCTCTCCCTCGCCAGTTTTAATGACAGTCTCCTTCGGCATTTCCCACTTCTCTAAAAGTGGCCATATTCTGAAGGCTATGTGCTCCTGGATTAGGTCCCTTGTCCCGATGAAAGAGCAAACGTGCTGAAGGCCCTTCGGCATCCTTCGGCTGCCTCATCAATCTCTACCTTCGGTTTCCGAAGGCGAAGCGCTGCCAGATAGGACACATGATGATATCTTTATGTCTTCTCGTGCCTTTAAATCATATTTCACATAGAACCATTCTTTCATCCAGTCTCCGGGCCATCTCTTCTGAAAGGTCGGCACGGGGCAGCTTGAGCCAGAACGAGCGACGAAGCTATAGCAGCCAAAATTGTTATGATACTGTTCTTTACCCCAGGGCTTCGTCTCGTATAAAAGTTCGTGCATGCTACAAAAACTTTTTGCACTTGGTTCCAAACCTTGACTCCTCACGGCCCAAACGAAGATTCCCATTCTTATGATGGCTTCGGGAGTAATTTGGTGAAGAAAAATCCGGTATATCTTTAAACTTCAACCACAAATCTGCTTAAGGGGAGCCGAAGCCCAGCTTTGAAAAAGCTTCGGTAGATCACGACTTCATTCTCTTCCGGAACAGGAGAAGTCATGTCTCCGTTGTCAGCCCTCACAATAGATATGTCTCGAAAATACCTTCCTCTCATGTTATCAAGATGACTTTGCCTGATAGTCGACTTTCCGAAGACTGCGTGACTTGGTCGCCAGGGCGATCTTCGGAGTCTTTGCCCCCACTTTCCACATCATAACTATCGCTGTCATCATATCTTCAGATAAGCCTTCTAGAATTTCTTTTGTAATCTTTTCTGTGTTGGTCTTTGCAATTGACTCGATGAATCCAGCAGTTTTTTCCTTAAGAAGCTTCTCCTCTTCGGTTAGCCTCGCTTCAGCAACTGTCTTCTTGTCTTGAGACATTTTATCTTTGGAATTGACGAAAACTTCGAATCCGAAGCTCAGGAGCTCAGAAAACTTAAGAAATAAGGCAATTGTTGGAAAGCAAGAGCTAAGAAATCAAGCAAAGCAAATTAGGCGTATCAAATGTGCTCGGGGTGAGTTCCTATTTATACACCCAGCGCGCTCCAAATTGGAGGGCCCTGGCTGTCATTGTCTGTTGCTATTCTAGCAAAAGGAAGGTGTTTTTCGGACCTTCGGCTTAGGGCCTTCGTCCATATCGCAATCTGAATTCGTTATTCTAACAAATTAATCTTGCAAGGGGCTACTGTTGGGGGCCTTCGTCTTCGAAGGTCCTCAAAAACATGATTTAGCAATGTTTCTGGAGTATGATACAAACAGGTACCTTTGAACTCGGATCAGAACCACAACGTGGAAAAGCACAAAGAATACGAAGGCTGGCGCAGAGCCGAAGTTATGCGCAGGGGAGCTTCAGCATGATAGCAGAAAAGGTAACCGACTTAAAAGGGAAAAGGCTATTCAGACCTCGATGAATTACTATAGAGCCATTAGCAAATGTAAAGGGCATAAGTGTAATTTTACATGGGCTGCGTCCCGTGCCTATAAATAGATGAACAGTGTCCATGTACTGTTCACGCTGATTTGGCATTTGCTTTTGCGTCACGCTTGTACTCTTACCTTCTTTCAAGCCGAAGGTACATTTATAATTTGATATCATTTCTATTTTTCCATAATAATAAAATAGAAATGAGTTGATGATAATGCATGACTGTTATTTTTTATATTTCATATGGTTCCCTCTTCATTATTATATGTTGTGCTGATGAAGGTATGCCCTTCATAACCTTCGTCCAAAATCATTATATCCCAAGGGAAATAATGCTTCGAAGGACGAAGGACTTTAACATTTAACATTTTTGTGTTGCCTTGTTGTTAACTCATAGCATTTGAGAACAAGTCTCCAACAGGTATTGGTGCCTAGACCTCTCCACTCAAAGAGTTCTCTCGTCATGTCATCTTTGATAAGTCTGACCTCCCATTCTTCGTGTCTTCTTCTGTAGCCACCTCAGAGAACGACGCCCTCCTCAAGTTAGACTATGATATTCCCTCCCTTGCTCCTTGTCTCGTGCCACATGTAGCCCCCACTTCTCTTGTGCAACCCCACAGGGCAACCGCTTCTCCTGCACCTGTCACCACGCGCGGCCCCGGTGTCACCCGCGTCGCCTTATGCGGCCCTAATGGTCCCACGCGTCGACACGCATGACCCCGCCGCCCTTCCGCTGGCGTGGACTTCTTCATCACGCTTCGTGGAGCTGTCCACGTCTACCAACGACGTGGTCAGGCTACAGCCCTAGCTCCCTCCCGCACGGAGCCGCCAGTGTATCCACCCTATTGCCCCTCCACCGGGATCCCAACCACGTCCACTAGATGGTGAAGCGATGGGCCTGCTGGTGTCCTCTAGCCTATTGACCATCTGGTACTCTCGGCGTCCTCCTCTCCAACACTCTCCCCTGAGCCATTGTCTGTACAAAGTGCACTCACCGACCCCAACTAGCGATGCGCTATAGAGGAGTATGAGTCCCTGCAGTCGAACCATTCTTTAGAACATGGTGTCCATGCCCCTCTAGTGCCAATTTGGTCATCGGGAAATGGATCTTCAAGCACAAGCTCAAGGTGGATGGCTCTCTGGATCGGTACAAGGCACGCTTGGTCCTGCAGGCTTCACCCAGTGTTCCTGGGGTGAATCTATGATGAGACCTTTAGCCCCATGGTGGCACCATCTGGACTGTTATAACTCTATCTCTCTCACGGGTCTGGCCAATACATCAGCTCAATGTCAAGAATGCCTTCCTCCATGGCACCCTGACAGAGACTGTGTTCTGCTCTTAGCTGGTTAGCTTTGTGGACCCAGCTCACCCCAACATGGTCTGCAAGCTCATCCGGTCCCTCTATGGCCTCAAGAAGGCTCCCCGAGTTTGGTACAGTCGCTTCGCCACCTTCTTGCTCTCACAAGGATTTTTCGAGGCCAAGGCGAACACCTCCATGTTCATATTCTGTCACGGCCTGGATATTGTGTACCTTCTCCTCTATGTTGACGACATCATCCTTAGTGCCTCCTCCCCTGACCTCATGCTGCACATCATCTCCTCTCTCTCTCTCTCTCTCCAGCGGGAGTTCTGTAACACACTAAAATCCTAATTATGAGCTTAGTAAAATTTTCTGAGGAGAATCAAACTAAAGTATGTTCTAACAGGGGATTATACATTGAAAGCGCGCATTTTAAAAAAATGGCGATAATAACAAATAATTGGGTAATACTAAAAGCCTAGTAGTTCAAAATTATATCTAAATTTTGAAGCTAGAAGTTAGTCTGAAACTCAGAAGAATAAATAATAGGAAAGATATATTTAATGGGGAGATTTACTCTTTACTAAGTTATGAATCATTTAATGGAGTGATTTACTCAATACTGCATACATGCTGGTTTTCTTTTTTTGTCTATGCATTAAAATTTGAAGTGTGAAACACAGATCAAATTTGCATTTGGATTTGAATTAGGGAAAAGAAACATAAATTGAAAAATAAAGAAAAGAAGAAACCTCGCGTTGGGCCGGTTCTCGCATTCTCGACCCATCTCTCTCTGCCTTTGCTCTCGTCATGCAGCCGATTGGGCCAAGTCGGTCGGCCCACTCCTAAGCCCAACCACGCGCCTCTTTTCTTTTCTATGACAGGAAGGGCTGCCCCGTTAGTCGTCCTAGAACAACACGCGCCAACCCTTCACCGCGTGAGGGCAATGACGCGTGGGACCCAGTAGTATTCACCTACCTTGACACCGAATCTAGCTCAATCAGTGGCGACCACCGTAGATCACGGACCATTGCAATTGTCCGAGATTTTCGTGTTTGTGCTAGCCATGCACACCTAGGCATTTCCCCTCGCCCTGGGTATAAATAATCGAGTACCCCATGATCCCAAAGATCATGCACGCAGAGAAAGATTAGAGAGAAGAGGAGGAATGAGCC
The DNA here is from genome assembly GCA_029449295.1 of Zea luxurians. Classification (NCBI taxonomy): domain Eukaryota; kingdom Viridiplantae; phylum Streptophyta; class Magnoliopsida; order Poales; family Poaceae; genus Zea; species Zea luxurians. The sequence goes on along the minus strand of JAOPSE010000009.1, from coordinate 113,445,530 downwards.
TGTCATGGCTGACGGAGTGGAGGGTGGATCGACAGACATCATTGGCGGGAACTAGGTGAGATGTGTTGGTGAACTGGTGTGGGCCGTGGACCAAGTTATGGTTGTAAGAGTGGGTGAAAATTGTAATGGGCTAGCCTGTTGGCTTAAGCCTTAAATACCATCAGCCAGTTGGCTAAGGAATAACAGAGAAGAAATAGCAAAACAGAATCACACAACTCTCACGAGTTAGTTGTGTTCTCGTCATACCTCCGACAAACTCACGCCGCGGTGGTGACGTGCCAACGGCCAAGGGACGTCTCAGGTGGTATCAAAGCCATGGTCCTTGGAGTTCTACCACGACGGCGCCGTCAATGAAACCCTCGGCGCAGACGCGGATCGTGCTGGAAGCGATGGACTCGTTGGAGCAGAAGAGCGAGAGCGGTGGGATCGGATGATGCGGATTCTGGATCGACTCGGGGACAAGGTGGAGGCGATGGAGATTGGACAGCGACGCCTACAGCAGCAAGCAGAGTCCATGAAGGTGGGCCAGCAACAGCTTCAACATTAGGTGGAGGTCGCTGCCTCAGCAGCTCAGAAGGCAGAGGAGGAGCGCACCATCCTTGCTCAGCAAATGGAGGAAACCGGGAAGACGGTGTCGCGTCTTCGCTTGGAGTGGATGGCCAAGGAAATGGAAGGTATGGAATCGGAAACTGAGAGGGAGAACCGTGAGCGTAGGACTGCTGAGGAAGAGAATTATAGGCGAGAAGCAGATCGGAGGCAGGGGGTGTTCGGTGAGCAGCGAGGGAGGAACAGGGAGATTCATGAAGGGGAATTCTGTGAACAGGGGGAAATCGAGAGTATAGAGCAGCAGATTTGCCAAAAATGTCATTCCCAAAATTTCAGGGACCCGAACCAGGGATATGGATTGATAAATGTGTGGAGTATTTTTCGATTTATCAAGTATCTGAGTTCAGGTGGTCTTCATCGGCATCTCTGCATATGGTGGGAAATGCTGCTCGCTAGATGCAGGTGTATAAAAGGCAGCAAGGGTTGGGAAGCTGGGCACAGTTCACCAAAGCTGTGCGAGAGAAATTTGGTTCTGAAGAATTTCCTCAGGCGATGAGAGGGTTGCTGCATCTGACACGGAAGGCTAGGTTGGATGAGTATATTCAGGCGTTCGAGGAAGCTAGATATGTCAATTCAGTGCATAATCCAAATTTGGGTGAAACTTTCTTTGTCTCTCAATTCATTAAGGGGTTGAAGGAGGAGTTACAAGGGCATGTGATGGCCCAACTACCACGAACGGTAGATCGTGCCATTCTTTTAGCACAGATACAACAGGAGGTACTGGAGATGAATAGATTGAAATTTCAGAAGGGATCAGGACCTAATAGAGTCCAGGGAAATGTAGTAAGAGTGGAGGCTAAAATTGGTGGAGGAGGTGTAGATTTGACAAAGAAAGACAACTGAGAGATTTTTGAAGGCTGAATGGGCTGTGTTTTGGATGTGGGGAAAATATGAACCGGGACATCAAGCAAAATGTCCAAAAAGGGGTGGAGCACAGCTGCATAATCTGTCTGTGGAAGATATGGGAAGAATGTTGACAGATGAGGTGTTGTTGCAGCTATACCAGGAAGATAAGGAGAGTGAGAATTCCTGCAATCTTTCTTTGAATGCCATCAGTGGAACTGATCAAGAGGAATGTATGAGGATTCGATCAATTGTTTAGAATCAAGAGTTGGTGATGTTAGTGGATTCTAGCAGCTCCTCTAGTTTCGTCAGTCAAAGAATAGTAGATAAGCTGAAGTTGGATACTGAGACTGTTTCGCCAATCAGAGTGAAGGTGGCAAATGGTGAATTTCTGCTGAGTAACAGAAGGGTGCCTAACCTAGAATGGAGGGCTAGAGGCCATCTTTACAACAGTAATATGAGAGTGTTAGATTTGGAGGCCTATGATGCTATTTTGGGGTATGATTGGCTGAGAAGGCACAGTCCAATGCAGTGTGATTGGGACAACGGGGTGTTAGAGTTCAAAGATAGAGAAAGGGAGGTGCAGTTGAAAGGAGATGGCATAGGAAGCAAGGAGGTTCAACAAGTGTTTGTTGTGCAGTTAGAGAGGTGGATGAGGGTAATGAAGTCTGGGTGTTTGTGATGTTGGAGACAGTTCAGGAGACACCGTCTGAGAATGAGGAGAAACCACTGAAATTGATATTAGAGGAATTTAAAGATGTGTTGTTGCACCCATTGAATTACCTCCAACCAGGGTTTACGACCATCACATACCATTGCTGCCAGGTTCTATTCCAGTTAATTCAAGACCATATAGATACTCACCTCTCCACAAAACTGAGATAGAGAGACAGGTGACTGAACTTCTGGCTGCAGGTTTAATAGTTCCAAGTGCTAGTCCATTTGCATCCCCAGTGCTGTTAGTACAGAAAAAGGATGGAAGTTGGAGGTTTTGCATTGATTATAGGAGATTGAATTCTATGACCATTAAGAATCGATTTCCAATGCCCCTAGTGGATGAAATCTTGGACGAGTTAGCGGGACTCAGTTTTTTCAAGTATGGATATGACAGCAGGGTATCATCAGATACGGATGGGAAAAGAAGATGAAGTCAAAACTGCCTTCAAGACTCATCATGGCCACTACCAATTCAGAGTGATGCCTTTCAGACTCGCCAATGCACCAGCTACTTTTCAGTGTGCCATGAACACTGTCCTGGAACCATTCCTAAGGAAATTTGTTATGGTATTTTTGGATGACATCTTGATCTATAGTCCTAGTCTTGTGGAGCATTATGAGCATCTTCGGTTAGTGCTAACCAAACTGAGAGAAAAAAAATTTCTTGAAAGCCAAGAAGTGTGTTTTTGTTAAAAAAGAGTTGCAATACTTAGGCCATGTGATCTCCAGGGAAGGAGTGGCCACAGACCCCTCGAAGACTGCTACAATGTTGGCCTGGCCTCCACCACAAACTATCACGAGTTAAGAGGATTCTTGGGGCTCACAAAGTACTATAAGAAGTTTGTGAGTGGTTATGGAATTCTGGCTAGACCCCTTACCAGGCTGCTGCAGAAACAACATGGTTTCAAGTGGGATGAGCAGGCTCAGTTGGCATTTGAAGCTCTCAAAGAAGCTATGGCAACTACTCCAGTTTTGGCTTTACCTCGATTTGACCTTCCTTTTGTGGTAGATACCGATGCTTGTGAGGATGGTTTGGGTGCAGTCTTTATGCAGCAAGGCAAGCCTATAGCATACATTAGCAAGGCATTGGGGCAAAAGAATAGACATCTGTCTATTTATGACAAGGAATTTTTGGCCTTGATAATGGCAGTGGAAAAGTGGTGACCCTACCTGTAGAGGAGTCCTTTTATGATTAAGACAGATCATAAGTCTCTGACTTATTTGGGAGATCAGCAGCTTCACTCGGATCTGCAGAAGAAAGCTATGGCGAGATTGATGGGACTTCAATTTCAAATTGTGTATAAGAAAGGGGTAGAAAATCTAGTAGTTGATGCTCTTTCCAGGGTAGGGGCAATGATGGAGTTGGCTGTGATCACTGAGGTGCAGCCAGTGTGGATTCAGGAAATTCTAAACTCTTATGTCACTGATGCTGAAGCACAGAACTTCATCACACAACTGCTAGTTCAGAGTCCCAATGAGGCTGGGTTCACTCTTCAGCAGGGCATTGTCAGGAAGGGAGAGTGAATTTGGATAGGATCAAATTCAGCTCTGCGGACAAAACTGATTGCAGCTCTTCATGACAGTGCACTAGGGGGCCACTCTGGGATACATGCTACATATCAAAGGGTAAAAAAGGTGTTCTGGTGGAAGGGGCTAAAGCGGGATGTGACACAGTTTGTGCAGCAATGTCTGACTTGTCAACAGGCAAAACCTGAGAGAGTCCATCCAGCAGGGTTACTGCAGCCTCTTCCTATTTCTCAAGGTGTGTGGGCAAATGTAACCATGGACTTTATAGAAGGGTTACCAAGGTCTGATGGTTTTGATACTATTCTGGTGGTGGTGGATAGGTTCACCAAGTATGGGCATTTTATTCCACTAAAACATCCATTTACTGCACAAGGAGTGGCACAGGCATTCTTGGAGCAAGTGGTGAAACTGCATGGACCCCTAGATCAATTGTCTCTGATAGGGATAAGGTCTTTACTTGCCTGTTCTGGAAACATCTATTTCAGCTCATGGATGTGAAATTGTTGTTGTCTACTGCGTATCACCCCCAGACCGATGGGCAAAGCGAAAGGGTTAACCAGTGTCTGGAGACTTATTTGAGGTGTGTTGTGAATGCTCAACCATCAAAGTGGAAATCTTGGTTAGCATTGGCCGAATTTTGGTATAACACTACTTTTCACACTAGCCTCGGGTGTACTCCTTTTAGAGCTCTTTATGGCTATGATGCTCCCATGTTGGCTTTACCTCAGTCCACGGTGCCCAATGCTGACTCAGTGCAAGAGTGGTTAGCTGACAGGACTGCCTTTTCAGCATTACTCCGAGAACATCTAAATCGAGCACAGAATCGAATGAAGCAACTGGCTGACCGTGGTAGAACTCCTAGAGAATTTCAGCTTGGAGAAATGGTGTTGTTAAAATTACAGCCTTATGCCCAGAAAACAGTGGTGAATTGTCCTTGTCCGAAGCTTGCTTTTAAGTTCATTAGGCCCTTTAAGGTGCTTGCCAAGATTGGACCAGCTGCATATAAACTGGATCTTCCTCCTAGTGTGCAGGTCCATCCAGTCTTCCATGTATCCCAGCTTAAACCATTCAATCCTTGTTACACTCCGGTGTTCACCACTCTGCCTCCACTGGTGGATCTGTCAAAGACTGGCATCTTTCCTGAAGCAGTGCTGGACAGGCGTATGGTTCGGAAAGGCAATCATGTTGTACCTCAAGTGCTCATTCAATGGTCGGGTGTTCCAGTGCAAGCTGCTACCTGGGAAGACTACTACGTGGTAAGGAATCGTTTCCCAAGTGCCCTCGCTTGGGGTCAAGTGGGTTCTGAGGCATGGGGAACTGTCATGACTGACGGAGTGGAGGGTGGATCGACAGACATCATTGGCGGGAACTAGGTGAGATGTGTTGGTGAACTGGTGTGGAGTGTGGGCCGTGGGCCAAGTTATGGTTGTAAGCGTGGGTAAGAGTTGTAATGGGCTAGCCTGTTGACTTAAGCCTTAAATACCGTGAGCCAGATGGCTAAGGAATAACAGAGAAGAAATAGCAAAATAGAATCACACAACTCTCACGAGTCAGTTGTGTTCTCGTCATACCTCCGACGAACTCACGCCGCGGTGATGACGTGCCGACGGCCAAGGGACGTCTCAGAGCCGCTGCCGTTGTCCTGCTACCTGGGGGCATTCGGTGTCCGGAATGGGTATAGGGATGATCGTCGGCTCACATGCAAGGTGTGTGCGGCCTTGTTTGGAGGATCCCGTCACCGTAGGGAGAAGAAATTTTCGTTGTAGCTCGTGCAACATGGCGGAGTGGTGCTGTGTCGTGGCCTGGTCTATCCACGTCGCGATCTCCGGTGAGACCTCATCCCACTGCTTAGCCCTGTTCTTCGCTTAGCATAGCCATAACAGACTTTGTATCCATACACTAGGGTGTCAGGTCACGTGCCTCCGGCGATGGCGCCGCCGCAAGAACAGAGCCTGCGCCGCCGGCCTGAGCTTAGGAGGAGGAAGAGTGGCGTTAGTGCGTCGATCCGGAAACAAACGGTTGGGATTAGAGATTGGGTACCGTTTAGGGCAGGTGGTTCGTAGCTGTCCAACTCTGATCGGGTGGATTAGATGAGATCGCAGTTATGTGAAAGATGGGCCGTCGATCTACGATCCAGCGGCTCCCGTTCCATACCGGTTGGATTTTGAAAGAAGTCTAATTGTGATCCTTGATTCTAGATCGGATGGTCTGGGCACGTTGGCGCTCCTTGGCGTGACAACTTTGCTAAAGAATCCCCCGAAAACTGGAAAACCAACCAGCAGCCCCCTCGTGAGTAAAGACCATTACAAGTCAGTCCAGAATCTAGCAAAATAAACCCGAGAACTTTAGAAAATAGTACCTGCCGCCCTTGGTTGACCCAAAGTACACAAAGTAAATAATAAAATTGGAAAACTCTCTAGAAAATGACTTTTTAGTATAAAATCAATTAAGAAAAACTTAGACGATCTATATCTCGATCATTTTAACTCCGATTTAGACAGTTCAAGTTGCATTAGACTCATATTAATATTACCTACAATTTAGAAACCTTATTTTATTAGGTAACATGCTCTAAATAATAAATAACTAATTTGTTTAACATAGGTTTATTAGATTAACTTGTTTAATCTGAGTTAATATAGTATTCTAACATGGATCATCTATAATTTGACTAGAATATGATTTAGTTATAACTTATATTAAAGGTTGAGATACTTATATATTTTCTCACATGATTGGTATTGATCAACATAGAATATAGTTTTATTGACTAATCACCTAAAAATTCATAAAACCATATCTTTTTAACTGAAACTCTGATTTGAGTCGTTCTCGAACCTACAATCTCGTAGCGACGCATAGAATATTCTTATGCAGTTTGTTCATATGCTTTGATGTAATTTTACCATACCCATTATTTGCTTGATTGTTGGTATTGCTACGCATATAAGCGAGGTGACGAGAAATCGGAAGACCAACTTGGTGAAGTACCTGGACTTGCACCAAAAAGGCAAGTTGTGCCCTTGATCACTCTTCTTTACCTAATAATGTTCATGTTAATCATTGTGACATCCTCAGGTTAATTTGATGGGACCTAATAGGTTACCCTAGTTTTGATTACCCCACACCTTGCAAACAAATGAACTATTGGATAGACTTGTTATTGCTCTACCTGGTTTTGGGATTAATGTTATACTGAATTATGATCATGTTATATTATTATCATGGTTTAATTATTGTTCATGATAAGACTATTGTGTTAATTGGAACATGGAGCGACCACCCGGGAAAACAGTGCTACCATAAGGGAGGAATATGACGCCCTTAGCTGACTAATTAGGAAAGCTAGTGGAGGACTATGTTACCCGAAAGGGGCAAGGGCGATAGAGGAGTTGCCGGTGTGGGGAGGTTCTCTGGTCGATCATTCTATGATGGCTTTTCGGGCAAGGGATTCCTATATCGCTCTTCTCACGAAATCGTAGCAGGTTTTCTGAAGCTAGTGAAACTTTGTAAAGGCCTCGTAGTAGATCCGTAGCCATTCACCTCAAAAGTGTCTATGGGCCTTGCAAACCCTGGCTAGATGGGATACATGAATTATGGGTAAAGGGTGCAACCTCTGCAGAGTGTAAAACTAGTATATCAGTCGTGCTTACGGTTATGAGCAGCTCGGACCTCACATGATTAACTTATGAAATTAAACTTAATCAGTTATTTGCATTGCATTGTGAGATTTATTTTTAATTATGATCTCTTATTTAATTGGGTTGGTATCTACTTATACTTAGTAATTGCTAATAAAACTTTAACCAACTTTAAAGGTAATGCTCAATGTTGGTGACTTATTCTCGAATGTTGTGAATCAAGAACAAGCCAACACAGTTGTTAATTATTAGGGACCTTTGTCTTCCGAAGCATTATCTCCTCATGGACATAATGATCATCAGACGAAGGTCATGAAGGACATGCCTTCATCATTCAATATATAAAATAAGAATGCAAAGAGACAAAGGCAGTAAGTATATCTCATTAATTCATTCGTATTTGTATTCTATAAAACATGTATGAATATCAATAGAATTTATATTACATTGATACCTTCGGCTTGCCCGGAGGTGAAGACGTGAGAGAGTGATTACAATTCAGCATGCACAGTATGGTGCTACTGTTCATCTATTTATAGGCACGGGAAATAGCCTGGGTAAAAGTGCATTTGTATCCCCAATATTCACCCATAATTGTAATACAAACCATTAAGGACTAAGTAGTCTTTTCCCCCTTCGGTCGACATCATCATCATACTTCATCTTTATTATGAGCTGAAGCTGTCAATCTGGCGATAGCTTCGGCGTTTATTCTTATCATCTTTAGATTTGTCTTCATCTCGTATGCCTTCATCATGAGGAAGAGACTTGCATCCTAAAGACGAAGCTCCCTGTAATATCTTATGCTGAAAACAAATGGTTAATTATGTTTACCTTCGGAAGAGGAAGGCCCCCAATAGTAGCCCCTCGCAGTATTAATTTGTTTTATTGTAACAAATTCAGACTACGACGTAAACAAAGGCCTTTAGCCGAAGGTCCGAAAAAACACCTTCCCTTCGCTAGAATAGCGAATCATTATAAACCGTGGGACCCACGCAGTTGTGGAACTCTGAGTATATATATAGAAGGCTGTGTCGCAAATATTTTTCATCCCATCTAGCTTTCGTATTGCGGTTGTTATTTTAGTTTTCCTGTTCTCTGAGTTCAATTGTCTGTGAGCTTCAGCTTTCTATCATGACCAACACCGAAATGGCTGAGGACAAGAAAAGCGTTGATCCCACACTCGCTGGCTTCTACAAAGGCATGGAAAGGACCAATGTAGAGAAGATCACCAACGATATATTAGCTGGGCTATCTGGCGATTCAAGCGATAGTGAAAGCTTCGATATTGAGAGCGAGAATGAAAATGCCGAAGATCGGCCATGGAGACCCAGCCATGTTGTTTTTGGGAAATCCACAATCAAACAAGGTCAAATTGAAGCGATGAAAGGCAAATACTTTCATGATGTATCTATAGTGAGGGCTGGAGGAGAAGACATTGTTCCCCTACCAGAAGGTGATGAAGTGGTAATCATTAGAAGCTTCATGAAAGCTGGACTTCGCTTCCCGCTCCACAAGATGATGGTCAAGGTTTTGAAAACATTTGAGATATAGCTTCATCAAATTACCATGTGCCCACGTTTCGGAAGAGGTGGCTAGGTTCTTGGATGAAGGAATGGTTTTACGTGAAGAATGACCTGAGTCAGAGGGAAGATGTGAAAGGAATTATCCAACGTCCTATATGGTCTCGCTTCGGCATTAGAAGGCCATCCACTGCACTTGGGAATGATGTGCAAGCGTGCCAAGCTACTTTCAACACAGTGTGCACCTATATTGGCACAAGACACTTAGTTCAAGAGCATATTGCTTACAAAGTATGGCCTCTTGCGAGCGAATGGGAAATGCCGAAGAAAACCGCCGCTGGCTCCAGCCAGTGTGGACTAGTTTATTTGAAGTATACTTTTCAGTTCAGAAACTAGTTTGATAAGCCAAATGATGATTGGTTGGATGTTATAGAAGCAACATGTGATGAGATACTTAGAGTGTACTCAAAGGCAGAAGATGAAGCTATGACAGTTGCCTTCGGCGCTCGCGGCAAGAAGAGGTTGAATAGAGTGTTTCATGTGATTGGGTTCGTTTACCCAGACTACTGCTATCTCGCCCAGAAGCAAGGGAGGAAAAGGAAGGTCGTTGCCTTGGTATCTACTGGTGTGTCGAGGTCAAAGAAAATCAAGGTTTTGACACGTAGACCCAGGCGCATCGAGACGGCCGATGTGCCGAAGTTAAGTGAAAGGGTGGAAACAACCCCCTGGCCATAGAGACTGTTCTTGTTGTGCCTGTTGAAATTATTGCAGACCCGGCCAGAGAGCAAGAGGCAGAAAAGGTAGCAGAAAGAGTACCAGAGAAACCGAAGATGAAGGTGACAGCACTGCCGAAGCTGCCAGCTACCACAGGAACTCCAAGGAAGAGAAGGATGGCTAGTGTCTTGGAAGTTGTTCTAGAATTTGTGAAAACGCCGCCTCCTTCTTCTGTCGAAGCTTCTGGCAGTAAAACTGAAGATATCTCAGAGATGATTACTGCCAGTACCTCTGCTCATGCTGAGGCGGGACCTTCGAAAGCTGTACCTAAAAATCTTGTGGAAGAGAGCCTTCCAGAGAATCCTTCGGCGCCTACTCCCGAAGCACCTTAAAGCAATGATTTGAATTTCATTGTGCGACATGCTTTAGGAAAACAACTATCAACAGAGCAAGTTGCCGAAACTAAGCATTATGCTAAAGAGCTGAAGTATCCCCATGGATCCTTGGTATATGGAGGAGATAATAATGATGATTTCCTCTAATGTCTACCTGACGGTAAGGAGATCAATGTTTGCCACGAAATGATGGATCACATGGGGTACCCGAAGCTCGAACTCGGCTTGTCTACGATGACCAAAGATCAGCTTGCAGATAATCTTGCCTACAACAGCCTGAAGGTACATATACTTTGATTTGTCATTCTGCAATTTGTGCTACGATAAACTATTTTTGTGGTTTTTTTATCGTCGTTACGTGCTCACTCTTCGTTTTCTAGGGTTTGATTTTAAGCAAGGCTTTGAAGGCCCAGAAAGATGCAGAGGATGAGAGCTGCCGAATAGCACTTGGAAACCTTTGTTCGGAGGTTATTTCATTAAGAAACGAAGCTCTTGAGAAGGATAAAATATTAGCCTCTTCAGTGGAAAGATTGAAATTTAGCGAAGCTAGGCTTTCCGCTCAAGTCGAAGCTCATGAAGCCGAGGTTCGAGAACTAAACAAGAGAGTTGCCGAAGCAATAGAGAACTTTGAAGTTGAAGCGGTGAAGCGTGAAATATGTGAAATTGAAAGATCAAGAGTGCAAAAGAATGTCGATGAGCTTCATGCCGCCAAGGAAAAATGTTATGAAATATCCATGGAATGCGCTAAAATTATAAAGAACAACTTTTTTAAGATTGGAGCCTATTCCTCTAAGCAAAAAATTATTTGTCGAAATCCTGATGAAGTCATTCAATGGATAAACGGCGAAGTCAAAGATTTCGAAGAAGTTCTTAGTGACCGATGGGACTTTTGTGCCTTTGCTGGTGACCGTGGGGCTACGTCCATTTTGGAGAAGGCTAGTTGCGATCATGCTAAGGCTGTAGCTCAGCCAGACTTCACCTTCGCAGCTGATGATATTAGAAACCCTTCAGCCGAAGCTACTACCCTAGGTGGGAAATTTTATTCCGAAGTATGGCTAGAGGGTGGATGAGAAATCACTGATGAAGCCATCAAAATAAATGAGAAGGAATCTCATGACGCTTCAGAAGAAGCAAAAAGAGCTGAAGAAGTTGCCGAGCGGGCTAGACTTATAGGTATACACTTTTTAACTCATTTTTGTAAGTTTTTCAGCTTCGACACTAACAGATATTTGTGTCTCAATGCAGCTGAGCTTTCTCCACCTCCCAAACCATACAATCCTGAAGCTGACCCGCCCATCAAAGAGGCGTTGGACATTATTAAAATTGCTAATGACGCTATTGACGAAGCTATCGGCAGGCTTTTGAACGAAGCTACCGATAAAGTCCTTAGGGAAGACTAAAAACTTTGTATCTCTGCTAGTTTAATGTCCTGGAAGATGATTCCTAGTTTTGTAAAAACACTTGTAAACAATTTGTATATATATTTATGTAATATATTTATTTATGAAGTGTGGAACCTTCGTACATACCGTTTTTGAGCATGCGGCGAAAAAACACCTTCCCTTCTTTTCACACTTCAGAAAGGAATCCCCCTTCTTTGCCGAAGCTACTGTATGATGTTTGATTCTTGGTGTAGATGTTGTGTAGGAATAGTATTGTCAGAAGCATAATCTTCACATGGCAGTAGTTTCAAGCATGAACCGTGCATCTTTAATACTCTTTCATAAATCTTTGCCGAAACTGAAGGAGAAATCCCCATTTTTTCACTGCTTTTGTTGATGCAAAATGATGTATGATGCGATGGCATGATGCAATATGATGTGATGGCATGATGCAAATGATGTTGGCGCGTGAAATATAAAAGATAAGACTCTGCATCCCCTTAGGAACGACTTTGGAGTCTCTTCACCTTTTTCTTAGGTGGTATTTTAGCTCTGCATTCCCTTAGGAAGCTTGGGAGTGACTTGCCAAAGCAACAGACGTCGTAGGTTGCTGATTGCCCACATATTCAGGGATATGTGGGGAATAACATGAAGAAGTGTGCAAGATCTGCTTCGCCTGGTTCTGTCGTGCTTCGGCTTCAGCGATTTCCTTCTCCTTTTGGATCGTGACTTGGCACGTCCTTGTCGTGTGTCCCTTATTGTTGGGGACTTGTTCTCAAATGCTATGAGTTAAGAACAAGGCAACACAAAATATTAAATGTTAATGTCCTTCGTCCTTCGAAGCATTATTTCCCTTAGGATATAACGATCTTCGGACGAAGGTTATGAAGGACATACCTTCATAAGTTTGACATGTATAAACAAAGGATGAAGCTTATGAAACATAGGAAAACAACATAAACAATTATATGACATCATAATATAAATATTTATTATTAAATAATCATGAGAACATAAGAGTAATATCAAATTACATTTGTACCTTGAGCTTGACAGAAGGCAAAGGTAAAAGTAAGATGCAGAAGCGTGTACAGTACGGGGGTATTGTTCACCTATTTATAGGCACAGGGCGCAGCCTATGTGAATTTACATCCATGTCCTCTACAAATGATTAAAATCATGACACAGGTTATCATGGGTCGATTGGTCATTTCATCTTTAAGTCGGTGCATCTAGAAATACGCTACGAAGCTCCCTGATTGGTAGCTTCGGCATTGTTCCTGTTCTGGACTTCCGAAGGTGTTTCTTCTTACAGGACCTTCGGCGACGAAGTAGACCCCCAAAAGTAGCCCCTTCACGGTGCTAGATCGTTTTTCATAATGAGCTCGACCCGTGAAAAATTCTTTTAGGCTTCGGAATGCCGAAGGTCCAAAAAACACCTTCCCTGAGCTCATTGTCGAGAAATGATTTAAATATTCCGAGTGCGAGGTGGTCCCACCATAGGACGGGTACACACGATCTGGTGATTCTCCTTCTTGCGCCCTGCGGTCCACCGTTCAGTGAATGCGAGCGACTGTTCGACGGGTGCAGGTGGCTTGACGATTCACCTTCCCACCTGCAGTACTATATAAACAGACGGGTAGGTGTGAAGTTACCACAGCATTCATTACTATTGTACTGTTGTGCTACTGAAAAATTTGACCATAGTCGATGCTTATTCTTTGTATTCTCAGTTATAGCATCGTCTTGTTTTTTAGCTTCGTCATAAGAGGGAGCTTCGGCAAAATAAAAAAGGAATCAACTTTGTCAAAACCGCAAGGAATTTAGCATCAAATGGCCAGGGTGCATTCAACTGCTAGAGTCACACGCGACGGGGAGGAGGCCAAAGCTACCGAGACTGCCCCAATCTCCAAAATAATGAGACAATCAGGCCTGGTTGTGCCAGAGGGTGCTTCTGACGAAGGTGCACCTGCTGCCGAAACCGAGCAGGCTGACATTGAAGAAGGTGAGGCTGATGAAGAAGAGATAGATTATTCCGTCATGCCATCTAAACTCAGCCACCTGGAATTTGGAAAGTCTACTGTCTCTGAGTCCGATATGCCCATGATGACAAAGCTAGGCTACTTTGGGGAAGCCGAGAAGAAGCTGATTCGTTTTGGTGGACAAGAAATCACTCCAAAGCCAGAAAATGATGAGGTGGTAGTTTTCAGAAGTTTCTTTAAAGCAGAACTGAGGTTTCCTCTACATGGGATGATTGCGGATGTTTTGGAAAATTTCGAAATTTATCTTCATCAACTGACTCCTAACACTATCGTTAGGCTCAACGTCTTTGTCTGGGCTCTTCGAAGCCAAGGAGTGGAGCCGCTTGTCGAAGCCTTCTGCCGGGTGCACGAACTTCACTATCAGACGAAGGCTAGAGAAGATGGACTGCACGAGAATTTCGGCTGCTATAATTTTGCCTACTGCAAAGACATGAAGACACCGGTGGTTAGCTACCGCACCAAATGGCCAACCGGTTGGAAAACTGAATAGTTTTATGTTAAGGTTGAAGAGAAGAAGGAGAAGCTAGTTTAGAGCCCACTGGACCTAACCTTCGGGTTAACTAGGCCCCAGTGCTGCATGACGTCGGGATCATCATGCCCAGATGTTGTGGGCGAATTTAGAGTTGTGTCCAAGCATATCGATACTAGGGATTTGGTTCAGGAATACTTAGCCAATAGAGTATTCCCAACGTTAAAGGAATGGAGTATGCCGAAGCTTAAAGGAGAGAAGAAAAAGAATGAACTTGTTCGACTGCCCTATCATTTTAAGTTCAAGAAACACTTCAAAGAACCCTGCCAAGAATGGTTGGATGCGATTGAAGTTATGTGCAATGAAATCTTAGGCAATTATACGAAGAAAGAAGATCAATTGATGACGGCAGCCTTCGGCACCCGACCGAAACGAAGGCTGAACCGAGTAATGGACGCTCTGAAATTTGAATACCCAGACTATGAACGGTTAAGCAAAGGTGCCGAAGGGCCAAAACAAAAAAGAGCTGTCAGTGTTATGCAAAGACAAGCTGCCAGAATGATAAAAGAAGATGAAAATTTAGCAACAAAGAAAAAATCCAGCCCTGAGCCGAAGGTGGCCGTTTCGAAGAAAAGAAAAAGCTATAGCTCCGAAGCCAAAAGCTGATTTAGAAGAAGTTCCCTCAACACGTTCTGCCACTGACGCAGAAGAAATTTTAAAGGTAATGACCGAATCTCTACCTAATAAGCTAATCCCGCTGGGACTGGAACTGATGAAGCTTTTACAGAAGAAGAAGGAGCCTTCGGTTGCTGAGAAGCCCGCTGAACCAAAAAAGCAAAGGATTATTACTGTCATTGAGGCTATTGAAGAAACACCACCGTCGGCCTCAGCGCTGAAAACAGCAGCAGCCGAAGCTGCTCCTACCGAAGCTTCTACTTCCGAAGCTGCAGCAGCCGAAGCCACAAATTTGGAAAACACACTGACATTGATGAAATGATTTTGAATATGGCTAAGGAAGAAACTGCTGCAGCTGCTGAGAAAACCCCGGCTGCAGTGCCTGAAAAAGAGAAGGAGCTTGCCGAAGATGCTTCGGAAGAAAGAAATTTCAACTTTCAAAACATAATTGGGCAAGAGTTGTCTAAGGCTGAAAAAGAAGAGCTGAGGGACTATGCTATATCTTGCGGGTACCAACCAGGGGCGCTGCTCTTCGGCGGTATAGACGAAGAGAGTTTAGGTTGCCTTCGAGACCGGACTGGGGCGAAAGTTGTCAGCACTTTATCGAAAAGTGTTGGTTTCCCGAAGCTCAAAGCCGATCTCAGCAGATACCGACAGCAGCATATCGCCGGTAGCTTGTTTTATTCTAACTTTAAGGTAAAATTCTTTCCTTAACTTTTTTATTGTTTTGATATGAAGATGTTTTCTGATGAAGGTTATTTTGTCAGAGCCTACTACTAAGCAAAACCTTGAGGATGCAACAAGACCTCGAGGACAAGAAAAACGAAGTTATAATTGAGGGCCTAGAGAACAAGTTTAATGATCATGAAGCTGCCCTAGAAAAGAAAGACTTCGTAATTCAAACAATGGAAGGTTCACTGGCAGAAGCTCAAGCCGAGATCGCCAGATTGAACAGTAAACTTTCCATGAAGTCAAAAAGCTTTGAGCAAGAGAAGAAAGATTTCGAAACAAAACTCAAAGCTGAAGTTGAAAAAAGTTCAAATCTGCAGAAATCACTCAAAGTTCTTCAAGAAAGATGTTTAAGCTTTGGCACCCGGTGCATTCAATGGCTAAAGCAGGTCTTCAACTCAGTTGGAGCCAGTTCCAAAAAGTTTAAACCTTTGGTTGAAGACCTGCCGGGCACATTTGATCATATTGAAGGTGAAGTTGATGCTCTCGACGAAGTTATAGCTGGACATGGTGACTTTTGTGCTCTGCTAGCTTCTCGAGGCACAACTGTTGCTTTCATGAAGGTTGGCTGTACACATGGAAATATTGTAAATAGACCAAACTTCAGTCTGTCACCAGCAGACTTGGATGACATCCCCGGCCTAGCCTGAAGCATCGGAAACAGATTCGATACTCAAATCTGGGCAAAGGGCGGGCGAAACTAAGCTGGTGACGAAGCTCGAAGCCACCTCAAGCTGGTAATAAACTTATGCCTGCTGCTTTATCTTCTCCTTGAAATTTGCACTTTCCTTATACCGCTTTGTTATGTACAGGATGACGAAGCCCAAGATCAGTAAGCCGAAGCTTAATGAGTAATGATGAAGTGATGAATCTGCTGCAAAAGAGCCCTAGAGAGTTTTGAATTATCCTTGTAAAAAATATTGTAATTTAGAAATCAAACAATGCTCTGTAAATTTGTCAATACCTTGTAATATATTTTACCTTTTCATCCATGTATGAACTGCTTTGATGTGGACGAAACTTGTCCTTTTTGAGCCGAAGGCGAAAAACACCTTCCCTTCTTTTCATACACAACGAAACATAAATATACTTTTTTCATATTTGCCGAAGCCTTTACATTGGAGCTGAAGCAATTGTATGTACTCTATGATATGATGATGATGATCCTACGGATGTCAAAATGAATGTTTATGTATGCAATGTATGATGTAATGTAACGTGCAAATGAATGCCCAAACACACACATACGAAGCCACATCCATAACCTTCATTCCCTTAGGAATGACTGAAGTCTCTTTGCCGCTTATTTTTTGGCATCACCGCTTATTTTTCTGTATAAGTTCTGCATCCCCTTAGGAACGTCTTTTGAACTTCTTCGCCTTCTATTTTGGCGGTATCTTTCGCGTTGACTTTTCGCGCTTCGCCTTATATTTCGACGGTATTTGGCTCTGCATTCCCTTAGGAACGACTTTTGAGCAGAAAACTTACGCTGCGCTCCCTTAGGAGCGGCTTTTTGTAGCTTCGTCGTGCCCTGCATCCCCTTAGGGATGACTTTCGAGCTTCTCCCTGTTCTCTTTTTTTTCTCTGCAATCGATGGTGCATGCTCAGATTTTACATTTTACATATTTTGGGGGATTTTGCTCTCGTAGAGCTGAAGAAGAAAAGGAAAATTACATGCTATGGCCCCATTAAAAACCTTTCTCCCCCTTTAGAAAGGAAAAGGGTGCCATAGGAAAAAATAAAAAGGTTTACATCAAGTTACACATAGTATCGTCGAAGCTCATCCGCATTCCAAGATCTAGGAATGTCATTGCCGTCCATATCCTTTAATCTGTAAGAACTGGGTCTTGACGAAGATACTACCAGAAAGGGTCCTTCCCACTTCAGCTGAAGCTTGCCTATTGTGTTAGGGTTGGCTACTCTCCAAAGCACCAGATGTCCTGGCTTAATGTTTTTCAACCGAACTTTTCTATCACGCCATTTTATTGTTTCGGCTTGATATTTGTTGATATTTTCCACAGCCTGAAGTCTGGTCCCTTCTATAGTATATTTTGCCACAAAATAATTAGCTTCGTCTTCTACCGAAGCTACTGTTCTTATTGACCCCGCTTTAGCCTCTTCGGGGGTTATAGCTTCGTCACCGAACAATAACTTGAATGGTGTAAAACCTGTTGATCTTGATATAGTTGTATTGTGGCTCCACACCACTTTAACCAACTCATCTGGCCACTTTCCTCTGGGCTGATTGAAGATTAACTTCATTATTCCCGTCATTACAATACCATTTGCCCTTTCAACTAGTCCGTTTGATTCTGGGTGCCTGACTGATGCAAAATGAATTTTCGTGCCGATCTAATCGCAGAAATCTTTGAAAGTTTCAGCATCAAACTGTGTTCCATTGTCCACAGTTATAGCCTTCGGCCCAGCGAAGCGACAAACTTTATTCTGCCAGAAGAATTTTTGGACTGTAGCCGAAGTTATTGTAGCCAAAGGCTTCGCTTCGATCCACTTAGAAAAATATTCTACCACCACCACGACATATCTCAAGTTGCCCTGCGCTGGTGGAAGTGGACCTAGCAGATCCAGGCCCCATCTTTGCAACGACCAGGTTGGTTGTATTAGCTGAGTCAATGACGAGGGCTGCTTCGGATCTCTTGCACATTTTTGGCAATTTTCGCACTTTTGAACCAAATCTGTTGCGTCCGAAGCTGCCTTCGGCCAATAGAATCCTTGTCGGAAAACCTTTCCCAGAAGAGGTCTGGACCCAATGTGGGATCCACACAATCCTGCATGTATCTCCTTCATCAGTTCTATACCTTCGGTTCTAGATAAGCACTTGAGAAGTGGGGAACAAACTCCATGTTTATATAATTCCCCTTCTATTATGACATATGGTCTTGTTCTTGCTTCCATTCTTTTGTTATAAACCTCATCATCCGAGAGACAGTTACCCTAGAGGAAAGATATAATCTCAGTCCTCCAATCTTCACTATGGACAGGAGATATTGTGAGCACTGCTCTTTCGAGGAGTTCAACCGAAGGTGCTCTTATTGTCTCAAAAAATACTTTCGAAGGTAGAGGAAGCCCCTGTGTCGTTGACTTGGCTAGCAGATCAGCATGCTCATTTCCCCTCTTAGAATATTCTTAACAGAAAATCCTTCGAAAGAAGCTTCAAGCCTTCGAACTGTGTCTAGATATTTCTCAAGCTTCGGATCTCTTGCCTTGCAACTTTTGTCAATATGACCAGAAATAACTTGACAGTCTGTTTTAAGGACTACCCTTCTTATTCCCATTGCCTTTAACTTTCGAAGCCCCAAAAGTAAAGCTTCGTATTCAGCAATATTATTTGTACAGCTGAAGTCAAGCCTTGCTGCATAGCATGTTCTGACTTTGGAAGGTGCAACTAGGACAGCAGTCGCACCTGCACCGAAGGTTCTCCAGGAACCATCGCAGAACACTGTCCAAGCTTCGGCATCATTATTTGCTTCTTCTTCCTGAGCCCCTGGCGTCCAATCAGTAATGAAGTCTGCTAATGCCTGGGACTGAATTGAGGATCTATGCACATAGTCAATACTGAATTCGTTAAGCTCCACAGCCCACTTTCCAATTCTTCCAGTAGCTTTTCTATTCCTCATAATATCCTTCAGAGGCTGTGATGAAGGAACAATTATGTGGTATGCTTGAAAATAATGCCGAAGCTTCCTGGAGGCCATTAACACAACATACAACACCTTCTCCAACTCTCTATATTTTTTCTTTGATAAACTTAGAACTTCGGAGACAAAGTATACTGGGGCTTGCTTTTTAATTTGTCCTTCAAGCTTCTCCTGTACAAGCGCCGCACTCACTGCAGAGTGTGAAGCTGCCACATACAATAGTAATGGAGCCCCTGGCGCAGGTGGAGTTAATGTTGTTAGATCAATCAAGTATTGCTTCAGCTCTTCGAAGGCTTTCTGTTGAGCTGGGCCCCATTGAAAAACTTCGGCTGACTTTAGTATTTCAAAGAATGGCAAGTTTCTTTCTGCTGATCTAGATATGAATCTATTCAATGATGCCAGTCTTCCTGTCAGCCGTTGGGCCCCCTTCTTTGTGCTTGGCGGCTCCATCCGAAGGATAGCTTCGATCTTGCTTGGGTTAGCTTCAATCCCCTTAGTAGAAACCAGACAGCCAAGGAACTTGCCCTTCTTCACTCCAAAGACACATTTTTCTGGATTTAATTTCAGGCCAGCTTGCCTGAAATTAGCAAATGTTTCTTGCAGATCAGTAATGTGATTTTCTTGCTTCGTGCTTTTTACTATGATATCATCAATGTATGTTAGCACATTTCTGCCTATATGGGAATGAAGGACCTTGGCTGTCATTCTGCTGAAGCTTCCTCCAGCATTCTTGAGCCCCTTAGGGAGTTATGAAGCTAGTCTTCGGCTCATCCTCCTTCTTCATCTATATTTGATGATATCCTGAGTAGCAATCCAGCAGACTCATAAGCTCTAAAGAAGCTGCTGCATCTACAAGAGAGTCTATTCTTAGTAATGGAAATTCGTCCTTTGGACATGCCTTATTAAGATCTGTGAAGTCAATACACATTCTCCATTTGCCATTGGCCTTTTTCACCATAACAGTATTGTCTAGCCACTCTGGATATTTTACCTCTCTAATGACACCAGCACTGAGAAGTCTTTTTACTTCATTCCGAGCACCTTCGGCTTTATCATCAGACATTTTCCGAAGTCTTTGCTTTCTTGGCCTGAAGGATGGGTCGACATTGAGTGAATGTTCAATGACGTCTCTATTGACACCACAGAGATCATTGGCCGACCAAGCAAAAACATCTTTGTTGTTGAATAAAAACCTTATCAAAGTTTTCTCCTGCTCTTCAGATAGTTGAGACCCCAGCAGTACCTTCTGCTCTGCTATGTCTTCACATAGAAGCATGGGTTTCGGCTGATCAGCCGAAGCAGCCTTCTCTCTTCTATACGTGTACTGTTCACAAGCTTCGGCTCCATCTATATTGTGGATCGCTTTTGAGTCTGTCCAGTTTCCTTCGGCTTTCCTAGCGGCTTCCTGATTCCCATGAACAGCAATGGGCCCTTGTTCCGAAGGTATCTTCATGCATAGATATGCTAGATGAAGTATTGCTTCGAAAGCATTAAGTGTCCAACGACCAATGATTGCATTGTAGGGGTATTCCATATCAACAATGTCAAACACAACCTGTTCAGTCCTTGTATTGTGGACGAAGCCGAAGGTCATTAGCATCGTGATTTTGCCGAGTGCTGCAATCTGCCTTCCTCTGAAGCCACAAAGAGGGTGTGTAGCATCATGAATCTTGTCCTCTGGCTCTTGCATCTGTCTGAAGGCCTTAGCAAATATGATATCCGCTGCACTGCCTGTATCAACCAGAACATTGTGGACCAGAAATCCCTTGATGACACAAGATATGACCATAGCATCATTGTGAGGGTAATCCTTGAGCTGAAGGTCCTCCTGGGAGAAGGTGATTGGGATGTGGGACCATTTTGACTTGATGAAGGGTCCCTGCACCCCAACATGTTGCACCCTTCTCTGTGCTTCCTTCTTCTGCTTCTTGTTAGCCGGCTCTGAACTTGAGTCGCCTGTTATCAGGAGCACCATCTTCGTAGCCAAAGGTGCTACGACTTGATTGGTGAATGAAGCCATCAACTCAAAAGTGGAAGTGAGTTCACCGGAGGTGGACGCCAATTTTTGGGACTTGTTCTCAAATGCTATGAGTTAAGAACAAGGCAACACAAAATGTTAAATGTTAATGTCCTTCGTCCTTTGAAGCATTATTTCCCTTAGGATATAACGATCTTCGAACGAAGGTTATGAAGGACATACCTTCATAAGTTTGACATGTATAAACAAAGGATGAAGCTTATGAAACATAGGAAAACAACATAAACAATTATATGACATCATAATATAAATATTTATTATTAAATAATCATGAGAACATAAGAGTAATATCAAGTTACATTTGTACCTTGAGCTTGACAGAAGGCAAAGGTAAAAGTAAGATGCGGAAGCGTGTACAGTACGGGGGTACTGTTCACCTATTTATAGGCACAGGGCGCAGCCTGTGTGAATTTACATCCATGTCCTCTACAAATGATTACAATCATGACACAGGTTATCATGGGTCGATTGGTCATTTCATCTTTAAGTCGGTGCATCTAGAAATACGCTACGAAGCTCCCTGATTGGTAGCTTCGGCATTATTCCTGTTCTGGCCTTTCGAAGGTGTTTCTTCTCACAGGACCTTCGGTGGCGAAGTAGACCCCCAACACTTATCTTCCCCACATAATAGGAAGAACAGTTTTCTGGGCTGATTACCATACCTACCCCCAAAGCTTCTCCCCCCTCTGCCTCTCGGGGCTGGTGGCCTGTAGGAAGTTTGCTGCATTCTCGAAGACTGTGAGCTTTGCTGGCTGCTCTGAGTATGATTGGCCCTGTCATCATTTGTGTTGGGATTGTGGATCGTTCTGACATGCCCAGGGTGAAGTCTTCCTCTGAAGCCCCTAGTCATCTCAGAATACCTGTATGCTTCCTCCCTTCTCTGGCGGAAATCGTTGTCAGCTCGGATGTATTCATCCATCTTCTGGAGAAGCTTCTCCAAGGTCTGTGGTGGCTTCTTTGCAAAATATTATGTTGTGGGTCCTGGTCAGGGCCCCTTGATCATGGCCTCGATGACGATTTCATTAGGCATCGTTGGCGTCTAGGCTCTCAGCCGCAAGAACCTTTAGACGGATGCCTGCAAGTATTCCTCATGGTCTTGTGTGCACTGGAACAAAGCTTGTGCAGTCACTGGCTATGTTTGGAAGCCCTGGAAGCTTGTGACTAGCATATCCTTTAACTTCTGCCAAGATGTAATTGTTCCTTGCCGAAGAAAGAATACCAAGTCTGAGCCACGCCTCTGACTGCCATGACGAAGGACTTAGCCATGACAGCAGTGTTCCCACCATATGATGATATGGTTGCTTTATAGCTCATGAGGAATTGTTTCGGGTCAGAGTTCCCATCATACATGGGGAGCTGTGGCGGCTTGTATGAAGGTGGCCATGGGGTAGCCTGCAACTCTGTTGCCAGGGGAGAAGCATCATCAAAAGAAAAATTACCATGGTACAGATCATCATACCATCCATCATCGTTGACTGGAGTTTCTTGACGAAGCTCTCTATGTTGAGGCCCTCATCCTTGATCGTCCTGCGCGAGGTGGCGCATTTCTTCAGCTGCTTCGTCGATCTTCCTTTGAAGTTCGGTTAACCGAAGCATCTTTTCTCTTTTCCTCTGCACCTGGTGATGTATAGCTTCTAAATCCCTGATCTCCTGGTCCAACTCTTCCTCCTGAGGTGTTGGGCTGGTAGCCTTTCTCTTCTAGCTCCTAGCCTCTCTCATTGAGAGCGTCTCCTAATTGGTGTCCAGTGGCTGCAGAGTAGACCCTGGCACTATTGTCTTCTTCGGAGGCATGACGAAGGCTAGCATTTGCCGAAGGTTGTGGAAGTGAGTGTGGCAGCCCTCCCAAGTTATCGGGCCCACGTGCACCAATCCTTGCCTTGATGGCCTGAGATGACTATGCATGTGTACCAGGTAACTTAACAAGGCTATCACGAGTTCAACAACCTGAACTCATCATCCCAAGGATCTCCCACATTCATGTATATTACAGTAATCACATTCGATACACACACTTCGGAGATAAGAGCGGAAAACTTTACAAAATATTCTTTTCATTTCTAAAACTGAAGGTCATTACATAGGAAGAGTTACATTTATTACAAGTCCTGATATACTCAAAGTGCATAACTTATTACAATAACAAGAAGGTAGGAACCCTCCAAAGCTTATACCCAAACCTAACTAATCCTCCCCCAGAACTGGAAACGCCCTCCAGCCATAGGAACTCCTAGAATACTCCTCATCACCTACAACAACATGGGTTCGAAAACCCTGAGTACGAAGTGTACTTTCGCAAGTCTTACCCGACTAAGGAAAAAATGACTTGCAATGATATGCTGGTTAAATAGGAATCAAGGAAAAGGCTTTAGCAAGAATCAACTTAGATACTTTTGCAGAAATAGCTTACTAAAGTGAGTCCTTACTTTCAATATTTTAACGCTAGATTAAATATTAATAGACTCTGGTTGCATCTAGTCTAATTTCACCATCTCATCAATACAACATCATTTTTGCTCATTATGTTTACATCCTGACCTAGGTTGCAGGTCAGAGATCAAGTCTCCACTGTCCAAGGATATAACGGCGATCCGAATCGATTTACTCAGCTGAGGATCTCTAACCACACGACATATGTAGCACTTAACCCCTACATATGTCAACCATTCCCACAGATCCTCCACAACGTGAACTGGTCTGCGCTACCCGAGAGCACAATACTCCTCCGACCAGCCTCTAGCCAGAGGGTACACGCTACTCCCACCATCTCCCACGCCTAGTGCGTGGTTGTCTTTTCACGTATGGAATAGCCACGCTCAAGCTTACTCTGTCCCATATCCAGGGCATGTGGCCAGTTAAGATAGTCCTTGATCATACAGGCCTACATACGCATCCAATCCTTAATTAACGTAGGTGGAGCATCACCTGTTCCTAGCCCAAGTCTCAAGTTAAGTACTTCCACCCTTAGGATTGTTTTGTGTTCCTAAGGATGAAAAGAGCATTATAGGGAACTTTGCAGTAAGATCCCACCATGCTCCCAATGAAAGTATTCTTGCAGGTAGAAGCCATCCTTCCTCAGGATAACCCCTGAGCTAGGCATTAATGCAAAAGACAACCTCTATCCACAAGATCTAAGCAGGGCTAAGCATTTTTGTAAATCATATTTTGATACTTCATCAGAAGTATCTATAAAGGTATGGATATCAAGGTAGGCAATGCATCAAATAGTTTCCAAGCAATTCCTATAAACTTAATGCCCATTTCACTAGACTTAAGTGTATAAAAGTCTTTTTAAAAATACAAGGGGCAAATGCACCGGGGCTTGCCTTTGTTGTAGAGAAGAGGTTCTAGATCCTTCTACCCAACCTTTAGTTAGATAGCTCCATCCACTTGATGAGCAGGCACTAGAGTAGACTCCTTCAAACACCACTTATTCTAGGTGTTCTACAAGTCAATTACAAATACATGTATGCTTATGTTATGATATGAAATGCAAACTCTCACAAGGAGAGGTGGGGAATATAAACACTCCTAAATAAGTACATGATAGGCATACACATCTAGACAACCTAGCACTTAATAAAAGTGACCAATTTGAATTCGCTTAGGTAAACCAGGGAACTAATCCAACTTATATCTCATCCAAAAGCTTAAAACTTCTTAAGAAACTGCATCTCTTCCCTAGATAAACTTATCCCCTTTCCAAAGCACTAACTCACACTTGATTAGGGATTAACCATTTTATTTTGGGGCTTACAAAGTTTTTAGAGCAAATGGATTCCGAACAGCCTCAAACCATTACCACAAGCTCAAATGACCAAAAAAATGTTACCCAAAAATTTTCATAAGTTTTGGCACTGTACTTTTATTTTTAAAATCCAAACAGTCCTTCCAAGAGCACATTTAAATCCCTTAATATTTGGTAACCAACCTAAAAATCCAGAAACCAACTTTACTAGAGAGCTTTTGATTTTATACATCCAACAAATTTTGTCCCATGATTTTTGGAATTTTCTACAAATTTTGGCACCATTTCTAATCTCTCAGCTAATATAAAAGGCAAAACTTAGAACAATATCAGGCCCAAGCTCACTCAGCCGGCCCAACCAACCACAGCGGTGCTGACCTCAGGCGCATCATAATCACCATCGAAACACGTCCATGACTAACGTTAACAAGCTCCAATGTTTTCATGCCCGAGCCAAGCACCCGCCCTCGCTGGCCACGACGTCGACGACCTACCTGACCAGCCAACTCGATCCTGAGGCATCCCCCACAGTAGAGCTCTAATCAAAGATACAGGGAGTACCGGTGACTCACCACACCTTCAGTGCTCGCACAAGATCATTCGAGATCAACATGGATTGGAAAGCCAGCGGTGGAGCTGTCCACGACTCGGTTCTGCGGCAGCGTGGCACTGTTCTGACCACCTGACAATGGTAGAGTTAACAATTCTTCTTCAGTGAGCTTCATGGTATTATGGAGAGCGCAGAACACTCCTTACCCGGGGATGCAATTGCTCCAAGCGTCTCGGCCACGGTGAGGTGAGCAGTTGGGTGAGCGTGGTCACCAGACTGAGTGTTGGAGCGCTAAGCACAAGGGCAGACCGAGCTATTGGCTGGGGAGAGGATGTATATCGACTTGAACTCAAGAGCTGTGTCACTCTGGTGATAAACACGGACCAAACTTAAGGACAGGGAGCATCCTCACTGAATCAAGTTTTATATCATTGAATAAGGAGCAGGTGTCACCGAGCTCAACCACAGCATGAGGAAGAGAGACTCCAAGGGTGCCAGCAACGCATGGACCAATCATACATGGCCTGTCTTCAGCTCCACGCTGGTTTGCATGACCTGCCCAAGGACACTGAACCTTGCCAAACTCCACAACCAAAATATCACTTGGCATAAACTCAAATATCAGCTTTGTCCTTGTTTGCAGACAGAAAACAGAACCCATAAATAATCCACTGCGGTAGGCTCAAACAAATCCAAAGGTTTGATATTTTCTGCAGCAATAACTTCAGCTCTAGAGCCCTTGTTGCCTACCCAAAGTTATCTCAGTTTGAGCACAAAGTGGAGTACAACAGAGACGTAGGGATATTTTCCTCCCCTATCCACTTGCTCACAACAGTCCAACTTGATATTTTTCAATAGAGCTGAGGACACTAGATCCTTGGCTATGCACTTTGACCTTATCTCTACCCAAACACACAAGGAGACCAGCAGGGAGAGATCTTTTCTTCACCGCCAAACCTGATCCAAGGTTCAGTTAACCGAATTACTCTCTCCACTATCTCCAAATCAGTCAAAAGTGGATATTTCAGTGGGAAAAAAAACTCTAGAACCTGAGTTAGACCATACATCCTTATATCCATCCATATCACGATCCATAGCATCAGATGGGCACAACAAGGAGGAATAAAGCTTCTTCAGTTTACTAAATCTAACTCTGAATTTACTCCATCAGTCCTGCTGCTCCCTCTGCATACCTCCCTGTTTAAGCCCCTCTATCACCCAAATCCCCTCGACAACACACCCATCCCTTTTAACTAAGATTATTCTCCAACTATAGCTCTATTAGTTTGTTGCAGCAGTCCAAGACCAAAAATGCAGGGATCAAAAGTTACGATGCCCCAAACACAGCAAAAGATCACTGAAACCTCCAATTTTCAGTTACTGAACAGCACAACCTCAACTTGACAGGGAACTTTTGGACACAACTTACTCCCAGTTTTACATAGCAATAGGGAGATCAAGTTTAACAAAACTTGTCGACCAAATGACCCTCTACCATTCCTCCACAGGGACCTTAGGCTTAAACCCCTTGTATCAATCACAAACAAGCTCCAAAATCCATAGAAAGACACTGAACCAAAACTCAAATTACTGCATCAGACCTGCACTTCACATGTCTGACAAAGGCAGTTTGAACACCTTTTTATCCCTATTCCAATCAAGGACAGCTCAAGCATTCCCAAACAAACTTGTTCACTAACTAACCCTCTATCACTTTGCTATAGAGTCCTTGGCTTATAACCACACAGATCAATGGTTATGGTGCTCCAAAGTTTAACAAAAATACCGAAACACTGATTTCAGCTAACTGACACAACTCCATGCCAAACCTGACATAGAGGAATGCAGTACCATTATCTCCAAATTTTACACAGCAGCAAGGCTAACACTTTGCATAAGACTTACTCTCCTTCAAATAGTATTTTACTTTTCTACATGAAGTAGGGCTCATACTCCATATATTAATTACCAGAGAGCTCCAAATGTGGGTAAAAGCACACTAAATTACTTAGAAACAGTCAACTAAATCTGCATACCTTTTGGCTGACAGAGCAAGTTTAGAGGTATTTTACTCCCACTTTTATGTAGAACCAAGTCCAGACCTCTTTATAAAACATATTCTCTGTACTATGGGCTCCAACTTTGTCACATAGTTCATAGTCCAAAACCACAAGGGTAGGTCACAATAGGGCTCTAAACTTTGCATCACTACTGATTTCAGACTTTAAATTCTAAATAGACTAAGTCACTAGCCACCTGACAGTCCAACATTTGAGCAGCTGTTACTTCACTTTTTATGTGGGATCATGTCCATCATCCTTTAATAAAGTTTTTCACCATTAGGTGGTCTTGAATTCCTCTATATACTCTACAGCCTAAAACCTCATGGATAGGCACAAATGGGCTCCAAAAACAGCTCAAAATACTGAAACTCATGTTCAGGCTACTGTTTTAAGTCTGAAAACTGGAAAATCTGTCAATCAACCTTTCGACTATCTTTTCTACCAGTAGAATATAGTTTTGGGACTATATCACTTAATAAGAATTGTTCTACTATCATGGATTTACAAGTTTGGTATAGTGGTCATTAACCAAAACCTCCTGGATTCCAAACCACACTAGCTCAAAGTTTGCTCCAATTGCTGAAATTCAGACTCCGAATTCTACCAAGTCGGAAATCCAGAAACTCTGTTAGCTCTAATTTGGATTAGTTTTTCTTCAAGTTCCATAGAGTGTTAGGGCTAAGTGACTTAACCAAACTTATACTCCTCATGTAGCTCTATGACTTTGTTATAATGATCATCTTCAAAATGGTTCTAGATCAGAAGTTACAAGGGTCCAAAGTTGTCTAGTTTATATTATTTTCAGCAATTCCAAAATGAACCCAAAACTGAATTTTTGTACTTAACTCCAAATTCTTCCACACAACTTAGGAATCTCCAAATAAGAAACATATCCACTTTTCCAAGCTCTACAACTTTGGTATATGAACTTTTAACCATTCCTTTCTAGATTTTAAATTCCACTTTTGGGCTAGTTTAGAGCTTATAGATACTCAACCACCCTAAGTGCTTCACCACTTCAAATCCACATATCAAAAACAAACTTCTCCATCCTTTTAAAGCAAAGTTACTCCTTAATCTCAAATCCAACTTTGGCCTATGGAACTTAGGTCCAAAGTATCCTTGGTTTAGGAGTTGTTTGCTTACACTGAATTCCAATCAAGATTTTCAAGCCTTAGGATTTTGAAGTTAATCCTTTGGTCCAAGTATTTCTTTCACTTGATCTATCTTTGAAAACAAATTTTCTATAGACTCTAGGAATTGCCTTTAGCACTTCAAGACTCCAAGTCAATTTGTTACTTGCTCAAGGGATGACCTACTCCTATTTAGTTTAGGTCCTTAACTAGGTCCTCTACTCTGCACACAACATCACCTTATTGTAAAATTTTTGATCTAGTGAATGCATTCTAAGTGTAACAAGCAAGTTAATGCAAATGCTTATGATGACATGTTAGAGTTTTAGTTCACGTAACACCAGGGGTGTTACAGTGAGTTCACCAGAGGTGGGCGCCATGTTGGTCACTTATTCTCAAATGCTGTGAATCAAGAACAAGACAACACATTTGTCAATTATTAGGGACCTTTGTCTTCCGAAGCATTATCTCCTCATGGACATAATGATCATCAGACGAAGGTCATGAAGGACATGTCTTCATCATTCAATATGTAAAATAAGAATGCAAAGAGACGAAGGAAGTAAGTATATCTCATTAATTCATTCGTATTTGTATTCAATAAAACATGTATGAATATCAACAGAATTTATATTACATTGATACCTTCGGCTTGCCTGGAGGTGAAGACATGAGAGAGTGATAACAATTCAGCATGCACGGTATGGTGCTACTGTTCATCTATTTATAGGCACGGGACATAGCCTGGGTAAAAGTACATTTGTATCCCCAATATTCACCCATAATTGTAATACAAGCCATTAAGGACTAAGTAGTCTTTTTCCCCCTTCGGTCGGCATCATCATCATACTTCCTCTTCATTATGAGCCGAAGCTGTCAATCTGGTGATAGCTTCGGCGTTTATTCTTATCATCTTTAGATTTGTCTTCATCTCGTATGCCTTCATCATGAGGAAGAGACTTGCATCCTGAAGACGAAGCTCCCTGTAATATCTTATGCTGAAAACAAATGGTTAATTATGTTTACCTTCGGAAGAGGAAGGCCCCCAATAGTAGCACCTCGCAGTATTAATTTGTTTTATTGTAACAAATTCAGACTACGACGTAAACGAAGGCCTTTAGCCGAAGGTCCGAAAAAACACCTTCCCTTCGCTAGAATAGCGAACCATTATAAACCGTGGGACCCACACAGTTGTGGAACTCTGAGTATATATATAGAAGGTTGTGTCGCAAATATTTTTCATGCCATCTAGCTTTCGTATTGCGGTGTTATTTTAGTTTTCTTGTTCTCTGAGTTCAATTGTCTGTGAGCTTCAGCTTTCTGTCGTGACCAACACCAAAATGGCTGAGGACAAGAAAAGCGTTGATCCCACACTCGCTGGCTTCTACGAAGCCATGGAAAGGACCAATGTAGAGAAGATCACCAACAAAATATTAGCTAGGCTACCTGGCGATTCAAGCGACAGCGAAAGCTTCGATATTAAGAGTGAGAATGAAAATGCCGAAGATCGGCCATGGAGACCCAGCCATGTTGTTTTTGGGAAATCCACAATCAAACAAGGTCAAATTGAAGCGATGAAAGGCAAATACTTTCATGATGTATCTGTAGTGAGGGCTAGAGGAGAAGACACTGTTCCCCTACCAGAAGGTGATGAAGTGGTAATCTTTAGGAGCTTCTGAAAGTCGCCTAGAGGGGGGTGGATAAGTGAAATCTGAAATTTACAAACTTAAGCACACACTACAAGCCGGGGTTAGCGTTAGAATTAAATCCGAGTCCGAAAGAGATGGAAAACAAATCAACTAGGAAATAAAGCGGATGAACACGGTGATTTGTTTTACCGAGGTTCGGTTCCAAAGAACCTAGTCCCCGTTGAGGTGGTCACAAAGTCCGGGTCTCTTTCAACCCTTTCCCTCTCTCAAACGGTCACTTAGACCGAGTGAGCTTTCTCCTTAATCAAACGGGTCACTTAGACCCCGCAAGGACCACCACACACTTGGTGTCTCTTGCTTTGATTACAAGTCACTTGAGAATAAGAATGGAAAAGAAGAAAGCACGATTGCAAAAGCCAAGCGACAAATAACACACAGATCACTCTCTCTCTCAAGTCACTAATCACTAATGATCACTTGTCTGAATTGTGGAACTTGGAGAGATTGGAAGCTTTGATTGTGTCTGTGAATGGATTGCTAGCTCTTGTATTGAATGTGAAGGATTGGAGTGCTTGGGTGTTATGAATGGAGGTGGTTGGGGTTGTATTTATAGCCCTTAACCACTTCCTAGCCATTGCTCCTTTTCTGCCGACCGCGGACGGTCCGCGCCCCTGCACATCAACGGTTGAAATCGCAACGATCAGCAGTAACAGCTATATCAACGGCTATATAGCATTTAATGCGTTGTCAGATGTCAGATAAAGGTAGTCGCGGACGGTCCGGTCGTACACCCCGGACGGTCCGCGAGGACGCTATAATTCATTTTACCGAACTCGTCACCTTCGTGTTTTTCGGTTCTTCACCGACCGGACGGTCCGCGCTTGGTCTCGGACGGTGCTTGCTTTTCCATCGGATGGTCCGTAGTGTAGACTTGTGTTTTTGCATTGGTTCTATCCGAGGCTAACCCTAGTGTTGCGGGCGGTCCGCTGCAAAGGCCCGGACGGTCCGCGCTTAGGTGATTTTCCAAAAAGCTTCTCCTGTCCGGAATAACCTACGGTATTCCGGACAGTCGACTTTAGAATAGTTGTAGATGAACTTATGCACCTGTGGAATGATCAACTAGACAAAGTGGTTAGTCCACAAGGTTTGTGATGGTCGTCAAACACCAAAATCGATTATAGGAAATATTGAGACTATTTCCCTTTCAATCTCCCCCTTTTTGGTGATTGATGCCAACACAAACCAAAGCAAATACAAAGTGTAGAAATGTAACTAGTTTGCATTTTGACATATGTGCATAAGTTATTTTGAAGTGAAAGTATTTCTAAGTATGTAGATTTGATTTGATATTTAACATTTTGGACCACATTTGCACCACTTGTTTTGTTTTTGCAAATTCTTTTGGGAACATCTTTTCAAAGTCTTTTGCAAATAGTCAAAGGTTTATGAATAAGATTTAAAATTTCTCCCCCTGTTTTAAATGCATTTCCTTTGACTTAACCAAAACTCCCCCTGAATAAAATTCTCCTCTTAGTTTTCAAGAGGGTTTTAATAGATATCAATTGGAAATATATTGAGATGCTAGTTTTTGAAAAACTTATACCAATTGAAAATATTATACCAATTTGAAGTATATCAACAACAAGATACCAATTTAAAACTAAAACTAAAGTTTTGAAATTTGTGGTTGTGCGGTCCTTTTGCTTTGGGCTAATACTCTCTCCCCCTTTGGCATGAATCGCCAAAAACGGAGATTTTTGAGAGCCCTTTTTACTTTCTCCTCCATTGGTAAATAAAATATGAGTGAAGATTATACCAATCGAAGAGTGGTGTGGAGTGACGGCGAAAGGTAATTGATACCGATAGAGTGGAGTGGAAGCCTTGTCATCACCGAAGACTCCATTTCCCTTTCAATCTATGACTTAGTAGAAATACACTTGAATACACATTAGTCATAGTCTTGGTACACAAATAGTAAGAATGATGCATTTGTACCAAAGAGAAAGAGATGTGATCAAAGGTATATAAATGAGCTATGAGTGCAAAGTTTCAATCAAAGTTCCGAGAATCAAGAATGTTTAGCTCATTCCTAAGTTTGGTAAAGGTTTTCTCATCTAATGGTTTGGTAAAGATATCGGCTAATTGTTCTTTGGTGCTAACATAAGCAATCTCGATATCCCCCCTTTGTTGGTGATCCCTCAAAAAGTGATACAGAATGGATATGTGCTTAGTGCGGCTGTGTTCAACGGGATTATCCGCCATGCGGATTGCACTCTCATTGTCACATAGGAGAGGGACTTTGCTCAATTTGTAGCCATAGTCCCTGAGGGTTTGTCTCATCCAAAGTAATTGCGCACAACAATGACCTGCAGCAATATACTCGGCTTCGACGATAGAAAGAGCTACTGAGTTTTGTTTCTTTGAAGGCCAAGACACCAGGAATCTTCCCAGAAACTGACAAGTCTCTGATATGCTCTTCCTATCAATTTTACACCCTGTCCAATCAGCATATGAATAACCTTTAAATCAAAGGTGGATCCCCTGGGGTACCAAAGACCAAACTTAGGTGTATAAACTAGATACCTCATGATTCTTTTCACGGCCCTAAGGTGAATTTCCTTAGGATCGGCTTGGAACCTTGCACACATGCATATGGAAAGCATAATATCCAGTCGAGATGCACATAAATAAAGTAAAGATCCTATCATCGACTGGTATACCTTTTGATCTACGGGTTTACCTCCCGTGTCGAGGTCGAGATGCCCATTAGTTCCCATGGGTGTCTTGATGGGCTTGGCATCCTTCATTCCAAACTTGTTGAGTATGTCTTGAATATACTTGGTTTGGCTTATGAAGGTGCCCTCTTGGAGTTGCTTGACTTGAAATCCTAAGAAATACTTCAACTCCCCCATCATAGACATCTCGAATTTTTGAATCATGATCCTACTAAACTCTTCACAAGTAGATTTGTTAGTAGACCCAAATATGATATCATCAACATAAATTTGACATACAAACAAATCATTTGCAACAGTTTTAGTAAAGAGAGTAGGATCGGCTTTACCGACTTTGAAGCCATTAGTGATTAGGAAGTCTCTTAGGCATTCATACCATGCTCTTGGTGCTTGCTTAAGCCCATAGAGCGCCTTTGAGAGCTTATAGACATAGTTAGGGTACTCACTATCTTCAAACCCGGGAGGTTGCTCAACATAGATATCTTCCTTGATTGGTCCATTGAGGAAGGCACTTTTCACATCCATTTGTTAAAGCTTAAAGCCATGGTAAGTAGCATAGGCAAGTAATATGCGAATTGACTCAAGCCTAGCTACAGGTGCATAGGTTTCACTGAAATCCAAACCTTCGACTTGTGAATATCCCTTGGCTACAAGTCGGGCTTTGTTCCTTGTCACCACACCATGCTCATCTTGCTTGTTGCGGAATACCCACTTGGTTCCTATAACATTTTGATTAGGACGTGGAACTAAATGCCATACCTCATTTCTCGTGAAGTTGTTGAGCTCCTCTTGCATTGCCAATACCCAATCCGAATCTCTTAGTGCATCCTCTACCCTGTAAGGCTCAATAGAGGAAACAAAAGAGAAATGTTCATAGAAATGAGCGACTCGAGATCGAGTAGTTACCCCCTTATGAATATCGTCGATGATGGAGTTCATGGGGTGATCCCTTTGAATCGCTTGGTGGACTCTTGGGTGTGGCAGTCTTTGACCCTGTACCTCTTGATCATCTTCCTTGCCTTGATCAACTTCATCTCCCCCTTGATCATTGTCCTCCTCTTGAGGTGGCTCATCCTCTTGATCTTCATCTTCATTGTCTTGAGCCTGATCCTCATCTTGAGTTGGTGGAGATGCTTGATTTGAAGATGATGGTTGATCTTGTGCATGAGTGGGCTCTTCAGATTCCTTAGGGCACACATCCTCAATGGACATGTTCCTTAGCGCGACACACGAAGCCTCTTCATCATCTAGCTCATCAAGATCAACTTGCTCCACTTGGGAGCCATTAGTCTCATCAAACACAATGTCACAAGAAACCTCAACTAATCCAGTGGATTTGTTGAAGACTCTATATGCCCTTGTGTTTGAGTCATAACCAAGTAAAAATCCTTCTACAGCCTTAGGAGCAAATTTAGATTTTCTACCTCTTTTAACAAGAATAAAACATTTTCTACCAAAGACTCTAAAATATGAAACATTGGGCTTTTTACCGGTGAGGAGTTCATATGATGTCTTCTTGAGGATTCGGTGAAGATATAACCGGTTGATGGAGTAGCAGGCGGTGTTAATCGCCTCAGCCCAAAATCGGTCCAGTGTCTTGTACTCATCAAGCATGGTCCTCGCCATGTCAAGTAGAGTTCTATTCTTCCTCTCCACTACACCGTTTTGTTGAGGTGTGTAGGGAGAAGAGAACTCATGCTTGATGCCCTCCTCCTCAAGGAAGCCTTCAATTTGAGAGTTCTTGAACTCCGTCCCATTGTCGCTTCTTATCTTTTTGATTCTCAATCCGAACTCATTTTGATCCCGTCTTAATAATCCCTTCAAGGTTTCTTGGGTTTGTGATTTTTCCTGCAAAAAGAAAACCCAAGTGAAATGAGAATAATCTTCCACAATTACAAGACAGTACTTACTCCCGTCGATGCTTATGTAAGCTATCGGGCTGAATAGATCCATGTGGAGTAACTCCAGTGGCCTGTCTGTCGTCATGATGTTTTTGTGTGGATGGTGGGTACCAACTTGCTTCCCTACATGACATGCGAAACCCTATCTTTCTCAAAATGAACATTTGTTAGTCCCAAAATGTGTTCTCCCTTTAGAAGCTTGTGAAGATTCTTCATTCCAACATGGGCTAGTCGGCGATGCCAGAGCCAACCCATATTAGTCTTAGCAATTAAGCAAGTATCGAGTTCAGCTCTATTAAAATCAACTAAGTATAACTGACCCTCTAATACTCCCTTAAATGCTACTAAATCATCACTTCTTCTAAAGACAGTAACACCTATATCCGTAAAAAGATAGTTGTAGCCCAATTTACATAATTGAGAAACAGAAAGCAAATTGTAATCTAAAGAATCTACAAGAAAAACTTTGGAAATAGAATGTTCAAGTGATATAGCAATTTTACCAAGTCCTTTGACCAAACTTGATTTCCATCCCCGAATGTGATAGTTCTTTGGGTCGTTTTTCTCGTAGGAGGAGAACATTCTTTTCTCCCCTGTCATGTGGTTTGTGCATCCGCTATCAATAATCCAACTTGAGCCCCCGGATGCATAAACCTGCAAAACAAGTTTAGGCCTTGTTCTTAGGTACCCAAACAGTCTTGGGTCCTTTCACGTTAGAAACAAGCACCTTGGGTACCCAAACACAAGTCTTTGACCCCTTGTGTTTGCCCCCAACATATTTGGCAACTACTTTGCCTGATTTGTTAGTAAGCACATAAGAAGCATCAAAGGTTTTAAATGAAACATTATGATCATTTGATGCAACAGGAGATTTCTTTTTAGGCAATTTAACATGGGTTGATTGCCTAGAGCTACATGACTCATTCTTGTACATAAAAGCATGATGGGAAACAGAATGAGACTTCCTAGCATGAATTCTCCTAATCTTGTGCTCAGGATAACCAGCAGGATATAAAATATAGCCCTCGTTATCCTAAGCCATGGGAGCCTTACCCTTAACGAAATTAGACAATTTCTTGGGGCATTAAGCTTGACATTGTCTCCCTGTTGGAAGCCAATGACATCCTTAATGCCAGAGCGTCTCCCATTATAGAGCATGCTCCTAGCAAATTTAATTTTTTTTCATTTTCTATCTCATGCTCATTGATTTTAGCAGTTAGTTGAGCTATGTGATCATTTTGTTCTTTAATTAAAGCTAGGTGATCATAAATAGCATCAATATTAAAATCTTTACATATAGTACAAATAGAAATATGATCAACACTAGATGTAGAAGGTTTGCAAGATTTTAATTCATCAATCTTAACATGCAAAATGGCGTTCTCATTTCTAAGATTGGAAATAGAGATATTGCAAACATTTAAATCTTTAGCCTTAGAAATTAGTTTGTCATTTTCAATTTTAAGGCTAGAGAGTGATTCATTCAATTTATCAATCTTAGTAATTAAACTAGCATTATCATTTTTAAGATTGACAAGAGAATCATCACAAACATTTAACTTCTCAACCTTAGCAAGTAATTTGACATTCTCAGTTCTAAGGTTAGAGATAGTGTCATGGCAAATGTTAAGCTCTTTAGACAAGTTTTCATTTTTCTCTACTTCCTGAGCATAGGCATTTTTAACTTTAACATGCTTTTTGTTTTCCTTAATAAGGAATTCTTCTTGGCTATCCAAGAGTTCATCCTTCTCATGAATGGCACCTATCAATTCATTTAATTTTTCTTTTTGTTGCATGTTTAAGTTGGCAAAAAGAGCAAGCAAATCATCTTCATCATCACTAGAGCTACCCTCATCACTAGATGTTGTATATTTAGTGGAGGCTCTAGATTTTACCTTCTTCTTTTTGCCGTCCTTTGCCATGAGGCACTTGTGGCTGACGTTGGGGAAGAGGAGGCCTTTGGTGACGGCGATGTTGGCGGCGTCCTCGTCGGAGGAGGAGTCGGTGGAGCTCTTATCGGAGTCCCATTCCCGGCATACATGGGCATCGCCGCCCTTCTTCTTGTAGTATCTTTCTTTTCCTACCTCTTTCCCTTCTTGTCGTCGCCCCTGTCACTATCACTAGATAATGGACATTTAGCTATAAAATGACCGGGCTTACCACATTTGTAGCATACTTTCTTGGAGCGGGGTTTGTAATCCTTCCCCCACCTTTGCTTGAGGATTTGGCGAAAGCTTTTGATGATGAGCGCCATTTCCTCGTTGTCGAGCTTGGAGGCATCGATGGAGAGCCTACTTGATGTAGACTCTTCTTTCTTCTCCTCCATCGCTTTGAATGCGATGGGTTGCACCTCAGGTGTGAAGGTGGCACCTTGCTCGATGATTTATTTGGAGCCTTTGATCATCAATTCAAAGCTCACAAACTTTCCTATCACTTCCTCGAGAGACATTAGCTTATATCTAGGATCACCATGAATTAATTGAACTTGTGTAGGATTACGAAAAACAAGTGATCTTAGAATAACCTTGACCATTTCATGGTCATCCCATTTGGTGCTCCTGAGGTTGCGCACTTGGTTGACCAAGGTCTTGAGCCGGTTGTACATTGCTTGTGGCTCCTCTCCTTGGTTGAGGATGAATCGACCGAGCTCGCCCTCGATCGTCTCCCGCTTGGTGATCTTGGTCACCTCATCCCCTTCATGCGCGGTCTTTAGTACGTCCCAAATCTCTTTGGCACTTTTTAGCCCTTGCACCTTATTATACTCCTCTCGACATAGAGAGGCGAGGAGTATAGTGGTGGCTTGGGAGTCAAAATGCCGGATTTGGGCGACCTCGTCCAAATCATATCCTTCATCCCCCACGGATGGTACCTGCGTTCCAAACTCAACAATGTCTCAAATGCTAGAGTGGAGTGAGGTTAGATAATGCCTCATTTTATCACTCCACATACAATAATCTTCACCGTAAAAAACTGGTGGTTTGCCTAATGGGACGGAAAGTAAAGGAGTGTGTTTAGAAATGCGGGGATAGAGTAGGGGAATCTTACTAAACTTCTTGCGCTCATGGCACTTAGAAGTGACTGACGGAGCATCGGAGCCGGAGGGCGACGAAGAATCGGTCTCGTAGTAGACCACTTTCTTTATCTTCTTCTTCTTGTCACCACTCCGATGTGACTTGACGCGGGGAGGTGAGTCCTCCCTTCCTTTGGCGCCGGACTCCTTTGATGGAGCCTTCCCGTGGCTTATGTCTGTTTTCATCTCCCTCTTGGTGGATCCTCCCGACAACACTTCGAGTTGTTAGACTCTAATGAAGTACCGAGCTCTGATACCAATTGAAAGTCGCCTAGAGGGGGGTGGATAGACGAAATCTGAAATTTACAAACTTAAGCACACACTACAAGCCAGGGTTAGTGTTAGAATTAAATCTAAGTCCGAAAGAGATGGAAAACAAATCAACTAGGAAATAAAGCGGATGAACACAGTGATTTGTTTTACCGAGGTTCGGTTCCAAAGAACCTAGTCCCCGTTGAGGTGGTCACAAAGACCGGGTCTCTTTCAACTCTTTCCCTCTCTCAAACGGTCACTTAGACCGAGTGAGCTTTCTCCTTAATCAAACGGGTCACTTAGACCCCTCAAGGACCACCACACACTTGGTGTCTCTTGCTTTGATTACAAGTCACTTGAGAATAAGAATGGAAAAGAAGAAAGCACGATTGCAAAAGCCAAGCGACAAATAACACACAGATCACTCTCTCTCTCTCAAGTCACTAATCACTAATGATCACTTATCTCAATTGTGGAACTTGGAGAGATTGGAAGCTTTGATTATGTCTTTGAATGGATTGCTAGCTCTTGTATTGAATGTGAAGTATTGGAGTGCTTGGGTGTTATGAATGGAGGTGGTTGGGGTTGTATTTATAGCCCTCAACCACTTCCTAGCCGTTGATCCTTTTCTGCCGACCGCGGACGGTCCGTGCCCCAGGTCCGGACGGTCCGCCCCTGCACATCAACAGCTGAAATCGCAACGGTCAACAGTAACGGCTATATCAACGGCTATATAGCATTTAATGTGTCATCAGATGTCAGATAAAGGTAGTTGCGGACGGTCCGGTCGTGCACCCCGGACGGTCCGTGAGGACGCTATAATTCATTTTACTGAACCCGTCACCTTCGGGTTTTTCGGTTCTTCACCGACCAGACGATCCGTGCTTGAGGCCGGACGGTCCGCGCTTGGTCTCGGACGGTGCTTGCTTTTCCATCAAACGGTCCGTAGTGTAGACTTGTGTTTTTGCATTGGTTCTGTCCGAGGCTCACCCTAGTGTCACAGGCGGTCTGCCGCAAGGGCCCGGACGGTCCGCCGCAAGAGCCCGGACGGTCCGCCGCAAGGGCCCGGACGGTCTGCGCTTAGGTGATTTTCCAAAAAGCTTCTCCTGTCCAGAATAATCTACGGTATTCCAGACAGTCAACTTTAGAATAGTTGTAGATGAACTTATGCACCTGTGGAATGATTAACTAGACAAACTGGTTAGTCCACAAGGTTTGTGATGGACGTCAAACACCAAAATCGATTATAGGAAATATTGAGACTATTTCCCTTTCAGCTTCATGAAAGCTGGACTTCGCTTCCCGCTCCATAAGATACTAGTCAAGGTTTTGAAAACATTTGAGATATAGCCTCATCAAATTACCCTGTGCCCACGTTCTGGAAGAGGTGGCTAGGTTCTTGGATGAAGGAATGGTTTTACGTGAAGAATGACATGAGTCAGAGGGAAGATGTGAAAGGAATTATCCAACGTCCTATATGGTCTCCTTCGGCATTAGAAGGCCATCCACTACACTTGTGATTGATGTGCAAGCGTGCCAAGCTACTTTCAACACAGTGTGCACCTATATTGGCACAAGACACTTAGTTCAAGAGCATATTGCTTACAAAATATGGCTTCTTGCGAGCGAATGGGAAATGCCGAAGGAAACCGCCGCTGGCTCCAGCCAGTGTGGACCAACTTGGTTAAGTACCTGGACTTGCACCAAAAAGGCAAGTTGTGCCCTTGATCACTCTTCTTTACCTAATAATGTTCATGTTAATCACTGTGACATCCTCAGGTTAATTTGATGGGATCTAATAGGTTACCCTAGTTTTGTTTACTCCACACCTTGCAAACAAATGAACTATTGGGTAGACTTGTTATTGCTCTACCTGGTTTTGGGATTAATGTTATACTGAATTATGATCATGTTCTATTATTATCGTGGTTTAATTATTGTTCATGATAAGACTATTGTGTTAATTGGAACATAGAGCGACCACCCGGGAAAACAGTGCTACCACAAGGGAGGAATATGACGTCCTTGGCTGACTAATTAGGAAAGCTAGTGGAGGACTATGTTACCCAAAAGGGGCAAGGGCGATAGAGGAGTTGCCAGTGTGGGGAGGTTCTCTGGTCGATCATTCTATGATGGCTTTTCGGGCGAGGGATTCCTATATCGCTCTTCTCACGAAATCGTAGCGGGTTTTCTGAAGCTAGTGAAACTTTGTAAAGGCCTCATAGTAGATCCCTAGCCATTCACCTCAGAAGTGTTTATGGGCCTTGCAAACCCTGGCTAGATGGGATACACGAATTGTGGGTAAAGGGTGCAACCTCTGCAGTGTGTAAAACTAGTATATCAGTCGTGCTTACGGTTATGAGCAGCTCGGACCTCACATGATTAACTTATGAAATTAAACTTAATCAGTTATTTGCATTCCATTGTGGGATTTATTTTTAATTATGATCTCTTATTTAATTGGGTTGGTATCTACTTATACTTAGTAATTGCTAATAAAACTTTAACCAACTTTAAAGGCAATGCCCAGTGTTGGTGACTTATTCTCGAATGTTGTGAATCAAGAACAAGGCAACACAGTTGTTAATTAATAGGGACCTTTGTCTTCCGAAGCATTATCTCCTCATGGACATAATGATCATTAGATGAAGGTCATGAAGGACATGCCTTCATCATTCAATATGTAAAATAAGAATGCAAAGAGACGAAGGCAGTAAGTATACCTCATTAATTCATTCGTATTTGTATTCTATAAAACATGTATGAATATCAACAGAATTTATATTACATTGATACCTTCGGCTTGCCCGGAGGTGAAGACGTGAGAGAGTGATTACAATTCAGCGTGCACAGTATGGTGCTACTGTTCATCTATTTATAGGCACGGGACATAGCCTGGGTAAAAGTACATTTGTATCCCCAATATTCACCCATAATTGTAATACAAGCCATTAAGGACTAAGTAGTCTTTTTCCCCATTCGGTCAGCATCATCATCATACTTCATCTTCATTATGAGCCGAAGCTATAAATCTGGCGATAGCTTCAACGTTTATTCTTATCATCTTTAGATTTGTCTTCATCTCGTATGCCTTCATCATGAGGAAGAGACTTGCATCCTGAAGACGAAGCTCCCTGTAATATCTTATGCTGAAAATAAATGGTTAATTATGTTTACCTTTGGAAGAGGAAGGCCCCCAATAGTAGCCCCTAGCAGTATTAATTTGTTTTATTGTAACAAATTCAGACTGCGACGTGAACGAAGGCCTTTAGCCGAAGGTCCGAAAAAATACCTTCCCTTCGCTAGAATAGCGAATCATTATAAACCATGGGACCCACATAGTTGTGGAACTCTGAGTATATATATAGAAGGTTGTGTCACAAATTTTTTTCATGCCATCCAGCTTTCGTGTTGCGGTTGTTATTTTAGTTTTCCTGTTCTCTGAGTTCAATTGTCTGTGAGCTTCAGCTTTCTGTCGTGACCAACACCGAAATGGCTGATGACAAGAAAAGCGTTGATCCCACACTCGCTGGCTTCTACGAAGCCATGGAAAGGACCAATGTAGAGAAGATCACCAATGAAATATTAGCTAGGCTATCTGGCGATTCAAGCGACAGTGAAAGCTTCGATATTGAGAGTGAGAATGAAAATGCCGAAGATCGGCCATTGTTGGGGGCTTGTTCTCAAATGCTTCGTATTAAGAACAAGGCAACATAAAAAGTGTTAAATGTTAAGGCCCTTCGTCCTACCAAACATTATTCCCCTTCGGGAATAATGAATCCCGGACGAAGGTCACAAGAGACATACCTTCATAAATTCAACAAGTAATAACGAAGGATTCATATAAAACATGAAATGTAAATCATAGAATCATTTCTATTTTATTAACATGGAAAAATAGAGATGATTTCAAATTACAAATGTACCTTCGGTCTTGAGGGAAGGTAAAAAGTACAAGCGTGACGTAAATGCCAATGCCAAGTCAGCGTGAACAGTACGGGAGTACTGTTCATCTATTTATAGGCGCGGGACGCAGCCCACGTAAAATTACATCCATGTCCATTACACTTGTTAATGGCTTATGGAAATTTGTCAAGGCCCACGCAGTCTTTTCATCTTTAAGTCGGTTCCCCCCTCTGCTATCGCGACGAAGCTTCCCTGCGCACAGCTTCGGCAGCGCACCTTCGTAGAGCTTGGTAATCAGCTCGCCCTTCGTCTGGCTCAAGCTTCGTCCTGACCGTGCTTTATAATTCTGAGACCGAAGATACCTGTTCACATAATCCACTTGGAAAACATTGTCAAATCATGTTTTTGAGGACCTTCGGAGGACGAAGGCCCCCAACAGTAGCCCCTCGCAATATTAATTTGTTAATAATAAATTCAGATTGCGATATGGACGAAGGCCTTGAGCCGAAGGTCCGAAAAAACACCTTCCCTTTGCTAGAATAGCAACATTCACTGACAAGCGGGGCCTTTCAATTTTTAACGCCCTGGGCGTATAAATAAGATCGCACCGCAAACTCATTTGGTACGCACACTTGCCATCTGCTTCGGCCCACTAAAATTTTTAGCTCTTGCACTAAGATTTGCTGGTCTTTTTGATTTTGAAGCTTCGGCCTCGGGAACAATTTTTTAGCGTTTCCGAAGATGTCTGAAGGCAAGAAGATCCTTGCTGAGACGAAGCTGAGCCTCGAGGAGGAGAAAAATCTGGGGTTCCTGATAGCGATGGCAGAGACCAATACAGAGAAAATCACCAAGGAGATTCTCGAAGGTTTGTCCGAAGATACTGGTGACAGCGACAGCTTTGATGTAGAGAGTGGTGGGGAAGAGGCCGAAGATCGTCCATGGCGGCCAAGTCACACGGTTTTCGGGAAGACCACTATCAAGCAGAGCCATATTGATAATATGAGGGGGCGGTATTTTCGAGATATATCTATTGTGAGGGCTGACGCTGGAGAAAAGACTTCTCCCACTCCCGGAGAAGATGAAGTTGTAATCTTCCGAAGCTTTCTCAAGGCTGGGCTTCGATTTCCCCTGAGCAACTTTGTTGTTGAGGTACTGAAAACATTTCAAGTCTACCTTCATCAACTTACTCCCGAAGCTATCATAAGGATGGGGATATTTGTCTGGGCTGTGAGGAGCCAAGGTTTGGAACCAAACGCTAAAAGCTTCTGCAACATTCATGAGTTATTATACGAGACGAAGCCCTGGGGAAAAGAACAATACCACAACAATTTTGGGTGTTATAGCTTCGGTGCCCGCTCCGGGTCAAGCTGCCCTGTGCCGACCTTTCGGAAAAGGTGGCCCGGAGCCTGGATGTCAGAGTGGTTTTATGTGAAGAATGACTTAACAGCGCAAGAAAATGTTAAGAGTATTATTATGTGCCCCATCTGGCAACGCTTCGGACTACGAAGGCCGAAGGTTGAAATGGACGAGGCAGCCGAGGAGTGCCAAAGAGCCTTCGGCGTAGTCTGCTCCTTCGTTGGAACAAGGGACTTGGTCCAAGAGCACATTGCCTTCAGGATATGGCCACTTGTAGAAAAATGGGAAATGCCGAAAGAAACCATTAAAGAGTCCGACGAAGGCGGACTAATTAGACTAAAATACACATTCAAGTATGCAGATAAATTTGTTGAACCTGATGATGACTGGTTGAAAAGTATTGAGACATTAAGTGACGAACTGCTTGGCACATATTCGAAGGCTGAGAACACTGCATTATCAGCAGCCTTCGGAGGCCGAAAGAAGAAAAGGCTCAACCGTGTGTTCGACGCAGTCGGGTTTGTCTATCCCGACTACCACTATCCGGTACTGGGTCGCAAAAGGAAAAATTCTTCTCCTGCGATAGAAGCTACCACGAGTGCTCCT
This sequence comes from Zea luxurians, assembly GCA_029449295.1. Taxonomy (NCBI): domain Eukaryota; kingdom Viridiplantae; phylum Streptophyta; class Magnoliopsida; order Poales; family Poaceae; genus Zea; species Zea luxurians. The sequence goes on along the minus strand of JAOPSE010000009.1, from coordinate 113,401,607 downwards.
AGTGAGCCAGCGCCTCAAAGAAAAAAGATGAAAGTGCTCACCCATCGGACACGCTTTATTGAGCCGGCCACAGTGCCAGAATTCATTGGTGAAGTCTCTTTGGCTTCTGAAGCTACCGAACCAGCTTCAGTACCGAAGATGGAAGAAAAGATTGAAGCGCCTTCAGCGGAAAAATCAGAGAAACCGAAGGTTGTCGAGCCAAAAATGTCTGAAATCTTAAGTCCTTCGGTAAATGTCGAAGCAATAAAAAACCAAAAGGGGCCATCGGTGACCCCAAAAAGGAAAAGAATGGTAAACGTACTAGATGTCTTGGAGACAATCAAGTCTTCAAGCACAACTCCAAAAAAGAGTGTTGAAGTTGCTGAAGCTTCTACTGAAGCTTCGATGCAACAAGCTGAAGCTGAAGCTGGGCCTTCAGAGCCCTACAAGGAGCAACCTTTGGAAGCCGAAGCAATAAAAATATCAGAACCAGTTGTAGTTGAGGAAATTGACACTGCCATCCCCGAAGCTCCTGCCAGCATATGCGATTACATTATACGACACGCTTCGGGGAAGAAACTATCTGCAGAAGAAACCTATGAAGCCAACCATTATGCAAAAGAGCTAAAATATCCGAAGGGGGCAGTAATATTCAATGGGACAAATGAAGATGATTTCCTATACTGCCTACCTGATAATAAAGAACTAACTGTCTGCCGAGAGATGGCCAGGAGTATAGGCTTCCCGAAGCTCGAAGCTGGACTAAGCGCCATGACGAAAGAGGATCTCGCAGACAGTCTTGCATACAATAGCCTAAAGGTTTGGGAATTACGCGTTTGAAAAAACTTTTTTAATTCGTAATTCATTCCTATATTCTTATATGGATTCTTTTCCGCACAGGGCTTAATTCTAAGCAACGCATTAAGAGCTCAAAAAAGCGCCGAAGATGAAAGCTATGAGATTGCGTTCAACAATTTGCGCTCCGAAGTTATAAAGTTGAGGAACGAAGCTCTAGAAAAAGACAAGATTCTGGTTACTCTAGTAGACAAGATAAAAAAGGACGAAGCTGCCGCAAAGATTCAGGCCGAAGCTCAGAAAAACGAGATCAAAGATCTTCAGAAACAACTAGCCCGGGCGAAAGAAGAACGTATGCTTGAGGAAACAAAACGAGAACTTAGTGATCATATGGTGGATAAGTTGGAGTTAAGGGTTAAGGAGCTTCGTGCCTCTCAAAGAAAATGCTATGTTAAATCTGTAGAATGCGTGAACAAAATTAAAAACAGCTTCGCCAGCGTGGGCGCCTTTTCCAGCGAGGAGAATTTCTCTCGAGGTAATCCCGAAGGTCCACTGGAATGGATTAGTCACGAAGCAGAGGCCTTCGAGGAGATCCTGAGCAGTCGTGGCGACATCTGCGCTTTTTCGGGCGCCAGAGGAATTGCTTCTGTCTTAGAGAAGAAAGGTTGCGGGCATGTAAAATTTTTAGCTCAGTCCGAAGCTGCCTTATCTTCCGAAGACATCAAGGACCCCTCGGCCGAAGCAAGCGTTGTTGGTGGCAAATTTTTTACTGATATCTGGAACGACGGCGGCCGAGGAATGGCACAAGAAATCATCCAAAGGAGTGAAAAAGGCATCCATGATGCTAGGAAAGTGGCAGAAGCTACCGAAAAAAGTACAGAGCCCGAAAAGCAATTAGGTATTAATTAGCCGTTCTTATTGTGTTGTAATTTTTATTTCAAACTTTGCTCACGGTTTGTAATAGTAATGAAGAAATATTCTTTTGCCTTAGAAGCTGCTGAATCGACTGCCGACCCGCACACAAAAGGTGATGATGAAATTAAACAAATGGCCGAAGCTATCATGGACAAAGTTGTTGATCAGCTTCTAAATGAAGCCGCCGAAGCAGTATTAAGAGAAGACTAGATGCTATTTAGAAAAAACATTTAAATTGTGATCTATGTAACATTTTGTACATTTGAATGTAATATACAAGTTTCTTTTCATTATTCAATTCTTTACGATGCATGAAACTCTACATACATACCATTTTTGAGCCTTCGGCGAAAAAACACCTTCCCTTCTTTTCATGCTTCGTGAAGAAAATATTCTCCGTTAAAACTGTTCTGATAAGTCACATCCATGCTTCGTGAAAGCATTCTCCGAAGCTATACAATTTTGATATTGCTCTGACGAAGCTTGTCCATGCTTCGTAAAAATATTCTCCGAAACTGTATTCCGAATTTATACAATTTCGATATTGCTTTCTCAAAGCATTCTTCCGAAGGTCGATACTGTGTACCCTTCTCTTGCAAAATGCAATATGATGTATGATGCTTATGCTATGCAAGATGATGTGATGATGTTATGTTATGCAAATGACCTTTGTTCCGAAGATACACACAAAATTTATTCGTAAGCTCTGCATTCCCTTAGGAACGTCTTTGGAGCTTCTTCGTCTTTTACTTAGACGGTATCAGCGTTGACTTTTCGCTGTAAGCCTCCCTTAGGAGCTTCTTCGTCTTTTACTTAGACGGTATCAGCGTTGACTTTTCGCTGTAAGCTCTGCATTCCTTTAGGAACGACTTTTGAGCAGAAAACTTACACTGCGCTCCCTTTGGAACGGCTTTTTATGACTTCATGAACTTACTCTGCGTTCCTTAGAACGGCTTTCTGTTAATCCGAAGGGTTTTTAATATTTCGAAGGCCCTCCTTGTTAACACAAAAACTTCATCAACTTAAACCTGTAGAGAAAATAGATTTTCCACGTCGGAAACAGCGAAATTATTACATGGAAACGATCAATGTTTTTTGCTACAGAGAATAGAACCGAATAGAAAAGACTGCTATTAAAGGTAGGATATGTGTCAATAAATGTGCTTCGACTCTGGCACAGTGCTGTTGACTGTGCGAGCTTCGGATTGTTCTCTGAAGTCCCTTTGATGTGGAGCATATTGACTCCCTTCTGGCTGTTGACCCTGTTGCAATGGAGGTGGAGGCGGGGGCTGTTGCCAGGAAGCTTGAGGTTGACTTGCCGAAGCTACAGAAGCTGCAGGGTGGTTGTCTATGTACTGTGGGATATAAGGCGGATGATACGAAGCAGTATGCATGACCTGCTTCGGCTGAACTTGTTGAGATGTAGCTTCGGCTATCTCCTTTTGCTTCTGGATTGTAATATGGCACGTCCTGGTGGTATGGCCCTTGCCTTCTCCACAGAACAAGCAAAACAATTTCCTTGGTTGATCTCCGAATCTTCCGCCGAAGCCCCTGGCGCCTCTGCCTCTCGGAGCTGGTGGCCGGAAGAAAGCTTGTTGTTGCCCCGAAGCCTGTGAGGAGCACTGCGGTCTGCTCTGCTGACTCCCCTTATCATCATTCTGAGTGGAGCTGTGGATGGACCGGACATGCCTCGGGTAGTATCTTCCTCCGAAGCCCTTGGTCATTTCAGAAAATCTGAAGGCCTCCTCCCTTCTTTGGCGGAAGTCATTGTCAGCACGAATGTACTCATCCATCTTTTGGAGCAGTTTCTCCAGGGTCTGAGGCGGCTTTCTAGCAAAGTATTGAGCTGCCGGCCCAGGACGAAGCCCCTTGATCATGGCTTCGATAACAATTTCATTGGGCACCGTTGGTGCCTGCGCCCTCAAACGTAAGAACCTTCGGACATAAGCCTGAAGGTATTCTTCATGATCCTGAATGCACTGGAACAAGGCTTGAGCTGTGACCGGCTTCGTCTGAAATCCTTGAAAGCTGGTCAGTAACATATCCTTCAGCTTTTGCCATGAAGTAATCGTTCCTGGCCGAAGGGAGGAATACCAGGTCTGAGCAACACTCCTGGCGACCATAACGAAAGACTTCGCCATGACTGCAGCATTGCCCCCATACGAAGACACTGTTGCTTCGTAGCTCATCAGGAACTGCTTCGGGTCTGAGTGGCCGTCGAACATGGGGAGCTGGGGTGGCTTATAGGATGGAGGCTAAGGTGTAGCCTGCAGCTCAGCGGACAAAGGAGAAGCATCATCGAAAACAAAATTTCCCTGATGGAAATTGTCATACCAGTCATCTTCGTTGACGAAGCCCTCCTGATGAAGGTCTTTCTGCTGAGGCCTTCTGTTTTGCTCATCATGGGTAAGATGGCGGACTTCCTCAGAGGCTTCGTCTATCTGCCGTTGCAACTCAGCTAGCCGGGCCATCTTCTCCTTCTTCCTTTGCACCTGTTGATGTAGGATCTCCATATCCCTGATTTCTTGGTCTAGCTCTTCCTCCTGAAGCGTCGGGCTTACGGCCTTTCTCTTCTGGCTTCGGGCCTCCCGAAGAGAGACGGTCTCCTGGTTGTGGTCCAGCGGTTGCAGTGCTGCAGCCCCAGCCGCTGAAGCTTTCTTCGGTGCCATAGCGAAGATCTACAGCTTCCGAAGGTGTTCAAAAAAGCTCGAAGTGGAAGTGAGTTCACCGGAGGTGGGCGCCAATGTTGGGGGCTTGTTCTCAAATGCTTCGTATTAAGAACAAGGCAACATAAAAAGTGTTAAATGTTAAGGCCCTTCGTCCTACCAAACATTATTCCCCTTCGGGAATAATGAATCCCGGACGAAGGTCACAAGAGACATACCTTCGTAAATTCAACAAGTAATAACGAAGGATTCATATAAAACATGAAATGTAAATCATAGAATCATTTCTATTTTATTAACATGGAAAAATAGAGATGATTTCAAATTACAAATGTACCTTCGGTCTTGAGGGAAGGTAAAAAGTACAAGCGTGACGTAAATGCCAATGCCAAGTCAGCGTGAACAGTACGGGAGTACTGTTCATCTATTTATAGGTGCGGGACGCAGCCCACGTAAAATTACATCCATGTCCATTACACTTGTTAATGGCTTATGGAAATTTGTCAAGGCCCACGCAGTCTTTTCATCTTTAAGTCGGTTCCCCCCTCTGCTATCGCGACGAAGCTTCCCTGCGCACAGCTTCGGCAGCGCACCTTCGTAGAGCTTGGTAATCAGCTCGCCCTTCGTCTGGCTCAAGCTTCGTCCTGACCGTGCTTTATAATTCTGAGACCGAAGATACCTGTTCACATAATCCACTTGGAAAACATTGTCAAATCATGTTTTTGAGGACCTTCGGAGGACGAAGGCCCCCAACAGCCATGGAGACCCAGCCATGTTGTTTTTGGGAAATCCACAATCAAAAAAGGTCAAATTGAAGAGATGAAAGGCAAATACTTTCATGATGTATCTATAGTGAGGGCTGGAGGAGAAGACATTGTTCCCCTACCAGAAGGTGATGAAGTGGTAATCTTTAGGAGCTTCATGAAAGCTGGACTTCGCTTCCCGCTCCACAAGATACTGGTCAAGGTTTTGAAAACATTTGAGATATAGCTTCATCAAATTACCCTGTGCCCATGTTCCGAAAGAGGTGGCTAGGTTTTTGGATGAAGATTGGTTTTACGTGAAGAATGACCTGAGTGAGAGGGAAGATGTGAAAGGAATTATCCAATGTCCTATATGGTCTCGCTTCGACATTAGAAGGCCATCCACTGCACTTGGGAATGATGTGCAAGCGTGCCAAGCTACTTTCAACACAGTGTGCACCTATATTGGCACAAGACACTTAGTTCAAGAGCATATTGCTTACAAAGTATGGCCTCTTGTGAGCGAATTGGAAATGCCGAAGGAAACCGCCGTTGGCTCTAGCCAGTGTGGACTAGTTTTTTTGAAGTATACTTTTTAGTTCAGAAACCAGTTTGATAAGCCAAATGATGATTGGTTGGATGCTATAGAAGCAACAAGTGATGAGATACTTAGAGTGTACTCAAAGGCAGAAGATGAAGCTATGACAGTTGCCTTCGGCGCTCGCGGCAAGAAGAGGTTGAATAGAGTGTTTGATGTGATTGGGTTCATTTACCCAGACTACTGCTATCTCGCCCAGAAGCAAGGGAGGAAAAGGAAGGTCGCTGCCTTGGTATCTACTGGTGTGTCGAGGTCAAAGAAAATCAAGGTTTTGACACATAGACCCAGACGCATCGAGACGGCCGATGTGCCGAAGTTAAGTGAAAGGGTGGAAACAACCCCCTGGCCATATAGATTGTTCCTGCTGTGCCTGTTGAAATTATAGCAGACCCGGCCAGAGAGCCAGAGCCAGAAAAGGTAGCAGAAAGAGTACCAGAGCAACCGAAGATGAAGGTGACAGCACTGCCGAAGCTGCTAGCTACCACAGAAACTCCAAGGAAGAGGAGGATGGCTAGTGTCTTGGAAACTGTTCTAGAATTTGTGAAAATGCCGCCTCCTTCTTCTGTCAAAGCTTCTAGCAGTAAAACTAAAGATATCTCAGAGATGATTACTGCCAGTACCTCTGCTCATGCTGAGGCGGGACCTTCGGAAGCTGTACCTAAAAATCCGGGTGTGACAAGTTCGCGACGAAGGATCTAGGTGAGCTGTAGCGCTTTCTGGGGATCACTGTCGAGCGCAAGCCCCAGGGCATGTTCCTCCACCAGCGCCAGTACACCGTCGACGTCATTGAGCATGCTGGCATGGTTGGTTGTAAGCCCTGCTCGACTCTGGTGGACACTCAGGGCAAGGTCTCCTCCAAAGATGGCCCTCCGGTGGCTAATCCAACTAGCTATTGTTGTCTTGCTAGGGCCCTGCAGTACCTCGTCTTCACCCATCCTAACATCGCCTATGCTGTCCAGCAGATGTGCCTCCATATGCACGCCCCGCGGGAGCCTCATCTCTTTGCTATGACGTGGATCCTGTGGTACCTCCGAGGCACCACTAACTTCAGCCTTCTTCTTCATCGATCTACGACCACTGACCTCGCCATCTACACCGACGTCGATTGGACTGGTTGTCTCGACACACGTCGGTCCACATTGAGCTTCATAGTGTTCCTTGGCGATAGCCTCATCTCATGGTCTTCGAAGTGTCAACCAGTTGTCTCCCGCTCTAGCGCCGAGGCTGAGTACCGTGTTGTGGCTAATGATGTCGCTACGGCAGTGACTTCGTCAGCTGCTCTAGGAGCTACACAGTATGCTAACACGGAGCACCCTTATCTATTGTGAGAATGCCAATGCCATGTACCTCTCCATCAACCCTGTCCATCATTAGCGCATGAAGCATGTCGAGCTCGACCTCCACTTCGTTCATGAGCGTGTCGCCGCTGGGGATGTGTGGGTTCTTCATGTCTAGACCACTTCTCATTTCACCGACATCTTCACCAAGGGCCTCCCTACGTCAGTGTTTGAGGAGTTTTGGTCCAGTCTCAACATCTGTCATGGCTAGAGTTTCGACTGGGGGTGTTTGAGAGCACCTAGAGGGGGTGAATAAGTGATCCTGTAAAATCAAACACTAAATAGCCACAAACTTGATTATCAAAGTGTTAGTGAAATCAAGTGGCTAAGGAACGTGCTCGTGAGAGCAAAGCAATCACAATAAGCAACACACGAGACACGCGATTTTTATCCCGTGGTTCGGCCAAGTAACACTTGCCTACTTCCACATTGTGGCGTCCCAATGGACGAGGGTTGCACTCAACCTCTTTCAAGCGATCCAATGATCAACTTGAATACCACGGTCTTTTCCTTTAGAGTATGTTTCCTATTTGCAAGGAATCTCCACAATTTGGAGTCTCTCGCCCTTACAATTGAGATCACAAAGAAAGCACAGAGTAAGGTTGGGGAGAGCAACACACACAAGACTCAAATCCGCAGCACAACCACGCACACAAGTTACAACTTGAGCTCGAAACACAACACACGGAGTTCGCAACTCAGATGGAGCTCAAATCGCTAACACAGGGAATCAAAAGCGTGGAGTCGGAGTCTGGGAGTCTTAGAATGTTTCGTGAAAGCTTGGTGTTCTCCTCCATGCACCTAGGGGTCCCTTTTATAGCCCCAAGGCATCTAGGAGCCGTTGGAGGCCAACTTGGAAGGCCAAACTTGCCTTCTGTCGGGTGGTGCACCGGACAGTCTGGTGCACCTTCGGATAGTCATTGTAGCTGTCCGGTGCACGGTCTCCTTCCATATCTGTCGCATCCGACCGTTGGTCCTCGGGGTCGATTGGCGCACCGGACACTGTCCGGTGTGCCCAACCGACCGTTTCTGCGGGCCACGTGTCGCCCGCGGATTGTGCAGCCGATCGTTGGCGCTGGCGACCGTTGGCTCACCGGACAGTCCAGTGAATTATAGCCGTACGCCTCTGTGTTTTCCCGAGAGCAGCTGTTTCACCGCTGGCCAGCCTGGCGCACCGGACACCACCGGACAGTCCGGTGTGCCTGGCCAGAGTTGGTGTTGGCTGCACACAGCCAACTCTTTTCCTTTTCTTTTCTTCTGCCTTTGTCACTGTTTCTAGCATTTAGACAAACACATTAGTATACAAAATAATGTACTAAGTCTAGAAACATACCTTATGCTTTGATTTGCATTCTTCACACATTTTGCACATAAGAGCTCAATTAATGTGTTGGGCATCTAATCACCAAAATACATATAGAAATGGCCCAAGGGCATATTTCCCTTTCAATCTCCCCCTTTTTGGTGATTCATGCCAACACATCAAAAAGCAACCAAAGAAGTGCAACATCAATACAATTTGAAGACCAAATTATTTTTGCTAATGCTTTGGCATATTTGGATCACTCTTTGCCACCACTTGGTTTGTTTTTGAAAATCAAATTCTTTTTCTTATCTCTAAGTCAAACACACTTGTTTGGGCAAATCGAGAGATTTTCCAAGAGAAAAATTGATCAAGTGCCAAAACTCCCCCTTTTTCCCATAATCAAAATTCTCCCCCATAAGAGATTAAATTTTGTAATAAGAGTATTTTGGACAAATCACAAATTCTAATTCTCAAGTGGTTGGCTGATCCAGTTGCTTTGGCCTTAATTCCCCCCCCCCCACTTTGGCATTAAGCACCAAAACGGGATCATTCTTGGCCCTTTAACCCCATTGCCTCACCAAAAATGTCAATTAAGAGCAAAAAGGCAATGAGATTGCAAGTATGAACTTGGAAGTGAGTAAACTAATACCGGAGTGCAGTGGAAGTCTTTTCATTGTCCAAGTTCACTTTTCCCTTTCAATGCACCTTTAATACTACATCAAGTATACTCAAACAAACAGGTTAGTCTCAAAGGGTCAAGTTGTAGCATATCTCCCCCCTAAATATGTGCACCATTTGCATATGGACTTGTGAGGTGCGGGGAGGTCTTGTACAACTTGAGCACCACAAATATACAATGAATAATGTAAATGCTTAAAGTAACATGATCAAAGGCATAGAACACATGTATGCTATAGATCAATCCAGGTTACGCGAATCTAAGACATTTAGCTCACTTCGCAACCTGCAAAAAGTTTTCTCATCCAACGGCTTGGTGAAGATATCGGCTAGCTGGTTCTCGGTGCTAATATGATAAATATCGATATCTCCCTTTTGCTGGTGATCCCTCAGGAAGTGATGCCGGATGTCTATGTGCTTAGTGCGGCTGTGTTCAACAGGATTATCCACCAAGCGGATTGCACTCTCATTATCACATAGGAGTGGGACTTTGCTCAGATTGTAGCCAAAGTCCCGGAGGGTTTGCCTCATCCAAAGTAGTTGCGCGCAACACTGTCCTGCGGCAACATACTCGGCCTCAGCGGTGGATAGGGCAACGGATGTCTGTTTCTTGGAACTCCAGGACACCAGGGACCTTCCTAGAAATTGGCACGTCCCTGATGTACTTTTCCTATCAACCTTGCACCCGGCATAATCGGAGTCTGTGTACCCAATTAAGTCAAAGGTAGACCCCTTTGGATACCAGATCCCGAAGCACGGCGTAGCAACTAAATATCGAAGAATTCGCTTAATGGCCACAAGGTGACATTCCCTGGGGTCAGATTGATATCTAGCACACATGCATACACTAAGCATAATGTCCGGTCTACTAGCACATAAATAAAGTAAAGACCCTATCATGGACCGGTATGCCTTTTGATCAACGTACTTACCTCCTTTGTTGAGGTCGACATGCCCATTGGTTCCCATCGGTGTCTTTGCGGGCTTAGCGTCCTTCGTCCCAAATCTTTTGAGAAGATCTTGAGTGTACTTCGTTTGGGAGATAAAGGTGTCGTCCTTGAGTTGCTTCACTTGGAATCCAAGGAAATATGTCAACTCGCCCATCATCGACATTTCGAATTTCTGCATCATCACCCTACTAAACTCCTCACAAGACTTTTGGTTAGTAGAACCAAATATTATGTCATCGACATAAATTTGGCACACAAAAAGATCACCATTACAAGTCTTGGTAAAAAGAGTGGGATCGGCTTTCCCAACCTTGCTTAAGTCCATAGAGCGCCTTAGAAAGCTTATACACGTGGTCGGGATACCTTTCATCCTCAAAGCCAGGGGGTTGTTCCACGTATACCTCCTCCTTGATTGGCCCATTGAGGAAAGCGCTCTTCACGTCCATTTGAAACAGCCTAAAAGAGTGGTGAGCAGCATAGGCTAACAATATTCGAATTGACTCTAACCTTGCCACAAGAGCAAAAGTCTTCCCGAAATCCAAACCTGTGACTTGGGCATAACCTTTTGCCACAAGTCGAGCCTTGTTTCTCGTCACCATCCCGTGCTCGTCTTGCTTGTTGCAGAACACCCACTTGGTTCCCACAACGTTTTGCTTTGGACGTGGCACCGGGCTCCAAACTTCATTTCTTTTGAAGTTGTTGAGCTCTTCCTACATGGCCAACACCTAGTCTGGATCCTGCAAGGCCTCTTCTACCCTGAAAGGCTCAATAGAAGAGACAAATGAGTAATGCTCACAAAAATTTGTTAAACGTGAGCGAGTTATTACTCCCTTGCTGATATCACCCAGTATTTGATCGACGGGATGATTTCTTTGGATCATTGCTCGGACTTGAGTTGGAGGAACCCATGGTGCTTCTTCCTCCATAGCATGTTCTTCTTGTGCTCCCCCTTGATCACGCTTCTCTTCTTGAGGTACCTATCCATTATCTTGAGTTGGGGGATGCACCATTGTAGAGGAAGATTGTTGATCTTGCTCCTGTTGTTCCTGTGGTCGCACATCACCTACCGCCATTGTGCGCATTGCGGCCGTTGGAACTTCATCTTCATCTATATCATCAAGATCAACTTGCTCTCTTGGAGAGCCATTAGTCTCATAAAATACAACGTCGCTAGAGACTTCAACTAATCCTGATGATTTGTTGAAGACCCTATACGCTTTTGTATTTGAGTCATATCCTAGTAAAAACCCTTCTATAGCCTTGGGAGCAAATTTAGAATGTCTACCTTTCTTCACCAAAATGTAGCATTTGCTCCCAAATACACGAAAGTAAGAAACATTTGGTTTGTTACCAGTAAGAAGTTCGTAGGAGGTCTTCTTGAGGAGGCGATGCAGATAGAACCGGTTTATGGCGTGGCAGGCTGTGTTCACAACTTCCGACCAAAACCGCTCGGGCGTCTTGAACTCTCCAAGCATCGTTCTCGCCATGTCGATAAGTGTCCTGTTCTTCCTCTCTACCACACCGTTTTGCTGTGGTGTGTAGGGAGCGGAGAACTCATGCTTGATGCCTTCCTCCTCAAGAAATTCTTCTACTTATAGGTTCTTGAACTCGGACCCATTGTCGCTCCTTATCTTTTTCACTTTAAGCTCAAACTCATTTTGAGCCCTCCTTAGAAAGCGCTTTAGGGTCCCTTGGGTTTCTGATTTGTCCTGCAAAAAGAATACCCAAGTGTAGCGGGAAAAATCATCAACAATTACAAGACCACACTTACTTCCCTCGATGCTAAGGTAGGCAACGGGTCCAAAGAGGTCCATGTGAAGAAGTTCCAGTGGTCTTGATGTTGTCATCACATTCTTGCTGTGATGAGTGCTTCCCACCTGTTTCCCTACCTGACATGTTGTACAAGGTCTGTCTTTCTCAAAGCAGACATCAGTTAGTCCTAGCACATGATCTCCCTTTAGAAGTTTATGAAGGTTCTTCATCCCAACATGTGCTAGACGGTGATGCCAAAGCCAGCCCATATTAGTCTTAGCCATTAAGCATGCATCTAGATCGGCATTCTCTTTCAAAAAATCTACTAAATAGAGTTTGTCGTCTAGTACACCCTTAAACGCTAATGAACCATCACTCCTTCTAAAGACAGATACATCTATATTTGTGAATAAACAATTATAACCCATGTTACATAATTGACTCACAGACAATAAGTTGTACCCGAGTGATTCAACTAAAAACACATTGGATATAGAATGCTCGGATGTAATGGCTATCTTTCCCAATCCTTTAACCTTGCCTTGGTTCCCATCTCCAAAGATGATCGAATCCTAGGAATCCTTGTTCTTGACGTAGGAGGTGAACATTTTCCTCTCCCCCGTCATGTGGTTTGTGCATCCGCTGTCGATAATCTAGCTTAAGCCCCCGGATGCATAAACTTGCAAGGCAATTTACGCTTGGGTTTTAGGTACCCAACTCTTGTTGGGTCCTACAAGGTTAGTCACAATAACTTTTGGAACCCAAAAACAAGTCTTGTCTCCCTTGCATTTGGATCCCAACTTCCTAGTGACTACTTTTTCATTCTTACATGAAAGTACAAATGAGGTGTTGCAAGCATGAAAAACAGTAGTAGGTTTATTACACATTTTCCTAGGCACATGATGCACAACATGATTTTTCCTAGTCCTACTCCTACCATGCACAAAAGTAGAGCTAGAGGCAAACATAGCATGTGAATCATTGTAAGCAGTATGAACATAACTCTTATTATAATTGGAACGACTAGCAATTTTCCTATCATAAATGAAAGCATGATTCCTTTGAGGACTACTAGCCATAGGAACCTTCCCTTTCTCCTTGTTGAGAGCGGGAGCCTTTTGTCTTGTTAAGTTCTTGGTTTCCTTTCGAAAACCAAGTCCATCCTTAATTGAGGGGTGTCTACCAATAGTGTAGGCATCCCTAGCAAATTTTAATTTATCAAAATCACTTTTGCAAGTCTTAAGTTGAGTATTAAGACTTGCCACCTCATCATTCAATTTAGTAATAGAAATAAGATGTTCATTACATGCATCAACATCAAAGTCTTTACATCTATTACAATTACTTACATGCTCTACACATGAACTTATTTTACTAATTTCCTCCAGCTTAACATTTAAATCATTATTTAAACTCTTTAAACTAGAGATAGATTCATGGCAAGCAGATAACTCAGAAGATAGCATTTCATTTCTCTTAGTTTCTAAAGCAAGAGACTTTTGTACACTAACAAACTTGTCATGTTCTTCATACAAAATGTCCTCTTGCTTTTCTAGCAGTCTATCTTTTTTATTTAGCGCATCAATTAATTCATTAATTTTCTCTACTTTGGCTCTATCTAAACCCTTAAATAAACTAGAGTAATCTACTTCATCATCGGAAGAATCTTCATCACTAGAAGAAGAGTACTTAGGGGAATTTCGAATACGTACCTTCTTCTCCTTAGCCATGAGGCAAGTGTGGCGTTTGTTGGGGAAGAGCGAAGACTTGTCGAAGGCCGAGGCAGCCAATCCTTCATCGTCGGAGTCAGATGAGGAGCAATCAGAATCCCATTCCTTTCCAAGATGAGCCTCGCCTTTCGCCTTTCTATAGTTCTTCTTCTTCTCCTTCTTCTCATATCTTTCTTGTGCCTGATCATTTTCATTATCGAGGCATTGAGCAATAAAGTGATCAGTCTTACCGCATTTGAAACAGGAGCGCTTTCCCCTTATTTTATTCTTGTTGGGGTACTCTTTACGTCCTTTGAGTGTGGTCTTGAAGCGCTTGATGATAAACGCCATTTCTTCCTCATTGAGCCTGGCAACCTCCACTTGTGCCACCTTGCTAGGTAGCGCCTCCCTGCTGCTGGTTGCTTTGAGAGCAACGGGTTGTGGCTCGTAGACGGGTAGTGGACCGTTTAGTGCATCGTCCATGTATCGAGCCTCCTTCACCATCATGCGCCCGCTAACGAATTTTCCGAGGATCTCCTTGGGGCATCATTTTTGTGTACCTGGGGTTTTCACGAATAAGATTGACAAGATGGGGGTCAATAACCGTAAATGACCTGAGCATGAGTCGGACGATGCACTACCGGAATTTGGCTCTTTTCCGAGTGTCATATTCTTTGCCGAGTGTTTTATTTCGGGCACTCGGCAAAGAATCTCTTTGCCAAGTGCCACGCAAAGAACCCTCGGTAAAAGAAAACACTCGGCGAAGAAGCTCTTTGCCGAGTTTTTTATTTTTGACACTCGGCAAAGGGCTCTTTGCCGAGTGTCACAAATACAACACTCGGCAAAGAGCTCTTTGCCGAGTGTTTTTTCTCCAACACTAGGCAAAGACAATTTTAAAATCACATTTTAAAGTAGTAAATTAATTCAAATGAAAAGGTTTTCAACTACAAATTTGTATAACTCATCATGATGTACAATTTATATATTGAACATTTCTTCATATGACAAAATAAAAATAAATTTGTTCATAAAACCTATATCTCTCTCGTAGTTTGTGAAACTACGAGAGAGACGTATAGAATTTGTGCATATTGTTAGAACCATCATGTGAGATAAACAAATGACCAAACAACCAAAATAAACTTTGTAGATCTTAAGAAGTTATAGAAGTTTATAGTTGACAACTTTTTCATTTGAAGCCATATTGTCAACGAAAACTACGTCTGAATTTAAAAAAATTAAAATTTGAATTTTAAAAACGACTTCGAAAGAAAAAACCACCAACATGAAAGTTGTAGGTATTGAAGAGTTATGAAACTTTGCAGTTGACAATGTTTTGGTTTGAAATCATCTTGTTATGCAAAACTATGTTTGAATTTTGAAATTTGAATTTTTCAAACTGTCTCGGATGGAAAACCACCAAAATAAAAGTTGTAGGTCTTGAAATGTAATGAAACTTTTTAGTTGACAATTTTTTTATTTGAAATCATCTTATCATTGAAAAATTCGTTTGAAGTTTTCAAATTTAAAATTCAAATTTTGTAAACGGTCTCGGATGTAGAAACTATTAAAATAAAACTTGTAGATCTCAAAAAGTTATACAACTTTATAGTTGGTCACATTTTCAAATGAACTCATTTAGTGCCTTAAATAATCAAATTACTCTCGATTTGTTATAATACATGGGGAATGAAAACGTAATATAGACATAATTGGTGTAGTAGTGTAGTGGTATAAGAGGGTATGCGCGAGAGAGAGGTTGCGAGTTTGAATCTCACCATTTACAAAACATATAAGTTTGATTCAAAATAATAGTGAAAAATGATAGGGCAACGAGTAAGGTAATAGGTAGGGTTGGAGAGTTGTTCCTAGAATTTAAAAAAAATGTTTTGCTGTTTTTTTTTTATTTTTTCGATTCTTAATTTGTCGAGTGTTTTTCTTTGCCGAGTGCTTTTTGACACTCGGCAAAAGTCTTTGCCGAGTGTCCAAAAAAAGTACTCGGCAAAGAACCATTTGCCGATGAAATATTTGTCGAGTGTTCTTTGCCGAGTGTTACACTCGGCAAAGGTTTTGTCGAGTGTAAAATAGCCTTTGCCGAGTGTCTTAGACACTCGGCAAAGAACGTGATTCCGGTAGTGACGTCATGATCCATCCATCTTGTGCTTCCATAGCTTCGAATCTTGTTGACCAGGGTCTTGAGCCTGTTGTAGGTTTGTGTTGGCTCTTCTCCCCTGATCATGGCGAATCTCCCTAGCTCACCTTCGACCAGTTCCATTTTGGTGATCATTGTAGCATCATTTCCCTCATGTGAGATCTTGAGGGTATCCCAGATTTGCTTGGCGTTGTCCAAGCCTCTAACCTTGTTATATTCATCCCTGCACAGAGATGCTAGCAAAATAGTAGTGGCTTGGGCATTTTTGTGGATTTGTTCATTGATAATCACAAGGTTATCAGTGCTATCAAAATGCATCCCATTTTCTACAATTTCCCATATGCTAGGATGGAGAGAGAATAAATGACTACGCATTTTATGACTCCAAAATGAATAGTCCTCTCCATCAAAGTGTGGAGGTTTTCCAAGGGGAATTGAGAGTAGATGCGCATTTGAATTATAGGGAATGCGAGAGTAATCAAAAGAATAATTTTGATTAATCGTCTTTTTCTTTGATGAAGAGTCGTCGTCGTCGTTGTCGTTCCTTGGTGAAGAAGATGATGCATCACTGTCGTAGTAGATGATCTTCTTGATGTGTCTCTTCTTCTTCCCGTCCCTCTTCTTGTGACTTGAGCCTTAGTCAGTGGGCTTGTCGTCTCTTGGCTCGTTGAAGAGGGATTCCTTCTCATTATCGTTGACCACCATCCCCTTACCCTTAGGATCCATCTCTTCGGGCGGTTAGTCCCTTAGATGAAGAGTACGGCTCTGATACCAATTGAGAGCACCTAGAGGGGGGTGAATAGGTGATCCTGTAAAATCAAACACTAAATAGCCACAAACTTGATTATCAAAGTGTTAGTGAAATCAAGTGGCTAAGGAACGCGCTCATGAGAGCAAAGCAATCACAATAATCAACACACGAGACACGTGATTTTTATCCCGTGGTTCGGCCAAGTAACACTTTCCTACTTCCACTTTGTGGCGTCCCAATGGACGAGGGTTGCACTCAACCCCTTTCAAGCGATCCAATGATCAACTTGAATACCACGGTCTTTTCCTTTACAGTATGTTTCCCATTTGCGAGGAATCTCCACAATTTGGAGCCTCTCGCCCTTACAATTGAGATCACAAAGAAAGCACAGAGTAAGGTTGGGGAGAGCAACACACACAAGACTCAAATCCGCAGCACAACCACGCACACAAGTTACAACTTGAGCTCGAAACACAACACACGGAGTTCGCAACTCAGATGGAACTCAAATCGCTAACACAGGGAATCAAAAGCGTGGAGTCGGAGTCTGGGAGTCTTAGAATGTTTCGTGAAAGCTTGGTGTTCTCCTCGATGCGCCTAGGGGTCCCTTTTATAGCCCCAAGGTAGCTAGGAGCTGTTGGAGGCCAACTTGGAAGGCCAAACTTGCCTTCTGTCGGGCGGTCCACCGGACAGTCATTGTAGCTGTCCGGTGCGCGATCTCCTTCCATATCTGTCGCATCCGACCGTTGGCCCTCGGGGTCGGTTGGCGCACCGGACACTTTTCGGTGCACACCGGACACTGTCCGGAGCACACCAGACAGTCCGGTGTGCCCAACCGACCGTTGCTGCGGGCCACGCGTCGCCCGCGGATTGCGCAGCCGACCGTTGGCGCTGGCGACCGTTGGCTCACCGGACAGTCCGGTGCACCACCGGAGAGTCCGGTGAATTATAGTCGTACGCCTCTGCGTTTTCCCGAGAGCAGTCGTTTCACCGTCGGCCAGCCTGGCGCACCGGAAAGTCCGGTGTGCCTGGCCAGAGTTGGTGTTGGCTGCACACAGCCAACTCTTCTCCTTTTCTTTTCTTCTGCCTTTGTCACTGTTTATAGCACTTAGATAAACACATTAGTATACAAAATAATGTACTAAGTCTAGAAACATACATTATGCTTGGATTTGCATTATTCACACATTTTGCACATAAGAGCTCAATTAATGTGTTGGGCATCTAATCACCAAAATACATATAGAAATGGCCCAAGGGCACATTTCCCTTTCAGTGTTAGATTAATTGTGCTTGTGACTGTAATGAGGTCTCTTGTAATGGGCTTAGGCCGAACAAGTCCTTTATAAATACATTACCCAACCCATTTAGGTTTAGGGTTTTCAGTCCAATACAATCCCCTCCCTCTTGGGTATCTTGATTCTTTTATTCTCATTAGCTCATGTCTGGTGCACCATGTCTAGCGTACATCGGATGCCAAGGTGTCGCGTCAATTCCTTGAACTAAAATCAGTGCATTGTTTACATTCGATGAACAAGTTTGGTGCACATTAAACACATCTGGTGCACCTGCACCACCACCAACTCATCTAATTCATGTGATCTTTGAGTTGGATTTATTCTCAACCTTGTCTTGGGGCTTCTGTAGGGCTACATAGCGTTAGTTTTCACCAGCGTGCACCATACCTACTCACTAAACTCAATTAGGTCATGCTACACGTTCATGTCACCCTTTATAGTATGGCAAAAGGAAAAACAAAGATCATATCACTAATCTTCAACGTCATTGACACTTAGAACAAGTAGATCCTTAATATTCACACTTATTATTTGAACACCAAAAATAAACACCATCAGTAGGGCATGAAAACCATATACACCCAAACAATCAGTATTATTGTCACCTAACTTATAATACCTTTGTAAAACATAAGTTAGTCACTATAATCTAGTGTAATCATTAATCACCAAAACCGATTAGGGCTTCTAGTGTGGATACCTAATGGTGAGATCAATGAGGCTTCCTTTATCGTTACAATTGTAGTAGTTTTATTTCTTACACCTACCTCTGTTTTAATAGTCAGGATATTTAATTTGCATTGCATCTTTGAAAAAAGGGTTTGTAATAACTTGGATTTTATAACTCTGTAATGCATGAAATGGTTAAGAATGTTGTAGGCTTTATTTAATTATTTATAATTTAATAAAAACATGGATTTTTTAGTTCTTCCTATGTGTGTACTCATCAGACTACCAGATTTAATTTGGTCTCCTTTATACTTAGTGTCAAATGGTTGACAAGTAAACTTAAGATTTGCTTAAATTGAATAATTCTACCACAAAAGATATATTGGAGCAAGTGATGTAATCTATGTATTTCGTGCACGACATGTCCACTAGTATATACCTGACAACAATGAAGAAGATGACAAGGACAAGGACGTCGAGGACCTGCGCTTCTTTTGTTATTGCTACCATATTTGGTGTTTGATGCTAAATGGGTGAAGTCTTTGTTTATGATGTATGAGACCATATCAGTAACATCTAGTGCACATTGTATGTGACACTGTTTGATACTGTTTGTAGAGTGAAGATTAAAATATAGAATAAGATAAAAGGATGAGATAGTAGATCGGGAGAATGAAACCAGAATATGGCTAGGCAACTTTGCCCACGGAAACAGAATTACATAAAGGTCATAGGCAACTTTAGGGTGTTTAGTTAGACGCACAAGAAAAGATGGACGTGGACAAACATACTTTTTATAGTGTTTGGATGAGAATCACGTGAGAGACGAGACAAATGATGGAGCAATTTTTTTAACGATGTGATGATCCCAAAATATCGAGAGGACGATGTGGTCACCACATCATCCTACGTTGACCTCAAACCGCGTACGTTGACCTCAAACCAAACACAGGTTTAACCAAACCTGCAGCCTTCAGCGATGCAAACTGAACCAATTAGCATTTCTGTATTCTAATGTACCGTTTCAGAACAACCATCAGACCTGCAGCCTTCAGTGAAGCAAACTGAACCAATTAGCAGGCATATCCGAACTACCGACGTTGGCATCGAGAAAGGTCCGCAGACCTGTCTAGTCTAGTTGTGTTATGCGTTTGCTGTGGAAACTAACGGCAGTGTCAAATTAGGCACATTCCTTTGTTTGAGGCATCTTTTCTTGAATAAGTCTGAGAGGGTATCACAGGTCGTTCTCTATAAGAAAGCAAAACTATCTTGTAATGGCATAATATGGTCTATATGGTTTGCGCGAAAGAAACCAATGGACTATTCTTCCATCTTGTCAACAGAACCCAACATGTAGTTAATATCTGGGGTGATGATAGCACGCTTGCTGATCTCTCCCACCGTACAGCAATGTTTTTCTCTGATGTTGATTGCTGCAACCTCCTGGGAAAACATGCAATTCGAGCCAAATGAAACCTGCACAGTTCGTTAATGTGACTTCGTTAGTACTGCATAGAAAACCTAAACAGGAAATACGACATCATCAAATTTTCGAAACTCACATCAAAGAGTGTGTCTCCTATCTTCATCTTCACTTTACCACTCTTATATACGAGCATTTTCCCCATATAGCCTTCAGGAACCTCTTTGAGTTTCGAGCCATTGTGCGATGATGGCCTCATGCCCTCACGTTTCTCATCGCGGACTTCGTTAGGGTCAGCAACTGATTGTGGCTGCCTCGGTAAAGGAAGAGAGGATGGCAACTGGAAGAAGAGGAACTGTGATTCCGACGACATATCCTATCAACAGAAAACATGCATACAAAGCAAGATCAGCAATGCCTGAAAATCAAGCTGGTACACTTGGTCTATACAATTGAGAGGCATTCAACTGTGCCACCAAACTAGTCCATGGTACATGTGTTCTGGTTCCACATGCCATTGACATAGACTGATGGGATAAGTGAAAAGTACACATCAATTGGTGGTGCAGATGAAAATGTTTCATAACCAGAAGTGAAAATGTGTTGAATCTGCATTGATACATACCATTAATCCAAGCTGCTCTGCTGCAGATAATTCATCATCTTGGGTCCTGCTGACAGAAGATTCTCCAAATTCTTCCTCATCCAGAATTTCTGTGTCAGCGATGTAGGAAGGGTGTAAGGGTTGGTTGAAGAAAATCTCTTGCAATTTCAACTAAAGACTATCAATATACCAGGATTTCCAGAGTAGGGCTTCCTTAGTGGGAGAGTAACAGGATAATCATGGCTATAGTCCTGCAAAAAGAAGGGAAGCCAATGAATAATTCTGAATAGGAAGCAATCCGCATTAGTAATTTGATATTTACACACCCATGGTTCTGCATATTCTTTTGGTAACTTCGAAGCTCCACCTGAATATTCATCAGAAACAAGGTGTTAAGGTCCAAAAACAGCAATTTGTATGGGATGGTTCGAGTCATAAGCAATGAAGATAAATATCTTTCACTGATACCTGCTGAAGAATCCTTTTTGGGCATGGGAAAATTTCTTGCATAATAAGAGTTTCCTTGTCCAAATGCAACCTGTGTACCACTTCTTGCTATGCCAACAGAGAAATGAACTATTAGCTAGGTGTGCAGCAGGTCAAATAAAAATATCACTAAATTTACAAAAAATGAATAATCCATAACACTTAAGCAAACACACACACAAACAGAGAGTATTTTCTTTGTAACAAAAACCTTGCCTTTTATACTATATGTACTAAACATCAATTATAGCTAATAAAAATTTTGGTACATGCTCTATGTAATGCATTTTTAAGACAACCTAATGCAGAAGTATGTCCCTGTATTAAATATAGATGAATCCCCCACCCAAAGCATACAATTATAATTAGCCAACTCAGAGCACATCATACAAAGATGCAAACCAAATCACATACTTGTATTTTATCAGCTCAAAACTACTCACAACGTTGCAACAAATATTATTTTAGGATTGAAAAATGATTTTCAAGTGAAGTACGGAAGATAAATATATAACATAGTAAATAAGATTGCTCTTGCTCATATAAGTGTGCGACATATGCAATTGTTATATTGCCAGTTTTTATCAAGTGGTAAGGAATGAATCAAGAGTGTTCAATCTACAGCCTCAAAGATTCATACTTAGAAATATTTATTGAAGTTAAAACTGTAAAACTGTCGAGAAAATGCTATGTGACTAATAAAAAAACTCGACCTGTGGAGGTATGACCGCCTCCATAACATTATATTAAGAAGACCTCACGCAGGTCGAGAAAACCTCCAAACCCCTGCCCCACCCATACACCGCGGCACCGTAGCCCACCTAACCAACTCAGTTAGAGGCCCTTTCACGCTATGTGACTAATCAATAACAATTGATGACAAGCCTTGAGCATGCTCAATGATAGGAAGTAGGAATTTACAATTTTCACAGGCAGTGATAAGATTTAGCAGTGTTCGGCTAGGCGGCGGCTAGGCAGCGCCTAGGCGCGCCTAGGCGCTAATCGGCAGCCCACCGCGTAGCCTAGGGCACTGTGCGCTGTTTAGGCGGGCGCATCGCCTAGGCGGCGCTCAGCTGCGCCTCCGCGGCGACTTTGCGACGCGCAGGCGCCGTAGGCGGGCGCGTAGCCGGGCGGCGGGAGCGCGCGGCGTTTTTTTAGCGGAAGCGCGCGGGATTTTTAGCGGGAGCGCGCGCCGGGCCGACCTGCTCCCGCTCGGGAAAATCCACGCGCTGCTCCCGCTCGGCTGAATTGCGACCGTCGGGGAATTGGGTGCCTACAAGTCCAGCAAGGTCAAAACCCATCTCTCCCGCATGCCTATTTCATAGATTCGAGCCTCCCTTCCTCTTGTCCACTGATTTGCGACCCTGATTGGCGCCTGCTGCCCCCCTTTGGTCCTCCCTCATCTCTGTTGATTGATTCACGGTTTCTTCCCTTTCTCTTCATACAGTCACAGGGCAGGCACATAAGCATTTCTTCCTCTCCTTTTGGCTTCCCTCCTCTTGGGTGTGCACTGCCCCTGCTCTTGACTTGGATGTGCACTGCCTCTACTCGACTTGGATATGCTCTGCAGTTCGCATCTCCTCTGCAGCTCTGTTTCCCTCCTCTTCTGTTTCTTTCCCCGTCTTTCCTCTGCTTGTGCTTTGTTGTATAGATGCTGACTGGAAGTGCTTGAGTTCTTTGTTTTTACAGCTGATAGCACAATGGTATGTTATACTCTTCACTCGAATTCCAATATGTTGGTGCAGTGGTTAGACGGGGGGTTCCCAGGTCAAAATCTGGTTGGTAGTATATAGTAGTTATATAGTCATATATAGTAGTTATATATAGTATATATAGTTATATACATAATATATATATAATTTATGGCTATATTGCCAAAACGCCTAGAAAAGCGCCTAGAAGCGCCTAAGACCGAGTACTCCCGACTAGGCGCTAGGCAATGGGTCACCGCCTAGATTCCGCCTAGCGCCTAGCTGAACCTTGAGATTTAGACTATAAAGCATGTGGTGAACAAAAACCAGGATTCTTACGCTTTTCGTCGGACTTAATTCTTGAGGGATACTTGTTCTGCAAAAAGAGGCAAGTTACTTTATACATCAACCAATTCTCAAATGGGAAGTTTGTAGACACAAATAACTACCAAAGAACCAAATAGAACAATCAGTACTTGCGACATCTTAAGTTTCATCAATAACTCCTTATCCAAAGCATCCTCCTTTCTCTCTTCAACTGGTTCCCTGTCAAGTTACAGTAAAATCTCACTTCACATCAGAATTGCCAATTCTGCAAATCTCAAATGGAAGACATCCAGGTAAGTAGAAATAACATGTAGACTGAATCACATACTTCTTTGGGACAACCTTGGCAGGTTTCTTCTGAGGTACTTTTGGTGCGAATTTAAGTCCCCCCTTACATTTAAAAACAACACAACAGTAGTAAGAATAGCATAGAGCGAAACTATATGACGAATGGCCAAGGAAATGCCAACCTTGCGAGGTGGGGGTCCAAGGGGGCCATCTATTTCCTTCTTGACTTTGTTCTTATCATCCATGATAAGAAGTGTGAAACCTGCAAAACCTGAGGAGCAGACTACTGTGAGTAAACATCAATTTCAGCACTGCATCTATCTGCAGATTCCAACCAAAAATGAGATGTTTCAAATTGCTTTGACTGTGTAACGAGATAAAACATTAAGCTCCCGTGTTTATCATCATGAACCAATCAGTGGCAGATCCAGGATTTGAATCCAGGATATGCGTAGCTAAAAAATCCCTTATGCAACACTGTATAATTCAATACAAAATTTGGTAAACGGTTTGGTACACAAAGATAGTGTATCTAAAAGATCAAATAATACCTTAAATTCAACAAAAAAAAGTTCAAAATTTACACAAAAAATATTGAAACATAGGATAAGGTCTTAGAGAAAACAAGCAAAAAAAAAGGGCATATCAGTGACCAGTCTTAAGCCTCAAAAATATGCAAATATGTTGAATCACAAATTTACAATCTATCAATCATCAATTTCAGGCATATAGAAACCTTCGTTCTTATTCTCTCCTGTCGACCAACTAACTGATCCACATTTCACAATCAGTCAATCAATAATTTCAAGCATGCGCCAAGATCAAGTCTACTATCTCTTTATTTTATTCACTAGAGATGCAGTTTTGTAAAGAAGGCGAGCAACAGAGGCAAAGCAACAACTGTTGGCCGCCGACAGGCACTGGCGCACACGTACTGCGCAGTGGCGTTGACCAGCTCACCTTTCCAGAGAGGAGAATGCGCAGGAAGAGAGGAGGGAGACGCCGGCCAGGAGTACTACGCCCTGGCAGCTGCGGCTGGATAGGAAGAGAAGGGCGCTCGGCGCCAGGTTCCGGCCGGCGGCGGCGGCGGCTAGAGAAGAAAGTAAACTAGTGTATAGTGTGCGCCTATGCGCGCGTGGCAAACCGTTTATGTATGCTTGACAGAGAGTAAATAAGGACATAAGAGCAAAGACAAAGCAAACCAAGGTTCAGTGATTGAAAGAGTTGGACATTGTTCAGAGGTGATTAATGTAGCGGTTACATTAGCTACATAGTCAACCGACAGGTTCGTACGAATTTATATATTACATCATTAGCAGGATTCAACGGCTGGGGATCAGCACTGCGAAGGTTTCAGCAGTTTGGTTACTTGTACACAAAAACATTCGTGCTCCAAAAGTGACGATGCTCATCATAGGTATGCAACATAGGTACCAATACAAAAAAGGTGAGCATCAGTAGTTAAAGAGTCTTTGAGCTGCTGTGTTTGTGTGGTATGGTTATGAAGGTGAGTGAAGAAGAATATGCAGATTATATTGATTACAAATTATGAAGAGGGCAAGAGAGTAGAATGTGTAGTACCTTCATGAGAACGGCGATGATCTAACGATTAAGGTTTTGAGGATCTGTAGAACCTGGCTGGGTAGTCTTGATCCTATATATACACACACACACGCCCATGGACATGGCTTCAGATTCAGGCTTTCAACAAGGCAAACAGCCATACGTGATACGCCCATGGACATGGGCAGCAACAGGCCAACAGCCATACTACAATATGAAGCAAATAATCACTGGAACTGGAAGGTTTCAGGCTTTCAGCATCTAAGTAAAACTGAAAACCAACAAACATGGACATGGACATGGACAGCAACAGGCCAACAGCCATACGCCCATACCTACAGACTACAGTACAACAGAGCACACCAGAAAACAGGGACAAGCTCTAAATCTGGATTCTGGAGACTGGAGACCGTACCTGCAGGCCGGCTGCTGGCGCCGCCGCGCCGGGGATGGAGGAGGGGCCGAGGGGGACGATGCCGCCGTATCCCCCGTCACCGGTAGCGCGCCGCCGTATACCCCGTCACCGGTAGCGCGCCGCCGTCACCGGCACAGTGTTCCGCTAGGGTTCCTCCCTCGGCAGCTGGTTGCCTGGTTCGTGTCGTGTGTGCCTGGGCGTTGCTCTGTTGGCTCTTGGTTGTGCAGCTTCGGCTCACGTGGTGGGAATTGAGAAAAAGGAAGCTGGGCTGGGCCGCCGGGCAAGTGAAGTGGGCCACTGGGCCGGAATTTCAATCCAGTTAGCCAGGCTGACTAATCGGCAGATATCTGATCGCCCTGATCGAGTGATCGCGGCGTTACCCTTGACCTTGATCGGCTCTGGAGTTACGATCAGTCGATTAATCACCGATTAATCGTGACTAATCGGATGTTCTGAAAACACTATAAACCAAACCAAATTATGTAATTTGTTGATGCACAAGGAGCAGAGTACATAGCAGAAGCAGGACATGAATCAAGCGTGGTAGAATTAAATGCTATAAAATGGAACTATCTATGAAACGACACAATGGCACAGAAATGGAGTACGAGCAAAGGCTAAAAACAATTACCTCTCTCGATAAACCTTGGTTATGTGATATTGTTGCAACTACTGGAATCCAAAAAACAGTTTAGAGTGCTGCTATAAAGTATCCAAAACCCAATGTTGATTCTCTTGTACCGTGAGTTTGTTGCACATAAATAAATAGGTAACTTAGCTGAGAGTGAAGCACAAGAAACACAAACATAATAAGATAAAATCATTTCATGAATGGAGGTGAAATTAGCTCATATTAGTACTACATTTACATCAAAAAATAATATAAGTGCAACATGTACAAGCAATCTTTTTGTCATCGCATAAAGGACGTTCTTGAAAGTCGCCTAGAGGGGGTTGTTGGGGGTATGCTTCATAGCCGAAGATCCTAAAGAAAGAGAACACCTTCGGCAGATCCTATCAGGAGCAGCGCCGAAGCCATCACTTATGAAGCTTCGGCACAATAGCAGATCTCGAGACGAAGGGGTGAACCGACTTAAAGATGAAATGACCTAAAGACCCATGATGCTTTGTGTCATTATTGCAGTCGATTGTAAAGGACACAAATGTAATTTTACACAGGCTGTGCCCCGTGCCTATAAATAGGTGAACAGTACCCCTGTACTGTTCACGCAATCTTGTAATCGCTAACGCATTACGCTGGAGTTACTACTTTTTGCCAAGGTAAAGGTATAAATGTACCTAAATATTATGTTTTAATATTTAGGTTCATATTACAAAATATGTGAACAATGTTATTTATTTTAATAGATCTTTCTCCAATGTTTAATGTTTTATATCTTGTTTCGCATTGTTTTATGTCTGATCACGAAGGTGTGACCTTCGTAGTATTCTGCCTGTGGCCTTCGTCCGAAGTTCATTAGATCCTTGGGGAGATAATGCTTCAGCGGATGAAGGACATTATTATTTAACATTTTATGTTGTCTTGTTCTTAATTCATAGCATTTGAGAACAAGTCTCCAATAGGGGTGAATAGGCAAATCTGAAATTTATAAAGTTTAAGCGCAACTATAAGCCGGGGTAGCGTTAGAAATATAATCGAGTCCGAAAGAGAGGGCGAAAACAAATCACATGGGAATAAGAGAGGATGACACGGTGATTTATTTTACCGAGGTTCGGTTCTTGCAAACCTACTCCCCGTTGAGTTGGTCACAAAGACCGGGTCTCTTTCAACCCTTTCCCTCTCTCAAACGGTCACCTAGACCGAGTGAGCTTCCTTCCTTGATTTCCCGGGTCACTTAGCCCCGCAAGGATCACCACACAATTAGTGTCTCTTGCTTTGCTTACAAGGCTTTGAGAGTAAGAATGAGAGAAAGAAGAAAGCCAACCAAGCAACAAGAACAACAAAAGAGCACAAGCCGATCTTCTCACAAGTCCTAAAAACTAGAGTTGAATTGTGGACTTTGATTTGATCGGAGGCTTTGATTTGTGTCTTGGAGTGTTGTGTATTTCTCTTGTATTGAATGAGGAGTAGTGAATGCTTAGATGCATTGAAGAGTGGTGGTTGGGGGGTATTTATAGCCCCAACCACCAAAATGCCCGTTGGGGAACTCTGCTGTCGAAGGGCGCACCGGACACTGTCCGGTGCGCTCGACCGTTGGAGCTTCTGACATGTTGGCCACCAGACAGTCCAGTGGTGCACCGGACAGGTCTTGTTCACTGTCCGGTGCGCCATCTGCGCCTGCTCTGACTTCTGCGCGCGCAGTCCGCGCACTGTAGCGTTGTCAGCCGACCGTTGAACTCGACCGTTGCGCTGGCGACCGTTACTCTGCTTGGCACACCGGATAGTCCGGTGCTACAACGAACAGTCCGGTGAATTATAGCGGAGTGGCTTCCCAAATTCCCGAAGCTAGCGAGTTGGAGGGAATCCACCCTGGTGCACCGGACACTATCTGGTGCGCCAGACCAGGGCAGCCTTCGGTTGTCTTTTGCTCTTTTTATTTGAACCCTTTCTTGGACTTTTTATTGGTTTGTATTGAACCTTTAGCACATGTAGAACTTATAATCTAGAGCAAACTAGTTAGTCCAATTATTTGTGTTGGGCAATTCAATCACCAAAATCATTTAGGAAAAGGTGTAAGCCTATTTCCCTTTCAGTTCTATAAACCAAATCAATAAAGTGTTGCTACACAGGGAAGGCAACATGTAGCAGACGTAGCACATGAATGAAGCGTGCTTATAGGAAATGGTATGTCACTGATTAGTTCGTGTAAGGACACAATGGCGCAGAAATAGAGTAAACACAAGGCAAGAGTCAATTACCTCTTCTGATAAACCTTGGATATATGATATTGTTGCATGTACTGCAATCCGAAAATGAACAGAGGTGTTGTGCTGATGTAATAAATATTTCAGAACATAATGTTAATCCCCTTGTTCTTCTGTTGCATGGCATTAGGCAACGCAATACAACGTAAGGCACTTTGAAAAAGATGATATGAGAAGATTTACTTCCACAAATGGAAACGTCACTTGCTCGTTGCCTGTCCACGAACTTTCTCTGCAGAAGGGAGGATTAGAATTTTGGATGATGAAAATCGAGAACATAGAAGTTAGGCCATTTTTTTGTTGTCAATGTCCTCTTTTTTTTCCTCGAAAAAGTGGGTTACGGACCGGCTAGAAAAACAGGAAAGAAAAGCAGCTGCCCTCAACTTTTTTGTCTAGACATTTGACATTGTGTCTACATAATTAAATATGTAATGAACAGCCACAATCTCTATAATTTCGAAGTTTACATGTGTGCAACAACCACAATCGATATCTCTTTCAGTTTAATATGTGCAATCATCTAATCAATTCATTTTCTCTTGTTTCAAGTTCAGCCAAAAACTTTTATATGCTATTAACATAAAATGAACGCTACATGAATATAGTGGAAGAGATCCTCATCTGTCAGTTGCACGCAGAAAACACCAACGGAGCATAGCTTTCTATTGATAGGCTTCCCAATATGCCAATGCACTCCATTGTTTTATTTTTGTTCTCACCCTTTTGTTGTGATATTACCATGACATATCTCTTTTTTATCTTAAAACTATAGATAGCACAACAGAATCAAATATCATCTTAAGAGGAATCAAACATTTTAGCTAGCCAATGCAAAGAATGAATAAATTGATATAGTAGCAACAGTAAGTTAATGGTTGAAAAATATTCCTTGTTTCTTGTAGTCTGAACTTTGCATGGTATCTTTCAAAGTTTCTATGGCTGTGTCTATCTTTATTAACCTCATATGTCCGTCTTCCCTACAGGTAGTATATGTTATGTTTGCGCATATCCAGTGATCTAGAGGCAACGACATTACATCTACCGGTAATGCCATTGTCTAATCTAAGCTGATTTAATGATTCTTTCAGTGCATCGATAGGGCATTTGGGTGAATGCTTTCAGTTAAAAGGGAAGAGATACTAGATATAATCAGAATGAAACATTGATCTGAGTGAAGTAGGACTTCACCAAACTGATCCATGCATTGTTCATCTGACAACGATGCTAATTATTTCTCGGAGAAGAAAAAATGTTAAACTCGATGGAAATGGACAGAAGACGTTGTTCAGGTTTTTCCTTGCTTGACATCCTCATCTGTCACTTGCACACATAAAGTAATAGGTGTTTTTTTCGGATCTCACCAACGAAGCACACAAACAATGAATCACAGGCGGAGAAAAGGGTGAGGAGGTCAGGGAAAGTGCTCCATCACGTAGCCACTGGTAGAAATACAAAGCCCAGAACCACAAAGCTGATCAAAGATCATCTTGCAGATGAAAGACACAGACACTAGAATCATGGACCCGACGAAAGACTGAAGAGAGAAATGGTGGCAAATCCTAACGCGGTCATGAGCAGTACGACGAAGAAACGACGGAGGTAGGGAGGACAGGACGAACCTGTAGCGCAAAGCTCAAAGAGGAAGAGGCGGCGGAGCGAGCGAGGAGGAGCCCCCCACGCATAGGAGGTGACGTGAGAGAGACTGACGGCAAGAAGCATCGAGAGATGTAGCGAAGTTAGAGGATGGTAGGACACGGTATTGACCTTTGATTAGAAATCCAACGACAGAAAATATTCACTCCGACGTGGATATCGTATCTAGCCCTGTTTTGAACGAAATTTAATATATAGGGAATGGCTTCTTGTAGTAAATGGCTTCTTGCAGTAAATGGCTAGGGTCCAACCTTGTCCGATCGTCATCGACGGCCTGGATCTAGGCAGTCGAGGAGAGCGCCCGCGCATGGGCCAGAAGCGCGGCCCAGGCCCAGGTTGCAGCCTGGGCGCGCGCGGCTTTTTACCAACCGGCCAAAAGGCCTGGCTAGGCCACCAGCACGCGGATGGGCCGCAGAAATAGAAAAGAAATTAGTAAAATAGTATAGAAAATTCAGAAAATCATAGAAACATTTTATCAGATGAAGAAAACTACAGAGATATTTTTGGAGTATTTTATTTCGCTGCGTACTTTGGTACTTTATTCAGTATTTTGTACAATTTTTTAGTTGATTATGAAACCAACGTAGATTAATTTATTGTTTGAATTGCATAGAATTCAAAAATTTGTGGTAATTGAATATTCTAACCAACGTTAGATATTATTATCACATTTTGAATAGAAGTACATATATTCTAAGATCATCCAACGATGGTTTAGAAATTTATAACCATATTATTATTTGTTTTTTATGCATTACTGTTCATTATGAAGCCTACGTGAATTAATTTTCATTAAGTGCATAGAAATTCAGAAATTTTATGGTGATGGAATATTTTGGCCAATGTTGAATATTTTTGCCACATTTTATACAAGAATTACGTTTTCTAGATCATCCAACGATGGTTTAGAATTTTAGAACCAGAAATTTTGTAGATCAGACATGGTTATTATTTGACCAACGTCGAATATTTAATTCATGCAAGTTCTATGTTTCAATATTTACTTCAGATGTCCTAAATATTTTCTGTTTCACTTTGCATAAGTGCACATATTGACCTACTAGTTGATAACAATAAGAGTCTCATCAAATATCCTATTGAGGGTGCTATTCTAGAAAATGAGACATTTCATGTTTTGTATAACACCAATGTAAAGGACAAGTGCAATATAGATCAACTCATGGCACAGTGTGTCTAGAAGAAGGATAGGTTGCAGAGTCAAATTAGTGATTCCATCAACCTTCCCAAACTAAATATCCCTAAACAGAACAAGAACTCTAAGCAAAGTTCAAGAACAAGATCCAGCATGATCACGAGGCTCCTACAAGCCACAATCAGACAGTTTCTCAGATCCCCCTGAGACGTGCCTCTACTGCAAGAAGACAGTGCATTACAATAGAAAGTGCCCATAATTCCTGCAATAGCTTCTATAGAATGCAATTCCGTACAAACCTAAAGCTCCCAGTGTGCCGAAAAACAGTTACAGTGGTTAACGAAAAGGATGCAGAAACTTAACTCCAGTTTCGCGATTAGATGATCCGCACATCCATTGTCACTTCGGTAATAATTAAGATGTTGGTCTCGCCATCCGATGAGACATGCTTTATTTATCTTCGCACAGTGGTGCTAGATACACCAGAAAACAAACCAGCCAATAGTTATAGGAGTAAGAAAACAATGTGATGGAGAAACCTCATCGAAATTATGGCACTATCGTTTGGGCCATATTTTGAGGGGGGAAAGAACGTCTCATTAAGGGACGGATTCTCCATCACCTATACTTCACAGACTTAGAGCAATGCACAGATTGCAAGCACACTACGGGAGTGTTAGAAATTATTCATATAGATATTTGTGGTCCTTTTCTAGTTAGGATAGTAGGTGGGTTCAACTTGTTCATAACCTTAACAGATGACTACTCTCGCTACGATTATATTTACCCCTTTTAAGGTAAGATTATAAGCTTTAGACAAGTTCAAACAGTTTAAGGTTGAGGTAGAAAGTCAACACAATTTGGACACAAGGATTGTCATGTCAGAACGTGTGGGGGAGTACTATGGGCGCCATACTGAGTATGGACAGGTCTCAGGGCCTTTTCACGAGGTTCCTAAGTGAAAAGGTCTCAGGGCCTTTTCACGAGGAGTATAACAAGGTGCAAGGGTTAAAGAACGCCAAAGAAATTTTGGACGTTCTCAAAACCGCACACGAAGGGGACGAGGTGACCAAGATCACCAAGCGCGAAACGATCGAGGGAGAACTCGGTCGATTCATCCTCAACAAAGAGAAGAGCCGCAAGCCATGTACAACCGGCTCAAGACCATGGTGAACCAAGTGCGCAACCTTGGGAGCACCAAATGGGATGACCATGAAATGGTTAAGGTTATTCTTAGATCCCTCGTATTTCATAATCCTACTCAAGTACAATTAATATGTGGGGATCCTAGATATAAGCTAATGTCTCCTGAGGAGGTTATTAGCAAGTTTGTGAGCTTTGAACTTATGATCAAAGACTCCAAACATATTGTCAACTTGGAGCAAGGCGCCACCTGTACACCCAAGGTGCAATCCGTCGCATTCAAAGCGACGGAAGAAAAGAAGGAGGAGTCTACACCAAGTAGGCTTCCAATCGATGCCTCCAAGCTCGATAATGAGAAGATGGCACTCATCATCAAGAGCTTCCGCCAAATCCTCAAGCAAAGGAGGGGGAAGGATTACGAGCCCCGCTCCAAGAGGGTGTGCTACTGTTGTGGTAAGTCTGGTCATTTCATAGCTAAATGTCCAATTTCTAGTGAAAGTGACAGGGGCGAAGACAAGAAGG
Source organism: Zea luxurians (assembly GCA_029449295.1). NCBI lineage: Eukaryota > Viridiplantae > Streptophyta > Magnoliopsida > Poales > Poaceae > Zea > Zea luxurians. The sequence goes on along the minus strand of JAOPSE010000009.1, from coordinate 113,369,155 downwards.
GGAAGAAAAAGGAGAAGAAGAGATACTACAAGAAGAAGGGCGGCGATGCACACATATGCCGGGAATGGGATTCCGACGAGAGCTCCACCGACTTTTCCTCCTCCGACGACACCGCCAACATCGCCGTCAACAAAGGTCTCCTCTTCCCAAACGTCGGCCACAAATGTCTCATGGCAAAGGACGGCAAGAAAAAGAAGGTACATTCTAGAAGTACCCCCAAATATACTACATCTAGTGATGAGGGTAGTTCTAGCGATAATGAAGATGATTTACTTTCTCTTTTTACCAACCTTAGCATGGAACAAAAGAAAAAAACTGAATGAATTAATTGAGACCATTAACGAGAAGGATGATCTCTTGGAATGCCAAGAGGACTTGCTCGTTAAAGAAAATAAAAAATTTGTTAAGTTGAAAAATGCTTATGCTCAGGAAGTAGAAAAATGTGAAAACTTATCTAAGGAGCTTAACATTTGTCAAGATTCAATTTCTAGTCTTAGAACTGAGAATGCTAGTTTAATTTCTGTTGGGGGCCTTCGTACTCCGAAGGTCCTCAAAAACATGATTTGACAATGTTTGCCAAGTGGATTATATGAACAGGTACCTTCGGACTCAGAATTGTAAATATGAAGTACGGTCAGGACGAAGCCTGAACCAGACGAAGGGGGATTGAAATGGAGGACGGGCTGATTACCAAGCTCTACGAAGGATGATGCACAGCCGAAGCTGTGCGCAGGAAAGCTTCGTCGCGATAGCAGAAAGGGGAACCGACTTAAAGATGAAAGGACTACTTAGGCCTTGACAGATTTCCATAAGTCATTAGCAAATGTAATGGACATGAATGTAATTTTGTATGGGCTGTGTCTCACGCCTATAAATAGATGAACAGTACTCCCGTACTGTTCACGCTGACTTGGCATTTTGCTTTTGCGTCACGCTTGTACTTTTTACCTTTCTCTCAGGACCGAAGGTACATTTGTAATTTGAAATCATTTCTATTTTTCCATGTTAATAAAATAGAAATGATTCCATGATGATGTCTATATTATATTTCATGTTTTATATGAATCCTTCGTCATTACTTGTTATACTTACGAAGGTATGTCTCTTGTGACCTTCGTCCGAAACTCATTATTTCCCGAAGGGACATAATGCTTCGAAGGACGAAGGACTTTAACACTTAACACTTTTTATGTTGCCTTGTTCTTAACTCTTAGCATTTGAGAACAAGTCCCCAACATTGGCGCCCACCTCCGGTGAACTCACTTCCACTTCGAGTTTTTTTGAACACCTTCGGAAGCTATAGACCCTCGCTATGGCGCCGAAGAAAGCTTCAGCGACTGGGGCTGCGGCACTGCAACCACTGGACCCCAACCAGGAAACCGTCTCTCTTCGGGAGGCCCGAAGCCAGAAGAGGAAGGCCGTCAGCCCGACGCTTCAGGAGGATGAACTAGACCAAGAGATCAGGGATATGGAGATGCTTCATCAACAGGTGCAGAGGAAAAAGGAAAAGATGGCCAGGCTAGCTGAGCTGCAAAGACAGATAGACGAAGCTTCTGAAGAAGTTCGTCATCTTACCCACGATGAGCAGAACCGAAGGCCTCAACAAAAAGACCTTCATCAGGAGGGCTTCTTCAACGAAGATGACTGGTATGACAATTTCCATCATGGAAATTTTGTTTTCGATGATGCCTCTCCTCTGTCCACTGAGCTGCAGGCTACACCTTGGCCTCCGTCCTATAAGCCACCCCAGCTTCCCATGTTCGACGGCCATTCAGACCCGAAGCAGTTCTTGATGAGCTACGAAGCAACAGTGTCTTCGTATGGTGGCAATGCTGCAGTCATGGCAAAGTCTTTCGTTATGGCTGTCAGGAATGTTGCTCAGACCTGGTATTCCTCCCTTCGGCCAGGAACGATCACTTCATGGCAGAAGCTGAAGGATATGTTGTTAACCAGCTTTCAAGGATTTCAGACGAAGCCGGTCACTGCTCAAGCCTTGTTCCAATGTATTCAGGATCATGAAGAATACCTTCAGGCGTATGTCAGAAGGTTCTTGCGTTTGAGGGCGCAGGCACCAACGGTGCCCAATGAAATTGTCATCGAAGCCATGATCAAGGGGCTTTGTCCTGGACCTGCAGCTCAATACTTTGCTAGGAAGCCTCCTCAGACTCTGGAGAAGCTGCTCCAAAAGATGGACGAGTACATTCGTGCCGATAATGACTTTCGCCAAAGAAGGGAGGAGGCTTTCAGATTTTCCGAAATGACCAGGGGCTTCGGAGGAAGGTTCTATCCGAGGCATGTCAGGTCCATCCACAACTCCACTCAAAATGATGATAAGGGGAGTCAGCAGAACAGACCGCAGTGCTCCTCACAGGCTTCGGGGCAACAGCAAACTTTCTTCCGGCCACCAGCTCCAAGAGGCAGAGGCGCCAGGGGCTTCGGCGGAAGATTTGGAGATCAACCAAGGAGGGTATTTTGCTTATTCTGTGGTGAAAACAAGGGCCATACCACCAGGATGTGCCATGTTACTATCCAGAAACAAAAGGAGCTAGCAGAAGCTGCAGCGCAACAGGGTCAGCCGAAGCAGGTCATGCATACTGCTTCGTATCATCAGCCTTACATCCCGGAATACGTGGGCAACCACCCTGCAGTTTCCGTAGCTTCGGCAAGTCAACCCCAAGCTTCATGGCAACAGCCCCCGCCTCCACCTCTGCTGCAACAAGGCCAACAGCCAGAAGGGAGCCAATATGCTCCGCACCAAAGGGATCTCAGAGAGCAATCTGAAGCTCGCACAGTCAATAGTACTGTGCCAGAGTCGAAGCACATTTATTGACAAGTATCCTACTTTGATAGCAGTCTTTTCCGTTTAGTTTTCTGTGTAATAAAGAACATTTCAGTTTTCATGTAATAGTTTTATGGTTGATTATGAGGAAAACCTATCTTCTCCACAGGTTTTAAGTTGCTGAAGCTTAAAATTTTGCGGTAACAAGGAGGACCTTCGAATTATTAAAAATCCTTCGAAGCAACAAAAAGTCGTTCTAAGGAACGCAGAGTAAGTTGCTGAAGTTACAAAAGCCGTTCCAAAGGGAGCGCAGTGTAAGTTTTTTGCTCCAAAGACGTTCCTAAGGGAATGCAGAGCATACAGCGAAAAGTCAACGCTGATACCGCCTAAGTAAAAGGCGAAGAAGCTCCAAAGACGTTCCTAAGGGAATGCAGAGCTTACAGCGAAAAGTCAACGCTGATACCGCCTAAGTAAAAGGCGAAGAAGCTCCAAAGACGTTCCTAAGGGAATGCAGAGCTTACAAAGATATTTTGTGTGTATCTTCGGAACAAACGTCATTTGCATAACATAACATCATCACATCATTTTGCATAGCATAAGCATCATACATCATGTTGCATATGGCAAAAGAGGGGGACACAGTATCAACCTTCGAAAGGACGCTTTGAGAAAGTGAAAATTGTGTAAAGTCACGAGGGAATACAATGATAATCTTCGGAATACAGCTTCGGAGAATGTTTTCACGAAGCATGGACGTGCTTCATCAGAGTAATATCGAAATTGCATAGCTTCGGAGAATGTTTTCACGAAGCGTGGACGTGATTCATCAGAATAGTTTTAACGGAGAATGTCTTCTTCACGAAGCATGAAAAGAAGGGAAGGTGTTTTTTCGCCGAAGGCTCAAAAAAAGGTATGTATGTAGAATTTCATGCATCGTAAAGAATTGAATAATGAAAAGAGACTTGTATATTACATTCAAATGTACAAAATATTACATAGATCACACTTCAAATGTTTTTTCTAATAACATCTAGTCTTCTCTTAATACTACTTCGGCAGCCTCATTTAGAAGTTGTTCAACAACTTTATCCATGATAGCTTCGGCCATTTGTTTGATTTTGTCATCCTCTTTTGTGTGAGGGTCAACAGACGATCCAGCAGGTTCTGAGGGAAGAGAATATTTTTGCATTACTATTACAAACCGCGAGCAAAGTTTGAAATAAAAATTACAACACAATAAGAGCGACTAATTAATACCTATTTGCCCTTCGGCAACTTCTGTCACTTTCCTAGCATCATGGATGCCTTTTTCACTCCTTTGAATAATTTCTTGCGCCATTTCTCGGCCGCCGTTGTCCCAGACATCAGTAAAGAATTTGCCACCAACCATGCTTGCTTCGGCCGAGGGGTCTTTGATGTCTTCGGAGGATAAGGCAGCTTCGGACTGAGCTAAAGATTTTACATGCCCGCAACCTTTCTTCTCCAAGACAGTAGCAACTCCCCTGGCGCCCGAAAAAGCGCAGATGTCACCACGGCTACTCAGGATTTCCTCGAAGGCCTCTGCTTCGTGACTGATCCATTCCAGTGGACCTTCGGGATTGCCTCTTGAGAAATTCTCTTCACTGGAAAACGCGCCCACGCTGGCGAAGCTGGTTTTAATTTTCTTTACGCATTCCATTGATTTTTCATAGCATTTTTTCTTAGAAGACCGAAGCTCTTCCACGGTTGCTTCCAAATGATCAGCCCATTGGTCGCTACATTCCCGTCTTGTTTCTTCAAGTATGCGTTCTTCTTTCGCCCGGGCCAGTTGCTTCTGAAGATCTTTAATTTCGCGTCTGTGAGCTTCGGCCTGAACCTTTGCAGCAGCTTCGTCCTTTTTTATCTTGTCTACTAATGTAAGCAGAAGTTTATCTTTTTCTAGAGCTTCGTTTCTCAGTTTAATAACTTCTGAACGTAAATTGTTGAATGCAATTTCGTAGCTTTCATCTTCGGCACTCTTTTGTGCTCTTAATGCGTTGCTTAGGATTAAACCCTATACGAAAAAGAATCCATATAAGAATAAAAGAATGAATTACGTATTAAAGAGAATTTTTCAAGCGTCTAATTCCCATACCTTTAGGCTATTGTACGCAAGACTGTCCGCGAGATCCTCCTTCGTCATAGCACATAATCCAGCTTCGAGCTTCGGGAAACCCATACTTCTAGCCATCTCCCGGCAGACAGATAATTCTTTGTTATCAGGGAGGCAGTATAGGAAGTCATCTTCATTTGTCCCATTGAACACTACTGCCCCCTTCGGATACTTTAACTCTCTAGCATAGTGATTGGCTTCATAAGTCTCTTCTTCAGATAATTTCTTCCCCGAAGCATGTCGCACGATGTAATCGCATATGCTGGAAGGAGCTTCGGGGGCGGCAGTATCAATTTCTTCAACCAAATCTGGTTCTGATATTTTCTCGGTTTCCAAGGTTTGTTCCTTGGTAGGCTCTGAAGGCCCAGCTTCAGCTTCGGCTTGTTGTTTCGAAGCTTCAGTAGACGCTTCAGCAAGTTCAACAGTCTTCTTTGGAGTTGTGCTTGAAGACTTAATTGTCTCCAAGACATCTAGTACGTTCACCATTCTTTTTCTTTTTGGGGTCACCACTGGGACCTTTTGATTTTTTATTGTTTCGACATTTGCTGAAGGACTTAAGATTTCCAATATTTTTGGCCCTTCAATCTTCGGTTTTTCTACTTTTTCTGCTGAAGGCGCTTCAGTTTTCTCTTCTATCTTCGGCACTGAAGCTGGTTCTGTAGCTTCAGAGGCCAAAGAGACTTCACCAATAAATTCTGGCACTGTGGCCGGCTCAATAAAACGCGCTCGGTGGGTGAGCACCTTCATCTTTTTCCTTTGCGGCGCTGGCTCATTAGTAGCACTCGTGGTAGCTTCTGTCGCAGGAGAAGTAATTTTTCTTTTGCGACCCAATACCAGATAATGATAGTCAGGGTAGACAAACCCGACTGCGTCAAATACCCGGTTGAGCCTTTTCTTCTTTCGGCCTCCAAAGGCTGCTGATAACGCAGTATTCTCGGCCTTTGAATATGCCCCAAGCAGTTCGTCACTTAATATTTCAATGCTTTTCAACCAGTCATCATCAGGTTCAACAAACTTATCCCCGTATTTAAATGTGTATTTCAGTCTGACCAGTCCGCCTTCGTCGGACTCTTTGATGGTCTCCTTCGGCATTTCCCACTTTCCTGCAAGTGGCCACACCCTGAAGGCAATATGCTCTTGGACCAAGTCCCTTGTCCCAATGAAAGAGCAGATCACGCCGAAGGCTCTTTGGCATTCCTCGGCTGCTTCATCCATTTCAACCTTCGGCCTTCGAAGTCCGAAGCGTTGCCAGATGGGGCGCATAATGATATTCTTGACATCTTCTTGCGCTGCTAAGTCATTCTTTACATAGAACCACTCTGTCATCCAGGCTCCGGGCCACCTCTTCTGAAAAGTTGGCACAGGGCGGCTTGACCCGGAGCGGGCACCGAAGCTGTAACACCCAAAGTTGTTGTGATATTGTTCTTTCCCCCAGGGCTTCGTCTCATATAATAACTCATGAATGTTGCAAAAGCTTTTAGCATTTGGTTCTAAACCTTGGCTTCTTGCAGCCCAGACAAACATCCCCATTCTTATGATAGCTTCGGGAGTAATTTGATGAAGGTAGACTTGAAATGTTTTCAGTACTTCAACAACAAAGTTGCTTAGGGGGAATCGAAGCCCAGCCTTGAGAAAGCTTCGGAAGATTACGACTTCATCTTCTTCGGGGGTGGGAGAAGTCTTTTCTCCAGCATCAGCCCTCACAATGGATATATCTCGAAAATACCGCCCCCTCATATTATCAATATGACTCTGCTTAATAGTGGTTTTCCCGAAAACCGTGTGACTTGGCCGCCATGGTCGATCTTCGGACTCTTCCCCACCACTTTCTACATCATAACTGTCGCTGTCACCAGTATCTTCAGACAAACCTTCCAGAATCTCCTTGGTAATTTTTTCCGTATTGGTCTCTGCCATCGCTATAAGGAACCCCAAGTTCTTCTCTTCGTCAAGGCTCAGCTTCATCTCAGCAGCAACCTTCTTATCTTCAGACATCTTCGGAACACTAAAAAACTGTTTTCTAAGCCGAAGCTTCAAAACCAAAAAATCAGCAAATCTTAGTGCGCAAGAGCTAAAAATTTAGTAGGCGAAGGCAGATAGCAAGCGAGAGTACCAAAATGAGTTTGCGTTACGATCTTATTTATACGCCCAGTGCGTTGAAAATTGAAAGACCCCGCTTGTCAGTGAATGTTGCTATTCTAGCAAAGGGAAGGTGTTTTTTCGGACCTTCGGCTTAAGGCCTTCGTCCATTTCACAATCTGAATTTGTCATTAACAAATTAATATTGCGAGGGGCTACTGTTGGGGGCCTTCGTACTCCGAAGGTCCTCAAAAACATGATTTGACAATGTTTGCCAAGTGGATTATATGAATAGGTACCTTCGGACTCAGAATTGTAAATATGAAGTACGGTCAGGACGAAGCCTGAACCAGACGAAGGGGGATTGAAATGGAGGACGGGCTGATTACCAAGCTCTACGAAGGATGATGCACAGCCGAAGCTGTGCGCAGGAAAGCTTCGTCGCGATAGCAGAAAGGGGAACCGACTTAAAGATGAAAGGACTACTTAGGCCTTGACAGATTTCCATAAGTCATTAGCAAATGTAATGGACATGAATGTAATTTTGTATGGGCTGTGTCTCACGCCTATAAATAGATGAACAGTACTCCCGTACTGTTCACGCTGACTTGGCATTTTGCTTTTGCGTCACGCTTGTACTTTTTACCTTTCTCTCAGGACCGAAGGTACATTTGTAATTTGAAATCATTTCTATTTTTCCATGTTAATAAAATAGAAATGATTCCATGATGATGTCTATATTATATTTCATGTTTTATATGAATCCTTCGTCATTACTTGTTATACTTACGAAGGTATGTCTCTTGTGACCTTCGTCCGAAACTCATTATTTCCCGAAGGGACATAATGCTTCGAAGGACGAAGGACTTTAACACTTAACACTTTTTATGTTGCCTTGTTCTTAACTCTTAGCATTTGAGAACAAGTCCCCAACAATTTCTAAGATTGAAAAATTGAATGTTTGCAATGATTCATTTTCCTGTCTTAGAGATGAGAATATTAGATTAAATACTAAGATAGAAGAATTGAATGCCTGCAAACCATCTACATCTACTGTTGATCATGTTACTATTTGCACTAGATGTAGAGATATTAATATTGAAGCTATGGATGATCACCTTGCCATGATAAAACAACAAAATGATCACATAGCTAAATTAACTGCTAAAATTGCTGAGCATGAGTTAGAAAATGAAAAATTTAAATTTGCTAGAAGCATGCTCTATAATGGGAGACACCCTCGCATTAAGGATGGCATTGGGTTCTAACAAGGGAGCCAATCCAATGTCAAGCTTAATGCCTCCAAGAAATTGTCTAATTTTGTAAAGGGCAAGGCTCCCATGGTTCAGGATAGTGAGGGTTACATTTTATATCCTGCAAACTATCCCGCACACAAAATTAGGAAGATTCATGCTAGAAAACCTCACAATGTTTCTCATCATGCATTCATGTATAAAAATGAGGCTTCTAGCTCTAGGCATACCACTCATGTTAAAATGCCTAGAAAGAAAATTCCTACTGCATCAAATGAACATAATGTTTCATTTAAGACTTTTGATGCTTCATATGTTTTAACTAACAAATCAGGCAAAATAGTTGCTAAATATGTTGGGGGCAAACACAAGAGCCCAAAGACTTGTGTTTGGGTGCTCAAGGTACTTGTTTCTAATGTCAAAGGACAAGATCGTTTGGGTACCTAAGAACAAGGCCTAAACTTGTTTTGTAGGTTTATGCATTCAATGGTTCAAGTTGGATAATCGACAGCGGGTGCACAAACCACATGACAGGGGAGAAAAGGATGTTCTCCTCCTATGAGAAAAATGAAGATCCCCAACGAGCTATCACATTCGGGGATGGAAATCAAGGTTTGGTCAAAGGTTTGGGTAAAATAGCTATATCTCCTGACCATTCTATTTTCAATGTTTTTCTTGTAGATTCTTTAGATTACAACTTGCTTTCTGTCAGTTAATTATGCAAAATGGGCTACAACTGTCTATTTACTAATGTTGGTGTTACTGTCTTTAGAAGAAGTAATGATTCAATAGCATTTAAGGGAGTGTTAGACGGTCAACTATATTTAGTTGATTTTAATGATAACAAAGCTGAACTTGACACTTGCTTAATTGCTAGGACTAACATGGGTTGGCTCTGGCATCACCGACTTGCCCATGTTAGGATGAAGAATCTCCACAAACATCTAAAGGGAAGCATATTTTAGGACTAACCAATGTTCATTTTGAGAAAGACAGGATATGTAGTGTGACGGAACCTCCTAAGTCATTAGGCCCACCTACAGTTGTCCTTGTCCAGCGGACCTCAGACAACCCTGTAGATGCACCTGACCACTTTACAAGTTCGGTATCTGTATTCTTTACCTTGTGGCGGAACTGCCCGAATTATTCCAACTTAAGTGCCTAAGTCCCGCCTTAGAGGCTAGACCACACTTAAATGGGAATAACTGGTCAATTCCTCGGATCTAGTCCGACAAGGCCACTAACAGGATCAGGTACCACAATCTCACTCGATGGTGAGTCACAGAGCAAATACAATAAAGCATAAAACCATGCATGGGAGAGTATTGAATTATTACATCATCATCATCGGAGCTTTGCAAAAGTAGTCATCATTGTTCGAAGTGCAGCGGAATGAAACTAACGGTAAATAAACAGAGAGATGGGGAAGCCTGTCCCATCACTCCTCATGCTCCTCCTCGACCGAGGCGGGGTTCCACTCGACAGTCCAACCCGGTGGCAAGGCGGACGGCCAAGTCACTCCAGCAACCATGTCCTCCAGGGAACCTGTAAAAATTATGCCACAAGCAAGGCTGAGTATACTAATACTCAGCTAGACTTACCCGGTGTGAGGAGTTTACTCCTCTACCTCTAGACATGCAGCTGTTTGGCTGTGGGGTTTGGTTGCCAAAAGCACTAGCTGAGTTTCTAAATCAAGTTTTAACTTTGTCAAATGTAAGTGTGACTCTCTTAAGGCTAAAAGTGTACTATCTACTCATACATGGTATCAAACATTTTTAGCAATCAACATCTTGTATCAACTCACCACATTTCCACTTGTTACTCAATGTAGCAGCATGGATCAAGCAGTCTCATTGGCTGCGAGAAGCAGACGATTCGAATCGAGTTTTTAAACCTTGCAAGGTAAACCTAAACACACGACGTGGCGAGGCACTCCGTCCCCACACACATCAACCGTCCCCATCAATTCCCCATCAGCAGAGAGGGGCTCACCGCCTTGGCGTACAATGCCTCACTGACCCCGACTGCCATCATGCAGTGACCGCACTTGTACCCACCATAACCGGAATGGGAGACCTCGTCTCAGGTCGCGTGAGGAGGGCAAACTGCTGTCAGGTTCACTCAGGTACTAGGCTTACCGATTTACCATATTTCTCGGTATATGTTTAGTACGTTCAAACGCTTGACACACGGTACCACACCTTAATCCTTATTCCAATTTTCATCCTGTAGACAACCAATCCCCATGGATTGTTGCCCACAAACCAACCTCATTATGATATGAAAGTGAGTACAGCAAATTCCTGACCTCGCGCGAGTGCTGGGAAAATCACTCGACTTCTACCGAGATCCCTAATTAGTAAAGCAGCTACCCGACCTAGCATACTAGTATCCATCTCAAAAGGATTCCTGAGATCATGCAACTAGGGTTTCAAACAACTCCTACACTTAAGTGCACAAACAATCCTACAATCATTAAGTATAGTAAAATAGCATAAATAACAGGTTATGCATAAAACCGGGGCTTGCCTTCCAAAGCGGGGGCAGGCAGATCCTCTGGTACAGGCTCTGGTGCTGGATCCGGGGCTACCTCCTGAGCAGCTCCTTGCTCCGGCACGAGGACATACTCTCCGTCAGCGAGGTTGCAATCTATCGAATGCAATGAATATGTGTGTCATGATTATGCAGGATTAAACAACTTTATGCCAAAGGAAGGAAAACTAAGTTAGTTCGTAACTTAGGGTTTCTTGGTCATACGCGGCTTTTAGTAGTTATGCTTATCATTCTAAGTTTTAGGTTTTGTTAAGGATAAGCATAGTGGATTGTAATTCCCCTTATTTACTTCAGTGGACAATTTACAAAGGGTTTTTAGGGTCACACTAATTTCCATCATTTCCTTTTCCCCTTCTTTATTTTCTATTTATGAATTTTAGTGTGGGGTTGAACTACAACAGTGATTTCAAAATTTTCAAAAATCTGGTAAAAATTACAGTGGCTTGTCATTGGTCAATATAGTCTATTCTAGGAGTTTTGAGGTTCAAAAATAAAAAGGTTATGCTTTGGATAAAATAACAAAAGTTGTGTAAATGGGCCACTTTACACTACAACTCTTGACTAGGAGTAGGTTCTGCCCTAAGGGTTATTTTTGTTGGTATCTAACAGTAATAATAAGATTCTGTGCCAAAAATCACAGAAGGTTAATTGGTGGTTATTTAGTTGTGATTTCTTAAAGTTTTATGCCAAAAAGGTGCTTATAACTAACTTGCCATTTGAAAAATATCAAACAACAGATTTTGTATTTTTCCTATGTTCATAATAACAAAACATTAATTATCCCAAGGTTTGGGGTGTTCTCTCCTTGGGGTTATTTTTCTAGGGTTTTTCTAAATTTTACTTGTTTTCTTAAAATAGAAGGTATCCTATTTATTTTATACTAAACCAGGGTATCATAGATTTTTCTAGTGAACTACCTTAAATAAGTACCCTAACAAAAGTAGGAGTGCCCTCTGGTTCATCATTTTAATCACCTTTTCTATTTTTCTTAACTTTAAGCATATTATTATAAAATAAATGGCAAAAGCTAACTTAATGGGATGGACAGAGAGGTTTAACATTTTTAAACAGGTTAGTATGTGGACATAAGCTTCTCCAAATTTTTTCTAACCCTAGTCAAAAAGTGCAACTATTTTTATCCCTATTATTTAGCTTTTGGTCAAAACAATAATTAAATCAGAACCTTATGGTTTTCTGTAGTATATAAGGGTTTTATATTTTCCTAAGTAGTTTACATTATTTATAGTCTGACAAAATTGGTTTGACTAAATTTGGATGAATAAAACAGAAGTTATGAATTATTCAAATTCTGTTCAGATTTTATTTCAGATTTAATAAAGGTTTCCTAGAAAAACGGTTTGCGCCGAGGACCCTAGGTTTAATCCAATTCAGCTCTCTTAGTTATACCCTCGCATTACTATTCATTTGAGTCACTGACAGTTCAAAAAGCCCCCTGACCTTTCCTTCTTCTTCCGCGCGGTCCTTCCCTAGGTTTAAACAGTGCCCGCAAGAATGAAAAGGGTGGTGCGGTTTACCGGCGGCGAGAGAGGTCCGGCGAGGGGTAGGGTTGGCTCGGGGAGGCTCCGGCGGTCACAACGGTGTACGGCTTGACGGCGGGGATGGTCGGAATCGCTGGGTCCACGTGCGCAGGCGGGTGTTCTCGTCGGCGGCGGGTGTGCCGGCCAAACCACGGCGACCTAGTGCAATCAAATGGCACGGTGAGCTCCACGGGGTGATGTAGAGACTGTGTGCACAAGGAATCGGAAAATGGTTCAGCGGATTACCCTGTCCACGCACTCCGGCGGGGTTGTGAACTCCGGCGACCGTGGACTGACCTCTCCGGCGAAGCAGACTTCGATTCCTTGCTTGGGGAGCTTCACCGAGGTGTGCTTAGTCATCTTCGAGGGCCGGACGGGGTTGGGAAAGGCTAGGCTGGCCGGTCTACGACGGTAGGGGCTCGGGTGGCCGCGGACACGCCGTGCACGGGCAAACGACGGTGAGTTGAGCTCCGGGGAGGTTTGAGCGTGCGCGGGAGGGTATGGAACGCCTGAGTGGGCTTTATAGGCGTGGTGCACATAGGGGACACGGGCGCGGCTCGGCGCGGCGCGGGGTCGGGCGCTGGCGTGCTCTGGCGTGCGCAGAGCGCGTCGAACACGTGTAAGTTTTCTTCTGCCCGTGTTCCACAGCTCGCCCAAGTCGCAAACGTGCGAATCTTGGCAAAAATCCAGCGCGAGTCTTTTCCTGGCACCTAGGGCTATCTCTCATCCGTGAGTCGCCATGGCAGATATGCCCTAGGTAGGGAGATCTTTGGACGCCAAATCAGGTATGTCTCTCTGCCCACCTTGCGACAAAAACAATGCCAAGGCATGTCAAATGTCAAGGTCTCGGGCTCAACTTTTTCCAGTGGGTGCCCTAGGTGGTATGCCACATTTTTGGTATAGAACTTAGGTGGTTTTGGTGCCATCTTCAAGGTGAACACGGTGGATCTTTAGATTAGGTATAGTTTTTGACTTAGAGAGAATTAGAGAGCTCTAGCTCTCACTCTACTTGGAGATTTGATTTGGGGTTTCTCCAGGGGTCTTTTTGCAATATTTCCTCCCCATAATTGCTGGTTATGAAGTTACTTAAATTTTGGTTAAAGATTAACTCCTGATTTGCACATTTGCTTATTCTCCCCCCCTCTCAACCATGACTTTGGGGGAAATAGGGTTCAAGAGAGGTCTTGGGTTTATTCTCCTCTTGCCCAAGGTAGTAAGTGCACAAAAGCTTGAGTGATTCTCTTAGGTCATTAACATTCTTGATTAACCCATGGCCTCCAAGGTTCTTATGTTCTTCTCAAGTTTCTACCACATGTGATCACAGTCACAAGTGCATAGATGTGCTCTAGCCATGGTAACACCTGAGGTGTTACATACCTTTCCCAAGAGCGTTTCACCCGTCACGCAGATATTACAACACACCGGAGGAACGAATAAGCGGAAGCAATTACAGTAACTTAATTTACATTAAAATATAGAAAGAGTGATATTATTACAGACCAACGGTATATGAGTGCAGAAGTAATATTATTACAAACTCGAGAGGCAAAAACCCCTCTCGCTTAAAAGTATAATGTTTTTAAGGAGGACAACATCCTCCCGAGGCTTCACTCTTGAGATTCTTCCTTTGGCACCACCTTAGAGCAAAAGCAACAAAAGTTTGCTGCTTCCTGACCTACAACAACATGGGTTCAAAAACCCTGAGTACGAAGTGTACTTTCGTAAGTCTTACCCGTCAAAATAAAAGACTCTCAAGGATATGCTGGCTTGGAGGGAGTCAAGGTAAGGCTTAATCAAGAATCAAGACTCTGTTTGCAAAAATGCTTACTAATAGTGGATCCTTAAAAATCCAGTTTTATTAGCAAGTTAAGTCATTACCTATCACTAGAGTTCTTTCTACCCTAGTTCAAGCACTTGGCCTATACTAGCCATCTTTTATCATCCCTTTAAGTTTACTAGAATGCTACGTGTAAGTGAGTGACCAAGTCTTCATGTCCGAGAAGTAACGGCGATCCGAATCGATTAATACTCAGTTGAGGATCTCCAATCACACGACATATGTAGCACCTAACCCTTGCATATGTCAACTCGCCACCGGGGTTCTTAAGACCAGATCAGGTTCACGCCAACCGAGAGCACAGATACACCACCGTCCAGCCTCTTGCCACGGAGGGTACACGCTACTCTCGCCATCTCTCCACTCCCATTGCATGTTGTCTTATTCTGGTATTAGTATGCCCGAGGCAAAGCTTACCCATGATGAGGCATGTGACCAGTTAAAGGGTCCTCGGTCAGCAGGCCTACATCGACACGGTCCTTAATCGACTCAGACGGAGACACTACACCGAGACTCTCTTCTTGTGCAAGTCACCCGCCCGGTCTCAGCTTTATCATTTCAACCCAAAGTTTGGTACCTGACAGAGGTACATTTTTTCCGATGTTGAACCCATCATGGCCATGATGGATCCACCATCCAGTTTTATTTTTGAAAATCATCCCATCCCACTTGAAGCATCATCTTTTGTTAAAAACAAAACATTTTGTTCTTCTAGAGCAAGACTAAGCATCAGAAAAACCTTTTCATAAAATAGGTGATCAAAGAAAGGTAATCAATCTTTCAAGGAAGGAAATGCATCAATTGTTTAGCACCCAACTCCTATCACCTAATGCATCAAGTAAGTGAGAAAGATTTTAAAATAATAAGGAGGTGGCAAATGCACCGGGGCTTTCCTTGTGTTATAGGAGAGTCGGGCTCTGCTCCACAAATATCGAAATAAAAGCAGTTCTCGGCAGGTGGGTCTTCAGGTGGTGGTGGTGCAACTCCTTCTTCTTCAACCACCACTTCTTCCTCATTCTCTATATAATCATATATAACCATGAATGCTCATGTAATGCTTATGAAAATGCAGTAATAGAAAAGGTTTATCAAGTTGTATCTTGAATACAATTTTCCTTCACGGCACTCCAGGAAACTAGGGTTTTTTGGAGTCAGTATTTTATTTCATAGGGCAGACACTACTTAGAAGATTAGGATTTTGGGGTTTAGGTATCAAACATTTTTCAAATCAAGTCAAACTTCACCCAAGGTTTCTAAATATCATTTTAAGCCTATCCAAAAAGTTTGGTGATTTTTGGAGTTACTAATTAATTTTTAAAATTCTAGGAGTATAAGTTTTAGCTATTTTAAATACTTCATAATTCCTGGTTTGGACTAAAAATCTTGAAATCATTTTTGTTAAATACTATAGAAATTTAGGAGTTCAACAAAATTGGTCTCATATTTTTAGCATTTTTCTACAATTTTCTATGAATTCTCTAATCCTGGGAGAAAAAGAAAAAGAGAAATAATGAATAGTGATGGGCTGAAACTGGCCCAAGTCGGCCCGAGAACAGGCAAACGCGCCCACGCGCGCGCTCGCGGGGGATAGTTTGCACAGAGAACCCTGGGTATTTGAGAAACCCATAAAGAGTTCGTAACACTATTTCTTTGAGTCACTGACAAATGCAAATAGACCCTCCCCTTTTCTATTTCTTCACAAGGTGAAGTCCACAACCGTGGACGGCGGAGTAGGAACTCCGGCGAGCCCATACCGACCGGATAACTCAACTACCGGTGCTCCGGTATGGTTGACACCAAATTTGACCCCTAATAACCATTTCCCCTCCATCAATTGCAGAGTTCTAACTCTAAATTGCTCTGTCCACGGTAACGGCGCAAACCGAGGACAATTCATGGTGTTCCCTGTGACCTAGCCAAATCTAGCTTAATTGGCCAGGTGGCTAAGTATCTACAGCACACAGAGATGCTGAAACGAGAGCAAGGAAGCCATGAATGGACCTGTAAGGAACTAGCCACGGTGAGCTCACACCGCACGGTGTTTTTGATTGATTTGGGGGAAATCCCAAATTGGAGTTCTCTGGTGAATGATTTGAGACACGAGTGGGTGCGCTTGGTGCTTGAATACCTAGCGGAGCTGAGAGCACACTCAATTTATAGGATTCGAGGGCGATGGCTCGTGAATTGGACGTAGTACGCTGGCGGCCGGAGAGGAAGAAGAACACTGGTGGCTTTAATAGTGGCGTTCACCAGTGCAACGATTTGCAATCCTAAGTGTGCCACGATTACTACCGCATAGTAACGAGCCACGACGTGGCATACCTGAGGAGAACGGCGATAGCCGCGGCAATGGTCGTGCGGCCACGTCGCCGGCGCAGGTGGGCAAGAGACAGAGCGGCCACAGTGTCTTGTGCTCATCCGCGACGAGATCTTTTTACCGTCGAGCATAATCCACTCGCCCGAGGCACGAATCACGATGGCCGGCGCGAATCCGGGCGCAAAGGTTACCGGCGACGAGGGGGGCTGAACAGAAGATCTTTGTTTACTGTACCATCAGATTCTTATTCAGTCAGCCTGACAGAGCAATTTGCAGGGAGATTTGTTCCCAAATTCATGTAGTGACTCGACCATCTCTCTGTTCAAAGTTGTAGCCCTATGATCCAGCTACAATCTTGCTATAGCAACCATAGTAAAACAATTACTGGATCATGGTCGAATCCAATCTCAAAGCTTGTCCAACTTCACTGTTACCCCTTATTCAGTTCATTGGCTGACTGTCAGCTTGACTTTAGACCTAATTATCTCCAAATTTTACATGACACCAAGGCTTAATCACTCAAGCAAAGTTGTACTCCTACAGTAGCTCTACAAGTTTGATGTGTTGACCCTAGGCAAATTCCTCATGAACTGAAAGATACAGGGTTCCAAAGTTGGCTCTATGCACTGGTTTTCAGACTTAGGCATAGGGATGTATGGGGTGTCCTTTTTTCAAATAAGTCCAAACTTCATCATTTGGCTTGCAAATCCTCAAATGTGAGAAACACATAGTTTGTGATGTTGTACCATCTTGGTATTTTCACTTGGGTCCAAAAGTGTACAAATTTTACACTTAGCCCCCTAGGGTTCCAATCTAGGGTTTTCCAGGGGTCTTTTCGGAGTTTTTAACACTTTAGGGTTTTGGTGCTACCCAAGTCCATTAAATGTGATATATTATGATCATTTCTAATAAGTTTTGAGATTTTAAATTGTTTGGGCTTCATTGTCACTCATAAGCCTAGTTTAGGGTTAAGTACTCTACCCTAGGGTTACACACATACCAAGTCACACCAATACAACTTGTTTGAAATTTTTGCCTAGTGAATGCACTCTAAGTGTAACAAACACATGATATGATAATGCTCATGATGTTATGCTCAAGTTTTAGTGACAGTAACACCAGAGGTGTTACATGTAGCACATGCCAAGCAGGGAAGCAAGCTAGTGCCCATCATCCACACAAGAATATCATGACAACTGACATGCCACTTGAGTTACTCCACATGGATCTATTCGGCCCGATAGCTTACATAAGCATCGGTGGGAGTAAGTATTGTCTAGTTACTGTGGATGATTATTGTCGCTTCACTTGGGTATTCTTTTTGCAGGAAAAATCTCAAACCCAAGAGACCCTAAAGAGATTCTTAAGACGGGCTCAAAATGAGTTCAGATTGAGAATCAAAAACATTAGAAGCGGTAATGAGACAGAGTTTAAGAATTCTCAAATTGAAGGATTTCTTAAGGAAGAGGGCATCAAGCATGAGTTCTCTTCTCCCTACACACCTCAACAAAATGGTGTAGTGGAGAGGAAGAATAGAACTCTACTGGATATGGTAAGAACCATGCCTGATGAGTACAAGACACCGGACCGGTTTTGGGCCGAGGCGATTAACATCGCCTGCTACTCCATCAATCGGTTATATCTTCACCAAATCCTCAAGAAGACATCATATGAACTCCTCACTGGTAAAAAGTCCAATGTTTCATATTTTAGAGTCTTTGGGAGTAAATGCTTTATCCTTATTAAGAGAGGTAGAAGTTCTAAATTTGCTCCTAAAGCAATAGAAGGCTTTTTATTAGGTTATGACTCAAACACAAGGGCATATAGAGTCTTCAACAAATCCACTGGACTAGTTGAAGTTTCTTGTGACATTGTGTTTGATGAGACTAATGGCTTCCAAGTGGAGCAAGTTGATCATGATGAACTAGATGATGAAGAGGCTCCATGCGTCGCACTAAGGAACATGTCCATTGGAGATGTGTGTCCTAAGGAATCCGAAGAACCTCCACAAGCGCAAGATCAACCATCATCTTCCATGCAAGCATCTCCACCAACTCAAGACGAGGATCTGGCTCAAGACGATGAAGATCAAGAGGATGAGCCACCTCAAGAGGAGGACATGGATCAAGGGGGAGATGAAGATGCTCAAGACAAGGAAGATGATCAAGAAATAAGGGATCAAAGACCGCCACACCCAAGAGTCCACCAAGCAATTCAACGAGATCACCCTATCAACACCATCCTTGGTGACATACATAAGGGGGTAACCACTAGGTCTCGAGTTGCTCATTTCTATGAACATTACTCTTTTGTTTCCTCTATTGAGCCATACAGGATAGAGGATGCACTAAGGGATCCGGATTGGGTGGTGGCAATGCAAGAGGAGCTCAATAACTTCACAAGGAATGAGGTATGGCATTTAGTTCCACGTCTTAATCAAAATGTTGTAGATACCAAATGGGTATTCCGCAACAAGCAAGATGAGCATGGTGTGGTGACAAGGAACAAAGCCCGACTTGTGGCCAAAGGTTACTCACAAGTCGAAGGTTTGGACTTTGATGAAACTTATGCACCCGTAGCTAGGCTTGAGTCAATTTGTATATTTCTTGCCTATGCTACTTACCATGGCTTTAAGCTTTATCAAATGGACGTGAAAAGTGCCTTCCGCAATGGACCAATCAAGGAAGAGGTCTACGTTGAGCAACCTCCTGGCTTTGAAGATAGTGAGTACCCTAACCATGTGTATAAGCTCTCAAAGGCGCTTTATGGGCTCAAGCAAGCCCCAAGAGCATGGTATGAATGCCTGAGAGATTTTCTTATCACTAATGGCTTCAAAGTCGATAAAGCCGATCCTACTCTTTTTACTCAAATTGTTGCAAAAGATTTGTTTATATGCCAAATTTATGTTGATGATATTATATTTGGGTCTACTAACAAGTCATCTTGTGAAGAGTTTAGTAGGATGATGATATAGAAATTCGAGATGTCTATGATGGGGGAATTAAAGTATTTCCTTGGATTCCAAATCAAGCAACTCCAAGAAGGCACCTTCATCAGCCAAACCAAGTACATTCAAGATATACTTAAGAAGTTTGGGATGAAGAATGGCAAACCCATCAAGACACCCATGGGAACTAATGGGCATCTCGACCTCGACACGGGAGGTAAATCTGTAGATCAAAAGGTATACCGGTCTGTCGAAGGGAAATTCCTTCGGCCGGGTGGCGGAATGCACCCGCCCTAATCCTAAGATGAGGAGGGGGCCTAAGTGTTTGCCTATTTGGTGAATCTCGGGTGAACACAAGAGGACTCGAGGGATTATAGTGGTTCAGGCCGCTGGAGCGTAATACCCTACCTCCACTGTGTGTAAGTTGTATTGAGTGTGTCCCTTGTAACGCTGTGTGCCTTCCCTTTTATAGTTTAAGGGAGGCACATACAAGGATGCTAAGCCCCGACATGCGGGCCCAAGAGCATAATGGAAGAAATACATTATGTGAATTAATGCTGACAATACACCAAGATCTTTACTAGACGCTGTGTTGCTCCCTCTGTCATAGTAACGCATGAGTAATCAGCGGGAGTCATGATGACCGCAGTCCATGCAGCATTGATAGGCAGTAACCCTTTTCTTGGAAACGCACGAGTAATGGTGAGTCATTGCCCTCGCTATGGTAACGTGTGAGTAACTGCACGGCCCACGCAACATGGACTAGGCACGTCGCCTGTCACTGGAATGGACAGACGCACGTCTTATCCGTAATGAATGCAAAGATGTGCGTAGTCCAGAGGATTTATGCCAGGCTCGACCCGTTGGCTTACGCCGCGTGTAGTAGGCCACGTGGCAGCATCGAGTCTCCGCCTGGGCGGGGAGCAGGAGTGTATGTGATAAGGTGCGGATCCCACCAGATCAGGTCTGGACACGTGTCGGCTCTGGACCCCCGCCTGGGTCCTGATTAAGGCCCGGGTATGTTTTGTCCTAGAACCCTGGGACCTCACTGTGGGCGGCCCAGACCCCATACGGGGGGTCCGGATCCCATTCTAGGGGTCTGGTTTGCACACGTGGAGGTCCTGGACCAAACTTGGGGGGCCCGGACCGTATATACTGGGGTCCGGCGCCTTCCCATGGGGGTCCGGACTCACTGGCGATACCTCAGAGTATGTCACTTTCTCTGGACACGTGGTGGCAGCAGACCCACCCATGTGGTGGGGTCAGGTGCTGTTGCTGGCCCAAAGTAGTCGCCCGAGGCTGGGGCGAGTCATGGCCTGGTCCCACATACAGCTCTTTTACCACGCGACTAAAAATAGCCGCGTGGGTACTGCGTCTTTATACAGTAGTAAGGGGTACCCTAGTTTCAGGGTACCGACAGTGGCCCCTGGGCCTGCCTCAGGGGAGGATGCGAGCCTACAGGTGGGGCCAAAGCTTGCACCTTGCCTCAACATGGCCTGATTGGTGATTGGCTCGCTGTTTTTGCACATCTGCTGACGCGCCCACTGTCAATCCACCTTCGGTCACGTCAACTGCCATATCTGTCTCCGCGGCTGACTGACCCATGGCCCCACGCCTAGTGGTTTCGTCGGGCCATGCGCGGGGCGCCTCGTTGCCACTGCATTGGTTTTAAAGATTACCTTTTGTCTTCTGCAGCGGCCCCAAGGAGGCGCGCTATCGCGTGTGGCAGTTCGCTCTTTCTGCACCCGAAATCCGGCACAAAACTGTATGACTTGTGGACCCGGGCCCCCCGTGTCATAGACTGGGCTGCCTGGGTCCTAGGTGCCCGTCGAGCGGGATTTCCTGCGGTGATTCAGGGGCGTGCAGAAGGGTTTCCCTGAACAAGGACTCATGTTTCCTTGAAAAAGGATTCACCCCGAGTGCAGCAGTTACCTTTTCGCATTCTCTACCAATCGGCTGCGCCCCTTTGCCTTCATGCTCCTCTGTTCCACACCCGTACCGCCGCACACGCCATGGCTTCGCTTGGTCATCCTGATTGCTTTCAGTCTGAGGAAGCGCTTAATCTGGTGCGTGGCCTGCTTGGGTGGAGCGCGCCAGGGCTTGCCGGAAGAATCCGTACCGGCGCTGCCCCACTTTGCGATCTCGCCGCCGGGGAGTTCGTGCTATTCACCTCCTACATTTCTTATGGGTTGGCGCTGCCGATTTCGCCCTTCTTCCTGCTGCTGCTGGAGGAGTTTGAGCTTCAGCTTCAACACCTCATGCCCCACTCCATCCTCCAGGCCGCAATCTTCATCCACCTCTACGAGATGTTCGTAGGTGTGGCCCCCTGTACTTCCCTCTTTCGCTACTTCTTCGTGCTGGTCAAGTCCGGGAAGACTAGGGACCACATCGGTGCCTACTACTTCCAGACGAGGCCAGATCCGGCCGTAGTCTACATCCCCACTGTTGGGGGTCTGCTTCATCGCCGAAGATCCTGTAAGAAGAAACACCTTCGGAAGATCGACACAGAAGCAACGCCGAAGCTACCATCCAGGGAGCTTCGACATAGTGACGCGCCTTGAGACGAAGGGTTGCATCGACTTAAAGATGAAAAGACCGATCGACCCATGATAATTTGTGTCATGATTGTAACCAGTTGTAAAGGACATGAATGTAATTTCACACAGGCTGCGCCCTGTGCCTATAAATAGATGAACAGTACCCCCATACTGTTCACGTTGACTTGTACTCACTCGTGCGTCATGCTTGCATTTTTGCCTTCCATCAAGTCGAAGGTACAAATGTAATTCAATAATTGTTCTTATTCATCCATGATTATACAATATGAATATTTATATGATAATATATGATTATTCATGTTATTCTCTCATATTTCGTATGCTTCTCCTTTCATTAACATATACTGTGATGATGAAGGCTAGTCCTTCAAGACCTTCATCTGAAGATCATTATATCCTAAGGGAAATAATGCTTCAAAGGACGAAGGACTTCAACCTTTAACATTTTGTGTTGCCTTGTTCTTAACTCATAGCATTTGAGAACAAGTCCCCAACATTGGTGCCCACCTTCGGTGAACTCACTTCCACTTTTGAGCTGATGGCTTCGTTCAACAACCAAGCCAAAGTACCTTCGGCCATGAAGCTGGTGCTTTCGATAACAGGCGGCTCAGGTTCAGAGACGGCTAACAAGAAGCAGAAGGAAGCACAGAGAGGGGTACATCATGTTGGGGTGTAGGGACCCTTCATCAAGTCAAAATGGTCCCACATCCCAATCACCTTCTCCTAGGAGGACCTTCAGCTCAAAGATTACCCTCACAATGATGCTATGGTCATATCTTGTGTCATCAAGGGATTTCTGGTCCATATTGTCCTGGTTGATACAGGCAGTGCAGTGGATATCATATTTGCTAAGGCCTTCAGACAGATGCAAGAGCTAGAAGACAAGATTCATGATGCTACATACCCTCTTTGTGGCTTCGGAGGAAGGCAAATTGTAGCGCTCGACAAAATCACAATGCCAGTGACCTTCGGCTTTGTCCATAATACAAGGACTAAACGGGTTGTCTTTGACATTGTTGACATGGAGTACCCATATAATGCAATCATTGGTCGGGGAACACTTAACGCTTTCGAAGCAATACTTCATACAACATACCTATGCATGAAGATACCTTCGGAATAAGGGTCCATTGTTGTCTATGGGAGTCAAGAAGCTGCCAGAAAAGCCGAAGGAAACTGGACAGATTCAAAGACAATTCATAATATAGATGGAGCCGAAGTGTGTGAGCAGTACAAATACAAAAG
Organism: Zea luxurians; assembly: GCA_029449295.1. Classification (NCBI taxonomy): domain Eukaryota; kingdom Viridiplantae; phylum Streptophyta; class Magnoliopsida; order Poales; family Poaceae; genus Zea; species Zea luxurians. The sequence continues at coordinate 113,345,918 of JAOPSE010000009.1, read as the reverse complement.
AGAGAAGGCTGCTTCGGCGGATCAGCCAAAGCCTATGTTTCTATGTGAAGATATAGCAGAGCAAAAGGTACTGCTGGGGTCTCAGCTATCTGAAGAGCAAGAGAAGACTTTGATAAGATTTCTATTCAACTAGAAAGATGTCTTTGCTTGGTCAGCCAATGATCTTTGTGGTATCAACAGAGATGTCATTGAACATTCACTCAATGTGGATCCATCCTTTAGGCCAAGGAAACAAAGGCTTTGGAAAATGTCTGACGACAAAGCTGAAGGTGCTCGGAACGAAGTGAAGAGACTTCTTAGTGCTGGTGTTATCAGAGAGGTGAAATACCCAGAGTGGCTAGCCAATACTGTTATGGTGAAGAAGGCCAATGGTAAATGGAGAATGTGTATTGATTTTACAGATCTTAACAAGGCTTGTCCAAAGGACGAATTCCCATGGCCAAGAATATACTCTCTAGTAGATGCAGCAGCTTCTTCAGAGCTCATGAGTCTACTGGACTGTTACTCAGGCTATCACCAAATTTGGATGAAGAAAGAAGATGAGCCGAAGACTAGCTTCATAACCCCTAGTGGCACATATTGCTACCTTCGGATGACTGAGGGGCTTAAAAATGCTGGAGGAAGCTTCAGCAGAATGACAGCTAAGGTCCTTCATTCTCAAATAGGCAGGAATGTACTGACCTATGTTGATGATATCATAGTGAAAAGCACGAAGCAAGAAAATCACATTGCTGACTTGCAAGAGACATTTGCCAATTTTAGGCAAGCTGGCCTGAAGTTAAATCCAGAAAAGTGTGTTTTTAGGGTAAAGAAGGGCAAGTTCCTTGGCTGCTTAGTATCAACGAAGGGAATTGAAGCCAACCCAAGCAAGATTGAAGCTATCCTTCGGATGGAGCCGCCAAGCACAAAGAAAGGGGCCCAACGGCTAGCAGGTAGACTAGCATCATTAAACAGATTTATATCTAGATCAGTAGAAAGAAAGTTGTCATTCTTTGAAATATTGAAGTCAGCCGAAGTTTTTCAATGGGGTCCGGTTCAACAAAAAGCCTTCGAAGAGTCGAAGCAATACTTGATTGATTTAACAACATTAACTCCACCTGCGCCAGGGGCTCCATTGCTCTTATATGTGGTAGCTTCGCATTCTGCAGTAAGTGCGGTGCTTGTACAGGAGAAGCTAGATGGCCAAGTCAAGAAGCAAGCTCCAGTGTACTTCGTCTCTGAAGTTTTAAGTCTATCAAAGAAAAATTATACAGAATTGGAGAAGGTGTTGTATGCTGTGTTAATGGCCTCCAGGAAGCTTCGGCATTATTTTCAAGCATACCACATAATTGTTCCTTCGTCACATCCTTTGAAGGACATAATGAGGAATAGAGAAGCTACTGGAAGGATTGGAAAATGGGCTGTAGAGCTTAAGGAATTCACTATTGACTATGTGCATAGATCTTCAATTCAATCCCAAGCGTTAGCAGACTTCATCGCTGACTGGACGCCAGGGGCTCAGAAAGAAGAAATAAATAAAGACGCCGAAGCTTGGACAGTGTTTTGTGATGGTTCTTGGGGAACCTTCGGTGCAGGAGTGGCTGCTGTCCTAGTAGCACCTTCGAAAGTCAGAATGTGTTACACAGCCAAGCTTGACTTTAATTGTACAAATAATATTGCTGAATACGAAGCACTCCTGTTGGGGCTTCGAAAGTTAAGGGCAATGGGAATAAGAAGGGCCATCCTGAAAACTGATTCTCAAGTCATTTCTGTCCATGTAGACAAAAGTAGCAATGCAAGAGACCCAAAGCTTGAAAAATATCTGGATATAGTTCAAAGGTTGGAGGCTTCTTTCGAAGGTTTTTCTGTCAAGAATATTCCAAGAGGTGAAAATGAGCATGCAGATCTGCTAGCCAAATCAGCGGCTCAGGGGCTCCCTCTACCTTCAGAAGTATTTTTTGAAACAATAAAGGCACCCTCGGTTGAACTCATGGAGAGAGCAGTGCTTGTTATTTCTCCAGTACATAGTGAAGATTGGAGGACTGAAATCATATCCTTCCTCCAAGGTAATTGTCTTTCGGATGATGAAGCTTATAATAAGAGAATGGAAGCAAGGACGAGACCATATGTGATAATAGAAGGGGAATTATATAAACATGGAGTTTGTTCTCCACTCCTCAAGTGTTTATCAAGAGTTGAAGGTATTGAATTAATGAAGGAGATACATGCAGGTCTATGTGAATCTCATATTGGGTCTAGGCCCTTGCTGGGAAAAGTGTTTAGACAAGGATTTTACTGGCCGAAGGCAGCTTCGGATGCAGCAGAGCTAGTTCAAAAGTGTGAAAATTGTCAAAAATGTGCAAGAGACCATAAACAACTTTCATCTCTCACTCAGTTAATACAGCCTACCTGGCCATTGCAAAGATGGGGCCTGGATTTGTTAGGCCCACTTCCACCAGCGCAAGGCAATTTGAGATATGTTGTGGTGGCTGTAGAATATTTTTCTAAGTGGATTGAAGCGAAGCCTTTGGCCACAATAACTTCGGTTATAGTCCAGAAATTCTTCTGGCAAAATATTGTTTGTCGCTTCGACGTTCCGAAGGCTATAACTGTGGACAATGGAACACAGTTTGATGTTGAAACTTTCAAGGATTTCTGTGATCAGATTGGCACGAAGATTCATTTTGCATCAGTTAGGCATCCGGAGTCAAACAGACTGGTCGAAAGAGCAAATGGCATTATAATGACGGGAATAATGAAGCTAATCTTCAATCAGCCCAGAGGAAAGTAGCCAGATGAGTTGATTAAAGTGGTGTGGAGCCACAATACAACCATATCAAGATCAACAGGTTTTACGCCGTTCAAATTATTATTTGGTGACGAAGCTATAACCCCAGAAGAAGCTAAAGCGGGGTCAATAAGAACAACAGTTTCGGCAGAGGACGAAGCTGATTATCATGTAGCAAAAGATACTATAGAAGGGACCAGACTTCAGGCTGTGGAGAATATCAATAAATATCAAGCCGAAATAATAAAATGGCGTGACAGAAAAGTTCGGTTGAAAAATATTAAGCCAGGGCATTTGGTGCTTCGGAGAGTGGCCAATTCGGACACATAGGCAAACTACAGCTGAAGTGGGAAGGACCTTTTCTAGTGGTATCTTCATCAAGGCCCGGTTCTTAAAGATTAAAGGACATGGACGGCAACGACATTCCTAGATCTTGGAATGCGGATGAGCTTCGACGATATTATGTATAATTTGATGTAATCTTTTTTCATTTTTTTCCTATGGCACCCTTTTCCTTTCCAAAGGGGGAGAAAGGTTTTTAGTGGGGCCATGGCTTGTAATTTTTCTTTTCTTATTTAGCTCTACAAGAGCAAAAATCCCCCAAAAGAATGTAAAATGTAAAATCTGAGCATGCATCATCGAGTGCAGAGAAAAAAGGAAAAAACCAGGGAGAAGCTCAAAAGTCGTCCCTAAGGGGATGCAGAGCACGACGAAGCTACAAAAAGTCGTTCCTAAGGGAGCGCAGCGTAAGTTTTCTGCTCAAAAGTCGTTCCTAAGGGAATGCAGAGCCAAATACCACCAAAATATAAGGCGAAGAAGTTCAAAAGATGTTCCTAAGGGGATGCAGAACTTATACCGCCGAAATAGAAGGCGAAGAAGTTCAAAAGACATTCCTAAGGGGATGCAGAACTTACACCGAAAAGTCAACGGTGAACACCGAAAAATAAACGGTGGAGAAGACTCCAAAGTCGTTCCTAAGGGGATGCAGAGTCTGGGTGTGGCTTCGTAAGCGTGTGTTTGGACATTCATTTGCACATTACATCACATCATTCATTGCACTCATACATATTCATTTAGACATTTCGTAGGATCATCATCATCATAACATAGAATACACATAGATGCTTCGGCTCTGATGATAGGGCTTCGATGAGTATACAAAAAAGCAAAGTTATGCTTCGTTGTGTATGAAAAGAAGGGAAGGTGTTTTTTGCCTTCGGCTCAAAAGATACAAGTTTTGTCCACATCAAAGCAGTTCATACATGGATGGAAAGGTAAAAATATATTACAAGGTATGGACAAATTTACATATCAGCGTTTGATTCTTAAATTACAATATCTTTTTGCAAAGTTAATTCAAAATTTCTCTAAGAGCTTTTTGCAGCAACTTCATCAGTATCCGTCAAGCTTCAGATCATTGATCTTCGGCTTCGTTATCCTGTACATATCAAAGCGGTATAAGGTAAATAGAAATCTCAGAAGAAGGTAAGCAATAGGCACAAGTTTAATACTGGCTTGAGATGACTTCGAGCTTCGTCACCAGCTAAGTTTCGCCCTCCCTTTGTCCAGATTTGTGTTATAAACCTATTTCCAATGCTTCGGGCCAGGCTAGGAATGTCAGTTAAATCTGCTGGTGTTAGGCTGAAGTTTGGCCTGTTTACAATTTTCCCATGCGTGTAACCAGTCTTCATGAAAGCCACAGCTGTGCCGCGAGAAGCTAGCAGGGCACAGAAGTCGCCGTGCCTAGCTATAACTTCGTCAAGTGCATCAACTTCGCCCTCAATATGTTCGAAGGTGCTTGGCAGGTCTTCAGTCGAAGGTGCAAATTTTTCAGAACTGGCTCCAACTGAGTTGAAGACCTGGTTCAGCCGTTGCACGCACCGGTTGCTGAAGTCTAGACATTTGTCCTGAAGCTCTTTTAAGGATTTTTGTAAATTCGAACTCTTTTCGACTTCGGCTTTAAGCTTCATATCGAAATTCTTCTTTTCTTGCTCAAAGTTTTCTGATTTCAGGAGGAGCTCACTGTTTAATCTGATAATTTCGGCTTAGGCTTCTGCCAGTGAACCCTCCATCGTTTGAAGAACAAAATCTTTCTTTTCAAGAGCAGCTTCATGATCTTTGATTTTGCTCTCTAAGCCTTCAATTATAACCTCATTTTTCTTATCTTCAAGGTCCTATTGCATCCTTAAGGCTTTACTTAGTAGCATACTCTATCCAAAACAACCTTCGTCAGAAAATCACCTTCATCGTAAAACAATAAAAAGCTGAGGGAAAAGTTTTACCTTGAAATTATAATATAATAAACTACCGACGATATGCTGTCGTCGATAGCGACTGATGTCAGCTTCAAGCTTCGGGAAACCAACACTCTTCGACAGAGTGCTGATAACCTTCACTCTAGTTCGATCTCGAATACATCCTAAGCTTTCTTCGCTAATTCCGCTGAAGAGCATCGCTCCTGGCTGGTAGCCACAGGATATAGCGTATTCCTGCAGCTCCTCTTTCTCAGCCTTAGATAACTCTTGACCAATTATATTTTGAAAATTAAAGCCTTTTTCCTCCGAAATATCTTTGGCGATCTCCTTCCCTTTTTCAAGCACTGTGGCCAGGGTTTCTTCGGCAGCTGCAGCAGCTTCTTCCGCGGCCATATCCAAGAGCATCTTATCAATATCAGATAATGTGCTCCTCAGATTGGTTTCTTCAGCAGTTGTAGCTTCAGCAGTATCAGCTTCGCTAGTAGGACCTTCGGAAGGAGTAGCAACTTCGGCAGCTACTGTTGTTTTTGACGCTGAGGCCGGCGGTGGCGTTTCCTCAATAGCTTGCATTACAGTAATAATCCTTCGCCTTTTTGTCCTAGTAGACTTCTTGGCTGCCGAAGGCTCCTCCTTCTTCTATAAAAGCTTCATCAATTGTGGCCCCAGTGGACTTAGCTTGACAGGTAAGGATTCAGTCATTACCTTTAGAATTTCTTCTACGTCAGCAGCAGAAGGTGTCGAAGGAGCTCCCTCTTCTATCTCAGCCATTTTCGGCTCTGGAGTTGCAGTTTTCCTCTTCTTTGAGGTTGTCACCTTTGGCTCAGGGCTGGACTTTTCTTTTTCAATTTTTTTTCATCTTCTTTTATCATCATAGCAGCCTGTCTATTCATAACACTAACAATCCTCTTTCTTTCTTGCCCTTCGGCACCCTTGTTCAATCGCTCATAGTCAGGATATTCAAAGTTCAAGGCATCCATCACCTGATTCAGCCTTCGTTTTGGTCGGGTGCCGAAGGCCGCAGTCATTAGTTGATCTTCCTTTTTAGTATAGTTGCCCAAAATTTTGTTGCACATAGCCTCAATCATTTCTAGCCACTCTTGGCAAGGCTCTTTGAATTGTTTCTTGAACTTGAAGTGATAGGGCAATCGAACAAGTTCATTCTTTTTCTTTTCTCCCTTCAGCTTCGGCATATTCCATTCACTCAACGCGGAAATACCCCATTGGCTAAGTATTCTTGCACCAGATCTCTAGTGCCGATCTGCTCAGACACAACTCTGAATTCTATCACAGCCTGTTGGCATGGTGACCCTAACGACATGCGGCACAGGGGCCTAGTTAGCCCAAAGCTTAAACTCAGCGGGCTCAATACCAGCATCTTCAATTTCTCTCTCTTCTTCTCATCAGCTTTGATATAGAACCACTCACTTTTCCAGTCGGTTGGCCACTTGGTGTGGTAGCTTAGCATCGGGGCCTTCATATCCTTGCGATAAGCGAAGTTGTAATAGCCAAAATTCTCATGAAGCCCATCTTCTCTGGCCTTCGTCTAATAATGTAGCTCATGCACTCGGCAAAAAGCTTCAGCATTTGGGTCCATTCCCTGGCTTCGAAGGGCCCAAATGAAGATGCTGAGCCTAATGATAGCGTTAGGAGTCAGCTGTTGAAGATAAATTTCATAATTATCCAAAACCTCCCCAATCATCTCATGAAGTGGAAATCGCAATCCAGCTTTGAAAAAGCTTTTGAAAACTACTACTTCGTCATTTTTTGGCTCTGGGGTGGTCTCTTCGCCGGCAAAACGAAGAAGCTTCTTCTCTGTCTCCCTAAAGTAACCGAGCTTCATCGTCATGGGCACATCAGCCTCAGAGACAGTAGATTTTTCAAAATCTAAGTGGCTAGGCTTTGCTGGCATTAGAGTGTTATAGTCTTCCTCTTCATCAGCTTCTTCAGCCTCAGTAGTATGTGCATCTTCGTCAATAGCCCCCTCTGCCACAACTAATCCCGATTGCTTCATAACTTCAGAAATCGGTGCTGTTTCGGTGGCTTCGGCCTCCTCTCCATCATGGGTCACCCTAGCAGTGGAACGTACTCTGGCCATCTGATGCTGAATTTCTTGCAGATCTTATGAAGTTGATGATTTTTACAGTTTTGACGAAGCTTTCTCTTATGCCGAAGCTAAATCAAGATGATGCTTTGCTCGAGAATGAGATGAAAAAGCTTTGGCTATAGTTAAAATTTTTAGCAGCACAACAATGCAATGGCAATGAATGATGTGGTAACTTCACACCTACCCGTCTATTTATATAGTGCTGCAGGTGAGAAGGTGAATCGTCGAGTCGCCCACACCCGCTGAACAGTTACCTGCACCCACTGAACGGTGGACCACGGCGCGTGGGAAGTGAATCGCCAGATCACGCGTACCCGCCGCATGGTGGGCCACCTCACGCTCGGAATATTTTAATCGTTTATCGGCAACGAGCTCAGGGAAGGTGTTTTTCGAACCTTCGGCATTCCGAAGGCTTGGAGAATTTTTCACGGATCAAGCTCATTACGAAAAACGATCTAGCACCGCAAAGGGGCTACTGTTGGGGGTCTGCTTCATCGCCGAAGGTCCTGTAAGAAGAAACACCTTTGAAAGATTGACACAGAAGCAACGCCGAAGCTACCATCCAGGGAGCTTCGGCATAGTGACGCGCCTTGAGACGAAGGGTTGCACCGACTTAAAGATGAAAAGACCGATCGACCCATGATAATTTGTGTCATGATTGTAACCAGTTGTAAAGGACATGAATGTAATTTCACACAGGCTACACCCTGTGCCTATAAATAGATGAACAGTACCCCCGTACCGTTCACGCTGACTTGTACTCACTCGTGCGTCACGCTTGCATTTTTGCCTTCCGTCAAGCCGAAGGTACAAATGTAATTCAATACTTGTTCTTATTCATCCATGATTATACAATATGAATATTTATATGATAATATATGATTATTCATGTTATTCTCTCATATTTCATATGCTTCTCCTTTCATTAACATATACTGTGATGATGAAGTCTAGTACTTCAAGACCTTCGTCTGAAGATCATTATATCCTAAGGAAAATAATGCTTCGAAGGACGAAGGACTTTAACCTTTAACATTTTGTGTTGCCTTGTTCTTAACTCATAGCATTTGAGAACAAGTCCCCAACACCCACCTTTGGCGATGCAAGGTGGGAAAACTGGCGCAACGACTGGGTGATTGCCAACATCGAGGCCAATGACCGCCTCATCCTACCGAGCGATGGGCTAGCGCTCGACCACAAGCAATGGAGGACCAAGCCATCCCTCTTGCCAGAGTTCCTGCCCATATTGGATAGGATCAAGGTCTTGGCTACGGGTGGCTTGACATCAATGCACATGGTTGGCGATCTCCTGAAGCACCGGATCGCGCCGCTGCAGAGGAGGTCGCGCCTGTCCTACTGGTTCACCGGCCCGAACGACATCGGTAGGATCCAGCGAGGGCTGGGTATCGATCTGTCCTGAGACGAGCTGGAACTCCTGGTGGGGGGATTACTGGGGAGACTTATGTCCCTGAATCCCTAATACTCCCCCAGGACATCCCTGCACTCTGCGATGACCCAGGCATGAGGACAGCGATCTTGGCCACGCTGTCGACCCTCGACGACAGCGGCGTGGAGGTTCACCAGACCGGCGACCGGGACCCCCTCTGCGGGATCTAGATCTCCGATGCACCGACTGGAGGTCCCCAACCCGCCAGAGTGGCTCCTAGCGCCAATTCCGCCATGGCCCCCAGCCCTTGGACAAGGGCAAAGGGGCTGCAAGCAGTGCCTCCGCTCCAGGTAGCTCCGGGGGGTCGGAGGAGGAGAGGCGACGTAGGCTGCGTCGCGCTGATGGGTCGCTCGTTTCGGAGCCCCCCAGAAGTGCCAGAGGACTGCACGTGGGGCTGAGGAGGCCAGCTCCCAGGCCCACGGCACACAGAGGCACGTCAGTCCTCCGGTCCTGCCGCCACCACCACCATCTAGGGGTGATCACCCCAGGAGCGCCAGCAGCAGCAACAGCAACAGCAGCAGCAGCAGCGATTGCCTCGCTTCCAGGGTCACTGGAAAGTCCAGGGCCCTAAGTAAGTGTAGTCCCTTTTTCTTTGAGCCTAATCATCATGCCGACAAGCCTTAACCCATCATTTGTTTGCCAGGGCTTCTTCCTCCGCTGCTCCCAAGGCCACGCCTCCTCCGCCAGATACTAGGCCCATCGACGGGTCTGGCTCTCAGCAGCAGGAATCTGCTGAGGGTGATGCCGGCGGTCCGCCCTCGGCTGCCGCCAAGACAGCGCCAGCGGCTTCCCATGCCCCATCCGGGGATCCGGCGGCAGAGGCGCCAGCGTCGGGCGGCGTTGCAGTGGCGGAGGAGGTCCGAGCTAGGGGATCTGTGCCCACTCCCAACACTAGGGGTGACACAGGAGGCGCGTCCAGCTCCAATCCCCCGCTTGCTCCAGAGGAGATGGAGGTGGTGTTTGGTAGACGACTCCGGTCGGGTGCCGAGCAAGAAGCTGCACTAGTCCCCCTCCCCCGCATGCTGTCCCGTGCCCACCAGGTCCTCAGTGATACTGAGGCAGCAATCTTGCGGGAGTGGGAGGCACTTGAGGCTGATCACCAGTGCCTCAGTGACTAGCACACCCAACTGGAGGAGCGTGTGACACCCCAGGTGTCTATTTCGTGTTACGTCAGAAGATTTATCCTAATCTTGGATGCTCAGTGAAAAATCCTATTTCTCGATCGCGTTTATCTCCTTTTATCATGTTACTTGTGAAGGTATCACCGAATTCTGATTTTATTCGATCGCGAGAAACAACTAATTTTGGAGCCTGTTAAAACTTTTAATTCTCTGCACGAATGCAAACTCGATAATCAATCTCAATTTATCAATCTCATCTAAAGCTCATTTAATCCAGCGCTCGACAGTTGCTAGTCGAGCTGTGTCCGAATCCAATTTCTCGATGTTCAATCTATGTCCAAAAATTAATCCGAGTCCGTACTCTCACACGGAATACTCAATATGTCAACCTCTAATCAATTCTTATCCGACTTGGCTTAATAGCTCTGTGTCTAATCCGATTTCAAAAATCAAGATCGGTGACGATTTTTAAATGTCGCGATTTGTCTCTTTCAATCATAAATCCGAAAGCCGGTTGTATCCTGAGACAATTTATTTTCGGATCATGCGTAGGGATTTGTTGCCGAGCGAAGTCAAATCAAACCCTCGGCCGAGTTATTCACCCGATCTTCCGAAATCTATTTCGCTCTGTTCTCCGTAGAGACGAATTCCGTAGGAGCATTTTTGCTCCGGAAAATAATTTAACGCAGCCCGATTGAGTATTTTGGGCCAGCCTGGCCCAGCCCACTAAGAAACCCTAACCATAGCGATTTCCTATAAATAGAGGTGATCCTTCCTTGCTTGGCTTTTATTCACCTACCCCCCTAGCCGCCACTTTCTTTTTCTCTCTCGTTCTTCCTCACGGTGGCAGTAGGGAGCTCAGCTCCTTCTCCCATGGCGCAGCAGCAAGCCCCCCATGGCGCCCTTCCTCCTCAGCTCCAATGGTGTGGCCGAGTAGCAGCTCCCCTAGCTCTCCCTCTCCAGCGCACCCTCCTCCCTGGCCTCCCTTGCGCAGGGGCAGCAACGTCGATGGCCGGTCTCTCTCCCCTGCTGTTGCTCGCCCTACAGGTATGGAGAGCAGCCATGCACTCCCTACAGGCAAGCAGAAGCTTCAGTCGACGCTCCCTGTCCTTCTCCTGGGCGCGTCCCCTACTCCACGGCCAGCAGAAAGCTAGCGCCCCTCTGCACAACCCTTCTTCCTCCTCTCCCATTAGTGCTGCTCGTCGAGCCCTCCCTTTTTGGATGCCGACAAGAAAAATCAGCGCAGCAGCCCTCCCGTTCATTCTCCACCCCCTCGTCGCGTGTCATCGCTCTCGTGCTCGCTGCGCAGCCCCATCCGCGACGCCGTCGAAACTCGTGGTGAGAAAACCCCGCTATCCTTGATGTTTATTTTCTGATGTTTGTGATGTTCGATGAACTGCCGCCAACAAAATTGTGTGTTTTTGCAGCTAGTGGTCAACGTCGCGCTTCGCGCCTTGCCTGTTCGACGAAATGCCGAGCCATGTGGACAGCCCATGCGTCTAGTCCCGACTCGCTCAGGTTAATTGATTTATAGTTTACAATACATATGCTTTGGTTGATGTCAGGCAGTGCATGTATATATGTGGATGTATGTAAAATGATTCGGCTATACACGTTGGTAGGATCGCATTTGCGGTTAGAGAGCAAGAGGTTGTTGATGTGTGCGATTTGTAGTTTGTCTAATTACGTTTTGGTCGATGTGGTGTATATTGGTGTTTGAATATATGTGGGTATAGAATGTTTTGGTTATATGCAGTGGCAAGGTCGCATTCACGTTTTGGTAAACAAATGTGTCGTGCTTGTTTTATGTGATGAGTAAGTCTGGAAATACAAGGGATGTGAGGATTGAATTAGTGCACGTATGTGTGTGTCGTGGTGTATTATGGTAGTGGTGGCGTAAGATATTTGATTGAGGTGTGCAGGTATATGCCGTAATATGGTTATACTCGCGACGAGGAAAGATGTATGTATTGTGTAACACGACGCTTTGGTCGCTATTATATAATCGTGTGAAGGATGCTCACGAGGGTCATGTGACTAAAGGGTGGTGTAATGGCAAAGCGAGAAGTAAGTTTAATATTTTTAAACGATTAGTTGATAGCATTTGTCGGTGTCGTCATTCTTTCCGTTGTATGGCGGATCGATGCCTTGCCTGGTCAATTAGTGCATTCCATTCCCATTGGATAAATAAATATCTTGTTGATTGATTAGAGGTCTTATATGAGCGTGATCGCAGCCCAATAATTATTGAAGGCGAGTAGCGTTCATAAGTCGGTCCTTGTTAAAATTGAAGAACAATCTGATAACATATGCACATAAGTGCTTTAGGTCCTTCAGTAGCAAATGTAAGTATTATGGAGTTTTACGCCATATGTAAATGCCTCTATGTTAGACCCCAACAATGTGCTATTTTAGGTGACTGGTGTGTTAACTAAATTAAGTTGAGAAATGGCTAAGAAAAACTAATTAATCTGCTCCCACCCATGTTTTGAGTTGCAATGTCTAAAATGGTTTGCTAAGTTTTATGCTGTGTTAGCAAACTCCTGTTACGTAGGAGTCAATTGCGTTAAGTGATTGTTATATATATATATATATATATATATATATATATATATATATATATATATATATATATATATATATATATATATATATATATATATATATATATATATATATATATATATGTTGTGTCTCAGATTGCGATAATAATAGGCAAGCCGACGTGTAGGTTGTATAGCGGTCTATGTTGTTGCTTTGGTTGACCAACTTGTTAGATGGTTTGGTTAAGCTCGTAATCACGCTGATTGGCTTGTTGTAGTCTAAATGCGTGTGGTTATGGTCGCGGATGAAAAGTATTAGTGCTCATGTGAAGCCTAAGTTAAAATGTAAATTATTGGGTGAAAAGCGCTTCGATATACATAGATGCCGGATTTGATTATTGTGGAAAATACGTTGTTAATGGAGTATGGTACTTCTAGTGCTCGAAATGACACGGATAAAAATTAGTAAGTCTACTTGTTAGTTCTCACTTGGTTATTTTAACTCTAACGAATGTCAATGTATTAGAATAATTCAAGTCTCTAGAACGCGACAATTCTTGAATTATATAGAAGCTGAAATTTATTGATTATTGTTTTGGACTGCACGCAGTGATTTCTCCATGCTGTATGTTTGATGACCTAAATCATGTTTTCTGTAGAAAAGTCATATAGAAGAGTTGTAAATAACCTTATTATCTTACTTGTACTAAAATTTGATAGGCATAAGTCTGATCGTTTATGAGTTATGCTTTTTACAAATTCAGTAACTGAATCTGTCCAAATTCTGTACAGATTTCAGAAACTGCATTGTTTGCTTAAGTTAATTTTACAATCTGTTCATGGTCGTTATAAGAAAGTTGTAGATGCTTTTCTTATCTTGCTTGCGTTAAAATTTCACAACCATAGGCCTAACAGTTTAAGAGTTATGGATTTTACAAACTGGTTGCTGTGTTCTGTCCACTGTCAGAACAGATTTCGAAAACTATAATGTTTGATTTGATTAAACCTGGAATCACTTCTTGGTGATTATAAAATTTATGTAGTGCTTTTGCCAAGCTTTCCAAAAAGTCTTGTATCACTATTTTTGGTGGTCTGAAGATTAAGTTATGGATATTTAAAGTGTGAAAACTGAATCTGTCCAGTTCTGGACAACACAACCTTCATAGTGTATTTTACCCTTGATACATATTAAACCAGCCATGGATGTTTATAAATAATTTGTAGAACTTTTAATTATCTTTCCAGAAAGTCCAAGATCACTTTGTTTGGATGTCTGAATCTTTAATTGTGAATTTTTGAAGTTGCAAGTCTGAATCTGTTCAAATCTGGACAGAGCTGTTGTGTTAGCACTTTTTGACCTTGCTAAGTGTTGAATCTTGTTGAGGTAAAAATACCAAAGTTGTAGAGCACATTTTAAGCTTTCCAGAAGATCCTAGTTTTCTATGTTTGGATTAATATTTGAAGAGTTATGACTGAATCAAGCACATGCTGTGCTGCTGTCCTGATTTTGTTATGTTTGGTGGATGCTCTACTCTGTTGTGTTTGACTCGAGTCGACTGTTTCCTCGTTTGATGATTGGTTGAACCCGTAGTAATGATAATATAACTAATACAATTGGGCCTAATTATATAAGTAACAAGTATACGTCTCGCTAAGTTAGTGAACCTAATTAGTGAGGGTCTAATAAGTGTTTGCCTAGTGAATAATTGTAAAGCCCAATTAAGTGTCTAGTTCCTTTTCAACTAAGTCTATCTATATATAAATCGTAGCGAACTTGTGTACTTAACTAATTTAATGTTAGGTAACTAATGGATGATTAAAGTGAACGTGGTAAAAACTTGTGCTCGTGAGGTCATGTTTGTGTTGGTTAGGTATACTAAGTGTCGTCATCTTTCCAGTAGTAGTGACTACGTATGCCTGCTCACGTGTAGATAACTAATGCTAACGTGTGGCTGTTTATGGTGTCTTCCAATTTAAGGTTTAGTTCGCTACCGTGTATTTATGTATCTTGTGATATTTTTCATTGTATTCATACATATGCATCTTGCATCTCATTTAGTACCGAGAGATGATGATCGTGCAAGTGATGCGGTGCCAATCACAAGATGCAGTGGTGGACAACCTGGAGAATGATGGATTTAACCAGTGGATGCTCGTCAAGCGAGTACCCCCCAGGAAACACTATCTAAGTGTTAAATTAAAGGCAAGCCCCGGTTTTATGCATAACCGTTATATATGCTATTTTACTGCACTTAATGTTTGTAGGCTTGTACTGTGCACTTAAATGTAGGAGTTGCCTGAAACCATAGTTGCATGAACTCAGGATTCCTTTTGAGATGGATACTAGTATGCTAGGTCGAGTAGCTACTTTGCTAAATCAGGATCTCGGTAGAAGACGAGTGATTTTTCTAGCACTCACGCGAGGTCAGGAATTGGTTGTATCCATTTTTATATCGTATTGATGATGGTCTGTGGACAACGATCCATGGGGATGCATTGTCTACAAGACGGAAAGTGGAATAAGGATTAAGGTGTGGTACCGTGTGTCAAGCGTTTGAACGTACTAAACACATGCCGAGAAATATGGTAAATCGGTAAGCCTAGTACCTGAGTGAACCTGGCAGCAGACTTTACCCCTCACGCGACCTGAGACATGGTCTCCCATTTCGGTTATGGTGGGTACAAGTACGGTCACTGCACAATGGCAGTCGGGGTCAGTGAGGCATTGTATGCCAAGGCAGTGAGCCCTGTTCTGTTGACGGGGAATCAACGGGGACGGTTGATGTGTGTTGGGATGGAGTGCCTCGCCACGTCGTATGTTTAGGTTTACCTTGCAAGGTTTTAAAAACTCGATTCGAATCGTCTGCTTCTCGCAGCTAATGAGACTGCTTGATCCATGCTGCTACATTGAGTAATAAGTGAAAATGAGGTGACTGGCAAAAGATGTTGATTGATAAAATGTTTGATACCATGTATGACTAGCTAGGTACACATCTAGTCTAAAGGATTCTACTAAACTTGAAAAGCTAAAACTTGTTTTTAGACTCAGCTAGTGCTTTTGGCAAACCAAACCCCTTAGCCAAATAGTTGCATGTCTAGAGGTAGAGGAGTAGACTCCTCACACCGGGTAAGTCTAGCTGAGTATTAGTATACTCAGCCTTGCTTGTGGCATAATTTTTGCAGGTACCTCCTTGATTTAGTTGATGGTGTGACTTGGCCTTCATCCCTGCCACCAGGATAGATGGTCGAGAGGGTTATTGCTTCCGCAGGAGAGGACCAGGAGGAGTAGCGTGGCCAGGCTTCGCCATGATTACTCGGTTTTCTCCGTTAGTTATTTCCGCTGCATTAAAATTTATGGTTATTATTTCTGAAACTCCGATAATGTAATCACTAATGATACTTTCCTAATTTATGGTATTAAGTTTTATTGTATTTCTCTGTGCCTCACCTTCGAGTGAGCTAGTGGTATTTGATCCTGGATAAGTGGCTTTATTGGACTAGATCCGAGGGACTCACGGGTTATTCTGGTTTAAGTGTGTTGCTGCCCCTAAGGGTGCGACTTGGGCACTTAAGCTGGAATAATTTGGGCGGTTCCGCCACAGCTGGTATCGGAGCGAATACCATTACAGAGAAGTCAATAAGTCATGAATACCAACTTTTCAAAAGTAAAACTTGCTTAGAAACCAATGTTGGATAGATCGTCAGGACGACCATGATAGACCTAGGATGTGAAGCCTTAGAAAATAGATGGGTAGCTAGGTGGCTATTTATATAAGCCATAAAGGCTACTACTACTATTAATAAGGATGCTGTAGAAGCACCCAAAAAATTAGTTAGGTCTGAGAAGACGACTAGAATGAGCATGCATCATGATTGTCGCATTATAAATGTCTCTTGTGTACCAACATGCTTCTCTCACCTTTATTCCAATAATAAGAAACTGTGAATAATGTGATGTATTGCTATGTTAGGAAACATAAGAAATGCCTTACCTCGTGTTAGATTGGTAAGTCTGGTTAGGTCGTGTTATGTGTTTCACTCGTCCTGCCATCTAGGTAGCATTGTAATTGTTCAACCCTTTTTGCAAAAAAAATTTTGTTGCTTGTTCTGTTCATAAAAAGACCCCCATCCAAACAACCTTGAGTTTAGCAAGTGAAACCTCAAAAAAAATATTTATGCTTGTGTTAGTGTTTTCTAACCCTTGTGTGTTTCACACTTAAATTTACACCTGCACAGCTTATAGAACCCCATAGCTGGACCGCTAGTTCAACCTAAAGCTTCCTTGTGCACTTGTTTACATCAAAATTTGGTTGGTGTCTTGTTTGCGCAAAACAATTTCTAGCTCCAAATTCATCTTGGAAGCCTTGTCCAAATTTTATTGGCCTTAATCTGCTTGTCCTTGAAGCTGATCTCGTTGACGATCTCTCTTTTCCCTAAATCTAGTCCTCTCTTCCATGGTGAATCGTGGTGTGACCATATCTGTGGAGTCTCTAGTTCATTCATCGAGATCTACCATGTCATCCTATAATCTGCTATAACCTGTTCTCAAGTATCGAATGTTGATCTTGCATAAATCTCTCATTTCTGGTGAGTCTCATACCCCCTTCTCCGAGGATCATGACGTTTGTTTCATCAACTGTATCTCTAAACAGTGTATCCATTCGGTTCAATGGATTTTGCTTTTGTCTTTAGTTCTCTCATGTCTCTAAAATCTCATCAACCTTGATCTCATGGTTGGTTCCTCCTCATATTAAATATTGTATCAATCTCTGGCCTGATAATCACGTGAGGATCATAAAATAGTTCTCTGAGTTGAAGAAAATTCTCATGTGATGCTCTTTTGCCAACAATCTTTGCTTCAACTCCGGTCACATTCTTATTTTCCGAGCCATACTCTCATGGGCTCCATCTATTTATGCCATGTGAATTTTTCATCAGTTACGTTTGGTAATGGTGTCATGACTAACGATGGATGGTGCCGCGACGAGACCGAAAGCCTACTATGGTGCACACATGGTTGAGCTGCTCGGCACACGCTGATATCGTGGTTAATAGTCGTGATCCATTACGAGATAATACCGATGTGCTGTCTTTTGTGGACATCCCCTCAAATTGACCAGATCATTTTATCTCAATATGTCACGATATTCTGTCCAAATCTATCTTCAGTATCTTGTCAGATACCCTCTCGTGAATTTGCATATATCTTCAGCCTGGGAGTTACATGCTTCTCCACCCTTAACGCTCCTCATTCGAATCTCGGGTCGAGATTCTTTTAAGGGGGGAAGGCTGTGACACCCCAGGTATCTATTTTGTGTTACGTTGGGAGATTTATCCTAATCTTGGATGCTCAGTGAAAAATCCTATTTCTCGATCGCGTTTATCTCCTTTTATCACATTACTTGTGAAGGTATCACCGAATTTTGATTTTATTCGATCGCGAGAAACAAACAATTTTGGAGCCTGTTAAAACCTTTAATTCTCTGCACGAATGCAAACTCGATAATCAATCTCAATTTATCAATCTCGTCTAAAGCTCATTTAATCCAGCGCTCGACAGTTGCTAGTCGAGCTGTGTCCGAATCCAATTTCTCGATGTTCAATCTATGTCCAAAAATTAATCCGAGTCCGTACTCTCACACGAAATACTCAATATGTCGCCCTCTAATCAATTCTTATCCGACTCGGCTTAATAGCTCTGTGTCTAATCCGATTTCAAAAATCAACATCGGCGATGATTTTTAAATGTCGCGATTTGTCTCTTTCAATCATAAATCTGAAAGCCAGTCGTATCCCGAGACAATTTATTTTCGGATCATGCGTAGGGATTTGTTGCCGAGCGAAGTCAAATCAAACCCTCGACCGAGTTAATCGCCTGATCTTCCGAAATCTATTTCGCTCTGTTCTCCGTAGAGACGAATTCCGTAGGAGCATTTTTGCTCCGGAAAATAATTTAGCGCAGCCCGATTGAGTATTTTGGGCCAGCTCGGCCCAGCCCATTAAGAAACCCTAACCCTAGCGATTTCCTATAAATAGAGGTGCTCCTTCCTTGCCTGGCTTTTATTCACCTACCCCCTAGCCGCCACTTTCTTTTTCCCTCTCTTTCTTCCTCACGGTGGCAGTAGGGAGCTCAGCTCCTTCTTCTATGGCGCAGCAGCAAGCCCCCCCATGGTGCCCTTCCTCCTCGGCTCCAATGGTGTGGCCGAGCAACAGCTCCCCTAGCTCTCCCTCTCCAGCGCACCCTCCTCCCTAGCCTCCCTTGCGCAGGGGTAGAAACCTCGACGACCGGTCTCTCTCCCCTGCTGTTGCTCGCCCTACAGGTATGGAGAGCAGTCGTGCACTCCCTGCAGGCAAGCAGAAGCTTCAGCCGATGCTCCCTGTCCTTCTCTTGGGCGCGTCCCCTTCTCCACGGCCAGCAGGAAGCCATCGCCCCTCTGCAGCTCGGCTCCTCCTCTCCCATGGCCGAGGCCGAGCTTCCCTGGTGCAGGCGCCCCCTTTTCTTCTACCTCTGGCCGGCCTCTTCTGCGTAGCGCCCCTTTCCCCTGCTCTCTGTTCAACGCGCAGGAAGCCCGAGCTCTTCTCCCCATGGCGCTTGGCTGGCCAGGGCGCCAACCCTCCCCTGCCGTTTTTCCCCATGGCCGAGCAGCAGTTCTGCACAGCCCTTCTTCCTCCTCTCCCATTGGTGCTGCTCGTCGAGCCCTCCCTTTTTGGATACCGGCAAGAAAAATCAGCGCAGCAGCCCTCCCGTTCGTTCTCCACCCCCTCGTCGCCTGTCATCGCTCTCGTGCTTGCTGCGCAGCCCCATCCGCGACGCCGTCGAAACCCATGGTGAGAAAACCCCCGCTGTCCTTGATGTTTATTTTCCGATGTTTGTGATGTTCGATGAACTGCCGCCAACAAAATTGTGTGTTTTCGCAGCTAGTGGTCGACGTCGCGCTTCGCGCCTTGCCCGTTCGACGAAATACCGAGCCATGTGGATAGCCCATGCGTCTAGTCCTGACTCGCTCAGGTTGATTGATTTATAGTTTACAATACATATGCTTTGGTTGATGTCAGGCAGTGCATGTATATATGTGAATGTATGTAAAATGTTTCGGCTATACACGTTGGTAGGATCACATTTGCGGCTAAAGAGCAAGAGGTTGTTGATGTATGCGATTTGTAGTTTGTCTAATTACGTTTTGGTCGATGTGGTGTATATTGGTGTTTGAATGTATGTGGGTATAAAATGTTTTGGTTATATGCAGTGGCAAGGTCGCATTCATGTTTTGGTAAACAAATGTGTCGTGCTTGTTTTATGTGATGAGTAAGTCTGGAAATACAAGGGATGTGAGGATTGAATTAGTGCACGTATGTGTGTGTGCCGTGGTGTATTATGGTAGTGGTGGCGTAAGATATTTGATTGAGGTGTGCGGGTATATGCCGTAATATGGTTATACTCGCGACGAGGAAAGATGTATGTATTGTGTAACACGACGCTTTGGTCGCTATTATATAATCGTGTGAAGGATGCTCACGACGGTCATGTGACTAAAGGGTGGTGTGGGGGACAGATATCCCCCGGGTCCACTAGAAGGATAAAAGACCTCACGAAAGGCCCAAGGGCCCCATAATTCGTAAGGTCATCCCCTCGTGGGCCTGGGAGGAACGACCAGTGGAGCGGATTAACACAAGGCCGGGTCGGCACAAGCCCAGCCGGCCCAACAAATTCGAGCAGCAATCGCAACAATGATCCGACCTTTCCGCGCAGGAGCCCCGTACATTAGAACTGAGCGAGGATGAGTCGGCTGAATTATAGGGAGACAGACTCAGTTAGTTCACTATTATTTTGGCTCATGTTGTTATCATATCCACATGTAATGCCCCACGGTCGAGTATATAAGGCCTAGGGGGCACCCCTTCAAGACGATCGACATCACCCATTACTTAGCCATTCACCCCGCTCTCTACGTCCTCCAGCACTAGAGGTCTCCCTTGTAACCCATCGCATAAAGCACTCCCGCCAGGACATAGGGTGTTACGCATCTCAAAGCGGCCCGAACCTGTACATCATTGTCTACTCTTTCTCGTGCGCCCAGCACGAACCATCGAGCTACAGTCGGTAACACCATCCTACTCCTAAAAGCACCTCGAGGGGCAACCCTTGGTGCGCGGTCGAACCCGAAACACCGATAGCTGGCGCACCAGGTAGGGGGTGTGTCATCGATCTAAGCTAGCTCAATGGCCGTCACCTTCCAGCACAAGATCATCCTCCGCCCCGGATCCATATTCTGCTTCGGTACTATCTCATCTGTAGCGGATGAGGAGGGAACTCTGCATCGCCTCGTGGATCCGCCAGAGAGAAAGCCTTCCTCAGAAATCTCCGAGAAAATCGGGGCGAGGCAGGAAAAAGCGCAACCTCCAGCGCTCCTAAAAAAGATTACCTCCAGCAAGATAGGAGCTGAGGGTCCTTCAGCCTGGAGAACTCCGCTGTCCACCTCTCCGACGAGAGAATGGACACGAATCACAAGGAAAAAGGAAGCAAAGGATCATCAAGCTGATCTTTATGTGCCTCCACCCTCAAAGGAGAACAGAAAGAAGATCGCCGTGCAGCTACTCCATTCTACCCCGACGTCCTCTTCATCGGGAGAGTGGAGTCGCCCCCCATCTCCGACGATGAGCCGACTGCACCCGAAGAGGAACCTCCTCAGTGGGAATCCCGCCGACGAAGGAACCGACGCCGAAATATCCGGCGACATCACGAGGCCGGAGAGCGGGACCCGGCGCAACCTGTATCGCAAGACGAGGTCTCAGAGATAGGAGAAACTCCGGAGGAACGTGTCTTTAGGGAACGAAGGAATTCCCAACGACGCGATCGTCGACGGGCTCAAGAACAGGCCGAGTAGGAGACAAGGCAACGTCAGGAAAATCCACTCTTCGGGCGCAACCTGAACCCCGACTTCGCCCGAGCCATGAACACACCGAGTGAAGTCGGAGGGGTGTTGGCTCGGATAGCCGATGGCCTCCCTCAGACTCCCGACGCCGAGGGCTATCGGCGGCTATTCACTCAAGCAGCCAATCACCTTCTACCCCTCGCTCACCCGCCGAACGATCTACGACATGCCATCAATAGTCGCCGGGACGCACGAAGTTCCATCAATGCTTCGCGTGAACGACGACACGAGAACGAGATTCATCGCCGAGAAGAGTACGACCGGGACCATGGCATCCCAGCACGGAGTCAGGCTACCAGGACCGAGTCGGCCACGGCTTCAACTGGTGGCACCACCCGGGGACGGTCTAGGCACCACGACGACCACTCCCCTCCTCGGGACAGACAACATCATCGACGACAGGAGTACACGTGTGGAGTATCGGCACTTACTCCGCGCCTTAGAGCCATTCAATGACCCCCTAACTTCAAGGTATCCAACATCGACAAATATGAACCTAAGTAGGATCCGGGAGGCTGGCTGGCCGTCTACACCACTGTTGCCCGAGCTGCTGGGGCAACCGAGGACGTAATGACCATGTACTTGCCTATCATCCTCGGGCAAGATGCGCTGCAATGGCTGCGACACCTACCCCGACACTGCATCGACGACTAGAGCGACTTCAGTCGGTGCTTCACCGCCAACTTTCAGTCTCTCTCCGACAAGCCAGCGCAACCATGGGACCTCAAATCCATGAAACGTCGAGGGGACAAAACTCTCCGGTCATACCTCAAAAGGTTCCAGACCATGAGAAATCGTATCCCCGAGGTCGTGGAGGCAGCAGTGATCGAGGACTTCTACAGAGGATCCAATGACTCGACCTTCGTCTGAACCATATTACAGAAGGCGCCGACTACCTCCGAGCAACTGTTCTGGGAAGCTGACCTCTACATCACCGCCGACGAGCGAGCTCAGGACCTCATCGGAGGAGCGAAGCCAGCACCAGCGGCACCGCGACGCGACACGAACCAGCAGCCCGACAAGCGTTGGGAGAAGAGGCCTCGCGAAGAAGTCCACGCCGCCAGACCACCTACCTCTCACGCCCGAGGAGGACCTCGTGGAGGCGAACGCACGCTGGACGACATCCTCGACGCCCAGTGCCCATACCACAAGGACATGCGCCACACCCTTCGGAATTGCAGAGACTTCATGCACTCCGTCGGGCACGGCCGACCCTTCCAACCTCTACCTCCTCCTCCGCCGCAAGGAGGACCAGGAGAACCGCGACAACCCCAGCAGTAGGAGGAGGGAGGAGGTGGAGCCTTCCCACGCATCGATAAAGAGGTCAATGTCATCTTCGGTGGACACGGATCGCAGGAGAACAAGAGACAACAAAAGCTCAACGATCGTCAGATACTGGTGGCGGCTACCGGTCCTCCCGCCCCATACCAATGGTCAGAGCACCCGATCACCTTCACTTGGGCAGACCAGTGGATCAACTTCGACCACCCGGGCAAATACCCGCTCCTCGTCGATCCGGTGATCTGAGAGAGCAGGGTAAAGAAGGTATTAGTGGACAGGGGGAGCAGCATCAATGTCACTTTCCCCCGGACACTCCAAGGCTTGGGAGTTCACCTCAAAGAGCTCCTCGAGTCAGACACTCCTTTCTTCGGCATCGTGCCGACTGAAGGAGAATACCCGCTGGGCCACATCTACATGCCGGTCACCTTCGGAACTCCGGAGAACTACAGAACCAAATTCCTAAGGTTCGAAGTGGCAAACTTCGACTGCGGGTACAACACCATCATCGGGAGGCCTGGATTGGCAAAATTCATGGCCATTCCGCATTATACATACATGATATTGAAGATGCCGGGGCCGTAAGGGATCATAACTGTGCGCGCTGACTTCCAAGGCGCCGCAGAATGTTTCCGAGTGGCCATTCAGGCGGCCCTCACCACCAAACCATCGTCGACTTCTTCTGCGCAGGCGGACTCAAAGCCTGAGGAAGACCTCGCGGTACCCGCGAAGGAGGCTCAAGCTGCGACCTCAATGCAGCCGACTGAAGAAACCAAAAGGATCAACCTTGGGTTCACTGATGAACGCAAAACCGCCGTCATCAGCTCTAGCCTGGATGACAAATAGGAAGGCGCGCTCGTCCAGTTCCTGCAAGATAACCGAGACGTATTCGCATGGCAACCTGCGGATATGCCGGGAGTCCCAAGAGAACTGGCCGAGCACAAATTGAAGGTATACCCCCAGGCGAGGCCGATTCGGCAAAAATTACGTCGTTTCACGCCCGACAAGAGAGAGGCCATCCGCGCTGAGCTGGCTCGCTAGGTCGCGGCTGAATTTATTAGAGAGGTGTTACATCCCGAGTGGTTAGCCAACCCTGTTCTTGTACTCAAAAAGAATAAAGTGGATTGACACATGTGCGTCGACTATACAGATCTCAACAAACACTATCCAAAGGATCCCTTCGGGCTTCCTAGGATAGATCAGGTGGTAGATTCCACCGCTGGATGTTCTGTGTTGTCCTTCTTGGATTGCTACTCTAGGTATCATTAGATTAGCCTGGCGAAAGAAGACGAGGAAAGAACAGCATTCATCACTCCATTCGGAGCTTTCTGCTATACCTCCATGCCGTTCGGCCTCAAAAACGCTGGAGCGACTTATCAAAGAGCTATTCAAACATGCTTAGCCGATCACTGGGGCAAGCGTGTGGAAGCTTATGTGGATGATGTGGTGATCAAAACAGAAAATTCAGAAAATTTGATTGAAGATTTACAGCTGGTTTTCAATAGTCTACGGCGATATCGATGGAAGCTTAATCCCGAAAGTTACTCGGGTTTATTGTCAGACACCGTGGGATTGAAGCTAATCCAGAAAAGATCGAAGCTATCATGAGGATGGAAGCACCACGATCACAGAAGAAAGTTTAAAGACTCACCGGATGTATGGTAGTCCTGAGCAGATTTATATCTAGGCTGGGAGAAAAAGGCTTACCATTTTATAAGTTACTCAAGAAGGTGGACAAATTTTAGTGGACTTCAGAAGCACAAGAAGCCCTAGATGCATTGAAAAAGTTTTTGACGACACTGCCAGTGCTAAAACCACCGCATCGAGCCACGCCGACTCAACCAGTAGAAGATCTGTTGTTATATATCTCTTGCACGACTCACGTGGTGAGCACCATGTTGGTAGTCGAGCGAGCAGAAGAAGGACATGCATACCCAGTACAACATCCTGTTTATTTCATCAGTGAAGTTCTGGGTCCCTCGAAGAAGAAATACCCTCAAGTTCAGAAGCTATTATACGCAGTACTTCTAACTGCACGCAAGCTCCGTCACTACTTCGACGACCACAAAGTCATAGTAGTCACCGGATTTCCAATAGGAGATATTCTTCACAACAAAGAAGCCATCGGGAGAATAGCCAAGTGGGCCTGCGAGCTGGGATCTCATGACATTAAATTTCGACCCCACACTGCCATCAAAACTCAAGTACTGGTTGATTTCGTATCAGAGTGGACCGAACAACAAGTATCGGATAACCCAGAAACCACAGAAGTATGGCGAATGTATTTTGATGGCTCGTTAAAGCTGCAGGGAGCAGGCGCAGGGATCCTACCTGGAGGCGAACACCTCAGATATGCCCTTCAGTTGCTATTTCCAGCCTCTAACAATGCAGCAGAATATGAAGCTCTGATTCATGAACTGAACATTGCTATATCACTGAGCATCAAGAGACTGATGGTATATGGAGATTCTCTGGTGGTCATAAGTCAGATAAACAAAGAATGGGATTTTTCGAGCGATTCCATGGGAAAATACTGCACTGCTGTCCGGAAACTAGAAGACAAATTTGAAGGCCTGGAATTTCACCATGTAGAGAGAGATCGAAACACGGCAGCCGATGTATTGTCCAAGCTAGGATCCAGTCGAACTCAGGTCCCGCCTAGAGTTTTTGTTCAAGAAATATAACATCCAAGCATTTCACTGGATCGAGCAGAGGAATGTAATACTCTGAGCCAACCAGAGTCAGATTCTGATGACTGGAGGGGGCCGATCATCAAATATATAAAGAATGAGGAGGAGCCAGATGACAAGAATACAGCCGAGCGCATCGCAAGACAATCAGCTCACTATACACTCATTGGGGAAACACTATACAGGAGGGGCGCATCAGGAGTCCTCATGAAATGCATTCTCTCAGCTACTGGAAAGCAACTTCTAGATGAGGTCCATGCTGGGCAATGTGGAGTACACGCAGCATCCAGTACCCTGGTTGGGAAGGTCTTCAGGTCAGGTTTTTACTGGCCAACAACAAAGAGTGATGCGGCTGAGTTAGTCCAGAGGTGCGAAGCCTGCCAGTACTTATCAAAACAGCAGCATCTACCAGCACAGCAGCTGCAGACTATACCCATAACCTGGTTGTTCGCATGCTGGGGATTGGATATGATTGGACCTTTCAAGAAAGCTCAAGGAGGATACACTCATGTACTGGTGGCTATCGACAAATTCACTAAATGGATAGAGTTCAAACCCATTGCTTCTCTAACTTCAGCTAAGGCAGTGGAATTCATACAAGATATAATATTCAGGTTCGGGATACCAAATAGCATCATAACTGACCTAGGATCCAACTTCACCAGTTCAGAATTCTTCGATTTCTGCGAGCAAAAGAGCATTCAAATCAAATATGCCTTGGTGGCGCACCCAAGAGCCAACGAGCAAGTAGAAAGAGCCAACGGGATGATATTAGAAGCACTCAGAAAGAAAGTCTTCGACAAGAATGAGAAGTTTGCAGGAAAGTGGATCAGAGAATTGCCGTATGTGGTTTGGAGCCTAAGAACTCAACCCAGCCGAGCTCTGCATGGAAATACCCCCTTCTTTATGGTTTATGGTTCGAAGGCAGTGCTACCTGCTGATCTCAAGTTCGGGGCACCAAGGTTAATCTTTGATAACATAGCAGAAGCTGAAGCTACTAGGCTAGAAGACGTTGATGTACTCGAAGAAGAGCGACTGAATACGGTGATTCGATCAGCGCGATATCAACAAACTCTGAGGTGCTATCATGATAAGGCCATACGGCATCGATCCTTCAGTGGGAGATCTCGTCCTCTGCCGAATTCTAACGGGGGAGGGACGACATAAATTGTCACCTCTATGGGAAGGACCATTCATAGTAGCAGAAGTCACTCGGCCGGGATCATATCGTCTCACTCAGATGGATGGCACGGAAATTAGGAACTCATGGAACATAGAACACCTTAGGAAGTTTTACCCCTAGCTACGTCCCAGAAGCTCTCGGAACGACGATGTATTCTGTAAATCGAGAAAAATATCATCAATAAAAAGGTTTCAAAGGCACTCAGATTGTTCACTACCAATTGACACGCTTACTTAACTCGGGGTGACCACTATGCCCTACTAACGGAGCAATCGGCTTAAGTCGGCAATGACTTAAGGCGGTGCGACATGCTCACGCTTACTTAACTCGGGGTGACCACTATGCCCTACTAACAGAGCAATCGGCTTAAGTCGGCAATGACTTAAGGCGGTGCGACATGCTCACGCTTACTTAACTCGGGGTGACCACTATGCCCTACTAACGGAGCAATCGACTTAAGTCGACAATGACTTAAGGCGGTGCGACATGTTCACGCTTACTTAACTTGGGGTGACCACTATGCCCTACTAGCGGAGCAATCGGCTTAAGCCGGCAATGACTTAAGGCGGTGCGACATGCTCATGCTTACTAAACTCGGGGTGACCACTATGCCCTACTAGCAGAGCAGTCGGTTTAAGTTGGCACTGATTTAAATTGGCACGGCACGCTCGGCACGTTTGCAATCACCCATCTTAGGGCAACTTTTATGCCCCATGATGAAATTTCAAAACCATCACACTGCATTTACTTCTACAATCGTAGACACCGTTGAATTCTAAACAATGGGAAAACAATAGTAGCATTCAGTACTAAAAAGTGTTCTCTAACAAAACATCTGAGCACATTAACCACGTGTTCAAAGCATGCAGTGTTTTCTATTTGGCAATTTTCTTCTCAGGAGCAACCGACGAAGAGGGGCGACTTGAGGAATCAGGAGTGGCGTTCACATCTGCCATTATGTTGTCAGGAACAACCACACCAGGTCTCCTCATCTAGATCCGCCCCACGCGAATAGCTTTATCCATAGCTTTATCGCGCTGGGCCCTTAGAGTAGCAGAAGTCTCTTCAGCAGCCTTGATAGCCAACCGAGCGGTTTCTAGCTCCTGGGCGACGGATTTCTTGGAAGCACGCAGATCCTTGATGATAGCATCTTTGGTCGACACCAACTGCCTGAGGCGAATCACATCATCCAAGGACTCTTGCAGCTTATAACGATGATTATCTAACTCCTCCCTGGTGAAGCGATGACTCCTCTCCAAGATGGTCAACGAATTGCTGGCGTCGCAGTATAGCTTGTCAAGGTTGTCACGAGAAGTAGCGAGGGCACGCTTTTCCTCCTACAGACAAGAATCAGTCTCTCCAAACGTCAAGCAAGCAATAAGAACATAGCAAACAAAGCCAAGATTCACAGGTCACCTTTTCAGAGTCGAGCTGAGCATGGAGAGTAGAGTTCAGCGTGTTAACATCATTCAGAGAAGCAGAAACCCGGGCCAGTTCAGTCTGACCTTGAGAATATTTTTCTTCAAGATCAGAGCACCGCCGGGCTAGTTCAGTCTGACCTTGAGAATATTTTTCTTCAAGATCAGAGTACTGCTGAGCCATATCTGTCAAGAAATAGTCAAACAAAGGTGTCAAAATAAAAAGCAGATTAATCAGGTAGCCAAAAACGGAAGCAAAAGAGCACTGACCGGCATTTGCCACCTCCAAATCAGATACACGCCGCTGAAGCAGCACTGTATTCCAACGCGCCAGAGACAAAGCTCCTTCTGGGACAGAGGCACCCTGCAACTTCAGCTGACTAGACATCTCATCAACCAACGCCTGGCATTAAAAACAGACAAGCATGAGAACAATTATCTGCCTGGGTAAAGTCAGACCAGAAGAAACCAAAATACCTGGAGGTTGGAGAAGAATGAGGGAACCCCCAAGTCATGAGAGGTCAACTGATGGCTCGGCGAAGGATCACCAACCGGAACAACTCGCAATGAATCAGCAGGAACCAATTCAATGTCATCAGCAGAAGCCAGAACTCTGTCATCGGGTGCGCTGGCCTCTAAAGCGACTCCTTGACCGAAGGCTTGGGCTATCGCCATGCAATCAGAGTGTGGAGGAGAAGACCCTACATGAACATCCATGGAAGTGTGGGAGGGAGAACCCACTCGGACACCCTCGGGGGCTGGGTCACAGCTCGCGTTACCCATCCGAGCCGGATCGTCTCCGGCAACACCCTCGGGGGCTGGGTAAGCGCTAGTGCCATCCATGGGGGCCGAGTTCTCTGCAACAACTACCTCTAAGGCTGAAGGTGTGACGGAACCTCCCAAGTAACTAGGCCCACCTACAGTTGTCTTTGTCCAACAGACATCAGACAACCCTGTAGATGTTCCTGGATTACTCGACAAGTTCGGTATCTTCTTCTTACCTTACCAGGAACGTTTCACCCGTCTTGCAGACATTACAGGACATCGGAGATATAGATATGCGGAAGCGATTACATAAACTTACATTTATTAAAAAGTAAGATCAAGTTGTTTATTACAGACCAGAACTATATAACGAGTGCGGAATAATATTATTACACATACCAAGGGAGGCAAAAACTCCTCCCGACAGTTATCACACAAAAAGTCCTAATGGAGGATCCTTTCCTCCTGCACTTCACTCTTGCTTATCTTCATTAGGAACCACCTTGGAGCAAAAGCAACAAAGGTTTGTTGCTTCCTCACCTAAAAACAACGGAGGGATAAACCCTGAGTATGGAATTACTCAGCAAGTCTTACCCGACTAAGGAAAAGACTCTCAAGGGTATGCTGGATAAATACGAATCAAGGAGAGGCTTTAGCAAAAATCAACTTAGATACTTTTGCAGAAATAGCTTACTAAAGTGAGTCCTTACTTTCAACATTTTAACGCCGAATTAAGTATTAATAGACTCTGTTTGCCTCTAGTCTAATTTCATCATCTCATCAATACAACATCATTTTTATCCATAATGTTCACATCCTGACTTAGGTTGTAGGGAAGTGACCAAGTCTTCATAACCGCGAAGGTACGGCGATCCGAATCGATTATACTCAGCTGAGGATCTCCAATCACACGACATATGTAGCACTTAACCCTTGCATATGTCAACCCGCCACCGGGGTTCTTAAGACCAGATCAGGTTCACGCAAACCGAGAGCACAGATACACCACCGTCCAGCCTCTTGCCACGGTGGGTACACGCTACTCTCGCCACCGCTCCACGCCCATTTCGTGTTATCTTATTCTGGCCTTAGTCTGCCCGAGGCAAGGCTTACCCATGACGAGGCATGTGACCAGTTAAAGGGTCCTCGATCAGCACGCCTACATACACATTCAATCCTTAATCAACCTGGGTAGAACATCACCTGTTCCTAACCCAAGTCTCGATTTAAGTACTCTCATCCTCAGGATTGTTTCTGTTCCTTAGGATGAAAAGAGCATCACAGGGAACTTTGCAGTAAGATCCCACCATTGCTCCTCAAAAGAAAATATTCTTGCAGGTAGAAGCCATCCTTTCTCGAGCTAGGCTAAGGACAACCTCTATCCACAAGATCTAAGCAGGGCTAAGCATTTTTGTAAATCATGTTTTTGATACTTCACCAGAAGTATCTATAAAGGTATGGATATCAAGGAAGGCAATGCATCAAAGGGTTCCAAACAACTCCTATAAACCTCATGCACATTTCACTAGACTTAAAGTGTGCAAAAATTATTTAAAAACACAAGGAAGGGGTTGCATGCACCGGGGCTTGCCTTCGTTCACAGGTGAGTCTGGCTCGGATCCACAAATATCAAAGTAGAAGCAGTTGCCTGCCTGAGAATCCGAGGGTGGTGGTGTCTTCTCTTCAGTGACTTCCACTTCTTCTTCGTGTTCTAACATAACCATATATATACATATATAAGAATGAATGCCATGTAATGTTCATGAGAGTGCGAAGACAATAAAGATTTATTATCTAAGTCTTGAATACAACTTTCCTTCACGGAACTCCGAGAACTTAGGGTTTCCGGAGTCAGTAAAGGAGTTTAAAGGGCAGGGGGGTTTTGGGGTTCTAGTTATCAAAGATGGTCCAAATCAATTCAAACTCTACCCAAGGCTTCTAAATAATGTGGGGAGTTCATATAAAAATTTTGAACATTTTTGGGATTACCATTTATTTTTTTAAAAATCCAGAACTACTTCTTTAAGCTATTTTAAATGCCCTAAAATTTCATGTTTAAACTAAAAATCATGAAACTATTTTTATTAAATACTAGGGAAAATAAGGAGTCTAGGAAAATTGTTTCACAATTTTACCATTTTTCTACCATTTTCTATAATTGTTTTGGCTCTGGAATAAAAGAAAAAGAAAAACCAGTGAATAGTTCTGGGTTGGTTTCGGCCCAAGCGGCCCAGTCAGAGGGGAAAAGCGCGCGCGCCCGCGCCCGCGGGGCAGGTTTGCGCAGAGGTCCCCCAGAGTTTTGAATAACCCGAGAAAGTCCGAACACTATTCAAAACAGTCGCTGACACTTTACACAGGGGTCCCCCAACTTCTGTTTCCTCGCACTGGGAGGTCCCCGACGGCGTTCAAGCACGGCTGAGCTCTGGCGAGCACTTACGCCTGCCGATTGGGGCTATTACTGGCGCTCTCCGATGACTAACACCTAATTCATACCTTAATCGATGTTTCCCCTTACTTAATTTCACTAATCGCGCACTAAAACTCTCTGGCCATGGTGACCGAGAACATGGCGGCTGGATCGTCGCGTTCCCGACGATTGGTGGCAGTCCAATTCAATTGGGTGGGTCGGTGAGCATCACAGGTGCATAAGAATTCTTAGACAAGGGAGTAGAGGGGAAGAGCTGACCTGAGTTGGGCTGACCGCGGCGGGGTTGAGTTCTACGGTGGCGGAAACCGTGATTGGGGGAAATGAGCAATTCTCAATCACTGGTGGATAATCCGGTGCAAGGTTTGGTGCAACTGATGCAAAATTATCCTACGGAGTGGCGGGGACACTCAATTTATAGCGAGGGGAGGCGGTGGCCAGTGAATTCAGGGAGGACGCGCGGCGGCCGGAAATGAAGAAGAAGGCGGGCGCGGTGAATTCGTGTCCCGCGGCGTGGCAGGCTCCCCGACGACGATGGGACAGCCTTAAGGTGTCACGGCGGTGCTGTAGAACGGTTAGGCCACGCGGCGCACGGCCGGGAGGCGGTGGTTACCGGCGAGCTTATCGGTTTCAGCCGTAAAGCAGAAGGGGAGCCACGGTGAGTCACCAGAGTGACCTCCAGCTCACCATCAGCGAGGATCCTTACCCCGCGATGTTATCAATCCACCCCGCACGCGAATCTTGATGCTGGCGACACGAATCACGGCGAGGGAGATCACCGACGGTGGGATTCTTCTGCTGCGCTTGTTCTGATCCGTTGAGGGCACTGTACCATCAGAGATTCAGTTTTTGATGCCTGACAGAGCAAGTTGGAGCAGGATTTACTCTCAATTTCCAATGGCAACTCCACTCAAGCTCTGTAGCAAAATTGTAGAACTATAAACCAGCAACAATTTGGCTATAGGACTTGAACCCATTCGAGCACTAAATCAAGGTGGAATTCATACTCAAAGTTGGCTCTACTACTCTGAATGTCTGAATTTCAGACTGAATCAGCCTGACCACCAATCTTTAGGCTTAATTATCTCTGGATTCTTCTCAACAAGTGAACTTACAACCTTAAGCAAAGTTGTTCTTCTATAATTAGACTACAACTTTGATGTGGTGACCTAGGGCAAAATCTCTTTTGTTTAGAAGTTACAAGGTCACAAAGAGGAGCACAATACACTGAAATTCAGACTTAAAAGAGTTCAAATGTGGCTCTTTTGCAAATAAGTCCAAAACTCAGGGTTTGGCTTACAAATTCACATATAAGTGACCCAAATAACTTAAGACACTTATTTGACTTGGTTTTTGCACTTTAGTCCAAAAGTGGACTAATTTTGCACATAGGTCCCTAGGGTTTGGTTTTAGGGTTTTCGAGGGTTCCAATTAGGGTTTCTGGTATCCCAAGGGTATGAATGTGATTTAACTCTGCTTTTGGGGATATTTTATAACTCTTCCCCAAAGACTTTGGGTTTTCTCATCTTGGGTTAAGTTTTACCCCCTTTGAGCCTTATTTAGGGTTAGGTTCCCTGTCCAGGGTCCTATTTGCAAAACACCCAAAAACAATACACTGGTTTGAAATTTTTACCTAGTGAATGCACTCTAGGTGTATCAAACATATGCAATGTCAATGCTTATGCTGCCATGCTCAAATTTTAGTTATAGTAACACCAGGGGTGTTACAGAAGGACCCTCAGTCACTTCCGTGGGGGCAGTGCAATCCAGACCAGCCTCCTGACCCTCAAGACCGCGCTCTAAGGTCGATGAGGCATGAGACGCTGCCCAGGATGACCCCAACCCGGCATCGGGCACATCAGCACAAACAACCATCGCGCAACCATCTGCCGGCTCTAACAACAAATCTTCTGGAACCATGTCTTCAAGAGTTTGATCAAAGTTCGCCAGAGATAATTCTTGCAGACCATTGGGGTTAGCTTCAGCAGGATTACACCCATTGGGGTCAGCAGCAGTCGGGTCACACCCATTGGGGTCAGCGATAGAAATCAAGGAGACCGCGGAAGAAAGGAGAAATGGGAAGAGCAAGTCCACGGATAAGAAAAGGAACGTAAATGACAGATTCGTGGGTGTCTTCTGTCGGAACAGTGACCCCACGGCAGATCCGCCACGAACAGAGCTCCTTCAGAGGAAGAACTCCGATGGAAACGAGATGAAGAAGATCGGATTCAGAGACAACAGACATATGGTTACCTGCGAAAGGCAACTGACTGTTGGGATTGATGGGGGGAATGATCGCGATGGACGAACTCGAAGCTTTCCGCTTGGGCGCCATCTCAACCTTGCTAGCGAACGGAGCGGAAGCAGTATTGCAGGAGAGCAGAGAAAGCCTAGATGCAGAAAAGCAGAAACTAGGGCACGGAGCGTGGAGGCGTGCGATAGTGCAGTACATATGGGGTTTTCTCGGGCCAGATGCCATTTCTAAAAAGTGCCCAGTCATCACCCAGCCGTTATTTCTAAAACGCTGGCGCGCCATGTCATCACTCGGCCGTTATTTCCAAAACGGCCGACGCGGCCCAAATTGACTCAGCCGTTGTTTCTAAAAACGCTGACATTATCTGACTTCACTTGGCCACTACTTTCAAAGCGGCCGACGTGGTCCGTTATCACTCGGCTGTTATCCCTAAAACAGTGACATGACTCCAGAAGATTTGGCTGTTACCTCTAAAACGCCGACGTCGCCAATAACCGCTCGGTCGTTATTTCTAAAACACCGACGCGGCCCGCTATCGCTCGGCTATCACCTCTAAAAGCCCCAACCTCGCTGATAATCACTCGACCACCACCACTAAAGCGCTGGCATCGTGAAGGAGGCAATCTGAAGCACGGGTCAATGATTCTAAGCCGCTACTCAAGCATTACGTTCAAAAAACAGCCTCTGCAGTAGGCGTTAACACAATCGACGATCAGCAAGAAGGCAGAATGATACACACAAGAGGGATCGAAATCATTCTCCATTATACGGGAAGTACTACCAAACTTATAAATCAACTCATTATGAGCTGATGCTTTCCCTTCTACTACATTACATTTAACTAACTATACTACTAGCTACTACTACATTATTTCGCTAATACTATTTCTACTACTAATCTACACTAACATCTAAAACCAGTGTCGTCTAGCCACTGGCCTTGTTGCTGCCCTTGCTGCCGCCGCCGCCGTCGCCGCTGCCACCCTTGCCGTTGTCGTCACCGCCCTTGCCGCTGTCGCCGCTGCCGTCACCGTCGCCTCCGTCGTCGTCGTCGTCACCGCCGTCGCCGCCGCTGCCCTCCTCGGATGAGTCGGAGGAATTCTCCTTGTCCGAGGAGTACTCCGACTCATCCGAGCCCTCGAGCCCGGCGCGCTCGACGGCCCGGATGTAAGTCCATACCTCCGCGGCGATCCCCTGGGAGTCGTCTGAATCATCAGACGACGCCGGGGGAGAGGCAGGAGCCGGAGAGCCCTCGGACTTGGAGGAGAACTCCTCCTCCGAGTACTCTGAGTCGCCGAGGTCCTCCGAGGGAGGAGTCGGCTCGCGCTTGTCGCCCGAGTGATGCGAAGAGCCGCCACCTTTCTTGCTCTTGCCCATGGCGGAAGTGGAAGGAAGGAGAGGAGATGAAACAACAAGCAGTAGCAAGAAACGTGAAAACACTGGAGAAGCAAGAGCACTATTTATAGAAGAAGAAGGCAACCGCTCACCTCCTACCACGGCCACCGAACAGTCACAAAAATTCAATATGCAATTCAAACCGTCTGAAGACACGTCAGGCGGCTGACGCCGTTTCACGTAACACGACACCCATTGGGACTCCAGTCAACTGCACGGGCGATATGATTACACCTGCGGTTACATCAAGTTACTACTCAGAAGCAGTCTGCTAAATGCTCAGCGTACCAAGACGTCCCTTGCATACACCCATTGGGGGGGGGACGCCCAGAAATTATCAGTATATTTTCCAAAACTGTCACATCCGTACAGTATATGCAATGAATACTCCAAGACAGAAGAGAGATATCAGCAAGGATCAAAGGAAAGCCAAATATAGCCGAGAAGGTACAAGTCCAATCGACAGAAGCATCAAAGCACGAAGTGACATGAAGACTAGTCAAGGGCCATCTATCGAACATCCAATCAGTCGCAGATCAAATAAATTGCCAGACCTAGCAAGATATGGGCAGATCGTGTACTCGGCTTTAGAAACAAAAATGTATGCTGACCTCTGAAGCATAACGTTGATGACATAATGCTGACCTCTAAGGCATTCGACAAAAGAAAAAGATGATTCCTAAAGAAGAAAAAAATACACCATGAGATGAAGACCTTCGAGTGGATTATTTTCAAAAATCCACTCAAAGCTCGGGGGCTGGTGCACCCAATGAATCATCATCCCCGAAGAAGCAAAATGCTGACCTCTAAAGCACAAGGCAAAATTAAGACAAGGCTGACCTCTAAAAAGGCACAAGTGGAAGATGAAAGTGGTTTCTGATAATACTTGAAGTGAAGACCTTCGAGTGGATTGTGTGCAAAAATCCACTCGAAGCTCGGGGGCTACACCCATTGGGTGCACCGATGCACCCAATGAAAATCGAAGTCCAACAGTGCAAAATGCTGACCTCAGAAGCATGAACCTGAGACAGAACACCAAATTTCGAGGAATAATAGCAGAAAAAGACAGTAAAAAATCGTTTTAACCGGGGTACTCAGAACTCAGAAGCAGTGGCCGAAAGACTTATTTCCAAAGCATTCTCTGTTAAAATCAAATACTGCAAGCTGGACCTAGGATCTTTGGGCCGTTTATTTCAAAATCAGCCCAAAGATCGGGGGCTTGTGGGGGACAGATATTCCCTGGGTCCACTAGAAGGATAAAAGACCTCACGAAAGGCCCAAGGGCCCCATAATCCATAAGGTCATCCCCTCGTGGGCCTGGGAGGAACGACCAGTGGAGCGGATTAACACAAGGCTGGGTCGGCACAAGCCTAGACGGCCCAACAAATTCCAGCAGCAATCGCAACAGTGATCCGACCTTTCCGTGTAGGAGCCCCGTACATCGGAACTGAGTGAGGATGAGTCGGCTGAATTATAGGGAGACAGACTCAGTTAGTTCACTATTATTTTGGCTCACATTGTTATCATATCCACATGTAATGCCACACGGTCGAGTATATAAGGCCTAGGGGGCACCCCTTCAAGACGATCGACATCACCCATTACTTAGCCATCCACCCCGCTCTCTACGTCCTCCAGCACTAGAGGTCTCCCTTGTAACCCATCGCATAAAGCACTCCCGCCAGGACGTAGGGTGTTACGCATCTCAAAGCGGCCCGAACCTGTACATCATTGTCTACTCTTTCTTGTGCGCCCAGCACGAACCATCGAGCTATAGTCGGTAACACCGTCCTACTCCTAAAAGCACCTCGAGGGGCAACCCTGGGTGCGCGGTCGGACCCAAAACACCGACAGGTGGTGTAGTGGCAAAGCGAGAAGTAAGTTTAATATTTTTAAACGATTAGTTGATAGCATCTGTCGGTGTCGTCATGCTTTCCGTTGTATGGCGGATCGGTGCCTTGCCTGGTCAATTAGTGCATTCCATTCCCATTGGATAAATAAATATCTTGTTGATTGATTAGAGGTCTTATATGAGCGTGATCGCAGCCCAATAATTATTGGAGGCGAGTAGCGTTCATAAGTCGGTCCTTGTTAAAATTGAAGAACAATCCGATAATATATGCACATAAGTGCTTTAGGTCCTTCAGTAGCAAATGTAAGTCTTATGGAGTTTTACGCTATATGTAAATGCCTCTATGTTAGACTCCAATAATGTGCTATTTTAGGTGACTGGTGTGTTAACTAAATTAAGTTGAGAAATGGCTAAGAAAAACTAATTAATCTGCTCCCACCCATGTTTTGAGTTGCAACGTCTAAAATGGTTTGCTAAGTTTTATGCTGTGTTAGCCAACTCCTGTTACGTAGGAGTCAATTGCGTTAAGTGATTGTTATATATATGTTGTGTCTCGGATTGCGATAGTAATAGGCAAGCCGACGTGTAGGTTGTATAGCGGCCTATGTTGTTGCTTTGGTTGACCAACTTGTTAGATGGTTTGGTTAACTCGTAATCACGATGATTGGCTTGTTGTAGTCTAAATCGCGTGGCTATGGTCGCGGATGAAAAGTATTAGTGCTCATGTGAAGCCAAAGTTAAAATGTAAATTATTGGGTGAAAAGCGCTTCGATATACATAGATGCCGGATTTGATTATTGTGGAAAATGCGTTGTTAATGGAGTATGGTACTTCTAGTGCTCGAAATGACACGGATAAAAATTAGTAAGTCTACTTGTTAGTTCTCACTTGGTTATTTTAACTCTAACTGATAGATATATATATATAGCAAGTGTATATTAGGCAAGTTCATGATAGATATATATATAGCAAGTGTATATTAGGCAAGTTCATATTAGGCAAGTCCACAATCAGTGTGATTAGCACCTGCCATGTATTGTGATTGGCACCTGCCATGTACTGTGATTGGCACCTGCCATGTACTGTGATTGGCACCTGCCATGTACACTCAGCCACATTGGCTATATATATGAACGTCACCACCTCACTGCAGTGTGTGGTGTCTTCTCCAATCACAGCACATGGTAGGTGCCAATCACAGTACATGGCAGGTGCTAATCACACTGATTGTGGACTTGCTTAATATGAACTTGCCTAATATACACTTGCTATATATATCTATCACTAACGAATGTCAAAGTGTTAGAATAATTTAAGTCTCTAGAACGCGACAATTCTTGAATTATATAGAAGCTGAAATTTATTGATTGTTGTTTTGGACTGCACACAGTGATTTCTCCGTGCTGTATGTTTGATGACCTAAATCATGTTTTCTGTAGAAAAGTCATATAGAAGAGTTATAAATAACCTTATTATATTGCTTGTACTAAAATTTGATAGGCATAAGTCTGATCGTTTAGGAGTTATGCTTTTTACAAATTCAGTAACTGAATCTGTCCAAATTCTGTACAGATTTTAGAAACTGCATTGTTTGCTTAAGTTAATGTTACAATCTGTTCATGGTCGTTATAAGAAAGTTGTAGATGCTTTTCGTATCTTGCTTGTGTTAAAATTTTACAACCATAGGCCTAACAGTTTAAGAGTTATGGATTTTACAAACTGGTTGCTGTGTTCTGTCCACTGTCAGAACAGATTTCGAAAACTGTAATGTTTGATTTGATTAAACCTGGAATCACTTCTTGGTGATTATAAAATCCATGTAGTGCTTTTTCCAAGCTTTCCAAAAAGTCTTGGATCACTCTTTTTGGTGGTTTGAAGATTAAGTTATGGATGTTTAAATTGTGAAAACTGAATCTATCCAGTTCTGGACAGCACAACCTTCATAGTGTATTTTACCCTTGATACATATTAAACCAGCCAGGGATGTTTATAAATAATTTGTAGAACATTTAATTATCTTTCCAGAAAGTCCAAGATCACTTTGTTTGGATGTCTGAATCTTTAATTGTGAATTTTTGAAGTTGCAAGTCTGAATCTGTCCAAATCTAGACAGAGCTGCTGTGTTAGCACTTTTTGACCTTGCTAAGTGGTTGAATCTTGTTGAGGTAAAAATACCAAAGTTGTAGAGCACATTTTAAGCTTTCCAGAAAATCCTAGTTTGCTATGTTTGGATTAATATTTCAAGAGTTATGACTGAAACAAGCACCTGCTGTGCTGCTGTCCTGATTTTGTTATGTTTGGTGGATGCTCTACTCTGTTGTGTTTGACTCGAGTCGACTGTTTCCTTGTTTGATGATTGGTTGAATCCGCAGTAATGATAATATAACTAATACAATTGGGCTTAATTATATAAGTAACAAGTATACGTCTCGCTAAGTTAGTGAACCTAATTAGTGACGGTCTAATAAGTGTTTGCCTAGTGAATAATTGTAAAGCCCAATTAATTGTCTAGTTCCTTTTCAACTAAGTCTATCTATATATAAGTCATAGTGAACTTGTGTACTTAACTAATTTAATGTTAGGTAACTAATGGATGATTAAAGTGAACGT
This sequence comes from Zea luxurians, assembly GCA_029449295.1. NCBI lineage: Eukaryota > Viridiplantae > Streptophyta > Magnoliopsida > Poales > Poaceae > Zea > Zea luxurians. The sequence continues at coordinate 113,306,878 of JAOPSE010000009.1, read as the reverse complement.
GGTAAACACTTGTGCTCGTGAGGTCATGTTTGTGTTGGTTAGGTATACTAAGTGTCGTCATCTTTCCAGTAGTCAGTAGTAGTGACTACGTATGCCCGCTCACGTGTAGATAACTAATGCTAACGTGTGGCTGTTTATGGTGTCTTCCAATTTAAGGTTTAGTTCGCTACCGTGTATTTATGTATCTTGTGATATTTTTCATTGTATTCATATATATGCATCTTGCATCTCATTTAGGACCGAGAGATGATGATCGTGCAAGTGATGTGGTGCCAATCACAAGATGTAGTGGTGGACAACCTGAAGAATGATGGACTTAACCAGTGGCACTATCTAAGTGTTAAATTAAAGGCAAGCCCCGGTTTTATGCATAACCGTTATATATGCTATTTTACTGCACTTAATGTTTGTAGGCTTGTACTGTGCACTTAAGTGTAGGAGTTGCCTGAAACCATAGTTGCATGAACTCAGGATTTCTTTTGAGATGGATACTAGTATGCTAGGTCGAGTAGCTACTTTGGTAAATCAGGATCTCGGTAGAAGACGAGTGATTTTTCTAGCACTCGCGTGAGGTCAGGAATTGGTTGTATCCATTTTTATATCGTATTGATGATGGTCTGTGGACAACGATCCCTCAAGGGAAGGATGGACTTGCCTTCGTTGAAGCTTTCCTGGCACAAAAGATTTATCTCAGAGGGGTCGGGTTCCTGCCCTTCTTCCGGAGCTATAAATTCCGGAGGATCGGATCCCTCTTCCGCTAACAAACACAGATAAGGAACAATACATCAATCATGGTGACTTGGTGGGGTGTGCCAATTATTATACCTTATTATTTTTGTGCCCTATAATTTATTTAAACTATTTGTTGGGGGCCTTCGGCTTCCAAAGGTCCTCAAAAACATGATTTAACAATGTTTTCCAAGTGTAATATGTGAACAGGTATCTTCGGAATCGGGTCATGAGTATTCAAGAGTATGGTCAGTACGAATCCTGAGCGAGACGGAAAGCGATTATGACGAAGGATAAAGATGACCACAAAGCTGTGCGCAGAAAAGCTTCGGCATGAAAGCAGAGGAGGGGAACCGACTTAAAGATGAAAAGGCAAATTAGACCCCAAAGAATTACTATAGAGTTATTGATAAATGTAAAGGGCACAAATGTAATTCTACACGGGCTGCGTCCCGTGCCTATAAATAGATGAACAGTACTCCTGTACTGTTCACGCTGACTCAGCATTCGCCTTTTGCATCACGCTTGTACCTTTACTTTCCGTCAATCCGAAGGTACATTTATAATTTGTTATTTTGAATATGATAATGCAAATAAAGATAGATTGATAACAATATATAAATTATTCTTTGTATTTGAGATACGAATTCGTCTTCATTGTTTATCGAGCTTACGAAGGTTCTTTTCCTTCATAACTTTCGCCCGAAATTCATTATGTCCGAAGGGATATAATGTCTTGAAGGACGAAGGACTTTAACATTTAACACTTTTTATGTTGCCTTGTTCTTAACTCTTAGCATTTGAGAACAAGTCCCCAACATTAGCGCCCACCTCCGGTGAACTCACTTCCATTTTTTGAGTTTTGAACACCTTTGGCAAGCATCACCTTCGTCATGCCGCCAAAGAAAGCTTCAGCAACAGGGGCTGCCGCTCTGCAGCCGCTGGATCCCAATCAGGATGTCCTTTCTCTCAGGGAGGCCCAAAGCCAGAAGAGGAAGGCCACCAGTCCGACGCCTCCGGAGGACGAATTGGATCAAGAAATCCAAAACTTGGAGATGCTCCATCAACAGGTCCAATGGAAGAAGGAAAAGATGGCTCGTCTAGCTGACCTGCAAAGGCAGATAGACGAAGCCTCTGAAGATGTTCGTCATCTTGTTCAAGATGACCAGAACTGGAAGGCCTCCGCGCAGAGAGCTTCATCAGGAGGGCTTCTACAACGAGGACGATTGGTATGAGGATTTCCATCATGGAATTTTTGCTTTTGATGAGACTTCTCCTCTTTCAACAGAACTGCAGGCTACACCTTGGCCCCAGTCCTACAAGCCACCCCAACTCCCCATGTACGACGGTCATTCAGACCCGAAGCAATTCTTGATGAGTTATGAAGCAACCATATCTTCGTATGGTGGCAATACTGCAGTCATGGCAAAGTCTTTCGTCATGGCTGTCAAGAGTGTTGCACAAACCTGGTACTCCTCTCTTCGGCCAGGAACAATCACCTCATGGCAAAAGCTGAAGGATATGCTGATAACCAGCTTCCAAGGGTTTCAAACGAAGCCAGTCACTGCTCAAGCCTTATTCCAGTGCACCCAGGACCACGAAGAATACCTTCAGGCGTATGTCCGAAGGTTCCTGCGTCTGAGGGCACAAGCACCAACAGTGCCCAATGAAATTGTCATTGAGGCCATGATTAAGGGGCTTCGGCCAGGACCTTCAGCTCAATACTTTGCCAGGAAGCCTCCTCAAACTTTGGAGAAGCTGCTTCAGAAGATGGATGAGTATATTCGAGCTGACAATGACTTCCACCAAAGAAGGGAGGAAGCGTACAGGTTCTCCGAAATGACCAGGGGCTTCGGAGGAAGACTTCATCCAAGGCACGTCAGGTCAATTCACAACTCTGCTCAGAGTGATGATAGAGGGAGCCAACAGCAAAGATCACAGTACTCTCGCAAGCTTCGGGGCAGCAGCAAAGCTCTTTCCGGCCGCCAGCTCCAAGGGGCAGAGGCGCCAGAGGCTTCAGAGGAAGATTTGGGGATCAGCCAAGGAAATTTTATTGTCTATTCTGTGGTGAGGACAAGGGCCATACCACCAGGATGTGTCATGTTACCATCCAGAAGCAAAAGGAGATAGCAGAAGCTGCAGCACAACAGAGTCAGCCGAAGCAAGTCATGCATACTGCTTCGTACCATTCGCCTTACATTCCAGAATATGTAGGCAACCACCCTGCAGCTTCTATTGCTTCGGCAAGCCAACCTCAAGCATCTTGGCAATAGCCTCCACCTCCACCACCAACGCAACACGGCCAACTGCCAGAAGGGAGCCAGCATGCTCACCTTCAGCGTGACTTCAGAGAAGGGTCCGAAGCTCGCACAGTCAATAGCACTGTGCCAGAGTCAAAGCATATTTACTGACATATATCATACCCCGACAGCAGTTCTTCGCACTCAGTATTATTTTCTTTTTCTAAGAAACACTTATGGGAGGTTTAAGTGCTTTTTTGTCGTTTTTAATCTCTTGTAACAGCTTCGCTTTTTACCATAATGAAAATATATCTTCTTCACAGGCTTAAGTTGACGAAGCATAAGAATTTATGGTGATAAGGAGGATCTTCGAATTGACAAAAATTTTGTTCTAAGGAACGCATCGTAATTTAGTCGAAGCAGCAAAAAGTCGTTCCTAAGGGAACGCAGAGTAAGTTTTTTGCTCAAAAGTCGTTCCGAAGGGGATGCAGAGCTTACAGCGAAAAATAAACGCTGATTCCGCTGAAAGTAAAAGGCGAAGAAGCTCCTAAGGGAGGCTTACAGCGAAAAATAAACGCTGATTCCGCTGAAAGTAAAAGGCGAAGAAGCTCCTAAGGGAGGCTTACAGCGAAAAATAAACGCTGATTCCGCTGAAGTAAAAGGCGAAGAAGCTCCTAAGGGAGGCTTAGAGTGAAAAATAAACGTCGATCTTCGGCAAATATCATTTTACATAACATCACATCATCACATCATTTGCATAGCATAACATCATACATCATATTGCATCAATAACGCAAGAAGGGGATCAATGTTGATATTTGGAGATTGTTTCGAAGAAACAGTGCCAAGGCACAAAAAAGTAAATTTTGAAGAAGCATACCTTCGTCAAACTCCGAAATGAAAAGATTTATCGGTTATTGATTTTACGAAGATTGGACGTTTTTATGAAAATACGGATATTATTTACGAAGCATGAAAAGAAGGGAAGGTGTTTTTTCGCCGAAGGCTCAAAAAACGGTATGTATATGAAGTTTCATGCATCGTAAAGAATAGAACCATAAATAGTTAATATATTACATTCAAAGTTAGAAAATATTACACATGTTTCTCAACAAACATTATATTCTAAATGTCTTTACAGCAGCATCTAATCTTCCCTGAGAACTACTTCTGTGGCTTCGTTTAGTAGTTGATCAACAACTTTATCCATGATGGCTTCAGCCATCTTCCTAATTTCGTCATCCCATTTTGCGTGGGGGCCCGCAGATGGTTCAGCAGGTTCTGAGGGAGGAGAAGATACGGCTACATTACTATTACAAATCGTGAACAAGATCTAAATCAAAAAAATTACAACAAACAGTCAAAAACTACTATTCAATACCTATTTGCCCTTCGGGCTCTGCACTTCTCTCAGCGGCCCCTGCTGATTTTCTAGCGTCATGAATGCCTTTTTTTCGCTTTTTCGTATAATCTCTTGGGCCATTTCCCGGCCACCATTGTCCCAGATGTCGGTGAAAAATTTTCCACCGACCAGGCTTGCTTCGGCCGAGGGGTCTTTTATATCTTCGGAGGATAAAGCGGCTTCGGATTGTGCTAAAAACTTCACATGCTCACAGCCTTTCCTCTCCAAAATGGTAGCAATCTCCCTGGCACCCGAGAAGGCACATATGTCTCCGCGGCTATTCAAAATTTCTTCAAAGGCCTCAGCTTCGTGACTGATCCATTCGATTGGGCCCTCGGGGTCACCCTTTAGACCTTCGGCTTAAGGCCTTCGTCCATGTCGCAATATGAATTTATCATTCCAGCAAATTAATATTGCGAGGGGCTACTGTTGGGGGCCTTCGGCTTCCGAAGGTCCTCAAAAACATGATTTAACAATGTTTTCCAAGTGGAATATGTGAACAGGTATCTTCGGAATCGGGTCATGAGTATTCAAGAGTATGGTCAGTACGAAGCCTGAGCGAGACGGAAAGCGATTATGACGAAGGATAAAGATGACCACAAAGCTGTGCGCAGAAAAGCTTCGGCATGATTGCAGAGAAGGGGAACCGACTTAAAGATGAAAAGGCAAATTAGACCCCGAAGAATTACTATAGAGTTATTGATAAATGTAAAGGGCACAAATGTAATTCTACAAGGGCTGCGTCCCGTGCCTATAAATAGATGAACAGTACTCCTGTACTGTTCACGCTGACTCAGCATTCGCCTTTCGCATCACGCTTGTACCTTTACTTTCTGTCAATCCGAAGGTACATTTATAATTTGTTATTTTGAATATGATAATGCAAATAAAGATAGATTGATAACAATATATAAATTATTCTTTGTATTTGAGATACGAATTCGTCTTCATTGTTTATCGAGCTTACGAAGGTTCTTTTCCTTCATAACCTTCGCCCGAAATTCATTATGTCCGAAGGGATATAATGTCTTGAAGGACAAAGGACTTTAACATTTAACACTTTTTATGTTGCCTTGTTCTTAACTCTTAGCATTTGAGAACAAGTCCCCAACACTATTGTTGGTGCATAAAATATCAGTATATAAATATATATATGAAAATAGGAAAAAAGAAATGGGAAAAGAAAAAAAGAAAAGGAATTCCAGGTTAACCGGGCCGGGGGGGGGGGGGTGGATTTCGGCCTGGTCGGGCGCGGGCGCGCGGCGTCATGGCCAAATGGGGCCATACGGCCCACGAGGAGCGGGGGACGGTGCGGCGGATGCCGTGGGCGCGGGCCCACGCGCCAGAGAGGGAGAGGGGAGACGGCGTCAGGGGGGGAGGAGGAGAGTGGTCCGCGGCAGGGGAGAACCTGTGGCCCGTGAACCCGACGGCGGTTCCTCGCCGGTGGTCCGGTTCTAGGTGGACGGGGTGGTGGAAAAGCACGAGCAGGGGTAGGGGGTCACGGAGGTGGGGTCAATTTGACCGGTGGAGGCCTAGGGTGGTCGGTCCATGGTGGGTGGCGGGTGCTCGCGGCGGTGAAGTCACCGGTGAGGCCACTGGGCGTAATAGGCGACGAGCAGGTGTGCGCTAGGCTTGTGACAGAGCGATGGACCTTCAAAGCTAGAGCAATTTGATCATACGCCACTAGAGAGAGGAGGACGGAGCTCACCGGAGAGGGGAGGGACGACGGCGCCGAGCTCGATTGGGCCCGAGGGAGGGAGGCGGAGTGGCTGAGGCCTGGTGTGGTGGAACGAGGGGCTTGGGGTGGTCCTTTTATAGGTGGCCGGGGAGGGGGAAGGGAGGAGGAGCGGCAAGCACCAGCGAGCTCGCCATGACGGTGGTGATGGTGCAAAATGGCAATGGGACGGCTCAGGCAGGCGGAGGGTGAGGGGATGGCTCGGGCATAGTGCGCAGGCGCACATGGCGCCAACCGGGCTGGTGAGCGCGTTAATGGCGAGGGGATGGGGCGGACGGTGGTCGGCGGTGAACGCGCCGATCGCCTGGTCATGGGCGAGGGGAGGGAGAAGCTGACAGGCGGGGCCGGGCAGCCAGCGGGAGCGGCGCGCGGGAGGGGAGCGCGGCTGACGGGTGGGGCCGGGGTGTCAGGCGCGGGCGCGGGCGCGCGATGCTGGGCTGCTTGGGCTGCAGGAGGGAGAGGGGAGAGGTGAAGAGTGCGAGCGCGTGGGGGGGGGGGGGGGGAAGGAGAGGTGGGCTGGATCTGGCCCAGCCGGGGGGATTTCCTTTTCTTTTTCTATTTCTATTTCCTTTTTGTATTTCTATTTCTTTTATCTCCTTTTCTCTTGAACAAATAATTAGCTAAATAATCTTAGGTGCTAAAAATAATCTATGTGAGGTGCTTCTAACAATCAAAGTGTATGCATATGATGAGATGACCTATGGGATGGAGTTTAGGGAGAGATAAAAAAAGGGTTAGGAGACTAGGGTTCCAAACCTTGGGTTGAATTTTTGGGATGTTACAATTGTATTTCTCTGTGCCTCACCTTCGAGTGAGCTAGTGGTATTCGATCCTGGATAAGTGGCTTTATCGGACTAGATCCGAGGGACTCACGGGTTATTCTGGTTTAAGTGTGTTGCTGCCCTTAAGGGTGCGACTTGGGCACTTAAGCTGGAATAATTCGGGTGGTTCCGCCACTGAGCGCACCAAGACAGCATCCCGATAGTTCACCTCCGAGCGGTCCCAACTCGAGCGGGACCGCAAGGAGTACAAGAGAGACCTCCAGAGGGTGTGCGCCAGGGAGCTGGAGGCGTCCCGGAGGGAGAAGAAAGTGGCCAGGAGGGAGGAGGCCATGCCTCAGAGGGAGGCCCTCACGATAGAGTACTAGGCCAAGCTGAGTGCTCTGGACTAGACTCTGGAAGCCCAGCAGGCCCAACAGGTCAAGGCTATGGAAAGGCTGCAGAAATGGCAGCAAGAGCTCGAGGGCAAGGCCAGCGGCGTCGCCCTCACCGAGGAAAACCTTAAGGCGAAGGAGCAGTCCTTGGGCAGGCGGGAGACGGACCTCGCCAGGCGAGAGACGGATCTCGCCTTCAGGGAAGAAATGCTCACCCGGCGAGGCGAGTTGCTAGCCGAGCACGAGCTCAAAGCAGAGGAAAAAGAGAGGAAGCTGGAGGAGCAGATCCACCAGTTCAATGCGGCGCAGGCGGCGCCGGGTCCCCAGGCGATGGAGGTCACTAGGAAGGCCCTTGAAGATCTCCAGGCAGAGCACCGCGTTGGGGTCCAGCGCATTGCCAAGTGGGCCGGCGAGGCAAGCACGACACTGGTGCCAATATGGATGAGCCCCATCCCAGTGTCGGAGCTGCCGGTGTCGATCTCCAATGCCCTCCCGATGCTGGACTCCGCCGCCGATCGCCTTCGGTACCAAGATCAGATCCTTGGGGCCCAACTAGAGGCAGAGGGCAGCAAGCTTTGCCGGACGGTGGTTGAATACGTCCTGACGTGCTTCCGGAGTCACGACCCTGCCATATCCATGGCATCGATGATCGATGGTCCAGTATCCGCCACAGAAGACGCCGCCCGAGAGAGTGTACAAGATGCCATGGAGATGGTGGTCGCGCGCTTCCAGCATGATCCTGCCGATGCTGAGTAGCTGAATCTGTAGAGACAAGGCGAGGATTCCGCTGGGAGGCGGCTATAATAACTTTTGGTCTTGTAACACATTTTAAGAACCGTTAATCAAGTAAAACTGGAACTTATCTTGTATGTTATTTGTCCTAGCTGTGTGTAGTGTCATCAACTTCCCCCTGGTACTTGGCCCCCATGGGAGGTAGGCTCGATGTGTCGAGGCTGGATACCAGTATACCAAAGAAAATTGGTTGCCCGGTCCCTAGGTGGTAGTCTCTACAATTTGAGACTACCTACCATTAGACTGGGACCTGGACCTGCACACAGCTTTGGTTTTGAAGTTTTAGGAGCACACCCATAGGACCCACCATCTGGTATCTTCCATCCTTTGATTCATGCAATAGGACCTGCAGGATTTAGCCTGGGAAGCCAAGCCATATGCCCGGACCCACAGGATCACAGTTCCAAATACTAGGACACCCGTTGCAGAGTGGTGGAGCGTGCAGGCTTAGGGTATGTTGGGGACTTGTTCTCAAATGCTATGAATTAAGAACAAGGCAACACAAGAATAGGTTAATGGTTAATGCCCTTCGTCCTTCGAAGCATTATTTCCCTGAGGATATAACGATCTTCGGATGAAGGTTATGAAGGACGTACCTTCATCATCATAGCATAAATCAGTGATAGACGAAGCATATGAAACATGAAAAATAACATGGATAATCACATGACATCATAGTATATCTTTTATTATATGATTATAAATGAGTAAGAACAATATTGAATTACATTTGTGCCTTCGTCTTGACAGAAAGCAAAGGCACAAGCGTGATGCACGAGCGAGTACTAGTCAGCGTGAACAGTACGGGGGTACTGTTCATCTATTTATAGGCGCAGCCTGTGTAAAATTACATTCATGTCCTTTATATTTACTATTGACTTATGGACAACCCAACAAGGACTAGATGGCCTTTTCCCCTTTAAGTCGGTACCTTTTTCCGCCGTTGAGCCGAAGCTCCCTTGCGCGTAGCTTCGGGGCAACATCAACCTTCGTCTCGACCATGCTTTCACATCGTGTACGGTTTTAATCCGAGTCCGAAGGTACCTGTTCATATGTTACACTTGGGAAACATTGTTAAATCATGTTTTTGAGGACCTTCGGAAGACGAAGGCCCCCAATAGTAGCCCTTCGCAGTATTAATTTGTTAAGATAACGAATTCAGACTACAACAAGAATGAAGGCCTTAAGCCGAAGGTCCGAAAAAACACCTTCCCTTTGCTAGAATAGCAATAATCAATGAAAGACGGGGCCCTCCAATTTGCAGCGCACTGGGCGTATAAATATGAACTCACACCAGCTGCATTTGATACAGTGTTTCTGCCATTTGCATTATTTTCTCAATCTTTTAGCTCCTGCTCACTAGCGCTCGCTAGATTTTCAAGCTCTCTGAGCTTCGGTTAAAAGACGCGTTTTCACCATGTCTGGAGAAAAAATGTCCCAGGAAAAGAAGGTTGTTGCGGAGACGAAGCTGTCTGAAGAGACGAAGCTGTTCGAGGAGAAGAAGGCTATGGACCCTTATGCTGCTGGATTTGTTGAGTCGATGGCAAAGACAAACACAGAGAAGATCACTAAAGAGATACTTGAAGGTTTGTCTGAATATACTGGTGACAGCGATAGCTATGATGTGGAAAGTGGGGATGAGGATTCTGAAGATCGGCCTTGGCGACCAAGCCATTTTGTCTTCGGAAAATCAACCATTAAACAAAGTCGTCTTGAGAACATGAGAGGAAGGTACTTTCGGGACATGTCTATTGTGAGGGCTGGCGGAGACATCAACGTCCCTGCCCCTGAGGAAAACGAAGTTGTAATTTACCGAAGCTTCTTCAAGGCTGGACTTCGGTTCTCTTTGAGCAAGTTTGTAGTTGAAGTGTTGAAAACCTACCAGATCTTCCTCCATCAGATCACCCCCGAAGCTATAATAAGGATGGGAATTTTTGTCTGGGCAGTAAGGAGTCAAGGATTAAAGCCAAGCGTGAAGTGCTTCTGCAATATGCACAAACTTTTATATGAGACGAAGGCCATTGGTAAAGAACAGTACCACAGCAACTTTGGTTATTATGGATTTGTTGCTCGCCCCAACACAAGCCACCCGGTGCCAACATTTCGGAAGAGATGGCCCGGAGCCTGGATGGAAGAATGGTTTTATGTGAAGAATGATTTAAAGGCAAGGGAAGACATTAAAGAAATCATCATGCGCCCCATCTGGTCCCGCTTCGGCCTCCGAAGGCTGAAGGTAGAAATTGATGACGCCGCCGAAGCGTGCCAGAAGGCCTTCAGCACTATTTGCTCCTTCATTGGTACAAGAGATTTGATTCAAGAACATATAGCCTTCAGGGTATGGCCGCTTGTGGAAAGCTGGGAAATGCCGAAGGAGACCATCACTGACTCCGGTGAGGGTAATTTAGTCCGACTGAAGTATACCTTCAGGTTTGGGGATAAGTTTGATGAGCCAAATGATGACTGGCTGAAGTGCATTGAAGCTACTAGTGACAAGCTACTTGGGGCATACTCCAAGGCCGAGGACAATGCCTTGTCCGTAGCTTTCGGGGGTCGGAATAAGAAAAGATTGAATAGGGTATTTGATGCTATTGGCTTCGTATACCCTAACTATTGCTACCCACTGCGAGGGCAAGGGGTAAAAAGAAAGATTTCTGCTTCGGGAAAGGTTGCTGCTTCGGCCAGTACAGCTGAGCCGAAGGGCAAGAAGATGAAGGTTCTCATTCACTGATCGCTTTACATTGAACCGGTCGCGATACCTGAATTTGGCAAAGGGACCTGTTCAGCTGCCGAAGCAAAAGAAATTGTCCCGACTGTGCAGAGCACTAAAGAGCTAACTATAGTGCCGAAGGTACTTACAGTCGAGCCAGTTGAGAGGAAGGTTGAAGAGCCAAAAATTGAAATTTAATGAAAATGCCCAAAATTTTGAATCCTTCAACAGAGATAAAACTGCCGAAGGTGCAAAAGGCTTCTGCCGCAACTCCCAAGAGGAGAAGGATGGCAAACGTGCTGGATGTTGTGCTGGAAACGACGAAGGCCTTGAGTCCTGCTCCTGCAAAGAAAATTGCTCAAGCTGAAACTGAACCACAGACTGAAGCCAAAGCTGGGCAAACAAGAGCCGAAGCTACACAGGTTCAAGCTGAAGTTGAAACTACGCAAGCTCAAGCCGAAGCTGGTCCTTCAGTGCCCACTAAGATGGAGCCTACTGATCCTAAGGAAAAAACAATAGAGCAAATTGCATCTGAAAAAATCGAAGCTCCTGCTGCCGAAGCTTTGAACAAAAGCATTGACTACATTATTCATCATGCTTTGAGAAAAGAACTATCCCAAGAAGAAATGCTAGAAGCACAACACTACGCCCAAAAATTGAAATATCCGAAGGGGGCGTTGGTGTTCAATGGCAATGATGAAGAAGATTTTCTGTACTGTCTCCCGAATAACAAAGAAATATCCGTTTGCCGGGAGATAAGTAAAAGCATCGGATTCCCGAAGCTAGAAGACGGCCTTTCGATTTTATCGAAGGATGAACTTGCTGACAGCCTGGCATACAATAGTATAAAGGTAAAAAGTTTTACTTTTAAGTTAGAAACTAGCATATTCCATTGTCATAATTTTTTCATCTTCTTTTTTTCTTTTTACAGGGCTTGATCCTTAGTAATGCCCTGAAGACACAAAATAAAATTGAAAACGAAAGCTATACAATGGCTCTGAATAACCTTCGTTCAGAAGTTAATGAATTGAGAAACGAAGGTTTGGAAAAAGACAAAATCTTAATTTCATTGATAAACAAAGTAAAAGAGGACGAAGCTAGTTATAAAGCTCAGGCCGAAGCACAAAAATCAGAAATCGAAGATCTTCATAAACAGCTGGCCGAAGCTAAAGAGAGTTGTGCACTCATAGAGGCCAACGGAGAAATTAGCGAGTACTGGAAAAATCATCTAGAGAATAATGTTGAAGAACTTCGCACATCCAAGGAAAGGTGCTTTGAAAAATCCTTGGACTGTGTGAGGAAAATAAAAGCTAGTTTTGCCAAAGTGGGTGCCAATTCGGCTGAAGAAAACTTCATTCGAGGCGACCCCGAAGGCGTTATTGAATGGATAAGTGGAGAGGTGGAGACCTTCGAAGAAATCTTAAGTGATCACATGGATGTTTGCGTGTTTTCCGGTGCGCGAGGAATTTCAGCCACCTTGGAGAAGGCGGGATGCAACCATATCAAGACCATGGCCCATGCCAAAGCTGCCTTCTCCGTAGATGATACAAAAGATCCTTTAGCTGAAGCAACCTTGATGGGCGGAAGATTTTACAATGATGTCTGGGTGAATGGTGGCCGCGAGATGGCCCATGAAATTATAAAGAAGAGTGAAAAAGATACCCATGATGCCCAAGCAGAAGCAAGGCGAGTTGAAGAAGCTGCAGAGCGTGAAAAACGTATAGGTATTGTTTTTATCTTTTAACTTCGGCATTTATTTTTGTTGCTTCGAACTGATTAACTTTTCCTACTTCAGCTGAATTATCTCCGCTGCCGGAACCGTTCGATCCCCTAGCGGATCCAGAAATGAAGGAAGCACTAGATATTATAAACATGGCTGAATCCGTTGTTGATGAAGTTGTTAACAAATTACTGCATGAAGTTGCATAGAAAGTCCTTAAAGAAGAATAGCACTTATTGTAAAAACATTTTGAGATGGTCAATGTATGGAACACTAGAATGGACATTGTACCTTTATTGTAACAAGATTGTAATATTTGATGTATGTAGCTTTGAATCGAATATGTAATTCATTTCTTTGCGATACATGAAACTTTACATACATACGTTTTTGAGCCTTCCGCGAAAAAACACCTTCCCTTCTTTTCATGCTTCGTAAAGAAAAAAAATCCATGCTTCATAACAATATCCATGCTTCGTAAAAATAGATCCCTTCTTTTGTGACAAGGCTGATGAAGCTATATTTCCCGAAGCTTACTTCGTGCCTTAGCACATGTTCATTTTTACGAAGCATTTGCCGAAGATCAACTCCGTGTTCAATTCTCGTGTCATTGATGCGATATGATATATGATGTGATGCTATGCGGAATGATGTGATGATATGATGCAAAATGATGCTAATGCCAAAGACACACCCCCACACGCCCACACTGGAACACACAAGCTCTGCATCCCCTTAGGAACGTCTTTTGAGCCTTCTTCACTGTTTATTTTTCGGTGTTTACCGTTTATTTTTTGGTGTAAGTTCTGCATCCCCTTAGGAACGTCTTTTGAACTTCTTCACCTTCTATTTCGGCGGTATAAGTTCTGCATCCCCTTAGGAACGTCTTTTGAACTTCTTCGCCTTATATTTTGGCGGTATTTAACTCTGCATTCCCTTTGGAATGACTTTTGAGCAGAAAACTTACGCTGTGCTCCCTTAGAAATGACTTGTGTAGCTTCAGCAATTTTAGCTCTGCATTCCCTTAGGAACGACTTTTGAGCTTCGTAAACTTATGCTGCACTCCCTTAGAGGCGACTTTTTGTAGCTTCGGCAAATTTAGCTCTGCATTCCCTTAAGAACGACTTTTGAGCTTCGTAAATCTATGAAGAAGATATATTCCATTCTGATAGAAGCAAAATCATTACAAGAATTTAAAACTAAATTTACATTGCTTGTTCCTTATTGAAAAACAAAATGACATAGAACATAAAAGTATTTTAGAGGCAGGATATCGCTCAATAGATGTGTTTTGATTCTGGCACAGTACTGTTGACTGTACGAGCTTCGGATTCCTCCCTGAATTCACGTTGCTGTTGGGAGTGCTGGCGCCCTTCTGGCTGCTAGCTTCAGGAATAGGTAGGTTGCAGTGGTGGTGGCAGTGGGAGCTGTGGCTAGGAAGCCTGTGAATGGCTAGCCGAAGCAACAGAAGCTACAGGATGATTGCCCACATATTCTGATATGTAGGGAGAGTGGCACGAAGCAGTGTGTAAGACCTGTTTCGGCTGATTCTGCCGAGCTTCGGCTTCTGCGATCTCCTTTTGCTTTAGAATAGTGATTTGGCACATTGTTGTAGTATGGCCCTTGTCCTCACCACAGAATAAGCAATAGATCTTCCTGGGCTGATCCCCATATCTTCCTCTGAAGCCCCTGGCACCTCTGCCCCTTGGAGCTGGTGGCCTGAAAGGGCTTTGCTGCTGCCCCGAAGACTGTGAGGTGTATTATGGCCTCTGAAGCTGGCTTCCTTTGTCATCATTCTGACTAGAGCTGTGGATAGATCTGACATGCCTAGGGTGGATTCTTCCTCCGAAACCCCTAGTCATCTCAGAAAAATCTGAAAGCTTCCTCCCTTCTTTGTCGGAAGTCATTGTCAGCCCGGATGTACTCATCCATTTTCTGAAGCAGCTTCTCCAGTGTCTGTGGGGGCTTTCTAGCGAAGTATTGAGCCGTAGGTCCTGGCCGAAGACCCTTGATCATGGCCTCAATGACAATTTCATTGGGCACTATGGGCGCTTGTGCCCTCAGTCGCAAGAACCTTCGGACATACACCTAAAGGTATTCCTCATGGTCTTGCGTGCACTGGAACAAGGCCTGAGCTGTGAATGGCTTCGTCTGAAAGCCTTGGAAACTGGTAACCAGCATGTCCTTGAGCTTCTGCCACGACGTGATTGTCCCTGGCCGAAGGGAAGAATACCATGTCTGGGCTACGTTCCAGACTGCCATGACGAAGGACTTTGCCATGACAACTGCATTGCCTCTATATGAGGACATTGTTGCCTCATAGCTCATCAAAAATTTCTTTGGGTCCGAGTGCCAATCGTACATGGGTAGCTGGGGTGGATTGTAGGATTGTGGCCATGGGATAGCCTGCAATTCTGCTGCCAAGGGAGAAGCATCATCAAAAGTAAAGGTATCATGATTAAAATCATCGTACCATCCATCTTCATTGAATAAGCCCTCTTGACGAAGTTCCCTATGTTGGGGCCTTCAGTCTTGATCATCTTGAGCAAGATGGCGCACTTCCTCAGTAGCTTCATCGATCTTCCTTTGAAGATCGGCCAGCCGACCCATCTTCTCCTTTTTCCTTTGCACTTGTTGGTGGATGATTTCCATGTCCCTGATCTCCTGGTCCAACTCCTCCTAGAATGTTGGACTGGTGGCCTTTCTCTTCTGGCTTCGAGCCTCTCGGAGAGAGAGAGTCTCCTAGTTTGTGTCCAGTGGCTGTAGTGCAGCCCCCGGCGCTGTTGTCTTCTTCGGTGGCATGACGAAGGTCAGTGCTTTGCCGAAGGTTGTGGAAGTGAGTACACCGGAGGAGGGTGCCAATGTTGTGGACTTGTTCTCAAATGCTATGAATTAAAAACAAGGCAACACAAAAATAGGTTAATGGTTAATGCCCTTCGTCCTTCGAAGCATTATTTCCCTAAGGATATAACGATCTTCGGACGAAGGTTATGAAGAACGTATCTTCATCATCATAGCATTAATCAGTGGTAGACGAAGCATATGAAACATGAAAAATAACATGGATAATCACATGACATCATAGTATATCTTTTATTATATAATTATAAATGAGTAAGAACAATATTGAATTACATTTGTACCTTCATCTTGACAGAAAGCAAAGGTACATGCGTGATGCACGAGCGAGTACAAGTCAGCGTGAACAGTATGGGCGTACTGTTCATCTATTTATAGGCACAGGGCGCAGCCTGTGTAAAATTACATTCATGCCCTTTATATTTACTATTGACTTATGGAGAACCCAACGAGGACTAGATGGCCTTTTCCCCTTTAAGTCGGTTCCTTTTTTCGCCGTTGAGCCGAAGCTCCCTTGCGCGTAGCTTCGAGGCAACATCAACCTTTGTCTCGACCATGCTTTTCACATCGTGTACGGTTTTAATCCGAGTCCGAAGGTACCTGTTCATATGTTACACTTGGGAAACATTGTGAAATCATATTTTTGAGGACCTTCAGAAGACGAAGGCCCCCAACAGGGTACGGAACCATGCTAAGCAGCTACACAGCTCCGGACCACTCCAGGAGACGAGCACCCATTCTCTAGGACTGGACCCCAGGTTGCTGGACCCCCTGCAGCAGTAGAGGGGTCCTGAACTGCAAGCCTAGCTACTCAATTCTGATGTCATCATACCAGCAAGGGTGGGAAACTGTATGGGTGAGTTAGATAAAAAATAATGCTCGTAAACTGAAGTAGAATAGAACCATCACAAAAGCACATCTGGGGGTAAATCTTTTCCTTATAACTTGATATACATGGGTGTAGACTAACAGACTGGGCTTAAGGGCGGGTCTCACCGGATTGACATACACATATGCGCAACCTAGTTACAAAGGAAGAAAGCTCAACCCCCAGTTTTGCTTCTATGGATAGAACTTACGGAGATGCTCTATATTCCAGGGATTGGGAAGAGGTACTCCTTCTGTTGTGGCAAGGCGGACACACCCAGGTCGGCATATTTCCGTCACCTTGAAGGGTCCTTCCCAACTGGGGGAGAGTTTGTGGAGCCCTTCTCGGTTCAGTACTCGCCTTAGGACTAGGTCCTCGACCCTGAGCTCCCTACTATGCACAAACCGCTGGTGGTAGCATCTGAGCGCTTGGTTGTACCGTGCATTTCGGATCGCCGCTCGCCATCTATGTTCGTCGATGAAGTCCACTTCCTCACGCCATAGTTGTTCCTGCATAGAGTCACCGAAAGACTGGACCCGTGGTGAGCCCATAATGATTTCCGGGGGAAGACAAGCTTCAGCCCCGTAGACCAGGAAGAACGGGGTCTCCCTGGTAGCTCGGTTGGGTGTGGTTCGGTTCCCCCATAGTACACATGGAAGCTCGTTAACCCAACTTGCACCATGCTTTTTTAAGCAGTCATAGGTGTGTGTCTTGAGTCCCCTGAGGATTTCTGTGTTTGCCCTCTCAGCTTGGCTGTTGCTCTTGGGATGAGCTACAGACGCAAAGCAGAGCTGGGTGCCAATGCCCTCGCAATACTCTTGGAAGAGCCGACTTTTGAACTGGGTCCCGTTGTCCATAATGATATGGTTTGGGACCCCAAATCTATAGATGATCGACTTGAGGAAGGCAACAACAGCACCCTGGGTGATACTGACCACAGGGGTGGCCTCTGGCCACTTTGTGAATTTGTCGATAGCGACTAAGAGGAAACGGTACCCGCCGACAGCCCTGGGGAATGGTCCCAGGATATCCACCCCCCATACGGCGAATGGCCAGGAGGGTGAAATCATTTGCAGAGCCTGAGCCGGTGTGTGTATCTGCTTTGCATGGAACTGACATGCTTTGCAGGACTTTACCAACTCAGCTGCATCCTGGAGAGTGGTTGGCCAATAGAAGCCATGCCGGAAGGCCTTACCAACTAGCGTGCGGGATGATGAATGACTTCCGCACTCACCTCCATGGATCTCCACGAGCAGTTCACGACCCTCCTCCTGGGAGATGCACCGCATGAGAATGCCATTGGTGCCACGACGGTATAGATCCCCTTCTACCACCATGTATCGTTTAGCCAACTGCACTATGCGCTCTGCAAACACATGATCTTCAGGAAGGATATTTTCTTTCAGGTAGTCCCGGATCTCAGAGATCCATGCATCGGGACCACTCTAAGCTACTGGCTGTGGCGCTAAGAGGTTGGCAGGACCCTCTGTAGCACACACAATCCTTGGTGGGTTGTGCAGATGGAACGCCACCGGGACCGCTAGCTTCGAGGTGCTAGTCTCGCCCCCTTCGCCCGATTCAGCAGGCTGGGCGGTAGGTCTCAGCAGCCGTCTCTCAAAGACGCTCTCGGGCACGGGTGCCCAAGTTGATGCCCTCGTGGAGAGTTCATCTGCTGCTGAGTTGTTAGCCCGAGGAACATATTGCAGTTCTAGAGCAATGAAATCCTTCTCCAGCTTCCTTATGTGGAGGAGGTAAGCTACGAGCCTGGGCTCGTTGCAGCTACATTCTCCGCGGACCTTCTTGATAATCAGCTGGGAGTCCCCCTTCACAAGGAGCTGGCGGATCCCTAGGGATAGTGCCGCAGACAAGCCGAAAATCAGTGCTTCATACTCTACCATGTTGTTGGTGGCCTTGAACTCAAGGTGCACCATGTACTTCACTTGATCTCCGCTTGGGTCAATGAGGACCACTCCAGCACCACCACCCTGCTGGCGGGCGGATCCGTCGAAGAAGAGCGTCCAATGGGACTCGGTGAAGACCGGAGCCCTAGGCTCCGCAGGTGTGGGGTCTGAATCGGGATCCGGACCCCCAGGAGCACTCGGGGAAGGGGTCCATTCCACGATGAAGTCAGCCAGGACCTAGCTCTTGACAGCGTGGCGAGGCTGGAAGTCCAGTTGGAACTCGGCAAGCTCCGCTGTCCACTTGGCGATGTTGCCCATGGCGTTAGAGTTGTGGAGAATGGCCTTTAACGGGAAGGAGGTCACCACCACAACTCTGTGTGCCTAAAAATAGTGGCGCAACTTCCTAGACACAACAAGTATAGGATAGATAAGCTTGTGCGTCTCAAGGTACCTGGCCTTTGCCTCATGGAGGACTTCGCTGACGTAGTAGACTGGCTTCTGGATGGTTCGGACCCCTGTGGCTGGTTCTGAGCTTCCATCACCATTATGGTGGTCAGACCACCACCTTCTCCTAGGGGAACTTTTTGACTCCCCTGGGGATGTTGTGCCGTCCTTTCGGCGACCAGCACCATGCTCACCACCTCTGTAGCCACTGCAATGTATAAGTACAACGGCTCCCCTGGCTCTGGAGCTACTAGTATTGGTAGGGACACAAGGTGCTGCTTTAACTCTTGAAAGGCTCGTTCTGCCTCTTTGATCCAAGAGAATGGGCCAAACTTCCGCAATAGCTTGAAGAAGGGTAGTGCCCTCTCGGCCAGTCTTGAGATGAAGCGGCTAAGGGCGGCCAGTGACCCCGTAAGCTTCTGGACGTCCTTGATTCGGGCCGGAGGCCTCATTGTCTCAATTGCTTTGATCTTCTCTGGGTTTGCTTCAATGCCTCGGTGCGAAACCAGGAATCCCAGCAACTTCCCTGCGGAGACACCAAAGACACACTTTTCCAGGTTCAGCTTCGTCCGTGTTGCCCGTAGCTTGTCAAAGACCAGGGTTAAGTCTTCCACTAGGGTCGACCCTCTCTTAGTCTTGACCACGATGTCATCAACATATACCTCTACCTTGTCCCTAATCAGGTCACCAAAAGTTTTACTCATCGCCCGTACAAATGTTGGCAAGGCGTTTTTCAGATCGTAAGGCATTACAACATAACAGTAAAGCCCATCCACATTTACAAAAGCGGTATGCTTCCTATCTTGCCTAGACATCTGGATCTGATGGAAACCAGAGTAAGTATCTAGGAAGGACAGGAGGTCGCACCCAGAGGTAGAATCCATGATTTGATCTATTCGTGGGAGTGGATACGGGTCCTTGGGACAGGCCTTATTGAGGTTGGTGTAGTCGATGCACATCCAAAGCTTCCCATTAGCCTTGGGAACGATGACTAGATTGGCCAACCATATTGGGTGATGGACCTCTTCGATGAAGCCAGCGTGCAGCAGCTTCCGGACCTCCTCACGGATGAAATCCTGCCGCTCAATGGACTGTCTCTGAGGCTTCTAACTCACCGGTTTGGCGTCAGGGTGGATCTTCAGATGGTGCTCGATCACCTCCCTAGGGATCCTAGGCATATGCGACGGTTCCCATGCGAATACGTCGGCATTTGCCTAGAGGAAGGCGACGTGCGTGATTTCCTATTTCTCCTCTAGATTGCCCATGATGCGAGTGGTCTGGGAGGAATCCCCGCTGAGCCGGATGGTCTTGACGGGGATGCCGTCTGCTCCAGATGGTTGCACCTTAGGCACCTTGGCAGGCGTCTTGGTACAGGAAGTTGAGGGGTCCCTCCCCCCGTCATCCGGGCGAGCGGCTTCTGCCACCAGGGCGTGCAACTTCTCAACAGCTGCAAGCGCAGCGGGTCGGTCACCCTGCACGGTGAGGACCCCAACAGGGGACGACATCTTGAGGACCAAGTACTCGTAATGGGCAATGGCCATGAACCGGTATAGGGCCGGCCTGCCAATGATGGCATTGAAAGGGAGGTTAACCTCCGCAACGTTGAGCTGGATGTTCTCAGTGCGGAAGTTCTCCTCAGACCCGAATGTAACCGGGAGTGTGATGCTCCCAAGGGGATACACCGGTTGAGGGCCCACTCCGGAGAATTGGCGAGAAGGTCCCAGTCGGGATCCTGGGATCTGCAGCTGCTTGAACGCAGCATGGCTCATAATATTGAGCCCAGCCCCACCATCAATCAGGACATGATGCAGCTTCATGTTGGCGATGATAGGGGCAGTGAAGAGTGGTAGTATGCAAGCCCCTGCCATGTTTTCGGGGCAGTCGGATGCCCCGAAGGAGATAGTGGTGCTCTGCAACCGTTGATGTGGGGCTGCCTTCGGGACCCCTGGGGTCGCCGAAAGAACCTCTCGGCGTTGGGACTTCACGTTCCTACGGGAGGTAAGCTCCCACCTTTTGCCATACATAACGTACAGCTTCTTGCGGTGGTCGTTGTCATCACCGGAGTCGGAGTCTCCAGTGAGGATGTCCTTGAGGACTTGCTCGGGGGGCTGATACCCAAGGTCCCGTTCTCCCGCGGCTATGTCACCTTCGTCGACCTTCTCCTTGCTAGGCCGGCGCCGAGGCGGCGAGCCATCCCTGGAGGCCTGCTCACGCCACTCGCTGATGCGCTTCGTGAGCTTTAGGATATCTCGGCATTTCGAGGCACTATGACGACTATTGGGGTGGACAGGGCATGACCCACTGTCACTTCCCTGTTGCCGTGGGTGCTTGCCGCGCTCGTCCCGACCCCCAGCCACAGCTGCGGCGACCAGAGCACCAGACTGCGGCTTATCATGACTGCGGTTCTTCTTTTTCTTGCCACTGCCCTAGGTGGTGGCACCTGAGCCGCCCGTCTGGGTAACTACGGTCTGCGGTGCTGAGTGCCATGCACGACCCTCAGCAGCTCTGGCACATTTGTCGACCAGAGTGAAAAGCGTAGTGACGGTTTCCATGTCATGCGTCGCCAATTTCTCCAACATCTTTTTATCACGTACCCCATGTCGGAAAGCAGTGATAATGGAGGCATCGGAGATGCGAGGTATAGTCCCCCATACCTTGGTGAAACGAGAGATGAAAGCCCGGAGAGTCTCCCCGGGTTCCTGCCTCACTGCATGGAGATGAGCCTCCACGCCATGCTACTGATAAGCACTGGCGAAGTTTGCTGTAAACTGTGCACAGAGCTCTTCCTAGGAGTAGACCGACCCCGGGGTGAGGTTCATGAGCCAGGTCCGGGCCGGCCCGGTCAAGGCTACATGGAAGTAGCTTGCCATTACAGTAGTGTTTCCACCAGCTGCCTTAATGGCGGTGACGTAGACCTGCAAGAATTCCGACGGGTTCGATGTACCGTCGTACTTCTCCGGCAGGTGTGGCCAGAACTTGGGTGGCCAAGTTACCGCGCGGAGATGATCTGCTAGTGTGGCGCAGCCCACGCTGACCAATGGGACACCCGCCTAGATTTGGGCATCCCTTGCAGTGAAGTCTTGGTAGAGGTTGCGTCCCTCGAAGTTTTGCTGGTGCTCACGCGCCCTCTCCAGAGAGACTCGAGCATCCTCGCCCGCATGCCTGCGGTTGAGTTCTGCCCGCAGGTCGTCAGTCTGTGCACCCCTCACTGAGGGTGAGCGCACAGATGCCGACGCCTCGCATTGACGCCGGAATGATCGAGGCCTGGACATGGCCGAGCAAGGATGGGCCATGCCGAGGAGTCGGTCGACATCTTTGCGCCATTGCCTCATGGCCCCCGGCGAGGCCTTGGAACTTGGAGGGAGACGTAGCAACTCCCTGGCCGCAGACAACGCCCCACCAGGAGCAGCCCTTGACAGAGTCTTGGATGTCTGCGCGGGCGTGTGCTGCCGCGCAGCGTGCATAGCAGCAGCACCAGGCGCAGGGCAGTTGGAGCCTCGTGGCATGGAAGATGCTGCCCCTTCCTCCATCAGGAAGTCCTCGAAAGACAAGTCGCGGTGCTCGACGATCTGAACCATCGTGTCGAGCAAGAAAACAGGCGAAAAACCTAAAGCTAGACCCCCTACCTGGCGCGCCAAATGTCGAAGGGAAAATCCTCCGGCCGGGTGGCGGAATGCACCCGCCCTAATCCTAAGATGAGGAGGGGGCCTAAGCGTTTGCCTGTTTGGTGAATCTCGGGTGAACACAAGAGGACTCGAGGGATTATAGTCGTTCAGGCTGCTGGAGCGTAATACCCTACCTGCACTGTGTGTAAGTTGTATTGAGTGTGTCCCTTGTAACGCTGTGTGCCTTCCCTTTTATAGTTTAAGGGATGCACATACAAGGATGCTGAGCCCCGACATGCGGGCCCAGGAGCATAATGGAAGAAATACATTATGTGAATTAATGCTGACAGCACACCAAGATCTTTACTGGACGCTGTGTTGCTCCCTCTGTCTTAGTAACACATGAGTAATCAGCGGGAGTCATGATGACTATAGTCCATGCTGCATTGATAGGTAGTAACCCTTTTCTTGGAAACGCATGAGTAATGGTGAGTCATTGCCCTCGCTATGGTAACGTGTGAGTAACTGCACGGCCCACGCAATGTGGACTGGGCACGTCGTCTATCACTGGAATGGACAGATGCACATCTTATCCGTAATGAATGCAAAGATGCGCGTAGTCTAGAGGATTTATGCCAGGCTCGACCCGTTGGCTTACGCCGCGTGTAGTAGGCCACGTGGCAGCATCGGGTCTCCGCCTGGGCGGGGAGCAGGAGTGTTTGTGATAAAGTGCGGATCCCACCAGATCAGGTCTAGACACGTGTCGGCTCTGGACCCCCGCCTGAGTCTTGATTAAGGCCCACGTATGTTCTGTCCTGGAACCCTGGGACCTCACTGTGGGCGGCCCGGACCCCATACGGGGGCTCCAGATCCCATTCTAGGGGTCCGGTTCGCACACGTGGAGGTCCTGGACCAAACTTGGGGTCCCAGACTGTATATACAGGGGTCCAGCGCCTTCCCATGGGGGTCCGGACTCATTGGCGATACCTCAGAGTATGTCACTTTCTCTGGACACATGGTGGCAGCGGACCCACCCATGTGGTGGGGTCAGGTGCTGTTGCTGGCCCAGAGTAGTCGCCCGAGGCTGGGGCGAGTCATGGCCTGGTCCCACATACAACTCTTTTACCACGCGACTAAAAAGAGTCGCGTGGGTACTGCGTCTTTATACAGTAGTAAGGGGTACCCTAGTTTCAGGGTACCGACATGGTCGATGATAGGATCTTTACATTACTTATGTGCATCTTGACCGGATATTATGCTTTTTGTATGCATGTGTGCAAGGTTCCAGGCAAATCCTAAGGAAGTTCACCTTAGGGCCATGAAAAGAATCATGTGATATTTAGTTTACACTCCTAAGTTTGGGCTTTGTTACCCTAAGGGATCTACCTTTGATCTAATTGGGTATTCCGATGCCGATTATGCCGGATGTAAGATTGGTAGAAAGAGCACATCAGGGACTTGTCAGTTTCTGGGAAGATCCCTAGTGTCGTGGGTTTCAAAGAAGCAAAACTCCATAGCTCTTTCCACCGCCGAAGCTGAGTACATTGCCGCAGGCCATTGTTGTGCACAATTACTTTGGATGAGGCAAACCCTTAGGGACTATGGCTACAAATTGAGCAAAGTAACTCTCCTATGTGATAATGAGAGTGCAATCCGCATGGCGGATAATCCCGTTGAACACAGCCGCACTAAGCACATAGACATCCAGTATCACTTTCTAAGAGATCACCAACAAAAGGAGGATATCAAAATTGCTTATGTTAACACCCACAACCAATTAGCCGATATCTTTACCAAGCCACTAAATGATAAAACCTTTAGCACACTTAGAAATGAACTAAATATACTTGATTCTCGGAACTTTGATTGAAACATTGCACACATAGCTAATTTATATACCTTTGATGATATCTCTTTCATTTGGTGCAAATGCATATTTCTTATTCTTCTTGTGCCAAGACTACGACTAATGTGTTTTCAAGTGTATTTCTGTACTGAGTCATAGATTGGAAGGGAAATGGAGTTTTCGACAAAGACAAGGCTTACACTCCAACTCTGACGATATTATTTACCCTTTGCCGTTACTCCTACAACTCTCATGGTATAACCCTTCACTCATATTCATTTTACCATGTGTGAGAAAGTATTAGGCCCCATAAGGGGAGAAAATAAGAGAGGGCTCTCAAGTTCTCCGTTTTTGGCGCTTAATGCCAAAGGGGGAGAAAATATTAAGCCCAAAGCAAAAGAACCGCACCACCATTTCAAAAAAATTCGAAATGAATTTTTTAATTGGTAAATTTCAACTGGTGTATTTTAAATTGGTATCTATCTTCAAAACTTCATATTAAGTATGAAAGAATTTCAATTGATTTAATTTCACTTCATATCTATTTCAAAACCCACTTGAAAGCTAAGGGGAGAATTTCATTCACGGGGGAGCTTTTACTTAGTCAAAGGGAAAGTATTTGAAACAGGGGGAGGAATTTCAAATCCTATAAATGCTTCTTGCAATCATATTCCTATACCTTTGACTATTTGCAAAAGTTTTTGAATAGATTTCCAAAATACATGCAAAAACAAAACTAGTGGTGCAAATGTGGTCCAAAATATTAATAAAAGAAAGGCAAACCATTCACTTTTATTCATATGTTGAAAATCTTTTATTAGCTTAATTCCAAGTAACCTATGCACATTCATCTCAATTGCAAACTAGTTATATTTCTACATTCATTATTTGCGTTGGTTTGTGTTGGCATCAATCACCAAAAAGGGGGAGATTGAAAGGGAAATAGGGTTAACCATTTCCTATAATTAATTTTGGTGGTTGACGACCAACACAAACACATGGACTAACTATTTTGTCTAGAATTCATGTATTACAGGTGCATAAGGTTCAACATAAACCAAGAAAGAAATCAAGTTAGGGATACAATTTAATTGGAGCAAAAGGACTTGAGTGTGCTGGAAAATGGTGCACCGGACAATGTCTGGTGCGCCAGCCTGGTGCCCCCTCGAACTAGCCACTCTCGGTAAAATGGAGGCACGCTCCACTATAATTCACCGGAATGTCCGGTGAGCCAGCGGAGCAACGGCTCTCTGCGCCAACGGTCGACTCTGCAAAAGCAACAGTGCCGCGACAGAGTCAGAAGCGCAGAAGTCAGAGGGCAGCGGACTATCCGGTGCAACTAGAAGACAAAGGTCTCCAACGGTCAACTGCTCTGAACCCTAACGGCTGTGCTGACGTGGTGTGCACCGGACAATGCATAGTGACTAACCGATGGTGCACCGGACTGTCCGGTGCGCCCATCGCCAGCAGAATTCAACCAACGGCTAGAAGTGGTTGGGAGGCTATAAATACCCCCAACCACCTCATTCACTCCTACCCTAGCATTTCTGAGTTCTCATTCATTGCAAGAGCAAAAGCCCAACACTCCAAGACACAATCAGAGCAATGAATCCACTCAAAGTCCCAAAATCAACTTTAGTGCATTAGGGCTTGTGAGAGGATCACTTGTGTTCTTTGTTGCTCTTGTCGCTTGGTTTGGCCTTTTATTTTTCCCTTCTATTTCTCAAGTGACTTGTAATCGAAGCAAGAGACACCTAAGTGTGTGGTGGTCCTTGCGGGGTCTAAATGACCCGAGAGATTAAGGAAAAGGCTCACTCGGTCTAAGTGACCATTTGAGAGAGGGAAAGGGTTGAAATAGACCCAGTCTTTGTGACCTCCTCAACGGGGACTAGGTTCTTTGGAACCGAACCTCGGTAAAACAAATCATCGTGTTCACTCGCCTTGATTCTTGTTTGATTTATTTTCCCCTCTCTAACGTTTCCTTGCTAGTGTGAATTTGAGTTGGCTCCTATACGTCATCTGTAATCATTGAGCAACTCCTAGCAACAGAGATATTCTTTTGGACCTGAATTGAATTCTAACGCTAACCCCTGACCTTAGTGTGTGTTTAAGTTTATAAATTTCAGGTTTCGCCTATTCAGCCCCCTCTAGGCGACTTTCAGGTTCCACCAACAGTTGTAACGACTCGAGGTGAAACCCCTGCTGCAAATATTGTATCACCGAGTGCAACTACTACAGAGCAAGTCACTTCACCTTCTGCACAATTTGGCTCTTCTGAGTCGGTTGCATAGGAGAGCTCACATGACATTAGTAGTGTTGCGCCAAGTGACGCACCAATGCAGGAGCCCCAGAACAAACTAGAACTAGAAACAAGTTTAAGAAGGTCTCAAAGGTCTAGACGATCTGCGATTCCTGATGGTTATGGAGTTTACACAAGTGTAGACATAGAAAGCGATGAGATTTATATGTGCGAGGACATCGATGCAGAAGG
The DNA here is from genome assembly GCA_029449295.1 of Zea luxurians. Lineage (NCBI taxonomy): Eukaryota > Viridiplantae > Streptophyta > Magnoliopsida > Poales > Poaceae > Zea > Zea luxurians. Next base: position 113,280,386 of record JAOPSE010000009.1, on the reverse strand, counting down.
TGATCCCACTACATATGAAACAGCTATGAGAAGCGCAAATTAGTGGGTCTAGAAGACCAAGCATGACTCCAAAGGGAATATAGAAAGATATAAGGACCTGTGGTCAAGGCGTTCACATAGTGAGAAGGCATTGACTACCATGAAACCTTATCACATGTCCTAACAAAATATTCATTTTGGATCATTATGGCATTAGTGGCTCATTTGATCTAGAGCTCCATCAGATGGATGTAATGACAACATCACTAAATGGAGAGTTAATTGAAAACGTGTTCATGGCACAACCAAAGGGTTTTGTCGTGAGCAGTAGAAGAAAAACAAGGAATGTCACTTAAGAAGGTCCATTTATGGATTAAAAATTGCCTCGAGACAGTGGTACATCAAGTATGATCAGACTATCAAAAAGTTTGGTTTCGAGGAAAACAAGGAAGACAATTGCATTTATGCGAAGTCTAAGAAAGGAAAGTATATCTTCCTTGTTCTGTATGTCGATGACATACTTTTAGCTAGTAGTGACAAAGATCTACTGGAGGAAACAGAAAGTTTTCTTTCCTCGAACTTCGATATGAAAAACATAGTAGAAGCCTCTTATGTTCTAGAATAGAATTTCACAAAGATAGACATAATGGAGTATTAGAACTCTCATAGAAGTCATACATAGAAAAGTACTAAAGAAGTACAATATGCATCAGTGTAAGGCCACGTCTGCCCCAATAGTCAAGGGTGATAAGTTTGGGAATCATCAGTGTCCCCAGAATTAGTGTCAGAAAGATCAGATGAAGTCAGTACCATATGCTTCTACTATCAGAAGCATTATGTATGCTCAAATATATATTCGCCCTGACTTAGAATTTACTACTGGGATGTTTGGGAGATATCAGATCAACCCAGTGTAACACCCGGTTTTAAGGGACAAAGCCGGGTGCATCTCATACATGCGCCAAAAGACAACATATATAATCACAGAGTGTATAGAGATAAATGTCACAATAATCAGAGTACTTAATACATAGCGGAAGTCTTACAGAATAAAAGATAAATATAGCAGGATCCAAAATCTATCCTTGGCGCCAGAAAGTCAACTGGGAGACGCTACCTAGGTCGAATCAAACTCCCCGATGTGTGGCTCCTCTTGAACCACCTGTTCTTCTCCTGTGGGGGGGGGGTGTGAGACAGCAAGAGTGAGCTCACATACGTTCATAGCTCAACAAGTCATGGGGAATAATGTGGCATGAACTCACCAAAGGTGGGAGTTCATGAAGTGTAAGGCTAATCAATGAAGTAAAGGCTGAGGCTGAGCATTGCTTTTATAAGTTGGTCAAAATTTTATTAGCAATTACTAAGTGTAAGTAAATACCAAACCTTAATAATAATAAAGAACAGTAATAGTAAAATAATCCCAAATGCGATGCAAATGTCAAAATTGAATTTAAGTTCCATAATTAATCATGTGAGGGTCCGAGCCGCTCATGACCGTGAGCACGGCTAGTATACTAGTTTTACACTCTGCAGAGGTTGCGCATCTTTACCCACAAGTCATGTTACCCATCTGCCAAGGGGTCATGAATCCCATTCCACTAGCTTCAGACTACCCGCTACAGTTTATAGGAAGCTCCAGTGCAGGGTTCTTGCCGACCGCCATCACAGCAAAATCAAACAAGGACCTCCCTACACTGACCACTCCCCTACTGCCCTTGCCCCTTTCGGGTAAGGTAGCCCTCCACTAGCTTTCCTAGTTAATCAGCCAAGGGCGTCCCATTAAACCCTTGTGGTAGCACTGTTTTCCCGGGTGGTTGCTCCATGTTCCCATTAATTTTGTCAGCGTTTCGAGACCGGGGGGTCCCTAGGCCGACGAGTGAGTGTGCCGCGTGCCCCAGCCCAGATGGGTCGAGCGCATGGGCGAGCGCGAAGGGGGGAAGAGCGAGGTGGCCGGAGCCGGGTCGTGAGGGAGGCGGAGATCCCGCGGCCTTCGTGTTCGTCCCGCGCCCAGGTCGGGTGCGCTTGCAGTAGGGGGTTACAAGCGTCCGCGCGGGTGAGGGGAGCGAGCGGCCCCAAGAGAGCGCCTGCCCCTGCCCTCGTTCCCGCGAGGCCAACCTTCTCTAAGAAGGCCCTGGTCCTTCCTTTTATAGGCGTAAGGAGAGGATCCAGGTGTACAATGGGGGTGTAGCAAAGTGCTACGTGTCTAGCGGGGGTGAGCTAGCGCCCTAAGTACATGCCAATGTGGCAGCCGGAGAGATCTTGGCACCCAGCTGGTGTGGCGTCGTGGCTGTCGGAGAAGCAATGGAGCCTGGCGGGGGGACAGCTGTCGGAGTGGTTGGGCCCTTGCTGACGTCCCCCTGCTTCCGTAAGGGAGCTGAGAACCGCCGTCGTCATGGGTCCAGCGGGGCGCCATCATTGCCTATCTGGCGGAGCTAGCCAGATGGGACGTCGGTTCTGTTTTCTGCGGCCCGAGTCGGCTCGGGGTAGGGTGATGATGGCGCTTCCTGTCGACGTGGCGGACTTGTGCCCTAGGTCGGGCGACGTGGAGGCTCCTCCGAAGCCGAGGTCGAGTCTGTCCTGCATGGCCGAGGCCGAGCCCGAGCTCCTGGGTCGAGCGAGGCGGAGGTCATTCGGCAGAGGCCAGGGCGGAGTCCGAGCCCTGGGTCGGGCGAAGCGGAGTTCACCGTCTTCTGGGGCCTTAGCCCGAGTCCGAGCCCTGGGTCGGGCGGAGCGGAGTTCGCCGTCTTCCGGGGCCTTAGCCCGAGTCCGAGCCCTGGGTCGGGCGGAGCGGAGTTCGCCGTCTTCCGGGGCCTTAGCCCGAGCCCGAGCCCTGGGTCGGGCGGAGCTTCCTATGGCGCTTTTGGCCAAGCCTGGCCGCCCGTCAGTCTCACTCTTTGCGTTAAATGCCCCAGTGACTTGGTCGGTCGGCGCAGTGATTTAGTCAGGGTTGCTTCTTAACGAAGGCAAGGCCTCGGGCGAGCCGGAGATGCGTCTGCCGTAAAAAAGGGGGCCTCGGGCGAGACGGAAACACCTCAGGGTCGGCTGCCCTTGCCCGAGGCTAGGCTCGGGCGTGGCGTGATCGAGTCGCTCGTATGGACTGATCCCTGACTTAATCAAACCCATCAGGCCTCTGCAGCTTTATGCTGATGGGGGTTACCAGCTGAGAATTAGGCGTCTTGAGGGTACCCCTAATTATGGTCCCCGACAGTAGCCCCCGAGCCTCGAAGGGAGTGTTAGCACTCGCTTGGAGGCTTTCGTCGCACTTTTTTGCAAGGGGACCAGCCTTTCTCGGTTGTACTTTGTTCCGGTGGGTGCGCGCGAGCGCACCCGCCGGGTGTAGCCCCCGAGGCCTCGGAGGAGTGGTTTCACTCCTTCGAGGTCTTAATGCCTTGCGTAATGTTTTGGCTGGTCTGGCGGTTCCCTCATGCGAACAGGCCGTAGCCCGGGTGCACTGTCGGGGCCCAAGTTCTCGGGCTGGTATGTTGACGCTGTCAACGGTTCGGCCGGAGCCGGGTTTGCGAGAGCAGCCCCCGAGCCTCCGCACAGGGCGAGAGGACGATCAGGGACAGACTCGGCTTTTTTACATACGCCCCTATGTCGCCTTTCCGCAAGGAGGAGGGGGGAGAGCGCCATGTTACCCTCGATGGGCACCGAACATGGTGTCTCCGGTGAGCTGCAATCGGGTAATCCGAGTGGACGTCCGTGCCCCGTTCGTTGGGGGTCGGCTAGGGGCCCGGAGGCACGCCCAAAAGTACCTGCAGGTGACCTGCCGGACCCGGTCCCCTGGCGACGGGGTCCGAGGGCTCGATGCATCCCTCCGATGGGATTCCATTACAGGATCGTTCCCGCTGGTCTCGGAAATGTCCTAGGGTACCTCGGGAGCGCAGCCCGAGCCTTGGTTATGTATCGAACGTACCCCTGGTCATCCCTCGCTCGGTGTCTGAGGCGACTGTGAACCCTTCGGGGGGCCAGCCTTCGAACCCCTGATCAGTAATGGGCGCGGAGCCCGAGTAGCCTGAGGCGGTCGTGGAACCTTCCGGGGGGCCGACCTTCGAACCTCTGACCAGTAGTGGGTGTCGGGCCCACGCGATCTGGGGCGGCTGTTGAACCCTTCGGGGGGCCAGCCTTCGAACCCCTGATCAGTAAGGAGGCTCGGAGCCTAATTCCTTCACGGGGAAGGATCCCTTTGGGGGTATTCCCTTTCCCGGTCCCTGTTGCAAGAGATAGAAAAAGAGAAAAAAGGGAAAAAAGGATATGAATTTGAACGACGTGGCGTACCTCTTTTGGTGTGGTCGTTTTGGCGAAGGCGAAACGTCACCAGCTGCTTCCGCCAGAAGCGCCGCCTGTCGAGCCGCGGAGTTAATGCGCCGGGGCGAGTAGTTGGCGAGGCTGCCGTTGCGCGTGCGCGAGCCGTTCGAGGAACGGGTCACGGGCGCGTCGTCTTCATACCGCGAGAGGGGGTTCTCTCGCTGCCTCCGGATGGGACGTGAGCTTGGCTGACGGCGTGACCGCTGCTCTCGCGCACCTGCCACCGTCATTACTGCCGGCCCACTTTTGACCGCGTTTGACCGCTACGTCAGGCTGGCGCTGCTGGGTCGCGCGCTGGGTCGCCTCGGGTCGCGGTATTGGTTCCGCAACCGAGGAGGTGCGGTGGTGGCGCAAGTGGTACAGTTGCTTGCACGCAGCATCCGGCGCGCCGGTCGCGCGACGCGTGGGCTTGGACCTCCGTGCTGGCAGGTCGGGAGTCGGAGAGGCGCGGCCACTTGGCATGGTTGCATGCCGTCTACATGGCTGCCTCCTCCTTTCGCCCGTTGGCCTGGGAGCTCGGGCGGGATTCCCGGAGAAGTCCCTGACAGCGATTGCCCGGGCGTGGTGATGACGTCGTCCTTCGGAGCGGAGGCCCTCGGACCGCGTCGCCGTCCGCGGCTAGGTCGGGCCTCGCCGAAGGTGCCGTCGATGCCGAGGGTGTCGCCGCCCCCTTCCAGCGTCAAGACCCGAGCCTGCAGGATCAGATTGTCCTGTAGCGTGGGCCTTGTGCGACCGTCGAGGCCAGAACACACACCCTTGTCGCGTGTTAAGCTGCGTCTCTCTTCCTCTTGTTTCGAGTGTCTGGACTTTTTGTCGGTAACAGGGATGTTTGTGCGAGCGAAAGTTGCTTCTCGCGGAAGGTGATGAGTGAGGTATCCGTATCCCGGAGGCGTGGGAGTCCCTCGGCTCGGTCGGCCTTGCCGCTTACGCGCACTTTTACTCGTCCATGAGGCCCTATCACCGACTTGGTCGAGAAAACTCGAAGAATCGCTTCGACAGAAGGGCTTCCGAACGTAGAGACTTGTTCGATCCGCGGAGTCACCTTATCCGAACGCGAGTTACTTATCGCAGAAGGTGATGAGTGAGGTATCCGTATCCCGGAGGCGTAGGAGTCCCTCGGCTCGGTCAGCCTTGACTGCTTACGTGTACCCCGTCGTTTCCAGGACCCACTTTTCGAAGTAGTCAAAAAGCACGAAAGATATTCTGGTAAAAGAGATTTTCTGTTCGAGGAAAATTTTGACGCAGAGGGGGTTTCCCCCCTTTTAGCCCCCGAGGGAGGGTCGGGCTTTGCCGAGGCGAGGCCGACCCTTCCTTGTTGACTAAACTTTGCGTGGGTGCGAGGTATATGAACAACTTGGAAACATCTTAAGGGTAGAAACGACGTAGCTGTTGGATGTTCCAAGCGTTGCCGTAGACCTCGCCTTGACTGTTGGCCAGCTTGTATGTTCCGGGCTTCAGAACTTTGGCGATGACGAATGGTCCCTCCCAGGGGGGCGTGAGCTTGTGCCTCCCTCGGGCGTCTTGCCGCAGCCGAAGCACCAGGTCGCCCACCTGGAGGTCTCGGGGTCGAACCCCTCGGGCGTGGTAGCGTCGCAGGGACTGCTGATACCGCGCTGAGTGTAGTAAGGCCCTGTCCCGAGCCTCGTCCAGCTGGTCCAGCGAGTCTTCTCGGCTAGCTTGGTTGCTTTCATCGTCGTAGGCCCTCGTCCTCGGGGAGCCGTATTCCAGGTCAGTGGGCAAGACGGCCTCGGCCCCGTAGACCAGGAAGAACGGCATGAAACCCGTGGCTCGGCTCGGCGTCGTCCTCAGGCTCCAGACCACCGAGGGGAGTTCCTTCATCCATCGCTTGCCGAACTTGTTGAGATCATTGTAAATCCGAGGCTTGAGCCCTTGTAGAATCATGCCGTTGGCACGTTCTACTTGCCCATTCGACATGGGATGAGCTACGGCGGCCCAGTCTACCCGGATGTTGTGATCCTCGCAAAAATCCAAGAATTTTTTGCCGGTGAACTGGGTGCCGTTGTCGGTGATGATGGAGTTCGGGACCCCAAAGCGATGGATGATGTTGGTGAAGAACGCCACCGCCTGCTCGGATCTGATGCTGTTCAGGGGTCGGACCTCGAGCCACTTGGAGAATTTGTCGACGGCGACCAGCAGGTGCGTGTAGCCCCCGGGCGCCTTCTGCAGAGGGCCGACGAGGTCCAGACCCCACACAGCGAAGGGCCAGGTGATGGGTATCGTCTGCAGAGCCTGAGCGGGCAGGTGGGTCTGCTTCGCATAGAATTGGCACCCTTCGCAGGCGCGGACAATTCTAGTGGCGTCAGCCACCGCCGTCGGCCAGTAGAAGCCTTGGCGGAAAGCGTTCCCGATGAGGGTTCGAGGTGCTGCATGATGGCCGCAAGCCCCCGAGTGTATTTCCTGCAGGAGTTCCTGACCTTCGGCGATGGAGATGCATCGCTAGAGGATGCCCGAGGGGCTACGGTGGTAGAGCTCCTCCTCATCGCCCAGCAAGACGAACGACTTGGCGCGTCGCGCTACCCGCCGAGCCTCGACTCGGTCGAGGGGCAGTTCTCCTTGGCGGAGATATTGCAGGTACGGGTTCTGCCAATCTTGATCTGGCGTGACCCCGCTCCGCTCCTCCTCGATGCGCAGTGCTTCGCCCTCAGGGGTCGAGGGTTCCTCGGGCTGAACCGAGGATGGCTCGGGCTAGGCCGACGTCACCTCGGACGGGGCCGAGGGCGTCTCGGGCTCGGGCGTGTCGCCGATCTTGACGGAGGGTTGGTGCAGGTCCCGGGAGAAGACGTCCGGGGGAACCGTCGTTCGCCCCGAGGCTATCTTTGCCAGCTCGTCCGCAGTCTTGTTGTAGCGCCAGGCGATGTGGTTAAGCTCGAGCCCGTAGAACTTGTCTTCTAGGCGTCGAACCTCATCACAATAGGCCTCCATCTTCGGGTCACGGCAGTGGGAGTTCTTCATGACTTGGTCGATGACGAGCTGCGAGTCGCCGCGAGCATCGAGGCGTCGGACCCCTAGCTCGATGGCGATTCGCAATCCGTTGATCAGAGCCTCGTACTCAGCCACATTGTTGGACGCCGGGAAATGGAGGCGGAGCACGTAGCGCAGGTGTTTCCCGAGGGGCGAGATAAAGAGCAGGCCCGCGCCGGCTCCCGTCTTCATCAGCGACCCGTCGAAAAACATGGTCTAGAGCTCCGGTTGGATCGGAGCCGTCGGCAACTGGGTGTCGACCCATTCGGCTATGAAGTCCGCCAGTACCTAGGACTTGATGGCCTTCCGAGGGGCGAACGAGATTGTCTCGCCCATGATTTCCACCGCCCACTTTGCGATCCGTCCCGAGGCTTCTCGGCACTGGATGATCTCCCCCAGGGGGAAGGATGACACCACAGTCACTGGATGAGACTCGAAGTAATGTCGCAGCTTTCGCCTCGTCAGGATCACTGCATACAGCAGCTTCTGGACTTGTGGGTAGCGGATCTTGGTCTCGGACAGCACCTCGCTGACGAAGTAAACTGGCCTCTGAATGGGCAAAGCATGCCCCTCTTCCTGCCTTTCGACCACGATCGTGGCGCTGACCACCTGAGTGGTAGCGGCGACGTAGACCAAGAGGGCTTCTCCATCAGCTGGGGGTACCAAGACGGGCGCCTGGGTGAGGAGCGCCTTCAGGTTCCCGAGAGCTTCCTCGGCCTCGGGAGTCCAAGTGAAGCACTCGGCCTTCCTTAAGAGACGGTACAGGGGCAGGCCTCTTTCGCCGAGGCGCGAGATGAAACGGCTCAAGGCCGCGAGACATCCCATGACCCTCTGTACGCCTTTTAAGTCCTTGATGGGCCCCATGCTTGTGATGGCTGCGATCTTCTCCGGGTTGGCTTCGATGCCCCGCTCGGAGACGATGAATCCCAAGAGCATGCCTCGGGGCACCCCGAAGACGCACTTCTCGGGATTGAGCTTGACGCCCTTCGCCTTGAGACACCGGAATGTCACTTCAAGGTCGGAGAGAAGGTCGGAGGCTTTCCTTGTCTTGACTACGATGTCATCAACGTAGGCCTCGATCGTGCGACCGATGTGTTCGCCGAACACATGGTTCATGCACCGCTGGTATGTTGCACCCGCGTTCCTCAAACCGAACGGCATGGTGACATAACAGTACATGCCGAAGGGCGTGATGAAAGAAGTCGCGAGCTGGTCGGACTCTTTCATCTTGATTTGATGATACCCTGAGTAGGCATCGAGGAAAGACAGGGTTTCGCACCCTGCAGTGGAGTCCACGATTTGATCGATGCGAGGTAGAGGGTAGGGGACCTTCGGACATGCTTTGTTGAGACCAGTGTAGTCTACACACATCCGCCATTTCCCCCCTTTCTTCCTCACAAGTACAGGGTTGGCAAGCCATTCGGGATGGAATACCTCTTTGATGAACCCTGCTGCCATCAGCTTGTGGATCTCCTCGCCTATCACCCTGCGCCTTTCCTCGTCGAATCGGCACAGAGGCTGTCTGACCGGTCGGGCTCCGGCCCGAATATCCAGCGAGTGCTCGGCGACATCCATCGGTATGCCGGGCATGTCCGAGGGACTCCACGCAAAGACGTCGGCGTTTGCGCGGAGAAAGTCGACGAGCACTGCTTCCTATTTGGGGTCGAGCCCGGAACCGATCCGGATCTACTTGGAGGTGTCGCCACTGGGGTCGAGAGGGACGGCCTTAACCGTCTCCGCTGGCTCGAAGTTGCCGGCATGTCGCTTCACGTCCGGCACCTCTCGGGAGAGGTTTTCCAGGTCGGCGATGAGGGCCTCGGACTCGGCGAGGGCCTCAGCGTACTCCACGCACTCCACATCGCATTCGAACGCGTGTTTGTACGTGGGACCGACGGTGATGACCCCATTGGGGCCCGGCATCTTGAGCTCCAGGTAGGTGTAGTTGGGGATGGCCATGAACTTCGCGTAGCATGGCCTTCCCAACACTGCGTGGTAGGTTCCTCGGAACCCGACCACCTCGAACGTCAAAGTCTCCCTTCGGAAGTTGGAGGGTGTTCCGAAGCAGACAGGAAGGTTGAGCTGTCCGAGGGGCTGGACGCGCTTCCCAGGAATGATCCCGTGGAAGGGCGCAGCGCCTGCTCGGACGGATGACAGATCGACGCGCAGGAGCCTGAGGGTCTCGGCGTAGATGATATTGAGGCAGCTACCCCCATCCATCAGGACCTTGGTGAGCCTGACGTCGCCGATGACGGGATCGACGACGAGCGGGTACTTCCCCGGGCTCGGCACGTGGTCGGGGTGGTCATCCTGGTCGAAGGTGATGGGCTTGTCGGACCAGTCTAGGTAGACTGGCGCCGCCACCTTCACCGAGCAGACTTCCCGACGCTCTTGCTTACGATGCCGAGCCGAGGCATTCGCCGCATGCCCTCCGTAGATCATGAAGCAGTCGCGGACCTCGGGGAACTCTCCTGCTTGGTGACCTTCCTTTTTGCCGTCGTCGCGGGCCCTGCCACCCTCTGCGGGTGGCCCGGCCCGGTGGAAGTGGCGCCGAAGCATGACGCACTCCTCGAGGGTGTGCTTGACGGGCCCCTGATGGTAGGGGCACGTCTCCTTGAGTGCCTTGTCGAAGAGGTTGGCGCCTCCGGGGGGCTTCCGAGGGTTCTTGTATTCGGCGGCGGCGACAAGGTCCGTGCTGGCGGCGTCACGTTTCGCTTGCGACTTCCTCCTGCCTTTCTTCTTGGCGCCGAGCGGAGTAGACGCCTCGGGAGCATCTTCCGACGGGCGGCCCTGGGGCTGCTTGTCCTTTCGGAAGATGGCCTCGACCGCCTCCTGACCAGAGGCGAACTTGGTGGCGATGTCCATCAGCTCGCTCGCCCTGGTGGGGGTCTTGCGACCCAACTTGCTCACCAGGTCACGGCAGGTGGTGCCGGCAAGGAACGCGCCGATGACATCGGAGTCGGTGATGTTGGGCAGCTCGGTGCGCTGCTTTGAGAATCGCCGGATGTAGTCCCGAAGAGACTCTCCCGGCTGTTGCCGGCAGCTTCGGAGGTCCCAGGAATTCCCGGGGCGCACGTACGTGCCCTGGAAGTTGCCGGCGAAAGCTTGGACCAGATCCGCCCAGTTGGAAATCTGCCCCGGAGGCAGGTGCTCCAACCAAGCGCGAGCAATGTCGGAGAGGAACAGGGGGAGGTTGCGGATGATGAGGTTGTCGTCGTCCGTTCCACCCAGTTGACAGGCCAGGCGGTAGTCCGCGAGCCACAATTCCGGTCTCGTTTCCCCCGAGTACTTTGTGATAGTAGTCGGGGGTCGGAATCGGGTCGGAAACGGCGCCCGCCGAATGGCCCGGCTGAAGACCTGCGGACCGGGTGGTTCGGGCGAGGGACTCCGATCCTCCCTGCTGTCGTAGCGTCCCCCACGCCTGGGGTGATAACCTCGGCGCACCCTTTCGTCGAGGCGGGCCCGACGGTCGCGATGAGGGTGCTCGTCGCCGAGGTGTCCCGGGGCCACAGGCGCGGTGTTGCGCGTGCGCCCGGTGTAGACCGAGGCTTCCCGCATGAGTCGGGAAGTCGCGGCACGAGGTTCCGAGGGGTACCCCTGCCTTCGGGAGGCAGAGCTCTCGGCCCGCCGGGCCGTAGCGCCTTCCAGGAGATGCTTGAGCTCTCCCTAGATTCGCCGACCCTCGGTGGTTGATGACTCCGGCATCGCGCGGAGGAGCATCGCTGCGGCGGCCAGGTCCTGACCGGTTCCGCCGGATGCGGGTGGCGGTCTGTCCCTGGCATTGTTGGCGATGCGGTGCTGGAGACCTTGGGGCAGGTGACGTATTTCTCCGGCCGGGGGCTGGCCCGCCCATACCTGCCCGACGTCCCGGCGGATTGCCTCGAGCGCTCCTGCTCCCTCATCGAGCCCGGCCTGCGCCCCGCGGACTTGCTCGAGCTGTGGGTCGTGACCCCCCGCCGGAACGGGGACCACAGCTAGCTCCCGCGGGATGTCGGCGCGAGGCGCTGGCCTAGGGGGATCACCATCCTCCGGCATGCCGAGACAGCTGCCTCCGGAGGGATCCCCTAGCTCGACGTGGAAACATTCGCGGCTCGGGCCGCAGTCCTTGTCGTCAAGGCTGCGGCTGCCGTCGGAACAGTCAGAGAGGCAGTAGTTGCATGCGGTCATGAAGTCCCGCATGGCACTGGGGTTGCCAGATCCAGAGAAATCCCAGCAGATGCTGGGGTCGTCATCTTCCTCGGACCCAGAGGGTCCGTAGGTCGAGACGCCCGTCAATCGGTCCCAAGGCGACCGCACACGAAACCCGAAAGGGGTTGCACTCGCCTCAACGTGAGCGCCCGCCAGAGCGAGGTCACTAGGCGGGTTGAGGTCGAGTTGAAATGACAAAGGATGGGAATCAGCCGGTACCTTTTGGTCGACGAGGAGCGACGAAGTCACATCGGGGGCTGATCGCGCCGTCGTCCTGGGTGCGAGGGCGACGTCCTGCAGGCCCTCCGTGAGCGCGCTGGCGTCGTCCACTTGCTCGGGGTCGGCGTGTCGCGGGGGGACGGCGCTCGCCTTCGCCTCAAACGCGAGGGTGATGCCCGACGCGTCCTCCGTTGGGGCGCTGGGGATGTCGATTTGCTCGACAGTCGACTGAGCGCAGCCTCCCGCTCGGCCCTGGTTGCCCCGCCTCCTCCTCCGATGGCGAGGGAGAGGATGGGGCGAGCTCGAGAGTTGTCCTTCCCCCACGCGGGAAAGACATCGTCGATTCCGCCGCCGGCGGGCGGGCTGTCCGCCACCATTGTCGCTGTCGCGCGGCGGTGGAAGGAGTATCATGTCGTAGCTGCCGTCAAAAGACATGAACTCGAGGCTCCCGAAACGGAGCACCGTCCTGGGTTGAAGAGGTCGTTGGAGACTGCCCATCTGGAGCTTGACGGGAAACTGCTCGTCAACACGCAGCAGGCCCCTACCTGGCGCGCCAACTGTCGGCGTTTCGAGACCGGGGGGTCCCTAGGCCGACGAGTGAGTGTGCCGCGTGCCCCAGCCCAGATGGGTCGAGCGCGTGGGCGAGCGCGAAGGGGGGAAGAGCGAGGTGGCCGGAGCCGGGTCGTGAGGGAGGCGGAGATCCCGCGGCCTTCGTGTTCGTCCCGCGCCCAGGTCGGGTGCGCTTGCAGTAGGGGGTTACAAGCGTCCGCGCGGGTGAGGGGAGCGAGCGGCCCCAAGAGAGCGCCTGCTCCTACCCTCGTTCCCGCGAGGCCAACCTTCTCTAAGAAGGCCCTGGTCCTTCCTTTTATAGGCGTAAGGAGAGGATCCAGGTGTACAATGGGGGTGTAGCAAAGTGCTACGTGTCTAGCGGGGGTGAGCTAGCGCCCTAAGTACATGCCAATGTGGCAGCCAGAGAGATCTTGGCACCCAGCTGGTGTGGCGTCGTGGCTGTCGGAGAAGCAATGGAGCCTGGCGGGGGGACAGCTGTCGGAGTGGTTGGGCCCTTGCTGACGTCCCCCTGCTTCCGTAAGGGAGCTGAGAACCGCCGTCGTCATGGGTCCAGCGGGGCGCCATCATTGCCTATCTGGCGGAGCTAGCCAGATGGGACGTCGGTCCTGTTTTCTGCGGCCCGAGTCGGCTCGGGGTAGGGTGATGATGGCGCTTCCTGTCGACGTGGCGGACTTGTGCCCTAGGTCGGGCGACGTGGAGGCTCCTCCGAAGTCGAGGTCGAGTCTGTCCTGCATGGCCGAGGCCGAGCCCGAGCTCCTGGGTCGGGCGAGGCGGAGGTCGTTTGGCAGAGGCCAGGACGGAGTCCGAGCCCTGGGTCGGGCGAAGCGGAGTTCGCCGTCTTCCGGGGCCTTAGCCCGAGTCCGAGCCCTGGGTCAGGCAGAGCGGAGTTCGCCGTCTTCCGGGGCCTTAGCCCGAGTCCGAGCCCTGGGTCGGGCGGAGCGGAGTTCGCCGTCTTCTGGGGCCTTAGCCCGAGTCCGAGCCCTGGGTCGGGCGGAGCGGAGTTCGCCGTCTTCCGGGGCCTTAGCCCGAGTCCGAGCCCTGGGTCGGGCGGAGCGGAGTTCGCCGTCTTCCGGGGCCTTAGCCCGAGCCCGAGCCCTGGGTCGGGCGGAGCTTCCTATGGCGCTTTTGGCCAAGCCTGGCCGCCCGTCAGTCTCACTCTTTGCGTTAAATGCCCCAGTGACTTGGTCGGTCGGCGCGGTGATTTAGTCAGGGTTGCTTCTTAACGAAGGCAAGGCCTCGGGCGAGCCGGAGATGCGTCTGCCGTAAAAAAGGGGGCCTCGGGCGAGACGGAAACACCTCAGGGTCGGCTGCCCTTGCCCGAGGCTAGGCTCGGGCGTGGCGTGATCGAGTCGCTCGTATGGACTGATCCCTGACTTAATCAAACCCATCAGGCCTCTGCAGCTTTATGCTGATGGGGGTTACCAGCTGAGAATTAGGCGTCTTGAGGGTACCCCTAATTATGGTCCCCGACAAATTTAATGATCTTAACATGAACAGTAATAATAACATGATAATAACAGATTAATCATGAATAGTGTTTCTCCATACCCAATCCACATAAAGCAATAGCAAGTACTACCCAAAAATATTTCAGGGGTGAACAAGGTATAGAGGTAATCAAAACTGGGGTAACATAAAGGCTCCCATCAAAATTAACCTATGCAGATCATTAAAATTAATAAGAACATGGCTGGGAAAAGTAAGTGATCAAGGGCACAACTTGCCTGGCACTTGAGATTCAAGTTACTAGGGTAATTTTTCGGATCCTCGACCGCACTGCTAGTCGTAGCAATACAAGCAGACATGGTATAGACAAAATTAATCATCACACCAAACATAAGTACAAACTAAATAATAATGGTCTACGCGTTGCTACGAGATCGCGGGAATGAGAACTACTACGATCGGAGTTACTAGTAAGGAGTTATGATTTTATAGAGGATTTATGTGATTAAAATGTTAAACTATATTATAAATTGTTTAATATAAATCACATAAGAGGTTATTCTATAAATAATTCTCTCAACTTTAATCTAAGTTATAAATTGACCATAGATCATATTCTAGTAATCTATAATGATAAGCAGTTTAACCAGACTAACCACATCAGTTAGATACAACTCTAATTATAAAATAATGAGGCATGATATAATAAATATTGTTATTGCATAGTAGATATTTATACAAGACTAACGCCACTTAAACAGATCAAATCGGAGTTATCGACTTTAAGTTATGAATTTCTTGAGATTCTATGTGTTTTGTACAAGATTAAAGAGGATATAAATTTTAATGTGACTTCCATGTCAAAACAGTGGCATTAGATGATAAACAATAATATTATAAAATTATAGAAATTGGAATAGACTCATTTGGACATTATATGAATTTTCTAAGGATTAAATAAGATTCTGGAATTGTTTTTATATAAGAAATTCATTTTATAAATCATTTTCTCCGATTTTCCATTCCCCCGGACTGCGCCTCAATTATTAGAGAAGACAGGGGCCTCGGCACAAAAATAACTAAGACACAGGCTAACCCGAGATGTACTGCGGGTTGATTTGGTGAATTCGCGAGGGTTCTTTTATAAAATGAGCGTGGTCGAGGGAAACTCCCGATCTGAGCCGTCAGATCAAAACAGACGGTCCAGATTAGATTTACCCCTCCGTGAACCGGTACGCAGCGCGGTCTCTCGGATCCAAATCCTACGTCCCTGCTTTAATGAAGCCCAGAGCGAGTGATTCACATCCGATCCCGATCGGACGGTTCCTGTTACCCCTATCTGAAACGCTACACAGTATCACATCCGGGCCATCAAAAGGAGATCTAACGGCACCAGGTTGTCTTCTACCTCCAGAATCCAGTAGCGACAGCGGCGATCCACACGGTGGCGCACACCGGCAAGTAGAGCACCCAGGGTCCTAAACCTAGATACGATTGAATTTATGCAGAGGTGTGGAGAAATATAATCTGATCGAGGCCATACCAACGGTTGGGAGCAGCAGAGGCGGATTGGCCGCGGTGGGAGGTGATTAGCGAGGCGCAGAGAATGCCGACGAGCAATTTGTCACCCGAGGCTTGTCCGACGCACGCAGCGGCGCCGCGACTTCCTCCAGCGCGCCTCCCGCGACAACCCTTTGTGCTTTGTGCACTCTACACTCCAACGTCAATGGTAGACGACGTCTACGACGAACTCTCCAATCCTGATCTCAATGCTGGCTCCCACTCAATCACCCTCTGCGCGCGACGTCCTTCCAGCACTCGGTTCTCGCACAGCGCCACGCGACCCAGGGGTAGCTATATGGACAAGCGGCTGGTATTCGTATTCTTATACGGCTGCAACTAGGAGGGTCCAGCGGAGAAGATAAGTCCGCTGCATGCCCCGGCTCCGGTAGAATAGGGCATGTGCATGAGAGTTCACGTGGGTGGAAAAAAACGAACTACGGCCAGTGCTTTCCCCATGCCGAAACAAGCTCGAGCAGTTGCAACAACTCGGCGAAGAATCCGGAAAGGAAGGGTCTGTTGCTACGTCCATGCAAGGTAGAAGATTCTGAACATGGGCCCTTCTTGTCAACAACCCAGGTCATGAGCAAGGGATTTTGCGGCTCGGCTAGAAATACAAAAAAAACGTGGGCTATGGTGCTATATGGAGATTAGGCTGAGTAGACATCACGGGTAGGTCTTCATTTTTTTTTCTATTTTTCAATTCCATTTTAAATACACAATCAAACTCCATTACGATGTAAATACAGTGCCGGTCCTGATATTTTAGAGGCCCAGGGCAAGATTTATAATGGAGACCCTTGATAATATTAATTATTACGCATAATCATAATGCACATATATATTATTAACAAATATTTATGTATATTTAAAAACGGTGTTCATGTTAAATACAAAGTAACTAATATATAACCTAACTTAACATATCATAGAAAAATGCGGCATATATATTTGTCCAGATGACTTAAAAGGTTACCTCGAATAGTAATTAAATGGATATTATGTGTTATGAGATCAATCGATCAGGTCATGTTAGTTTTGTGTTCGCTATGTAGGGTAAGACGAAAGCGCAGTCGTACCCAATGTCGTGTGTTGGCTACCGAGAGGAGAGAGCACGACCGCCTGTCTGTCTATGAATGAGAGTCTAGGCAGATGGGACTGAGACTACGAAGTACTACTACTAGAATATAAAAATCAAAATAGATGGGCTACATCTAATTCTCCTTACTTGTTACTGCTGTGTTGTTGACTTATAATTAGTTCTTTAAAAGTTCTATAGAGATAACAGTCATATATATATAATACGCTATATGTCTATATATATGTACTGTTATTTAGTATTTAAAATGAGGCCCTATTAATCTGGGGGCCCTGGTCGGGGGCACTGCTCGACCCCCGCCAGGGCCGGCACTGTGTAAATATTTATTTTAGATATATTTATTAATTGTTTTATTAATTTATTAGGCAAATATTCCAAATATAAATTATACACACATTATTCTTTATAGGAGGACATTGTTTCGAATGTGTGATGGAATTATTTTTTTACTTCAAGATGGATATCCAATCGCTATTTACTTTAGTGGATTTTTAACATATAACCTTTCCCGCGAGTTGCTTTTGTTCAAATATTTTAAATTATTATCTATTTATGTAACTCACGAGAGGAACACTTCTCATCTTATCGTCATTTTATTATTTATTTGCTTTGGTTATTTGGCTAGCTTACTCCCTTTTTCATTGAACATTCATAAGCCTGAGAAATTTCCAAAAAGGTTTCAAAATTTCTCAAAGCACAATCTTAAATTTATTTATTTAGTATTATTATTTTTTTCTTATACACATTTTGGACCTTACACCCAGGCATAGAACACTATTAAGCAGTTAAGAAGGCTCTAATGTACCTCCAAGGTACGAAATAGCCTCATGCTAGCAAACAGAAGATCTAGTTCCCTACTTCGAGGTATGAATTTACTATCTCTGGGAAGTTATTTCTTATAAAAGTTGCAAACAGACAGCGAGAGCATCATCGACAATGTACACTGAGTTTGTAACCATGCATGAGGCAAATGGGCAGGCAATATAGATAAAGAAATTCGTACCTGGATTAAGAGTGGTTGAAAGCATATTAAGACCGCTGTGAATTTACTGTGAAAATGAGCCAGCGGTATTTTACTCCTATAACAAAAAGTCATGTGGCGCTGCCAAGTTCATTGACATTTAGTGTTATGTCATTAAGGAGTAGATTCAGGATCAAACCATAAAAGATGAGCATAACAGAAGATAGCAGATGCTAGCGTATCTGCTCACAAAAAGGTCTTCCACCTAACGTGTTAAGACAACACGTAGTTGGTATGGGTTTAAGGGAGTGCCTATGATCTTGAATCACATGGGCTACATATTGCAACCTAGTAAAGTATCCTTCCGTTCTGAAGCAGGGGAGCATGTTGTAGTCAATGAGTGCGGTGATACTTAATTGGTCATTGTAACGCATTGGTCTCTATGTGTAAACTTGTCAAGGGAGGGAATCCATAAAAGTTGAGTGTAAGGAATGTAGAGAACAAAGGGGAGATTGTTGGGTGTGTCCTCTATAGCTGGTCATCAGTGATCGGATTGGGCTAAACCCAACTATCTATCTCCTTAAACGGGCCTTTGATTGGGAGGGCCCACGCTAACCTCGGTTGGAGCCTCCGGGCACATGATGCTATAAATATAAGACTAAGGGTCACAAGAAAAACTAACGCTAGTACCTCGCCCTAAAACCCTAGTCCCTAGAGGCCCCCATCGCCTAATCGTCGGAGTGCCTAGAAACACGACAACCAACTGTGGCTCGGATCTCGATGCCTGCTACTTCTCTGTAGGGCAACGGAATGAAGACGGTAACAGCGACGACTCTCCAACAACAAAAAAGGTGTGTTTCCCTGTTCCTCTCAGTAGATCAGATCTACTCGTCATCGAGGTTTTACTTCCAGTTACGGATTGATATTCTAGGGATTTAGGATTCGATCCTAGAAACCATAGAGTCTAACATATCTATCTTCTATACTATAAAAAGTGAAAGAATTATATTTTATCTCAAATTTTTTGCCCACCTAGATCAGGACCGTTTAAACCCATCAAATATAATCGTGTTCAATCTGACCATAGTTAGATTGAGACACATATTTGGATATATGTCATGTAGCAAGGTTATTAAAACATGATTATATTTTTATTTTCAATTATTAGTACATGTATATATTTACAATATGTTTTTTATATAAAACAAATAGATATGATGTGCAGTGCTAGAAGCCAAAATGCTTTATACCAAGTGAATCGGATTCAAATCCTCCACACTCTATTTTTTTGATATTCTGTGAGGAGAAACGCAAGAAGAAACTCACGTACTCCCTCTGGTTTCTTATTAGTTGTCGTTTAGGACAGCGACACAGTTTCCAAAATATAACTTTAACTGATATTTTTGTTAAAATATAAATAAACTCTTAATATATTTGTACTTTCATAAAAGTACTTGGTAAGAAAAATCCGTACGTATAAACATTAGGTTTCAAAACTAAATACTCAAACTTTATCGAAAATAACAACTAATAGCGCACCGGAGGGAGTAGTCACATTTAAATATAGTAGAGATATGTGGATATGTGTACTCTTTTCTTTGAATATAAGAAAATCCACACTTTCTTAAGTTTGATATATATGAAGCTTGGTTAGGGTCGAAGCATCTCCAAAGAGATCGATACTTCATTAGCCTTTTGTCTCATTCGTTTGATTGCAATGCATATATTGCATGAAACCGATAGGTTACACTACACCAAAACCAGCATAAAGTTAGCCTTAAACTTTTAGGAAGTTAGATAAACCCTCGAAAGTAAAGTGATCCCATCGAAAGTTAGGCTCTCGAAAACATTTTGTCAGAAGTTAGCTTAACTTCCTAGAACCCTCTAGAAAGTGCGCGAGGATGAAGTTCACATGAGCTAACGGCGTAAGGTAAAAAAATAACTTCATAGAGGGAAGCTGTAGGAAGTTAACGGGTGCGTCTAACTTCCTAGAGTACGCCGTCGGAAGTTAGCAGCCTAAAGGTTGTACGAAAACTCTAGAAAGCTAAGTAACTTCCTAGAGGCTATCGTCGGAAGTTACACTAGTAGAAAAGAGCTCAAAGCCTGCGACACCCATAAATTATCACTGGCGGTTTCAGTTACCGCGCGCCAGTAAAACAAACCAGGTGGGCCCGGCTTAGGAACCGCCAGTGGAAACCTATTTCCACTGGCGGTTATCTTAACACAACTGCCAGTGGAAATAGGATATTTCCACTGGCGGTTGGTGTAACAGAACCGCCAGTGGAAATCTAGTTTCCACTGGCGGTTCTGTTACACCAACCGCCAGTGGAAATATCCTATTTCCACTGGCGGTTGTGTTAAGATAACCGCTAGTGGAAATAGGTTTCCACTGGCGGTTTTTCAAGCCAACCGCCAGTGAACTATGTGTTATAAATACCCCTCTTCCTCCCCCCGATAGGAGCTGTACGCTCGCAGCCAACTTCCATTGGAGGCGATTTTGGAGGTCCAGATTTCACAAAATACAAGGGGGGAGGTTTTGGTCTTCATTTTTTGGAAGAAGGTGGATAAGAAAGGTTGGTTTATGTTTCTTTGTCAATTTTTGTTCATTCTTGCTCAATTTTAGCCACATTTTGGATCTAGGGTTTTACATGTGAGAGAGAAGAGTATAGCTAGGTTATTTTCTCTATTTCCTCAAATGAGGTTGCTTAAGATGGTTAGATTTTGTCTATTCCCTCTCCTTTTTCATGTTTAGTTCTCAAATTAGTTTATCCATGACACATATTTAGTTGCTTAATGAATGGTGAATGTGTTGTATGGAGAGGGAGGATGATAGGTTTGGTAATTAAGATTGTTTTTATTAATTGTTATGAAAGGTTGGTTTAATTATGTTTCAATTGCCAATTATTGTTCATTTTTGCTCAATTTTAACTACATTTTGAAACTAGGCTTTCACCATGTGTTAGAGATAGGTTTGGGTATTAAGATTTTTTGTTTATTAGTTGCTAGGAAAGTTTGGCTTATGTTTCTTTTGCCAAATTTTGTTCATTTTTCCTCCATTTTAGCCACATTTTGGATCTAGGGTTTCACCATGTGTTAGAGATAAAGTAGTTAGGTTGCCTAATCCAACCGCCTATGACCTTTGTTGTATAAATACCCCTTCATCGTTCCCGACAATAACTGTGTAGCTCGCGCGCAGCCCAACATTCATTGGAAGGCCAGATTTCACAAAATACAAGGGGGAGGTTTTGATCTTTATTTTTTGGAAGAAGGTCGCTAAGAAAGGTTGTTCATGTTACTTTTGCCAATTTTCTTTATCCATGGTATATTTAGTTGTTAGGAAATATTGGTATATGTTTCTCTTGCCAATTTGTGTTCTTGTGTGTTTTATGTTACTTTTTTTACAGGTGATGATGGAGAGGATATCCTGGATGTATAACTTATCAAGGCTAGATCCATCATACATATCTGAGGTCCATAGGTTTATTGTTGTCGCTACGAACCATGCTTTGAGAACAAAGACAAAGCACATATATTGTCCATGCATGGACTGCAAAAATGCTGTTGTATTTGATGACACAGAACAAATCATATCTCATCTGGTATGCCGAGGATTTGTGAAGGATTACATAATTTGGACAAAGCATGGAGGGTAGCTCTTCGCTTTATACAGCTGGAAACCCTGCGAACATCGACGATAGCTTTCAGTTCGTTCACGAGACACAACAACCTCTTCCACAGAGCGAACATGTAGTGCCAAATGTTACTGATCATGGTTACGCTGGAGGAAATGAACGTGAAAGAACCCATGTTCTGCCAAATGTTATGGACGAGGAAGATGCAGAGTTGTTAGAGGCAATGTTGCGTCGTCATACAGATCCATCGATGTTCTTCATGAAAGGTATGGAGTCCCTGAAGAAGGCAGCAGAAGAGCCTTTGTATGACGAGTCTAAGGGTTGTACCAAAGAGTTCACGACGCTCTGGTCTGTGTTAAAGCTGTTGTTGTTAAAAGCTAGACATGGTCTGTCTGATGCTGGCTTCGATGCGTTCTTGAGTATTGTCGTAGACATGCTTCCAAAGGAGAACAAAGTGCCTGCTAACACGTACTATGCAAAGAAACTAATCAGTCCACTCACTATGGGCGTGGAGAAGATCCACGCGTGTAGAAATCACTGTATCCTTTATCGAGGTGATGATTATAAAGACTTGGAGAGCTGCCCATAGTGTGGTGCAAGTAGGTACAAGACCAATAAAGACTATCGAGAGGAAGAGTGTGTTGCATCTGTGTCTAAAGGGAAGAAGCGAAAGAAAGCCAAAAAGAAGACTTCAAAATCCACAAGCAAAGAAAAAGAAGAAGTAGACTATTATGCGCTCAAAAAGATTCCTGCTTTGGTGATGTGGTACCTCCCCGTCATCGATTGATTGAGGTGTTTGTTCGCTAACCCTGAGGATGCCAAACTTATGAGCTGGCATGCTTCTGATGAGCACAAAAACGATGGGAAGCTTCGACATCCAGCCGATGGGAAGCAGTGGCAAGATTTCAATGAGAACCACCGAGACTTTGCCGATGAACCAAGAAATGTTAGGCTCGCACTGAGTACTGATGGAATGAATCCATTTGCTGAAAGGAGCAGCAAGCATAGCACATGGCCAGTGATCCTCACCATATACAACCTTCCTCCATGGTTGATCCAGAAACGGAAGTACATTTTGCTAACCATCCTTATTTCTGGACCTACACAACCTAGAGTTGATATGGATGTATTTTTAGAGCCCTTAATGGAGGATATGAAAATATTGTGGGTATCGGGTGTTCAAATGTTGGATGAGTATCGTAAAGATGTATTCACGATGAGAGCAATTATTTTTGTTACAATCAACGATTACCCTGCACTCTTCACATTATCAGGCCAGTTTAAGGGAAAGGTTGGCTGCACAGTATGCATTGATGGAACTGCTTACGTGTCCCTTACTGCATCTAAGAAGATAGTGTACATGAGGCACATATGCTTTTTATTGGAAGGACACAGGTACCGCATGCAAAAGATGGATAAGTACTTTGACAATAATGGTGAACTACATTCTACTGCTCCATCGGGTAACAATAGAGGTCATAGAGTTTTTGAAATAGTCAGGAATATCAAGTTTGTTTTCGGGAAGAAGACAAAAGACGGAAAAACAAGGAAGGATGCCAAACCAGCTTCGAGGGCTATATTCAAGAAAAAGTCTATTTTCTTCGAGTACTTACCTTACTGGAAAGAGTTAGATGTACGGCATGCGATCGATGGTACGCACATTCAGAAGAACGTGTTTGAAAGCATAATTGGCACCTTGCTAGACATAAAGGGCAAAACAAAAGAAGGGCTCAATACACACATGGACTTGGTAAATTTAGGCATAAAAAAGGAACTACATCCTGTTCTTCAAGAAAATGGGAAGTACCATCTCCCAGCAGCAAGCTACAATCTCAATGTAGATGAGAAACATGCGATGTGTGTTTGGCTTAAGAATTTGAAAGTCCCATCCGGATTCTGCTCTAGCATACGGAGTATTGTATCAATGAAAGACCTGATAGTCACCAACTACAACTCACATGATTGTTATGTCATGCTGACTACATTCCTACCTATTGCCATCAGGATAAATCCTTTGTTTTTAAAGATGGCAATCACACGGTTGTGCTACTTTTTCAACAGAATTTCACAAAAGGTAATTGACCGCGATGAGTTGGCATCTCTTCAGGAATTCGCAGTGGAGACAATATCACAGTTTGAGATGTGTTTCCCTCCATCGTTCTTTGATATTATGGTGCACCTTGTGGTGCACTTGGTGCCACAAATAGAGGCATTGGGTCCTATGTACTTGCACGAAATGTGGACGTACGAGCGTTTCATGTCAATACTGAATGGCTATGTATCAACCCGTGCTCGTCCCAAGGCATCCATGATAGAGGGGTACTGTACCGAAGAGGCCATTGAGTCCGAAGGTCCATTCTGCAATAGTATCCTAAAAGACCAGGTTGCAATAGGTTTGCCTCTGTCACGACACGAGGGTAGATTGTATGGAAGCGGGAGGATGGGACGAAAATCTTTCATCCCACTAGATTACAATACAGTACTTGAGGCACATCACAGCATCCTACATCAGCTAGCGATAATAGAGCCATTTATCCAACAACACATCAATGAGCTTCACGAGCAAAATCCTGGGCATACGGCTGATTGGGTAATGAAGCAACATAAGCAGCGGTTCAACACATGGCTAATGGTGAAGGACATTCCACGTGGAGAAACAATAGAAGAACAAACCATCAAGGGGTTGGCATCTGGACCATCACGCTAGGTCACAACATGGCAAACCTATGATATTAGTGGATTCACATTTTGTACCAAGTCCAAGGACAAAAAGAGCATGTCACAAAACAGTGGTGTTCGATGCGAGGCCATAGATGATGAAACTGGTGAGATTATTACATATTTTGGCTTTATTGAGGACATATGGGAACTAGACTATGGTACATTTCAGATCTCGGTTTTCCGATGTCAATGGGTTGAAGACAAACATGTCACGGTAGACAACTATGGGGTCAAAGTTCTTGATCTAAGTAAGGTAGGTTACAAAGATGACCTATGGATCCTTGCTAATCATGCTGCACAGGTCTTCTATGCTGAACAGATCATTTGTAACAATGAGAAGAAAAGCACTGACAAACAGAAGCATGTAGTTTTTCCTGGAAAACAACAAGCTATAGGAGTTGATGGTGTATCTGATTTAGAGGATTTTAACCAGTTCAACGACATGTCTCTTTTCATAGACCATCCAACCAAGATAAGGAACGTTGAGCGAAGCATCCCACGCAATTCGATGCCCTGGGTACGCCACGATGGACAAGGCAGAACAATAGCTCCCTAGATTATATAATTGTCATGTAATTGATTATTGTTAGGACATGTCATGTAATTGATTATTGTTAGCGACAAACTGAAGCATGTAATTTTACATGATTTTCTAGTGACTTTCTAGAGAGGAGAGGGAGAGGGAGAGAGAGCTATTGTTGCCTCTTCCTCATCCTCCAACCCCACCTCTTCCTCATCCTCCACCACCACCTTGGCTTTCTTTGGAGTGCTGCCGTCAGAGGAAGCCGTGGTCTTTTTCCCGGTCATGGTTTATCACCTAGAACGCGAGGTAAAATAAAAGCAGGGAGGACTATTCGACTAATATATATATATATCAGGTAGTAAGAAACAAGCATCTTCAAAGAACATGCTGTGAAAGAACTTGGAAAGATGTTTACCAGATCTGATACTTGTGAAAGAACTTCACACCAATGGTGACGAGAGACGCGAAGCCAGGAGACAACATAGTATTTAAACACTGCTAGAACGGGCATTCTAGTGACTTTCTAGAGAGGAGAGAGAAAGGAGAGAGAGAGGGGGAGAGAGCTATTGTTGCCTCTTCCTCATCCTCCACCACCACCTTGGCTTTCTTTGGAGTGCCGCTGTCAGAGGAAGCCGTGGTCTTTTTCCCGGTCATGGTTTATCACCTAGAACGTGAGGTAAAATAAAAGCAGGGAGGACTATTCGACTAATATATATATATATATATATATATATATATATATATATATATATATATATATATATATATATATATATATATATATATATATATATCAGGCAGTAAGAAACAAGCATCTTCAAAGAACATGTTGTGGAAGAACTTGGAAAGATGTTTACCAGATCTGATACTTGTGAAAGAACTTCACACCAATGGTGACGAGAGACGCGAAGCCAGGAGACGACGTAGTATTTAAACACTGCAAGAACGGGCATTCTAGTGACTTTCTAGAGTGGAGAGAGAGAGAGGAGAGAGAGAGGGAGAGAGAGCTATTGTTGCCTCTTCCTCATCCTCCAACCCCGCCTCTTCCTCATCCTCCACCACCACCTTGGCTTTCTTTGGAGTGCCACCGTCAGAGGAAGCCGTGGTCTTTTTCCCGGTCATGGTTTATCACCTAGAACGCGAGGTAACATAAAAGCAGGGAGGACTATTCGACTAATATATATATATATATATATATATATATATATATATATATATATATATATATATATATATATATATATATATATATATATATATATATATATAACAGGCAGTAAGAAACAAGCATCTTCAAAGAACATGCTGTTAAAGAACTTGGAAAGATGTTTACCAGATCTGATACTTGTGAAAGAACTTCACACCAATGGTGACGAGAGACGCGAAGCCAGGAGACGACGTAGTATTTAAACACTGCAAGAACGGGCATTCTAGTGACTTTCTAGAGAGGAGAGAGAGGGATAGAGAGAGGGAGAGAGAGGAGAGAGAGATAGGAGAAAGAAAGAAGAGAGAAAGGAGAGAGAGGAGAGAGAGAGGAGAGAGAGAGAGGAGAGAGAGGGAGAGATAGAGGAGGGAGAGAGGAGAGAGAGGAGAGAGAGAGGGAAGAGAGAGGAGGGAAAGGGGAGAGAGAGGAGCTAGGGAGAGGAGAGAGAGGAGAGAGAGAGGAGAGAGAGAGGAGAGGAGAGAGAGAGAGGAGAGAGAGAAGTAATATATAAATATATATATATATTATGTATACTAAATATATATTTATATACTTAATATGTATACAAATTTATATACTTAATATATGAATATATCATAAAAAATAATATACTAAAAATATTTCTACTGGCGGTTCACAACGAAAACCGCCAGTAGAAATGGCCGCCACAGTCTGTGGAAGGCATTTCTACTGGCGGTTCTCAATGACAACCGCCAGTAGAAATCATTTCTACTGGCGGTTGTCATTGTCAACCGCCAGTAGAAATATCTCCTATATAAAGGAGCGCGCGCGGGGCCGAAAATTTCGCTAAGTCTTTGGCGCCCAGTCTTTTACACTTCCCGCCGTCAGGCTGCCAAAATTTCGCCCCGGCGATCTTCTCCGCCGTGCGCCGCCGTCGTCCACGCCGTCGTCCCCGCGCCATAGGTACGTTCCCCTCTCTCTCTCCCTTCTTCGACTTCGATCGCTCGGGCACGCCGCCGCCGCCGTGCACGCGCCGCCGCCGTGCGCGCGCCGCCGCCGTGCGCGTGTAAACCCTAGGGCACGTGTCTCTGCAGAGAGTGAGAGAGAGGGAGAAGAGAGGAGAGAGGGAGAGGGAAGAGAGAGGAGGGAGAGGGAAGAGAGAGGAGGGAGAGGGAAGAGTGAGGAGAGGAGAGAGGGAAAGGGAAGAGAGAGGAAAGAGAGTGGAGGGAGGGAGGGAGAGAGGAGAGAGGGAGAGGGAAGAGAGAGGAGGGGGAGGGAAGAGAGAGGAGGGAGAGGGAAGAGAGAGGAGAGGAGAGAGGGAAAGGGAAGAGAGAGGAAAGAGAGTGGAGGGAGGGAGAGAGAGAGAAGAGAGAGGAGGGAGAGGGAGTGTATAGAAAGTATTACTGTACACCGAACGACATTTCCTCAATTTGTTTACTTAGTTGCCACTCGCACAAATGAGAAGCATGCATACAACGCCATTTCCTCTGCCATAGTTACCGTGTTACCGTGGTCATAATCGCAAGAGAGACATGAATGGCATAAAAAGTTTGGACGATACCCATAAAGAAGAAGATGATGGCCCAAATAGTTCAGTGGCAGATACGAGTCATCGTCAATAGCGCGCCACACACATTTCATAGAATTACGATGGTGTGTTGACTGTTGCCGATGCACATTTCGTAGAACTAGATGCTTGATTGTTGTCTGTTGATACGTTTAGCATTTATTTCTTGAATTGTGATTAGAATTAGCACATGATCCTTGATATGGTTTTTTAGTGAGACGCGGAAAAAAGACTAAGTAAAGAGATGCGGACGGGTGAGAAGGAGGACACACGGAGAGTAGCGGGCGAGCCTAGTTGGCACCCCTTCCCTTCACACAGCATGTGGGCCGCACATCAAGCGGCTGCCTACAACTCTCAATCTCTCTCTCTCTACGTCCTATACGACTCCTCCTATACGTTCTATACAACTCTCCATCTCTCCCTCTCTACGTCCTATACGACTCCTCCTCTCTCCCTCTCTATACGTTCTATACGACTCTCCCTCTCTCCCTCTCTATACGTTCTATACGACTCTCCATCTCTCCCTCTCTATACGTTCTATACGACTCTCCATCTCTCTCTACGTTCTATACAACTCTCCCTCTCTCCCTCTCTATACGTTCTATATGACTCTCCCTCTCTCCCTCTCTATACGTTCTATACGACTCTCCATCTCTCTCTCTACGTCCTATACGACTCTCCCTCTCTATACGTAACTCGATAATATCCGTATCACAATATTAGGGGTTAGGGTTAGGGCTAGGGCTTAGGGTTAGTGTTAGTGGTTAAGGGTTAGGGTATTTGTTAATATGAATTTAATTATTGCTTATGTTAATATGTGTTAATATGTATTTGTATATATATAGCTCAATGAGTTCTCCAATCAAGGACCAAGGATTAGGGCCCGACCACATGGACAAGAGTGTTGCTCAAGAACAATCCAGCAGTGAAGGATATGAAACGCCTAGCGACCCTTTTTCTACCACTAGCATAGATAGGGCCGCTGCGCGTGAGTTGCAACGTGACCCTACTTATGATCCACAAGACCATGAGGTAAATTACACATCCTTAATTTCGTGTGTGTACCTAATTAATTAGCTGATTTCACAATGTCTATTACACATGCATGATTTCTTGTGCATTTTATTACATGAATAGGAGGTCTTGTCTCAATTTCGTGCGATGCTTGAAAAAGTTGCGGCACGATACCAAGATGCACCGGAACCGACCCATGACGCACCGGAACCGACCCAAGGCGCACCAGAACCGACCCAAGGCGCACCAGAACCGACCCAAGGCGCACCAGAATCGACCGAGACAAACACCGAGAGGTCAAGGTAAAGGAAGCAGAGCGATCGGAACAGAGGTGACAGGGGGCTAAACAAGTTTCCTGACAAGACATATAAAATCGCAGACGTGAGCCCGAATGGTCAGCCCCTAGCTCCAGAAGAGGCACTGCCTAAGTTCCGAAATGCACTTGGGTTCTTAGTTAGAGATAATCTTGACATCACAATCCGATAGTGGAGAGATGATAGTCGCCTAGAGGGGGGGGTGAATAGGGCGAAACTGAAATTTACAAAAATAATCACAACTACAAGCCGGGTTAGCGTTAGTAATAAAGAAACGAGTCCGCGAGAGAGGGCGCAAAACAAATCGCAAGCAAATAAGAGTGTGACACGAGGATTTGTTTTACCGAGGTTCGGTTCTCGCAAACCTACTCCCCGTTGAGGAGGCCACAAAGGCCGGGTCTCTTTCAACCCTTCCCTCTCTCAAACGATCCCACGGATCGAGTGAGCTTTCTCTTCTTCTCAATCAACCGGGAACAAAACTTCCCCGCAAGGGCCACCACACAATTGGTGCCTCTTGCCTTGGTTACAATTGAGTGATGATCTCAAGAACAAGTGAGAAAGAAAAGAATGCGATCCAAGCGCAAGAGCTCGAAAGAACACAAGCAAATCACTCTCTCTAGTCACTATGGAATTGTGTGGAATTTGGAGAGGACTTGATCTATTTGGTGTGTCTAGAATTGAATGCTAGAGCTCTTGTAGTGGTTGAAAAGTGGAAAACTTGGATGGCAATGAATGTGGGGTGGTTGGGGTATTTATAGCCCCAACCACCACAAGTGACCGTTGGCTGGAGTCCTCTGTTCGATGGCGCACCGGACAGTCCGGTGCACACCGGACAGTCCGGTGCCCCTGCCACG
This sequence comes from Zea luxurians, assembly GCA_029449295.1. Classification (NCBI taxonomy): domain Eukaryota; kingdom Viridiplantae; phylum Streptophyta; class Magnoliopsida; order Poales; family Poaceae; genus Zea; species Zea luxurians. The sequence goes on along the minus strand of JAOPSE010000009.1, from coordinate 113,251,287 downwards.
TCATGGTTGCCGTTGGATTCTGACCGTTGGAGCTTCTGACTTGTGGGCCCTCCTGGGTGTCCGGTGCACACCGGACATGCACTGTTTGATGTCCGGTGCACCGGCATGGGCGTGCCTGACGACTGCGCGCGCTGCGCGCGCATTTAATGCACTGCAGGGAGCCGTTGGCGCCGCAGAGAGCCGTTGCTCCGCTGGTACACCGGACAGTCCGGTGCACACCGGACAGTCCGGTGAATTTTAGCGGAGCGGCTGCCAAGCGAACCCGAGGCTGGCGAGTTCTAGGGACGGTGTTTCCTTGGAGCACCGGACATGTCCGGTGCACACCGGACAGTCCGGTGAATTATAGCGCGCTGTCCACCGAGACATCCCGAGAGCAAAGAGTTTGGAAGTCGAAGTCCTCTGGCCGCACCGGACAGTCCGGTGCACACCGGACAGTCCGGTGCCTCCGGCCAGAGAAGCCCTCGGTTGTCTTGCTGCTCCTTTGTTGAATCCAACATTTGATCTTTTTATTGGCTGAGTGTGAACCTTTTGCACCTGTATAACTTATGCACTAGAGCAAACTAGTTAGTCCAATATTTGTGTTGGACAATTCAACCACCAAAATTATTTAGGAACTAGGTGTAAGCCTAATTCCCTTTCAATCTCCCCCTTTTTGGTGATTGATGCCAACACAAACCAAAGCAAATATAAAAGTGCATAATTGAACTAGTTTACATAATGTAAGTGCAAAGGTTGCTTGGAATTGAGCCAATATAAACTTATATGATGCGCATGGATGGTTTCTTTGTTTTTGACATATTGGACCTCATTTGCACCAAGAGTTTTGTTTTCGCAAATTCTTTTGTAAATACTTTTCAAAGTCTTTTTGTAAGATAGTCAAAGGTAAATGAATAAGATTTGTAAAGCATTTTCAAGATTTGAAATTTTCTCCCCCTGTTTCAAATGCTTTTCCTTTGACTAAACAAAAACTTCCCCTAAAATAATGTCTCCTCTTAGTGTTCAAGAGGGTTTTCCATTAATTTTGAAAACACTACTTGCTCCCTCTTTAGAACACAAAGAGATACCAATTTTGAAATTTATCATTGAAAATCATTAAATTTAAAATTAGGGTGGTGGTGCGGTCCTTTTGCTTTGGGCTCATATTTTCTCCCCCTTTGGCATGAATCGCCAAAAACGGAATCATTAGAGCCCATGAAGTACATTCTCCCCCTTTGGTCATGAAATAAATGAGTGAAGGTTATACCAAAGTTGGAGAGGTGAAGTGGAGTGACGGCGAAGGATGAGTAGTAGAGTGGAGTGGAAGCCTTGTCTTCGCCGAAGACTCCTATTCCCTTTCAATATACCTATGACTTGGTTGAAATACACTTGAAAACACATTAGTCATAGCATATATATCAAAAGAGACATGATCAAAGGTATATTTATGAGCTATGTATGCAAGACTAGCAAAAGAAGTTTCTCGAATCAAGAATATTGAGCTCATGCCTAAGTCGGGTAAAAGATTGTTCATCAAGCGGCTTGGTAAAGATATCGGCTAATTGATCTTTAGTATTAATGTAAGAAATCTCGATATCCCCCTTTTGTTGGTGATCCCGAAGAAAATGATACCGAATGGCTATGTGCTTAGTGCGGCTGTGCTCGACGGGATTGTCGGCCATTTTGATTGCACTCTCATTGTCACATAGCAGAGGGACTTTGGTTAATTTGTAACCGTAGTCCCGCAGGGTTTGCCTCATCCAAAGCAATTGCGCGCAACAATGGCCTGCGGCAATATACTCGGCTTCGGCGGTAGAAAGAGCGACCGAATTTTGCTTCTTTGAAGCCCAAGACACCAGGGATCTTCCCAAGAACTGACAAGTCCCCGATGTGCTCTTCCTGTTAATTCTACACCCCGCCCAATCGGCATCCGAATAACCAATCAAATCAAAAGTGGATCCCCGAGGGTACCAAAGCCCAAACTTAGGAGTAAAAGCCAAATATCTCAAGATTCGTTTTACGGCCGTAAGGTGTGATTCCTTAGGGTCGGTTTGGAATCTTGCACACATGCAAACGGAAAGCATAATGTCTGGTCGAGATGCACATAAATAAAGCAATGATCCAATCATCGACCGGTATACCTTTTGATCCACGGACTTACCTCCCGTGTCGAGGTCGAGATGCCCATTAGTTCCCATGGGTGTTTTGATGGGCTTGGCATCCTTCATTCCAAACTTGCTTAGGATATCTTGAGTATACTTCGTTTGGCTAATGAAGGTGCCTTCTTGGAGTTGCTTCACTTGGAATCCTAGGAAATACTTCAACTCCCCCATCATCGACATCTCGAATTTTTGTGTCATGATCCTACTAAATTCTTCACATGTAGATTTGTTGGTAGACCCAAATATGATATCATCAACATAAATTTGGCATACAAACAAATCATTGTCAAGAGTTTTAGTAAATAAAGTAGGATCGGCCTTGCCGACTTTGAAACCATTTGCAATAAGGAAATCTCTAAGGCATTCATACCATGCTCTCGGGGCTTGCTTGAGCCCATAAAGCGCCTTAGAGAGCCTATAAACATGATTAGGGTACTTACTGTCTTCAAAGCCGGGAGGTTGCTCAACATAGACCTCCTCCTTGATTGGTCCATTGAGAAAGGCACTCTTCACGTCCATTTGATAGAGCTTGAAGCCATGGTAAGTAGCATAGGCTAATAATATACGAATTGACTCAAGCCTAGCTACGGGTGCATAGGTTTCACCAAAATCCAAACCTTCGACTTGTGAATATCCCTTGGCCACGAGTCGAGCTTTGTTCCTAGTCACCACACCATGCTCGTCTTGCTTGTTGCGGAAGACCCACTTGGTTCCTACAACATTTTGGTTAGGACGTGGAACTAAGTGCCATACCTCATTCCTCGTGAAATTGTTGAGCTCCTCTTGCATTGCCATCACCCAATCCGAATCTTGAAGTGCCTCCTCTACCCTGGTTGGCTCAATAGAGGAAACAAACGAGTAATGTTCACAAAAATGAGCAACACGAGATCGAGTAGTTACCCCCTTATGAATGTCGCCGAGGATGGTGTCGACGGGGTGATCTCGTTGTATTGCTTGGTGGACTCTTGGGTGTGGCGGCCTTGGTTGTTCATCCTCCTTATCTTCATCATTTGCATCTCCCCCTTGATCGTTGCCGTCATTTTGAGGTGGCTCATCTTCTTGATCTTCTTGTTCAACATCTTGAGCCTCATCCTCATCTTGAGTTGGTGGAGACACTTGCGTGGAGGAGGATGGTTGATCTTGTGCATTTGGAGGCTCTTCGGATTCCTTAGGACACACATCCCCAATGGACATGTTCCTTAGTGCTATGCATGGAGCCTGTTCTTCACCTATATCATCAAGATCAACTTGCTCTACTTGAGAGCCGTTAGTCTCATCAAACACAACGTCACAAGAAACTTCAACGAGTCCTGAGGACTTGTTAAAGACTCTATATGCCCTTGTGTTTGAGTCATATCCTAGTAAAAAGCCTTCTACAGTTTTAGGAGCAAATTTAGATTTTCTACCTCTTTTGACAAGAATAAAACATTTGCTACCAAAAACTCTAAAATATGAAATATTGGGCTTTTTACCGGTTAGGAGTTCATAAGATGTCTTCTTGAGGATTCGGTGAAGATATAACCGGTTGATGGCGTAGCAGGCGGTGTTGACCGCCTCGGCCCAAAACCGATCCGGTGTTTTGTACTCATCAAGCATGGTCCTTGCCATGTCCAATAGAGTTCGATTCTTCCTCTCCACTACACCATTTTGTTGTGGGGTGTAGGGAGAAGAGAACTCATGCTTGATGCCCTCCTCCTCAAGGAAGCCTTCTATTTGAGAGTTCTTGAACTCCGTCCCATTGTCGCTTCTAATTTTCTTGATCCTTAAGCCGAACTCATTTTGAGCCCGTCTCAAGAATCCCTTTAAGGTCTCTTGGGTATGAGATTTGTCCTGTAAAAAGAATACCCAAGTGAAGCGAGAATAATCATCCACAATTACAAGACAATACTTACTACCGCCGATGCTTATGTAAGCGATCGGGCCGAATAGATCCATGTGTAGGAGCTCCAGTGGCCTGTCGGTAGTCATGATGTTTTTGTGTGGATGATGGACACCAACTTGCTTCCCGGCTTGGCAAGCGCTACAAATCCTGTCTTTCTCAAAATGAACATCGGTTAGTCCCAAAATGTGTTCTCCCTTTAGTAGTTTGTGAAGATTCTTCATTCCAACATGGGCTAGTCGACGGTGCCAGAGCCAACCCAAGTTAGTCTTAGCAATTAAGCATGTGTCGAGTTCAGCTCTTTCAAAATCTACTAAGTATAGCTGACCCTCTAACACACCCTTAAATACTATTGAATCATCACTCCTTCTAAAGACAGTAACACCTATATCAGTAAAAAGACAGTTGTAGCCCATTTTGCATAATTGAGAAACGGAAAGCAAATTGTAATCTAATGCATCTACAAGAAAAACATTGGAAATAGAATGGTCAGGAGATATAGCAATTTTACCCAAACCTTTGACCAAACCTTGATTTCCATCCCCGAATGTGATAGCTCGTTGGGGATCTTGGTTTTTCTCATATGAGGAGAACATCCTTTTCTCCCCGGTCATGTGGTTTGTGCACCCGCTGTCAAGTATCCAACTTGTGCCCCCGGATGCATAAACCTACAAAACAAGTTTAGTTCTTTGTTTTAGGTACCCAAACGGTTTTGGGTCCTTTGGCATTAGATACAAGAACTTTGGGTACCCAAACACAAGTCTTGGAGCCCTTGTGTTTGCCCCCAACAATCTTGGCAACTACCTTGCCGGATTTGTTAGTCAAAACATAAGATGCATCAAAAGTTTTAAATGAAATGCTATGATCATTTGATGCATTAATAGTTTTCTTTCTAGGCAACTTGGCATGGGTTGGTTGCCTAGATCTAGATATCTCACCCTTATACATAAAAGCATGATTAGGGCCAGAGTGAGACTTCCTAGAATGAATTTTCTTAATTTTGCTCTCAGGATAGCCGGCAGGGTACAAAATGTAACCCTCGTTATCCTGAGGCATGGGAGCCTTGCCCTTAACAAAGTTAGATAGGTTCTTAGGAGGGGCATTAATTTTGACATTGTCTCCCCTTTGGAAGCCAATGCCATCCTTAATGCCAGGGCGTCTCCCATTATAGAGCATGCTTCTAGCAAGTTTAAATTTTTCATTTTCTAAGTCATGCTCTCTAATCTTAGCATTAAGTTGTGCTATGTGATCATTTTGTTTCTTAATTAAAGCTAGGTGATCATGGATAGCATCAACATTAATATCTCTACATCTAGTACAAATGGAAATATGCTCAACATTGGATGTAGAGGGTTTGCAAGATTTTAGTTCAACAACCTTAGCATGCAACAAATCATTTTTAGCTCTAAGGTCGGAAATAGTAGCATTGCAAACATCAAAATCCTTAGCCTTAGCAATTAATTTCTCATTCTCATTTCTAAGGCTAGTAATGGAAGCATTCAATTTATCAATCCTAGCAAGCAAATCAACATTATCATTTCTAGGATCAATGCAAACATGAGAATCAACCTTAGCAATTAAATTGGCATTTTCATTTCTAAGGTTGTCTAAAGTCTCATGGCAAATACTTAGCTCACTAGACAATTTTTCACATTTTTCTCTTTCTAGAGCATAAGCATTTTTAACCTTAACATGTTTTTTGTTTTCCTTGATTAGGAAGTCCTCTTGGGAGTCCAAGAGATCATCCTTTTCATGGATGGCACTAATCAATTCATTTAATTTTTCTTTTTGTTCCATGTTAAGGTTGGCAAAAAGAATACGCAAATTATCCTCTTCATTTTTATCATCATCCTCATCACTAGATGTTTCATATTTAGTGGAGGACTTTGATTTTACCTTCTTTTTGCCGTCCTTGGCCATGAGGCACTTGTGGCCGACGTTGGGGAAGAGGAGGCCCTTGGTGACGGCGATGTTGGCGGCGTCCTCGTCGTCGGAGGAGTCGCTTGAGCTTTCGTCGGAGTCCCACTCCCGACAAACATGGGCATCGCCGCCCTTCTTCTTGTAGTACTTCTTCTTCTCCTTCCTCTTGCCCTTCTTGTCGTTGTCCCTGTCACTATCACTTGATAATGGACATTTAGCAATAAAGTGACCGGGCTTACCACACTTGTAGCAAACCTTCTTGGAACGGGATTTGTAGTCCTTCCCCTTCCGTTGCTTGAGGATTTGCCGGAAGCTTTTGATGATTAGGGCCATCTCCTCGTTGTCGAGCTTGGAGGCGTCAATTGGCTGTCTACTTGGTGTAGACTCCTCCTTCTTCTCCTCCGTTGCCTTGAAGGCCACGGGTTGCGCCTCAGATGTGGAAGGCTCATCAAGCTCGTTGATCTTCTTGGAGCCCTTAATCATGCATTCAAAACTAACAAAATTCCCGATGACTTCCTCGGGGGTCATTTGTGTATATCTAGGATTGCCACGAATTAATTGTACTTGAGTAGGGTTAAGGAAAATAAGGGCTCTTAGAATAACCTTAACCACTTCGTGGTCATCCCATTTTGCGCTCCCGAGGTTGCGCACTTGGTTCACCAAGGTCTTGAGCCGGTTGTACATGTCTTGTGGCTCCTCCCCTTGGCGAAGACGGAAGCGACCGAGCTCCCCCTCGATCGTTTCCCGCTTGGTGATCTTGGTGAGTTCATCACCCTCGTGCGCCGTCTTGAGTAGGTCCCAAATCTCCTTGGCGTTCTTCAACCCTTGAACTTTGTTGTATTCCTCCTTGCTTAGTGAGGCAAGGAGAATGGTTGTGGCCTGGGAGTTGAAGTGCTCGATTTGGGCCACTTCGTCCGTGTCGTAGTCTTCATCCCCTACGGATGGTACCTGTACACCAAACTCAACAACATCCCATAATCTCTTGTGGAGAGAGGTTAGATGAAATCGCATCAAATTACTCCACATAGCATAATCTTCACCATTAAAAGTTGGTGGTTTGCCTAATGGGACGGAAAGTAAAGGTGTATGTTTAGGAATGCGAGGGTAGCGTAGGGGAATCTTACTATACTTCTTACGCTCTTGGCGTTTAGAAGTGACGGACGCCGCGTCGGAGCCGGAGGTGGAGGTCGATGAAGTGTCGGTCTCGTAGAAGACCACCTTCCTCATCCTTTTGTGCTTGTCCCCACTCCGATGCGGCTTGTGAGAAGATTTTTCCTTCTTCTCCTTATGGTGAGAAGAGGAAGATCTTTTCTCCTTCCGCTTGGAGGATTTCTTCTTCTTCTCTCTTCTCTTGGTGCGGGACTCTTCCGATGAAGATGAAGTGCTCCCTTGGCTTGTAGTGGGCTTGTCGTCGCCGGTCTCCATCTCCCTCTTGGTGTGATCTCCCGACATCACTTCGAGCGGTTAGGCTCTAATGAAGCACCGGGCTCTGATACCAATTGATAGTCGCCTAGAGGGGGGGGTGAATAGGGCGAAACTGAAATTTACAAAAATAATCACAACTACAAGCCGGGTTAGCGTTAGTAATAAAGAAACGAGTCCGCGAGAGAGGGCGCAAAACAAATCGCAAGCAAATAAGAGTGTGACACGAGGATTTGTTTTACCGAGGTTCGGTTCTCGCAAACCTACTCCCCGTTGAGGAGGCCACAAAGGCCGGGTCTCTTTCAACCCTTCCCTCTCTCAAACGATCCCACGGATCGAGTGAGCTTTCTCTTCTTCTCAATCAACCGGGAACAAAACTTCCCCGCAAGGGCCACCACACAATTGGTGCCTCTTGCCTTGGTTACAATTGAGTGATGATCTCAAGAACAAGTGAGAAAGAAAAGAATGCGATCCAAGCGCAAGAGCTCGAAAGAACACAAGCAAATCACTCTCTCTAGTCACTATGGAATTGTGTGGAATTTGGAGAGGACTTGATCTATTTGGTGTGTCTAGAATTGAATGCTAGAGCTCTTGTAGTGGTTGAAAAGTGGAAAACTTGGATGGCAATGAATGTGGGGTGGTTGGGGTATTTATAGCCCCAACCACCACAAGTGACCGTTGGCTGGAGTCCTCTGTTCGATGGCGCACCGGACAGTCCGGTGCACACCGGACAGTCCGGTGCCCCTGCCACGTCATGGTTGCCGTTGGATTCTGACCGTTGGAGCTTCTGACTTGTGGGCCCTCCTGGGTGTCCGGTGCACACCGGACATGCACTGTTTGATGTCCGGTGCACCGGCATGGGCGTGCCTGACGACTGCGCGCGCTGCGCGCGCATTTAATGCACTGCAGGGAGCCGTTGGCGCCGCAGAGAGCCGTTGCTCCGCTGGTACACCGGACAGTCCGGTGCACACCGGACAGTCCGGTGAATTTTAGCGGAGCGGCTGCCAAGCGAACCCGAGGCTGGCGAGTTCTAGGGACGGTGTTTCCTTGGAGCACCGGACATGTCCGGTGCACACCGGACAGTCCGGTGAATTATAGCGCGCTGTCCACCGAGACATCCCGAGAGCAAAGAGTTTGGAAGTCGAAGTCCTCTGGCCGCACCGGACGGTCCGGTGCACACCGGACAGTCCGGTGCCTCCGGCCAGAGAAGCCCTCGGTTGTCTTGCTGCTCCTTTGTTGAATCCAACATTTGATCTTTTTATTGGCTGAGTGTGAACCTTTTGCACCTGTATAACTTATGCACTAGAGCAAACTAGTTAGTCCAATATTTGTGTTGGACAATTCAACCACCAAAATTATTTAGGAACTAGGTGTAAGCCTAATTCCCTTTCAAGAGATGTATCAGATGATGTCAAGAATCAAATGTGGAATAAGCTAATAACGAGGTTCGTTTTGCCTCGGGGTTCAGAAGAACTCGTGAAAAAATACACGATGAAGCAGTTTGCAATCAATTTCCGAAACTGGAGGTCTGAGATGAATACAAAGTTTGCAAAGAAAGACCTAGACCCGACGAAAAAATATAAAATCTCAGCAGGTCAGTGGGCAGTATTTCTAGAGCAGAGGAGCAGCCCTGATTTCATATCGCTAAGTGAGGCAAATTCAGAACTATCTAAGAACAAATACCACCACCACCTTGGCACAGGTGGTTACAAGCGTCAGGTTCCTAAATGGAGACAAGAAGACACCGAGAAGAAGGCTGCAGGGTTGCTGACGCTATCCGAGCAACTGGGTGAAAGGACAGCTAATTGGATCCGTGCTAGAAAACCAAGGGAAACTGAGTCTGGTGTATCTTTTAATGATCCCACTGTCGAAGAAGCGGCAAAAAACATAAATGCAATTGCAGCTAAGCAGAGCCAAGGAACATTTAAGCCGCAAAGAAAGAGAGACATTCTAATGGCTGGTCTCGGTAACCCTGAGCATCCTGGTCGTGTACGAGGAATCTCATCTAAGGAAGGATGGAAGGAACGATTCGGACCACAATGGGAAGGTCTGTACAAGAAACATGATCGATACAAGGAAGAGATGGCGAATTATTTTAAGGAGGAGGCCAAGAAAGAGTTCAAAGGCCTGATGTCTGAAATGCTATCGAATCCTCCTCCAGAATTGATGCAGCAATTGGTGATGGCGAATGCGATGTCTGTTCAACTGATGACCACTCCACAGATGCAAATAATTCCAGCAGCTCAAACGCCGGCTTCCACCGAGGGTACGACCATCCCAAGCTCTGTCGCGTCAACGGGAAATAAGGTTCGTTATCCAGTTGATGACATCACAAGGCCTGTGGCATGCACACTAGTTATAAGATATGGTATTAACAATCAGCGTACAAAGAAAGTAGCCACAGGCCTTGCGATCCCAGGACGCAAGTTCCATGGAAATGACATTCCAGAAGAATATTGCAGGGTAAAAGTGACGACAGTTGTCCAAGGATACGAGGACGACATGCTAGACATCCCTGGGCCCGAAGGTATCGAGACACTTGGACAAGCTATCAAGAATTTTATCCTTTGGCCTCGAAGGGATGTCGAATTGGTTGATCCACCACGACAGCCGTCGTCGCAGGCCCAACCGTCTCCGCCTTCCCAAATTGTTGTTCCTATTGTACATCCATCATCACCTCCTCAAACTTCACATGCTGCTCCTCATCCTCTTTCTGACCCTCCTTCTCCTCATCCTCATGGTGGCCCACCGTCTCCGCCACATACATCGCCCTTCAGGGACCCACCTTCTCCACAGCCATCTCCACGACCATCAAAGAAATCTAAAGTTTCTATAACAAAATTAGTGTCCCCGTTCGAGAAGAAAACAAAGAGTAAATCCACTGCTGGCACAGCTCGTTTTTTGAAAGGGATTGGACGGAGCCTCACGTCAGACACTGTTGATTTGGCCGATCTCGAGGAGTCCTCAAAAAAGGCTGAGGCAATGGCCGCAAAGATAAAGAAGCCAACTAAGGCATATTATAAAAACGTGCCTAAAAATATGTGTCGGGCAGACCACTACTCAATTTTGAGAAACTAAGGAAGGTCCCGGCTAATATTAAAAGGTTGCATGATTGGTACATGCGGGCATCTTCAGTTGGCATCGACACCATCAGTGTTAATATACCAGCCCATGCTTTTATTGGTTCAAATCAAAAAGTCGTTGTTGCATTCGAGGACATGTGGTTAATGATGAACCTTCAGAGACTCGACATGCAACTTGTAACCATATTTACATTGTAAGTATCACTCATACTCCACATATATGTGTTATTATTAGTGAGTTGTATAAATTTTCAATATCTGACATGCACATGTGCGTTGCAGAATGCAACATGATCAGTAGGAGATCCTTTATGGTACCAATCCCAATGCTAGTGCTAGTAAAAGGGTTGGGTATCTCAACCCAATAAAGATATGCGAGGATAACCACACTTTTAGAATCGGAAAAGGCAACGAAGCATTACAGGGACTAACGGACGAAGAAATTGAGGTGCGTATCCAGGATCTGAAGAAGGATTTTGAAGCAAGATACGCCACCTACATAGGACACGCAATGCTTCAATTTCAAGACAGGGAATCCATAGTGGCCCCGTACAACTTTAAGTAAGTGTGATTTTGCATAAATAAAATTAATAATTTCAATACACATGTATCACAAGTTTGATTCGTACAGGGACCACTGGATATGCTTCTTCATTTATCCTAAGGTTGGAAAGATGCTGGTGCTCGACTCCTTGCACACCGAGCCTTCGGCCTATTTAAAATTCCTCGGCATCTTAGAGCTGCAAGCCTTTTCTATGCATGCATACTTATATCGATGAGAATTGTAGAATAACATGGTGATTCTATTTGAGATCACAGGGCATTTAGGTTTTATAAGCTACGAGGTGGAAAGTACGACACGTCCAAAAAAGGCGTGCCACTAGACATCCATTATAACTGGCTAGTAAGTATGTGAATTTATGAATACATATCATACATGTACGTACATAGGACAATGTTGCAACTAAATAACCAATCTCCCGTTATGTAGTGCCACAAGCAACCACCCGGATCGGTCCTATGTGGGTTCTACGTGTGCGAGTTCATGAGAATGAACGGACGATACATCACGAACCCTGGCAAGGTATTATTAGTAATAGTCACGTATGTATTTATGTCATTAAAGATGCAAATGTGTTATTATTGAGTATAAATAGATAATGTTTATAAACTTCCTTTACAACAATTTCAACAAGGAAGCCCGGAGAACTTGACTAAAGGTGCATTGTATGGCATAGTTGAGGACCTGTGCACATTCATATTGAAAGAGGTCATTCCCGCAGAAGGGAAATATCACGATGCTTCCGGAACATTAGCTTTGCCAGAGTTTAGAATACTAACATAAATTAGTAGACTATCTCTTAGCCGAGATAGTTATTAGAGCTTAAGTGAAAACTTTGATGTATATAATGTGTGATGCATACATGGTTGTAAACAAGACTTTGATGTATATAAATGTATGATAGAATTTAATTCCATGTTGCTTTTAATATCAATACTACATGTTTATCAATATATATATATATATATATATATGTAAATTTCAGTACGAAAATTTAAAAAAAGGCGGGAAAACTTCCACTGGCGGCTAAATAAAAAAACCGCCAGTGGAAATAGCATTTCCACTGGCGGTTTTCTTAATAAAACCGCCAGTGGAAATACTATTTTCACTGGCGGTTTCTTAAGAAAACCGCTAGTGGAAATGCTATTTCCACTGGCGGTTCTAAAATAACCTGGCGATTTCCACTGGCCCCTAGCACTGGCGGCACTGAAAAACGCCAGTGCAAACGTCTCTAGAACCGCCACTATAGAGCCTCTGTGTACTAGTGTTAGCCTCTTATTTTACCGCGCTAGTTGGTCAAAAAGCTGAAATCTAACTTCCGAAAGCCATGTTTAAAACCGCAGGAAGTTATGGTTATTTCCTAGAGCTACCGGTAACCTCTCAGAAGTTGGTAATTTTCTACGGTTTGCTATAAAAGTTGTAGGAAGTTAAGAAGCCGTAGAGAGTTTATATTTTTGGTGTAGTGTTATGATACTTGGAGGCCTTCACTTTTCTCAATTACATAAAACTTAAGCTGATAATATTTAGGGACATATAGAGCCAGTTGATATGCAAACAAGTCGAGAAGTTATATTTTCTGTAAATTCTTTGCTCTGTCTGTTCTGGATCTTGCAGGCCGAATAATGGCCGATGCATGAGATAACTTTTGCAACTAATGATAAGCCAAAGCTTCTTTAGTCAGGTAGTCACACTTATTTTTCCTAATTTTCTTGGAGTATGGAAATTCTCTAAGGTAGCTACTCAAAGAATCAGCCCTGCCATACTATTATACTGACAACTATACAAATTTAGTAAATTAAAACCAGCACGCAATAATAATATACACAAACATACCTAAACTAGACGAAAATACGAGAGGCCCCCGTGCTTCTCTCGAGCGGCACAGGCGTCAGGCGGCGAGACCTAGGCGCCGACGCCAGCAGCTCTCTCCTCTCGCCTTGTTGTGGCCTGAGTAGGCCAGCCACCAGCGGACGCTCGCGTGACCGGAGGCGGCGCAGCAAAGAAGACCACGGTGAGCGGCGGCACGTCTTGGCGGCCAGCAGCCGTGGAGGCGTGGAGGCGAGAGCGAGACGTGCGTGCCAGGCGGAGCCGCAGAGGACGGGAGCCTGGAGGTAGAGGTTGTTAAAGTAAATCCTTGCACGTTGGATAATTATGCATGCTGTAGCCTTATGTATAGATGGCCAATAGTGTTGGGCTAATCGGGCTGGCCCGGAACACGGCACGGCCTGTAGTGCCTAGGCACGGCACGGCACGACTGGAGCCGGGCCCGTGTCGGCACGGCCCGATGGGTAGTGCCGTGCCTGGGCTGAGCACCGGGCACGCTGGGCCGGCACGGGCACGACCCGATTAGCCCCTAGACACGGTTAGGCACGATTAGATCCAAACACGACTAGTTAGCTGTGTGTTGTACTCTTTTTTTCTATCTAGAGTTTTCTCACAAGGGTGAGTTTTTACCTAAATAGGTTTTTAATGAGTCAGCCATTGCACTAAACAGCTTAATATTAGCTATTTTAGTATGTTTTAACTGTGTTTGTGAATATCTGACTAAAATTCTGTGGTGTAGTGCTAAACGGGCTAAATGGGCTAAACGGGCTAAACGGGCCGGCACGGCTAAGCAGGCTTAGTGCCGTGCTTGGGCCTAGTCTTAGGCACTAGTGCCGTGCCGGCACGGCACGGCTATTAAACAAGCCGTGCCCTAACCGTGCCGGGCCGGGCCACCCATTTGACCATGTATAGTCGTATGCTTGGATTGCGAACGTGAGCGCACTTGCGAGAGTGCGTGGGGATCGACAAGCTGGAAAATCGCAGGGAGTTGCGGCACGAACGCAACCCCGTTTTGTTTGTTTCGAATAAGAAGAGAATATAGTACAAAAAAGCTGCAAGCTCGATGACCCTGTTTTGGTTTCAGAACGGAGTGGGCTAGGTTGGACTCGTTCTTTGTTTGGTTTAAGTGATGGGTTGAACTAAATTCAATTTCTTGTTTGATTACAGGGTTGAAGTGGGTTGGAGCTGCACTGTCTCTTGTTTGGTTTCGTGATGAGGGATGAACGAAGGATGAACTAAATATGATCACCTTCCTGGTCACATTACCATACTAAGGATGATATCTTTAATTCCAAATGAGATTACAACATTCAAAATAAATGAAACCAACACTATTTCAGTCGTTGGGAGGTGTGGACGGGGCGTAACGCGCTGGAGGACAGGCCGGTGTGGGAGTCCGACGACTGGAGAACACACCGGCTCCGGAGGACTCTAACGGCGGGCGTGGTCGGGGGCACAGTGCACCGGAGGGCAGGCCGACGGGCGAGCCGATGACTGGAGAATAGGCCGACGGCGGTGGTGCACCCCTATGCCCCTACGCAGGCTGCGCTCGGGTGAAGATATGGTGTGGCCGCGTGGGTGACAGGAGGGGTGGAGAGGGAGTGGGTCGAAGTGGTTCGTTTGTTTTTGAGAAATCCCTAGAACTCACATCTTAAAGGAATATTTTGACCCAGAACCAACATAACCCGTGAACCTTTTGAACCAAACATGGGTTGATGCGGGTTCAACCCATTCCAACCCACATAAACCCACTAACCAAACACACCCTTAATTTCTTAGAAACTAATTTTAAAAAGTTGAAAGGTCTCCAAATAGGTTAGTTTTTTTATTCTGTTTCTAAAAATTAGTTTCTAAGTTTCTTAAAAACTAAGAAGCTAGTCTTTCCCAACTAAAACTAGTTTTTAAGAAACTAGGTAGATCCAAACACTTTCTCCAAGTTTTTTTCTTTCTAAAAGCCAATTTCTAGAAATCAGTTTTTTAAAAACTAGGGTGGATCCAAACACATCCATAGCCGATCTAATCAGTGGCGAATTTAAGATTTTAGCAAAGGGTATGTCACCTAAAAAATTCTCGAAAAGAATTGTACATCATTATATTAAAAAGAAATGGTTCTAAATTAAACCGAGTTAAATATACAATATATTAATAATGTACAATATGGTTGTTTTGTTGTGTGTACATATCAATATAGGTTGGTGCAAATATTGTTTGGTTCATTGGGCAAATGAATATGTGACTAAATATATTTTTAAATATATATGACATGGATGATTTAGTTTTGTTCACAAAAATCTTAGGAACACTAATATAAAAATCAGTTCAGTGATTACATATTTTAATTAGATTATATAACGAAACAACGAAATAAAAAAGTATCTTGATTTTTGTGTCGTTGAATGCGTTCAAGTTGCCTGCGTCGAGATGTACCTGCCCGCCAGCCTAGCTGAAGGGCACTTTTTGCGTGCTGCGATCCTGTATAAACAGATCGGTGACGTAACGCGCTTTGAAACTCCGCCTAGCACAACAACAAACCAATCAAGCGGTATATTAATCAATTAAGAACCTAACGAAGAGATTCACACCTCCATGCCCCTTGCCACCGCCTCTGTCTCCCTCCGCAGCCATGGTCCTACCCCCATCTCCATCAGGCCTGAGATTCCAACAATGTAGCTACCGTCCCCTTCTTCCACATCCTGTGATTCCAGCGATGTTGCGCTCCCATCAACATCTCGCACCCCACCCCCGTCTCGAGGTTGCCATCTCGCCCCCATCCTCGGCGCCGCTGTCTCCCGCTCACCCTCGGGCCCACACGCTCGAGCACTCCGCCCCTCAGCCACACGCTCGAGCACGCGCCGCCTGACCCCAGGGATCTGCCTCTTCCTCGGTCGCGATGGTGAGCGCGGCGCTGCCCCCGGTGTGGATCTCGAGGTGGCAACGAAGCTCCAAGGCCACACACCCCTCAATGTACGGATATGGCATATTGTTCCTGCACGTAGGACCGGGCCTAGGCATGTGCGAGTCATGCGCTCGCACATGGCCTCTAAAAATTGAGGGCCCCAAAACTTAATAGATGTATTCTAGTTTTATGATCTTATACAACACATGTTAATACGTAGCACATATTTTCCTCGCTGCCATACCGCTGTGTTGAAACGAAACTACCGAGCGCTACACCAAAAATGAATCTTTATAGAATCTTAACATGTCTGGCCGCGTGAACGAAGTTCTCTAAATTAAAGCTAATAAATTCATATTTGTGTTATACTACGACAAAAAAGACGTATTATTTAGCCACAATAGCAATCTAAAGTGAACCTTTGGAGAAGATAGAATATAAGCATATTGTACAATATTTTATTTAAATCCACTAAAAGAACGATGTTATTCAAATAAAATAGATATGTTTATTTAGATATTCTATTGCAATATATATTACTATAACTTGTAGATTGTTATTACTGATTTTTAATAAAAAAATATTTATTACACTGCTTTGGATTTGGTACAGGGCCTCAAATTTCTCTGGCCCGGCCCTGCCTACATGCTCTCCTCGCTTCCCACCCATCTATAGCCTCTCACCTCCTCTCCCCCCCGCTCTCGCTTTCTCCTCCCCGCCGGCGTCGCCACACCTGTTTTGCTCGTTCTTCCTCACCTTCGGCGTTGCTTCCCTGGTTCTCATGTGTTTCTTCCTCCTTGTTCCCTGAGATTTGTGCAACCTAGTGTGCACTCCATTGAATCGAGGTTTCCTGGTCTTCTTCGTCCTCCGCACTCGTTGTTCGGTACTCACAGTGGCCGTTCGTGGGCCTCTCCTCCCCCACACCATCGCTTGTTGTGCCCTCCCCCCCTCTGATCCCGGTGCTATTTTTTGGGTCCGATCGTCGGTGTTGGCCATGATCCTCGACAGTTCGTCCCTCTCCTCTTCCTCACCCTAACCTCCTGTCAACCCGGTCCCTTGTCAAGTTTGCACTCGTCAGTCTCCTCTCGTGTATTAAGCTGTGAAAGAGTCTCCTTAATTGATGAGGAATTTGGTTCTATACTCGATGCCCTATGATATAATCCTCCGAATTGTGTTGAGGGTTACTACACATTGAGGGATGTGTGATACATGAGGGAGTTGTGTTTGTTTGCACATTTAATAGAAAGAGCTCGACTGCTTATGTGGTGTGTGTGCACTGATGGTTGTCCTGACATGTAACTTTGCCCTGATAACTGATTTGTTATGTTCCTTTTGATCAAAAGAGGTGATGTGCTTAATTTGCCATGTGATGCTATAATGAAAGTGTCGGGGGCAGTAATTAGGGACACCCTGATTACTCCCCTAACAAACGCACTTAGAGGAATAAAGGACGAAACTCCCAAAAGGTGACAACAGAGCCACCGATAATAAAACCGAGACGTCCCCCGAGGGTGTTCCACCTCGAGCAGGGCCTCACCTCGCCCAAGGTCGACACCACTCGCTCTACTTCGCTCGAAGCCTCCTCAGCCCAGTCCATCTCGCCCGAGCCAGCCTCAAGAGAATAGGACAAAGGCACTCGAAAACACGCGGGGGACGGTGCATTTAATGCGTGTGCCAACCCGCACTATGGCAGAAGACCATAGTAGCAGACAAGACAACAATCACGTCCAACACAGCGGTATGATTACGCCTACATCACAATGCGCGCACACCGGTCGACGCCCTCTGATGGGACGCCTAATGTGACAAGCCGAGCAGACAAGCCTTCGGGCGCAACCTCTCCGCCTCGCTCGACACCGGGCTTAGTCCTTGGGCAAGTTCTCCGTCTCACCCGAGCTCGGCCTCGGCCACCGACTGTGTCGCGAATCCCGCAGACAACCACTCCGCTCGATTGTAGCGCACGGCTCGGCCGGTGCCTCGGGAAGACTTCTACATCAACCAAACAGGGACTCTGATCTCAATGAGCGTTGCAGGAAATCTCGACATCATCACGCGCCAAGACGGTAACGCACCCTGTAAGAAGCCTTTGGCCCATACCTCGATGCTGTTTACAACCACTATGACATGGGAGGCCTCTCCCTCGGGGGCTCTGGCGTACAGACAACCCCTCAGCCCCGGCATTCTACATAGAATCAGCAGGCGCGAATCTATTGCATGGTTCGCCGTCACGTTAGACGCCATGGCATCACTCCTTCAAATACAAGACTTAGCTTCACTGTGGACACTCCCCTTGGTGTATAAATAGGGCAGTGGTCCCTCTATGGGACTAGAGGACACACGTAGACGAGTTCTTGCTTTCTCACTCTATCTTAGATATTGACACTTGCCTCAATCATCTCTAGGGACTTGGAGACTTCCCCTCTCCCGCTATGCTTGTAAACCCCTACTATAGGCACCACGATGCAGGTAATATAAGCCTCAACGCCTCTGCTGGAAGTCGGGCCTCGAGAAGCCCGATCCAGGATAATCGCTTGTGTCATCTCGCACACCATCTAGAGCCAACCACGCGACACATTACTGGTTGGTTAAGGACCCGCGGTCCAAACACCGACGGTTGGCGCACCAGGTAGGGGGTAGTGAAAGGGAAATGTGCCCTTGGGCCATTTCTAAGTATTTTGGTGATTGAGTGCCAACACAAGTGCTTAAGTGTTAATCTATGCCAATTGATGGACAAAGTGCAAATCAAGAGGAAAGGTATGTTTCTAAGACTTAATACATTGTTTTGGAGACTAATGTATTGTGTCTAAGTGCTAGAAATAGGAAAAGATCAATTTGGAAAAGACTTGGCTATGCAGCCAAGACTCTGAGCAGTCTGGGTGCACCGGACTGTCCGGTGGTGCACCGAACAGTGTCCGGTGCGCCAGGCTGGCGACTGTCAACTGGCTGCTCTCGGGAAGCGATTAACGGCGTACGACTATAAATCACTGGACTATCCGGTGGTGCATCGGACTGTCCGGTGAGCCATTCACAGGCGAAGTCGTTGCTCTCGGGAAGCGATTAACGGCGTACGGCTATAATTCACCGGACTGTCCGGTGAGCCAACGGTCGGCCTCGTAATCCGCACGCGACGCGTGGCTGAGCCAACGGTCAGGAGCGGGCACCGGACTGTCCGGTGTGTACCGGACAGTGTCCGGTGCGCCAATGGCTCTGGATCTTCAACGGTCGGCTGCGCCACAGAAGGAAAGAAATCCGCACCGGACAGTGTCCGGTGGTGCACCAGACTGTCCGGTGCGCCAGGCGACAGAAGGCAAGAATTGCCTTCCTGGAATGCTCTCAACGGCTCCTAGCTGCCTTGGGGCTATAAAAGGGACCTCTAGGCGCATGGAGGAGAACACCAAGCATTCTCTAAGCATTCCTAAGCACCAAGACTTCAATTCCGCGCATTTGATTCTTTGTGATAGCAACTAGAGCTCCATTTGAGTAGAGAACTCTTTGAGTTGTGTTGAGAGCTCGTGTTGTGACTTGTGTGCGTGTGTTGCTCTGATTTTGTGTCTTGTGTGCGTTTCTCATCCCATCCTTACTTCTGTGCTTCTTTGTGAACATCTTTGTAAGGGCGAGAGGCTCCAAGTTGTGGAGATTCCTCGCAAGCGGGATATAGTAAAGTGCAAGCAAAACACCGTGGTATTCAAGTGGGTCTTTGGACCGCTTGAAAGGGGTTGAGTGCAACCCTCGTCCGTTGGGACGCCACAACGTGGAGTAGGCAAGTGTTGGACTTGGCCGAACCACGGGATAAACCACTGTGCCTTCTCTGTGTTGATCTTCTTGTGGTTATCGTGTTGTGCAAGAACTCCTCTCTAGCCACTTGGCTTTATTGTGCTAACTCCTAATCAAGTTTTGTGGGATTAAGTTTCAAGTTTTTATAGGATCACCTATTCACCCCCCTCTAGGTGCTCTCAATTGGTATCGGAGCCGTTCTCTTCACGAAGGGACTAATCACCCGAAGAAATGGATCCTAAGGGCAAGGGGATTGTGATCAATGATAAGGAGAAGGAGTCCTTCGTCAACGAGCCGAAAGATGACAAGCCTACTGACTCAGGCTCGGGCCACAAAAGAAAAGGCGGGAAGAAGAAGAAAATAAGGTGCATCAAGGAGATAGTCTACTACGACAGCGACGAATCTTCCTCTTCCCAAAAGGACAACGACAACGACTACGAGAAAAAGAAGACGGTTAATTCAAACTTCTCTTTCGATTATTCTTGTATTCCGCATAGTTCAAATGCACATTTGCTTTCCATTCCTCTTGGCAAACCCCCTCACTTTGATGGAGAGGACTACAGATTTTGGAGTCACAAAATGTGTAGCCACTTGTTCTCTCTCCATCCAAGTATATGGGAGATAGTAGAAAATGGAATGCACTTTGATAGTACGGAAAGTCCCATGTTCATTAATGAGCAAATTCACAAAAATGCACAAGCTACTACTGTTCTTCTAGCTTCATTGTGCAGGGATGAATACCATAAGGTGAGCGGCTTGGATAACGCCAAGCAGATTTGGGACACCCTCAAGATCTCACATGAGGGGAATGACGTCACCATGCTCACCAAAATGGAGTTGGTGGAGGGCGAACTTGGGAGATTTGCAATGATCAGGGGCGAGGAGCCAACCCAAACGTACAACCGGCTCAAGACCCTCATCAACAAAATAAGGAGCTATGGAAGCACGCGATGGACGGACCACGACGTCGTCCGCCTAATGCTAAGGTCTTTTACTGTCCTCGATCCACATCTTGTGAACAATATTCGTGAGAATCCTAGGTACACCAAGATGTCGCCCGAGGAGATATTTGGAAAGTTCATAAGCGGGCGGATGATGATCAAGGAGGCTAGATACATTGATGATGCGTTGAATGGCCCAATCCAAGAGCCTCAAACGATTGCTCTCAAAGCAATGAGGAGCAAGGAGGCGCTACCTAGCAAGGTGGCGCAAGTTGAGGCGGCCGGGCTTAATGATGAAGAAATGGCCCTCATCATCAAGCGTTTCAAGACGGTGCTAAAGGGTCACAAGGGGCATCCCAACAAGAACAAGACAAAGGGGAAGCACTCATGCTTCAAATGTGGTAAGATTGGTCATTTTATCGCTAATTGTCCTGATAATGATAGTGACCAGGAAGGCTAAGGGCGAGGCACACCTTGGCAAGGAGTGGGACTCGGATTGTTCATCGTCCGACTCCGACAACGAAGGACTCGCCGCCACCGCCTTCAACAAATCGTTCCTCTTCCACAACGAGCATCACACCTGCCTCATGGCAAGGGAAAAGAAGGTAAGCACTCGTGATACTAGTACTTACGCTTCCTCAAGTGATGAAGAATCTAGTGATGATGAAATAGACTATTCATGTTTATTCAAGGGCCTAGATAGAACTAAGGTTGATAAGATTAATGAATTAATTGATGCCTTGAATGATAAGAATAGGTTATTAGAAAAGCAAGAGGATCTTTTGTATGAAGAATATGATAAGTTTGTAGAGGCACAAAAATCCCTTGCTTTAGAAATTAAAAGGAATGAAATGCTCTCTTGTGAATTGTCTACATGCCATGACTCTATTTCTAGCTTAAAGAGCATAAATGATGATTTGAATGCTAAGTTAGAAATAGCTAATAAATCAACATCTTGTGTAGAACATGTTGCAATTTGCAATAGGTGCAAAGATTTTAATGTTGATGCTTGTAGTGAACATCTAGTTTCCATTGCAAAACTAAATGATGAAGTGGCTAGTCTTAATGCCCAACTTAAGACTAGCAAGGATGAATTTGAAAAACTAAAATTCGCAAGGGATGCCTACACTATTGGTAGACACCCCTCAATTAAGGATGGGCTTGGCTTTAAGAGAGAAGCCAAGAACTTTACAAGTCATAAGGCTCCCATTCCCGCCAAGGAGAAAGGGAAGGCTCCTATGACTAATAGTAGTCACAAGAATCATGCTTTCATTTATGGTGATAAGAGATATTCTAGAAATGTTCATTATGATAGGAGTTCTAATGCTTATGTTTCAAATGCCATGTTTGCTTCAAGTTCTTCCTATGTGCATGGTAGAGATATGCCTAGGAGAAATGTCATTTATCATATGCCTAGGAAAAATGTTGCTAATGTTCCTAGGAAAATTAATGAACCTTCTACAATTTATCATGCTTACAATGCTTCCTTTGCTATTTGTAGAAAGGATAGAAAGGTGATTGCTAGGAAATTAGGGGCAAAATGCAAGGGAGATAAAACTTGCATTTGGGTCCCTAAGGATATTGTCACTAACCTTGTAGGACCCAACAAGAGTTGGGTACCTAAGACCCAAGCCTAAATTTGCCTTGCAGGTTTATGCATCCGGGGGATCAAGCTGGATTATCGACAGTGGATGCACAAACCACATGACGGGGGAGAAGAAGATGTTCACCTCCTACGTCAAGAACAAAGATTCTCAAGACTCAATCATATTCGGTGACGGGAATCAAGGCAAGGTGAAAGGGTTAGGAAAAATAGCTATTTCATCCGAGCACTCCATTTCCAATGTGTTTTTAGTTGAGTCGCTTGGATATAACTTGTTGTCTATGAGTCAGCTCTGTAATATGGGATATAACTGCTTATTCACAAATGTAGATGTGTCTGTCTTTAGAAGGAGTGATGGTTCATTAGGTTTTAAAGGTGTATTAGACGGCAAACTCTATTTAGTTGATTTTGCAAAAGAGGAGGCCGGTCTAGATGCATGCTTAATTTCTAAGACTAGCATGGGCTGGCTGTGGCATCTCCGCTTAGCACATGTGGGGATGAAGAACCTTCACAAACTTCTAAAGGGAGAACACGTGACAGGTCTAACAAATGTGCATTTCGAAAAAGATAGATCTTGTGTAGCTTGTCAAGCAGGTAAACAGGTGGGAAGCTCTCATCATACCAAAAATGTGATGACCACATCAAGACCTTTGGAGTTGCTTCATATGGACCTCTTCGGACCCGTCGCCTATCTAAGTATAGGAGGAAGTAAGTATGGTCTTGTTATAGTTGATGATTTTTCCCGCTTCACTTGGGTATTCTTTTTGCAGGATAAATCTGAAACCCAAGGGACCCTCAAGCGCTTCCTAAGGAGAGCTCAAAATGAGTTTGAGCTCAAGGTGAAGAAGATAAGAAGCGACAATGGATCCGAGTTCAAGAACCTTCAAGTGGAGGAGTACCTTGAGGAGGAAGGGATCAAGCACGAGTTCTCCGCTCCCTACACACCACAGCAAAACGGTGTGGTAGAGAGGAAGAACAGGACGCTCATTGACATGGCGAGGACAATGCTTGGAGAATTCAAGATGCCCGAGCGATTTTGGTCGGAAGCCGTGAACACGGCTTGTCACGCCATAAACCGGGTGTACCTTCATCGCCTCCTCAAGAAGACTTCGTATGAGCTACTAACCGGTAACAAACCCAATGTGTCTTACTTTCGTGTATTTGGAAGCAAATGTTATATTCTAGTAAAGAAAGGTAGAAATTCTAAGTTTGCTCCAAAGCCATAGAAGGGTTTTTGTTAGGTTATGACTCAAATACAAAGGCGTATAGAGTCTTCAACAAATCATCGGGTTTGGTTGAAGTCTCTAGCGACGTTGTATTTGATGAGACTAATGGCTCTCCAAGAGAGCAAGTTGTTGATCTTGATGATGTAGATGAAGAAGACGTTCCAACAGCCGCAATACGCACCATGGCGATTGGAGAAGTGCGGCCACAGGAACAAAAGGAGCAAGATCAACCCTCTTCCTCAACAATGGTGCATCCCCCAACTCAAGATGATGAACAGGTTCATCAAGAGGAAGCGTGTGATCAAGGGGGAGCACAAGATGATCATGTGATGGAGGAAGAAGCTCAACCGGCACCTCCAACCCAAGTTCAAGCGACGATTCAAAGGAATCATCCCGTCGACCAAATTTTGGGTGACATTAGCAAGGGAGTAACTACTCGTTCTAGATTAGTTAATTTTTGTGAGCATTACTCCTTTGTCTCTTCTATTGAGCCTTTCAGGGTAGAAGAGGCCTTGCTAGATCCGGACTGGGTGTTGGCCATGCAGGAAGAACTCAACAATTTCAAGAGAAATGAAGTTTGGACACTGGTGCCTCGTCCCAAGCAAAATGTTGTGGGAGCCAAGTGGGTGTTCCGCAACAAGCAAGACGAGCACAGGGTGGTGATAAGGAACAAGGCTCGACTTGTGGCAAAAGGTTATGCCCAAGTCGCAGGTTTGGACTTTGAGGAGACTTTTGCTCCTGTGGCTAGGCTAGAGTCCATTCGTATTTTGCTAGCATATGCCGCTCACCATTCTTTCAGGTTGTTCTAAATGGATGTGAAGAGCGCTTTCCTCAACGGGCCAATCAAGGAGGAGGTGTACGTGGAGCAACCCCCTGGCTTCGAGGATGAACGGTACCCCGACCACGTTTGTAAGCTCTCTAAGGCGCTCTATGGACTTAAGCAAGCCCCAAGAGCATGGTATGAATGCCTTAGAGACTTTTTAATTGCTAATGCTTTCAAGGTTGAGAAAGCCGATCCGACTTTATTCACTAAGACTTGTGATGGTGATTTATTTGTGTGCCAAATTTATGTCGATGACATAATATTTGGTTCTACTAACCAAAAGTCTTGTGAAGAGTTTAGCAAGGTGATGACTTAGAAATTTGAGATGTCGATGATGGGCGAGTTGAACTACTTCCTTGGGTTCCAAGTGAAGCAACTCAAGGACGGCACCTTCATTTCCCAAACAAAGTACACGCAAGACTTGCTAAAGCGGTTTGGGATGAAGGACGCCAAGCCCGCAAAGACTCTAATGGGAACTGACGGACACGTCGACCTCAACAAGGGAGGTAAGTCCGTTGATCAAAAAACATACCGGTCTATGATAGGTTCCTTGCTTTACTTATGTGCTAGTAGACCGGATATTATGCTTAGCGTATGCATGTGTGCTAGATTTCAATCCGATCCAAGGGAGTGTCACTTAGTGGCCGTGAAGCGAATTCTTAGATATTTAGTCGCTACGCCTTGCTTCGGGATCTGGTATCCAAAGGGCTCTACCTTTGACTTAATTGGATATTCAGACTCCGATTATGCTGGATGTAAGGTCGATAGGAAAAGTACATCGGGGACGTGCCAATTCTTAGGAAGGTCCATGGTGTCATGGAGTTCTAAGAAACAGACTTCCGTTGCCCTATCCACCGCTGAGGCCGAGTACGTTGCCGCAGGACAGTGTTGCGCGCAACTACTTTAGATGAGGCAAACCCTCCAGGACTTTGGCTACAATCTAAGCAAAGTCCCACTCCTATGTGACAATGAGAGTGCTATCCGCATAGCGGACAATCCTGTTGAGCACAGCCGCACAAAGCACATTGACATCCGGCATCGCTTTTTGAGAGACCACCAGCAAAAGGGAGATATCGAAGTGTTTTATATTAGCACCGAGAACCAGCTAGCCGATATCTTTACCAAGCCTTTAGATGAGAAGACCTTTTGCAGGCTACATAGTGAGCTAAATGTCTTAGATTCGCGGAACTTGGATTGATTTATAGCATACATGTGTTCATGCCTTTGATCATGTTCCTCATGCATTTTGTTGTTTATTTATGGTGCTCAAGTTGTACAAACACTCCCCGGACCTCAAAAGTCCATGTGTGAGTGATGCACATATTTAGGGGGAGATGTGCTACAACTTGACCCTATGAGACTAACCGTGTGCTTGAGTTTGCTTGATTTAGTCTCAAAGGTGGATTGAAAGGGAAAGGTAGACTTGGACCATGCAAGACTTCCACTGCACTCCGATGAGAGGGTAACTTACTCCAAGTCCATCTCAATATCCTTACTACCTTTGTACTCTTATTTGAAGATTTTGGTGAGGCAATGGGGTTCTAGGGCCAAGATTGATCCCGTTTTGGTGCTTGATGCCAAAGGGGGAGAAAATAAGGCCAAAGCAATAAATGGATCAGCTACCACTTGAGAATTTTGAAAATAGTAGAATAGAGCTTTTCATTTGTCAAAACTTCCTTGTTGTCTCCTTTGTCAAAAGTTGGCTTCTTGTGGGGAGAATAGTTGATTATGGGAAAACGGGGAGTTTTTGAAATCTTTGATCAATTTCTCTTGGAACAACTCTCTTTATGTCTCAACAAGTGTGTTTGACTTAGAGATAGGAATTTGAGGTTGATTTGCAAAAACAAAACCAAGTGGTGGCAAAGAATGATCCAAATATGCCGAATTTGAATCAAAACAAATTTGTGTTCTCATTTGCGTTGATGTTGCACTTATTTAGTTGCTTTTTGTTGTGTTGGCATAAATCACCAAAAAGGGGGAGATTGAAAGGGAAATGTGCCCTTGGGCCATTTCTAAGTATTTTGGTGATTGAGTGCCAACACAAGTGCTTAAGTGTTTATCTATGCCAATTGATGGACAAAGTGCAAATCAAGAGGAAAGGTATGTTTCTAAGACTTAGTACATTGTTTTGGAGACTAATGTATTGTGTCTAAGTGCTAGAAACAGGAAAAGATCAATTTGGAAAAGACTTGGCTATGCAGCCAAGACTCTGCGCAGTCTGGGTGCACCGGACAGTGTCCGGTGGTGCACCGGACAGTGTTCGGTGCGCCAGGCTGGCGACTGTCAACTGGCTGCTCTCAGGAAGCGATTAACTGCGTACGGCTATAAATCACCGGACTGTCCGGTGGTGCACCGGACTGTCTGGTGAGCCATTCACAGGCGAAGTCATCGCTCTCGGGAAGCGATTAACGGCGTACGGCTATAATTCATCGGACTGTCCGGTGAGGCACCGGACTGTCCGGTGAGCCAACGGTTGGCCAGGCCAACGGTCGGCCGCGTAATCCGCGCGCGACGCGTGGCTGAGCCAACGGTCAGGAGCGGGCACCAGACTGTCCGGTGTGCACCAGACAGTGTCCGATGCTCGAACGGCTCTGGATCTTCAACGGTCGGCTACGCCACAGAAGGAAAGAAATCCGCATCGGACAGTGTCTGGTGGTGCACCGGACTGTCCGGTGCGCCAGGCGACAGAAGGCAAGAATTGCCTTCCTGGAATGCTCTCAACGGCTCCTAGCTGCCTTGGGGCTATAAAAGGGACCCCTAGGCGCATGGAGGAGAACACCAAGCATTTTCTAAGCATTCCTAAGCACCAAGACTTCAATTCCACGCATTCGATTCTTTGTGATAGCAACTAGAGCTCCATTTGAGTAGAGAACTCTTTGAGTTGTGTTGAGAGCTCGTGTTGTGACTTGTGTGCGTGTGTTGCTCTGATTTTGTGTCTTGTGTGCGTTGCTCATCCTATCCTTACTTCCGTGCTTCTTTGTGAACATCTTTGTAAGGGCGAGAGGCTCCAAGTTGTGGAGATTCCTCGCAAGCGAGATATAGTAAAGTGCAAGCAAAACACCATGGTATTCAAGTGGGTCTTCGGACCGCTTGAAAGGGGTTGAGTGCAACCCTCTTCCGTTGGGACGCCACAACGTGGAGTAGGCAAGTGTTGGACTTGGCCGAACCATGGGATAAACCACTGTGCCTTCTCTGTGTTGATCTTCTTGTGGTTATCGTGTTGTGCAAGAACTCCTCTCTAGCCACTTGGCTTTATTGTGCTAACTCCTAATCAAGTTTTGTGGGATTAAGTTTCAAGTTTTTACAGGATCACCTATTCACCCCCCCTCTAGGTGCTCTCAGGTAGTCACATGAAACGTCCCCAGTTCTTGCCATCGCTCTTGATGGTAGATTCTCACCACCCGCTCAGGCTTAGGACGATGATCGGGTTCGGGAGTCTTGAGTTCATGTCTCTCGACATCGAGTACGACATGGTACTCGTCCCGCCTACCCTTCTGGAGGATCAAAGCTCCCGTCGCCGCCCTTCTTATCGTAGGAGGCAAAGATGGAGCAACCGCAATCGTGCCCCACGGGGCACTCTGTGTGCAGAAGATTCCACCGAGAATGATGACGACATTGAGTCTCTCCCAAGGGACTTGGCCAGTGCCAACATTTCACCTGGAGTGCCTGCACCAACATTCTAGGCACCGCCTATTCCAATGTGGGAATCACCATTCCCCCACGACGTCGAGCAAGGGGTGTCAGCGACACCTGCCCTCCCACCCGTGGGTCGGGAGGAGCCAGATGCTCCCTGGAGAGGCATGGGAGGAGACAAAGGAGAACCAGCTGTGTTCAACCCCATCCCCTTCCAACCACGTTTCAACACCAACAACAACGCTCAGATGTATGACGGACTGTCATTCCCCTCCGAATGCTTGGACTCCAAGGAAAAAGATGGTCCAAACTTCGCCCTGGACTTCTCTGGGCTAAGGGACCCTGAGTCCATGCTACAGTTCCTATATGCATGTGGCGAGATGCTCTCCGAAAGGTCGGAGGGTTACAACTCCGGTGGTGAAGGCTACGATCCAAATTAGGAGTGCTTCCACGTCGACTCAGGGCTCCCCGAGGAAGGAGATTACCTCGACGTGCCACAGGAGGGTGACCAGCCTCCATCACATAACCTAGACAGGACCTAGACCCCACCAGGGAGCCATGAGGCTCACCTCGAACAACTCTGAGAGTTGCACGACAAGCTCAGGGAAGAACAGCAACGCCTGCAGCAACTGCGACAGGATTTGGAGGGAGAGGCCACGGGCAAAGCCTTCGATGGAGGCGCGCAGGCGAAGGAACACAATGTTCTACGTCGCATTAAGGAAGACACTGACGCCGCCGAGCCCCTCGCCCTCAACAGGGCGAGCCAAAGCCTAGCAGCGGCTGCACTCCTACTCCACACCATGCTAGAGCCCTCCACCACCGAGGGACACCGCATCCACGATGAACTTCAGGGGCTTCTGGAATGCGCTACGGTCTAGCAGGCCGAGAGTTTGTCGTCTCGGCTCTGGGAACCCGCTTCGAGCCTCCATCCAAGGCCCTCTAGCTTTGAGAGGGAAGCCTTGGTGCATCCCGTGCATACCAGGGAGAGGGCACCCATGGTGCACGACCGTCTCCGAGATAATCGCCAACCCCAAGCGGTCCATGACCGTCTTGATGGATGCACTCGGCAACGCGAAACATTTGGCTACCGCCCCCGGCGGGGCGGACGCTACGATAGCCGGGAGGACCAAAGTCCTTCCCTCGAGCCACCAGGCCCCCAAGTCTTTAGCAAAGCCATCCGCAGGGCACCATTCCCGCCTTGGTTCTGGGCCCCAACTATTATCACCAAGTACTCGGGAGAAATGAAGCCGGAGCTATGGCTCATGGATTATCGGCTCGCTTGCCAGCTCGGGGGAACGAGTGATGACAATCTCATTATTGGAACCTCCCTCTCTTTCTCTCTAACTCTGCCCGAGCATGGCTCGAGCACCTCCCGCCGGTGCAAATCCATAACTAGGAAGACCTAGTTTGGGTCTTCAGAGGGAACTTCCATGGCACATACATTTGCCCAGGGAACTCTTGGGACATCCAAAGCTGTCGGCAGAAATCCGATGAAACCCTCCGCGATTACATCCACAGGTTCTCAAAATAGCGCACTGAGCTCCCCAACGTCACTGACTCCAACGTCATAGGGGCTTTCCTCATGGGCACCTCCTGCCGGGACTTGGTCAGCAAGTTGGGTCACAAGACCCCAACTAAGCCCAACGAACTAATGGACATCGCCACGAAGTTCGCGGGGCAGGAGGCAGTCGAGGCCCTTTTCCACAAGGACAAAGGGGATGGGAAGCGAAAGGAGGGCACCCCTGAGGCATCCGCCCTACATAAACTGAAGAAGGGCAAAAAGAAGAAGAAGACATAGCAGGGCCCGCCCGAGGCCCTCGCCACCGAGCTCATCACCGCTGCGGAAAAACGCAATCCTCAGGTCCCCAAGGGGGACCAGGGGTCAATGACAAAATGTTGAAGGATTCATGCCTTTATCATAAGGGCCTAGTCAAGCACACCCTCGGTGAATGCGACATGCTCCGACGCTTCTACAACAAGCCTGGCCCCTCCACGGAGGGAGGAAACAGGAAGGCCCCCAATGCCGGAGACGATGACGACAAGGGAGATGGCTTCCCCAACGTGCATAACTGCTACATGATCTTCGGGGGAGACACCATCAACATGTCCTCAAGGCAACGCAAGCAGGAGCATCGGGAAGTCTTCTCGGTTGAAGCAGTGACCTCGATCTACCTAGACTGGTCGGATCGTGCCATCACCTTCAACCGGGATGACCACCCAAACCACGTCTCGAACCCTGGGAAGTATCCACTCATTGTCGACCCCATCATCAGCAATAGGCACCTCACAAAGGTGCTCATGGATGGAGGCAGTAGCCTCAACATCATCTATGCAGACACTCTAGATCTCCTAGGGGTCGGGCGATCTTAGATTCGACCCGAGGCCGCACCTTTCCACGGGATCATCCCAGGCAAGAGGGTGCATCCCCTCGGGCAGATTGATCTGCCTGTCTACTTCGGGACCCCCACTAATTACTGAAAGGAAACCCTCATGTTCGAGGTGGTAGGGTTCTGAGGTACATACCATGCTGTGCTCGGGCAGCCATGTTACGCCAGGTTCATGGCCGTCCCAAACTACACGTACTTGAAACTGAAGATGCCTAGGCCTGCGAGCATCATCACTGTCGGCTCCACTTATTGCCATGCCTATGAGTGCGACGTTGAATGCATTGAATATGTCGAGGCGCTCGTTAACTCAGAGGCCCTCATCGCCAAACTAGAGAACCTCGCTGGAGAGGTGCCCGAAGCATGCCGATAACTTTGAGCCGGCCGAAGCCACGAAGACCATCCCCCTCGACCCCTAGCAGCTCTGGCGAGAAGGCGTTGTGGATTGGCTCTCAGCTTGAGCCTAAATAAGAAGCAGTGCTCATCAACTTTCTCCACGCGAATGCCGAAGTATTCGCGTGGAGTCCCTAGGACATGTTGGGCATACCGAGGGAAGTCGCCGAGCACTCCTTGGACATCTGAGCCAACTCCAGACCTGTGAGGCAACCCCTGCGCCGATTCGACAAGGAGAAACACAGGGTCATCGAGGGGGAGATCCACAAGCTATTGGC
The DNA here is from genome assembly GCA_029449295.1 of Zea luxurians. NCBI lineage: Eukaryota > Viridiplantae > Streptophyta > Magnoliopsida > Poales > Poaceae > Zea > Zea luxurians. Next base: position 113,220,508 of record JAOPSE010000009.1, on the reverse strand, counting down.
GACCGGGTTCATCAAGGAAGTATTCCATCCAGAGTGGTTAGCAAACCCTGTATTAGTTAGGAAAAGGGGAGGGAAATGGAGGATGTGTGTAGACTACACTGGTTTAAATAAAGCATGTCTAAAAGTTCCTTATCGTCTTCCTCGAATAGATCAAATCATAGACTCTACTGCTGGGTGCGAAACACTTTCCTTCCTTGATGCGTACTCGGGCTACCACCAAATCCGGATAAAAGAGTCTGACCAGCTCACGACCTCTTTCATCACCCCGCAGGGCATGCATTGTTACACAACCATGCCATTCGGGCTGCACAACGTAGGAGCCATGTATCAACGTTGCATGAACCACGTGTTTGGTGACTACATAGGCTCCACGGTTGAGGCCTATGTCGATGATATAGTGGTTAAAACTAGGAAGGCCAACAAACTTGTCGCCGACCTAGAGACTGCATTTGCTTGTCTTCGAGCCAAGAACGTTCGACTTAACCCTGAAAAGTGTGTCTTCGGTGTCCCCTGAGGCATGCTCTTAGGGTTCATAATCTTGGAGCGGGGAATCGAAGCCAACCCAGAGAAAGTCTCGGACATCACCAACATGGGGCCCATCAAAGACGTCAAGGGGGTTCAGTGGCTCATGGGATGCCTCGCGGCCCTGAGCCGCTTCATCTTGCGACTCGGCGAGAAGGGTCTACCCCTGTATCACCTCTTGAGGAAGACCGAGTGCTTCGCTTGGACGCCCAAAGCCGAAGAGGCCCTCGAGAACCTCAAGAAGCTTCTCTCTAACGCTCCCATCCTCGTACCCCCTGCTGAAGGGCAGCCCCTACTCTACGTAGCCGTAACCACCCAGGTGGTCAGCGCCGCTATCATTGTAGAAAGAAAGGAGGAACGACACACCTTGCTAGTCCAAAGGCTGGTGTACTTCGTTAGCAAGGTACTGTCAGTAACAAAGGTGCGCTACCCACAAGTCGAGAAGCTGCTATACACGGTGATCCTAACTCGAAGAAGAGAAGCTGCTATACACGGTGATCCTAACTCGAAGAAAACTATGTCACTATTTCGAGTCCCATCCTGTAACGGTGGTATCGTCCTTCCCTTTGGGAGAGATCGTCCAGAATAGGGAAGCCTCGGGCAGGGTAGCCAAGTGGGCCATCGAACTCATGGGAGAGACTCTCTCGTTCACCCCCAAGAAGGCCGTCAAATCCCAAGCCCTGGCTGACTTTCTGGTCAAATTGATTGATACCCAGTTACCAACGGCTCCGATCCAGGCCGAGTTATGGATCATGTACTTTGACGGATCGCTGATGAAAACTAGGGCAAGCGCTAGATTGCTTTTTATATCACCCCTCGGCGTACATCTGCGATACGTCGTGCGTCTCCACTTCGCTGCGTCCAACAACGCCGCCGAGTATGAAGCCTTGGTCAATGGTTTGCGCATCACCATTGAGCTAGGGGTCAGACGCCTCGACGTCCGAGGGGATTCCCAGCTTGTCATTGACCAGGTGATGAAAAACTCGAGTTGTCATGATGCGAGGATGGAGGCTTACTGCGAGGAAGTTCGGTGCCTCGAAGATAAATGTTTTGGCCTAGAGCTCAACCACGACGCACGCTGGTACAACGTGGTAGCTGGTGAACTGGCAAAAATCGCCACGGGGCAGACCACGGTCCCCTAAACGTCTTCGCCAGGGACATGTTCAAACCCTCGGTAATGCCCAAGGAGACGTCCGAGCTTGCCCCCCCCTCACGAAGAAGCGCCCCCGACCAACGGGCCCGAGGCTATGCAGATCGACGGCGACGATGACCGAGCCGCTCCAGCCTCGGACTAGAGGGCACCTTACCTAGAGTATTCCTCCGGGGAGAACTCCCTCTAGGGAAGACCGAGGCCCGGTGCCTTGTCCGCCGAGCAAAGACCTTTGTGCTAATAGGAGAAGAAAAGGAGTTGTACCAACACAACCCCTCGAGAATATTTCGATGATGTATACCAATCAGCCAAGGGCAGGAGTTGCCGGGAGAAATCCACTCGGGGGCTTGCGGGCACCACACGGTGTCCCGAACCCTCGTCAACAACACCTTCAGGCAAGGGTTCTACTGGCCGACTGCAGTAGCAAATTCTATCAAGATCGTGCGGTCCTACCGAGGCTGCCAGTTCTACATGAAGCAGACGCATATGCTAGCTCAGGCTCTTTAGATGATTCCAATAACATGGCCATTAGCGGTGTGGGGATTGGATCTCGTCGGTCCTCTGCAGAAGGCACCCGGGGGCTTCACGCACCTGATGGTCGCCATCGACAAATTCTCCAAGTGGATCGAGGTCCAACCCCTCAACAAAATTAAATCCGAACAGGCAGTCACATTCTTCATGGATATCATTCATCGCTTCGAGGTCCCCAACTCGACCATCACCGACAACGGCACCTAGTTCATACAGAAGAAGTTCCTCAGCTTCTTCAGCGACCATCACATCCATTTAGATTGGTCAGCAGTGGCACACCCAAGGTGCAACGGGCAAGTAGAGCGTGCTAACGACATGATCCTACAGGGCCTGAAGCCGAGGATCTTCAATGACCTAAATAAGTTCGGTAGGCGATGACTCGTCGAGCTCCCTTCAGTGATATGGAGCCTGAGGACTACTCCAAGCTGAGCCACGGGGTTCACACCATTCTTCCTACTCTACGGGGCCGAGGCTATCCTACCCACCGACCTAGAGTATGGTTCCCTGAGGCTACAGGCGTACAGCGAACACAACAATCAAGTCAGTCATGAAGACTCTTTGGACCAGCTGGACAAGGCTCGGGACGTAGCTCTCCTTCAATTCACTCAGCAAAATATCAACAATCCCTTCGGCACTACCACGAACGGCGTGTCTGACCCTGGGGGTTCCAGGAAGGCAACCTGGTGCTTCGGCTATGATAAGACAACCGAGGACGCCACAAGCTCACTCCCCTCTAGGAAGGACCCTTCATCATTGCCAAGGTGCTAAAGCTGGGAACATACAAGCTCTGCAACAAGGAAGGAGAAGTCTGCGACAATGCCTGGAATATAGAGCGGCTACATCGCTTTTACCCTTAGGCATACAGGCCCAGGCCTAGTTGTACTATGTTTTGCATATTTAATAAAGAATGGTTCTTAAGAGAGGCTCGGCCTTGCTTTCAAAACCGAGCCTCCCTCGGGGACTAGAAGGGGGAACCCCTCCTCTGTGTTGCCTTTTTTCTCGCAGTTTTGAAAAACGAACACGTTTTGTAGCCTTGCCCTAAGTTGTAACGCGAAAGCCCCTAGGAACAGAGGACGACTTGACTAAGGAAGAATAGACGAGCCACAAGAACACCTATGCCTCAGGGATACGGTTTCCTCTCTTACTACTCTCTCCCCAAAGGGAAACTCGCGTTCTAACGGGGACACCGCGGTAGGACTAAGGAAACAGGTGCAAAACAGCGAAAAAACACACAACAAAAGGATACGAGTTTAAACACATAGTATCTACAAAGAGTCTTAACATATATTACAAAAAGATTGATAATTCCTCATAGGGCTAGGGCCATATTTCACACTGCGGGAGGAGGTCCCACAGAAGGCTTGGCGGCCGTAGACAACGGGGGAAGAGGCAACGCCTCGTCCTCAAAGTGACGAGCCAGCAAGGTCCTCGACCCCTCGACGGCGTCCATCAGCCTCTACCCTTCGGCAGCAGCTATCTCAGGCTCGTCGGGGAGCATGAAGCCGTTGCACACCCGCTTGAGGTTGATCTCGTAGTGGGAAGTGGCCACCGCCAGGGCCCACTTCACCCTGAGGTGGACAGCCCCGCGGAGCTCACCCCATACAAAGTCGCCCAGGGCTTGCATGCAAGGCCTTATGGGTCCACCCTGAGGCACGCTCACCACATCAAGGTCTCGAAAGCAGTCCACCACCGCCTTGGACACCTCCCTCAGCTTCACCCCTATTGCTCCATGGTATGGGCCACGCCCTTCAGACTCTTCTCAAGACCTAGAAAGTGGACGAAGGAATCAAGACAAGGCTAAGACAAAGAGCCGAACCGGAAAAGCGAAAACAAGATGACAACAACACACCTTCTATCCGGGCACCCAGAGCCTGACCCAAGGACCGTTTGTCCTTTAGAGACTTGACGAGGGAGTTACGTTCCTCCGTCACCGCCTGGAGGCCCTCCTGCGCCTGCCGCAACACTTCATCATGGTGGTCTGCCTCTACCTTCAGACCAAGGACCTGAGCCCTCAGTCAACAGGCCTCCTCGTGGTCGGCCGCACCCTCCTCCTTCAGTCCCACGCACTAGGACGTCAGGTCAGCCACTTCGGCGCTCCTCTGGGCCAACTACTCGTTTAATCGAAGCAGTGCGGCCTGGTGACGTCGTAGCGCTTCCCAGACCCCCATTCGCGACTGTTGGGAGCCTTTGTCCTCTGAAGGTCCTAAAAAACATGACTAACATGTTTCCCAACTATAATATATGTACAGGAACCTTCGGGCATGGGATGAAGCTATACATAATATGAAGAGCGCGGTTCAAGAGAAGGATAAATCAGTGTCGAAGCTACCCATGAAGAAGCTCCGGCTCAATGATGGAAAATGAAACCGACTTAAAGGGGAAAAGGTTGTCTAGTCCTCAATAGATTTCCCTAAGTCAATAATAAATGTCGAGGGCATGAATGTAATTCTACATAGGCTGTGTCCTGTGCCTATAAATAGATGAACAGTGACACCGTACTGTTCACGCTGACATGTATTCACTCGCACGTCACACTTGGACTTTTACCTTCCGTCAAGCCGAAGGTATTAATGTAATTCGATATTGTTCATGTTCATTCATGATAAGAAAATAAAAATGTTCTGATAATGTCATATAATTATTCATGTTATTTCCCATGTTTCCTATGCTTCTACTTGCTTTATTATATACTGAGATGATGAAGGTGCGTCCTTCATAACCTTCATCTGAAGACCATTATATCCTAAGGGAGATAATGCTTCAAAGGACGAAGGTCTTTAACCATTAACATTTTGTGTTGCCTTGTTCTTAACTCATAGCATTTGAGAACAAGTCCCCAACATTGGCGCCCACCTCCGGTGAACTCATTTGACCACCTTCGGCAAGTCGTGACCTTCGTCATGCTGCCGAATAAAGCTTCGTCAGGACTTGGGGCTACACTGCAGCCACTAGACGTCAACCAGGACACACTGCGCGAAGCCAGAACTCAGAAAAGGAAGGCTACTAGTCCGACACCTCAGGAGGAAGAGTTGGACCAAGAGATCAAGGACCTTGAAGCCATTCATCAACAGGTTCAGAGGAAAAAGGAGAAGATGCTTCGTCTCGCCGATCTTTAGAAGAAGATCGATGAGGCCGCTGAAGAAATACGTCATCTCACTCAAGATGACCAGGACTGAAGGACTCAGCACAGGGAGCTTCATCAAGATGGCTCATTCAATGAAGATGAATGGTACAATGACTTTCATTATGGTAACTTTGCTTTTGATGATGCTTCTCCCCTGGCAGCAGAATTGCAGGCTATTCCATGGCCACAATCCTACAAGCCACCCCAGTTGCCCATGTACGATGGGCACTCGGACCCAAAGCAATTCTTGATGAGCTATGAGGCAACAATATCCTCATATGGAGGTAATGCTGTTGTCATGGCAAAGTCCTTCATCATGGCAGTCCGAAGTGTGGCCCAGACATGGTACTCTTCTCTCCGGCCAGGGACAATTACGTCATGGCAGAAGCTTAAGGACATGTTGGTCACTAGTTTTCAAGGGTTTCAGACGAAGCCAGTTACCGCTCAGGCCTTGTTCCAGTGCACACAAGACCATGAGGAGTACCTTCAGGCGTATGTCTGAAGGTTCTTGCGTCTAAGAGCACAAGCGCCAACGATACCCAATGAAATCGTCATTGAGGCCATGATCAAGGGTCTTCGGCCAGGACCTACGGCTCAATACTTCGCCAGGAAACCCACTCAGACTCTGGAGAAGCTGCTTCAAAAAATGGATGAGTACATCCGGGCCGATAATGATTTCCGCCAAAGAAGGGAGGAAGCTTATAGATTTTCTGAGATGACTAGGGGATTCGGAGGAAGAATCCACCCTAGGCATGTCAAATCAATTCATAGCTCTAGTCAGAATAATGACAAAGGAAGCCAGTTCCAGAGGCCGCAGCACAGCTCACAGTCTTCAGGGCAGCAGCAAAGCTCCTTCAGGCCACCGGCTCCAAGGGGCAGTGTAACGCCCTGAATTTGGGGGTAGAATTTTTTCTTCTTTTCTCTCAACAAATTCAGGCGTTACTCTTTCCTTCTCCCTTTTCTCCTCGCTAATCCTTGATCTTTTCCAAAGTTATAGCGGGTTTTGGCTTTAGATCTCGTGTAAAGCAAAACCCTAAAATGCTTTATTTTGTTTGCCGCATCATGCTGGACTATGCACCCTTTTTGTTTTTGGTTAGGTGAATTGGAGAATTAGGCATATAAGAAATAGGGGTTATAGAAAATGGAAAATAGGAAAAAGAAAAACCTTTTCTTTTTCTCTCTCCCCCCTTCTCCCCTTTTGGCCCAGCCCCCCCCCTTTCCCCCTTCCCCCCCCCCCCCCCCCGCCGTGGGCCGTTTCGGCCGGCCCAGCCGCGCCCGCCCCCTTCCCCTTTGGGCCCAAGCGGCCCAGCCGCCCCCTCCCATTTCTTTTTCCAAAATCCCCTTCCCGCAGGCCCCGCCCGTCATTCTCCCTCCCTCTCTCCCTAACCCTAACCGCCGCCGCTCTCTCCCCCTGCGCGCCGCCGCCGCCTCCCTCCCCCTGCGCGCCGCCGCCGTCCTCCCCACCCGCGGTGAGGCCCTCCCCCTCTCCTCCCCTCTTCTCCCTCCCCTTCCTCCTCCTTCCCCCTCTAGCCGGCGCCCTCCCCCGCGCCATGGGCGAGCTCGCCCCAACCCCGGCCTCGCCCCGTCTAGCCATGTCCGGCCGCGCCCGGCCCCGCCCGGCCTCGCCCGCGCCCGCCCCTCCCCGCGCTCGGCCCCGCTCCGGCGAGCCCGCCCCCGTCCGTCCCGCATCCGGCGAGCCGCCCCCGTCCCCGACCTCGGCCGTCCCCGGCGACCCCGCCGCGCCCCGGCTCGGCCGCCCCTCTGGCGACCCGCCCGCCCCCGTGCTCGGCCGCCTCGCCCGCCCCCATGCCCGGCTCAACAGCCCCCCCCCCCCCCCCGCGCGAGCCCCGCCTGTCCCCAGCCATGGCGCCCCCGCGCCCGGCTCGGCCGCCCCCGCCGCGCTCGTCCCCGGCGAGCCCCGCGTCCGGCCCGGCCACCCTCGCCGTCGCCCGTGTTCGCCCGCCCGCCCCGGCGTGCCTTGCTCGTGTCGTGATGGCCCCGGCGCGGCCTCGAGCTCGGCCCAGCGTGCCTTTGGCGCGCGGGCTCGAGCTCGGCCAGCGCACGGCCCTGACGCGTGCGCGACTCATTCGCAACACGTTAAGTGTGGCTTTGCGCGTGCGCGTGTTCACGCAGCGTTTTGGCGTAGCTCGTCGTGCTCGCGACGTGATGCATAGCGCCCTGTCGCGTCCGCGACACGATCGTCTACCCCGAGCCGCCCGTCTACCCCCCCCCCCCCAGACGCCCCCGTCTACCCCCCCCCCCCCGTATCCTATGTGCGCTAATCACGTTGTTTATATTAATAAGATAGGAGTCTCAATTTAGAAATTGGTTACGTTAGTTAATTTGTATAGCTAATCGTCTATCTCATTCAATGTTAATCTACTAAAAGTGGTCACGCTTACATTAGTGCATGTAGCTAATCCTTATTATTGAGGCTAAGCAGAACTAGAGCACGTAACGTTTAGTTATTCGTTTAACCGTAGTGCGTCTCGGGCATAAGCTTTAACCCTCGCGAGACCTTTCCCCGCCCCTTTCTAACCATGGTAAATTCATTATCGTATGTGATATTCTATGCATATTTACTTTATTTGTTCTCTTGCATGGTGTACTGTTTGTTTCCTAATTTCAATGGATGGATGTATGTATGTTTGCAACCGCATAGAGAACGATCTGGTTGAAGAGCCCGAGGAACTCACAGGAGAAGCCCCTGAGCAGCAGTCGGTTAGTGGAGGCAAGTGTCCCTTGACCTATCTCTGTCCTATTCATTCTTTAATTCACCTCCCGCATTACACATTTATACTTAAGGATTGACTAGCTTTTGTTATCCATGTCCTTGTTTACCTATTTGGGTCGGATTATTATTGTTTAGCTTTATGCTATTGCTCAACTCTAATCAATGAACATGATGAGATCATATATGATACGCTGTTTTCCCTTCTCTTATTATGATGTTGTACTTGTGGCCTTTAAGGGGGCTCGAGCGGTTTCTCGAGTGCCTCTCCGTAAGGACCTGCTCTATGGATGACCGCCCGGGAAAACAGTGCAACCATGAGGGTGGAGTGGGACGCCCTTAGCTGAATAATTAGAGGAACCGGAGTGTAGTTTGCTTAGCCGTCGTGCCGTCAATGGGGCTCGGTGTATGCGGCTCGCTCTGCCAAGGTTGATCTGTCCCTTGGGGAGGAGTGCGGTACATTTAGGAAACCTAACGGGCGGCTACAGCCCCGGGGAATCTTTGTAAAGGCTACGTAGTGATGCCCTGCTGGGTCACCTTGGTAGTGACCAATGGAGAGTCATGATCTCCGGGCAGAAAGGGAATCACGGCTTGTGGGTAAAGTGCACAACCTCTGCAGAGTGTTTGAAAACTGATATATCAGCCGTGCTCGCGGTTATGAGCGGCCAAGGGAGCTCCAATGATTAGCGGTACTTGATCAGAGACATTTTGGTTTACAGGTGGCAATGAGACTGATGGTTTTGGTTATGTCTATGATGCTGGTAAGTGGTATTCTTTCCGTTTGGAAAGGGTACATCGGGCTAATAACTTGGGTTAATGTTAAAACCTGTTTTTCTACTAGTAAATAAAAATCTGACCAACTAAAAGCAACTACTTGACTTACCCCCACATAAAGCTAGTCCACTACAGCCAAACAGGATACTTGCTGAGTATGTTGATGTGTACTCACCCTTGCTCTACACACCAAACCCATCCCCAGGTTGTCAGCATTGCAACCACTGCTCAGGAGAAGATGAAGTTGTGGAAGGAGACTTCCAGGAGTTCCAAGACTACGACGAGTTCTAGGCGTGGGTTAGCGGCAACCCCCAGTCGGCTGCCTATGAAGGCCGCGTTTATCTACGTTTCTTTTCCGCACTTTGATTTATTGTAAAGACTATGTGGATGTCTCAGACACATGATGTAATCGACTATTATTTCCCTTTTTAATACTATTTGAGCACTATGTGATGATGTCCATGTTATGTAACTACTGTGTACGTGAATTGCTGATCCTGGCACGTACATGGTTCGCATTTGGTTTGCCTTCTGAAACCGGGTGTGACAGGCAGAGGTGGCAGGGACTTCAGAGGAAGATATGGGGATCAGCCCAGGAAAATCTATTGCTTATTCTGTGGTGAAGACAAGGGCCACACTACAAGAACGTGTCAGATTACCATTCAGAAGCAAAAAGAGATTGCCGAAGCAGAAGCTCGGTAGAACCAGCCGAAGCAGGTTTTACATACTGCTTCGTGCTACTCTCCCTACATACCAGAATATGTGGGCAATCAACCTGCAGCTTCTGTTGCTTCGGCAAGCCATTCACATGCTTCCTGGCATCAGCTTCCACTGCCACCACCATTGCCACCTACTCATACCCAAAGCCAGCAGCCAGAAGGGCGCCAGTACCCCCAACAGCCACACGACTTCAGGGAGGAGTCCGAAGCTCGTACAGTCAACAACACTGTACCAGAATCGAAGAACATATACTGAGAAATATGCTACTTCTGAAGTACTTTTATCTTTTATGCCATTTCACTTTTTGTACGAGAAACAAGTAATGAAAAACTCAGTTTCAATTTCTTGTAATAATTCTGCCTACAACAGAATGAAATATATCTTCTTCATAGATTTACGAAGCTTAAAAGACGACTCTCAAAGGAACGAAATAGTTTTCGAGGCTCAAAAGTTGTTCCTAAGGGAATGCATAGCCAAAATTGACAAAGCTACAAAAAGTCATTCCTAAGGGAGTGCAGCGTAAGTTTTCTGCTCAAAAGTCATTCCTAAGGGAATGGAGAGCCAAAATTGACGAAGCTACAAAAAGTCGTTCCTAAGGGAGCGCAACTTAAGTTTTCTGCTCAAAAGTCGTTCCTAAGGGAATGCAGAGCCAAATTTGATGAAGCTACAAAAAGTCGTTCCTAAGGGAGCACATCGTAAGTTTTTTGCTCAAAAGTCGTTCCAAAGGGAATGCAGAGCCAAATACCGCCGAAATATAATGCGAAGAAGTTCAAAAGTCGTTCCTAAGGGGATGCAGAACTTATACCGCCGAAATATAAGGCGAAGAAGTTCAAAAGTCGTTCCAAAGAGGATGCAGAACTTATACCACCGAAATAGAAGGTGAAGAAGCTCAAAAGTCGTTCCTAAGGGGATGTAGAGCTTAGACTCAAAAAACGTTCCTAAGGGGATGCAGTCTTCCGTGTACCAGTGTGGGCGTATGTGTGGGTGTTAAAGCATCACCATATTGCATCATATCATCGCATCATCTAGCATAACATCACATCATATCGCATCAATAGAAAGACTGAATATGAAGCAAACCCTTGGAAATACTTCGATTGAATGAAAATGTGCTAAGGCACGAAGCAAGCTTCGGGTGACAGTTTTATCAGATCTGCCCTAGAAGGAGTTTCTTTCTTTACGAAGCATGAAAATAAGGGAAGGTGTTTTTTTGCCGAAGGCTCAAAAACTGGTATGTGTGTATGTTTCATGCTTCACAAAGAAATAAATTACAACAATTTACATATTTGACTCAATGTTACATACATCAAATGTTACATAGTTTTGTTACAATAGAAGCCTAATCTTCATTCAATTGTTCCATACATCAAGCATTTGAAAATATTATTACAATAAAAACTATTCTTCTCTAAGGACTTTTTCTGCAACTTCATTCAAAAGTTTATCGATGACTTCATCGATAACGGAGTCCGCCATGCTTATAATATCCAGTGCTTCCTTCATTTCTGGATCAGCTAGGGGATCTGAAAGTCGCCTAGAGGAGGGTGAATAGGGCGAATCTGAAATTTATAAACTTAAGCACAACTACAAGCTGGGTTAGCATTAGAAATATAAACGAGTCCGAGAGAGAGGGCGCAAAACAAATCGTAAACAAATAAAGAGTGAGACATGAGAATTTGTTTTATCGAGGTTCAGTTCTTGCAACCTACTCCCCGTTGAGGTGGTCACAAAAGACCGGGTCTCTTTCAACCCTTTCCCTCTCTCAAACGGTCACTTAGACCGAGTGAGCTTCTCTTCTCAATCAAACGGAACACAAAGTTCCCGCAAGGACCACCACCCAATTGGTGTCTCTTGCCTCGGTTACAATTGAGTTTGATCGCAAGAAGAATGAGAAAGAAAAGAAGCAATCCAAGCGCAAGAGCTCAAATGAACACAAATGTCGCTCTCTCTAGTCACTATTTGATTTGGAGTGATTCCGGACTTGGGAGAGGATTTGATCTCTTTGGAGTGTCTAGAATTGAATGCTATAGCTCTTGTAATGTGTTGAAGGTGGAAAACTTGGATGCAATTGAATGTGGGGTGGTTGGGGTATTTATAGCCCCAACCACCAAAAATAGCCGTTGGAAGACTGTTGTCGCATGGTGCACCAGACAGTCCGGTGCGCCACCGGATACTGTCCGGTGCGCCAGCCACGTCAGCCAGCCGTTGGGGTTCGACCGTTGGAGCTCTAACTTGTGGGGCCTCTGGGCTGTCCGGTGGTGCACCAGACAGGTCCTGTAGACTGTCCAGTGCGCTAACTGCGCGTGCTCTGTCTTCTGCGCGCGCAGGCGTGCATTAAATGCGTTGCAGTCGACCGTTGTGCGCGAAGTAGCTGTTGCTCCGCTGGCACACCGGACAGTCTGGTGTGACACCGGACACTGTCCGGTGCTTCACCGGACAGTCCGGTGAATTATAGCGAAGCGGCCTCCCATTTTCACGAAGGCGAGGAGTTCAGCCTTGAGTGCCCTGGTGCACCGGACACTGTCCGGTGCACCAGACCAGGGTGCCTTTGGGTTGTCTTTTGCTCTTTTTGTTTGAACCCTTTCTTGGTCTTTTTATTGGCTTATTGTGAACCTTTGGCACCTGTAAAACTTATAGACTAGAGCAAACTAGTTAGTCCAATTATTTGTGTTGGGCAATTCAACCACCAAAATCAATTAGGAAAAAGGTGTAAGCCTAATTCCCTTTCAATCTCCCCCTTTTTGGTCATTGATGCCAACACAAACCAAAGCAAGTGTAGAAGTGCATATTTGAACTAGTTTGTAAAATGTAAATGCAAAGGTTACTTGGAGTTGAACCAATAAATATTTTCATAAGATATGCATGGATTGTTTCTTTATATTTCTAGCATTTTGGACCACGCTTGCACCACATGTTTTGTTTTTGCAATTTCTTTTGTAAATTCTTTTCAAAGTCCTTTTGCAAATAGTCAAAGGTAAATGAATAGGATTTTGAGAAGCATTTTCAAGATTTGAAATTTTCTCCCCCTGTTTCAAATGCTTTTCCTTTGACTAAACAAAACTCCCTCTTAATAAAATCCTCCTCTTAGTGTTCAAGAGGGTTTTAAGATACCAATTTTGAAAATACTACTTTCTCCCCCTTTTGAATACAATAAGATATCAATTGAAAAACTCATCATTTCAAGGCTTTTCTTAATATAAAATTTGAAAATTGGTGGTGGTGCGGTCCTTTTGCTTTGGGCTAATACTTTCTCCCCCTTTGGAATGAATCGCCAAAAACGGATACTTGAGTGAAATATAAGCCCTTTTAACTACTTTCTCTCCCTTTGGCAAACAAAATATGAGTGAAGATTATACCAAAGTTAGAGAGTTGCTCGGAGCGACGGCGAAAGATGAGTGATTTGATGGAGTGGAGTGGAAGCCTTTGTCTTCGCCGAAGACTCCAAATCCCTTTCAATCTATGACTTGGTTTGAAATACACTTGAAAACACATTAGTCATAGCATATAAGAGAGATATGATCAATGGTATATTAATGAGCTATGTGTGCAAAATATCAAAAGAAATTCCTAGAATCAAGAATATTTAGCTCATGCCTAAGTTTATTAAAAGTTTGTTCATCTAGTGGCTTGGTAAAGATATCGACTAATTGTTCTTTAGTGTTAATGTAAGCAATCTCGATATCCCCCTTTTGTTGGTGATCCCTTAAAAAATGATACCGAATGGCTATGTGTTTAGTGCGGCTATGCTCAACGGGATTATCCGCCATGCGGATTGCACTCTCATTATCACATAGAAGAGGAACTTTGGTTAATTTGTAACCGTAGTCCCTAAGGGTTTGCCTCATCCAAAGTAATTGCGCGCAACAATGGCCTGTGACAATATACTCGGCTTCGGCGGTGGAAAGAGCTACGGAATTTTGCTTCTTTGAAGCCCAAGACACCAGAGACCTTCCCAAGAACTGACAAGTCCCCGATGTGCTCTTTCTATTAATTTTACACCCCGCCCAATCGGCATCCGAATAACCAATCAAATCAAATGTGGATCCCCGAGGGTACCAAAGCCCAAACTTAGGAGTATAAACTAAATATCTCAAGATTCGTTTTACGGCCATAAGGTGAGCTTCCTTAGGGTCGGCTTGGAATCTTGCACACATGCATATGGAAAGCATAATATCCGGTCGAGATGCACATAAATAGAGTAAAGAACCTATCATCGACCGGTATACCTTTTGATCTACGGATTTACCTCCCGTGTCGAGGTCGAGATGCCCATTGGTTCCCATGGGTGTCTTGATGGGTTTGGCATCCTTCATCCCAAACTTGTTGAGAATGTCTTGAATATACTTCGTTTGGCTAATGAAGGTGCCCTCTTGGAGTTGCTTCACTTGAAATCCTAAGAAGTACTTCAACTCCCCCATCATCGACATCTCGAATTTTTGTGTCATGATCCTACTAAATTCCTCACATGTAGACTCGTTAGTAGACCCAAATATAATATCATCAACATAAATTTGGCATACAAACAAATCATTGTTAAGAGTTTTAGTGAATAGAGTAGGATCGGCCTTTCTGACTTTGAAGCCATTCGTGGTAAGAAAATCTCTTAGGCATTCATACCATGCTCTTGGGGCTTACTTGAGCCCATAAAGCGCCTTAGAGAGTTTATATACGTGATTAGGGTAGTCACCATCTTCAAAGCCGGGAGGTTGCTCAACATAGACCTCTTCCTTGATTGGTCCATTGAGGAAGGCACTTTTCACGTCCATTTGATAAAGCTTGAAGCCATGGTAAGTAGCATAGGCAAGTAATATGCGAATTGATTCAAGCCTAGCTACGGGTGCATAGGTTTCACCGAAATCCAAACCTTCGACTTGTGAGTATCCCTTGGCCACAAGTCGGGCTTTGTTCCTTGTCACCACACCATGCTCGTCTTGCTTGTTGCGGAAGACCCACTTGGTTCCTACAACATTTTGATTAGGACGTGGAACCAAATGCCATACCTCGTTCCTAGTGAAGTTGTTGAGCTCCTCTTGCATCGCCACCACCCAATCCGAATCTTGTAGTGCTTCCTCTACCCTGTGTGGCTCAATAGAGGAAACAAAAGAGTAATGTTCACAAAAATGAGCAACACGAGATCGAGTAGTTACCCCCTTTTGAATATCGCCGAGGATGGTGTTCACGGGGTGATCTCGTTGGATTGCTTGGTGGACTCTTGGGTGTGGCGGCCTTGGAACTTGTTCATCTTCCTCATCTTGATCATGGGCATCTCCCCCTTGATCATTGCTCTTCTCTTGAGGTGGCTCAATTTCTTGATCTTCTCCTTCATCATTTTGAGCCTTATCCTCATCTTGAGTTGGTGGAGATGCTTGTGTGGAGGAAGATGGTTGAACTTGTGCATGTGGTGGCTCTTCGGATTCCTTAGGACACACATCCCCAATGGACATGTTCCTTAGTGCGACGCACGGACCCTCTTCATCACCTATCTCATCAAGATCAACTTGCTCTACTTGAGAGCCGTTAGTCTCATCAAACACAATGTCACAAGAAATTTCAACTAGTCCAGAGGACTTGTTAAAGACTCTATATGCCCTTGTGTTTGAATCATATCCTAGTAAAAAGCCTTCTACAGCCTTAGGAGCAAATTTAGATTTTCTACCTCTTTTAACAAGAATAAAACATTTGCTACCAAAGACTCTAAAATATGAAACATTTGGCTTTTTACCGGTTAGGAGTTTGTATGATGTCTTCTTGAGGATTTGGTGTAGATACAACCTGTTGATGGCGTAGCAGGCGGTGTTGACTGCCTTGGCCCAAAACCGAACCGAAGTCTTGTACTCATCAAGCATGGTTCTTGCTATGTCCAATAGAGTTTGATTCTTCCTCTCCACTACACCATTTTGTTGTGGCGTGTAGGGAGAAGAGAACACATGCTTGATGCCCTCCTCCTCAAGGAAGCCTTCAATTTGAGAGTTCTTGAACTCCATCCCGTTGTCGCTTCTTATTTTCTTGATCCTTAAGCCGAACTCATTTTGAGCCCATCTCAAGAATCCCTTTAAGGTCTCTTGGGTGTGAGATTTTTCCTGAAAAAGAACACCCAAGTGAAGCGAGAATAATCATCCACAATAACTAGACAGTACTTACTCCCGCCGATGCTTATGTAAGCTATCGGGCCGAATAGGTCCATGTGTAGGAGCTCAAGTGGCCTGTCAGTCGTCATGATGTTCTTGTGTGGATGATGAACACCAACTTGCTTCCCTGCCTGACATGCGCTACAAATCCTGTCTTTCTCAAAATGAACATTTGTTTGTCCCAAAATGTGTTCTCCCTTTAGAAGCTTGTGAAGATTCTTCATTCCAACATGTGCTAGTCGGTGATGCCAGAGCAAGCCCATGTTAGTCTTAGCGATTAAGCAAGTGTCGAGTTCAGCTCTATCAAAATCTACTAAGTATAGCTGACCCTCTAACACTCCCTTAAATACTATTGAATCATCACTTCTTCTAAAGACAGTAACACCTGTATCTGTAAAAAGACAGTTGTAACCCATTTTACATAATTGCGAAACTGAAAGCAAGTTGTAATCTAAAGAATCTACAAGAAAAACATTGGAAATGGAATGGTCAGGAGATATAGCAATTTTACCCAATCCTTTGACCAAACCTTGATTTCCATCCCCGAATGTGATAGCTCGTTGGGGATCTTAGTTTTTCTCGTAGGAGGAGAACATCTTCTTCTCCCCTATCATGTGGTTTGTGCACCTGCTATTGATGATCCAACATGAGCCCCCGGATGCATAAACCTACAAAACAAGTTTAGTTCTTGATTTTAGGTACCCCAAATGGTTTTGGGTCCTCTGGCGTTAGATACAAGAACTTTGGGTACCCAAACACAAGTCTTTGATCCCTTGTGTTTGCCCCCCAACATACTTGGCAACTACCTTGCCGGATTTGTTAGTTAAAACATAAGATGCATCAAAAGTTTTAAATGAAATGTTATGATCATTTGATGCAGTAGGAGTTTTCTTCTTAGGCAATTTTGCACGGGTTGATTGCCTAGAACTAGATGTCTCACCCTTATATATAAAAGCATGATTAGGGCCAGAGTGAGACTTCCTAGAATGAATTCTCCTAATTTTTCTCTCGGGATAACCGGCAGGGTACAAAATGTAACCCTCGTTATCCTGAGGCATAGGAGCCTTGCCCTTAACAAAGTTAGACAATCTTTTAGGAGGGGCATTAAGTTTGACATTGTCCCCCTTTTGGAAGCCAATGCCATCCTTGATGCCAGGGTGTCTCCCACTATAGAGCATGCTTCTAGCAAATTTAAATTTTTCATTTTCTAAGTCATGCTCATTAATTTTAGCATTAAGTTGAGCTATGTGGTCATTTTGTTCCTTAATTAAAGCTAGGTGATCATGAATAGCATCAACATTAATGTCTCTACATCTAGTGCAAATGGAAACATGCTCAATGGTAGATGTAGAGGGCTTGCAAGATTTTAATTCAACAACCTTAGCATGTAATATGTCATTTTCACTTCTAAGGTTAGAAATGGAAGCATTGCAAACATCTAATTCTTTAGCCTTAGCAATTAATTTTTCATTTTCAATCCTAAGGCTAGCAAGTGAATCATTCAACTTTTCAATCTTAGCAAGCAAATTAGCATTATCATCTTTAAGATTGGAAATTGAAACATCACATACATTTGAATCAACCTTAGCTATTAGACTAGCATTCTCATTTCTAAGGTTGAAAATAGTATCATGGCAAGTGCTTAGCTCACTAGATAATTTTTCACATTTTTCTACTTCTAGAGCATAAGCATTTTTAACCTTAACATGCTTCTTATTCTCCTTAATTAGGAAGTCCTCTTGGGATTCCAAGAGTTCATCCTTCTCATGAATAGCACTAATTAGTTCATTTAATTTTTCTTTTTGTTGCATGTTTAGGTTGGCAAAAAGGGTACGCAAATTATCCTCCTCATCACTACAATTATCCTCATCACTAGAGGTTTCATATTTAGTGGAGGATTTTGATTTTACCTTCTTCTTTTTGCTGTCCTTTGCCATGAGGCACTTGTGGCCGACGTTGGGGAAGAGGAGTCCCTTGGTGACGGCGATGTTGGCGGTGTCCTCGTTGGAGGAGGAGTCGGAGGAGCTCTCGTCGGAGTCCCACTCGCGGCACAAATGTGCATCGCCGCCCCTCTTCTTGTGGTACCTCTTCTTTTCTCTCCTCTTTCCCTTCTTGTCGTTATCCCTGTCACTGTCACTAGATAGTGGACATTTTGCAATGAAGTGACCGGGCTTACCACACTTGTAGCAAACTTTCTTGGAGCGGGGCTTGTAATCTTTCCCCCTCCTTTGCTTGAGGATTTGGCGGAAACTCTTGATGATGAGCGCCATCTCCTCATTGTCGAGCTTAGAGGCGTCGATGGGTTGTCTACTTGATGTAGACTCCTCCTTTTTCTCCTTCGTTGCCTTGAATGCGACCGGTTGTGCTTCGGACGTGGAGGGGCCATCTAGCTCGATGATTTTCTTGGAGCCTTTGATCATCAATTCAAAGCTCACAAAATTTCCTATTACTTCCTCAGGAGACATTAGTGTATATCTAGGATTGCCTCGAATTAATTGAACTTGCGTAGGATTAAGAAAAACGAGGGATCTTAGAATAACCTTGGCCATCTCATGGTCATCCCATTTGGTACTCCCGAGGTTGCGCACTTGGTTCACCAAGGTCTTCAGACGGTTGTACATGTCTTGTGGCTCTTCCCCTTGGCGAAGCCGAAAGCGACTGAGCTCCCCCTCGATCGTCTCCCGCTTGGTGATTTTGGTCACCTCATCTCCTTCGTGCGTGGTCTTGAGTACGTCCCAAATCTCCTTGGCGCTTTTTAACCCTTGCACCTTGTTATACTCCTCTCGACTTAGAGAGGCGAGGAGTATAGTGGTGGCTTGGGAGTTGAAGTGACGGATTTGGGCGACCTCATCCGAATCATAGTCTTCATCCCCCGGTGATGGTACCTGTACTCCAATCTCAACAACATCCCAAATGCTAGTGTGGAGTGAGGTTAGATGATGCCTCATTTTATCACTCCACATATTATAATCTTCACCATCAAACAAGGGTGGTTTGCCTAATGGGACAGAAAGTAATGGAGTACGTTTTGGAATGCGAGGATAGCGTAGGGGAATCTTACTAATCTTCTTACGCTCATGGCGCTTAGAAGTTACGGACGGCGTGTCGGAGCTGGAGGTGGATGGCGATGAAGAGTCGGTCTCGTAGTAGACCACCTTCCTCATCTTCTTCTTCTTGTCACCGCTCCGACGCGACTTGTTGTGTGAAGGGGATCCCTTCACCTTGTTGGCGGACTCCCCGGATGGAGCCTTCCCATGGCTTGTGGCGGGCTTCTCGCCGGTCCCGAACTCCCTCTTGGCGGATGCTCCCAACATAACTTCGAGCGGTTAAGCTCTAATGAAGCACCGGGCTCTGATACCAATTGAAAGTCGCCTAGAGGGGGGGTGAATAGGGCGAATCTGAAATTTATAAACTTAAGCACAACTACAAGCCGGGTTAGCGTTAGAAATATAAACGAGTCCGAGAGAGAGGGCGCAAAACAAATCGTAAGCAAATAAAGAGTGAGACACGAGGATTTGTGTTACCGAGGTTTGGTTCTTGCAAACCTACTCCCCATTGAGGTGGTCACAAAAGACCGGGTCTCTTTCAACCCTTTCCCTCTCTCAAACGGTCACTTAGACCGAGTGAGCTTCTCTTCTCAATCAAACGGAACACAAAGTTGCCGCAAGGACCACCACACAATTGATGTCTCTTGCCTCGGTTACAATTGAGTTTGATCACAAGTAGAATGAGAAAGAAAAGAAACGATCCAAGCGCAAGAGCTCAAATGAACACAAATGTCGCTCTCTCTAGTCACTATTTGATTTGGAGTGATTCCGGACTTAGGAGAGGATTTGATCTCTTTGGAGTGTCTAGAATTGACTGCTATAGCTCTTGTAATGTGTTGAAGGTGGAAAACTTGGATGCCATTGAATGTGGGGTGGTTGGGGTATTTATAGCCCTAACCACCAAAAATGGCCGTTGGAAGACTGCTGTCGCATGGCGCACCGGATAGTCCGGTGCGCCACCGGACACTGTCCGGTGCGCCAGCCATGTCAACCAGCCGTTGGGGTTCGACCGTTGGAGCTCTGACTTGTGGGGCCTCTGGGCTGTACGGTGGTGCACCGGACAGGTCCTGTAGACTGTCCGGTGCGCCAACTGCGCGTGCTCTGTCCTCTGCGCGCGCAGGCACGCATTAAATGCGTTGCAGTCGACCGTTGCGCACGAAGTAGCTGTTGATCCGCTGGCACACCGGACAGTCTGGTGAATTATAGCGGAGCGGCCTCCCATTTTCCCGAAGGCGAGGAGTTCAGCCTTGAGTGCCCTGGTGCACTGGACAATGTCCGGTGGCACACCGCACTGTCTGGTGCGCCACCGGACACTGTCCGGTGCGCCAGACCAGGGTGCCTTTGGGTTATCTTTTGCTCTTTTTGTTTGAACTCTTTCTTGGTCCTTTTATTGGCTTATTGTGAACCTTTGGCACCTGTAAAACTTATAGACTAGAGCAAACTAGTTAGTCCAATTATTTATGTTGGGCAATTCAACCACCAAAATCAATTAGGAAAAAGGTGTAAGCCTAATTCCCTTTCAGGATCGTACGGCTCCGGTGGTGGGGATAGTTCAGCTGAAGTAGGTAAATTGATTAGTTCGAAGCCACAAAGCAAGTCGCGTTCAACAGCCTCTTCAGCTCGCTTTGCTTCTGCCCGAGCGTCGTGGGTGTCTTTTTCATTCTTTTTTATAATCTCGTGGGCCAACTCTCGACCACCGTTCACCCAGACATTGTTATAAAACTTCCCACCCATTAAAGTTGCTTCGGCTGAAGGATCCTTCGTATCATCTATGGAGAAAGCAGCTTCAGCCTGGGCTGTAGCCTTAACGTGATCACATCCGACCTTCTCTAGAATAGCTGAGATTCCTCGCACGCCGGAAAATGCACAAATATCCCTACGATCATTCAAGATTTCCTCGAAGGCTTCAGCTTCTCCACTTATCCATTCAATAACGCCCTCGGGGTCGCCTCAGATAAAATTTTCTTTAGAAGAATAGGCACCCACTTTAGTGAAGCTAGTTTTTAATTTCTTCACGCAATCCAAGGATTCTTCAAAACACTTCTCCTTGGATTCGCGAAGTTCTTCAACATTTTTCTCTAGTTTATTCTTCCAATATTCACTAATCTCTTGGTTAGCCTATGCGAGCGCACAGTTCTCCTTAGCTTCGGCCAGTTGTCTCCAAAGGTCTTCAACCTCGGCTTTCTGGGCTTCGGTCTGTGTATTGTACTTAGCTTTGTCTTCTTTTATTTTATTCACCAATGAAATCAAAATTTTGTCTTTCTCTAGACCTTCGTTTCTTAGCTCAATCACCTCTGAGCGAATGTTGTTAAGAGCCATTGTACAGCCTTCGACTTCGGTGCTCTTTTGTGCCCTCAAGGCATTACTAAGAATTAAGCCCTGCAAAGAAGAATAAAGAATTGAGCATGGCAATAAAATACTTCATTTTCCAACTTCAAAGTTAACTTCTATACCTTTATACTGTTGTACGCAAGGCTATTAGCAAGATCATCTTTCGACATAACCGAAAGGCCTTCTTCAAGCTACGGAAATCCCATACTTTTAGCTATCTCCCAGCAAACAGATATTTCTTTGTTGTCCGGGAGACAGTACAAGAAATCATCTTTGCTAGTGCTGTTAAACACTAAGGCTCCCTTCGGATATTTTAATTTTTGGGCATAGTGTCTGGCTTCTAGGATTTCTTCTTCGGATAATTTCTTCCCCGAAGCATGTCGATAAATGTAATCAACAACTTCGGCTGGAGCTTCGAGGGCAGGAGATTTTGCTTTTTCTGCCATATTTTGCCCTGCTGTCATGCCGGTATCTGAAGTTTGCTGATCAGCCTTGTCTTCAGGCGCGACAACCTTCGTCTCAATGGGCACTGTAGGCTCAGCTTCAGCTTCGGCCTAGCCCTTGGCAACTTCGGCAACTTTCTTAATAGGAGCAGGGGTCAAGGCCTTTGTGGTCTCCATAACAGCATCTAGCACGTTGGCCATCCTCCTCCTCTTGGGAGTTGCGGCAGGAGCTTTTTGCATCTTCGGCGAATTTGCCTCTGCCGGTGGGCTCAGGACTTCTGGCATTTTTATCACTTTTTCCACATGTGGCTCTTCGCCCTTATCATCCTTAGCTTCGATTGGCTCGACTGTAGGCACCTTCGACACTACAATCGGCTCTTCAATGCTCTTTGCAATCGAAGCAGCTTGTCTTGCTTCGGCAGTTGAAGAGGCCCCTTCGCCAAATTTAGGCACTACGGCCAGTTCAATATATCGCGGCCTGTGGGTGAGAACCTTCACTTTTTCCCTTCGGCGCAGTTGTGGTGGCCGAAGCGGCAGTCTTTCTCTTTTTTCCTTGCCCTCGTTGCGGGTAGCGATAATCAAGGTATACGAAGCCAATAGCATCAAATACCCTATTCAATCTTTTCTTCCCCCAGCCCCCGAAGGCTGCGGACAAGGCATCGTCTTCGGCCTTGGAATATGTCCCAAGCAGCTCGTCACTGGTAGCTTCAATACATTTCAACCAGTCATCATCTGGCTCATCAAACTTCTCCCTAAACCTGAAGGTATACTTCAATCGGACTAGGCCACCTTTATTGGATTTGGCAGTAGTCTCCTTTGGCATATCCTAGCTCTCCACAAGTGGCCACACCCTAAAGGATATGTGTTCTTGAATTAAATCCCTCGTGCCAATGAAAGTGCAAACAGTACTAAAGGCCTTCTGACATGCTTCAACATCGCTATCAATATCCACCTTCGAAGGCCGAAGCGAGACCAGATGGGGCGCTGAATAATTTCCTTGATGTCTTCTCTTTTAATCAGATCACTTTTAACATAAAACCACTCCTCCATTCAGGCCCTGGGCTATCTTTTCCGGAATGTTGGCACCAGGTGGCTTGCATTAGAACAGGCAATGAACCCGTAACAACCGAAGTTATTGTGGTATTGTTCTTTGCCGATAGCCTTCGTCTCGTATAAAAGCTCGTGCATGTTGCAGAAGCATTTCGCGCTCGGCTCCAGCCCCTGGCTCCTTACAGCCTAGACAAATATCCCCATCCTGATTATAGCCTCGGGGGTAATCTGATGAAGAAAGATTTGGAATATCTTTAGTACCTTGACCACAAATGTACTCATCGGGAATCGAAGGCCTGCCTTCAAGAAGCTTCAGTAAATAACAGCTTCGTTTTCATCCGGAGCAGGGGCAGTATTGTCTCCTCCAACTCTGATAATAGACATGTCGTCAAAATATCTCCCCCTCATGGCGTCAATATGACTTTGCTTATAGTCGATTTTCTGAAGATAGTATGGCTTGGCCGCCACGGCCGATCCTCAGAATCGTCATCCCCACTTTCCACGTCATAACTATCACTATCATTAGAATCTTCAGACAAACCTTCCATGATCTCCTTAGTAATTTTCTCTGTATTCGTTTTTGCCATAGACTCATAAAACCCAGCGATGAAAGGATCCGCAACTTTCTTTTCTTCATACAGCTTCTTCTCGGTCATTTTCTTCTCTTCAGTCATCTTCTTCTCCTCACTCATCTTCTTCTCCTCAAATTTGGAGCAAACACACCTTTAAACCGAAGCTCTAAGAGCTCGAAAATCAGGCGAGAGCTATTGAGCAAGAGCTAGAAATTTGAGAAAATAACGCAAATAGTAGAGACAGCGTATCAAATGCTGTCGCTGTGGGTTCATATTTATACGCCTAGTGCTTTGCAACTTGGCGGGCCCCGTATGTCATTGACTGTCGCTATTCTAGCGAAGGGAAGGTGTTTTTTCGGACCTTCGGCTTAAGGCCTTCGTTCACGTCACAGTCTAAATTCGTTGTTATAACAAATTAATACTACGAGGGGCTACTGTTGGGGGTCTTCGTGTTTCGAAGGTCCTCAAGAACACGACTAACATGTTTCCCAAGTATAATATATGTACAGGAACCTTCGGGCATGGGATGAAGTTATACATAATATGAAGAGCGCAGTTCGAGAGAAGGATAAATCAGTGCCGAAGCTACCCATGAAGAAGCTTCGGCTTAACGATGGAAAATGAAACCGACTTAAAGGGAAAAAGGCTGCCTAGTGCTCGATAGATTTCCCTAAGTCAATAATAAATGTCGAGGGCATGAATGTAATTCTACACAGGTTGCGTCCTATGCCTATAAATAGATGAACAGTGACACCGTACTGTTCACGCTGACTTGTATTCACTCGCACGTCACACTTGGACTTTACCTTCCGTCAAGACGAAGGTATTAATGTAATCGATACTGTTCATGTTCATTCATGATAAGATAATAAAAATGTTATGATAATGTCATATAATTATTCATGTTATTTCCCATGTTTCATATGCTTCTACTTGCTTTATTATATACTGAGATGATGAATGTGCATCCTTCATAACCTTCGTTGAAGACCATTATATCCTAAGGGAGATAATGCTTCAAAGGACGAAGGTATTTAACCATTAATATTTTGTGTTGCCTTGTTCTTAACTCATAGCATTTGAGAATAAGTCCCCAACAGCGATGGAGGAAGATGGACTTAGCAATCGATCGTACCATGAGATTCTGTAAAGAAATGAAACTTCCATCACCACATGCTAAGGGATAAGCAACCTTAGCAAAGAAAAGGCCAACGCCCTTACACGGCCCTGTGCCTAGAACTCGACCTAGGCATCCCGCTTGTCGACATCGTCGAGGATGAAGTACGGGTCGCCCTCGGTAGACATGCATGCCAGGGGCGCCTTTGATCGAAACGAGGTATCTGGCCCGGAGCGGACGAGATCACCGGTAACCCCCGTGATGGGGGGCTCAATGATTATCGCATCGCTACGCAGCGGCCTGAAGGGTATCTTCCACGGCCCCTCGACGCAACTTCAGGGGTGTCAGGGATAGTGCGCAGGAGGTCGGAGACCGTGGGCATTGTGGCGCGTGGCACAGGCTCCACCTCATCCTCGGAGGAGACGACGATGGCCCCAGCCGGCGACGAGGGACGCGTGGGAGCCACCTCAGCCGCAGCTGTGGCGGGCTAGACCGGCGCCCCGGGAACGGGTACTGCCACCCCAGCAACCTGGTGAGATGGTTCCTGGACAGAAGGGGGCGGAACTAGGCCCCCGTGGACGTCCCCACACCGTGCTTCACCGCCTTAGTGGTAGTAAAGATCGGCACGTCGGCCCGGTGCTTGGTGCTAAAAACATAAACGACTGTCAAAAAGAAATATGGTACGCGAGTACACTTTCCCGCATTATGAATACGTACCAGGGGACAGGTAAAAATGGATGCCTTGTCCTCCGGATCCTTGGCCCCTCCTACCCCACCAACGACGAAGGCGAGGCAGTGGTCACCTCTTCTGCAACCCTCGGCGCGGGGGCCGAGGGTGGGGTGATAGCTGTAACACCCAAAATATTATTTTGGGAATGTATTAAAATTCTCCAATGATTTTGAATTGGGATGCCTTATAATAAGAAGTTCATTGCGTGGAAGCTACATTTCCTAAAATAAACATGTTTTCTAATAATCATTAAATAAAAGGATTTTATTAGCTTAAGAATTATTTCTTGAAAATAAGTAAATGGTAATTGTCAAAGTTAGATTTGTGTCTCAAAACTAGAAGTTAAAAGTGAAAATCTTTTAATAAACATAAAGATTATCAATTGTTGATTTGAGTGAACTATTTTCTTTCTGTCTCTCACAAATTAAGCATCAGTAATATTCAAAATAAATAAACTTTGCATTCATGCTGGCGATTTGGTTGGTGCATTTAAATGGAGTTTGAATTTTAAAACCATATCTAAATTGAGCTTTAAATTTGAATTTAGAAACTAAAAAGGAATAGAAAAAAAATAAAAGAAATACTTCCATCCGCGCAGGCTCACTCACCGCGCTGCTCTTGCCAGTCTTGTATTGGTGGTGACAGGTGGGCCCAATCCGCTAGTCCCTGTCCACGTGCACGCCTGATTCCCGGCAGCCGACTTGTGGGACCCGATGGTCAGCGCCGTCTCTGTTCTTGAGCTCGAAACATACTCCCGTGGGCAGGCCGCAACAGCCCTCCCGTGATTTTAGGATCCTCCCATGATCTCCATAACTAACCGGGCCATCAGTCGTGTGCCATCCGGTCTACCCTTCCGCTATATACTCCTGGTCATGTGCGCGCCTCGCTTCATCAATTCGGAACAACACCACCGAGTCGCTCGTTGTGGACACCAAGGAGAGATGATGCGCTCGCCACGGTCAGCTCGCGCGTACCTCGCAACCTTGGTCTTGGGTGATCGCCTGCATTCACTGGGCGTGCCCGTGGTGGTTGCGAGAACTTTGGGCTCGCGTACAAAGATGGGTTGTGCGAACGGACTGTGTTGGATAGCCGCAGACATCGCCGGTCGCATAGGCCGTCGGTCGGACTTCGGTGATCCATCCAGGATGAAGTACAGGGCTAGTGGATGGTGGTCGAAAGAGTCCATGGGCATGCAGAAGACCAGATTAGGTCTCGTTCGGTCGTGCCAAACTAGGCCGGGATGAGAATGGATTGGGAGTCAATCCAGGTTGAAATCTTGCCCAGTAAAAATTTTAGGTTCTAATTTATTTTGTGTTCGGTTAAGTCCATTACGATTCTTTCCCATAGGTTTGGAATTTTTTTTGGGCAGAGGAGGCCCTGGATTGCAACCAGGACTTGAGGGACCAGGAACGAATCCCATGAAGGCGATGAGAAGACGTGCGGCGGCGGGGCAAGCGAGAAGACAAGGTGTCGATGAGCGGGGATCGCGACGACGACATCCTCCCTGCCGCCGGCAACCTCCACTACACTGTAAGCTTCTATCCAGTTGGTCTCTCTCTTTTGTTAGCTAGGGTTCTTGAGTTGAGCCATTTCTTGGTCCTAGTGTTCATGGTAGTGGACTAGTGGCGTCGGCTCCGGATCCACCGACAGACATGCAGAGAAATATGATGTGTGATATACTTTTTTGTTTGTTTCGCAAGCAGAAGGCACACACCGTGATGAGATCTAGCAATGAATGATTTGGCTAGCAGTTGGTATGCTAGTTGGTATGCTTGCATGATTGGTCAGATAGAGTGCACCATGATTCCTGAAAACATGCAGTAGTGTGATTTAGGCTGCTCGAGGGGGCGAGGGACTCAAATTTCTGCAGGCATGCACGTGTTACAACTATTGAGCTACTGAAGATGCAGATATTGTATATTTGCAGATATTATCCTTCTGGAACAAACCTTTGTCCACTGGAAAATGGCTAGCTTGTTGCGTTTGCGCCATACAGTTATTTTTTATAGGTGTGAGCCCTCTTAATAGAAGGTAAACCTCTGTACTATGCCTCAAAAGAAGGTGTTTGGAAGGAAATGACAGTCGTCTTTCGCCTTCTTTTGCCGAACAACAACCGTCTGAAAAGTATATCATAGTTTCTGATTGTAGTTTGTTTAATATGATAGCACATTATTCTGCACTTTTAGTTTGCTAACATTTAGCGCCAGTTTAATTAGCTAACAACCTGCAGATTTTTAGTTAGCTACTCTGTCAGTAAAAAAATCATAGAATGAGAGTTAGCAAAAACTGTGTTCATATAGGTCTGGAAAGGCCTGCTTTTATTTACTTGTGGCTTTGTGAGGAGCAGCTTTGCTCTTGCCCTCCTCTGAGGTTGGTAGAGTAGTTTTTTTATGACATAGACGAGCTATCTGAATTCTAGTTTCTGAACAAATTATCTACAGTACCATCTACTAGTTTTAAAGTACAAGGTTGAACTTCCTCACTTTTTAATATTCTAAATTATTGTAGCTTGTTTGTAAGACGATCAATTTGCTTTTTCTAGAACTGAAATTCGTTGAATTTTGACCCGAACAATGCATAAATTACTTAGCTCAGTTTTTTATTCTTTATATATTGATGACATGATGTCTAAGATCCAGTGTCGCTTCTTTCTATGAAGTTGAAAATTCAATAGTTAGCAGCACTAAAGGTTTCCTTTCTGGTTCAAATTTGTGTTTATGTACAATAAAGGCTAGTTTGGAAACCTAATTTTTTCAAGGGTTTTTCATTTTTCCAAGGAAAATTAGTTCATTTTTCCTTGGAAAAATAAGAATCCCTTGAGAAAATGGTGTTCCCAAACTAGCCCTAACAATTTAAATTATTTAGCTGCAAAATCCGTTTGTTGCACTTTGCACATAAGAACTGAACACTTTGCACTTTACACATGAGAACTGAGCACTAAAATTTTGCCCTTTGTTCATGTACAGTAACCATGATTTTTATGTTTTCTACTACTGCATGTACACTTGAAAATTAGCAGCAATGTCTGTTATATTACATGTCCATCCATTTGTTATTACCTCATAATCTTTTCTAATGTAGTTTGCTTTGTTTTATTGTACATATTCATTCATTTGCCTCATGGTGTTCTAGGGTCCAAGGATAAAGACATTATCATCATCGTTAGAGAAAGGGAAAGTCAACACGTTGTACCAAGTTCAGCCATTTGACACATCTTTAGGCTTGATCTTGGTAGCATTTGAAGGCAACGTGTTACCGTTCTAAATATAACTGATCATTGGATGTTGATTTGTGTTTTTATTTGATCTGAATAAAAAATGTGTTCATTTGAACAAAAAAAGATATGTATTAAGAATCATATGATATGCATACTTAAATTTCTAGAGATACAATGATATGTTCTATGTTTAACCTTTGTTTTTTTATTGGTTTTTTGTTGGTTTTCATGTTTGGGATTTAACCCACATGGAATAAACGAACAAACATAGTTGATTGGGTTTTGGGATATGATCCACATGGAATAAACGAACACATATTAATTGATTCGGTTTAGGAATTTAATCCCATAATGGATTGGGTGAAAGACTAGGATTCACCCAATCCATATGAGGTAAAAAGCCAATTTGGGAAAAAAATCCCAAATTGCCGAACAAGGCCTCGGGGAATTGCTCGCCGGTGTGTTACCGCCGTCGCGATGCCACTGTGCGCTGCTGCCAGGTCTCCATGCCATCTTCAATCAGGCCTTGTTCGGCAATTTGGGATTTTTTTCCCAGATTGGCTTTTTACCTCATATGGATTGGGTGAATCCTAGTCTTTCACCCAATCCATTATGGGATTAAATTCCTAAACCGAATCAATTAATATGTGATCGTTTATTCCATGTGGATCATATCCCAAAACCCAATCAACTATGTTTGTTCGTTTATTCCATGTGGGTTAAATCCCAAACATGAAAACCAACAAAAAACCAATAAAAAAACAAAGGTTAAACATAGAACATATCATTGTATCTCTAGAAATTTAAGTATGCATATCATATGATTCTTAATACATATCTTTTTTTGTTCAAATGAACACATTTTTTATTCAGATCAAATAAAAACACAAATCAACATCCAATGATCAGTTATATTTAGAACGGTAACACGTTGCCTTCAAATGCTACCAAGATCAAGCCTAAAGATGTGTCAAATGGCTAAACTTGGTACAACGTGTTGACTTTCCCTTTCTCTAACGATGATGATAATGTCTTTATCCTTGGACCCTAGAACATCATGAGGCAAATGAATGAATATGTACAATAAAACAAAGCAAACTACATTAGAAAAGATTATGAGGTAATAACAAATGGATGGACATGTAATATAACAGACATTGCTGCTAATTTTCAAGTGTACATGCAGTAGTAGAAAACATAAAAATCATGGTTACTGTACATGAACAAAGGGCAAAATTTTAGTGCTCAGTTCTTGTCACACCCGGATTTAAAGAACAAAGCCAGGTGCATCTCATACATGCGCCAAAGAAGACAACATATATAATAACAGAGTGTATAGAGATAAATGTCATAAAACATCAGAGTATTTATTACATAGCGGAAGACTTATTACAAAATAAAAGAATAAATATAAAACGAACTAAGGATCGTCGGCGCCAATGTCGACTGAGAAACGCCACCTAGATCAAGTCGAATGCCTCAGTGTTAGGCGGCTCATCTTCGACCACCTGTTCTTCTCCTGTGGGGGGTGTGAGACAGCAAGAGTGAGCTCACATACGTTCATAGCTCAACAAGTCGTGGGGAAATAATGTGGCATGAACTCACCAAAGGTGGGAGTTCATGAAGTGTAAGGTTGATCAATGAAGTAAAGGCTGAGGCTGAGCATTGCTTTTATAAGTTGGTCAAAATTTTATTAGCAATTACTAAGTGTAAGTAAATACCAAACCTTAATATCAATAAAGAACAGTAATAGTAAAATAATCCCAAATGCGATGCAAATGTCAAATTGAATTTAAGTTCCATAATTAACCATGTGAGTGTCCAAGCCGCTCATGACCGTGAGCACGGCTAGTATACTAGTTTTACACTCTGCAGAGGTTGCACATCTTTACCCACAAGTCGTGTTACCCATTTGCCACGGAGTTGATCAGACTCCATACACCTCTACCTAGGAAGCGAGGCAGGGTACAACTACGAGGCCTTTACAAAGTTTCACTAGCTTCAGACTACCCGCTACAGTTTATAGAAAGCTCCAGTGCAGGGTTCTTGCCTGACCGCCATCGCAGCAAAATCAACCCAAGGACCTCCCTACACTGACCACTCCCCTACTGCCCTTGCCCCTTTCGGGTAAGGTAGCCCTCCACTAGCTTTCCTAGTTAATCAGCCAAGGGCGTCCCATTAAACCCTTGTGGTAGCACTGTTTTCTCGGGTGGTTCTCCATGTTCCCATTAACATAATGATCTTAACATGAACATTGAAGAATAAAACAGATAACAATAAATAGTATAACAATGAGTGATGAATATCTCTATACCCAAATCCACATAAAGCAATAGCATCTACTACCCAAAACTTTAGTAGTAAAACTAGTGGTGAAGCAAGGTATAAAGATAGTCAAATCTAGGGTATCCTATTGGGTCCCAGCAAAATTATCCTATGCAGATCATTATGAATAATAAGAACATGAATGGGTAAAATAAGTGATCAAGGGCACAACTTGCCTTCGATGAGCTCCTGCTCAGCTACCTCTACTTGTTGAACTTCAGATTCCACAGTGGCTTGCTCGTCTACTCGCATCAACGCAATACATATATAACGTAGCATAAATTAACATCACATCAAACATGCAAATAGAATATACAGAAATAAACTAGACATTAAAATATGATCACAGGAACTGGAATCATTAAATTTGGAGTTATAAATTTTAAGTTATGGATTTTCTAAGGTTTTATGCACTTAATATAGGATTAAGTGGAAAATAAATTTAAATGTGTATTTCATGTAAAAACTGTGATACTATTTGATAGAGAATAATATTACAAAATTATAGGAACTGGAATGGGTCAATTTGGAGTTCATATGCATTTTCTATGGATTACACAAGTTCTAGGATTATTTTTACACATAAAAATCTATTTCTTAATTTATTTTATAAGTTTTCCCACTGTCTGGACTAGGCCTCAAATTATGGAAAGTGCAGGGGCTACGGTGCAACATTCCCAAGACTCAGAAAACCCCAGGCATGGACGGCGGGTTCTATTCTTCAGAACCCCGAGGGTTCTTACGCAAAATGGCGCTGCGAAGCGGTATCGGCCACGATGGGCCGTTGGATCAGACGTGGATGTATCAGATTGAATCTAAGTCTTTATGAAATCTAACGCGCGCGAAGTCGTTGGATCAACAGTGAACGGCCCGGATTTAATGAGTCGCGGATCCACTCCGCGCCACTGGATCTCGCATCTACGGTCTCAGTTCGATCGAGCGAAGGGGTATGCCTGATCTAATCGGGATCGTCCGTCAACGATCCGATGGTGCACGTTCACCGCCCCAACTAGGCAGGCATGCGCGGCGGCGCCGCCCACACCTACGGCGGCCGAACGCCGGCGACATCGCCCCGGGCGCGCGGATGACCCAAACCTTAATTAATCCCTACCACACGAAGATATGACTACGGCGAACACGAAGGAGGTGAAGATTACCGAGAATCGGGCGTGTAGACGAGTTGTTCATGGGTCGGGGCGGCTCGGCGGTGTTTCTTCGACTCCGACGAACAATTCCGTCGATGACCGAGGCTTTCCGGGCCCCAATCCGCCACGGACGTGTTTCACTGTCCCAGGCGAACCACCCAAGCCCCCAGTCGACCCCGGAACGGTGGCGTAGGGCCAAGTCAGCGGCGGCGGCGAAGTCGTCGCGCCCCGAGGTCCCACGGCGATGCAACGGTGCTGCCGGTTGCGTTTCGAGGGGGAATAGGGAAAGAGGGAGCTGCGGCGCGATTCATTTTATGCGTAGGGGTCGGT
Source organism: Zea luxurians (assembly GCA_029449295.1). Taxonomy (NCBI): domain Eukaryota; kingdom Viridiplantae; phylum Streptophyta; class Magnoliopsida; order Poales; family Poaceae; genus Zea; species Zea luxurians. Next base: position 113,188,521 of record JAOPSE010000009.1, on the reverse strand, counting down.
CAGCAACGGAGTCCGCAGCGCCCGCCATGACCGAGCACGCGCGATTCGCGCGGCGAAGGATGAGGAAGACGGTTCAGCGACTGACCCAGGGGACCCACAAGGCAGCGTAACACAATCGCGAGCACCCACGGCCACTGACGTATGGGGCCCGTGCGGCAGAGACACCGGGACGCGGGATAGCCACCGTGCAAGGGCTGCCAGACCGGGCCTGCCTGTAAGCCGGTTGGGAAGCGTGGGCGCGCGCGTGGTTTCGTGGGCCGCGCGCGTGGTTTCTTCTGGTGGGCCGAAAGGAGAATCCGAGGCCCAGGCAGGGTTTTAATCTTTTTCCATTTTATTTTCTATTTTCTTTTCTTCTTTTTCCAATTCAAACTCCAATTTGAATTTGAATTCGAATTCCACAGCAAACTTGTCTTCAAATTAATTATCCCACTTGAATATGACATGGGATAAATTAATTTATTTTTAAGAAATTTTATTTAGTGATGGATAATGCTTTCCCCCCCCTTCTCCACATTTCTTTAAAATTTTGCTTTCCAAAAATAGAATTTAAATCCATGTGTCCATTAATATATTAACATTGCCTTTATTTTATTAGCCACAAATGCACAATCAAGTAAAACTCAGCATGATGCATGATTTATTTAGGTGTTATTGGTTATTCAATCCCCTTTTGATGGTGTTTATTCACATGTGATATTAACTAGAGATGGTACACACATATAGATAAAGAAAATACTCTCTCTTCATATGAGTTACAAATTTAGGCATTACAAATCCTACCCCCCTTAAAAATAATCTCGTCCTCGAGATTTAGGAAGGACAAGGGAAAAGATGGGGAAAATCTATACGAAGCTCTTCTTCTCTTTCCCAAGTAGCTTCATCCTCTCCATGGTGACTCCATTGTACCTTGCACATTTTTATCACCTTATTTCTTGTAACTCGAGTCAAAGTGTCCAGAATCTTGATAGGGTACTCAGCATAAGTCAGGTCATCTTGAACACTAAGGTCCTCCATTGATAACTGCTCCTCAGGTACCCTGAGGCACTTCTTTAGCTGAGACACATGGAATACATCATGTACATCTGACAGGTGATCGGGTAGCTCTAGTTGATATGCAACTTCTCCCACTCGCTTTAAGATCAAGAAAGGTCCAATGAAGCGAGGGGACAACTTTCCTTTAACTTTAAATCTCCTCATACCCCGGAGTGGTGACACCTTCAAATAGACATGATCACCCTCCTTAAACTCCAGTAGTCTTCTCCTATTATCAGCATAACTCTTCTGCCTTGATTGTGCGATTCTCAAATTTTCTCTTATAATTCGAACTTGTTCTTCTGCCTCTTGTATAAGTTCAGGCCCAAAGAACTGTCTTTCTCCAGTCTGATCCCAATACAGTGGAGTCCTGCATTTTCTACCATACAGAGCTTCAAATGGTGACATCTTCAAACTGGCCTGATAGCTATTATTATAAGAAAACTCAGCATATGGTAAACTCTTCTCCCAACTGCCGCCATGTTTAATAGCACAAGCTCTTAACATATCCTCCAGTACTTGATTTGTCCTCTCTGTCTGTCCATCAGTCTGGGGATGGTAGGCTGAACTAAAATTCAACTTTGTATCCAAGCTCTCATGCAACTTCTTCCAAAATCGAGAAGTAAACTGTGATCCTCGATCAGACACGATCTTCATAGGCACTCCATGTAGACAAACTATCCGAGTCATATACAATTCTGCTAGCTTGGCTCCCGTATAATTAGTCCTCACAGGTATAAAATGAGCCACCTTTGTCAATCTGTCCACAATTACCCAAATAGAGTCATATCCTGCTGGAGTGCGGGGTAGTCCAACAATAAAATCCATACCAATTTCTTCCCATTTCCACTCAAGTATCTTCAATGGGTGCAATAACCCAGCGGGTCTTTGATGTTCGGCCTTGACTCTTTGGCACACATCACACTTAGCCACATGTGCAGCAACATCTCTTTTCAGTCCATACCACCAATACTTTTGCTTCAAATCCTGATACATCTTAGTACTACCAGGGTGGATAGAATAATCAGAATCATGGGCTTCCTTCAATATAGTCTCACGGAGGCTACCAATCTCTGGAACACATATCCGATCTTTGAACCATATAGTACCTTGCTCATCCTCCATGAATTCCGGAACTAGACCTTCAGTAATAAGATCCTTAATCTCTTGAATTTTAGCATCACCAACCTGACCTTTACGAATTTCTTGCTCCAAGGTAGGTTCCAACTCAATGGTAACTCCTTCGGTGTGAGTAACAATTCCCAGGTTGAGTCTCTCAAAGTCTTTTGCTAATTCATCAGGTAGCTGGACAACGAAAGCGGAGTGAACATGTTCTTTCCGACTCAAGGCATCTGCGACCAAATTCGCCTTGCCCGGGTGATAGTGAATCTCCAAATCATAATCCTTGATGAGCTCCAACCAACGACGTTGTCTGAGGTTGAGATCCTTCTGAGTGAATATATACTTCAAACTCTTATGATCCGTGTATACTTGGCACTTAGTTCCCATAATGTAGTGTCTCCAAATCTTAAGTGCATGCACAACGGCAGCTAGTTCCAAGTCATGAGTGGGGTAGTTCAGTTCATGCTTCCGCAACTGACGAGATGCATAGGCAATCACATGTCCTTCTTGCATAAGCACACATCCAAGTCCTTAGCCACATGCATCACAGTAAATGTCAAATCCCTTCTGCAGATCTGGCATAATCAATACTGGAGGTGACATCAATCTCTCCTTCAACTGATCAAAGCTTTCTTGGCACTTCTCATCCCACTTAAATTCTCTTCCTTTTTCCAAAAGCGATGTCATAGGCTTAGCAATTTTAGAGAACCCTTCAATAAATCTCCGATAATATCCTGTGAGTCCCAAGAAACTCCGAATCTCAGTAACTGTAGTGGGCACTCTCCACTCCATTATCTCCTTCACTTTAGCAGGATCCACTGATATTCCTCCATTAGAAATAATATGACCAAGGAATGGCACCTTGTCAATCCAAAACTCGCACTTGCTGAACTTAGCGTAGAGTTGATTATCTCGCAACTTCTGTAGCACCAACCTCAGATGTTCCTCATGATCGCTATCACTCTGAGAATAAATAAGAATATCGTCGATGAATACCACGACGAATCTATCCAAATACTCCATAAACACCTTATTCATCAAGTTCATAAAATGTTGGAACTTGCTCTCGACAGCAAGGGGATCCAACACGAGTGAATGGTGATGGCAACAGGGCACTCGCGCGTGATGGCAAAAGCTCTGTTCATCTAGCCTCTCACGGGCACTGTGCGGGGGTATTTATAGGTATCCGAGTGCACGGCGCCTTGCGTTAAGGACGCATGTGCCCTCAGGTACCTAGTTTATCCCTAGAATATTCCCATAAAGCGGGGTTACAAGCTGTAATTACAAGTACGCCTTTACAGATTAGGCCCGTAACACAAACGCGGCCACGCAGGGCCCGTTACAATGGGCCAGATCTCATGTGGGCCTCAGAGCTGAACGAGGCCGCACAGCGGGGAGGCGTCGCCGCAGGCCTTCGTCTGGTGCCGAATCTAGCGAAGGGTCTCCGTGTTGTCTCTGGTGCCGATGAAGCGAAGGGTGTCCCTGCCTGCTTTGTCCATCAGGGCAGGGGCTAAGTGGTGGAGACTTCGGGCGAAGGGTGGCGTTTCTGCCTTCGCTCCAACATTTGCCCTCCGAGGGACCAGTTCGACAAAGTCACCTGGTGCCGAAGACGTCGCTAGATGGCGGAGACGCTGCCCTCGCTCGAAGTGGTTCCGCGGGGGTTTTTGATGTGACCGTTGATGGACATCGTACTGTTGGATTGCGGGTTTTCCGAAGAGCCGCGCCCTGCCTATAAAAAGGGGCGGGGGTCGGCGCTGTTTGCACTTTGCCTTCCGCGCTCCGTGAAAACCCTAGCCGCCCGCCGTCTTTCTGCTCCTCTTCTTCTACTGCTCCCTTTGCTCGTCGGAGTTCTGGCTCGCGTGAAGCAGACCGCCCGCCGCCGCCGACGGTACGTAGCAATGCCATCCTCTTCTTCTTCCGCCGACGCCACGCCGCCGGCCGCCGCCTCGTCTGAGGAGACGTTGAGTAGCGTGATGGTGGAGGAGCTGCGCGCCGGCGACTCTGTTGATTTTGGTGTGTCACGGATGACGTCGGCCCGCGTTGAAGATATGCGGCGTTTGGGCTACTTTGGCGGCGGGGTCGCTCGTGCTCCGGGGACGGAGGAAGTCCCCGAGCCGGAGGGTGAGTTGGTTGTTTTCGAGGCGTTCTTCGTCGCCGGTCTCCGCTTGCCTGCGCACCGGTTTGTTGGCGAAGTCCTGCGTAGATTCAACGTTCAAATACATCAGCTGACACCGAACGCCGTGGTGGCGCTGGCGAAGTATGTCTGGGCGACGACTTCGTACGGTGGACAGCCATCGGTTGAAGTTTTTGCGAAGAATTATTGCTTGCATTGGCAGAAGAGGATGGTTGAGGACGGGGTTGCCCAGTTCGGGTCGTGCACATTCACGCCGAAGACCGGCAAGACCACAATGCCAGTAGTGGAGTTGGTTCCGTGCGCCCGCAACAAGTGGGGCAATTGGAATGAATTTTGGTTTTATGTTGCTGAGGCTACTGTCGAAGGCCATGAAGGACTTCCCGTGTCTGAGATGTGCTCTCACTATTACTCTGCGTATCCGCCTTTTGAAGTGGCAGAAGAGGATGCAGACGAAGGGGCCCTTCGGTGCGCCGCCGGCCAGAGCAGTGGTCGTGATTTAGTTGAAGAGTTCGTGACGTACGGGGTCTGGCCCTTGGCGCACGGCTGGGCGCTGGGTGAAGTGTGCCCTCGCCAGATGCCTTTTCACGGAGGGAGGGTGGTGCGAAGTCCTGCCTTTGCACTGAATTTGCGAAACCGTGACCCGGCCGCCTTTGTGCGTGATGCGGAGGACTTGGCGGTGCGGCTCGTGGGGCGGTACGTGGCGAGGACGGAAGGCCAGCGCAGCTTTGATATTCGCGGGTCGAATGAACGTTTGAACAGGGTCTTCGAATTAAATCAATTGCCGTACGACGGCTACCCTGGTCAAGACGAAGTGGACCGCCGTGGGAAGAAGCCGGCGGTGGAGACTGGAGGCGACCCTGCGCTGGCGGCCGCCCCCTCCTCAAAAAAGAGAAAATTAGGTACTGCGATGGGAGGAATTGGGGTGTCTGATAGTTTTGCTAGAGAGTTAATGAGGTCGTGTGCGGCCCCGGGGGAGAGGATGTCTTCGGCCGAGCTCCGGGAGTCTTCGGCTCGGATGCTGAGGGTTACCGGGGGCTGCTGGCCTAGAAATGTTCCTATCCCCTGCGCGGCTGAGGAAGACTGTTTTACATCTCGTATGGTTTGTCAGTGGAGAGTTTTTCCTTACGGGCGAAATATCGGTGCTGTTGTGTGGGCAGTGATGGACAAGGATCGCCAAGGGGCGGCGCAAAAACGCCAGGCGACTGTCAGGATTCACGAAGCCCGGCCGAAAAGGCAGCGGGGAACGGCGAAGGCTGCGGCCTCCAGCGGAGGCAAGCCGCCGCTGGCGGCGAAGGCGGGCGCCTCTGCACCCAGCAAGGCGCCGGAGACAACGGCGGGCGCCGGAGTCTCCAAACTGACGAAGGTGGTGCCGCCGGCCAGCGGACTGGCGGAGGCTGCGAAGGCGGCCCGAACGTCGCCGCCGCCGGGCAAACGCGTTGCTGACTTCGGCACCGATATTAGTGTGGACGATTATCTCGGGGGTAAGTCACCCGGCCGCCTTTTTTTTTGACTCGTTGATGCGTTGCAGGGTCGGACGAGGGCCAGCTTGCTATAGCTGCGCCTGCCGCGGCAATCGCGACGGCTGCGCTGTCGTCGAAGGCGAGGGACGGGACCCTTGGCGCCGGAGGCGAGGTGTCGGCCCTCGCGTTGGTCAGGGACGAGGCTGGCGTGGCGACTCGCCGGCTGAAGGGAGTGACGGAGGCGCTGAGTCAGGCGACGGAGGCACTGAGTCAGGTCCGCCGAGCTATTATATATATGTTTTTTTTTACGGCCGTGGCCTTACGTGTGCTCTGCAGGTGGCTGACTTCACCAGCCGTACTGCGTCGGGGGCACTTACGGCAGCTTTGTCTGCCGAAGTCGAGAGACTTCGGACGCAACATGCTGACGCTGTCCGTGAGAAGTCGGCCTCCGACAGCAAGTGTCGTAAACTGGCGGACAAGGTGGCCGCCCTGGAGAAGGAAAAGGCTGACCTCCGGCGCCAGCTGGCGGGGGAGAGGAGGGAGGCCAACGAGGCCATCGCCAAGGAGCAGGCCGCGCAGGCGGAGGCTAGGCTTGCACGGGCGGAAGGCAACCTTGCCAAGGGTCTCGCCAAAGACCTGCGGGAGCGGCTCACCGCTTTGGAGAGCCGCGCGAAGGGGGCCGAAGCCGCGGTGCGAACGGAGGCCGAACGGACGCGCACACAGCTTATGGCCACATACCGCGAGCTAGGTGCGCGGACCGGTGACTTCGTGGTGCCGGAGCGAGAGGCCGGGCTCCGCTGTCTGGAATGGGTGCAAGAGGAGCTGCAGGAGCTCCCCACTGTCCTGAGGGGATTAATGTCGTTCGCCTCCCTGGTCACCTGCGAGGGGGCGATGAACGCACTCTCTTGCGAAGGGTGCCGGCACTATGAGGCCTTCGACCAGGCAGATGAAGATTTTGGGCGAGATATCTATAAGGTCGAAGACCCCGTGGTGAAGGAGTCCGCCGGTGCCCTCTATGACCGGATGTGGGGTCTGTATGGTGGTGAAGTGGTCAGGGAGCGGGCCGAGGCTGCGAGGGCTCAGGTAACGTTGTCGTTTGTTCGACGTTTGCTGGATGTGGTCTGTGCGTGTGTTTGCTGACTTTTTGTATGTTTTGTTTTAGGCGGAGCGAGGCGAGCAGGTGGACGACTTCGGAGCACTGAACAGCGCCCTGCCTGACCCGGAGCCGACCCCGGAGACCGCGGAAGACGCACCAGGCGCCCCCACATCAGCAGCGACAGTTGAAGACCTGCCCCTGAAGGTGGCCGAAGGCGCTCCTGATGCCCTCGCAGCAGCTGCGCCGACCGGCGAAGATCCGGCGGCGGAGGCGGTGGAAACAATGGCGGAAGTGGCGGCGGAGCCAACGGCGGAGGCTCCCGCAGCGTCAGGGCCCGCGCAGGTGGCGTAGTGGTTGTTTAGGGTTGGGGAATTTTGGGTGTTGTACTGAATTTTGGTTGCTGCGCAGGTTCAAGATTTTGGGCCTGCGCACGCAACCGCTGCTACTGAGTTTTTGGCGGCTTCGACCGCGGAAGGTGGTAATGAATATAGTGGGTCTGCATCTGAGTTTTCTGATTTTGCCGACTCCGGGAGCTCGGTTGAGTGGACTGAGGAGTCGTCAGAGGAGAATTTGGATTATTTTGCGGCCTTGGACGTGGCTGCGGCGGAGGCTTCGCCACACGCCGCGGACGCGTCGGACGTGCCAGGCCCTAGCACCAGGCGCCGTCGACGAAGGGCGGTTGCAAAACGTAGGGTTAGCGCGGCGGAGCGGGCTCTGCTTCGTGTGAGTGGGGCTGGTCGGCAGGAACTGTTGTCTCTGCCGACCGCCGAGAGTGTAGGTGAAGGGGAACTGCGAAGGCTTTTTGCGGGTGAGGAGCTCAGGATAATGTTATTTAATTATAGGGAGATGGGGATTATTCCTAAGGTTGAGCCGATGTAGAGTGTGGTGCCCTCGCTTGTGTATGTAGAGGCTTGTATGGTGGAATTGTGTGCCCTCGCGTGCATGTGTGTGTGCGAAGGCGTTTTGTACTCGCTGATTTGTTTTGCTGCGCTGTGTTGGCTTGATTATAGTTGGTCTTGGCGTGGATGGTTTGATGTTGTCGTTTCAGCCGTTGTTGTGCTAGTCCAGGTGTACCCTTAAGTGTCTTCTGCACAGATAGTCTTCGGTTTTTTCGCACTTGTTGTGCTAATCCGGCTGCACTTTTAAGCGACTTCTGCACGGACAGCCTTCGCGATAGACTTAGATTTTTTCCGCACTTGTTGTGCTAATCCGGCTGCACCCTTAGGCGACTTCTGCGCGGACAGCCTTCGCGATAGACTTAGATTTTTTCCGCACTTGTTGTGCTAATCCGGCTGCACCCTTAGGCGACTTCTGCGCGGATAGTCTTCGCGATAGACTTAGATTTTTTCCGCACTTGTTGTGCTAATCCGGCTGCACCCTTAGGCGACTTCTGCGCGGATAGTCTTCGCGATAGACTTAGATTTTTTCCGCACTTGTTGTGCTAATCCGGCTGCACCCTTAGGCGACTTCTGCGCGGATAGTCTTCGCGATAAACTTGGATTTTTTCCGCACTTGTTGTGCTAATCCGGCTGCACCCTTAGGCGACTTCTGCGCGGATAGTCTTCGCGATAGACTTAGATTTTTTCCGCACTTGTTGTGCTAATCCGGCTGCACCCTTAGGCGACTTCTGCGCGGATAGTCTTCGCGATAGACTTAGATTTTTTCCGCACTTGTTGTGCTAATCCGGCTGCACCCTTAGACGACTTCTGCGCGGATAGTCTTCGCGATAGACTTAGATTTTTTCCGCACTTGTTGTGCTAATCCGGCTGCACCCTTAGGCGACTTCTGCGCGGATTTGTCGCACGCGAGGGTAGCTAGCGCTTAGCCTCGCGGTGACCTCGTGGTGGTCGAATGTCGAAGACCGTCATCGCGGTCTTTTTCGACGCATGTCTTTTTGCGGGGGATTTTTTACGCATATATTACATGGCTCCGCCTCGTTAAAAACCTCACCCCCCGGGAGGAAAAGAGTGCGGGCCGGTGCAAGATTGTTTTTGCGAATTACAAGGGCGAAGACAGCCCTGAGGAATCAGACAAAAAATTTGCGGAGGTTGTCGATGTTCCAGGAGTGCTCCAGGTCCTCGCCGGTCGGCGTTGTGAGCCTGTAAGCGCTGGGGGAAGCTTTCGTCTTGACGATGAAATGGCCCTCCCACCTGGGCTCCAGCTTGCCCTTGGACTCCGTCCGAGCTGTTCGAATGAGTACGAGGTCCCCCTCGCTGAACTCCCTCGGGGTGACTGAATGGTCGCGCCATGCTTTGGTCTGGGCTTGATACTTGTTCAGGGCCTGTAGGGCGAAGACACGGTCTCCGTCGATGAGGTCCTTTGAAGTTGGCTCGTCCACATCTAGGACGGCTGACGGGACTGTTCGCGGGGACCCGTGCTTTATTTCTTGCGGGGTCATGGCCTCCGATCCGTATAAAAGACGGAAGGGAGTGAACTCGGTCGCCCTGCACTCAGTCGTGTTTAGTGCCCAGACTGCCTCGGGTAAAAAATCGCTCCATCTGCCCTTTTTTCATCGAGGAGCATTTTTTTGATAGCTGTGAAGATTTTCCCGTTGGCGCGCTCCACGACCCCGTTGGACTGCGGATGATAGACTGAGGCGAAGGCAAGCTTGGTGCCAATGGAGAAACAAAAATCCTTGAAGCCTTGGTTATCAAACTGCTTGCCGTTGTCGACTGTTAATTCGGACGGTACTCCGAAGCGGCAAACGATGTTCTGCCAGAAGAATTTTTGGGCAGTCTTTGATGTTATTGTGGAGACAGCCCGTGCCTCGATCCATTTGGTGAAGTACTCGACCGCGACGAAGGCGAACTTAAGGTTCCCCTGAGCGGTGGGCAGGGGTCCAACAATGTCGAGACCCCAGCGCTGGAGAGGCCATGTGTGGGCGATCAGCTTTGTATACTGCGAAGGGCCGCCTGACCGAGGAGAGAACTTCTGGCAGGCTTCGCAGGACCGAGTGACCCGATTCGCGGCGCAGATCATTGCGGGCCAGTAAAAACCCTGGCGGATCACCTTAGCAGCTAGGGCCCTCGGCCCCGCGTGCGAGCCGCACGTGCCACTGTGGACTTCATGTAGAATCTGCACGCCTTCGGCCTCGGTGACGCACTTAAGCATTGGTTGACTGACCCCTTTTTTGTAGAGTTGGCCTTCAATCAGAGCGAAGTCTCGGCTTCGATGTCTGAGGCGCTTGGCCTCACTGATGTCGGCTGGGTGGTAATACCCCTGCAGGAACAGGGTTATGGGTGCTCGCCAGTCTTCGGTCATGATGAGGTTGACTGTACGGTGGCCCTCGCTGTCATTGGTTATTTGGAGCCCTTCGGGGCTCCGGACTGCTGGCGTGCCGATGACGTGGAAGAACACGTCGGAGGGCAGAGTTTCGCCCCTGGCCGCGGCCTTGGCCAATGCGTCGGCCTCCTCATTCCTGGCCCGGTCCACATGCTGCACGGTGAACCCCTTGAACTGCCTCTCGAGACTTCGGATGGCCGCGAGGTACTGCATGAGTGCGGGGTCCTTGGATGCATAGTCTTTCTCGACCTGGCCGGCAACTACCTTGGAGTCTGTTTTGATGATGCAAGTGGTGACTCCGAGGGCCCTTAGCTTGCGGAGGCCGAGGATGACTGCTTCGTACTCTGCTATATTATTTGTGCATCTGTCGGATTCCAGATTGAAGCTGAGTCGTGCTGCATATCTGTGCTTGACCCCGACTGGTGAGGTTATGATTGCAGCGACGCCTGCCCCCGCATGGCACCATGCGCCGTCGCAATGGATCGTCCAGACCTTCTCTGTGGTCGAGTCCGGCTGTGTTACTGGCCCGGTCCAGTCTACGACGAAGTCTGCCAGGACTTGCGATTTGATGGCTGTCCTGGGCTCGAAGCTGATGTGGTAGCCGGAGAGTTCGGCTGCCCACTTGGCGATCCTCACCGATGCCTCCGGGTTTCTAAACAGTTCGCCGAGCCCCCTGTCTGAGGTAACGCGAACCTTGAATGCTTCAAAGTAATGGCGCAGCTTGCGCGAGGACATAACAACTGCGTAGGCGATCTTCTCCAGCTCTGTCATGTTGCATTTGGACGGTGTCAGGACCTCGGAGACGTAATAAACAGGGCACTGTCTGACAGCGCCTTCGACTGTCTGCTCCTGCACTAGTGCCGCGCTGACCGCGTGCGGCGAAGCCGCGACATAGAGCAATAGGGGGAGCGAGGAGTCGGGGCTCGTGAGGGTGGCCAGCTCCGTTAAGTACTGTTTTAATGAGGCGAAGGCCGCTGCTTGCTCCGGCCCCCAGGCGAAGTCTTTTGCGCCGCGGAGAGTTTTGAGGAAGGAAGACTTCGCTCGGCCGACCTGGAAATGAATCTGTTGAGAGCGGCCAATCTGCCTGTCAGACGCTGGACGTCCCTGGCGGACTGCGGAGGCGACATGTCGATGATGGCCTGGATCTTGGTTGGGTTGGCCTCGATGCCGCGGTGTGACACCAGGTAGCCCAATATCTTGCCCTGGCGAACACCGAAAACGCACTTTTCCGGGTTTAGGCGGAGTCGTGCATCTCGCATGTTTGCGAATGTCTCGGCCAGGTCGGCGAGATGATCCTCCTTATTTTTGCTGGCGACGACGATGTCGTCCACATATGTAAATATATTTCTGCCGACCTGCCCTTCGAGTACTGTTTTGGTGAGTCTGGAGAAGGTGGACCCGGCATTCTTGAGACCCTCCAGCATTCTGACGAAGCAATAAGTGCCGAAGGGTGTTATAAAGCTGGTGCTAGCCTTGTCTTCCTCCTTCATGTATATCTGGTGATAGCTGGAGAAGCAGTCGAGGAGAGACATGACCTCGCATCCGGCCGCGCTATCGACTATTTTGTCGATCCGTGGCAACGGGAAATTGTCTTTTGGGCAGGCCTTATTGAGACTGGTGAAGTCTATACACATCCGCCATTTCCCACTTTTTTTCTGCACCATTACAACATTGGAGAGCCATGTGGGGTAAGCCACTGGCTCAATGAATTTAGCCTCTAGGAGGCGGTGCACCTCCACCTTGGCGGCCTCTGTCTTTTCGTCGGACATTTTGCGGAGCCTTTGCTTTCTTGGTCGCACCGAGGGGTCAATTCCCAAACTGTGCTCGATTATGGATCGGCTGACTCCGACCAGGTCGAGGGCGGACCAGGCGAAGACATCTTTATTCTTGGCCAGGCAGCAGAGGAGCTTCTCTTCTTCATGCGAAGTAAGGTCTTCGCTGATAGTGACTGTCTGCTTGGGCATGGCCTGATCGAGGGGGACAGTCTTGGTCCCATCCTGACTCTGCAACTGAGCCTTGTCGTGCTGCTTGTCAGTTGGGCTGGCGGGCGCAGGGACCTCGCACTGTGTCGAGAAACAGTGCACGTTCCTCTGACCAGGCACGAAGTCCCGCTCTATGTTGCGCGCTGCCTGCTGGTTACCGTAGACTGTAATTACGCCTAGCGGGCCTAGTATCTTCATGCACAAATACAGTCCGTGGATGGCAGCTTCAAGCTTATTGATGGAGCCCCGACCCATGATGGCGTTGTATGGATATACCATATCCACAATATCAAAAGTCACTTGCTCACTTCGGGCATTGGGTGCTACACCGAAGGAGAGGGGCAACTCTATTTTGCCGACGGGGAAGGTGCCCTTGCCGCCGAAGCCATACAACGGGTTGTCCGAAGGCTTAAGCAGGCTGTGGCTGATGCCCATGCGATCGAAGGCGTGGAGGAAGATGATGTCTGCCTGGCTGCCGTTGTCAACGAGGACCTTGTGTAGGTCCTAGCCTGCCACGCTGCAATTGATAACCATGGCATCGCAGTGGGGGGCGCTGCGCAAGTCGACGTCCCGTGCGTCGAAGGTGAGCGGTACGTGGGACCACTTTGTCTGCACAACTGGGCCCGTGACGGCGACATGATTTATGCTGCGGTAGTGGTCCCGCTTCTGCCGCTTGGTGTCGAAGTCGGTGCTGGACCCCCCAGTAATCATATGAATGACTCCGCGATAAGGTTGATCGGCGAAGTCTTCCTGCTTTGGGGCATGGGGGATGTTTTGTTGTTGCTGGTGTGGTGGTGGAGGCGGAGGATGTACGATTTGTACTTCCTGATGATGTTGGTAAGCGTGGTGCGGTGGATGCGGGGCGGGAGCGTGGATATATGGTGGAGGGGGTGGCTGGTAATTATGCGCGACAATTCTGGGGTTGTCGGCTGGCTGCGCCCTCGCCATTCTGTCTCTGGTGGCCTTCACTTCGGGGCAGTCTTTGGTTTGGTGGGCGCAGTCTTCGCCATGGAAAAGGCAGTAAAATCGGCGTGGTGGAGGGGGTGGCTGCGCACGCCCTCGGCCCCTGCCGCGAGTTCCACTTCCGCGGCCCTGGGGGGGATATTCCTGGCGACGAAGGGCGTCAGCAGCCGGCTGCTGGTTGGCAATGTTGTGCACTTGCTGCTGACCGCGGCCATCTCGACCGGAGTCTGGTTGCGGAGTTCTTGTCCACGTGCGGCTGGACTGTGGAGCATCTTTTGGCTTCCGCTGGGACTCAATCTTGCGCTGGTGGAGCTCCTCGGATCTGGCATACTTTTCAAACAGCTGGTATAACTCTTGGAGGTTCTTCGGCGGATCTCTGATGCAGTGGCTGTAAAGGACGCCAGCGCGAAGACCACTGATAGCATAGTGGATGGCAATCTGGTCATCGACTGAGGGTAGCTGTGACTTGAGTGTCAGGAATTTGTGGTAATATTCCCTCAGGGTCTCCCTCTCTAGCTGCTTGCAGAGCGAGAGTTCGGCCAGGGCGTCGGTGTCCGGGCGGTACCCTTGGAAGTTGAGGAGGAACTTGTCCCGGAGACTTCTCCAGGAATCGATGGACAGCGGAGGCAACCTGGTGAACCAGGTGAGTGCGGGGCCCTCGAGGGCGATGATGAAGGACTTCGCCATTGTGGCGTCGTCCCCCCCGGACGATGCAACGGCGACCTGGTAACTCATTATGTATTGAGCCGGGTCGGTGCTGCCGTTGTACTTGGGGTAGGTCCCAGCCCGGAAGTTAGTTGGCCACGGCGTCACTTGCAGGTGAGGCGCCAGGGGGCTTCGCTCATCGAGATAATTGACCCCTTGGAATGGCGCGGCGTGCGGGAAAGTGAAGTCGCGCTGGGGGAAACGCGGGTCCTCCGGTTGCGCGCGGTGTTGCAGGGGTGGCCCATGCTGCAGGCCGGGGTGGCCTTCGCGCGTGTCTTCGTTTTGTGCGCGCTGCTGGAGGGATGACTCGTGCCGCGGGCTGAGGTGGCCTTCGCGCTGCATCAGCGCAATCTCCCGCTCGAGTTCCTGGGCCTTGTGCTCTTCGTCGCGTATCATCTGCCACACTTTGGCGAGTGCGGACACACGCTGGCGCTTGGCCTCCAGTATCTCCTTCTGCCTCTGGAGGTTGCGGTTCTTGAGGCGCAGGGCGCGCAGCTGTAGCTGTTCTTCTGCTGAGACGCCGAGGACCTCACCGTCCTCGGCGAGGTCCGCGCCCTCCGGTGGTGCGAGGTCTGAGGGAGGTGCGAAGCCTGAGGGTTGTCCCTCAGGGTCGCAGGTGCGGAGGGTGTCGTCTTCATTGGCCTCTTGGTGGGTGGATTGGGTGAGGGCGAGGGCCTTGCCCTTTCTTGCGGCGAGCAGTGCTGCCTTCGCAGCCTCGTCAGCCTTCGGGTTAGCTCTCTTGGGTGCCATCGCGGGTGGTTGTCTCGTAGCACGAACGGTGGGCGCCAAATGTTGGAACTTGCTCTCGACAGCAAGGGGATCCAACACGAGTGAATGGTGATGGCAACAGGGCACTCACGCGTGATGGCAAAAGCTCTGTTCATCTAGCCTCTCACGGGCACTGTGCGGGGGTATTTATAGGTATCCGAGTGCACGGCGCCTTGCGTTAAGGACGCATGTGCCCTCAGGTACCTAGTTTATCCCCAGAATATTCCCATAAAGCGGGGTTACAAGCTGTAATTACAAGTACGCCTTTACAGATTAGGCCCGTAACACAAACGCGGCCACGCAGGGCCCGTTACAATGGGCCAGATCTCATGTGGGCCTCAGAGCTGAACGAGACCGCACAGCGGGGAGGCGTCGCCACAGGCCTTCGTCTGGTGCCGAATCTAGCGAAGGGTCTCCGTGTTGTCTCTGGTGCCGATGAAGCGAAGGGTGTCCCTGCCTGCTTTGTCCGTCAGGGCAGGGGCTAAGTGGTGGAGACTTCGGGCGAAGGGTGGCGTTTCTGCCTTCGCTCCAACATAAAATAAGCTGGTGCATTGGTTAATCCAAATGACATAACAGTGAACTCATATAATCCATATCGAGTCGAGAAAGCTGTCTTGGGAATATCCGATGGTCTAATCCTGATCTGATGGTAACCCGATCGGAGATCAATCTTCAAGAATACTCTAGCACCTCTCATCTGATCAAATAAATCCTCAATGCGGGGCAACGGATACTTGTTCTTCATAGTAACATCATTAAGTGACCTATAATCCACACACATTCTTTGTGATCCATCCTTCTTCTGTACAAACAGTACCGGTGCTCCCCACGGTGAGGAACTCGGACGAATGTACCTAGCCTCTTGTAACTCAGTTAACTGCTTCTTAAGTTCCTTCAACTCTTCTACGGACATTCTATTTGGCCGTTTAGAAATAGGGGCGGTTCTAGGTAGGAGATCAATAACAAACTCAACTTCTCTATCAGGTGGCATCCCTGGTAACTCCTCTGGAAAGACATCCGGAAAATCCCTAACCACCCGGATGTTGTCACCAACAAACTCCTCAGGCATAAAGAACATTGCACGCATGGATGAGGAGGTTACTGCAATATTAACTTGAAATCTTTCTCCTTTAGTGGTAGTGAGTTCTATGATACCTCTATCACATGCTATAACGGCCTTTGCCTTTCTTAGCCATGACATACCAAGGATCAGATCTATACTGCTTGACTCTAATATTATAGCAGTAGCTCCAAATTCTCTACCCATAATGGTCAAGGTCAATCTACGTGTCATTTGATTCGCCTCAACAGGCCCTTTAGGTGTAATTACTATCATGGTTTTTCTCATATTTAGCAGTGGTATTTCATTTGTATTGGCATAACGAGCAGACATGAATGAATGTGTAGCACCAGAATCAAATAATATGGTTGCAGGAATTGCATTAACATAAAACATACCAAGTACGAGGTCACCACCATCAGGAGTATCATCAATGCTGACTTGATTCACCCTGGCTATAGAATATCCCTTGCCAGGAGTCTGTTGCTTGTTCTAAACTGGAGTAGTAGCAATCCTCTGTGGGCAGACATTTGCATAATGACCAGCCTTCCCACACTTGAAACAAGTAGTGCCTGAACTCTGTCCTGAAAACTTTGTCGGGGTGCCAGTGGGGGTAGCCTGTCGAGGAGGTGGAGTCCTCAGTGGTGATTGCTGAACTGGGCGCGGTCCTCCTGGTCGAGTCGGTGTACCCTATGGTGAACTGTAGCGAGGACGAACACTGCTGCTACCCTGTCCTTGTGAGATAGCCTTCCTCTTCAAATCACCCAATTGAACACGCTTGTGTTCAATAGCAAGAGCCTTATCCAGTAGCCTCTGAAAGGATGGAAAGGTGTGTGCAACCAGTGCATACTGCAAGGGTCCATTAAGTCCTTCAATGAAGTGCTCCTGCTTCCTCTCATCCTCAGCAACTTCCTCCGGAGCATGTCTCGACAGCTGAATAAATTTGTCTCTGTACTCGCTAACTGACATGTTGCCTTGCTTCAATGACAGAAACTCCTTCTTCTTGATCTTTATCATACCAGCTGGAATATGGTAGTTTCTGAACTGTGTACTGAACTCTGCCCAAGTAATAGATCAGCAGCGTCATGGGCAGCAGTATAAGAATCCCACCAGTCAGTAGCAGGACCGGTCAGACGTCCAGAAGCATATAAAACCTTCTCCCGGTCAGTGCATTGTGCAATATTCAGCATCTTCTCAATTGACTTCAACCAATCGTCTGCATGAAGTGGATCTGGCGAACTGGCGAAGGTCGATGGCTTATGACTCATAAAGTCCCGGTGCTTATCACGAGGTGGAACTGGGGTGGTGGTGGAGGTAATGGCACTTGCTGCTGTTGTTGCTGTTGTTGAAGTTGCTGTTGTAGCTGCTGTTGCTGCGCCCTCCTTTCTTGGCGTATCTCATCTCTCTCCTGGCGCAACTCCTGGCGTATATCTTCTCTTTCCTGACGCATTTCCTGGCGTTCTTGCTGCATCTGGGCACGCATATCAGCCATAGTGTCCGCCATTTGCTGCATCACCGCCATCTGAGCAGCAACCAATGGGTCAACTCCGCCTGGTGGAGGATTAGGAGGATTCATCTCTGCAGGCTGTGGCTGGGGTTGTCTATAAATCCTTCGAGTGTGTTGATTTGGAGGCAAATCAATTCCACCACCCCTCCTGGTATTGACCATCTGAGTTAGATACATATGGTAAGAAAGAGCAGTAGACAAGGCAGTAATTACAATCATGTTACTTTGGGGGACTTATTAGCTAAGTAGATTAGTGTGTCACCTACTAAAGCTAATACAATACCTTATAGTGGTACATGCTAAGATGTCCATCTATACTATTTCAATCAATCAAAGAAGCAAATCAGGCATTGATCATCAGAACAATCAACCAACATTCTTAAATATAGAAAATAGTTTTGATTTGGTCTTAGGCCTCCTATCTCTTAAAATGTCATAGGGGTAGGGATTCCAAGGTGTGAAATCCATCTTGTCTAAGAGTAGAAAAGATAAGAGTAATCAGAGTATGACAGCAAAAGGTGAGACAGGATCAAGATAAGATAAGTATAGAAAGAATCAGAGTAAGATAAGTAGGTAAGGGTTTGTCCATTTCTATCTAGGTTTCGTCCTACAGTCAACATTTCCTCTGATACCACTTCTGTCACACCCGGATTTAAAGAACAAAGCCAGGTGCATCTCATACATGCGCCAAAGAAGACAACATATATAATAACAGAGTGTATAGAGATAAATGTCATAAAACATCAGAGTATTTATTACATAGCGGAAGACTTATTACAAAATAAAAGAATAAATATAAAACGAACTAAGGATCGTCGGCGCCAATGTCGACTGAGAAACGCCACCTAGATCAAGTCGAATGCCTCAGTGTTAGGCGGCTCATCTTCGACCACCTGTTCTTCTCCTGTGGGGGGGGGGTGTGAGACAGCAAGAGTGAGCTCACATACATTCATAGCTCAACAAGTAGTGGGGAAATAATGTGGCATGAACTCACCAAAGGTGGGAGTTCATGAAGTGTAAGGCTGATCAATGAAGTAAAGGCTGAGGCTGAGCATTGCTTTTATAAGTTGGTCAAAATTTTATTAGCAATTACTAAGTGTAAGTAAATACCAAACCTTAATATCAATAAAGAACAGTAATAGTAAAATAATCCCAAATGCGATGCAAATGTCAAATTGAATTTAAGTTCCATAATTAACCATGTGAGTGTCCGAGCCGCTCATGACCGTGAGCACGGCTAGTATACTAGTTTTACACTCTGCAGAGGTTGCGCATCTTTACCCACAAGTCGTGTTACCCATTTGCCACGGAGTTGATCAGACTCCATACACCTCTACCTAGGAAGCGAGGCAGGGTACCACTACGAGGCCTTTACAAAGTTCCACTAGCTTCAGACTACCCACTACAGTTTATAGGAAGCTCCAGTGCAGGGTTCTTGCCTGACCGCCATCGCAGCAAAATCAACCCAAGGACCTCCCTACACTGACCACTCCCCTACTGCCCTTGCCCCTTTCGGGTAAGGTAGCCCTCCACTAGCTTTCCTAGTTAATCAGCCAAGGGCGTCCCATTAAACCCTTGTGGTAGCACTGTTTTCCCGGGTGGTTCTCCATGTTCCCATTAACATAATGATCTTAACATGAACATTGAAGAATAAAACAGATAACAATAAATAGTATAACAATGAGTGATGAATATCTCTATACCCAAATCCACATAAAGCAATAGCATGTACTACCCAAAACTTTAGTAGTAAAACCAGTGGTGAAGCAAGGTATAAAGATAGTCAAATCTAGGGTATCCTATTGGGTCCCAGCAAAATTATCCTATGCAGATCATTATGAATAATAAGAACATGAATGGGTAAAAGAAGTGATCAAGGGCACAACTTGCCTTCGATGAGCTCCTGCTCAGCTACCTCTACTTGTTGAACTTCAGATTCCACAGTGGCTTGCTCATCTACTCGCATCAACGCAATACATATATAACGTAGCATAAATTAACATCACATCAAACATGCAAATAGAATATACAGAAATAAACTAGACATAAAAATATGATCACAGGAACTGGAATCATTAAATTTGGAGTTATAAATTTTAAGTTATGGATTTTCTAAGGTTTTATGCACTTAATATAGGATTAAGTGGAAAATAAATTTAAATGTGTATTTCATGTAAAAACAGTGGTACTATTTGATAGAGAATAATATTACAAAATTATAGGAACTGGAATGGGTCAATTTGGAGTTCATATGCATTTTCTATGGATTACACAAGTTCTAGGATTATTTTTACACATAAAAATCTATTTCTTAATTTATTTTATAAGTTTTCCCACTGTCTGGACTAGGCCTCAAATTATGGAAAGTGCAGGAGCTACGGTGCAACATTCCCAAGACTCAGAAAACCCTAGACATGGACGGCGGGTTCTATTCTTCAGAACCCCGAGGGTTCTTACGCAAAATGGCGCTGCGAAGCGGTATCGGCCACGATGGGCCGTTGGATCAGACGTGGATGTATCAGATTGAATCTAAGTCTTTATAAAATCTAACGCGCGCGAAGTCGTTGGATCAACAATGAACGGCCCAGATTTAATGAGTCGCGGATCCACTCCGCGCCACTGGATCTCGCATCTACGGTCTCAGTTCGATCGAGCGAAGGGGTATGCCTGATCTAATCGGGATCGTCCGTCAACGATCCGACGGTGCACGTTCACCGCCCCAACTAGGCAGGCATGCGCGGCGGCGCCGCCCACACCTACGGCGGCCGAACGCCGGCGACATCGCCTCGGGCGCGCGGATGACCCAAACCTTAATTAATCCCTACCACACGAAGATATGACTACGGCGAACACGAAGGAGGTGAAGATTACCGAGAATCGGGCGTGTAGACGAGTTGTTCACGGGTCGGGGCGGCTCGGCGGTGTTTCTTCGACTCCGACGAACAATTCCGTCGATGACCGAGGCTTTCCGGGCCCCAATCCGCCACGGACGTGTTTCACTGTCCCAGGCGAACCACCCAAGCCCCCAGTCGACCCCGGAACAGTGGCGTAGGGCCAAGTCAGCGGCGGCGGCGAAGTCGTCGCGCCCCGAGGTCCCACGGCGATGCAACGGTGCTGCCGGTTGTGTTTCGAGGGGGAATAGGGAAAGAGGGAGCTGCGGCGCGATTCATTTTATGCGTAGGGGTCGGTCAACAACGGAGTCCGCAGCGCCCGCCATGACCGAGCACTCGCGATTCGCGCGGCGAAGGATGAGGAAGACGGTTCAGCGGCTGACCCAGGGGACCCACAAGGCAGCGTAACACAATCGCGAGCACCCACGGCCACTGACGTATGGGGCCCGTGCGGCAGAGACACCGGGACGCGGGATAGCCACCGTGCAAGGGCTGCCAGACCGGGCCCGCCTGTAAGCCGGTTGGGAAGCGTGGGCGCGCGCGTGGTTTCGTGGGCCGCGCGCGTGGTTTCTTCTGGTGGGCCGAAAGGAGAATCCGAGGCCCAGGCAGGGTTTTAATCTTTTTCCATTTTATTTTCTATTTTCTTTTCTTCTTTTTCCATTTCAAACTCCAATTTGAATTTGAAATCGAATTCCACAGCAAACTTGTCTCCAAATTAATTATCCCACTTGAATATGACATGGGATAAATTAATTTATTTTTAAGAAATTTTATTTAGTGATGGATAATGCTTTCCCCCCCTTCTCCACATTTCTTTAAAATTTTGCTTTCCAAAAATAGAATTTAAATCAATGTGTCCATTAATATATTAACATTGCCTTTATTTTATTAGCCACAAATGCACAATCAAGTAAAACTCAGCATGATGCATGATTTATTTAGGTGTTATTGGTTATTCAATCCCCTTTTGATGGTGTTTATTCACATGTGATATTAACTAGAGATGGTACACACATATAGAAAAAGAAAATACTCTCTCTCTTCATATGAGTTACAAATTTAGGCATTACAGTTCTCATGTGTAAAGTGCAAAGTGTTCAGTTCTTATGTGCAAAGTGCAACAAACGGATTTTGCAGCTAAATAATTTAAATTGTTAGGGCTAGTTTGGGAACACCATTTTCCAAGGGATTCTTATTTTTCCAAGGAAAAATGAACTAATTTTCCTTGGAAAAATGAAAACCCCTTGAAAAAAATTAGGTTTCCAAACTAGCCTTTATTGTACATAAACACAAATTTGAACCAGAAAGGAAACCTTTAGTGCTGCTAACTATTGAATTTTCAACTTCATAGAAAGAAGCGACACTGGATCTTAGACATCATGTCATCAATATATAAAGAATAAAAAACTGAGCTAAGTAATTTATGCATTGTTCGGGTCAAAATTCAACGAATTTCAGTTCTAGAAAAAGCAAATCGATCGTCTTACAAACAAGCTACAATAATTTAGAATATTAAAAAGTGAGGAAGTTCAACCTTGTACTTTAAAACTAGTAGATGGTACTGTAGATAATTTGTTCAGAAACTAGAATTCAGATAGCTCGTCTATGTCATAAAAAAACTACTCTACCAACTTCAGAGGAGGGCAAGAGCAAAGCTGCTCCTCACAAAGCCACAAGTAAATAAAAGCAGGCCTTTCCAGACCTATATGAACACAGTTTTTGCTAACTCTCATTCTATGATTTTTTTACTGACAGAGTAGCTAACTAAAAATCTGCAGGTTGTTAGCTAATTAAACTGGCGCTAAATGTTAGCAAACTAAAAGTGTAGAATAATGTGCTATCATATTAAACAAACTACAATCAGAAACTATGATATACTTTTCAGACGGTTGTTGTTCGGCAAAAGAAGGCGAAAGACGACTGTCATTTCCTTCCAAACACCTTCTTTTGAGGCATAGTACAGAGGTTTACCTTCTATTAAGAGGGCTCACACCTATAAAAAATAACTGTATGGCGCAAACGCAACAAGCTAGCCATTTTCCAGTGGACAAAGGTTTGTTCCAGTAGGATAATATCTGCAAATATACAATATCTGCATCTTCAGTAGCTCAATAGTTGTAACACGTGCATGCCTGTAGAAATTTGAGTCCCTCGCCCCCTTGAGCAGCCTAAATCACACTACTGCATGTTTTCAGGAATCATGGTGCACTCTATCTGACCAATCATGCAAGCATACCAACTAGCATACCAACTGCTAGCCAAATCATTCATTGCTAGATCTCATCACGGTGTGTGCCTTCTGCTTGCGAAACAAACAAAAAAGTATATCACACATCATATTTCTCTGCATGTCTGTCGGTGGATCCGGAGCCGACGCCACTAGTCCACTACCATGAACACTAGGACCAAGAAATGGCTCAACTCAAGAACCCTAGCTAACAAAAGAGAGAGAGACCAACTGGATAGAAGCTTGACAGTGTAGTGGAGGTTGCCGGCGGCAGGGAGGATGTCGTCGTCGCGATCCCCGCTCATCGACACCTTGTCTTCTCGCTTGCCCCGCCGCCGCACGTCTTCTCATCGCCTTCATGGGATTCGTTCCTGCTCCCTCGAGTCCTGGTTGCAATCCAGGGCCTCCTCTGCCCAAAAAAAATTCCAAACCTATGGGAAAGAATCGTAATGGACTTAACCGAACACAAAATAAATTAGAACATAGAATTTTTACTGGGCCAGGATTTCAACCTGGATTGACTCCCAATCCATTCTCATCCTGGCCTGGTTTGGCACAACCGAACCTCAATGGTAAGTCTCCCCCTCTGGTTCACGTGCGGGTCCTCTATATTTCAACGTGGGGGCGGGGGGAATCGGAGCTCGAGGGTCATGGGCGGCTGACTCCGGTAATCTCGCTGGCAGAGTGGACTCAGCGCAGTCATTGTGATTAGAGATGGCAATAGGTAGCCGCTACCCAAAACCCGATGGGTTTTTGCTCTATTAGGGTATGGGTTTAAGTCAATTTCTTTACCCATGGGTTATTAATGGGTTCAAATGAAAACCCAACGGGTACGTGGGCATGGGTTTGTTCTTCCACTACCCATACCCGCAAACCCATGGGTTTTTAAAACCCACCTTAAAATCATCATTGCTTATAAATGTCTCATAATATTATTAATTGAATATGTTCTAATTGAAATAAACTTCATGTAACAAATTTAAGCTAAAATTAGTTATCACTTGCTCCTTTTATCCTAGTTTATTAATGTATTGATTGTTATTTATATGATGAATTTTTTTATGTTGATGTTAGTGGGTATGGGAAACCCGTTGGGTACCCAAAACCCGCACGGGTATAGGTTTGGGTAAAATTTTATATTCGTCATGGGTATGGGTTTTTTAGCGGGCGTATTTTTTCTTCGCGGGTATGGGTTTGGGCAAGTAAAACCCAACGGGTTTTTACCCGTTGCCATCTCTAGTTGTGATCTCGTTGGGCGAAGATGACGCGCTCGGGACCATTGGATTTGGCCAGAACGGCTAGGATTAGATGCAGTAGGTACCCCTTCGGCTCATAAAATCCCGGCCATCCGATCAAGTCTGGGCGGGCGGGATTAGATCTTGGCTTTCTTAAATCTGAAGCGTAGATCGTTTATCGGGTGGCTGTTATTGCTTAACGAGTCAGGTTACTGGAGATCTAATCTATACCCTCGGTTTTGGATCGAATGGCTGAGAACAAAGGATACCCCTTCGGCTCGTGCTCTTTGTAAAAGAGACCCTAGAGAAGTCCTAAACTAACCCGCCATCGACCCAGTTCATAGAAAATAACAGTTGGGTCCTCAGTTTTTACAAAACAACCCTTGGTATTTGCAAATAGGTCCCTTGTTGAAGTTTATAGTATAAAATTTATATCAAAATTGACCTAAAACTTCTGAAATTCATATTTTGACCATTTTAACTCCGATTTAACCCGTTCAAGTTGTGTTAGCTCCGTAATAATACTGCATACACGTTAATAACTCTATCGTATCATGTAACAATATGTAACTAATTAGATTAATCTATACTCATTGGATTAGCTTTGCTATTATAGTTAATATTCTGATCCTCTAATTATAATTTGACAAAAATAGGATCTCTAATCAAGTAATAACTTAGACTAAAGTTTAACAAAGTTAGTTATATATTTTCTCACATGACTTATTAATGAAAAATATAGTTATATTGTTTAAAAACCTAAAACTTCGGAAAAGCATATCTCTTTAACCACAACTTCGATTTTAGTGGTTCTCGAACCTACGATCTCGTAGCTCGCATAGAATATTTTACATTGTTTGTTTTCATGTTTGGTGTACTATTATTTTTATGTGATCCTTATCTATTTTTTTGTATTGCTACGAGTAGCGGTGAGGTCATGAGAATCTTGAAGACCAAGCTGGTACATGGGAATCTTGAGTCTCAGGCAAGTTGTGCCCTTGATCACTCCTTTTTACCTAATAATGTTCGCTGGTAATCACTGTGACATGCTTAGGTTAATTTGATGGGACCTAATAGGTTTCTCTAGCATTGTTTATCCTCCACCTTGCAAACAGATGAATTATTGGGTAGATTTGCTATTGCTCTACCTGGTTTTGGGAAACTAATGCTTTATTATGATCATGTTCCAATTATATTGTTTAATTATTATTTATTATAAGATCATATTGTTAATTGGAACATGGAGAACCACCCAGAAAAACAGTGCTACCACAAGGGTGGTATGGGACGCCCTTGGCTGACTAATTAGGAAAGCTAGTGGAGGACTACCTTACTTGAAAGGGGCAAGGGCAGTAGGGGAGTTGTGTATAGGGAGGTTCTCAGGTCGATCATGCTGCGATGACTTTTCGGATGAGGGATTCCTATATTGCCCTTCCCAGAAACTGTAGCTGGTTTTCTGAAGCTAGTGGAACTTTGTAAAGTCCTCGTAGTGGTACCCTGCCTCGCTTCCTTGGTAGAGGTGTATGGGGTCCAATCAACTCTGTGGCAAATGGGTAACACGACTTGTGGGTAAAGATGCGCAACCTCTGCAGATTGTAAAACCGGTATATCAGCCGTGCTCACGGTCATGAGCGTCTCGAACCCTCTCATGAGTAACTTATGGAACTAAACTTAATTTGTCATATGCATTGCATCATGGGTGTTGTTATTAATATTGATCTCTTATTTAATTGGGTTAGTATCTAGTTATACCGAGTAAATGGTAATAAAATTTTGACCAACTTTAAAAGCAATGCTCAGCTTTAGCCATCCTCTTTGGTAAGCCCTACACTTCACAAGAGCTCCCACCTTTGGCGAGTTCATGCACATTATTCCCCACAACTTGTTGAGCAATGAACGTATGTGAGTTCACCCTTGTTGTACTCACATCCCCTATGTCATGAACAGGTACCCCTAGGATGAGGCGCAACGAGGATGCTGTGATGGAATCGTGAGAGGTCTAGGTCATTGTTGTAGGATTACGGGGAGGCTACGCTAGCGCAAAACAAAATTTTCAACCCATAATACCAAGAACTGTTGCGGTTATAGGTCATGGAATTACCACTAGACGCGCAGAGCAGCGGAAGACGTCTCGATGTAGACGAACGCGTCAAGCAGTGCCGTGCAGTCGTCGGCGTCCTTCACGTCCTCGCACGGTTCGTCCTAGTGCTCCAGATGCAGCACCTCCGAGGTATCCACACGTACAGGGAGGAAGCGCCGCGTACCGAACTGCTAGGTTCGCGACGGCAGCTTGGCGAGGGCGAGAGGTGAGCGGCGGCTGCTCGTTTGCTGGTGGCCAATTAGGTTAAGCCTAACTGCGCCCCTGCCCCTCATTATATAGGCGTTATGGTGGACGGAGGCCCATCAGTAACCCTAAAGCCCAGTCTAATTTCGGATCTAATCCGAGTTAGGCTTCCTTCCCCTTAAGTGTGTGACCCTATAGGTTCACGTACAAATAGACATAGCCCGAGTACTCTTACTTGGCCCAATAATTGACAGCGGCCTCTAGCAAGACATGTCAACTCCTATGCGCATGTAAAGATCATATCAGACGAACCATTGCAACATTACGTATATGCTGTTCCGTTTGTCTCACGATATTTGGTCTGGCTCTAAGCTGACCTCTCTTTCTCGATACTGTGAATTGGAATCCTTTCAATGGTTAACTCTTAACCCTAGCACGACCATGCATTTCTTGATCCAATCACTCGAGGGGCCCAGAGATATCTCTCTCACAAAGAGAGGGACAAATTCCATCTTGACTGACCATGCCTCACAGCATGCTTCCTGACAAACCCAAAACTACCTTTATAACTACCCAGTTACGGAATAGCATTTGATAGTCCCTAAGTAAGTCAATTCACATCTTGAGAACATGCGACAATCTCAGGTCTAAGGATACAGTATTCATGTTGCAAAAAGAGAACTATATTACAATATCTCACGTTGGGTCGGTCCAGCCTCATGTCATACATGCGCCCACATTACTAGTTTAACATCTCCATGTTCATGACTTGTGAAATGTAGTCATCAACTAATACATGTGCTAGTCATCGACTCTGACTAGGGACATCATTTAGAATAACCATATAAGTAAAGAATCTCACAAACAATTCACATAATTGCTAATCAATACAAGGTGCCTTCCATGGATATTCAATTAAGCAATATATATATCATGAATACAAAGAAATATGCTCATCTCTATGATTATCTCTAGGGCATATTTCTAACAGTCTCCCACTTGCACTAGAGTTAATCTAGAAGATATCTAATACCCATAGATCTCATGTGTGCCTCATGCTTAGGTTGTGGAAGAGGTTTTGTCAAAGGATCAGCAACATTCAAATCCGTATGTATTTTGCATATCTTTATCTCACCCCGCCTAATGAATTCCTGTATGAGGTGAAACTTCCGCAGTACGTGTTTGTTTTTCTGGTGGTTCCTTGGCTCCTTAGCTTGCGCAATAGCCCCATTGTTGTCACAGTAGAGGTTCAATGGACTAGAAGCATTAGGAAACACACCAAGCTCGATGAGGAACTTCCTTATCCAAACACCTTCCTTCGCAGATTCAGAAGCTGCAATGTACTCGGCTTCTGTTGTAGAATCAGTCACAGTCTCCTGTTTGGAACTCTTCCAACTAACAGCACCACCATTTATTGTGAACACAAAACCTGATTGCGATTTTAACTCGTCTGGGTCAGTTTGGAAGCTAGCATCGGTGTAACCAGTTACAACGAGCTCCTCCTTACCCCCATATACCAGGAACATATCTTTAGTCCTTCTTAAGTACTTAAGAATGCCTTTTACTGCTGTTAGTGATCCTCACCTGGATTAGCCTGGTACCTACTCGTAGCACTTATAGCGTATGAAACATCTTGGCGTGTACTTATCATGGCATACATGATTGATCCAATTGCTGAGGCGTATGGTACCTTACTCATGCGCTCCCGCTCATTAGCCGTCGCAGGACATTGCATCTGGCTAAGGTGTTTACCATGTGACATAGGTATGAACCCTTTCTTGGACTGTTCCATGTTGAACCGTTTCAAAACCTTGTCAATGTACGTATCTTGACTTAATCCTATAAGCCTCCTTGACCTATCTCTATAGATCCTTATGCCCAAAATATATGCTGCTTCCCCTAAGTCCTTCATAGAAAAACTCTTTTTCAGTGAAGCCTTGATGGACTCCAGCATAGGAATGTCATTCCCAATCAATAATATGTCATCCACATACAAGATCAGAAATACAACAGCGCTCCCACTTTCCTTCTTGTAAACACAAGCTTCTTCTTCATTCTGATGAAAACCAAGCCCTTTGATCACTTCATCAAAACGAATGTTCCAACTCCGAGATGCTTGCTTCAACCCATAAATGGATTTCTGAAGTTTGCATATCTTTCCAGCATTGATCGGATCGACAAAACCCTCGGGCTGTATCATATACATGTCCTCATCTAGGTTTCCATTAAGGAAAGCTGTTTTGACATCCATCTGCCAAATCTCATAATCGAAATATGCGGCAATAGCTAGAATGATCCGAATAGATTTAAGCATCACTACTGGCGAGAATGTCTCGTCATAGTCAACTCCTTGAACTTGTCGAAAACCCTTTGCAACAAGTCGAGCCTTATAGATGTGAACATTTCCATCCATGTCTTTCTTCTTCTTATAGATCTATTTGCATTCTATAGGTCTAACACCATCAGGCGGGTCAACCAAGTTCCAAACTTGATTTTCTCCCATGGAATCTATCTCGGATCTCATGGTGACATGCCATTTCTCGGAATCTGGGTCCATCATCGCTTCTGAATATGTTGCAGGTTCGTCGTTGTCTAACAACAACACTTCCCCATTGCCCAACAATAGCACTTCTCCTCGTGCCTCGCGAAGCCTTGCTGACCTTCGTGGTTGTGGTGGTGATTCTCTTGCCATAGACGTCTTAACTTGTTCTGCTACATTAGCATCACTTGTTGAATCTTGTCCCACTGGCTCATCCTGAACTTCTTCAAGATACACCTTTTGTTTACTTTTCTCTCTTTTGAGAAACTCTTTCTCTAAGAACACACCGTTCCGGGCGACAAACACTTTACCCTCTGACCGGTGGTAAAAGTAATATCCTAAAGTTTCCTTTGGATATCCCACGAACATGCACTTGTCCGATTTTGGAGTGAGTTTATCTGACTGAAGTCGCTTGACGTAAACCTCACAACCCCAAATCTTCAGAAAAGACAAACTGGGAGCCTTCCCAGTCCACATCTCATATGGTGTCTTAACTACGGACTTAGACGGTACCCTATTTAGTGTGAAAGCTGCTATTTCTAGAGCGTATCCCCAAAACGACAAAGGTAGTTCCGACTAGCTCATCATTGATCGAACCATATCCAGTAAAGTCCGATTACGTCGCTCAGACATGCCATTCCTCTGAGGCGTTCCAGGCGGCGTAAGCTGTGGAACAATTCCACAACTCTTTAGATGATTGCTAAACTCATGACTCAAATATTCACCTCCACGATCTGATCGCAGTGCTTTAATTTTCTTGCCACACTGATTTTCTACTTCATTCTGAAACTCTTTGAACTTTTCTAAGGATTCAGACTTGTGTTTCATTAAGTAGACATACCCATATCTACTAAAATCATCAGTGAAGGTTATGAAGTATTGGAATCCTCCCCTAGCTGTCGTACTCATTGGTCCGCACACATCAGTATGTATGAGTTCCAATAAATCTAATGTCCTCTCCGGTAAACCCGTGAAAGGCGCCTTGGTCATCTTACCAAGTAAGCAAGCTTCACATGTCTCGTATGATTCAAAATCAAACGAAGTTAAAAGCCCATCAGAATGAAGCTTCTTCATGCGATTCTCACTTATATGACCCAAACGACAGTGCCACATGTAGGTAGGACTTAAATCATTAGGCCGAGACCTTTTAGCACTAATATTACAGATAGGTGCATCATCAAGATTTAAAATGAATAACCCATTCATAATGGATGCAAAAGCCACAAACATGCCATTCTTAGAGATCACACAACCATTGTTTTCACTCGCAAATGAATAACCATCCTTCATCAAACATGAAGGAGACATAATGTTTCGACTCATACTAGGAACTAGATAACAATTATTTAACTCCAAAATAAATCCTGATGGGAGGTGGAGTTGCATCATCCCGACGGTCAACGCAGCAACTCTTGCATTATTGCCTACCCGGAAATCAACTTCTCCTCTTTTCACGCTTCTACTTCTTATCATTCCCTGCATCGAATTGCAAATATGGGCAACCGATCCAGTATCAAATACCCAAGAATTAATATAAGAATCAGCAAGAAAAATTTCTGTAATGTGAATAGCAAGTGTACCTGCTGTGGCTGTACCCTTACCGCCGCGATCCTTAATAGAGGCCAAGTACTGCTTGCAATTCCTTTTCCAGTGACCAAGTTCTTTGCAATAAAAGCACTCTGCATCTGCAGCTGGTCCAGCCTTGGGAATTTGATTTGGCTTGGATAATGTATCCTTTGCCTTGCCCTTCTTCTTTTGAGATTTACCCTTCTTCTTAAAGTTGGGTTTGTTTTGGACCGCCATCACATGGCCGCTGCTGCCAGTTCTTTTCTTTATGTCCCCCTCTGCTGTTTTCAGCATGCCACATAGTTCATTGAGGCCCCTCTCCGCCCCATGCATATGGTAGTTCGTGATGAAGTTTCCATAGCTGGGCGGAAGAGATGCCAAAATGAAGTCAGTGGCCAACTCTTGGCTTATTGGGAAGCCTAGCTTCTCCAACCTCTGACTGTAACCAACCATTTTGATTACGTGTGGCCCAACTGCTGCGCCTTCTGCTAGCTTGCATTCCAGAAAGGCTTTGGACACATTGAACCTTTCAGTCCTAGCCTGAGTCTGGAACATATCCTTGAGCGCCACGATCATATCGTGCACCTCATGGTTTGTCTCAAACTGCATCTGTAGCTCAGGCTCCATGCAAGCAAGCATTAGGCAACTCACTTCAAGATTAGCATCCATTGCTTTCTTGTAAGCGGTTTTAGCTGCAGCAGTTGCATTTTCACCAGGATCCTCTGGCAGTGGGGTGTCTAGAACGTCTTCCTTTTTTTCAGCCCTGAGAACAATTCTCAGGTTACGGATCCAATCCGTATAGTTTGTTCCATTTAACTTATCCTTTTCAAGAATTGATCGCAAAGTAAATGTTGGTGTGCTAGGTGCCATTTATCTACAACAAAATAATGCAAAATACTAAGACAAAAATATCCATGACAGAGTAAATCATATTAACATTTAATAGTCTACTCCCACTAAAATCAATATCCCTCGATTGATACTTAGTGATTCAGAACCCACAACTAACAAGTCTACTAGTGAGCTTTAGCATCACCGCTAGAAGACAAGGTAGATCGGTAAGCAACTCCTTGCTAATCATATCATATATATGACTTCTGTTGTTGGGTGACATCTCTATGTCTCGGCTCCCAACCTTATGCCCCAAAGTCCTTAACCATTAAGCTGACTTTGTTTAAGTTAACCAACCCTTTCTGCAGTTCGTATCCGATACAAACCTATCTAGTCAAGGAAAACTGGTGGCACCCTAATTTCATAGACCCACCACCAATTGTACAAGACTTATGATAGTGCAAGGTTTGGAGAGGCATTTAAGCTTAAACATTTATGAGGGATCGTCCTACTTATATCATCGCACGCAAGGACATATATGCAATATGAACAAGTAGAACATTAAGAATGGCATTCACACAACAATTGTGATTCGGTATGGCTTGCTTTCACATGGTGATCCCCATCTCCAATAATCTGTCCATCACGATGATCTCCATCTCCATGATATAGGTATGCCATCCTTCATGTGATGAGTCCTTCAAGACCTATCTAACGTATGCTGGTAAACAAATTACATATACGCTTTGGATCATCACATGTTGACACGCAGGTCATTACATTAAATTTGGACAATACATGTGGCTCCAGCCGTATTGCCCTGGTCACGACACGCAGGTCATGAATAATTCATTAATATGCATCATATACACAAAATAGCCATACCGATCACAAGATGTCCTGCAAAAATAGGTTAGACAAACACGTTTCTATATGTTCGCCACTACAGCAGATAGCCACGGCGGTCTCATGCATCGTATGTATGGAAATTCCACTGAAAATCTCATGCGGTTGATCAAATCAACCTAAATCCGAGACTTTCGACCCGTAGAAGATTACACTCATGACGTCGATCTGTTACGTCAATCTGCTGGTTGTGTACGCAGTTAGCCCCGATGGTGATTCCAGCCGGTAGGGGCAAGTCGCGCACATAACAGAGAAGGACGAACTAATCTCTTCAGTCATATCCGATGTAATCTACTTCAACCCTTTATAACCAATTGATCTAATCAAACCGTGCATCAAGTAGATCCATCTCATGAACCTAGATCCAGACCTAAAACTACGCAGAACCTGCTCCGATACCACTGTAGGATTACGGGGAGGCTACGCTAGCGCAAAACAAAATTTTCAACCCCTTAATACCAAGAACTGCTGCGGTTATAGGTCATGGAATTACCACTAGACGCGCAGAGCAGCGGAAGACGTCTCGAAGTAGTCGAACGCGTCAAGCAGTGCCGTGCAGTCGTCAGCGTCCTTCACGTCCTCGCACGGTTCGTCCTAGTGCTCCAGATGCAGCACCTCCGAGGTATCCACACGTACAGGGAGGAAGCGCCGCGTACCGAACTGCTAGGTTCGCGACGGCGGCTTGGCAAGGGCGAGAGGTGAGCGGCGGCTGCTCGTTTGCTGGTGGCCAATTAGGTTAAGCCTAACCGCGCCACTGCCCCTCATTATATAGGCGTTATGGTGGACGGAGGCCCATCAGTAACCCTAAAGCCCAGTCTAATTTCGGATCTAATCCGAGTTAGGCTTCCTTCCCCTTAAGTGTGTGACCCTATAGGTTCACGTACAAATAGACATAGCCCGAGTACTCTTACTTGGCCCAATAATTGACAGCGGCCTCTAGCAAGACATGTCAACTCCTATGCGCACGTAAAGATCATATCAGACGAACCATTGCAACATTACGTACATGCTGTTCCCTTTGTTTCACGATATTTGGTCTGGCTCTAAGCTGACCTCTCTTTCTCGATACTGTGAATTGGAATCCTTTCAATGGTTAACTCTTAACCCTAGCACGGCCATGCATTCCTTGATCCAATCACTCGAGGGGCCCAGAGATATCTCTCTCACAAAGAGAGGGACAAATTCTATCTTGACTGACCATGCCTCACAGCATGCTTCCTGACAAACCCAAAACTACCTTTATAACTACCCAGTTACGGAATAGCGTTTAATAGTCCGTAAGTAAGTCAATTCACATCTTGAGAACATGCGACAATCTCAGGTCTAAGGATACAGTATTCATGTTGCAAAAAGAGAACTATATTACAATATCTCACGTTGGGTCGGTCCAGCCTCATGTCATACATGCGCCCACATTACTAGTTTAACATCTCCATGTTCATGACTTGTGAAATGTAGTCATCAACTAATACATGTGCTAGTCATCGACTCTGACTAGGGACATCATTTAGAATAACCATATAAGTAAAGAATCTCACAAACAATTCACATAATTGCTAATCAATACAAGGTGCCTTCCATGGATATTCAATTAAGCAATATATATATCATGAATACAAAGAAATATGCTCATCTCTATGATTATCTCTAGGGCATATTTCTAACAGTTGTCTCCCAATCAACTTCGGGTTGATGGATCATTGTCTTTATATGATGTAATTATTTAACTGTTTTGTATAGAACGCCGTTATATATTAATGTTGTGACATTCGTTTCTGTACCATGAGTCATCATATGTGTCAGACTTGGTCCTAGCACACTTGGTGATTATTTCACACCCGGGTCTTGGTGCCCCTAGAACCCGGGTGTGACAATAGCTGAGGCCACTGTGGGCCCCAGGACGGAAACATGGGGGGAGTGACAGGCCCCTCCTCCGTGTTCCCTCTAGCGGGCGGCCGCTGAGGGGACCCCACCGGCGCACCTGCAAGGATGACAACGGCTTCCACAGGAAGAAGCATGGTTTCCCTCTTCACGACCTCTGCCTCTTCCGCCTTGGTAGGGATGGGAGCAAGCTCGGCAGATGCCAGTGCCCCGGACAGGGACGCTGCCGGCCCCTGTGCAGGAGGGGATGCGCCATCGGAAAGGCCCACAGAGGCTGGCGCGGAACTAAACCCAACCTCGGGGCAGAAGCCCACACGGACCTCCATCCCCTCATCATCATCATCATCGTCATCCTCCTCCTCCTCAATGCTAGGAGAGGACTCGAGCAGGAGCCCCTCCCATGCCTACACTCTGCAGCGCTTCTCCAGCGCGTCATAGGCCACCATCTTTTTATGTGCCCACCTCTTCACCTCATCCTTCGTCTGCTTCTACTCTTCGGCCACCAGCCGACGCACCTCCCTGGCCGCCTCGTCCTCTGGGATTGGGGGTCAGGTGGTCCAGAAGCCCCGGAGTCCCTGCCGAGAGACAGGAAGGTAAGACCAGGACGAAAAAAGAATCTGAAGATAAAAAAATGAAAAGCAAAAGACTCACCAAGGAAATGTAGCCCTGCTCGAGGCACATCGGCAGTACGGCAGAATAATCCGCCTTCCCCACCGTTCCCTTCATCCACCGGAGAAGTTCGTCGGTGGAGAGGGCGTCCGAGGCCATCCGGGAACTTTCCACGAAGGCCTCGGGGCTCATCTCGTCAAGGCAGAGTCGACGGTCGGCCAGCGGTAGCACCCGCCGCTGGTGGAAGGCTGCGATAACTCCAGCTACGGTGGGACCACGGTCCCAGAGCTTCTGTAGCGACTTCAGGTGGGTCTGGAGATCCTGCGGTAGCCCCCACCTCCACTTCTCCTCCGCTCCGAGGACGACACGATGTGTAAATTCCGGCACCCGCCCATAGTCATTACGGAGGTAGAACAATTGGCTCTGCCACCCCTTGTTCGACGAGGTAAGGGTAGCAGGGATGTACAACGTCGCTCAATCCGAGCGTAGCTGGAGCGTGTAGCCACCGGTGTGGATGGCGTGGCGCACCTTCCTCACCTCGCTAGAGACGGAGAAGGGCTCCGCATGAAAGAGATGGAGCCACATGTCCCAATGGCGCTCAATCCCTAGGAATCCCTCGCAGACGGCGGAGAAGATGGCCGCCTACGCGATGGAGTTGGGGTTGAAGTTGTGCAGCCCCACCCTGTAGTAGTGCGGCAAGGCCCGCATGAAGCGGCTCACTGGAACCCCAAAGCCCCATTCATGGAACGAGGTGAAGCTAACAATATAGCCCCGCGGGCGGATTCAGCACCAACTCATCGTGCATCACGATCCACTCGGGCTGTGGGCCAGTGGTTCGGTGCCAGATCAGGCCGGTGTTCAACCAGCGCTTCTAGATCCGCATCGGTGATGGAATACATAGGCCATGAGTTGCGGGGAGGAAGGACGGTGATCTTTTCCGCCATCGAAACAAACAGAAGGGCAAGAAGAAGACGAAGAGCTCTCTTGGCAAAAGGTGAAAATGGTGTTTGAAGGCAAAGGATTGAGACTGCAAAGGTAATGGTCTGAAGCCCTCCCTCTCGGTCAGCTTTATAGGACGGACAGAGCCACCAAGGTGCGATTTGAAAAGCAGTCGGACGACGGTCGTTTCGAATCCCACGAGCACACGTGCCATGAAGAGTCGGTTGGAAGGTAGAACATCTCGTCGCAATAAATGACCATGTCCCCTCTGAGGAAAAAACACGCCGAGCACCGTTCCGCACCCCGCCTCAAATGGTATGCCCTCTCCTCTCGACTATACCGCCTCATACTCCCCTCGGCATACGAACTAGAAAGAAGTGTCATCTGCCTCAGGCGACCACCTTCAGATAAGGAGCAGCGAATCAGAGAAAGTCGTATTCTACCTCGGCGTGTCGCTTCGGGAGGAAAAAATGAAAAAGAGATACTATTTAGAGGTTCGAAGGCTCGACCCTCGACAGGACTAAGACGAACCACCTTAGGACTTTAGGGCCCTAAGCCCAATACTGATCTGGGGTTCGAAGGTTGGCCCCTCGAAAGGGCTTCAAAACCGCCCAGAGCGCAGAGTCAGGGATGACCATAGGTATGCCCGTACATGGCCTCGGCTCGGGTTGCGACCCGAGGTATCTTAAGGCATATTCGAGAACCCCCAGGAGCGATTCGTGACGGTGTACCATTGTAGGGAGGCATCGAGCCCTCGGACCCCATCGAACGGGTTTGGGACCAGGCAAATTACCCATAGGAGCCTTTGGGGCATGTCTCTGGACCTCAAGCTCACTCCAATCGAAAGGAGCTCGGACCCCGCTCGAATTTCCCGTTAGCAGCTCAATGGAAACGTCATGCTCGTCGCCCATCGAGGGAAGCGTGACGCATTCCCCCCTTCCTCCTCGTGGAGAGGCGAAAAAGGGGCGTATGAACCAAAGGTTGAGACATCT
Organism: Zea luxurians; assembly: GCA_029449295.1. Taxonomy (NCBI): domain Eukaryota; kingdom Viridiplantae; phylum Streptophyta; class Magnoliopsida; order Poales; family Poaceae; genus Zea; species Zea luxurians. The sequence goes on along the minus strand of JAOPSE010000009.1, from coordinate 113,152,510 downwards.
CTCGATCGAGCTATTGCTCCGTGCAAAGGCTCGGGGGCTGCCCTCGCAAAAAAGTCCCCTAGTTTGACCAAAAGATCAAACGAGACCGATCAAAGAATTAAAGCCCCCGAAGGAGTCAACCACTCCTTCGGGGCCTCGGGGGCTACACCCGATGGGTGCGCTCATGCGCACTCCTCAAAAAACAGACACACCATATCTCTCAGAAAAGCAGCACGCCTATGGGCCAACGACAGAGCCTCCAAACAAGTACCAAAAGTACTTCCTTGGAAGGCTCAGGGGCTACTGTTGGGGGCAGTAATTAGGGACACCCTGATTACTCCCCTAACAAACGCACTCAAAGGAATAAAGGACAGAACTTCTGAAAGGTGATAACAGAGCCATCGATAATAATACTGAGACGTCCCCCGAGGGTAGGGATGTAATCGGATCGAATACGGACGGATATCAATGAAATCATATTTGTTTTCATATTTTTATTCAGATTCGAATTCAAATACGGATAGATTCGAATATGAATACAAATACGGATGTTCTCGAATACAAATACGGATAGTCGTGGGTCGAATACGGAACTAGTCGGACACAGATAGCATCGGTAACGAATATTTTTGTCGGATATCGTGTAAGACACCATTCCACACATATCATAGTTGTATCATTTAGCCCCTCCTTTTGTCCAAACATTTTTTAGTATTATATGTGGACATATGCTATGTCTTCATAAAATTCCATGAATTTCTAAGGCTATTTCGAGTATTATTAATTTCTTTATGTAGAAAATCGTTAAAATGCAATTAAATTCATAAAATATTCTAGCGTCAACCGAAAATTGCAAATAAGTTATCAATACTAATAAATATTCTACAAGAATATAACATCAAGTACCCACATGAAAATGATAAAAGTGAAGTATTGATTATGTTGAAACTTAGATGTTTACGGTGGTTTCACATGTAACTCACACAAATAAGTGGAAATGAAATCAAATAATTGTCGACATCTTGTGGATTTTATGGTTCAAACGTTTTTGAGGATGCTATATGGATATATGTTGCCCCTACGCCAAATTTCATGAATTTCTGAAACTATTTATGTATTATTAATTTCTTTCTATAGAAAATCATCAAAATGCATTTAAATTCATAAAATATTCTAGTATCGACCGAAAATTGCAAACATCATATAAGAAGATAACCTCAAGCCCCATGTGAAAATGATAAAGTGAAGTATTGATTATGTTAAAATGTGGATACTTTAGGTGATTTCACATGTAACTCACGCAACAAGCAAGTGAAAGTGAATTGAAAGAAACGACGACAATCTTTAGATTTTATGGCCCAAACATTTTTTGAGTATTCTATATGGCATATATTGCCCCTCCATCAAATTTCATGAACTTTTGAGACTATTTGTGTATTATTATTATTATTCTATAGAAAATTATAAAAACACAATTGAATTCATAAAATATTCCACTGTCGATCGAAAATTGCCAATAGGTTAACATGACCAATAAACATTATATAAGAACATAATCTCAAGTCCCCATATGAAAATAATAAAGTGAAGTATTGATTATGTTGAAACTTGGATATTTAGGGCGATTCGACATATAACTATCCGAATATCCGAAATCTGAAATCTGGTAAGATATCTGGATAGATGTCCGGATATCCGAAATCTAAAATCCGAACAGGTATCCGAGAAGATATCCGAATATCTGAAATCCGACGGATATCAGTCCTCTCATATCCGTATCCGATATCCGAACTGTACTATCCGAATCCGAAATCCAAAAATTTTGTGAATATCCAAAAAACTATCCAGCCGGATAATTAGCCTCTTCGGACGGTCGGATGCTCAGATAATATCCGTACTGTTTACACCCCTACCCGAGGGTCTCCCAACTCGAGCAGGACCCCACCTCGCCCGAGGTCGACACCACTCGCTCCTGTTCTCCCGAAGCCGCCTCAGTCCAGTCCATCTCGCCCGAGCCGGCCTCAAGCGAATAGGACAAGGGCACTCGAAAATAAGCGGGGGACATGTGCATTTAATGCGTGTGCCAACCCGCACTATGGCAGCAGAAAACAGTAGCAGACAAGACAACAATCACGTCTAGCACAATGGTATGATTATGCCTACATCACAGTGCATGCACGCGGCCTGATGCCCTCCGATGGGACGCCTAACGTGACAAGCCGAGCAGACGATCCTTCGGGCGCAACCGCTCTGCCTCGCCCGACCCCGGGCTCAATCCTCGGACAAGTTCTCCGTCTCGCCCGAGCTCGGCCTCAGCCACCTACTGCGCCGTGAATCACGCAGACAGCCACTCTGCCCCTGTAGCGCACGGCTCAACCAGCGCCTCGGGAAGACTTCTGCATCAACCAAACAGGGACTCTGATCTCAATGAGCTTTGCAGAGAATCTCGACGTCATCACGCGCCAGGATGATGACGCACCCTATAAGTAGCCTTTGGCCCATACCCTGATGCTATTTACAGCCACTACAACATGGGCGGCCTCTCCCTCGGGGGCTCAGGCGTACGGACAACCCCTCGACTCCGGCATTCTACGTAGAATCAACAGGCGCGAATCTACTGCATGGTTCGTCGTCACGTCAGACGCCAGGGCATCTCTCCTTTGAATACAAGACTTAGCTTCTCTGTGGACGCTCCCCTTGGTGTATAAATAGGGCAGTGGTCCCTCCATGGGACAAGAGGAAACACGTAGACGAGTTCTTGCTTTCTCACTCTATCTTAGATATTGGCACTTGCCTCAATCATCTCTAGGGACTTGGGGACTTCCCCTCTCTCACTGTGCTTGTAAACCCCTACTACAGGCACCACTGTGCGAGTAATATAAGTCTCATCCCCTATGCTGGAAGTAGGGCCTCGAGAAGCTCTAACAAGGATAATCGCTTGTGTCATCTCGCACACCATCTAGAGCCGGCCACGCGACACATTACTGGTTGGTTAAGGACCCACGGTCCAAACACCGATAGAAAGTTATTGAGCTAGATACTACACTTGATCACTTGATGAAAATAAACTAGCTGAGGGCCCTTTCCACTCTATCATCTAAGTTAATGTGTAGCCAACCTCTTTCAGGTAAATGTGCAGTCCAGCTATTTGTGTACCCTGTGCAGTCTAGCTATTGTTGTTATTTGTGCAGTCCACCTGAACCTTTTGAATCTACATTCCACCTCGCGACAGTATACACACGAAGCTCCCATGCTAAGTTGTGCTGCACATGTGGGAATTCAAGGATAGGAGATTTGGAGTTAGGGAGATCCACACTATCAGAATAGTATGATTAGTGTATGGAGCTATTTACGTTATTTGTGCATATCTATCCTTTTTTTCCAGTTACCTCACATTGTGTGATATGTTGCGCTGCCAACTGCATTTTGTAGTCTGTACTTAATTACAGTGTCCTGGAATTAATCTTGATCTAGACTCTTGCATAGATCAATTTTCAAAGCCTATCCGTTCTCTACGATGTTCAACTAGCTTGTAGTGAGTAATGACTATGTGATGCTTGGACATGATGCTCCAACATATTCTTGGCTTTTGATTTTTGGATTGAGATGCAGTGAAAGTTATCTTAGCCTGTTTCCACCACACTATATCATGTAAGTAAACATGAATACAGGATTGTATTGATCTAGCAAGTGCTCGCCATTCTATGGGCCCATTACGCGTTTCGAGTAAACTGTTTGATCACAAGGAGCAATTTGCTACCACTAAAACTGAGCTGCTCCATGATGGGAGCGAAGTAAATCTAGTCTCGATTTTGTACTAGAGAGTGAGAGCAAAAAACTGCTTCAGAAATAACTTTACGGACTATTTGTCAAATGGTTTCGTCATATAAATTCATTTTTGCTAGAAAATTATTTGGAATCACTGTATTAAAGAATCAACTCTTGGAGCCAGAGAAATATGAAAATGGGTTGTACCAAACAATCCCTAAACTTATTGTTGGGACGAAGGCGAACACGCCACCCTTCGCTCGACGACTTCATCCTCGCCTTGCGCAGGCAAAGGCTGGATCCACAGAACCCACCGGACAGGCCAAGGGCGCTAATCGAATGGAGGCCTGTTTGACCCCCTTCGCTCACACGAGACAAGACGAAGGCCCCGCCGAAGACTACGAGACCTTCCACTCCCTCACCACAGAGAGAGGCCCGTGTGCGGTTCGGCCCACAGAGTTGGGCCCTGTGTGGACATGTGTGAATTGGGTCGTGTCTGTAATAAAGTTTACCATAATGACTATCTGTAACCTCCCCTCACGGGAATATTCTTGGGATAAACCATGTACTCGAGGGTCTAAATGTCTTTGACAGGGACAAGCGGCCCCTCGAGTACATATAAATACCCCCGTACTGTGCCCCGGCATAGGGAGATTAACGAGGCTTTTGTCATCCCGTGTTAAGCTTCGCAAACTCTCTCCCTAATTTCCCGTTGGATCAACCTGTCTTGGAGGGCAGGTTCCAACATTTGGCGCCCACCGTTCGTGCGATGAAAAACAACCTGCGATGGCCCCAAGAGAGCAACGTCCAAGGCCGCCGCATCCATCGACGACGCGACAAAGGTAGCACTCCTGGCGGAGAAGAAAGGCAAAGCCCTCTCGGACACCACCCCCCAAGAGGCCTTCGAAGATGACGCTGCCAATAGCAAGAGACAGCGCCAAAATCACCCCACCCCCGACGGCACTGTGCGCACCTGCAGTTCCAAGGGCGCACCCCAAGCACCACCACCAGGCTTCGCTCCGCCAGAGGGCGAAGACACCATAGAGGACGGAGAATTCATCGGCATCTCGGTCGAAGACCAGCTAAAGCTACGAGTTTTACGCATAAAAAACAATCACCTGCATAAGCAGAAGGAAATCCTCGAAGCCAAGCGCCAACGAATCACCATGCAAGCCAAAGTGCGCTAGATGATACAAGATGAGGAGCAAAGAGCTCGGGAGCTAGAGCAAGAGATCGCGCTCATTCAAGGTGAAGGCTTATACAACCTGCAGCGCGAACCACTCGCACCGCCGGTGCCTCTCCAACAACACATTCAAGCCGGAGACCCATTCCAGTCACAGTGCGGTCCTTTCATTCCACCAGCTGCCGCTTTCCAGGGGATCAACTATCTCGATGAGCGAAGTCCTCTGGCTCCACAGCTCCAAGCGTCACCCTGGCCTGCCAACTTCAGGGCCGGCACCTACCCCAAATACAACGGCAGCACTAACCCGGCTCAGTACATCATAAGCTACCAGGTAGTCGTTGCATCGTCTGGAGGGGATGATGCCACTATGGCCAAGTCCTTCATCATCGCCCTCGAAGGCCCTGCCTTGACTTGGTACACTAGGCTACCACCATTGTCCATCGAGTCCTGGAAAGGCCTTCGCGACAAATTCCTTCTCAACTTCCAAGGGTAATGACCCGACATAGACGCCTTGGCCGAGCTATCCCTCTGCAAGCAGCAAGAAAAGGAAACCCTTCACGAATACTATAGGAAATTCCTGACGCTCAAATCACAACTGCCATCAGTTGACGGCCACATAGCGATCCACTACGCCATCAGTGGTCTTTCGGCAGGCGTCCTATACAGTCATTGCATCAGGGACCCACGCAAGAACCTACAGGAGCTATACCAACTATTTGAGAAGTACGCTAGGTCTAAGGAGCTCCATCAACACAAGGTTGAATCTCAGAGGAAGCCCAAGGACCCTCCATCCAGCAGAACCTGGACCAGACCGGCACAGTCAGACTCCGGCAGGGACAATCACAATCATCAGTAGGTGCACACCATAGCCAATCAGCACCCAGCCAGAGACCCCACCCGTCGTCAGTAATACCCCCAAGGTGTGACACCCCAGTGTCACTCAGGGTTTTTCTCAAAAAGCCAAACCAAGAGCCATCATTTTATGTGAACCAAAGTAAGCATGAGCATCAAAATAACTTAAGTAATGATGAAGTCACCAAGTATATACTTAAAAGTGTCATGATCAAAGAAATTGAGACCTTTAAAAGATAAGATTATGCAACCCTAGTTTAAAAACCCTAAATGAGCCCCACGAGCAAAATTCAAAAAAAGTAAGGAAAAGGGAGTGAAAAGTTTAAAATTTTGAGTTGAGCCAATTATAAAAATTGAAGTATATTTAATGGGCAACAAGAAAGGTTGAGAAAGCTTAGCCAAAATAGCTCAAATAAAACCCCAAATCAAGCTTTCCATGTGTGGACTTAATGAGAATTCTGAATTTCAGATTTCTGAAATTCAGACCTTGAGCCAAAGATCAGGGATGTTCACCTTGATCCCTAACTCGAATCCTAATGACCCCATTGACAAAAATGTGTCTAACTAACCCCTCTGTCGTGTGCCAGAAGATGGCATTGGGACGCGAGCCCTAGACACGACTAAACCCGGGATTTGCCTCGGATTTGCGCAGGGAGACAGACCAGATTTCCTGGCTCCATATCTCTGCGACCAGTAGGCAAAATCCTATGACCCCCACACAAGAATGGTAGCTTGTAGGGAGGAGAAGAGGTTTTGTGCACTGACCAAGGCGAGAGCAGGCTCGGATGAGCGACTACACGCGCCAGGACTTGGGCAGAACGCACGGGCACACGTGTTCGACCCTGGTCGGCACGCCAGAGCTCGCCCAACCCACGCGCGCGCGCTCCCCGGCGACCAGTCAAGTCCGCCGCGCGCTCACGCCCTCGGCCGTGCCCGCCCGCACCTATAAAGCCTCCCCTGGCGCGCCTCACTTCGCCCCGCACTCACCCTCTTCGGCCAGCCAATCTTCCTTAGCTCCGGCGAGCTTAATTTCCGCCCGCCATTGCCGCCCGAGCTTCGGCCACCGTGGCCAGCTCCCTCCAGCCACCCTCAAGTCAAACCAGCGCTTCGGCTAGCTCCGCCAGTAGCCCGTGAAGCTTGCCAAGCCCTCGGACCCGGCCGGACTTCACCGGAGGCCCGAGATTGACTTCACCGGACTTCGGTCTTCCGCCATCGCGCATGGACCGAGCTATCCAGTGAGTCTCCGCCCAATTCCTCTCGCTCATAACTTCTCTGGCATCCCGTGGACCTCCCTGACCCATTTGATTGAACTATCTCGCCGTGACCAGGCCGGTCTCCTCGCCGCCGACGAGCATCCCCGCCTGCGCGCGTGGACCGACCGACTCCGGGCATCTCCGACGGCGTTTCGCACACCGTTGTGATCCCCGAGACCTCCCCTTCACCCTCGACCTCTTCACCGGAACAGTCTCGCCGCCGGTAAGCCCCTCCGCCCTTTTCCCCGCTGCGGCTACTGTTTAAGGTAGAAGAAGGACCTCGGGTTAGGTTTTTGTAGAACCCGAGGGGTTTTCTGTAATGTCAGAGACTCAGGTGAATAGTAGCCTGAGGACTGATTCGCGAAGAAAACTTAGAAAACCGCCAGGGACCCCAGTGCAAAATAGATTTTCAATTAAATCGATTCTGATATTCTTTTTAAATAACCAGAGAACTTGTAAAAATCATAACTTGATGAATTCCTAATCAAAAAAGTGTCAAACCAATTTTGCTAGCCTCTGTATATTATAATCTACCATTTAAAAATAGTATACCCTATGCTTTCTGTTCAAAATTTTAGAGTTTAAAATTAAAAACAGAAACCCACTAAACCTTATTTAATCAAGGAAAATTAGTTTTTCTTCTGTGCTAGACTTAAGAAAATTTGTGGGTATTCAAACCTCTTTTAGACACTGTTTAAAAATAGTAGGAACCCCAGCATTAGAAATTATGATGTAGTTTCTCATTTAAAGATGTTTTGTCCAAAACTTAGAAAAAATCAGAAAGATATTAGAAATTAATGAACAGTGATTAATATTATTTTTCCTAGTTTACTTATGTAACAGAGAACTTAGGAAAAATACAGAGACCATTAATTTGGATCAGTTTTAAATTAAAATGATTTGTTTAGCCTAAATAAGACTGAAAATCAATTATTAAAGAGGCAAAACTATAACCAAAATGCTTAACAAAAATCCAGTGAACTTATAACCACCAGAGCCCCACTACAAAAATACAGAGCACCTCAGTCCAACTTTTTAAGTAAGGGAAATAAATACAAGGTGATAATAAGGCATTTTCCAACTAAATCATGAACAACCCCAAATAATGTGATAATGGGCAACCAAAAATTAGCTAAGTCTATGATGAGGTAAACTACCAGAGAAAAATGCAAACCCATGAAAAGAAGGCAAACTCTTACCAATTGCTAATGATTTAAGAGAAAAGCCATTTAATTCAAATAATGCATACCACCCCTTCCCTTAAGCAAAAAGATGCCAAACTTCAGAATGATTGCTCTTGCACAAAATAATAACCAAGAAAAATAAGAACTCTGTTGTTTGATATTTTTCAAGTGTAGTGGTAGTAGAAAGCACCCATTTGGCTAGAAACTTGAGAAAACCATAGAAAAATAATTAAAAGGTATTAATGACTAGAAATTTGTATCAAGTCATGTTATAACACCTAAAAGCCAGCAAAAATAAGTTCTGAAGAATTACCCACTGTTAAATAGTAGTTGTAGTTCAAAGCACCCCTTCTACCCTAGAGTTTAATAATTTTGTGCAGAGAAAACTATTCACTTTCTGATCCCCAAATTTTAAGACAGAGAAACACACACCAGTAGCAAGCCACTGTAATTTTTGCAGAATTTTTAGAATTTTATAAAAGCAACTTGTAGTTCAAACCTACTCCAAAACATTAAAGAAAACAAAGAGGAAAGAAGAAATAAACCCCCACCTCAATAAGTCTAACTTGAGTACTTATCATTTATCTCTAAGACTTAAAAAGAATTCAGTGGAACCCCAAAATTAAACCTACCTTTTACCTTAGCTAAATTTGAACCAGTTTACCAAGTATACCACCCAAGGGTCTTGCATAAGTAAAGTTAACCTTGTTTAACTCAAGAAAGATCATACACCTTTTAAGTTGTGATTTCTAAAAGCACATATCATATCATGCATATATCTTACGCATTGCATTCATTAGATTGTAATCTTGCCGACGGAGAGTACGTGCTCATCCCCGAGCAAGGACCTGTCCAAGAAGAAGACCAGGAGCAGGCTTCAGAGGTTGCTATCGAGGATCTCCCTGCAGCCCCAGCAATTGAAGGCAAGCCCCGGTCTTATGCATAACCATGTTATATATGCTACTTTACTACACTTAATGCTTGTAGGTTTGTAATGTGCACTTAAGTGTAGGAGTTGCTTGAAACCTCTAGATGCATGAACTTAGGACTCCTTTTTGAGATGAATACTAGTATGCTAGGTCGAGTAGCTGCTTGCTAATCAGCATCTCGGTAGAAGTCGAGTGATTTTTCTAGCACTCGCGCGAGGTCAGGAATTGATTGTATTCATCTTGATAACGGGATATATGTTGGTCTATGGACTTGGATCCAGGGAGGATGCCTTGTCCATGAGACGGGAAAATGAATTAAGGATTAATGTGTGGATACCTGAGTCAAGCTTTTGAACGTACTAAGCACATGCCGGGAAATATGGTGACCGGTAAACCTAGTACCTGAGTGAAGCCGGGCGCGGACTTTATCCCTCATGCGACCTGAGACTGGGTCTCCCATGCTAGCTATGGTGGGTACAAGTGCGGTCACTGCACGGCGGCAGCCGGGGTCAGTGGAGCATTGTATGCCAAGGCGGTGAGGCCTGGACGCGAACGGGGAATCGATGGGGACGGTTGTCATGTGCAGGGTCGGAGTACCCTGACATGCCGTGTGTTTAGGTTTACCTTGCAAGGTTAAAACTCGATTCGAATCGTCTGCTTCTCGCAGCTAATGAGACTGCTTGATTCCTTGTACTGCATCGAGTAAGAAGTGAAATGTGGTTACATGAGATAACTTGTTGATTGAACTAATTGATTGTTACCATGTATTCTTAGAAGGAGCAAATCTAGCTAAGTTAATGATGGTAAAATTTGGAAAAGCTAAAAATTGTTTTTAGTAACAGCTAGTGCTTTTGGCAAACCAAACCCCTCAGCCAAACAGCTGCATAGTCTAGAGGTAGAGGAGTAGACTCCTCACACCGGGTAAGTCTAGCTGAGTATTAGTATACTCAGCCTTGCTTGTGGCACCATTTTTGCAGGTACCATGCAGGATTTGATTGATGGTGTGACTTGGCCTACCACCCTGCCACCGGGTTGGACGGTCGAGTGGGATGTTGCTCCGGTAGGAGAGGAGCATGAGGAGTAGTGGGCTAGGCCTTGCCCATTTTCCTCATTACCGACGACATCGATTATCCGCTGCATTTTACTTTATGAACTTTATTGCTACTCAAGAACTCCGATTTATGTAATAATTCAGTACTTAATTTGAGGTTTCCTGTTTTATTGTATTTCTTCTGTGACTCACCTTCGAGTGAGATTGTGGAATTTGATCCTGGTTAAGTGGCTCTATCAGACTAGATCTGAAGGACTGACGGGTTATTCCGATTTAAGTGTGTCACGGCCCTTGAGGCATGACTTAGGCACTTAAGCTGGAATAATTCGGGTGGTTCTGCCACACAAGGCCGCGACAACGCGCAAGAGGAAGAGGCCGAGGATGGACACAATAGCCACAAAGGTTCTATTGCTTGTTTCACGGTGAAGACTGCACGCATCCAACAAGGAACTGTCCGGAGACTAAGGCAACCAAGGATAGAATGTCGAGAGTTCAACCAGCCGACAACCTACAGGTCGTCGCACACACTTACCATCACCAACAACGATACCACAATGAGCAAATCTAGCATCCACCCAACCATGTTTACCAGCACCATCAAGAGGTGCAGGTTCTACCACCACCACCTTCGCATCACCCAAATCCGCTGCACCACAACCACCCACTGCAAGCACCCAAACAAGAAGACTTCACTGAGCCACCATATTGCGGAGTCATCCACATGATCACTATGGGATCCAGCGTGGACTTCGACATAAAGCGGCAGAAAAGGGACCACTATTGGAGTGTGAACCATGTCGCTCTCACTGGACCAGTGGTGCAAACAAAGTGGTCCCATGTACCGCTCACTTTCGATGCCAGGGACGTTGACTTGCGCAGCGCTCCACACACAGACGCCATGGTGATAAACTGCAGGGTAGCAGGCTGGGATCTACACAAAGTGCTGGTCAACAACGGCAGCCAGGCTGATATCATTTTTCTACACGCCTTCGATCGTATGGGAATCAGCCACAGCCTCCTCAAGCCTGCAGATAATCCCCTCTACGGATTCGGCGGCAAGGGCACTTTCCCCATCGACAAGATAGAGCTCCCCCTGTCATTTGGAGTAGCACCCGGCGCGCGGAGTGAGCAGGTCACATTCGACATCGTCGACATGATCTACCCATACAATTCCATAATGGGGCGTGGCTTGATCAACAATTTTGAGGCATCGATTCATGGGCTCTACCTCTGTATGAAAATCTAAGAGCACCTAGAGGGGGGTGAATAGGTGATCCTAAAAAAACTTGAAACTTAATCCACAAAACTTGATTAAGGGTTAGCACAATAAGGCCAAGTGGCTGGAGAAGAGTTCTTGCACAACACGATAACCACAATAAGATCAACACAGAGATGGCACAGTGGTTTATCTCGTGGTTCGGCCAAGTCCAACACTTGCCTACTCCATGTTGTGGCGTCCCAACGGACGAGGGTTGCACTCAACCCCTTTCAAGCGGTCCAAAGACCCACTTGAATACCACGGTGTTTTGCTTGCACTTTACTATATCCCGCTTGCGAGGAATCTCCACAACTTGGAGCCTTTCGCCCTTACAAAGATGTTCACAAAGAAGCACGAAAGTAAGGATGGGATGAGCAACGCACACAAGACACAAAATCAGAGCAACACACGCACACAAGTCACAACACGAGCTCTCAACACAACTCAAAGAGTTCTCTACTCAAATCGAGCTCTAGTTGCTATCACAAAGAATCGAATGCGCGGAATTGAAGTCTTGGTGCTTAAGAATGCTTAGAGAATGCTTGGTGTATTCCTCCATGCGCCTAGGGGTCCCTTTTATAGCCCCAAGGCAGCTAGGAGCCGTTGAGAGCATTCCAGGAAGGCAATTCTTGCCTTCTGCCGACTGACGCACCGGACAGTCCGGTGCGGATTTCTTTCCTTCTGTGGCGCAGCCGACCGTTGAAGATCCAGAGCCGTTGGCGCACCGGACACTGTCCGGTGCACACCGGACAGTCCGGTGCCCCCTTGTGACCGTTGGCTCGGCCACGCGTCACGCGCGGAATCCTCGGCCGACCGTTGGCCCGACTGACCGTTGGCTCACCGGACAGTCCGGTGCCTCACCGGATAGTCCGGTGAATTATAGCCGTATGTCGTTAATTGCTTCCCGAGAGCGACGACTTCGCCTGTGAATGGCTCAATGGACAGTCCGGTGATTTATAGTCGTACGCCGTTGATTGCTTCCCGAGAGCAGCCAGTTGACAGTCGCCAGTCTGGCGCATCGGACACTGTCCGGTGCACCACCGGACAGTCCGGTGCACCCAAACTGCGCAGAGTCTTGGCTGCTTAGCCAAGTCTTTTCCAAATTGGTCTTTTCCTGTTTCTAGCACTTAGACACAATACATTAGTCTCCAAAACAATGTACTAAGTCTTAGAAACATACCTTTACTCTTGATTTGCACTTTGTCCATCAATTGACATAGATTAACACTTAAGCACTTGTGTTGGCACTCAATCACCAAAATACTTAGAAATGGCCCAAGGGCACATTTCCCTTTCAATCTCCCCCTTTTTGGTGATTTATGCCAACACAACAAAAAATCAACTAAAAAAGTGCAACATCAATGCAAATGAGAACACAAAATTGTTTTGATTCAAATTTGGCATATTTGGATCATTCTTTGCCACCACTTGGTTTTGTTTGTTTTTTTTAAATCAACCTCAATTTCCTATCTCTAATTCAAACACACTTGTTGAGACATAAAGAGAGTTGTTCTAAGAGAAATTGATCAAAGATTTCAAAAACTCCCCCTTTTCCCATAATCAACTATTCTCCCCACAAGAGGCCAACTTTTGACAAAAGAGACAACAAGAGAGTTTTGACAAACCAAAAGCTCTATTCTACTATTTTCAAAATTCTCAAGTGGTAGCTGATCCATTTATTTCTTTGGCCTTATTTTCTCCCCCTTTGGCATCAAGCACCAAAACAGGATCAATCTTGGCCCTTAAACCCCATTGCCTCACCTAAATCTTCAAATAAGAGTACACAGGCAATAAGGATATTGAGATGAACTTGGAGTAGGATACCCTCTCATCGGAGTGCAGTGGAAGTCTTGCATGGTCCAAGTCCACCTTTCCCTTTCAATTCACCTTTGAGACTAAATCAAGCAAACTCAAGCACACGGTTAGTCTCAAAGGGTCAAGTTGTAGCACATCTCCCCCTAAATATCTGCATCACTTGCAAAAAGGACTTGTGAGGTCCGGGGAGTGTTTGTACAACTTGAGCACCATAAGTAAACAACAAAATGCATAAGGAACATGATCAAGGCATAAACACATTTATGCTATAAATCAATCCAAGTTCCGCGAATCTAAGACATTTAGCTCACTACGCAGCCTGCAAAAGGTCTTTTCATCTAAAGGCTTGGTAAAGATATCGGCTAGCTGGTTCTCGGTGCTAATACAAAACACTTCGATATCTCCCTTTTGCTGGTGGTCTCTCAAAAAGTGATGCCGGATGTCAATGTGCTTTGTGCGGCTTTGCTCAACAGGATTGTCCGCTATGCGGATAGCACTCTCATTGTCACATAGGAGTGGGACTTTGCTCAGATTGTAGCCAAAGTCCCGAAGGGTTTGCCTCATCCAAAGTAGTTGCGCGCAACACTGTCCTGCGGCAACATACTCGGCCCCAGCGGTGGATAGGGCAACAGAAGTTTGTTTCTTAGAACTCCAAGACACCAGGGACCTTCCTAAGAATTGGCACGTCCCTGATGTACTCTTCCTATCAACCTTACATCCAGCATAATCAGATTCTGGATATCCAATTAAGTCAAAGGTAGACCCCTTTGGATACCAGATCCCGAAGCAAGGCGTAGCGACTAAATATCTAAGAATTCGCTTCACGGCCACTAAGTGACACTCCCTTGGATCGGATTGAAATCTAGCACACATGCATACACTAAGCATAATATCCGGTCTACTAGCGCATAAATAAAGCAAAGAACCTATCATGGACCGGTATTCTTTTTGATCAACGGACTTACCTCCTTTGTTGAGGCCGACGTGTCCGTCAGTTCCCATCGGAGTCTTTGCGGGCTTGGCGTCCTTCATCCCAAACCGCTTTAGCAAGTCTTGCGTGTACTTCATTTGGGAGATGAAGGTGCCGTCCTTGAGTTGCTTCACTTGGAACCCAAGGAAGTAGTTCAACTTGCCCATTATCGACATCTCAAACTTTTGAGTCATCACCCTGCTAAACTCTTCACAAGACTTTTGGTTAGTAGAACCAAATATTATGTCATCGACATAAATTTGGCACACAAATAAGTCACCATCACAAGTCTTAGTGAATAAAGTTGGATCGGCTTTCCCAACCTTGAAAGCATTAGCAATTAAAAAGTCTCTAAGGCATTCATACCATGCTCTTGGGGCTTGCTTAAGTCCATAGAGCGCCTTAGAGAGCTTACATACATGGTCGGGGTACCGTTCATCCTCGAAGCCAGGGGGTTGCTCCACGTACACCTCCTCCTTGATTGGCCCGTTTAGGAAAGCGCTCTTCACATCCATTTGGAACAACCTGAAAGAATGGTGAGCGGCATATGCTAGCAAAATACGAATGGACTCTAGCCTAGCCACAGGAGCAAAAGTCTCCTCAAAGTCCAAACCTGTGACTTGGGCATAACCTTTTGCCACAAGTCGAGCCTTGTTCCTTGTCACCACCCCGTGCTCGTCTTGTTTGTTGCAGAACACACACTTGGTTCCCACAACATTTTGCTTGGGACGAGGCACCAGTGTCCAAACTTCATTTCTCTTGAAATTGTTGAGCTCTTCTTGCATGGCCAACACCCAGTCCGGATTTAGCAAGGCCTCTTCTACCCTGAAAGGCTCAATAGAGGAGACAAAAGAGTAATGCTCACAAAAATTAACTAATCTAGAATGAGTAGTTACTCCCTTGCTAATGTCACCCAAAATTTGGTCGACGGGATGATTCCTTTGAATCGTCGCTCGAACTTGGGTTGGAGGTGCCGGTTGTGCTTCTTCCTCCATTACATGATCATCTTGTGCTCCCCCTTGAACACACGCCTCCTCTTGATGAACCTGTTCATCATCTTGAGTTGGGGGATGCACCATTGTTGAGGAAGAGGGTTGATCTTGCTCCTTTTGTTCCTGAGGTCGCACGTCTCCAATCGCCATGGTACGAATCGCGTCCGTTGGAACGTCTTCTTCATCTACATCATCAAGATCAACAACTTGCTCTCTTGGAGAGCCATTAGTCTCATCAAATACAACGTTGCTAGAGACTTCAACCAAACCCGATGATTTGTTGAAGACCCTATACGCCTTTGTATTTGAGTCATAACCTAACAAAAACCCTTCTACGACTTTGGGAGCAAACTTAGAATTTCTACCTTTCTTTACTAGAATATAACATTTGCTCCCAAATACACGAAAGTAAGACACATTGGGTTTGTTACCGGTTAGTAGCTCATACGAAGTCTTCTTGAGGAGGCGATGAAGGTACACCCGGTTTATGGCGTGATAAGCCGTGTTCACGGCTTCCGACCAAAATCGCTCGGGCATCTTGAATTCTCCAAGCATTGTCCTCACCATGTCAATGAGCGTCCTGTTCTTCCTCTGTACCACACTGTTTTGCTGTGGTGTGTAGGGAGCGGAGAACTCGTGCTTGATCCCTTCCTCCTCAAGGTACTCCTCCACTTGAAGGTTCTTGAACTCGGATCCATTGTCGCTTCTTATCTTCTTCACCTTGAGCTCAAACTCATTTTGAGCTCTCCTTAGGAAGCGCTTGAGGGTCCCTTGGGTTTTAGATTTATTCTGTAAAAAGAATACCCAAGTGAAGCGGGAAAAATCATCAACTATAACAAGACCATACTTACTTCCTCCTATACTTAGATAGGTGACGGGTCCGAAGAGGTCCATATGAAGCAACTCCAAAGGTCTTGATGTGGTCATCACATTTTTGGTATGATGAGAGCTTCCCACCTGTTTACCTGCTTGACAAGCTGCACAAGGTCTATCTTTTTCAAAATGCACATTTGTTAGACCTATCACGTGTTCTCCCTTTAGAAGTTGGTGAAGGTTCTTCATCCCCACATGTGCTAAGCAGCGATGCCACAGCCAGCCCATGCTAGTCTTAGCAATTAAGCATGCATCTAGACCGGCCTCCTCTTTTGCAAAATCAACTAAATAGAGTTTGTCGTCTAATACACCCTTAAAAGCTAATGAACCATCACTCCTTCTAAAGACAGACACATCTACATTTGTGAATAAGCAGTTATATCCCATATTACAGAGCTGACTCACAGACAACAAGTTATATCCAAGCGACTCAACTAAAAACACATTGGAAATGGAGTGCTCGGATGAAATAGCTATTTTTCCTAACCCTTTCACCTTGCCTTGATTCCCGTCACCGAATATGATTGAGTCTTGGGAATCTTTGTTCTTGACGTAGGAGGTGAACATCTTCTTTTCCCCCGTCATGTGGTTTGTGCATCCGGTGTCGATAATCCAGCTTGATCCCCCGGATGCATAAACCTGCAAGGCAAATTTAGGCTTGGGTCTTAGGTACCCAACTCTTGTTGGGTCCTACAAGGTTAGTGACAATATCCTTAGGGACCCAAATGCAAGTTTTATCTCCCTTGCATTTTGCCCCTAATTTCCTAGCAATCACCTTTCTATCCTTTCTACAAATAGCAAAGGAAGCATTGTAAGCATGATAAATTGTAGAAGGTTCATTAATTTTCCTAGGAACATTAGCAACATTTTTCCTAGGCATATGATGAATGACATTTCTCCTAGGCATATCTCTACCATGCACATAGGAAGAACTTGAAGCAAACATGGCATTTGAAACATAAGCATTATAACTCCTATCATAATGAACATTTTTAGAATATCTCTTATCACCATAAATGAAAGCATGATTCTTGTGACTACTATTAGTCATAGGAGCCTTCCCTTTCTCCTTGGCGGGAATGGGAGCCTTATGACTTGTTAAGTTCTTGGCTTCTCCCTTAAAGCCAAGCCCATCCTTAATTGAGGGGTGTCTACCAATAGTGTAGGCATCCCTTGCGAATTTTAGTTTTTCAAATTCATCCTTGCTAGTCTTAAGTTGGGCATTAAGACTAGCCACTTCATCATTTAGTTTTGCAATGGAAACTAGATGTTCACTACAAGCATCAACATTAAAATCTTTGCACCTATTGCAAATTGCAACATGTTCTACACAAGATGTTGATTTATTAGCTATTTCTAACTTAGCATTCAAATCATCATTTATGCTCTTTAAGCTAGAAATAGAGCATGGCATGTAGACAATTCACAAGAGAGCATTTCATTCCTTTTAATTTCTAAAGCAAGGGATTTTTGTGCCTCTACAAACTTATCATGTTCTTCATACAAAAATCCTCTTGCTTTTCTAATAACCTATTCTTATCATTCAAGGCATCAATTAATTCATTAATCTTATCAACCTTAGTTCTATCTAGGCCCTTGAATAAACATGAATAGTCTATTTCATCATCGCTAGATTCTTCATCACTTGAGGAAGCGTAAGTACTAGTATCACGAGTGCTTACCTTCTTTTCCCTTGCCATGAGGCAGGTGTGATGCTCGTTGACGAAGGACTCCTTCTCCTTATCATTGATCACAATCCCCTTGCCCTTAGGATCCATCTCTTCGGGCGATTAGTCCCTTCGTGAAGAGAACGGCTCCGATACCAATTGAGAGCACCTAGAGGGGGGGTGAATAGGTGATCCTGTAAAAAACTTGAAACTTAATCCACAAAACTTGATTAAGGGTTAGCACAATAAGGCCAAGTGGCTGGAGAAGAGTTCTTGCACAACACGATAACCACAATAAGATCAACACAGAGATGGCACAGTGGTTTATCCCGTTGTTCGGCCAAGTCCAACACTTGCCTACTCCACGTTGTGGTGTCCCAACGGACGAGGGTTGCACTCAACCCCTTTCAAGCGGTCCAAAGACCCACTTGAATACCACGGTGTTTTGCTTGCACTTTACTATATCCCGCTTGCGAGGAATCTCCACAACTTGGAGCCTCTCGCCCTTACAAAGATGTTCACAAAGAAGCACGGAAGTAAGGATGGGATGAGAAACGCACACAAGACACAAAATCAGAGCAACACACGCACACAAGTCACAACACGAGCTCTCAACACAACTCAAAGAGTTCTCTACTCAAATCGAGCTCTAGTTGCTATCACAAAGAATCGAATGCTTGGAATTGAAGTCTTGGTGCTTAGGAATGCTTAGAGAATGCTTGGTGTATTCCTCCATGCGCCTAGGGGTCCATTTTATAGCCCCAAGGCAGCTAGGAGCCGTTGAGAGCATTCTAGGAAGGCAATTCTTGCCTTCTGCCGACTGGCGCACCGGACAATCCGGTGCACCACCGGACACTGTCCGATGCGGATTTCTTTCCTTCTGTGGCGCAGCCGACCGTTGAAGATCTAGAGCCGTAGGCGCACCGGACAATCCGGTGCCCCCTTGTGATCGTTGGCTCGGCCATGCGTCACGCGTGGAATCCTCGGCCGACCGTTGGCCCGGCTGACCGTTGGCTCACCGAACAGTCCGGTGCCTTACCGGACAGTCCGGTGAATTATAGTCGTACGCCGTTAATTGCTTCCCGAGAGCGACGACTTCGCCTGTGAATGGCTCACCGGATAATCCGGTGCACCACCGGACAGTCCAGTGATTTATAGTCGTACGCCGTTGATCGCTTCCCGAGAGCAGCCAGTTGACAGTCGCCAGCCTAGCGCACATCGGACACTGTCCGGTGCACCACCGGACAGTCCGGTGCACCCAAACTGCGTAGAGTCTTGGCTGCTTAGCCAAGTCTTTTCCAAATTGGTCTTTTCCTGTTTCTAGCACTTAGACACAATACATTAGTCTCCGAAACAATGTACTAAGTCTTAGAAACATACCTTTACTCTTGATTTGCACTTTGTCCATCAATTGACATAGATTAACACTTAAGCACTTGTGTTGGCACTCAATCACCAAAATACTTAGAAATGGCCCAAGGGCACATTTCCCTTTCAAAATCCCAGGCCCACAGAGCGTGATCACTGTCTACGGCGACCAGAAGACAGCGCGCAACATCGAAAGAAACTTCGTTCTAGGGCAACGAAACATACACTGTCTCATGGCAGAGCGCGAAGGCTTCGAGAGCAGTCGCCCAGTCGAAGACAGAAAAGTCAAGGCCCAGCTCCAAAGCAACAACGCGACGAAGGCAGTACCCCTCGACCCAGCAACATCGAAGCAAACAGTAATAATTAGCGAAGACCTAACATCGCGAGATGAGGAAAAACTCCTTTCTGTCTCTCCTGTAACAAGGATGTCTTCGCCTGGTCCGCCCTCGATCTGGTCGGGGTCAACTATTCCATCATCGAGCATAGCGTGGGCATAGACCCCTCGGTGTGCCCAAAAAAGCAGTGGCTGTGGAAAATGTCCGATGAGAAAATTGAGACAGCCAAAGCCCAAGTGCATCGTTTGTTGGAAGCCAGATTCATCGAGCCAATCACTTATCCAACATGGCTCGCCAACGTGGTCATGGTGTAGAAAAAGAGCGGCAAATGGTGTATGTGCATAGACTTCACAAGTCTCAATAAGGCTTGCCCAAGGACAATTTCCCTCTGCCACGAATTGACAAAATTGTCGACAGCACAGCAGGCTGCGAAGTCATGTCCCTCCTAGATTGCTTCTCAGGCTACCACTAGATTTACATGAAAGAGGAGGACAAGGCAAGTACAAGCTTCATCACACCCTTTGGCACGTACTGTTTCGTACGGATGCCTGAGGGGCTCAAGAACGCTGGCTCAACCTTTTCTCGCCTCACCAAGAAGGTCCTTGAAAACCAAGTAGGCCACAACATCTTCACTTATGTAGACGACATTGTCGTCGCAAGCAAAAGCAAAGAGGACCATTTGGCCGACCTCGTAGAGACATTCGCCAACATGCGCGACACACGACTCCGGCTCAAACCTGAGAAGTGTGTCTTCGGGGTATGCCAGGGGAAGATACTTGGTTACCTAGTATCGCACTAAGGGATTGAGGCCAACCCAACCAAGATCCAAGCAATCATCAACATGGCACCCGCGCAGTCCACCAAAGACGTCCGGCGACTGACAGGAAGACTGGCGGCCCTGAACAGATTAATCTCTAAGTCCGCTGAGTGAAGCCTACCCTTCCTCAAAACGTTGTGTGGTGCGAAAGACTTCATTTGGGGCCTAGAGCAGGCAGTGGCCTTCGAGTCGCTCAAACAACACCTGTCTGACTTAGCAACTCTGACAAGTCCTGACCCTTCACTTCTGGTGCTTCTCTACATTGCGGCTTCACACTGCACAGTCAGCGCAGCATTAGTCCAAGAGCAGGACAGAGATGGCAAAAACCAGCAATGCCCGGTGTACTACATCTCCAAAGTCCTCATGACTTCCAAGTGCAACATGAACAAACTCGAGAAAATTTCATACGTAGTGGTCATGGCTTCGCGCAAGCTACGACACTACTTCGAGCGTTCATAGTACGAGTCACTTCGGACAGGGGTATGGGAGAATTGTTTAGGAACCCAGAGGCGTCCGCCAGAATTGCAAAATGGGCAGCTGAACTGTCCGGGTACCACATCATTTTTTAGCCCAGAACGACAATCAAGTCGCAAGTCTTGGCGGACTTCATCGTCGACTGGACAGGACCCGCGGGGCCACAATAAGAACACTCACAAAAAGTTTGGACCATCCACTGCGATGGCGCATGGTGCCATGCGGGGGCAGGCGCCGCGGCGATTATCACATCACCCACCGGTGTCAAGTACAGCCAAGCCGCGTGCCTCAGCTTTGCTCTAGAGTTTGACAGGTGCACTAACAACATAGCAGAATACGAAGTCGTCATCCTGGGTCTTCGCAAACTATGGGCCCTCGGCGTCACCACATGCATCATCAGAATAGATTCCAAGGTCGTTGCTGGTCAGATCGAAAAGGAGTACTCAGCAAAGGAGCATGTCCTGATGCAATACCTCACCGCCGTCCGCGGCCTCGAAAAACAATTCAAGGGTTTCACCTTGCAGCATGTCGAGCGCAACAAGAACGAAGAGACCAATGCGTTGGCCAAGGCAGCAGCCAAGGGCGAGGCCCTGCCCTCTGATGTGTTCTACCACGTCATCGGCACACCAACCGTCCGTAACCCCGAAGGCTTGCAAATAACTCAAGACACCGAGGGCCACCGAATCATCAACCTCATAATGGCCAAAGAGTGGCAGGCCCCAATAACACTATACCTCTAGGGCCATTACCATCCAACCGATCGCAACGAGGCCAAACGACTGAAACATAGGAGCAGGGATTTCTCAATAGTCGAGGGTCAGCTTTACAAAAGGGGATCAGCCAACCTATGCTGAAATGCATAACCGAAACCGAAGGCCTAGAGATCCTTCGTGAAGTCCACGGCAGAACCTACGGGTCACACTCAGGGCCCAGAGCCCTCACAGCCAAGGTGATTCATCAGGGATTTTACTGGCCCGCGACAATATGCACGACCAACCAAGTCACCAAGTCATGTGAAGCATGCCAAAAATTCTCTCCTCGCTCAGGCGCCCCTTCACAATTCGCCAAGCTCATCGCCCACACCTGACCACTTCAGCGTTGGGGGTTGGACATCGTTAGGCCACTACCTACGGCTGAAGGGAACCTAAAGTTCACCTTTGTCGCCGTCGAATATTTTACCAAGTGGATCGAGGCCAGAGCAGTCTCCACGATAACAGCGAAGACCACCCAAAAATTCTTCTGGCAAAACATTGTCTGCCGGTTCGGAGTCCCGTCCGAGCTAACAGTTGACAACGGCAAATAGTTCGACAACCAGAACTTCTGGGAATTTTGCAGTTCCATCGGCACCAAGGCAGTCTTCGCCTCTGTCTACCACCCACAATCCAATGGCGTCGTCAAACGTGCCCACGGCAAGATTTTCAGCGCCATCAAGAAAAGGCTCCTTGACGACAAAAAGGGCAAATGGGCAGACCAATTACCCGAAGTCATATGGGCGCTGAATACGATAGAATGCCGAGCAACCGGGTTCACACCTTTCCGCCTGATGTATGGATCCGAAGCAATGACACCGCAAGAGTTAAAGAACGTGTCCCCCGAACCAACCAATCAGTCGTCCTCGACATCGACGAACCAACCTCCAAAGATCTCATTGACGGAGACCGTGTCCTCGCCCTGCAGGCCTAAAACAAATATCAGGTCCAGACTAAGGCATGGCGTGACAACAATGTCGTCCCAAGAGAATTCAACGAAGGGGATCTAGTACTCATGAGGACCACCAGGACAGAGTCCCGGGGCAAGCTACAGCCGAAGTGGGAAGGGTCATACATAGTCAAGACGAAGGCATCCCCAAGTGCTTACAGGCTAACAACTTCATCCGGTGAAGACTTAGAGCACTCATGGAACATCGATAACCTTCGAATTTTTTTTATTTAAGATCCAAGGCCCAAGCGCCTTTGTAATTCCTCAAACAATGTCATTCAGGCCCGCACTCTTTTCCTCTTGGGGTGAGGTTTTTAACGAGGTGGAGCCATGTAATATACCGCCAAAAAGCCCCCGCAAAAAATCCAGTAAGCATCATGGTCATGAGTGTCGAAAAAGACCGCATCGACGGTCTTCGACATTCGACGTATAAATAGTCACCGCAAGAGGCAGCCTAGACTACCCTCACGTGTGACAAATCCGAGCAAAAGCCGCCTAAGGGTGCAGCCGGATATGCACAACAAGTGCGCGACATCACCCTAAGGGTGCGAAGTCTTTACTATAAGACACATCTGAGCAAAAGCCACCTAAGGGTGCAGCCGGATATGCAAAATAAGTGTGCGACATCACCCTAAGGCTGCGAAGTCTTTACTATAACACACATTCGAGCAAAAGCCGCCTAAGGGTGTGGCAGAACCTCCCAAGTTATTGGGCCCACATGCACCTGCCCTTGTCTCAAAGACCTCAGACGGCTATGCATGTGCACCAGATAACTTAATAGGATCTGTCCGAGTGTCCCATGGACCCTGGATAAACCACTTACAACCAGGACCGCATGATTAAGTAAACACAAATCACACACCAACATTTTTGCAGCGGAAATATTATTACCAAATTCTACAAGTTACATCAAGTTTACAATGTACATGATCGGAGTGATTGCAAAAGTGATTCAAAGAAATAACTTTGAACTGTTATAAATTATTTATAGTTTTGAAATATATGCTAGCTCAATGACAATCCTCACTAAGAAGTATAGAAGAAGTACTTAGATTTATAAGTAGGTCGTGCCCACCGGCGCTTAACACCATCCACAGCAGCACAAATCTAATACCTGCAACAACATGGGTTCGAAAACCCTAAATACGAAGTGTACTTTCGCAAGTCTTACCCGTCTAAGGAAAAAGACTCTCAAGGATATGCTGGCTGTTGGGAATCAAGGTATGGCTTATCAAGAATCAAATACTCGGTTTGCAGAAAAGCTTGCTATGAGTGGATCCTTAAAAATCCATTTTTACTTGTCAAGTTAAGTAAAGTTACCTGCATCTAAAGTTCTTTCTAACCTAGTTCAAGCACTTGGCCAATACTAGCCATCCTTTTATCATCCCTTCAGTTCACTAGATTGCTACGTGTAGGGCAGTGACCAAGTCTTCATATCCAAGAAGTAACGGCGATCCGAATCGATTAATACCCAGCTGGGGATATCCAATCACACGACATATGTAGCACTTAACCCTTGCATATGTCAACTCGCCACCGGGTTTCTTAAGACCAGACCGGGTTCACGCCAACCGAGAGCATAGATACACCACCGTCCAGCCTCTTGCCACGGAGGGTACACGCTACTCTCGCCATCTCTCCACTTCCATTGCGTGTTGGCCTTTATGGTATTAGTCTGCCCGAGGCAAAGCTTACCCATGACGAGGCATGTGACTAGTTAAAAGGTTCTCAATCATCAAGCCTACATCGACACGATCCTTAATCGACTCAGACGGAGACACTACACCGAGACTCCCTTCTCGTGCAAGTCAACCACCTGGTCTCAGTTTTATTATTTAAACCCAAAGTTTGGTACCTGGAAGAGGTACATCTTTTCAGATGTTGAACCCATCACGGCTGTGATGGATCCACCATCAAGTTTTATTTTTGAAAACTTCCCATCCAATATGTAGCATCACTTTTTGTTTTAAAACAAAACATTTTGTTTTTCTTAAGCAAGGCTAAGCATCATAAAAATTCTTTTCATAAAAGGATATCAAGGAAGGGTAATCAATTTTACAAGGAAGGAAATGCATCAACGGTTTAGCACACAACTCTTATCACCTAATGCATCATATAAGGTGATAAAGATTTTAAAACAGCAAGGAGGTGGCAAATGCACCAGGGCTTGCCTGGATAACACTAGGTTAGTGTTTGTTAGACGTCGATCACTTGACGATCAGCCTTTGTTCCGGCATTCTTCAGATTATCCATCTTCAAGTTCGTTCATCAGCATCATCTCTCGGAGAAGCTCACGCTTTCCAGCATCTTGTGGTCGACTCAGTTCTGGTTCTCCGCATCACGTAGTTAATTTACGTACCTGAATGAAATGCATTATGCACATGAATGCATATAGACAGGAATATCACAAACCTAAATAGTGCTACGCGATAGCGAATTAAACATCTATAGCAAGACATCACAAATCTAGTATGAAAATACTAGATATCGATATCACATTAAAACTATATCGATGGCATTCTAATTTTAATCGGATTTAATTTTAACAGCACACAATAGTAAATTATGTATAAGTATTTTACTCTCCTAAAACCTACCTCTCGATATTCAAACTTGGGATAAGCATAGAAATGGTTTAATTAACTTTTTAAACTAGTTCTCTAGGTTACTTATTTAGCACAATAATTAACATAGCATCACATCATTTATACCTCAGACCTATTTTATATGTCAACAATTAATCAAACATCTCAGGTTTGACTACCTACAAAATCGACGATGACAGCCTTATCGGATAATCGTTTGGAATACTAAATCAATTCTTCACGCTATTAATTCTCCTCGGTCCTCAGCAAGAAGCCATTTTAAATCTATTAGACATATGCATCCACCACATACTACATGTGATGCATTTTAATAATCATTTAATATAACCACGACTGTATTTATCAGCTATATGAGCGAGGCACTATACTTATTATTCACTTAACCACTCCTCACACAATAATCATTTTAAACTTGAGTTTCGCGTGACACGACCACTTCGTACTTATGTACACAATCTATTCGTCAAACCAATAATTAAGCTAACAGAAATATGAATTGGCTTACCCACGACTAAATTTGACGCGCTATCCGCGAGAACGATAAGGATTCCAGTTTGGCCCTTGTGTCGAGCACAAGTGACGGGCGACGGGATGGAGCAGACGCTCGACCACAGACAAAATACGTCACACTAGCAATGAAGACTGAGTAGGGAATGACGCCGGACGGAGCTTGTGATGGCCGGAGTTGTCACAAGCGACAAGAGCGGGTGTAGGGGCACAACAAATGGCACCCCGGCGAGCGTGCAACGAGGCACGCAGTAGTGACAATAGTCGAACTGGTAACAGAACGTTGGCGAACTTGGCGAACGTGACCATGGACGCGTGCTGGCGCGGACAAGACAATAGTGGCTGGCGAGCAGGGAATAGGGAGCAGGACGCCGAGCGCTAGAAGCCACGGCACCAGAGGAGCAGAGCGGGCACGCACGGACCGGCGGTGGGTGCGGCAGGGAGGAGCGTCAGGGAGCAGCGCCCGCGGCGAGCAGAGAGGGAGGAACGCCGGCGAGCAGTAGGCTTCGCGCACGCATGGAAGGAAGATGGGCGTGCACACGAGGGAGATAGGCACGAGCCGGAAGCTCGACGACGACCAGAGAGCTCGGCCAGGCGCTGGAGCTTGAGACTGAGCGAGCAGAAATTAGGGCGCGCGTGCACGGGAACTCCACGGCAGGGTCGCGACAGGGGAAGATGGAGCGCGCGCGCATCCAGGGAGAGAGAGAGAAGCGCGAGAGCGAGCATGGGGCGCGGCCATGGAGATGGGGACTGGACGACCCGATGGAGCAGCGGCTAGCCATGGCCGGACCCGAGGGGCCCAGCGCCCAAGCCGAGCGGCGCGTCGAGGGCAGAACGGCAGCAGGGAGATGGATGGTCGGCCCTGGAGCTGCAGAGGAGCTCGGCCGATAGAGAAGCAGCGCAGGGAGTAGGACCCAGGGCGAGCAAGGGAGGAAGATGGACTTGGTGAGCAGGAAGTCGGGAGGGCGCTCAGCCATGGGTAGCAAGGTGGAGGGAGCTGCAGTGGGAGAAGCAGGAGAGGAGGGGCGGTGGGAAATATCCCAGGCGGATGAGGCCACGGACGCGCAAGAATGAGTACGAGCGCGGCGAGAGAAAAAATCAGGGAGCAAGGGCGCGCGTGGGAGATGAGCACGACTGGAAAAAATCTGGCGAGGGCGCGGGAGATATTTCTCTTTTCTTTTCCTTTTTTAGAAATTCATAGATATTTTGAATTGGGATTTTTAGCAATGATTAAAGGGTCGACGCGCTACACGACTACGCATATTATTTTCTCAAATTTTGAAATAGGAAACCGAATTGGCTAGCAATTGTTCCGGTTTCGGTTTATTTAAACAGCCTGCCCCAAGTAGCGCATTTACCGAATTTATAGACATTGCTCGAACCGAGCGAAATACTTAAGTGACAATTTTTGTTCGTCTTAATCGATTAATTTTAAATTGGCACTAGGCTCGACACTTTAGAAATAAATAAATTTTAAACTGTGGGAGCCGAATGCGGCATCGCAATCAGAATCCCCCCCCCCCCCCGAGACGATGTCAGCATTGTCACGGGAGCGAGATATAAACGGAATAAACCAGACGAAATCAAATTCGATATTTTAGTCGACGTTTGATTTAGTTGAACCTAAACAAATTTTGCATGTTATCAAATATTCAATCGGAGAACAATTCAATTAACAATCATGCGCCTGGTTTTTCTTGGATTCCGAGTGTGGTCTGATTTAATTTTACATTAAAACTTTTGTCACCGAGTTCAAATTAATTTGCCCGGGACAAAAATCACAAAACTGGGTGAAGTTTCCAGACTCGTATCACATAATTAATGAATTTTAAATAGGCACGGGACTCGCAAGCTTTCAGAACAATTACATTCCGAAATTCGCGAAAATTTTAGGAAGAGTATAAATAGACAGAAACAGAGGCGATATTAAAATCAGGATAGACGAAGATGATTAAAATTTAGCATTCATTTTATGCACTGATATTACGATCTTAAATCCATACTCGTTGTCGAGCGGAATATAAACACCAGGGGTGTTACAACCCTCCCCCTTAAAAGAATCTCGTCCCGAGATTCGGAACGAAAGACTTTTAAGAGTAGAGAATAATGTAACTCCTGTCCATATCAGCGATAATCATAAGGCAGTTCCAAGCAAAGATGAATGTCTCAAGAGGTTGTTTCTCTGGTGGACATAACATGTATCGCCTTAGGCTGATTTAGAGATGTCCATCAGTAGATGTCTGCCAGAACAACACATAAGGTTCTATGTGTGCAGTTTGCTTTTTCTGATGACACTGTACTATCTGAGTTTGCTGGGCGACTGGTAGTTATGCGACTTTACCCAAAACAGAACCGGTTACAACCTCTTAGGTAACACACAGAAAGAGGTTTACCAACAAGTGGTCACGGTAAGTTCATAGCAGACGAGACGAGTGTGAATGTCGAACAACATCACAGTTAACTCGTGTTAGCCAGAAAATCCAAGTTCAAGAAAAATGATAGAGACGCGAAAAATCACCAGCGAAAAGATCTGTAATTGCTGACTTCGTGTCTAATCCATTTTATCAAGCACTAGGCATGGCTCGACTTGATCACACATGCTGGAAAAGCACACGTGAGTCGATCAAGGCATGACTAGAGCGATGATTAGGTGGTTATCAGTCGACTTAACTTGATTTTTGCAAGTACTTCCTTAGGATGGTTTGAGCCAAAGTGAGTTTAGACAACTCGACAAAATGATCTCTAAACTCAACCTTTGATCACAATGCGGTTGCAAGTTAGTAAAACTAACTTGTTGAACTACTTATAATATTGAGTAGGTCCTCTTATTATCCATCGACAATCCAATGGTCGAGGGTTCACTCTTATTAACAGGAGATCATGTATTTGGGTAGAAATCCATTTGGTCATGTTGTTCATTCGTTTCTTCATGCGAGATGAACTGACTTGGTTAGGGAATACATGGATTAAATAAAAGAGCGAATGAACAAACTCCTGCATCAGCTGTCTTCCAACACTACAAAGCTCCAAGGCTTCACCCTTACACAAAGGATGTAAAGGTAACTTGTATAAGTAGTCACTACCAAGATCAAAAGAAAAGAGACCACACATGAGAAGTGGTATGCCCTTTTGATCCAACAGAGATGATAGATGTTGCTTGGTCACTTGACAAACAACATAGAATTTGTTTCAAGGAAGTAGTTTACGGAAGATAACATATCAGTGTAGTTCCATAAGGGATCATGACTGGAGACTTCGATACCGGCATGCGCCAAGCAGCAAAATCCTGTGTGCGCATTCACAAGAGGCTCTCAGTTTCGCGGCGGCACCATAAGTCCTTAACCATGACACCATCACCGAACTGGCACCAATAATGAATCTCACGTAGCAAAACTAGACATTATGCCAAGATAACATATCGATATAGTCTCATAATGGATTACAACTACTAATCGCGATACCAGCGCGTGCCAAGTAGCACATACATGTGTCGATCGTCCACATGAGGCCCTCGGTTTCGTCGCGGCACCATCAGTTTTAGTCACAACATCATTACCAGACATAACCAATAAGAAATCTTGCGCCACACCAATAGATTGAACAAGAGTGACAATATACAAAGAGATACTCCACCTGTAAAAATGATTACAAGTAGAGAGCCAAATAGATTATGGCTCGATAAAATGAACAAGACATGGCCATAACCTAAATTTGTTGGTGAGGGAGTACGATGGGAGACTGTTAATGTAACACCCCTGGTGTTGCTGTCACTAAAACTTGAGCATCACATCATGAGCATTGGCATATCACGTGTTTGTTACACCTAGAGTGCATTCACTAGGTAAAAATTTCAAATAAGTTGTACTGATGTGACTTGAGGTGTGATTAACCCTAGGGTAGATTGCTTAACCCTAGATCATGGCTTATGGATATAAGTGAAGCCCAAATAAGTGAAAACCTAAAAAGACATGAGAAATGATCATAAAATATCATCTTTGATGAACTTTAGTGACACCAAAACCCTAAAGTGCTAAAAACCCTGAAAAGACCCCTGAAAACCCCTAAATTGGAACCCTAGGGGGTAACTATAAATTCTAGGCACTTTTGGATCAAGGTGCAAATATCAAAGTAGAAGAGCACCTCAAACCTACTATTTTTCATATTAGAAGCTTTGCAAGTTGAATAGTGGAATTTGGACCTATTTGCAAAAAGCACCACATAAACCATATACCCCTAAGTCTGAAATTCAGTGAATATGGTCAACTTTAGAGCTTTATACCTCCAAATCTAAAAGAGTTTTGCTTGAGGTCAATACATCAAATCTATAGAGCTAAAATAGGGGGTACAACTTTGTTTAAGTGACTAAACCTTGGTGTCATACAAAAATTGGAGATAAACAGACCTGAAGTTGGTCTATCAGTCGGGTACAACTCTTAAACTAGACTGACAGTGAATTCTACTAAGCCTTGGACTCGAATCCAGCTTGAAGGAGTAAGTAAATGAGTAAGGTCTCTATAGTCGAATTGTAGCTGGTTTATATAGCTACAACTTTGATACAGATGGATGGTTAAGTTGCTACATGAATCTTGGAGTAAATCACCCCCAAATGTGTTCTATCAGATGCTCTGAATGACATTCTGATGGTACAGTAACTGAATCAGATCCCAGGTTCAGCCCCCTTCGCCGCCGGTGACCCCGCGCCTGGATTCGCGCCGGCCGCCATGATTCATGCCTCGGGTCAGTGGATTGCGCTCGGCAGTAAAAAGATCTTCCCCGCGGATGAGTTTGGAGCACTGTGGTCGCTCTGTCGCCCATCCACTTGCGCCGACGACGTGACCGAGCGACCGTCGTCGAGGTATACGTAGTTCGCCGTGATCGCGCCACGCCGTGACCCTTTTACCATGTCGCTGCTAGCCATAGTAGCTCACTAGTGACAGCCATAGCTCCTCAACCAGTGATCGCCGCCACGGTAGATCGTCGTGGTGACTCAGTCCCTCTCTCCGGTCGCCAGCACGCCATGCCCAAATGAGGAGCCACCGCCCTCGGGCCCTATAAATTAAGTGTGTCATCAGCTTCGCTGGGTAATCACACACCCAACGCACCAGCCCGTGCCTCAGATTAACCACCAGAGAGCTCCAATTTCTCTTTTCCCCCAAATTAGTTTTCCGCACACCGTGAACTACCGCGTCGTGGCCAGCCTTCTGCAGGTTAGCTCGAGCCTCTTTGACTGATGTTCTAGATTCCCTCATGTCCCCTGTTGCTCACAGAATCATTCAATTGAACTAGACCGCTCTGGATCACCATGAACATGTCTAAGTGTTCTCGATTTTCGCCATTGCTGTGGGTAGTACGATTGTGAGCTAGAACCTTGCAATTGAGTGAGGGATTATGATTGTTATGGGTGGAATTAGGTGTCAGCCACACTGGAGCACCGGCCGTTGCATTTTCCGGCCAGGGTAAGCTCGCCGGAGCCACTGCTCCACCGTCCACGGTCGGGGACCTCACCTTGCGAAGGAATAGAAAGGGGAGGGTCTATCTGCTATTGTTAGTGACACATGGAAATAGTGCACAGGACTCTTAACCAGTTAGTCAAACCGTCGGGGTCCTCTGCGCAAAGTGAACACCGCGGGCGTGCGCGGGCACGCGCGGGCGCGTTTCGCCTGTCGTGGTCCGGCTCGGTCTAAATTGAGCCCATTACTGTTTATACTTTCTCTTTTTCTTTTTCTACCAGAATTAGGAAATCCATAGAAAAGTATAGAAAAATGATAAAAATATGAGACCATTTTTGTTAAACTTCTAAATTTCTCTAGTATTTAATAAAAATAGTTCCAAGATTTTTAGTCCAAACTAGGAATTATGTAGTATTTAAGAAGGCTTAAACCTAGTCTCTTGGAATTTTTAGAAATTATTAATAACTCCAAAAATCATCAAACTTTTTGGATAAGCCTAATATGGTATTTAGATCCCATGAGTGAAGTTTGTCTTGTTTTGGACATTGTTTGGATTTCAAACTTAAAACCCTAGTCTTCTAGGTAGTGTCTGCCCTATGAAATGAAGTACTGACTCCAAAAACCCTAGTTCCCTAGAGTACCGTGAAGGAAAGTTGTATTCAAGATACAACTTGGTGTATCTTTTCTATTATTGCATCTTCATAAGCATTACATGAGCATTCATGGTTATATATGGTTATGTATAGAGAACGAGGAATAAATAATTGTTGAAGAAGAGGAGACTGCTCCATCTATAGAAAATCCACGTGCTGGGAACGGTTTCTATTTTGATATTTATGGAACAGAGCCCGAATCTCCTACAACACAAGGCAAGCCTTGGTGCATTTGTCACCTCCTTGTTGTTTTAAACTTGTTATCACTTGAATGTTGTATTAGGTGATAGGGGTTGGGTGTTAAACCAATTGCTGCATTTCCTCCCTTAGAACTGTTTACCATTCCTTGATTACCTGTTTTATTAAAAGGTTTTTCTGATGCTTAGTCCTGCTTTAAAAAAACAAATGTTTTGTTTTAAACAAACGGTGCTGCTTCACAGTGGATGGGATGTTTTCAAAAATGAAACTTGATGGTGGATCCATCATGGCCGTGATGGGTTCAACATCGTAAAACATGTACCTCTGCCAGGTACCAAACTTTGGGTTTGAAATGATAAAGCTGAGACCGGACGAGTGACTTGCACGAGAAGAGAGTCTCGGTGTAGTGTCTCCGTCTGAGTCAATTAAGACCGTGTCGATGTAGGCTTGTTGATCGAGGACCTTTTAACTGGTCACATACCTTATCATGGGTAAGCTTTGCCTCGGGCAAACTAATACTAGAAAGGCCAACACGCAATGGGAGTGGAGAGATGGCGAGAGTAGAGTGTACCCTCCGTGGCAAAAGGCTGGACGGTGGTGTATCTGTGCTCTCGGTTGGCGTGAACCCGGTCTGGTCTTAAGAACCCCAGTGGCGAGTTGACATATGCATGGGTTTGAGTGCTACATATGTCATGTGATTGGAGATCCTCAGCTAAGTATTAATCGATTCGGCTCGTTGTTACTTCTCGGACATGAAGACTTGGTCACTGCCCTAGTGACAGGTAATGACTTAACTTGCTAATAAAACTGGATTTTTAAGGATCCACTATTAGTAAGCATTTTTGCAAACAGAGTCTTGATTCTTGATTAAACCTTACTTTGACTCCCTCAAGCCAGCATATCCTTGAGAGTCTTTTCTTTTGATGGGTAAGACTTGCAAAAGTACACTCCGTACTCTGGATTTTCGAACCCATGTTGTTGTAGGCGAGGAAACAACAGACTTTTGTTGTTTTTGCTCTAAGGTGGTGCCCAAAGAAGAACCTCAACAGTGAAGCTGCGGGAGGGGTTTTTGCCTCCCAAGTTTGTAATAATAATACTTATGCACTCTTATAACATGGTGATGTAATAATAATACTCTTTCTATATTTTAATGAATGTAAATTAAGTTATTGTAATTCGCTTCTGCTTATTCGTTCCTCCGATGTGTTGTAATATCTGTGTGACGGGTGAAACGCTCTTGGGCGAGGAAAAGGATACAGGTACCGAATTTGTCGAGTGATTATGTGCATCTACAGGGTTGTCCAAGGTCTGTTGGACAAGGACAACTGTAGGTGGGCCTAATGACTTGGGAGGTTCCGTCACAACTGGTATCGGAGCAAAGCCCATCTCTTCAGATATTACGAAGCATTTCAAAAAGAATTTTCAAATACTTATCCAAGAAAATTTCTTTCATTCTTACCTTGCCACTTTCTGAAAGTTCTCATCTTATAAGACCAGGTAATAGAGTGCAATATATAGGAAGTGAGATCAACGAAGGTTGATTCCATAATCATTGGGTTATGCATACATCATGTTTAAAAACGATACTAATAAATTTTCCCCCTTATGGAGATATGCCGCGTACGAGGAAAACCACGTGCAAGTCCACTGGACCTATTGGCGTGCCTTGTCATCAGTTGGCTCCAAGACATGAAGGCAGCAGCAGCGGCATCAATGATCCAATCGGAGACTTGGAAGCCCAAGTGGAACAGCTTCGGACGGAGCTACGTGATCGAAACAGGGTGTGGGCAGAGGATGGTCAGCGTATTAATGAGTTGGCAGCTGACATCAGACGCTTGCAAGACGAGCTTTCTGAACGAGATCTGGCGGTTGACTGGGTAGTCAACTCATGTTCGATTGCTTGGGACCACGAAGCCAAAGCTCGTGCTCGTGTGACCGAGCTTAGTGCGGCCCTCGACAACTTGTAGGTGTACTGCAATACTTTACATGAGGAAGTACATGTACTGTATTCACGACTGCACCCGAACGTGCTTGCCGACCTTGTTGCAATGGGAGCCGGACCATCACGAACAGCAGGTGAAGGACCTGATGGGGAGCTGGACCTTTTTAGGCCTTCTCCTTCCATGAACCTAGCTGACAATCGGTCTCCCACCGCAGGGAATGAAGAAAACAAGGACGACAAAGACTAGACTAGTATAGTTTAGAAACTATACCTATGTAAAATAAGTAATGAAGTCATGTTGTACACTTGAGTCTGTATCATTACATCTTGGTAATGTAAAATGATGGTGTGTATCGGCATGTTATATTTTTCCCAAATGTTTCTTTGCCTCAGATGCCATCAAGGACTCGTGCGCATGACGGTGCAGGGACTTCCCGTGGTCGGGAAGATACTCCTAATCTGCCACCTGTACCACCAATGCTGGCCGAGGCTATCGCTGCCTTGGTTAATGCTACTGTCGATAATACCCGCTTCTTACGTGAGATGGCGAGTAATCAACTCCAGCAGCATGGCGGAAGAGCTCCTCCACAAGGACCGCATGAGACCTCGTATCTGGATTTCTCTGAAACGCGTCCTCCACTCTTTGTTAAAGCAGAAGATCCTCTTTAAGCTGATGAGTGGATAAGGGTAATGGAGCAGAAGTTCGGATTAATCCGCTGCACAGAAATACAGAAGTCGTTGTTCACCGCCCATCAACTAAGAGGCCCTGCCAGTACCTAGTGGGGAAATTTTGTGGCAATTCAACCAGCCGGACATCAGGTCACTTGGGATGAATTTAAATTGGCATTCCGTGAACACTATGTTCCAGATGGAGTGCTGCACATGAAACAAGAGGAGTTCATTCGACTAAAACAAGGGGGAGATACTGTGATGCAGTATCTCAACAAGTTTAACCATTTATCCCAATATGCGATTGACCAAGTAAACACTGACCTGAAGAAGAATAATTGCTTCATGAGAGGACTCAATGATCGGCTCCAACGAAAAATGGCCACCTGTCTGGATCTTACTTACAGCAGGGCTGTCAGCACGACGCTGGCAGTAGAAGCCAAGAATACAGGCCAAGGAAAATCAAAGGGATTTGGAGGTGACAGGTCCAATCAGGGACCTGAGAAGCGAACAAGGTTGGTAATCCGACCTTTCAATCAGAATCGTTCTTCGCCTCGTCCACCCTCCTATCTGTTCAAACAGCCTGTTTTCATCCGTCCTACCACTGCCCCCACTTCTACAAATCAGTCGAGTGCCCCTGGTGCTCGTTTCCCCGCCCTCCCTAGTTCCTCAACTGGCTGCTTCAACTGTGGGAAGTCTGGTCATTTTATCAAAGACTATCCATATCCGAAGCAGAATAAGTTCAACAATCAGCAGAACTCTAGGAGTTCCAATCAAGGCAAAGGAAACATGGCTAATAATTCAGCGGGCAAAAATGTCAAGAAGACTAGACGGATTTATTATACTCAAGTGGCCACTACACCGGAACGAGAGCCGGTAATGATGGGTACGTTCCTTGTGGCCAATCACCCAGCAGTTATTCTCTTTGATTTTGGTGCTTCGCATACATTCATAAGCAATAAATTTGTGGAAAAATATTGCATTCCTTGCACTCAATCAAGGGAAGGGTTTATTATCCATTCGCCCGGGGGACAAATATTTACTAAAGGAGTAGCCTTCCTTGTGCTAATAACATTGGCTGAACGGAATTTTCCCACCAACATGATTATTTTAAAAGGCCAAGATATAGATGTCATACTGGGCATGAATTGGTTAGCCCAGCATAAAGCTATCCTCAACATGGACTTAAGGACTATCAAGTTGAGTCATGGCCATGAAGAGGTTCTCTTGTCCATCCCTGTAGATGTCCCAGCCAAACCATCTGGACGGGTCTATGAAGCTATTATACCAGAAATCCAGGATATTCCGGTAGTATGTGAATTTCTGAATGTATTTCCTGAAGATCTGCCTGGGTTACCTCTAGAAAGGGATGTAGAGTTTGTGATTGAGATGAAGCCTGGTACAGCTCCTATTTCTAGAAGGTCGTACCGGATGCCACCAAATGAATTAGCGGAACTTAAGACTCAATTACAAGATCTGCTTGAGAAGGGATTCATTCGGCCCAGTTCATCACCTTGGGGATGTCCAGCGATTTTCGTCAAGAAGAAGGATCAAACACTTCAAATGTGCGTGGACTACAGACCCCTTAATGAGGTCACTATCAAGAACAAGTACCCTCTTCCCCGGATCGATATTTTGTTCGATCAACTTACTGGAGCCCAGGTATTCTCCAAGACTGACCTTAGGTCAGGCTATCATCAGATCCGTATTCGACCCGAAGATATACCCAAGACCGCATTTACTCCGAGGTATGGATTATTCGAATATTTGGTTATGTCCTTCGGCTTGACAAATGCTCCAGCCCACTTCACGTATCTAATGAACTCGGTGTTTATGCCCGAGTTGGATAAATTTGTGGTGGCCTTCATTGATGATATTTTAATTTATTACAAAAATGAAGAGGAGCATGCTAAACATTTACGGATCGTATTAACACGCTTAAGGGAACACCAATTATATGCTAAATTCAGTAAATGCGCATTTTGGTTGGAGGAAATCCAATTTTTGGGACATGTATTATCTGCAAATGGGATTGTGGTTGATCCCAGCAAGGTCAAGGATATTCTAGAGTGGAAACCGCCAACCACTGTACATCAAGTTTGAAGTTTCCTTGGACTGGCTGGCTATTACCGCAGATTTATTCCGGATTTCTCCAAGATTGTGAAACCAATCACAAGTTTGTTGAAGAATGATACAAAATTTAACTGGTCCTCAAGATGCAACGAAGCCTTCGAGCAGCTGAAGGTATTGTTGACCACTGCTCCGGTACTGGCTTAACCGGATATTGAAAAGCCTTTTGATGTGTACTGCGATGGATCAGGCAGTGGCCTTGGATGTGTCTTGATGCAGGAGGGCCGAGTTATAGCATATGCTTCAAGACAATTACGTCGGCATGAGGATCATTATCCAACTCATGACTTGGAATTAGTTGTTGTGGTTCATGCCCTTAAAATATGGCGTCATTATCAGCTAGGAAATATCTATCATATATATACAGACCATAAAAGTTTGAAGTATATTTTTACCCAGTCAGAACTAAACATGAGGCAGAGAAGATGGCTTGAGCTGATTAAGGATTATGAATTAGAAATCCATTATCACCCAGGAAAGGCCAATGTTGTGGCAGATGCACTAAGTCGCAAGGCTTCCTGCCATTATCTTACACTAAGGACTCCAGACACCACATTATGTCAAGAAATGGAGAAATTAAACCTGTGGATGATACAACAGGGAACCTTGAACCAATTGAAGCTTCAGTCAATTCTTCTGCAAAGAATTATTGATGCCCAAAGGAATGACAAGGGTATGAAACATATTCATGAGAAAATAGGAGTCGGCAAAGAGAATTGTTTCAGAAAAGATGATCAAGGCATAGTATGGTTTAATAATCGCATAGTTGTGCCTAAAAATGATGAAGTCCGCCAGCAAATTTTGGATGAAGCTCATCTTAGTCGATATTCCATTCATCCCGGAAGCACTAAGATGTATCAAGATTTAAAGCAACATTATTGGTGGACAAAAATGAAGATTGAGATTGCACGCTATGTGGCAAGATGTGACACCTATAGACGTGTCAAAACCATACATATGAAGACTGCTAGTCCACTTCAATCTTTGCCCATCCCGACTTGGAAATGGGAGGACATTAGCATGGACTTCATTGTGGGATTACCTAGGACAGCAAAAGGATTTGATTCTATCTGGGTTATAATTGATCGACTTACAAAGATCGCCCACTTTCTTCCAGTCAAAGTAAAGTATACAGTGGCCACATATGCAGAACTATATATTGCCCGTATTCTCAGTTTGCACGGAGTTCCAAAGACCATAGTGTCGGACCGCGGACCACAATTTGTATCCAAATTCTGGGAAGAACTTCACAAAGCTCTGGGTAATAAGTTGCTCCACAGTTCGGCCTATCATCCTCAAACAAGTGGACAAACTAAGAGAGTGAATCAAATACTCGAAGACATGTTAGAGGCATGGGTTCTAGAATTTCCGTAGAAATGGGATGACTGTTTACCACTGGCAGAGTTTCTGTATAACAATAGTTATCAAGAAAGTATTAAGATTATACCATTTGAAGCTTTGTATGGACGACGGTGCCATAATCCATTGAATTGGTCTGAACCAGGGGAAAGGTGGTTTTTCAGGCCTAATATGGTTAAGGAGATGGAAGAAAAGGTTCAACGAATCATACATAACTTGAAAAAGGCACAAGCTCGACAAAAGAGTTATGCAGACAAACGACGCCGACCCTTGTACTTTCAAGTCCAAGATTATGTGTACCTGAAAGTATCACCAATGAAGGGTGTGACCCGTTTCGGTGTAAAAGAAAAGCTTGCACCCCGATACATTGGTTCGTTCCCCATTCTTGAACAATGTGGACCAGAGGCATACCGACTCCAACTACCCGAAACATTGTCTGCGTTGCACAATGTGTTCCATGTATCCCAATTGAAGAAATGCCTTCGGGTTACAGATCGAAACATTGATGTGGTGGATGTTACCTTCACACCAGACTTAACATATTCAGAACATCCCGTTCGAGTCCTGGATCAAAAGGACAGGGTCACCTGAAGAAGAACTCTTAAATTCTATAATATATAGTGGAACCTACATACTGAAGATGAAGCTACATGGGAAACCCAAGACAGTTAATGTAACACCCCTGGTGTTACTGTCACTAAAACTTGAGCATCACATCATGATCATTGGCATATCATGTGTTTGTTACACCTAGAGTGCATTCACTAGGTAAAAATTTCAAATAAGTTGTACTGATGTGACTTGAGGTGTGATTAACCCTAGGGTAGAGTGCTTAACCCTAGATCATGGCTTATGGATATAAGTGAAGCCCAAATAAGTGAAAACCTCAAAAGACATGAGAAATGATCATAAAATATCATCTTTGATGCACTTTAGTGACACCAAAACCCTAAAGTGCTAAAAACTCTGAAAAGACCCCTGCAAAACCCTAAATTGCAACCCTAGAGGGGTAACTGTAAATTCTAGGCACTTTTGGATCAAGGTGCAAATATCAAAGTAGAAGAGCACCTCAAACCCACTATTTTTCATATTAGAAGCTTTGCAAGTTGAATAGTGGAATTTGGACCTATTTGCAAAAAGCACCACATAAACCATATACCCCTAAGTCTGAAATTCAGTGAATATGGTCAACTTTGGAGCTTTATATCTCCAAATCTACAAGAGTTTTGCTTGAGGTCAATACATCAAATCTGTAGAGATAAAATAGGGGTACAACTTTGTTTAAGTGACTAAACCTTGGTGTCATACAAAATTTGGAGATAAATAGACCTGAAGTTGGTCTATCAGTCGGGTACAACTCTTAAACTAGACCTGAATTGTAGCTGGTTTATAGAGCTACAACTTTGATACAGATGGATGGTTAAGTTGCTACATGAATCTTGGAGTAAATCACCCCCAAATGTGTTCTATTAGATGCTCTGAATGACATTCTGATGGTACAGTAACTAAATCAGATCCTAGGTTCAGCCCCCCTCACCGCCGGTGACCCCGCGCCTGGATTCGCGCCGGCCGCCACGATTCGTGCCTCGGGTCAGTGGATTGCGCTCGGCAGTAAAAAGATCCTCCCCGCGGATGAGTTCGGAGCACTGTGGTCGCTCTGTCGCCCATCCACTTGCGCTGGCGACGTGGCCAAGCGGCCGTCGTTGAAGTATACGTAGTTCGCTGTGATCGCGCCACGTCGTGACCCTTTTACCACGTCGCTGCTAGCCGTAGTAGCTCAGTGGTGACAGTCGTAGCTCCTCAACCAGTGATCGCCACGGTAGATCGCCGCGGTGACTCAGTCCCTCTCTCCGGCCGCCAGCACGCCATGCCCAACTGAGGAGCCACCACCCTCGGGCCCTATAAATTAAGCGTGCCATTAGCTCCGCTAGGTAATCACACACCCAACGCACCAGCCCGTGTCTTAGATTAACCAGCAGAGAGCTCCAATTTCTCTTTTCCCCCAAATTGGTTTTCCGCACACCGTGAACTACCGTGTCGTGGCCAGCCTTCTACAGGTTAGCTCGAGCATCTTTGATTGATGTTCTAGCTTCCCTCATATCCCCTGTTGCTCACAGAATCATTCAATTGAACTAGACCACTCTGGATCACCATGAACACGTCTAAGTGTTCTCGGTTTTCGCCGTTGTCGTGGGCAGTATGATTGTGAGCTAGAACCTTGCAATTGAGTGAGGGATTATGATCGTTATGGGTGGAATTAGGTGTCAGCCACACCAGACCACTGGCCGTTGTGTTTTCCGGCCAGGGTAAGCTCGCCGGAGCCACTGCTCCATCGTCCACAGTCGGGGACCTCACCTTGCGAAGGAATAGAAAGGGGAGGGTCTATCTGCGATTGTTAGTGACACATGGAAATAGTGCGCAGGACTCTTAACCAATTAGTCAAAGTGTCGGGGTCCTCTACGCAAAGTGAACACCGGTGCGCGCGCGGGCGCGTTTCGCCTGTGGTGGGCTGGCTCGGGCTAAATTGAGCCCGTTACTGTTTATACTTTCTCTTTTTCTTTTTCTTCCAGACTTAGGAAATCCATAGAAAATTATAGAAAAATGATAAAAATATGAGACCAATTTTGTTAGACTTCTAAATTTCTCTAGTATTTAATAAAAATAGTTCCAAGATTTTTAGTTCAAACTAGGAATTATGTAGTATTTAAGAAGGCTTAAACCTAGTCTCTTGGAATTTTTAGAAAATATTAATAACTCCAAAAATCACCAAACTTTTTGGATAAGCCTAATATGGTATTTAGATCCCATGAGTGAAGTTTGTCTTGTTTTGGACATTTTTTGAATTTCAAACTTAAAACCCTAGTCTTCTAGGTAGTGTCTGCCCTATGAAATGAAGTACTGACTCCAAAAACCCTAGTTCCCTAGAGTACCGTGAAGGAAAGTCATATTCAAGATACAACTTGCTGTATCTTTTCTA
Organism: Zea luxurians; assembly: GCA_029449295.1. Taxonomy (NCBI): domain Eukaryota; kingdom Viridiplantae; phylum Streptophyta; class Magnoliopsida; order Poales; family Poaceae; genus Zea; species Zea luxurians. The sequence goes on along the minus strand of JAOPSE010000009.1, from coordinate 113,111,553 downwards.
TTATTGCATTTTCATAAGCATTACATGAGCATTCATGGTTATATATGGTTATGTATAGAGAACGAGGAAGAAATAACTGTTGAAGAAGAGGAGACCGCTCCATCCACAAAAAATCCACCTGCCGGGAACTGTTTCTATTTTGATATTTGTGGAACAGAGCCCGACTCTCCTACAACACAAGGAAAGCCCCGGTGCATTTGCCACCTCCTTGTTGTTTTAAACTTGTTATCACTTGAATGCTGCATTAGGTGATAGGGGTTGGGGGTTAAACCAATTGCTGCATTTCCTCCCTTAGAACTGTTTACCATTCCTTGATTACCTGTTTTATTAAAAGGTTTTTTTGATGCTTATTCCTGCTTTAGAAAAACAAATGTTTTGTTTTAAACAAAAGATGCTGCTTCACAGTGGATGGGATGTTTTCAAAAATAAAACTTGATGGTGGATCCATCATGGCTGTGATGGGTTCGACATCGTAAAAGATGTACCTCTGCCAAGTACCAAACTTTGGGTTTGAAATGATAAAGCTGAGACCGGATGAGTGGCTTGCACGAGAAGAGAGTCTCGGTGTAGTGTCTCCGTCTGAGTCGATTAAGGACCGTGTTGATGTAGGCTTGATGATTGAGAACCTTTTAACTGGTCACATGCCTCGTCATGTGTAAGCTTTGCCTCGGGCAGACTAATACCAGAAAGGCCAACACGCAATGGGAGTGGAGAGATGGCGAGAGTAGCGTGTACCCTCCGTGGCAAGAGGCTGGACGGTGGTGTATCTGTGCTCTCGGTTGGCGTGAACCCAGTCTGGTCTTAAGAAACTCGGTGGCGAGTTGACATATGCAAGGGTTAAGTGCTACATATGTCATGTGATTGGAGATCCTCATCTGAGTATTAATCGATTCGGATCGCCGTTACTTCTTGGACATGAAGACCTGGTCACTGCCCTACACGTAGCATTCCAGTGAACAGAAAGGGGTGGATAAAAGGATGGCTAGTATAGGCCAAGTGCTTGAACTAGGGTAGAAAGAACTCTAGTGATAGGTAATGACTTAACTTGCTAATAAAACTGGATTTTTAATGATCCACTATTAGTAAGCATTTTTGCAAACAGAGTCTTGATTCTTGATTAAACCTTACCTTGACTCCCTCAAGCCAGCATATCCTTGAGAGTCTTTTCTTTTGACAGGTAAGACTTGCGAAAGTACACTCCGTACTCTAGGTTTTCGAACCCATGTTGTTGTAGGTGAGGAAACAGCAGACTTTTGATGTTTTTGCTCTAAGGTGGTGCCCAAAGAAGAACCTCAATAGTGAAGCTGCGGGAGGGGTTTTTGCCTCCCAAGTTTGTAATAATAATACTTATGCACTCTTATAACCTGGTGATGTAATAATAATACTCTTTCTATATTTTAATGAATGTAAATTAAGTTATTGTAATTCGCTTCCGCTTATTCGTTCCTCCGATGTGTTGTAATATTTGCGTGACGGGTGAAATGCTCTTGGGTGAGGAAAAGGATACAGATATCGAACTTGTTGAGTGATTATGTGCATCTACAGGGTTGTCCAAGGTCCATTGGACAAGGACAACTGTAGGTGGGCATAATGACTTGGGAGGTTCCGTCACAGTTAATTCAGCCCCAAGCATATTTCTATGCCCATCATAGAGATTACAAGGTCAAGGATTAGTATCTATTAGATACGGAGGGAAAACAATCATAAGATTAAGTTGGTATGCTTTCGATAGATATGAGGAAACCAAAGGCATCAAACTCAAAAAATGATCAAACATGTCTTTCCTGAGTTAGGTTGATAAGCAACATTGCGATCTTCAAGAACAGGCAAACTGGAATAGAGACATCAGCTTGCGCCAATCGAATAAGGGCATGGTCTAAGATGGAAATAGGACAACTAAAGCGTCACAGAGTAAATAGCGAGAACGCGGGCTCGAGATCCTAGCTTTAAGCTCATGCACATCTTGTGTTAGATAAAGAAATTATCCAAACATCCATTTGCATGAGTTTAGTCATGGAGTGATAATGGAAAATTCAAATTTGGGTCATGGTTTACTAAATAAGAACATGGCCTAGTTTTGGGTTTAGGCAATCAAGTCACCAACTCTCTATTGGCACATCAAGTTCAAGAGCAAACACACATAATACCTAAATAGATTACCTAAAGAACGGAGGACAGCTATTTCATCGAAGTTCATAATACCACATTACACCACATTATCTACAATCACTGGTTACTCGAATAAGGATGAGAGAAGCATTTTGGGTGTATAGGTGACAAACATAATGCAACAATCAGGATGCATGCTCGTCTTGTTCGTCCTCACAGATTTTGGCCAACATAAGGTGGCAATAGCATTCTATATCGGTGGCATACTTACGACTCTCTCGGTATTTTGCTAGTCGTCAGCTACACATACGTTTCGAAGTTAGTGTACCTGCAGAAAAATCCATCACAGCCCAATTTCCCATGATGCAGTTCACACATGACATTTTATACTCCATATATTTCTATATGGAGGCCAGCTCATCATTAAGCGCTGAGCCACGCATAGATGCTGATGCCACACTTTATCCATAGGGCAGCTCATTATGGTAACTCACCTTCTTACCTGAGCGTAGGTGCGTCGTTACAAGTATATTACATTTCTCAGTATTCCCATGTTTGTATACTCATGCACATCCATGGGGTACTGAATTCCCAAAAAAGTAATTACTCCACATCGCAGCCTTCATATATACATATGTGGAACATGTATATAATCAAGCGCTTTTTATACTCTTCCCTAGACCGACGTTTGTTCGGTCATGCTCTAACAACTCACCTTACCTGAGCGTCGATCCATTCAAAACTGAATGGCTTCAAAATAACATTACACAAGTATGCAATATCCACCCGGTTGTGGGTTAGTGTTTTAATCTAAGCCACCTGATAGTCCTTACTTTAGGGCTTAACAGAGGATGTCGCTAGCATTATAGTTTTTTTAAACCCGTTTTCAAAACCAAACAATGTGTTTAGTTGAAAATAGTTTTTTTAAACCAAAACCTTGTTTTGAAAATATGTATGTGAATGTATTATACTTACTCTTGCTATGATACCAGCTGTGGCAGAACCTCCCAAGTTATTGGGCCCACATGCACCTGCCCTTGTATCAAAGACCTCATACAGCTATGCATGTGCACCAGATAACTTAACAGGATCTATCTGAGTGTCCCATGGACCCCGGATAAACCACTTACAACCAGGACCGCAGGATTAAGTAAACACAAATCACACACCAACATTTTTGCAGCGGAAATCTTATTACAAAATTCTACAAGTTATATCAAGTTTAAAATGTACATGATCGGAGTGATTGCAAAAGTGATTCAAAGGAATAACATTGAACTGTTATAAATTATTTATAGTTTTGAAATATATGCTAGCTCAATGACAATCCTCACTAAGAAGTATAGAAGAAGTACTTAGATTTATAAGAAGGTCGTGCCCACCGGCGCTTAACACCATCCACAGCAGCACAAATCTAGTACCTGCAACAACATGGGTTCGAAAACCCTGAGTACGAAGTGCACTTTCGCAAGTCTTACCCGTCTAAGGAAAAAGACTCTCAAGGATATGCTGGTTGTTGGGAATCAAGGTATGGCTTATCAAGAATCAAATACTCTGTTTGCAGAAAAGCTTACTATGAGTGGATCCTTAAAAATCCATTTTTACTTGTCAAGTTAAGTAAAGTTACCTGCATCTAAAGTTCTTTCTAACCTAGTTCAAGCACTTGGCCTATACTAGTCGTCTTTTTATCATCCCTTCAGTTCACTGGATTGCTACGTGTAGGGCAGTGACCAAGTCTTCATATCCGAGAAGTAACGGCGATCTGAATCGATTAATACCCAGCTGGGGATCTCCAATCACACGACATATGTAGCACTTAACCCTTGCATATGTCAACTCGCCACAGGGTTTCTTAAGACCAAACTGGGTTCACGCCAACCGAGAGCACAGATACACCACCGTCCAGCCTCTTGCCATGGAGGGTACACGCTACTCTCGCCATCTCTCCACTCCCATTGCATATTGGCCTTTCTGGTATTAGTCTGCCCGAGGCAAAGCTTACCCATGACAAGGCATGTGACTAGTTAAAAGGTTCTCAATCATCAAGCCTACATCGACACGGTCCTTAATCGACTCAGACGGAGACACTACACCGAGACTCCCTTCTCGTGCAAGTCAACTGCCCGGTCTCAGCTTTATTATTTAAACCCAAAGTTTGGTACCTGGCAGAGGTACATCTTTTGAGATGTTGAACCCATCACGGCCGTGATGGATCCACCATCAAGTTTTATTTTTGAAAACTTCCCATCCAATCTGTAGCATCACTTTTTGTTTTAAAACAAAACATTTTGTTTTTCTAAAGCAAGGCTAAGCATCATAAAAATTCTTTTCATAAAAGGGTATCAAGGAAGGATAATCAATTTTCCAAGGAAGGAAATGCATCAACGGTTTAGCACACAACTCCTATCACCTAATGCATCATATAAGGTGATAAAGATTTTAAAACAGCAAGGAGGTGGCAAATGCACCGGGGCTTGCCTGGATAACACTAGGTTAGTGTTTGTTAGACGTCGATCACTTGACGATCAGCCTTTGTTCTGGCATTCGTCAGATTATCCATCTTCAGGTTCGTTCATCAGCATCATCTCTCGGAGAAGCTCACGCTTTCCAGCATCTTGTGGTCGACTCAGTTCTGGTTCTCCGCACACGTAGTTAATTCACGTACCTGAATGAAATGCATTATGCACATGAATACATATAGACAAGAATATCACAAACCTAAATAGTGCTACGCGATAGCAAATCAAACACCTATAGCAAGACATCACAAATCTAGTACGAAAATACTAGATATCGATATCACATTAAAACTATATCGATGGCATTCTAATTTTAATCGGATTTAATTCAAACATCACACAATAGTAAATTATGTATAAGCATTTTACTCTCCTAAAACCTACCTCTCCATATTCAAACTTGGGATAAGCATAGAAATGGTTTAATTAACTTTTTAAACTAATTCTCTAGGTTACTTATTTAGCACAATAATTAACATAGCATCACATCATTTATACCTCAGACCTATTTTATATGTCAACAATTAATCAAACATCTCAGGTTTGACTACCTACAAAATCAACGATGATAGCCTTATCGGATAATCGTTTGGAATACTAAATCAATTCTTCAAGCTATTAATTCTCCTCACTCCTCAGCAAAAAGCCAATTTAAATCTATTCGACATATGCATCCACCACATACTACCTGCGATGTATTTTAATAATCATTTAATATAACCACGACCGTATTTATCAGCTATATGAGCGAGACACTAGACTTATTATTCACTTAACCACTCCTCACACAATAATCATTTTAAACTTGAGTTTCGCGTGACATGACCACTTCGTACTTATCTTATGTACACAATCTATTCATCAAACAAATAATTAAGCTAACAGAAATATGAATCGGCTTACCCACGACTAAATTTAACGCGCTATCCGTGAGCACGACAAGGATTCGAGTTTGGCCCTTGTGTCGAGCGCAAGTGACGGGCGACGGGATGGAGCAGACGCTCGACCACAGACAAAAGACGTCGCACTAGCAGTGAAGACTGAGCAGGGAATGATGTCGGACGGAGCCTGCGACGGCCGGAGTTGTCACAAGCGACAAGAGCGGGTGCAGGGGCACAACAAATGGCACCCCGGCGAGCGCACAGCGAGGCACGCAACAGCGACAATAGTGGAACTGGTAACAGAACATTGGCGAACTTGGCGAACGCAACCATGGACATGTGGTAGCGCGGACAAGACAACAGTGGATGGCGAGCAGGGAATAGGGAGCAGGACACCGAGCGCTGGAAGCCGCGGCACCGGAGGAGCAGAGCGCGCGCGCACGGACCGGCGGTGGGCACGGCATGGAGGAGCGTTAGGGAGCAGCGCGCGCGGCGAGCAGAGAGGGAGGAACGCCGGCGAGCAGGGAGCTTCGCGCGCGCATGGAAGGAAGATGGGCGCGCACACGAGGGAGATAGGCGCGAGCCGGAAGCTCGACGGCGGCCAGAGAGCTCGGCCGGGCGCCGGAGCTTGAGACCGAGCGAGCAGAAATCAGCGCACGCATGCACAGGAACTCCACGGCAGGGTCACGACAGGGGAAGACGGAGCGCACGTGCATCGAGGGAGAGAGGTGCGGGAGCGAGCAGCGGGTGCGTCATGGAGATGGGGATTGGGCGACCCGATGGTGCAGCAGTGGCCAGCCATGGCCGGACCCGAGGGGGCCAGCGCCCAAGCTGAGCGGCGCGTCGAGGGCAGAACGGCAGCAGGGAGATGGATGGTCGGCGCTGGAGCTACAGAGGAGCTCGGCCGGTAGAGAAGCGGCGCAGGGAGTAGGACCCAGGGCGAGCAAGGGAGGAAGATGGAATTGGCAAGCAGGAAGCCGGGAGGGCGCTCGGCCATGGAGAGCAAGGTGGAGGGAGCTGTCGTGGGAGAAGCAGGAGAGGAGGGGCGATGGGAAATATCCCAGGAGGATGAGGCCACGGACGCGCAAGAATGAGTACGAGCGCGGCGAGAGAAAAAATCAGGGACCAAGGGCGCGCGTGGGAGATGAGCACGGCTGAAAAAAAAATCTGGCGAGGGTCGCGGGAGATATTTCTATTTTCTTTTCTTTTTTTAGAAATTCATAGATATTTTGAATTGAGATTTTTAATAATGATTAAAGGGTCGACGTGCTACACGGCTACGCATATTATTTTCTCAGATTTTAAAATAGGAAACCGAATTGGCTAGCAATTGTTCCGGTTTCGGTTTATTTAAACAGCCTGCCCCAAGTAGCGCATTTACCGAATTTATAGGCATTGCTCGAACTGAGCGAAATACTTAAGTGACAATTTTTGTTCGTCTTAATTGATTAATTTTAAATTGGCACTAGGCTCGACACTTTAGAAATAAATAAATTTTAAACTGTGGGAGCCGAATGCGGCATCGCAATCAGAATCCCCCCCGGAGACGATGTCAGCATTGTCACGGGAGCGAGATATAAACGGATTAAACCAGACGAAATCAGATTCGATATTTTAGTCGACGTTTGATTTAGTTGAACCTAAACAAATTTCACCTGCTATCAGGATATTCAATCGGAGAATAATTCAATTAACAATCCTGCGCCTGGTTTTTCTCAGATTTCGAGTGTGGTCTGATTTAATTTTACATTAAACTTTTGTCACCGAGTTCAAATTAATTTGCCCAGGAAAAAAATCACAAGACTGGGTGAAGTTTCCAGACTTGTATCACGTAATTAATGAATTTTAAATAGGCGCAGGACTCGCAAGCTTTCAGAACAATTACGTTCCGAAATTCGCGAAAATTTTAGGAAGAGTCTAAATGGACAGAAACAGAGGCGATATTAAAATCACGATAGACGAAGATGATTAAAATTTAGCATTCGTTTTATCCACTGATATTACGTGCTTAAATTCATACTCGTTGTCGAGCAAAATATAAACACCAGGGGTGTTACAAAGGGTGCAGCCGGATACACAAAATAAGTGCGCGACATCACCCTAAGGGTGCAAAGTCTTTACCATAAGACAAATCCGAGCAAAAGCCGCCTAAGGGTGCAGTCGGACATGTATAAATGCGCGACATCACCCTAATGGAGCAAAGTCTATTACGATCACCTTAAAGGTGCGAAGTCTCTACTATCTGACACGGTCGAAAAAAACCACCTAAGGGTGCAGCCAGGTACGCGTCATAAGCGTCCAACATCGCCGTGGAAAGCGAGGTCCCCATCCCATTTACGCGCCACGCCAGCACGATTACAAGTCGGGACAACCTCACAACAAGCGCAGCACGCGGTGTCATCATAGTTTACATACACACAACGATGGGCCCGCCAGCCACATTGCATAAATAATACAAATCACGTCTTGTTCCCTCCCTCTCTATTGCGAGCCGAGGGAGGGCATCGTTTTCACTCACTACCGCAACACGAGAGTGAGGGCAGCAAACATGCTACATCGGCTCAGCCTTCGGAGTAAGGCCTGCCTCTCGGAAGTTAAACAACATCATCTTCAACTCTTCGCCCTCAAAAAGATTCCACAGATCCCCCTCCCCAATACACGTCCCGGATGTCGAAGATAGCAAATCTTGTTGTCCACCCCGATCTAGTCAAAGACGGGATCATTCCATCCCCATCCGTCGACGCCTCCCATTTCGTGACATCTCACCAACATTGTGCTTCGACACCACCTTTCGTCGGCGGTGCTCTTCGGCTATCGCCCCAGCCGGGGGAGCAGACCCTTCACGCACTTCAGGCTGCGACAAGGACTCCGCCGCGGCCACAACCAACACAGCAAAATAATCTAAATCTTCATCAGAAGACTCCTCGATCCACAAAAACAGGCTCCCAAAATCACCCCCATCCGATGACCAAGACTCAGTTTCAGAACCAGACGAATTTCCATTAACAGGCACTGCATTCGCAGCCGCCACAAAATTAATATCAACATCAGTAGGGGTTGCTTGCGCAGGCCCGGACATTGGAACCTACGCAGCAACCGACCTTCAGTATCCCAAAAATAAAACCTTAAACCCAATGCCCTAACACGACCATGCCAGCTGTGAAGGAGAAGCCGCCGCTGCAGGGTCTCCGTCAGCCGGCCCAGCCGCTGCTGTAGGGTCTCCGCCGGGGTCAGCTTGTGGCGCCAGTTGCTCTTCAGCCCCCGTCCTCGCATCTTCTGCCCGGGTCACCAAGATTTCCAGGCCACCGAAGTCCTCGACTCCTTCATCGTTCAGCATCTATAGAAACAGCGAAAACGTCACAAAAAACCTAGCTCCAACGCTCGGTCGACCCTCTCCCGAACAGTGTCGCGGCCGTTAGGGCCCCACATCCTGTCGTAAAGCGCCCCAGCGGATTGCTTTAGCACCTCGTCTCCGACCTAGAAGATTCCGCAGTCGAAGTCCTCGGTTACCCGATCAAAGACTTCGAAATGCCTACATCCCTCATGGGACAAGAAATTCGCAGCCCCCTCGCAGGTAACGAGCGAGGCGAAGGACATGAGACCAGTCACGATGGACGGGAGCAACTCCAACTCCTCCTACAGCCACCTGAGGAAGCAGAGGCCCACCTCTTTGCCGGATTTGTCAAAGGGGGCGGTTCGCGCACCAAGCTGACGGTACGCGTCCATGAGCAACGTGTGTGCTCAGTCGACCCCAGCGCGGGTGGAGGCCTCCGTCCTGTCCACGTAGCCGCGCAGATTTCTCAGCCCCGACTCCGCGTCGGTGGCGCGCTTGAGGGCAAGACTGGCCTCAGCACGGGCCTTTTCTACGTCCTCCCTTTCCGCCGCAAGCCAACGGCTGAGGTCCTCTTTCTCAGCCTCCGCCGTCGTCAGCTTTTCAAGCAGATTACGGCTCCTGTTTTCTGCCGCCGACTTATCTCGAATAGCCTCCATATGTTGCGTTCAGAGGCGTTCAATCCTTCCCTCAGGTTGCCGCCTTTCGGCAGAAAACTTCGAGGTCAGCGCCACCGATGCAATGCGCTCGGCGAAGGTAGCCGCTTGGCACAAAGACTGTCAAAAGTGGAGCTATGGAAGAAAAACAAGTTCCAAAAACACTGGTCACACTCACATGTTTCAGCTGCTGCGCAACTGAGGCGGCCACGTCTTTCGCAGCGGCAGCAGAGGCAATTTCGCCGCCGGCGCAGACCTTGGACCACGGGTCCTGCGAGGACCCCTTCGCCACGGTTGCCACAGCCACCGGACCAGCCGCCACCGCCGCCGAGACAACAGCCAGTTGCCTGGACTCCGCTCCTACACCATGGTCATGTTAGAAACGCAGACTTCACGCAAAAAAAGTCAGAAACTCACCAGCAAGATTCAGTCCCGTGTGGGCGTCGAACATTACAACCCCACCCACAAGGTAGTCATCCACGGAAACATCCATGGAGATTTCGACGCCCGCCACCGCTGCCTCAGCAGCACGCGGTGGCAAGGGAGGCCTTCGCTCATGTGTGGGCGCGGCAGGTGTAGGCATGCTGGCGCCGGGGGCGGCAGGCTTCGCGCTGACCCGTGCCATCTTCGCCTCGCGCCTCGGGTCCCCCAACCTGGTGAACGCCCGACGTTTCCGTGGCGCGTCTTGGCGATCCTTCTCCATCACTGTCGATACAACAGCACCAACATTTCGTCCGTAAGGGAAAATTTTCATCTCATGAGCTAATCAAGATGTAAGCATGTCCTCGCTGGCCGCCTGGCGAATCGGAACATTCCTAGGCCAACAACCCCCGGTAACCTTCAGCATTCGCGCAAAAGATTCCCGTAGCTCAAGCAAAGACATCATCTCCCCGGGAACCGCGCAGGTCTCCAGCAAATCCACAGCAAAACGATCGGAAGCCCTCAACCCCTCAGCTGTTGTTCCTCATGAAGGGACCTTGTCGTCCATTGTCATCGCCTTTCCCCCGGCGGACAGCAACATCGGCATAGTTGTCCCCCGAGTAGCCGGCATATGACAGACGGTTCAACTCAAAAACACGGTTCAACCTAACATTTGAACCACAGATATCCCAACTCCTCAGAGTTTCCGTCTTCGACACATATTTTCCTACAATCTTCGCGGCCTCGGCCTCCACTTCATGCACAAACGCAGCCGCGTTGCGACCACGTAAATCCACCACGAAGGCTGGACTTCGCACCAGCTGGTCACCCAGGGTTAGCATCCGACGGGGGGTCACTTCGCCCAATACCCAGTCGTGCGCCAAGTGCCACACTCCATAGGCAATAAATTCCTCAACCAAGTCACGCCCGCTACTCAGGCGGGCAGCATGTCGAAGGGCCCCTTCGTCTTCGTCTTCCTCCACCACCTCGAATCGAGGAAACACCACGTAGTAGTGTGAGCACAGAATGGCTGGAGGCAGGCTTGGCAGGCCTTCAACGTCACTAGGAGCCACAAGAACCAAAAATCCCACCAGTTACCCCATTTGTTCCTAGCGCAGGGGACTATCTCCACAACCTCAGCCGAAGTCTTCCCAGTCCTCGGCGTGAAGGTGCACGATCCGAATTGTGCTATCTTATTTCCTATTTTCCTCTTCTGCCAATGCAGGCAATAATTTTTGGCGAAGACCTCCACAGACGGCTGCCCGCCATAGGAAGTAACTGTGCAGACATACTTCGCCAGTGCCACCACTGCGTTCGGCGTCAACTGGTGGACATGCACTTCAAACCATCACAACACCTCCGCCACGAATCGATGTGTCAGAAGGCGAAGACCGGCAACAAAAAAAGCCTCAAAAACTATCAACTCGCCTTCAGGATCGGGGACCTCCTCTACACCTGGGGCCTGCCCGACACTGTTACCAAAGTAACCAAGTCGCTACATCTCTAGCACGCGGATCGAGGAAATCCTCGAGGTACCAAACTCCACGGTATGGTCAGGCTGCAACTCCATCACTGCCAAATCACTCAAGGTCTCCTCGGACGACGGCGCGGCCGGCGATGCACTCGCAGCAGACAAAGAAGAAGACATTGCAACGTACCGGCGGCGGCGGCGCGCGGTCTGCTTGATACGGGCCAGACGAGCAGTTGAAAAAAACTAGGGTTTCTACCACGCAAATGCAAGCAGGAAACGGACTCGGTCGAGGTCGGCATTTTATAGGCGCGACGCGACGCCTCGGGAAACCCACAGTCCAACAGTAACACGTCCATCAACGGTCACATTTCAAAAACCCCTGTGGGACCACTTCGAGCGAGGGCAGCGTTTTCACCATCTCGCGGTGGTCTTCGGCACTAGCTAACTTAGTCGAACTGGTCCCTTGGAGGGCAAATGTTGGGACGAAGGCGAACACATCACCCTTCGCTCGACGATTTCATGCTCGCCTTGCGCAGGCGAAGGCTGGATACACAGAACCCGCCGGATAGGCCAAGGGTGCTAACCGGATGGAGGCCTGTTCGACCCCTTCGCTCACATGAGACAAGACAAAGGCCCCGCCGAAGACTACGCGACCTCCCACTCCCTCACCACGGAGAGAGGCCCATGTGCGGTTCGACCCACAGAGTTGGGCCCCGCGTGGACATGCGTGAATTGGGCCGTGTCTGTAATAAAGTTTACCGTAATGACTGTCTGTAACCTCTCCTCGCGGGAATATTCTGGGAATAAACCAGATACTCGAGGGTCTAAATGTCTTTGACAGAGACAAGCGGCCCCTCGAGTACATATAAATACCCACGTACTGTGTCCAGGCACAGGGAGATTAACGAGGCTTTTGTCATCCCGTGTTAAGCTTTGCAAACTATCTCTCTAATTTCTCGTTGGATTAACCTATCTTGGAGGGCAGGTTCCAACACTTATCGATTGCCCTATACCAAATCCCATTTTAGCAGTGATCTCTAGGGCCGACTCTATGTTTTTTAGGTCCTCGAGCTAGCACTACAATATAGGCTAGAGATGGCAATGGGTAAAAACCCGCTGGGTATTACTTGCCCAAACCCATACCCGCGAAGAAAAAATACGCCCGCTAAAAAATCCATACCCATGACGGGTATGAAATTTTGCTCAAACCCATACCCATGCGGGTTTCGAGTACCCAACGGGTTTCCCATACCCACTAACATCAACATAAAAAATAATTCATCATGTAAATGACAATCAATACATTAATAAGCTAGCATAAAAGGAACAAGTGGTAACTAATTTTATCTTAAAATTTGTTACATGAAGTTTATTTCAATTAGAACATATTCAATTAATAATATTATGAGACATATTTATAAGAAATGTTGATTTTAAGGCGGGTTTTAAAAACCCCATGGGTTTGCAGGTATGGGTAGTGGAAGAACAAACCCATGCCCACGTACTCGTTGGGTTTCCATTTGAACCCATTAATAAACTCATGGGTACAGAAATTGACCCAAACCTATACCCTAATAGAGTAAAAACCCATCGGGTTTCGGGTAGCGGGTACCCATTGCCATCTCTAATATAGGCCCCTTAGATTTAGCATTATTTTTTATTCATAACACAACAATGAATAAAGTAAACAATAACGTGGGAGTTAAATATATTTTATCTGCAAAATCTGAACAAGAATTAAAATTAAACATACAGTGCAATAAAACAATCGGACAATGGATCTTGCAAAAATGTTTGTTCGGTGCGACTTAAATCTATCCACTTATATTTTTTCTACAGTATTTTATATCTATAGATTAGGGCTATACTAATACCAGTGTAAACGGCTTTAATTCAGCCGCAGCAAAAAAATAAAAATAAAAATGAGCTGTGAATAGGACCGCGCGGCTGCAGCTATCTCTGGGCAAGGGGTGCCGCCGGCCTGTTGCTCTTGAGTCGCTAATTCACTGTCTCGCTGTTCGCCGTCTGCTGGTCTCGCCAAGATAGCAAGGTGCCGTCGTCCCTGCCGCATCGGCATAGAGCCGGCCCAGGTGATCTCCATTAGAAAGAGCTGTGGGAGCAGAGAGACCATTGAGAGAACCGGCTCTGTGTCTCTAGGCCAATAAAAAGCAGTTCACAGTTCGATGGTCAATCCTAAATTTAACGCGCACTACCACCTCATATAAATCTAATGCTACCGTTGCACGCGATATATGCACGTGTGATGCGCGCGCGTTATTCTTCATTATCTATACCCAACCTTTCTATATATATATATAACCTATTAGTACAAACTTTGCAAAATCCACCTAATCAAATCATCCCGCATTCGTAACATTCCATAAATCCATCAAACGAATTACACTCATATATATAACTTGTTTTTAAAATTAACAGTTTAAATCGCTAGATAACGCTCCTCACCGATCCCTACTCAAATCCAATGATTGACATCATTTGAACTGTCCTTTCTCCCTCGTCCCTCGATCGCGCCGCCTCCACCCTCCACGCTGCCTGCGACCCCGCCGCCGCCCCCGGGGTATTAGACTATCTAGTTCCATCAGAAGCATGTGGATCAGATTAATTATAGCTAGCTCCATCAGTACTAGCTAGCTAGTACGTTGTGTGTACGTGCATGTGGATCAGATTCCAGGTCGATTGTCTGGCTGAGTGCGTGCCACAATATTTGTGTGGACCTTCTTCATTGTAATATATGATGCGAAACGCGGAGCTCTCAACTCAAGTCCATGTCGTCAATAGGACCATACGGAGGTTCCATTTGGTACGGTACTATATATCCGATCCAGAGAATCATATCTAGCTAGCCAGCTAGTAAACACGCGCGGGTAGGAGTTCAATTTATTATTACATGGGGAGATGCCCTTAATTTTGGAAGACATCAGGATATCCAACATCTAATAGCTGCTGCAATTAAAGGAGCCAGTAGTATTCGCACGCCTCGAGGCTCAGCCTTGGTTTTGTTGCTGCCCACTAAATAAATCAGTATTAGCTGCTGCACAGAGTCGGTCTCACCCTCGACGCCGTAGCTGGTCGCAGCTTTCAGGTAATTCACTATTCACTAATTCTTATTTTTTTCATAATTATATATATTCTTTTGTAGTTCGTTTCTTTACTTATTTCAATTCCAACGAAAAAAATTACTTGCTTTTCTAATTAAGTCTTACGTCTTAGATATTGCCGAAGAAATATCTAATCATGAGAAACAATGGATGTGATAGATCAGTTGTATTCTTCATTAAGCTAATTATATATGTCATAAAAAATTTATATAGTCTAGAGAGGGTCCATCGGGGATAAGTTCACATGTGCCCTCAAAATCATAGGACCAGGGCGATCCTACGTACCTATAACATGCATGCAAACCACTGGTATAATAAGTGCGCTCATCAACTAAGTGGATATTTGAATGCACTAGAGCTAATAGTTAGATGCTAAATTTAGTTGGAGTCATCCAAAGAGCCTAGCTAGTAGTTCAACTATTAGCTACTTTTAGCAAATTAGCTAATAGTTAGGTAGTTATTTATTAGCTAGTTAATTCCACTAGCAATTTGTTAGCCAACTAACTATTAGCTCTAGTGTATTTAAACACCCCCTAACGTTATTCCAAAATCACACATGCAGTACAACTGTACAAGATGATGAATGTCCAACCCATACATTTCAGAATTCAGAACAATCTGCAAGCACGCACAGGTAATAACAAAATAATTAAGAAAACAATATTAGCGTTGCATGCAGCATTACATATATATGAGCCAGCTGATGAATCACCAATGAATTGAACAGCCATACATACCTGGCAAACCAAACGAAGCACAGGCCAGAGGCAGACGACGGTACGTACCATATAAGGCGACTAGCTAGCTAGGCGAGAAGAAGAGGCCTTCCATGACAGGCAAGAGCCACTCAGGCTAGCCAAGGAGACCGCCCACAAACCCAGCAGGACTGGCCATGCATCATCAACCGGAACTAGCGAGACCATGTAGGCAAGTCATCCTTGGCTACCAGAGGCAGGCTAGCTCTGGCCCTCATGCAAGGCCGCCTCTTCTTCCTCCTCCATCCCTACCGGCGCCGGCGGCCATTGATCTGCGGTTTCGACACCCTCGGCCCGGCCGGTATTTATAGCAGGAAAGGGAATACATAGGATGAACCGGACGATGCCGACTCAACGCACGTCGGTCTACCACATCCACAGCTTTCCCGGATACTGATTACCAATCGCTGAGAGAAAATAAAAATACCCAAAGCCTCCTGCTGCTGCATTTGCCGTTCATGAGAAAACAGAAAAGCTCCACACGTACGTACGTGCAGTGCAGTGCAGTGACTGATTCGCGCAATCTCAGGGAAATCTCTCCATATTCTCTTTGGATAGTAGTATCGCTAGCTAGCTGGTGGGAGGAAGGAATTCGTCTCGTCTCGTCTCCCTGCCCTGCTGGGACTGGGAGTCGCTGACGATTCTTCTGCGAGGAGTCAGCGTCACGCGCCACTATTTAAAGTCGTTTTTTTGTTCCCTCAATTTGAGTTTGACCTCATGCATATGCATTATATATACTGGTGATAATACCGTGGTTAGGTGTGGTATTATCATGGACTCGATCTGCTTGCTGCTTTGAAGATTACTAGAACGGGAGGCGCCCGTAAGGGCGCCCTATCAACAAAGCGTCAGCTATATTGGACTCATGCATCTTAAATTACTGTGTATTGTATTACTACTGGTACAATTTGTAGTGTTACACTGATGATGTATTGATGATGGCTGATGAGCAAACACCAGACAGCTCTGTCGAAGCCTATTGCTGATGGTTCAATGTTTCAGCAATAGCACATGGCAAAAAAGTAAAGAAAAACTCTTTCTGGATTCCTAGTTGACAAAATCGTTGTCCTTGTTGAACATGGTCAGGTCTAACTCCTGCCAGTTGGTTCGCAGGGTGATGAAAAAGAGGACGCAGTTCTGGCAGAGGAGGCCGCATATCTGCCCCATCCACAGCCCCTGGACGACACATGCATGCATTGTTAATTTGGTACATTAATTATTTGGTACATGAACATTCATTCATTCAGAATAGAACACATACTGTACCTTGGTTTGGAAGCCGAGCGTGAATCCGAAGAGGGTGGCGAGCGGCAAGCCGATGACATAGAAGGCCACCAGGTTGGTCCACGCCGCCAGGTGCTGCCACCCGCAGCCCCTGGCGACGCCGGCAGAGCACCCGCAGCGTCATGGAGGCGAAGGCGCTGACCACGGCCTCGCTGGTGGTGAAGAGGCGCACCAAGAGGTCGTGGTCGAGGCCCAGGAGCAGCAGGAACGCCATCCCAACATCAGGGACAGCGCCAGCGACACGGTTTGGAGAAAAAAAAATCGGATTTTTACTGAAAAAAAATCGGATTTTTACTGAAATAGAAATCAGGGAGGCGCACCAAGAGATCATTTTTTTGCAGCAAAAAATCGGATTTTTTATCCAAAGAACATGTCATCTCCAGCAGTGGTTTTGAAGGACCAATTTCTACTGAAATAAAAGCAACAAAACCACAGAAGAAGAAGCAGGTACTAACACTGGTAGTAGAGGGGGGTTAGCAGAGAAGTAGCAGCTTACTTGGATGGCAGGGCATCATCCAAGGATTCGAGCGTGGCCATATATTGATCATGAAAAGCTTTGACGTAGTGTTAAACACCTGGCCATCAAGATGCGGTGAATTGCCCAGAAGAATAGAAAAGGAAGAGCCAGCACTGTCTGGATCAGAGTGCCTTGTGGAAGGAATGAAAACATTTACATGTTATGAGAAACATAAATTGTTAGCCTACATGCAAAGGAAACTAATAAAAATGTTTTCCAGAGCTTTGTTATTTCAACATACATTGCATTCCTCTGGATATGTACATAACTACAAATAAAAGTATGGAAAACCACAAGTAGTGACCTTAAACTTTTTCCAAATAAATAAACAACTTAATAATCATTGTTGAAGTTTTCAAGTACGTAGAAAAAATACTAAATGCTCGTTTATTTTAGGACAGAACCAGAAGGCTTTAAGATGATATGTTAGAAGACAGTGGCCTGCTCTAGTTTTCACCAGATCTTCAGATCGCTTTGGAAAAACAAGTGTCAATCAAAGCATAAGGTCTTTTTTTGGCTTTGGCTAAAAAACAGACTCAATACAAGAGATATGCTGAAAAGGAAAAAATATGAACCTTGAATCCTACACTTGTGAGAACTGCATCTGGCAAAAGGAAGAAACTCTCTACCATCTTTTCCTCAAATGCAATTTTGCAAAGGCTTGCTAGACTTCTATTGGTTTGACGTCCCCCAGAATTGCTAATCCTGAGGACGCTGCAGTAAACCTAATACAACAACTCAATGTTCCATTCTCTATGGAAATTGTCATTCTCATGATCTGGAGCATTTGGAAAACCCGTAATGCATGGCTTTTTCAGAATAAAGCCCCGACTGTGCAGCATTGCAAAAATGAGTTTGCAAGGGAACTTCATCTAGTCATGCTGAGAGCTAAAGGCCGTTTTGATTCGACAATTCCTGCATGGCTTCAGCTTTGGCAGTAGAGCTCGCCTCTTTTCCTTTTCCCTTTTGTAGTTTGGTTGTTTTATCCTTTGTAATCTTCTTTTCTGTTTGCTTCTAACTCTGTTGTTTTAAAGTTTTAATAAAATTTTCAGTAGGGGCTCGCCCCTCCTGTCCTATCAAAAAAAAGTTATCAAAAGAAAGCACCTTCCCATGGAGAGGATTCCCCTGACATGCTTGACACTACTAAATTCACCAACAATTGTTTTCTCCGCTTCCTTTTTCTGCTCCTCATTCATAGGGGCGGTTCGACCTGACATAACATCAGCAACTTGTGCAACGAAACCCTTGTCAACCTATAAAGGCAGCAATACATTGTATTGTAAATTGATAAAGTAGCTCATAGAGAACAAGAGGTTTATGTTTACAGGTAGTAAATAAGCAAGTGGATAAAACTGATGAATACCCGGAAGAAGTGATTTGTGTTGTAGCATCCAAGCCGCACAAGTTTGAAAATGTGCTCGACAGTCTTAGGTGCAACATGAGGAAAGAAACCAAACTCAATATCACCAAAATTCGTCTGCAGGAAAAATTAAAACAGAAGTAGTCAGATGTACTGATCAGAACAGCAAGAAATACTGCAGAAAGGGGGAAAATGGTAAATAGTAGCGCTGTAAATTCTGAGTCCCACAACTGGCCAGATTTGCCACATTGGATGACTGGATCAGTTGCAAGCCGGTAATAAGCATTTATGAAGTCATACAAAATCATATAAAAGCCATAGTTTTATTACTAATATTACTAAATTTCCAACTGATGTAATTTTGGGGATGGAGTGATATAAATTGCAAGGCGATAACCAAAGTACCCGGACCGATAAGTAAATCAGGCTGACAGATTGAGTGAATTGTGTGGAGAACAGAAGACACCATCTAATGGGAGATTAGGAGCAGCCAGAGAAATCATATGTCTGAAGAGAAAAATATGCAACATGGAATCAGTCTTATTGGAAGAATCTTGATGCCACCATGCTACGAAATTACGGCCATATTAGCCAGTTGAGCACTCTTATACACTACTTGTACATTCCTAGCAACCAAATCTTGCGACCAGTAAAGGAACAACCGGTTGAGCACTCCAAACCACAATCCTGTCCAGGCACTCTAATTCCTCTTCCAGCAGCTCTTAAATGCCACTCAGCAGCCATCTCCTCCCGCATTTGTGTGATTTTGAACCTATTCTCGAACGAAATCTCGCAAGAGCAAGCCCAGCGTAACCGACTCACACCAATTCTCTCCCAGATCTTCCTACAGCTCTCAAACCCCTCGGCAAACCTAGCGAGTTTGATGTCCTTTGGGTCTCTTCCCACCTCCAAAGGCTAATGATTCTAGCAGAACTTACAGACTAAAACAGGCACCGCTAATGCAATCTTTCCAACATCCTCATCTGCTTGCATTATCTTTTTGATTCGAGCCTGTTACAATAGAGAACATAGTTTCTACTGGCAAGTTTCAGTCATTCATTACCATTTTAGAACGGAAATCAACTAAACCAATGTCCTAGGTGCATACCAGTAACTTCATTAGTCCTTACCTCTGAGAAGCGAGAAGGAGATTAGCAAGTGAACAACTTACACAAATCAGAGGGTAAGGAGATCATCACAGCATACATGAATAAGGACTACGATCATGAAACGAACAAAGCATATTATTGCCTATTCATAAAAAATAGCTAAGCCTACGGACAGCTATAATCTACGAAATAAAAACAATCTTTTGTTTGTTGTTTCCCACACAACACATAAAACCAAGCTAGTAATGACTATCACATACAATATTATACTGGTGCAAAACATTACTCTGTCCTTTAACATAGCTAATAGAATGCTGCAGATAGAAGCTGAGACTCATCAGCCAGGATGGGGAAAAGAACGGTGTTCTCTTCTGAGCAACTCTTGGAGTAGCGCATGTACCTCGGATGGGGAAAAGAACGGTGTTCTCTTCTGAGCAACTCTTGGAGTTCATTATTAGCTAGAGTACTCTAGTGGGATGGGATCTAAATTAACCAGCAGTGTTCTATAATCTCGCTAGAAAGATCATTTTTTTGCAGCAAAAAAAATCGGATTTTTTATCCAAAGAACATGTCATCTCCAGCAGTGGTTTCGAAGGACCAATTTCTACTGAAATAGAAGCAACAAAACCACAGAAGAAGAAGCAGGTACTAACACTGGTAGTAGAGGGGGGTTAGCAGAGAAGTAGCAGCTTACTTGGATGGCAGGGCATCATCCAAGGATTCGAGCGTGGCCAGCCCCATCATGCCGAGCCCCTGCGCCTTGCTCTCAACCTCCTCCTCCTCCTCCTCCTCCTTGTCGGATGCGGAGTTCTCCCCGATGGAGGAGGAGCTGTCGGACGACGCCGCCCCGATCGACGAGGCCTCCGACACCGCTTCCGCCTCCGCCTCCTCCTCCTCGTCCGTGGTACGGGGTCAACAATGGCCATGGGTGGCAGGGAAGCTTTCGATGTCGAGGCCGAGGTGGCGGCTGGCACCGCGCGGGAGGAGGAGCCGAGTCGCTGAGATGCCCTAGAGGCGCCAGCTGCCCTGATGGGTCGGAGAGGGAGGGGCCGGGGCGGAGATCGACGCGGACAGCTCCTTTCGTTTCGGTTGGATTGAAGAAAAATTCGCGTCCGCAGCCACGCGTCAGCAAGCCAGTAGCGGCGTCACCGTGAAGCGCGGACATGCCTCCGATTCCTAGTGTCTTTTAACAAGAAGTAATTTATGATGACCATCCAGATGTCGCATGCACTTCTCTCGCTCGTCTAAATTCTTCCCCCTCCTTTATTCATTTTATAAGAGCATCTTGGCCCTATCAGCCTAGCAAGGGTTAGTTGACTTTCTTTTATATATAATAATAAGTAACTCTCTGCTCACGATTTTGGCAACTTTACTATGTGTCAATCAAGAACGGAAAAAATGTCCTGCTCCTGCAATAGGAAAGGAGACAGAAACCCACGCCGTTGCAAAGGGGGGAATCTCTCCAGACTTTTGATAATGGAATGGTTAGTTGAATGGTTTCTCTTTCATGTGCACAGAAATGTGCATGGTGGACCACCGCCCTTGTCTCATGGAATTTGCGGAAGTGCTTAATTTTTATAATCCACTACGAGATAACAACGACTTTGGAACTGTGTAAGTCAAAAGGGAAATATAAGTATAAACTAATTAAAATAGTTGAGAGTAGTTTTGCTTGCTGGCATTGGCATGGTATGCATGTAGATCATCTCTACCTTCTGGTTGAGAGTTTTGCTGGCATGTAGATTATCTTTGGATGATGAAGTTATAATAGGCGCCTCATTGACCACCCATGATAACTTGAGAGACTCAAACTTAGGTGAACAGGTCCAATATAGAGGAACCTAGCTTAGTTCACAAATAATCTGTACGTACTTCTCTTTGTATGTGTTCAATGTTTTATTGCCCATGTGGACTAAATCACCAATGATGCCAGATATCAATGCTCGCTATTTGAGCCTCGAACTTCTCTACTACGGTGCAAAACATGTTCTTCTGTCATAAGTTATAGAATACTACTTCGTTATTTTTATATTTTGTCTTATAAGCTTATTTCTATAAAGTGATGTTTGGGTGGGGGGACTTTGAAATGACCCGAGATTAAAATCGTATTCAAGGAGCAGTGAGGTTGACTTATTTCGATGTTTGAACAACCAAGAGAGGTAATAAATAGGTCATCAAGGATAGATTCATTGCATCCTTATATATATACTTTGGAAGGTAAAAACTTCATAAAAAGCAAGTTAAAGGGTTTAGTTGTTTTATTTTCTAGATAATTTAAATGCCAATTTTATTTGCTAAATGTTTGCACTAAGGTGATATGCAGTCTAGTTTGGATTAGTGGCTCATGTACGTTGATGTGAGGTTGTGAGGGATTATTGGTCACATCTTAGTTGTTGATGGTGAGATTAGAACAACTTATAGGACTCATTGTGGCCAAAACACCACTCTAGGTTAACCCTTTTAAGTCAAAACAAAGACGAAAAATTTGCAAATAAAATTTCTATAAATCAAGTGAGCCATATACTCTTGCCAAAGCGCTAACACTTCCATATGCGAAATACCATTCTAACCGAGTAGAAATTCACCCCCAACTTGTATGTGAAATTCTAATTAGTAAGTCTTAAAACAACATATTTTAGTGGCTTTTCAGGAGTACCTATTTCTGTTTCGGGCAGGATAGCAAGCTAAAAGCATATTTTCTAGGCCATTGCACCAAAAGGTAGGGGTGGTAATAAGCTCTCGATTTTACACTATAAAATTTAAGAATCGAAACAAATTAGGATCGGTCTCTATTCATATTTATTTTTGAACTAAAATTAATTAAGGGTCATAATTTATTGTGAAAAAGCATTTGGATCGTGATCCATTACCATTCCTACCAAAAGGTAATAGAGATGATAAAGGTTCAAATGACCAACTAGGATGGACAAAGCCACGAGCCGGCCCTTGGCACAAATCCCAATGTAGCTGGATTTTTAAAATAAAATCGATGAATGATGAAGCTTGAGCGCTTCTGGGGCAACCAAAGCTTAAAAAGCATCACATGAATAACTTTTCGTTGAGGGCCGAAATGGGGAATTATCAGGTACGGTGTGAAGTAATTCAAGTATAATTTCATTTGTCCAAACAACCCAGCTGCAGAACGGATAGTGATAAAATGCCTAGTTTTTTTTTCTGTCGTTTTATTCACTATACGTGTGTTATATATATCTCACAAATGGAATCGAGTTTGGTATCTGAAATGCATGCACTTGAGTTCTTATAATGGTTTGTCCTATGGAGAGGTACCAAGATTCCACGGAACAGGGGTACCAAGAGCATGGCAAGTGGCTTTGTAGCTGGTTCAGTTGTTGCAAGTGTTTGATCATTGTTCACTGGTTGTTCATGTCCGAATCCAGTGGGATGATAATTGAGATGTATGGTGCCTCAAATTGGTCCTCCCTACACTTTATATATAGCGCTGTGTTGAGCACCGTTTTGAGCCTGGCGGACAGTCCGGCCCTGAGGCCGGACAGTCCACGGTCCGGACAGTCCGCGCCTGTGGGCCGGACGGTCCGCGCATGCGCAGAGCAGTTTAGGGTTCCGAGTTTTGTGCTATGTTTGTTGGCTAGATTTACGGAATTAGCTCGGAATCCAGTCGTGTAAAGGGTCCAGCCCCCCTCCTCTCTAAAAAGAGAGGTCTACGGCCGATTTGTAATCATCAATGGAATCAATACAACTTCTATTTCGCATTTATTTCCTGTACAATTAGGAGTAGTTCTAGTCTAGTTCTAGTTTAGCTTCTCGATCCCCAAATTCTCCGCCTCTCCTCGACTCTACGTCGATTAGAGGAGTCTAGGTCGGCCTGCCCGAGCCTAGACAACTCCTAGGATCTCTCCTCCCCGACGGGGTCCCTCCCGGGAGTGAGATCCAGGCGCCGCCGGCGATCTTCCGCCGCCCATGCGCACGCGCGGACCGTCCGGCCCTAGGGCGCGGACCGTCCGGCCGTCAGGCAGGGAACCCGAGCTCCTACACCAGGTCGCGGATCATCCGGCCCTGTGCCGCGGACCGTCCGCACCTGACCAGAGAGCACCGCCGCCTCACGCCAGGTCGCGGACCGTCTGGCCCTGCGCCGCGGACCGTCCGCGCCTGACCAGAGAGCACCGCCGCTGGTTCTTTTGAAGTGATTGGCGCCTCCAAAAAGGTGTCAACATACTTTTTGGCGACTCCGCTGGGGACAACAAATATAGACGCATCAAATCGGCCCTCAATGGCCGATTCAAGGGATAGCTCTGATATTTCCCCAAGCAACATCATTGAGCCGACTTGGGAAACCTTGCCGGCTGATGAACAGCTCCAGTTTGATGAGCACAAGGAGCGTATGATCCAGGAGGCAAAAGCAAAATTCTTGGCCAGCTTCAAAGTGGACAGGAACAACAAGGTCGTCCGACATCGGGTGACGGATCCGGCTTCGCTCCAACCCACACCAGATATCCCCAATGTAAGTAATACCAACGAGCTACAATCTCCTAGAAATTATGTAGAAGAGCAACGTGAGCAAATGCAGAACATCATAGGGGGTATGCAAAGCGATTTTAAGAGACTAGTACGTGCATTTGATAAAACTAATATCGCAAATTTTCCTTCGCACGAGGTTGAGTTAGGGGGTAACACGCGTAATACATCGGCTACAGGTTGTCACGACCAGTCACAACCCCTTTATGGGATGCTGATGGACACATACCCTGAGCAACCGCAAATCGGCAGCAAATCAGCCGATCTGCACATGCCCGGGCCATCCGCACGTGAGCGTGGACCGTCCGGGCCAGCAACAGTCGGGCCTATTTTTAATGAGTTACCTAGATATGCGCCCGAGCCACCACACACGGCACAGAACCCAAACTACCCAGTCGGACGGTCCGCATACAACGACGGACGGTCCGCATATAACCACGGACGGTCCGGGTACATATCCGGATAGTCCGCGCATGAGTCTTTTGAGGAGGATTATTACCTGAATCCTCACCCGTCCCAGCAACACTTCCCATCACACTATGCAATGCACCAGCCCATTAATTCAAGATCCAGAGCCCAGGAAAGCTTTCCGGCCCCACCTAGGAGGCCGGAAAGAAACGATCAAACCTATGACCCATATAGGGCAAATGAAAATGCACCACGTAACTCAAACCAATGGGGGGAAAGACAACATGCTAATATCCAGCCAACCCCACCTATGTTTGACCAGAGAGCCGGTGGTCTCGCACCGGCTGCCATTGATATAGTAAGGGAAGAAATAGCCGGGGCGTTCCGAGATAAGCTCGGAGTAAGCATGGTCCCTGGGGGGCAATCATATCGCAAACCTTATGACAGCCGATTTGATCACCACCCATACCCACAGGGAACCAGGATACCCGAATTCACAAAATTTTCGGGTGATCAAGGAAAGAACACACGTGAACACATAGGCCAATTTTTAGCACAATTAGGAGAGTTGGCCGACACAGAGGCATTTCGCGTACGTTTATTTTCATTATCTTTAACAGGAACTGCGTTTGCATGGTACGCCACTTTACCTCCTAATTCCATTTCATCATGGGGGGATCTAGAATAAAAATTTCATGATCATTTTTTCTCCGGTGACTATGAGTTGGATTTGGTAGATTTAGTATCATTACGACAAGCAAAAGATGAATCGGTTAATGATTACATCCGGAGATTCCGAGATACAAGAAACCGATGCTTCCAAATTCATTTAGCAGAAAAACAGCTAGCAGGATTAGCCTTTAATGGTCTACGATATTATTTAAAAGAAAGATTAGAAGGCATCCAATTTTTTACACTAGCACAGTTACACCAGAGAGCTTCGGCTTGTGAAAGCCGAAGCAAAGAAACTGCTAAAACAATTCGTCACAACGTACATATAGTAGAATGCGACCAAAGTAGCTCAGATGACGAATCAGCAAAAGTATATGCTGCTGAAATGGTTTGGCCAAAACAGGCCAAATCTTCAGCTTGTTCCTCCTTACAGCCGGTTCAAAAGAAACGGCAAGAGGAGATTAAGTTTACGTTTAATGTTGGTAAGTGTGATAAAATATTTGATGAATTACTCAAAAATGGCAACATTAAAATAAATCACACTGTTCCATCTGCCGACGAGTTAAAACGTCGGGCATACTGCAAGTGGCATAATTCATTTTCTCATGCCACTAATGATTGTAATGTATTCCGTCGACAGATTCAATCGGCCATTAATGAGGGACGATTGAAATTTCAGGAAATGCAGGTGGATACAGAGCCCTTTCCAATGAACATGATCGACTTCGAGGGCAAGAAAGTCCTGGTTCGGCCAAACACAGCCGATAAAGGCAAAGGCAAAGAGACAATCATCGGCAATTCTAAAAAGGCCGATGAGGATCGTAAAGTTTCTTGCAGGAAAGTAGTGGCCGAGAAGACTCCCGATGGAGGGGAGACCCTAAAGGTGACCATCACAGCCTCTAGCACTAGGGGGCAAGCGCAGACAGGGAGACAGATGCAGGAACCCGTGCTGCGCATCCTGGACGGTCCGGCACATAGGCGCGGACGGTCCGGGACCCCGCCGGACGGTCCGGAGAACTCCAACGGACGGTCCGGCCGTGCTCAAGACTCGCAACGGCCACGTACTTTCAAGCCACGACGGCCAGAGATAGGTACGTGGAAAACAAATACATTCAAGGCAGCTGGTCGGTTGGTCGAAGCCGGCCCAACTTTTGATCAATTATTGTCTAAATACGTAAAAAAGAAGGCCGACCCCAGTGACCGGCCAGTAAAGCGACCCCGCTCACCCATTCATGAGCAACGTTAGGTCAGGCCGATTGGACCACCCCACCAATCGGAAGAAATAAAAGGTCACATTGTACAATTGAGACCTAACATACCGACATGGACACCTCCACCCCCTTATCCGCCTATGCCATATCCATACGCATATTTACCTCCACCATGTATCCCAAACCAAATGTGGGGCATGCCACCATATCCATTTGGGATGCCACAATACCCCACCTGGGGGGCACCCCAAACATCTGTTTTTGACAGGTTGACGCCACCAGTACAAGACCGATTGAGCACCGCTCAATCCGGTCACCAGGTACAAACCCAACAGGATTGCCGGACTACTCGGCCTCCAAGGCCGACCAATCCGACAGGGGGGCATATACCTGCAGCAACCGAAAGGACAACAAAGAAGGACGTCATCAAAATAGGTACTGCAGACGTTGTCATACAGGAAGATAATAAAGGGCCGATGATTTTTGGTGAATCGGCCAACACAACCAAAAAAGAAGATACGACTACCATCAAAACAGCCGATCCAAAATACTCCATGCCTCGATGGTGCCTAGCGGGATTGACACGGTCCCAAAAGCGGAAATTACAGCGTCTAAGAGCGAAGGAGAGCCAGGAAAAGGAGGCGGAAAAGATATTCAATGACACACATCCACAGTACCCGCCACCGCAAAAGAAATGGAGACCAAAGGCCGTTGAGGAAAAACAAACGGCCACAAAAATAGAAAATGAAACAACACTTGTACAACACCCTGCAGGTATGGCAGGTAGCCTGGCCAGCAAGACTGGGCAATCTGCACCAGGCGTGGACCATTCGCCCCCGGAGTCCGGACCGTCCGCACCACACCAGGAAGCCTCCAACGACATGTCAACATCAATGGAAGAAGACGACCTGCTGGGAGAAGACTTGGTCGACTACGAGGCTTCTCCAGAACGCCCAGGTATGGATGTAAATGTTATTACATTTTCTGCCGATTGTACTATTATCAGCGACGATGAACCTGTTGTCGCCCAGTTCGATTTCGGTCCTAAAGAAGCCGCCTTTACTAAACCAAAGGAATCGGTAAATCATTTAAAGCCGCTCTTCGTGCGCGGTCACATTGATGGAATACCGATTGCTAAGATGTTGGTAGATGGAGGGGCGGCTGTAAATCTAATGCCTTATTCATTATACAAAAAATTAGGTAAACAAGATGACGAACTTGTCAAAACCAACATGACCCTCAGCGGTGTTGGGGATAGTTCGATTAAAGCCAGGGGAGTCACGTCCGTTGAATTAACCATCGGGACTAAGACCCTTGCTGCTGCATTTTTCGTCGCTGATATAGAAAGAAATTACAGCCTAATCCTAGGTAGAGATTGGATTCATGCCAACCAATGTATACCTTCTACATTACACCAAATGTTAATACAATGGGTAGGCGATGATATAGAACAGGTACATGCTGATGTATCGGCCTGCATCGCTGTGGCCGATGCCCCTGTACTATGGACTTATGAGACTGCTACATGTCTCACAGGAGTAGATTTTTTCTGATTATCAGTTCATAAGTATAGATAAGAAAGGTTTCATTCCTGTAATCCTAGAGCCGATGGAGAATCGGCTAAATCCTAAATAAAGTTTAAATGATGAATACACACAAAGTTCATGAGTCTTTGATCACGGACAATTCGGCTCTCAAAGCCGGATGGTCTGGTCTTTCACAAAAAAATTCGGACTTTAAGACCGAACATCTACCACAGCGAAAAGACAGTATTACGGATGATCCGGTCCCCGAGATCGAAAAGTTCGCCATCACACAAAGATCATCTGATTCCTCTGTGGGGGACATGATAGAGGAATTCAGAGATCTTGATAAACTAGGACAGGGGTTTACATCGGCCGATCCTTTGGAGGAGATTGACATAGGAGATGGTAAAACTCCAAGGCCGACTTTTGTAAACAAGACCCTGGAGACCGATTCTAGAAATGAGATGATCGGTCTATTGAAGGAATATTCAGATTGCTTTGCTTGGAATTACACTGAGATGCCTGGATTAAGCCGAGAGATCGTAGAGCATCGGCTGCCTATTAAAACTGGTTTCAGACCTTTCAAGCAGAGAGCTAGAACATTTCGTCCAGATCTTCTCCCACGCATTAAGGACGAAATCCACTGGCTGCTAGAAGCTGATTTTATCAGACCGTGTAGATACGCAGAGTGGGTCTCCAATATTGTGCCGGTGGAGAAGAAGGAGTCAGGTAAGCTTAGAGTATGCATTGATTTTCGCAATTTAAATAGAGCAACTCCTAAAGACGAATATCCCATGCCCATAGCCGACACATTAATCAATAATGCATCAGGAAATAGAATTATTAGCTTCCTTGATGGTAATGCCGGATATAATCAGATTTTCATGGCCGAAGAAGATGCGTCTAAAACGACCTTTATATGTCTAGGCTTCATTGGTTTATTTGAGTGGGTTGTCATGACATTTGGTCTGAAAATGCTGGTGCTACTTATCAGAGGGCTATGAATTTGATCTTCCATAAATTGTTAGGAAACACTGTGGAAGTTTACATTGATGATATTGTAGTCAAATCGGCTGAGTTTAGTTCTCATATAGCTGATTTGCGCAAAGCCTTTGATAAAATGCGTCGGTATGGTTTGAAAATGAACCCACGTAAATGTGCTTTTGGATTGTCGGCTGGTAAGTTTTTAGGATTTGTCATCCATGAACATGGTATAGAGATAGACCCTGACCGAATCAAGTCTATTCGGAATGTGGGACCTCCGACCTGTAAGGTCGAGGTACAGAAGTTTCTCGGTGAGGTGAATTATTTATGAAGGTTTATTTCTAACCTAGCCGGGAAGATTGATGCGTTCACCCCTATTCTTCGGCTTAAGAATGATGCCGAATTCTCTTGGGGGCAGAACAACAAGAAGCATTTGATCTCATCAAAAAAATATTTATCTTCGGCTCCCGTATTAAAAGCACCACGAGCAGGAGTACCATTCCGATTATACATTGCAGCTGAATATAAGGTCATTGGGGCTGTTCTGACACAAGAAACTGAGGGGAAGGAGCATGTGGTGACATATCTAAGCCGAAGGTTGGTGGATGCTGAAACAAGGTACACTTTTATTGAGAAGTTATGCTTATGCTTGTTTTATGCATGCACCAAATGTAGATGTTATTTACTGTCTAGTCATTGCACTGTTTCCGGTCAAGCCGATGTGATCAAATACATGTTGCATAACCCAATTATGAGTGGTAGAATTGGTAAGTGGGCTTATGCACTCATAGAATATGACTTGGCCTATGAACCATTGAAATCTATGAAAGGTCAAGTCGTAGCGGATTTCATTGTAGAACATCGGATTAATGATATTCATAAACTAGACATGTCATACCTCACTATTACTCCTTGGGCTTTATATTTTGATGGATCGGTTTGCAATGAAGGGCAAGGAATTGGCATTGTGCTTGTTTCACCAAGTAATGTCTCCTTTGACTTCTCTAGCCGATTGAAAACTTATTGCACTAATAATCAAGCTGAATATGAGGCCCTCCTATTCGGCTTAGAACTTTTAAATGGTATGGGAGTAAAACATGTGAAGGTATTTGGTGATTCTCAGCTGGTTGTCCAACAAGTGTTAGAAGAATATCAATGTTTTGATGGTACTCTAAATAGTTACCTTGAGAAATGTTGGAGCATAATCCATTCTTTTGACGAATTCAGTATTCGGCATATCTCTAGAGTTGAGAATCATAGAGCTAATGATTTGGCACAAGATGCATCAGGTTATCGGATAAAGAGAGGGAAATTTCACAAAACTGAAAATCTGATAACCAGTGCAGAGCCAAATTCCCAGGTCGCGGACCGTCCACGTGATGACATCGGACCGTCCGGGGTTACCAGAAATGTTCTCTTAACCGATTCGGCTGACAATGAAGCCGATGCAAGTGATTGGAGGACACCTATACTTAATTATTTACGAAATCCCAATATCAGGGCAGATAAGAACATTCGGCGAACAACTTTCAAGTATGTTTTGATGAGTGATGAACTTTACCGCCGAACAGTCAATGACGTCCTGCTTAAGTGCTTGGGCCCAGATGATGCTATATTAGCCATGGCCGAAGTACATGAAGGAATTTGTGGTACTCATCAATCATCTCCAACGATGAAGTGGTTGTTGCGAAGGTCTGGTTTTTATTGGCCTAGTATGATAGCTGATTGTTTCAAGTACTATAAGGGTTGCCAAGTGTGTCAAAAATTCGGCGACCTACAGTTGGTCCCTGCAGCCGAATTACATCCTATCATCAAGCCTTGGCCGTTCAGAGGATGGGGATTAGACTTTATTGGAGAAATTCATCCTTCATCATCAAAGGGGCATCGGTTTGTGTTAGTTGCCACTGACTATTTCACCAAATGGACTGAAGCCGTTGCTCTAAAGAACATGATGCACAAGGAGGTAATTGAGTTCATAACTGAGCATATTATTCATAGATTCGGCATTCCCCAGACCTTGACTACAGATCAAGGTACTTCTTTTATGTCAAAGGAGGTACATGAATTTGCTGAATTATACAGAATTAAGCTGCTTAATTCATCTCCATATTATGCTCAGGCCAATGGACAGGCCGAGTCTAGTAATAGGACATTGATTAATTTGATAAAAAAGAAGATATCTGATAATCCTAAACATTAGCATAAGATTTTGTCTGAAGCTTTATGGGCTCATAGAATATCTAAACATAGGGCTACTAAATTATCTCCTTTTGAGCTTGTCTATGGGCAGGAAGCGGTGTTGCCTGTGGAAATAAGTTTGAATGCTGTCAGGTTCGCCAGACAAAATGATCTAACTGCTACTGATTATTATAATTAAATGATGGATAATATTGATGAGGTGACCGACAAGAGGATGATAGCTTTGGGAGCAATAGAAAAGGACAAGATCATGGTAGCCAGGGCCTACAACAAGAAGGTCAAAGCAAAATCATTTCAAGTAGGGGACCTGGTGTGGAAGACCATTCTGCCTCTAAGGAATAAAGACCGGAAGTTCGGGAAATGGTCGCCAAGCTAGGAGGGTCCTTATAAAGTAAAACAGGTGATGTCTGGCAACGCCTATTTGCTACAAACATTACAAGGCAAGGATTTGCCTAAGGCTTTGAATGAGCGTTTCCTCAAACAGTACCATCCTAGTATGTGGCAAGATGCCTAAGAGAACCGATGTGATCACATCGAGTTAGTTGCTTTTGGTTTGCTCAGCTCCACCAAAAGGCAGGGGGGCATATGTTGAGCACCGTTTTGAGCCTGGCGGACAGTCCGCGCCTGTGGGCCGGACGATCCGCGCATGCGCAGAGCAGTTTAGGGTTCCGAGTTTTGTGCTATGTTTGTTGGCTAGATTTGCGGAATTAGCTCGGAATCCAGTCGTGTAAAGGGTCCAGCCCCCCTCCTCTATAAAAAGAGAGGTCTACGGCCGATTTGTAATCATCAATCGAATAAATACAACTTCTATTTCGCATTTATTTCCTGTACAATTAGGAGTAGTTCTAGTCTAGTTCTAGTTTAGCTTCTCGATCCCCAAATTCTCCGCCTCTCCTCGACTCTACGTCGATTAGAGGAGTCTAGGTCGGCCTGCCCGAGCCTAGACAACTCCTAGGATCTCTCCTCCCCGACGGGGTCCCTCCCGGGAGTGAGATCCAGGTGCCGCCGGCGATCTTCCGCCGCCCCTGCGCACGCGCGGACCATCCAGCCCTAGGGCGCGGACCGTCCGGCCGTCAGGCAGGGAACCCGAGCTCCTACACCAGGTCGCGGACCGTCCGGCCCTGTGCCGCGGACCGTCCGCACCTGACCAGAGAGCACCGCCGCCTCATGCCAGGTCGCGGACCATCCGGCCCTGTGCCGCGGACCGTCCGCGCCTGACCAGAGAGCACCGCCGCTGGTTCTTTTAAAGTGATTGGTGCCTCCAAAAAGGTGTCAACACGCTGGTACCAAATTACAAAGTTTTTTGTGGACATGCTCCTTGCATTTGATAGACACGCATAACATTCAATAGGGAAGATACAACGATGCTATATGTACGATCCCGGCGTCTTGACTCATGTACGAGTACGACCTTGGCCATCCGTCGTCTTGGCATGCAGGGAGAAGTAGGCGTGAGCTTTGTGTAGCCGTTGATCAAGCACAGTCGGACGTGAGTCAGAAGCATGAGTCACCTGAGTCCGTAGCATGAGTCGTACTTGCCGATTTTTTTTGTATTTAGTCCTTTTTCTGAAAAGTTTTCACATTTAGACGGTGAGACGACTTAATATCGTTTTTAACACTTTGCTCCGCGTCGTAGCCTATGACGTCGAAGTAACATGTTCCGGCGCCATATACTATGGTGCCGAGATACGTGCAGGTAAGTTATGACGCAGAGCCTACGTGTCAACACCGCGGCGCCATAAGTGTTGAGGTTTGTTTGGTTCGTGGCTAACCGTGACACACTTTGCCTAAGGTTAGTTGTCCGAATTGAAAAACTAACCTTAGACAGAAAAGTTAGGCAAAGTGTGGCAAGTTAGGCAGTGAACCAAACATACCCTTGGTGTCGAGCTCAAAACCTCAGCGGGCGATCGGGCGTTCCGTGCTTTCATTCTAGGACAAGGCCGAGACAATGTGGCGCTGCAGGCCATACATCACGCGGACCACGGCGAGTAGCAGACGGATGCAGAGAGGATAGAGGCCGCAAGTACTACTACCTGCTAGTGTCAGATATTATCCTCTCACAAGCCAGTCTACTATTGTCCTCTTCCCCTCTACTCCCTCCCCTTCGACACCTGTCTTGTCAAGTGTGGGGGCTATGAGAGAGAAGAGGGACTGCCCATGTCTTAGATTGAGCGCAGCGCATCACCCTTCCCCTCCCCTCCCCTACCACTGTTCATCGTTTAGGGGATACAGTGACCCCCTTCCCCCGCAGCGCCGCGCGCTATCCCCTCCCCTCCGTCGCGACCCTGTTCTCTCTCATGCCAGATGCAGGGGGTCACTGTGCACTCCCCCTCGCCTGCTTCTCGCGGAAGAAGCCGCCCGCGCCACACACCGGAAACTTCTCGCTCGACCTCTCTCCCTCTCGACCCGTCTGGCGAACGGCGATTTTTTCTGGCGACGTGATGGCGGATCTGCCGTCGGAAGGGGGAGTCCGCGCCGGTCCCGGTCGGGTGTGAAGAAGACGAAGTCGAGGTCGTCAGCAGGAAGTCCCGTTCGCGAGCGAAGACGAAGAGGCCTCAAATTCGCTTCCGCCGAGGTTCGTTGCGACCGCTTCCTTCGTTTCTGTCTCCGACCATCAACGCCTACCTCGGATCCGGACGTCCACGCTACGATTCGTGATGTTGCCGGCCTAATCTTCCGTTCTTGAGGTACGACCGTGATCTTATTACTCCTTCCTTTCATGAATGAAATTGAACACCTTTCGTGTCGTAGATAACCGAAGTGAAATTTGAGGACCCCATTCGATTATTCCCAGCTGCAAACATGTACATAGATCTGGTGTATGTGTTAGGGTTTTGTTCATCGGAGTCATGAACCGGCGGAACAACCTTGTTATTTAGCCCTCGATGCGAAGTCCAAACCTATTGTGATTGCTCTACCGATTCGCAACAACTTGGAACCCAACATTTTGGGCTCCACTTTGTAGGTGCCTTAAACTGTCTAGTGTAGTGCCACATAATTTGGTGCCTACTTGCCAGTAAAAACAAAGGATTTGATAATGTTTGTTGCGGATACAACTGATCTCCTTTGTTGAATTACATGTGCCTGGTTGATTCTAGGTTAACCCCAATACGTCAAACCTTACCCCTGCCTAAGTCATGATAATTGTATACTTCAGAAGTTCATTGTGTTAACTACATTTGACATGTCATGACTTCATTACTTAGTGTGAGTCAAGTTCAGTGAACTGCTGCAGGTCTTAATGTAATTTCCAATTGGTATTGGTATCCTTTATAAGGTTTCTGACCCTTTCTTACCAATGCATGGTCCAAGAAATGTTTGGTCTTTCATATAGTTGATTTGTACATGATGAGAACAACTAGTTGTCTTGGTTGTGTTCAGCAATTTATGGCTGTCAACATAGATCTGAAGTCTGTCAGATTATTCTGTGGTTGCAAGGACTACATTTTTGTTGATTTACAGATGGGCTTAGAATTATGTTAAAGAATTTGCCTCTTGTTCTGTTAAAATCATGAGTACTTCATTTCTGCTAAAGTATGGGTTGATATCATGGCCATACAAATTTTGTTGCATCAATGTGCCTCTTCTTCTGTATAAATCATGACTTGTTCATTTACTTTCGATTTTGATTGTCTGCCTCATCATGTGTTTCAAGCAGTACTTGTTAAAGTTTGTTGCAACACTCACCTGTTTCCACATGAGTTGACAATCATGTGGAAAGTGCAATTGATGTATCCTATTTCAAGAACCGACAAATTATTTTTTACTTCAATTTAGGTTACTGCTTCATCCTGGGGTAACCCCTTTACCTATAAGCTTTACCCTGCCTACTTCATGCTCATTCTACATTTAATATATTGTAATGTAGAATAGATATGCCTTCTTCAAGACTTTACAAAATCCTTACTCAGGATTAAGAATAAGGATTTCATTTCATGGTACAATATATGTTTGGTCTTCAATTTACTTAATGAGTACATCATGACAATTACAAGTTTTTGAAGTTCAGTAAAATACATTGGCCTGTTATCATTCCTCATCAGTATGTGATATAAAAATGTATGTCCATGTACTACATTTATTTCAAGTTCAGTGACATACATTTGCCTAAACATTCTGAACTTTATCAGGCAAGCTTCCATTAAGTTTTTTATGTTCATGCTTTATTTATCATTACATGTCCCTGCCTACATTTTTGGTCATGTTTTTGGAAACTTGATTCATTCCATGAGCCTATTTGCTTTATAAGGGTATGCACTTGTTACTTCATATATTACATGTTTGCAGCACATTTGATCATGGCATCCTTGACCGAAGATAACTTGAAGGCTTTGCTGAAAGTCCTTGTAGACTGTGCCGAGGATGCCACAAAATCCCTGGGTGGGTTAGTAGATCATGCTTTAGACCACATGCATGATGAAGAGATCGTAGCTAGAACCTTGTTTGCCATGAAATAAAAACTAGAATTGCAACAGCAAGATGCCTTAGAGGCAAAAGTGCAAGCATTTCCAGAAATTGCTAAGTATGAGGGGGATGACATAAGTGTTGAACCTACCTCTCCGTCGACCCCTCCGACAGTTACTGATCCATCTATTGATGAAGAGGAGTTCTACTGCCCCGATGTCAGTGATGAGTGGTACTTCAACGATTCTGATAGGTCTACATGTAATAGCTACTAGAATATTTATTAGCTAAATGTATTCCAGTTAAAGTTAGATGACATCCTTTTGAACTTCATAGTAGTCGTGTACTGTCACCAACTCTTAGGTTGTGTGCTTGCAAACGACTACATCAGTTGTCATCTATGTCTAAGTCTAAGTGGTACCTAGTGACCATCAGCTACAATGATGTAAGGAATTGTGTAGTCTGTCTACTATGTTCAGACATATTTGTTCATGTGCTGCTGTTCCTAGTGAAACAGTTGATGAGAACCTTTTAATATAACTGTGCTCATATAAATGCTTCGTCTCTTCTTATGTTTACCTGGTTATGTCGATTGGATTCAATTTACACCATATCACTAAATTTCTCCCATGTGCACAATTACTAGAATGGACCCAGCAAACAATGCCACATCTTCGCAGCCGATGTCAAATGCCTCAAGTGGCCAGCAATTTCCCCCTCCACCCCCTTTATGGCCTACGGGTTTCATGCACCAGACTCCTATGGATTGCAACATGATGGGAAACCTTAATTTTCCTAATCCTGGTCAAGGTCCGACAACAATGTGGGCTCCCATTCAGACAGGAAATACTAGTTCCCAATCTACCATGATTCCGGCCTAACAATCTACAGTCTATTGGAATCATTACATGAACTTTGTCAAGAATCCTCTTGGTTCAGTTGAAGTAAATCCTTTTCCAGATTCCTATCCTCCTTCAAATACTAGTACACCATTGCAGGGTTCCAATACTATACCTTCATTACCTGTTAACTTGGAGTCAGATGCTGAACATAGTGTTCAGGACATCAATAGTCCACAAAAGAATGCACCTCCTGTTCAGAAACAAAAGAAATCAAAGGAACAAAACTTTACTGGTCCAGAAGACCTACTCCTTTGTAGTACATGGTTGCAAATTAGTAGTGACCCTATTGTGTACACTAGACAAAGGAGGGAGGGGCTTTGGGCTCGAATTGAAAAAAGGTACAACGAACAAAGGGGCGAGTTCCCTTGTAGACTAAACAGAGCACTTAGCAGCAGATGGGACAAGATTAGAGCAGATGTAAGTTCTCTGGATACTACGCAAGAGTTCTAAGAGAGAAACAAAGTGGCTTAACTGACGAGGACAAGGTTAGACATATTGTACACAATTCATTTCATGTTCTACTTACAGCCATTGTAAACATGTACCTCCAATATTCTAATGCAACATCCATTTTTTCAGACTTCAAAGGCAGCAACATTATTTGCTCACGAGGAGAACAAACCATTCCATTATATGCATTGCTGGCATCGACTGAAGGGGGAACCAAAATGGGAGAGCATCTGTCAAGGACATTCGTTTAGAGGATTAAATACTAAATCAATTGGATCTTCAGGTTGTCCATCAGTTGATGCACCAGAATCTGATAGTGGATCTGCTGGGTTGACAGGAAAACGCCCCCGTGGTCGTGCTTACAGTAAATCAGAGAAAAAGAAAGCTGCATCATCTTCGTCTCCAGAATACTTAAGCCGATTGCAAGAAATAACAGAAAAACAAATACAGCGGTCCATAGAAAAGGGTGAAAAGAAAGAAAAGTTCACAGAAGAAGACAGGGAAATACAGAAAAATACATTGGAATTGGAAGCACAAAAGTTAAGCATTCGACAACGGGAATTGAAACTTCAAGAACTCGAATCGGCCAACAACCGATTGCAGATGTTGCTGTCAACTAATGAAGAAGATGTTGATCCAGAAGTATGGATTATGATGAAGGAACAAAAGAAACGGTTGCAGCAGTTCATATTCAGTTTTGAGTAAACGTTAAGTTATGTCACATGGCGTACACCTGGTGCACGAAACATGTTGAGAATATTTATGTAACTTGATTAAGTTTTATGTTTCTGAGAACATTATTAAATTGTTGGAACCATAAGTCGTGAAGGACATGAGGGTTGTCAGTTATGTTGTATCGTGTTGTATTTCAAAATAATTAAGTCGGCTGTCCAAACATGTTGCATTATAATTTGTTCCATTTGTATGGTATGGTTTAATTGGTACAAAATATGATGTATGTACTGAATTCGATTGTTATGGTTTACTTGCTAGCAAATAGTATGCATGTACTGCATTCGACTGTTATGGTGTAGTTGGTCCATAATATTTCTGTATGTACACACGAATTAAGTCTGGTGTGCAAACATATTTCATACAATAGAGGTAATTTATTTGAATACCCATAAATACAACATGACAGTGCACATAACAATTACTAAATTAAAGTTCGAACTAAGTAGGTATGAAACGACAAGTTTACATGCTTCCACGTCTAGCCGACAAATGCTCAACGAGATCATTTTGTAGTGAGCTCGATCTTTCTTGGCGACGAAGATCGAAGTGGTTAATCACCCATTCGACCCGTCCTTCTCCAATTATTTGAGTTGGATCAATCGCTGAAGTGTTATCTCCGAAATCTATATTAGCTGCAAAAGGCCCTTCGTCTTCGACAGTCATGTTGTGCATGATGATGCATGCTGTGATTATCTCAGTTAAACGATTACGATCCCAACCATACGCTGGACCACGCAGCACCGCCCACCGGGCTTGAAGAACTCTAAATGCACGCTCAATATCCTTTCGGCAACTTTCCTGCATCTGTGTGAAATAGACTTTCTTTTCCTCATAAGGGTGTCTGATTGCTTTTACAAAAGTTGGCCAGTTGGGGTAAATACCATCAGCTAGGTAATATCCGAAGTTGTAAGCATGACCATTTATTGTGTCGGTGCAGCACATTTACGTCATTGTTTGTCCCTGGCATACCAAAAAAAGCATGCCAAATCCAAAGATCATACGTTGCTATAGCTTCGAGTATCATCGAAGCTCTACCATTTCTGCCACAAAACTGACCACGCCAGGCCGTAGGACAGTTCCTCCACTCCCAATGCATGCAATCTATGGAACCCAACATTCCTGGAAATCCCCTTGACTCGCTATTGTGCATGATGCGTGTTATGTCAGCTTCATTAGAAGTTCGTAGATACCAGCCACTAAAATATGCAATGATTGCGCGACAAAAATGATGAAGGCATTCCCTAGCGGTAGACTCCCCAATTTGAATGTACTCGTCTACCGCATCAGAAGGTAACCCATAAGCAAGTACATGCATTGCCGCACATACTTTTTGTAGGGGACCGAGTCCTAGCAT
Source organism: Zea luxurians (assembly GCA_029449295.1). NCBI lineage: Eukaryota > Viridiplantae > Streptophyta > Magnoliopsida > Poales > Poaceae > Zea > Zea luxurians. The sequence continues at coordinate 113,072,683 of JAOPSE010000009.1, read as the reverse complement.
GCCTGTTGCATCCACCCTTTGTGTAAAGTAAGTATCCTGCTGTTGCAGTCCTTCCAAAATGCGGAGAAACAAAGGCCTACTCATACGGAACCTAAAAAAATTACATAAGTTCGTTGTGAATATTAGGAAAATATCATAACCTATTACAATAACATAAAGTGCGTACCTTCTATGAAACACGTGGGGTGGATACACTGGGTTGGGGCCGAAGTAGTGATGGTGGATGAGGTTTTCTCCAGCAAAATGATCCCTGTGAATGACGCGGCGAGGTAAACCGGACCGTTGTCGGTGATGGCGTCTAGCCTCAATGTTGAGGGTAAGAAGATTGACAAGCAAAAGTGTTTCATCCTCACTATCACTCGAATCGGAATCATCTTCCCTATGCCTGTGAGACATACCGAACAATGGCTAACTAGATGAACTACTCTTCTTTGTGGGTACATATGTGAAGAGAAAGAATGCATATATATAGGGGATGAAAGCATCTAGGCCCCTGGTTGGTTTTAGTGATTAATGACAACGTAATATTATATGTGACTAACGTGTGTTTTGCAGAGACAAATGGTAAGTTAGGTCGCATGACAGGTAGAAGTACTACAACCGTGAAAACAATCCCGGAGATAAGAACTCGAAGCGACGGCTAAAACGACGAAACAAAAGGTGAAGGTCTACGGAGTCCGAGTGTCAAGGAGATATGGACACTCGCACTTTAGTTAGGTCTTTTATTCTCTTTTAGCCGTACTATAAAGAGGGGTTGTCGATGAGTAGTTTGACCAAGAGAGTTCTAGTGTAGTGTTGGTGCACAATCACACTCATACACAGTGCTAGGTGTCACTCTAGAACTCACACTCAAGTTAGAACGAAAACCGATTTGAAAAACAGCTGAAAAACAAAAGTTAGTGTTTCTGGCGTTGGGGCACCGGACTGTCCGGTGTGCACCGGACTGTCCGGTGCACCCTCTGCCAGGTGGGGCCAACCTGGTCCGCGGCAGAGGCCTTCCCCTCCGCAGAAACCCGAGAGCGCAGCTTTCAGAGTTGAATTTTAGTGGTACACCGGACACCGCACCGGACTGTCCGGTGTGCACCGGACAATGGACTGTTCACTGTCCGGTGCGCCATGAGTCCAACGGCTACCTGTCAGAACTAGCCGTTGGAAACGACCGTTGGCGCACCGGTGGCGCACCGGACTGTCCGGTGCGCCATCGCGCAGTGAATTGCCTGTAACGGCTAGTTGGTGGGTGAGGGCTATTTATACCCCCTCCACCCACCATATTCAATGTCTTGCACTCCACATTTATTCCAGCACATTGGTAGAGCTTTGCAAGCACCAAAAGCCTAGTGAGGAGATTAGAGAATCATAATCCGCGTTTGTTCCTCATTAGCGCTAGTGAGAGCCACCTAGAGCACACACCACTTGCATTAGGCTTCTCTTGGTCAAGCGAAAGTCTACGGCTTGTTACTCTTGGTGATCGGCATCACCTAGACGGCTTGGTGGTGTTAGGAGCTCGGTGATCACCGTGAAGATCTTGTTGGTGACCCGACTCAAGTTTGTAAGCGGTCTCGAGGGATCCACCGCGCCGGAGTGGCAAAGGATCATCTCGTAGTGAGCACTTGGTTCTTGCGAGGACCAAGGGGGAGCGATACCCTTGCGCGGGTGCTCCAACGAGGACTAGTGGAGAGTGCCGACTCTTCGATACCTCGGGAAAAATTGGAGGAGTCTTCTAAACTTTGCTTTACATTCCGCACTTAATTCAAGCACTTTACATTGTGTATTTGTTTAGCAAGTATTTGAAGTATTATCTTAGCTTTGTTGCATTTCTAGTATTATTTTCTTAGTGCTAGTTGTTGGGGTGAAGTTGGGCTCTTGCTTATCTCTTGCTTAGGTTTTATTTAGTGTTGATTTTTAGAAAAGCCCAATTCACCCCCCCTCTTGGGCATCGTGATCCTTTCAATTGGTATCAGAGCCTTGTTGCTCATAGATTAGCTTAACCGCTAGAGTTACGATGTCCGGTGGGGATGGACCTCCTCCCGTTTTTGATGGTGACGATTTTCCTTATTGGAAAATTCGTATGGAAGCATACTTAGAGGCTATAGACATTGGTGTCTATAAAGCCGCTACACAAGGGTTCCCCGAACCTAGAGATCCCACAAATCTTGTAAGTGATGAGTTCAATTATGAGAAATGGAATGCTAAGGCCAAAAACACCCTTTTTAGAGGCCTTTGCAAAGATGTGTTCAATAGAGTAAGAAATCATAAAAATGCTCATGATTTGTGGATGGACATTTGTGCTCTACACGAAGGAACTAGAAGTGAACGTGAGGAAAGATATCACATAGCCATGCGAAAGTTAAATTCTTTTGAAATGCTTACTAATGAAAATGCAAATGCTATGTACTCACGACTTAATATTCTTGTAGAGGAAGTCAATGGATTGGGGCTTACTCAAATCTCACAACCGGATGTTGTGAGGAAGATTCTCAGTGTCCTCCCAATAGACAAATATGGACACATTGTCACTGTGCTACATCAAATGGATCTTTCGGTTACCACACCTACACAAATTTTGGGAAAGATCAATGCCCATGAAATGTACATGCACATCAACGAAAAAGAAGAATCATCTTCCAAAAGAAAGGATTTGGCTCTCAAAGCAAATCATGAAAGAAAAGGAAAAGCAAAAATACAAGTTGAGGAAGAATCCTCAAGTGATGATGACCTTGATGCAAACATTGCCTTGATGGTAAGGAAGACCACCAAGATGTTGAAGAAGCTAAATAGAGAAGGCATCAAATTTGACTCAAGAAAGAAGAAGTTCTTTTCCAACAAAAGAAAGCCCATTTCTGAGATGGACTGCTACAACTGTGGTGAGCTTGGTCATCTTGCTCATCAATGCAACAAGCCCAAGAAGAACAAGTTCAAGGGCAAGAAAGAAGATGACAGCAATGATGAAAAGAAGGAAAAGAAATTCTTCAAGAGGAAGGATGGAAAGCAAAAGAAGTTTCATAAGAAGAAGAATGGAAAGGCATATATTGTTGGCGACTGGCTCACCGACATCGAATCATCAAGTGGGTCTTCTTCAAGTGAAGAAGAAAATGATGAAAAAGTTGCCGCCATCGCCGGGGACTTCTCTTCACCACCACCATCGCCATCATCCACTTCTCACCTATGCCTCATGGCTAGGGGTGAACGGAAGGTACAAAATGATATTGCTGATGATAGTGATAGTGATAGTGATGAGGAATTTGCTTCACCTTCATATGATGAGTTAGCTGACTTACTTAAAGAATATACTCAAATCATTAGAAAGTCAAAAGCTAAATGTGATAGGCTGAAAAATGAAAATGAATCTTTAAATGCCAAGTATGACATAGTTATAAAGGCTAGCGATGAAATAAAAGAAGAAAATAAAACTATGTCATCAACTGTAAATGAGCTCACAAACTCCCTAAAAGATGCTAAGGAAAAATATGACAAATTAAATAAAGCTAATAGGGAGTTGCAAAATAGACTAGTAAAGATCGAGGAAGACTATACTCAAATTAAATTTGATCATGACAATCTTCTTGTTGAAAATGAACTTTTATCTTGCAAAACACATGAGGCTATTAACCCTGTTGTTAAGCTTGATGTAGCAACCTCATGTGATGATTTGATTCAAGAAGAGCAAACTAGTCTACATGCTGAATTGACTGAAAAAGTTGAAGTCCTGACTTTAGACAACCAAAAATTGAAGAATTACTTGACTGATGCAACTACTAGAGGAAAAGCTGCTATTGAGAACAATGATTTCAACAATGAGTTGGTAGTGGATAATCAAAGGCTTAAGAATGAGGTCAAGAAACTAAAAAGTGAAAATGAACATCTTGCAACAAGTGTGCAAAAGTTCAACAAGGGTCAATACCTCCAAAATGAGCTGCTTATGAACACTGTTATGAAAAGTAACAAGAGTGGTATTGGATACAATGCTTTTGTGCAAAAGAAAGCTACCACTCAATACAAGCCAAAGCAGACTCACAAGCCTATCAAATGCTTTGAGTGTGGAAATGAAGGTCACTTTGCCCACAACTGCAAAGCCAAACCACCAACTCCCTTGCCTAAGCACTCAAGACCATTTGCTTTCAATGCTCACTATGTTCTAAGAAAGGTTGCAAATGGAAAGGTTAAGGTTACATTCCTAGGTCCACCAAACAAGAATAGACCTAGACAAATCTGGGTGGCAAAGTCTTTAATTGAGAGAGTCACTGGTCCTATGCAATATAGGGCCCTCAAAACTCAAGCTTGAATTGTCTGTGAATGTAGGTGAACTACAAGACCGGTGGGAGCCATTGGGTTATTGACAGTGGATGCACACAACATATGACAGGCAACCCACGGATGTTCACCTCACTAGATGAAAATGTTGATGGACAAGATAAAATCACATTTGGAGACAATTCAAAAGGAAAAGTGCAAGGACTTGGCAAGGTGGCAATCTCAAATGATTTATCAATATCAAATGTTCTCTTAGTTGCACCTTTGAGCTTCAATTTATTGTCTGTGGGTCAACTCTGTGATCTTGGACTTCAATGCTTATTCACTCCAACAGAGGTTATTGTAACAAAGATGGATGATGAATCAATGGTATTCAAGGGATTTAGATACAACAACCTCTACTTAGTGGATTTCACTTCAGAAGATGCAGACTTAAGAACTTGCCTCTTCACCAAAGCTTCTCTTGGATGGCTTTGGCATAGGAGGCTTGCACATGTTGGGATGAGCACACTCAAGAAGGTATTAAAGAAAGATATGGTTAGAGGATTAAAGGATGTGGTGTTTGAAAAAGACAAGCCATGCAGTGCATGTCAAGCTGGAAAGCAAGTAGCTAATACACATCCCACTAAAGCTTTCATGTCAACATCAAGGCCACTGGAACTACTTCATATGGATTTGTTTGGACCTACAAATTATGTCAGTGCCGGTGGCAACCTCTACTGTCTAGTGATTGTTGATGACTTCTCAAGATACACTTGGGTGTTCTTTCTCCATGACAAATCTGAAGTTGCATCTATATTCAAGAAGTTTGCCAAGAAAGCACAAAATGAATTTGATTGCAAGATTAAGAAAATTAGAAGTGACAATGGCAAAGAATTTGACAACACCAACATTCATGAGTACTGTGATGAAATTGGGATCAAGCATGAAGTATCTGCCACATACACACCTCAACAAAATGGAGTTGTTGAAAGGAAAAACAGGACCTTGATCACTCTTGCAAGAACAATGATTGATGAGTATAACACACCGGAGAGGTTTTGGGCCGAAGCTGTCAACACTGCTTGTTATGCATCAAACAGGCTATTTCCTCACCGGCTACTTGAGAAGACTCCTTATGAACTGCTAAATGGGAAAAAGCCAGACGTCTCCTTCTTCCGGGTGTTTGGGTGCAAATGCTAAATCAGATTTCCTGTGCCTACTGTGCGCTGTCCGGTGTGCACCGGACAGGCACTGTAGGCTGTCCGGTGCGCCCATCTCGCGTTTTAAAAAAAAGGCCTCCAGCCCGCGGCCGAGCCAGAGGCGCTCTCTTCCGCCTGCTCTCTGTCTCTGTCTGGCCTCTCCCCCACCGGCGTCCCACCGGCGTCCCTCCGGCGTCCTCCGTGCTCCGGCGACCGTGGAGACCTGGGGTCGTTCTCTCCATCTCGGTGAGCAGGCTTCCCTCTTCCTCCCCTGTCTCCACTCCCTCTCAGTCCGAGGCAGTTAACCTTCTCCATTCCACCCCTTTTTGCCCTATTCCAAATTCTTGTGAAATCTTGTGAATCCAGTCGGTGGAATGTGTTCTTTTGTGTGCCTTGAACACTCCTGCAGGTTATTAGCTCCTTCGGGAGGGTATTCCCACCTCAAATGGCCGTTTCACCAAAACCCTAGCTCCCCGCACGCCACATGCTCGGTGAAATGTCCAAACCAGCCAAAAATGCTCCAATTGAACCCAAATTTTTCAGGCACCTTCACAACACTTCCAGTAACGTACTTGCCAAATTTCACGCCAATCCGAGATTCCAGGCTTAAATTTCACTCAATTCCCCATTTCGAGCGATCGTTTCCGAGCCGAGTGCCCTAATCCCTTTTTCTTCGCCTAAATTCAAACCAAGCACACACTTCACTCATATACACCTATATAAACCTATTCGTGAAGTATCGGCTAAATTCCATATCGTTTTGTGCCTCAATTCGAATTCCAAACATCCTATGACTCTATTTATCCTTCGAACGTCGTTTTCACGTCGTTTGACTTCTTGATCGTCTCGTCTCGTGTTTTCTGTGCCATATCTCTCTGTGTATGTATTTATTCACATTTCATATGCTTATGACTATGTGACTAATACGTGCTCACCTCTTCTGTCATTTCAGTGACCTTGTGTGACCGTGTGCCGTCTCCCGTCCTGCCTGGATCGTCACCTCTCGTGTGAGCTTTCCAGGTAGTCATCTCATTCCTTGCTCAATCTATCGGTGATTTTTTGCTCTGTGCTTAGTCTCTCTATCTCATTTGCATACATTAGTTCAGGATGCCGCGCACGAAGAATGTGTCGGCGCCAGGGGGAGGCGATGATGAGGATCCTCGTCGCCCCTTCAGGCAGGTCAAGGGCAAGACTGTTTATTTGGAGCAGCAGGAAGGCCGCAAGAAGCGGCGTACGGACAGAGCAGCCCGTGCAGCGGCAGCAGCTGCAGCAGTCGCTGCGCAGGCCGAGCTTGGAGATCAGCCGCAGACTCCGTCAGATCAGATCGCATATCGTGTTCGTCGTCTCGCCTCCCGGCGCTCCTCCACTCACACCACTTCTGCTTCCACTCCGCCACCCACTCTGCCTGCTCCCGTCACTCCTGTTGCGCCATCCACCACCACAGCCATACCCACTACCTCCACCACGCCAGCTTCCACTGCGCCTCCTCCTCCTCCTCCTCCCGCTCCCACTTCAGCTCCTCCTGTCCCTCCACCTCGATTCCGGGAGCGCGATGAGACTGAGGTTCAACCACTTGCTGCGGATCCTCGACTGTTTGACCTTCAGCGTGCTACAGCGGCACGGGTACGTAGGTTCAGATACGTACCCGTGGAGTCTTGGCTACCAGCTCAGAGAGACCCTGCAGCAGGTGACCTTTTCAGCACACGTACTCAGGAGTCGTTTTTCAGAGCTCAGATGTCTGCTCAGATTGCTCTGCGAGTGCACCGGCTTTTGGATCTTCCAGCCTTTCTGCTTGCAGCCGGTGCTGACTCTGAGGCGCACCTCACCTATCTGCCTGGCCTTCAGACACTTTTGACTACCAGCGGCAGGTATGTTGAGGAGTGGGTACGAGTCTTCTACGCCTCTGTTTGGATTGACCCGGATCATCACTGGATGAGGTTTCGCTTTGAGCGCGAGGATGTCACTATTACTGCCAGTCAGATCCGCCAGCTTTTTGGATTTCCCGAGTCGACGACTCGTCTTCACAGCCTTTGCTACGGCACTTCTGACCCTCCTCGTCGCCCTCACGGCGGTGTGGCTCCGGGTACAGCTCACATCGCGGCTCTGTTCCGCCCGCCCTTCACAGATGGGTCGCGACGTTCACCGGCAGATTTTACTACCGCAGCAAAGTACTTATATGAGCTTATCAGACGGACTCTTCTGCCGAGGATGGGATACAGGGAGGCTACCACTCATATTCAGCTTTGGCTCCTTGGTGCCCTGGTCTCCCACTCTGAGTTTGACGTTGTGGACTTCCTGATTTGTGAGATCGAGGACACCGTTCTGGATGGGATTCGTGCTCGTCGGCAGTTGCCCTATGCTCACTACTTATGTCACATCTTTGCGCAGCTGATTCAGCCCCCTCGATTTCAGAGCACCCTTGAGGCCTCACGCCTCGTTTTTGGATCTTACCGTCCTGCGCCTGAGATTCCTGTGCCAGCTTCTGCTACTGTTTTTGACTCTCAGGACGAGGATGCAGCTCTTCGACAGTTTGACACTCAGGGTACAGCAGCTGATGATGATGATGATGATTTTGGGATTCCTCCTCCGCCTCCTATGCCTCCACGCTCACATGATCATGAGGCTGGGAGTTCTAGTGCTGCCCCTGCTCCTCCTCAGGCTATGGACCCTGCTCTTGCTTCGATTCTCCAGACTATCACTCAGCAGCAGGCTCACATGGCAGCCCAGCAGGCTCACCTGGCAGCCGAGCAGGCCCGGTTATCCGAGAGGATGCTCTCGATGTTTCAGAACATGCAGGACAGGCAGGATTCGTTTCAGCAGCAGCTTCTTCAGGATCGGGCTGAGAGTAGGGCATTCATGGTTCTCATGCTACAGCAGTCTGGTGTCTCAGTTCCTCCGGTTCTGTCTGCTCCACCTCCTCCGCTTCACGCTCCTGTGGTGCCATCGATTTTGTCAGGACCCCCTGTTGGTACCTCTCCGCTCCGGCCGGTCACTTTGGCGTTCACCTCTCCGGCTCTCAGCTCTGTCTGCCCGCAGCCGCCAGTGCCACCAGTATCTGCTGTTACCACCACCGCTGTGGCAGTATCTGTCTCCGCTTCTGTTCCGGTAGCTCCTGCAGCGCGGCCTCAGTCCGAGTCAGTACCAGCTCCAGCTTCTACCACAGATCCTGGATCCGAGACTGACTCTGACCCTCCGCCAGCGTTCGCTCTGCTGCCTCGACCGCGACCGGATGCGCCCCCGCCGCCTCCTCCTGCTTCAGATGTTTAGGTTCAGGACCCTTTTGGTGTTTGACGCCAAAGGGGGAGAGATATGAGTTGTGAGAGTTAGGGGGAGTTAGAGAGTTAGTAGAGAGTCATGTTGATGTAATATATGTGCTTGCTACTCTCTGTACTAGCTTGATGTTTTTGGCTCACAAACTTGTCATATACTCTCGTTGCTTGATTGACTGTGTGTATTATGTTTTCACCTTATATTTTATCACCAGTCTTCTAGTTCTTGTTTCATTGATTTAACTTCACTTTTATATGAACAAGAATCTTATGATGTGTATGCGCTCACTCTTATTATTATGGTACACGTTCTTTCTGTCAAAGATTACTGAGTATAACTAACCATTCCTTCTATTGACAGAAACTTCAAAACAAACTACTCTCACAAAACTTGTAGGGTTGTCATCAATCACCAAAAAGGGGGAGATTGAAAGCATCTAGGCCCCTGGTTGGTTTTAGTGATTAATGACAACGTAATATTATATGTGACTAACGTGTGTTTTGCAGAGACAAATGGTAAGTTAGGTCGCATGACAGGTAGAAGTACTACAACCGTGAAAACAATCCCGGAGATAAGAACTCGAAGCGACGGCTAAAACGACGAAACAAAAGGTGAAGGTCTACGGAGTCCGAGTGTCAAGGAGATATGGACACTCGCACTTTAGTTAGGTCTTTTATTCTCTTTTAGCCGTACTATAAAGAGGGGTTGTCGATGAGTAGTTTGACCAAGAGAGTTCTAGTGTAGTGTTGGTGCACAATCACACTCATACACAGTGTTAGGTGTCACTCTAGAACTCACACTCAAGTTAGAACGAAAACCGATTTGAAAAACAGCTGAAAAACAAAAGTTAGTGTTTCTGGCGTTGGGGCACCGGACTGTCCGGTGTGCACCGGACTGTCCGGTGCACCCTCTGCCAGGTGGGGCCAACCTGGTCCGCGGCAGAGGCCTTCCCCTCCGCAGAAACCCGAGAGCGCAGCTTTCAGAGTTGAATTTTAGTGGTACACCGGACACCGCACCGGACTGTCCGGTGTGCACCGGACAGTGGACTGTTCACTGTCCGGTGCGCCATGAGTCCAACGGCTACCTGTCAGAACTAGCCGTTGGAAACGACCGTTGGCGCACCGATGGCGCACCGGACTGTCCGGTGCGCCATCGCGCAGTGAATTGCCTGTAACGGCTAGTTGGTGGGTGAGGGCTATTTATACCCCCTCCACCCACCATATTCAATGTCTTGCACTCCACATTTATTCCAGCACATTGGTAGAGCTTTGCAAGCACCAAAAGCCTAGTGAGGAGATTAGAGAATCATAATCCGCGTTTGTTCCTCATTAGCGCTAGTGAGAGCCACCTAGAGCACACACCACTTGCATTAGGCTTCTCTTGGTCAAGCGAAAGTCTACGGCTTGTTACTCTTGGTGATCGGCATCACCTAGACGGCTTGGTGGTGTTAGGAGCTCGGTGATCACCGTGAAGATCTTGTTGGTGACCCGACTCAAGTTTGTAAGCGGTCTCGAGGGATCCACCGCGCCGGAGTGGCAAAGGATCATCTCGTAGTGAGCACTTGGTTCTTGCGAGGACCAAGGGGGAGCGATACCCTTGCGCGGGTGCTCCAACGAGGACTAGTGGAGAGTGCCGACTCTTCGATACCTCGGGAAAAATTGGAGGAGTCTTCTAAACTTTGCTTTACATTCCGCACTTAATTCAAGCACTTTACATTGTGTATTTGTTTAGCAAGTATTTGAAGTATTATCTTAGCTTTGTTGCATTTCTAGTATTATTTTCTTAGTGCTAGTTGTTGGGGTGAAGTTGGGCTCTTGCTTATCTCTTGCTTAGGTTTTATTTAGTGTTGATTTTTAGAAAAGCCCAATTCACCCCCCCTCTTGGGCATCGTGATCCTTTCAGGGGAGACCAATGTGGCTTCAGGGGGAAGCAGGGGCGGAGGACCCGGTATGGCCAGGTATGGCCCACGCCATACCTTGGGCCAGCCGAGAACTAGAAGAGCACCGCACCGCTCTGCTCAGCCTTCGACGCCTTCCACCACCTGATCGCCTTGGGCTGTTCGCTTCCCCGCCGCTGCTCGTATGCTCTACTTCATGTGACCACACGTACAACCTTTCTCCGCTCTGGCTAGGCGCCATTACTACTGAGCTTTTGGCTTGTCCCATCAACTATCGTTCGTCAAGCGCCGGCAGCAACATCCGCACAAGCACCATCCTACTATCGGGCTACACGCATGCTGGGCGAGTGCTTGATGCTCGAAAGGTGTTTGATGAAATGGCGCATGGAACACTAGCGTCGAATGCATGGTTACCTTTTACCTGCTTATGTCCACTATCCAGAGCGGGGACATTACCCTAGCTCGCAAGCTGTTCGATGCAATGTGACCAGGAATTCATGTCATGGAACACAGTGCGATATGGATGCAACGGATGTGTTTCAACGAATACCAGAATACAGCCTAGTTTCTTGGACAGACTTCTCACCTAAGAGAATGCAACAATGATGAATTCATCTTAGTACTTTTATTAAGGTATCCCTCAATGTCTATTTATATTTGTTTGCTACAACATACTTTGAATTGTTGCTTCATTTTAAATTATTTATTGTAAACTAGAAAGTATACATACATATACGGATTTATATATGTAATCATCTGCCACACCTCAAATTTCATGCGTCCTCCGCCACTGGGGGGAAGCAAGTGTCTTACCTTGAAAGCCAACCGTGGCTTTTGTTGAAAGACAACTGTGCCTTCCTGCGTACGACTGCTCGAGTTTGTTTGCACCATAAGCGTGGTTCAATAGATTGCGTCCCAATATTTTTGAAAACTTATGACGGACCACAATTGTGAAGTAAAGTATGCAATTTCCAAGTAAATGTTAACTCAAATGTTTTATTCTATATTTTGCGTAATTTAAAACAAATAAATAAATATATTTTTCCTTTTTATAAACGAGCGCAACATGCCGGACGTGTGAAAAGAAAAAAAACTAATACAAAATGAAGTTGGTTATGTTAGGTATATGGAAATGTATATTTAATGAGTAGAGGGATATATAGGGGAAAATTTAGGGGGAACGGTTGCGGGACGAGTGAATATAGGGGGAGGAATCTTGCTGACGTGGCTGCGTAGTAACATTTAGACTGACTGCAACGCTGAACCCTTCGCCACCCCTCCCCTATCACTGTTCACGATTTAGGGGACACTGTGCACCCCTTGCCTCCGCAGCGCTCGCCGCTATCCGCCCCCCTCCGCCGCGACCCTCTTCTCTCTCATGCCAGATGCAGGGCGTCACTGTGCACTCCCCCTCCACTGCTTCGCGCGGAAGACTCCGCCCGCGCCACCGACCCGAAGCTTCGCGGTCGTCTTCTCTCCCGTTCGAGGCGCCTGCGAATCGGCGATTTGCGACGAGGCGACGACGATTCGTGCGCGCTAGCGCGCCGGTCCCCGTTGGAGCTGTGCACGACGAAGTGGAGGTGGTGACCAACCAGCTCCGGTCAAGACCGAAGACGAAGCGGCCGCAAATCCGGCTCCGTCGAGGTTCGTCGCGAGCGCTTGGTTCGTTTCCCCCTCCGACCATCGACGCCTTCATCGGATCCGCAAACCAGCTGTTGGATTCCTCTTCTCCTCGCCCAAATCTTCGGATCTTGAGGTACGCCCTTGGACCCGTATTGTTTATGTTTATCTTGCGCACAACTTTGAACAACTTATTACTACAGCAATCCACTAATCCTTTCAACCGTAAGAAATTTCATCCGAAAAGACCCGATGAATCCCCAGTTCAAAAATTTCCGCGGATCTGGTCTGCCTTTTTAGGGTTACACAATTGTATGGTACTCACCCGCTGAATGTCGTTCATACTTGGTCGAACTAGGTTGTGCTTAGTATTAGGGCCAGAGGATCTTCACCTTCCATTAATTTGTAATCCCTACACTACGGACTCGCTTCCATAGTGCCTTAAAGTGTCAAGTCTTCTGGGAATTAATTTTGGATCAACACTGTCCAGAACAACAGCTCATTTTACTAAATGTACCAGACTGATTCATCGTAGTGTGACCCAAAATGTGTTACTTCAGCCAACGAAGTGTAATGTTCATTGTTTATTAAACTTCTGAAAACTCTCATCGACATATCAGATGGCCCATTACTTGTGAAGTTAGTATGCCTCATGTTCATTCATATTGTTAGGTGTATGTCAACCCTTATTGTGTTCGTCTACTTCCCCCAATTTTTTTGTCACCCTTGTATACGACTGGAGGATACATAACTATTGTGCACCTTCATATAGTAGGTTTCTATATTGTTACAACAACTAATTTATGTTTTCTTGTAGTAATGTGTACAACCCTCACGTATTTCACAATATCTGCCCATGAACATTTTGTTTTCTTCAGCAAGTTATGGTATGACCAGACAGTTCTTTATTATGTACATTATGTTTGTGCTTCCATGGAGTACATAGCTTGTTTTTTCTATCCTTCAATGTTTTCTACAACCCTCACATTACAGTAATGTTTCTGCTTACATGGAGTGCATTGTTTGTTTTTTTTCTCCTTAACTGTTTTCTACAAGACTGACATGAAAGATTTGTTACTGCTGTACAATGAGTGCATTGCTTGTATATTCAGTCCATGACCACATGATACAACAATATTTATAAGTCTATAGGCAGCTATGACAAACATTTATATACCCAACTAGTCAAATTTATTTATTTCTCATTCTCATATGTTGCCCTTACCAGTCTTAACATTTACAGTGTTATACTTCTATAAATATGTTATGTTTCATGCTGCTATATGACTGCTACAATTCAAATCATTACTTGTCGCATGCAACATAATTGTTAATGATTTTGGGCTGTATTCAATTCGTTAAGCCTTTATGGTTCATAAGGAAATGGTAGTGTTTGTTCATATATTATTCTTTGCAGCACAGTTCCGAATGGCATCCTCGAAAGAAGATACCATGAAGTCTTTGGTTAAAGTACTTGTCGACTGTGCCGAGGATGCCACAAAATCCCTTCGTGGATTAGTAGATCATGCATTAGACCACATGCATGACGAAGAGATATTAGCTAGAACCCTCTTTGCCATGAAAGAAAAACTTGATTTGCTTCACCAAGATGCCTTAGAGGCAAAAGTCCAAGCTTTTCCTGAAATTGCTAAGTACGAGGGGGATGACATAAGTGTTGAACCGACATCTCCTTCGACCCCTCCAACAGTTACTAAACCATCTGTCGACGAAGAGGAGTTCTACTGCCCGGATGTGAGTGACGAGTGGTAAGCAACTCAGATAGGTCAACTCGTAATAGCTATTGGAATATTTATTAGTTCAATGTATTCCACCAGTAGAAGCAGGATAGGCTTTTGAACATCCCAGTACTCGGGTTCTCGTACTTGTCATGTTGTCGAACTAGTCGTGTGATGTATGTCTAAGTCTCAATGCTACCTCGTCAGCTTAAGTTAGTATGATGTTAAGAACGTTGTCGTCTGTGAACTATGTTGACTCTTAAATGTTCTGCTGGTACTCCTGAATAAGTTCATTACATTATGGTACTATTATTTGCCTGTCTTCATATGGTTTGTCTTGAGTATAACGTACCTCGTTTTGTCGATTGGCTTCACTTTGTATCATATGACTAAATGTGTGCCATCTCCACATATCCTAGCATGGACCCTGCCAACAATGCGACATCGTCGCAGGCGATGTCAAATCCCTCAAATGCCCAGCAATTTCCACCACCACCCCCTATATGGCCAACGGGCTACATGCAGCAGAATCCTCTCGATTGCAACATCATGGGAAACATTAATTTTCCTAGTCCTGGTCAAGGTCCAACTACAATGTGGGCTCCAATTCAGCCAGGGAATACTAGTTCCCAATCAACCATGATCCCTGCTTCCCAATCTGCACTCTATTGGAATCACTACATGAATTTTGTGAGGAACCCTCTAGGGTCAGTTGGAATGAGTCCATACACAGATTCTTATCCACCATCACTATCAAGTACACCGTTGCAGGGTTTGAACACTATACCTGAAATGCCTGTACACTTGGAGTCAGATGCTGAACACAGTGTTCAGGACATCAATAGTCCTGGGAAAAATGCACCTCCCGTTCAAAAACAAAAGAAATCCAAGGAACAAAACTTTACAGCACCAGAAGACAGACTCCTTTGTACTACTTGGTTGCAAATAAGTAGTGACCCTATTGTCGATACTGGGCAAAGGAGGGAGGGTCTCTGGGCGAGAATTGAAAAAAGGTACAATGAACAAAGGGGGGAATTTCCTTGTAGACTTAACAGAGCACTTAGCAGCAGATGGGACAAGATAAGGGCTGATGTCAGTAAATTCTCTGGATACTACGCCAGAGTCCTAAGAGAGAAACAAAGTGGTCTAAGTGACGAGGATAAGGTACGACTATTCAAACGATGATTTTATGTACTACATGTGTCTGTGCTGCAACTAATTATATATGAAATTCCAATTTTGCAGACATCGAAGGCAGCAACTTTGTTCGCTCATGAGGAGAGCAAACCATTTCATTATATGCACTGCTGGCATCAATTGAAGGGGGAACCGAAATGGGAGAGCATATGTCAAGGACACTCGTTTAGAGGATTACATGCAAGATCAATACCATCTTCGGGGTGTCCATCAGTGGAAGCACCGGAGACTGACAGTGGATCCGCTGGGCTGACAGGAAAAAGGCCCCGTGGCCGTGATTACAGTAAAGCTGAGAGAAAGAAAGCTGGTTCTTCTTCGTCCCCTGAGTACTTAAGCCGATTACAACAAATTACTGAGAAACAAATACAGAGGTCCATAGAAAAGGGGGAAAAAAGAAAAGAGCACTGAAGAAGACAGGGAGATACAGAAGAAGAGATTGGAATTGGAAGCCCAAAAGTTAAGCATTAGACAAAGGGAACTGAAACTTGAAGAACTCAAATCGGCAGAACAACGTTTGCAGATGCTTTTGTCCACAAACGAAGAAGATGTAGATCCTGAAGTTTGGATTGTCATGAAGGAACAGAAAAAAATTGCAGCAGTTCATATTTACTTTTGAGCAATCCTGAACGGTTCTGTTCGATGTGCGCTTGTGTTGTTGAGACTTGTTGAGACAATTTTATCTTGCTTCGTTAAAGAAATTGTATTATTGAGAACAGTATTTGTTTGGTCGAACCAGTGTATCTGAAGTTGTTTGTTGTTGTATTAGACAATAATGAACTCGGATGTCATAAATGTTTGAACAAGATTATTGCCTATTGAATGGTATGTTATATATTGTAGAAGAAAACATGAATTCTGATGTTGTGTTGTGTGTGGTACACAAAATCGAAGTATGTCAACACAAATGTAGTCGGCTGTATGGAAAATTTCGGAAACTTAGCTTATTTATTCGAATACTTAGTTAGACGAAAACACATTACAAGTACTGAATATAAGTGCGAACTAAGCAGCTACGACACATAATTATTACATACTTCCACGGCGAGCCCATAAATGCTCGACAAGATCATTTTGAAGTGAGCACGATCTTTCTTGGCGACGTAGATCAAAGTGGTTAATAACCCATTCGGCATGGCCTTCCGCTATAATTTGAGATGAATCCATCCTTGAAGAGTTGTCTCCGAAATCAATGTTTGCAGCAAATGGCCCTTCGTCTTCGACGATCATGTTGTGCAAGATGATGCAAGCCGTCATTATCTCTGTCAAACGATTACGATCCCAACCATAAGCTGGTCCACGGAGCACCGCCCAGCGGGCTTGAAGAACTCCAAATGCACGCTCAATATCCTTTCGGCAACTTTCCTGCATCTGAGTGAAGTAGACTTTCTTTTCCTCGTATGGGTGTCGGATTGCTTTGACAAAAGTAGGCCAGTTGGGGTAAATACCATCAGCGAGGTAATAACCGAAGTTGTACGCATGACCATTAACTGTGTAATTGACAGGTGGCATTCGACCAGTAGTCATTGGGTCAAATACGGGGGATCGGTGGAGCACGTTAACGTCATTGTTTGTCCCAGGCATGCCAAAAAATGCATGCCAAATCCATAGATCATACGATGCAACTGCTTCAAGTATCATCGATGCCCTACCATTTCGACCACAAAATTGACCTCGCCATGCCGTTGGACAGTTCCTCCACTCCCAGTGCATGCAATCGATGGATCCCAACATGCCAGGAAAACCCCGCGACTCACTATTATGCATGATGCGAGTTATGTCATCTTGAGTTGGAGTGCGTAAATACCAGGCACTAAAACAGGCAATGATTGCGCGACAAAAATGATGAAGGCATTCCCTAGCCGTTGATTTACCAATTTGAATATACTCGTCTACCGCATCAGAAGGTAAGCCATAAGCAAGTATCCGCATGGCCGCACAAACTTTTTGTAATGGTCCTAGTCCGGGCATACCAGTTGCGTCAACTCTTTGTGTAAAGTAAATATCGTGTTGTTGAAGACCATGCAGAATGCGGAGAAACAAAGGCTTACTCATGCGGAACCTATATAAATGGTATTGCATAATTGTCATAACTTGAACAAATCATAACATAAGACAAATGTATGAAGTGCGCACCTTCTACGAAACACATGCGGTGGATACACTGGGTTAGCGGCGAAGTAGTGATGTTGGATGAGGTTTTCTCCAGTGAAATGATCTCTGTGAATGACACGGCGGGGTAAACCCGACCGTCGGCGGTGATGGTGTTGAGCCGCAATGTTGAGGGTTAGTAGGTTCACAAGCAAAAGAGTTTCGTCCTCACTATCACTCGAATCACTCGAACCAAACTCATCTTCCGTATGACTCTGAGACATACCGAACTATGGATAACTTGATTCACTCAGTAGTATGGGCGAACAATATGGGAGAGGTTGATTGAATATATATAGGGGAGAGCAAAGAGGGGGGAAGATGGCTTCCATTGAAAGCCATCCGTGGCTTCGTATGAAAGCCAACGGTGTCTTGCATCGTAAGATAGTCGTGGCTTATACCGTACGACTGGATGGTTTGTCTTCCAACGTAAGTGTGCTTCAGAAAAGTTCGTGCACATACCAATGGAACATTTCCGCATACCGCTAAGGTTAATTAATTTTACCATGGTACCAATGTAATCTTAAATGAAATGATGTAAGAAGGATTACAATTAAATAATATAATATTTGATTTTGTACATAGTATGTCTAAATTAAGAGGATAATTAAAAAAAATTGTTCAACAAGTATCATCTGGTAATCAATACGTGTTCAAACAAAACAATAAAAATAAAAAAAACAAGTTGGTTATGTTAGTTATAGGGAAATGTATATTTAATGAGTAGAGTGATATGTAGGGTAAAATTTAGGGGGAATGGTTGCGGGACGAGTAAATATAGGGGAGGGAATCTTGCTGACGTGGCTGCATAGTAAGATTTAGGGGGGAAAATTTAGGGGGAACGGCTGCGGACAGCCTTAGGGGGAAAAATTTAGGGGGAACGCTTGCGGATAGCCTTAGGCTGTCCGCAGCCGCATCCGCCTCACAGCCCCCTCCCCTTGATGTGGTGGCTACAGAAGCCCCCAAAGCTGCAACGGCATCCAGATGTCAACAGTGAACCGCCATAGCTAGCGTGAAGCCGTCGCCCCTCTATGCACTGTTCATGTGTACGGTGTTTTTTTAATAGGTGAAGAAAAAATGGTAATAGATGATGAATAGGGTTGGATAATGATATTTTATGGTTGTAGTGGGGTATAGGGGGAGAATATAGGAGGACCGCTGCGAGAGATGAAAAAATAGGGGATGAAATGTTGATGATGTGATGCAAAAAAGTGATATATTGGGAAAAATTTAGAGGTAACCGTTGTAGACAGTCTAGGCTATGGACTATGGTAGATGCATGAGAGGAGAAAAGTACAGGGGTAGCCGGGTTGGATGATGCTGGAGTGTGAACAGTGATAGCGTCACATTATTTTTTCCCTGCACGTGGACATAATTTTGAGAAAAAAATAGCAGAGGAGTAAGGGAATATTTATCAGTCGTGGGAGAAAAAGATTCAAGCGTGAAAAAAATACCGAAAGAACATGCACTTTGTGTTCGTGTCACAGGAGAAAATAACTGCGGATTTAATTTATTACGAAAAAGAAAGACCTTTCTATATTGTAATATACAGTAATCTCGTATGTAGGTACCAATGTCTTCTGTTTCCTCTAACCGAGAGGGGAGCAAGATTATACATAAAAGGGTAAAAAAAGAGTGTGTTTGGTGTATTATGGCCTAGACAAAATTAACGTATTGGTTACTATTTCTATATATTAAACGCCGGAGCAAATCTGTTCCCACGTACGTCCACGCCAGCTTATTTTATTTCAACCGTTCGATACTGTTTTAAGGGCTACGAACGTATCTCAGCTTCTCAAGTAGCAGTGGTCTCCAGAAAGGTCAAGTAGCACTGTAGCAGTGGTCTCCAGAAAGACGGACAAGGCCGTTCAGGCCCTCCGAACGTCGAGGACGTTTCTAGAGATAGCACGAAGCATGAAGGGGTCACATTAAATAGAAAGCAACTTCCTTCAGACCCCTGCTCACTTTTGAGGTGCACAATCTTCGATCGCATATCACAGTGGTGGGACTAGGTGCATCCGCGGCTTACGCTTCGCCCAATGGTGTCGTGGACGGCGTCAGCGAGCCATCGTCATCGACCAGTTCTACTGCAACATGCCCCGGTAGAAGGTCTGTTGCGGCGGCGGCGGCAGCGACTTTGCCAATCAGACCTCCGTCGTGGCTGTGTTCGACGTGTCGTATCACAATATTGGCGACATGTTGCGGTGCCGACTGCCGAGGCCTTCAGGTTCGTCTGCAGCAACGCCGGGTCATGATCTACTCTTGATGTTTTGTGCCCTTCAAGTGCTCGATTCAATGCCCAAAATAAGTTTACTTGCTATTTTTTCCGGCGAAAAGTCTCCAAATGTACATATATATGTTCCATTATTCTATAATTTTTTGCGGGTATTTTTCCATGCCGTTGGCAGTGGACACAATGATATACCTTGGTTTACAGTACCCCCGTGATTAACTCATATATATACATCAATGTGAGCCCCGTTCTTGAAGCCACATACCTGACATTTTATTTGGATGTCACTAATATATTTGATATTCTGCCTTTGACTCTGGTTTGTATAAATTTTATGATGTGTACCTAACCTGCACTCCCGGGAGAATCATCACCTTATGGTCTTCAATCCAAGTTACTTCATCGATGCTAATTGTAAATTTATTAATTAGATGTAGGTGGAAAACATATTTGTGATTCTAGGTTAATTATGTGTGTTTTTAGATTACTGCTATTAGACTCAGGTTCCATAGTGAACCTCTCCACGATCAACTTATCAGAACCATACTACCATTTCAATATTTGTATTGGCCAAAAGTGGGAGCAAAACTGCAAAGTCAGATATCCATGTCGTTCTTTTTTATGTACGTTGTCCAATTTCATATCAGCGGCCGTAGCCACTGTCGACAAGGCATCCTCCATACACAGTGTAGAGTCTAAAAATCATTGTTGCCATAATGAACAATAATAATGTCTCCTCACCGCTTCTCCTCCAGGATGTCGGATGCAGGTGCACAACACCATCCACGCCAGCGCTGTTTCCGTCGTTGACGACCCTGTCGTCCATGCGCGTCACCATTGGACAATGCTTCAAACCGCTCAATACGTCGTCGAGACGGAGGCGCACGACATCATCCACGCGGTGGCACGGATGACAAATAAGCTCTGCTATAGCACGCGCGAATGCGCGCGTAATTTACTAGTACATACAATTCTGGGAGGAAAGGCAAAGATGTGAATGAAGGTCAAAGAAAAAAAGAGAGGAAGATCGAAATTCAGAAGTATTCCAAATTGAATTCCAAGTTGAATGCTTCTGAACTCAACCCTCCGCTGTGCTGTTGCTCCAGCTCCGAGTAGACATATGTTTACGCATTATTTATCCGTCCTAAAATAAAAAAGTGCACTATGTCTCACATTTGGAGGATAAATGAAAGATGTGTTTGTTGTTTCACGCATGATTCACGTAATGCAGAGATCTTGATTTTTCGATTTGACCACGCGACCAATGCGAGCTCAAGTTTGTGCTTGGCGCCAGGATCAAGGTTCATGTCAGGCATAGTTTTTGGAGACGCGATGGAGACGGGAGTTCGGCGCCATGATTTATGACGCCAAGCTTGGTCACGTCGACGCCACATCAGTTCATCATCGTCAGCGTAATACGTATTTCGACGTCAATATCTATGGTGCCGAGCCGTTACCTCGGCGCCGAGGAAAGGGTTTAAAAAACGAGATTAAGTCATTTAAAGGTTTAAATGTGAATTTTTTTTCAAAAAGGGATTAAAATACAAAAAAAATACGGGTCGTACGTGTATCATTTCCGGAGAAGATATCATCCTTTTAACACCATGGGAAACACCTAATCGTGCGAGCACTACATTACAATTTATTGGATAGGAAACCAAGAATGGTTTCATCGTGGACCGGGGACTCCATTCTACAGGGCGTGCCCGATTTGGCAGCAAATCAGAAGACCAAATTAACTTATCTTTAGATCCAATACAACAGGTTATTCTAGTTATGACATGAAATCAGAAGATCAGATTAACTGCTCTTTAGATCAAACGCTACTTACCAATTGAACATCATTGCGCCAATAATGTTTGCATATAAATGCAAGCGCCCTGTTCTACCCAAACTCTACTGGACTACACCGATGTTAAATCACACGATTAAACTTATAGCTAGTCCCTAACACAAATATATGTTCAAACAGTGTAGTATTATGGGTAAAGCTAATACACACCACAGTCCACAAAAATTAGCTCAGAGAACCACTAAATCAACAGCGTCCATTTCTCCAAACTATCTCTTGTTGACTAATACACTATATCCAAGAGTAGTTCGGACAATCAAGGAGATAATAACGCTAACCTTATTTACATTTTTTTTTTCCTTTCACAGTGAGCAAGAGATGTTTGTATAGAGGGAATCGTAGAATACATAATCAACTACATACAAAATTTCCTAAGAGTATCAACACGTTCAGTTGAGCAACTGCTCACAAGGATCCTGCAAAGATGAGAGAAGATATTCAGGTATACAGAAATCAATTGTTATATTTCGATCTACAGTCAAGCTTGAGTATGCGTGTATGTTAATAACAGCAGACTTTCATATGCTATTTATTATTCAAAAAAATTTAAGGATCATCAAAAGCATATAATAATCAGTAAAAGCTTCGTGTCTATTGTCTAAAATTCTATGTTCTGTACATTGCTCAGAAAAATTATCAGCTTTTGTCAACATAAGGATATTATACTCCTTGTGTCCCTAATTAGTATTCGCTTTAGCTTTTAGTTTTTATTCCTATATTCAAACAGATAACAATGAATTTAGACACATACAGAACATATACATCACTTACTGTATGAATCCATTAAAAAGCTAAGATGCATTTTAGTTGGGACGGAGAGAGTATTATGGAACCGTACACATGAAAATCAGTTACAGCAGCAATAACTTACCCTTTATCCTTGTCAACAGTTGTTTCTGTTGTTGATCTACGAGAAACATCTGCCAGTGATATAGGTGTTACCGGGGGTGAGAAAACAAACTTCGCTGCTCTCCAACAAGTTGTTCCCAGTAATAATAAGACTATAAGAGTCCGTTGACTTATTTGAAAGTATGGAATAACTGCGAGTCATGGCAGCAGGCGGTCGTGGAAGTGGTGCTGTATGCGATGGGGGTGAGACACGACACCAGTAGATACATTAGACATCCGCGACCGCCTTGAAACCAGAGGGCCATAATATCCAACCAAACCAGGACGCATGGTGCCTACTACATTTGCTGGAGGCCGGGCAGCTCATGCAGCTAACTGAGTATATGTTTAGTTGGAGAGTCAACTAACAGCTCTATTCTAGTTTTTCTAGAAGGAAGCCATTCTATTTATATCCTTTTTTTTTGGAAAGCGCGAGAGAGCCGTGTTTCATTGATAAAAAGAGAAAGAAGGTCCTCGTACAACTCCAAAGCTCTCATACGGGGGCTAAGTATAAGAGAAGGGAACACACACCTCTAGGACAATCTCAACTACTTATTAAAAGTGCAATAGTAGTCGGTCATTCCACGTTCTGCCCATTTCGTGTTCTGCCTTTCCGATTTCCTCCTCCTCACGCATAGTCCATTCCTATGTTCTGCCACCATTCTATATCTATCATTCTCATTCCCTCTCCCTGCAAAGCTCATTCTCATTCCTCCGTACAACCGACGCCTAGCTAAAATTAAAAAAATACACATAGCCAGCTAACTGAGTATATGTTTAGTTGGAGAGTCAACTAACAGCTCTATTCTAGTTTTTTTTGAGAAAGAAGCCATTCTATTTATATCTTTTTTTCGGAAAGCGCATCTTTTTTTTTGAAAGCGCGAGAGAGCCGTGTATCAATTATCAAAGAGAGAAAGAAGGTCCTCGTACAACTCCAAAGCTCTCATACGGGGGCTACGTATAAGAGAAAGGAACACACACCCATTCCACGTTCTGCCCATTCCGTGTTCTGTCTTTCCGATACCCTCCTCCCCGCGCATTCCGTGTTCTGTCTTTCCGATTCCCTCCTCCCCGCGCACAGTCCATTCCCATGTTCTGCCACCATTCTATATCTATCATTCTCATTCCCCCTCCCCGCAAAGCTCATTCCTATTCCCCGTACAACCGACGCCTAGCTAAAATTAAAAAAAATACACACCCATTCCACGTTCTGTCTTTCCGATTCCCTCCTCCCCGCGCATTCCGTGTTCTGTCTTTCCGATTCCCTCCTCCCCGCGCACAGTCCATTCCCATGTTCTGCCACCATTCTATATCTATCATTCTCATTCTCCCTCCCCGCAAAGCTCATTCCTATTCCCCGTACAACCGACGCCTAGCTAAAATTAAAAAAATACACATGACCCCAAGGAGATTCGAACCCACGAGATTCGAACCCACGACCTCTCAAACAAATGCTAGCAGTAGCTACCACTACACCATTTGTGTGTTTATGTCTACATCTATAACAGAAAACACATCTACTACATCTCTTCCCAAGTTCACCTGCTACCCTTGCACAATGCGTGGTAGTAGATAAGTATCACCGAGATTCTTGAATTATATTTTTAGATGGAGGGAGTAGTATTTAAAGAAGAGCTTTGCATGCAATTTCTTTTGTTTGAATAATGTTTTCAACTTAAATTCTTTTTTGTATGCGTGACATTTATTCTTCGTAATATTTTTTCATGGATCTGACTTGTGAATCATTTTTATAAACCAACACCAAACATGAATCCATGTTTCTTACTTGAAAACCCCGAACAAACACCATTAGCAGGAGGCACTCGCGTTGGGTCGCTCATCGACGACAAGAAGAAACTTGGCGACTGTCATTTCGACCTCTAAAAACAGTCCTACATGGCCGCATGTGCCGCTATGTATGACAAGCTCCGACGCAGCTGTCGCTTGGACGCGGTGTAGAGCGGCTGCTCCGCGCTGTCCATCGTCAAGCAGGGGACCTCATGATCATCGCCAACGTCGGCGACTCTCGGGTTGTTCTGGGCATCGCATTCGACGACAACGTCATCACGTCGTCCAGCTCATCGTCGCTACTGATTGGCCATGAATTCTTGTGCGCTGAGACGATGGCCGTTGCCGATATTGTATGAGTGTCCTCGAATACGATGTATGTAGAGGAGTAGCGCATCCGGTGGTGCAACGGTCAGGGGTACTACCTTGCTGATGAGCCTAGGGTGCACTTTGTTTTACAGCCCAGCCAAGAGTCATCAGTACTCGGTATGTCGCGCGCGTTCGACGACTACTATATCGAGGACTGTGGCGTAATCTTGGCGCCAGAGGAGGACCGATAATAATGACCAGTTCGTCATCCTCGCCACCGTTGGGGTAGCTTTTGTGCCGGCTTGCATTTAATTCTCTTCGCAAACACACACTTGCCCTTTTTTCAGCAAAAGCGTATGGTGGTACGTGTCCGATGACTAACGATGTACGAGGGAATTTCTTCCGGTATGTGTGAAACGTGCTATCCAATAATGAGACCATGCAAATCGTGACATATATCGAAGTCTGCATGATATTGATGGTTGCAATGTAGTGGTGAAACAGATAGATTATAAATAACAAAATTTATGTATGGCCAGAATCACAAATTGATTATGAAATATTTCCTCATGCAGCTAACTGAGTATATGTTTAGTTGGAGAGTCAACTAACAGCTCTATTCTAGTTTTTCTAGAAAGAAGCCATTCTATTTATATCCTTTTTTTTGAAAGCGCGAGAGAGCCGTGTTTCATTGATAAAAAGAGAAAGAAGGTCCTCGTACAACTCCAAAGCTCTCATACGGGGGCTAAGTATAAGAGAAGGGAACACACACCTCTAGGACAATCTCAACTACTTATTAAAAGTGCAATAGTAGTCGGTCATTCCACGTTCTGCCTATTTCGTGTTCTGCCTTTCCGATTCCCTCCTCCTCACGCATAGTCTATTCCCATGTTCTGCCACCATTCTATATCTATCATTCTCATTCCCTCTCCCTGCAAAGCTCATTCTCATTCCTCCGTACAACCGACGCCTAGCTAAAATTAAAAAAATACAAATAGCCAGCTAACTGAGTATATGTTTAGTTGGAGAGTCAACTAACAGCTCTATTCTAGTTTTTTTTTAGAAAGAAGCCATTCTATTTATATCTTTTTTTTCGGAAAGCGCATCTTTTTTTTGAAAGCGCGAGAGAGCCGTGTATTGTTAGAAAGTTAGGCATTTTCAGTATTAATTTAATCCAGAAAAACAGTGCGATATATGTGATGACATGTATGTGCATGTGTGTATAACTACTCGCATAAGCAGTAAACAGCAATAAAACATGCACAAATACGAAGAGTAGAGTGTACCCAGCGGAGGGACCGATGCTCAAGGCATCAGTGGCTCCATTCACACGAGTCATCTCGTGTGTTTGTTCGATGTAGCCGTACGAAGTCGGTGCAGGAAGATGTACGCTGTGCAGTCCCTCGAACGGTCGCCGGGAAGAAGACGAAGCAGATCACGCGAGCAGTCGCGAAGACGCTCCCCAAAAATCTGATCGCCCGCACACCCGTGCAAGTGTATCTCTGCGGTCGGTGATTTCGGAGGCCTGCTCTCCCACTCTCACTGTGCTCGCAGAAGATGGGACGAGAATGTGTTGTTTGCAATTCGCGTGAGATGATTCGCGTGCCTGGAAGAGCCCTCCCTCTCCATTCTTATAGGCGGTCAGAAGGAGGGAGAAGACCAACGGACAGAAACGGTCGCGCATTAGAACTGGAAACTGACGACAGTAATGACGTCCATTACTAGCCATTAAACGGACGGTTATTATGACGTCCGTTACTAGCCATAATGACGTCCGTTACTAGCCATTAAACGGACGGTTATTATGACGTCCGTTACTAGCCATAATGACGTCCGTTACTAGCCATTAAACGGACGGTTATTATGACGGTCATCGCTCCAGGCAAAATGCGCAACCGTTTGAAAGGAATATTCGGACCAAGGTCCGATCTACCACGAGCCACGAGCCACGAGCCACGAGCCACGGCCCGGCGGCGGCGGCGGCGCGCGCGCGCGTGTGGCAGTCCTTCATCCTTTTCTCAACTTCTCAATAGATGCACCAATGGTCCACCTATTTAAGTTGATTGATTTGTCTTTTGAACTTCCAATATGGTACTAAATAATTAGTACACCATAGCATTAAAGTGGGCCATTAGCATTGACTATTATTGAATATTAATTTGGGCCAACCCCACATTAATCCAACAATCCCCACCAAATGCTAAGTCACACTAAAAAGCTCTCATCACCTCAAACGTTTGATATACTGGTGTTTCGATGGAGACTGTTAAGTTGAACATCCACCTAGAACTTAGACTACACTTGACCACAACTGCACAATGGACTAGGCCTTGAATTGGCAGTTTTGCGTGGAATGAGTTTCATCTAAACTCTTTACCAGTACTAGATTGCTGAACGCATCCCCTCTGGTTGGAGCATATAAGTCAAACTCCATAGCCTTTCATGGGTATCTAGAAACCACCCAGATCTCATAAACTGTGACTAGCAGTTAACCCATATAGGTATGTTCCTCTAAAGATGTTCTGTAGGACAACATCTTTGCTTCACAAAGCCACTTGGAACATATTAAGGTGTAAACACCAACCTACCTTACAGTAAGGAAAGATATGCATCTGAAATGAGCCTTATTAAGGGTCTTTCCTCTCAGTCTACCACTAGCTTGTTTCACCATTCTAATTCACGGGATCTCCGATCACATAGAACAGGTTACCACTATGATAAACTTTAGGTGGGTCTCATGCCCATCTCACTTGATGCACTATCTATCACACTACGTGATAGCCCCTTAGTAAATTGATCTGCCAGATTTTTAGACGTATGGACATAATCCAACGCTATTACTCCGGAGTTTCTCAATTTCCTGACAGATTTCAAACGCCTCTTTATGTGCCTTGTCGACTTCATATTATCCTTAGAACTGTTTATCTTAATTATCACAGTCTGATTATCACAGTTCATGGAAATAGCCGGCACAGGTTTTTCAACCACCGGTAAATCCATAAGGAGTTCACGAAGCCACTCAGCCTCAACTGAAGCGGTATCTAATGCTGTGAGTTCTGCTTCCATAGTCGACCTCGTTAAGATGGTCTGCTTGCAAGACTTCCATGAAACAGCACCACCTCCAAGTGAAAACACATATCCACTTGTGGCATATATCTCATCAGCATCAGATATCCAGTTTGCATCACAATAACCCTCCAGTACTGTTGGGTACCCGGTATAATGGATGCCTAAACTCATAGTACCCTTTAGATAGCGCAAAACTCTCTCAAGAGCACGCCAGTGATCATCTCCTGGATTTGAAACAAATCGACTAAGTTTGCTCACAGCAAATGAGATGTCAGGCCTCGTAGCGCTAGCTAAATACATGAGTGAACCAATTATTTGGGAATATCTCAATTGATCCCTAGCTATCCTTCGATTTTTCTTTAATAGCTTACTAGGATCATAAGGCGTTGGAGCAGGTTCACATTCGCTAAAACCAAAGCGACTCAAAACCTTTTCCACATAATGGGATTGCACAAGTGTGATCCCACCAATGCCTTCTCTCAGTAGCTTAATGTTAAGAATAACATCAGCTTCTCCCAAATCTTTCATTTCAAAATTATTAGACAGAAAGTCTTTTGTCTCTTTAATCACATCAAGACTCGTCCCCAAGATTAGAATGTCATCAACATATAGGCATAAAATTACTCCCTCGCCCCCACCATACCGATAGTATACACACTTGTCTGCTTCGTTCACAACAAAACCGGCAGATGTCAAAGTTCTATCGAACTTTTCATGCCATTGCTTAGGTGCTTGTTTTAGGCCATATAAAGATTTCAATAATTTACACACCATGCCTTCTTGACCGTTTGCTACAAACCCAGCTGGCTGCTCCATGTAAATTTCCTCATCTAGCTCTCCATTTAGGAATGCTGTCTTAACATCCATTTGATGGACGAGTAGACCATGAGAGGCAGCCAAGGAAAGTAGCACACGAATTGTGGTCAATCGAGCCACAGGTGAATAAGTATCAAAGAAATCCTCACCTTCCTTCTGTGAATAGCCTTTAATTACAAGCCTCGCCTTGTATCTTTCAATAGTACCATCAGGCCTAAGTTTTTTCTTGAACACCCATTTACTTCCAATGGGCTTACACCCATATGGACGCTCAACTACCTCCCAAGTTGCATTAGACATAATAGAATCCATCTCACTCCTTATTGCTTCCTTCCAAAAGTCAGCATCAGGAGAGGAATATGCCTCTTCAATGGTACTTGGTGTGTCATCCACAAGATATACAATGTAATCATCACCAAAGGACTTTGTAATCCTTGGTCTCTTACTCTTTCGAGTTGATACATTGTCATTTTCCACATGATTATGTATATGGGATTCCTCAGTGTGTTCTACCGGAATAAAATGCTCATGGGGTATCGTTGGTTCATCATTAGACGTATCATGTGTAGCTTTCATGGGAAACTCGTCCTCAAAAAACGTAGCATCTCTGGACTCCATAATTGTACCAACCAACATGTCCGGTACTCCAGAGTTTATAATTAAAAACCTATATCCAATGCTGTGGAAAGCATACCCAAGGAAAACACAATCAACAGTTTTCGGTCCTAATTTGCGCTTCTTGTTAATTGGCACATTCACTTTAGCCAAACAACCCCAGGTGCGCAAATAGGAGATATTTAATTTTTTCTTTTCCCATTCCTCGAATGGTGTGATTTCTTTGTTCTTTGTGGGAACTTTATTCAGGACATGACACGCCGTCAAGATCGCCTCACCCCACCATTCCTTAGATAGCCCTGAAGTCTCTAACATGGCGTTAACCAAATCAGTTAGAGTACGGTTCTTTCTTTCAGCAACCCCATTGGATTGTGGTGAGTATGGCGGTGTCCTCTCATGAATAATACCATGTTCCACACAAAAATCAGAAAAATCACCCGAAAAATATTCTCCACCACGATCAGACCTTAACCGTTTAATTTTCCTCTCGAGTTGATTTTCAACTTCAGCTTTGTAGGTCTTAAAATAATGCAAAGCTTCATCTTTTGATTTTAAGAGATACACATAACAAAATCTAGTAGAGTCATCGATAAAAGTAATAAAATATCGCTTGCCTCCTTTAGTCAATATTCCGTTCATCTCACATAAATCGGAATGTATTAAGTCTAGTGGTGCCAAATTCCTCGCCTCCGCAGCCTTGTGAGGCTTGCGAGGTTGCTTAGATTGCACGCACACCTGGCACTTAGAACCTTTGACTAAATCAAATTTCGGGATTAAATTTAAATCTGCTAACCGCGAGACACAACCAAAATTGATATGACAAAGTCGTGAATGCCAAATATACGACTCATTCGAAATAACATTGTTCACAGACTTATTACACGCATCATGCAAAGATAAGCGGAACAAGCCTCCGCTGTCATAGCCTTTTCCAACAAACGTTCCATACTTAGACAGTATACATTTATTAGACTCAAAGACAATTTTGTAGCCATCTCGGCACAATTGAGAGCCACTAACTAGATTCTTTTTGATGGAGGGGACATGCTGCACGTTCTTCAATAGCACCGTCTTTCCCGAAGTAAACTTCAGAATGACTGTACCAACACCAAGAACACGCGCATGTGATCCGTTCCCCATCAGCAAGGCTCCAGTCCCTTTGCACTGATAAGAAGAAAATAAAGAAATATCAGCACACACATGAATATTAGCACCGGTATCAGCCCACCACTCAGGGGATTGACACACTGAAAGAACAGTAGGTAAAAGATTACCATACCCCGATGTTCCTTCTGCAGTCTCGCTAACAACCATGTTTACTGTTTTCTTCTCTTGAGCTGGTTTTTTTCTCTTGCTTAAATTTGCGGTCTGGACAAGCGCTTGCCCAATGATCAGTACTCCCGCAAACAAAGCAACCAGCTCCTTTGTTCTTCTTTTTGAACGAGGCTGCCTGTTTGGGCTTCGTGGCATTCTGTTGCTTGTTTTTCTTTTTATTATTATGTGATGCATTGGAGTTCTTCTTTTGTACCATATTGGCACTAGAAGTCTCAACTCCTTTTCCACGAGTGTCTTTTGCTCTCGCCCTCTCCTCAACATCAAGAGAACCAATAAGCTCAGCCACGCTAAACTCTTGTCTCTTATGTTTTAGAGTGGTAGCAAAATCCGTCCAAGAAGGTGGCAGTTTAGCGATAATACCGCCGGCCACGAACTTGTCAGGCAAGACACATGGGAATTGTTCGAGTTCTTTAGCCAGTGCCTGTATTTCATGAGCCTGTTCAACTACAGGACGGTTTTCCACCATCTTATAGTCAAACAGCTGCTCCATGATGTACAGCTCGCTACCAGCATCAGAAACACCAAACTTCTCATCTAATGCATCCCATAACTCTTTTGCAGATGTGCACGTTAGATAAGAATCAACATACTTGTTGGCAAGAGCGCCAATCACGGCGCCTCGAAACAGGTTATCGGCAACGTCGAACATTCTCTTCTCTTCAGGAGTGAACTGTTCGGGTTTCCCCTGTGCGGCGTGATAGCAGTTCATTGCGGTCAACCACAGTATCATCTTACTACGCCATCTCTTGTAAAACGTCCCATCAAAAGGTTCACTTGGTTTTAACGCAGGAGCAAAACCACTAACAGAAAAATGCCTAATATCAGATTTTTGGATTGTTAGAAAGTTAGGCATT
Organism: Zea luxurians; assembly: GCA_029449295.1. Lineage (NCBI taxonomy): Eukaryota > Viridiplantae > Streptophyta > Magnoliopsida > Poales > Poaceae > Zea > Zea luxurians. Next base: position 113,041,624 of record JAOPSE010000009.1, on the reverse strand, counting down.
TTCAGTATTAATTTAATCCAGAAAAACAGTGCGATATATGTGATGACATGTATGTGCATGTGTGTATAACTACTCGCATAAGCAGTAAACAGCAATAAAACATGCACAAATACGAAGAGTAGAGTGTACCCAGCGGAGGGACCGATGCTCAAGGCATCAGTGGCTCCATTCACACGAGTCATCTCGTGTGTTTGTTCGATGTAGCCGTACGAAGTCGGTGCAGGAAGATGTACGCTGTGCAGTCCCTCGAACGGTCGCCGGGAAGAAGACGAAGCAGATCACGCGAGCAGTCGCGAAGACGCTCCCCAAAAATCTGATCGCCCGCACACCCGTGCAAGTGTATCTCTGCGGTCGGTGATTTCGGAGGCCTGCTCTCCCACTCTCTCTGTGCTCGCAGAAGATGGGACGGGAATGTGTTGTTTGCAATTCGCGTGAGATGATTCGCGTGCCTGGAAGAGCCCTCCCTCTCCATTCTTATAGGCGGTCAGAAGGAGGGAGAAGACCAACGGACAGAAACGGTCGCGCATTAGAACTGGAAACTGACGACAGTAATGACGTCCATTACTAGCCATTAAACGGACGGTTATTATGACGTCCGTTACTAGCCATAATGACGTCCGTTACTAGCCATTAAACGGACGGTTATTATGACGTCCGTTACTAGCCATAATGACGTCCGTTACTAGCCATTAAACGGACGGTTATTATGACGGTCATCGCTCCAGGCAAAATGCGCAACCGTTTGAAAGGAATATTCGGACCAAGGTCCGATCTACCACGAGCCACGAGCCACGAGCCACGAGCCACGGCCCGGCGGCGGCGGCGGCGCGCGCGCGCGTGTGGCAGTCCTTCATCCTTTTCTCAACTTCTCAATAGATGCACCAATGGTCCACCTATTTAAGTTGATTGATTTGTCTTTTGAACTTCCAATATGGTACTAAATAATTAGTACACCATAGCATTAAAGTGGGCCATTAGCATTGACTATTATTGAATATTAATTTGGGCCAACCCCACATTAATCCAACATGTATCAATTATCAAAGAGAGAAAGAAGGTCCTCGTACAACTCCAAAGCTCTCATACGGGGGCTACGTATAAGAGAAAGGAACAGACACCCATTCCACGTTCTGCCCATTCCGTGTTCTGTCTTTCCGATACCCTCCTCCTCGCGCATTCCGTGTTCTGTCTTTCCGATTCCCTCCTCCCCGCGCATTCCGTGTTCTGTCTTTCCGATTCCTTCCTCCCCGCGCACAGTCCATTCCCATGTTCTGCCACCATTCTATATCTATTATTCTCATTCCCCCTCCCTGCAAAGCTCATTCCTATTCCCCGTACAACCGACGCCTAGCTAAAATTAAAAAAAATACACATGACCCCAAGGAGATTCGAACCCACGACCTCTCAAACAAATGCTAGCAGTAGCTACCACTACACCATATGTGTGTTTATGTCTACATCTATAACAGAAAACACATCTACTACATCTCTTCCCAAGTTCACCTGCTACCCTTGCACAATGCGTGGTAGTAGATAAGTATCACCGAGATTCTTGAATTATATTTTTAGATGGAGGGAGTAGTATTTAAAGAAGAGCCTTGCATGCAATTTCTTTTGTTTGAATAATGTTTTTAACTTAAATTCTTTTTTTGTATGCGTGACATTTATTCTTCGTAATATTTTTCCATGGATCTGACTTGTGAATCATTTTTATAAACCAACACCAAACATGAATCCATGTTTCTTACTTGAAAACCCCGAACAAACACCATTAGCAGGAGGCACTCGCGTTGGGTCGCTCATCGACGATAAGAAGAAACTTGGCGACTGTCATTTCGACCTCTAGAAACAGTCCTACATGGCCGCATGTGCCGCTATGTATGACAAGCTCCGGCGCAGCTGTCGCTTGGACGCGGTGTAGAGCGGCTGCTCCGCGCTGTCCATCGTCAAGCAGGGGACCTCATGATCATCGCCAACGTCGGCGACTCTCGGGTTGTTCTGGGCACCGCATTCGACGACAACGTCATCACGTTGTCGAACACATCGTCGCTACTGATTGGCCATGAATTCTTGTGCGCTGAGACGATGGCCGTTGCTGACATTGTATGAGTGTCCTCGAATACGATGTATGTAGAGGAGTAGCGCATCCGGTGGTGCAACGGTCAGGGGTACTACCTTGCTGATGAGCCTGGGGTGCACTTTGTTTTACAGCCCAGCCAAGAGTCATCAGTACTCGGTATGTCGCGCGCGTTCGACGACTACTATATCGAGGACTGTGGCGTCATCTTGGCGCCAGAGGAGGACCGATAATAATGACCAGTTCGTCATCCTCGCCACCGTTGGGGTAGCTTTTGTGCCGGCTTGCTTTTAATTCTCTTCGCAAACACACACTTGCCCTTTTTTAAGCAAAAGCGTATGGTGGTACGTGTCCGATGACTAACGATGTACGAGGGAATTTCTTCTGGTATGTGTGAAACGTGCTCTCCAATAATGAGACCATGCAAATCGTGACATATATCGAAGTCTGCATGATATTGATGGTTGCAATGTAGTGGTGAAACAGATAGATTATAAATAACAAAATTTATGTATGGCCAGAATCACAAATTGATTATGAAATATTTCCTCATAACGGTATAACACATATTTTGTATATAAGTTATCGTAGTATACTTGTATTATATATTTCCCGTTGCAACGCACGGGCATTCAACTAGTAGAAAGAAAAAAGACAACACACATAATCCAACCCTAACCAAGAACTAATTAGTTTCACAAATGCCTAAGGCTTGGAGATTTTGGCTCCAACCAGGCACCATAGTTGTGCTCATCCCTAAAAATAGACAAAATCAGACTAACAGAGGGAGATTCAGGGAGATTCAGCCATAAAAATACAATTATTTCTATGCTTCCATATACTCTAGGCTCCTAAGATGATTAGGGAGTTCAATCCTTTTCTTTTCTCCTTACTGATTTTTTTGAAACCTTTCTCCACCATTTAGCAAAATTATTATCTTGTTGTCTGAGGGCCAAGGTTGGGAGGTTGAGAGTACATAACAGAGAAAACCAGACTTGTCCGGCAACCATACAAGAAGTTAACAGATGTTGGGTGATCTTATCCTCTTGCTCACAGAGGGGACATCTGTCTGGATGAGGTAGGCCTCTTCTAGCAAGCCGATCAGAAGTCCAATATCTAATTCTAACAGCCAGCCACATAAACATCTTGCATTTGTTTGGCGCCCATGATTTCCAGATTCTTTTCCATGGTTCAAAGATAGTAATGCCCTGTAAGCTGATTTTAAGGAGTAAGTCCCATCTGATTCCAGCTTCTATATGTGTCTATCTTCCTGATCAGTTAAAGTCACATCCTAAATATGATCCCAAAGTCTGAAAAATTCTGCAAAATGCTGCCAGGAAAGCCAGAGCCACTCAATTTTTGGTTTGGTTAAAGAGTAGAATAGAGCGAAGTCGCTACATTCTTTGTTTGGTTGGAGTCATATGAGTGTAGAGGAGATGAGGGGTAAGAGAGCGCTCGCGTCCGGGGAGCGCTCGTATCCTGTCATTTTAGTGGAGCGAGAACATTCCAACTATTTATGGTAAATTTTCATATGGAGACTTTAGAAGTCGTTTCGCTCTTCTTTTATTGGAAACCATACATCTAGAAAATAGGAATAAAGCCGTTCTATTTTTTTCTCCATTTCTCAACCAAACACACCCCCTTGTGGGAGTCGTTGAAGTGACCCTGGGTAACTTCTCGAAGCACAGATGACTGCCAACCTGGGCCATGATGGCGCTTCCATGACGGTTTGCGATTAGTTGTAGAAAACAGGGGGTTGTTCAATCCTACTTTGCTTGAAACTGGGCTAGAAAAAGCTGCCCCTCTTCATTTTCTTCAAGTCTGCACTGGAGTAGAAACAATCTAGTGGTGCTGATATCCCTTCATTACCTGACGACGGCATCTTATTAGGTCCACTATGCATGGAATTGGGCATATAAAATCTTTACCCAGTGGAGAGGAATGCCACAAATTTACTGCCATGTAGTAAGATTTACTTTCAGGTTGACCTGAATGAGGCGGTGTGTTGGCAACTACTAAAGCAGGGTTCTTATCATCAGCTGGCGTCGGGAGTTTGTAGGAGTGAACAGTTTTGTTTAACAAGTTCATTTTTCGAAATCTCATAGGTGGATCAGGCACGTTCTCAGCAAAAAAAGCGGTGCTGATTGGGTACCGGCCTATCTCAGGCTTCATAAGAGGAACCGCTAAAGCCGCCTTTATTTCTTCAGCATTTTCCTGTCCAAACATGTGTCGGTTAAAAGAATTTTAGGACTCAGGGGGTGTTTGGTTGCCCCTGCTAAAGTTTAGCCCGGGTCACATCAAGCGTTTGACTTTCAAATAGGAGTATGAAATATAGACCCAACCAACTGGACTAGATTCGTCTCGTCTTTTAATCTTCGGCTGACAAATTTGTTTTATAATCCGACTACATTTAATACCCGAAACGGAGGTTCAAACATTCGATTGGACAGGGGCTAAACTTTAGTTTGGGGTAACCAAACGGGGCCTCAATGTCGTCCCATTGGGACATAAATGACAGAAACATGTCACTTTAGGATTCAAAATTTGGCCTACAACATTTCATTGTAGCTTATGGACAGCTAGTACGGTCCATCTGCACTGATTATACCTCTTTCATGCGTGTAATGGTACGTTTGGTTTAGCAATATGATGTGAGTTGTCTGCCGTGGAAAAACTGCAAGTTGTTTGGTTCAAACTGTTGTGATTTGTCCACAATAAACAAATTGTATAATGTTTATATGTACTCGTTGAACTATGTTCCTTAATCAACATATCTAATTTTAAAACTGATTTCACATTTGTGTTCCTAATATTTTTTATAAATAAATAAAATTTTTAATTTTATTTGTAATAATGTTTTTATTAAAAATATTTTTATTTTATTTATTATAACAATTAATTATTTTAATCTTATTTTAGTTTTAATTTATTATGTCTATTTATTAATATAATGAACTTCGATAAGCAGAAAACCTATTTTTCAAAGTAGCTATGAAAAAGTTAAATCCCTTTAGTTAGCAGAAGCAAATTTCAAAAGTAGAACCAAATATACCCTAAATTTTCCTATTCCATTGATTAGCTCTGCATGCATGAAGAAGGTTGCATCCTTTCCCATTAATTAGTGTGTCAAATAATGTGGAATCACTACAATATTACGGGCACCTAGGTTAATTACTTGAGCACTAATATATCTTTTCTCGAACAAGTATGAGAATTGTGTATCAATCTCTACTAACTATTAAGGGGATAGTGTAGACTGCCCCCGCCTCGAGCAGCACGCACGACGCGAATCCCCTCCCGCAACCCACAACGCCCGCGGCGAATCCCGCCGCGCGGACCGCCCGCCCCCGCCGCGAATCCCCTCCTGCAACCCGGCCTCCCTCCCCGTGCGCATCGCCGCACTCAACGCCGCCATCCTCATCCGGAGGTAGCTCTGCCCCCTTCCTCCCCATCCGCGCGAGGATTTCGCCCCGCTCGCGAGCCTTCACAATCGCCCAACGCCAACCACCTCCCCTTTCCTCGCAAGCTCTTCTCCCAAATCCGCCGCCACCCCCATCCCCAGCCTGCCGCCCCTTGCCCGTGCACCCTGGCCCTGCTCGCCGCGTGGTCCTCGCCTCGGCCTCCCCCATCACCACGCGTTCAGCTCCCCCGCGTCTACCCAACTCGCCCCAACCGTGGCCATGACCCCACCTCTGGCGATAGTGGCGGCTTCGACCCTGCCTTATGCGCCTCGGGCTGGTGCGGGAACCTCAGGGTTGGGTGGAGAAGCCGATGAAGCGGATGATGAAGACCCCCCTACCAGCACAAGGTCCTGGAGAAGACCAGATTTGTGATTGATCTTGGTTCTGTTGATGTTCGTCGTCTTCATGTGTAAGCTGAAAGGTTCCTTCTCTGTTTTGTTGTGTTCAGTCAGCCCACCACCCCAGACCTTTCCCCTTCCGTCCCCGGCCGGCACCAACGCCACTCTAGTGAGCCGAGGGCGGAGACGGTCACGGTGGGCAGAGTGACACGCTGCACGCCTCTCCGCCCCACTCTGCTCCTGATTGCGCGCACCCACCGATGGCGCTCGCTGCTTCCCACCACGGCCTACTGCCCTTCGCCCCCGCTGCCACGCCTACCCCGTCACGTGGGCACCTGCGCTTCCGCGCCGCGCGCCCTCTGCCCTGCCCCGCCCGAAGGTGAGCGATCTGATCCCCGCGGGGCCCATTGCCCTGACGTCGTGCTTGCCGCCTCGCGCTGGTCGGATATTGCTCGTTGGCAGCCTCGAGTCTCAGTGGGATTATCCACTTGCGTTACTCGTATTAGAGTGCCAATGGTTTCGTAGGTGCCGGCTTTAGTTCTCTTTTGCTATAGGGATTTTTTCATCTCGACCGGGAAAAAAATTCTATGCAGGACCGACACGTTTACATGACGATCTCTGTGTGTCCCTTTGTGTCTGTCCTAGCTGACAAAGTGACGATCAGTTGGATCGAACTCGCGTAAATAGCCGGATCGAACATCTCCGTGTACCATGTGCCGTGAGTAGATTGATTAGACGAAAGGATTTTAGCATCAGCATGATTGGACGCCTCTAGCCTGTGCTCCATGGGTTTTACTTATACACGATCTCTGCATAGATTTTTTTCCATTTAGACCGTCTAATTCAGCGTTGTTCGATGGTCTCGTAGAGTTGTCCGTTGATGATTTGTTAGATTGGTGTATGTATATGGGAAATTTTGCCTGCACCTATGATAAGTTGTGCAGTAGTAGGATTCATTTGGGAAGTTATGTCTGCCATCTTGTATCTCTTCATCCCCAACTCTATTGTTTCTTAATTCCTAAGTTATAGTATATACATGATAGTAATAGATAGATCTGTCCTGTATAATACTTCCATGTTCTATATACACTGTATATGTACTAATAATCTTTGTCTTCTATAAATCTTCACAACATATGTACTAATCTTTGTGTTTTGTAAATCTTCCTAGAATTTGTTGCCAATCTATCAACTCAGCTAATGTGTTGGGAGCTTCTTCAACGGTACGATTTTCACATGACTGGTTTAATCAGTGGCAGACGCCACTTCTGTATTTATTCAGTTTGCTTTTTAATGTGTATTCTTGGGAAAATTATCACCCTAGACATCTGATGAGGCAGTCCCAGTCCCAGTTGTCCAGATAGATCAGGACTCAGACCGTGATGCGACCATTGTGCAGCTAAGTTTTGGAGATCGTTTGGGGGCACTACTTGACACAGTATATATTTTACATGCGCCACTGATGCTGTCTTTACATTGTTGCTGCTCAAAATTGTGATGTTTAAGTTTTTGTCATATCTGCCAATTATTTTTCCTGGTATTCATATTTGCAGATGAAAGCACTCAAGGACCTTGGCCTTGATGTCACAAAAGGAAGTGTGACAACTGACTCAGCTGTCACACAAACAAAGTTCCACATCATGCGATTGTGGGTGCTTAATCTTAGCAGAATATAAGAGGAATTCATTCTTGATGATTTGATTTAGAGGTTGAAGAGTGGTGGAGGAACTTGGAAGCAACTCATGAGCCATGTATGAGCCATGGTTGTTCTGGTTGGCTAGACTGATTGATGGTGATGAATTTCAATGAAAATTCCAGATCTTGTTAGCATCTTCGAACCTTGCTGCCTCCTGATGCGAAGAAATCACCTAAGGCATAGATTTAGTTGAGAACCGATTCTGTCACCTTTACTATTCTGTTTTAGCTGCACTTTAACTGCTCTGAAAACTACTACAAAATTGTTTGGATCTAAGGCGGCGTGGATCATGCCAGAATCCATTATTTGTTCTATACTATCGTGTCTATATATAGTTATATTTTATTGATATCGTCTTAGTCTTGTTAGACCTGACTGTTGTTGTATAATAGATGGTTGGTATGATGCTATAATGGTCAGGCTGTATCTTCTGATGAAAATGATTGCCAATCTTTATGTGAGGAACAGAGGGGCATGCTTGGTTCAGTTTATCTAACGCTGTATAGTGATCTACCGGTTCGAATTGCCATACTGATTCTAAAAACTGATCCACTTATTTGAGTCCTTGAGTTGTTAGATCAATGCACTGACCTTGAATTGTGAAATAGGCACATGCATGGTTCAGTTTCCTGAACTGAATGTTGTAGTTGTCTCTATTCATTCGAATTGTCAAACTGATCCTGGAAATATGATTTAACTGATTTGAATATCTGAATTTGTTAGTCCTGAAAGATGTGAATACACACATTCTGCTTATGACACTACTTATGACTTATCTATATAAAGTGTGGTTACTTGTCTGATCTGTAGTGCGTTTTGATTTCCTAGAATGATTTATCCCATATGTTGTTATTCCAGTGTTGCTATGATGGTGTTTTGCTCTTCCCTGATAGTGTGTATATATCATTTTGCTTAATCTGCAAGAGTATGGCGATGTTTGGTTACAAGGCTGTATGAATGGTCGAATGGAGCTATTGATTTATGATAAAAACTAAGGCTTCATGCTTTTATTTCAGTTCAAGGAGCTAGCTCAGGCTTATGAGGTCCTCAGCGACCCTGAAAAGCAAGAGATCTATGACCTGTATGGGGAGGATGCCCTCAAGGTGGGAATGGGAGGCGGTGGTGGGATGCATGATCCCTTCGACATATTCCAGTCATTCTTTGGTGGTGGAAGCCCTTTTGGAGGTATGTTACAAAAAAAATTGATGCAATGCCATTTGATCAAGAATTGCCTACATAGTGGCTCACCCTGTTTGTACTTGTGCAAAGGTGGCAGCAGTAGGGGCAGAAGGCAACGACGGGGAGATGATGTGGTTCATCCTCTAAAGGTTTCTCTGGAGGATTTGTACAATGGCACATCAAAGAAGCTCTCTCTGTCCCGCAATGTCCTCTGCTCCAAGTGCAATGGGTAGGTCATCTGAATCCACAAGACAAGGATGCCAAAAACTCAATTACAGTATGCTTTCTATATTAGATTCTTAGGATCTCATTGTGTGCTTGTAATCGTGCAGTAAGGGTTCCAAGTCTGGAGCTTCGTCGAGGTGTGCTGGTTGTCAAGGTTCTGGCTTCAAGGTCCAAATCCGGCAGTTGGGACCTGGAATGATTCAGCAAATGCAACATCCTTGCAATGAGTGCAAGGGTTCTGGAGAGACCATCAGCGATAAGGATAGATGCCCACAATGCAAAGGTGATAAAGTTGTGCCGAAGAAGAAAGTTCTTGAAGTGGTAGTTGAGAAAGGTATGCAGAACAAGCAGAAGATCACATTCCCTGGCGAAGCTGATGAAGCGGTAATGACTCCTTAGTCCTCAGTTCTAAAGTTATTCCTCTGGCATAAACTAAACTTCTGTTCTAACTAATGTGTGCAACCTTGGGTTCTAACTATCTTGTGCTCGTGTGCAGCCTGATACTACCACTAGAGATATCATCTTTGTTCTCCAGCAGAAGGAGCATCCCAAGTTCAAGAGAAAGGGCGATGACCTCTTCTACGAGCACACACTTACCTTGACTGAATCTCTGTGTGGCTTCCAGTTTGTTCTGACTCACTTGGATAACAGGCAGCTGCTGATCAAATTGAACCCTGACGAAGTTGTGAAGCCTGGTGAGGAATCTGATTCATTGTGTTCAGGGCTGCTTGCGGTTTGAATTTGACAGTATTTGTGTTTGTGCCAGTGATCAGCCGGCTACACTACCACCTGAACCGGTTGCATTGCATAGCCTCTTCCGAGTTTAACAAGTAGGTGTTGGTAGTTCGTCAGGGGTGTTTAGCTATTGCCAATGGGGGATTTGGCTGCATTTTGTTACCTTTTGGTATATGTACTGATTATATTATTTATTGGTCTATAAGACCACTGGGGTACTAAACTATATTGTTGATTGTTAAGATGAGATCTGTGATGTTTTTTGACAAGTGAGCACATGATTTTTTTGGATGCAATCAATTTTAGGTGTGTGTAGACAACCTATTTTTTTAGTTGATATAGATTGTGTTGATTTGTTAGTTAAAGCTATTGTCTTTGATGGTCACACTTTTATTGGAAATCTGAAATTCCTTTTATGTTGTAACAAAATTTAATATCTAAAAATGTTGTTGGTGTCTTGGTGGTACCGTGTCAGTTGTCAACAGTCCAATTCCATTCTCATGGCTTTGATTCTGACGTATGATTATGATTATTTTAAATTTGTGCAGATTCTTTCAAGGCAATCAACGATGAAGGCATGCCCATGTATCAGAGGCCCTTCATGAAGGGCAAGCTGTACATCCACTTCTCGATGGAGTTCCCGGACTCGTTGAGCCTGGAGTAGTGCAAGGCCCTGGAGGCTGTTCTCCCGCCCAAGCCAGTATCACAGTACACTGACATGGAGCTGGACGAGTGCGAGAAGACGATGCCCTACGACGTGAACATCGAAGAGGAGATGCGGAGGCGGCAACAGCAGCACCAGGAGGCCTACGACGAGGATGATGATGTGCCAGGCGGTGGGCAGAGGGTGCAGTGCGCCCAGCAGTAGGCAGCTTGCGGCAAATTTGCTGTTTCGCTTTGGGCGACTATTGAGTTTACCCGCTTGTATTGGTCTGATGATACTTCGGTTACAAGAGTGCAGTATTACTAAGGATTAGTTCCTATATAATGGCACATTGGCACTAACATTATTATGCATTTTAATGCACCCGTAGCAACGCACGGGCATAGACCTAGTTTTATTAATAAGAGAAGAAAAAAGTGGTACAAAAAAAACACCCACACCCATACTGAGACAGCAAGAGTGCGCACAAGACATAAAGACCTGAGAGACAGCCAAATCAGATAAAAAACAACAACACAAGCCATTAAGAATATCACTTTGAGCTGTCAACAAGGCTAGCCCCTTGGCGTCAGCAGAACTCAAGCACCAAAGCTGTGGAGCCATCAACAAGCTGGGGTGCTTGTGTGGTTGATGAGGGAGTTAGCCTTCGTGCTCCTCCGAGGGGCCCTTGTATCACTGGACGTTATTTATTTTCGACAGCTTAGAATCTATGTCTGACGGTAAAAGTCCATTGGTTCTATAAGATCGAAAATAAGGGTATATCCAACGGGCGCCAACATACATAGGCTATATTCGATGACCGTCAGCGGTCGTCGACATTTAAACCACTAGAATAATCCTACAGTGTTACGTAATAAAATATACTTTCTCATGTTACATAAATCATTAGTACAATATTTATACTAAATAACATTATTTCGAGTGATAAATAATACGAAATGACCTTATTTCCAATAGCTTAATAATTACCCTCGAAAATCAATAATTTAGGTTATTTAAGTAGGGATGTAATCCGATCGAATACGGACGGATATCACTGAAACCATATTTGTTTTTATATTTTTATCCGGATTCGAATACAAATAGCTTCGAATACGAATACGAATGTTCTCGGATACAAATACGGATAGCTGTGTGTCGAATACGGAACTAGTCAGACACGTATATTGTTGTTAACGAATTTTTTAAATACCATGTAAAACATCATTCCACACATATCATGGTTGTAATCATTTATCCAGTCCTTAAGTCCAAACATTTTTAGCATTATATGTGTACACATATCGCGGTTTTGTAAAAATTCATGAATAACTACAATCAATCAATTTCCGAACCATATTATATCCCTATATTTAAGGACCCCTAAATGAATTACAACAACATAAATATATCGTATAATCACATCCCAGGAAATAACACACTAAACAAATTTTAACATATAGACTAATTACTTCTACACAAAATAGCCTAGTCGCGCAGGGACAACGGTGTCGGCGTCGTGCAGGGCCGAGTCGCGCAGTGTCTACGGGCAAAGGGCGCTGCGGGCGACGACATGCGCGCAGCACGCTTGCGAGTGGGGCGTACGGGGGCCAGGCGTCGTGGCCTCGTAGGTGGTCGACGGGCGGAGGCCGATGAGCTCCGGCAAAGAGCGGCGTCGACGAGGCATGCGCGGCGTTGGACGTCGTTTCATATACACGAGGACTTCCGACGACGTAAGCCGGTAGGCGTCAGATATAAATCTAAAGTTCGATGGGTCTTCTCTTATGTACGTCGTCAGATTTTTTGCCATTTTATGTTTTGACTCTAAAGACGTTGCATGAGCAAGGGAAGGTGTTTGGTTATAAGGTTAAGGATATGTTCTGATCATAAAAAATTTGCATGTGTGATTTAGCCATTCCCATTTTATTAGGGATTGTGAACTGAAAAAAATAAAGCCAGACTTTTGTTTGCATCTATGTTACTTGTTCTGCGAATACCATGTTCATGTAACCAATCAATCAGTACGGAAACCATGAATACTTTATACTTTCGCGCATAGAACACACTTCCAAAAGGAAAACACATCATCATCATCATCCGTATATATGTTTCGATATGCATGCAGATTACAATCTAGTCGATATTGGCAGCATCACACCACAGCGAGTAGCTCGTAGCCTGGCGCCGGCCGTGATCGGCGGCACAACGACAAGAGCCCGCGAAGCCTCCTCCAGCTCCCGTGGCAAATGGAGTCGCGGTACGCCGTCACGTCCTTCTCCAGCCACTCACGAGTTCCGGCGTCCGCGGCGAAGGCGTCGAGGGCGCTCAAGAGCACGGCGTTGGCGCGATCGGGGCACCCCAGCCGCAGCTCCGCCTTGGCGTACTTGGCGTGCACAGCCGGGTCGCGCGGACACGTCGCCACGGCGCGCTCCGCGACGCACCGCACCCTGGCGGCGGTCCCGTGGCGGAGTTCGAAGTCAATGTAGTGGCACCAGAAGCCGCCCTCGTCCTGGCTCGGCCGCCTCGACTCCTCGTTGTCCCCGTTCTTGAAGGCGCTGCGAAGGTACCAGATGTGCCACCCTTCGAAGAGCTCCCGGACGCTGCTGGCGTCGGTGCCGGCCTCCAGCTCTATGCCGATCCAGGCGCGGTAGATGGCGGGGTGGTGCACGTTGCTGCAGACGAGCGCGTCGCCAAGGAGCGTGCGCGCCTCCTCTAGGCCGCCGTCGCGGTCGCTGCGGAACGTCTCGAGCGCCAGCTTGCACCGCCCCACAGCGAGGCTGCGGCCGGGGGTGGTGGCGTCCAGCATCGCGCGGGCGCGCCGCCGCCGCTCGGCCGCGTCGTCCACCCGTTCGGTCCCTGCCACAGCCGCCATCTCGGCGAGATGGATACAGCTGGATCGCCGCGCGGAACGGAAGCGGAAGGAGTTGCGGATGGGTGCTCACCAGCGTGCGTGTATGCGGGGGCGATCGGTTTATATATACCGAGTGCTGACTGCAGTCATTGATTCTGTTGCGGAATCGATCGAGGTCCGATGATGCGTGAGCGCAGCGCTTACGTTATCCCTGTGCGTCAGCACAGTTCCGCGCAACGCAACTCGCGCCGGCCTATGCCCTATGGCACCAGAAGGTGATCACTTATCCATAAATAATATGACCTCTATTTTATTTTTAAATAAAACACGAAAAATAAAAAAGGACTATAAGGTAAAGATTGACACGTTAAAATGTAACGCATAAAAATTGTGTACACAGGGAGTCTACCAAGCCATCGGCTAAAATCGGTTAGGTCCGGTCTAACTACCTTCAGCAGCTTATATATCTCTATACTCATATTCAAAATCTACTCTACGAATATATAATGTAAAAATAGTGTCTTAAGTTAGGGATGAAAACAGAACGGATACAACCGGATACAAGGTCATCCCGTATCGTCCTACCCTAATGTATTTCTCTCGAATACGGGACCGGATATGGGTAGTTAAGATTCGAGACGGATAAAGGACGAGATCGGATAATAATCCAGACGGGTAAGAAACGGATAACGGATACTACTCGGGTAGGTACAGGATAATTGTCGAGTAGTTCGTCCGATGATATTAATTGTCGAACCATCGAACAAACACATAAGTTAAGCAATACATAATCATGTATATGATAGATCAAATGTAAGAAAGGAAACCGATAAAATTGACATCATGCAGTTTAAAGTTACTTATCACAAGGACATTTGTAGAACCGACACCATAATATGTAAAATTCATAAAATATTCTAGTTTCACTTAAAAATTGCAAATAAGTTACAAAAACTAATAAACATTTTATATGAAGATAACTTAAGTCCTCATATAAAAATGATAAAGTAAAGTACTGATTATATTGAAACTTGGATACTTACACTGATTTCACATGTAACTCATACAAATAAGTGAAAGTAAAATAGAAGAAACGCGGACATCTTATAGATCTTATGATCCAAACATTTTTTATTGTTATATATGGACATATATTGTGTCTCCGTAAAATTTTACGATTTTTGGGCTATTTATGTATTATTAATTTCTTGTCATAGAAAATCATCAAAATACATTAAATCCTTAAAATATTGTAGTGACGACAAAAAAATACAAATAAGTTACCAATACTAATAAATAGTCTATAAAAAGATAACCTTAAGTTCCTACGTGGAGATAACCTTAACCCCCACATAAAAAATGATAAAGTCTATTAATTTAATAAATTTGTACATTATAGATATGTTTAAACAAAAAATTGATGTATTATAAAATTATCGATCTCTTCAAGCTCTACAATTTTCATATAAACTTTATCTTCATCCGATTTCATATGTAAAAGTTATGATTTTATTACTATATTATGCAGAAAAAGAAAAAATGCGTACCCGAATTCTGGGTACCCGTATCCGACACGAATATCCGGGTATTTTCCGGGTAGTCCTCGCTCCGTATCCGACCCGAATCCGAAGCTACAGTATCCGGGTATTACCCGTATCCGCCCCGAATATAAAACTACCCGAATCCGTATCCGAAAAAACGGGTATTTGCACTACCCGTATCCGGTACCCGTCAGGTAAACCCGACCCCGTTTTCACCCCTATCTTAAGTAAACTATTTATAAACTGTTGGACACAGTTTAAAATCTGTATAATCAGTTTCCATAAAATGTAGCAAGTTGATTTTAGCTTGATTTCGTATGGATTCGTTTTCTAATCGTTAATTGTTTTTATATAAAAATTTGAAGAAAGTGTTTTAGAGTTATTTTTTATTGGATAAACCTTCACTATCGGGATCCGGCTATGCGCGTGTCAAATGATTTGCCGAGTAGTTTCATGCCGAGTGCCAAACAAAAAAAGCGCTCGGCAAAAAAAACACTCGGTAAAGAGTTTTTTGCCTAGTATTTTTTTGACGCTTAGCAAAGAGTTATTCGCTAAGTGTTTTTTTCAAAACTGGGCAAAGAGCTTCTTTACAGAGTGTTTTTTACTAAGCAAAAGGCTTTTTTGCCAACTGTATTTTTACACTAGACAAAGACAATTTTCAAATCTTATTTTTGAAGCTGTAAATTTATTCAAATGAAAAGGTTTTCATACAAAGTTGTGTAACTTATCAAGATGTACAATTTGTTTTTTGGTCATTTCTTCATATTATAAAGAAAAAGTAATTTTGTTCATGAAACTTATGTTACGCATCCAGGGAGGAACATGGAGGAACACCGCATGGATCACATGCAAGGAGGTGGGAAACAATTTTCGTTTGTAGATCTTTCTAAAGTATGTGAGGGCATTGAACACTAAACATAATGTATCCCTAGCAGAGTTGGATACACTACAAGAGTTGGATACACTACAGAGACATAATACCGGCTTGAGAGCACACATAAGAGTTGCAGACCCTATCCTACTAGAGTTTATGTTTGATACTACCAAGTTACCACGACGAAGGATGTCCTAGCATAACGATCCAGAAGCAAGAACTGAAAGTCGCCTAGAGGGGGGTGAATAGGGCGAAACTGAAAATCACAAAAATAATCACAACTACAAGCCGGGTTAGCGTTAGAAATATAGTGGAGTCCGCGAGAGAGGGTGCAAAACAAATCGCAAGCGAATAATGAAGTGAGACACGCGGATTTGTTTTACCGAGGTTCGGTTCTCTCAAACCTACTCCCCGTTGAGGAGGCCACAAAGGTCGGGTCTCTTTCAACCCTTCCCTCTCTCAAACGGTCCCTCGGACCGAGTGAGCTTCTCTTTCTCAAATCACTTGGGAATCAAACTTCCCGCAAGGACCACCACACAATTGGTGTCTCTTGCCTCAATTACAAGTGAGTGTTTGATCACAAGAAAGAAAGCCAAAGAAAAAGAAGCGATCCAAACGCAAGAGCTCAAATGAACACTACAAATCACTCTCTCTAGTCACTAGGGCTTTGTGTGGAGTTGGGAGAGGATTTGATCTCTTTTGGTGTGCTTTGCAATGAATGCTAGCTCTTGTATAGTGGTTGGAAGTTGGAAAACTTGGATGCAATGAATGGTGGGGTGGTTGGGGTAATTATAGCCCCAACCACCAAACTTGACCGTTGGTGGAGGCTGTCTGTCGATGGCGCACCGGACAGTCCGGTGCACACCGGACATGTCCGGTGCCCCCGCCACGTCATCAATGCCGTTGGATTCTGACCGTTGGAGCTTCTGACTTCTGGGCCCGCCTAGATGTCCGGTGCACACCGGACATCCCCTGTTCATTGTCCGGTGCGCCAGTATGGGCGCGCCTGACCTCTGCGCGCGCAGAGCGCGCATTAAATGCGCCGCAGGTAGCCATTGGCGCCGAAATAGCCGTTGGTCCGTGGTTACACCGGACAGTCCGGTGCACACCGGACATGTCCGGTGAATTATAGCGGAGCGGCTGCTGCGCAAACCCGAGGCTGGCGAGTTGAGGAGGCCGCGCTTCCATGGAGCACCGGACACTGTCCGGTGTACACCGGACAGTCCGGTGAATTATAGCGAAGCGGCCTGAGAAATTCCCGAAGGTGACGAGTTCGAGTTAGAGTCCTCTGGTGGCGCACCGGACACTGTCCGGTGTACACCGGACAGTCCGGCGCCTCCAGACCAGAGGTGCCTTCGGTTGCCTCTTTGCTCCTTTGTTGAATCCAAAACTTGATCTTTTTATTGGCTGAGTGTGAATCTTTTGCACCTGTATAACTTATACACTAGAGCAAACTAGTTAGTCCAATATTTGTGTTGGGCAATTCAACCACCAAAATTATTTAGGGACTAGGTGTAAGCCTAATTCCCTTTCAATCTCCCCCTTTTTGGTGATTGATGCCAACACAAACCAAAGCAAATCTAGAAGTGCATAATTGAACTAGTTTGCATAATGTAAGTGCAAAGGTTGCTTGGAATTGAGCCAATATAAATTCTTACATGATGCGCATGGATTGTTTTCTTTGTTTTTGACATATTGGACCATATTTGCACCAAGAGTTTTGTTTTTGTAAATTCTTTTGTAAATTCTTTTCAAAGTCCTTTTGCAAGATAGTCAAATGAATAAGATTTTTCAAAGCTTTTTCAAGTTTGAAATTTTCTTCCCTCGTTTCAAATGCTTTTTCCTTTGACTAAACAAAACTCCCCCTCAAATAAAGTCTCCTCTTAGGTTCAAGAGGGTTTTAAGACATCAATTTTGAAAATACTACTTGCTCCCCCTTTAAAACACAAAGAGATACCAATTTGAAATTTTCCAATTGACAATCATTAATTTTTTAAAAATAGGGTGGTGGTGCGGTCCTTTTGCTTTGGGCCAATACTTTCTCCCTCTTTGGCATGAATCGCCAAAAACGGATACTAAGAATGAAATATAGGCCCTTTTGAAGTACTTTCTCCTCCTTTGGTCATAAAATAAATGAGTGAAGATTATACCAAAGATGGAGAGTGATGCGGAGCGACGGCGAAGGATGAGTAGTAGAGTGGAGTGGAAGCCTTGTCTTCGCCGAAGACTCCAATTCCCTTTCAATATACCTATGACTTGGTTTGGAATACACTTGAAAACACATTAGTCATAGCATACAAAAGAGACATGATCAAAGGTATTATTATGAGCTATGTGTGCAAGATTAGCAAAAGAAATTCCTAGAATCAAGAACATTAAGCTCATGCCTAAGTCTGGTAAAAGATTGTTCATCAAGTGGCTTGGTAAAGATATCGGCTAATTGATCTTTAGTGTTAATGTATGAAATCTCGATATCCCCCTTTTGTTGGTGATCCCGAAGAAAATGATACCGAATGGCTATGTGTTTAGTGCGGCTATGCTCAACGGGATTATCCGTCATGCGGATTGCACTCTCATTATCACATAGAAGAGGAACTTTGGTTAATTTGTAACCGTAGTCCCGCAGGGTTTGCCTCATCCAAAGCAATTGCGCGCAACAATGGCCTGCGGCAATATACTCGGCTTCGGCGGTGGAAAGAGCGACCGAATTTTGCTTCTTTGAAGCCCATGACACCAAGGATCTTCCCAAGAACTGGCAAGTCCCCGATGTGCTCTTCCTATTAATCTTACACCCCGCCCAATCGGCATCCGAATAACCAATCAAATCAAAAGTGGATCCCCGAGGGTACCAAAGCCCAAACTTAGGAGTATAAGCCAAATATCTCAAGATTCGTTTTACGGCCGTAAGGTGTGATTCCTTAGGGTCGGCTTGGAATCTTGCACACATGCATACGGAAAGCATAATGTCCGGTCGAGATGCACATAAATAAAGCAATGAACCAATCATCGACCGGTATACCTTTTGATCCACGGACTTACCTCCCGTGTCGAGGTCGAGATGCCCATTTGTTCCCATGGGAGTCTTGATGGGCTTGGCATCCTTCATTCCAAACTCGCTTAGAATGTCTTGAGTATACTTTGTTTGGCAAATGAATGTGCCCTCTTGGAGTTGTTTGACTTGAAATCCTAGAAAATACTTCAACTCCCCCATCATAGACATCTCGAATTTCTGTGTCATGATCCTACTAAATTCTTCACATGTAGATTTGTTAGTAGACCCAAATATAATATCATCAACATAAATTTGGCATACAAACAAATCATTATCAAGTGTTTTGGTGAATAAAGTAGGATCGGCTTTGCCGACTTTGAAGCCATTTGCAATAAGGAAATCTCTAAGGCATTCATACCATGCTCTTGGGGCTTGCTTGAGCCCATAAAGCGCCTTAGAGAGCCTATAGACATGGTTAGGGTACTCACTGTCTTCAAAGCCGGGAGGTTGCTCAACATAGACCTCCTCCTTGATTGGTCCATTGAGGAAGGCACTCTTCACGTCCATTTGATAAAGCTTGAAGCCATGGTAAGTAGCATAGGCCAATAATATGCGAATTGATTCAAGCCTAGCTACGGGTGCATAGGTTTCACCAAAATCCAAACCTTCGACTTGTGAATACCCCTTGGCCACGAGTCGAGCTTTGTTCCTTGTCACCACACCATGCTCGTCTTGCTTGTTGCGGAAGACCCACTTGGTTCCTACAACATTTTGATTAGGACGTGGAACTAAGTGCCATACCTCATTCCTTGTGAAATTGTTGAGCTCCTCTTGCATCGCCATCACCCAATCCGAATCTTGAAGTGCTTCCTCTACCCTGTGTGGCTCAATAGAGGAAACAAAAGAGTAATGTTCACAAAAATGTGCAACACGAGATCGAGTAGTTACCCCCTTATGAATGTCGCCGAGGATGGTGTCGACGGGGTGATCTCGTTGTATTGCTTGGTGGACTCTTGGGTGTGGCGGCCTTGGTTGTTCATCCTCCTTGTCTTCATCATTTGCATCTCCCCCTTGATCGTTGCCGTCATTTTGAGGTGGCTCATCTTCTTGATCTTCTTGTTCAACATCTTGAGCCTCATCCTCAATTTGAGTTGGTGGAGATGCTTGCATGGAGGAGGATGGTTGATCTTGTGTATGTGGAGGCTCTTCGGATTCCTTAGGACACACATCCCCAATGGACATGTTCCTTAGCGCTATGCATGGAGCCTGTTCTTCACCTATCTCATCAAGATCAACTTGCTCTACTTGAGAGCCGTTAGTCTCATCAAACACAACGTCACAAGAAACTTCAACAAGTCCTGAGGACTTGTTAAAGACTCTATATGCCCTTGTGTTTGAGTCATATCCTAGTAAAAAGCCTTCTACAGTTTTAGGAGCAAATTTAGACTTTCTACCTCTTTTAACAAGTATAAAACATTTGCTACCAAAAACTCTAAAATATGAAATATTTGGCTTTTTACCGGTTAGGAGTTCATAGGATGTCTTCTTGAGGATTCGGTGAAGATATAACCGGTTGATGGCGTAGCAAGCGGTGTTGACCGCTTCGGCCCAAAACCGATCCGGTGTCTTGTACTCATCAAGCATGGTTCTTGCCATGTCCAATAGAGTTCGATTCTTCCTTTCCACTACACCATTTTGTTGTGGAGTGTAGGGAGAAGAGAACTCATGCTTGATGCCCTCCTCCTCAAGGAAGCCTTCAATTTGAGAGTTCTTGAACTCCGTCCCATTGTCGCTTCTAATTTTCTTGATCCTCAAGCCGAACTCATTTTGAGCCCATCTCAAGAATCCCTTTAAGGTCTCTTGGGTATGAGATTTGTCCTGCAAAAAGAACACCCAAGTGAAGCGAGAATAATCATCCACAATAACTAGACAGTACTTACTCCCGCCGATGCTTATGTAAGCGATCGGGCCGAATAGGTCCATGTGTAGGAGCTCCAGTGGCCTGTCACTAGTCATGATGTTCTTGTGTGGATGATGAGTGCCAACTTGCTTCCCGGCTTGGCATGCGCTACAAATCCTGTCTTTCTCAAAATGAACATTGGTTAGTCCTAAAATGTGTTCTCCCTTTAGAAGCTTGTGAAGATTCTTCATTCCAACATGGGCTAGTCGGCGGTGCCAGAGCCAACCCAAGTTAGTCTTAGCAACCAGGCAGGTGTCGAGTTCAGCTCTATCAAAATCTACTAAGTATAGCTGACCCTCTAACACTCCCTTGAATGCTATTGAATCATCACTTCTTCTAAAGATAGTAACACCTATATCAGTAAATAGACAGTTGTAGCCCATTTGACATAATTGGGATACGGAAAGCAAATTGTAATCTAGAGAATCTACAAGAAAAACATTGGAAATAGTATGGTCAGGTGATATAGCAATTTTACCCAATCCTTTGACCAAACCTTGATTTCCATCCCCGAATGTGATAGCTCGTTGGGGATCTTGGTTTTTCTCATATGAGGAGAACATCTTTTTCTCCCCTGTCATGTGGTTTGTGCACCCGCTGTCGAGTATCCAACTTGAGCCCCGGATGCATAAACCTACAAAACAATTTTAGTTCTTGACTTTAGGTACCCAAACGGTTTTGGGTCCTTTGGCATTAGAAACAAGAACTTTGGGTACCCAAACACAAGTCTTGGAGCCCTTGTGTTTGCCCCCAACAATCTTGGCAACTACTTTGCCGGATTTGCTAGTAAGCACATAAGAAGCATCAAAAGTTTTAAATGAGATAGCATGATCATTTGATGCATTAGGAGTTTTCTTTCTAGGCAACTTGGCACGGGTTGGTTGCCTAGAACTAGATGTCTCACCCTTATACATGAAAGCATGGTTAGGGCCAGAGTGAGACTTCCTAGAATGAGTTCTCCTAATTTTGCTCTCAGGATAGCCGGCAGGGTACAAAATGTAACCCTCGTTATCCTGAGGCAAGGGAGCCTTGCCCTTAACAAAGTTAGATAAATTCTTTGGAGGGGCATTAAGTTTGACATTGTCTCCCCTTTGGAAGCCAATGCCATCCTTGATGCCAGGGCGTCTCCCATTATAGAGCATACTTCTAGCAAATTTAAACTTTTCATTTTCTAAGTTATGCTCGGCAATTTTAGCATCTAATAATGCTATATGATCATTTTGTTGTTTAATTAAAGCCATGTGATCATGAATAGCATTGATATCAACATCTCTACATCTAGTACAAATAGAAACATGCTCAACATTAGATGTAGAGGGTTTGCAAGATTTTAATTCAATAACCTTAGCATGTAGTAAATCATTTTTAGTTCTAAGGTCGGAAATAGTGGTATTGCAAACATCAAAATCTTTAGCCTTAGCAAGCAATTTTTCATTCTCAATCTTAAGGCTAGCAAGAGAAACATTTAACTCATCAATCCTAGCAAGCAAATCAACATTATCATTTCTAGGATAGGAAGTTGAATCAATACAAACATGAGAATCAACCTTAGCAATTAATTTAGCATTTTCATTTCTAAGGTTGGCAATAGTGTCATGGCATGTGCTTAGCTCACTAGATAATTTGTCACATTTTTCTACCTCTAGAGCATAAGCATTCTTAACCTTAACATGTTTCTTATTTTCCTTGATTAGGAAGTCCTCTTGGGAGTCCAAGAGATCATCCTTTTCATGGATGGCACTAATTAGCTCATTCAATTTTTCCTTTTGTTCCATGTTAAGGTTAGCAAAAAGAACGCGCAAGTTATCCTCCTCATTTTTATCATTATCCTCATCACTAGATGTTTCATATTTAGTGGAGGACCTTGATTTTACCTTCTTTTTGCCGTCCTTTGCCATGAGGCACTTGTGGCCGACGTTGGGGAAGAGGAGTCCCTTGGTGACGGCGATGTTGGCGGCGTCCTCGTCGGAGGAGGACTCGGTGGAGCTCTCGTCGGAGTCCCATTCCCGGCAAACATGGGCATCGCCGCCCTTCTTCTTGTAATACTTCTTCTTTTCTCTCCTCTTTCCCTTCTTGTCGTCGCCCCTGTCACTGGACATAGGACATTTTGCAATAAAATGACCGGGCTTACCACACTTGTAGCAAACCTTCTTGGAACGGGATTTGTAGTCCTTCCCCTTCCGTTGCTTGAGGATTTGCCGAAAGCTTTTGATGATTAAGGCCATCTCCTCATTGTCGAGCTTGGAGGCGTCAATTGGTTGTCTACTTGGTGTAGACTCTTCCTTCTTCTCCTCTGTTGCCTTGAAGGCCACCGGTTGCGCCTCGGATGTGGAAGGTTCATCAAGCTCGTTGATCTTCTTTGAGCCCTTAATCATGCATTCAAAACTCACAAAATTCCCGATAACTTCCTCGGGGGTCATTAGTGGATATCTAGGATTACCACGAATTAATTGAACTTGAGTGGGGTTAAGGAAAATAAGAGCTCTTAAAATAACCTTAACCACCTCGTGGTCATCCCACTTTTTGCTCCCGAGGTTGCGCACTTGGTTCACCAAGGTTTTGAGCCGATTGTACATATCTTGTGGCTCCTCCCCTTGGCGAAGACGGAAGCGACCGAGCTCCCCCTCGATCGTTTCCCGCTTGGTGATCTTGGTGAGTTCATCACCCTCGTGCGCCGTCTTGAGTAGGTCCCAAATCTCCTTTGCGTTCTTCAACCCTTGCACTTTGTTGTATTCCTCCTTGCTTAGAGAGGCAAGGAGAATGGTTGCGGCTTGGGAGTTGAAGTGCTCGATTTGGGCCACTTCGTCCGTGTCATAATCCTCATCCCCTATTGATGGTACCTGTGCTCCAAACTCAACAACATTCCATATACTTTTGTGGAGTGAGGTTAGATGAAATTTCATTAAATCACTCCACCTAGCATAATCTTCGCCGTCAAAAGTTGGCGGTTTGCCTAATGGAACGGAAAGTAATGGAGTATGTTTAGATGTGCGAGGATAGTGTAAGGGGATCTTACTAAACTTCTTGCGCTCTTGGCGCTTAGAAGTTACGGACGGTGCATCGGAGTCGGAGGTGGATGTTGATGAAGTGTCGGTCTCGTAGTAGACCACCTTCCTCATCCTCTTGTGCTTGTCCCCACTCCGATGCGGCTTGTGAGAAGAAGATTTTTCCTTCTTCTCCTTGTGGTGAGAAGAGGAAGATCTTTTCTCCTTCCGCTTGGAGGAGTTCTTCTTCTTCTCCCTTCTCTTGGTGCGGGACTCTTCCGATGAAGTGCTCCCTTGGCTTGTAGTGGGCTTGTCGCCGGTCTCCATCTCCCTCTTGGTGTGATCTCCCGACATCACTTCGAGCGGTTAGGCTCTAATGAAGCACCGGGCTCTGATACCAATTGAAAGTCGCCTAGAGGGGGGGTGAATAGGGCGAAACTGAAAATCACAAAAATAATCACAACTACAAGCCGGGTTAGCGTTAGAAATATAGTGGAGTCCGCGAGAGAGGGTGCAAAACAAATCGCAAGCGAATAATGAAGTGAGACACGCGGATTTGTTTTACCGAGGTTCGGTTCTCTCAAACCTACTCCCCGTTGAGGAGGCCACAAAGGCCGGGTCTCTTTCAACCCTTCCCTCTCTCAAACGGTCCCTCGGACCGAGTGAGCTTCTCTTTCTCAAATCACTTGGGAATCAAACTTCCCGCAAGGACCACCACACAATTGGTGTCTCTTGCCTCAATTACAAGTGAGTGTTTGATCACAAGAAAGAAAGCCAAAGAAAAAGAAGCGATCCAAACGCAAGAGCTCAAATGAACACTACAAATCACTCTCTCTAGTCACTAGGGCTTTGTGTGGAGTTGGGAGAGGATTTGATCTCTTTTGGTGTGCTTTGCAATGAATGCTAGCTCTTGTATAGTGGTTGGAAGTTGGAAAACTTGGATGCAATGAATGGTGGGGTGGTTGGGGTATTTATAGCCCCAACCACCAAACTTGACCGTTGGTGGAGGCTGTCTGTCGATGGCGCACCGGACAGTCCGGTGCACACCGGACATGTCCGGTGCCCCCGCCACGTCATCAATGCCGTTGGATTCTGACCGTTGGAGCTTCTGACTTCTTGGCCCGCCTGGATGTCCGGTGCACACCGGACATCCCCTGTTCATTGTCCGGTGCGCCAGTATGGGCGCGCCTGACCTCTGCGCGCGCAGAGCGCGCATTAAATGCGCCGCAGGTAGCCGTTGGCGCTGAAATAGCCGTTGGTCCGTGGTTACACCGGACAGTCCGGTGCACACCGGACATGTACGGTGAATTATAGCGGAGCGGCTGCTGCGCGAACCCGAGGCTGGCGAGTTGAGGAGGCCGCGCTTCCATGGAGCACCGGACACTGTCCGGTGTACACCGGACAGTCCGGTGAATTATAGCGAAGCGGCCTGAGAAATTCCCGAAGGTGACGAGTTCGAGTTGGAGTCCTCTGGTGGCGCACCGGACACTGTCCGGTGTACACCGGACAGTCCGGTGCCTCCAGACCAGAGGTGCCTTCGGTTGCCTCTTTGCTCCTTTGTTGAATCCAAAACTTGATCTTTTTATTGGCTGAGTGTGAATCTTTTGCACCTGTATAACTTATATACTAGAGCAAACTAGTTAGTCCAATATTTGTGTTGGGCAATTCAACCACCAAAATTATTTAGGGACTAGGTGTAAGCCTAATTCCCTTTCAAGAACCTATATCAAGACCACGATGCTCTCCAATAGGCTATACTATAGATTTCCCTTCAAACAATCATGTAGAGAGTTATGTAAGAGTTATATTGTTCAAGTGTGAACATGTTCTTGTTATTGTGATTATGTTTGAGTTGGTTCTTTGTGACGATTCTGATCAAGTTATGGGCTAATGCTACAACCAAGTCATTAATGATATGTTATATTAATATAATGAAGTTAAATATATTAGTTGGGAATAAAAGCCTTTTGGCCCTTATCTCTCTCTCTATGTTATCATTATCCTGGGAAATGATAAGGATATAGAACCCAATGAAGTGACTTGGATTATACAAATGAATTATGGAGGATGTGAACGTGGATTTGGCCATGGCAACCCTTTGCCAGATGAACCTGTTCCAAACCCGCCACCCAATCCACCATAGTTCACCTTGGAGCAGCCGATTCAAAACTAGACAAAGGTCATGAACAACCTTGGTCAAATAGTTGCAGCTCTCCATTAGGAACAACAAAACTCAAAACATTCACCACCTTGCGACATGCATGGTGATTTTTAGAAGAAAACCACATATGTTCACTCACTCTGCTAACCCGATGGGTATGTATGATTGGTTGCACGCAGTGGAATGTGGCCTAAACACCTCCTAGTGTACTGACCGAGAGAAGGTGCTTTATAGATCCCACCAGCTTAGGGTACCGAGAGTGGTTGGAAAAGCTTATTTTTATGCCCATGCCAACCAGACACCATGACTTGGCAAGAAATCAAGGACAACTTTAGAACACACCATGTGCCTATTGGATGATAATTCTTAAAAGGGAAGAATTCATGAGGTTAAGATAGGGATCATTGTATGTTAGTGAGTATCATGACAAGTTCATCCAGTTGTCGTGTTATACCCCAACCAAAGTGGATTTAGATGACAAGAAGTAGTAGCTATTGCTAAAGGGTTGGTAGACCCTCTGTAATACCAGCTGATGAACCACACTTTTGCCAACTTCCAACAACTGGTGGATAATGTACTTCTCGTGGAGAATAAATGCCGCAAAATGGAGGAAAGGAAGTGCAAATTCAATGTGTTTTCTATGAGTAACCCTAGCCACCATTGCCTAACAAGACTGTAAGAAATGGTGACGTCTAAAAGGGGGTGAATTAGGACTTCTAAAAACTTCTTTCTAAACTAGGCCACAAATAAATCTCTATAACAAAACCTATGCAAATAAACAAACTAGAATGTGTACATTAGATTTTGTGTATGCGTTGCTATCTCTACCGCAAAAAGAGTTATGCAACCTAAGTTCCAATCCTATATATTCTACACTAAGAATATTAAAGATTGCAACTTACGTAGAGAGAGTAAATGTGGAAGATTGAAGAGCTAGTAGAGAAAGCAAACTCTCGTGGATGACGCTGGTATTTTACCGAGGTATCCAGAACCACGCATGATCCTGACTAATCCTCATTGTGCCCCTACACAAAGGGTAGCCCACGCGAGGGCCAAGCACCATGGTCGATTACCTCCATAGAGAGCCACGGGCCTTCTCCACACGTGAGTGGTGCTTCGCTTCCGGCTCCCCTCGGATGCTCCCCGTCGTCTCCACTATCGAGCTTCTGGCCGAAACACCGCGGGCCTCGTTCCCTCCGGTACACGATGGCCGCTGTGACACAAACTCGGTTGTCACAGTCTCACAAGACTCTCGCCCCACTTGGTACAATTTCAATGGCTCACACCAGAGCCGATGGGTTATGTGGGGTTTTCTAAACTCACTCAACTAACTAGGATTCACTTAGAGCAAGCGCGTAAGCGGTCTAACTAACCTAAGCACTTCATAAAGCACCTACGCTAATCACTGAGTGATTCTATTAAGCACTTGGGTGTTTGAGCACATGGAAATGTCTATAGCATGTGTCTGTATGTTGCTTAGGCTCCCACACCTTCAAAGGACTAGTTGGGGGAAGTATATATAGGCCCCAACTCGAAACTAGCCATTGGAGAAAAGCTGCTGCTTCTCTTTGGCAAACCGGACAGTCTGGTGGTGGGCACCAGATAGTCCGGTGCCCTGTCCCATGCTCCACTAGCCGTTGGATCCAACCGTTGCAGTTAGCCATTGCCGCGTGTTATCTGTCACACCCGAATTTAAGGGACAAAGTCGGGTGCATCTCATATATGCGCCAAAGAAGACAACACATATAATAACAGAGTGTATAGAGATAAATGTCATAGTATCATCAGAGTACTTATTACATAGCGGAAGTCTTACAAAATAAAAGATAAATATAAAATGAACTAAAGTCCATCCTTGGCGCCATAAAGTCAACTGGGAGACGCCACCTAGATCAAATCGAACTCCTCGTTGTGTGGCTCCTCTTGAACCACATGTTCTTCTCCTGTAGGGGGGGGGGGGTTTGAGAGAGCAAGAGTGAGCTCACACATGATCATAGCTCAACAAGTTGTGGAGAAACCAGTGTGCATGAACTCATCAAAGGTGGGAGTTCATGTGATGTGTAAAGCTTATCAACAATAGGGGTTAAAGCTGAGCATTGCTTTTAATAAGTTGGTCAAATTTTATTAGCAGTTACTAAATGTAAGTATATACCAAACCGTAATAAAATAATAGAACAAAATTAATAACAAATCCCATGCAATGCAAATGACATATTGAATTTAGTTCCATAATTTAATTATGCAAGAGTCCTGAGCTGCTCTTGGCCGTGAGCTCGGCTAGTATACCAGTTTTACACTCTGCAGAGGTTGTACCCTGTACCCATAAGACGTGTACCCCATGTCGCCAGGGTTAGCCAGACCCTTAGACACTACCGAGGTGAATGGATAGAGATCCACTACAAGGCCTTTACAAAGTTCCACTAGCTTTCGAAAACCCGCTACAGTTTATGGGAAGAGCACTTGCAAGAATCCCTCGTCTGACCACCATCGCAGCAAAATCAACTCGAGAACCTCCCTGCATGCAACTCCCCTACTGCCCTTGGCCCTTTCAGGTAAGGTAGTCTTCCACTAGCTTTCCTAATTAGTTAGCCAAGGGCGTCCCATTCCACCCTTGTGGTGGCACGTGTTTCTCAAGTTAAGCTCCATGTTCCAATTAAAAATATAATGATCTTGACATGAACATAAATAAAATAATAGAATAATTGGAACATGAATATAATGAAGTATTAACCCAAAACCATATAAAGCAATATCAAACTACTCAAGTGATTCAGGGGTAAACAAGGTAATAAGATATTCAGACTAGGGTGGCCTATTGGGTCCCATCAAAATTAAACCTATGCATTGAATAAGTGATAATAAAGAACATTATTGGGTGAATAAAAGTGATCAAGGGCACAACTTGCCTGACACTTGAGAACCCAGGTACCAGGATGATTCTTCATATCCTCGTGGCCTCACGCTAGTCGTAGCAATACAAACAAACATGGTATAGACAAAATTAACATCACACCAAACATAAGAGTAAACTGCGTAGTAATGATCTACACGTCGCTACGGGATCGTGGGATCGAGAACTACTAAGATCGGAGTCATGGTTATCAAGTTATGAGGTGATTAAATGATTAACACCAGGTTCTATGTTTGTTTTATAATTCGAGAGAAAAGATAACCTAAAGTAGTAATTAATTCAACTTTAATCTAAATTATAAATTGATCATAGATAATCTTCTATTACATTGATAAGCAGATTAACAAAACTAACCAATATAAGTTAAATAACGATCTAATTATAAAAGAATGAGACATGGTATAATAAATGTTGTTATTGCATAGTAAATGTTTATATGAGACTAACGCAACTTGAACGGTCCAATTCAGAGTTAAAGTGGGAAGTTATGAATTTCCAAAGGTTTTATGCATTTAATACAAGATTAATTAGGAGATCAATTTTATTGTGGCTTTCATGTAAAAACAGTGGCACTAATTGATAAACAATAATATTATAAAATTATAGGAACTAGAATAAATTAATTTGGAGCTATAATTGATTTTCTATGAATTAAATAAGTTTCTAGAATTATTTTAACACTAAAAATCATTTTTCTAATTGAATTTCTGAATTTTCCTATGATTCCGGACTGCGCGCATAAAAATAGAGGAGTGCAGGGGTCTCGGTGTAAATTTTCCCAAGACACAGAGTGTCTCAGTCGAGGACGACAGGTTTATTCAGTAGTAACTTAGGGGCTCTTTTGTAAAGCTGTCGGCCGAAGGGTTATGATCTAATATGGGTCGTTTGATCTTAAATGGATGGCTCCGATTACGCCGGGACTCCACTGAACGGGTACGTAACTGTCACCGATGGATAAAGATCCAACGACGCAGATTTTATTAAGGCATGATCCGATCCAACCCATCGGATCGCCGATCAACGTCTCGGATCAAAAGAACGAAGGGGTACACATAACAATCTAATCTCGCCCGTACGTGATCGGATCAACGGTCACAAACCACTCGGCGAAACGTTATGTCACCATCTAATCCGGGCCCTACATCGCGGAGTCGACGGCCCGCGCGTCGCAGGCACTCTTCCCCCACACCGGTCAATACAGCGAGGTGGTGCGCGACGGCCAACAACGGTACCAACGCCGGCAAGCCGCACACCCCAGTCCAGACGCACCTAACCTAACACCAACAGGTGCAGGAGATTAAGGAGATCCATCCGAATTCAGCCGAGGATGACTTACAGGCGATTAAGCGATGCCAGTTCCAGTCCACGGAGAGGCGCGATCCGCAGCGGCCCTCCTACTCCGGTGAGCAATTCGCTTCGAGCCCGCCACAAACTCCCACGTCACCAACCGAAGCCCCAGGACCCTTTTCCTTAGCTCGATCGACGGCGCAACAACGAATTGTTCGCCCTCTCACCCTTTTCCCTTGGTTTCTCTCTCTTAATGCAATCTAGGCGGCACACACATGTTCTTGGTTAGGGTGGCCTGGGTTGTTCAGGGGCGTCGAGCACCTATTTGTACCCTGGACGACGCCCGAGTTCACGCCCAGGAGTTTTGCGGCGCTTGTTAGAGCCGGTCTAAGGATCTCGCGTGAATAGGTACGCCGCCTATGCCATACGCGGCGGTGGGAAGAACAACAATGGCTGTGGGCCCCATGTGCCAGAGGGTGAACTGTCCACGAGCAAGCGCTGGCGTAGAGACCGTCCTGTGGGCCCACGAAGCAGCGACAGGAGTTCCCCAGGCGCATGCATGTGCCGCTCTAGGCTGTGAGGACGAGTGACCGACAAGCTGGGTCTGCTTGTCAGCGCCTTCTCCAGAGCCGGGTCGCGCAACACAAATGGTGGGATGGTCCAAAAATGGTGTTCCCGGCCCAAGAAGCTATCCTCCTGTCTTTTCTTTTTCTTTATTCTTTTATTTTCCACTTTCCTTCCTTTCTTTCCAAATCCAAACTTAAATTCCAATTTAAATTCAAAGTTTATGGCAATTTTGTCTTCACATTAAATGTTCAATTTGAACATAATATGGGGAATAATTTATTTGTTTATAAACTTATTTTGTTTTGTATAGTACTTCTCTCTTTCTATATTAATTCCAATTTTCCTAGTTTGCACTTTTTTGGGTTAAATCCAAATTCTCAACCCATTATTATATTTTTATCTATGTTATTATTTTATTAAATGGACAAATAAAACTCCAATATGATGCATGGCTTTTCTCTTTGTATTTTAGTAAAGAATTATTCTCTTTTACTTAGGTTTAGTAACTTGTCTCAAAAGTAGATGGCAAATCACAAACGGAGATAAACTCTTCTATAAATCTTATAATTTGGGTATTACAAATCCTACCCCCGTTAACAGAAATCTCATCCTCGAGATTTGTAAGTAAAGAGTGTATAATCACATTGCCTCAGAACATATGCACAAATAAAATCTCAGCATGATGCATAATTTATTAGCAACACATAGGGTCAAATAGACCTTATTATTCCTCCTAAAATAGTATCATACCAACTAATAACTAAAGTATCATTTAGGTCTTACAAATAGTAGTATATATATATTTATGTAGCTTGGTGGAGCTGGTGGTGGTGGCGGAGGTAGTGGGCGTTGTTGTTGTCTTTCCAATCGTGCTTGCCTTATTTCTTGACGTATCTCCATCCGGTCCTGACGTATTTCCTGGCGTTCTTGCCTTATCTGATTTTGCATTTCGGTAACCATGTTTGCCATTTGTTGTATTACCATCATTTGGGTAGCAACCGCTTGATCGATTCCAACCAGTGGAGGATCTAGAGGATTCATTTCTTTTGAGGTGTTGCTCTCCTCCATAGTGCCACTAGAAACTAGCCATTGGGTTACTGTTCCCTGGTGCACCGGACAGTTCGGTGTGCCACTAGACAGTCCAGTGCTCTTAGCCAGATGGTTCACCAGTGGCAACACTTTCTTCATGTCTTGGACTTTGCTTGATACTTGTTGATCTTCACTTATGGTCTTTACAATGTCTTCTTTTGAGGTGTTGCTTCCTCAATGCCTTAGTCCAAGTCACTTTAGCATCCTGTGAACTACAAATACAAACACTAGCAAATACATTAGTCCACATATTATGTTGATTATCAAACACCAAAATCATTTGGTCAAATGGGTCGAGGTCCATTTTCCTTACAATGTCCCCCTTTTTGGTGATTGATGACAACACAACCAAAGCAAGCAAATATAAAAATATTTTGATGAAAATATGCAATCTACTTGTTAGGATGCATGAATGTCCCCATAATGTGAGATTATGGACTTAAGCCTCCCCTTACTCTATAATCCACAAACTTTCTAATTTTAAATTGGCTGGTGTTTGGTGTTTGATATATTTTGAATTGCTTTGGTCCCTAAAACTTCTCCCCTTTGGAATCAAACATTGAAAAGGAAGACATCAAAAGCATATAGGAAGCAATTAAAATACTTGCCCTAAAAGTGTGTTATCCCCCTTTGAAAGAATATGCTCTCCCCTTTGTATGAAAGAAGAAATACTCCTCTGTCGGAGATCCGCTACTTAGGAAAAGCACATGTGAAGAGAGAGGAAACAAGACACGATCGAATAGACAAACTCCCCCTATGCATAGGTAAAATATATATTTTAACAACTTATGCATTTATAGCAACATGGGAAGCATAAGATATGTGATATAGTCTAATCAAAAATCCAGAGCAGACATGTTAATGATACTAATAGTGGAACAAAACCACTTGTGGAAATTTTTGTAGATTTACAGTGTGTTGGAACCTGCCTTCCTAGGCAAGTTGATCCAACGGGAAAGCGGAAAGTGTGTTTGCAAAGTTTAGCACGGAATGCCAAAAGCTTCGTTTATCCGCCTGTGCCTGGGCACTGTACGGGGGTATTTATAGGTACTCGAGGGGCCGCCTGTCCCTGCCAAAGACGTTTAGACCCTCAAGTACCCGGTTTATCCCTAGAATTTTCCCACGGGGGGAGGTTATAGATAGTCATTACGGTAAACCTTATTACAGACACGACCCTTATCACACTTGTCCTCGCAGGGCCCATCACTATGGGCCGAGTCACATATGGGCCTCCCCCGGTGGTGAGGGAGCGGGTGGTCCGTAGACGTCGGCAGGGCCTTCGTCTTGCAACACGAGAGCGAAGGGGGTCGCGTAGGCCTCCGTCCGATCGGCGCCCTTGGCTTGCTCTGGTGCGTTGTGGATTTAGCCTTCATCTGTGCAATGAGAGGACGAAGTTAGAGTGCGAAGGGTGGTGTGTTTGCCTTCGCCCCAACATTTGCCCTTCGAGGGACCAGTTCGACTGTCAGCTAGTGCTGAAGACCGCCGTTAGATGGTGAAGACGCTGCCCTCGCTCGAAGTGGTCCCGTGGGGGTTTTTGAAATGTGACCATTGATGGACGTGTTACTGTTGGACTGCATGTTTCCTGAGGCGTCGTGTCGCGCCTATAAAAAGCCGACCGCGGCCGAGCCTGTTTTCGGCTTTTGTTTGCGCAGTAGAAACCCTAGCATTTGTAAACTGCTTGCCTACCCTCCTTGCTCTCCTGCTTCGGAAATCTGGCCCGCATCAAGCAGACCGCGCGCCGCCGCCGACTGTACTTTGCAATGTCTTCTTCTTCGTCTGCTGCGAGTGCGTCGCCGACCGTGCCGTCGTCCGAGGAGACTTTGAGCGATTTGGCGGTGATGGAGTTGCAGCCTGGCCATACCATGGAGTTTGGTACTTCGAGGATTTCCTCGGTCCGCGTGCTGGAGATGCAGCGGCTTGGTTACTTTGGTGATGGCATCAGGCGGGCACCGGGTGTAGAGGAGATCCCCGAGCCTGAAGGTGAGTTGGTTGTTTTTGAGGCCTTTTTTGTCACCGGTCTTCGCCTCCCGGCACATCGATTCGTGGCGGAGGTGTTGCGAAGGTTCGAAGTGCAGGTCCACCAGTTGACGCCTAACGCCGTGGTTGCCCTGGCGAAGTATGTTTGGGCAGTTACTTCTTATGGCGGGCAGCCGTCTATGGAGGTCTTCGCCAAAAATTATTGCCTACATTGGCAAAAAGGGAAAATAGGAAATAAGATAGCACAATTTGGGTCGTGCACCTTCACGCCGAGGACTGGGAAGACTTCGGCTGAAGTCATGGAGATAGTCCCTTGTGCTAGGAACAAGTGGGACAACTGGTGGGATTTTTGGTTCTATGTGGCCCCTGGTGATGTCGAAGACCTACCTAGCCTCCCTCCGACCATTTTGTGCTCACACTGCTATGTGGCGTTCCCTCGATTCGAGGTGGCGGAGGAAGACAAGGATGATGGGGCCCTTCAACATGCTGCCCGCTTGAGTAGCGGGCGCGACTTGGTTGAGGAATTTATCGCCTATGGAGTGTGGCCTTTGGCACATGGCTGGGTACTGGGCGAAGTGTGCCCCCGTCTGATGCCAACCCTGGGAGACCAGTTGGTGCAAAGTCCTGCCTTTGTGGTGGATTTACGCGGCCGGAGCTCGACCGAATTTCAACGTGAAGTGGAGGCCGAGGCCACGAAAATTGTAGGAAAGTATGTGCCGAAGACGAAGACCCTGAGGAGTTGGGATATCCATGGTTCAAATGTTAGGTTGAACCACGTTTTTGAGTTGAACCGTTTGTCGTATGTCAGCTACCCGAGGGACGACGATGCCGATGCTGCTGTCCGCCGAGGAAAAAAGGTGGTGACGACGGCCGATGAGGGCCCTTCGCGGGGAACAGCGCCGAGCGCGGCCGCCAAGAATAGGAAATTAGGTACAACAGCTGAGGTGTCGAGGGCTTCCGGTCGTTTTGCTATGGATTTGTTGGAGAGCTGCGCGGTTCCCGAGGATACGATGTCTTCGCCCGAGCTCCGGGAATCTTCCGCGCGAATGCTGAAGGTTATGGGGGGTCGCTGGCCTATGAATGTTCTGATTCCCCGGGCGGCCGGTGAGGACATGTTTACATCTCGATTAGCTCGTGAGATGAAAATTTTCCCTTACGGACGGAATGTTGCTGCTGTTGTATCAGCAGTGATGGAGAAGGATCGTCAAGACGCGCCATGAAAACGCTGAGCGTTCTCCAGGGTTGGGGACCCGCGACGTGAAGTCAAAATGGCACGGGCGAGCGCGAAGCCTACCACCCCCGGCGGCAGCATGCTGCGCCCACTCAAGGGCGAAGGCCTCCCTCGCCACCACGCACTGCTGAGGCGGTGGTGGGTGGCTCCGAAGTCTCCATGGATATTTCCGTGGACGACAACCTTGTGGGCGGGGTCACGATGTTCGATGCCCACATAGGACAGGGACATGCTGGTGAGTTTTTTTAAGCGGAGTCTGAGTTTCTGATGTGACCGTGGTGCAGGAGCGAAGTCCGGGCAATTGGCTATTGTCTCAGCGTAGGTGGCGGCTGGCCTAGTGGTCGTGGCAACCAGGGCGAAGGGTCCTCGCAGGACCCATGGTCCAGGTTCTGCGCTAGCGGCGAAATTGCTTCAGCCGCCGCCGTGAAGGTCATGGCTGACTCAGTTGCGTAGCAGCTGAAACACGTGAGTAATCTTTGCCTCTTGAGTTTGTTTTTCTTCTATGGCTTCAAATTTGACAGTCTTTTGTGCTACGCGGCTGCCTTCGCCGAGCACATTGCGTCGGGGGCATTGACCTCGAAGTTTGCTGCCGAAAGGTGGCGGCTCGAGGGGAGGATTGAGTGCCTCCGAATGCAGCATACCGAAGCTGTGCGAGACAAGTCGGCCGCGGAAAACAAGAGCCGCAATTTGCTAGAAAAGCTGTCGACGGTGGAAGCTGAGAAAGAGGACCTCGGCCGCCGGCTTGCGGCAGAAAAGGAAGATGCGGACAAGGCCCGCGCAGAGGCCCAGGCTGCCCGTGCCGAGGCCAACCTTGCCCTCAAGCGCGCCACCGATGCGGAGTCGGGGCATAGGAGTCTGCGTGGCTATCTAGACAAAGCGGAGGCTTCCACCCGCACTGGGGTCGACCGAGCACACGCGTTGATCATGGACGCGTACCGACAGCTTGGTGCGCGTACCGCCCCCTTCGACACGTCCGGTGGGGAGGTGGACCTCCATTTCCTCGAATGGTTGCAGGAGGAGCTGGAGTTGCTCCCGTCCATCATGACGTGTCTCATGTCCTTTGCCTCGCTCATTACCTGTGAGGGGGCTGTGAATGCTTTGTCCCGTGAGGGATGCAGGCATTTCGATGTCTTTGACCGGGCGAACGAGGACTTCGATCGTGGAATCTTCCAGGTCGAAGACGAGGTGCTAAAGCGGTCCGCTAGGGCGCTTTATGATACGATGTGGGGCCCTCACGGCCGCGATACTGTCCGGGAGAGGTCTGACCGAGCGCTGGAGCAGGTGTGTGACGTTTTTTTATGTTTTGTGCTATTTCTGTAGATGAGGAACGATGAAGAAGTCGACGACTTCGGTGGCCTGGAAAGCTCAGTGACCCGGGCAGAAGATGCGAGGATGGGGGTT
This sequence comes from Zea luxurians, assembly GCA_029449295.1. NCBI lineage: Eukaryota > Viridiplantae > Streptophyta > Magnoliopsida > Poales > Poaceae > Zea > Zea luxurians. Next base: position 113,005,444 of record JAOPSE010000009.1, on the reverse strand, counting down.
GAAGTGCAACCGGCACCACTGGCCGGCCCTGGCGAGGACCCTGCAGCGGTCGCTGTGCTAGCTGACGAAGACACTCCAGCGGCAGCTGCGCTGGCTGAAGAAGACCCTGCAGCGTCGGCTGCTCCTTCGCAGGTGGCGGGGTCATGTTAGGGGCGTTAGGTTTTTGACTTTATTTTTTTGATACTGAAAGTCGGTTGTTGCACAGGTTCCGACATCTGGGCCTGCGCAAGCAACCCCTACTGATGATATTAATTTTGTGGCGGCTGCGAATGCAGTGCCTGTTAGTGAGAATTTGTCTGGTTCTGAAACTAGGTCTTGGTCATCTGACGGGGGTGAGTTTGGTAGCCCATTTTCGTGGACTGAGGAGTCTTCGAATGAGGATTTAGATTATTTTACTGTGTTGGATGTGGCCGCGGCGGAGTCCTTGCCACAGCCGGAAGTGCACGAAGCATCTGCTCCCCTGGCTGGGGCGATGACCGAAGAGCACCGCCGGTGAAAGGTGGTGTCGAAGCATAATGTTCACGAGATGTCGCGAAGTGGTAGGCGTCGACGGATGGGGATGGAACAATCCCGTCTTCGAGTAGATCGGGGTGGCCAACGAGATTTAGCTGTCCGCGACGTCCGGGACGTGTATTGGGGAGGGGGATCTGCGGAATCTGTTTGAGGGTGAGGAGTTGAGGATGATGTTGTTTAATTTTCATGAGGCAGGCCTTATCCCGAAGGCTGAGCCGATGTAGCATGTTTGCTGTCCTCGCTTTCGTGTTGCGGTAGTGAGTGAAAACGCTGCCGTCCCTCGGCTCGCAATAGAGAGGGAGGGCAACAAAATGCGATTTGTGTTATTTGTGCAATGTGGCCGGTGGCCCTTCGCTATTTGTATGTAAACTATGATGACATTGCTTGTTGTGAAATGAGATGGGGACTTCGCTTGCCACAACGATGTGTGGATGCTTATGACGCGTACCTGGTTGCGTCCTTTGGTGGTTTTTGTTTGACCGTGTCAGATAGCATAGACTTCGCACCGTTAAGGTGATCGTAATAGACTTTGTGCCATTAGGGTGATGTCACGTATTTGCATGTCCGGCTGCACCCTTAGGCGGCCTTTGCTCGGATGACTTATAGTAAAGACCTCGTATGATGCACTTCTTGTGCATATCCGGCTGCACCCTAGGGCGGCTTTTTATTTGCTCGGATCCATCTTTTAGTAAAGACTTCGTATCGTGCACTTGTTGTGCTTATTCGGCTGCACCCTTAGGCGGCTTTTGCTCGGATCTATCTTTTAGTAAAGACTTCGTATTGTGCACTTGTTGTGCTTATCCGGCTGCACCCTTAGGCGGCTTTTGCTCGGATTTGTCGCACGCGAGGGTAGTCTAGGCTACTTGTCGCGGTGACTGCGTGTACGTCGAATGTCGAAGGCTGTCGATGCGGTCTTTTTTGACACTTATGGTAACGATGCTTGCTGGAGTTTTTTGCGGGGGCTTTACGTTGATATATTACATGGTGCCGCCTCATTAATGTAATACTCAAGTTGTATACCAAGAGTAATAAAGAGAGTTCCTCATTTTGTGTGTTTCATTTGCATCATAAAAAGAGCACCTATGTAATTGAGAGTGACTAAATAAAACCAATAATACCAAAATAAAAGAAAATGCATCATGTGGAGTTTTATGTTTGTGCATTAAATAAAATAATAATAATAATAGGAATAATAAGATAATAAATGCTAGAAGTTAAAACAAATCCTAAATTAAAAATGAGGATTTTGAAAATGAGAAGGAGAAAGTATATAAAATATAAAACAAATTTCATAAATGTTCCAAATTAGTACTTCCTAAGTTCACAATAAAATTCGAGGACAAACTCTGCACAAGGTTTGAATTTAAAAATTTGAATTCAAATTTGGGTATGAAAATAGAAAGAAAGAAAACAGAAAAATAAAAAGAAAAGAAGAAAACCTTACCTGGGCCGCCAGCTGGCAATTCAGCCCACTCGGCCTTACCCTCCGCGCAGCCCACACTCACCCTCGGCGCCGACATGGTGGACCCACAGGTCAGTCGCGCCAGCGCATACCGCTTCTCCTCCCTTCACTGCGCTGTGGGGCCGATCCGTCAGCCGCGCGCGCGCGTGATGGGTTCGCTGTCGCGCGGGCCCGTGTTGTCATCACCTAGCTCCGCGCGGACACCGCGCGATTCAACGATCTCCGCCGTCCTCGCCGTAGGAATCGGCCGTAGTGGCCGAGTTCGCGCCTAGATCACGCTCGAGTCCGCGGTCCTCCTCCCGACTCGCCCGCGTGGTGCGTGAGTTATCCACCCGCGCGCCTGGTCAATCGCCCTCCGCAACAAGCGCTAACTCGCCGTGCGCGCGATTCTCGCCGGAGGACTCGGATTCCGTGGAACCACCTCGCGGACGCCCTTTAACAACGAAGTTAAACCCCTCCGCCCCCTCTCAACCACCAATAAGCCGAGCCATCCATTACTAACGCCATTGACGCCGTGATTAGCTTGGCACGGACCACACCAAAGCGGACCCGCGCTCTGGCCGTCTCTTTGGCCTCGACTAGGCTTCTGGGGCCTTCGTTGAGGCTCGCTGGTGCTCGGGGTTTGCTCGGCTGGCGCGATTGAGGGCTGGGGCGCACGCAATTTCTCACCGGAGTTCCTGCGCCGCCGCGGGCTCGCCCTCTGCCGTGGACTGCATCGACCGAGTCTCTGCCGTCGGTGAGAATCACACCTCCCTGTTGTCTGTGCTTTGCGATTCACGTAGCACCCTTAGGATCGGGGATTGGGGCATCTATGCGCCGGAAATCGCTCGCCGGAGGCTCTCCGCCGCGCGGCTCTGGTGAGCGCCGCCGCTGCCGGCGTGAGCGGGGTTGGGGAAAGTAGAGTCGACCGTTGATCCCTGGATGAACGGCCGGGATTAGTGCTGGCGTACCCCTTCGCTAGATTGCGTCTGTGCCGTTAGATCGTATCGGACGGTCCAGCAGGGTTGGCGTGCGTGTTTGGATCTCGGCCCCAAATCTTTGATCCGACGGTGTAGATTATGTACCGTTTCGGCCGGGTGTGGATCTAATCGGGGCCGTTCGTTAGCGATCCATCGGCCGTGAATCGCCCGTAACCCTTCGCCGTGGCAGTTTTTCTAAAGAGACCCTAGAAAAGCTAGGAATCAACCCGCCGTCCTGGGGGCGCTATTCTCTGTGTCTCTGATTTCTTGCACCAAAGCCCCTGCAGTTTTCAGTATTTGACGCCCAGTCCAGAGGGTATTAAAACAGAGAAATTAATATTAAAATTCATTTTTAATACAAAAACAATTCTAGAAATTTGTATAATTCATAGAAAATGCATTTTAACTCCAAATTGAGTCATTCCAATTCCTAAAATTTTGTAATAATATTCTCTATCATTTAGAATCACTGTTTTGACATGAACTCTGTTAGAAAATAAATTTATCATCTAATCCTATTATAATTACCTTAAATCTTAGGAAATTCATAACTTAAATTCTATAACTCCAAATTTAGTGATTCCAGTTCCTATGGTTTCATTATAATGTGTAGATTTTTACTGTATATTTCATTCATCTGTTTGGTGTGATGTTGATTTTGGCTATACTATGTATGTATTGTGTTGATGCGAGTAGACGAGCAAGCTACTGTGGAAACTGAGGTTCAGCAAGTAGAGATAGCTGAGCAGGAGCTCATTACAGGCAAGTTGTGCCCTTGATCACTTACTTTTCCCAGCCATGTTCTTATTAATTTTAATGATCTGCATAGGTTAATTTTGATGGGATCCTTTATGTACCCCAGTTTTGATTACCTCTATACCTTGTTCACCCCTGGAATATTTTTTGGGTAGTATTTGCTATTGCTTTATGTGGATTGGGTATGGAGATTCATTATTCATGATTATTCTGTTATTATCTTGTTATTATTATTGATCATGTTAAGATCATTAAATTAATGGGAACATGGAGCGACCACCCGGGAAAACAGTGCTACCACAAGGGTAGTATGGGATGCCCTTGGCTGATTAACTAGGAAAGCTAGTGGAAGACTACCTTACCCGAAAGGGGCAAGGGCAGTAGGGGAGAGGTCAGTGCGGGGAGGTCCCTGGTTGATTTTGCTGCGATGGCTATCAGCCAGGAACCCTTTACTGGATCTTCCCATAAACTGTAGCGGGTTTTCGGAAGCTAGTGGAACTTTGTAAAGGCCTCGTAGTGGATCCCTAGCCATTCACCTCGGTAGTGTCTAAGGGCCTTGCAAACCCAGGCGACATGGGATACACGACTTGTGGGTAAAGATGCGCAACCTCTGCAGAGTGTAAAACTAGTATACTAGCCGTGCTCACGGTCAAGAGCGGCTCGGACCCTCACATGATTAAATATGGAACTTAAGTTTAATTTGACATTTGCATCGCATTTGGGATTATTTTACTATTATTGTTCTTTATTATTATTAAGGTTTGGTATTTACTTACACTTAGTAATTGCTAATAAAATTTTGACCAACTTATAAAAGCAATGCTCAGCCTTAGCCTTTATTTCATTGATCAGCCTTACACTTCATGAACTCCCACCTTTGGTGAGTTCATGCCACATTATTCCCCACGACTTGTTGAGCTATGAACGTATGTGAGCTCACTCTTGCTGTCTCACACCCCCCCCCCACAGGAGAAGAACAGGTTGTTGAAGAGGAGCTGCCTAATACTGAGGAGTTCGATCTGATCTAGGTGGCGTATCTCAGTCGACATTGGCGCCATCGATCCTTAGTTCGTTTTATCTTTATTATTTTATTTTGTAATAAGACTTCCGCTATGTAATAAGTACTCTGATGATTTATGACATTTATCTCTATACACTCTGTTATTATATATGTTGTCTTCTTGGCGCATGTATGAGATGCACCCGGCTTTGTTCTTTAAAACCGGGTGTTACAGAAGTGGTATCAGAGGAAATGTTGACTGTAGGACGAAACCTAGATAGACTGGACAAACCCTTACCTACTTATCTCATTCTGATTCATTCTACCCTCACCTCACTCTGATTCTTTCTACACTTATCTTGATCCTGTCTCACCTTCTACTGTTCTACTCTGATCATTCTTACCTTTTCTACTCTGAGACAAGATGGATTTCACACCTTGGAATCCCTACCCCTATGACATTCTTAAGAGTTAGGGAACCCAAAACAAAAGTTAAAACTATTTTCTCTATTAAAAATGTTGGTTGATTGTTCTGATGATCAATGCCTGATTTGCTTCTTTGATTGATTGAATTATTGTAGATGGACATCTTAGTATGTACCACCATAAGGTATTGAATTAGCTAGGATAGGTGAAATATTAATCTGCTTAGCTAATAAGTTCCCCAAAGTAACATGATTGTAATTACTGCCTTGTCTACTGCTCTTTCTTACCATATGTATCTAACTCAGATGGTCAATACCAGGCGGGGTGGTGGAATTGACTTGCCTCCTAACCAACACACTCGAAGACAACCTCAGCCACAGCCTGCAGGGATGAATCCTCCTAATCCTCCACCAGGCGGAGTTGACCCACTGGTTGCTGCTCAGATGGCGGTGATGCAGCAGATGGCAGATACTATGGCGGATATGCGTGCTCAGATGCAGCAAGAGCGCCAGGAGATGCGTCAAGAAAGAGAGGATATACGACAGGAGTTGCGCCAGGAGAGAGATGAGATACGCCAAGAAAGGAGGGCGCAACAACAGCAACAACAGCTTCAACAACAGCAACAGCAGCAACAAGTGCCACTGCCTCCACCACCACCACCAGCTCCACCCCGAGACAAGCATAGAGAGTTTATGAGTCACAAGCCACCGACCTTCGCCAGCTCGCCAGATCCACTTGATGCAGACGATTGGTTGAAGTCAATTGAGAAGATGCTGAATATTGCACAATGCACTGATCGGGAGAAGGTCTTATATGCTTCTGGACGTCTGACTGGTCCTGCTGCTGACTGGTGGGATTCGTATACTGCTGCCCATGATGCTGCGGATAATATTACTTGGGCGGAGTTCAGCACACAATTCAGGAACTATCATATTCCAGCTGGTATGATCAAGATCAAGAAGAAGGAATTTCTGTCATTAAAGCAAGGAAGCATGTCAGTCAGCGAGTACCGCGACAAGTTTATTCAGCTATCCAGGTATGCCCCTGAAGAAGTTGCTGAAGATGAGAGGAAGCAGGAGCATTTCATTGAGGGACTTAATGGGCCACTGCAGTATGCTCTGGTGGCACACACATTTCCATCATTTCAGAGGCTGCTTGATAAGGCACTGGCTATTGAACACAAGCGTGTTCAACTGGGAGATTTGAAGAGAAAGGCCATATCTCAAGGACAAGGAAGCAGCAGTGTTCGTCCTCGGTACAGTTCACCACAGAGTACACCGCCTCGACCAGGAGGACCGCGCCCAGTTCAGCAATCACCATTGAGGACACCTACTCGACAGGCTACTCCCACTGGCACCCCGACGAAGTTTGCAGGACAGAGTCCGGGCACTCAATGTTTCAAGTGTGGGAAGATTGGTCATTATGCAAATGTCTGCCCACAGAGGATTGCCACTACTCCAGCTCAGAACAAGCAACAGACCCCTGGCAAGGGATATTCTATAGCCAGGGTGAATCAAGTCAGTGTTGATGATACTCCGGATGGAGGGGACCTCGTGATTGGTATGTTTTATGTTAATACAATTCCTGCAACAATATTATTTGATTCTGGTGCTACACATTCATTCATGTCTGCTCGTTATGCCAACACAAATGAAATACCCCTGCTAAATATGAGAAAACCCCTGATAGTAATTACACCTAAAGGGCCTGTTGAGGCGAATCAAATGACACGTAGATTGACATTAACCATTATGGGTAGAGAATTTGGAGCTACTGCTATAATATTGGAGTCAAGCAGTATAGATTTGATACTTGGTATGTCATGGTTAAGAAAGGCAAAGGCCGTTATAGCATGTGGTAGAGGTACTATAGAGCTTACTACCACTAAGGGAGAAAGATTTCAAGTTAATATTGCAGTAACCTCCTCATCCATGCGTGCAATGTTCTTTATGCCTGAGGAGTTTGTTGGTGACAACATCCGGGTGGTTAGAGATTTTCCGGACGTCTTTCCAGAGGAGTTACCAGGGATGCCACCCGATAGAGAAGTTGAGTTTGTTATTGATCTCTTACCTGGAACCGCCCCTATTTCTAAACGGCCATATAGAATGTCCGTAGAGGAGTTGAAGGAACTGAAGAAGCAGTTAACGGAGTTACAAGAGGCTGGTTACATTCGTCCAAGTTCCTCACCTTGGGGAGCACCGGTGTTATTTGTGCAGAAGAAGGATGGATCGCAACGGATGTGTGTGGATTATAGATCTCTTAATGATGTTACGGTGAAGAACAAGTACCCGTTGCCCCGTATTGAGGATTTATTTGATCAGATGAGAGGAGCCAGGGTATTCTCGAAGATTGATCTCCGATCGGGATACCATCAGATGAAGATTAGACCATCGGATATTCCAAAGACGGCTTTCTCAACCCGATATGGATTATATGAGTTCACTGTTATGTCATTTGGACTAACCAATGCACCAGCTTACTTCATGAATTTGATGAATAAGGTGTTTATGGAATACTTGGACAGATTCGTCGTGGTGTTCATCGACGATATCCTTATCTATTCTAAGAATGAGAGTGACCATGAAGAACATCTAAGGTTGGTGCTACAGAAGTTACGAGATAATCAGCTCTACGCTAAGTTTAGCAAGTGTGAGTTTTGGATTGACAAGGTGCCATTCCTTGGTCATATTATTTCTAATGGAGGAATAGCCGTGGATCCTGCTAAAGTCAAGGAGATTATGGAGTGGAGAGTGCCCACTACAGTCACTGAGATTCGGAGTTTCTTGGGACTCGCAGGATATTATCGAAGATTTATTGAGGGATTCTCTAAGATTGCTAAGCCCATGACAACGCTTTTGGAGAAAGGAAGAGAATTCAAGTGGGATGAGAAGTGTCAAGAAAGCTTTGATCAGCTGAAGGAAAGGTTGATGTCACCTCCAGTATTGATTATGCCAGATCTGCAGAAGGGATTTGACATTTATTGTGATGCATGCGGCCAAGGACTTGGATGTGTGCTTATGCAAGATGGTCATGTGATTGCCTATGCATCTCGTCAGTTGAGGAAACATGAATTGAACTACCCCACTCATGATTTGGAATTGGCTGCCGTTGTGCATGCACTGAAGATTTGGAGACACTACATTATGGGAACTAAGTGTCAAGTATACACGGATCATAAGAGTTTGAAGTATATATTCACTCAGAAGGATCTCAACCTGAGGCAACGCCGTTGGTTGGAGCTAATTAAGGATTATGACTTGGAGATTCACTATCACCCAGGCAAGGCGAATTTGGTTGCAGATGCCTTGAGTCGGAAGGAGCATGTTCACTCCGCTTTCGTTGTTCAGCTACCTGATGAATTAGCAAAGGATTTTGAGAGACTCAACCTGGGAATTGTTACACATACGGAAGGAGTCACTATTGAATTGGAACCTACCTTGGAACAAGAGATTCGGAAGGGTCAAATTGGTGATGCTAAGATTCAGGAGATTAAGGATCTTATTACTGAAGGTAGAGGCCCAGAGTTCACGGAGGATGAGCAAGGCACGATATGGTTCAAGAATCGGATCTGTGTTCCCGATATTGATAGTCTTCGGGAAACCATATTGAAGGAAGCACATGACTCAGTTTATTCTATCCACCCTGGGAGCACTAAGATGTATCAGGATTTGAAGCAAAAGTATTGGTGGTATGGACTAAAGAGAGATGTGGCTGCACATGTGGCTATGTGCGATGTATGCCAAAGAGTTAAAGCTGAACACCAAAGGCCAGCTGGACTATTGCACCCATTGAAGATACCTGAGTGGAAATGGGAAGAGATTGGCATGGATTTTATTGTTGGATTACCCCGCACGTCTGCTGGATATGATTCTATATGGGTGATTGTGGACAGGCTAACTAAGGTAGCCCACTTTATTCCAGTGAAGACCACTTATTCAGGAGCTAAGTTGGCAGAGTTGTACATGGCACGGATTGTATGCCTGCATGGTGTGCCAAAGAAGATCGTGTCAGATCGAGGGTCACAGTTTACTTCTCGATATTGGAAGCAGTTGCACGAGTCATTGGATACGAGATTGAATTTTAGTTCGGCTTACCATCCCCAGACTGATGGGCAAACTGAGAGAACTAACCAAGTACTGGAAGATATGTTAAGAGCTTGTGCTCTTAAGCATGGTGGAAGTTGGGATAAGAGTCTGCCTTATGCAGAGTTCTCTTACAATAATAGCTATCAGGCCAGTTTGAAGATGTCACCGTTTGAGGCTTTATATGGCAGAAAGTGCAGGACTCCCTTGTATTGGAATCAAACTGGAGAAAGGCAATTGTTTGGGCCTGAGATTATACAAGAAGCAGAGGAACAAGTTCAGCAAATAAGGGAGAATTTGAGAACTGCACAGTCCAGGCAGAAAAGCTATGCTGATACCCGGAGAAGACTACTTGAGTTTAAGGAAGGAGATTATGTCTATTTGAAGGTATCACCACTCCGGGGAATGAGAAGGTTCAAAGTCAAAGGAAAGTTGTCCCCTCGCTTTATTGGACCTTTCTTAATCTTAAAGCGAGTGGGAGAAGTTGCATATCAATTGGAGTTACCGGATCATCTTGCGGATGTACATGATGTCTTTCATGTCTCTCAGCTAAAGAAATGTCTCAGGGTGCCTGAAGAACAGTTACCAATGGAAGACCTTAGTGTTCAAGAGGATTTGACTTATGCTGAGTACCCCATCAAGATTTTGGATACCTTGACTCGAGTTACGAGGAATAAGGTTATAAAGATGTGCAAAGTGCAATGGAGTCACCACGGTGAAGAGGAAGCAACTTGGGAAAGAGAAGAAGAGCTTCGTATAGATTTTCCCCACCTTTTCCCTAGATCTTCTTAAATCTCGAGGGCGAGATTATTTTTAAGGGGGGTAGGATTTGTAATACTCAAGTTGTATACCAAGAGTAATAAAGAGAGTTCCTCATTTTGTGTGTTTCATTTGCATCATAAAAAGAGCACCTATGTAATTGAGAGTGACTAAATAAAACCAATAATACCAAAATAAAAGAAAATGCATCATGTGGAGTTTTATGTTTGTGCATTAAATAAAATAATAATAATAATAGGAATAATAAGATAATAAATGCTAGAAGTTAAAACAAATCCTAAATTAAAAATGAGGATTTTGAAAATGAGAAGGAGAAAGTATATAAAATATAAAACAAATTTCATAAATGTTCCAAATTAGTACTTCCTAAGTTCACAATAAAATTCGAGGACAAACTCTGCACAAGGTTTGAATTTAAAAATTTGAATTCAAATTTGGGTATGAAAATAGAAAGAAAGAAAACAGAAAAATAAAAAGAAAAGAAGAAAACCTTACCTGGGCCGCCAGCTGGCAATTCAGCCCACTCGGCCTTACCCTCCGCGCAGCCCACACTCACCCTCGGCGCCGACATGGTGGACCCACAGGTCAGTCGCGCCAGCGCATACCGCTTCTCCTCCCTTCACTGCGCTGTGGGGCCGATCCGTCAGCCGCGCGCGCGCGTGATGGGTTCGCTGTCGCGCGGGCCCGTGTTGTCATCACCTAGCTCCGCGCGGACACCGCGCGATTCAACGATCTCCGCCGTCCTCGCCGTAGGAATCGGCCGTAGTGGCCGAGTTCGCGCCTAGATCACGCTCGAGTCCGCGGTCCTCCTCCCGACTCGCCCGCGTGGTGCGTGAGTTATCCACCCGCGCGCCTGGTCAATCGCCCTCCGCAACAAGCGCTAACTCGCCGTGCGCGCGATTCTCGCCGGAGGACTCGGATTCCGTGGAACCACCTCGCGGACGCCCTTTAACAACGAAGTTAAACCCCTCCGCCCCCTCTCAACCACCAATAAGCCGAGCCATCCATTACTAACGCCATTGACGCCGTGATTAGCTTGGCACGGACCACACCAAAGCGGACCCGCGCTCTGGCCGTCTCTTTGGCCTCGACTAGGCTTCTGGGGCCTTCGTTGAGGCTCGCTGGTGCTCGGGGTTTGCTCGGCTGGCGCGATTGAGGGCTGGGGCGCACGCAATTTCTCACCGGAGTTCCTGCGCCGCCGCGGGCTCGCCCTCTGCCGTGGACTGCATCGACCGAGTCTCTGCCGTCGGTGAGAATCACACCTCCCTGTTGTCTGTGCTTTGCGATTCACGTAGCACCCTTAGGATCGGGGATTGGGGCATCTATGCGCCGGAAATCGCTCGCCGGAGGCTCTCCGCCGCGCGGCTCTGGTGAGCGCCGCCGCTGCCGGCGTGAGCGGGGTTGGGGAAAGTAGAGTCGACCGTTGATCCCTGGATGAACGGCCGGGATTAGTGCTGGCGTACCCCTTCGCTAGATTGCGTCTGTGCCGTTAGATCGTATCGGACGGTCCAGCAGGGTTGGCGTGCGTGTTTGGATCTCGGCCCCAAATCTTTGATCCGACGGTGTAGATTATGTACCGTTTCGGCCGGGTGTGGATCTAATCGGGGCCGTTCGTTAGCGATCCATCGGCCGTGAATCGCCCGTAACCCTTCGCCGTGGCAGTTTTTCTAAAGAGACCCTAGAAAAGCTAGGAATCAACCCGCCGTCCTGGGGGCGCTATTCTCTGTGTCTCTGATTTCTTGCACCAAAGCCCCTGCAGTTTTCAGTATTTGACGCCCAGTCCAGAGGGTATTAAAAACAGAGAAATTAATATTAAAATTCATTTTTAATACAAAAACAATTCTAGAAATTTGTATAATTCATAGAAAATGCATTTTAACTCCAAATTGAGTCATTCCAATTCCTAAAATTTTGTAATAATATTCTCTATCATTTAGAATCACTGTTTTGACATGAACTCTGTTAGAAAATAAATTTATCATCTAATCCTATTATAATTACCTTAAATCTTAGGAAATTCATAACTTAAATTCTATAACTCCAAATTTAGTGATTCCAGTTCCTATGGTTTCATTATAATGTGTAGATTTTTACTGTATATTTCATTCATCTGTTTGGTGTGATGTTGATTTTGGCTATACTATGTATGTATTGTGTTGATGCGAGTAGACGAGCAAGCTACTGTGGAAACTGAGGTTCAGCAAGTAGAGATAGCTGAGCAGGAGCTCATTACAGGCAAGTTGTGCCCTTGATCACTTACTTTTCCCAGCCATGTTCTTATTAATTTTAATGATCTGCATAGGTTAATTTTGATGGGATCCTTTATGTACCCCAGTTTTGATTACCTCTATACCTTGTTCACCCCTGGAATATTTTTTGGGTAGTATTTGCTATTGCTTTATGTGGATTGGGTATGGAGATTCATTATTCATGATTATTCTGTTATTATCTTGTTATTATTATTGTTCATGTTAAGATCATTAAATTAATGGGAACATGGAGCGACCACCCGGGAAAACAGTGCTACCACAAGGGTAGTATGGGATGCCCTTGGCTGATTAACTAGGAAAGCTAGTGGAAGACTACCTTACCCGAAAGGGGCAAGGGCAGTAGGGGAGAGGTCAGTGCGGGGAGGTCCCTGGTTGATTTTGCTGCGATGGCTATCAGCCAGGAACCCTTTACTGGATCTTCCCATAAACTGTAGCGGGTTTTCGGAAGCTAGTGGAACTTTGTAAAGGCCTCGTAGTGGATCCCTAGCCATTCACCTCGGTAGTGTCTAAGGGCCTTGCAAACCCAGGCGACATGGGATACACGACTTGTGGGTAAAGATGCGCAACCTCTGCAGAGTGTAAAACTAGTATACTAGCCGTGCTCACGGTCAAGAGCGGCTCGGACCCTCACATGATTAAATATGGAACTTAAGTTTAATTTGACATTTGCATCGCATTTGGGATTATTTTACTATTATTGTTCTTTATTATTATTAAGGTTTGGTATTTACTTACACTTAGTAATTGCTAATAAAATTTTGACCAACTTATAAAAGCAATGCTCAGCCTTAGCCTTTATTTCATTGATCAGCCTTACACTTCATGAACTCCCACCTTTGGTGAGTTCATGCCACATTATTCCCCACGACTTGTTGAGCTATGAACGTATGTGAGCTCACTCTTGCTGTCTCACACCCCCCCCCCCCACAGGAGAAGAACAGGTTGTTGAAGAGGAGCTGCCTAATACTGAGGAGTTCGATCTGATCTAGGTGGCGTATCTCAGTCGACATTGGCGCCATCGATCCTTAGTTCGTTTTATCTTTATTATTTTATTTTGTAATAAGACTTCCGCTATGTAATAAGTACTCTGATGATTTATGACATTTATCTCTATACACTCTGTTATTATATATGTTGTCTTCTTGGCGCATGTATGAGATGCACCCGGCTTTGTTCTTTAAAACCGGGTGTTACAATTAAAAACCTCACCCCCGGGAGGAAAAGACTGCGGGCCTGAATGACATTGTTTGAAGAATTACAAAGGCGCTTGGGCCTTGGATCTTAAATGAAAAATTTTTGGAGATTGTCGATGTTCCATGAGTGCTCTAGGTCTTTGCCGGATGACGTTGCTAGTCTGTAAGCATTTGGGGATGCCTTTGTCTTGACTATGTACGACCCTTCCCACTTCGGCTCTAGCTTGCCCCGGGACTCCGTCTTGGCGGTTCTTACAAGTACTAGGTCCCCTTCAATGAATTCCCTTGGGACGACAGTGTTGTCATGCCATGCCTTGGTCTGGACCTGATACTTGTTCAGGGCCTGCAGGGCGAGGACGTGGTCTCCGTCGATGAGATCTTTGGAGGTCGGTTCGTCGATGTCGGGGACGACTGATTCGCTTGTTCGGGGGGACCCGTGATTTAACTCTTGCGGTGTCATTGCTTCTGATCCGTACATCAGGCGGAAATGTGTGAACCCGGTTGCTCGGCACTCTGTCGTATTTAGCGCCCATATGACCTCGGGTAATTGGTCTGCCCATTTGTCCTCTTTGTTGTCAAGGAGCCTTTTCTTAATGGTGCTAAAAATCTTGCCATTGGCGTGTTTGATGACGTCGTTGGACTATGGGTGGTAGACAAAGGCGAAGACCGGCTTCGTGCCGATGGAGCTGCAAAATTCCCTGAAGTCTTGGTTGTCAAACTATTTGCCATTGTCGACTGTTAGTTCGAACGGGACTCCGAAGCGGCAGACAATGTTTTGCCAGAAGAATTTTTGGGCGGCCTTCATTGTTATCATGGAGACTGCCCTGGCCTCGATCCACTTTGTAAAATATTCGATGGCAATGAAGGTGAACTTTAAGTTTCCTTAAGCCGTAGGCAGTGGCCCAACAATGTCCAGCCCCCAACGCTGATGTGGACATGTGTGGGCAATGAGCTTAGTGAATTGCGAAGGGTTGCCTGAGCGAGGAGAGAACTTTTGGCATGCCTCGCATGACCTGGTGACTCGGTTGGCCGTGCAAATTATCGCGGGCCAGTAAAATCCCTGACAAATCACCTTGGCTGCGAGGGCCCTAAGTCTTGAGTGTGAGCCGTAGGTTCCACTGTGGACTTCGCGGAGGATTTCTAGGCCTTCAGTTTCGGTTATGCATTTCAGCATTGGTTGGCTGATGCCCTTTTTGTACAGCTGGTCCTTGACTATTGTGAAATCCCTGCTCCTGTGTTTCAGCCGTTTAGCCTCATTGCAATCAGTTGGGTGGTAGTGGCCCTGCAAGTACAGTGTTATGGGGGCCCGCCAGTCTTCGGCCATGATGAGGTTGACGATTCGGTGGCCTTCGACGTCTTGAGTTATTTGCAAGCCTTCAGGGTTATGGACGGCTGGTGTGCCGATGACATGGTAGAACACGTCAGAGGGCAGGGCCTCACCCTTGGCTGCTGCCTTGGCCAACGCATCGGCCTCTTCGTTCTTGTTGCAATCGACATGCTGCAGGGTGAAGCCCTTGAATTGTTTTTTGAGGCCGTGGACGGCGGTGAGGTATTGCATGAGCACATGCTCTTTTGCTGAATAATCTTTTTCGATCTGGCCAGCGACGACCTTGGAGTCTGTCTTGATGATGCATGTGGTGACGCTAAGGGCCCGTAGTTTGCGAAGTCCCGGGATGATGGCTTCGTATTCTGCAATATTGTTGGTGCACCTATCGGACTCTAGAGCAAAGCTAAGGCGCACGGCGTATCTGTACTTGACGCTGGCGGGTGATGTGACAATCGCCGTGGCGCCTGCCCCTGCATGGCACCATGCGTCGTTGCAGTGGATGGTCCAGACTTTTTTTGGGTGCTCTTGTTGTGGCCCCACCGGTCCTGTCCAGTCGGCGATGAAGTCCGCTAAGACTTGTGACTTGATTGCCATTCTGGGCTCAAAGGTGATATGTCCGGGTTGATTACCTAGAGAGTTCAGCTGCCCATTTTGCAATTCTGGCGGATGCCTCCGGGTTCCTGAACAATTCTCCCAGACCCCTGTCCAAAGTGACCTGTACTTTGAATGCCTCGAAAGAGTGCCGTAGTTTGCGTGAAGCCATGACCACTGCGTATGAAATTTTCTCGAGTTAGTCATGTTGCATTTGGAAGTCGTGAGGACTTTGGAGACGTAATACACTGGGCATTGCTGACTTTTTCCATCTTTGTCCTGCTCTTGGACTAATGTTGCGCTGACTGCGCATGGTGAAGCCGGAATGTAGAGAAACAGTGGCCATGAAGGGTCGGGGCTTGTTAGAGTTGCTAAGTCAGATAGGTGCTGTTTGAGCGATTTGAAGGCCGTTGTCTGCTCTAGGCCCCAAGCGAAGTCTTTCGCACCATGCAATGTTTTGAGAAAAGGTAGGCTTCACTCAGCGGACTTAGAGATGAATCTGTTCAGAGCCGCCAATCTTCCTGTCAGCCGCTGGACGTCCCTGGTGGACTGCGGAGGTGCCATGTTGATGATCGCTTGGATCTTGGTTGGGTTGGCCTCAATCCCTCGGTGCGATACTAGGTAATCAAGTATTTTCCCCTAGCGAACTCCGAAGACGCACTTCTCAGGGTTGAGTCGGAGTCGTGCGTCGCGCATGTTTGCGAATGTTTCTGCGAGGTCGGGCAGGTGGTCCTCTTTGCTTTTGCTTGCGACGACAATGTCGTCGACGTAAGTGAAAATGATGTGGCCGTCTTGGTTTTTGAGGACCTTCATGGTGAGGCGAGAAAAGGTGGAGCTGGTGTTCTTGAGTCCCTCGGGCATCCGTACGAAGCAGTACGTGCCAAAGGGTGTAATGAAGCTTGTGCTTGCCTTGTCCTCCTCTTTCGTGTGAATTTGGTGGTACCCCGAGAAGCAATCAAGGAGGGACATGACTTCGTAGCCTGCTGCGCTCTCGACAATTTTGTCGATTCGTGGCAAGGGAAAGTTGTCCTTGGGACAAGCCTTATTGAGGCTTGTGAAGTCGATGCACATGCGCCAGTTGCCACTCTTCTTCTGCACCATGACCACATTGGCGAGCCATGTTGGATAAGCGATTGGCTCGATGAATCTTGCCTCCAGCAGGCGATGCACCTCGGCCTTGGCTGCCTCAGTTTTCTCATCGGACATTTTTCGCAGTCGTTGCTTTTTTGGGCGCACTGAGGTGTCGATGCCTAGACTATGCTCGATGATGGAGCTGCTGACCCCAACTAGGTTGATGGAGGACCAAGCGAAGACATCCTTGTTTCGGGAGAGACAGAAAAGGAGTTTTCCTCGTCTCGCAAGGTCAGGTCTTCGCTTATTATTACCGTTTGCCTCGGTGTTGCAGGATCGAGGGGTACCGCCTTTGTTCCATCGTTGCTTTGGAGCTGCGCTTTGACTTTTTCATCTTCGACCGGGCGATTGCTTTCGAAACCTTCGCGCTCTGCCATGAGGCAGTAAACGTTCTGTTGCCCTGGAACGAAGTCCCTTTCAATGTTGCGCTGTCTGTTAGTCGCCGTAGACGGTGATCATGCCTTGCGGGCCTAGGATTTTCATACAGAGGTAGAGCCCATGAATGGTCGCCTCAAACTTGTTGATGGAGCCCCGACCCATTATGGCATTGTATGGGTGGACCATGTCAACAATGTCGAAAGTGACCTGCTCACTTTGCGCATTGGGTGCTACACCAAATGACAGGGGGAGCTCTATCTTACCGACGGGGAAGGTGCCCTTGCTGCCGAAGCCGTAGACGAGATTGTCCGCGGGCTTGAGGAGGCTATGGCTTATTCTCATGTTGTCGAAAGCGTGCAGAAAAATGATGTTAGCTTGACTACCGTTGTCGACCAGCACCTTGTGTAGGTCCCAGCCTGCTACCCTGTAGTTGATCACCATGGCGTCTGCATGAGGAGCACTCCACAAATCAACGTCTCTGGCGTCGAAGGTGAGAGGTACATGGGACCACTTTGTTTGCACCACTGGGCCAGTGAGAGCGACATGGTTCACACGTCGGTAGTGGTCCCTTTTCTGCTGTTTTGTGTCGAAGTCCACTCTTGATCCCCCAATGATCATGTGGATGACTTCACGATAAGGTGGTTCAGCGAAGTCTTCTTGTTTGGTGCTTGTGGGGGTGGTTGTGGTGCGGAGGATTTGGGTGATGCGGAGGTGGTGGCGGTAGAACCTGCACCTCTTTATGGTGCTGGTAAGCATGGTTGGGTGGATGCTAGATTTGCTCGTTGTGGTAGGGTTGCTGGTGATAGTATGTGTGCGCGATGACCCTCTGGTTGTCGGCTGGTTGTGCTTTGGACATTCTGTCCCTGGTGGCCTTGGTCTCCGGACAATCCCTTGTTGGGTGCGCGCAATCTTCGCCGTGAAACAAGCAATAGAATCTGCGCAGCTGCTATGTCTGTCCGTGGCCTCTTCTTCTTGCGCCGTTGTCGTGGCCTTGGGGGGGTATTCCTGACGACGGGTGCTCTCTCCGGCTGGGTGCTGATTGGCTATGTTGTGCACCTGTTGATGATTGCGTTTGTCCCAGCCGGAGTCTGGCTGGGTCGGCCTGGTCCAGGTTCTGCTGGACTGCGGAGGGTCCTTGGGCTTTCTCTAAGATTCAACCTTGCGTTGATGTAGCTCCTCAGACCTGGCATACTTCTCAAATAATTGGTATAGCTCTTGTAGATTCTTGGATGGGTCCCTGATGCAATGACTGTACAAGACGCCTGCCCGAAGACCGCTGATGGCGTAGTGGATTGCGATGTGGTCGTCAACTGATGGCAGTTGCGATTTGAGTGTTAGGAATTCCCTGTTGTACTCGCGAAGGGTTTCCTTCTCTTATTGCTTGCAGAGGGATAACTCGGCCAGGGCGTCTGTATCGGGTCGGTACCCTTGAAAGTTGAGCAGGAACTTGTCACGAAGCCCTTTCTAGGACTCAATGGACAGTGGCGGTAACCTGGTGTACCAAGTCAAGGTCGGGCCTTCGAGTGCAATGACGAAGGATTTGGCCATGGTGGCATTGTCCCCTCCGGACGATGCAACGGCTACCTGGTAGCTCATGATGTACTGAGCCAGGTCGGTGCTGCCGTTGTATTTGGGGTAGGTGCCGGCCCTGAAGTTGGCGGGCCAGGGTGATGCCTGGAGTTGCAGAGCCAGGGGGCTTCGCTCGTCAAGATAGTTGATCCCCTGGAAAGCTACGGCGGGTCAGATGAAGGGGCCGCGCTGTGGTATGAATGGGTCTCCGGCTTGAATGTACTACTGGAGAGGCGCTAGCGGTGCGAGGGGTCCACGCTGCAGGTTGTATTGGCCTTCGCCTTGCATGAGCGTGATCTCTTGCTCTAGCTCCCGAGCTCTCTGCTCCTCATCTTGTATCATCTGACGCACCTTGGCATGCATGGTGACTCGTTGGCGCTTGGCTTCGAGGATTTCTTTCTACTTCTGTAGGTAGTTGTTTTTATGCGTGGAGCTTGTAGCTTTAGCTAGTCTTTGGCTGAGATGCCGATGACTTATCCGTCCTCTATGGTGTCTTCGCCCTATGGTGAAGCGAAGCCTAGTGGTGGTGCTTGTGGTGCGCCTTCGGAACTGCACGTGCATACAGTGCCGTTGGGGGTGGGGTGGTCTTGGCGCTATCTTTTGCTGTTGATAGCGTCATCTTCGAAGGCCTCTTGGGGGGTGGTGTCCGCAAGGGCCTTGCCTTTCTTTTCCGCCAGTAGTGCCACCTTTGCTGCTTCGTCAATGGATGGGACAGCCTTCTAATTTTCTCTCTTGGGGGGCCATCGCGGGTTGGTTTTTGTAGCCGAACGATGGGCGCCAAATGTCGGAACGTGCCTTCCTGGGCAAGTTGATCCAACGGGAAAGCGGAAAGTGTGTTTGCAAAGTTTAGCACGGAATGCCAAAAGCTTTGTTTATCCGCCCGTGCCTGGGCACTGTACGGGGGTATTTATAGGTACTTGAGGGGCCACCTGTCCCTGCCAAAGATGTTTAGACCCTCGAGTACCCGGTTTATCCCCAGAATATTCCCATGGGGGAGGTTACAGATAGTCATTACGGTAAACCTTATTACAGACACGACCCTTATCACACTTGTCCTCGCGGGGCCCATCACTATGGGCCGAATCACATATGGGCCTCCCCCGATGGTGAGGGAGCGGGTGGTCCGTAGACGTCGGTAGGGCCTTCGTCTTGCAACACGAGATCGAAGGGGGTCGCGTAGGCCTCCGTCCGATCGGCGCCCTCGGCTTGCTCTGGTGTGCTGTGGATTTAGCCTTCGTCTGTGCAATGAGAGGACGAAGTCAGAGAGCAAAGGGTGGCGTGTTCGCCTTCGCCCCAACACAGTGGAAGCTTATTGTCTTTCTCCTGGGGACTCCATTTTTCTTCAATGAGACTACACATAATAGACTTTAAAACAAGTATTAGTCTCAAAGACTTAGATTATAGAGCAACATCCCCCTGAAAGTGTGTACACAAGTTTTGAACAATTGTAGGAGACATGCACTTTGATTTTGATATCAAGAGGGGCAAATTATCTATAATCCAAGCTTTGACACATAGAAGTCAAAATCACACCACATGGAGAATATAAACTTTGAAGTAAAGCATTAGCATCATCTACTTAGGAGTGTTAAATAAGCTATTTGTCGTGCTTAACTAAACATTTTAAACGGTGTAGGTTTGCTCAAGGATATGAATTAAACAATGAGCATTCCTACCATATGATTGACCTAGTATGCATGTAACTCTAATCAAAAGTAAATACCACATGTAAAACTAGGAACGTAAGGTAAAAACTAGACATAAGAAAATAGATACGCATATCTAAAAACAAGAAAATGCAATAAATCTAGTTACCATAGTCATGGGTGGGGAATTTGGGTCTAAAGTATTCACTAACCCACATGTCAATAGACTTGATATGATGTGATGCATCCCATGAAATACATCCCAATTTTGCTAAGTCTCCAAATTCCCCGCAGTCCTGTAGACTACTCACTTCCCTCTTGGGATCCAAACCTTCTTGGTGCTTTTAATGGTTGAGATAATCTTTTTTGGAACCCAGATATGTTTGGTTCCCTTTCCTTTGTTGGCTTGCTTGTTGGCCTTGATTGATATCACCTTTCCATTCTTTTTTCTTGATCAAATATGGTGTAGCTGTCTTTTTGTCCACCTTATTGATGTAGGTGTTGGACATTTTGCTTGTTGGCTTTTTTTCTAGTTTTCCCCGGTCTTCGCCTTGCATTGGTAAGACTTGTGGCCTTCCTTGTGGCATAGCCTACAAACCATGGTTTCTCCCTTCACAGGCTTGTTCACTCCCACAATGGTGTTATTCAAAGGAGGTTGAGTTTGTTTGGCTTTGCCTTTCTTGTCATACAAGGCCTTACCAAGGAGAGCCACCTCTTGCCTTAATTGCTCAATCTCCATTGTAATCTCATCCGAACATGTTTCTATAACAACATTCTTAACAAGAACTTGATTGCAGACATTAGAATCATCAATTAAATCAAAGCAACAAGTAGAAGCATCTTTCTTAATAATTTTAGGAGTTTCAACTAAAGATGCTCATGGGGTGCTACCGATGTTTTCTAGCTTAGTAGTTAGCTCATTATTGTGAATGCTAATAATTTCTATTTTCTCTAGCAAATTTCCAATTGTATCCTGAGAGCTAGATAAATTAGCTTTAAGTTTTTCATTCTTTTTAACAAGACTATCATTAGTAGTTGAGGATGGAGCTTTAGACTCTAATTGCTCAATTTTAGTTGTTAGCTCACAATTCAAATTTGCAAATGTTTCAAATTTTTCTAGCAAACATTTATAGTCATTTTTAGAGCCTATCAACTTATTTTTCAAGGTTTTAAGTTGAACCTTTTGTTTAGTGCAAACATCCTCAAAAAATTTAATGGCATGCGCAAGTTACTCTATGGAGGGCTTTCCCTCACCATCACACTTGTTATCACTAGAGGATGAGATACTTGTTTTACCTCTTGGCATAAGGCATTTATGAGATGACCGTGAAGAGCGTGATGAAGAGCGATGGCTACGAGTCCTTAGAGGATCATCTTTGCTTGAAGAATCATCCCAAGCTTAACACTTATGAGTGCCCTGCCTTTGCTCTTCCTCTTTGTGGGTTCGACATATTTGGACAACTATCCCTGAAGTGTCCCTTCTCCCCACATGCAAAGCATCCTCTCTTTCTTTGCTTTTTCCTGTCAATGTTAAAGAGAAGATCCTTGACCTGCAGGGGCACACCCATTAGATTAATCTAATGAGTCATCCCCATTACCTTTCCAACGCGTCGGACTGTTTCTTTGTCCTTGGAGGATGATGTTGAGGCTTGATCATCATCATCATCGTAATGTTCTTCTTCTTCACTGGAGTTTGGAGCCTTCTTCTTGCCTTTCATCTTTTTGTATTCATCACATGCAAAAGCATGTGGCTTTGAAGAAGTTGGCTCCTCTTGCTGCCCATTTTCCACGACATCTCAAATGTCGCAATCTTTCCAATCACAATCGCCAGGGTCATTTTGCTCAAGTCCTCAAGATTGTGAAGGATGGTGATGATGTTCTAATATCTTCGTTGTGGTAGAAGGGAGATGATCTTCCTCATAATGTCTGCATCACCTAGTTTATTAATTCCAATAGAGTTGAGCTCATTAATCACAATATTTAAGCGAGAATACATGTCTCTAACGAGTTCATTTTCTTTCATAATGAAGAAATTATACTAATTTAAAACTAGGCAATGTTTTTGCTGACGGACATTAGATGTGCCGTCATGGAGCTCCGGCAATTTTAGCCAAGTCTCATTTGTAGTTTTCAAGGTAAAGACTTGATTGAAAATTTCCATGCTAAGAGATTCACACAAGCAATTTTTAGCTCTAACATTCAAATGAATTTCTTTTTCGTTACTCATGGTGAGCTTCTTGGGATTTTTAGATGGTTTCATCCCGTCACGAGTGATTCTCCAAACATCTAGGTCAGCTGCTTCTACGTAGCAAACCATTCTAGCACTATAATATGGGAAGTTAGTGCCGTCGAAGTGTGGTGGCCTATGGGTATCCATCCCCTTCCTCTAAAGAGTGTCGGCTCAATTATCGGTGAAGCTAGAGCGTTTCAAATGAGCCAAACTAGGCTTTGATACCACTTGTAGAAAATGGTGACACGTAAGAGGGGTGGGTGAATTAGGACTTCTAAAAACTATCTCTAAACTAGGCCACAAATTAATCCCTAAAACAAAAGCTATGTAAATAAACAATCTAGAATGTGCAAACTAGGTTTTGTCTATGTGTTGCTATCTCTACCACAAGATGATTTATGCAACCTAAGTTTCAATCCTATATATTCTATACTAAGAATAGTAAAGATTACAACTTATGTAGAGATAGTAAATGCGGAAGATTAAAAAGCTAGTAGAGAAAGCAAACTATCGTGGATGACACCTGTATTTTTACCGAGGTATCCGGAACCACGCAAGGTCTCGACTAATCCTTATTGGTGCTCTTACGTAAAGGGTAGCCGACATGAGGACCAAGCACCATAGACGAGTAACTCTGTACATTATCCCTACAAAATAATCTCGTCCACGAGACTAGTACAGAGATAGAAGACTCTAATTTTGTTGCCCATTTTCATCTTCACCGGCTTCCTCATCTTCTCCCGGCACCTCTTCTAGGTTTTCGGGTTCTTCGGGCTCAGTTTCTGCTACCATATGGTTAACTTGACCTGAATTGACGGACAAGGCCTGGCTTTTACCTCCTGAGATTTGTCCTTGCTTCATCAGAGCTGGAGTAGTGTAAGCAACCTTGTTGGTGCAGTTGTTGGCATAATGCTTGGTGTGTCCGCATTTAAAGCATGCCCTGTTTGTTGAAGCGTTAGGAGTGACTGATCCCACTAGAATGCTTGCATGGGGAGGAGTAGATTGGACCTGTTGAGACTGTTGTCTGGGACTACCATGAGTTAGGGTACCTTGTGATGAAGCGTAATAAGGATGAGTGCTACTTCCAGCTTGTCCCTAGCTAGTAGCCTTCCATTTCTCTCGCCTAGCTCAGCACGCTTGTGTTCCAGCGCTATAGCCTTGTCTAGAAGTTTCTAGAAGGAAGGAAATGAGTGGGATATCAGTTGGTATTGAGGTGGCCCGATCAATCCCTCTAGAAATAGTTCTTGCTTTTTCTCGTCATCTGTAACCTCTCTAGGAGCATACCGGGATAGCTGGATGAATTTGTCTCTGTATTCACTTACCGACAGGCCTCCCTTTTAAGGGATAGGAACTCCTTCTTAAGCTTCATAAGACCAGCATGAATGTGGTAGTTCCTAAAGTTGGTGGAGAATTCTGCTTAATAAATGGTGTTGGTAGTCGCATGGGCTCCACAATACGCATCCTACCAATCCACAACAAGGTCGGTGAGGCGACCCAATGCATATAGTACTTTCTCTCTGTTAGTGCATTGGGCAATGTTGAGAATCTTCTCCACTGACTCCAGCCAATCATCAGCCTGAAGTGGATCTAGGGAGCTAGAGAAACTTGGTGGCCTGTGGCTCATGAACTCGCGATGCTTATCCCTGGGTGGTGCTGGTGGTGCCGGTGGTGGTGGATGTTGCTGGTTTTGGTGGAGCTGAGCTTGCATCTCTGCCATAGTGTTGGACATCTGTTGCAGCAGTTGCATTTGGGCGACGATAAAAGCATCAGTCCCAGCAGGTGGAGGATTCAGAAGATTCATCTCCGGTTCTGGATTAGCTACTGCCCTCCTTCAGCGAATACGTGCATGTAGATCGACACCTCCTCCCTTCCTAGTATTAACCATCTTGGTTAGGGACATAGGGTAAGATAGATTTGCAAGAGAAATAACCTAGTAGGTGGAACAGATAGCCTAGTGGTTGGTCACAAGCAGAAGGAGTTTAGGCAGAATTTTGGTTCGTTGTTTTGTGTCTAGGTTGGGATAAGTATGCTTATTAGGATAAGATGAACCCGTTAGTGTAGGATATAATCTTTTAAGATGAGATGGATCGGTTAGGCTAGATGTATGTATTTTAATGGGGGATAATCTAATTTTTTCTAGTTATCTTGTAACCATATTTTTATACCTAAGTATACACAGATGCAATTGTGGACATTACTCCACAACTCATCACACTCAATCAAAGAACCAAATCAAACAAGGTTCATAAGAACAGGCATTCAGGCGCATAGATACGTACAAAAATGATAATTTTTTTATTCCTAGGATTAGGGGTACTATTCCTAAGGGTCACTTTAGGTACATGATCCCAAGGTGTGAAATCCTCTTTTGTCTTTAGAAGAGAAAATAGCTAAGTTATTACATCATAAGAAGACAACGATCCTCCACATCCATTGTTGACTAGGAGACGACGACCTAGACCTCTCATGAACTCATCGCGACATCCTTGCTGCTCCTCATCTGGCGGTACCTGTTCTTGACCTGGGGGTGAGTACAGCAAGAGTGAGCTCACATATATTCATCGCTCAACAAGTTGTGGGGAATAATGTGCATGAGCTCACTTATGGTGAGGGCTCATGTGAAGTGTAAGGCTTACCAAAGAGGATGGTTAAGGCTGAGCATTGCTTTTAACAAGTTGGTAAAAATTTTATTAGCAGTTACTAAGTATAAGTAGATACCATCCCCATTAAATAAGAAATCACAATTAATAATAAATCCCATAATGCAATACAAATGACATATTAAGTTAGTTTTCATAAGTTACTCATGTGAGTGTCCGAGCCACTCATGACTGTGAGCATGACTGATATACCAGTTTTACACTCCACAGAGGTTACACATCTTTACCCACAAGACGTGTTTCCCGTTTAGCTTGGATTAGCTAGACACTTAGATAATTCCAAGGTGAATGGCTTGGGATCCACTGCGAGGCCTTTCCAAAGTTCCACTAGTTCCAGAAAACCCGCTACGCTTTCAGGAAGTAGGAAGCTTAGGAATCCCTCGTCCGAAAATCTTTACAGACAGTCCAACCCAAGGACCTCCCTATACTTTGCAGCGACGCACTCCCCGCTTCCTACCCGTCTTGTAATCTCTCCCTAGCTTTCCTAATTGCTTGACCAAGGGCGTCCTATTCCA
This sequence comes from Zea luxurians, assembly GCA_029449295.1. Classification (NCBI taxonomy): domain Eukaryota; kingdom Viridiplantae; phylum Streptophyta; class Magnoliopsida; order Poales; family Poaceae; genus Zea; species Zea luxurians. The sequence continues at coordinate 112,979,956 of JAOPSE010000009.1, read as the reverse complement.
CCCTTGTGGTAGCAATGCTTTCATAGGTGGTTCTCCATGTTCCAATTATCACAATAATCTTATCATGAGCAATAATTAAACCAACAGTAATAATAGAATATGATCATAATTTAGATATAACATTAATCCCAAAAACTAGGTAGAGCAATAGCAAGTCTACCCAATAGTTCATTTGTTTGCAAGGTGTAGGGTGAACCAAAAATAGGGTAAACTATTAGGTCCCATCAAATTAACCTGAGCATATCACAGTGATTAACAAGAACATTATTAGGTAAAGGAGAGTGATCATGGGCACAACTTGCTTTATACTTGCGATTCCAGGTACTTCACCAAGTTAGTCTTCAGATTTCTCGTCACCTCGCCTCTACTCGTAGCAATACATGCAATCAAACAAATAATGGATATGATAACATTACACCAAAGCATATGAATAAGCAGTGTAAGAATATTCTATGTGCTGCTACGAGATCGTAGGTTCGAGAACGACTAAAATCGGAATTATGGTTCAGAAGATATAGTTTTCTAAAGTTTTAGGTGATTAAATGATAAAAACATATTCTATGTTATAAATCATGTGAGAAACATATTACAATGAAATAATTAATTCAACTTCAGTCTAGGTTGTAGCAAACTTATGTATTATATTTTAGTCAGTTTATAACTATAGACAGATTAATTTTAATTAGAAAGATAAATCTCCTAAACATAGTTAAAACAAATATCTATGATAAAACAATATTGGTACTGTATAGGCAATTTTATTATGAAGCTAACACAACTGGAACGGATCAAATCAAAATTAAAATGTGTAAGATATGGATTATAGAAGTTCTATATTATTTGGTATTAATTTATACCTAAAAATAACTTCTAGGGGCTAAACTGCAAAATCCTGATTTATTTTCATTAATTTTAATCGACTAATGGAAGGCGGGTTTATTTTGTAAATACACGGGGACTCTCTAGCAAACATGCCACACGAAGGGGTATCTTCACATGTGGCCCGTTGGTTCTTCGGTCTACTGCTTTCCAATCGACAACTAAGGATCATCGGTTGGATTAGATCATTACCTCATTAAACCGGTATGAAATCTTGAACATCGGATCTCCAATCGACGACTAAGGATCCACTAGACTTGCAAGACGTATTGGCCCTTAGATCAAGGATCCACGACCACGGTTTAACTGAACGAAGTGTTTCACATGTTCAAATCTCAACCCTTCGTCAGATCCGACACTTCCCAGGTCTCCTTCTTTCCCTGGACATGAACCATGGTGGCACGAGCGCCCAGGGCGGCATCGCCCTCGCTGGCCAGCAGCCATTAGTCACTCAAGAGTCCAAAAGGCCCAACTATTCAATGCTACGCGAAGCAGACTACAACAACAACTATATGAGGAGAATCTCACCAGGTATGGTGACCCAGGGACTCCTACCCACGGTGAGTCTCGAACGCCGGTGAGGAATTCCCTCGATCCTGGTTGATGTCCATGCCCGAGAAGCCCACCAACACACACGGGGTGCCTCGGCGAACACATGGCTCAATCCTGCGTTCCAAGTCCCATCGATGGCAGAGAATCACGTCGGCGGTCCGTGGTCACCACCGCAGGAAATCCTATCCCCCACTCACGGTTCCGTGGCACTTGGGCGAGATGGATGAGGGTCGAAGGGTCCCCAATGTCTCTCTTATACTCCACGAAGAAGTTCGATTGAGGGTGACGTTGGTGGGATTTCAGGCGGACCGTGTGCTCGGTTTGTTACTCAGAGAAGCTTCCAACATGAAGATGCAACTGCCATGGTGGCCCTACACGTCATAGACCTAGTGCGGTGGCGTAGCTTGGCTTCGTAGATGCGCGCGTGGCGAGGTGCGAGGCTGCCACGCAGGACCCGCATGTCAGCACCACACAGTCGGCACACGTGCTCGAGGGGAGAGATACTGATGAGTGGGGCCCGCTAGCAGCCACACTGAGCGCGCATGGGAGGAGCGTGGTTTGGCGGGGCCCGCATGTCAGCGATACAGGGAACGCGCATCAGGCTTGGTGGGGGAAGTCACGGCTGAGGGCAAGTGGTCCGCACAGGGTTTCGGCCCAGGAAGTGCAGGTAACTTCCCTTTTCTTTTTCTTTTAGTTTAGTTTTCTATTTTAGTTTTAATGTTCAATTTTAAATTCAAGTTCCCTATTCAACACTGAGTTTGAATTTTAAACATAAATTAAGTGCACAAACAAACACCGGCATGATGCACAATTTATATATATATTTCTACACACACACATATATAATATGTTTACCTATTTTGATACATGGTTTTAAATGTAATATCCATGAAAGGAATATTCACCTAAGTAAATAAATAGAACTTGTTTATTTTATAGTTTGAAGATTTAAATCTAAATCAAATTTGATATCATTATTTATCTATAAGGAAAATAACCTCAAAGGTAGGCAAATTCTTAGTAAAAGACATTTTAATTCATAGCCTTTTTGGGTTATTTTATTTAATTCCCAAAATAAGATTTTGGTTTTACAGTAAATAAACAAATTTGGCTTAAGTTTGTTGGCTTATTAAATTAATTTCGATGGTTTTTCACCTACATTCTTTAACTATTATCCCGTAGTGAATGAAAGTGGTCAGAAATTGGTAAGAACTTTATTTTGGGATTTCCATGTACTTAGAAGGGATATGATTTGATTTGGGTCATAGTAGATCACTTAACTAAAGTTGTTCATTTTAAACTAGTAAAGTGTCATGGTTTCACAAACTGAGGACACAGTAAAATTCGTGTTCGTTGGGGAGGCTAGCGTGGACTCACTCCGAATGGTGAATCAAGGGATTCCAACAAAGGGTTTATATTGGTTCGGGCTTGCTCCTTAGTCCAATGTAGTGCTGATCATGGTATTCACATAGAGATGTGTTACAACATGTGCTTGTGTAGGAATGAGGGAGTGGAGAACTCTCGCTGACTGTTCTCTTCTTTCTTTGGCTGTTTGACCCTCTCCCTTTTATAGTCCATGTAACACTTCAAATTCATCAATTAAAATAATACATTAATAGTCATTTAAAACTTAGTAGAGAGTAAAGTAAAAATTTTAAACAAGTGTTTGATCTCATTTATCTTTAGAGAATGGTTTTGTTTACTCATAATTGATTGATGATTTTATAAAATCCCTTTTATGTGAAACCCATTTAATTAAAATAGGAACCTTGGTCCAAAAATAAATTCTTTTAATTATAAGTAATTTTGGTATAATTATTATAATTTTCGAAATATTTTGAAATATATTTATTTATATTTTTATGGGATATAAAAAAATAATAAAAAAGATTTTGAAACCCTAGCCGAACCAGCCAGCTAGCCAAACCGACCCAACAGCCACGCACCCCTCTCCCCTCCTCCCTTCTCTCTATGGCGCGTGGGCCCGCCTGGCCCGCAGCCCTTCCTCTTCCCCAGCCGCGTCTACCCATGCCGCCACCGCGTCCTGCCCGCGTGCTCGGTAGCACGCCGCGCCGAGCCGCCTGGACCGTCCGCGCCCAGCCTCTCGCCTACCCTGCGCCCAAAACCACCGGCTGCGCCCCTCCCTCTCCTCTTCCCCCACTCACTCTCCCTTGATGGAGAAACAACCGCCATCAATGGCTGTCGTGACCTCTCTCTCTCTCCCCACCGACCCTCCCTCTCCCTATCCTCCCTCTATAAAAGCTGGCCATGCCGTCGGAGCTTCCCCCCTCCACTCATCCGAGCTCTCTCTCTCTCTATCTCTCTCCCTCTCGCACACTCGCGTCCTCGCCATACCGTCCGTGCCGTGCCCCGCCCGTGTGTGCTATGCCCCCTGCTCGATCGCACCATGCCCCTACTCCTCGGTCGCACCGTGCCCCTGCTCCCGGCCGCGCCCGCGTCCTCACTGCCGACCGCCTGCTTGCCGTGGATGATCCCCTCCATTCTTCGATTTGTACCTGCGCACAGTCCGAGAGCAAGGTGGAAGAGAACACAAATTTTTATTAAAATTTTTAAAGTCATGTTTGAATTAGTTCATGATTTCTGTAATTATTTGTTTGAATTTGTGAATATTGTGAATATGAAATCATGTGTATGTAAACGATTGATTTTAAGTGTATGCGATGAGTTAGTATATTATTATCTGTAACACCCCTGGTGTTACTGGCACTAAAACTTGAGCATAACATCATGTGCATTGACATTTCATGTTGTTTGTTATACCTAGAATGCATTCACTAGGTAAGATTTCAAAACAAGTTGTGATGTGGTGACTTGAAGAGTGCTTAACCCAAGGGTAGGGGTACTTAACCCTATGTCGCAGAACCTCCCAAGTTATCGGGCCCACATGCACCTGTCCTTGTCTCAAAAACCTCAGACAGCTATGCGTGTGCACCAAACAACTTAACATGATCTATCCGAGTGCCCCGAGGACCCCGGATAAACGACTTACCACCAAGATCGCAGGATTAAGTAAACACAAATCACACACCAATATTTGCAGCGGAAATAAATTCTTTATTACAAAATGGTTACAAGCTACAACATTTACAAGTTATAACAATATTACAATATATCATCGGAGTGATTACAAGAGGAATTGATTTAAAAAGATTACAATTTGAATACATAAAACATTTATAAGTTTAAAAATACATGCTAGCTTAAGCGACAGTCCTCAATAAGGAAACTATAGAAGGGATATACTTATACAAGAAGGTCGAGCCCACCGGCACATAGCACCATCCACAACAGAACAAACTTATAACCTCAAAAACAACAGGGAATAAAACCCTGAGTACGCAATTACTCAGCAAGAATTACCCGACTAAAGAAAAGACTCTCAAGGGTATGCTGGTTTGTTGGGAATCAAGGTAAATCTTACAAAATTTCAAAGACTCGGTTTTGCAGAAAAGCTTACTAGCATTGAATCCTTATGCCAAACTTTTACTTCACAAATTAAGTACTTTTCCTGAATCTAGATTTGCCTGATCTAGAGCATTCACTTGTCCTATACTAGCTTCATTTTATCCACTTTAGTTTCACTTGTTATCTACGCTGAAGGTCAAAGATCCAGTCTTCATATCCGAGAAGTTCGGCGATCCGAATCGATTAATACCCAGCTAGGGATCTCCAACCACACGACATATGTAGCACTTAACCCTTGCATATGTCAACTCGCCCACGGTTTTCTCAAGACCAGAACAGGTCCCCGCCAACCGAGAGCTCAGTACCCCACCATCTAGCCTCTTGCCAGGTGGATACACGATACTCTCGCCATCTCTCCACTCCCATTGCGGGCTGGCCTTTCTGGTATTGTCCAACCGAGGCTAACCTTACCCATGATGAGGCATGTGGCCAGTTAAAGGGTCCTAGATCAGCAGGCCAACAATTGAAACGGTCCTTAATTGACACAGACGGGTGACCTTGTCTGCTCAGCGTCTGGTCTAGATTTATTCAAACCATTTTCCCATTTTTGGTACCCGGCAGGGGTACTCTTTTCCGAATGATGAACCCACTCCGGCCGAAGGGGAATCATCACCATAAGTTTGCTTTGATTTTTGCAACAAAAACCCATAACAGTGTTCCACATCATTCTTTTTAAAAGAAAAAACTTTTAGTTTTTCTATGCAGGGCTAAGCCTCATTAGTTTTCTTTATAAAATAGGTATCAAGGAAGATAATCAAATTCCAAGGAATGGCAATGCATCAACTGTTTCATCACTCAACTCCTATCACCTAATGCAGCATATAAGTGATAAAAGTTTTAAAAACAACAAAGAGGTGGCAAATGCACCGGGGCTTGCCTGGGATAACACTAAGTCAGTGTTGTTAGACAATGCTTGCTTGGCGACATCTCCCATTCTGGCACTCGATCAGATCATCAATCTTTAGGTTTATTCATCAGCATCACCATGAGACAAATCCAGCTCTTGTCCTCCACATCACGTGATCAATTAGCGTACCTAAATGAAATGCATAATGCACATGTATGAACATAGAAAGGAATAATAAGGCTAAACAATGTCACAAGGAGGAAAATTCAATATTAAAGGCAAGATCTCACCAACATACATAATCAAACATGAGAGAAAACTTACACAATCATGATCCTCGAGTTAATCGGACCTAGTTCAAACATTAGGCAACGTAACTAAACACAAGCCTTAAGCTAAAACATAACATCTATAGGTTACTACTCGTAGACTTATCAATTTCGGATACTTAACTTAGGTTTATGAATAGAAGTATTTCAACTAGTTCTTAGAACTACTAATCTAACCTATTAGGCATAACACATCAACCAAACAAATTATTACACCATTCGATCAAGCAAGTAAACATTATCAAGATCATAGACAGTTGTAAGACTATAAGCAATAAAGGGTAACATCACGGATAGACGAGAGAAGTGATAAATTTTACTACTTACATTACTATTTCATTATGCACATACAAGGCCTAAATAGTCACTAACTCAAATACATTCACCAAGGCATTTACTTCCTTCTCCAAAATGCTAAAGTCTAAAGCAAGCATTAAGAAAGAAAAGAAACAACCATTTGCCACTACAAGACTTCATTAATCAAGACAAGAACTAACCAAATATAGGTATCCTCACAAAAGAAACTCCAAGTAATCATTTCATATTTGCTGAATTTGGACAGCAGAACAACAGCTAGTTGTTTTATTAATAACTTACACCATATTCATCCAAAAATAGTAAACTAAGACTTTTTGGAAAGCTTATAAAGTCCTCTACAAATTTGGTATTATCATCACAATAAGATTAGACATTTAGAAATGTCAAACAGTACTGAACACAATTTTTGTCCAGATTTGGACAGAATTTGACTACTCACTTCAAAAATCCATAACTGGAGTCTCAGACATCCAAAACAGGTGATCCTAGACTTTTAGAAAGCTAATAAAATTGTCTACAATTTATTTATAAACATCTTAGGTTAATTTAATACATATCAAAGTCAGTTAATACAAACAGAATTCTCTGTCCAGATTTGGACAGATTCAGACTCTATAGTTCAAACAACTGTAACTTGGTCTCTAGACCACCAAAAAGGGTGCTCCAAAATTTGTTGGAAAGCTTAAGAAAAGTACTACAACTCTACTATAATTACTAAGAGCTGATTCTCAGTTTAACCTGGGCAAACAGGGTCATTTTCGAAATCTGTACAGAATTCAGACAGATTCTGAGACTGGACTTGAGAAAATCATATCTTTTAAACTGCTAGACCTATGGTCATGAAATTTTAGCACAAGCAAGATAAAGGAGTTAGCTATAACTTTTCTATATAACACTTTCACAGAAAATATGATTTACTTCACTGCATAATTAAAATTGGACATGCAGGTCTAGATAACAATAATTTTAACTTAGCTCCAAGTTACTTCTAAAATTTTTATGTGTTTGATACTTCAACTATTCTAACACCTTATCTTAAAGTAGAACTAAAACCCCATGATATAACAAGGCATTCATGTCACCATACATTAGGGGTTGGCACAAGTGCCTCTAATAGCTCTTGTTAGCAAAGAGCTAGAAATACTAAACATATTCTTTGGGCTACTAAATTAATCAAACTTTGGTATTATTAACTCGACCACTCAATTCATATACACTACCCAAATCATCTATACTTGAGAAATACCTTTACCAAAATACTCTAGGCATAATCCACCTACAAGCACCATGCATATCTCTAATTAGTTTCATAATACAAGACATACATACTCATGAAAATAATTTCATTCACACAACACAAATCAATTTAATAGCACAAGCCTTATATATCCACACAACTAATCATTCATCTGACTAACGAAAACAATGGATCGACTTACCACGACTAAACTCGACTCAAATCCGCGAGATCGACAACCACATCTGATTGAGGCGATTCACCAAGCACTTGGCAAGCGCCTCGCTAAAGCTTTCTTCTCATCTAAATCTCACAGGATTTACCTCCACGGGCTGAACGATGACGCGAGGAAACTACGTCGTGAGGAGAGGCTCGCTGGTTTCCCATAACCACGAGAAGGTGACGCGCGTGGTCGACGACCAGACCACGTGGAGGAACTGCAGAGGGGATCGACGGCGTTCATGGCGAGGGGAAAGGAGCTGCTTGCTGTTGGGCGGGGAGGGCGAGCTACTAAGGTCGGACGCCAAGCAGGGGACGACGGCGTGCGGTGCTGGGCGAGCCCACCACGGCGCAGCGGATCGGAGGCAGAGGAGGCAGCCAAGCACAGAGAGTTGAGGGCGAGCTCGCCATGGGGGAGAAGCGCGCGAAGGGGCGAGCGGAGGCTAGGGCGCGCGGCCCGGGCGAGCTGCTGGTGCAGACCTGGGCGAGACTAGAGCAGAGAGGGACTCGGCGAGGGAGAGGGCTGGAGCGAGCTCGCCGCCAGGCAGAGGGCACGCAGGGTGGGAGCTCGAGCGGCTGGAAAGAACCTGGACATCGGTGATGGAACGACGGCCACAGAGGAAGAGAAAAGAAACACACGATGGGATAAAGGATAGGGAATTAGGCGGTGGCTGGATAAGAATAGAAGGAAAATATAAGAAAAATAAGAACTTTCCTCTTCTTTTTTACAATAAGCTGTGGATAAATATGGGTGCTCAAATTAACATTTAACATATGCACAAATCAATTGGGCCGAATAGATCGACGATAAAATTTAAACAATGTTTGATTTGGTAGACATTCTCAGGATCAGATAAAGTTTTACCAGATATTTATACCCGAACGTTTGGATTTACGTGAGATGAAATCGGAAAGAACTGAAACGATATCAACGGTGCTATTTTAGACTGCGTTCAATTTGACTTGAAATTAAATAATTTCATTTGTGGTCTGAACACCAGATTTCACGACTATAGATAATTTTCTGGAGAAACAGATCTCATTTATAAATCTTCGGACGTGACAATTTCTTGGTTGGCGAGCGGGGACTAAATTATTTTGCACCGAAAACTTTAGTTGCCGAGATCCACTTAATTTATCTAGGACAAGATGGTATTGTTCCATTGATTTATCTGGGATCGAATAAATTCGCCCGCAACCAAATACTTGGATTTCTCTACCATAATTAGCGTGCAGGATGAAACCAACCTCGGTTATCGACTTTGCGTGTGTTTTCCTCGAATAGCACGCGCAGTCCAGATTTATGAAATCAGTCGATTCCCAATTTTACACTCACTAGCACGTCGGACATGCGGCAGCGGAGTGATAGAAGGCGCGGCACGTAGTGAAGAGTTGAATCGGTGACCGATTCGGATAAACGAAAGGGATAGCGGTTGGGAGATAAGGTGCACACGGGGACCTCTGTGGAGACGATACGTGTCTTTCACGTAAGTGAGAAGCTGTGCGTTGTCACACATAGGGTTGCGCCCGCCACACGCGTCACAATGTCAGGCCACAGAGAGACACGTGCAACGCAAGCGTGAAAGAATTTCAAACGAAATTTAAGGAACCAGATTCGATTTCAAGGATTAGAGTTTGGGCAAGACGTCGATGACTCAACCCAAACAATACTGGATTCGATGTTCCAAAAATTACTAAAGTCTGAATTTTGCAAAATAAATTAGGACAATTTAGATAGATGGAGACAGACACGATATCAAAATCGTGATAAACAAGGATGATTAAAATTTAGTGACCTTTACATTCACCGCTATCACGTGTTAAAGTCCGCACTCTTGGTCGAGCAGACGATAAACACCTAGGGTGTTACACCCTAGGATTAGGGCATGAGGGTAGTAGTAGCCTAAAATGAGTAAAATCTCAAAAGCCATGGAAAATGTTCACAAGATATCCAATTTGATGAACTTTAGTGGCACAAAAACCCTAATGTGCCCAAACCCTAAAAACAAACCCTAGAAAACCCTAATTGGAACCCTAAGGGGGTAAATGCAAATTTTATGCACTTTTGGACCAAAGTGCAAATATCAAAGTGATAGAACACCACAAACCAAGTAACTTTCACATTGGAGAATTTTCAAGTTGAGTGATGAAATTTGGACTTATTTGCAAAAGGGTCACATGAACACTATGTGACTAAGTCTGAAATTCAGTGAAGTTGAGTCATTTTTGGAGCTCTGTATCTCTAAATTTATAAGAATTTTGCTCTAAGTCAATATAGCAAACTTGTAGATCTATGTTAGAGGTACAAATTTGATTAAGTAAATAAGCCCTAGTACTACATGGAAATGGGAGAAAAATAGACATGAAACTGGTCTGTCAGTCGACCTTGACACTGAATCAGGACTGACAGTGATCTAGGGCTGAGTTTGGGAGCTATTTTGAGCATGATCCGGTAAGTATTTGTGTATGATTGCTATACCAAAATCGAAGCTGGATTATAGGACAACAACTTCGTTACAGATAGATTAAGTAGTTGCCACATGAAAATCATAGATTAAGGCCCTGCCAATCGCTCTGTCAGGCGCTCTAATGAGAGTTCTGATGGTACAGTAACCTGAAGAAGAATCCAGGTTCAGTGAACTCGCCGCCGGTGATCCCGTGCTCTAATTCATGCTAGTCGCCACGATTCATGCTCAGCGCAAAGTGGATAACCGAGGGGAGTAAAAGATCTTGGCGCCCAGATTGGCTCGGACCCGGTCACTAGATGGTTCACCGTACCCACTTGTTCTGCGGCCGACCGAGATGATCTTCGCCGGCGTTGGCCGCTTACTATCCGTGCACCACGTGCCTAAGAGCTTTAACACGTCGCAGTGAACCATAGTAGTGAGTCCGTTCATCGCCAGAGGCTTTGCCACGGTGAAAGCCACGATAACTATCACACTCGGTTTTAGAAGGCAAACTGAATGCGAACCATGTACGTGCCAGGATCAGAAACACACGTACACAACGATTACATAATTGGACATCATCACACAATGCTCGAAATAAATAGCGAAAAGGTACAATAATTACATCAAGATGTCCAAGACATCCACAGAGTCTAATACATAACCATTGTCTTTAACATAAACATCAAAGTGCGGAGAAAACGAAACGTAGATGATAAGCCTACACAGGAAGATGACTGGGGGTTTGCCACTAAGATAAACTAAAAATCATCATAATCCTGGAACTCCTCGAAGTCCTCCATGTTGCCAGCATCACCTCCTGAGCACTGAGTACAGTGGGGACAACCTGAGGTGGGGGTGGTGTGTAAAGCAAGGGTGAGTACACATCAACGTACTCAGCAAATGTCCCGTTTGGCTAAAGTGGACTAGCTGTATGTGGGGTTGAGGTTAAGCAGTTGCTTTTAGTTGGTCAAACATTTATTACTACTAGTAGAGCCATGTTTTAGTAATAAACCCAGGTATTACCCAGAAGTACTCCCTCCAAGAGGAAATACCAGAGATCAGAATTATAACCAACATTATTAACCATCATCATAAGAGTAACCAAAGTTCTTCTAATCAAAGAGGATCCCAAGGCTGCTCTTAACTGTGAGCTCGGCTGATATACCAGTTTCTAACACTCTGTAGAGGTTGCACACTTTACCCACGAGTCGTGATCCCTTTCCAGCCTGGGTTGTACAGACCCGATCTTCACTACCGAGGTGAATGGCCAGGGATACACTACGTAGCCTTTACAAAGACTCCCCTGGTGCATAGCTGCTCGTTAGGTTTCGCTAGTCGTACAACGCAGTACACCTCCCCAAGGTGGGTGACTAACAAAACCAAATCGAATGAACCTCTGCACCCCCCTTGGCAGAGCAAGCACTATGCCCCGACCCCCATTAACGGCCCTCAGGCAAAGCTAACTACACCCCCAGGTTCATCTAATTATTCAGCTAAGGGTGTCCCATTCCACCCTCATGGTTGCACTGTTATCCCGGGTGGTCACTCCATGAACAGGTCCTTACGGAGAGGTACTCAGGAAAAAGGCCTGAGCCCCCTAGAGTATCACAATATCATCATTGGGATAACATCATCGTATCATAAAAAATCACATCATGTTCATTGATTAAGTTAAGGCAATAGCAAGGTGCTAACCATGATAACCCAAAAAGGTAAACAAGGATAAGTAAATACAGACTAGTCAATCCTTAGGTTTCAAAAAGTAATGTGAGATAGTGAATTATAAGTAGATAGGACATAATGGGTCAGATGACACTTGCCTTCACTAGGTTGTTGCTCAGGAGGTCTCCAGTAACACACTCGGGAACCTCAGACTTCTCATTGTCTAAATAAAGCAAGCATGCATTCAATACATTTGGAAAGTACAAATGAACAACACACCAAACATGTACAAACATTGGAATACATCTTAAAAAGGCACAATACTAAATAAGGAATAATGAGACCAAAGTATAACATGAACTATAACATAAACTAATTCCATTTAGAAATAGATTATTCTTTAAGTGTTGTCCATAATTACACAACTTAGTTCTATTTATTTTACTGTGACCTAAAAGTTAGACCAGGGATAAATTCATGTGATACATGTTATTAGTCTTAAAAAACTAAGTATACTTTAATCCCTAGGGTTTTCCTTTTATTTATTTTATTAAATAAACAAATCTACACATATACTAATCCATAATTAACCATAAAATTGGAATGTACAGGTTGTAAATGGAACTAATTTATTTAAACAGAGAATATTCCTATGAACATTTTGCAATTTGAATCACTAAATTTGGAGTTCATATGCAAAAGATATGAAATAAACAAGTTTGGGAATTCAAAATATGAAAATAAGTCTAATTCTATGAATATTTAAAAGCCCAGGGTTCAATCTGCAAGATTACAGGGGCCTACGCGCGAAAACCAGGGACAACGCGTTGATTCTGAACAAACCGAGGGTCTCTTTAATAAAACTACCACGCGAAAGGGTATCGGGTGATCTCAACCGTTAGATTAGAAACCAACGACCGATATTAGATCTGCGGCCGAGGGCACACGCGCGCTGGCAGGCGAGCGCTGACAAGCAGGCCAGAGGCGTCAGCGACCGAGGGGGCGCACTGACCGAGCGGGCCCAGCGCCAGGGGACGCGGGCGCTGACAGACGGGCCCGGACGCAGGGCGCGCGTGCGCGAAGCAGTATCCCACGATCTAGGCCGTGCGATTAAGATCGGAAGGGGAGATCAGACCGGGGGGGTGAACGGCTGCGGGCGGCGCCGCTCCTCTCCTCGGCGGTGAAGTCGCCGGAGTTGGGGCGGGTGCGTGCTACGGCGGTTTCGGGGTCGCCGGAGTTGGTCAGAGAGGGGGAAGACGACACGGCAAACTCGATGGCGGGGTTGTGGCCACGAGTCCGACGTCAGAGACGGGGAAATGGCGGGGAAAGGGCCTCGGGCAGGCCGGAGGAACTCCGGTGAGGGATTTTGGCCGCGGGGAGAGGGCTTGAGGCGCGCTAAGGCCTAGGATAGCTTCAGAAGGGCGAGGGGAAACTCAGGGACCAACGTGGGGGCGCTAGGCCGGACTAAATCGGCCGGCCACCGCGAGTGCGCGGCGGACCGCCACGGTCGACACCAGCGAAGCCGAAATTGGCTGGTGACAAAGCGTAACTAGGGAAACTAAGCATGGGAGAAGATCTCTCAACTTGGGGCGGAGCTCTGGGTTGTTGGGCGTGGCCACCGGCGAGCTGGTTGACCAGGGAGGCGGGCGCGGGTCTCTGGCGAGGTCGGACGGCGTGGGCAGAGCGCGAGAGAGGGTGGGGCTGTGCGAAATGAGGCGGGGGAGTTAGTGTGGGCGCGGGCGGAGCTCAAAAAGGGAGCTGTGGCCCGTGGGCGGGCGTTTGAAAGGGAATTAGGCTTACACCTATTTCTTAATCAAATTTTGGTGGTTGAATTGCCCAACACAAATAATTGGACTAACTAGTTTGCCCAAGTTTATAAGTTTTACAGGTGCCAAAGGTTCACTACAAGTCAATAAAAAGACCAAAGTTGGGTTCAAGATAATGAGCTAAAGGCATCCCTGGTCTGGCGCACCGGACTGTCCGGTGTGCACCGGACAGTGTCCGGTGCACCAGAGACACTTCGAGGCTGAATTCTTCACTCTCGGGAAAATCCAGAGGCGGCTTGCTATAATTCACCAGACTGTCCGGTATACACCAGACAGTGTCCGGTGCTCCAAGAAAAGGCGACCTCCGGAACTCGCCAGCCTTGGGAATTCGCATCGGCTACTCCGCTATAATTCACCGGACATGTCCGATGTACACCGGACTGTCCGGTGTAACTGCGGGGCAACGGCTACTTCAGGCGCCAACGGCTACCTGCAGCGCATTAAATGCGCGCCAGCGCGCGCAGAGGTCAGGAACGCCCATGCTGGCGCACCGGACACTCTACAATGTATGTCCGGTGCGCCACCTGACATCAAGACAGGCCCTGCGTCAGAGCTCCAACGGTCGGAACCCCAACGTTCGGGTGACGTGGCTGGCGCACCGGACTGTTCGGTGCACCATACGACAGACAGCCTGCACCCAAACAGCTAGTTTGGTGGTTGGGGCTATAAATACCCCCAACCACCCCACATTCAAGTCATCCAAGTTTTCCCACTTCAACTACTTACAAGAGCTCTAGCATTCAATTCTAGACACACCAAAGTGATCAAATCCTCTCCAAACTCCACACAACGCCCTAGTGATTAGTGAGAGAGATTTGTTTGTGTTCTTTCGAGCTCTTGCGCTTGGATTGCTTTCTTCCTTCTTTGATTCTTCATTGCGATCAAACTCACTTGTAATTGAGGCAAGAGACACCAATCTTGTGGTGGTCCTTGTGGGAACTTTGTGTTCCAAACATTTGAGAAGAGAAAGCTCACTCGGTCCGAGGGACCGTTTGAGAGAGGGAAAGGGTTGAAAAAGACCCGGCCTTTGTGGCCTCCTCAACGGGGAGTAGGTTTGCGAGAACCGAACCTCGGTAAAACAAATCCACGTGTCACACTCTTCATTCGCTTGTGATTTGTTTTGCGCCCTCTCTCTCAGACTCATTATTATTTCTAACGCTAACCCGTCTCGTAGTTGTGTTTATATTTGTAAATTTTAGTTTCGCCCTATTCACCCCCCCTCTAGGCGACTTTCAATTGGTATCAGAGCCCGGTGCTTCATTAGAGCCTAATCGCTCGAAGTGATGTCGGGAGATCACACCAAGAGGGAGATGGAGACCGGCGACAAGCCCACTACGAGTCACGGGAGCACTTCATCGGAAGAGTCCCGCACCAAGAGGAAGGAGAAGAAGAAGGACTCCTCCAAACGGAAGGAGAAAAGATCTTCTTCTTCACACCACAAAGAAAAGAAGGAAAAATCCTCTTCCCACAAGCCGCATCGGAGTGGGGACAAGAAAAAGAGGATGAGGAAGGTGGTCTACTACGAGACCGATTCTTCGTCGATATCCACCTCCGGCTCCAACGCGGCGTCCGTCACTTCTAAGCGCCAAGAGCGTAAGAAGTATAGTAAGACCCCCTTACGCTATCCTCGCATTCCTAAACATACACCTTTGCTTTCCGTCCCATTAGGCAAACCACCAACGTTTGATGGTGAAGACTATGCTAGGTGGGGTGATTTAATGCGATTTCATCTAACCTCACTCCACAAAAGTATATGGGATGTTGTTGAGTTTGGTGTACAGGTACCATCCGTAGGGGATGAAGACTATGATGTGGATGATGTGGCCCAAATCGAGCACTTCAATTCCCAAGCCACAACCATTCTCCTCGCCTCTCTAAGTAGAGAGGAATATAACAAGGTGCAAGGATTGAAAAATGCGAAGGAGATTTGGGACTTACTCAAGACCGCGCACGAAGGTGATGAACTCACCAAGATCACCAAGCGGGAAACGATCGAGGGGGAGCTCGGTCGCTTCCGTCTTCGCCAAGGAGAGGAGCCACAAGATATGTACAACCGGCTCAAAACCTTGGTGAACCAAGTACGCAACCTCGGGAGCAAGAAATGGGACGACCACGAGGTGGTTAAGGTTATTCTAAGATCTCTCATATTCCTTAACCCCACTCAAGTTCAATTAATTCGTGGTAATCCTAGATACACACTAATGACTCCCGAGGAAGTAATCGGGAATTTTGTGAGCTTTGAATGTATGATTAAAGGCTCAAAGAAGATCAACGAGCTTGATGAACCCTCCACGTCCGAAGCACAACCGGTGGCATTTAAGGCGACGGAGGAGAAGAAGGAGGAGTCTACACCAAATAGACAACCAATTGACGCCTCCAAGCTCGACAATGAGGAGATGGCCTTAATCATCAAAAGCTTTCGCCAAACCTCAAGCAACGGAAGGGGAAGGATTACAAATCCCGTTCCAAGAAGGTTTGCTACAAGTGTGGTAAGCCCGGTCACTTTATTGCTAAATGTCCATTATCAAGTGACAGTGACAGGGATAACGACAAGAAGGGCAAGAGGAGAGAAAAGAAGAGGTACCACAAGAAGAAGGGCGGCGATGCTCACGTGTGCCGCGAGTGGGACTCTGACGAGAGCTTCACCGACTCCTCCTCCGATGAGGACGCCGCCAACATCGCCGTCACCAAGGGACTTCTCTTCCCCAACGTCGGCCACAAGTGCCTCATGGCCAAGGACGGCAAAAGGAAGAAGGTTAAATCCAAATCCTCCACTAAATATGAGTCCTCTAGTGATGATAATGCTAGTGATGAGGAAGATAATTTGTGTACCCTTTTTGCCGACCTAAACATGCAACAAAAGGAAAAATTAAATGAATTGATTAATGCTATTCATGAGAAGGATGATCTCTTGGACTCCCAAGAGGACTTCCTAATCAAGGATAACAAAAAGCATGTTAAGGTTAAAAATGCTTATGCTCTACAAGTTGAAAAATGTGAAAAATTGTCTAGTGAGCTAAGCACTTGCCATGAGACCATTGATAACCTTAGAAATGAAAATGCTAGATTAATTGCTAAGGTTGATTCTCAAGTTTGTGATGTTTCAATTCCCAATCTTAGAAATGATAATGATGATTTGCTTGCTAAGATTAAAGAATTAAACACCTCTCTTGCTAGCCTTAGGATTGAAAATGAAAAATTAATTGCTAAGGCTAAAGAATTAGATGTTTGCAATGTTACACTTTCCAATCTTAGAGATAACAATGATATTTTGCATGCTAAGATTGTTGAACTTAATTCTTGCAAACCCTCTACATCTACCATTGAGCATGTTTCTATTTGCACTAGATGTAGAGATGTTGATATTGATGCTATTCATGATCATATGGCTTTAATTAAACAACAAAATGATCATATAGCAATATTAGATGCTAAAATTGCCGAGCATAACTTAGAAAATGAAAAGTTTAAATTTGCTAGAAGTATGCTCTATAATGGGAGACGCCCTCCTAAAAGATTGTCAAATTTTGTTAAGGGCAAGGCTCCCATGCCTCAGGATAACGAGGGTTACATTTTGTACCCTGCCGGTTATCCTGAGAGCAAAATTAGGAGAATTCATTCTAGGAAGTCTCACTCTGGCCCTAATCATGCTTTTATGTATAAGGGTGAGACATCTAGCTCTAGGCAACCAACCCGTGCTAAGTTGCCTAAGAAGAGAACTCCTAATGCATCAAATGATCATGACATTTCATTCAAAACTTTTGATGCATCTTATGTTTTGACTAACAAATCCGGCAAGGTGGTTGCCAAGTTTGTTAGGGGCAAACACAAGGGCTCCAAGACTTGTGTTTGGGTACCCAAAGTTCTTGTTTCTAATGCCAAAGGACCCAAAACCGTTTGGGTACCTAAAGTCAAGAACTAAACTTGTTTTGTAGGTTTATGCATCCGGGGGCTCAAGTTGGATCATCGACAGCGGGTGCACAAACCACATGACAGGGGAGAAGAAGATGTTCTCCTCCTACGAGAAAAACCAAGATCCCCAACGAGCTATCACATTCGGGGATGGAAACCAAGGTTTGGTCAAAGGTTTGGGTAAAATAGCTATATCTCCTGACCATTCCATTTCCAATGTTTTTGTTGTAGATTCTTTAGATTACAATTTGCTTTCCGTATCTCAATTATGTCAAATGGGCTACAACTGTCTATTTACTGATGTAGGTGTCACTGTCTTTAGAAGAAGTGATGATTCAATAGCATTTAAGGGAGTGTTAGAGGGTCAGCTATACTTGGTAGATTTTGATAGAGCTGAACTCGACACTTGCTTAATTGCTAAGACTAACATGGGTTGGCTCTGGCACCGCCGACTAGCCCATGTTGGAATGAAGAATCTTCATAAGCTTCTAAAGGGAGAACACATTTTAGGACTAACAAATGTTCATTTTGAGAAAGACAGGATTTGTAGCGCATGCCAAGCCGGGAAGCAAGTTGGCACTCATCATCCACACAAGAACATCATGACAAGTGACATGCCACTGGAGCTCCTTCACATGGATTTATTCGGCCCGATCGCTTACATAAGCATCGGCGGGAGTAAGTACTGTCTAGTTATTGTGGATGATTATTCTCGCTTCACTTGGGTGTTCTTTTTGCAGGAAAAATCCCATACCCAAGAGACCTTAAAGGGATTTTTGAGACGGGCTCAAAATGAGTTCGGCTTAAGGATCAAGAAAATTAGAAGCGACAACGGGACGGAGTTCAAGAACTCTCAAATTGAAAGCTTTCCTGAGGAAGAGGGCATCAAGCATGAGTTCTCTTCCCCCTACACCCCACAACAAAATGGTGTAGTGGAGAGGAAGAATCGAACTCTATTGGATATGGCAAGAACCATGCTTGATGAGTACAAGACATCGGATCGGTTTTGGGCCGAGGCGGTCAACACCGCCTGTTACGCCATCAACCGGTTATATCTACACCGAATCCTCAAGAAGACATCCTATGAACTCCTAACCGGTAAAAAGCCCAATATTTCATATTTTAGAGTTTTTGGTAGCAAATGCTTTATTCTTGTTAAGAAAGGTAGAAAATCTAAATTTGCACCTAAAACTGTAGAAGGCTTTTTACTAGGATATGACTCAAACACAAGGGCATATAGAGTCTTTAACAAGTCCTCAGGACTTGTTGAAGTTTCTTGTGACGTTGTGTTTGATGAAACTAATGACTCTCAAGTAGAGCAAGTTGATCTTGATGAGATAGGTGAAGAACAGGCTCCGTGCATCGCGCTAAGGAACATGTCCATTGGGGATGTGTGTCCTAAGGAATCCGAAGAGCCTCCAAATGCACAAGATCAACCATCCTCCTCCACGCAAGCATCTCCACCAACCCAAAATGGGGACGAGGCTCAAGTTGATAAAGAGGAAGAACACAATGATGAGCCACCTCAAGATGACGACAATGATCAAGGGGGAGATGCAAATGATGAAGACAAGGAGGATGAAGAACCAAGGCCGCCACACCCAAGAGTCCACCAAGCAATCCAACGAGATCACCCCGTCGACACCATCCTCGGTGACATTCATAAGGGGGTAACTACTCGATCTTGTGTTGCACATTTTTGTGAACATTACTCTTTTGTTTCCTCTATTGAGCCACACAGGGTAGAGGAAGCACTCCAAGATTCGGATTGGGTGATGGCGATGCAAGAGGAGCTCAACAACTTCACTAGGAACGAGGTATGGCATTTAGTTCCGCGTCCTAACCAAAATGTTGTAGGAACCAAGTGGGTCTTCCGCAACAAGCAAGATGAGCATGGTGTGGTGACAAGGAACAAAGCTCGACTTGTGGCCAAGGGATACTCTCAAGTCGAAGGTTTGGATTTTGGTGAAACCTATGCACCCGTAGCTAGGCTCGAGTCAATTCATATATTATTAGCCTATGCTACTTACCATGGCTTCAAGCTTTACCAAATGGACGTGAAGAGTGCCTTCCTAAATGGACCAATCAAGGAGAAGGTCTATGTTGAGCAACCTCCCGGCTTTGAAGACAGTGAGTACCCTAACCATGTCTATAGGCTCTCTAAGGCGCTTTATGGGCTCAAGCAAGCCCCAAGAGCATGGTATGAATGCCTTAGAGATTTCCTTATTGCAAATGGCTTCAAAGTCGGCAAGGCCGATCCTACTTTATTCACTAAAACTCTTGACAATGATTTGTTCGTATGCCAAATTTATGTTGATGATATTATATTTGGGTCTACTAACGAATCTACATGTGAAGAATTTAGTAGGATCATGATACAGAAATTCGAGATGTCTATGATGGGGGAGTTGAAGTATTTTCTAGGATTCCAAGTCAAGCAACTCCAAGAGGGCACCTTCATTAGTCAAACAAAGTATACTCAAGACATTCTAACCAAGTTTGGAATGAAGGATGCCAAGCCCATCAAGACACCCATGGGAACCAATGGGCATCTCGACCTCGACACGGGAGGTAAATCCGTCGATCAAAAGGTATACCGGTCGATGATTGGTTCATTACTTTATTTATGTGCATCTCGACCGGATATTATGCTTTCCGTATGCATGTGTGCAAGATTCCAAGCCGACCCTAAGGAATCACACCTTACGGCCGTAAAACGAATCTTGAGATATTTGGCTTATACACCTAAGTTTGGGCTTTGGTACCCTCGGGGATCCACATTTGATTTGATTGGTTATTCGGATGCCGATTGGGCGGGGTGTAAGATTAATAGGAAGAGCACATCGGGGACTTGCCAGTTCTTGGGAAGATCCTTGGTGTCTTGGGCTTCAAAGAAGCAAAATTCGGTCGCTCTTTCTACCGCCGAAGCTGAGTACATTGCCACAGGCCATTGTTGCGCGCAATTGCTTTGGATGAGGCAAACCCTGTGGGACTATGGTTACAAATTAACCAAAGTTCCTCTTCTATGTGATAATGAGAGTGCAATCCGCATGGCGGATAATCCCGTTGAGCATAGCCGCACTAAGCACATAGCCATTCGGTATCATTTTCTTAGGGATCACCAACAAAAGGGGATATCGAGATTGCATATATTAATACTAAAGATCAATTAGCCGATATCTTTACCAAGCCACTAGATGAACAAACTTTTACCAAACTTAGGCATGAGCTCAATATTCTTGATTCTAGAAATTTCTTTTGCTAATTTGCACACATAGCTCTTAAGTATACCTTTGATCATGTCTCTTTGATATATGCTATGACTAATGTGTTTTCAAGTGTATTTCAAACCAAGTCATAGGTATATTGAAAGGGAGTTGGAGTCTTCGGCGAAGACAAAGGCTTCCACTCCACTCTACTACTTATCCTTCGCCGTCGCTCCGCTTCACTCTCCGTATTTGGTATAATATTCACTCATATGTTTTATTTGCCAAAGGGGAGAAAATAGTTAGAAAGGGCTTATATCTCACTCAAAGTATCCGTTTTTGGCGATTCATGCCAAAGGGGGAGAAAGTATGAGCCCAAAGCAAAAGGACCGCACGCACCACCACCCTAATTTTAAAATTAATGATTTTCAATTGGTAAATTTCAAATTGGTATCTCTTTGTGTACTAAAGGGGGAGAAATTAGTAATTTCAAAATTGATATCTTAAAACCCTCTTGAACACTAAGAGGAGAATTTATTTGAGGGGGAGTTTTGTTTTAGTCAAAGGAAAAGCATTTGAAACAAGGGGAGAAAATTTCAAACTTGAAAATGCTTCGCAAAATTTTTACTATTTTACCTTTGACTATTTTGCAAAAGAACTTTGAAAAGGATTTACAAAAAGAATTTGCAAAAACAAAACATGTGGTGCAAGCGTGGTCCAAAATGTTAAAAATAAAGAAACAATCCATGCATATCTAGTAAGCAACATTTATTGGCTCAATTTTAAGTAACCTTTACACTTACATTATGCAAACTAGTTCAATTATGCACTTCTATACTTGCTTTGGTTTGTGTTGGCATCAATCACCAAAAAGGGGGAGATTGAAAGGGAATTAGGCTTACACCTATTTCTTAATCTAATTTTGGTGGTTGAATTGCCCAACACAAATAATTGGACTAACTAGTTTGCCCAAGTTTATAAGTTTTACAGGTGCCAAAGGTTCCCTACAAGTCAATAAAAAGACCAAAGTTGGGTTCAAGATAATGAGCTAAAGGCATCCCTAGTCTGGCGCACCGGACAGTGTCCGGTGCAACAGAGACACTTCGAGGCTGAATTCTTCACTCTCGGGAAAATCCAGAGGCTGCTCGCTATAATTCACCGGACTGTCCGGTGTACACCAGACAGTGTCCGGTGCTCCAAGAAAAGGCGACCTCCGGAACTCGCCAGCCTCGGGAATTCGCATCGGCTACTCCGCTATAATTCACCGGACATGTCCGGTGTACACCGGACTGTCCGGTGTAACTACGGGGCAACGACTACTTCAGGCGCCAACGGCTACCTGCAGCGCATTAAATGCGCGCCAGCGCGCGCAGAGGTCAGGCACGCCCATGCTGGCGCACCGGACACTCTACAGTGTATGTCCGGTGCGCCACCTGACATCAAGACAAGCCCTGCGTCAGAGCTCCAACGGTCGGAACCCCAACGTTCGGGTGACGTGGCTGGCGCACCGGACTGTCCGATGTGCACCGGACTGTCCGGTGCACCATACGACAGACAGCCTGCACCCAAACGGCTAGTTTGGTTGTTGGGGCTATAAATACCCCCAACCACCCCACATTCAAGTCATCCAAGTTTTCCCACTTCAACTACTTACAAGAGCTCTAGCATTCAATTCTAGACACACCAAAGTGATCAAATCCTCTCCAAACTCCACACAACGCCCTAGTGATTAGTGAGAGAGATTTGCTTGTGTTCTTTCGAGCTCTTGCGCTTGGATTGCTTTCTTCCTTCTTTGATTCTTCATTGCGATCAAACTCACTTGTAATTGAGGCAAGAGACACCAATCTTGTGGTGGTCCTTGTGGGAACTTTGTGTTCCAAACATTTGAGAAGAGAAAGCTCACTCGGTCCGAGGGACCGTTTGAGAGAGGGAAAGGGTTGAAAAAGACCCGGCCTTTGTGGCCTCCTCAACGGGGAGTAGGTTTGCGAGAACTGAACCTCGGTAAAACAAATCCGCGTGTCACACTCTTCATTCGCTTGTGATTTGTTTTGCGCCTTCTCTCTCGGACTCATTATTATTTCTAACGCTAACCCGTCTCGTAGTTGTGTTTATATTTGTAAATTTCAGTTTCGCCCTATTCACCCCCCTCTAGGCGACTTTCAGCGTTGCGGCCGAGAATTCTGGCGACGTGCGCGAGTGCGCACGTGCTGGTCCACAGCGGCCGTGGGGAGGGCGCAGCTGACAGGGGAGGCCCACGGCGCAGAGACAGAGGGCGAGCGCATAGGCAACGGCTCAGCGACTGGCAAACCGGGCCAGCGAGGCAGAGAGGGAAGAGGGGCGTGCGGGCGAAGGGAACCAGCGCCGACAGCTTGGCCCCACTCCGTAGCGTGCGAGAGAGAGAGGAGGGTGCGGGGCAGACTGGCGCCGACAGGCAGGGTCCGCCTGTCAGGGGCAGCAGGCGCGCAGGCGCGGGCATGCGTGACCAGGCCTGGTGGGCTAGTTTGGGCCGAATTGGCTTTTTCCTTTTTCCTGAATTTCTTAATTGCTTTTCCATTTCTTTTCTCTAGGGTTTTCATTCAAATTCAAATCAAGTTTCAAATTCAAACTAATTCAAACATGTGCAACAATTCAAAGAATATTCAAACTCAGCATGATGCAACATGTCATGACCCAAAGTGTTTTGACAAAAATAAATAATTAATTCCCTTTTATTTAAGCTATTTCTACTCAAAAGGAAAAAGGGGAGAGAGGTAATCTAGAGATAGATAGAAACTAGAGAGAGAGAAGAGTAACACCTGAATTTGGGTGATAATTAGAAAGAAATTTTATACCCCAAATTCAGGGTGTTACAAACTTATCCCCCTTAAAAGAATCTCGCCCTCGAGATTCAGGGCTGGCTAGCAAAGAGCTCCGGGTACTTGGCTTTCAAATCATCTTCTATTTCCCAGGTTGCTTCTTCTTCTAAGTGGTGACCTCATTTGACTTTGCACATCCTGATGATACTTCTCCGAGTGACCCGGTCTGCTGTTTCCAGAATTTGAGTTGGCTTTTCAATATATGTCAGATCTTCTTGAACCTCAAGATCCTCTGTTGGCAACTGATCTTCTGGCACTCGCAAGCATTTCTTCAACTGAGACACATGGAACACATCATGCACAGCTGACAAATTCACTGGTAAGCTGAGTTGGTAAGCCACTTCTCCGCGTCTTGCTTGGATTTGATACGGTCCAATATATCGAGGTGCTAGCTTGCCTTTGACTCCGAACCTTTTGATTCCTCTGATTGGTGACACCTTCAAGTAGACATACTCTCGTATTTCAAAACTCAGTTCTCTTCTTCGGGTGTCAGCATAGCTTCGCTGTCTGGACTGTGCTGCCTTCAAATTCTCTCGGACCATTCTGATGTTCTCTTCGGCTTCAAGCAAAATATCTAGACCGAACACCTATCTTTCACCAAGTTGGTCGCAATGCAATGGAGTTCTGCAATTCCTCCCATAAAGCGCTTCGAATGGTGACATCTTCAAACTGGCTTGATAGCTGTTGTTGTAAGAGAATTCCGCATATGGTAACCTCGTGTCCCAACCTATCTTGTCTTGCAAAGCACAAGCCCTCAACATATCTTCCAGAATATGATTGGTTCTCTCTGTTTGACCATCTGTCTGCGGGTAGTAAGCTAAGCTGAATTTTAAGTGTGTGCCCAAGGCTTCATGTAACTGCTGCCAAAAATGAGAGGTGAACTAAGTGCCTCTATCTAATACTATCTTCTTCGGAACGCCATGCAAGCACACAACCGAGACATGTATAGTTCGACCAACACTGTATTGTTGTAGGTGGTCTTGACTGGTATGAAATGGGCCACCTTTGTCAAACGGTCCACTACTACCCAGATGAAGTCATAACCAGAACAAGTGCGAGGCAAACCAACTATTAAGTCCATTCCAATCTCATCCCATTTCCACTGAGGAATCTACAACGGCTACAACAAACCTGCAGGCCTCTGATGTTCTACTTTAATCCTCTGACAACTGTCACATACAGCCACATACTTTGCTATCTCCCTTTTCATACCATACCACCAAAATTTTTTCTTTAGGTCTTGGTACATCTTCTCACTACCAGGGTGTATAGAGTATGCTATCTCATGAGCTTCCTTGAGAATTAGTTCCCAGATCAATTTGATGTCAGGAACACATAGTCTGTCCTTGAACCATACCACTCCTTCTGCATCTTCATGGAAATCCTTGCCTTTCCCATCTATGATCAACTGCCGGATCTCGTTGATTTTCTCATCATCCTTCTGACCCTTCCTCATATCTTGCTCTAGAGTGGGTTCCAACTCGACTGTCACTCCTTGGGTGTTGTTCAGAAATCCGAGACTCAACCTATCGAATTCCTTCGCTAGCTCATACGGCATTGGGTGAGCGGCCAACATGTTGACTTGACTCTTTCTACTCAGAGCATCTGCAACCACATTTGCTTTGCCTGGGTGATAATGAATCTCCAGCTCATAATCTTTGATCAATTCTAGCCATCTTTGCTGCCTCATGTTTAACTCTGACCGAGTGAATATATACTTGAGGCTCTTGTGATCCGTGTAGATATGACACTACTGCCCATAAAGATAATGCCTCCAGGTCTTCAGTGCATGAACCACGGCTGCTAATTTCAGATCATGAGTAGGATAATTCTTCTCAATAATCTTCAATTGGCGGGACGAGTATGCCACTACTCTCCCTTCCTGCATCAACACACATCCTAGTCCGATGTACGAAGCTTCACAATATACTGAGAATGGCTTGTGAACATCTGGCAGAACCAGTACTGGTGCCGTTGTCAACTTCTCCTTCAATGTCTCAAAGGACTTCTGGCATGCTGGGGTCCACTTGAACTCAACCTTCTTTGACAACAAGGCTATCATTGGTCTAGCAATCTTGGAGAATCCTTCAATGAAACACCGATAATAACCGGCCATTCCGATGAAACTCTTGATTCCTCGAACATCTTTTGGTGCTTTCCAGTCCAAGATAGTTGTTACCTTCTTTGGATCTACAGCTAATCCCTCTCGGTTTATAATGTGACCCAAGAACAGGACTTGCTAAGCTTGGCATACAGCTGACAATCTCGTAGCCTCTGAAGTACTTTCCTCGAATGCTCATCATGCTCTTACTCATTCTGGGAATATATAAGAATATCGTCAATGAACACTACTACGAACTTGTCGAGGTAGTCCATGAACACACTGTTCATTAAGTACATGAAGTAGGCTTGCGCATTCGTCAAACCGAATGACATGACTGTGAACTCATACAGTCCATACTTGGTGATGAATGTTGTCTTCGGTATATCCGAAGGTCGGTTTCTGAGCTGGTGGTAACTTGACCTTAGATCTATCTTTGAGAACACACTGGCTCCTCTCAACTGATTGAATAAGTCTTCAATTATGGGAAGGGGTACTTGTTCTTGATAGTTACTTCATTCAAGGATCTATAGTCAATGCACATCCTCTTTGTTCTATCCTTCTTCTCCACAAATAGCACTAGGGCTGCCCAAGGCGAGGTACTCGGTTTGATGTAGCCTTTCTCTGACAACTCATCAATATGCTTCTTGAATTCCACCAATTCTGGTCCGGACACTCGATAGGCTCTCTTGGAAATAGGGGCGGTGCCTGGTATAAGCTCTATGGCGAATTCAACCTTCCTTTCAGGTGGCATACCTGGTAACTTCTCGGGAAACACATCTGGGAATTCTGATACTACATTGATAGCCTCTGATGGTGTAATCTCTTCAATATGGGTGGTGACTTGGTGACAGTTTCCTTCCCTTAGGCCAGACAAGACCAACTCCACTAACACTTCTTCTCCTGATAAGGACACTAACTTCACCGTTCTCTTGTCACAGCTAAGACTGACTTGGTACTTGGTTAGCCAATTCATCCCTAGGATGACATCTATAGTTGTATCCTGGTTACCCATAACTATTAGATCAGCGGGGAACCCTATACCCCTTATTTGAACTTTTGCACTAGGGCAAAATCTATCCGTTTGAGTCCTTCCACCAACTGAACTAACCCTCATAGGTGGATACATAGGTGCTACTGGTATATTATCTGATTCTACCCATGATGCAGTCACAAAAGAATGCGTTGCTCCAGTATCAAATAACACATTTGTAGAATAGTACTCGATTGAAAACGTACCTAGTGCCACTCCTGGAGTCTCCTAGATTGTGTCGACCTCCAAGTGGTTCACCTTTCCATACTGGGCACGAGGCTGCCCACGGTTGTTGCCTCCTTGCTGCATTGCATTCTGTTTGACTGTGGCATTAGGAGCTAGCTGCTGCTGAGCTGCTTTCTTTGGGCAATGATTCGCCCAGTGGCATTGTTCCCCATAATGGAAACATGCACGACTTCCTCCTTGCGCTGGCGCTGCTTGGTTGTTCTGGTTGGTTGCTGGGGCAGGAAGATGGGTTGCTTGGTTGCTCTGACGCTGATATTGGTTTCTCCCTGCTGGTTACTATGACGGTACTGCTACTGCTGAGGAAACTGCCTCTGGTACTACTGCTGGTTCTGACATTGGTGCTGGTGCTGGTGACCTTGCTTGAATGGCTGAGGTGGGTTGCCTGAGTAGCGAGGACGACTGCTACTCCCGACTTGAGATCCACCAATCTTGTGTTTTCTGTCCTCCATCTCCCGACGCTTCCTTTCAGTCATGATTGCTCTGTTGATTAGATGCTGGAAGGTAGGGAAGATGCGGTTCATCAACTGTTAATGGAGGGGATCAACCAATCCTCTCAAGAAGCAGTACTGTCTCTTGGCATCCGTGTTGACATCTTCTGGGGCATAACGTGACAGCTGCAGAAACTTATCCCTATACTCACTGACGGACAGGGGACCTTGCTTCAAGGCGAGAAACTCCTCCTTCCTTACTATCATCAGTCACTCGGGAACATGGTAGCGATGGAAGTTGTCCCTGGATTCTTCCCAAGTGATGGCTTCAGGGTTGGCATGGGTGGCGAGGTAAGACTCCCACCAAGACTGTGCTGCTCCCCTCAGCTGTCGGGGACCGTACAACACCTTCTCACAATCGTTGCACTGGGCAGTGTGCAACTCACGCTCCATGGTACGCAACCAATCTTCTGCATCCATGGGATCAGCGAAATGGGCAAAGACTGGGGGATGGCCCCTCATGAATTTTGCCCGCTTGTCTCTGGGCACTTGAAACATCTGGACTTGCACCTGAGGCTGAGGCGATGGTGGCTGCTGCTGCACCTGCTGCATCGCTACTAGGGTCTGACCAATTGCTTGGACTGCTTGAGTTTGCATCAGGAACATTTGCTCAATGGTCATCGGGGGTGGCGGTGGCAAATGCTGCTGCGGTGCTGCCTCCTCTTGGGGTGCCTGCTGTTCTGGCTGAGCACGCCTTACACCTCTGCGCCTGTTTTCAGACATCTGTAGAAATCACACATATATATCAAATCTGACTCTGCAGTCTTTCAACATAAGAAAAGATGTATAGAAAATCTTCATAGCACTAAACAAATGATCATCTTCACTGACATCTTCTCAGATAAAGAGGAAAGTGGAAATAAATGGATTACCCAACTAAATAACTGACTTTATTAATAACTACACCAAGTTACAGGGGATACCCACACTGATGAGAACATCACTTCTATACATACAATGAATGGACCGATAACACGATCTCGTGCACGACAGCTAAATCTCCAGGTACGTTCTACCCTAGTCAATTGTGTTTCAGAGCTTACGCTTGGGGCCATGGATGTTTTGATGATTCGGTACCTTGGAGAGGACCAGCAAGGACTTGGGAAAGGCCAAGGTGTTGAGGAGGAGCAGCAAGGGCGTCCACAACAGGAAGGAGATCAGGTCCGAGTTGGCTGCGACTCCATCTCGGGTTCTAGGACCAGTCTGCACTAAAATGGACGCCCAAGATGCATCCGGACTCCGATTGCGACGGACTGGATATGGTTGGAAAGATAACGAGATTATCTAACCAACCCAATTGGTTCCACCCTAAAATTCATCCGGAGTCAACGGGAATCGTCGAAATAAGTCAACGTTCAGATTCTGTTTTGGTGCTGCGACACCGTCTGTTGGGCCGTTGGGTCGTGTATCGCGTCGGAGCCCATTAGGGGCGAGTCCAGGGCTACGCACACCCTAATACTCTATTTATTCAGCAGCCGCCGCCACATTTAGGCTTGGGTTTTGCTTAGATCAATTCTGTCATCGAACAGTGTCGCCGTCATCGGCTTGTGAGACCCCCTCCCGTAATCAATACAATTTTGGTTGCGTTTCTTTCCTGTTCTTGCTTGTGTTCTTGATTGCGCTTGCAGGGATAAGCCTTCGTGGCAAGGTCATTCGTGTGTCACTGGTGATAACCAATGGTGCCGTGGTGTAGTGATTGCGAGGAACCGTTCGCTCGGAGCCTTGGATCATCAACGTCGAGATCTCCACTCAATCAAATTATCGTATCTCACGGAAGATCGGGCCGCGTCCACTATCAATTGGTATCAGATTTCCAGGTTGCCTGTGAGGTATAATTCTACCTTTAGATTAGTTTTGTTTAATCCATAGTCCACAAAAAGCCAAAAAAATTACGATAAGTTTATTCCGACCTAAAACCATCGCCTTAGCCTTTGCACAATTCAGTTTTAGAGTCAGCAGTTCTGAGTTCGTGTTCTAGTTAAGTTTGGTTGCTGGATTAGATTTGTTTTGGTTCAGTTTGATTGTATCCATCCGCTTCCATCCTACAAAACCGACCCTATCTACAAAACAGATCCTATCTCTACAACCGACCCTATCCACAAAACAGATCCTATCTCTACAACCGATCCTATTCACAAAATAGATCCTATCTCTACAACCGACAATATCCACAAAACATATCCTATCTCTAAAACCAACCATATCCACAAAACCTATCCTATATCTAAACCGACCATATCCAGAAAACAAATCCTATCTCTAAAACTGACCCTGTGCTCCATAGCCGTCGTTTCGGTTCCTGCCGATTTGTGCCTTTGAAAACCATAACTTGAGGTACCTTCCATAAAACGGGCATAACTTTTCGCTCGGTGCTCCGTTTGAGCTTAGATTTTTACAGCAGATTCCTGACTCCATTCTGGGGTGACCCAAACTAGCTTAAGGCCTGTTTGGTTCGGTCAAAAAATTCAAAAAAAATCGGGAAGATAATTAAAAAAATTGTTTAAGTGTTTTCAGAAATTTCAGAGATCCTTTGTGAATTTCTCTAGGCCACAATACAACTCTGTTTCAAGTGAAATTTTGTGTGCTTCCATCCTTTGTGTTTTTGGATCAGTGGTAAAAGATTCAGAATATTTTGAGCTCTTTTGATGGTACTCCTTTTGAAACGCGCCTTTGATTTCTACTAGTGCTGAAAAATCTGCCCTATTTACAGAACTGCCATTCCCACTAGATACTTGTACCTCCTTTCTTGTGCTTTGGTCCAACTGTTCTATTACATTTTCTAGGCTAGCAACTAGGACGAGTACTTGGAACACTTATTCAGCATTGCTATCTATTACTGACTTGTGTGCCACATATATATATTTAGTCAGCCTTCCCATAGCTCCAATTTTCTCTCGAGCAGAACAGGTACTCTTTTGCAATCACACCCACACTCGTTTGACAGTCACACCGGTCACCGTTTGCCACCTACAGTGCTGGTAAGAACGTTGTAAGAGCGGGGTAAGACGCTTCATAATTTGTATTCCACCACCTCCACCACCACCCTGAGAGATAGTTGTAGGGTTCACATTGTTTGTTGCCTTTTTGTCTCTGTTTTGTGCTAACAATGACAGGACCAAAGAATCAAATGGACAAGGACAAGGGGCCTAAACTTAACGACGATGAGTGTGTCTCTCAAATGGAATTGAAGGAGATGATGCGCGCGATGACTGAAGGTTTTAAAAAATACCAGGACTCTGCCTCGACATCCTATGAGCAGCTTGATCGACGAGTTGCTGAACTTGTTACACGCATGGACGTACTGGAGGCTCGTCCCCCACCACCAACTCCAGCCCCAGCTCACTCTCCTGTGGACGACGACGTCGACGACGATGTTTATGCACCGCTGCGACAACGCCTCACACGTAATCGACAAGGTATGGGAGGTAATGGTAGACGTCGTCATCATAATCCTGAACCAGACCATGATCCATTTGCTAAGATTAAGTTTTCTATTCCACCGTTCATGGGTTCTTATGATGCTGAAGCTTACTTAGACTGGGAGATGACGGTAGAACAAAAATTTAATTCCCATCTTGTTCCTGAGCAGCATAGGGTTAGACAAGCCACTAGTGAATTTAGAGATTTTGCTATCATTTGGTGGAATGAACTTGTTAACACACGTGCTGCACCACAAACATGGAATGCGTTAAAAGAGGAGATGCGAGCTCGCTTTGTTCCCCCTTCTTATAGACATGATCTTCGAAAAAAATTGCAACGCTTAGATCAGGGAGACATGTCGGTACAGGAATACTACCAAGAACTTCAGAAAGGTATGCTACGATGTGGGGTAGTTAAGGATCCGGAGGATCAAATGGTTAGGTTTTATGGGGGATTGAGGCGGGAGATTCAGGATATTGTTGATTATAAAGAATATCATTCTATACAACGCTTGTTCCATCTTTCTATGTTGGCAGAAAAAGAATTGCAGGGTCGTCAACAACGGAGGAGCAGCACTTTCACTCCACGCCAGCCACCGGCGCCAACCAAGGTGTCATCATCTTCGGGCGTACGGACGTCCACATCTTCCACTGTACCTTCGGGTGTTGCAGCAAAACCTGCTACGACCACCTCTTCCACAGGCCGCTCCTCCGACATCAAGTGCCACCGCTGCCAGGGACTTGGTCATATTCAGCAAGATTGCCCCAGCAAACGGGCATACATTGCTACTGGTGATGGTGGGTATGTTAGTGCTTCTGATGTTGAAGATGAAGATACTGTTGGAGCTAACATTGCAGAGACTTATGATGGTGATGAAGAGGTTCTTGGTACAACAGCGACCGAGACCTATAAGGCCTTGATTGTGCAACGAGCTTTGAGTACCACGGCTAGTGACGACGACAACAGACAGCGCCACAACCTTTTCAACATGTTCCTCATCGTCAAGGACTGTTGTGTACATACCATCATTAAAGGTGGTAGCTGCAACAACTTGGTGAACATTGAGGTGGTCAAGAAGCTTGGCTTGACCACATGAGAGCATCCCCACCCTTATCACATTCAATGGTTTAACAATAGCGGTAAGTTCAAGGTAACAAAAATAGCAAGGGTGCATTTTTCTATTGGCTCTTACCATGACTTTGCTGATTTCGATGTGGTGACTATGGATGCTTGCTCTCTTTTACTGGGACGTCCTTGGGAGTTTGATACTGATGCTATTCACCATGGTAGATCTAATAAATATACTTTCATGCATAAGGGAAAGAAAATTGTGTTGCTTCCTATGACTCCCACTGAGATTATCCACTTTGAACATGAGAAAAAGACTAATGCTAAGCAAAAATGTGTTTTGAACTCTGAAAATCAGCAACCTATTAAGTTAAAAACTCCTACTTTGCTAGCCACTAAATCTGATCTTGATGAGTTACATGCCTCTCTTGGACTTTGCTATGCCTTAGTGTGCAAAAATGCTTTCTATTCCATTGATGATACATCTATTGTCTTGCCACCTGCTATTGCTAACCTTTTGCAAGAGTATATGGATGTGTTTCCCTCTGAGATACCCCCTGGATTGCCACCTGTGCGAGGCATTGAGCACAAGATTGATTTAATTCCAGGGGCGAGCTTGCCCAACCGTGCTGCCTACAGGACCAACCCCGAGGAGACTAAGGAGATTCAGCGCCAGGTCCAGGACCTTCTGGACCGCGGGTACATTCGTGAGAGCCTTAGTCCTTGTTCTGTTCTAGTTCTTTTGGTTCCTAAGAAAGATGACACTTGGCGCATGTGTGTTGATTGTAGAGCCATTAATAACATCACAATTCGGTACAGATATCCTATTCCTAGATTGGATGACATGCTTGATGAATTAAGTGGTTCTATTGTTTTCTCTAAAATTGACTTGCGTAGTGGATACCACCAGATTCGTATATCTTTAGGTGATGAATGGAAAACTGCATTTAAAACTAAGTTCGGTCTTTATGAGTGGTTAGTCATGCCTTTTGGGTTAACTAATGCGCCTAGCACTTTCATGAGATTGATGAACGAGGTTTTACATGCTTTCATCGGTAAATTTGTGGTGGTATATTTTGATGATATTCTTATCTATAGTAAGTCTCATGATGATCATATTGAACATTTACGTGCTGTTTTTGATGTTTGCGTGATACACGTTTATTTGGTAACCTTGAGAAGTGCACCTTCAGCACCGATCGTGTGTCTTTTCTTGGATATGTTGTGACATCGCAGGGCATTGAGATGGATGAGGCAAAAATTGTTGCCATCACGAGCTGGCCACTTCCAACCATGGTCATGCAGGTTCGAAGTTTTCTTGGTCTTGCAGGATTCTACAGGCGATTTGTGCGGGATTTCAGCACCATTGCAGCACCTCTCCACGAGTTGACAAAGAATGGAGTGTCGTTTCGTTGGGGACCATCACAACAACAAGCCTTTGATGCCCTCAAGTCGAAGCTCACACAAGCACCATTGCTGCAACTTCCTGATTTTGACAAGACATTCAAGCTCGAGTATGCGAGCGGCATTGGGATTAGAGGAGTGCTCATTCAAGGAGGTATACCTGTTGCTTTCTTTAGTGAAAAATTGAATGGTCCAACTCTGAATTATTCTACATATGACAAAGAATTATATGCTTTAGTACAAGTTTTACAAACTTGGCAACATTATCTATGGTCTATAGAATTTGTCATACATTCGGATCATGAATCTTTGATGTATCTTAAGGGACAATCTAATCTAAACAAACGACATGCTAAATGGATTGAATTCATAGAATCATTTCCTTACATTATTAAGCATAAAAAAGGAAAGGATAATGTAATTGCTAATGCTTTATCTAGACGTTATACTATGCTGTCCCAACTTAATCATAAAATATTTGGTTTGGAGACTATAAAGGAATTATATGCTGCTGATTTGGACTTCAAAGATGCTTTTGAAAATTGCAGAGAGGGAAGAACGTGGCAAAAATTTATGCTGCGTGAAGGCCTTCTCTACCGTGCTAACAAGTTGTGTGTTCCAGCTAGCTCCGTTCGTCTTCTACTCTTGCAGGAAGCACATGGAGGTGGCTTGATGGGACATTTTGGTGTTAAGAAGACCGAGGATGTGTTGTTTACTCATTTCTATTGGCCTCGGATGCGGCGTGATGTTGAGCACTATGTCTCTCGTTGCACCACGTGCAACAAAGCTAAGTCCCGACTTAATCCCCATGGTCTTTATTTGCCTCTTCCTGTTCCTCGTGCACCTTGGGAGGATATTTCTATGGATTTTGTTTTGGGATTGCCTAGAACAAAGAGGGGGAGTGATAGTGTTTTTGTCATTGTCGATCGTTTTTCAAAGATGGCACATTTTATACCCTGTCACAAAACTGATAATGCTTCACATATTGCTGATTTGTTCTTCACTGAGATTGTGCGTTTGCATGGTGTGCCAAATACTATTGTTTCTGATAGGGATGCTAAGTTTTTACGTCATTTTTGGAGAACTTTGTGGTTTAAATTGGGAACAAAGTTGTTGTTTTCTACTACTTGTCATCCCCAAACTGACGGGCAAACAGAGGTTGTTAATCGCACTTTATCTACCATGTTGCGGGCTATTTTGAAGGATAATTTGAGGTTGTGGGAGGAATGTTTGCCACATATTGAGTTTGCTTATAACAGATCGATTCATTCCACAACCAAGCTTAGTCCATTTATGGTAGTATATGGTTTTAATCCTCGTGCCCCAATTGATTTGCTACCTTTACCACCTTCTGAAATAGTGAACTTGGATGCTACGCAACGTTCTGAATTCATTCTTAAGTTACATGAAACAACTAAGTTGCAAATTGAAAAGATGAATGAAAAGTATCGTATTGCTGCTAATAAAGGTAGGAAGGAAATGAAATTGGAACCTGGTGACTTGGTGTGGGTTCATTTGAGAAAGGATAGGTTTCCTGATTTGAGAAAGTCTAAACTTATGCCACGAGCTGCAGGTCCTTATAAAGTTCTTGCAAAAATTAATGATAATGCATATACACTTGAATTGCCGCCAAATTTTGGGGTTAGTCCCACCTTTAACATTTCAGATTTGAAGCCATATATGGGTGACGAAGATGAGGCCGAGTCGAGGACGACTCCAATTCAAGAGGAGGAGGATGATGAGGACATCACTTCTATACATACAATGAATAGACCGATAACACGATCTCGTGCACGACAGCTAAATCTCCAGGTACGTTCTACCCTAGTCAATTGTGTTTCAGAGCTTACGCTTGGGGCCATGGATGTTTTGATGATTAGGTACCTTGGAGAGGACCAGCAAGGACTTGGGAAAGGCCAAGGTGTTGAGGAGGAGCAGCAAGGGCGTCCACAACAGGAAGGAGATCAAGTCCGAGTCGGCTGCGACTCCATCTCGGGTTCCAGGACCTGTCTACACTAAAATAGACGCCCAAGATGCATCCGAACTCCGATTGCGACGGACTGGATATGGTTGGAAAGATAACGAGATTATCTAACCAACCCAACTGGTTCCACCCTAAAATTGATCCGGAGTCAACGGGAATCGTCGAAATAAGTCAGCGTTCAGATTCTATTTTGGTGCTGCGACACCGTATGTTGGGCCGTTGGACCGTGTATCGCGTCGGAGCCCATTAGGGGCGAGTCCAGGGCTACGCATGCCCTAATACTCTATTTATTCAGCAGCCGCCACCACATTTAGGCTTGGGTTTTGCTTAGATCAATTCTGTCATCGAACAGTGTCACCGTCATCGACTTGTGAGACCCCCTCCCGTAATCAATACAATTTTGGTTGCGTTTCTTTCCTGTTCTTGCTTGTGTTCTTGATTGCGCTTGCAGGGATAAGCCTTCGTGGCGAGGTCATTCGTGTGTCACGGGTGATAACCAACGGAGCCGTGGTGTAGTGATTGCGAGGAACCGTTCGCTCGGAGCCTTGGATCATCAACGTCGAGATCTCCACTCAATCAAATTATCGTATCTCACGGAAGATCGGGCCGCATCCACTATCACACACTTTGGTGACAATCATTACAAAGATCTAACTTCATTACATGTCTATCATAACAAGCATCCAACATAAGATAAGCAAACTAACTCTAACTAAGACTGACTAGACTAAGACACTGAACTAATCATTATTATAGACTCCGACTATCGATCCAAATCTATCTGGGTCTTGTAGTTTTGGGTACCATAGTCGAAGTGACCACGGGACGGTGAACAGTAGGGGTGCTGAATCCCGATAGGGGCGGGAGAACCACCATCCAGATAGTGGCGTGCTGCGCACTAAGACGCAATTCCGCAACCTCCGCCTGAACCTTGCCCAACTCGTCAAGGGCATGGTCCAACTCTATGTTGAGCACGACAGCTAGGTTGACCATGTTGTTCAGCCTAGGATTGCCCTCACCAACTGGCGAGACAATCACACGTCCAGTGCTACCGGTCGAACGTCGAGGGTAGTACTTCAGGTCGAGGCCATCAGCTACCCCGCTGAACAATGAGCAATACTTAGAAAGTGCCCTCCGTGCTGCATCTTGCATGGCTGCCTCGGCAGTATCCCTCTCAGTAATAGAATAGTGCTATGAGAAGGCCTCTACACCCCGGAGATCATTGTCCGGATGGCGCATCAAGCAAGTAGACTCCCACTGGTCCGGGTATAACCCGCGACGATGCTGGTAGACTACACAACGGTACTCGATGGACCAAGTGTGTCGGTCGAAGGCCCGATGCAGCAGGGTGTCGAGAGCGTCGTGGAAGTGACACCCACGAGCGACGTCACGAGTGATGGATCTAGCGATCCATCCCTCCGGCTCCGACTCCTTCAAGAGCTCCGTGCCGTGGCTCAAACTGCCATCGGCATCGTCGTCGTCTCCATCTCCGTCACGGTCTCCTCCAGCAGCCAGGATGCCCTGTGGTGGTGCAGGAGGCATCTCTAGCTGAGATGCAGGGGAAGGCTGCCTCTTAGACTCCACCTCCTGCTGAGGCGAGGGGAAGAGTCCTGCTACTCCTGCTCCTAGCGTCGGCACTCCTGCTCCTCGTGCAGGCGATGATGCAGTCTCTTTAGGTGGCTGGACTGACCTGGCACCGTGCGACGCAGTGGACGCTCCGTAGGCGAGAAGACAAGAAGGGGATCATAGTCTTACGTGCAGTGCATCTAAGACGAGCCATCTACAAAAGACATCGTAAGCACAAGAGTAAGAGTAGAACTATGAGACCAGAAAGTAAACAGAAAGATAATTGAGACAAAACTTTTGAGATAAGTAAATAACATAGAGTTGGTCAAGATGACCAACTTTTGAAACGACTCTAAAGATCAAGGTAAGAGTAGGGGTCTTTAGTTCCTTAGGGCGACCATTCTAGTCTAGGTTAGCGGTCCTACAGTCAGCAAGGCTTTGATACCACTTATGTCACACCCGGTTTTAGAAGGCATACCGAATGCGAACCATGTATGTGCCAGGATCAGAAACTCACGTACACAGCGATTACATAATTGCACATCATCACACAATGCTCAAAATAAATAGCGGAAAGCTACTTTAATTACATCAAGATGTCCAAGACATCCATGGAGTCTAATACATAACCATTGTCTTTAACATAAACATCAAAGTGCGGAGAAAACGAAACGTAGATGATAAGCCTACACAGGCAGCTGACTGGGGGTTTGCCACTAAGATAAACTAAAACTCGTCATAATCCTTGAACTCCTCGAAGTCCTCCATGTTGCTAGCATCACCTCCTGAGCACTGAGTACAGTGGGGACAACCTGAGGTGGGGGTGGTGTGTAAAGCAAGGGTGAGTACGCATCAACGTACTCAACAAATGTCCCATTTGGCTAAAGTGGACTAGCTGTATGTGGGGTTGAGGTTAAGCAGTTGCTTTTAGTTGGTCAAACATTTATTACTACTGGTAGAGCCAAGTTTTAATAATAAACCCAGTTATTACCCAGAAGTACTCCCTCCAAGAGGAAATACCAGAGATCAGAATTATAACCAACATTATTAACCATCATCATAAAAGTAACCAAAGTTCTTCTAATCAAAGAGGATCCCAAGGCTGCTCTTAACCGTGCGCTCGGCTGATATACCAGTTTCTAACACTCTGCAGTGGTTGCACACTTTACCCACGAGTCGTGATCCCTTTCCAGCCTGGGTTGTACAGACCCGATCTTCACTACCGAGGTGAATGGCTAAGGATATACTACATAGCCTTTACAAAGACTCCCCTGGTGCATAGCTGATTGTTAGGTTTTGCCAGTCATATAAACGCAGTACACCTCCCCAAGGTGGGTGACTAACAAAACCAAATCGAATGAACCTCTGCACCCCCCTTGGCAGAGCGAGCACTATACGCCGGCCCCAATTGACGGCCCTCATGCAAAGCCAACTACACCCCTAGGTTCATCTAATTATTCAGCTAAGGGCGTCCCATTCCACCCTCATGGTTGCACTGTTATCCCGGGTGGTCACTCCATGAACAGGTCCTTACGGAGAGGTACTTAGGAAAAAGGCCTGAGCCCCCTAGAGTATCACAATATCATCATTGGGATAACATCATCATATCATAAATAATAACATCATGTTCATTGATTAAGTTAAGGCAATAACAAGATGCTAACCATGATAACCCAAAAAGGTAAACAAGGATAAGTAAATACAGACTAGTCAATCCTTAGGTTTCATAAAGTAATGCGGGCCAGTGAATTATAAGTAGATAGGACATAATGGGTCAGAGGACACTTGCCTTCACCAGGTTGTTGCTCAGGGAGGTCTCCAGTAACACACTCGGGAACCTCGGACTGCTCGTTGTCTAAATAAAGCGAGCATGCATTCAATACATTTGGAAAGTACAAATGAACAGCACACCAAACATGTACAAACATTGGAATACATCTTAAAAAGGCACAATACTAAATAAGGAATAATGAGACCAAAGTATAACATGAACTATAACATAAACTAATTCCATTTAGAAATAGATTATTCTTTAAGTGTTGTCCATGATTGCACAACTTAGTTCTATTTATTTTACTGTGACCTAAAAGTTAGACAAGGGATAAATTCATGTGATACATGTTATTAGTCTCACAAAACTAAGTATACTTTAATACCTAGGGTTTTCCTTTTATTTATTTTATTAAATATACAAATCTACACATATACTAATCCATAATTAACAATAAAATTGGAATGTACAGGTTGTAAATGGAACTAATTTATTTAAACAGAGAATATTCCTATGAACATTTTGCAATTTGAATCACTGAATTTGGAGTTCATATGAAAAAGATATGAAATAAACAAGTTTGGGAATCCAAAATATGAAAATAGGTCTAATTCTTTGAATATTTAAAAGCCCAGGGTTCAATCTGCAAGATTACAGGGGCCTACGCGCGAAAACCAGGGACGGCAGGTTGATTCTAAACAAACCGTAGGTCTCTTTAATAAAACTACCACGTGAAAGGGTGTCGGGTGATCTCAACCGTTAGATCAAAAACCAATGACTGAGATTAGATCTACAGCCGAGGGCACACGCGGGTGGGCGAGCGCTGACAAGCGAGCCAGGGGCGTCAACGACCGAGGTGGGGGCGCACTGACCGAGCGGACCCAGCGCCAGGGGATGTGGGTGCTGACAGACGGGCCCGGACGCAGGGCGCGTGTGCGCGAAGCGGTATCCCGCGATCTAGGCCATGCGATCAAGATCGGACGGGGGAGATCAGACCGGGGGGTGAACGGCTGCGGGCGACACCGCTCCTCACCTCGGTGGTGAAGTCACCGGAGCTAGGGCGGGTGCGTGCTACAGCGGTTCCGGGGTCGCCGGAGTTGGTCAGAGAGGGGGAAGATGACACGGCGATTTCGATGGCAGGGTTGTGGCCACGAGTCCGAGGTCAGAGAGGGGGACATGGCGGGGAAAGGGCCTCGGGCGGGCCGGAGGAACTCCGGTGAGGGATTCCGGCCGCAGGGAGAGGGCTTGAGGCTTGCTAAGGCCTGGGATAGCTTTAGCAGGGCGAGGGGAAACTCAGGGACCAATGCGGGGGCGCTAGGCCGGACTAAATCGGTCGGCCCCCGCGAGGGCGCGGCGGACCACCACGGCCGACACCGGCGAAGCCGAAATTGGCCGGTGACAAAGCGTAAATGGGGAAATTGAGCATGGGAGAAGATGTCTCACCTCGAGGTGGAGCTCTGGGTTGCTGGGCGTGGCCTCCGGCGAGCTGGTTGACCGAGGAGGTGGGTGCGGGTCTCCGGTGAGGTCGGACGGTGTGGGCAGAGCGCGAGAGAGGCCGGGGCTGTGCGAAATGAGGCGGGGGAGTGAGTGAGGGCGCAAGCGGGGCTCAAAAAGGGAGGTGGGGGTGTGTGGGCGAGCGTCGTGGCCGAGAATTCCGGCAACGTGCGCGAGTGCGCGCGCGCTGGTCCACGGCGAGCGCGGGGAGGCCGGAGCTGATAGGGGAGGCCCTCGGCGCAGAGAGAGGGCGAGCGCACGGGGCAATGACTCGGCGACTGGTGAATCGGGCCCGCGAGGCAGAGAGGGAAGAGGGGCGCGCGGGCGAAGGGAACCAGCGCCGCCAGCTAGAGAGAGAGGAGGGTGCGGGGCAGACTGGCGCTGACGGGCGGGGTCCGCCTCTTAGGGGCGACAGGCGCGCACGGCCGGGTCTAGTGGGCTGGTTTGGGCCGAATTGACTTTTTCCTTTTTCCTGAATTTCCTAATTGCTTTTCCATTCCTTTTCTCTAGGTTTTTCAATTCAAATTCAAATCAAGTTTCAAATTCAAACTAATTCAAATATGTGCAACAATTCCAAGAATATTCAAACTCAACATGATGCAACATGTCATGACCCAAAGTGTTTTGACAAAAATAATTAATTAATTCCCCCTTATTTAAGCTATTTCTACTCAAAAGGAAAAAGATGGAGAGAGGAAATCTAGAGATAGATAGAAACTAGAGAGAGAGAGAGAAGAGTAACACCTGAATTTGGGTGATAATTAGAAAGACATTTTATACCCCCAAATTCAGGGTGTTACAATAACGCTCGCGCCAATAACTTCCCCTCTCTCCGGCCGCCAGCGCGCTTTCTTCAAATTGGACGCCACCGCCGATGGAGTCTATAAATTGCTGCCCTAGTGAGCTCCGCTAGGTTATTACGCACCCAGTGCACCGGCTTGCACCTCTGACCATCCACCAGAGCATCCCAATTTCGCATTTCCCCCAAATCCGTTTTCCGTGCCACCGTGAACACTTCGTCGTGACCAGCCCTCTGCAGGTCAGTTCAAGCTTCTTTGATTGATGTTCTGGTCTCCCTCAAGCCTCCTATTGCTCGTAGACCCATTTGATTAAACTAGACCGCACCAAATCGGAACACCTCAAATTGTCTCTGATTTTTGCCGTCGTCGTGGATAGAGAGATTCTGGCCCGGATTCGTGCAATTAGTTAAGGGATTAGGGTCGCCTAGGGTAGGATTTGGTGTTAGCCAAGTTAGGGCACCAGCCGTTGCGTATTCCGGCCAGTACAAGTTCGCCGGAGTCATGCTCCTCGCCATTCATCATCGTGGACTTGGCGCTGCGAATAAACAGAAGTGTAGGGGCCTAGCTGTGAATGTAAGAGACACAGATGAATAGTGCGCAAGGTTCTTTACCAGTTATTTGAATGACCAAGGTCCTCTGCGTAAAGTTGACATCGCGGAAGCGCGCGCGGGCGCGTTTCCGCCGTTCGTGGGCCGGTTCGGGCTAGTTTCAGCCCATCACTATTCATCATTTTCCCTTTTCTTTTTCTGCGAGGCTTAGGGAATTTATAAGAAATTCTAGAAAAATGATAAAATTATGGGACCAATTTTACTAGATTCCTAAATTCCTCTAGTATTTAATAAAAATAGTCCCAAGATTTTTAGTCCCAACCATGAATTATTTAACATTTAAGAAGACCTAAACCTATTCTTTTAGAATTTTAGAAATTATTTGATTGCTCCAAAAATCATAAAATTTTTTGGGCCAACTTAATATAATAATTAGAGGCTTTGGGTAAAGTTTGACATGTTTTGGATATTGTTTGATCCCCAAACCCAAACCCCTAGCTTCCTAAGGTAATATTTGCCCTATCCTAATAGAGTACTAACTCAGAAAACCCTAGTTACCCAGATATACCATGAAGGAAAGTTATATTCAAGATATAACTTACTATGTTCTATCATAACTGCATAATCATAGCATCACATGAGCATTCATGTTTATATATGGTTATGTATAGAAAATGAAGAAGAAGTAAGTGTCGAAGAAGGAGAGACTGCACCACCAACTGAGACTCCACCTGCCGGGAATAGTTTTTATTTTGATATCTGTGGAACAGATCCCGAATCCCCTACAACACAAGGCAAGCCCCGGTGCATTTACCTTTTCCTTGTGATTTTAAACTCTTTATTACGTGAATGATGCATTAGGTGATAGGAGATGGGTGCTACACCAATTGCTGCATTTCCTTCCTTGGAACTATTTACCCTTCCTTGATTACCTGTTTTGTTAAAAGGTTTTCTAATGCTTAGTCTTGCTTTAGAAAACAAATTTTTTTGTTTTAACAAAAGATGATGCTACAGATTGGATGGGATGTTTTCAAAAATAAAACTTGATGGTGGATCCATGATGGTCGTGATGGGTTCAACATCAGAAAAGATGTACCTCTGCCAGGTACCAAACTTTGGGTTGTAAATGATTAAGACGAGACCGAGCGGGTGACTTGCACGAGAAGAGAGTCTAAGTGTAGTTTCTTCGTCTAAGTCGATTAAGGACCGTGTCGATGTAGGCTTGATGATCGAGGACCTTTTAACTGGCCACATGCCTCGTCATGGGTAAGCTTTGCCTCGGGCAGACCAATACCAGAAAGGCCAACACACAAAGGGAGTGGAGAGATGGCGAGAGTAGCGTGTACCCTCCATGGCAAGAGGCTGGACGGTGGTGTATCTGTGCTCTTGGTTGGCGTGAACACGGTTTGGTCTTGAGACACCCGGTAACGAGTTGACATATGCAAGGGTTAAGTGCTACATATGTCGTGTGGTCGGAGATCCCCAGCTGGGTATTAATCGATTCGGATCGCCGTTACTTCTCGGACATGAAGACTTGGTCACTGACTTACACGTAGCATTCCAGTGAAATGAAGGGTTGGTAAAAGATGGCTAGTGTAGGGTAAGTGCTTGAACTAGGGTGGAAAGAACTCTAGATACAGGTAATGACTTAACCTGATGATAAAACTGGATTTTTAAGGATCCACTGTTAGTAAGCATTTCTGCAAACAGAGTCTTTGATTCTTGAATAGCCTTACCTTGACTCCCTCAAGCCAGCATATCCTTGAGAGTCTTTTTCTTTTGTCGGGTAAGACTTGCGAAAGTACACTTCGTACTCAGGGTTTTCGAACCCATGTTGTTGTAGGTGAGGAAACAATAGAGTTTTGTTGTTTCTGTTCAAAGGTGGTACCCAAGGAGGAGTCCCAACAGTGAAGTTGGTCGTGGGAGGATG
Organism: Zea luxurians; assembly: GCA_029449295.1. NCBI lineage: Eukaryota > Viridiplantae > Streptophyta > Magnoliopsida > Poales > Poaceae > Zea > Zea luxurians. Next base: position 112,936,325 of record JAOPSE010000009.1, on the reverse strand, counting down.
TTTGCCTCCCACCTTGAAAACAATAAACTTTTGTGCGGGAGAGTGTTTTGCCTCCCTGGTCTGTAATAATACTTTATGCACTCGTAATACCCTGGTATTGTAATAATAATACTCTCTCTCTACATTTGATGAATGTAAATTAAGTATTGTAATTCGCTTCCGCTTATTCTTTCCTCCGATGTGATGTAATATCTGCGTGACAGGTGAAGCGCTCTTGGGCGAAATGATGAGGGTACAGTTACAGAACTTGTCGAGTGATTATGTGCATCTACAGGGTTGTCCAAGTTCCTCAGGACGAGGACAACTGTAGGTGGGCCTAATACCTTGGGAGGTTCTGTCACATTATCTGTCGTATGATGTATGCTGATTGTTTACAGTGATTCTGGAATGTGTTTAGAAAGAAAAATGACAGGATTTGGTAGACCACGTGTTAGTGATGAAAACACTAGATGTGTAATTTCACAATTAACTTTGTTTATAATGAATTTTAGAATTTGTCGAGAAGTTTATACTCATAGGTTCATATACTTAATTTAGATCTACTAAATAAATAATAGAAGCTTTATTAATAGTGAGGTAATATAAGTAGTACCCATGTTCATAATAATTCAAATATTGTAGTCCAATCAGTGGTTTAATTTATTATTAAAATTATTTGACCTCTGGCTATTATGATGACATTTTCTTTTAGAAAGAAAAGATAAAACTAAAATTAGACATATGTTTATGGTAGAGATAATTAATTGATAATTAATTTATTCTGCAGAATTGGTTAAATCATTACATCTAAGCTATGTAAAATACTTTCGTAGTCGAATGTCCACATAACTTTCACTAGTGACAATCCAAAGTAGAGTTTATATTTTATGTTGTAGCAAATGGATGCCAATATGAGTGGACTAATAATATTATTACGAATTAAGTTTTATTCTACATATTTTTATAAGTTTGGTTGGTTCGGTATATGTTTATTCATGTAATGGTATATATTATTCATGTAATGATGTATGTTTATTTATTTGGTGAATGTTTTCTTTTGTATGTACGATATGCGAATCTATATTAGAAGCTGATTTCGTGGTAGAAGATCAAAATACGTTTGAAGACTATCCGCAGGACGCCTTTGACCAAGCCAAGTGGATTCTCCCTCTGCATTTCTGATTGTATCCAAATAATGCATACAATAATGTTTACTTTTGGATATTTGCATAAATTTGATGGGATTTGCCTAAATAGGATTAACTAGAAATAGCAACCCTATTCCTTGATTACCCTAGGATAAATACTATGCTTATTAATTGTGCTACTGCTCAACTTGATAATTATGATGTCACTCTTTAATGATACCATTGTTCTAGAAACGAAATTTTTAGGATGATGATAACCCGATGGTTAAATAAGATCAGGTTATATTAAATAGATCATGGAGTGACCACCCAGAAAAATAGTGCAACCACGAGTGCTATCATGACTCTAGCTTTGGTAAATAGCTTTATAGACTTAATGCTTAGCAACCCTACCTGAAAGATGGGCAAGAGGGGGCGGCAGTGGTTTGGTGGCAACTCATGTTAACATGGGGTGGTAGTCTTGGTTAAGTTATCTTGCCCAGAGGGTCACCATTACTGACGTGGAAACCTTAGCGGGTGGCTTTGTACTAAGGATATTTTGTGAAAGCCTCATAATGGATCCCTAGCCATTCACCTCGGCAGTATTTATGGTCCGTACAACCTAGGCTAGAGGGGATACATGACTTGTGGGTAAAGTTGTACCACCTCTGCAGAGTGTAAAATTGATATGTCAGTCATGCTCACGGTTAAGAGCAACCTGGACCCTCACATGATAACTGAACTTAAAGATGGAGAATAAATCGTGATCCGATGATTTATAAGTGTTTTTCTTAAGTGGTTTCACTTAAGTATTTCTGAGGTATAACCATATGCTTATGATTAATTGGGATATTTTGGGATACACTTACAATTAGTAAGTTAGGCATTGTTAATAAAATATTGACCAACTAAAATGCTTACCGCTTAACCATAGCCTATCTTGTTAACCTTGCATTATTCCTCCCACTTGCTGAGCCCCCACCATAAGTGAGCTCACCCCTTGCTAAAATTTTGATCAAAAGCTAATGAGGAAGATTGTGACGATGGTGATGATGAGTAGTGAGTCTAGCGATGCGCCGATCATCTTCCTGTGGGAGATTACCCATGATATTTTCATTGTACTTTGATGATAATACTATTTAAGACTTTTAAGTTTGGATGATGTAATAAAGTTATTATACTCTCTTTTACGCCTTTATGGCATTGTCTTTTGATATATTACATTTCTGACGTTAACATATGTGGAAAATGGATCCTAGCACACATATGCTATGCATTTGGTTTTGCCCCTAAAATCAGGTGTAACAGTCCAGGGGGGGTTCTTATAGGGAACATGGACTTGATGTCCGAAGGAGTATGCAACCTATTATCTTTGGTGGTTTTGCTAACATAGCTTTCCTGATGTTGTCTTCTTGTTCACGTGTGGTCATACGCCCGGTATGGCGGATTGCTCAGTCTACCCGATACATGGGTCACTATGGCAACTCCAGTGTTGAGATTCCCTGTAGCGTAACCCGGTGAGACTAATGGGTCAGAGTCAGAGGATACTGAGGACCGTACATGGTGAAGCCCGTCTCGTTATCAGAGACCCTCCATGATCCCACCGTCGTGTCGTGGCATCACTCAAGACAGCGTGTGTGTGGTGACGTGACTTATCATGGCTGGCATAGGACGACCATTCCTACCTTGCCTCCACGTCAGCTAGGTACATTTGTGCCCTTGACATGAGTGTGACAGGAAGGCATGGCTCCCAAGGCCCATAGGTGAACTTGAACCTGATAGAGGATGTGGTCCAATCTTTCGTGAGGTATGATAACTTGATTGGGTGGAGATCTTGATAATGATGATCCAAGGCTTCGAGCGTACGGATCCTCGCAATCACTACACCACTGCTCCGTTGGTTATCACTCATGACACATGAGTGACCTCTCCACAAAGGCTTATCCCTGCAAGCGCAATCAAGAACACAAGAAAGAATAGGAAGAACATAATCAAAACTGTATTGATCACGAGGTGGGGTTGCACAAACCGATGAACGACGACATTGTTCGATGACACATACGATCTACGCAAAACCCAAACCCTAGTGTGGTGGCGGATGCTGTTAAATAGAGGTCAGGGGCATGCACAACCCCTGGAGGTACCCCTAATGGGCTCCAACATGATACACGGCCCAACAGCCCAACAGACAGTATCACAATACCAAAATAAAATCTAAACACTGACATGTTTCGATGATTCCCGTTGACTCCGGATGAATTTTAAAGTGCTTCTAGTTGGGTTGGAAACCATATCACCTTAGCTTTTCATCCATTTAAAGCCCAAACTAATCGAAGTTTGGATTCATTGTGGGCGTTCGTTTTAGTGTAGACTGGTCCTAGACACCAAGGAGGAGACGAAGTTGAGTCAGAATTTGCTTTATCTTGCTGTGAACGTCCTTGCTTCTCCTCCTTCACATCTTGGCCTTTCCCAAATCCATTCTGGTCATCTCCAAGGTTCCTAATCATCAAAACATCCATGACACCAAGTGTAACACTCCAAAATCGTATTTAGGTGAATTAAGAAAATTCCCTAAAGATTTAAAATTTCAAGCATATTATAACAAAGTAATGAATTGAGACTATCTTCCCTAAAATTTAATAAATAGTAATTATAAATTGTTGGCTATATACTTAAACTATAATAAATAGGATAGTGAGTTATTTCTATATAAATTACTCCTATTGGGTTATATAACTATGTGAATTTCATGCTTATTATATTTCATGCATACAAATACTTATTTGAGCAAAGTAAATAAGGAATAAATAAGTGTAAAATATTTAAATTCATGTTAGTGTTTTGGTTGTGTATTTATATATTGTTTCAAAATTTAAAATCAGATTTGAATTGGGATAATTAAATCTGGAAATAAAATAAATAGAAAAAAGGATAGCAAATAAAAGACTTACCTAATCAGCCACTTAAGGAACACAGCCCACGTGAGTTTTTCCTCCCATTTTTTTATTCCACATGTCGGATCTTGCATCGCTGTTTCATCATCCATGATATCAGCCATCCCTTGTTGTTCGTATCAAACTAACCACCGTAGTTATTATAACTGCCTGGCCAAACTTCTCACCTGCGCAACGGCCAAACTTCTCACCTGTGTAATAGATTTAGTTTCGAGTTTGTTAGAGTTTCTAATAGATAGGATATGATTGTAACAGATAAATACCAGATTAGATCTATCATGTAACTGATTTGGTTCGAGTTTCTTAGAGTTCCTAATATATATGATATGGTTGTTACAGGTAAGTACCAAATTAGATGTATCATGTAACCACCCACCTCCTAGCCTATATAAATACATTCCACCATAAAATCTCAAGCCATCAATCAAAGTCTCATCTCATCCATAGCCTCGCAGCAACCATCGCTTGCTGGTGGGCCTGCCACCACGGGCAGGATGTCGTAGCCCCGTTCCGGCGTGAACAGGATCGTGCGGGGGAGAAACGGCCTTGGCCGTCGATCCAGTGATGAGCGCTCACGATTGAATCTAAAATACCCCATTGTGATTAAAAATCGTAGTTGTTGATCTCAGATCTGTTGGCCGAGATTAGATCGCGAGATCCTTTAATCTCGAGCGTTGATTTTAGATCCAATCGCTATGATAGAATATCGGTTTAGGCGAGATAAGTCTCTGGTCCCTACCGTCAAATTTGGATCCCATGGCTAGCATTCCACCGTACCCCTTCGCCATGTCCATCTTTATAAAGAGACCGTCTGGTTTCCCAAAACTAACCCGCAGTCCACTCATGCACAAAGAAGTTTACATGTGAGTCCCGTTTTTAATAGATTAGCCCCTGCTTTTCTAGGGAATTGTGGCCGTCGTCCAATATGGGATAGGATCTTATAAGCCAAAATTGGATTTCTAATATGAAAATAATTCCAGAAAATTATAAAATTCATATCTTTCTTGTTTTAACTCCGTTTTGGTTCGTTCTAGTTATGTTAGCTTCATAATAAAAATGTCTACATAGTAACAACCCTATTTATAGCATAACACCTACTTTTAGAACTAATATATTTAACCCCTGTTTATTGGATTAACTTGTCTAAGTTAATAATTGAAATTAGGTCATCTATAAGTTGACTAGAATGTGAACTAGTGGCCACTTGAATTAAAAGATAGATGGAGTTAGTTATCTTTTTATCACATGCTTTATGTTAATCCACATAGAACATAATCCTCATATATAATCACATAGGTCTTCCGAAAATCATATCTTTTTCACCGTAACTTCGATTTTAGTGATTCTCGAACCTACGCTCTTGTAGCAGGGCATAGAATATTCTTATGCTGTTTGTTTTTATGTTTTGTGTACTATTATTTTTAAGTACTTCTTGTCTATTTGTATGTGTTGCTACAAGTAGCAACGAGGTTACGAGTCACTAGAAGACCAATTTGGTGAAGTACCTGGAATCTCAATCTAAGGCAAGTTGTGCCCTTGATCACTTTTCTCTTTACCTAATAATGTTCATGTTAATCATTGTGACATGCTTAGGTTAATTTGATGGGACCCAATAGGTTTCCCAAGCATTGTTTATCCCATACCTTGCAAACAAAAGAACTATTGGGTAGATTTGCTATTGCTCTACCTGGTTTCGGGAAATTAATGTTATATTATGATCATGTTCCAATTATGTTGTTGTTTTAATTATTCTTCATGATAAGGTCATAATGTTAATTAGAACATGGAGAACCACCCGGGAAAACAGTGCTACCACAAGGGTGGAATGGGACGCCATTGGCCAAGTAATTAGGAAAGCTAGGGAGAGATTACATTACTCGAAAGGGGCAAGCGGGCAGGCGTTGCTGCAGAGTATAGGGAGGTTCTCGGGTTGAACTGCAGCGATGGCATTTTGGACGAGGGATTCCTATGCTTCCTTCTTCCTGAAACCGTAATGGGTTTTCTCGAGCTAGCGGAACTTTGGAAAGGCCTCACATTGGATCCCTAGCCATTCACCTTGGAAGTGTCTAATGGTCTAGCTAACCCTGGCTAATTGTGAAACACGTCTTGTGGGTAAATATGTGCAACCTCTACAGATTGTAAAACTGGTATATCAGTCGTGCTCACGGTCATGAGCATCTCGGACCCTCACATGAGTAATTTATCGAACTAAACTTAATTTGTCATATGCATTGCATTGTGGGTGTTATTATTAATTGTGATCTCTTATTTATTTTGGTTGGTATATACTTATACTTAGTAACTGCTAATAAAATTTTGACCAACTTTAAAAGCAATGCTTAGCTTTAACCGTCTCCTTTGGTAGGCCTTACACTTCACGTGAGCCCCCACTATAAGTGAGCTCATGTACATTATTCCCCACAACTTGTTGAGCGATGAACGTATGTGAGCTCACCCTCACTGTACTCACATCCCCTAAGTCAAGGACAGGTACCACGAGATAAGGAGCATGAAGGAAGCCGCGATGAGTTCGTGAGAGGTCAAGGTCGTCGTCTCCTAGTCAACTATGATTGCTGGATCGTTGTCTTCGTATGATGTACTTATTTAACTATTTTTTAAATAACTCCATTATATATTAACGATATGACATTTGTTCCTGTACCATGAGTCATAATATGTGTGAGACTTGACCCTAGCACACATTTGATTCGCGCCCGGGTTTGGCCCCTAAATCCGGGTGTGACAGAAGTGCTATCAGAGGAATGTTGACTGTAGGACAAACCTAGATAGAACTAGACAACCCTTACCTACTTACCTTTGCTACTCTGATTTTTCTAAACTTCCCTTAATCTTTCTCATCTATTGCTGCTTTACTCTGATTACTCTTACCTTTTCTCTTGTAAAAACCAAAGTGGATTTCACACTTTGAAATCCTGTACCTGAAGTGACCCTTAGGAATAGGAGACCTAATCTTAGGAACAAAAACAAAACTATGTTTGTAGGTACCTATATGCTTGAATGCTTGTTTTTTATGATACCTGTTTGATTTGGTTCTTTGATTGAGTGTGATGAGTTGTTGAGTAATATCCACAATTCCATCTGCATAGACAATTAGGCATAAAAAATTCTAGCAAGACATATATTCAACTTAGATTATCCATTAAAATATATTTATCCTAATAGATCCATCTCATATTGAAAGATTCTATCTTATCCTTATAGATTCATCTTGTCCTAATAAGCATATTTATCCCACTCTAGAGTAACAACCATGACTAGTCCAAAATAAATTAGTTAGATCTTATTTAAGTCTAATCTAGTCATACCAAGTTAATCTAGAACCCATCTAATCTGATCATATTTAATCTAAGGTGGGTTACTTAAACATGTTAGTTGATACTTGTAAACTAGATTAGACCCTACTCCTACAAACATGTCTTAACCTAAATTGGTGCCTTAGGCCAACTTGACCAATACACAGACAACCTAACCTATATATTCTTGTTAGGTTGCGTAAACTATCTATTTCACAAAAAATATTCTAACCTACCCACCTAATCTACATGTTTCTAAAGATATGTACCTAGCCGACCTAACAAAGCAACTAGACCAGGTCTGGCCATATCACACTCGTCCTATGCCATCTACCTATTAGCTATATGTTCTTATCTACAAGCTATCTTAAATATATGTCCCTAGCTTGGATGATGACGTCAAGACCAGAGATCAAAGGTGATCGACCTCATCAAGACAAGGAAGAACAGAAGCCAGAAAAGATCTTCAAAAGTCGGGATCCACCATCCGAGATGGAATCTCTCCTTACCATAACCTTTCTCGCCCCCAATCTATTTCAAAACAAGATTCGAACCTATCTAGTCCAACCTAAAAACAAAAAAATAAACCATGTTTGATCTATATCACATTTCACAACCATCTACATACCTAAACCCTAGAAGGAAACACCAAAACCGAATGTCCTTAACTTGGATGATAACACCAAGACCAAAGAAGAGAAGATCAACCTCGTCAAGGAAGGATAAAAGTCAAACCATATCTTCAGTTGCGTCACACCCAAGATAGAGTCTTTCCTTGCCATAATCCTTGTTACCCCAACCTATCCATCTCTTATCCCACTTAATAAGTGGCTAGATACCTATACTCTCCTAATCACCCATTAATGATTATTATAGAAAAAGGGGACTCTTGATTTTTGAACTAATTAGAAACTAAAAGCTAAATTACAAACCATTCTTTCTATATTCCCTTTCTTACTAATCTCGAGGACGAGATTATTTTTAAGGGGCGTAGAATTTATAACACTCCAAAATCGTATCTTAGTGAATTAAGAAAATTCCCTAAAGATTTAAAATTTCAAGCATATTATAACAAAGTTATAAATTGAGACTATCTTCGCTAAAATTTAATAAATAGTAAATATAAAATGTTGGCTATATACTTAAACTATAATAAATAGGATAGTGAGTTATTTCTATATAAATTACTCCTATTGGGTTATATAACTATGTGAATTCCATGCTTATTAAATTTCATGCATACAGATACTTATTTGAGCAAAGTAAATAAGTAGTAAATAAGTGTAAAATATTTGCATTCATGTTGGTGTTTTGGTTGTGCATATAAATACGGTTTCAAAATCTAAAATTAGATTTGAATTGGGATAATTAAATCTGGAAATAAAAAAACTAGAAAAAAAGAATAGCAAATAAAAGGCTTACCTAATCAGCCACTTAAGGAACACAACCCACGTGAGTTTTTCCTCGTATTTTTTTATTCCACTTGCGGGATCTCGCATCACTGTTACATCATCCATGATATCAGCCATCCCTTGATGTTCGCATCAAACTAACCACTGTAGTTATTGAACCGCTCGGCCAAACTTCTCACCTACGCAATAGTTTTGGTTTCAAGTTTGTTAGAGTTCCTAATAGATAGGATAAGATTGTAACAGATAAGTACCAGATTAGATCTATCATGTAACAAATTTGGTTTTGAATTTGTTAGAGTTCCTAATATATAGGATATGGTTGTAACAGATAAGTACCAGATTAGTTCTATCATGTAACTACCCACCTCCCAGCCTATATAAATACATGCCACCATAACACCTCAAGCCATCAATCAAAGACTCATCTCATCCAAAGCCTCGCAGCAGCCACCACTCGTCGGTGGGCCTACCACCACGGGCAGGATGTCGTAGCCCCGTTTCGGCATGAACAGGATCGTGCAGGGGAGAAACGGCCCTAGTCGTTGATCCAGTGATGGGCGCTTACGATTGAATCTAAAATACCCCATTGTGATAAAAAATCGTAGTCGTTGATCTTGGATCTGTTGGCCGAGATCAGATCGCGGGATCCTTTAATCTCGAGCGTTGATTTTAGATCCGATCGCTGTGATAGAATACCATTTCAGGTGAGATAAGTCTCTCATCCCTACTGTCGAATTTGGATCCCATGGCTAGCAATCCACCGTACCCCTTTGCCATGTCCATCTTTATAAAGAGGCCCTCTAGTTTCCCAAAACTAACTCGCAGTCCACTCATGCACAAAGAACCTTACATGTGAGTCCGGTTTTTAATATATTAGCCCCTACTTTTCTAGGTAATTGTGGTCGTCGTTCATTAGGGGATAGGATCTATATAATATAAGCCAAAATTGGATTTCTAATATGAAAATAATTCCAGAAAATTGTAAATTCCATATATTTCTTGTTTTAACTCTGTTTTGGTCCGTTCTAGTTGTGTTAGCTTCATAATAAAATTGTCTACATAGTAACAACCCGGTTTATAGCATAACTCCTACTTTTAGAACTAATATATTTTAACCTCTGTTTATTGGATTAACTTGTCTAAGTTAATAATCGAAATTAGGTCATCTATAAGTTGACTAGAATGTGAACTAGTGAACACTTGAATTGAAAGTTGGATGGAGTTAGTTACATTTTATCACATGCTTTATGTTAATCCACATAGAACATAACCCTCATATATAATCACATAGGTCTTCCGAAAATCATATCTTTTTCACCGTAACTTTGATTTTAATGATTCTCGAACCTACTCTCTTGTAGCAGTGCGTAGAATATTCTTACGCTGTTTGTTCTCATGTTTGGTGTACTGTTATTTTTAAGTCCTTCTTATCTATTTGTATGTGTTGCTACAAGTAGCAGCGAGGTAACGAGTCACACGAAGACCAATTTGGTGAGGTAGCTGGAATCTCAAGTCTAAGGCAAGTTGTGCCCTTGTTCACTTTTCTCTTTACCTAATAATGTTCCTGTTAATCATCGTGACATGCTCAGGTTAATTTGATGGGACCCAATAGGTTTCCCTAGCATTGTTTATCCCACACCTTGTAACCAAAAGAACTATTGGGTAGATTTGCTATTGCTCTACCTGGTTTTGGGAAATTAATGTTATATTATGATCATGTTCCAATTATGTTGTTGTTTTAATTATTGTTCATGATAAGATCATAATATTAATTGGAACATGGAGAACCACCCGGGAAAATAGTGCTACCACAAGGGTGGAATGGGACGCCCTTGGCCAAGTAATTAGGAAAGCTAGGGAGAGATTACCTTACCCGAAAGGGGCAAGCGGGGAGGCGTCGCTGAAGAGTATAGGGAGGTTCTCGGGTCGAACTGTTGTGATGGCATTTCGGATGAGGGATTCCTATGCTTCCTTCTTCCTGAAACCGTGGGTTTTCTCGAGCTAGTGGAACTTTGGAAAGGCCTCATAGTGGATCCCTAGCCATTCACCTTGGAAGTGTCTAAGGGTCTAGCTAACCCTGGCTAATCAGGAAACATGTCTTATGGGTAAAGATGTGCAACCTATGTAGAGTGTAAAACTGGTATATCAGTCGTGCTCACGGTCATGAGTAGCTCGGACCCTCATATGAATAATTTATGAAACTAAACTTAATTTGTCATATGCATTGCATTGTGGGTGTTATTATTAATTGTGATCTCTTATTTATTTGTTTTGGTATCTACTTATACTTAGTAACTGCTAATAAAATTTTGACCAACTTTAGAAGCAATGCTTAGCTTTAACCATCTCCTTTGGTAAGCCTTACACTTCACATGAGCCCCCACTATATGTGAGCTCATGCACATTATTCCCCACAACTTGTTGAGCGATGAACATATATGAGCTCAACCTCGCTGTACTCACACCCCCAGGTCAAGGATAGGTATCACGAGATAAAGAGCATGAAGGATGCCTCGATGAGTTCATGAGAGGTCTAGGCCATCGTTGTGGCGGAACCGCCCGAATTATTCCAGCTTAAGTGCCCAAGTCGCACCCTTAAAGGCAGCAACACTTAAATCGGAATAACTCGTCAGTCCCTTGGATCTAGTCCGATAAAGCCACTTATCCAGGATCGAATACCACTAGATCACTCGAAGGTGAGGCACAGAGAAATACAATAAAGCATAATACCACAAATTTAATACGTATCAATAATGATTACATTATCGGAGTTTCAAAAATAATAACCATAAGATTTAATGTAGCGGAAATAACTAACGGAGAAAATCGAGCAACATGGCGAAGCATGGCCACGCTACTCCTCCTGGTCCTCTCCTGCGGAAGCAGTAACCCTCTCGACCAACTATCCCGGTGGCAGGGAAGGAGGCCAAGTCACACCATCAACCAAAACAAGGTGGTACCTGCAAAAATTATGCCACAAGCAAGGCTGAGTATACTAATACTCAGCTAGACTTACATGGTGTGAGGAGTCTACTCCTCTACCTCTAGACCATGCAACTATTTGGCTAAGGGGTTTGGTTTGCCAAAAGCACTAGCTGAGTCTAAAAACAAGTTTTAGCTTTTCAAGTTCTAGAATAATAAATTAGACTAGATGAGTACCTAGCTATCCATACATGGTATCAAGCAATTTAGCCAACCAACATCTTTTGCCAGTATCCTCATTTCCACTTATTACTCAATGCAGTACAATGGATCAAGCAGTCTCATTAGCTGCGAGAAGCATACGATTCGAATCGAGTTTTAACCTTGCAAGGTAAACCTAAACACACGACATGTAGGGGCACTCCGTCCCCACACACGTCAACCGTCCCCATCGATTCCCCATTCTTGGCCAGGCCTCACCGCCTTGGCATACAATGCTCCACTGACCCCGGCCACCGCCGTGCAGTGGCCGCACTTGTACCCACCATATCTAGAATGGGAGACCCAGTCTTAGGTCACGTGAGGGGTAAAGTCCACGCCCGACTTCACTCAGGTACTAGGTTTACCGGTTACCATATTTCCTGACATGTGTTTAGTACATTCAAACGCTTGACACGGGTATCCGCACGTTAATCCTTATTCCAATTTCGTCTCGTAGACAACGCATCCCCATGGATCCGTTTCCACATACCATCATCATTCTGTTATCAAAATGGATACAACCAATTCCTGACCTCGCGCGAGTGCTAGAAAAATCACTCGACTTCTACCGAGATCCCTAATTTAGCATTGCAGCTACTCGACCTAGCATACTAGTATCCATCTCAAAAGGAATCCTGAGTTCATGCAACTAGGGTTTCAGGCAACTCCAACACTTAAGTGCACAGTACAAGCCTACAAACATTAAGTGCAGTAAAATAGCATATATAACGATTATGCATAAAACCGGGGCTTGCCTGGAATTTAACACTTAGATAGTGTTTGCTGGGTGGCACTCGCTTGCCGAGCATCCACTGGTTAGGTCCATCCTTCTTTGGGTCGTCCACCAACTGCATCTTGTGGTTGGCACCACATCACTTGCACGATCATCATCTCTCTGTCCTAAATGAGATGCAGGATGCATATGTATGAATATCATGAAATAGCACAAGATACTTTAAGTACATGCTAGCGAACTAAACAGTAAGTAGCAAGACATCATGAGCAACCACACATACCAGTGCTAGCTAATCGTACGTTATCGTCGTTTATCATTAACACTATTAAAAGACGACAACATTTTAGATACTTACTCAACACAAATACGACATCACAATGAACTAGAGAAAGAAACATATAAAACAAGACACATATGTCATCTCAAGCTTAGCCATGGCAAGTCTATATTTAATTAAGAGCTAACCACACATTTTTAGCAAAAAGGGTGAACTAAACAATCAAATGCGCGCTTGCAGATTTTTGGGACAGCAACACAGTAGTCACTCGTTTTAATCATAACTTTTCAAATATTAATCCAAAAATAGCAAACTAGAACTTTATGGAAAGCTTAAAAAGTGAACTACAACTTTATTATAATGACCATGAACAGATTGTAACATTAACTTAAGCAAACAATTCAACCTCTGAAATCTGTACAGAAATTGGACAGATTCAGTTACTGAATTTGTGAAAAACACAACTTCTAAACGATCAGACTTACGACTGTCAAATTTTAACACAAGAGAGATAATAAAGTTATCTACAACTTTTCTATATGGCTTTTCTATAGAAAACATGATTTAATTCATTAAATAAACAGCACGACGAAAACAGTGCGTGCAGCCCAAAACACCAACCAATAAAATGCAGCTCCTAATTACTTCAAGAATTGCCGCGTTCTAGAGACTAGTTAAAACAATCAAATTAGGACCAACAAGTAGACTTACTAATTTTATACAAGTTATTTTGTGCACTAGAATTGCCATATACAATTAGCAACGCATCTACCACAATAATCTTAATCGGCATATATGTGTTTAGCGATGCGCTCTTCACACAATAATTTGTATTTTAAATTAGACAACACATGAACACTACTACCTTTCATCCGCGACCATAACCATGCACATTTAGACTACAACAAGCCAATCATCGTGATTACGAGCTTAACCGAACCATTCTAACAATTCGGCTAACTAGAGCAATGACATAGCCCGCTAAATAACATACATGTCGGCTTGCCTATTATTATCGCAATCCGAGACACAATATACACTATAATATTTTTATAAACACACATATTCACGAGTATTTTCGCACACCGACCAATTTATACGAACCGTAAACCACTAATCTCTAAATCGCAATCACCATGCATTTACTTCCCAATTCATGAACGCATACATGTTTATCATACGAACCAAGTATTTCAATAATTATCCTAAAACAACTAACTCCCTTACACATTTGTATCACAAACCTACTTGACTTACTTGAAGTGTTTACTCGAAATCGTGAGCACAATCATACACTATATGCGAAGCATAATTTAACGAACGCATACTACGCATCGTCACGACTTGATTTATAAATATAGAGAAAGCGACGATTACTTTGGCACGTCACCACCTCTCTATATAAGGCAAAACAATTTCTACTATCAACTAAGAGTTCTAAGTATTAAACACATTATTAGTTTCCACGCGCAAATAAACCTCAACTTAACACCAGTGACACCGATGGATTTTTATTAAACTCATCATACGCATAATCCCGTCTCGCATACAGCCATATTGTGACGTGCACTCGAGACACTTAAGCATTTCAAGAAATATGCACGCTTTTGTTTACTTCTAATTCTTCACTAATTCTTCTTATAATTATGAAATATGTGTCATTTTAGCACCATATAAAACTATCTAATTTGGGGCTGGAATTTTTGTGAGGCATAGTTAATAACAAATTATGACTAATGTATAAATTTCACATGCTCAAGTTTTATATTTTATTTACTACAAAAATAACAAATTGTCAATGCAATAAAGCATGTGAGAGCAAGTTAAATCTAAAATTAATTATTTTCTGTGGAAGCATGACCATATTAAGTTTCCTCAGGCTATTATAATATCATGCAATGATAGTGGAACACCATTTTTCATTTTTACATCTATACATTATTTTTAAATCATTTAAAACTACTTAATATGCATTAAACAAGTTAAATCACTAACTTAATCATACATGCACCACAATTCATTAAACTTTTCCCCGTCACTAAGCATCACACAAAGAGTCTACTGTAAAAAGTTCAGCCCATTTGGAGCACTAGAGCTACAGATCCAAAAATAACAAGCAAATAAATCTTCTTTTTTCTATTTAACATGATTTAATTAGCATACCAAGAAAACAGTGAACAACATATAAGTTTTATATTTTACCTTGATGGAGTATGACAACATCTAACTAACAAAACAGGTTTCATCATTTTTGGAGTTTTATAAATAAAATTATGGAGAGAAGCAAGTTTGTTTATTCTCTAAACCAATTTTTAAATACGAATTTCTACAGAAAACTTTTCTACTAAAACATGTCAACCTATAGATCCAATAGTTAGAGCATTTCATAAGGAAGCCAACAAAATAAATTTCACGATTTTAGGGGTTACCAAACTCAAGATATGATTTTTTAAACACAATACATAAATCTGAAATTTTCAGCACACTCACATCCGTCCCTGGGCCCACTTGCCATTGACACAAGGAGTCTTCTTCTCACCGGAAGCCCACACGGACATGGCAGCTAGCTCACGAGTCACGACGGTGTGGGGGAGGAGCTACTGGCCTAGCTGAGAAGAAGCGATGGCCATGCCGCGGGAGTCCTGGGCGCGACTGGAAGGAGCTTTCAAGGGCTGTCATCAACGGAGGGAGAAGGGACGTGCGTCCTTGAGAAGACGGCGCAGGGGCACGGCAAAGGGAGAATGGTGTAGGCAATGCTGGGACAGGGGCGCGCGAGCCTGGGCAGAGCTAGAGCTCACGGCGACACAGAAGGGAGGAAGATGGCATCCCAGGCGCGGCCTGCGTGCTGCTGGAGCTTGGTCCGCGATGCACAGAGTTGCTGCTGCTCTTGTGCAGAACGGAGAAAGCAGGGGCACAAATCGATTTAAAGGGGCTGGCGGCTGCGTCTGGTTGGCCGAGAGGGGCGGCGTCAACGATTGGAGCAGGGCATGACCATGGGAGAGCTCCTGCCCAGCGCCAGTGTGAAGGAGAGGCTGAGCTGGGGAGATGGCGTGGAGGAGAAGAGAAAGGGGGCCTGGGCTGCTAGGAATGCTGTTTTTCTTATGGACGAAGCAACGAACACATATTGGGCGGCTGTTTTTGTCATTTTCCCTTTGGAATCGCATTTGGGTTACTGTAGGAGATATTTTCTTTGATCTATACTCTACAATTTTTGTACAGAACTTGAGGTGATTCGGGCACTAGTTAGAGAGTTATAGACCCACGAAAATTGGTTTGTCAGTGGGTTAGAAATCAGTGGAAACTGGTGAAAACTGAGTGTCAAAGCATGTCAAACAGAATCGGACGAATGCCATCTTTTAACATGTTGTGCCTCTATTAATTATTAACAGCTTTTATATTTAGGTAAACTTGCGTTGTTCAACAAAAATTTGGGAACGCGAGACATCGACCCGAACGACATTGATTTCAGACTTAGAAGAATTCGAATCCTGAAATCAGATTTTTATTCTGTCTTGATGGCGCTGTTTGAGATACTTAGGGATTGAATCAAGACTTGGTTTAAATAGAACATTTGTTGTATATCACAGGTTCTACAACTTTTATTAAAGGTAAAACCTCATATCTTGAATATAAATTAAAGTTCACTTTGGTCAAGGTAGCATCATTATAAAGCTTCAAACTATATTTTTAAGGCAATCGGGATATTTTCTCGACATTTTGTTGGCATGGACCCTCAATAACCTTTGTTGTAAAGTTTATATAGAGTGTTTTGGAAAGGTTGGCATAACTTAGTTGAATATCTAAATTTTCTTTTACTTAATCGAGCAGTTTCAAGAAAGCGTATGTGAAAGGGAATTAGGTTGACACCTGATTCCTAATTAATTTTGGTGGTTGAATTGCCCAACACAAATAATTGGACTAACTAGTTTGTTCTAGTTTAAAAGTTCTACAGGTGCCAAAGGTTCACAAGAAGCCAATAAAAAGACCAAGAAAAAGGGTTCAATCAAAAGAGCAAAGGGACAACCGAAGGCACCCTGGTCTGGACAGTGTCCGATGCACCACCAGACAGTGTCCGGTGCACCAGGAGACTCCAAGCTGAACTCTTCACCTTCGGGAAAAATCAGAGGCGCTTCGCTATAATTCACCGGACTGTCCGGTGGACCACCGGACAGTGTCCGGTGCTCCAGAGGAGAGCGACTCTGAACTCGCCAGCTTCGGGAATCCGCTCCGCTATAATTCACCGGACATGTCCGCTGCACACCGGACTGTCCGGTGTAAAGGCGGAACAACGGCTACTTCGAGCGCAACGGTCGTCTGCAACGCATTAAATGCGCGCCAGCACACGCAGAGGAGCAGAGCACGCGTGGGTGGCACACCGGACAGCCTACAGGGCTTGTCCGGTGCACCACCGGACAGCCAGGCGGGCCCACACGTCAGAGCTCCAACGGTCGAACCCTAACGGCTGGGTGACGTGGCTGGCGCACCGGACAGTGTCCGATGGCGCACCGGACTGTCCGGTGCGCCCGTCGACAGCAGCCTTCACCAAACGGCTAGTTTGGTGGTTGGGATTATAAATACCCCCAACCACCCCACATTCAAGTCATCCAAGTTTTCCACTTCTCAACCACTTACAAGAGCTAGGCATTCAATACAAGACACACCCAAGTGATCAAATCCTCTCCAATTCCACACAAGGCTTTAGTGATTAGCGAGAGAGATTTCCCGTGTTCTTTTGAGCTCTTGCGCTTGGATTGCTTCTTTTCTTTCTCACTTGTTCTTGTGATCAAAACTCCATTGTAACCGAGGCAAGAGACACCAATTGTGTGGTGGTCCTTGCGGGGAAGTTTTGTTCCCGGTTTCGATTTGAGAAGAGAAGCTCACTCGGTCCGAGGGACCGTTTGAGAGAGGGAAAGGGTTGAAAGAGACCCGGTCTTTGTGACCACCTCAACGGGGAGTAGGTTTGAGAGAACCGAACCTCGGTAAAACAAATCATCGTGTCTCACTCTTTATTTGCTCACGATTTGTTTTGCGCCCTCTCTCTCGGATCCTTTATTATTTCTAACGCTAACCTGGCTTGTAGTTGTGTTTATATTTGTAAATTTCAGTTTCGCCCTATTCACCCCTCCTCTAGGCGACTTTCAATTGGTATCGGAGCCTGGTGCTTCATTAGAGCCTAACCGCTCGAAGTGATGTCGGGAGATCACACCAAGAGGGAGATGGAGACCGGCGACAAGCCCACTACGAGTCACGGGAGCACTTCACCGGAAGAGTCCCGCACCAAGAGGAAGGAGAAGAAGAAGGACTCCTCCAACAAAGGGAAGGGGAAGGAGAAGAAATCTTCTTCCCACAAGTCGCATCGGAGAGGCGACAAGCACAAGAGGATGAGGAAAGTGGTCTACTACGAGACCGACACTTCATCAACGTCGACCTCCAACTCCGACGCACCGTCCGTTACTTCTAAGCGCCAAGAGCGCAAGAAGTATAGTAAGATCCCCCTACGCTACCCTCGCATTCCTAAACATACACCTTTACTTTCCGTCCCATTAGGCAAACCACCAACATTTGATGGTGAAGATTATGCTAGGTGGAGTGATATGATGCGATATCACCTAACCTCACTCCACAAAAGTATATGGGATGTTGTTGAGTTTGGTGTACAGGTACCATCCGTAGGGGATGAAGATTATGATGTGGACGAAGTGGCCCAAATCGAGCACTTCAACTCCCAAGCCACCACTATACTCCTCACCTCTCTAAGTCGAGAGGAGTATTACAAGGTGCAAGGGTTGAAGAGCGTCAAGGAGATTTGGGACGTGCTAAAAACCGCGCACGAAGGAGATGAGGTGACCAAGATCACCAAACGGGAAACGATCGAGGGGGAGCTCGGTCGCTTCCGTCTTCGCCAAGGGGAGGAGCCACAAGACATGTACAACCGGCTCAAAACCTTGGTGAACCAAGTGCGCAACCTCGGGAGCAAAAGGTGGGATGACCACGAAGTGGTTAAGGTTATTCTAAGATCACTTGTTTTCCTTAACCCTACTCAAGTTAAATTAATTTGTGGCAATCCTAGATATACACAAATGACCCCCGAGGAAGTTATAGGTAATTTTGTGAGCTTTGAGTTGATGATCAAAGGCTCAAAGAAGATCAACGAGCTTGACGGCCCCTCCACGTCCGAAGCACAACCGGTCGCATTCAAGGCAACGGAAGAAAAGAAGGAGGAGGCTACTCCAAGTTGAACACCCATCGACACCTCCAAGCTCGACAACGAGGAGATGGCGCTCATCATCAAGAGCTTCCGCCAAATCCTCAAGCAAAGGAGGGGAAAGACTACAAACCCCGCTCCAAGAAAGTATGCTACAAATGTGGTAAGCTCGGTCATTTTATTGCTAAATGTCCATTATCCAGTGATAGTGACAGGGGCGACGACAAGAAGGGAAGAAGAAAGGAGAAGAAGAGACACTACAAAAAGAAGGGCGGCGATGCCCACGTGTGCCGCGAGTGGGACTCCGACGAGAGCTCCACCGACTCCTCCTCCGACGAGGACGCCGCCAACATCGCCATCACCAAGAGACTTCTCTTCCCCAACATCGGCCACAAGTGCCTCATGGCCAAGGAGGGCAAAAAGAAGAAGGTAAAATCAAGATCCTCCACTAAATATGAAACCTCTAGTGATGAGGATGATGCTAGCAATGAGGAGGATAACTTGTGCATTCTTTTTGCCGACCTAAACATGCAACAAAAAGAAAAATTAAATGAATTGATTAGTGCTATTCATGAGAAGGATGATCTCTTGGACTCTCAAGAGGACTTCCTTATTAAGGAGAACAAAAAGCATGTTAAGGTAAAAAATGCTTATGCTCTACAAGTTGAAAAATGTGAAAAATTGTCTAGTGAGCTAAGTACTTGCCATGAGACTATTGACAACCTTAGAAATGAAAATGCTAGATTAATTGCTAAGGTTGATTCACATGTTTGTGATGTTTCAATTCCCAATCTTAGAAATGATAATGTTGATTTGCATGCTAAGATTAAGGAATTAAATGATTCTCTTGCTAGCCTTAGGATTGAAAATGAAAAATTAATTGCTAAGGCTAAAGATTTTGATGTTTGCAATGTTACTATTTCTAACCTTAGAAGTGAGAATGATATATTACATGCTAAGGTTGTAGAATTAAAATCTTGCAAACCCTCTACATCAACTGTTGAGCATGTTTCTATTTGCACTAGATGTAGAGACGTTGATATTAATGCTATTCATGATCATGTGGCTTTAATTAAACAACAAAATGATCATATAGCAATATTAGATGCTAAAATTGCCGAGCATAACTTAGAGAATGAAAAGTTTAAATTTGCTAGGAGTATGCTCTATAATGGGAGATGCCCTGGCATCAAGGATGGCATTGGCTTCCAAAGGGGAGACAATGTCAAACTTAATGCCCCTCCTAAAAGATTGTCCAATTTTGTTAAGGGCAAGGCTCCTATGCCTCAGGATAACGAGGGTTACATTTTATACCCTGCCGGTTATCCTGAGAGCAAAATTAGGAGAATTCATTCTAAGAAGTCTCACTCTGGCCCTAATCATGCTTTTATGTATAAGGGTGAGACATCTAGTTCTAGGCAACCAACCCGTGCTAAGTTGCCTAAGAAGAAAAACTCCTAGTGCATCAAATGACCATAGCATTTCATTCAAAACTTTTGATGCATCATATGTTTTAACTAACAAATCCGGCAAGGTAGTTGCCAAGTTTGTTGGGGGCAAACACAAGGGCTCCAAGACTTGTGTTTGGGTACCCAAAGTTCTTGTTTCTAATGCCAAAGGACCCAAAACCGTTTGGGTACCTAAAGTCAAGAACTAAACTTGTTTTGTAGGTTTATGCATCCGGGGGCTCAAGTTGGATCATCGATAGCGGGTGCACAAACCACATGACGGGGGAGAAGAAGATGTTCTCCTCCTACGAGAAAAACCAAGATCCCCAACGAGCTATCACATTTGGGGATGGAAACCAAGGTTTGGTCAAAGGTTTGGGTAAAATTGCTATATCTCCTGACCATTCCATTTCCAATGTTTTTCTTGTTGATTCACTATATTACAATTTGCTTTCCGTATCCCAATTGTGTCAAATGGGCTACAACTGTCTATTCACTGATGTAGGTATCACTGTCTTTAGAAGAAGTGATGATTCAATAGCTTTTAAGAGAGTGTTAGAGGGTCAGCTATACTTGGTGGATTTTGATAGAGCTGAACTCGACACTTGCTTAATGGCTAATACTAACATGGGTTGGCTCTGGCACCGCCGACTAGCCCATGTTGGGATGAAGAATCTTCATAAGCTTCTAAAGGGAGAACACATTTTAGGATTAACAAATGTTCATTTTGAGAAAGACAGGATTTGTAGCGCATGTCAAGCCGGGAAGCAAGTTGGTGTTCATCATCCACATAAGAACATCATGATGACTGACAGGCCACTGGAGCTCCTACACATGGATTTATTTGGCCCGATTGCTTACATAAGCATCGGCGGGAGTAAGTACTGTCTAGTTATTGTGGATGATTATTCTCGCTTCACTTGGGTGTTCTTTTTGCAGGAAAAATCACAAACCCAAGAGACCTTAAAGAGATTCTTGAGACGAGCTCAAAATGAGTTCGGCTTAAGGATCAAGAAAATTAGAAGCGACAACGGGATGAAGTTCAAGAACTCACAAATTGAAGGCTTTCTTGAGGAGGAGGGCATCAAGCATGAGTTCTCTTCTCCCTACACCCCACAACAAAATGGTGTAGTGGAGAGGAAGAATCGAACTCTATTGGACATGGCAAGAACCATGCTTGATGAGTACAAGACGCCGGATCAGTTTTGGGCCGAGGCGGTTAACACCGCTTGCTACGCCATCAACCGGTTATATCTTCACCGAATCCTCAAGAAGACATCCTATGAACTCCTAACCGGTAAAAAGCCCAATATTTCATATTTTAGAGTTTTTGGTAGCAAATGCTTTATTCTTGTTAAAAGAGGAAGAAAATCTAAATTTGCTCCTAAAACTGTAGAAGGCTTTTTACTAGGATATGACTCAAACACAAGGGCATATAGAGTCTTCAACAAGTCCTCAGGACTTGTTGAAGTTTCTTGTGATGTTGTGTTTGATGAGACTAACGGCTCTCAAGTAGAGCAAGTTGATCTTGATGAGATAGGTGATGAAGAGGCTCCGTGCATCGCGCTAAGGAACATGTCCATTGGGGATGTGTGTCCTAAGGAATCCGAAGAGCCTCCAAGTGCACAAGATCAACCATCCTCCTCCACGCAAGCATCTCCACCAACTCAAAATGAGGATGAGGCTCAAGTTGATGAAGGAGAAGATCAAAGTGATGAGCCACCTCAAGATGACGGCAATGATCAAGGGGGAGATGCAAATGATCAAGACAAGGAGGATGAAGAACCAAGGCTGCCACACCCAAGAGTCCACCAAGCAATACAACGAGATCACCCCGTCGACACCATCCTCGGCGATATTCATAAGGGGGTAACAACTCGATCTCGTGTTGCACATTTTTGTGAGCATTACTCTTTTGTTTCCTCTATTGAGCCACATAGGGTAGAGGAAGCACTCCAAGATTCGGATTGGGTGATGGCGATGCAAGAGGAGCTCAACAACTTCACGAGGAACGAGGTATGGCACTTAGTTCCACGTCCTAACCAAAATGTTGTAGGAACCAAGTGGGTTTTCCGCAACAAGCAAGATGAGCATGGTGTGGTGACAAGGAACAAAGCTCGACTTGTGGCAAAGGGATACTCTCAAGTCGAAGGTTTGGATTTTGGTGAAACCTATGCACCTGTAGCTAGGCTTGAGTCCATTCGCATATTATTAGCCTATGCTACTTACCATGGCTTCAAGCTTTACCAAATGGACGTGAAGAGTGCCTTCCTCAATGGACCAATCAAGGAAGAGGTCTATGTTGAGCAACCTCCCGGCTTTGAAGACAGTGAGTATCCTAACCATGTCTATAGGCTCTCTAAGGCGCTTTATGGGCTCAAGCAAGCCCCAAGAGCATGGTATGAATGCCTTAGAGACTTCCTTATTGCTAATGGCTTCAAAGTTGGAAAGGTCGATCCTACTTTATTCACTAAAACTCTTGACAATGATTTGTTTGTATGCCAAATTTATGTTGATGATATCATATTTGGATCTACTAACGAATCTACATGTGAAGAATTTAGTAGGATCATGACACAAAAATTCGAGATGTCGATGATGGGGGAGTTGAAGTATTTTCTAGGATTCCAAGTCAAGCAACTCCAGGAAGGCACCTTCATTAGCCAAACGAAGTATACTCAAGACATTCTAACCAAGTTTGGAATGAAGGATGTTAAGCCCATCAAGACACCCATGGGAACCAATGGGCATCTCGACCTCGACACGGGAGGTAAATCCGTCGATCAAAAGGTATACCGGTCCATGATAGGTTCATTACTCTATTTATGTGCATCTCGACCGGACATTATGCTTTCCGTTTGCATGTGTGCAAGATTCCAATCCGACACTAAGGAATCTCACCTTACGGCCGTAAAACGAATCTTGAGATATTTGGCTTATACTCCTAAGTTTGGGCTTTGGTACCCTCGGGGATCCACATTTGATTTAATTGGTTATTCAGATGCCGATTGGGCGGGGTGTAAGATTAATAGAAAGAGCACATCGGGGACTTGCCAGTTTTTGGGAAGATCCTTGGTGTCTTGGGCTTCAAAGAAGCAAAATTTGGTCGCTCTTTCTACCGCCGAAGCCGAGTATATTGCCGCAGGCCATTGTTGCGCGCAATTGCTTTGGATGAGGCAAACCCTGCGGGACTATGGTTACAAATTAACCAAGTTCCTCTTCTATGTGATAATGAGAGTGCAATCCGCATGGCGGATAATCCCGTTGAGCATAGCCGCACTAATCACATAGCCATTCGGTATCATTTTCTTAGGGATCACCAACAAAAAGGGGATATCGAGATTTCATACATTAATACTAAAGATCAATTAGCCGATATCTTTACCAAGCCACTAGATGAACAATCTTTTACCCGACTTAGGCATGAGCTAAATATTCTTGATTCTAGGAATTTCTTTTGCTAATTTGCACTCATAGCTCATAAATATACCTTTGATCATGTCTCTTTTATATATGCTATGACTAATGTGTTTTCAAGTGAATTTCAAACCAAGTCATAGGTGTATTGAAAGGGAATTGGAGTCTTCGACGAAGACAAGGCTTCCACTCCACTCTATTACTCATCCTTCGCCATCACTCCGCATCACTCTCCATCTTTGGTATAATCTTCACTCATATGTTTTATTTGCCAAAGGGGAGAAAATAGTTACAAAAGGGCTTATACCTCACTCTAACGATTCCGTTTTTGGCGATTCATGCCAAAGGGGGAGAGAGTATGAGCCCAAAGCAAAAGGACCGCACCACCACCCAAATTTTAAAATGATTTTCAATTGGAAAACTTAAAATTGATATCTGAAAACCCTCTTGAACACTAAGAGGAGAATTTATTTGAGTGGGAGTTTTGTTTAGTCAAAGGAAAAGCATTTGAAACAAGGGGAGAAAATTTCAAAACTTGAAAATGCTTTGCAAAATCTTACTCATTTACCTTTGACTATTTGCAAAAGAACTTTGAAAAGGATTTACAAAAAGAATTTGCAAAAACAAAACATGTGGTGCAAGCGTGATCCAAAATGTTAAAAATAGAGAAACAATCCATGCGTATCTTATAAGTATTTATATTGGCTCAATTCCAAGTAACCTTTGCACTTACATTATGCAAACTAGTTCATTTATGTACTTCTATACTTGCTTTGGTTTGTGTTGGCATCAATCACCAAAAAGGGGGAGATTGAAAGGGAATTAGGGTGACACCTAGATTCCTAATTGATTTTGGTGGTTGAATTGCCCAACACAAATAATTGGACTAACTAGTTTGTTCTAGTTTATAAGTTCTACAGGTGCCAAAGGTTCACAATAAGCCAATAAAAAGACCAAGAAAAAGGGTTCAATCAAAAGAGCAAAGGGACAACCGAAGGCACCCTGGTCTGGCGCACCGGACTGTCCGGTGTGCCACCAGACAGTGTCCGATGCACCACCGGACAGTGTCCGGTGCACCAGGGGACTCCAAGCTGAACTCTTCACCTTCGGGAAAAATCAGAGGCGCTTCGCTATAATTCACCGGACTGTCCGGTGGACCACCGGACAGTGTCTGGTGCTCCAGAGGAGAGCGACTCTGAACTCGCCAGCTTCGGGAATCCGCTCTGCTATAATTCACCGGACATGTCCAGTGCACACCGGACTGTCCGGTGTAACGGTGGAGCAACGGCTACTTCGAGCGCAACGGTCGTCTGCAACGCATTAAATGCGCGCCAGCACGCGCACAGGAGCAGAGCATGCGCGGGTGGCACACCGGACAGCCTACAGGGCTTGTCCGGTGCACCACCGGACAGCCAGGCGGGCCCACATGTCAGAGCTCCAACGGTCGAACCCTAACGGCCGGGTGACGTGGCTGGCGCACCGGACAGTGTCCGGTGGCGCACCGGACTGTCCGGTGCGCCCGTCGACAGCAGCCTTCACCAAACGGCTAGTTTGGTGGTTGGGGTTATAAATACCCCCAACCACCCCACATTCAAGTCATCCAAGTTTTCCACTTCTCAACCACTTACAAGAGCTAGGCATTCAATACAAGACACACCCAAGTGATCAAATCCTCTCCGATTCCACACAAGGCTTTAGTGATTAGCGAGAGAGATTTCCTGTGTTCTTTTGAGCTCTTGCGCTTGGATTGCTTCTTTTCTTTCTCACTTGTTCTTGTGATCAAAACTCCATTGTAACCGAGGCAAGAGACACCAATTGTGTGGTGGTCCTTGCGGGGAAGTTTTGTTCCCGGTTTCGATTTGAGAAGAGAAGCTCACTCGGTCCGAGGGACCGTTTGAGAGAGGGAAAGGGTTGAAAGAGACCCGGTCTTTGTGACCACCTCAACGGGGAGTAGGTTTGAGAGAACCGAACCTCGGTAAAACAAATCATCGTGTCTCACTCTTTATTTGCTCATGATTTGTTTTGCTCCCTCTCTCTCGGATCCTTTATTATTTCTAACGCTAACCCGGCTTGTAGTTGTGTTTATATTTGTAAATTTCAGTTTCGCCCTATTCACCCCCCTCTAGGCGACTTTCAGTATGATTTATAATTTCATACAAATATTTGGTTCAAACTTTAAGAAATCCTTAGAATACACTTAATAGATAAAGATGAATGATGACATAAATATAACAAGCTGAATTGCATAAGAAATAATTAGAGGTTGACACTACAGAGATTTTGCTAAAGAATGCGGACTCGGACTACGTATTTGGACGTAGACCGACTATCAAGACAGCGGATTCGGACATAGATCGGATAATATCACAACTGTCAAGAGTCCGAATAAATGAGTCCGAACAGGAGTTACGAGACGATATTGACTTTCGAATTTTCATTTGCTCCGAGAAATAAAAGTTTTAACAGGCTCCAAATTTGGATGTTCTTGAGATCAAATAATTCCAAATTTGGTGAAACATTCATGAGTAACTTGATAAATGGAGATAAATGTGATAAAGAGATGGAAATTTTCACTGAGCATCCGAGATTAGGATAAATCTCCCGACATAACACGAAATAGACACCTGGGGTGTCACAGTCGTCTCCCAGTCAACTATGGTTGCTGGATCGTTGTCTTAGT
This sequence comes from Zea luxurians, assembly GCA_029449295.1. Classification (NCBI taxonomy): domain Eukaryota; kingdom Viridiplantae; phylum Streptophyta; class Magnoliopsida; order Poales; family Poaceae; genus Zea; species Zea luxurians. The sequence continues at coordinate 112,909,593 of JAOPSE010000009.1, read as the reverse complement.
ATGATATAATTATTTAACTATTTTGTACAGAACTCCATTATATATTAAGGATGTGACATTCATTCCTGTACCATGAGTCATCATATGTGTGAGACTTGATCCTAGCATACATTTGATTCACACCCGGGTTTGGCCCCTAAATCCTGGTGTGACACCAAGCGTATGCTCTAAAACACAATTGACTAGGTAAGAACGAACCTAGAGATTTAGCTATCGTGCACGTGCTCGTGTTGTCGGTCCATGCATTGTTTGTATGGGAGTGATGTCCTCATCATACTCCCCCAATTGAATTTGAGTCATCCTTGACTCATGTGGTGGCCATGGAGGTGATCGAGGAACCCTAGGATGTACAAGGCCTTTAGGCCCAAAAATAGGTGTCATTGATTTCTTATAGATTCTGGATGTAATCTTGTTACGATGATTCTGATCAGCTATGAGTGTATTTTGACATGGGACTAGATGGGTTGGAAAGCTTATCCTCTTAGCTTTCCAACAATATCTAGAACGTGGAAAACGAAGTCCGGTGTGGTCTAGGCACCCGTTTTCATGAGGACCACTTCTGCAGTCCTAACCTGATTCGCGAATAAACTGGACTTGAATTCCCCTTGAGTTTGAGACTCTATGATTGATTGTGCCTTGACCATATAGTTGACGTCCATGTACTCATCATCCCCCCTTCTTGATTTTGAGTCATCCTCGACTCAAAGTCGTTGGTGCCTACAAAAGGTGTTGATGTAGTGTTTGATGTCGTCCAACCTTCCTCCCCTTCTTGAAGCTGACCCTGTTCTTGTAAGAAATACAAAGAAGGACAAGTGGAACTAAATGTGATATGGTTAGCTTTAACATAGCCCTCTAATTGATCATATTGTTTCATGACAAAAGGAGATTTCACATTTGAACAAATATATACTCGATGTATCGTATATTCTCCTTTCCAATTATATCATCCAATAATATGATATGTATGTTTAGATGTCCATGGAAAATCGTCAATAAAAGAAAGTTTCTCCTCTAAATTGTTTAGATTACATAGAACATCAAATTCAATATAAGACAAAGTATTTAAAGAAGATAACAATTTCAGCTCATCATGCACACTTATTATGGGATTGAATGTTCTATTTTCTTTCATAAGTTGTGGCACAGAAACAACAGAAGCATCATCACACAACTCTTCTTTACCACAAGGAATGTGTTAATGATTAGGAGAGAAATTTTGCACATCAAGACAAGTCTGACCATGAGAATTACCTTTACTCTCACTAGCAAAATGAATACTTGATGAATTATCAAATGATGGGTCTGAACTTTCTGATGATGCTATGAGCACCTCATTTTCTTTAACAGCATCCTCTCGCTTTTGTATATGATCCTGCAAAAGGTTAGTCACAGCAAGAGGAATAACAACAGTATGATCCACTAAATGATGCACTCATTAGATGAATTTAATATAGGAGGAGTATTAATAAAAGTTTCTCGCATAAGAATTTTTAGATCTTTCTAAGTTTGTGGTTTATCAGATGGAGTTAAGGACTCCCAACAAGATACAATATAATGGGTCAAAACACTAGTTACCTTTTTGATCTTTTTCCGTTCACACGTAAAACATTTTGCAAAAAGACAATCTACCTTAGTTTCCCACTCAATATATGTTTCAGCATCTATACCATCATAAGATGGAAAAGCAAGAATATGATTACATGAGGAAGAAATTGTAGGCTATGGTAGACGAGTCTCCATCATGTCCATCTATTCAACAAGTCCTGAAACTCTCTTCAACCTTTCAGTGTTCATGTTGAGTGCATCACACATAGCTCTCATTATGTTGTGGAGCTCCAGATGGGATGTTCCTGTCATCAGGGGCGAAGCTAGACAACAAACTTATTTGGGTCACCTCTACTAATTATCATCTAAATATATTAGCTAATAATACATTTATATAGGATTTGCCAAGATTTATAGGGATCAATGGACCCCAGTAAGTCCATGAAGCTCTGCCCCTGCCTGTCATTGTTAGTACAAAATAGAAACAAATGCAACAAGCAAAAGGTTTGAACCCTACAACTACTCTCAAGGCTAGTGGTGGAACACAAGTTGTGAAGCGTCTTACACTGCTCTTCCAAGGTTCTTATCAGCACCGCAGGTGGCAAATGGTGGCCGGTGTGACAGCCCAAAGAGCTCAAGTGTGATTGTAAAGAGTACATGTTCTACTCGAGAGAAATGTGGAGCTTTGGGAAGGCTCACTAAGTATATATATCTGTGGCACACAAGTCAGTAACAGATAGAAATGTTGAATAAGTGTTCCAAGTACTCGTCCTAGTTGCTAGCCTAGAAAATGTATTAGAATAGTTAGATCAAGGGACAAGAAAGGAGGTAACAAGGATCTAGGTACAATAAGAAAACAAGTTGGAATGAAAAACAATCATAGAGGTTCACAAATCAATGGTTTTCCTACTTATGCGCACTATTTTTCTCTGATTTTCTCATATTTTTTTCTTTGTTTTGTGCAACTTTTTTCCACTAGCCTTTCTATATTCTTTTTTCGCAAAAGTGCCACAAAAACAAGATATAACACAATAGTATCAAAAAAATCTCGTCTATCTGTTATAGATTTTCTACCCTAACTTCAACAGACTCTAACAAATTTAGAGACCTTAAATACAAAAACTCATAACATGAAAGTCATAGGTCTCATTTTTATCTTTCTTTTAGATATATGGACTGCCTATTTTGGATAAAAAAAGTGGGATATATTGACCACGAAATGCAGACTGGTCTGAAATTTCAGGATCACAAATAGATTTACTTCAAATGTCAATAACTACTTGATACTCAGGTTTTCAGGGAATCTCGTACATAAGAAAGTTGCAGATAATGTTCTATGCTCACCACATGATGAGACGAAAAATGACAGGATATGTTTTGGAGATTGAATTTGAGGATGCTCACCAAATAGATGCTCATTGTTGAGGGTCTTCTCCGCCGAAGGTCCTCAAGAAAAAACACCTTCGGCAAAACGATACAAAGGATCGTCGAAGCCATCTTCAGCCTTAATTTAGCTCCTCAAGACAAAGACTTTGAGAAGAGACGACAGTGCATGATGTCGAAGCTTAATAGTTTCAGCATAGACCAAGCGAAGATGGAAAAAGGACTAATTAGGCCTTATTGGCTTCAGTTACTTGTAAACAAGTGTTCAAGGGCACAGATGTAATTTTACCCGGGCTGTGTCCCGTGCCTATAAATAGATGAATAGTACCTGTTCACGCTGGATGATAATCACTCTCGCACCATTCCCATTCTCTCACCTTTTGGCAAGCCGAAGGTACCAATGTAATATGTATATTGTTAATTCTTATTCATGTTTATGGAATATAATATTAAAATGGGTTATTGATACATAATAATTATGATCTTCATTCTTCTGTATTCTTTCACTTTTTTGTTTACATTCATGTTTATATGATAAAATGATGAAGGTGTGTTCTTCATGACCTTCGTATGAAGATCATTATATCCGAGAGGAAATATTGTTTCAAAGGACGAAGGTCTAACCATTAACAATTGTGTTGCCATGTTCTTGATTTATAGCATTTGAGAACAAGTGACCAACATTGGCGCCAACCTCCGGTGAACTCACTTCCACAACTGTGACGATGGCTTCGCAAAGCAACCAAGCTGTGGCACCTTCGGCCACGAAGCTGGTGCTCCCAATCACAAGCGACTCAAGTTTTGAACCAACCAACAAGAGGCAGAAGAAAGAAGCACAGAGAAGGGTATAGCATGTTGGAGTGCAAGGACCCTTCATCAAGTCCAAGTGGTCTCACATACCAATCACCTTCTCCCAAGAGGATCTTCAGCTCAAGGATTATCCCCACAATGATGCAATGGTCATATCTTGTGTCATCAAGGGATTTCTGGTCCACAATGTCCTGGTGGACACAGGCAGTGTAGCGGATATCATTTTTGCGAAGGCTTTTCAGTCAAATGCAAGAGCTGGATGACAAGATACATGATGCAACACACCCTCTTTGTGGTTTCGGAGGATGACAGATTGTGGCACTCGGCAAGATAACCATGCCGGTCACCTTCGGCTATGTTCACAACACAAGGACAGAACAGGTTGTCTTTGACATTGTTGATATGGAGTACCCATACAATGCAATCATTGGTCGAGGGACGCTCAATGCCTTCGAAGCATACCTTTGCATGAAGATACATTCGGAACAAGGGCCCATTGTTGTACATGGGAGTCAAGAAGCTGTCAGGAGAGCCGATTGAAGTTGGACGGACTCGAAGGCCATCCATAGTTTAGATGAAGCCGAAGCTTATCAGCAATATAAGCATAAAAGAGAAAAGGCTGCTTCGGCAGATCAACCAAAGCATATGCTTTTGTGTGAAGACATAGCTGAGCAAAAAGTACTATTGGGATCTCAACTATCTCATGAATAAGAAAATACCTTGCTAAGATTTTTGTTTAACAACAAAGATGTTTTTGCATGGACAGCCAATGAACTCACTAAATGTGGACCCATCCTTGAGACCAAGAAAGTAGAGGCTTCAGAAAATGTCAGATGATAAAGTCAAAGGTGCACGAAATGAAGTGAAAAGACTTCTAAGTGCCGGTGTTATCAGATAAGTAACATACCCAGAGTGGCTGGCTAACACCATCATGGTAAAGAAAGCTAACAGAAAATGGAGAATGTGTATTGACTTTACAGATCTCAACAAGGCATGTCTGAAGGATGAATTCTCATTACCAAGAATAGATTCCCTTGTGGATGCAGGAGCTACTTTGGACCTCATGAGCTTATTGGATTGCTACTCAGGCTATCATCAAATCTGGATGAAAAAGGACGATGAGCCAAAGACAAGCTTTATAACTCCTAGTGGCACCTATTGTTATCTTCGGATGCCTGAGGGGCTCAAGAATGCTGGAGGAAGCTTCAGCAGAATGACTGCCAAAGTTCTTCACTCCCAAATTGGTAGAAATGTGCTAACATATGTTGATGATATCATAGTAAAGAGCATGAAACAAGAGAAACATGTCGCTGATTTGCAAGAGACATTTGCCAACTTCAGACAGGCTGGTCTTAAGTTAAATCCAGAAAAATGCGTCTTTGGAGTGAAGAAGGGCAAGTTCCTTGGCTGCTTAGTATCAACAAAGGGTATTGAAGCTAATCCAAGCAAAATCGAAGCTATCCTTCGGATGGAACCAACAAATTCGAGAAAGGGAGCTTAGAGGATAGCAGGAAGGCTAGCATCATTGAACAGATTTATCTCTAGATCAGTAGAAAGGAATCTGCCTTTCTTTGAAGTATTGAAGTCAGCCGAAGTCTTTCAATGGGGTCCAGCTCAGCAGAAAGCCTTCGAAGAGCTAAAACAGTATTTGATAGATCTAATAACTCTAAATCCACCTTCGTCAGGAACCCCATTACTTCTATATGTGGCTGCTTCCCATGCTGCGGTTAGTGCGGCACTTGTACAAGAGAAACAAGATGGCCAAGTAAAAAAGCAAGCACCTGTATACTTTGTCTCTGAAGTACTCAATCCATCAAAGAAGAATTACATAGAGTTGGAGAAGGTATTGTGTGCTGTATTGATGGCCTCCAGGAAGCTTCGCCATTACTTCCAAGCATACCACATAATAGTGCCTTCATCACAACCCCTGAAGGATATAATGAGGAATAGAGAAGCTACAGGAAGGGTCGGAAAATGGGCTGCAGAACTCAACGAATTTACCATTGATTATGTTCATAGATCTTCGATCCAGTTTCAGGCGTTAGCAGACTTCATTGCTGATTGGACGCCAGGGGCTCAGGATGAAGAAAGAATAAATGGTGATGAAGCTTGGACGGTATTTTGTGATGGGTCTTGGGGGACCTTCGGCGCAGGGGCAGCTGCCATTCTAGTTGCACCATCCAAAGTCAGAACATGTTATGCAGTAAAATTAGACTTCAGCTACACAAATAATATTGCAGAGTACAAAGCTCTTCTCTTGGGGCTTCGAAAAATTAAGGCAAATGGTATAAGAAGGGCGATCCTCAAGACTGATTCACAAGTTATCTTGGGCCATGTGGACAAAAGCAGTAAGGCAAGAGACCCGAAGCTTGAAAAGTACCTAGATGCAGTCTGAAGGTTGGAGGCCTCTTTTGAAGGTTTCTCTATAAAGAATATCCCAAGGAGACAAAATGAACATGCAGCCTTGTTAGCCAAATTAGCGGCATAGGGGCTCCCACTACCTTCGGAAGTATTTTTTGAAACAATAAAAGCACCTTAAGTCCAGCTCATGGAAAGAGCGGTGCGCACAATTTCACCAGTACATAGTGAAGATTGGAGGACTGAGATTGTATTTTTCCTCCAAGGCAACTGTCTTTCGGATGATGAAGTTTATAATAAAAGAATGGAAGCAAGAACAAGGCCATATGTAATCATAGAAGGGGAATTATACAAGCACAGAGTTTGCTCTCCATTGCTCAAGTGCTTGTCCATAACTAAAGGTCAAGAATTAATGGAGTAGATACATGCGGGGTTGTGTGGGGCCCACATTGGGTGATAGTAGACGCGGCCCAATCTTCCGTGAGATACGATAACTTGATTGAGTTGAGATCTCGATGTTGATGATCCAAGGCTCCAAGCGAACGGTTCCTCACAATCACTACACCACGGCTCCGTTGGTTATCACCCGTGACACACGAATGACCTCGCCACGAAGGCTTATCCCTGCAAGTGCAATCAAGAACACAAGCAAGAACAGGAAAGAAACGCAACAAAAATTGTATTGATTACGGGATGGGGTCTCACAAACCGATGACGGCGACACTGTTCGATGATAGAATTGATCTAAGCAAAACCCAAACCTAAATGTGGCGGTGGCTGCTGAATAAATAGAGTATTAGGGCGTGCGTGACCCCTGGACTCACCCCTAATGGGCTCCGATGCGATACATGGCCCAATGGCCCAACAGACGGTGTCGCAGCACCAAAACAGAATCTGAACGCTGACTTGTTTCGTCCATTTTAGTGCAGACTGGTCCTAGAACCCAAGATGGAGTCGCAGCCAACTCGAACTTGATCTCCTTCCTATTGTGGACGCCCTTGCTGCTCCTCCTCAACACCTTGGCCTTTCCCAAGTCCTTGCTGGTCCTCTCCAAGGTACCTAATCATCAAAACATCTATGGCCCCAAGCGTAAGCTCTGAAACACAATTGACTAGGGTAGAACATACCTGGATATTTAGCTGTCATGCACGAGATCGTGTTATCGGTCCATTCATTGTATGTATAGAAGTGATGTCCTCATCATCCTCCTCCTCTTGAATTGGAGTCGTCCTCGACTCGATCTCATCTTCGTCACCCATATATGGCTTCAAATCTGAAATGTTAAAGATGGAACTAACCCAAAAATCTGGAGGCAACTCAGGTGGTAATCCAGGGGGTATCTCAGAGGGAAACACATCCATATACTCTTGCAAAAGGTTAGCAATAGCCGGTGGCAAAGCAATAGACGTATCATCAATAGAATAGAAAACATTTTTGCACACTAAGGCATAGCAAAGTCCAACAGAGGCATGTAACTCATCAAGATCAGATTTAGTGGCTAGCAAAGTAGGAGTTTTTAACTTAATAGGTTGCTGATTTTCAGAGTTCAAAACACCTTTTTGCTTAGCATTAATCTTTTTCTCATGTTCTAAGTGGACCATTTCAGTGGGAATCATAGGAAGCAACACAATTTTCTTTCCCTTATGCATAAAAGTATATTTATTAGATCTACCATGGTGAATAGCATAAGTATCAAACTCCCAAGGACGTCCCAGTAAAAAAGAGCAAGCATCCATACTCACCACATCGAAATCAGCAAAGTCATGGTAAGAGCCAATAGAAAAATGCACCCTTGCTGTTTTTATTACCTTGAACTTACCACTGTTGTTAAACCATTGAATGTGATAAGGGTGGGGATGCTCTCGTGTGGTCAAGCCAAGCTTCTTGACCAACTCAACGTTCACCAAGTTGTTGCAGCTACCACCGTCAATGATGGTATGTACACGGCAGTCCTTGACGATGAGGAACATGTTGAAGAGGTTGTGGCGCTGTCTGTTGTCGTCGTCACTAGCCGTGGCACTCAAAGCTCGTTGCACAATCAAGGCCTTATAGGTCTCAGTCGTTGTTGTACCAAGAACCTCTTCATCACCATCATAACTCTCTGCAATGTTAGCTCCAACAGTATCTTCATCTTCAACATCAGAAGCACTAACATACCCACCATCACCAGTAGCAATGTATGCCCGTTTGCTGGGGCAATCTCGCTGAATATGGCCAAGTCCCTGGCAGCGGTGGCACTTGATGTTGTAGCAGGTTTTGCTGTAACACTCGAAGGCACCAAGGACTTGCTGTTGTCGTGTCCCTGTGATGCCGAAGGTGCAGTGCTGCGTGTGCCGCTGGTGGAGGAAGATGTGGACGTCCGTACGCCCGAAGAGGATGGCGCCTTGGCTGGCGCCGGTGGCTGGTGTGGCGCGAAAGTGCTGCTCCTCCGCTGTTGATGACCCTGCAATTCTTTTTCTGCCAACATAGAAAGATGAAACAAGCGTTGTATAGAATGATATTCTTTATAATCAACAATATCCTGAATCTCCCACCTCAATCCCCCATAAAACCTAACCATTTGATCCTCCGGATCCTCAACTACCCCACATCGTAGCATACCTTTCTGAAGCTCTTGGTAGTATTCCTGTACCGGCATGTCTCCCTGATCTAAGCGTTGCAATTGTTTTCGAAGATCACATCTATAAGAAGGGGGAACAAAGCGAGCTCGCATCTCCTCTTTTAACGTATTTCATGTTTGTGGTGCAGCACGTGTGTTAACAAGTTCATTCCACCAAATGATAGCAAAATCTCTAAATTCACTAGTGGCTTGTCTAACCCTATGCTGCTCAGGAACAAGATGGGAATTAAATTTTTGTTCTACCATCATCTCCCAGTCTAAGTAAGCTTCAGCATCATAAGAACCCATGAATGGTGGAATAGAGAACTTAATCTTAGCAAATGGATCATAGTCTGGTTCAGGATTATGATGACGACGTCTACCATTATCTCCCATACCTTGTTGATTACGTGCGAGGCGTTATCGCAGTGGTGCATACACATCGTCGTCATCGTTGTCGTCGTCGTCCACAGGAGAGTGAGCTGGGGCTGGAGTTGGTGGTGGGGGACGAGCCTCCAGTACGTCCATGCGTGTAACAAGTTCATCAACTCGTCGATCAAGCTGCTCATAGGATGTCGAGGCAGAGTCTTGGTATTTTTTAAAAGCTTCAGCCATCGCACGCATCATCTCCTTCAATTATATCTGAGAGACACACTCAGCGTCGTTAAGCTTAGGCCCCTTGTCCTTGTCCATTTGATTCTTTGATCCTGTCATTGTTAGCACAAAACAGAGACAAAAAGGCAACAAACAATGTGAACCCTACAACTATCTCTCAGGGTGGTGGTGAAGGTGGTGGAATACAAATTATAAAGCGTCTTACATCGCTCTTACAAGGTTCTTACCAGCACTACAGGTGGCAAACGGTGACCGGTGTGACTGTCCAATGAGCGTGGGTGTAATTGCAAAGGAGTACCTGTTCTTCTCGAGAGAAAGCTGGGGCTCTGGGAAGGCTGACTAAATATATATATATGTGTGGCACACAAGTCAGTAACAGATAGCAATGCTGAATAAGTGTTCCAAGTACTCATCCTAGTTGCTGGACTAGAAAATGTAATAGAACAGTTGGACCAAAGCAAAAGAAAGGAGGAGGTACAAGTATCTAGTGGGAATGGCAGTTCTGTAAATAGGGCAGATTTTTCAGCACTAGTAGAAATCAAAGGCGCGTTTCAAAAGGAGTACCATCAAAAGAGCTCGAAATATTCTGAATTTTTTTCACTGATCCAAAAACTCAAAGGATGGAAGCACACAAAATTTCACTTGAAACAGAGTTGTATTGTGGCCTAGAGAAATTCACAAAGGATCTCCGAAATTCTTGAAAACACTTAAACAATTTTTTTAATTATCTTCCCGATTTTTTTTTTAATTTTTTGACCGAACCAAACAGGTCGTAGGCGAGTTTCAGTCACCCCCGAATGGAGTCAGGAATCTGCTGTAAAAATTTGAGCTCAAACGGAGCACCGAGCGAAAAGTTATGCCCGTTTTATGGAAGGTACCTCAAGTTATGGTTTTCAAAGGCACAAATCGGCAGGAACCGAAGCGGCGACTATGGAGCACAGGGTCGGTTTTAGAGATAGAGTTTGTTTTATAGATATGGTTGGTTTAGATACAGGATCTGTTTTGTGGATAGGGTCGGTTTTAGAGATAGGATCTGTTTTGTGGATAGGGTCGGTTATACAGATAGGATCTGTTTTGTGGATAGGATCTGTTTTGTGGACAGGGTCGGTTTTAGAGATAAGATCTGTTTTGTAAATAGGGTCGGTTTTGTAGGATGGAAGTGGATGGAAAGAATCAAACTGAACCAAAACAAATCTAATCCAGCAACCGAACTCAACTAGAACACGAACTCAAAACTGTGGACTCTAAAACTGAATTGTGCAAAGGCTAAGGCGATGGTTTTTAGGTCAGAATAAACTGATCGTAATTATTTTTTTTTTGGCTTTTGTGGACTATGGGACGAAACAAAACTAATCTAAAGGTAGGATTATACCTCACGGGCAACTTGGAAATCTGATACCAATTGATAGTAGACGCGGCCCGATCTTCTGTGAGATACGATAACTTGATTGAGTGGAGATTTCGACGTTGATGATCCAAGGCTCCGAGCGAACGGTTCCTCGCAATCACTACAGCATGGCTCCGTTTGTTATCACCCGTCACACACGAATGACCTCGCCACGAAGGCTTATTGCTGCAAGCGCAATCAAGAACACAAGCAAGAACAGGAAAGAAACGCAACCAAAATTGTATTGATTACGGGATGGGGTCTAACAAACCGATGACGGCGACACTGTTCGATGACAGAATTGATCTAAGCAAAACCCAAACCTAAATGTGGCGGCGGCTGCTGAATAAATAGAGTATTAGGGCATGCGTGACCCCTGGACTCGCCCCTAATGGGCTCCGATGCGATACATGGCCCAACGGCCCAACAGACGGTGTCGCAGCACCAAAATAGAATCTGAACACTGACTTGTTTCGATTATTCCCGTTGACTCCAGATGAATTTTAGGGTGGAACCAATTGGGTTAGTTAGATAATCTCGTTTTCTTTCCAACCATATCCAGTCCGTCGCAATCGTAGTCTGGATGCATGTTGGGCGTCCATTTTAGTGCAGACTGGTCCTGGAACCCGAGATGGAGTCGCAGCCGACTCGGACTTGATCTCCTTCCTGTTGTGGACGCCCTTGCTGCTCCTCCTCAACACCTTGGCCTTTCCAAAGTCCTTGCTGGTCCTCTCCAAGGTACCTAATCATCAAAACATCTATGGCCCCAAGCGTAAGCTCTGAAACACAATTGACTAGGGTAGAACGTACCTGGAGATTTAGCTGTCGTGCACGAGATCGTGTTATCGGTCCATTCATTGTATGTATAGAAGTGATGTCCTCATCATTGGGTCTAGGCCTCTGCTGGGGAAAGTGTTTAGACAAGGTTTTTACTGGCGAAAGGCAACTTCGGATGCAGCAGATTTAGTCCAAAAATGTAAAAATTGCCAAAGATGTGCCAGAGACCAGAAGCAACCTTCGTCTTTAACCCAGCTAATACAGCCAACTTGGCCATTGCAAAGATGGGGCCTGGATTTGTTAGCCCCACTCCCACCAGCACAAGGCAACTTAAAATATGTTGTGGTGGCAGTGGAATATTTTCCAAGTAGATTGAGGCAAAGCCCTTAGCTACAATAACTTCGGCCACGGTCCAGAAATTATTCTAGCAAAATATCGTTTGTCGCTTCGGCGTGCCGAAGGCTATCACTGTTGACAATGGAACTTAGTTCGATGCTGAAACATTTGAAACCTTTTGTAACCAGATTGGCACAAAAATAAACTTGGTATTAGTAAGGCATCCAGAGTCAAATGGATTGGTAGAAAGAGAAAATGGAATCGTAATAACAGGAATAATGAAGTCAATCTTCAATCAACCCAAAGGAAAGTGGCTAGACGAGTTAATAAAAGTAGTATGGAACCACAACACTGCAGTATCAAGATCAACAAGGTTTACCCCATTCAAGCTTTTGTTCGATGACGAAGCAATAACACCGGAAGAAGCAAGAACGGGTTCAATAAGATCTTTAGCTTCGACAGAAGAAGAAGATAATTACCAAATAACAAAAGACACCATAGAAGGGACTAGACTACAACCAATAGAGCACATCAATAAATACTAGGCCAAAATGATCAGATGGCATGATAGAAAAGTAATATTGAAGAATATCAAGCCAGACCATTTGGTGCTTCGGAGGGTGGCCAACCATGACACAGTGGGGAAGCTTCAGCTCAAGTGGAAGGCCCCTTTTTGGTGATATCTTCGTCAAGACCCGGGTCTTATAGACTGAAAGATATGGACGACAACGACATACCCAGGTCTTGGAATGCAGATGAGCTTCGACGATATTATGTATAGACAATGTAATTTTCTTATTTTTTTCCTATGGTACCCTTTTCCTTTCAAGAGGGGAGAAAGGTTTTTAATGGGGCCATAGGTTGTAATTTTCATTTTTTGTTTAGCCCTCTGCAATACAAGGGACAAATTCCCCCACATGTAAAATGTAACACCAGGATTCGCACCATCGAGTGCAAAAGGTCATGGAGAAGCTCCAAAGTCGTCCCTAAGGTGATGTAGAGCTAAAATACCACCTAAGTAAAAGGTGAAGAAGCTCCAAAGTCGTCCCTAAGGGGATGCAGAGCTTAAATACCACCTAAGTCAAAGGTGAAGAAGCTCCAAAGTCATTCCTAAGAGGATCCAGAGCTTAGCTCCAAAGTCGTTCCTAAGGGGATGTAGAGCTGAAATACCACCTATGTAAAAGGTGAAGAGACTCCAAAGTCGTTCCTAAGGGGATGCAGAGTCTAGGTGTGTTCTTGGCATACATTTGCATATTTCATCACATCATCTTTTGCATTCATACAAACATTCATTAGACATTCGTAGGATCATCATCATGACATTAAGCACAGAACTTAACAGAAAAGACAGAAGATGCCTGTTTCCGGTGACAACATTCTTCGTTGAAAGCAAAGCTACTTCGTCTCAGATAAAACTTCGTGGTGTATATAGGTACTTTGTCTTTAATGAAAAAATGCTTTGATGTGAACGAAAAGAAGGGAAGGTATTTTTCGCCTTCGGCTCAAAAGATTGCAAGCATTTGTTTCGTCCACAACAAAGAAATTCACACAGAAGTGAAAAGGTAAAATTATATTACAAGGTATTCACAAATAAGTACAATATTTTGTTCAACTGACAGTTACAATTTTTTTGCCAAATGATTCAAAGAGATCCTAAGTCTTCTGCAGATAAATGCAAAAGGAAGTTCTAAGAATCTTCAGCCCTTCAGAACAAGCTTCGGTTTAACGACCTTCGGCGCCACCATCCTGCAAAGAGAAGAAGGTATAAAGAAATCAGGAAATATATTAAAGGAAAACCAAGGTAAAGAGGATAGGTAAAAGTTTCATACCGAGCTAAGTAGTTTTCGAGTTTCATCCTCGACCAATTCACGTCCACCTTTTGCCCAAATTTGAGTGATAAATTTGTTCCCTATGCTTCGGGCTTTGGCTGGAATATCAATTAGATCTGATGTTGAAATATTGAAATTTGGCTTATTAATAGTTTTGGCGTGAGTACACCTGGCCTTCATAAATGTTGCACATGTGCCGCGTGAAGCCACTAGGGCACAGAAGTCTCTGTGCCCAGTTATAACTTCATCAAGGGCTTCAACTTCATTTTCAATATGATCAAAGGCCCCAGGGATGTCTTCGGCCGAAGGGTTAATCTCTTCAGAAGCAACTCCAACCGAGTTGAATATCCCCTTCAACCGATTAACGCACTGAGTGGCAAAGTCAGAGCACTTCTTCCGAAGGTTCTCAATAGCTTCATGTAGCTTTGTATTTCTCTCAGTCTCGGTTTCGACCTTTGCTTTGAGCTCCTTTGTCTCGTGGTCAAAGCGCTGCGAACTTTCGTCCAAAATTGTTCGAGCTTTGTCAAGTTCCTCACTCAACTTAGTATTTTGAGATCATGCTTCTGCGAGGGAACTTTCGGCTGTTTGCAGCAGGATGTCTTTTTCCTTTAGAGAACCTTCAAGTTCCTTGATTTTATTGTCTAAGCCTTTAATTATGACTTCGTTTTTTCTATCCTCAGTATCCTGCTGCATTTTCGACGCCTTGCATAAGAACATGCTCTGCAAAACAAGTTAAAGTTAAAACACTCAATCCACTATGAAGGTTATAAAAAACTAGACAAAGGTCTCACCTTGAAGTTGGAATAAAATAGGCTACCGACAATATGTTGTCGTCGGTAACAGCTAATGTCGGTCTCTAGCTTCGGGAATTCAATACTCTTGGATAGTGCCGATTATCTTCGCCCCAACACGGTCGCGAATGCATCCTAAGATTTCTTCATCGACCCCGCCGAAGAGCAAGGACCCCGGTTGGTAACCACAAGATATAGCAAATTCTCTTAATTCCAACCTGTCCTCCTCAGAAAGTTCTTGGCTGCCCAGGTGCTGAAGATCAAAATCTTTTTCATCCGAAGGAGTATTATCAATTTGCTTTCCTTTATCTGGCACTGTGGCCATGTTCTCCTCTGCACCTACACTTGTCTCCTCTGCAACCACATCTGATACAAGCCTGTCAATTTCTGACATTGTCGCTACTAGTTCTTCAGCTTCGGCTTCGCCAGCATCTTCAGCATCCGCAGGAATTACCGCCTTCGTCGCCGAAGTTGAAGGTGATGTTTGTTCAATTTCTTGCATTATATTCACAATTTGTCGCTTCTTTTGCCCCTCAATCTTCTCTTTTGTAGCTGAGGGCATTTCCTTCCTCTATAAAAATTTTGTCAGTTCCAATCCTAGAGGACTTAGCAGCTTGAATGGCGGAGAATCAGTCATTACCTTCAAAATTTCAACAACTTTGGCACCAGTCAGCGACGGAGGGGTTTTTTATACTGCTTCGTCGACCTTCGGTTCAGTATAAGGTTTTTGGTCAAGCTTTCACTTCTTAGAAATTGTTGCCTTTGGCTCTGACGCTATTTTTGTTTTCTTCAAAGCCTTTTCATCTTCTTTTACTAACCGGGTAGATTGCCAGCTTAGGACGCTAACAACCCTTTTTTTTCACACCCCGACCCCTTCGTCAAACCTCTCATAATCTGGGTATTCGAAGTTCAATGCATCCATTACTTAGTTCAGCCTTCGTTTCGGCCGGGTACCGAAGGCAGCAGTCATTAGCTGGTCCTCCTTCTTCGTATAGTTGCCAAGAATCTCATTGCACATGGTTTTGATCATTTCTAGCCATTCATTGCATGGTTTCTTGAACTATTTCTCAAATTTGAAGCGATAGGGGAGCCGAACAAGCTCATACTTTTTCCCCTTCCATTTTCTTCGGCATCCCCCAGCCACTTAAAGATGGAAATGTTCTATTTGCCAAATATTCTTGCACTAGGTCCCTAGTGCTAATCTCGGCAGCTACCACTCTAAATTCAACTTCGGCCAGCTGGCATGGGGAGCCAAGTAGCATGTGGCACAAGGGCCTTGTTGTTCCAAAGCTTAATCTCATCGGACTCATGACCATAGTCATCAATTTTTCCCTCTTCTTCTCATCAGCTTTTATATAGAACCACTCACTCGTCCACCCGGTCGGCCACTTGGTGCGGTAGCCGATTACCGGGGCCTTGGTATCTTTTCAATACGCAAAGTTATAGCAACCAAAGTTCTTATGAAGGCCATTTGCTCTGGCCTTCGTCTGGTAGTGCAACTCATGCACCAGACAGAAAGCTTCAGCATTAGCACTCATACCCTAGCTTCAGAGAGCCCATATGTAAACACTAAGTCTAACGATGGCATTTGGTGTTAGCTGATGAAGATATATCTCACAATTCTTTAAAACTTCTCCTATCATGTCATGTAAAGGGAACCGAAGCCCTGCCCTAAAGAAGCTCTTGAAAACAACAACTCCATCCTCTTTTGGCTCCGGAACCACCTCCTCCCCAGCAAAACGGACAAGCTTACTCTCGGCTTCCCCAAAATAACCCAGCTTTTTTATCATAACCATGTCTTCTGCTGTCACAGTAGATTTTCCAAATTCGATGTGGCTTGGTTTTAACGGGCTCAAAATATTGTAGTCTTCCTCAGCCTCATCATCACTTCTGTCCTCAGCTGCAATCTGCTCAGCTTCGGCAGCTTCACCTTCGGAAATAGCTTTTTCCGATGTCACTAGACCGGATCGCCTCATCATTTCTGATATCGACGATGTCTCTGTCGTCTCAGCATCATCCCCCTCGTGGGACACTCTAGCGGTGGATCTTACTCGGGCCATTTTGAGTTTTGCGATTCCTTAAAGCCGAAGTTGATTTCGAACCACGAAGCGTGTGTCTACAGCGAACAACCTGAAAAAGCTTCGACTATGGTTAAAATTTTTAACAGCACAACAGTGCAATGGCAATGAATGCTGTGGTAACTCCTCACCAACCTATCTGTTTATATAGTGCTGCAGGGGAAGAAGGCGAACCGCCATACCGCCAACACTGGCTGAGCGGTGGACCATCCGATGTCCGGAATAATTTAATCGTTTTTCAGCAACAAGCTCAGGGAAGGTGTTTTAGACCTTCAGCATTCCGAAGCCTTCATGTTTTTCGCGGATCGAGCTCATTACGGATAAACGATGTAGCACCACGCTACTGTTGGGGGTCTTCTTCTCCACCGAAGGTCCTCAAGAAAAAACACCTTCGGCAAAATGATACAAAGGATCGCTGAAGCCATCTTCAGCCTTAATTTAGCTCCTCAAGATGAAGACTCTAAGATGAGACGACGGTGCAAGATGCCGAAGCTTAATAGCTTTAGCCCAGACCAAGCGAAGATGAAAAAAGGACTAATTAGGCCTTATTGGCTTAGTTACTTGTAAACAAGTGTTCAAGGGCATAGATGTAATTTTACCCAGGCTATGTCCCATGCCTATAAATAGATGAACAATACCCACGTACTGTTCATGCTGGATGATAATCCCTCTCGCGCCTTTCCCATTCTCTCACCTTTTGGCAAGCCGAAGGTACCAATGTAATATGTATATTGTTAATTCTTATTCATGTTTATGAAATATAATAATAAAATGGGTTATTGATAATAATAATTATTATCTTCATTCTTCTGTATTCTTTCACTTTCCTGTTTACATTCATGTTTATATGATAAAATAATGAAGGTGTGTTCTTCATGACCTTCGTCTGAAGTTCATTATATCCGAGAGGAAATAATGTTTCAAAGGACGAAGGTCTTTAACCATTAACAATTGTGTTGTCTTATTCTTGATTTATAGCATTTGAGAACAAGTGACCCACTCTCACCAAAATGACAGGATATGTTTTGGAGATTCAAAATAGATGCTCAGGATCTTTGACCTTGTAGAACTTGGGGAGCTTGTTCACTTGGTCGCCAAAGCTTGATCGTCGATTCCTCGAAGCTCGAGAACAGATCGCATTCTATTCGCAATGTGAGCAAAGACGAACGAGCACAAACAAACGTATATATGCATAAAAATATTACACCATACAAAGGAAAACATTATAGAACATGCAGTATAAAATAGAGCTCGCTTCCACGGTCACGCGAGGAAAAGAAACACAGTAGTCGAAACTACGGTCGAGAAGTTATCGCGTTTACACTAAATGAGTATTAATTAGAATACTTAATTCGACATACTCGCATTAATCGACATTTGTTAAATGTAAATAGAGCTATTGCCTAGTTTTAATTAGCTGACTACACTAACAATTCTTAGTTAAATAAATAATTTAAATAACATTAGCGACTTTAAGCGAGACGAATTAGCGGAGCGAGACGAAATACGTAATGCGTGAAACAGCATGGCCGCACGCGCACGATACGCGCATAGCACGCATACGGCGCGCGGGCCAACACGATACACGAAAACTAATAAATAGATAGCATGTTTAAACTAAACAATTATTAATAAAGAATATTTTAGTTAAGGTTAACCATGTTGGTGTATAATTATAAATGCGCAAATCGAATTCCTAAATTAGATTTTAAATTGAAACGACGCTCTAGTAACCATCGGTCAAACAAACGTTTAAATAAATTAAATAAAATGTGCAACAACAGGAAAAAATACTTATAACATGTAGACAATTTTAATATGAATATAATGACACTTGAATGGATTGAATCGGGTTTAAAACGCAAAAGCTATCACTGTTTTAAACTAGACTAAACATGCGCACAGTTTTGAAATCTGTTATGGGCCTTTTTGCAAAGTTGACATCTTCTTCCTCTCCCCACGTTCTTCTCCCACGCAGCAACTGCCATGGCCATGGGCGGGAGCTCGGCCGGAGGGGGGTGCTGGCGGGCCGGCTAGGTGCGAGCTGCACAGGCCGCTCTTGCCTAGGCGTGCAGGGGTGCGGCGAGGGCGCCCCTCGACCAGGCCACGTAGGGAGGCGCCATGGAGGGCTCGCTCGGCCGGCTAGGGCTGGGTGCCACCATGGCCACCAGCCGTGGAGGGGAGGGTTGCACAGGGGAGGAGAGGGGGAACGAGGTGGACGCGTCGGGGGTGAGGTAGAGCGACAGGGGTTGCTGCGGTGTGGAAATAGAGAAGAAAACTAGGATCCACCATGGATGACAATGGAGGAACTCACTGGGGAATAAGACCCTCGCCGGGGCCAAGGAGAAATATGTAGATTGACAGTGATTCGGCGGTCCGATCAACAAATTGGACGCAATGAGACGAAGCACTCGACGAGACGAACACAGCGGTACTCTCGGATTCCGCCGACGATGCACGAATTGGAAGTAATTGCTCGTCGGAGTTGTCGTCGGAGTTTGAACCGCTCCGAACTTTGGCGAGCAATTCAGGGAGCTGGGAATTGAATCTGAGGAAACTGCTTTGTGATTCGGAATGTGCTTGACGAGGAGATGCCAGACATATATATATAGTTGGGGTTCGGACAAGATGAAAATTTGGGTCAAATTCGGGTTTTACTATTTATAAAATTTTGAAAAGCCTAGAAATCTATATTTTGTGCTCAAAATATTATAAATGCTTCCAAAAATTCCAAAACAAATACTAGAAATGTTTTGGCACCTAATGAACTCAAAAACATACTTAGAGTTTCTAAAAACATTTTTAAATAGCTTAAATAAATAGATTTTGGTTTCCGGAAAATAGAAAAATATTTCAAAAAATATGAAAATTTATCGAGAGCTTCTATTGAATATACTAACATGTTTCAAACACATTTTGCACTTAGAAACACCATTCAATGGCATGAATGCAACAACCAAAGTGCCTCTAGGGCTCATTCCACTAGGTTTACACCAATATAAAACAAAATAATTCTCCATTTTTAGAAAAAAGAGAAGGAAAGCAAAAAAATGAGCGAGTAACACCTGAATTCAGTGGATATTAGAAAAGACATTTTATACTCCAAATTTAGGGTGTTACAGCCGGTCACCTAGTTTGAGGCTTATTGGAAGCTTACTCGGGTTTATACAAGTACATGTGGGCCGGCCTGGCCCGGCACGGCACAGGCTCACAAAAGCATGGCCCACAAAGGCACGGCCCACAAAAGCACATATCTAATTATGGGTCATGCCGTGCCAGCACGTGTGCCCAGTCATCGGCCCACGGCACGGCCCATAATTAGTTATGTGTGTCAGGCCAGTCCAAATAGCCCAAAATGCCTAAATGTGCCAGACTGGCCCATATACATACAACAACAATACATAAACAAAAAGTATAGAATATATATATGACCAAAATAAAACTAAGATGTTTTGTGGATGCACATTAAAAACCTTTCTACAACTAGCTCAGAAATAATATTTAGTTCTCTGTTCAGTGTTTAATTAAGTCAGTGTTTAATTAAGTACTATACAGCCATACAGAATACATATACAATAATCATCATCACTATTCACTATCCCCATCTAGGTATTGGTGATCTATTGAAGCTCTAGATTCTCCAAGTTGTGCTGGTCATATGAGCTTTGACGGACCTTAGTTAAATACCAAGTCTATATTTAGTGGGCCTCGATGTGCCTTAATTAAATGGGCCGTGCCAGGCCGGCCCATGGGCTTGACTTGAGGCCCAGACACGGCCCATATATTGGGCCGTGCCGGCCCAGACCCACAATTAGGTTGGGCCGTGCCAGATCTGGGTCGTGGCAAAAATTGTGTGCTTTGAGCCGGCCTATTAGGCACAGCACAAATGTACACCTATATTCGGGTCACCCCTCGCTCTATGTGAGGGGTCTAATAACTTTTGTTTTACCTAGTTGGCAATTGGCATGAGGCGGTCGCGGCTACGGTGATGGCTCGGCGAAAGAGGAAACCATTATGATGCTACTTGGCGTGGGTGATCGACAGGATAGGCGACATCCTGTCTGACGCTGGCATGCGTGGTTGGCTTGACGGGACGAATAACGTGTCGCTCAGGTGTCTCTATGCGGTGCGTTCTCCCGGTGCTTTGTCTGAGGCGGGGAACCACCTACAAAAACGAACAGTTTCTCTGTTCGGGTTCTGAGGCGGTCAGAAAATGGAGCCATGAATCCTCTCATGTCGTAGCAGTGGTGGGCCCATTTGACAAGCATCGAACGATTGAGTTTATGTCTGGGACTCGAGGCGGCACAAAGCTAGAGAGGCTAATCCTCCCATGCTATGTCGCGGTGGGCTTGTTTACCTGGTCAGTCTTCCTCCCTACTTCTGTGTACATAAGCAGAGGGAAGGGTTTCATGAGTCGGTTACGCTTACCATCTCCTTGCGGCTTTGCTGTTGAGCACAGAAAAGAGCCGTGCAGATGGTCCGCGGTGGTGGCGCGGATGGTCCGTGCGTGTGCAGAGTCAGTTAGGGTTACTAGTTTCTTGTGGGATTTGTTACCTAAAACCGCAGGATTAGCTCGAAAAACAGTTTGTAGCAGATCCAGACCTCCCCTTTATATAGATGAAGGACTACGGCCGATTGAAGGCACCCAACAATCGATCAAATCAAGTCTATTTCTCATTTTTACCTTATGTCTTAGGAGTAGTTCTAGTTTAGCTCTAGGTTAGCCTTTCCCTACCCCAAATTAATTCCCCACTTCTCCTCGACTCTACGTCGATTAGAGGAGTCTAGGTCGGCCTGCCGAGCCTAGACAACGCCTAGGATCTCTCCTCCCCGACGGGGTCCCTCCTAGGAGTGAGATCCAGGCGCCGCCGGTGAACCCCAGGGCGTGGACCGTCCGTGCCTGTGTAGAGAGCACCGCCGCTGGTTCTTGTTATAGTGATTGGTGCCCGAAAAGGTGTCAACATACTTTTTGGCGACTCCGCTGAGGAAAAGTGTTTAGATCTACTAAAAATCAGGCCCTCAAATGGCTGGTTCTAAAGATCACACCGATATCTCCCCGAACAATATCCTGAAGCCGGCTGTTGAAAGTCTAACGGTCGATTAGCAACAACAATACGAGGACTACATGCGTCAAGCGAAGGAGAAATTCTTATCACAATATACGGTGGATCGCCACCAGAAAGTTGCCAAACATGGAGGGACCGACGTCACATCTCTTTTATCTTCGCTTCAAGTCTCCAATGTAAGTAAACCCGACGACATCCAATCTATTAAATAGTATGTAGATCATCAGCAGAATCAAATGAAACAATAGATTAGAGGGTTAGAAGAATCAATTAGAAAATTAACGCGTACGTTGGAGAAGTCTGTTGCTCCTAGTTTTCCATCATATGAAACTAGTAATAGGATACCTATGTCCAATACATCGGTAACAAATGGGGATTCGCAACCCTAGCCATTATATGGTATGACAGTCTGAGCTGCTACCCGGACCGTCCGGCCCATACGCGGTCCGTCCGGCTTGCTCTGCTGGACAGTCCGAGGCCGCCCTAGGACCACCGTCGTTCCTGCTTGGTAGATCGGCGACCTTGGACACGGTCGGACCGTCCGAGCTTCTGCCTGGACTGTCCGACCCTTGCGTGAACCGTTCGGCTTTCCATGCCGGGCAGTCCAGGGCCGCACCAGGACTACCACGTGGCGTCCCGATAATGGCGAACGCAACCGGTCAGTTCGGATTTACCACCGGATACGCATATGCAGAATCTGCTGTTGCACACCATGCACCAAATTATTACACACCACGGCTGCAGTATGTTTCGCCCTCTACATATTTAAACCATAACGCACCATATAATCATAGATCGATCAACACTATCGATCGATCATGGCAAGAAGGTCGGTATACTAATGCCTGACCAAATGAGTCCCACGGCCCAGGATCCAGTGGTCTGCCACCGGGTGGAATGGAAAAAATTAGGGAAAAGATGACTAAACTATTTCGAGATAAGTTTGGAGTTAGTGTAGATAGAGTGGGGCAATCATACCAAAAGCCGTATAATCACCGGTTTGACACTGTCCCATATCCACAAGGGGCAAGGATACCGGAATTTTCTAAGTTTTCTGGTGAGAATGGGAGAAGCACACACGAACACATAGGCCAGTTCCTAGCACACCTAGGCGAATTGGCCGATGGAGAAGCATTTCGTGTTCGGTTATTTTCTTTATCGCTTACTGGTACCGCTTTTGCATGGTACGCCGCCCTGCCTCTTAATTCCATTAATTCTTGGAATGAGTTAGAAAGTAAATTTCATGAACATTTCTTTGCCGGGGAATATGAATTAGGGCTAGCTGACTTAGCTTCAATCCGCCAAGGATGCGAAGAATCGGTTAATGATTATATCCGGAGGTTCCGGGACACTAGAAACCAATGCTTTCAGATCCATGTCGCAGACAAAGAGCTAGTAGGGCTAGCTTTTAATGGGTTGCTATCCTACTTAAGAGACAAATTAGTTGGGACTTAGTTCTTTTCGATAGCCCACCTACATCAGCGGGCTTTAGCCTGTGAAAGCCGATTTAAAGAGACATTAAAATCGGTCGCCTGTACTATACATCTAATAGAGCGTGATAGTTCAGATGATGAATTCGCAGATGTATATGCCACTAAATTTATTTGGTCAACAAAGGCCAAATCTTTGGCATGTTCTTCCTTATAGCCGGTTCAAAAGAATCGGCAAGAAGAGATTAAATTTACCTTTAATGTTGCCAAATGCGATAAAATATTTGACGAGTTACTAAAAAATGACAACATTAAACTAACTCATACTATTCCTCCTCCTGATGAATTAAAAAGGCGTGCATATTGTAAGTGGCATAATTCTTTTTCTCATGCCACCAATGATTGTATTGTTTTTCGTCGACAGATACAACCGGCCATAAATGAGGGTCGGTTAGCTTTTCAGGAGATGCAAGTAGGTACACAACCATTTCCTGTTAATACAATAGAACTCACATGCAAAAAGGTCTTGGCTCGGCCTGAAATGGCCGATAAAGGCAAAGATAAGGGCATCATCATTGATGATCCTCGCATATCGAATATATCACAAAAGGAGATTACTCAAAAGGCTTCAGACGAGAAGGCTAAAACATCCGGAGGCGTTGGGGGGCAGGCACAATTAATGAGCCAAACACGACAGCCTGGCCCGAGCATCGCGGACATTCTGGCACCTACGTGCAGATGGTCCGATGCTCAGACATACGGTCAGGCTAACTCAGCCAGACAGTCCACTTGTGACCGAAGGCGTCAGTCTCTACACAAAGCAAGGAAAGAGATGCAAGGGCAAAGCACATATGGTCGGTTGATCAAAGATTACCCTACTTTTAATCAGTTGCTCTCCAAAAATGCTAGCAAAAAGACTGTTCCACGTGATCGGTCAACGAAGAAACCCTGGTCACCTGCTAAAACAAAACAGCCGAACAAAACAGCCCAAAAGGCGACGCAACAAGCATCGTCTGTTCATCATATGAGACCAGGGTACTTTTCACCCGTTTATTCATCGTCGATATATTGTCCTGTTCAAATATGGAATGGTATGATGATGAATGCATGGTACATGTATAGTCCCTTTGTCTATCCAGACTGGGGGCACCTCCATTCTATTCCTTTTGATCCATTGATCAAATGGTCATGGCCGAGAAAGATACAATCCAAAACGGCCTATATGCATTAGAGCTCTATTGAAGGATCACCCTATTGGTGTGAAAAGCCGGTGACTCACATCAGGTTTCGTGATCGGCATAACAACTTTGGATGTTATAGCTTCGTGTATCGGTCTAATGTGAAGTGTCATGTGCCAACGTTTCGAAAAAATGGCTGGGCTCATGGATGAAGCAATGGTTTTACATTAAAATGATTTGAGTGAGAGGGAGGATGTGAATGGCGTAATCTAGCGCCCCATTCGTTCGCGCTTTGGCATCAGGAGACCTTCGATCGTGGGTGGAAACGAAACACAAGCATGTTTGATGGCCTTCACCACAATGTGCACCTATATTGGCACTAGAGATTTGGTTCAGGAGCACATTGCTTTTAAGGTATGGCCTCTTGTTAATGATTGGGAAATGCCGAAGGAAACCACTGTCGGCTCAAGTGAAGGTGGCTTGGTTTACCTGAAATACACCTTTCGCTACATAAGTCGGTTTGACGAGCCGAATGATGACTGGCTTGAAGCCATTGAGGCGACCAGTGATGAGCTACTGGGGGCTTATACAAAGGCAGAGGATGAAGCTATGAACACTGCCTTTGGTGCTCGAGGGAAAAGGAGACTAAACAGAGTGTTTGATGCGATTGGATTCATTTACCCTGACTATGCTTTCCCATATGGAAACAAGGAACAAAGAGGAAAATCGCAACTACCACCTCTTTCGTCGCATCGAAGCCAAAAAGAGCTAAAGTTTTGACTTGTCGGCCGAAGCTGCACTCTTTAGAAAAGGCTGCTGCCCTACCTACTACAGAAAAGATAGAAGTTGTTAAATATGTCAAAGCTACTCCATTAGCTTCGGAGATAATACCTGCTGCGACTGCCAAAGCTACTGTCGCTCAGGTAGAAGAAACAGAACCAAAGAATTCGAAGACTGAGCAGCAACCGAAGTTGCAGAGTCCCCCGCAATAACGGGGTTATCAAAGTTGGCCACTGCTCTAGTGGTAACTCCTAGGAAAGGGAGAAGAATGGCCAGTGTTCTAGACGGTGTTCTGAAATCTTTGAAGGTGCTAACTCCTGCTTCTACTAAGTCTTCCGAGGACAAGATTGAAGAACTAGGTGAAGTGGTTGCTCCAAGCACTTCTCCTACTTGCGTTGAAGCTGGTCCTTCGGGAACTAAACTAGTGGAGCAAGCAAAGGAAGGTCTTCTGATATGTACCAGATTATATTCGATACTAGGGTGGCCCAATCTTCACGACAGTAGGTTGATAAATAGGATGGTTGGGTATAAAAGTAACGGAATAACAAGGTAAATTTGCTGAAGAACAGCGGGTAACTGACTTTATACCTGATCAAGGTCGGAGGTGACCAAGCGACGGGGAGAGAGACACCAAAACCATGCAGACTTTGACTCGATCTCCGAACGACCGCAGAACCACAACTGATGCTAATCCACACAATGCAAGGCAGCCATACTGGAACTCACAAAGCACAACTAGTGGATCCAAAAGGAATCTCTTCACAAGTCCAGGAGAACAAGGAAGAACAGGGGTAGAGTAAACACTCAACAGCTCAGCTGCAGTAATCACTTGGATTATCAAATCATCAAAGGTTATCAAAGTTGTATTACATCATAGACATAGGGGGGTATTTATACTAGCTACAACCAGCCTTAGATAGATATAAATATGAAAAGAAAGTATTTTAACGTGCTAATGTGAAGGGGTCTCTTCGGGAGATGTCCAGAGCTGGATTCCACGTGGTTGTTTGACTTCTGCGCAGTCTTTAGTATTTTGTTAATAACTTCTCCTAGGAATCTCCAAATGGTGTGGGGCTGGATGCGTTGGAAAGCTAACTTGATAAGCTTTCTCACCATGTATAGCATGCCTAATTAAACTTTGTATAATGATGCAGTTTAATACTAAAACTTGGTCATCAAGTAGTCTGTTGACCTTCTAACCAGTCAGCACTAAAGTAGGTTGCCTGCTTTGCTGGGAGATCCGATTAAGTCGATCTTAGAAGAATTGGAAACTAGACTTCAATAGATTTCCAAAATATACTTATGAGCCTTCATAGCTTTTGGGAATCAAAAGATATGATTGTTTCTTCTGGACGCTTCTGTCACGCTGGACTGACTCGAACATAGTTCTTCTCTCTGATTCGCTCGTGATATGTTTTGTCCTTCCTCTTTGGTGAACCTAAGCAAAATCAACATACATGACAAAGGTAGCATAAAGTTATCATTAGTGTTTAATTTAAATTCGTAACGTAGCGCGTGCACCTCTTGTTGTATTTGTTTCGCTTGGCTTCGAGTGATAGGTCCAGTAGGAATGTTCGGCAAGGTTGATGATGCTGGTATGGTCACATCATTCTCCCCTTTGAAAAAGAGTCATCCTCGACTCTTCCATTCCAAAGAAAGGAGAGGTCAGCCACATTAAAACTGGAACTCACACCATAAGTGTCCGACAGATCAATTTCATAAACATTGACGTTGATCTTGCGAAGCATTTTGAATGGACCATCAGCTCGTGGTTTTAATTTGCTTTTGCATTGTTCAGGAAATCTTTCTTTGCGTAGATGTACCCAAACCAAGTCTCCTGGTTCAAACAACATCTTTCTTCGACCCTTGTTGGCATGCTTTTCATATTTCTTGGTCATTTTCTCAATATTTGCTCGAGCTTTTTCATGGAGGTTCTTGATTAACTCGGCTCGCTTGCTAGCATCAAAGTTGACTCGTTCCTACATAGGCAATGACAAAAGATCTATGGGAGCAGTGGGTTTGAAGCCATATACAATTTCAAATGGACAAAATTTAGTAGTCGAGTGTACAACTCTGTTGTATGCAAACTCGACATGTGGTAGACTTTCTTCCCAAAGTTTTAAATTTTTCTTGAGGGTAGCTCACAACAGCATTGATAATGTTCGGTTTACAACTTCAGTCTGTCCATCTGTTTGTGGATGACATGTTGTAGAGAACAGAAGTCGTGTTCCAAGTTTTCCCCACAAAAGTTTTCCAAAAGTAACTCAAAAATTTAGTGTCACGATCATAAACAATGGTTCGTGGAATCCCATGTAAACGAACAACTTCTTTGAAAAACAATTCAGCAATATGTGAAACGTCATCACTCTTGTGGCATGGAATAAAATGTGCCATTTTGCTAAATTTATCAACCACAACAAAAATGGAATCACTTCCCTGATTTGTTCGTGGTAAACCAAGAACAAAATCTATGGATATGTCTTCCCAAGGCACACTAGGAATAGGTAGTGGAGTGTATAAGCCATGAGGGTTTAAACGAGACTTAGCTTTATGACATGATTCACATCGAAGGACATGTCGCTCCACATCCCTTCTCATTTTAGGCCAAAAGAAATGATCGGCAAGTACTTGCTCCGTCTTCTTGGCGCCAAAATGACCCATAAGTCCTCCTACATGAGCTTCCTTCAAAATTAAAATTCGAACATAACACTCTAGAATGCAGAGGTTGTTAGCTTGGAACAAAAAACCATCATTAACATGAAATTTTACATCACAACACTTAGAATATGGTTCAGCAAAGTATAAGTCAGTTGGATACAATTCCTTGTACTTTCTAATCCAAGAATTTTAGCATCAAGTTGCGTCAACAAAGCATGTCGTCGACACAAAGCATCTGCTACAACATTTCCTTTTCCTTTCTTGTATTTGACAATATAAGGAAATGTTTCAATAAATTCACACCATTTTGCATGCCTTCTATTTAGTTTTAATTGTCCTTTAAGATGTTTTAATGATTCATGGTCTGAATGTATCACAAATTCCTTAGGAAAAAGATAGTGTTGCCAAGTTTCCAAACTCTGAACAAGAGCATATAATTCTTTATCATAAACTGAATAATTTAGAGTCGGACCGCTTAGCTTTTCACTGAAGTAGGCAATTGGTCTTCGTTCTTGCATGAGCACTCCTCCGATCCCAATTCCACAGGAATCACATTCAATTTCAAATGTCTTACCGAAGTCTGGGAGTGCAAAAACTGGGGCTGTTGTTAACTTCGTTTTCAATTCTTCAAATGCCTTTTGTTGTGATTCTCCCCATTTGAATGGTACTTCTTTTTTGGTCAATTCGTTAATGGGAGTAGCAATAGTACTAAAGTATTTCGCAAACCGCCGGTAGAACCTAGCGAGCCCAAGGAAGCTTCTCACTTGGCTCACATTTTGTGGAGGCATCCAGTCGCGTATAGCTTTGATCTTTTCTTCATCTACCTCCACACCTTGTTCTGATACAACAAATCCAAGAAACACTACCTTGTCGGTGCAAAAGGTGCACTTCTCAAGGTTAGCATACAATTTTTGTTCTCGAAGGACACCAAGTACGTATCGGATATGTTCAACTTGTTCATTAAGGGATTTACTATAAATTAGTATGTCATCAAAATAGACAACAACAAATTTGCCAAGGAAAGTTCTAAGAACATGATTCATTAATCTCATAAATGTACTAGGGGCATTTGTTAACCCAAAGGGCATCACCAACCATTCATACAACCTAAATTTGTTTTAAAGCCTATTTTCCATTCATCGCCCTCTTTCATACGAATCTGATGATAGCCACTTCTTAAGTCAATTTTAGTGAAAATAAAAGCACCACTAAGTTCATCAAGCATATCATCTAATCTAGGAATTGGATGTCTATACCTTACGGCGATGTTATTGATAGCTCGACAATCCACACACATTCTCCAAGATCCATCTTTCTTAGGTACTAGAAGGACAGGGACAACACAAGGGGAAAGACTTTCTTGTATGTACCTTTTTTAATCAGTTCTTCCACTTGTTGCTGAATCTCCTTTGTTTCTTCTGGGTTGGTGTAGTAGGCAGCGCGATTTGGGAGGGAAGCGCTAGACACAAGGTCTATTGATGTTCAATCCCTCTCTTAGGTGGTAGCCCTGGTGGTACTTCATCAGGAAAGACATCCTCATATTCCTGTAATCCATCAAAGACAATACTTGGCAAAGTAGAGGGTAAGTTGTTAGTAGAAAGAAGGTTGTCCTTGTACAGGAGCACAAAGAACATGGCATTAGGTTCACTCAATTCTTTTAGATCCCCCTTCCTAGTCATCATGACTAATGCCTCTTTTCCCGGTGTCTTGGTTATTGGAGGCTGTGGAGTTTTATTTGGCTTTGGAAACTCTTCCTTACTATTTTTGTGGATCACTCTCAAGTGCTTCTCGCTCTCTCGCTGTTTCTTCTTTAGATCATCCTTCATAATTTCCTCCGGTGTCAAAGGAAGCAAAGAGATTCGCTCTCCTTCGTACAAGAAAGATAACTTGTTGGTTCTTCCAAAAATTTGGACATCATGATCATATAACCAAGGTCAACCTAGCAGCAATTGACATGCTTGCATAGGGACCACATCACATTCCACATGATCATTGTACTTCCCAACAGAAAAAGGAACATTCACCACGTGGCTAACACGCAACGCTCCACAATCATTAAGCCACTTCATCTTATATGGACTAGGATGACGCCTTGGTTTTAATTCCAATTTGTCCACCAATTCTTGACTAGCAATGTTGTTGCAGCTACCATTATCAACAATGATGTGACATAGCTTATCTTTGATCATACCTCAGGTATGGAAAAGATTGTGGCGCTGTCCATTTTCTTCTCTTTCAGCAGTCACACTTAGCACTCGAAGAGAGATAAAAACAGTTATGATCTCCTTCTTCTGGCTGGATCTCATTCTCTTCCTGTTGAATTTCTTCATCAAACTTCGATCCGTCGTCTTCTGGATCACTGTCTGATTCCCATTCACCTTTTTCATTCAACAACATTGTTCTTCTACTTGGGCATTGAGCAACAATGTGCCCACGACCATGGCACTTATGGCATACAATTTCTCTTGTATGAGTAGAAGAAGTAGCGACTGAAGCTTCAGTCGGGTCTGATGTACTAGTAGTAGTCTGCTGCTTATTTGCAGGGAATGAACCTATAGAAGCCGCCATCTTTGATGTACCATTGGATGGAGAAGACCTAGCTGCATTTCCTTGAGATCGTCCTCCACCAAAAGAAGCACTGGATTGCTATTTGCACCATGGGACAACATTATAATGACTTGCATAAGATTTTCCACGTGACTCTTGTTGAATTTTTCTCTTTGTACGCATTGCTTGATCAACTAGATCTTGCAAGGTACGGTATGGGAACATCTCAACAAATCCAGAAATCTATTCATTGAGTCTGCATAAAAATCTTGCCATGGTTGACTCGGGATCTTCTCTGATTCCAGCCTGCACTAACAGCAACTCCATATCCTTAGAATATTCATCAACGAATTTCTTTCCTTGCTTCAATAATTGCAATCGATTTTGAAGATCACGTTGATAGATGGAAGGAACAAATCGCCTCTTCATCACTCGCTTCATCTCTTCCCATGTATTAATATGTCTTAGTCCCAATCTAAGTTGATGTTCTTGTAGTTGATTCCACCAAGTAAGAGCATAACCAGAAAACTCGACTGAGGCCAAGTTCACTCAGTGTTGATCTGAAAAATTGTGAACTCTGAAAATTTGATCACATTGCTCATCCCAATTAAGATATTCATATGCACTTTCTTTCCTAGTAAATTTAGGAATATCCAACTTGACTCAGGCAATATGGTCTGGGTCATTTCTATGACGACACCCATGATAATGGTCTCTATTTTCAAAATCAGCATGTCGGTGATGATGACGCCGACCAAACATTCCATCATTTGCAAAAGGATTTTCATCAGATCCTTCCTCACGATCATGGTCTTTAGACTCCTCGTCTTCAAATCTTACTCGGCATCCGTGTGCACGACGCCTTCCATGCAAATTATCGAAATTAGTGTGGCAACCATCACCATAACCTCTACGGCCATCGCTGAAGGGATCGAATTCATGGCCGAAACTAGAATTCTCAACTTCGGATTCTTCGCGGTTAAATTCTTCTGGATCATGATTATGTAGCCTTCAACCTCTTGTCATGGGCAGACGTTCATTTAACATCCTTTCCATGGCCCCCACGAGTGAGTCGGCCATCTGATGCAATTCAGTCCGAGAGACAGGGGCTCTCCGTCTCCATGGTTTCCACCGTGAACACTTGAATTGGATCCTACCATGTTAGAGGGAAGCAAGAGAAAGAAGAATATGAAAGTATTTGTGGAACACTCGATCTCACCTCTTACTTACCCAAGCTCTTTCCTGATCTCTAGGACTGTGATGGTGCCGGTGTGACAGCTTCGACAAGGTGGTAGAGCGGTCGAAAGGATCACAAGTCAAACGTCCTGGTTCAGATTTTTAGTAACGGAATAACAAGGTAAATTTGCTTAAGAACAGCGGATAACTGACTTTATACCTGATCAAGGGTGGAGGTGACCAAGAGACGGGGAGAGAGAGATCGAAACCGTGTAGACTTCGACTCGATCACCGAACGACCGCACAACCACAACCGGAGCTAATCCACACAATGCAAGGCAGCCATACTGGAACTCACAAGGCACGAACTAGTGGATCCTAGAGGAATCTCTTCACAAGTCCAGGAGAACAAGGAAGAACAGGGGAAGAGTAAACACTCAGCAGCTCGGGTGCGGTAATCACTTGGATTATCAAATCATCAAAGGTTATCAAAGTTGTCTTACATCATAGACATAGGGGGTATTTATACTAGCTACAACCAGCCTTATATAGGTATAAACAAGAAAAGAAAGCATTTTAACGTGCTAATGTGAAGGTGTCTCTTCGGGAGATGTCTAGAGCTGGATTCCACGTGGTTGTTTGACTTCTGCGCAGCTTTTAGTATTTTGTTAATAACTTCTCCTATGAATCTCCAAATGGCGTGGGGCTGGATGCGTTGGAAATATAACTTTGTACAATGATGCAGTTTAATACTGAAACTTGGTCATCAAGCAGTCTGTTGACCTTTTGACTAATCAGCACTAAAGTAGGTGAGCTGCCTTGCTGGGCGATCCGATTAAGTCGGTCTTAGAAGCACTGGAAACTAGACTTCAATAGCTTTCCAAAATGTACTTATGGGCCTTCATAGCTTTTGGGAATCAAAAGATATGACTATTTCTTCTGGGCGCTTCTATCACGCTGGACTGACTCGAACATAGTTCTTCTCTCTAATTCGCCATTGATATGTTTTGTCCTTCCTCTTTTGTGAACCTAAGCAAAATCAACATACATGACTTAGGTAGCATAAAGTTATCATTAGTGTTTAATTTAAATTCGTAAAGTAGCGCGTGCACCTCTTGTTGTATCTGTTTCGCTCGGCTTCGAGTGATAGGTCCAGTAGGAATGTTTGGTAAGGTTGACGATGTTGGTATGGTCACATCGTCTTCCAAAGAAGCTATCATCACCTACATCCGAAGCATATTGTTGAGATGATTTTGGTTATATTGTTCGTCATGCTTCAGGGAAACAGTTAACGGAAGAGCAAATTGCCGAAGTGCAATACTATGTTAAAGACCTGAAATATCCCCAAGGATCCTTAGTATACGGAGGAATTGATGAAGATGATTTCCTTTACTGCCTGCCGGATAACAAAGAGATAGATGTTTGCTGAGAAATAATGGATAAAATGGGCTATCCGAAGCTTGAACTTGGTCTATCTGCAATATCGAAGGATCAACTTGCAGACATTCTTGCTTATAACAGCTTGAAGGTTTACATATTTTTATTTTTGTATTTATTGATTTTTGTTAGGTAGGTTTGCGGTAATCGGTTTGTGATAGTACTTATTATTATTTGTATATTTTTTGTTTGTCTGGGTCTTATCCTTAGCAAGGCTTTGAAGGTCCAGAAAGATGCTGAAGA
The DNA here is from genome assembly GCA_029449295.1 of Zea luxurians. Taxonomy (NCBI): domain Eukaryota; kingdom Viridiplantae; phylum Streptophyta; class Magnoliopsida; order Poales; family Poaceae; genus Zea; species Zea luxurians. The sequence continues at coordinate 112,876,570 of JAOPSE010000009.1, read as the reverse complement.
TAAAAGCACTCGGATAGCCTTCAGAAACCTGCGCTCAGAAGTCATAACACTTCGGAATGAGGCCCTTGAGAAGGACAAGATCCTGCTTTCTTTAGTTGAGAGGTTAAAATCTAGCGAAGCTAGACTGGCTAGCCTTTCTGAAGTGGATCAAAAAATGGAGAAATTTGAGAAGAAGGAAAAGAAGATGCAAAGTGTATTGCTGATTTAGAATATGCTCTATCTACTCAAGTGGGACTGCACATATCCGAAGTGGAAGGACTGGCGAAGAATCTTGATGAAGTCACTGAAAACTTTAACGTCGATCAAGCAAAACGCGAGATATCTAATACAGAACGGTTGACAGTTCAAAAATGTTGAGGAGCTTCGTCGGGCAAAAGAGGAGTGCTACAACGTTGCTATGGAATATTACAACAAGCTGAAAAATAGCTTTGCAAAAGTTGGCGCATTTTCTACTTAGCAGAACTTTATTCGTGGTGATCCTGACAGGGTTATCAGATGGATCGGTGGCGAAGACGAAGCTTTTGATAAAATCCTTAGTGACAGAAGAGATTTTTGTACCTTCACCAGCGCTCAAGGAGCCGTCTCACTCCTTGAAAAAGCTAGCTACGAGCATGCAAAGGCTGTAATTCAGCCAGATTTCTCAATCTCAATGAGTGACATCAAGGATCCTTTAGCCGAAGTTGTTGCCCTTAGCGGAAAATTTTATTCTAAAGTTTGGTTGAAAGGTGGCCGAGAAATAGCAGACGAGGCTATTAGACAGAATGAGAAAGAATCTCATACTGCTTTAGAAGAAGTGAGGAAAGATGAAGAAGCCGTAGAACGTAAAAGACTTATAGGTTTGTCGTGATTTAGCTTCGTAAATTCTTTTAGCTTCGTAATTAATGAAAACTTATATTGGGGCACAGCTGAACTTTCTCCTCCTCCGGAGTCGTACGACCCTGAGGCCGATCCAGCCCTGAAGGATGCTCTTGATGTGATCAGAATAGCTAATGAAGCTATTGGCGAAGCTGTGAATAGGCTCCTAAACGAAGCTGCTGATAAAATCTTAAAAGAGGATGATTAGACCTTGTTTTAAAACACTTGTATAATTTTTGTATGTTGTTCTCTTATGTAAGAAACAATTGCCAACTATATATATCTGATGATGTAATATATTTTGTTGTGGAGCGTGAAATCTTCATACGTACCGTTTTGAGCCACATGCGAAAAAACATCTTCCCTTCTTTTCACGCTTCATAAAGAAAAATCCCCTTTTTGCCGAATCGACTTATTAGACTCGAAGGTCTTGACGCAGATCTTGCATAAGAATATCATTGCTGAAGGCATAGATCTTGCATTGTTGAAACATCCTTTCATAATTCTTTGTCAAAATAGACTTAACCTCATGAGTTAGCCAGCATGTTTGAAGGAGCAATTTCTCCACTGTTTCGGATGATGCGAGATGATGAATGATGCGATGCTATGCAGCATGATGCGATGATATGATGCAACAAATGTTAATGCATAAACACTTCGTAAAAGTAAGACTCTTCATCCCCTTGGAAATGACTTTGGAGTCTCTTCACCTTTTACTTAGGTGGTACTTTAGCTCTGCATCCCCGTAGGAACGACTTTGGAGCTAAGCTCTGCATCCCCTTAGGAACGACTTTGGAGCTTCTTCACCTTTTACTTAGGTGGCATTTTAGCTCTGCATCCCCGTAGGAACGACTTTGGAGCTTCTTCACCTTTTACTTATGCGGCATTTTAGCTCTGCATCCCCGTAGGAACGACTTTGGAGCTTCGTCACTTTTTCTGTTACACTCGATGGTGTAACTCTAGATTTATTATAATAGGCCGAAGGTTGTACCTTCTCAAATTGTCTTTAGGGTAGAGACATAATAGCTAGAGAAATGAAAATTACATTGAATGTGTATGAAAGTTTTTGATTGAGCCCCTCTGTTGCTTCAGTAAATGTGTCTCGATTCTGGTATAGTGTTGATGACTGTCCGAGCTTTGGACTCTTTGCGTGCATCACGTTGTTGTTGAACTCGGTGGTGCCCTTCTGGCTGTTGATTGTGAGAAAAGTTGGAGCCATGAGTGGTGGTGGTGGAGGCAGGGCCCATATAGCTAGGGAGTGGCTTGCTGAAGCTACTAATACTATGGGTTGTTGATTGCCCACATACTCAGGAATGTATGAGGAATAACACGAAGCAGTATGCAAGACCTGCTTCGACTGATTCTGCCGTGCATCGGCCTTAGCTATTTCCTTTTGCTTCTGTATCGTGACTTGGCATGTCCTAGTTGTATGCCCCTTATCTTCTCCGCGGAACAAGCAAAACAACCTTCTTGGTTGCGAGCTGAATCTTCCTCCGAAGCTTCTACCTCCTCTACCTCTTGGGGCTGGTGGCCTAAAGGGGCTTTTTGTGTTCCTAATGATTGAGAGTTGTGTTGATGCCCTTGAGTATGATTTCCTTTGTCTTCGCTTGAGCTAGGATTATGGATCGTCCTGACATGCCTCAGATGGAGTCTTCCTCTGAAGCCCCTAGTCAGCTCACAGTATCTGTAAGCTTTTCCCTTCTTTACCGAAAGTCATTGTCGGCTCTGATGTACTCGTCCATCTTCTGTAGAAGCTTCTCCAGAGTTTGTGGAGGCTATCTAGCAAAATACTACGCTGTTGGTCCTAGTCGAAGTCGCTTGATCATGGTTTCAATAACAATCTTATTTGGCACTGTTGGCGCCTAAGCTCTGAGACGTAGAAACCTTCGGACATATGCCTACAAGTATTCCTCGTGGTCCTGTGTGCATTGGAATAGAGCTTGAGCAGTCATTGGCTTCGTTTGAAAACCCTGAAAGCTGGTGACTAGCATATCCTTCAGCTTCTGTCATGACGTGATTGTTCCCGGCCGAAGAGAAGAATACCATGTTTGATCCACACTTCTAACTGCCATGACGAAGGACTTCGCAATGATAGCGGTGTTGCCACCATATGATGATATGGTTGCTTCATAACTCATGAGGAACTGCTTTGGGCCAGAATGCCTGTCATACATGGGGAGCTGTGGCGGTTTGTACAAAGGTGGCCATAGGGTAGCCTACAATTCTGCTGCTAGGGGGGAAGCATCATCAAAAGCAAAGTTACCATGATTGAAATCATCATACCATACATCATCATAACTCGGGCTTTCCTGATGAAACTCTCTCTGTTGTGGCCTTCGTCCTTACTCGTTGTCTTGTGCGATATGGCGCATCTCTTCAGCAGCTTCATCAATCTTCTTCTAGAGTTCAGACAACCGAAGCATTTTCTCCCTTCTTCCCTCCACTTGTTGGCGGATGGCCTCTAGATCTCTCATCTCTTGATCCAGCTCCTCTTCCTGTGGTGTTGGGCTAATGGCCTTCCTTTTCTGGTTTCGGGCCTCTCTTAGAGGGAGCCCCTCTTGGTTGATGTCCAGTGATGCAAGGGCAGCCCCTGGCGCTATTGCCTTCTTCGGCGACATGTCGAAGGTGGTTGTCCGAGTTCTTGGTGTTGAAGGTGGTTGTTTGAGTTCCGCGGAGGTGGGCGCCAATGTTGGTCACTTGTTCTCAAATGCTGTGAATCAAGAACAAGGCAGCACAATTGTTAAAGATTAAGGACCTTCGTCCTTAGAAGCATTATCTCCTTTCGAATATAATGATCTTCAAACGAAGGTCATGAAGGACACACCTTCATCATCCATGAAAATAAGAGTTTATAGAGACAATATATGTTACCCATTCATATATTTATTTCATGATAAACGTATTAACATTGACATAATATATATTACATTGATACCTTCAGCTTCTTTGAAGGTGTTGACGTAAAAGCAATTACAATCTAGCGTGAACAGTACGGGTGTACTGTTCATCTATTTATAGGCAACCGTAATAGTTCGTACACTATTACATTTATGCCCTCAATAATTACATACAGAGTTTACAAGATGTCACAAAGGCAACATCGCCATTTGTACTTAATAACTTGAGCAACACCCTCTCCTTGCATCGTCTCATTGTTTCGTCATGACAAAGCTTGCTTGATGAAGCATGCTTCGTTGTACTTCCCTTTCGTTATGCCGAAGCCACGTTGTCTACCCATTTTACCGTGATGAAGCCTGTTGGACGAAGCTTGCTTTGCTTGTCTTGTGTTATTTCGAAGCTTTTCTGGTGACGAATGTGGCAGAACCTCCCAAGTTATTGGGCCCACATGCACCTGTCCTTGTCTCACATACCTCAGACGACTATGCATGTGCACCAAATAACCTAACAGGATCTGTCCGAGTGTCCCATGGACCTCAGATGAACCACTTACAACCAGGACCGCAGGATTAAGTAAACACAAATCATACACCAACAATTTGCAGCGGAAATCTTATTACCAAATTTTACAAGTTACAACAAATTTACATTATATTTATCGGAGTGGTTACAAAAGTGGTTCAAAGAATAAACTTTGAAATGTTTTAAATTATTTATGAGTTTGAAATATATGCTAGCTCAGTGATAATCCTCAATAAGAAGTATAGAAGAAGTACTTAGACTTATAAGAAGGTCGTGCCCACTGGCGCTTAACACCAATCACAATCAAGTGACTCGTAACTTGCAGCAACAATGGGAATAAAACCCTAAGTACGCAAGTACTCAGCAAGACTTACCCGACTAAAGAAAAGACTCTCAAGGGTATGCTGGTTTAAAAGGATTCAAGGTAAGGCTTATCAAGAATCAAGGACTCTGTTTGCAGAAAAGCTTACTATGAGTGGATCCTTACAAATCCATTTTTTATTTGTCAGGTTAAGTAAATTTACCTGCATCTACAGTTCTTTCTATCCTAGTTCAAGCACTTGGCCTATACTAGCCGTCTTTTTATCATCCCTTCAGTTCACTGGATTGCTACATGTAGGGCAGTGACCAAGTCTTCATGTCCGAGAAGTAACGGCGATCTGAATCGATTAATACCCAGCTGGGGATCTCTAATCACACGACATATGTAGCACTTAACCCTTGCATATGTCAACTCGCCACCGGGTTTCTTAAGACTAGACCGGGTTCACGCCAGCCGAGAGCATAGATACACCACCGTCCAGCCTCTTGCCACGGAGGGTACACGCTACTCTCGCCATCTCTCCACTCCTATTGCGTGTTGGCCTTTCTGGTATTAGCCTACCCGAGGCAAAGCTTACCCATGATGAGGCATGTGACCAGTTAAAAGGTCCTCAATCATCAAGCCTACATCAACACGGTACTTAATCGACTCAGACGGAGACACAACACTAAGACTCCCTTCTCGTGCAAGTCAACCGCCCGGTCTCAGCTTTATTATTTTCAACCCAAAGTTTGGTACTTGGCAGAGGTACATCTTATCCGATGTTGAACCCATCAAGGCCTTTGACGGATTCACCATCGTAAGTATTTTCATTTTGAAAACATTCCCACCTACTGAAGCATCACTTTTGTTTTAAACAAAACATTTTTGTTTGCTAAAGCAAGGCTAAGCATCATAAAATTCTTTTCAAAAAGGGTATCAAGGAAGGGTAATCAATTTTTCAATGAAGGAAATGCATCAATTGTTTAGCACACAACTCCTATCACCTAATGCATCAATTGTTTAGCACACAACTCCTATCACCTAATGCATCAAACAAGGTGATAAAGATTTTAAACACTACAAAATAACCCCCCTATAGCAACACATATATGCATTGCTAAATATTATTATAAGTGTTGCTAGGGCCTATACCAACACATAATTATGTGTTGCCTATACTGCCGTTGCTAGGGTGTATTACAACACATACGTATGCGTTGGTAACTCCTATTAATAACCATTGCTAAATAGCAACGGATACTTATGGCTACTGCAATGATTATATGTGTTTCTACCACAACTAGTTGAGTTCTCCATACATATTGCAACATTTAGCATGTATTATGCTAACGCTTATATACGTTGTAAGGAACTTTTGAATTTTATTTATTTTTATTGATTTATTTATTTTATTATGGGTTATACATTGCAAAGCAATGAACCATAAACAAATATTTATAATTTTTTTATTTGGATCAAAACAAAAGAGCCTGTGCATTGCACATAATCAATTTCCAAACTATTATAGGCTCACACATGCCAAATAATCTAAAATCAATCTGTATTAAAAATAGTAGTACCATTACAAAATATCATCCACAACTTAATTCATTACATGATGTGTGAATTGCCATTTTTTCTATGACAGTATGAACGAACAAAGGATGACTCATAAACAAGACTCATATAGCTCTCATCACTAATAACGCCAAATTTAAGAAGAATCAATCATAGCCCTCATGTTGATCTGTTGATGTTCAATGGTTGAGATTAAAGAGCTGCCTTTTCTATCTGCAATTGAAATCACAAAACTTTAATCCAAATGCGGTAGTTTGTAAAATAGTGTATGTCTTTATAAGAGAATTAAAAGAACTTACACAGCTTGAAGGCCATGTTCTATGACTGTTGTCTATGTCTCCAAGACAACAGTTGTGGCTGATTACATCAGCTGTGGCTGATGATAGCTCTTGCTGTAATTTTACATATCTCACTAGAACATACGACACCCTATCAAGATAAAGTTTGTAAAAATATTAGGATGTGCAATTCAATAAATAAAGTAGACATCAAGTAGCAGCTATGATGAATTCAATGTCACTACCTCACAAGTATGGGATTTCCTCCAACACTACCGCTGTGAATTACTGCACAGGATGCCTTGAATATAATGTAGATTAAAGGCTATATCTATTAGCAGTACCTGTTTTCCTAGAGACGATGGATTCAGATGAAAGAGCTTCCAAGGCTGATGCCTTTTGAGTAGGCCCACCATCACCTGAGCCCTTATTGCCACCCTGCAAGTAGTTAAAAATAATAAGAAGGAAAAATAACATTTATCACGCTTTGTAAATTGAATAACAAAAGTGGACTTGAATCTGAACGCATTCCGAAAAAACTGAAAGTTTCTTCTCAAAAGAGATTCCATGAATCTGTTTCAAGGATGGCACGAATCAACTTTACCGCAACAAAGAAAAAAGGTATGTCAAAAAATAGTAGAATACTGGACATATGAGAAAATTACATTTCACCTTGTGGTCTTTAGTTTCTAGAGCTTATGAAAGGAGCGAAGGTTACTCTTATCAAACTAAGACAAAATAGGTTCTAAGTCCAAAGAGCCCCCAATGCTGGCAAAAAGAAACAGGGATACATAACTTTAAGAACACAACTAATAATGATTTTATCTATAAATTTCTACTAAAATACAACTGACATGGATCTAGATGTATGATTTTATTACAATCAAGAGCTCCAGTTTTCTCTAAACTGGCAAATAAATAAGGGTTAATACAATCAGTCCGTAGATCTAGTTGTCCCTTACATGGGCAGTGCATTGTTGAAATTCAGAAATACAAAACACAAGGCCTCATGGCTAATTCGTGTAGCAATCGTAGAAAGTTACAGTAAAAAATAAACATACATGCAAGTAGGGTCAAACAAGTAACCCTAGGGAGTGGGGCAAATTTTCTGGACTGTGACGCCATCACAAGCACACTGTAAACAGATCATCAATGTAGTATTATTTGAATTGTATTCCCCATAATGATAACACGACCAATCAAATGTTGCTACTGCCACAAATTCAATAAGTGGTCATAGTATTAAGTTAGAACGATCAGATCTCGAAATTTTGGGTTAGTAAACTCTAGAAACTGGTGGCCTGCCATAGTGCTGCTAATAATGGTTAATTCACATAACTGCTTACTAATAACACTCTAACTGGTATGGGGGTCCATAATTTTATACACATGCCTTCATATGCCAATTTTGATTTTGTATTGTATGTCTGTTTGGCTCCAATATGGTTTGGAATAAGAAGAATGTAAAATAAGGACACCTACTCTGTCATTTCCTTGCCTGAATAATCAAGAAAGTAGAATCCAAATGTCGGTATTTAAATTATAGGAACACAGGTGGGGCTGAAGACTCGTTTAGGTTCTTGGTCTATCCAGACTATATAAAAGGTAGAAAAATTAAATTATAGGAACACAGGTGGGGCTGAAGACTCGTTCAGGTGCCATTTGATTGCCATAACTCTAATAACTTAACGGATGATGCTTGCAACGCATATTAAATGTTGCCCGCTAATTTCTTACAACGCATAAAATCATGTGTTGCTGCGGATGCGTTGCTATAGGGGGGTTTATGTTGTGGTGAAAACAGCAAGGAGGTGACAAATGCACCGGGGCTTGTCTGAATAACACTAGGTTAGTGTTGTTAGGTGACGACCATTGGCAATCAGCCTTTTGTGTTGGCACTTGTTCAATCTGCCCATCTTCAGATTCGTCCATCAGCTTCACTATGCGGAGTAGTCCACTCGTTACGTCATCTTGGGGTCGACTCGGCTCTTGTCCTTGTAACACCCCTGGTGTTACTGTTACTAAAACTTGAGCATAACATCATAAGCATCAGCATTTCATATGTTTGATACACCTAGAATGCATTCACTAGGCAAAATTTTCAAACAAGTTGTATTGTTATGGTATTTTGTAAATAAAACCCTAGTGTAGGGTACTTAACCCTAAATATGGTTCTGAGGGGTAAAACAACACCCAAATGGAGAAAACCCTAAGCTTAAGAAAAATAGTCATAAAATGTTACTAAGAAGGGACTTACATTACATTCACACCCTTGAAATACCAAAAACCCTAATAAAAATCCTGGAAAACCCTAAACCTAAACCCTAGGGGGTTATGTGCAAAAATCAGTGCACTTTTGGACTAAAGTACAAAAACCATGACAAAAAGGTACCCTAAGTCAAATGATTCACAAATATGTGAATTTGCAAGCTAAACCATGAATTTTGGACCTATTTGCAAAAAGGACCCCATTTGTGTTCTTGAGCTAAGTCTGAAATTCAGTGGTATGGGCTCAACTTTGGAGCTTTGTAACTTTCAAATTCTAAGGTTTTTGCCCTAGGTCACCACATCAATATTATAGACCTATCAAAGGAGAATAACTTTGCTTAAGGGAGTAAGCATTGTTGTTATGAAGAATTTAAAGATAAGTGAGCCCAAAGTTGGGATGTCAGGCTGTTTAAATTCTGAACTTCAGACTGACAGTGTAACAGAGCCATCTTTGGACTAGGATTCAACCTTGATCTAGTAAGAATTTGGCTATAGTTGCTATGGCAAGATTGTAGCTAAAACATTGGTCTACAACTTTGCTGCAGAGCCTTAGATAGGTTGCCAAATAAAAATAGGAGAAAAACAAGCTTCAAATTGATCTGTCAGGCCAACTGAATGAGGAATCCCATGGTACAGTGTGTTGATCAGACTGCCAGCTTAACCCTCGCCGCCGATGAGCCGCGTGTAGATTCGTGCCCTCATCGACGTGATTTGCGATTGGATCAACTGGATAACACTTGAAGTCATGTAAAGATCATCACCGTGGATAAGTTCTGGCTAGTAAAGTATTTCGGCCACCGTACAGAGCTCGCCACGGTGGATTCTGATAGGCACGCCGGTGACTGTCGCCTTCCGGCCTTGCGCCGCGTGTCCTAGCACTTCCACCGCATCGTCGTGACCTACTCTCGCTCCTCGTTGATCGACGGAGTGACTGCCACGGCGTAGGACACGAATTCACTGCGCCAGTGAACTCCCCCTCCTCCGACTGCCGCGCGTCTTTGTTGCAATTCCCGGCCACCGCTTTCGATCAGTATAAATTGAGCCCTCCGTAAGCTCCGCAAGGTCATCACACACCCAGCCACCCAGTATCACCCTCAATCGTTCACTGAGGAACTCCAATTTCTAACTTCCCCCAAATCGGTTCGAATACACCGCAAGAACACCTCACCGCGGCCAGCTTGTTCCAGGTTAGTTCAAGCTCCTCAATCATTTGTCCTAGCATCCTTAAGTTCTCCTCAAGCTCCTTGATCCCTTTAATTGAACTATACCGCCATAGATCGTCGGGAACGCGTTGTTCCTTTGATTCTCCGCACTGTCACCGTGGACAGAGCAGGGTAGACCACCATTCATGAAATTAGGTTGGGGGAAATGTGCGGGCGAGGTTCAATTCGGTGTCTGCCACTCGGGAGCGCCAGTCCTTGCCCCATTCGGCCGGTCTACGAGCTCGCCGAAGCTCTGCCATGCTCATTGTCGTCGGGGACCTCAACGTGGAAGGGAATAGAACTTGGGGGGTCTCTTTAGAAACTGTCAGTGACTCAGGGCAACAGTAAATGAACCCACCTTGAGTTAGCCAGAACGTCGAGGACTTTTTCGCAAAGCTGCCAGCGTGGGCGCGGGCGCGCGCGCTTTCCTGTGCAGGTTGGGCCGCCTGGGCCAGATTCGGCCCAACACTGTTTCATCTTTTCTCTTTTCTTTTTCTATCCAACTTTAGAAATTTGTAGAAAATTGCAGAAAAATGGAAAAATGTCAAACAAATTTTCCTAGATTTCTAATTTTCCATAGTATTTAGTAAAAATAGTTCCATGATTTTTAGATCAAATAGGGAATTTTGGAGCATTTAAAATAGCTTAAAACATTGGTTCTGGATTTTTTAGAAAATAGATAATAATTCCAAAATTGCCCAAACTTTTTATTTGAACTCTTAACATTATTTAGAAGCCTTGGGTAGAATTTGGTTTGATTTGGACCTTGTTTGATGCTTAGAACCCAAAACCCTACCCCCTACCCTTTGAATTCCTTTACTAACTCAAGAAACCCTAGTTTCTCGGAGAACCGTGAAGGAAAATTGTATTCAAGACTTTAGATAACCAATTTCTATTGTTTTTGCATCTTCATAAGCATCACATGGGCATTCATTATTATGTATGGTTATATTTAGAAAACGAAGAAGTTGAAGTAGAAGAAGAGAAGACTTCGCCACCACCACCTGCAGGACATCATGCAGGCAGCTGTTTTTATTTTGACATCTGCGGGTCCGAGCCTGATTCACCTATAAACCAAGGCAAGCCCCGGTGCATGCAACCCCTTCCTTGTGTTTTTAAATAATTTTTGCACACTTTAAGTCTAGTGAAATGTGCATTAGGTTTATAGGAGTTGCTTGGAAACCCTTTGATGCATTGCCTTCCTTGATATTCATACCTTTATAGATACTTCTAGTGAAGTATCAAAATATGATTTACAAAAATGCTTAGTCCTGCTCAGATCTTGTGGATAGAGGTTGTCTTTTGCATTAAGGCCTAGCTCAGTGGTTATCCTGAGGAAAGATGGCTTCTACCTACAAGAATATTTTCATTGAGAGTGTGGTGGGATCGTACTGCAAAGCTCCCTATAATGCTCTCTTCATCCTAAGGAACACAGAACAATCCTAAGGATGGAAGTATTTAACTCGCGACTTGGGCTAGGAACAGGTGATGCTCCACCCGGGTCAATTAAGGATTGGATGCGTATGTAGGCCTGCTAGATCAAGGACTATCTTAACTGGCCACATGCCCTAGAAATGGGATAGGGTAAGCTTTGCCTCGGGCAGACTAATACTAGAATAAGATAACACACAATGGGCGTGGAGAGATGGCGAGAGTAGCGTGTACCCTCCATGACAAGAGGCTGGACGGTGGTGTATCTGTGCTCTCGGTTGGCGTGAACCTGATCTGGTCTTAAGAACCCCGGTGGTGAGTTGACATATGCAAGGGTTAAGTGCTACATATGTCGTGTGGTTAGAGATCCTCAGCTGAGTAAATCAATTCGGATCGCCGTTATATCCCCGGAGAGTGGAGACTTGATCACTGACCTGCAACCTAAGTGAGGATGTGAACCTCATGAATAAAAATGATGTTGTATTGATGAGATGGTGAAAGTAGACCATATGCAAACAGAGTCTATTAATATTTAATCTGGCGTTAAAATATTGAAAGTAAGGACTCACTTTAGTAAGCTATTTCTGCAAAAGTATCTAAGTTGATTTTTGCTAAAGCCTCTCCTTGATTCCCAAATCCAGCATACCCTTGAGAGTCTTTTCTTTAGTCGGGTAAGACTTGCTGAGTAATTCCATACTCAGGGTTTTATTCCCCGTTGTTTTTAGGTGAGGAAGCAACCAACTTTTGTTGCTTATGTTCTAAGGTGGTATCAAAAGAAGAAAATTAGGAGTAAAGCTGCGCGAGGAATGGATCCTCCATAGAACTTTTGTTTAAAACTTATCGGGAGGGATTTTTGCCTCCCCTGGTTTGTAATAATATTACTCTGCACTCATAGGTTATATCCTAGTATGTAATATATAACTTTGTCTTACTTTTAAAATAAAGGTAAGTTTATGTAATCGCTTCCGCATTTTCGTATCTCCGATGATTTGTAATGTCTGCGTGACGGGTGAAACGCTCTTGGGAAAGGTAAGAAAAGCAGATACTGAACTTGTCAAGTGATTCAGGGGCACCTATAGGGTTGTCTGAGGTCCGTTGGACAAGGACAACTGTAGGTGGGCCTAATGACTTGGGAGGTTCCGTCACAACTGGTATCGGAGCGAAGCCCTTCTCTGCAGATATTATGAGGCATCTTCAAAAGAATTTTCTAAAGACTTATCTAGAAAATCTCTTCCCTTCTTACCTAAAGTATTTCTGAAAAGTTTATTTTAAAGACCAGGTAGTAAGAGTGCAACGTATAGAAGGTGTGAATCAACTAAGGTTGATTCTGTAATTACACATGCATCATGCTAAAAACTATACTAATAAGATTTCCCCCTTAGAGAAATGCTGCCGTGCACCAGAAAGACCGCGCGCAAATCTACTAGACCCATTGGCGTACCCCGCCATCAACTTGCTCCAAGACATGAAGAAAGTTATGCCTGATCATCTTCTTTATTTGATGCCTTTGAATTCCCCATACCTATCTAAGGCATACCACTTTCATGTGTGGTCTTATTTCTTTTGATCTTGGTAGTGACTACTCATACAAGTTCCCTTTACATCCTTTGTGTAAAGGTGAAGCCTTGGAGCTTTTTAGTGTTGGAAAACAACTGATTAGCTCTCAAAATAAAGATCTGCTTCCCCTGCTGCTGAAATGCAGGAGTTTGTACATTCGCTCTCTTATTTAACCCATGTATTCCCTAACCAAGTGGATAATTCATCTTGCATGAGGAAACGGATGAACAACTTGACCAAATGGATTTTTACCCACATACATAATCTCTTATTAACAAAGAGTGAACTCTCAACCCTTGGCTTACCAATGGTACTGAGAGGATTTGCTTAATGTCAAAAGTAGTTCAACAAGTTGGTTTTGACTAACTTGTAACTGCCCAATGAACGAAGGCTGAGTTTAGAGATCGTTTTATCGAGTTGTCTAAACTCACTTTGGTTCAACCCACCCAAAAGAAAGTACTTACCAAAATCAAATTAAGTCGACCAGTAACCACCTAATTATCGCTCTAGTCGCGCCTCAACCGCCTCACGCGTGCTTTTCCTGCGTGTGTGATCATGTCGATCCATGACTAGTGCTGGATAAAATGGACTGGTTACGAAGTCCGCATCTACAGATCCCTCCGCTGGTGATTTTCTTGAATCTATATCACCTTTCGTGGACTTGGATTCCCTGGATAACACGAGTTGACCGTGATGTTATGCGACATTCACACCCGTCTCGTGTGCTATGAACTTACTGTAACCACTTGTTGGTAAACCTCTTTCTGAGTGTTTTACCCAAGATGGTGCATCTGATTCTATTTTGGTAAAATTGCGTAATTGCCGCTCGCCCAATAGACTCAGATAGTGCAGTGCCATCAGAAGAAGCAAATTGCACACATGGAACCTTATGTGTTGTAATACCCAAATAATTAGAGTTGTAGAATGTATAAGAATTGGAAAAAATAAAATAAAATTTTTTATTAGACTACTTGTGTTGTTTTTTCTCATTTTGCATATTTAAATCATGGGGTCACCATGACTACCAACAATTATAATAAATAAAGAAAATAGTGCATCAAGTTGGAGTTATTTATTTTTGCATTTAATGATAATAATAATAATGATAAAAATGTATTGATGTTGTAATTGGAGCTAAACCTAATTTAAAAACTAGAATTTGAAAATGAAAATAAAATATAAAATAGAGAAGAGAGAAATGAAAACCCTAGATAAAAGTAAAGAAAAATATATGCATAAATGTGTCTTCTCATACTAACAGTTTCAATTTGAATATTTAACCTAAAATCCAAAAGTTCACCACCAAGCTTGGATTTAAACTTGGGATACAAAAATAAAGAGAAAAGCAAAAAGAAAAGAAAAGAACACATGTTCACCCGGCCCATCTCCACTTCTCTCTCCTCGGCCCACCTTTGTTTCATCCGGCCGGCCCACTCTCGCCCGCGCCCTCTCCATCATCTCACTGGCATGTGGGCCCCGTTGCCACTCCTTAGCCGCAGCGTGCTCTCATGTTCTTGAGACCGACCGATGGGGCCCATCTGTCATCACTTGTGCTGCCCATCAACAGAGGACGCAAGATCCGCGACGAGCTTCTTCCACCTTTTCCGTCGGTGCCGTTTCTGACTGGTCCACCTCATCCTGGGCATAAAACCTAGCCGCGGCTCCTCTTCTATTTCGCTTTGCGGCACCCGAGAATCAACCCAACGCCGCTGCGACATCCAGGCAAATCTGTGAGAGGGAAAGTGTTGAGCCGCCGTATGTGGAGGAGAGCAGTCGGGCGGCCGCCGCGACGAACCGATGAAATCGGCCCCGTGCTTCATCAGGCGACGGTGGCAGGCGTTGGGAGCAGAGCCAATCGAAGGAGGAGCCACCGACCGGCAGGGAATTACTCGTTGTAGTCTTGCGAATCCACAATGCCGCCATCGACCGTGGCCAGGATGCCCTTCGCAGCGAGCGTCGGTGAGACCCATACCCTCGTACTCACTAGGAGCCATGTATCGTGTAGCACTTTTTCGCTTGGGAGTTCCGAGCACGCCAACATAGTTTCAGACTGCGCCGGTCATGGCGCCGCCGTGGCTGGGCGTCGTAGAAGGCGGGACGTTCCTGGACCGCTGATGTGTGGATGGGTGGTCTCGATTAGCTTAAGTTAACGCTTCAGATGAACGAATCTAGGGCGTTGGTTCGTAGACGGTCGGTTAGATTTGGTCATGACGTGAATCACTGCTGATCATCGATCTCTGTTCAGACGGTGGTGATTAGTTTGGGACCTGCCGATCCCGGAATTTGATCTAGACCGTTAGATTTCTATCCCACAAACACGGTTGGATCTGAGTTAATTAAATCTAGGCCGTATATTCTAGATCCCATGGCTGTCAAGCGTACCGGTTCGGTCCCTTAGGGCTGACCGTAGATCTGATACCCTACGGCCGAAAACCCTAGATACCCCTTCACCGAAGCCGTTTTACAAAAGAAACCCTCGGGTTCGGTTGATTAAACCCGCAGTCCACACAGTAGCGCTATGTGTCTTAGGATTTCTTATGTGTTAGCCCCTGCGCTTTCCTATAATTGACGCCCAGTCCAGAAGATTAGAAAATTAATTTTTAATGCATAAATAAATGCCAGAATTTTTTTAATTCATATAAAATTCATATGAACTCCAAATTAATCCATTCCACTTCCTATAATTTTGTAATATTATTCTCTAGCAAATAGTGCAACTGTTTCGGCATGAAAGACACACTAAAATTTATCTATTACTTAATCTTGTATTAAGCACATAAAACCTTGGAAAATTCATAACTTAAAATCTATAACTTCAAATTTAATGATTCCAATTCTTATGATCTTATTTTAATGTCTAGATTATTATTGTGTATTTTATTTACATGTTTGGTGTGATGTTAATTTTTGCTATACTATGTATGTATTGTGTTGATGCGAGTAGACGAGCAAGTCATAGAGGATCCTGGGGTTTAGCTGGTAGAAGTTGCTGAGCAGGAGCTCATTGAAGGCAAGTTATGCCCTTGATCACTTACTTTTTCCTAGCCATGTTCTTATTAATTATAATGATCTGCATAGGTTAATTTTGATGGGATCCAATAGGTTACCCCAGTTTTGGTTATCTTTATACCTTGTCGCCACTGAATATTTTTGGGTAGTACTTGCTATTGCTTTATGTGGATTTGGATATGAAGATACTTTATTCATAATTACTCTTTTATTCTCTTTTATTATTACTGTTCATGTTAAGATCATTATGTTAATGGGAACATAGAGCGACCACCCGAGAAAACAGTGCTACCACAAGGGTATAATGGGACGCCCTTGGCTGATTAACTAGGAAAGCTAGTGGACGACTTCCTTACCTGAAAGGGGCAAGGGCAGTAGGGGAGAGGTTAGTGTAGGGAGCTCCTTGGGTTGATTTTGCTGCGATGGCGGTTAGGCGAGGGATTCCTGCACTGGAGCTTCCTGTAAACTGTAGCGGGATTTCTGAAGCTAGTGGAACTTTGTAAAGGCCTCGTAGTGTTACCCTGCCTCGCCTCCTCGGTAGAGGTGTATGGGATTGGCCATCTCTTGGCAGATGGGTAACATGACTTGTGGGTAAAGATGCGCAACCTCTGCAGAGTGTAAAACTGGTATACTAGCCATGCTCACGGTCATGAGCAGCTCGGACCCTCACATGATTAATTTATGGAACTTAAATTTAATTGGACATTTGCATCACATTTGGGATTATTTTACTATTACTTTTCTTTATTATTATTAAGGTGTGGTATTTACTTACACTTAGTAACTGCTAATAAAATTTTGATCAACTTATAAAAGCAATGCTCGGCCTCAGCCCTTACTTTGTTGATTAGCCTTACACTTCACATGAACTCCCACCTTTGGTGAGTTCATGCACATTATTCCCCACGACTTGTTGAGCTATGAACGTATGTGAGCTCACTCTTGCTATCTCACACCCCCCACAGGAGAAGAACAGGTGGTCGAAGAGGAGCCGCCTAACTCTGAGGCTTTCGACTTGATCTAGGTGGCGTCTCCTAGTTGATTTTCTGGCACCAAGGATGGATTTTAGATCCTGTTATATTTATCTTTTTATTTTTGTAAGTCTTCCGCTATGTAATAAGTACTCTGATTATTGTGACATTTATCTCTATACAGTCTGATATTATATATGTTGTCTTCTTTGGCGCATGTATGAGATGCACCCGGCTTTGTCCCTTAAAGCCCGGGTATGACAGAAGTGGTATCAGAGGAAATGTTGACTGTAGGACGAAACCTAGATAGAAATGGACAAACCCTTACCTACTTACCTTATTCTGATTCATTCTATACTTACCTTACTCTGATTCTCTCTATACTGATCTTGATCCTGTCTCACCTTCTACTGTTCTACTCTGATTACTCTTATCTTTTCTACTCCTAGACATGATGGATTTCACACCTTGGAATCCTACACTTATGATCTTTTTAAGAGATAGGAGGCCTAAGACAAAATTATAACTATTTTCTATATTTAAAAATGTTGGTTGATTGTTCTGATGATCAAATGCCTAATTTGCTTCTTTGATTGATTGAAATAGTATAGATGGGCATCTTAGCATGTACCACCATAAGGTAATGTATTAGCTTTAGTAGGTGACACACTTAGCTAATAAATTCCTCAAAGTAACATGCTTCGTAATTACATGCCTTGTCTACAATCCCTTCCTTCCGTACCCTGTGTTTCTAACCCAGATGGGCTACCCCTATAGTGTTAGAAGAGAGCACTATAGACGTGATCCTTGGTATGTTGTGGTTAAGAAAGGTAAAGGCAGTTTATACACTGTGCTAAAGGAACCATAGAACTCATCAATTCCAAAGGAGAAAGATTTGAAGTTGGAATTGCAGTAACTACCGCCACCAAACTAGTGGCATTCTTAGTCAATGTGAAGTTTGTTGGTGACAACATCCATGTGGTTAAGGATTTTTTGGATGTCTTTCTAGAGGAGTTACTAGAGATGCCACCAGATATGGAAGTTGATTTTGTCATTGATCTCTTACCTGGAACTGCCCCTACTTTCAAACGGCCATACAGGATGTCTGTAGAAGAGTTAAAAGACCTTAAGAAGCAGCTGACAGAGTTGCAAGAGGCTGGGTACGTTTGACCGAGTTCTTCACCTTGGGGAGCAACAATTCTGTTTGTACAAAAGAAGGATGGATCACAACGGATGTGTGTGGATTATAGGTCTCTTAATGATGTTACCGTGAAGAACAAGTACCCGTTACCCCGCATTGAGGATTTATTTGATCAGATGAGAGATGCTAGGGTATTCTCGAAGATTGATCTCCGATCGGGTTATCACCAAGTGAAGATTAGGCCATCAGATTTTCCCAAGATGGATTTCTCAACCCGATATGGATTATATGAGTTCACTGTTATGTCGTTTGGATTAACTAATGCACCAGCTTATTTTATGAATTTGATGAATAAGGTGTTCATGGAGTATTTGGATAGATTCGTCGTAGTATTTATCGACGATATTCTTATCAATTCTAAGAGTGAAAGTGATCATGAGGAACACCTGAGATTGGTGCTACAAAAGCTAAGGGATAATCAACTCTACGCCAAGTATAGCAAGTGCGAGTTTTGGATTAACAAGGTGCCATTCCTTGGACATATCATTTCTAATGGAGGGACATCATTGGATCCTGCTAAAGTCAAGGAGATAATGGAGTGGAGCGTACCCACTACAGTTACTGAGGTCCGGAGTTTCTTGGGACTTGCAGGATATTATTGGAGATTTATTGAAGGACTTTCTAAGATTGCTAAGCCTATGACCTCACTTCTGGACAAGGGAAGAGAGTTTAAGTTGGACGAGAAGTGCCAAGGCAGCTTTGATCAATTAAAGAAGAGATTGATGTTACCACCAGTGTTGGTTATGCCAGATCTACAGAAGGGATTTGATATTTACTGTGATGCATGTGGCCAAGGATTGGGATGTGTGCTCATGCAAGAAGGACATGTGATTGCCTATGCGTCTTGTCAGTTGCGGAAACATGAATTGAACTACCCCACTCATGACTTAGAACTGGCAGTCATTGTGCATGCGCTTAAGATTTGGAGACATTATATTATGGGAACCAAGTGTCAAGTATACACGGATCATAAGAGTTTGAAGTATATATTCACTAAGAAGGATCTCAATCTTAGGCAACGTCGTTGTTTGGAGCTTATTAAGGATTATGGTTTGAAGATTCACTATCACCCGGGCAAGGCAAATTTGGTTGCAGATGCCTTGAGACGAAAGGAGCATGTTCATTCAGCTGTTGTTGCCCAGCTACCCGATGAGATTGTTGAGGATTTCAGGAGACTTAACCTGGGGATAGTTGCTCACACTGAAGGAGGTACTATTGATGTGGAACCTATTTTGGAGCGAGGAATCCGCAAAGGACAAGTTGGTGATGCTAAGATACAAGAGATCAAGGATCTGATTACTAAAGGTCGAGGTCCGAAATTCATAGAAGATGAGCAAGGCACCATATGGTTCAAGGACAGGATATGTGTTCCTGGTATTGAAAGCCTTCGTGAGACTATTTTAAAGGAGGCCCATGACTCGGATTATTCTATTCATCCTAGGAGTACCAAGATGTATTAGGATTTGAAGTAGAAGTACTAGTGGTATGGATTTTATTACTGGATTGCCTCGCACCTCGAAAGGATATGATTCTATGTGGGTTATTGCGGATAGACTAACTAAAGTACCGGTCAAGACTACTTTTGAGGTATCTCAATTGGCAGAGTTATTTATGGCTTGGATTGTGTCTCTACATGGTGTACCGAAGAAGATCGTTTCAGATAGAGGATCACAGTTTACCTCCAGATTTTGGAAAAGTTTTCTTGAGAATATGGATACGAAGTTGAAATTTAGTTCGGTCTACCATCCTTAGACTGATGGACAGACTGAAAGGACTAATCAAGTATTGGAGGACATGTTGAGAGCTTGTGGCCTTCAGCATGGTAGTAGTTGGGACAAGAGTCTACCTTATGCTGAGTTCTCATATAATAATAGTTACCAGGCCAGGCTGAAAATGTCACCGTTCGAGACTCTGTATGACAGGAAATGCAGGACTCCTCTATTTTTGGACCAGACTAGAGGAAGGCAGTTCTTTGGACCTGAACTTATTCAAGAGGCAGAAGAACAAGTTCGTATAATTCGAGAGAATTTGAGTGTAGCTCAAACGAGGCAAAAGAGCTACGCAAATAATAGAAGAAGACCACTGGAATTTGAGGAAGGTGATCATGTGTACCTCAAGGTGTCACCACTTCGTGGAATGAGGAGATTCAAAATTATGGGGCAAATTGTCCCCTCGCTTTATTGGACCCTTTAGAGTTTTTTAGGCAAGTTGGAGAGATGGCCTATCAACTTGAGCTACCTGATAATCTATCCGATGTGCATAATGTATTCCATGTGTCTCAGCTGAAGAAGTGTCTCCGCGTCCCCGAGGAACAGCTACCAATGGAAGAGCTCAGTGTTCAGGGTGATTTGACTTACACGGAGTATCCAGTCAATATTCTGGATACATTGACTTGAGTTATAAGAAATAAGGTTATAAAGATGTGCAAAGTACAATGGAGCCATCACGGAGAAGATGAAGCTACCTGGGAAGAGAAAAAAAGCTTCGAATAGATTTTCCCCATCTTTTCCCTAGTCCTTCCTAAATCTCGAGGGCTAGATTCTTGTTAAGGGGGGTAGGATTTGTAATTCCCAAATAACTAGAGTTGTAGAATGTATAAGAATTGGAAAAAAATAAAATAAATTTTTTTATTAGACTACTTGTGTTGTTTTTCTCATTTTGCATATTTAAATCATGGGGTCACCTTGACTACCAACAATTATATTAAATAAAGAAAATAGTGCATCAAGTTGGAGTTATTTATTTGTGCATTTAATGATAATAATAATAATGATAAAAATGTATTGATGTTGAAATTGGAGCTAAACCTAATTTAGAAACTAGAATTTGAAAATGAAAATAAAATAGAAAATAGAGAAGAGAGAAATGAAAACCCTAGATAAAAGTAAAGAAAAATATATGCATAAATGTGTCTTCTCATACTAACAGTTTCAATTTGAATATTTAACCTAAAATCCAAAAGTTCACCACCAAGCTTGGATTTAAACTTGGGATACAAAAATAAAGAGAAAAGCAAAAAGAAAAGAAAAGAACACCAGTTCACACGACCCATCTCCACTTCTCTCTCCTCGGCCCACCTCTGTTTCATCCGGCCGGCCCACTCTCGCCCGCGCCCTCTCCATCATCTCACTGGCATGTGGGCCCCGTTGCCACTCCTTAGCCGCAGCGCGCTCTCATGTTCTTGAGACCGACCGATGGGGCCCATCTGTCATGACTTCGTGCTGCCCGTCAACAGAGGACGCAAGATCCGCGACGAGCTTCTTCCACCTTTTCCGTCGGTGCCGTTTCTGACTAGTCCACCTCATCCTGGGCATAAAACCCAGCCGCGACTCCTCTTCTATTTCACTTTGCGGCACCGGAGAATCACCCAAACGCCGCTGTGACATCCAGGCAAATCTGTGAGAGGGAAAGTGTTGAGCCGCCGTATGTGGAGGAGAGCAGTCGGGCGGCCGCCGCGACGAACCGGTGAAATCGGCCCCGTGCTTCATCGGGCGACGGTGGCAGGCGTTGGGAGCAGAGCCAATCGAAGGAGGAGCCGCTGACCGGCGGGGAATTACTCGTTGTAGTCGTGCGAATCCGCAATGCCGCCATCGACCGTGGCCAGGATGCCCTTCGCAGCGAGCGTCGGTGAGACCCATACCCTCGTACTCACTAGGAGCCATGTATCATGTAGCACTTTTTCGCTTGGGAGTTCCGAGCACGCCAACATAGTTTTAGACTGCGCCGGTCATGGCGCCGCCGTGGTTGGGCGTCGTAGAAGGCAGGACGTTCCTGGACCGCTGATGTGTGGTTGGGTGGTCTCGATTAGCTTAAGTTAACGCTTCAGATGAATGAATCTAGGGCGTTGGTTCGTAGACGGTCGGTTAGATTTGGTCATGACGTGAATCACTGCTGATCGTCGATCTCTGTTCGAACGGTCGTGATTAGTTTGGGACCTGCCGATCCCGGAATTTGATCCAGACCGTTAGATTTCTATCGCACGAACATGGTTGGATCTGGCTTAATTAAATCTAGGCCGTATATTCTAGATCCCATGGCTGTCAAGCGTACCGGTTTGGTCCCTTAGGGCTGACCGTAGATCTGATATCCTACGGCCGAAAACCCTAGATACCCCTTCGCCGAAGCCGTTTTACAAAAGAAACCCTCGGGTTCGGTTGATTAAACCCGCAGTCCACACAGTAGCGCTATGTGTCTTAGGATTTCTTATGTGTTAGCCCCTGCGCTTTCCTGTAATTGATGCCCAGTCCCGAAGATTAGAAAATTAATTTTTAATGCATAAATAAATGTTAGAATTTGTTTAATTCATATAAAATTCATATGAACTCCAAATTAATCCATTCCACTTCCTATAATTTTGTAATATTATTCTCTAGCAAATAGTGCCACTGTTTCGGCATGAAAGACACACTAAAATTTATCTATTACTTAATCTTGTATTAAGCACATAAAACCTTGGAAAATTCATAACTTAAAATCTATAACTTCAAATTTAATGATTATAATTCTTATGATCTTATTTTAATGTCTAGATTATTATTGTGTATTTTATTTACATGTTTGGTGTGATGTTAATTTTTGCTATAATATGTATGTATTGTGTTGATGCGAGTAGACGAGCAAGTCACAGAGGATCCTGGGGTTTAGCTGGTAGAAGTTGCTGAGCAGGAGCTCATTGAAGGAAAGTTGTGCCCTTGATCACTTACTTTTTCCCAGCCATGTTCTTATTAATTATAATGATCTGCATAGGTTAATTTTGATGGGATCCAATAGGTTACCCCAGTTTTGGTTATCTTTATACCTTGTCGCCACTGAATATTTTTTGGGTAGTACTTGTTATTGCTTTATGTGGATTTGGATATGAAGATACTTTATTCATAATTACTCTTTTATTCTCTTTTATTATTACTGTTCATGTTAAGATCATTATGTTAATAGGAACATGGAGCGACCACCCGGGAAAACAGTGCTACCACAAGGGTATAATGGGACGCCCTTGGCTGATTAACTAGGAAAGCTAGTGGATGACTTCCTTACCTGAAAGGGGCAAGGGTAGTAGGGGAGTGGTCAATGTAGGGAGGTCCTTGGGTTGATTTTGCTGCGATGGCGGTCAGGCGAGGGATTCCTGCACTGGTGCTTCCTGTAAACTATAGCGGGATTTCTGAAGCTAGTGGAACTTTGTAAAGGCCTTGTAGTGTTACCCTGCCTCGCCTCCTCGGTAGAGGTGTATGGGATTGGCCATCTCTTGGCAGATGGGTAACATGACTTGTGGGTAAAGATGCGCAACCTCTGCAGAGTGTAAAACTGGTATACTAGCCGTGCTCACGGTCATGAGCAGCTCGGACCCTCACATGATTAATTTATGGAACTTAAATTTAATTGGACATTTGCATCGCATTTGGGATTATTTTACTATTACTTTTCTTTATTATTATTAAGGTGTGGTATTTACTTACACTTAGTAACTGCTAATAAAATTTTGACCAACTTATAAAAGCAATGCTCAGCCTCAGCCCTTACTTTGTTGATCAGCCTTACACTTCACATGAACTCCCACCTTTGGTGAGTTCATGCACATTATTTGCCACGACTTGTTGAGCTATGAACGTATGTGAGCTCACTCTTGCTGTCTCACACCCCCCACAGGAGAAGAATAGGTGGTCGAAGAGGAGCCACCTAACTCTGAGGCTTTCGACTTGATCTAGGTGGTGTCTCCCAGTTGATTTTCTGGCACCAAGGATGGATTTTAGATCCTGTTATATTTATCTTTTTATTTTTGTAAGTCTTCCGCTGTGTAATAAGTACTCTGATTATTGTGACATTTATCTCTATACACTCTGTTATTATATATGTTGTCTTCTTTGGCACATGTATGAGATGCACCCGGCTTTGTCCCTTAAAGCCCGGGTGTGACATGTGTTCTTCTGGCTAACATCGTCTCTATTGGTGGACAAGGGTAAAGATTGAAATCGCATGCTATGTGGCGAGATGTGACACTTGTAAATGTGTCAAGGCCATACATATGAAGACTGCAGGTCCATTACAATCTTTACCAATACCAACATGGAAATGGGAAGATATTAGTATGGACTTCATTGTGGGATTACCTAGAACAGCAAAAGGCTTTGACTCCATTTGGGTTATCATTGATCGACTTACAAAGATCGCCCACTTCCTTCCAGTCAAAGTAAAATATCCCATCATCACCTATGCAGAACTGTACATTACTCGCATTCTCAGTTTGCACGGGGTTCCGAAGACTATAGTGTCGGATCGTGGACCTCAATTCGTATCCAAATTCTGGGAAGAACTTCATAAATCCCTGGGTACCAAATTGCTCCATAGTTCGGCCTATCATCCTCAAACAAGTGGGCAGACTGAGAGGGTCAATCAGATACTTGAAGATATGTTGTGGGCATGTGTTCTGGAGTTTTCGTAGAAATGGGATGAATGTTTACCTTTAGCAGAGTTCTCATATAATAATAGCTATCAAGAAAGCGTCAAGATGGCACCCTTTGAAGCTTTAAATGGACGACGATGTCATACTCCGCTAAATTGGTCTGAACCAGGTGAAAGAAGCTTCTTCAGACCTGATATGGTAAAAGAGACCGAAGAAAAAGTTCAGCGAATAATTCATAATTTGAAGAAAGCTCAAGCTCGCTAGAAGAGTTACACAGACACACACCGGATACCCTTATACTTATCGGTTGGAGATTATGTCTACCTGAAAGTTTCACCAATGAAGGGTGTATCACGTTTCGGGGTTAAAGGGAAGCTTGCACCACGATATATTGGTCCTTTTCTCATTCTTGAAAGATATGGGCCAGTGGCGTATCGACTTCAACTACCCGAAACCTTGTCTGTTGTACATAATGTGTTCCACGTGTCTCAACTAAAGAAGTGTCTTCGGGTTCCAGATCGAACCATTGAAGTAACAGATGTTGTCCTAGAGCCAGTCTTGACATATTTAGAGCATCCTATTCGAGTCTTGGATCAAAAGGACAGAATTACCCGAAGAAAAACTCTCAAGTTTTACAAGATACAGTGGAACCAACATTCAGAAGATGAGGCTACATGGGAAACTCAGGACTTTTTAGAAAAGAATTTCCCAGGCTTTTTAGCCTCATGTAATTTGTAAAGTGTATATAATCGTTGTAATAAAGGAGTGAGCCCCAAACCAACCCTGCCATGTACCAAGAATAAGGAAATAAAGACATGTCGTGTTTCCTTTTCCATTACTTGCCCAAGGACTTTTAATCTCGGGACGAGATTCTTTTATGGGGGGAAGGATGTAACACCCCTGGTGTTACTGTTACTAAAACTTGAGCATAACATCATAAGCATCAACATTTCATATGTTTGATACACCTAGAATGCATTCACTAGGCAAAATTTTCAAACAAGTTATATTGTTATGGTATTTTGTAAATAAAACCCTAGTGTAGGGTACTTAACCCTAAATATGGTTCTGAGGGGTAAAACAACACCCAAATGGAGAAAACCCTAAGCTTAAGAAAAATAGTCATAAAATGTTACTAAGAAGGGACTTACATTACATTCACACCCTTGAAATACCAAAAACCCTAATAAAAACCCTGGAAAACCCTAAACCTAAACCCTAGGGGGGTATGTGCAAAAATCAGTGCACTTTTGGTCTAAAGTACAAAAACCATGACAAAAAGGTACCCTAAGTCAAATGATTCACAAATATGTGAATTTGCAAGCTAAACCCTGAATTTTGGACCTATTTGCAAAAAGGACCCCATTTGTGTTCTTGAGCTAAGTCTGAAATTCAGTGGTATGGGCTCAACTTTGGAGCTTTGTAACTTTCAAATTCTAAGGTTTTTGCCCTAGGTCACCACATCAATATTATAGACCTATCAAAGGAGAATAACTTTGCTTAAGGGAGTAAGCATTGTTGTTATGAAGAATTTAAAGATAAGTGAGCCTAAAGTTGGGATGTCAGGCTGTTTGAATTCTGAACTTCAGACTGACAGTGTAACAAAGCCATCTTTGGACTAGGACTCAACCTTGATCTAGTAAGAATTTGGCTATAGTTGCTATGGCAAGGTTGTAGCTAGAACATTGGTCTACAACTTTGTTGCAGAGCCTTAGATAGGTTGCCAAATAAAAATAGGAGAAAATCAAGCTTCAAATTGATCTGTCAGGCCAACTAAATGAGGAATCCCATGGTACAGTGTGTTGATCAGACTGCCAGCTTAACCCTCACCGCCGACGAGCCGCGCGTAGGTTCGTGCCCTCACCGGCGTGATTCGCGATTGAATCGACTGGATAACACTTGAAGTCGTGTAAAGATCATCACCGTGGATAACTTCCGGCCATTAAATTATTCCGGCCACCGTACAGAGCTCGCCGCGGTGGATTCTGATAGGCACGCCGGTGACCGCCGCCTTCCGGCCTTGTGCCGCGTGTCCTGGCACTTCCACCGCATCGCCGTGACCTGCTCTCGCTCCCCGTTGATCACCAGAGTGACTGCCACGGTGTAGGACACGAATTCACTGCGCTAGTGAACTCCCCCTCCTCTGACTGCCGCGTGTCTTTGTTGCAATTCCCGGCCACCGCTTTCGATCAATATAAATTGAGCCCTCCGTAAGCTCCGCAAGGTCATCACACACCCAGCCACCCAGTATCACCCTCAATCGTTCACTGAGGAACTCCAATTTCTAACTTCCCCCAAATCGGTTCGAATACACCGCAAGAACACCTTACCACAGCCAGCTTGTTCTAGGTTAGTTCAAGCTCCTCAATCATTTGTCCTAGCATCATTAAGTTCTCCTCAAGCTCCTCGATCCCTTTAATTGAACTATACCACCATAGATCGTCGGGAACGTGTTGTTCCTTTGATTCTCCGCACTGTCACCATGGACAGAGCAGGGTAGACCACCATTCATAAAATTAGGTTGGGGGAAATGTGCGGGTGAGGTTCAATTCGGTGTCTGAAACTCAAGAGCGCCAGTCCTTGCCCCATTCGGCCTGTCTACGAGCTCGCCAGAGCTCTGCCGCGCTCGTCGTCGTCGGGGACCTCAACGTGGAAGGGAATAGAACTTGGGGGTCTCTTTAGAAACCGTCAGTGACTCAGGGCAACATTAAATGAACTCACCTGAGTTAGCCAGAACGCCGAGGGCTTTTTCGCAAAGCTTCCAGCATGGGCGCGGGCGCGCGCGCTTTCCTGTGCAGGTTGGGCCGCCTGGGCCAGATTCGGCCCAACACTGTTTCATCTTTTCTCTTTTCTTTTTCTGTCCAACTTTAGAAATTTGTAGAAAATTGCAGAGAAATGGCAAAAATGTCAAACCAATTTTCCTAGATTCCTAATTTTCCATAGTATTTAATAAAAATAGTTCCATGATTTTTAGATCAAATAGGGAATTTTGGAGCATTTAAAATAGCTTAAAAAATTGGTTCTGGATTTTTTAGAAAATAGATAATAATTCCAAAATTGCCCAAACTTTTTATTTGAACTCTAAATATTATTTAGAAGCCTTGGGTAGAATTTGACCTTGTTTGATGCTTAGAACCCAAAACCCTACCCCCCTGCCCTTTGAATTCATTTACTAACTCCAGAAACCCTAGTTTCTCGGAGAACCGTGAAGAAAAATTGTATTCAAGACTTTAGATAACCAATTTCTATTGTTTTTGCATCTTCATAAGCATCACATGGGCATTCATTATTATGTATGGTTATATTTAGAAAACGAAGAAGAAGTTGAAGTAGAAGAAGAGAAGACTTCGCCACCACCACCTACGGGACATCAGGCAGGCAGCTGTTTTTATTTTGACATCTGCGGGTCCGAGCCTAATTCACCTGTAAACCAAGGCAAGCCCCGGTGCATGCAAACCCTTCCTTGTGTTTTTAAATAATTTTTGCACACTTTAAGTCTAGTGAAATGTGCATTAGGTTTATAGGAGTTGCTTGGAAACCCTTTGATGCATTGCCTTCCTTGATATCCATACCTTTATAGATACTTCTGGTGAAGTATCAAAATATGATTTACAAAAATGCTTAGCCCTGCTCAGATCTTGTGGATAGAGGTTGTCTTTTGCATTAAGGCCTAGCTCAGGGGTTATCCTGAGGAAAGATGGCTTCTACCTGCAAGAATATTTTCATTGAGAGCGTGGTGGGATCTTACTGCAAAGCTCCCTATAATGCTCTCTTCATCCTAAGGAACACAGAACAATCCTAAGGATGGAAGTATTTAACTCGCGACTTGGGCTAGGAACAGGTGATGCTCCGCCTGGGTCAATTAAGGATTGGATGCGTATGTAGGCCTGCTAGATCAAGGACTATCTTAACTGGCCACATGCCCTAGAAATGGGACAGGGTAAGCTTTGCCTCGGGCAGACTAATACCAGAATAAGATAACACGCAATGGGCATGGAGAGATGGCGAGAGTAGCGTGTACCCTCCATGGCAAGAGGCTGAACGGTGGTGTATCTGTGCTCTTGGTTGGCGTGAACCTGATCTGGTCTTAAGAACCCCGGTGGTGAGTTGACATATGCAAGGGTTACGTGCTACATATGTTGTGTGGTTAGAGATCCTCAGCTGAGTAAATCGATTCGGATCGCCGTTATATCCCAGGAGAGTGGAGACTTGATCACTGACCTGCAACCTAAGTCAGGATGTGAACCTCATGAATAAAAATGATGTTGTATTGATGAGATGGTTAAAGTAGACCATATGCAAACAGAGTCTATTAATATTTAATCTAGCGTTAAAATATTGAAAGTAAGGCTCACTTTGGTAAGCTATTTCTGCAAAAGTATCTAAGTTGATTTTTGCTAAAGCCTCTCCTTGATTCCCATATCCAGCATACCCTTGAGAGTCTTTTCTTTAGTCGGGTAAAACTTGCTAAGTAATTCCATACTCAGGGTTTTATTCCCCGTTGTTTTTAGATGAGGAAGCAACCAACTTTTGTTACTTCTGTTCTAAGGTGGTACCAACTTTTGTTGCTTTTGTTCCTACTTGAATCCATGAAATCAACGACGCTTCCAGGTCCGCGCATAACATTAATTACGTGACGAGCGACTTACTAGACTTCACTATTCTACCATATCAAATTTTATTCTGGCACTAATTCATTACTACGATTTACACGCATGTCAATGCCCCACATTAACAGCGCAAGTATACTAAACTAACGAGAAATATTAAAATGAAAAGCGAGAGCGATGACAGCTCACCAATAATTTAATCCGTCTTGAAGGCCACGAGCAAAGCTACGAGTTCCAATTCCGCCATTACGTCGAGCACGTGGTGAGCACCACGCGGACTTCACTGCCTTCTCCATTCACATCAAGAATTTTCCGGCTACGTACTGATTTGTTTCCTTCTACGCCTAATCTTCTCGGATTTTTGGCGTGAACACATGCCGTGGATGGCGTGGTTGTCGCATGGTTGAGCGTAGCGGATGACAGTGAACGTTGAAAGTTGGAGGTGGTAAGGACGCGCAAAACGCGACAAACGACACTGGAGCGTGTCGCGCAAGATATGATGTTGACTAAAATACGACACGGGCGAGCTCCGGAGGTGTGCATCAGATGGCGTCGAAGGAGTAAACAACGTGACGACGCGGCTAGCCAGAGCTGCCAAGTAGACGACATGTCGGATCCACGAGAGTTCCAGCACCATGATAAGGTCAACCTGGCTGGGATCTAAGCAGCAGGCGACGTACGGACAGACGACGAACTTTGTAGCAGGGAAAGGTGTCGAGCTGGGCAACGGCAGGTGACCTTGGCGAGCGCGGATCGGTGCGACGGGGACAAAGGCTGGGCGCAACTTCCATGGGCGAGCAGGAAATAGGACACGCGGCGTGGCTCGACGAGACGCTGGTTCCAGGGAGCTTATAGGTGTTGCCGAGCTGGGGCTACTTCTGCTCCCAAGCATCCATGGCCAGAGGAGGGAGAGAGCAGGGAGAAACGCGCTGAGCAGGGAAGCATAGCCGAAGGAGCTCGACAGCAGAGAGCTGAACAGGGGAAGCAAGGTGCGCACAGGAAGCAAGGCGCGCACAGGAAGCTGGGCGGCCGAGCTAGAGACTGGGCGTGACGGAGGGAGGAGCAGAGGTCGGGGGCGAGCTCGGAGGGAGCCATGGCAATGGAGAGAAGCGTCGGGAGCGAGCTGAGGGAGAGAGAGAAGGATCTGTGCGCTGGAGGGAGAGCGCGGCAGGGAGAAAGAAGATCCGGGCGCGACAGGGAGGAGCGCCAGGGAGGGAGAAGCGGCAGGGAGCGATGCCCCGCCTGGCCGAGCTGGAGGGAGGACCGGGCACCATGGCTTGAGGTGCAAAGAGAAAAGCAGGGGCGCGGTTCAGGTGTGTGTGTGCGGCTAGAGGCGAGGTCGAAGTCGAGGACGCACAGCTCGACGAGGCATAGGGAGGGTTGATGGCGAGCTACAAAGCAGCGAGCAGGGAGGGCGCGGAGGGGCGAGCTCGAACCTCCCTAATGGCCAACGCTAGAGGAAGATGGGGAGGAGATGGAGAAGATGAAGTGCGTGCACGGGATCAGGTTGGGCGGCGGGATTTTTCTCCTAGAGCCAAAACGGCGCGGCCAGGAGGATAAGAACGCGTGTGTGGTGTCTAAAAAAAATCAGGGCTGAGTGCGGCGTGAGGATATTTTCCCTTTTTTATTTCTTCTCTCTTTTTTTACCGAAAATCGCTGATATTTTTTAATCAAGATTTTTAGCGACACATAATGGGTCAACTATACGGGCACACACCTTATTCTCCGAATCACGAAACAGAAAATCCGAGGATTAACGATTTTGGTTAAATTTTGTTTAGATAGCTTTTGAGACTATTCTGGGCAACACGTAAACGGACCGGATATCGGATATATTATTTGAGACAACACTGTTTTAGTCGAATTCGGATAAAAATTCATCCGCCATCTAAACACAGTTGATTTTAGTATCTTACAGAGTGTGCTGAAGTATAAATTGAATCATAACCTCGCGCACGATTTCTCTCGGATGATGCGCGATTCAGATTATTTTGCCATAAACATTTTAGTCGTCGAGTTCAAATTAATTTGCCCGGAATAAAAATCGTAAGAGTAGGTCGAGCTTCCGAATTCGTATTCGCGCGAGCGATGAATTTTAAATAGGTGCATAACTCGCAAACTTTCAGAACAATTATGTTCCAAAATTCGCGAAAACTTTAGGAGGAGGCTAAATAGACAAAAACAGATGCGATATTAAAATTACGATAAATGAAGATGATTAGACCTTAATGTCCAATTTATTTACTGATATCACATGCTTAAATCCATACTCGTTGTCGAGCGGAATATAAACACCAGGGGTGTTACAGCCCTCCCCCCTTAAAAGGATCTCGTCCCGAGATTCGGAACGAAAGACTTCTAAGAGTAGAGAAGCATGTAACCCATGTCCATACTAGCGATAACCATAAGACAATTCCAAGCAAAGGTGAGTGTCTCAGGATGAGGTTTCTCTAGTGGACATAACATATATCGCCTTAAGCTAATTTAGAGATGTCCATCATTAGAGACGATGTCTGCCAAAAGAACACATAAGGTTCCATGTGTGCAGTTTGCTTTTTCTGATGACACTGTACTATCTGATGCTGTTGAGCGAGCGACAAATACACGCTCTTACCCAAGCAGAATCAGATGCACCGTCTTGGGTAAAATACACAGAAAGAGGTTTACCAACAAGTGGTCATTGGAATTTCATAGTACATAAGACGAGTGTGGATGTCGAACAACATCACAGTCAACTCGTGTTAGCCAAAAAACCCAAGTTCAAGAAAATGATAGAGACTCGAAAATTCACCAGCGAAAGGATCTGTAAATGCGAACTTTACAACCAGTCCATTTTATCCATCATTAATCATGGCTCGACTTGATCACACACACGTTGGAAAAACATACGTGAGGCGATCAAGGCATGACTAGAGCTGTGGTTAAGCAGTTAACAGTTAGCTGAGGATGGCAAAGTACCTCAGCCAACAACGTAAAGTTAAGATGCATATGCTCATAATCTTCACTTGATCTTCAAGGTTTTCTTCAGGATAGGCTGAACTAAAGTGAGTTTAGACAACTCGATAAAATGATCTCTAAACTCAATCTTTGTTCATTGGGCAGTTACAAGTTAGTACAACCAACTTGTTGAATTACTTTTGACATTGAGCAAGTCCTCTCAGTACCATCGGTAAGCCAAGGGTTGAGAGTTCACATTTCTAGCAAAAGGTCATGCATTTGGGTAGAAATCCATTTGGTCATGTGGTTCATCTGTTTCTTCATGCGAGATGAACTGATTTGGTTCAAGAATACATGGATTAAATAAGAGAGCGAATGAACAAACTCCTGCATCTTAGCAGCAGGGGAAATCCAATCTCCATTTTGAGAGCTAATCAGTTGTCTCTCAACAATAAAAAGTTCCAAGGCTTCACCTTTACACAAAGGACGTAAAGGGAACTTGTATACATAGTCACTACCAAGATCAAAAGAAAAAAGACCACACATGAAAGTGGTATGCCCCTTTTGATTCGACAGAGATGATAGATGTTGCTTGATCACTTGACAAACAACATAGAAATTGTTTCAAGCGATGGTCCACGGAAGAAAACACATCAGTGTAATTCCATAACAGATCATGACTAGAGACCTTGATACCAGCATGCGCCAAGCAGCATAACCTTGTGTGTACATTCACAAGGGGCTCTCAGTTTCGCGGTGGTACCATAAGTCATTAATCGAGACACCATTATCGAACTAGAACCAATAATGAATCTCACATGGTAAGAACAATTTATGCAGAGACAACATATCGATATAGTCTCATAATGGATTATGACTACTAACGGTGATACCAGCGCGTGCCAAGTAGCGCAACCATGTGTGTGCACCCACGGGAGGCCCTTAGTTTCATCGTGGTGCCATCGGTTTTAGTCATAACACCATTACCAGACGTAACCAACAAGAAATCTCACGCGTCACAAATAAACTGAGCAAGGGTGACAATATATAAAAGATACTCTACCTATAAGAATGGTTACAAGTAGAGAGTCAAATAGATCATGGTCCAATGAAATGAACAAGGCATGGCCATAACCTAAATTGGATGGTGAGGCAGTATGATGGGAAATTGATACTTCAGCCCCAAGCATATTTTTATGCCCATCATAGAGATTATAAGGTCAAAGATTAGTATCTGATTAGATACAGAAGGAAAACAATCATACAATTAAGTTGGTATGCCTTCGATAAACATGAGGAAACCAAAGGCATCAAACTTCAAGAAAAATGAGTGGACATGTCTTCCTAGGTTAGGTTGATAAAGCAACATGGCGATCCTTAAGAACAGGCAAACTAGATAAGGGACATCAGCTTGTGCCAATCGAACAAGGGCATGGTCTAAGATGGAAATATGACAACTAAAACGTCACAGAGTAAATAGCGAGAACACGGACTCGAGATCCTAGCTGTAAGCTCATTCACATCTTGCGTTGGATAAAGAAATTATCCAAACATCCATTTGCATGAGTTTAGTCATGGAGGGATAACGGAAAATTCAAATTTGGGTCTTGGTTCACTAAATAAGAACATGGCCTAGTTTAAGGTTTAGGCAAATAAATCACCAACCTTCTATCGACACATCAAGTACAAGAGCAAACACATATAACACCTAAACAGATTACCCTAAGGAACGGAGGACAACTATTTCATTGAAGTCCATAATACACCATTACACCACATTATATACAATCACTAGTTACTGGAATAAAGATGAGAGAAGCATTTTGGATGTATAGGTGACAAACATGATGCAACAATCAGGATGCATGCTCGTCTTATTCGTCCTTACTAATTTTGCCAACATAATATGGCAATAGCGTTCTATATCGGTGGCATACTTACGACTCACGGTATTTTGCTAGTCGTCAGCTACACATACGTTTTCGAGGTTAGTGTGCCTGTAGAAAATTCCATTGCAGCCTAATTTCCCATGATGCAAGATCCACACATGATAGTTTATCACAGTTTATACTCCATATATTGCTATATGGAGGCCAGCTCATCATTAAGCGCCGAGCCACGCATAGGCGTCGTTGCCACACTTTAACCATAGGGCAATTCATTATGGTAACTCACCTTCTTACCTGAGCGTAGGTGCGTCGTTACAAGTACATTACACTTCTCAGTATACCCATGTCTGTATACCCATACACATCCATGGGGTACTGAATTCCCAGAAAAGTAAATACTCCACATCGTAGCTTTCATATATACATATGTAGAACATGTATATAATCAAGCGCTTTTTTACACTCTTCCCTAGACCGACGTTTGTTCGGTCATGCTCTCACATCTCACCTTACCTAAGCGTCGATCCATTCAAGACTGAATGGCCTTAAAAATAACAATACACATGTATGCAATACCCCCGGTTGTGGGTTAGTGGTTTTGAACTAAGCCATCTGATAGTCCTTAACTTAGAGTTTAACAGAGAATGTCGCTAGCATTATAGTTTTTCAAATATGTTTTTCAAAACCAAACAATGTGTTTAGTTGAAAATAAGTTTTTCAAAACCAAAACTTTATTTTGAAAATACGTATGGACTGTATTATACTCAATCTTGCTCCGATACCAGCTGTGGTAGAACCTCCCAAGTTATTGGGCCCACATGCACCTGTCCTTGCCTCACAGACCTCAGACGGCTATGCATGTGCACCAGATAACCTAACAGGATCTATCTGAGTGTCCCATGGAACCCGGATAAACCACTTACAACTAGGACCGCAGGATTAAGTAAACACAAATCACACACCAACAATTTGCAGCGGAAATCTTATTACCAAATTTTACAAGTTACAACAAATTTACATTATATTTATCGGAGTGGTTACAAAAGTGGTTCAAAGAATAAACTTTGAAATGTTTTAAATTATTTATGAGTTTGAAATATATGCTAGCTTAGTGACAATCCTCAATAAGGAGTATAGAAGAAGTACTTAGGTAGTGTTTGGTTGAGGAGCCAAGTAGAATGGAGCTGTTCCATTCCTGATTCTAGGAACAGAGCCACTCTGTTCTGTGTTTGGTAAGCTGGAACAGAGCGGCTCTGTTTTTTGTTTGGTTGCAGAGTGAACTGGAATAGAGCGGCTCCATCCTTTGTTTGGTTGAAGAGGGAGGCGTGCGAGCTACTGCGCACGGATGCGAGGGCGAGCTGTGCGAGCGGGCTAGGAACGAAGCGGCTCCGTCCCATTGATTTTTTGGAGTGGGGTGGTTCTAGATCTGAGGAGAATATTCCCTAATTGGAGCCACTCCGTTCTAGTTACTTTGTAACCAAACAACAACAAAACTGGGACAGAACGGCTCCGTTCTACTTGGCTCTTCAACCAAACACTGCCTTACACTTATAAGAAGGTCGTGCCCACTGGTGCTTAACACCGATCACAATCAAGTGACTCATAACCTGCAGCAACAATGGGAATAAAACCCTAAGTACGCAAGTACTCAGCAAGACTTACCCGACTAAAGAAAAGACTCTTAAGGGTATGCTGGTTTTAAAAGGATTCAAAGTAAGGCTTATCAAGAATCAAGGACTCTGTTTGCAGAAAAGCTTACTATGAGTGGATCCTTAAAAATCCATTTTTTATTTGTCAGGTTAAGTAAAGTTACCTGCATCTACAGTTCTTTCTATCCTAGTTCAAGCACTTGGCCTATACTAGCCGTCTTTTTGTCATCCCTTCAGTTCACTGGATTGCTACGTGTAGGGCAGTGACCAAGTCTTCATGTCCAAGAAGTAATGGCGATCCAAATCGATTAATACCTAGCTAGGGATCTCCAATCACACAACATATGTAGCACTTAACCCTTGCATATGTCAACTCGCCACCGGGTTTCTTAAGACCAGATCGGGTTCACGCCAACCAAGAGCACAGATACACCACCGTCCAGCCTCTTGCCACGGAGGGTACACACTACTCTCGCCATCTCTCCACTCCCATTATGTGTTGGCCTTTCTGGTATTAGTCTGCCCAAGGCAAAGCTTACCCATGATGAGGCATGTGACCAGTTGAAAGGTCCTCAATCATCAAGCCTACATCGACACGGTCCTTAATCGACTCAGACGGAGACACTACACCGAGACTCCCTTCTCGTGCAAGTCAACTGCCAGGTCTCAGCTTTATTATTTTCAACCCAAAGTTTGGTACCTAGCAGAGGTACATCTTATCCGATGTTGAACCGATCAAGGCCTTTGACGGATTCACCATCATAAGTATTTTCCTTTTGAAAACATTCCCACCCACGAAAGCATCACTTTTGTTTTAAAACAAAACATTTTTGTTTGCTAAAGCAAGGCTAAGCATCATAAAATTCTTTTCAAAAAGGGTATCAAGGAAGGGTAATCAATTTTCAAGGAAGGAAATGCATCAATTGTTTAGCACACAACTCCTATCACCTAATGCATCAAACAAGGTGATAAAGATTTTAAAACAGCAAGGAGGTGGCAAATGCACCGAGACTTGCCTGAATAACACTAGGTTAGTGTTGTTAGGTGACGACCACTTGACAATCAGCCTTTTATGTTGGCACTTGTTCAGTCTGCCCATCTTCAGATTTGTCCATCAGCTTCACTATGCGGAGTAGTCCACTCGTTACGTCATCTTGGGGTCGACTCGGCTCTTGTCCTCCACATCTTGTGATTAATAAACGTACCTAAATGATTTGCATAATGCATATGAATGCATCAAAACAGGAATAGCACAAATCTAAATAGTGCTACACGATAGCGAATTAAACACCTAGTAACGAGGCGTTGTACCGTTTCATACAGAAACACTAGTTATTGACGTATGACTAAGTGCAATAGTCG
Source organism: Zea luxurians (assembly GCA_029449295.1). Lineage (NCBI taxonomy): Eukaryota > Viridiplantae > Streptophyta > Magnoliopsida > Poales > Poaceae > Zea > Zea luxurians. The sequence continues at coordinate 112,839,652 of JAOPSE010000009.1, read as the reverse complement.
TGTCGTTTTAGCTTAATCAAATCTAATTCAAACATCAAGCAGCAATGAATATGAATACACGCTATGTTATCCTTAGCTTAAGCATAACATCGAGGGTCTAACAATATTCAGACTCTTATTATTGGACACCCAGAGTTATAGTATGTGCAGGAACAATTTAACTAATCTTTTAAATCATGTTTCTAGATTAATTTGAATTACATACTAATTAAATAAATGCTAAATTTATCCTTCACATTATTAATAATACCACATCGCTCACAAAGAACTATTTTAATTTTATTTCGTACCACACATATTTATTTAATCTATCAAACAATGCGACCAATAGGAATAACAAATTGACTCGCCATACTAAAATCCTACTTGAATCCACGAAATCAACGACGCTTCTAGGTCCGCGCATAACACTAATTACGTGACGAGCGACTTACTAGACTTCACTATTCTACCCGATCAAATTTTATTCTGGCACTAATTCACTACTACGATTTACACGCATGTCAATGCCCCACATTAATAGCGCAAGTATACTAAACTGACGAGAAATATTAAAATGAAAAGCGAGAGCGATGACAGCTCACCAATAATTTAATTTGTCTTGAAGGCCACGAGCACAGCTACGTTCCAATTCCGCCATTACGTCGAGCACGTGGTGAGCACCACATGGACTTCACTGCCTTCTCCATTCACATCAAGAATTTTCTGGCTACGTACTGATTTGTTTCCTTCTACGCCTAATCTTCTCGGATTTTTTGCGCGAACACATGCCGTGGATGGCGTGGTTGTTGCATGGTTGAGCGTAGCGGACGACAGTGAATGTTGAAAGTTGGAGGTGGTAAGGACGAGCAAAACGCGACCAACGACACTGGAGTGCGTCGCGCAGGATATGATGCTGACTAAAATACGACACCGGTGAGCTCCAGAGGTGTGCATCAGACGGCGTCGAAGGAGTAAACAGCGTGACGACGCGGCTAGTCGGAGCTGCCAAGTAGACATGCCGGATCCACGAGAGTTCTAGCACCATGACAAGGTCAACCTAGCTAGGATCTAAGCAACAGGCGACATACGGACAGATGGAAAACTTTGTAGCAGGGAAAGGTGCCGAGCTGGGCGACGGCAGGTGACCTTGGCGAGTGAGGATCGGCGCGACAGGGACAAAGGCTGGGCGCAGCTTCCATGGGCGAGCAGGAAATAGGACGCGCGACGGGGCTCGACGAGACACTGGTTCCAGGGAGCTTATAGGTGTTGCTGAGCTGGGGCTACTACTGCTCCCAAGCATCCATGGCCAGAGGAGGGAGAGAGCAGGGAGAAACGCGCTGAGCAGGGAAGCACAACTGGAGGAGCTCGACAGCAGAGAGCTGAACAGGGGAAGCTCCGGCCAGACGCACTGGAAGCAAGGCGTGCACAGGAAGCTGGGCGGCCAAGCTGGAGACTGGGCGCGACGGAGGGAGGAGCATAGGTCGGGGGCAAGCTCGGAGGGAGACATGGCGAGGGAGAGAAGCGCCGGGAGCGAGCTGACGGAGAGAGAGAAGGGTGTGTGCACTGGAGAGAGAGCGTGGCAGGGAGAAAGAAGATCCGGGTGTGGTAGAGAGGAGCGCTAGGGTGGGAGAAGCGGCAGGGAGCGATGTCCTGCCTGGCTGAGCTGGAGGGAGAACCGGGCGCCATGGCTTGAGGAGCAGAGAGAAAAGCAGGGGCGCGGTTCAGGTGTGTGTGCGGCTGGAGGCGAGGACGCACAGCTCGACGAGGAATAGGGAGGGGTGATGGTGAAAGGGAAATGTGCCTTTAGGCCATTTCTATAATGTTTTGGTGATTAAGTGCCAACACATAATCTTTGAGTTGTTATGTGCACAAACAAGCAAAAAGTGCAAATCATGTGACAAGGTACATTTCTAGACTTAGTACATTGTTTTGAGTACTAACATATTGTGTCTAAGTGCTAGAAACAGGAAAAGAAAGAATTGCAAAAGACTTCGCTGAGTACAGCCAAAGTTCAACTCGGTCTGGCACACCGGACTGTCCGGTGGTGCACCGGACAGTGTCCGGTGCGCCAAGCCATCCTCCGGTGAACATGCCACTCTCGGGAAAAGTCGGCGGCGTACGGCTATAATTCACTGGACTGTCCGGTGGTGCACAGGACTGTCCGGTGAGCCAACAGTCGCCAGCGCAACGGTCGGTCGCGCAATCCGCGGGCGACGCGTGGCCCGCACCAACGGTCGGCAGGGGGCACCGGACTGTCTGGTGTGCACAGGATAGTGTCCGGTGCGCCAACTGGCTCGGCACTACAACGGTCATCTGCGCCAGAAAAAGAAGGAGATCCGCACCGAACCGTCTACAGTGACTGTCCGGTGGTGCACCGGACTATCCGGTGCACCACCCAACAGAAGGCAACTTTGGCCTTCCTTGTTGGCCTCCAACGACTCCTAGTTGCCTTGGGGCTATAAAAGGGACCACTAGGCGCATGGAGGAGACACTCAAGCATTCACTAAGCATTCTAAGTCTCCCACACTCTATCTCCGCACACTTGATCGATTGTGTTAGTGATTTGAGCTCTGTTCTTGTTGTGAACTCTTTGTGCTTCATTTTGAGCTCAAGTCTTGGCTTGTGTGTGTGTGTGCTGCGGATTTGTGTGTGTTGCTCCCCAACCTTACTCTTGTGCTTTCATTGTGATCTTTGTTGTAAGGGCGAGAGACTCCAACTTGCGGAGATTCCTCGCAAACGGGAAAAAGAGATAAGGAAGAAAAGTCGTGGTATTCAAGTTGATCATTGGATCACTTGAAAGGGGTTGAGTGCAACCCTCGTCCATTGGGACGCCACAACGTGGAAGTAGGCAAGTGTTACTTGGCCGAACCACGGGATAAAATCACGTGTCTCTTGTGTCCTTTCTCTTTTATTATCTTGTTCGCAAGAACTCGCCTCAAGCTACTTAGCCGTCCTAGCTTACATAACAAAGTTTTGTGGCTATTAGTGTTGAATTTTATAGGATCACCTATTCACCCCCCCTCTAGGTGCTCTCAATTGGTATCAGAGCTGTTATCTTTGACGGAACCTCCCAAGTTATTAGGCCCACCTACAGTTGTCCTTGTCCAACAGACATCAGGAAACCCTGTAGATGTTCCTGAATCACTCGGTATCTTTTCTTACCTTTCTAGGAACGTTTCACCCCTCTTGCAGACATTACAGAACATCAGAGATATCGAAATGCGGAAGTGATTACATAAACTTACATTTATTAAAAAGTAAGATCAAGTTGCTTATTACAGACCAGAAATATAAACGAGTGCTGAGTAGTATTATTACATAACCAAGGGAGGCAAGACTCCTCCTGAACAGTCTTTACATAAAAGTTTCTTATGGAGGACCATGTCCTCCCACTTCTTCACTCTTGTTTTTCCTCATGAGGAACCACCTTGGTACAGAAGCAACAGAAATCTGCTGCTTCCTCACCTAAAAACAACGAGGGAATAAACCCTGAGTATGGAATTACTCAGCAAGTCTTACCCGACTAAAGAAAAGACTCTCAAGGAATATGCTGGTTAAAAGGGAGTCAAGGTAAGGTATCTCAAGATCAATGACTCTGTTGTTACATAAATGCTTACTAAAAGTGGATCCTTAAAAATCCAATTTATTGTCAAGTTAGGTAAACTTACCTATATCTAGAGTCCTTGCTAATCTAGTTCAAACACTTATCCTGAACTAGCCAAGTTCTTAATCCATCCTTCATCTTTACTGGAGTTCTACGTATAGGGCAGTGACCAAGTCTTCATAACCGCGAAGGTACGGTGATCCGAATCGATTATACTCAGCTGAGGATATCCGATCACACGACATATGTAGCACTTAACCCTTGCATATGTCAACCCGCCACCGGGTTTCTTAAGACCAGATCAGGTTCACGCAAACCGAGAGCACAGATACACCACCGTCCAGCCTCTTGCTACGGAGGGTACACGCTACTCTCGCCATGGCTCCACGCCCGTTTCGTGTTATCTTATTCTGGCCTTAGTCTGTCCGAGGCAAGGCTTACCCATGACGAGGCATGTGACCAGTTAAAGGGTCCTCGGTCATCAAGCCTGCATCGAGACGGTCCTTAATCGACTCAGACGGAGACACTACACCGAGACTCTCTTCTCGTGCAAGTCACCCGCCTGGTCTCAGCTTAATCATTTAACCCCAAAAATTTGGTACCTGTCAGAGGTACATCTTTTCCGATGTTGAACCCATCATAGCCATGATGGATCCACCATCAAGTTTTATTTTCAAAAACCTCCCACTTTGCCAATCATCTTTTGTAAAACAAAACTTTTTGTTTTGCTAGAGCAATACTAAGCACAGTAAAAACCTTTTGTAAAACAGGGTATCAAGGAAGGTGATCAAGGAAGGTAATGCAGGAATTGTTTAGCAATCAACTCCTATTACTTAATGCAGCAAACAAGTGAGAAAGATTTTTAAAAACATCAAGGAAAGTGGCAAATGCACCGGGGCTTACCTTCGTTAGTAGGTGAGTCAGGCTCAGGCCCGCAGATTTCAAAGTAGAGATAAGATTCTGCCTGAGAGTCCGAAGGTGGTGGTGCCTTTTCTTCACTCACTTCAACTTCTTCTTCGTTTTCTAAATATAACCACATATATGTATATAAGAATGAATGCCATGTAATGCTCATGAGAGTGCAAAGATAATAAAAACTTATTATCTAAGGTCTTGAATACAATTTTCCTTCACGGAACTCCGAAAACTTAGGGTTTCCGGAGTCAGTAAAGGAGTTCATAGAGCAGGGGTGGGGGTTTTGGGTTCTAGTTATCAAACAAGGTTCAAATCAACCCAAACTCTACCCAAGGCTTCTAAATAATGTATAGGACTCATATAAAAAGTTTGGACATTTTTGGAATTACCATTTATTTTCTAAAAATCCAGAACCACTACCTTAAACTACTTTAAATACCTTAAAATTCCTTATTTAACCTAAAAATCATGAAACTATTTTTATTAAATACTATGGAAAAAAAGAAGTCTAGGAAAATTAGTTTCACAATTTTAGGATTTTTCTACAATTTTTAACAAATTTCCAAAGCTCTACTAAAAAAGAAAAAGATTAAAACAGTGATGGGCCGTTTCTAGCCCAGGCGGCCCAGGTCCACGCAGAATCGCGCCTGCGCCCGCGCACGCGATGGCAGCTTTGCGAAAAAGCCCTCGGGTTCTTGGCTAACTGAAAACGAGTTCGACTACTATTTTCTTGAGTCACTGACGCTTGGCAGAAAAGTCCTCCAACTTCTATTCCTTTACAGAGGGAGGTCCTCAACGGCGCTCACGCACAGCCGAGCTCCGGCGAGCTAGCAGACCGGCCGAACGGGGCCATGACCGGTGCTCCCGAGCGGCAGACACCAAATCGGACCTACCCTAAACATTTCCCCTAAGTTAATTGCACCGTTGGTGAGCTATCAAGCTCTGTCCGCGTGAACCGAATGGGTGGCAGACAGATGAGTGCGTTCCCGATGATTGGTGGTCTCTCAGTTTGAATTGGTGACACGGTAAGCATTACAGAGCTATGAGAGTGCTCAAACAAGGAAGCAGGGGACAGGGACTGACCGGAAAAGGGCTGGCCGCGGCGAGGTGTTCTTCGTGGTGGCGGAGACTTGATTTGGGGAAAGTTTGAAATTCCAGAGCTCGGGTGAACGATTACGGGTGGGAGTGGGTGCTAAGGCTTCACGATGACATAGCACAGCTACCCCGACCACCAGTTTATAGAGGGCATCGATGGTGGCCAGGAATTTGAAGAAGGATGCGAGGCGGTCGAAGGTAGAAGAAGGCACTGGCGCGCGTGAATGCGTGTCCTCAGTCGTGGCGAGCTCACCGGCGACGATGGGACTGCCCCAGAAAGTCACGGCGACGAGGTGTAAAGGCAGAGCCACGCGGCGGGCAATGGCGAAGGCTTGACGATGGTGAGCCCCTGTATCCACGGCGGTGAGCAAGGGGAAGGGATTACGGCTGGCCGGGGTGGCATCCAGCTCACCGGCGGCGAGGATCTTTACTGGGCTATGCTTATCTGATGGCCATGGCGCACGAATCACGGCGAGCCACAATCAACGGCGACGGGCCACCGGCGACGAGCAGGGGGGTGGGATCTTCTTCAGTCTATCATTTACTGTACCATGGCGATGGTCATTCTGATGAACTGACAGAGCAAGTTTAGGTCACATTTTCTCTTAATTTCAAATGGCAACACATCCAGTGACCTGCAGCAAAGTTGTAGAGCTATATACCACCTACATTTCGACTATAGTGACTGAGCTCATTTGATCACTAGATCATGGTTAAATTCACACTCAAAGCTGACTCTGTTACACCGAATATCTGAATTTCAGAATGAAACCAGCCTGACAGCCAAGTTTTGAGCTTAATTATCTCTGGATTTTTCTTAACAACTGAGCTCACACTCTTAAGCAAAGTTGTTCTCCTATGATTGGGCTACAATTTTGATGTGGTGACCTAAGGCAAAAACCCTAGAATTTAAAAGTTGCAAGGCTCCATAGTTGAGCCAAAACTCTGAAATTCAGACTTAACATGAATTTTCAATTAGGGTCCTTTTTACAAATGAGTCCAAAACTTAGGGTTTGGCTTGTAAATTCACATATGAGTGACCCAAATGACTTAATATACTTATTTAACTTGGTTTTTGCACTTTAGTCCAAAAGTGGACTAATTTTGCACATAGCTCCCTAGGGTTTGGTTTTAGGGTTTTCCAGGGTTTCAAATGGGGTTTTTGGTATCCCAGGGGTATAAATGCGATTCAAGTTCATTTTTGGGAACATTTTATGACTAGTCCCCTAAGGCTTTTAGGTTTTCTCAATTTGGTTATGTTTTACCCCCTTTAATCCCCCTTTAGGGCTAAGTTCCCTATCCAGGGTTCTATCTGCAAAATACAACTTGTTTGAAATTTTTACCTAGTAAATGCACTCTAGGTGTGTCAAACATATGCAATGCCAATGTTTATGATGCCATGCTCAAGTTTTAGTTATAGTAACACCAGGGGTGTTACATCCTTCCCCCCATAAAAGAATCTCGTCCCGAGATTAAAAGTCCTAGGGTGAGTAATGGAAAAGGAAATGTGTCACATTTTTATTCCCTTATTTCTGGTACAAGGCAGGGGGTGGTGTGGGGTTCACTTCTTTATTACAATAACTATACACACTTTACAAATTACATGAGGCTAAAAAGCCTGGGAAATTCTTATATAAAAAGTCTTGAGTTTCCCATGTAGCGTCTTCTTCAGAATGTTGGTTCCACTGTATCTTGTAGAACTTGAGAGTTTTTCTCCGGGTAACCCTGTCCTTTTGATCCAAGACTCGAATAGGGTGCTCAGAATATGTCAAGTCTGGTTCAAGGACAACATCTGTCACATCAATGGTTCGGTCTGGTACCCGAAGACATTTCTTCAATTGTGACACATGGAACACATTATGTACAGCAGACAAAGTTTCGGGTAGTTGAAGTCGATATGCCACTGGCCCATATCTTTCAAGTATAGGGAATGGACCAATGTACCTGGGTGCAAGCTTCCCTTTTATCCTGAAACGCGATACACCCTTCATTGGTGAAACCTTCAAGTAAACATAGTCTCCTTCAAGAAAATATAAGGGCATTCGCCGTTTGTCTGCATAATTCTTCTAACGAGCTTGTGCTTTCTTCATATTATGAATTATTTTCTGAACCTTTTATTCCGTCTCTTTCACCATATCAGGCCTGAAGAAGTACCTTTCCCCAGGTTCAGACCAATTTAGCGGAGTACAACATCGTCGTCCATATAAAGCTTCGAAGGGTGCCATCTTGATACTTTCTTGATAGCTATTATTATATGAAAACTCCGCTAAAGGCAAACATTCATCCCATTTTTGTGAGAAGTCCAGAACACATGCTCGCAACATATCTTCGAGTATTTGATTAACCCTCTCGGTCTGTCCACTTGTTTGAGGATGATAGGCCGAACTGTGGAGTAGCTTAGTACCCAGGGACTTATGAAGTTCTTCCCAAAATTTGGATACAAATTGGGATCCACGATCTGACACTATAGTCTTTGGAACACCGTGCAAACTGAGAATGCGAGCAATGTAAATTCCGCATAGGTGATGACAGGATATTTTACTTTAACCGGGAGGAAGTGGGCAATCTTGGTAAGTCGATCAATGATAACCCAAATAGAGTCATACCCTTTTGCGGTCCTGGGCAATCCCACAATGAAGTCTATACTTATGTCTTCCCATTTCCATGTCGGTATTGGTAGAGACTGTAATGGACCGGGAGCTTTCAAATGTATGGCTTTAACACGTCTGCAGGTGTCACACCTAGCCACATAGCGCGCAATCTCGATCTTCATTTTTGTCCACCAATAATGTTGTTTCAAGTCTTGGTACATCTTAGTGCTTCCAGGATGAATAGAATAACGACTAAGATGCGCTTCATCAAGGATTTGCTGGTGGACCTCTTCATTCTTTGGCACCACTATGCGGTCATTGAACCATACAATGCCTTGATCATCTTCTTTAAAACATTTGGCTTTTCCAGCCCTTATTTTCTCACGAATGTGTTTCATACCCTCATTATTTCTTTGAGCATCAATTATCCTGCGTAAGAGGACTGACTCAAGCTTTAGCTGGCTCAGGGTTCCTTGCTGGACCATTCCCAGGTTTAGCTTCTCCATCTTGACATAAGGTATTGTCAGAGGTCTTCACGGTAAGACAATGACAGGAAACCTTACGGCTCGGTGCATCTGCTACAACATTGGCTTTGCCTGGGTGATAATGAATTTCCAGTTCATAGTCCTTAATAAGCTCAAGCCATCGTCTTTGCCTCATATTCAACTCTGACTGGGTGAAGATATACTTCAAGCTTTTATGATCTGTATAAATATGACAGATATTTCCCAACAAATAGTGACGCCAAATTTTCAGGGCATGAACCATAGCAGCTAGCTCCAGATCATGAGTTGGGTAATGCTCCTCATGTCGGCGCAACTGCCTTGAAGCATATGCAATTACTCGGCCTCCTTGCATTAATACACAACCGAGCCCACTGCCTGATGCATCACAATATACATCAAAAGGTTTAGTGATATCCGGTTGAGCTAATACCGGAGCAGTGGTTAATAATGTCTTCAATTGTTCAAAAGCTTCATTACACTTGGAAGACCAATTGAATTTAATATCATTCTTCAGTAAACTTGTGATTGGCTTCACAAGCTTAGAAAAATTTGGTATAAATCTGCGGTAATATCCAGCCAGTCGAAGGAAACTTCGGACTTGATGAACAGTGGTCGGGGGTTTCCACTCCAAAATGTCCTTGACTTTGCTGGGATCTACCGCAATCCCTCTGGCAGATAAAACATGTCCCAAAAACTGAATTTCCTCCAGCCAAAATGCGCATTTGCTGAATTTGGCATATAACTGATGTTCCCTCAAGCGCGTTAACACGATCCGTAAATGTTGAGCATGCTCCTCCTCATTCTTTGAATATATTAGAATATCGTCAATAAAGACCACCACAAACTTGTCTAGCTCGGGCATGAATACCGAGTTCATCAAATATGTGAAGTGGGCCGGAGCATTTGTTAACCCGAAAGACATTACCAGGTATTCAAACAACCCATACCGTGTAGTGAATGCGGTCTTCGGTATATCCTCGGGCCGAATACGGATCTGGTGATAGACCGATCTGAGATCAATTTTGGAGAATACCCTCGCCCCGATCAGTTGATCAAACAGAATGTCAATCCTCGGAAGAGGGTACTTGTTCTTGATAGTGACCTCATTCAGGGGTTGATAATCCACACACATCCGTAAGGTTTGATCCTTCTTCTTGACGAATATGGCTGGACAACCCCAAGGTGACGAGCTTGGCCGGATGAATCCTTTCTCAAGCAGATCTTGTAATTGAATCTTCAATTCTGCCAACTCATTCGGAGGCATACGGTACGATCTTCGAGAAATGGGAGCCGTACCGGGCTTCAACTCAATTACAAACTCTACATCCCTTTCAGGTGGCAATCCTGGCAAATCCTCGGGAAAGACATCTGGAAACTCGCATACTACCGGAATATCCTTGATTTCCGGTACCATGACTTCATAAACTCTGCCAGTAGTTTTATTTGGAATGGGGATGGGCAAGAGAATTTCTTCTTGATTATGACTCAACCTGATGGTTCTTTGATCAGTGTTGAGTGTTGCTTTATGCTTGGCCAACCAATTCATACCCAAAATGACATCTATGTCTTGGCCTTTCAGAACGATCATATTGGTAGGAAAGTCCCGTCCGGCCAATGATACGGCACTTGATAGGCCACTTCTCTAGTAAAGATTTGTCCCCCCAGTGAGTGAATTTTAAACCCCTCTTTTGATTCATGGCATGAAATGTGATGTTGCTCCACAAATTTCTTGCTAATGAACGTATGTGAAGCACCAGAATCAAAGAGAATGACTACAGGATGATTGGCCACGAGGAACATACCCATCATTACCGGCTCTCCGTCCGGTGTAGTGGCGACTTGTGTATAATATACGCGTCCCGTCTTCTTGATATTTTTGCCCTTAGTATTTCCCTTGACTCCCGATCCTTGCTGATTATTTGACTGGTTCTGCTTGGGATAGGGGCAATCTTTGATGAAATGCCTAGACTTGCCACAATTGAAACATCCGGTCGAGGAGCTGGGCAAAGCAGGGAATCGAGTGCCTGGGGCACCCGGCTGACTTGGGGCAGTGGGGGCATTATTGGGACGAATAATGATTGGCTGCTTGAAAGGGAAGGAGGGTGCACGTGAACGATTCTGGTTAGAAGGCCGGAGAACAAACCATTGCCTTTTTACCGGGCCCTGACTAGGCCTATCACCTCCAAATCCCTTAGATTTTCCGACACCTGCATACTTCGCTTCCACAGCCAATGTTGTACTGATAGCTTTTCCATAAGTAAGATCTATGCAGGTTGCCACTTTTCTTTGCAGTCGATCATTTAGACCTCTCATAAAACAATTCTACTTTTTCAGATCAGTGTTCACTTGATCGATTGCATATTGAGACAGATGATTGAACTTATTGAGATACTGATTAACAGTATCCCCTCCTTGCTTTAGCTTCATGAATTCTTCTTGCTTCATGTGTAGAACACCTTCGGGTATATAATGCTCGCGGAAGGCCACCTTGAATTCTTCCCAGGTTATTTGATGATTGGCCGGTTGAACGGCCACAAAATTTCCCCACCAAGTGCTGGCAGGGCCGCGTAGTTGCTGGGCTACGAATAAAGGCTTCTGGGTCTCCGAACAACGCAGAAGTCCAAATTTTTGCTCAATAACTCGAAGCCATTCATCGGCTTCTAACGGATCTTCAGCTTTAACAAACAGGGGTGGATGTGTCTCTGAGAAGTCCAGGTAAGAAGTTTCGCGAGGGCCCTGTTGATAACCCCGCCCACCTAGCTGCTGAAACTGTTGGCCCGCCATCTCTCTCAGAAAACGGGTATTATCAGCGGTCGCATTCACTAAGGCGGCAATCGCCTCAGCCAGTTTGGGAGGAACAGGAGGTGGATTTGGAGTAGATTCCCTTCCACTAGAGGGTCCAGCTGCATCCTGGGTTCAGGTCTTGGACGGCATCTGTGGCAACAAACATTTGAACACAAATATATTATGCCAAAGACAAAACCATCCAATTTACATTACCAAAAAGAGTAATGTACATACTCGATTTTACAACAGGATACATTACCCAGTATACAATAGCATTACCTACTATATAATAATACAACCTACAATACACTACTTCTATTTCTACAACTATACCACTATTCCTACTTCTGGTTGTTCCTGGCAACCTCGTCGTCGGTTGTGGGAGACCATTCATCGACCAGCCTTAGAGAAGGAGGGGGATTAAAAAGGTCTAGCTCACCACCAAGCGCTTCTCCCTCAACGTGCGAGGGTCTGGCTTCCGACCCGACAGGATCCATAGAGGCACTGGGATGTAGTTGCGAATACAGTACATGGACTTCCTCATGTAGGGTATTGCAATACGCCTGCAGGTTGTCAATGGCAGAACTAAGTTCCTCGACTCGGGCTCAAGCCTTTGCTGCCTTAGCCCAAGCCACTGAACGAGACTGTACCGCCCAGTCGAGCGCTAAATCCCGATCAGCAAGCTGATCCTGTAGACGGTGGATGTAACTCCTTAATTCGTTTATCCTGTCGCCATCCGCGACCCACATACTAGTCCTGCGTTGCAGTTCCGATTGAAGCTGATTCACGCGGGCTTCGAGATCCCCAATTGGGTCGTTGCTTCCACTACTACTATCCTCATCCCGCGGGGCAAGTTGATGACGAGGTACTCCAATTGGGCCTGTTGACTTACGTGCGGTCTTCCTTGTACGCGGCGGCATTTCTTTAGGGGAAATTTTATTAGTATAATTCTTAGCATGATGCATGTGTAATTACAGAATCAACCTTAGTTGATTCATACCTTCTATACATAGCACTCTTCCTATCTGGTCTTTCATATAGATTCTTCAGATATGGGGGATAATAAAAGAAGAAATCTTTCTAGGTGAGTTTTCAGAAAATCCTTTTGAAAATGCCTCTTAATATCTGCGAAGAAGGGCTACGCTCCGATACCAGATGTGACGGAACCTCCCAAGTTATTAGGCCCACCTATAGTTGTCCTTGTCCAACAGACATCAGGCAACCCTGTAGATGTTCCTAAATCACTTGACAAGTTCGGTATCTTTTCTTACATTTCTAGGAATGTTTCACCCGTCTTGCAGACATTACAGAACATCGGAGATATCGAAATGCGGAAGTGATTACATAAACTTACATTTATTAAAAAGTAAGATCAAGTTGCTTATTACAGACCAGAAATATAAACGAGTGCTGAGTAGTATTATTACATAACCAAGGGAGGCAAGACTCCTCCCGAACAGTCTTTACATAAAAGTTTCTTATGGAGGACCATGTCCTCCCATTTCTTCACTCTTGTTTTTCCTCATGAGGAACCACCTTGGTACAGAAGCAACAGAAATCTGCTGCTTCCTCACCTAAAAACAACGAGGGAATAAACCCTGAGTATGGAATTACTCAGCAAGTCTTACCCGACTAAAGAAAAGACTCTCAAGGAATATGCTGGTTAAAAGGGAGTCAAGGTAAGGTATCTCAAGATCAATGACTCTGTTGTTGCATAAATGTTTACTAAAAGTGGATCCTTAAAAATCCATTTTATTGTCAAGTTAGGTAAACTTACCTATATCTAGAGTTCTTGCTAATCTAGTTCAAACACTTATCCTGAACTAGCCAAGTTCTTAATCCATCCTTCATCTTTACTGGAGTTCTACATATAGGGCAGTGACCAAGACTTCATAACCGCGAAGGTACGGCGATCCGAATCGATTATACTCAGTTGAGGATCTCCGATCACACGACATATGTAGCACTTAACCCTTGCATATGTCAACCCGCCACCGGGTTTCTTAAGACCATATCAGGTTCACGCAAACCGAGAGCACAGATACACCACCGTCCAGCCTCTTGCTACGGAGGCTACACGCTACTCTCGCCACCGCTCCACGCCCATTTCGTGTTATCTTATTCTGGCCTTAGTCTGCCCGAGACAAGGCTTACCCATGACGAGGCATGTGACCAGTTAAAGGGTCCTCGGTCATCAAGCCTACATCGAGACGGTCCTTAATCGACTCAGACGGAGACACTACACCGAGACTCTCTTCTCGTGCAAGTCACCCGCCCGGTCTCAGCTTAATCATTTAACCCCAAAAACTTGGTACCTGTCAGAGGTACATCTTTTCCGATGTTGAACCCATCATGGCCATGATGGATCCACCATCAAGTTTTATTTTCAAAAACCTCCCACTTTGCCAATCATCTTTTGTAAAACAAAACTTTTTGTTTTGCTAGAGCAATACTAAGCACAGTAAAAACCTTTTGTAAAATAGGGTATCAAGGAAGGTGATCAAGGAAGGTAATGCAGGAATTGTTTAGCAATCAACTCCTATTACTTAATGCAGCAAACAAGTGAGAAAGATTTTTAAAAACATCAAGGAAAGTGGCAAATGCACCGGGGCTTGCCTTCGTTAGTAGGTGAGTTAGGCTCAGGCCCGTAGATGTCAAAGTAGAGATAAGATCCTGCCTGAGAGTCCGAAGGTGGTGGTGCCTTTTCTTCACTCACTTCAACTTCTTCTTCGTTTTCTAAATATAACCACATATATGTATATAAGAATGAATGCCATGTAATGCTCATGAGAGTGCAAAGATAATAAAAACTTATTATCTAAGGTCTTGAATACAATTTTCCTTCTCGGAACTCCGAAAACTTAGGGTTTCCGGAGTCAGTAGAGGAGTTCATAGAGCAGGGGTGGGGGTTTTGGGTTCTAATTATCAAACAAGGTTCAAATCAACCCAAACTCTACCCAAGGCTTCTAAAGAATGTATAGGACTCATATAAAAAGTTTGGACATTTTTGGAATTACCATTTATTTTCTAAAAATCCAGATCCACTACCTTAAACTACTTTAAATACCTTAAAATTCCTTATTTAACCTAAAAATCATGAAACTATTTTTATTAAATACTATGGGAAATAAGAAGTCTAGGAAAATTAGTTTCACAATTTTAGGATTTTTCTACAATTTTTAACAAATTTCCAAAGCTCTACTGAAAAAGAAAAAGAAAAAGATTAAAACAGTGATGGGCCGTTTCTAGCCCAGGCGGCCCAGGTCCACGCAGAATCGCGCCTGCGCCCGCGCGCGCGATGGCAGCTTTGCAAAAAAGCCCTCGGGTTCTTGGCTAACTGAAAACGAGTTCGGCTACTATTTTCTTGAGTCACTGACGCTTGGTAGAAAAGTCCTCCAACTTCTATTCCTTTATAGAGGGAGGTCCTTGACGGCGCTCACGCACAGCTGAGCTCCGGCGAGCTAGCAGACCGGTCGAACGGGGCCATGACCGGCGCTCCTGAGCGGCGGACACCAAATTGGACCTACCCTGAACATTTCCCCTAAGTTAATTGCACCGTTGGTGAGCTATCAAGCTCTGTCCGCGTGAACCGAATGGGTGGCGGACAGATGAGTGCGTTCCCGATGATTGGTGGTCTCTCAGTTCGAATTAGTGACACGGTAAGCATTACAGAGCTATGAGAGTGCTCAAACAAGGAAGCAGGGGACAGGGACTGACCGGAAAAGGGCTGGCCGCGGCGAGGTGTTCTTCGCGGTGGTGGAGACTTGATTTGGGGAAAGTTTGAAATTCCAGAGCTCGGGTGAACGATTACGGGTGGGAGTGGGTGCTAAGGCTTCACGATGACATAGTGCAGCTACCCCGGCCATCAATTTATAGAGGGCATCGACGGTGGCCGGGAATTTGAAGAAGGATGCTCGGCGGTCATTGGTAGAAGAAGGCACTGGCGCGCGTGAATGCGTGTCCTCAGTCGTGGCGAGCTCACCGGCGACGATGGGACTGCCCCAGAAAGTCACGGCGACGAGGTGTAAAGGCAGAGCCACACGGTGGGCAACGGCGAAGGCTTGACGACGGTGAGCCCCTGTATCCACGGCGGTGAGCAAGGGGAAGGGATTACGGCTGGCCGGGGTGGCATCCAGCTCACCGGCGGCGAGGATCTTTACTGGGCTATGCTTATCTGATGGCCACGGCGCATGAATCACGGCGAGCCACAATCAACGGCGACGGGCCACCAGTGACGAGCAGGGGGGTGCGATCTTCTTCAGTCTATCATTTACTGTACCATGGCGATGGTCATTCTGATGAACTGACAGAGCAAGTTTAGGTCACATTTTCTCTTAATTTCAAATGGCAACACATCTAGTGACCTGCAGCGAAGTTGTAGAGCTATATACCACCTACATTTCGACTATAGTGACTGAGCTCATTTGATCACTAGATCATGGTTAAATTCACACTCAAAGCTGACTCTGTTACACTGAATATCTGAATTTCAGAATGAAACCAGCCTGACAGCCAAGTTTTGAGCTTAATTATCTCTGGATTTTTCTTAACAACTGAGCTCACACTCTTAAGCAAAGTTGTTCTCCTATGATTGGGCTACAATTTTGATGTGGTGACCTAGGGCAAAAACCCTAGAATTTAAAAGTTGCAAGGCTCCATAGTTGAGCCAAAACTCTGAAATTCAGACTTAACATGAATTTTCAATTAGGGTCCTTTTTACAAATGAGTCCAAAACTTAGGGTTTGGCTTGTAAATTCACATATGAGTGACCCAAATGACTTAATATACTTATTTAACTTGGTTTTTGCACTTTAGTCCAAAAGTGGACCAATTTTGCACATAGGTCCCTAGGGTTTGGTTTTAGGGTTTTCCAGGGTTTCAAATGGGGTTTTTGGTATCCCAGGGGTATAAATGCGATTCAAGTTCATTTTTGGGAACATTTTATGACTAGTCCCCTAAGGCTTTTAGGTTTTCTCAATTTGGTTATGTTTTACCCCCTTTAATCCCCCTTTAGGGCTAAGTTCCCTATCCAGGGTTCTATCTGCAAAATACAACTTGTTTGAAATTTTTACCTAGTAAATGCACTCTAGGTGTGTCAAACATATGCAATGCCAATGTTTATGATGCCATGCTCAAGTTTTAGTTATAGTAACACCAGGAGTGTTACATTATCTTCATCTAAGGGTCTAATCGCCCGAAGAGATGGACCTAAGGGAAAGGGGATGGTGGTCAACGACAAGGAGAAGGAGTCCCTCTTCAACGAGCCAAGGGATGACAAGCCCACTGACTCTGGCTCGAGTCATAAGAAGAAGGACGGGAAGAAGACGAAGAGGCGCATCAAGAAGATCGTCTACTACGACAGCGATGAATCTTCTTCTTCACCAAAAGGCGACGACGATGATGACTCTTCGTCAAAGAAAAAGACGGTTAATCAAAACTATTCCTTTGATTATTCCCGCATCCCGTACAATTCAAATGCCCATTTACTTTCTATTCCTCTTGGAAAACCCCACACTTTGATGGAGAGGATTACTCATTTTGGAGTCATAAAATATGTAGTCATCTATTTTCTCTCCATCCTAGCATTTGGGAAATCATGGAAAATGGAATGCATTTTGATAGTACGGATAATCCTGTGATGATCAATGAACAAATTCATAAGAATGCACAAGCTACCACTGTTTTGCTAGCATCCTTGTGCAGGGACGAATATAACAAGGTTAGCGGCTTGGACAACGCCAAGCAAATCTGGGATACCCTCAAAATCTCACATGAGGGAAATGATGCCACTATGATCACCAACATGGAACTGGTGGAAGGCGAGCTGGAGAGGTTTGCCATGATCAGGGGAGAGGAGCCAACTCAAACATACAACAGGCTCAAGACCCTGGTCAACAAGATTAGGAGCTATGGAAGCACAAGATGGAGGGACCATGATGTCATCCGACTAATGCTAAGGTCATTTACCGTAATTGACCCCCATCTTGTCAACCTTATTCGTGAGAATCCTAGGTACACCAAGATGACGCCCGAGGAGATTCTTGGGAAGTTTGTGAGCGGGTGCATGATGGTGAAGGAGGATCGATATGTGGACGATGCACTAAACGGTCCACTACCCGTCTACGAGCCTCAACCTATGGCTCTTAAGGCTACTAGCAGCATGGAGACGCTACCAAGCAAGGTGGCACAAGTGGAGGCCGCGGGCCTCAATGAAGATGAGATGGCGCTTATCATCAAGCGTTTCAAGACCGCATTGAAAGGACGCAAGGAGTACCCCCAACAAGAACAAAGCAAAGGGAAAGCGCTCCTGCTTCAAATGCGGTAAGACTGGTCATTTCATAGCATAATGCCCCGATAATGATGATGACTAGGAACAAGAAAAGCATGGGAAGAGGGAGAAGAAGAAGGTTTACAAGAAGGCGAAGGGCGAGGCGCACCTTGGAAAAGAGTGGGATTCGGACTGCTCTTCATCCGACTCCGACAATGAAGGACTGGCAGCCTCGGCCTTCAACAAGTCTTTGCTCTTCCCCAACGAACGCCACACTTGCCTCATGGCCAAGGAAAAGAAGGTAAGCATTCGAAATACCTCTAATTATACTACCTCTAGTGATGATAATTCTAGTGATGATGAAGCAGATTATACTGATCTATTTAAGGGCTTAGATAGAGCTAAAGTAGATAAAAACAATGAGTTGATTGATGCACTAAATGAAAAGGATAGATTGTTAGAAAAGCAAGAGGATATTTTATGTAAGGAGCATGATAAGTTTGTTAGTGTGCAAAAATCTCTTGCTTTAGAGATTAAAAGGAATGAAATGCTATCTTCTGAATTATCTGCTTGCCATGAAACTGTGTCTAGTTTAAAGAGTGCTAATGATGATTTAAATGCTAAGCTAGAAGAAGCAAATAAATCTAGTTCATGTGTAGAGCATGTTAGTATTTGTAATAGATGTAAGGATTTTGATGTTGATGCTTGTGATGAACACCTTATGTCTATTACCAAATTAAATGATGAGGTGGCAAGTCTTAATGCTCAACTTAAGACATGCAAAATTAATTTTGATCAATTAAAATTTGCTAGGGATGCCTACACCGTGGGTAGACACCCCTCTATTAAGGATGGACTTTGTTTTCGAAAGGAAACCAAGAAGTTAACAAGCCAAAAGGCTCCCATTCTCAACAAGGAGAAAGGGAAGGCTCCTATGGCTAGTAGTTCTAAAAAATGTCATGCTTACATTTATGATAGAAAATTTTCTAGAAATGCTCATTATAATAGGAGTTATGATGCGTTTAATTCACATGCTATGTTTGCTTCTAGCTCTACTTTTGTGCATGGTAGAAGTAAGCCTAGGAAAAATCATGTTGTGCATCATGTGCCTAGGAGAGTATATAATGAACCTTCTACTATTTACCATGCTTGCAATAGTTCTTTTGCAATTTTTTGTAAAAATGAAAAAGTAGTTGCTAGGAAGTTGGGATCCAAATGCAAGGGAGATAAGACTTCTATTTGGATTCCAAAGGCTATTGTAACTAACCTTGTAGGACCCAACAAGAGTTGGGTACCTAAAACCCAAGCGTAAATTGTCTTGCAGGTTTATACATCCGGGGGCTCAAGCTGGATTATCGACAGCGGATGCACAAACCACATTACGGGGGAGAAGAAGATGTTCACCTCCTAAGTCAAGAACAAGGATTCCCAGGATACGATCATCTATGGAGATGGGAACCAAGGCAAGGTCAAAGGCTTGGGCAAGATAGCCATCACCAACGAGCACTCCATTTCAAACGTATTTCTAGTAGAGTCGCTTGGTTACAACCTCCTGTCTGTAAGTCAATTGTGCCACATGGGCTACAATTGTTTGTTTACAAATGTTGATGTTTCTGTCTTCAGAAGGAGTGATGGTTCATTAGCATTTAAGGGTGTATTAGACGGCAAACTCTACTTAGTTGATTTTTCGAAAGAGGAGGCCGATCTAGATACATGCTTAATAGCTAAGACTAGCAAGGGCTGGCTATGGCATCACTGTCTAGCACATGTTGGGATGAAGAACCTTCATAAACTTCTAAAGGGAGAACATGTGTTAGGACTAACCAATGTCTGCTTCGAAAAAGATAGACCTTGTGCTTCTTGTCAGGCAGAGAAATAGGTGGGAAGCACTCATCACAGCAAGAATATGATGACAACATCAAGACCACTAGAGCTTCTTCACATGGACCTCTTCGGACCCATCGCCTACCCTAGCATCGGGGGAAGTAAGTATGGTCTTGTAATTGTAGATGACTTTTCCCGCTTCACTTGGGTGTTCTTTTTGCAGGATAAATCAGAAACCCAAGGGACCCTAAAGTGCTTTCTAAGGAGGGCTCAAAATGAATTTTAGCTCAAGGTGAAAAAGATAAGGAGCGACAACGGGTCCGAGTTCAAGAACTTACAAGTTGAGGAGTACCTTGAGGAGGAAGGTGTCAAGCATGAGTTCTCGGCTCCCTACACACCACAGCAAAACGGTGTGGTAGAGAGGAAGAACAGGACGCTTATCGACATGGCGAGGACGATGCTTGGAGAGTTCAAGATGCCCGAGCGGTTTTGGTCAGAAGCTGTGAACACAGCTTGCCACGCCATAAACCGGCTCTATCTGCATCGTCTCCTAAAGAAGACCTCCTACGAACTCCTTACCAGTAACAAACCCAATGTCTCGTACTTTCGTGTATTTGGGAGCAAATGCTACATTTTGGTGAAGAAAGGTAGACATTCCAAATTTGCTCCCAAAGCTGTAGAAGGGTTTTTACTAGGGTACGACTCAAATACAAAGGCGTATAGGGTCTTCAACAAATCATCGGGTTTGGTCGAAGTCTCTAGCGACATTGTATTTGATGAGACTAATGGCTCTCCAAGAGAGCAAGTTGATCTTGATGACACAGATGAAGATGATGTTCCAACGGCCGCAATACGCACCATGGCGATTGGAGATGTGCGACCACAGGAACAACAAGAGCAAGATCAACCTTCTTCCTCAACGATTGTGCATCCCCCCACTCAAGATGATGAACAGGTCCCTCAAGAAGAGGCATGTGATCAAGGGGAGCATAAGAAGAACAAGTTATGGAGGAAGAAGCACCACTGGCCCCTCCAACTCAAGTCCAAGCGACGATACAAAGAAATCACCCCGTCGATCAGATTCTAGGTGACATAAGCAAGGGAGTAACTACTCGCTCAAGATTAGCTAATTTTTGTGAGCATTACTCGTTTGTCTCTTCTATTGAGCCTTTCAGGGTAGAAGAGGCCTTGCAAGATCCGGACTGGGTGTTGGCCATGCAGGAAGAGCTCAACAACTTCAAGAGGAATGAAGTTTGGAGCTTGGTGCCACATCCAAAGCAAAATGTTGTGGGAACCAAGTGGGTGTTCCACAACAAACAAGACGAGCACGGGGTGGTGACAAGAAACAAGGCTCGACTTGTGGCAAAAGGTTATGCCCAAGTCGCAAGTTTGGATTTCGAGGAGACTTTTTCCCTGTGGCTAGGCTAGAGTCTATTAGAATATTATTAGCCTATGCCGCTCACCACTCTTTCAGGTTGTTTCAAATGGATGTGAAGAGCGCTTTCCTCAATGGGCCAATAAAGGAGGAGGTGTACGTGGAACAACCCCCTGGATTTGAGGATTACAGGTACCCCGACATGTGTTTAAGCACTCTAAGGCACTCTATGGACTTAAGCAAGCCCCAAGAGCATGGTATGAATGCCTTAGAGATTTCTTAATTGCTAATTCTTTCAAGGTTGGGAAAGCCGATCCCACTCTTTTCACTAAGACTTGTGACAGCAACCTTTTTGTGTGCCAAATTTATGTCGATGACATAATATTTAGTTCTACTAACCAAAAGTCTTGTGAGGAGTTTAGCAGGGTGATGACTCAAAAGTTTGAGATGTCAATGATGGGCGAGTTGAACTACTTCCTTGGGTTCTAAGTGAAGCAACTCAAGGACGACACCTTCATCTCCCAAACGAAGTTACTCAAGATCTTCTCAAGCAGTTTGGGATGAAGGACGCCAAGCCCGCAAAGACACATATGGGAACCGACGGACATGTCGACATCAACAAAGGAGGTAAGTCTGTTGATCAAAAGGCATACCGGTCTATGATAGGGTCATCACTTTATTTATGTGCTAGTAGACCGGATATTATGCTTAGCGTATGCATGTGTGCTAGATTTCAATCCGACCCAAGGGAATGTCACCTTGTGGCCGTTAAGCGGATTCTTAGATATTTAGTTTCTATGCCTTGCTTCGGGATCTGGTATCCAAAGGGGTCTACCTTTGACTTAATTGGATATTCAGACTCCGATTATGCTGGATGCAAGGTTGATAGGAAGAGTACATCAGGGACGTGCCAATTCCTAGGAAGGTCCCTGGTGTCTTGGAGTTCAAAGAAACAAACCTTCGTTGCCCTATCCACCGCTGAGGCCGAGTATGTTGCTGCAAGACAGTGTTGCGCGCAACTACTTTGGATGAGGCAAACCCTCCGGGACTTTGGCTACAATCTGAGCAAAGTCCCACTCCTATGTGACAATGAGAGTGCAATTCGCATGGTGGATAATCCTGTTGAACACAGCCACACTAAGCACATAGACATCTGGCATCACTTTCTGAGAGACCACTAGCAAAAGGGAGATATCGAGGTTTTCCATATTAGCACCGAGAACCAGCTAGCCGATATCTTCACCAATCCATTAGATGAGAAGACCTTTTGCAGGTTGCGTAGTGAGCTAAATGTCTTAGATTCGCGTAACTTGGATTGATTTATAGCATACATGTGTTTTATGCCTTTGATCATGTTACTTATACATTTATGCAATTTGTTGCTTCTTTATTGTGCTCAAGTTGTGCAAGGGATCCCCGGACCTCACAAGTCCATGTGTGAATGATGTACATATTTAGGGGAGATGTGTTACAACTTGACCCTTTAAGACTAACCTTTGTGTTTAAGTGTACTTGATGTAGTCTCAAAGGTGAATTGAAAGGGAAAGGTGAACTTGGACCATGCAAAGACTTCCACTGCACTCCGATATTAGTGTACTCACCTCCAAGTTCATTCTTATGCCCTTATTGCCTATTGCTCTTAATTGACATTTTTGGTGAGGCAATGGGGTTAAAGGGCCAAAAATGATCCCGTTTTGGTGCTTAATGCCAAAGGGGGAGAAATTAAGGCCAAAGCAAATGGATCAACTACCACTTGTGAATTTTGAAAACAATAGAGTTAGAACTCTTGATTTGTCAAAATACTCTTATTGCAAAATTTTGTCTCTTGTGGGGAGAATTTATGATTATGGGAAAAAGTGTGAGTTTTTGGCACTTGATCAATTTTTCCATTGGAATATCTCTCTTTGTGCCTAAACAAGTATGTTTGACTTAGAGATAGGAAAATGAGTTTGATTTGCAAAAACAAACCAAGTGGTGGCAAAGAATGACCCAAATATGCCAAATTAGAGTCAAAAACAATTTGGTCCTCATTTGCATTGATATTGCACTTATTTTGATTGCTTTTTGAAGTGTTGGCATAAACTACCAAAAAGGGGAGATTGAAAGGGAAATGTGCCTTTGGGCCATTTCTATAATGTTTTGGTGATTAAGTGCCAACACATAATCTTTGAGTTGTTATGTGCAAAAACAAGCAAAAAGTGCAAATCATGTAACAAGGTACGTTTCTAGACTTAGTACATTGTTTTGAGTACTAACATATTATGTCTAAGTGCTAGAAACAGGAAAAGAAAGAATTACAAAAGACTTGGCTTAGTACAGCCAAAGTCCAGCTCGGTCTGGCACACCGGACTGTCCAGTGGTGCACCGGACAGTATCCGGTGCGCCAAGCCAGCCTCCGGTGAACAGGCCACTCTCGGGAAAAATCGCACTACACCGTGACACATTATTGCCGGCAGACTATCCGATGGTAATACACCTAAATAGCGTCACACAGTCTGTTGGCAATGAGTTTTCCCGATAGATAATGTGTGTCGCTAAAAGTCGTGTTGGCAATAATGTTTACCGACAGACATATGAATACCGACTACCTATCTGTCGGTAATGTGTTTGTTATTGCCGACAGACAGGTCTTTGCCGTCGCACATATTCTGGACGACGTAATTACTGTATCGACAACAAGTCTGTCGCTAAAAGTCTATATGGCGACAGATTGTTTGTCGTTGTTCTTTGTGTCCGGTAAAAAAAATACATGCATACAAATATATATATTCTAAATGAAACAATTAATAAACCGGTTACAATACACACTTCGAGGCAACTTGAATAATATGTAGCTCAGAATATAAGAAATTTGATTACTAAAAGAGATAGATCCATGACTTTAGAGTCCCCGCATACATTTGTTTGGAACACAATTTGCCTGATGAACTTATAAATATAAGTAGTATACATGTTTTCTAAATTCCGAAGTGACCTTTCAGTTCTATTACATACAAAAGTCTCTAGATTTATCTAATAAACTAAAATCTCTCCAATAGTTGGGTGTTACCAACGGCCACCGTACCATGCATGCGAATAATATTTTCTCACGCACTTCAAGAATCAACTCCGATCATTTGTGCTTCCAGCACCTTTTCCTGCAGCAGATGTGAACAAACTTTTCAGAGCTAAGAAAAAAATAAGATAACATATAAAGTGACACAGTAGGTAAATCTGAACTTTTATAAACTGTAAATCTGAATTCATGTGAACATATTCCTGTTGTGGCCGCATGAATTTTCAGCCCAGGTTCAGCTTGTTCCTGTATCCTCCTATTTCCGGTTTTCTTCTCCCTTTTCTTCTATTTTTTTCTTACTTTTCAATTTCGAATGCTGAATGCTGAATGTGCAGAAACTACATGTTCAAACATGGGGATCAGTATGACCAAATATCACATACAGAGGTCTACACGTTCAGATGTCTAGATGATTGGCCACATGAAAAAAACTATACGTTCAGAGGTCTACACGTTGGCTGTTAGTGCTTTGAGTAATCTGAAATTTGAGTAATATCTATACAGGTTATGAGCTAACGAAGGTCACAATCCTCCGTTACTAATTTGAACTTTGAGTAATCTGAACTGTTGGCTGAAAATGAAGGGACAATGTTGACTGAAAATTTCTGTACGGAAAATGCTTAAATTTTTGTATGACAGCTTCAGTTTCATGAAGGGAATATATGATATGTATGCCATGTATGCTTCAATTTCTATAAGGAAAATGCTGGCTGAAAATTTATGGTGTGTTTATATGTATTCAAAGTTTCAAATATCAAAAACTGCTAGCTGAAAGCAGAGAAATACCAAAACAGATTCCCAGCTGTTGAAGTGCAAATGCATTTTCTTGAGCAGGAATACTAGTCAAGCTAGTTAACAGGCTTCAGATACCAAAACAGATTCCCAGCTGTTGAGCCTGGTCAGCGTGATTATCTAGCAGAAGGTGAAGGTTGATGGGATCATGGGAACCAGAGTTCACCAATCCGATCCAGTGGAGCATGCTAGTGAAAGCCCAAAACTGTGATTCTATTCTATTCTATTATGATGGACAAATGAATCATGCTGTGAGCCCATTACTCAAATTGCACATTTTCCCAATGTCTTACAGATATATGGATAGGCAGAGAGAGGTCTGATATGGTTTTTGCTTATCCCTTTCCTTAGTTTCCCTTAGAAGTTATGTGCCTTTAATCTGTGGTTATGATTAATACACAACTATATATGAAGAAAATATAGGAAGTAAGATTACAAAGTTCAAAAATAATAGCTAGTTCCATTAGAAGCAAATATTTACCTGCTGTTGTAGAACCTTGGTTCAACGTTGATTTTTTGTTACGACCCATCTAAAAATATAGAACATTAGAAGCTTGTTCTATTAATTACATAAATAAAATACAAGGTTGTAGTATATTACCTTGTTTGTTGGCCATGCAACAGGCATAAAAAGAGCATCCCCCATACTCTCTACACCTAAGTATGGTCGTGGCAGAGTACTTTCCCTTTTTAGCACGCGAGTCACAAAAACCTGTGTGAACTCCCTTCCAAGAGGAACATCTCCCACCTTAGTGGTTGGGTCGGTTGAGATAATATTTGCTATTACAACAGGAACTTCTGATCTCATCATAGAATATAATATCACTTCTTTACCAACCTAATAAAATATGCGAAGTAAGATTACAAAGTTCAAATAATGAAACATAAATATGAAGTGATAGATGAGAAAATTACAGGATTATCATCTGCATTTTGAGATGATCCATGATTTCTTTGAGGTACCATTGTTGCAATGTCTCGCCTACGACTTTGCTCTTCAATAGTATTAACATCTTCACGATTCCTTAGACGACCCACAGTGCTTGCAACTCGCCTAGTAAGTTGCAAGTCATCTTCAACCATATTTTGTGAATGGTTATTACCATTGTAATCATGTGCCACCTCATCTGAACGATGCACCCTTGAGTTCTAAAGAAAATAAAAAGGGAAAAAGTGTTAGTGAGATAAAGGAAACAAGCCTAATTAATTAACATGATAGACGCCGAACTGCTCGATATATGCTACACTGACTAAACATATGCAATATTATATCACCTGTCGAGAATTAGACCCATATTGTGATGGGCTTTCTATATGTTGCACCCCTTGAGCTGCTACCATCATTTGATAAATTTGATCCATTTTTTCTTTCATTTGATTCATATCCTGTCTTAAGGCTCTAACCTCTTGCTCAGACTGACTGCGAGCTTGCAATGCCATTTGAAGCTTTGTTGATATTTTCATTTGAGTTCCAGGGGTGCCTACATCTTGTGGAGTTGGTCCTAAGCCTAAACCACGAATACGACCTCTTGGTTCTTTCTCTCCAAAAACATGTGCATATAAATCACCATCTTCAATACTTCTGTCCTTCAGTTCTGGGTTCTCAGCAACAGCTTCTTCAAATTTATTCTTAAGAGGACCACACATATATTATATTTTGTTCACTTATATTTTAATTATTACATAAATCAAAAATATGTGTGTACTCACAATGAATATTTCTGCTCCAGGTAGAGGCACAATATCCCCTTCTTTGTTCTTACGCGTGTGTGTTCTAACATATATTTCATCTCTTCTCGCAGGGCGTCCTTGTTGCTCGGCCTACAAGAAAAAATGATTTGGTCCAGTAATTGACTAGATTTTTCATAAATTAAACTAATGATTATACAAACTAGTGATTATAATTTTTTTTACCAGTTCATGCCCCACACGAGCATAACTCTTGCTGCCAGCTGCATGCGACATAGTCAGCTTTGAACGGTTATCTTTACCTCTGTTTGTACGAACCTACAACATACATATGAATCTATCAAAACAATAATACAAATTCATTCATACAATAGTTTAATGAAGGTTTATATCTCAAAAAAGAATTCAAAACAAATCAGCATGTACCTCGGCTTCTGGAGACATCCAATAAGTTATCAGCCACTCCCAATCAGATTCTTTCACCCTTTCATCCCTTTTAGCAATAAGCTCTTCAAAACTCAATGTTTCATCAAAATATTTGTTCTTTAGGTCAGCCTTAAACTCTC
This sequence comes from Zea luxurians, assembly GCA_029449295.1. Classification (NCBI taxonomy): domain Eukaryota; kingdom Viridiplantae; phylum Streptophyta; class Magnoliopsida; order Poales; family Poaceae; genus Zea; species Zea luxurians. The sequence goes on along the minus strand of JAOPSE010000009.1, from coordinate 112,812,603 downwards.
TCCACTTTTTTGCTGCAGATGTTATAACATAATCTATATCAGATTCATCCACTTCATAGTATTCCTGTTTCAACAAAAATGTAGTTGATTACCAAATCTACTGACAATAGGCTAAGACAAATTATCTCACTAAATCAGATTACCTTCACTTTTGTCCATAACTCAAACTTCTTTTTAGAATCAACTAGTCTCCAATCCTCACAAGAAACAGGGATATTTTTCCTCACCAAAGTTCCTATGAAATTACCAAACTCTTTGCTGTTCCTACCAACTAGTTGTCCATATTCATTAAGGGTAATGCAGATTTTAGGCCCACCACTACTTGAATATATGTTCTTCTTCAAGGTTGGGCCCCTTCCTTTCCTTATATTTTGATGCCCAATAGGTTGCTCTGCTTATTACAGGAGATAAAACAGATGAAAACCTTTGTTCATAACTATTTTCAAAATTGCTACAATAAATTTAAAGTTTGTTTGATTTTTACCTTCATCATTGATGGGATTTTTAGATTCTTCATAACTATTTTCAGATTCTTCATCAACAATATCCCTTTCAGTCCTTGATCGCAAAGTAGGTCCATTAGTTGAAGCTGCTAATGTCCTTGTCTACACTCAAAGAAATGAAAACATTAAAACTTAAGGTTCAGAAATTAAAGCAGTCAACCAATTGCCAGTGAAGTAGCAGAAATTTCAAGCAGTAATATAGCTGTAGCATGACAGCAATACACTATAGCTATCTAGCAGGACAACAGTAATACTATATTGTAGGACAGCAATACACTATAGCTGTAACAATAACACAGTATAACTGTACAAGCAATCAAAATCAAGCTTTGAACTGAACTGTGAAGACTTTGAAGAAGTCGGAACTCTGAACAGACTTTGAACTGTCAACTGTACAAGCAATCAAAAATGGAGTATGACTGCATGTTCGAAACTGGACAGAGGGAGTACCAGATAATACACTGATCAGACTTTGAAGCTTTTCTTGACCCTTAGGCAATGACCAAAACTGGACAGAGGGAGTACCAGATAAATGCACTATCAAGTATCAACACATATTTCATCTTGGGTCTAATTAAACTTGATGTTCTACATGTTGTGTATTTTTCTACATAATTGGTCAAAGTTAGATAAGCATTTTGATCTATGTGACTGTTATAATTTATACATAATGACAGCTCCTCTGATTAATTCCCTATACGCTTGCACTTTTCTTTTCAAATGCTCTTTGCTGAACAAGTGTTTCTTTTCTATTTACTGTCAGCACAAGATCTCTGTGTCCAGCTCTGCAAAATTACTGGAATGGAACCTTCATTGAACTCGCTGCCTGGGTATCTACTTGTGAACTATCTGCAAAATTATTGCTTGTGAAGTATAAGTATTATGAACCTTCATTGAACATCGTACCCTTCCATTCAGCTAAATGGGTCATATTTAGTACAGACTCCATTTAGCTGAGTCGACTGGGACAGAAGAATGTATCTGCAGAAGATAAATGAGGCACTGATACATTTAGCTGCAGATACATCAGTGCCACACTTTCCTGTCGTGATCAGCGACTAGGACTTGCTCCTGTCGTGATATACCACGAATACGACCTCTTTTGTAGTTATGAATGAAATACTGAATGCTAAAATGATGATGGCACTATTGTTGCGGCTGTACATTAAGCCTGCTATTGTGTCTTGGGAAAGTGTGGCACTGATGTATCTGCAGTAGAACATGTGGGTGTTGGCTGTCGCGTGTGATACATTGAGTCCTGATCATCGGGCTTCTAGGTTATTTGTGGATAGCATCAGTTATTTGTGGATAGCATCAGTTATTTGTGGATAGCATCAGTTATTTGTTCTTGTTTGTATTGGAAAGTAAAACTAGGATTTCAACCCTAGGCCAGGCACACATGAGAAGAGTCTTGCCACCTGACTACCTGAGTCCTCATTCAGTTTATCATTGAGAGACCGTGATAAAGTTTTTGCTTTTTGGTTGCTATGATGTTTGCTGAGTTGCAAACCTTTTCTCTTTTTATCCCTTTTCATATGGATCGCTTTTCTTCCCAACTTATTTTTCTTTCATTAATTTTATTTGTTTTAGGACACGAGCAAGAAGTCGCCAATGGAACTGATCAACGAGGTACCTCCAATCAAGGTTGATGGTCGCATTGCCGTCTGTGAAGGGGGTAGGCACCAAAGCTGAATATGCATACTCTATTTTGTTTTGCACATTCTCAAACTGATGACCATATCATACATCTTATGTAAAACTGACTTACCCTTATGCTTGCTGCTTCGTTTCAGCTTCTGAAGGTGTTGGACTTGGCCACCCAATCGAGTACATCTGCCTTGATCTGGAGGCACCTAATGTGTGCAAGTACTGTGGTCTCTGTTATGTTCAAGTTCACCATCACTAAATTGGGAAGATACTGCTGTCTACCGCTGCAGAAGCTGAGTTGACCTTATCTCTACCCCAAACCCCCAAGGGAACCAGCAGAGAGAAGAGATCTTTTCTGCACCCCAACTATGATCCAAGGTTCAGTTAACTGAATTAGTTCAACATGTGGTGGAGAGGAGCTATTAAGTGCCAGCAGTGCATGGCTGACCCACACGGCAAACATGCACACATATCTCTCCAGCTCATGCTTCAACACAAATATCCCTTTTGTCCAGTTTTGAAGATAGTAAACCAAACAGACGTGGTCTCCACTTGTGGATAGGTTTCAGACCCTTCTAATTTCAGATATTTGAAGCTTTAATTCTATCCTTACCCCCACAGACGTCTTCAGTTATCCCCAACCCCACTGGTCAACAGCAACAACCATTTATTAGTGCATTAGGATATTATTCCAGGTTGCAGGCCAAGACTGAATTTGTTCTTGCTCATACTGTCAAGGGACCAACAGATAAGTATTCACTGCCCACAAAACAGTCCAAAAACCTGGGTATTTTCAATAGAGAGTAAGGCTTATAGACCTCAGTTAGGCACATCGACTCTATCTCAATTTATACTACCATATGAAGTAGAACATGGAGATAGGGACCTACTTCAGAATCCTACATCAACACTGATCACTTGCACCAGCCCTGCTGCCCCATTGCACACCTCCCTGTTTAAGCCTTTGGACCTCACAATTTTATATGGCAACAGACCAATCTCCCTTTTCTAAAGTTATTCTCTAAACATAGTTATATCAGGTTGCTTCAACAATCCCAGGTCGAAATTACCCAGAACAGAAATTGCATGGGCTCAAACTGACACCAGACACTGCAAATTCAGTTTTCAGGCAGCTAAATGAAATTCAGTCTCTGCAACTGAGAGTCCATCTTTGGGCAGTCTTTACACCACTTTGTGTGTGTGGTCAAGCCCAACTCACTTAAAGGAAGTTGTTATATAACACATGGTCTTCAAACTTGCTACAGAAACTTCAGTTTAAAACCACCTAGAACAGACACTACACAGCTCCAAACCTGCACTAAAAATATTGATTTGAGACTTTTAGTTCTGAATAAACTAAGTCACCAACCACCTGACAGTCAAATTTTGAGCAACTGTTACTCCAATTTGCTCGTGGATAACAAGTCTGCAATAGAATTAAGTAAAAATCCGGTATATCACGACCGGAGCAAGTCCTAGTTCTAGTTCCTTCTATAATTCTAGTTCCTTCTACAAGAAAGAAAATTCTAGTTCCGCATGTATTGAGATAGATTGTGGTACTATTAAATTAAATGTAAAAAACATGAACTTATTAAATAGGGAAATACATTAACCTTATGTTTCTTATTGGCTCGATGTGATCCATTTGCTTCTTCATTAACCATAGTACTAGGTACATGGAGATTAAGAGATCTCATCCTCTTCAAATTTTCTTTTATGTTGGCAGCCCTTTGTAGTTCATATTCATTGACCTCCGTTTCTTTACCCATTCCTCTTCCTCTTACAAACTTTCCTCCTGAATCAAGACATAAAGAGATTACAATCAAGATTCAAGACAAAGAGATTACAACGTAAAATGAAACATTTTTGCGTAAACAGATATAAACATATCTTACTTGCTAGGTTGGTTTTCGGCAATCATTATTCCATCTATATCAGTCCTAACACAACTACCACCAATAGATACATTAACTTGTGTGTGTGCATCCAAATCTGGCAAGAAAGAACCTATTTCTGTACTATTGTCTAGCCTTTCTTCCATATCATACATGTCACGTTGTTTTGACTTCAAAACAGCAAACCAATCAGCATCAATAGGATCTTGCACATAGTAAACTTGAGTTGCCTGAGATGCAAAAATAAATGGCTCATCTAATTCCTTGTCACCGGTATTGAATAAATGCTTGAAGTTGACCATTGTCACCCCAAACTTGTCTATTTTGACCCATTTGTCTCGTACTCGGTTATCAATCCAATCACATTTGAACAATACTATTTTTCCCTGGTGATGGTAGTTCAGCTCAAGAATGTCTTTTATAACACCATAATAAGTTTTGCTCATTGATACTGGGTTATTATTGTTTGTCCCATCAAAACTTGTTGCATGTGCAACTAGGGCTACACCACTACACTGCACTGACCTACCCACATCATAAGAATGTGTATGGAAATTTATCCCATTTATAGAATAACTATCATAAGAATGTGCAACCATGTTAGGCTCCTTAGCTAATATTGTTATCTCCTCAGGTACTTCCTCACTCGTTGTTTCCACCTGATGATATAGAAGATTGTTATTGCACTAAAAAAATAATGTGGAACTATACTCTATATAAACATTTTCCTAGATACTTACGTGTGACTTAAACCACTCGTGAAAAGTCTCATAGTGTAAACGACTGATTGCTCTTTGATTTTGATGACCAACAGAGTAAAGGTATTCTATATGTTTACTAAACAAACATTATAATTTAGTAATCATGAAATAAATGGATGATATTGATTATAAAATATAATGTTCAACTTACTTCAAGTAAGGCTCTATATGGTCATAGTTGAACAAGACATATCTATGTGCTTGAAGCCATGTTTTGTGGTCTAATGTGACACTACGCTTACCAACCAATCCACGACCTATGTTATGGAAGAAAGGGGTGGTATTGATTAAATCAACATTCAAGCCATCATCATTTCTTTTTTCCGGTTAAATCTAGTTTCACCATGTAAATAGCGAGAACAGAATGTGAGACTCTCATCAAATAGATAACTTTCTGCAATTGACCCCTCTGGGTGACTCCTAGTGCGAACATGGCCCTTACATCTCATTAAAAACCTATAAAGGAGAAATGGCATATATGTTAAACCTTCCTTTGAGTAAAACTAAGTTTAATTTATTGCTAAAATATATTAAAATTTACCTTTCCACTGGGTACATATTACGAAATTGAACAGGGCCAGCAATTCTGACTTGAGTAGGGAGATGAACCATTAAGTGTACCATAATATCAAAAAACGATGGCAAGAATATAGTCTCAAGAATGCTTAGAGTCTCAGCTATTTCTGACTCTAGCTTATGCATATCGCTTATACGAATAACTGGCAAATAGATTTGCTTGAAAAAATTGCTCACACGAATCAGTGCAGCACTAACTATTTCTGGTAAAATCCTTCTCACAGCAAGTGGGAGTAAATACTGTATCAAAACATGGTTATCATGGCTCTTTAGCCCAACAAGCTTCTTCTCCTTCACATCCACATTGTTTCTTATATCTGATGCATATCCATCTGGAAATTTTACTCCTTTCAGTACCTCACAAAATAACGTCTTCTCAGACGCACTCATTGTATATGATGCTGGTGGTAAATATAACTTGTCACCCACTGGAATAGGATGAAGCTCAGTTCGAATGCCTAGGGACTGAAGATCCAAACGATATTTCAAGTTATCCTTGGACTTTCGTTGAATGCCTAGGAGGGTGTTGACAATGTTATCGCACACATTCTTCTCGATATGCATGACATCTAAATTATGTCGTAACATTAAATCCTTCCAATATGGAAGCCTAAAAAAATAGACCTCCTTTTCCATATGATAGTAGGCTCCCCTTCCTTCTTTTTTGCTTTCTTTTTATGTTGGCAACCTTTCCCATGCACTGTGTGCATATTCTCTGTTTGCAATAAAACTTCATCTCCAGAAAGTGGTCTAGGCGCTGGCTTGTCCTCAACTTTACCATCAAAGGAATCTAGATCAAATCTATATGGATGGTTTGGGCCCAGGAATCTACGGTGTCCCATATAACAATTTTTTGTACCTTGTTTCAATCGTAGAGAACATGTATATGAGTGGCATTCAATACATGCTACTTCACCTGATGTAGTACATGCTGCAATGTACCCTAGGCCTGGATAATCAGATATGGTCCATATTATTGCAGCACGTAATTGAAAATACTCATGCTTTGCAGAATCGTATGTTCTCACCCCTTCAACAAACATATCTAGCAGATCATCAATTAGTGGCTCAAAATAAACATCTATATCACTACCAGGAGATCTACGGCCCGGAATCAGCAATGAGATAATGAAATTTGTTTGCTTCATACACAACCATGGTGCAAAGTTATATGGGATGAGAATAACAGGCCAAATGCTATAGCTAACATTCATGGACCTAAACGGATTAAAACCATCTGTAGATAAAGCAAGTCTAATGTTGCGACTATCAGAAGCAAACACTGGGTGCTTTTGGTCAAAATCCTTCCAGAGAGGTGAATCTGCAGGATGCCTTAGTAATCCATCTTGTATACGCTCCTCATCATGCCACCTCATGTCACTTGCTGTCTTAGATGATAGAAATAACCTCTGAAGCCTTCTTTTTATTGGAAAATAGCGAAGAACTTTGCATGGAACCTTGTGTACACGTTTTCCATTTAAACTTCTCCTTTTTGATTTCCAGCGTGACCTTTCACATGTGGGACATGCATCACAATTAGCATACTCCTTCCTAAACAAAATGCAATCATTTTCACATGCATCAATTTTGATATACCTGAGCCCTAGACTCTTAATTACTTTCTTTGCTTCATTGAAATATTTTGGCAATGCCAAGCCATCAGGGAAAGCCTCCATTAGTAGATCTAGTAGCATATCAAAACTTTTATCTGTCCACCCTCCAAGCAATTTCAAGTGAAGAATTCTTATTAAGAAATGCAACTTTGAGAACTTCTTACACCCTGGGTATAGCTCTTGGGCATTATCTATCACTAACTGATTGATGGCTTCTAAATCTACATCAGTTTCATCTGAACCATCAGATACTTCAAAATCCCCTTTATCATCTAGACCACCAGCCATGTCTTGAACCAAATTGGCTATGTCATCTTCATCTAAATTGTTTGCAGCCTCTATATCACTATAGTCATGACTATTAATAGGCATAGAGTCTGTTTCTCCATGATAAGTCCACCTTTTGTATCCCTCTTGAAAGCCATCACATATCAAGTGCGCACGAACTTCATTTTCATCTTTCCATAGAGAATTACATATTTTCTACAAGGACATAGAATTCTATTTCCACCTATAGAATTGCTAAACGCAAACTCAATAAATCCAGCTACCCCATCTATGTAGACCTTCGTGTGCCTATAAATATTAGGTACAAAAACGATATGTTGGTCAAAGGTGACTACTACAAAATAATGGTTTATAGAACATTGTTAGAAATATACCTAGGTTCATTCATCCACCTTTTATCCATGTTGTACCTTAAAAGATAATAAGATGAAATGTACCCTTCCTAGTTTCAAAGTAGAGGTGTAAAAAGGGGAATCATTACAAGTATCAAAGATAAAAGCTGAACTAATGATCGTCTAATTATTTTATAGCAAAATTTACTAACTACAAGTTTGCAACACATACCTCTACTAGGTTTGATTTTAGCATTGTTTTTACACTTGTCCATTCATTTTGTTTCATCTTCATTATTTAGTATTAATAATCTTCAGAAATCCATTGTGCTTTAAAAACTCATGTCAAATAAATGATAACCAATAAATTAAAAAATCAACAACGAAAAAATGACTTTCAGGTTTCCTAGTAGAGTCATATCGTGGGGCCATGATATGTAGAATTAGGAAGTCAAGAACTGCTGAAATGGCAAGCTGTAGGCTGACGCCTTGGGTTGAAAACTAGAAAACTACAAGCTGACGAGCAGAGAATTGCAGGAGCCAGAAGGCCAGCAGCAGGCGAGCAAGCAGTAGCCTGCAGGCGGCTAATGCCTAAGGCACACAGCACGAGCAAGCAGTAGCCTACAGCATAATGTTGTGATCTCATCGCCGTCACCACAACCCCCTAACTGTTTGAGAATAGAAGCACTGACAAAAGAGTCAAATCGTTTGTTTCCTAATCTTGCTCAAGTCGCCTAATCGTCGTGATCACATGAGCATATGCATTATTGGTTTACTTTATCCAAGGGTTGTTCATTGATTTCAACAATTCATGTTACTAGTAGCGCACAAGAACAGGGCCTCGTCCAGGTAACGAACGATTTGTTTAGGTGTCCATCTTCTTTCTTGCATCTAGAACCTATGGCTACTAAAACGAACTTGCATCAAATGTCCATGGCTATTGATTAGTTTTTGCCAGAGAATGATTTTGGTAGAGATCTGCGGCAGAGCCAAGGTATGGCAAACCGAGTACTCCCGCCACTACCCATCAACAACAAAGATTGCACAAAAATTAAAACCCATAATTCAAAGCAGCTCGAAGTCATCCTCACCGGCAATGTCGTCCTCACCAGCAGCCCGCCCGCCTGCACCTCGCCATGCAGGCCTTCCCGCCCGTGCCGACCTGCTTGCCCACGCCGGCCTGCTCACCCGCGCCGGCCTCCCCCTTCTCAATCGCCGCTGCTATGCTATTAGGTCTCGGACACACGCGACAGCGCGCCGTCCTGCTCGCCCTTCTCTATCGCCGCCGCCTGCTCGCCCGCGCCAGCCTCGCCCGCCTGCTCGCCCGCGCGTGACTCAATCGCGTCGCCGCCTGTGCTCGCCCGCGCGTGAACTCAATCGTGCCGCCACCCTGCTCGCCCGCGCGCGCACTATCTAGGTCGACGTGACTCGGCTCGGGACGCAAGCGCGCGTGAAACTGGGCAATAATATGTTCGAATCCGATCCTGGCCTATACGTTACGTACTTAGTGACACGACGACGCTCGTTATTAAATTTAATTTGCTATTTAGAATCGTGACATCCATTTACCGACAAACGATTTGATGCTACTTTTTCCCGACAGACTTTGCGCCACATATAATCTGTTTTACCGACAGATGGACTGCCATAATAGCTCGACATTATTGCCGATAGATTTGTTGACTCCAATACAATAACTATCGACAGATAGTGTGATGGGAATATTTTGTGACAGACTGTCTGTCGCAAAACGACTATTTTTACCATCAGTTGTTTGACGCTAAAAGTGTGTCATGGTGTAGTGTCGGCGGCGTACGGCTATAATTCACCGGACTGTCCGGTGAGCCAACGGTCGCCAGCGCAACGGTCGGCCGTGTAATCCGCGGGCGACGCGTGGCCCGCACCAACGGTCGGCAGGGGGCATGAAAGTCGCCTAGAGAGGGGTGAATAGGGCGAATCTGAAATTTATAAACTTAAGCACAACTACAAGCCGGGTTAGCGTTAGAAATATGAACGAGTCCGAGAGAGAGGGCGAAAAACAAATCGTAAGCAAATAAAGAGAGAGACACAAGGATTTGTTTTACCGAGGTTCGGTTCTTGCAAACCTACTCCCCGTTGAGGTGGTCACAAAGACCGGGTCTCTTTCAACCCTTTCCCTCTCTCAAACGGTCACTTAGACCGAGTGAGCTTCTCTTCTCAATCAAACGGGACACTAAGTCCCCGCAAGGACCACCACACAATTGGTGTCTCTTGCCTCGGTTACAATTGAGTTGATCACAAGAAAGAATGAGAAAAAGAAGCAATCCAAACGCAAGAGCTCAAATGAACACAAGTCACTCTCTCTCTAGTCACTATTTGATTTGGAGTGAACTATGGACTTGGGAGAGGATTTGATCTCTTTAGTGTGTCTTGTATTGAATGCTATAGCTCTTGTAAGGTGTGGGAAGTTGGAAGACTTGGATGCAATGAATGGTGGGTGGTTCGGGGTATTTATAGCCCCAACCACCAAACTAGCCGTTTGGTGAAGGCTGCTGTCGCATGGCGCACCGGACAGTCCGGTGCGCCACCGGACACTGTCCGGTGCGCCTGCCACGTCACTTGGCCGTTGGATTTCGACCGTTGGAGCTTCTGTCTTCTGGGCCACCGAACAGTCCGGTGGTGCACCGGACAGGTCCTGTAGACTGTCCGGTGCGCCGTCTGGCTCTGCTCTGACTCTAGCGCGCACTGTAGCGCATTTAATGCCTTCTGCAGACGACCGTTGGCGCGAAGTAGTCGTTGCTCCGCTGGCACACCGGACAGTCCGGTGCGCCACCGGACACTGTCTGGTGCTTCATCGGACAGTCCGATGAATTATAGCGGAGCGGCTTCCAGAATTCCCGAAGGTGAGCAGTTCGGAGTTGGAGTCCCTGGTGCACCGGACACTGTCCGGTGGCACACCAGACAGTCCGGTGCGCCAGACCAGGGCACACTTCGGCTGACTTTAGCTCTCAATATTTGAATCCTTTCTCGGTCTTTTTATTGGTTTGTTGTGAACCTTTGGCACCTGTAGAACTCATAATCTAGAGCAAACTAGTTAGTCCAATTATTTGTGTTGGGCATTTCAACCACCAAAATCAATTTGGAAAAGGTGTAAGCCTATTTCCCTTTCAATCTCCCCCTTTTTGGTGATTGAGGCCAACACAAACCAAAGCAAATATAGAAGTGCATAATTGAACTAGTTTGCAGAATATAAGTGCAAAGGATACTAAGAATTGAACCAATATATTTTCATAAGATATGCATGGATTGATTTCTTTTTCATTTTCAACATTTTAGACCACGCTTGCACCACATGTTTTGTTTTTGCAAATTCTTTTGTAAATTCTTTTCAAAGTCCTTTTGCAAATGGTCAAAGGATACATGAATAAGATTTTGAGAGGCATTTTCAAGATTTGAATTTTCTCCCCTTGTTTCAAATGCTTTTCCTTTGACTAAACAAAACTCCCCCTCAATAAAATCCTCCTCTTAGTGTTCAAGAGGGTTTTAGATATTAGTTTTGAAGAGGATGTACCAATTTGAAATTCTATCAAAAATAAGATACCAATTGGAAAAACATCATGGAAAATCACCATTTGAAAAATCTTTTCTTAACTCAAATTTTTGAAAATTGGTTGGTGGTGGTGCGGTCCTTTTGCTTTGGGCATACTTTCTCCCTCTTTGGCATGAATCGCCAAAAACGGATACTTGAATGAAATATAAGCCCTTATAACTACTTTCTCCCCCTTTGGCGAACAAAATATGAGTGAAGATTATACCAAAGTTGGAGAGCGGCGCGGAGTGACGGCGAAGGATGAGTAATTTCGATAGAGTGGAGTGGAAGCCTTTGTCTTCGCCGAAGACTCCTTTTCCCTTTCAATCTATGACTTAGTTTGATATATACTTGAAAACACATTAGTCATAGCACTTGAAAGAGATATGATCAAAGGTATATTAATTAGCTATGTGTGCAAAACATCAATAAAAATTCCTAGAATCAAGAATATTTAGCTCATGCCTAAGTTTGGTAAATGTTTGTTCATCTAATGGCTTGGTAAAGATATCGGCTAATTGTTCTTTGGTGTTAATATATGCAATCTCGATATCCCCCTTTTGTTGGTGATCCCTTAAGAAATGATACCGAATGGCTATGTGTTTAGTGCGGCTATGCTCAACGGGATTATCCGCCATGCGGATAGCACTCTCATTATCACATAGAAGAGGAACTTTGGTTAATTTGTAACCATAGTCCCTAAGGGTTTGCCTCATCCAAAGCAATTGCACGCAACAATGGCCTGTGGCAATATACTCGGCTTCGGCGGTAGAAAGAGCTACGGAATTCTGTTTCTTTGAAGCCCAAGACACCAGAGACCTTCCCAAGAACTGGCAAGTCCCTGATGTGCTCTTTCTATTAATTTTACACCCTGCCCAATTGGCATCCGAATAACCAATTAAATCAAATGTGGATCCCCTAGGGTACCAGAGGCCAAACTTAGGAGTATAAACTAAATATCTCAAGATTCGTTTTACGACCCTAAGGTGAGCTTTCGTAGGATCGGCTTGGAATCTTGCACACATGCATACGGAAAGCATAATGTCCGGTCGAGATGCACATAAATAAAGTAAAGAACCTATCATCGACCGGTATACCTTTTGATCTACGGATTTACCTTTCGTGTCGAGGTCGAGATGCCCATTAGTTCCCATGGGTGTCTTGATAGGCTTGGCATCCTTCATCCCAAACTTGTTTAGAATGTCTTGAATGTACTTCGTTTGGCTAATGATGGTGCCCTCTTGGAGTTTCTTCACTTGAAATCCTAAGAAGTACTTCAACTTCCCCATCATAGACATCTCGAATTTTTGTGTCATGATCCTACTAAACTCTTCACATGTAGATTCGTTAGTAGACCCAAATATGATATCATTAACATAAATTTGGCATACAAACAAATCATTTTCAAGTGTTTTAGTAAAGAGTGTAGGATCGGCCTTTCCAACTTTGAAGCCATTAGTGATAAGGAAATCTCTTAGGCATTCATACCATGCTCTTGGGGCTTGCTTGAGCCCATAAAGCGCCTTAGAGAGTTTATATACGTGATTAGGATACTCACTATCTTCAAAGCCGGGAGGTTGCTCGACATAGACCTCCTCCTTGATTGGTCCATTGAGGAAGGCACTTTTCATGTCCATTTGGTAAAGCTTAAAGCCATGGTAAGTAGCATAGGCAAGTAATATGCGAATTGACTCAAGCCTAGCTACGGGTGCATAGGTTTCACCAAAATCCAAACCTTCGACTTGTGAATATCCCTTGGCCACAAGTCGGGCTTTGTTCCTTGTCACCACACCATGCTCATCTTGCTTGTTGCGGAAGACCCACTTGGTTACTACAACATTTTGGTTAGGACGTGGAACTAAATGCCATACCTCGTTCCTAGTGAAGTTGTTGAGCTCCTCTTGCATTGCCACCACCCAATCCGGATCTTGAAGTGCTTCCTCTACCCTGTGTGGCTCAATAGAGGAAACAAAAGAGTAATGTTCACAAAAATGAGCAACACGAGATCGAGTAGTTACCCCCTTTTGAATATCGCCGAGGATGGTGTTCACGGAGTGATCTCGTTGAATTGCTTGGTGGATTCTTGGGTGTGGCGGCCTTGGAACTTGTTCATCTTCCTCATCTTGATCATGGGCATCTCCCCCTTGATCATTGCTCTCCTCTTGAGGTGGCTCATCTTCTTGATCTTCTCCTTCATCATCTTGAGCCTTATCCTCATCTTGAGTTGGTGGAGATGCTTGCATGGAGGAAGATGGTTGATCTTGTGCTTGTGGAGGCTCTTCAGATTCCTTAGGACACACATCCCCAATGGACATGTTCCTTAGCATGACGCACGGAGCCTCTTCATCATCTAGCTCATCAAGATCAACTTGCTCTACTTGAGTGCCGTTAGTCTCATCAAACACAATGTCACAAGAAACTTCAACTAGTCCAGAGGACTTGTTAAAGACTCTATATGCCCTTGTGTTTGAATCATATCCTAGTAAAAAGCCTTCTACAGCCTTAGGAGCAAATTTGGATTTTCTACCTCTTTTAACAAGAATAAAGCATTTGCTACCAAAGACTCTAAAATATGAAACATTTGGCTTTTTACCGGTTAGGAGTTCGTATGACGTCTTCTTGAGGATTCGGTGTAGATATAACCGGTTGATGGCGTAGCAGGCGGTGTTGACCGCCTTGGCCCAAAACCGATCCAAAGTCTTGTACTCATCAAGCATGGTCCTTGCCATGTCCAATAGAGTTCGATTCGTCCTCTCCACTACACCATTTTGTTGTGGCGTGTAGGGAGAAGAGAACTCATGCTTGATGCCTTCCTCCTCAAGGAAGCCTTCGATTTGATTGTTCTTGAACTCCGTCCCGTTGTCGCTTCTAATTTTCTTGATCCTTAAGCCGAACTCGTTTTGAGCCCGTCTCAAGAATCCCTTTAAGGTCTCTTGGGTATGAGATTTTTCCTGCAAAAAGAACACCCAAGTGAAGCGAGAATAATCATCCACAATAACTAGACAGTACTTACTCCCGCCGATGCTTATGTAAGCTATCGGGCCGAAGAGATCCATGTGTAGGAGCTCGAGTGGCCTGTCAGTCGTCATGATGTTCTTGTGTGGATGATGAATACCAACTTGCTTTCCTGCCTGACATGCGCTACAAATCCTGTCTTTCTCAAAGTGAACATTTGTTAGTCCCAAAATGTGTTCTCCCTTTAGAAGGTTGTGAAGATTCTTCATTCCAACATGTGCTAGTCGGCGATGCCAGAGCCAGCCCATGTTAGTCTTAGCAATTAAGCAAGTGTCGAGTTTGGCTCTATCAAAATCTACTAAGTATAGCTGACCCTCTAACACTCCCTTAAATGCTATTGAATCATCACTTCTTCTAAAGACAGTAACACCTATATCCGTAAAAAGACAGTTGTAGCCCATTTTACATAATTGCGAAACTGAAAGCAAGTTATAATATAAAGAATCTACAAGAAAAACATTGAAAATGGAATGGTCAGGTGATATAGCAATTTTACCCAATCCTTTGACCAAACCTCGATTCTCATCCCCAAATGTGATAGCTCGTTGGGGATCTTGGTTTTTCTCGTAGGAGGAGAACATCTTCTTCTCCCCTGTCATATGGTTTGTGCACCCACTATCGATGATCCAACTTGAGCCCCCGGATGCATAAACCTACAAAACAAATTTAGTTCTTGATTTTAGGTACCCAAACGGTTTTGGGTCCTTTGACATTAGATACAAGAACTTTGGGTACCCAAACACAAGTCTTTGACCCCTTGTGCTTGCCCCCAACATACTTGGCAACTACCTTGCCGGATTTGTTAGTCAAAACATAAGATGCATCAAAAGTTTTAAATGAAATGTTAGAATCATTTGATGCAATAGGAGTTTTCTTCTTAGGCAATTTTGCACGAGTTGATTGCCTAGAGCTAGATGTCTCACCCTTATACATAAAAGCATGATTAGGGCCAGAGTGAGACTTCCTAGAGTGAATTCTCCTAATTTTGTGCTCGGGATAACCGGCAGGGTACAAAATGTAACCCTCGTTATCCTGAGGCATGGGAGCCTTGCCATTAACAAAGTTAGACAATCTTTTAGGAGGGGCATTAAGTTTGACATTGTCTCCCTTTTGGAAGCCAATGCCATCCTTGATGCCAGGGCGTCTCCCACTATAAAGCATACTACGAGCAAATTTAAATTTTTCATTTTCTAAGTCATGCTCGGTAATTTTAGCATTTAATTTTGCTATATGATCATTTTGTTGTTTAATCAAGGCCATGTGATCATGAATAGCATCAATGTTAACATCTCTACATCTAGTGCAAATTGTAACATGCTCAACGGTAGATGTAGAGGGTTTGCAAGATTTTAGTTCAACAATCTTAGCATGTAAAATATCATTTTCACTTCTAAGATTGGAAATGGAAGTATTGCAAACATCTAAGTCTTTAGCCTTAGCAATCAATTTCTCATTTTCAATCCTAAGGCTAGTAAGAGAAGCATTCAATTTTTCAATCTTAGCAAGTAAACTAGCATTATCATCTCTAAGATTGGAAATTGAATCATCACATACATTTGAATCAACCTTAGCAATTAGTCTAGCATTCTCATTTCTAAGGTTGGCAATAATATCATGGCACGTGCTTAGCTCACTAGATAAT
The DNA here is from genome assembly GCA_029449295.1 of Zea luxurians. Classification (NCBI taxonomy): domain Eukaryota; kingdom Viridiplantae; phylum Streptophyta; class Magnoliopsida; order Poales; family Poaceae; genus Zea; species Zea luxurians. The sequence continues at coordinate 112,796,763 of JAOPSE010000009.1, read as the reverse complement.
TTTTCACATTTTTCTACCTCTAGAGCATAAGCATTTTTAACCTTAACATGCTTCTTATTTTCCTTAATTAGGAAGTCCTCTTGGGTGTCCAAGAGTTCATCCTTCTCATGAATAGCACTAATTAATTCATTTAATTTTTCTTTTTGTTGCATGTTTAGGTTGGCAAAAAGAGTGCGCAGATTATCCTCCTCATCACTAGAATTACCCTCATCACTAGAGGTTGCATATTTGGTGGAGGATTTTGATTTTACCTTCTTCCTTTTGCCGTCCTTTGCCATGAGGCACTTGTGGCCGACGTTGAGGAAGAGGAGTCCTTTGGTGACGGCGATGTTGGCGGCGTCCTCGTCGGAGGAGGAGTCAGTGGAGCTCTCGTCGGAGTCCCACTCCCGGCAAACATGGGCATCGCCGCCCTTCTTTTTGTAGTACCTCTTCTTTTCTCTCCTCTTTCCCTTCTTGTCGTCGCCCCTATCACTATCACTAGATAATGGACATTTAGCAATGAAATGATCGGGCTTACCACAATTGTAGCACACCTTCTTGGAACGGGGCTTGTAATCTTTCCCCTTCCTTTGTTTGAGGATTTGACATAAGCTTTTGATGATGAGCGCCATCTCCTCATTGTCGAGCTTGGAGGCATCAATGGGGAGTCTACTTGATGTAGACTCTTCCTTCTTCTCCTCTGTTGCCTTGAATGCGACCGGTTGTGCTTCGGGCGTGGAGGGGCCATCTTGCTCGATGATTTTCTTTGAGCCTTTGATCATCAATTCAAAGCTCCCAAATTTTCCTATTACTTCCTCGGGAGACATTAGTGTATATCTAGGATCACCACGTATTAATTGAACTTGCGTAGGGTTAAGAAAAACGAGTGATCTAAGAATAACCTTGACCATTTCATGGTCATCCCATTTTTTGCTCCCGAGGTTGCGCACTTGATTCACCAAGGTCTTTAGCCAGTTGTACATGGCTTGAGGGTCCTCGCCTTGGTTGAGTCGGAACCGACCGAGCTCCCCCTCGATCGTCTCCCGCTTGGTGATTTTGGTCACCTCATCTCCTTCGTGCGCGGTCTTGAGCACGTCTCAAATCTCCTTGGCGCTCTTCAATCCTTGCACCTTGTTATACTCCTCTCGACTTAGAGAGGTGAGGAGTATAGTGGTGGCTTGGGAGTTGAAGTGCACGATTTGGGCCACCTCGTCCTCATCATAATCTTCATCCCCTACGGATGGTACCTGTACACCAAACTCAACAACATCCCATATACTTTTGTGGAGTGAGGTTAGGTGATATCTCATCATATCACTCCACCTAGAATAATCTTCACCGTCAAATGTCGGTGGTTTGCCTAATGGGACGGAAAGTAATGGAGTATGCTTAGGAATGCGAGGATAGCGTAGGGGAATCTTACTATACTTCTTGCGCTCTTGGCGCTTAGAAGTGATGGACGCAGCATTGGATCCAGATGTAGAGGGCGAGGAAGAGTCGATCTCGTAGTAGACCACTTTCTTCATTTTCTTCTTCTCACCAGTTTTGTGCGATCGAGTGCGTGAAGGGGATCCATCCTTCTTCTTCTTGCCGGACTCCCTTGATGGAGCCTTCCCGTGGCTTATAGCGGACTTCTCACCACCGATCACCAACTTCTTGGCGTGATCTCCCGACATCACTTCGAGCGGTTAAGCTCTAATGAAGCACCAGGCTCCGATACCAATTGAAAGTCGCCTAGAGGGGGGGTGAATAGGGCGAATCTGAAATTTATAAACTTAAGCACAACTACAAGCCGGGTTAGCGTTAGTGTTGACGCCTTTTCGGAGCGCCAAACACTCAACAAGAACCGGCGGCGGTGCTCTCTGATCAGGCGCGGACGGTCCGCGGCATAGGGTCGGACGGTCGATGACCTGGCGCAGGGGCTAAGGTTCCCTGCCTGACGGCCGGACGGTCCGCGCCCTAGGGCCGGACGGTCCGCGCGTGCGCAGGGGCAGCGGAGGATCGCCGGCGACGCCTGGATCTCGCTCCCAGGAGGGACCCCGTCGGGGAGGAGAGATCCTAGGGGTTGTCTAGGCTCGGTATGCCGACCTAGACTCCTCTAATCGACGTAGAGTCGAAGAGAAGCGGAGAATTTGGGGATTGGAATACTAAACTAGGGCTAAACTAGAACTAGACTAGAACTACTCCTAATGCATAAGGTAAAAACGAGTAATAAACTGGATTTGATCGATTGTTGGGGGTTCAATCGGCCGTAGCCCTTCATCTATATAAAAGGGGAGGTCTGGATCCGCTTCAAACTGATTTCCGAGTTAATCCCGTGGTTTTAGGTAACCAATCCCGCGAGAAACTAGGAACCCTAACTGATTCTGCGCACGCGCGGACCGTCCGGCCTCAGGGCCGGACCGTCCGCGAGACACATTTGGTGTCCAACATATGCCCCCCTGCCTTTTGGTGAAGGTTGACGAACCAAAAGCATATGAACTAAACCTGATGTAAGTCACCGGCTTTTCAATATTGAGATCATTTAATAAAGCACCAATGTATAAAGGCCATTTCAGATTTTATCTTTCTCGGCCATGATCGTTTGATCACTGAATCAAAAGGAATAGAATGGAGGTGCCCCCAGTATGGATAGACAAAGGGACTATACATGTACCATGGATTCAGCATCGTACCATTCCATGTTTGAACAGGATAATATACCGACGATGAGTAAACGGGTGGAAAGTACCCTGGTCTCATAGGATAAATAGGCGATGCTTGTTGTGTCGCCTTTCGGGCCGTTTTGTTTACCCGTTTCGGTTTAGCAGGTGACCGAGGTTTCTTCGTTGACCGATCACGTAGAACGGTCTTCTCGCTAGTATTCTTGGAGAGCAACTGATCAACATTAGAGTCAGCTTTGATCAGCCGACCATTTGTGCTTTGTCGTTGTGTCTCCTTCCCTTTTAAGGTTTTGTGTGGAGGCTGACGCCTTTGGGCATAGGCGGATTGTCCGGCAGAGGTAGCCGAACTGTCTGTCTGAGCACCGGACCGTACGTACGTAGGTGCCATACCGTCTGTGGTGTTCAGGCCAGGCTGTCGTGCTTGGCTCATTAATTGTGCCTGCCCCCCGGTGCCTCCGGACTTTTTAGCCTTATCGTCCGGAGCCTTTTGAGCAATCTCCTTTTGTGATATATTCGACGTGCGAGGACTACTAATGATGATGTCTTTGCTTTTGCCTTTATCGGCCATTTCGGGCCGAACTAAGATCTTTTTGCATGCGATATCTATTGTATTAACAGGAAATGGTTGTGTGTCCACTTGCATCTCCTGAAAAGCCAACCGGCCTTCATTTATGGCCGATTGTACCTGTCGACGAAAAACATTACAATCATTGGTGGCATGAGAAAAAGAATTATGCCACTTACAATAAGCACGTCTCTTTAATTCATCTATAGGAGGGATAGTATGAGTTAATTTAATGTTGCCATTTTTAAGTAGCTCATCAAATATCTTATCACATTTGGCAACATTAAATGTAAATTTAATCTCTTCTTGCCGATTCTTTTGAACCGGTTGTAAGGAAGAACATGCTGAAGATTTGGCCTTTGTTGGCCAAATAAACTCAGCGGTATATACATCTACGGATTCATCATCTGAATTATCACGCTCTATCAGATGTATAGTACGGGCGGCCGATTTTGATGTCTCTTTAAATCGGCTTTCATAGGCTAAAGCCCGCTGATGTAGCTGGGCTATCGAAAAGAACTGGGTCCCATCTAATTTGTCTCTTAAGTAGGATAGCAACCCATTAAAAGCTAACCCTGCTAGCTCTTTGTCTACGACATGGATCTGAAAGCATCAGTTTCTAGTATCCCGGAACCTCCGGATATAGTCATTAACCGATTCTTCGCGTCCTTGGCGGACTGAAGCTAAGTCAGCTAGCCCTAATTCATATTCCCCGGTAAAGAAATGTTCATGAAATTTACTTTCTAACTCATTCCAGGAATTAATGGAATTAGGAGGCAGGGCGGCGTACCATGCAAAAGCGGTACCAGTAAGGGATAAAGAAAATAACCGAACACGAAATGCTTCTCCATCGGCCAATTCGCCTAGGTGTGCTAGGAACTGACCTATGTGTTCGTGTGTGCTTCTCCCATTCTCACCAGAAAACTTAGAAAATTCCAGTATCCTTGCCCCTTATGGATATGGGACAGTGTCAAACCGGTGATTATACGGCTTTTGGTATGATTGCCCTACTCTGGCTACACTGACTCCGAACTTATCTCGAAATAGTTCAGTCATCTCTTCCCTAATTTTTTCCATTGCACCCGGTGGCAGACCACCAGATCCTAGGCTGTGGGGCTCATTTGGTCGGGCATTAGTATACCGACCTTCTTGCCGTGACCGATCGATAGTGTTGATTGGTCTGTGATTATATGGTGTGTTATAGTTTAAATATGCAGAGGGCGAAATATACTGCTGCTGTGGTGTGTAATAATTTGGCGCATGGTGTGCAACAGCAGGTTCTGTATATGTGTATCTGGTTTGTACAGCGGTACATCCGAACTGGCCGGTCATGTTCGCCATTATTGGGGCGCCACGCGGCAGTCCTGGTACGGCCCCGGACTGTCCGGCATAGAAAGCCGGACGGTCCGCGTAAGGGTCGGACGGTCCGGGTAGAAGCTCGGACGGTCCGACCGCGTCCAGGGTCGCCGATCTGCCAAGCAGGGATGGCGGTGGTCCTAGGGCGGCCCCAGATGGTCCGGCAGAGCAAGCCGGACGGTCCGCGTATGGGCCGGACGGTCCGGGCAGAAGCTCGGACGGTCCGACCGTGTTCAGGGGCGCCGATCTGCCAAGCAGGGTTGGCGGTGGTGGTACTTGCCCTGGATATGAGTTCATCGGCATACCATATAATGGTTGGGGCTGCAAATCCCCATTTGTTGCCGATGTATTAGACATAGTTATCCTGTTACTAGTCTCATATGATGGAAAACTAGGAGCAACAGACTTCTCCAACGTACGCGTTAATTTTCTAATTGATTCTTCTAACCCTACAATCTGTTGTTTCATTTGATCCTGCTGCTGATCTACATAATATTTAATAGATTGGATATCGTCGGGTTTACTTACGTTGGGGACTTGAAGCGAAGATAGAAGGGATGCAACGTCGGTCTCTCCATGTTTGATAACCTTCTGGTGGCGATCCACCGTGTATTGCGACAAGAATTTCTCCTTCGCTTGGCGCATGTAGTCCTCGTATTGCTGTTGCTCATCGGCTGTTAGATTTTCGACAGCCGTATTCAGGATATTATCTGGGGAGATATCGGTGCGATCTTTAGAACCGGCCATTTGAGGGCCTGATTTTTAGTAGATCTAAACACCTGTCCCCAGCGGAGTCGCCAAAAAGTATGTTGACGCCTTTTCGGAGCGCCAAACACTCAACAAGAACCGGCGACGGTGCTCTCTGATCAGGCGCGGACGGTCCATGGCACAGGGTCGGACGGTCTGCGACCTAGCGCAGGGGCTAAGGTTCCCTGCCTGACGGCCGGACGGTCCGCGCCCTAGGGCCGGACGGTCCGCGCCCTAGGGCCGGACGGTCCGCGCGTGCGCAGGGGCGGCGGAGGATCGCCGGCGACGCCTGGATCTCGCTCCCAGGAGGGACCCCGTCGGGGAGGAGAGATCCTAGGGGTTGTCTAGGCTCGGTATGCCGACCTAGACTCCTCTAATTGACGTAGAGTAGAAGAGAAGCGGAGAATTTGGGGATTGGAATACTAAACTAGGGCTAAACTAGAACTAGACTAGAACTACCCCTAATGCATAAGGTAAAAACGAGTAATAAACTGGATTTGATCGATTGTTGGGGGTTCAATCGGCCGTAGCCCTTCATCTATATAAAGGGGGAGGTCTGGATCCGCTTCAAACTGATTTCCGAGTTAATCCCGTGGTTTTAGGTAACCAATCCCGCGAGAAACTAGGAACCCTAACTGATTCTGCGCACGCGCGGACCGTCCGCGCCACCACCGTGGACAGTCCGGACCGCGGACCGTCCGGCCTCAGGGCTGGACCGTCCGCGAGACACATTTGGTGTCCAACAGTTAGAAATATGAACGAGTCCGAGAGAGAGGGCGAAAAACAAATCGTAAGCAAATAAAGAGTGAGACACAAGGATTTGTTTTACCGAGGTTCTGTTCTTGCAAACCTACTCCCCGTTGAGGTGGTCACAAAGACCGGGTCTCTTTCAACCCTTTCCCTCTCTCAAACGGTCACTTAGACCGAGTGAGCTTCTCTTCTCAATCAAACGGGACACTAAGTCCCCGCAAGGACCCCCACACAATCGGTGTCTCTTGCCTCGGTTACAATTGAGTTGATCACAAGAAAGAATGAGAAAAAGAAGCAATCTAAGCGCAAGAGCTCAAATGAACACAAGTCACTCTCTCTAGTCACTATTTGATTTGGAGTGAACTATGGACTTGGGAGAGGATTTGATCTCTTTGGTGTGTCTTGTATTGAATGCTATAGCTCTTGTAAGGTGTGGGAAGTTGGAAAACTTGGATGCAATGAATGGTGGGTGGTTGGGGTATTTATAGCCCCAACCACCAAACTAGCCGTTTGGTAAAGGCTGCTGTCGCATGGTGCACCGGACAGTCCGGTGCGCCTGCCACGTCATCTGGCTGTTGGATTTCGACCGTTGGAGCTTCTGTCTTCTGGGCCACCGGACAGTCCTGTGGTGCAACGGACAGGTCCTGTAGACTGTCCGGTGCGCCGTCTGGCTCTGCTCTGACTCTGGCGCGCACTGTAGCGCATTTAATGCCTTCTGCAGACGACCGTTGGTGCGAAGTAGCCGTTGCTCCGCTGGCACACCGGACAGTCCGGTGCGCCACCGGACACTGTCCAGTGCTTCACCGGACAGTCCGGTGAATTATAGCGGAGTGGCTTCCCGAATTCCCGAAGGTGAGCAGTTCGGAGTTGGAGTCCCTGGTGCACCGGACACTGTCCGGTGGCACACCGGACAGTTCGATGCGCCAGACCAGGGCACACTTCGGCTGACTTTAGCTCTCAATATTTGAATCCTTTCTCGGTCTTTTTATTGGTTTGTTGTGAACCTTTGGCACCTGTAGAACTCATAATCTAGAGCAAACTAGTTAGTCCAATTATTTGTGTTGGGTATTTCAACCACCAAAATTAATTTGGAAAAGGTGTAAGCCTATTTCCCTTTCAGGGCACCGGACTGTCCGGTGTGCATCGGACAGTGTCTGGTGTGCCAACTAGCTCGACACTACAACGGTCATCTGCGCCAGAAAAGGAAGGAGATCCGCACCGGACCGTCTACAGTGACTGTCCGGTGGTGCACCGGACTGTCCGGTGCACCACCCGACAGAAGGCAACTTTGGCCTTCCTTGTTGGCCTCCAACGGCTCCTAGCTGCCTTAGGGCTATAAAAGAGACCCCTAGGCGCATGGAGGAGACACTCAAGCATTCACTAAGCACTCTAAGTCTCCCACACTCTGTCTCCGCACACTTGATCGATTGTGTTAGTGATTTGAGCTCCGTTCTAGTTGTGAACTCTTTGTGCTTCATTTTGAGCTCAAGTCTTGGCTTGTGTGCGTGTGTCTGCTGCGGATTTGTGTGTGTTGCTCCCCAACCTTACTCTTGTGCTTTCATTGTGATCTTTGTTGTAAGGGCGAGAGACTCCAACTTGTGGAGATTCCTCGCAAACGGGAAAAAGAGATAAGGAAGAAAAGTAGTGGTATTCAAGTTGATCATTGGATCACTTGAAAGGGGTTGAGTACAACCCTTGTCCATTGGGATGCCACAACGTAGAAGTAGGCAAGTGTTACTTGGCCGAACCACAGGATAAAATCACGTGTCTCTTGTGTGCTTTCTCTTTGATTATCTTGTTCGCAAGAACTCGCCTCAAGCCACTTAGCCGTCCTAACTTACATAACAAAGTTTTGTGGCTATTAGTGTTGAATTTTACAGGATCACCTATTCACCCCCCTCTAGGTGTTCTCAGGATGGCGAGCTGGAGAGCAGCGAGCAGGGAGGGCACAGAGGGGCGAGCTCGAACCTCCCTGATGGCTGGCGCTAGAAGAAGATGGGGAGGAGATGGAGAAGATGAAGTGTGTGCACGGGATAAGGCTGGGCGGCGGGATTTTTCTCCTAGAGCCAAAGTGGCGCGACCAGAAGGATAAGAACGCGTGCGTGGTGTCTAAAAAAATCAAGGCTAGGGGGCGGCGTGAGGATATTTTCCCTTTTTTATTTCTTCTCTCTTTTTTTACCGAAAATCACAGATATTTTTGAATCAAGTTTTTTAGCGACGCATAATGGGTCGACTATACGGGCTACACACCTTATTCTCCGAATCACGAAATGGAAAATCCGAGGATTAATGATTTTGGTTAAATTTTGTTTAGATAGCTTTTGAGACTATTCTGGGCAACACGTAAACGGACTGGATATCGGATACATTATTTGAGACAACACTGTTTTAGTCGAACTCGGATAAAAATTTATCCACCATCTAAACACAGTTGATTTTAGTATCTTACAGAGTGTGCTGAAGAATAAATTGAATCATAACCTCGCGCACGATTTCTCTCGGACGATGCGCGATTTGGATTATTTTGTCCCGAACATTTTAGTCGTCGAGTTCAAATTAATTTGCCCGGGATAAAATCGTAAGAGTAGGTCGAGCTTCCAAATTCGTATTTGCGCGAGCGATGAATTTTAAATAGGAGCATAACTCGCAAACTTTCAGAACAATTACGTTCCAAAATTCGCGAAAACTTTAGGAGGAGTCTAAATAGACAGAAACAGATGCGATATTAAAATTGCGATAGATGAAGATGATTAGACCTTAGTGTCCATTTTATTTACTGATATCACGTGCTTAAATCCATACTCGTTGTCGAGCGGAATATAAACATCAGGGGTGTTACAACGAAGCTCCTGTAATATTCAGTAATATGCTGAAAGCAAATGGTTAGTCGTGTTTTTGAGGACCTTCATAAGAGGAAGGCCCCCAACATAAGGTATCACATATCCGAGGCCTACATAGATTCAAAGTAAAGGGGAATTATCGCCTAGGTACACCAGTCCGATCAAAATATTGGAATGGAAAGGCGAAGTAGCATACCAGTTAGAGTTATTTGAGAGGCTAGTAGATGTGCATAATGCATTCATGTGTCACAACTCAAGAAGTGTTTGAGTGCCAGAGGATTAGTTGCAAATAGAGGATCTAAATGTTCAAGGTGATCTAATATACATCGGGTATTACTAACCCATACTCGTACCCACGATAAAAAAATAATCTCGTCAGGTCTACCTTTATCTAGGATGGATATAGATTTACCCCCATACCCATACCTATATGGATATGGGTCACCATTGGGTCACTCGTACCCACGAAGATTAAACATCTATCAAAATAATACATTATGCAAACATTAAGTATATTCATCTAAATACCACTATAAAATTTCTAGCATCATTCAATCATCCATTCAACAACACCGTAGATAATTGGATAAAGTAACAACACTAAGTAGTACCACATAACACATTACATGGTCATCAAATAGTTGTTAAGACTTCTATGACACTATCACTCAAAAGGTTGTTAAATAGTAAAAAATGGATGATTGAAGCCCAAGTTCATGCTTTTGGGCCAAGTTTATACCGGATATTTTATATCCATGTGTTAACGGGTATGGGTGAGGGTAGAATGTTCTTGTCGGCGTTCCGAGACCGGGGGGTCCCCGAGCCGACGAGTGAGTGTGCCGCGTGCCCCAGCCCAGATGGGTCGAGCGCGTGGGCGAGCGCGAAGGGGGGAGAGAGAGAGAGAGAGCGAGGTGGCCGGAGCCGGGTCGTGAGGGAGTCGGAGAATTCCCGCGGCCTTCGTGTTCGTCCCGCGCCCAGGTCGGGTGCGCTTGCAGTAGGGGGTTACAAGCGTCCGCGCGGGTGAGGGGAGCGAGCGGCCCCGAGAGAGCGCCTGCCCCTGCCCTTCGTTCCCGCGAGGCCAACCTTCTCTAAGAAGGCCCTGGTCCTTCCTTTTATAGTCGTAAGGAGAGGATCCAGGTGTACAAAATGGGGGTGTAGCAAGGTACTACGTGTCTAGCGAGGGAGAGCTAGCGCCCTAAGTACATGCCAAGGTGGCAGCCGGAGAGATCTTGGCACCCTGTTGGTGTGGCGTCGTGGCTGTTGGAGAAGCAGTGGAGCTTCATGGAGGGACAGCTGTTGGAACAGCTGTGCTCTTGCTGACGTCTCCCTGCTTTCGTAAGGGAGTCAAGAGTCGCCGTCGTCATGGTCCAGTGAGGCGCCATCATTGCCTATCTGGCGGAGCTGGCCAGATGGGACACCGGTCTTGTTCTCTGCGACCCGAGTCGGCTCAGGGCAGGGTGATGATGACGCTTCCTGTTGACGTGGCGGTCTTGTGTCCTAGGTCGGGCGTCGTGGAGGCTCCTCCGAAGTCGAGGTCGAGTCCGTCCTGCATGACAGAGGCCGAGCCCGAACTCCTGGGTCGGGCGAGGCGGAGGTCGTTCGGCAGAGGCCGAGGCGGAGTCTGAGCCCTGGGTCGGGCGAGGCGGAGGTCGTTCGGCAGAGGCCGAGGCGGAGTCCGAGCCCTGGGTCGGGCGAGGCGGAGTTCGTCGTCTTCCAGGGCCTTGGCCCGAGTCCGAGCCCTGGGTCGGGCGGAGCGGAGTTCGCCGTCTTCCGGGGCCTTAGCCCGAGTCCGAGCCCTGGGTCGGGCGGAGCGGAGTTCGCCGTCTTCCGGGGCCTTAGCCCGAGTCCGAGCCCTGGGTCGGGCGGAGCGGAGTTCGCCGTCTTCCGGGGCCTTAGCCCGAGTCCGAGCCCTGGGTCGGGCGGAGCGGAGTTCGCCGTCTTCCGGGGCCTTAGCCCGAGTCCGAGCCCTGGGTCGGGCGGAGCGGAGTTCGCCGTCTTCCGGGGCCTTAGCCCGAGTCCGAGCCCTGGGCCGGGCGGAGCCTCCTATGGCACCTCTGGCGAAGTCTGGTCGCCCGTCGGTCTTACCTTTTGCGTTAAACGCCCCGGTGACTTGGTCGGTTGGCGCGGTGATTTAGTCAGGGTTACTTCTTATCGAAGGCGGGGCCTCGGGCGAGCCGGAGATGCGTCTGCCGTGAAAGAGGAGGCCTCAAGCGAGACGGAGTCATCTTAGGGTCGGCTGCCCTCGCCCGAGGCTAGGCTCGGGCGTGGCGTGATCGAGTCGCTCGTATGGACTGATCCCTGACTTAATCAAACCCATCAGGCCTCTGCAGCTTTATGCTGATGGGGGTTACCAGCTGAGAATTAGGCGTCTTGAGGGTACCCCTAATTATGGTCCCCGACAGTAGCCCCCGAGCCTCGAAGAGAGTGTTAACACTCGCTTGGAGGCTTGCGTCGCACTTTTTTGCAAGGGGACCAGCCTTTCTCGGTGGTACTTTGTTTCGGTGGGTGCGCGCGAGCGCACCCGCCGGGTGTAGCCCCCGAGGCCTCGGAGGAGTGGTTTCACTCCTTCGAGGTCTTAATGCCTTGCGTAATGCCTCGGCTGGTCTGGCGGTTCCCTCATGCGAGCAGGGCGTAGCCCAGGTGCACTGTCGGGGCCCAAGTTCTCGGGCTGGTATGTTGACGCTGTCAACGGTTCGGCCGGAGCCGGGTTTGCGAGAGCAGCCCCCGAGCCTCCGCACGGAGCGAGAGGACGATCAGGGACAGACTCGACTTTTTACATACGCCCCTACGTCGCCTTTCCGCAAGGAGGAGGGGGGGAGAGCGCCATGTTACCCTCGATGGGCACCGAACATGGTGTCTCCGGTGAGCTGCAATCGGGTAATCCGAGTGGACGTCCGTGCCCCGTTCGTTGGGGGTCGGCTAGGGGCCCGGAGGCACGCCCAAAAGTACCTGCGGGTGATCTGCCGGACCCGGTCCCCTAGCGACGGGGTCCGAGGGCTCGTTGCCTCCCTCCGATGGGATTCCGTTACAGAGTCGTTCCCGCTGGTCTCGGAAATGTCCTAGGGTACCTCGGGAGCGCAGCCCGAGCCTTGGTTATGTATCGAACGTACCCCTGGTCATCCCTCGCTCGGCGTCTGAGGCGACTGTGAACCCTTCGACAGGCCAGCCTTCGAACCCCTGATCAGTAGGGGGCACGGAGCCCGAGTAGCCTGAGGCGGTCGTGGGACCTTTCGGGGGCCGACCTTCGAACCCCTGACCAGTAGTGGGTGTCGGGCCCACGCGATCTGAGGCGGTTGTTGAACCCTTCGGGGGGCCAGCCTTCGAACCCCTGATCAGTAAGGAGGCTCGGAGCCTAGTTCCTTCACGGGGAAGGATCCCTTTGGGGGTATCCCCTTTCCCGGTCCCTGTTGCAAGAGATAGAGAAAGAAGGAAAAGGGAAAAAGGATTCGAAATTGAACGTCGTGGCGTACCTTTTTCGGCGTGGTTGTTTTGGCGAAGGCGAAACGTCGCCAGCCGCTCCTGCCCGTAGCGCTGTCCGTCGAGCCGCGGAGTTAATGCGCCGGGGTGAGTAGTTGGCGAGGCTGCCGTTGCGCGTGCGCGAGCCGTTCGAGGTACGGGTCACGGGCGCGTCGTCTTCGCACCGCGAGAGAGGGGGTTCTCTTGCCGCCTCCGGATGGGACGTGAGCCTGGCTGATGGCGTGATCGCTGCTCTCGCGCGCCTGCCACCGTCATTACTGCCGGCGCATTTTTGACCGCGTTTGACCGCTGCGCCAGGCTGGCGCTGCTGGGTCGCGGGCTGGGTCGCCTCGAATCGCGGTATCGGTTCCGCAATCGAGGAGGTGCGGTGGTGGAGCGAGTGGCACAGCGGTTCGCATGCAGCACCCGGCGCGCCAGTTGCACGACGCGTGGGCTTGGGCCGTCGCGCTGGCCTGTCAGGAGTCGGAGAGGCGCGTCCACTTGGCGCGGTTGCATGCCGCCTGCATGGCCGCCTGCCCCTTTCGCCCGCTGGTCTGGGCAAAAGTGGAGGGTTACTTGTAACCGCTGGGTGGTTGCGTGCGTCGTGCGCGGCGGTTCGGCTTCTTCTGCTTGGAGCCGGTCTGCATGACAGGCGGGCCCCAGCCCCCGCGCCGCAGGGGAGGACTTTGGAGGCGTGTTGGAGAAGACTCAGCCCGTGACGGTTGAGGGCGCAAGCAGGGGGAGTTGCCTTTAAAGGGAGGGCGACCCCCTTCGTAAGGTGACCATGTCTCCTTCCTCCCCTATGCATTGTGTCTTTCCACCTTCCAAGCCCCCGGATGGGGGAAACCGCCGTCTTTTCGCCCCATCGTTGGGGGAACGCAACTCCGTGGGAGTTGGTACCTTTCAGCCATCATTCGGCTTCAAGGATTTTCATCATGCAGCCCGGCTGCACCCCTCCACCGGCGGTCACCCAGGGTGGTGACCTCCGGCTTGATGGTGGGGGAAAGCGAGCCGGGCTGCGGCATCCGCCCCTTCCTCAGCCTCAAGGATTTTCATCACCAGGGCTGAGGAGGGGCGTGTGCCGGGTCGGGGTTGGCCCCTGCGCGGGTGGTGACCCGCTCCTTCCCTCAGTGATCGGGGGGAAGGGCGGGAGTCGTCCGTGGCGCCAACAGCTGCAGCGTGCCCGGCTCTCTGAGCCGAGCAATCTCGGAGCCGCCCCCGGTGCCGCCTCCCGCCACGGCAGCTGGAAGAGGTTCTTCCGCCGGCGCGACAGCCGAGGTTGGCCACGGACCGACCTCCGACTCTACGGCCTTCTGCCCGTCCTTGCCTCTCGAGTTTGGGCAAGGGCGGGGGCCTCCCAGCAGCAGCATCCGCCCTGAGGCCATCATTGCTGCTGTTGGGCCCCCCAGGACAGACGTCTTCATCGTCGCCGCTGCCGGGGCGGGCGGCGACGTGCCGTTCGTCGGTCTTCTGCTGCCCCGCAGGCCCACCCCCATCGAGTGGGGTTGTTCGTACCTGCGGGGGGGGGAACCGGAGTTCCGTTTGTAATGGCACTCCGAGTGCCGGGTTTTTTGTTCATTTTGGCTTTCGGGGCCTGAACATGTATGTAATTTCGGCACGGAGCCATGTTTTTTCCTCATTTTCGAGCACTAAGACTCGCCTGTTGATTATCTGAACCGCTTCACCAAGCGTGAGTTGCCCCGTGTCAAGGTGACGAGTGAGGTATCCGTATCCCGGAGGCGTAGGAGTCCCTCGGCTCGGTCGGACCTGTTGTCCGAGGCTCCTCTAGCTTAGTTAAAGAGACCCCTCGGCCGCTCTTCGACGAGCCGAGGCCAGGGGTAGCGATATCAGCACGAGCAGAGGCGGAGTTGGCTCGGAAATGAAACCTGGTTGGCCGGAGCCTAGCCGGGTTGTCTGTTGGCAGGATTGTCGTCGGAGTTGCTCAGCCGAGGCTTCGGATCGAGCTGGCGCCCTCGGAAGGCGGTCGGCCGAGGCCCCGGAGGTGGCCGGCCGAGCCGTCCGCTCGGGCCGGGTTCTCGGAGAAGTCCCTGGCAGAGATTGCTCGAGCGTGGTGATGACGTCGTCCTTCGGAGCGGAGGCCCTCGGACCGCGTCGCCGTCCGAGGCTAGGTCGGGCCTTGCCGAAGGTGCTGTCGATGCCGAGGGTGTCATCGCCCTCTTCCAGCGTCAAGATCCGAGCCTGCAGGGTCAAATCGTCTTATAGCGTGGGCCTTGTGCGGCCGTCGAGGCCAGAACGCACACCCTTGCTGCGTTATAAAGCTGCGTCTCTTTTCCTCTTGTTTCGAGTATCTGGACTTTTTGTCGGTAGCAGGGATGTTAGTGCGAGCGAGAGTTGCTTCTCGCGGAAGGTGATGAGTGAGGTATCCGTATCCCGGAGGCGTGGGAGTCCCTCGGCTCGGTCGGCCTTGCCGCTTACGCGCACTTTTACTCGTCCATGAGGCCCTATCACCGACTTAGTCGAGAAAACTTGAAGAATCGTTTTGACAGAAGAGCTTCCGAACGTAGAGACTCGTTCGATCCGCGGAGTCACTTTATCTGAGCGCGAGTTACTTATCGCAGAAGGTGATGAGTGAGGTATCCGTATCCCGGAGGCGTAGGAGTCCCTCGGCTCGGTCAGCCTTGACTGCTTACGTGTACCCCGTCGTTTCCAGGATCCACTTTTCGAAGTAGTCAAAAAGCACGAAAGATATTCTGGTAAAAGAGATTTTTTGTTCGAGGAAAATTTTGACGCAGAGGGGGTTTCCCCCCTTTTAGCCCCCGAGGGAGGGTCGGGCTTTGCCGAGGCGAGGCCGACCCTTCCTTGTTGACTAAACTTTGCGTGGGTGCGAGGTGTATGAACGATTTGAAAACATCTCAAGGGTAGAAGCGACGTAGCTGTTGGATGTTCCAAGCGTTGCCGTAGACCTCGCCTTGACTGTTGGCCAGCTTGTACGTTCCAGGCTTCAGAACTTTGGGGTTGATGAACGGCCCCTCCCAGGGGGGCGTGAGCTTGTGCCTCCCTCGGGCGTCCTGCCGCAGCCGAAGTACCAGGTCGCCCACCTGGAGATCTCGGGGTCGGACCCCTCGGGCGTGGTAGCGTCGCAGGGACTGCTGGTACCGCGCCGAGTGTAGTAAGGCCCTGTCCCGAGCCTCGTCCAGCTGGTCCAGCGAGTCTTCTCGGCTAGCTTGGTTGCTTTCTTCGTTGTAGGCCCTCGTCCTCGGGGAGCCGTATTCCAGGTCGGTGGGCAAGATGGCCTCGGCCCCGTAGACCAGGAAGAACGGCGTGAAACCCGTGGCTCGGCTTGGCGTCGTCCTCAGGCTCCAGACCACCGAGGGGAGTTCCTTCATCCATCGCTTGCCGAACTTGTTGAGATCATTGTAAATTCGAGGCTTGAGCCCTTGTAGGATCATGCCGTTGGCACGTTCCACTTGCCCATTCGACATGGGATGAGCTACGGCGGCCCAGTCCACCCGGATGCTGTGATCCTCGCAAAAATCCAAGAATTTTTTGCCGGTGAACTGGGTGCCGTTGTCGGTGATGATGGAGTTCGGGATCCCGAAGCGATGGATGATGTTGGTGAAGAACGCCACCGCCTGCTCGGACCTGATGCTGTTCAGGGGTCGGACCTCGATCCACTTGGAGAATTTGTCGATGGCGACCAGCAGGTGCGTGTAGCCCCCGGGCGCCTTCTGCAGAGGGCCGACGAGGTCCAGACCCCACACAGCGAAGGGCCAGGTGATGGGTATCGTCTGCAGAGCCTGAGCGGGCAGGCGGGTCTGCTTCGCATAGAATTGGCACCCTTCGCAGGCGCGGACAATTCTAGTGGCGTCAGCCACCGCCGTTGGCCAGTAGAAGCCTTGGCGGAAAGCGTTCCCAACGAGGGTTCGAGGTGCTGCATGATGGCCGCAAGCCCCCGAGTGTATTTCCCGCAGGAGTTCCTGACCTTCGGCGATGGAGATGCATCGCTGGAGGATCCCCGAGGGGCTTCGGTGGTAGAGCTCCTTCTCATCGCCTAGCAAGACGAACGACTTGGCGCGTCGCGCTACCCGCCGAGCCTCGGCTCGGTCGAGGGGCAGTTCTCCTTGGCGGAGATATTGCAGGTACGGGGTTTGCCAATCTTGATCTGGCATGACCCCGCTCTGCTCCTCCTCGATGCGCAGTGCTTCGCCCTCGGGGGCCAAGGGTTCCTCGGGTTGAACCGAGGATGGCTCGGGCTGGGCCGAGGTCACCTCGGACGGGGCCGAGGGTGCCTCGGGCTCGGGCGCGTCGCCTATCTTGACGGAGGGTTGGTGCAGATCTCGGGAGAAGACGTCTGGGGGAACCGTCGTTCGCCCCGAGGCTATCTTCGCCAACTCGTCCGCAGTCTCGTTGTAGCGCCGGGCGATGTGGTTAAGCTCGAGCCCGTAGAACTTGTCTTCCAGGCGTCGAACCTCCTCACAGTAGGCCTCCATCTTCGGGTCGCGGCAGAGGGAGTTCTTCATGACTTGGTCGATGACGAGCTGCGAGTCGCCGCGTGCATCGAGGCGTCGGACCCCTAGCTCGATGGCGATTTGCAATCCGTTGATCAGAGCCTCGTACTCAGCCACATTGTTGGACGCCGGGAAATGGAGGCGGAGCACGTAGCGCAGGTGTTTCCCGAGGGGCGAGACGAAGAGCAGGCCCGCGCCAGCTCCCGTCTTCATCAGCGACCCGTCGAAAAACATGGTCCAGAGCTCTGGTTGGATCGGAGCCGTTGGCAACTGGGTATCGACCCATTCGGCTACGAAATCCGCCAGTACCTGGGACTTGATGGCCTTCCGAGGGGCGAACGAGATTGCCTCGCCCATGATTTCCACCGCCCACTTCGCGATCCGCCCCGAGGCTTCTCGGCACTGGATGATCTCCCCCAGGGGGAAGGATGACACCACAGTCACCGGATGGGACTCGAAGTAATGTCGCAGCTTTCGCCTCGTCAGGATCACTGCATATAGCAGCTTCTGGACTTGTGGGTAGCGGATCTTGGTCTCGGACAGCACTTCGCTGACGAAGTAAACTGGCCTCTGAATGGGCAAAGCATGCCCCTCTTCCTGCCTTTCGACCACGATCGCGGCGCTGACCACCTGAGTGGTTGCGGCGATGTAGACCAGGAGGGCTTCTCCATCAGCTGGGGGTACCAAGATGGGCGCCTGGGTGAGGAGCGCCTTCAGGTTCCCGAGGGCTTCCTCGGCCTCGGGAGTCCAGGTGAAGCACTCGGCCTTCCTTAAGAGACGGTACAGGGGCAGGCCTCTTTCGCCGAGGCGCGAGATGAAACGGCTCAAGGCCGCGAGGCATCCCATGACCCTCTGTACGCCTTTTAAGTCCTTGATGGGCCCCATGTTTGTGATGGCCGCGATCTTCTCCGGGTTGGCTTCGATGCCCCGCTCGGAGACGATGAATCCCAAAAGCATGCCCCGGGGCACCCCGAAGACGCACTTCTCGGGATTAAGCTTGACGCCCTTCGCCTTGAGACACCGGAATGTCAGTTCGAGGTCGGAGAGAAGGTCGGAGGCTTTCCTCGTCTTGACTACGATGTCATCGACGTAGGCCTCGACCGTGCGACCGATGTGTTCGCCGAACACATGGTTCATGCACCGCTGGAACGTTGCGCCCGCGTTCCTCAAACCGAACGGCATTGTGACATAACAGTACATGCCGAAGGGCGTGATGAAAGAAGTCGCGAGCTGGTCGGACTCTTTCATCTTGATTTGATGATACCCTGAGTAGGCATCGAGGAAAGACAGGGTTTCGCACCCTGCAGTGGAGTCCACGATTTGATCGATGCGAGGTAGAGGGTAGGGGACCTTCGGACATGCCTTGTTGAGACCAGTGTAGTCTACACACATCCGCCACTTCCCCCCTTTTTTCCTCACAAGTACAGGGTTGGCAAGCCATTCGGGATGGAATACCTCTTTAATGAACCCTGCTGCCATCAGCTTGTGGATCTCCTCGCCTATCACCCTGCGCCTTTCCTCGTTGAATCGGCGCAGAGGCTGTCTGACCGGTCGGGCCCCGGCCCGAATATCCAGCGAGTGCTCGGCGACATCCCTCGGTATGCCGGGCATGTCCGAGGGACTCCACGCAAAGACGTCGGCGTTTGCGCGGAGAAAGTCGACGAGCACTGCTTCCTATTTGGGGTCGAGCCCGGATCCGATTCGAATCTGCTTGGAGGTGTCGCCACTGGGGTCGAGGGGGACGGCCTTAACCGTCTCCGCTGGCTCGAAGTTGCCGGCATGTCGCTTCACGTCCGGCACCTCTCGGGAGAGGCTTTCCAGGTCGGCAATGAGGGCCTCGGACTCGGCGAGGGCCTCGGCGTACTCCACGCACTCCACATCGCATTCGAATGCGTGTTTATACGTGGGGCCGACGGTGATGACCCCGTTGGGGCCCGGCATCTTGAGCTTCAGGTAAGTGTAGTTGGGGATGGCCATGAACTTCGCGTAGCATGGTCTTCCCAGCACTGCGTGGTAGGTTCCTCGGAACCCGACCACCTTGAACGTCAAAATCTCCCTTCGGAAGTTGGAGGGTGTTCCGAAGCAGACAGGGAGGTCGAGCTGTCCGAGGGGCTGGACGCGCTTCCCGGGAATGATCCCGTGGAAGGGCGCAGCGCCTGCTCGGACGGATGACAGATCGACGCGCAGGAGCCTGAGGGTCTCAGCGTAGATGATGTTGAGGCAGCTGCCCCCATCCATCAAGACCTTGGTGAGCCTGACGTCGCCGATGACGGGGTCGACGACGAGCGGGTACTTCCCCGGGCTCGGCACGTGGTCGGGGTGGTCGTCCCGGTCGAAGGTGATGGGCTTGTCGGACCAGTCTAGGTAGACTGGTGCCGTCACCTTCACCGAGCAGACCTCCCGACGTTCCTGCTTACGATGCCGAGCCGAGGCGTTTGCCGCATGCCCTCCATAGATCATAAAGCAGTCGCGGACCTCGGGGAACCCTCCTGCTTGGTGATCTTCCTTCTTGCCGTCGTCGCGGGCCTTGTCACCCTCTGCGGGTGGCCCGGCCCGGTGGAAGTGGCGCCGAAGCATGACGCACTCCTCGAGGGTGTGCTTGACGGGCCCCTGATGGTAGGGGCACGTCTCCTTGAGTGCCTTGTCGAAGAGGTTAGCACCTCCGGGGGGCTTCCGAGGGTTCTTGTGCTCGGCGGCGGCGACAAGGTCTGCATTGGGAACGTCGCGTTTCGCTTGCGACTTCCTCCTGCCTTTCTTCTTGGCGCCGCGCGGAGTAGACGCCTCGGGAGTATCTTCCGACGGGCGGCCCTGGGGCTGCTTGTCCTTTCGGAAGATGGCCTCTACCGCCTTCTGGCCGGAGGCGAACTTGGTGGCGATGTCCATCAGCTCGCTCGCCCTGGTGGGGGTCTTGCGACCCAACTTGCTCACCAGGTCACGGCAGGTGGTGCCGGCGAGGAACGCGCCAATGACATCGGAGTCGGTGATGTTGGGCAGCTCGGTGCGCTGCTTCGAGAATCGCCGGATATAGTCCCGAAGGGACTCTCCCGGCTGTTGCCGACAGCTTCGGAGGTCCCAGGAATTCCCGGGGCGCACGTACGTGCCCTGGAAGTTGCCGGCGAAAGCCTGGACCAGATCTTCCCAGTTGGAAATCTGCCCCGGAGGCAGGTGCTCCAACCAAGCGCGAGCGGTGTCGGAGAGAAACAGGGGGAGGTTTCGGATGATGAGGTTGTCATCGTCCGTCCCACCCAGTTGACAGGCCAGGCGGTAGTCCGCAAGCCACAATTCCGGTCTCGTTTCCCCCGAGTACTTTGTGATAGTAGTCGGGGGTCGGAATCGGGGCGGAAACGGCGCCCGCCGAATGGCTCGGCTAAAGACCTGCGGACCGGGTGGTTCGGGCGAGGGACTCCGATCTTCCCCGCTGTCGTAGCGTCCCCCACGCCTGGGGTGATAACCTCGGCGCACCCTTTCGTCGAGGCGGGCCCGACGGTCGCGATGAGGGTGCTCGTCGCCGAGGTGGCCCGGGGCCGCAGGCGCGGTGTTGCGCGTGCGCCCGGTGTAGACCGAGGCTTCCCGCGTGAGTCGGGAAGTCGCGGCACGAGGTTCCGAGGGGTACCCCTGCCTTCGGGAGGCAGAGCTCTCGGCCCGCCGGGCCGCAGCGCCTTCCAGGAGATGCTTGAGTTCTCCCTGGATTCGCCGACCCTCGGTGGTTGATGACTCCGGCATCGCGCGGAGGAGCATCGCTGCGGCGGCCAGGTCCTGACCGGTTCCGCCGGATGCGGGTGGCGGTCTGTCCCTGGCATCGTTGGCGATGCGGTGCTGGAGACCTTGGGGCAGGTGACGTATTCCTCCGGCTGGGGGCTGGCTCGCCCATACCTGCCCGATGTTCTGGCGGATTGCCTCGAGCGCTCCTGCTCCCTCATCGAGCCCGGCCTGCGCCCCGCGGACTTGCTCGAGCTGTGGGTCGTGACCCCCCGCCGGAACGGGGACCACAGCTAGCTCCCGCGGGATGTCGGCGCGAGGCGCTGGCCTTGGGGGATCACCATCCTCCGGCATGCCGAGACAGCCGCCTCCGGAGGGATCCCCTAGCTCGATGTGGAAACATTCACGGCTCGGGCCGCAGTCCTTGTCGTCAAGGCTGCGGCTGCCGTCGGAACAGTCGGAGAGGTAGTAGTCACATGCGGTCATGAAGTCCCGCATGGCACTGGGGTTGCCAAATCCGGAGAAATCCTAGCAGATGCTGGGGTCGTCATCTTCCTCGGACCCAGAGGGTCCGTAGGTCGAGACACCCGTCAATCGGTCCCAAGGCGACCGCACACGAAACCCCAGAGAGGTTGCACTCGCCTCAACGTGAGCGCCCGCCAAAGCGAGGTCGCCAGGCGGGTTGAGGCCGAGTCGAAATAACAGGAGATGGGTAGCAGTCGGTACCTTTTTGTCGACGAGGAGCGATGAAGTCACGTCGGGGGCTGATCGCGCCGTCGTCCTGGGTGCGAGGGCGACGTCCTGCAGGCCCTCCGTGAGCGTGCTGGCGTCGTCCACTTGCTCGGGGTCGACGAGTTGCGGGGGGGCGGCGCTCGCCTTTGCCTCGAACGCGAGGGTGACGCCTAGCGTGTCCTCCGTTGGGGCATTGGGGATGTCGATCTGCTCGACAGCCGTCGGGGCGCTGCCTCCCGCTCGGCCCTGGTTGCCCCGCCTCCTCCTCCTGCGATGGCGGGGGAGAGGATGGGGCGAACTCGAAAGTTGTCCTTCCCCCACGCGGGAAAGGCGTCGTCGATTCCGCCGCCGGCGGGCGGGCTGTCCGCCACCATTGTCGCTGTCGCGCGGCGGTGGAAGGAGTATCATGTCGTAGCTGCTGTCGAGAGACATGAACTCGAGGCTCCCGAAACGGAGCACCGTCCCGGGTTGAAGAGGTCGTTGGAGACTGCCCATCTGGAGCTTGACGGGAATCTACTCGTCAACACGCAGCAGGCCCCTACCTGGCGCGCCAACTGTCGGCGTTCCGAGACCGGGGGGTCCCCGAGCCGACGAGTGAGTGTGCCGCGTGCCCCAGCCCAGATGGGTCGAGCGCGTGGGCGAGCGCGAAGGGGAGAGAGAGAGAGAGAGAGAGCGAGGTGGCCGAAGCCGGGTCGTGAGGGAGTCGGAGAATTCCCGCGGCCTTCGTGTTCGTCCCGCGCCCAGGTCGGGTGCGCTTGCAGTAGGGGGTTACAAGCGTCCGCGCGGGTGAGGGGAGCGAGCGGCCCCGAGAGAGCGCCTGCCCCTGCCCTTCGTTCCCGCGAGGCCAACCTTCTCTAAGAAGGCCCTGGTCCTTCCTTTTATAGTCGTAAGGAGAGGATCCAGGTGTACAAAATGGGGGTGTAGCAAGGTACTACGTGTCTAGCGAGGGAGAGCTAGCGCCCTAAGTACATGCCAAGGTGGCAGCCGGAGAGATCTTGGCACCCTGTTGGTGTGGCGTCGTGGCTGTTGGAGAAGCAGTGGAGCTTCATGGAGGGACAGCTGTTGGAACAGTTGTGCTCTTGCTGACGTCTCCCTGCTTTCGTAAGGGAGTCAAGAGTCGCCGTCGTCATGGTCCAGTGAGGCGCCATCATTGCCTATCTGGCGGAGCTGGCCAGATGGGACACCGGTCTTGTTCTCTGCGACCCGAGTCGGCTCAGGGCAGGGTGATGATGACGCTTCCTGTTGACGTGGCGGTCTTGTGTCCTAGGTCGGGCGTCGTGGAGGCTCCTCCGAAGTCGAGGTCGAGTCCGTCCTGCATGACAGAGGCCGAGCCCGAACTCCTGGGTCGGGCGAGGCGGAGGTCGTTCGGCAGAGGCCGAGGCGGAGTCCGAGCCCTGGGTCGGGCGAGGCGGAGGTCGTTCGGCAGAGGCCGAGGCGGAGTCCGAGCCCTGGGTCGGGCGAGGCGGAGTTCGTCGTCTTCCGGGGCCTTGGCCCGAGTCCGAGCCCTGGGTCGGGCGGAGCGGAGTTCGCCGTCTTCCGGGGCCTTAGCCCGAGTCCGAGCCCTGGGTCGGGCGGAGCGGAGTTCGCCGTCTTCCGGGGCCTTAGCCCGAGTCCGAGCCCTGGGTCGGGCGGAGCGGAGTTCGCCGTCTTCCGGGGCCTTAGCCCGAGTCCGAGCCCTGGGCCGGGCGGAGCCTCCTATGGCACCTCTGGCGAAGTCTGGTCGCCCGTCGGTCTTACCTTTTGCGTTAAACGCCCCGGTGACTTGGTCGGTTGGCGCGGTGATTTAGTCAGGGTTACTTCTTATCGAAGGCGGGGCCTCGGGCGAGCCGGAGATGCGTCTGCCGTGAAAGAGGAGGCCTCAGGCGAGACGGAGTCATCTTAGGGTCGGCTGCCCTCGCCCGAGGCTAGGCTCGGGCGTGGCGTGATCGAGTCGCTCGTATGGACTGATCCCTGACTTAATCAAACCCATCAGGCCTCTGCAGCTTTATGCTGATGGGGGTTACCAGCTGAGAATTAGGCGTCTTGAGGGTACCCCTAATTATGGTCCCCGACAGTTCTAGTACCCGTTTATCCATATGTAAAAGTTTTTGTCCAATAAAAAACTGATGAGTATAATATTTAGTCCAGATACATACCCTAATGGAGTAAATACTCATCGGGTATCGGATCACGGTATCATTGCCATCTCTAGGGCCTTAAGGGCATATACAACCTAGACACTGTTGCACGGTACTCCAAGTATAAGACACAACTAAAACACAACATAATACAGTGGTCATGTTTAAAATATGTGTCTTACCATATTCATTGTACCAATCAGAGCATTCAATAAATTAAAGTGACCAATCAGATAGTCTCCTGTCTCGAATATAGAGCTAAGACACTGTGTCTTCATCAAGATACGTGTCTTGAGATTTTTTACATTCACCCTCATAGACACACTGTAAGACAAAACTTAAGACACCCATTGTACATGCCCTAACAACCTCTGTTGTACTTTACTGTACGCCATCTACGTGGTCGGATCCGAATCAGACGGCTCAGGTTGTACCAATCAGCTGTGCTAAAAGCATCCTGCAGCTAGCTTTGAGTAGGCGGTCCACAAGCAAATCCCCTATCTCCAGCCTGTGAACGGTGAACCCCGATCGAATGACGCCGACGGCGAACCTCCTCCTCCCGGCTCCCCCATTCGTCCCCATCTCCGATGTGCGCCGCCTCCAGCTCCCCCCGCGCGTCCGCCACCAGCCTCGTCCCTGCTGGAAGGGCGTGGAGTGGGGCTCCATACAGACCCGGATGGTCTCTTCTTTCGTTGGTATGAGCGAACCCTGCTACCCGTGGAATAGATTGCTCTGAGCGTCCTGTTCTTGGGGGTTCTTTGATGTGCGGAATCAAATCCAAATCTTTTCGCACTCTCGTGCTGGCACGCTGATTTTGTCTTTCTTTGGAGTCTAGCTGTAGGGAGCAGAACACGCCGCAGAAACGTTATATGTGCTTCCCTGTTTGGAGTTGGAGCTCCCGAAGCACTGGTCATTGGAGTAGTCGCCTTGTTGGTATTCGGCCCCAAGGGTCTAGCAGAGGTAAATTACCTGCGTCTACAAGCCTTGTCAGCTTTCTGTTCTTGCCTTCTTGGGGCTATTCACTCGTTAAGTCGTTAATGTGCTTGGGTGGTGCTAGTAATTGAGAACACTGATCGACAAGATTGACCTATAGGTATGGTATGGAATTTCAATCCAAAAAAAAACCCAACTTCAGTAGTATTATGTAAGAACCCTCTCTAACTTCTTTACCTCACTGTTGAGCCCTTTGGCCATTCAGATTCATCCCAGCGCATAATTCTCAGTTCAGGCGCTCAGGTCCCTTATGCTTAGTTGCTCTATTTTTTTTTTTTTTGGCATTATCCATCAGCTGCCGACCTGCTGTAATTATGCGTACATATTCCCCCTTAACTCTATGGACCAGTTGCACCAGAAATGACATTATATGTCTTGGGACTAATGACCATCCCATGGTATCAATTGTTGAGTTATTACTATTATGAACCTGCCATTCATAATTGGAAGCTGTTTACACTTTCATCTGCCTCTGGAACTGTGTCATTGTTAATCAACTTTTAGTTTTAGACAATAAGCTTCATGGTAACCAAAAGAATTTCCCCCTATCACTCTGTTCTTTTTTTGGCTACAGGAAATTACATGTCTTCTTATGTTTGATTCTGATGTGATACTTAGCTGATCTGCTGATAGTCTAGGGCAGTAAGCTATTAAGTTCCTCCCTAATAGGCTTTAATCGTGAACTCTGTTGGAACTATGGAATTTTTATCATGACTCCAAACACCATCCTGTTTCTATATTTTAGAGTTTTGCTTTGTAAACATTCTTTGAACTCTCAGCATCATTGTCGTCGAAAACTGGCCATTTTAAAAAGTTTTAGGAAAAATATATTGTAGTTGCAACACATGTGTGCACAAAGCTTCACCTCAAGTTAATAATCTAAATTTAAGACTCCTTTATCTGTCAACAACCAAAGTCAAAAATCATTTTTTTTCTCGAACGACGCAGGAGAGCTGCGTGTCATTTCATTTAGGAAAGAAAAAGAACAGCGCATAAGGTCAAAATGACTCAACCCAAGAACAAACAGCTAGGTTTTACACAAAAGAACAAAAAACCGACGACCAAAGCCACCAGCACCTAGCAGGCTGGGGACAATGAC
Source organism: Zea luxurians (assembly GCA_029449295.1). Lineage (NCBI taxonomy): Eukaryota > Viridiplantae > Streptophyta > Magnoliopsida > Poales > Poaceae > Zea > Zea luxurians. The sequence continues at coordinate 112,771,298 of JAOPSE010000009.1, read as the reverse complement.
TTATTCAGGAGCTCAAGCAACCCTGCAGCTTCTGCAGCACACCAAAGAAGCCCCTCATTTCCTATCCTATGTAGAAGGAGTTGTACATTTGGCTAGGAGCCTTTGAACTTTTTGTTCTCTAACTTTTTCCAAATTCACTTTTAAATGTTTTCCCCTCTCTGCTTCTGTGCTTGACAGTCATTTCCATATATCTTCTCTACAAACCTATGATCTTGAGCTAGCACTGTTAAAAAAGACTTTTAAATGCACTGCTAACATAAGGGTCTTGGCCCCATTTGCTATATTGTTTCCAGGTAGCCAGGAATTTGGGGAAGACTTTGCGTGCTTTCCAACCAACCATTAGAGAGCTACAGGTTGGTCCTTAGTTTGTTACAATATGTTTGAGGATCTTGTTACGTTATGTAATATGATTTGCTGCACTTAGGATGTATCAAGGGAGTTCAGGAGCACTCTTGAACGAGAAATCGGAATTGATGAGGTTTCCCAATCAACGAACTATAGGCCCACAACCATGAATAACAACCAACAACCCGCTGCCGACCCAAGTTAGTTGATTTTGACTACTTCTGAATTTCTTTCCAATGTTATCATGCCCACTTCAGTTAAAAAGAACTTTTCCTACAGTCTACATTTGAGAATAATCTTTTCAGTCAAACACTACAAATACCCATAGAATGCCCACTTCTATTTTCATTCTTAGCAGATATTGTTGGCAAACCTCTGTCTACATGTGCATTATTTGCCTCAGTCACAGTTCTTCCTTTCTCATTACAATGTGTTATATTCTAACAAACAGCCAGAAGTGTTTTTTTATATCAACAATTATCAAAAGCCATTAACATTTGGAAGATGATATACAGTCAACCAGATGATTTGCATTTTTCCTGATATTAATGAAGTATATATATATATACGCTTTCATGTGAGTTCAAGTGTTCAACACCCATGGCCTGCGATTGTGTTCTCTCTTGTATATTTTTTAAACATGTGCTTCAAACTGACAAAAAAAAATCCTTTTGGTTCTAGCATTTAGGCCAGAGCTCAGAGAAGGGCTTGCACCAGTCTCTGAAGTCATTGATTTCTATATTGCTATATCAGTGGCTTATTGCTATCCATCCTGCATTCAGATGTCAAGCCTGAACCAGCACCTTATACTAGCGAGGAACTAATGAAAGTAACTGAAGAACAAATTGCTGCATCAGCTGCTGCTGCTTGGAATCCACAACAGCCTGCCACGTCGCAACAGCAAGGTCAGGCATTTCTAGACTTCTAGTCTTGCAGTTTCTTGAACTATTTAGTATTTACAGTACCTGAATTTGTAAAGGCTCCTAGTTTGTGTTTCCCCGCGTTAATTTCTAATCTAGAGAATCCAGCTTAAATAAGTTAAGAGGCAAACAAACAACACAGATTATTGGAGTGAATTATATAATCTAGGTACCTAGATTATGATAATCCATATGTAGGTCATTAAGTGCTTATTTTAGATTATTGTTTGGCCTTTTACCCACTAATAATGTGTAAACAAACATCTCTAATAGGATTATATAATCTATATAAAATAAGCTGGATTATATAATCCTGCAAGGAAACAAACAGGCCTAAAAAGAGACATTTACAAGCTAAATTTGCTGCACATTGTGCTGTTTCAGAAGAAGCGTCCACTACTCCAAGAAGTGAGGACGCTCCTACATCAGGAGGAAGCGATGGTCCTGCTCCAGCTCGTGCTGTGAGTGACTCTGATCCAAACCAAGTGAATAAGTCACAGAAGGCGGAAGGAGAGAGATGACTCCGCTTGACAGTTTGACACTGGACGGAAAGAGCACAGTGCATAGGTCAGGACGAGCAGTCATGTTTTTTTTTTCATTTTGTAGACGATGAAATAGTTGTATGAGAGCGTTTTCGATGGTTAGGCTTGTTTTGTAGCAGCATGGGCCAGGTAGATGCAAAAAGGCTATGCGTATATTATTTCCCACGTTGTGTGGCCGCAATTGTTTTTCAATCGTAAGAGTAACTTCAAGACACTCTCTGTATTCTTTTTAATTGCTAGGAATAGATTTTTTTGTAAAAAAATTTCTTCAAAAGCTTATTTAAATGATTATCTGAATATATCTATTTTTTTATTTCAGATTTTTTACTCGCTAAAGATAGAAAATAAGAATAGTTCTCTAGAGTACAAATAGAATATAGAACGAAATATGAAGATGTTGTTAGGGAGCGGAAAGATATAGAAAACGATTTTTATGTAAATAATTCTTTAAATGATAATTGAGAGAGAAATTTGAAAAGACTCTTAGAGATGCTCTAACATTGTGAGTCTATTATAACCCGGACTCTATGAATTAATTATTTTTAGCCACGTTGAGAAACCCAGTTCAGTTAAGAAATTCGTGCCCGTCGGTTAATCAAAGGTTTTGTTTTCTTAAGGTTAAAACCCACAATTGAACAAGCGAATTCAATCAAACACGCAAAGAAAGTTTTGTCGAACATTTAAAATACAAACGTCAATAACTACCAGTACATTATTTGGTTTGGAAACATACAACTGTTTTACTTATATACACCAAATGTTTTCTGTTTTAAGAAAACGCACTTTTGAACAGGTGGATACTACAAGCAAACACAGTAAATTTGGCCAAACATTAGAAACGCAAAAAAAAAAAAAAAAATCCCTAACTACATCATTGTTTAGTTCAGAAACATGCAAGTTATATACGTAGAACTGTATTAGAAAAACATTCGTGATTTTACAACTAAATAATTTTCAGAACATTTCTGACCTAGTGACCAAATATATTTGAATGTAAATATACATGCATTCTAGAACTAGTGATCAAATATATTTGAATGTATATCTATACTACTCTATTAAAAATCTAATGTAGGCATTTAGTACTACCACGACTTCACCCTCTATACTGACACTCTAGGCCGCCCACCACAACACGCAAAAATAGTGCATAACGAGCAATCAAACCCACTGTTTTAGGGTTCAGGGTTTAGAGAAATTTGGGCCCTTTAGGGCTGATTTGGTGACCGGGGATCCCTAGGGGAAGAAAACCTCTTGCTATTCAAAATTGAATTGGAAGGGGATTTCTCCCCATGGATCCCCTTGGGATACCTAATCATCAAATTAGTCCTTAGAGAAATTTAGAGTTAACCGTCAGACCACATGTACATAAGCATTTAAAAATAAACAATAATTATATCTGAATAAATATTTCAATACCTACTCAAGCAATGCATGATTCTTGATGGAAAACCTGTCCGAAAAACGCGAATTTGACAGGTAATAGCTTCAGGTGCGTTTGGATTCTTTGTCTGAGCTTGCTTGACCTCGCCAGGTAAAAAAAATATCGCTACGACGTTTGGTTCCATTGCCCATGTCTGTCTCGTTTCTTTTGCAATCGAGATTCTCCTTGCTGGCTCAGACGACCTAAATTTAGGATGTGTTTGGTTCAGTGCTGACGGACATATGATAGAAATTCATGGAGGACCAAAAAGATCGCATGACAAAATCAAACAATACCGTAAAAAACTACGTAGAATTCAAGTTTCATATTAATACATAATACAAATTTAAAGAAGAAAACTATATAAACAGAAGCAAAGTCAATTACATCTTTCTAGTTCAGAGACATTAAAATTGGAAGAATGATCTCATCGTCTATGGATTTAAATATCTCGATTAAATGCCCTTTTAACTCTTGATTGTTCTAAAATTCTTGTTTGCGCAACAGGCACACTAGCCTGACCACTGATCAGGAAACCCCTTAAAAGCGGTTGAAAAAAATCTCCTCGTTATCTAAACAAAGAGAAAAAATAACAATTAACTACTTATCTAATCTCCAATTCACAATTTGAATTGAGTATTCCAAGCTTGCTAATTCGCCAAGCTCGCTGACCGCCAAGGGCAGGTCATGTCGTCACGACGAACGAGACTGGCCCTACGAGGTGGGCGTGGGGGGCAGAAAGGGGTCGGTGTCGGTTAGCATGGTGTGTCGAGAAGGGACAGTCGTAGTGACGTGGTGTTAGACCTAGGGGTGATAATGGTGGGCTCTAAATTTTACACTTAAATTAAAGGATCGAATTAAGATTGGACCCTATTTCTATCCATTTTTAACTAAAATTAATTAAGTGCTCAAACAAATTATGAAAAAAAAAATTAGATCATGATCCATTGCCACCCCTAGTTAGGTCGAACTGGTCGAGACGTGTAACACCTCAAAATCTCATTTCGAGAATTATGTAAAATTTTCCAAAGATTTTGAGTTAGAATATTTTTTTTATCTCTCCTTTCAAAACTTTTGAGGTCACATCTCCTAACTTGAATGTTTCTTAATTAAGATTAAAAAAAAATTATGTACTAAGAGATTATTTATCTCGAACATATAATTTGTATACGAGTTTTCTATTCAAAAGTGTTTTCTAACAGAATGGATAGTGTGTGAAGTATTCCGTATAGAATTATATGTTTTGAAGCAAGGATAAAAGAACTAATCAAATACATAATTATTATTTGCATCATGCTGAACTTTTGCTTTTCATTCAAATCAAAATTGAAATTCAACTTTTAGTTGAATTTACTTTTTTTAAAAAAAATAATAAAACCGAAATAAAAGAAAAGAAGAAAACTGGCGCTTGGGCTGAGTCCTCCATTTTCGGCCCAATCCTTCACCCACTCAGGCCCAGAAAACAAATCCTGCGCGCCAACAACACTTGGCCGGCCCACTGCTTCATCCACGCCGTGCTGCCCTCTTTTCCCTTCTTCTCTCGCAGACAACCTGGGCCCACTCACCAGTCAGTGTCTCCGCGCGCGTCCGCATCAGGCTTGTCTCCGCGTTTGCCTGAATCGCGGCACTGGCACGTGGGCCCGCTCCGTCGGGTCGTCATCTTCCTGGTACCAGGCACCGGAGAAACGCAACCGTGGCTCACTAGCATGCGCGGATCGGTCACCGGGGAGTCGCGCGCGTAATCTTCTGTGCTTGGCTCGGCTGGGTCGTTGCTAGTTGTGCCCTCCGCCTGAAGATTCATCTGGCGCTTCTTCAATCTCGCTGCCGTGAGTAACAGAAACTGACGCGCGCCCCGTAACCAACAACCATCGAATCCACTGCCGTGAATCACGGGGTTTGTGCCGATGGATGCCTCTGCTACGCGGGCTATAAAGGCCGACCGCGTTGACCCCCTTTCCTCATCCATCTGCGCTAATTTTCCAATTGCCACAAACCCGGTGGAATCTGGCCGCCTTGAGCTCCTTACCGCGCAGAGAGAGAAAGAGCTTCGATGTCGCTACCGCGTCCCACACGGAGAGAGTGCTTGGACGGCGACTCCAAGGGTGAACCGGGCAGCACCTCTGCGGCAATGGAGGGCCAGCCTCTCCCTCTCCTCCTCGATCCACGCCCAGCTGCCGCCATGGATCTGACCACGCCGTCGTGCTCGGATAGGAAGGTGGGAGATGACCCGGTGGACGTCAATTTCTGATGAACGGTGGAGATCAAAGCGTGCGGCAGTTTGATCTGGGTCGTCGAATCTCTGGGTTACGGTCTAGATTTGATGATACGTATCCCTTCGCGCCTTGAATCTGCACCGCTGATCCAAGATCCAATGGTACGTAGGCGCTTGCCACTTCATTAACACCTGGGCTCGATCTGGTCGGCCCGTTTCTAATCGGACGACTCTGATTTCCCCGTACCCCTTCGACCGGGAAGTCTTACAAAAGAGCCCCTCGGCTTATTCCGAATTAACCCGCCATCCTGCGCGGGGTGAATATGAGTCTCAGGGATTCTTGCTTTGTAACCCCTGGTTTTTCTGTTATTTGGCGCACAGTCCAAACAGTTAATAAAACAGGAAAATCAATTTAGAAAATGATTTTTAATACCAAATTAATTACAAGAACTTGTTTAATGCCTAGAAAATTCGTATTAAATCCTTTTTAGTTCATTACAGTCCCTAAAATCTTGTAATAATATTGTACATCACATAGTGTTACTGTTTTGACATGAAAACCATTTTAAAATTTATTTCCTAATTAAACCCATATCAAATCCATAAAACCTTAGGAAAATCATAACTCTTTCGATTTAACTCCAATTTGATCCATTCAAGTTGCGTTAGTCTCGTATAAATAATTACTATGCAGTAACAACATTTATTATACCATGTCTCAATATTTTATAATTAGATTTCTATTTAACTTATGTTGGTTAGCCTTGTTAATCTGCTTATCATTAGAATCTACTAGAATATGATCTATGGTCAATTCATAACTTAGATTAAAGTGGAGATAATTATTTATAGAATAACCTCTCAAATGATTTATATTAACCAATTTATAATATAGTTTAATATTTTAACCATATAGATCTTTTATAAAATCATAACTCCTTAATCGTGACTCCGATCTTAGTAGTTTTTGATCCCGCGATCTCGTAGCTTCGCGTAGACTATTATTACGTAGTTTATTCTTATGTTTGTTGTGATGTTAATTCTGCCTATACCATGTTTGTTTGTATTGCTACGACTAGCGTGAGGTCACGAGTCATTTAAAGATCATCCTGGTACCTGGAATCTCAAGTCCCAGGCAAGTTGTGCCCTTGATCACTTCTTTTTACCCACTCATGTTCTAATTAATCATAATGATCTGCATAGGTTAATTTTGATGGGACCCAATAGGTTACCCTAGTTTGTCTATCTTTATACCTTGTTTACCACTGAACTTTTTGGGTAGTACTTGCTAGTGCTCTATGTGGTTTTGGGTATGAAGGTACATTATTCATGATCACACTTTTATTATATGTTTATTATTACTGTTCATGATAAGATCATTATGTTAATTGGAACATGGAGAACCACCCGGGAAAACAGTGCTACCACAAGGGAGGAATGGGACCCCTTGGCTGATTAATTAGGAAAGCTAGTGGAAGACTACCTTACCCGAAAGGGGCAAGGGCAGTAGGGGAGTGGTCAGTGTAGGGAGGCCCTCGGGAGGATTTTGCTGCGTTGGCAGTCCTGCAAGGGATTCCTGCTAGGAAGGCCCTCGGGAGGATTTTGCTGCGATGGCGGTCCTGCAAGGGATTCCTGCATTGGAGCTTCCTATAAACTGTAGCGGGTTTTCTGAAGCTAGTGGAACTTTGTAAAGGCCTCGTAGTGTTACCCTGCCTCGCCTCCTCGGTAGAGGTGTATGGGAAGTCGCGATCCCTTGGCAGATGGGTAACATGACTTGTGGGTAAAGATGCGCAACCTCTGCAGAGTGTAAAACTGGTATACTAGCCGTGCTCACGGTCAAGAGCAGCTCGGACACTCACATGATTAATCTATGGAACTTAAATTCAATTTGTCATATGCATTGCATCGCAGGTGATGTTGTTACTTCTGTTCTACTATTTAATTGGGTTGGTATTTACTTATACTTAGTAACTGCTAATAAAATTTTGACCAACTTTAAAAGCAATGCTCAGCTCTAACCATCTTCTTTGGTAAGCCTTACACTTCACGTGAGCTCCCACCTTTGGCGAGTTCATGCACATTATTCCCCACAACTTGTTGAGCGATGAACGTATGTGAGCTCACTCTTGCTGTCTCACACACCCCACAGGTCAAGAGCAGGTACCACAGGATGAGGCGCATGGAGGATGCTGCGATGTGTTCGTGAGAGGTCTAGGCCGTCGTCTCCCAGTCAACTTTGGGTTGCTGGACCGTTGTCTCCTTATAATGTAATTATTTATTTATTTTGTATAGAACTCCTGTTATGTAGTAAAGATGTGACATTCGATCCTGTGCCATGATTCATCATATGTGTGAGACTTGGTCCCAGCACACCTGGTGATTATGTTCGCACCCGGGTTTTGGACCCCTAAAATCCGGGTGTGACAGAAGTGGTATCAGAGGAATGTTGACTGTAGGACGAAACCTAGATAGAACTGGACAACCATTATCTACTTACCTTTGCTACTCTGATTCTTTTCTAAACTTATCTTAATCTTTTCTCGTCTACTTCCGCTTTACTCTTATTATTCTTACATTTTTCCTTCTAAAGACAAATGTGGATTTCACATTTTGAAATCCTGTACCTAAAGTGACTTTAGAAATAGGAGACCTACTCTTAGGAACAAAAATAAAATTATATAGGTATCTATATGCTTGAGTGTTTGTTCTTATGATATCTGTCTGATTTGGATCTTTGATTGAGTGTGATGGGTTGTGGAGTAATGTCCACAATTACATCTGCATATACATATAAGGAAAAATGCTTATAAAAAAAATAACTAGATAAACTAGGTTATCCCTCATTAAAGTATCTAGCTTAATATCCATCTCATCTTAAAAGATTCCATCCTACACTCATAGAATCATCTTATCTTGAAAGATTTGTCTTATCCTAACCACTTTACTTAACTCATCCTGAAGTAACAACCATGATCTATTTAATGAAATCTTATCAAGTCTATCTAGTCATATTCAATTTAATCTAGATCCTATCTAATCTAATAGGATCTAATCTAGTGTGAGTTACTTAATGCTGGTACAAAGGATAATGCCATACTCCAAAATTCACTTAAGCCTAAATTGGTGACCTAGATCAACTCGGCCATACCCAACAACTTGACCTACATAACAGATCTATCTTAGCCTCTTGTCCCAAACCCGGATGGAGACACCAAAGAGCAAGAAGGAGGAGATCAACCTCGACATGGAAGAATAGGAGTCAAATCAGATCTCGAGATGATTCAAGATTTACCACCTTGGATGGAGTCTTCCCTTACCAAGTTCTTCTGACCATTAGCTAACCTCACTCTGACCATCTCTCTTCTTACCTAATTGTGTGTCTAAACATAGAAGATACCCATGCATTTCTAAGTACTTGCTAAATAGTATTTAAAAAAAAGAGAGAGAGACTCTTAATTTTTGAATCAATTAGAAACTACAATCTCAATAACAAACCAACCTTGGTATAATCCTTTTTCTTACAAATCTCGAGGACGAGATTTCTGTTAAGGGGGGTAGGATTTGTAACACCTCAAAATCTCATTTCGAGAATTATGTAAAAGTTTCCAAAGATTTTGAGTTAGAATATTTTTTTTATCTCTCCTTTCAAAACTTTTGAGGTCACATCTCCTAACTTGAATGTTTCTTAATTAAGATTAAAAAAAAATTATGTACTAAGAGATTATTTATCTCGAACATATAATTTGTATACGAGTTTTCTATTCAAAAGTGTTTTCTAACAGAATGGATAGTGTGTGAAGTATTCCGTATAGAATTATATGTTTTGAAGCAAGGATAAAAGAACTAATCAAATACATAATTATTATTTGCATCATGCTGAACTTTTGCTTTTCATTCAAATCAAAATTGAAATTCAACTTTTAGTTGAATTTACTTTTTTTTAAAAAATAATAAAACCGAAATAAAAGAAAAGAAGAAAACTGGCGCTTGGGCTGAGTCCTCCATTTTCGGCCCAATCCTTCACCCACTCAGGCCCAGAAAACAAATCCTGCGCGCCAACAACACTTGGCCGGCCCACTGCTTCATCCACGCCGTGCTGCCCTCTTTTCCCTTCTTCTCTCGCAGACAACCTGGGCCCACTCACCAGTCAGTGTCTCCGCGCGCGTCCGCATCAGGCTTGTCTCCGCGTTTGCCTAAATCGCGGCACTGGCACGTGGGCCCGCTCCGTCGGGTCGTCATCTTCCTGGTACCAGGCACCGGAGAAACGCAACCGTGGCTCACTAGCATGCGCGGATCGGTCACCGGGGAGTCGCGCGCGTAATCTTCTGTGCTTGGCTCGGCTGGGTCGTTGCTAGTTGTGCCCTCCGCCTGAAGATTCATCTGGCGCTTCTTCAATCTCGCTGCCGTGAGTAACAGAAACTGACGCGCGCCCCGTAACCAACAACCATCGAATCCACTGCCGTGAATCACGGGGTTTGTGCCGATGGATGCCTCTGCTACGCGGGCTATAAAGGCCGACCGTGTTGACCCCCTTTCCTCATCCATCTGCGCTAATTTTCCAATTGCCACAAACCCGGTGGAATCTGGCCGCCTTGAGCTCCTTACCGCGCAGAGAGAGAAAGAGCTTCGATGTCGCTACCGCGTCCCACACGGAGAGAGTGCTTGGACGGCGACTCCGAGGGCGAACCGGGCAGCACCTCTGCGGCAATGGAGGGCCAGCCTCTCCCTCTCCTCCTCGATCCACGCCCAGCTGCCGCCATGGATCTGACCACGCCGTCGTGCTCGGATAGGAAGGTGGGAGATGACCCGGTGGACGTCAATTTCTGATGAACGGTGGAGATCAAAGCGTGCGGCAGTTTGATCTGGGTCGTCGAATCTCTGGGTTACGGTCTAGATTTGATGATACGTATCCCTTCGCGCCTTGAATCTGCACCGCTGATCCAAGATCCAATGGTACGTAGGCGCTTGCCACTTCATTAACACCTGGGCTCGATCTGGTCGGCCCGTTTCTAATCGGACAACTCTGATTTCCCCGTACCCCTTCGACCGGGAAGTCTTACAAAAGAGCCCCTCGGCTTATTCCGAATTAACCCGCCATCCTGCGCGGGGTGAATATGAGTCTCAGGGATTCTTGCTTTGTAACCCCTGGTTTTTCTGTTATTTGGCGCACAGTCCAAACAGTTAATAAAACAGGAAAATCAATTTAGAAAATGATTTTTAATACCAAATTAATTACAAGAACTTGTTTAATGCCTAGAAAATTCGTATTAAATCCTTTTTAGTTCATTACAGTCCCTAAAATCTTGTAATAATATTGTACATCACATAGTGTTACTGTTTTGACATGAAAACCATTTTAAAATTTATTTCCTAATTAAACCCATATCAAATCCATAAAACCTTAGGAAAATCATAACTCTTTCGATTTAACTCCAATTTGATCCATTCAAGTTGCGTTAGTCTCGTATAAATAATTACTATGCAGTAACAACATTTATTATACCATGTCTCAATATTTTATAATTAGATTTCTATTTAACTTATGTTGGTTAGCCTTGTTAATCTGCTTATCATTAGAATCTACTAGAATATGATCTATGGTCAATTCATAACTTAGATTAAAGTGGAGATAATTATTTATAGAATAACCTCTCAAATGATTTATATTAACCAATTTATAATATAGTTTAATATTTTAACCATATAGATCTTTTATAAAATCATAACTCCTTAATCGTGACTCCGATCTTAGTAGTTCTTGATCCCGCGATCTCGTAGCTTCGCGTAGACTATTATTACGTAGTTTATTCTTATGTTTGTTGTGATGTTAATTCTGCCTATACCATGTTTGTTTGTATTGCTACGACTAGCGTGAGGTCACGAGTCATTTGAAGATCATCCTGGTACCTGGAATCTCAAGTCCCAGGCAAGTTGTGCCCTTGATCACTTCTTTTTACCCACTCATGTTCTAATTAATCATAATGATCTGCATAGGTTAATTTTGATGGGACCCAATAGGTTACCCTAGTTTGTCTATCTTTATACCTTGTTTACCACTGAACTTTTTGGGTAGTACTTGCTAGTGCTCTATGTGGTTTTGGGTATGAAGGTACATTATTCATGATCACACTTTTATTATATGTTTATTATTACTGTTCATGATAAGATCATTATGTTAATTGGAACATGGAGAACCACCCGGGAAAACAGTGCTACCACAAGGGAGGAATGGGACCCCTTGGCTGATTAATTAGGAAAGCTAGTGGAAGACTACCTTACCCGAAAGGGGCAAGGGCAGTAGGGGAGTGGTCAGTGTAGGGAGGCCCTCGGGAGGATTTTGCTGCGTTGGCAGTCCTGCAAGGGATTCCTGCTAGGAAGGCCCTCGGGAGGATTTTGCTGCGATGGCGGTCCTGCAAGGGATTCCTGCATTGGAGCTTCCTATAAACTGTAGCGGGTTTTCTGAAGCTAGTGGAACTTTGTAAAGGCCTCGTAGTGTTACCCTGCCTCGCCTCCTCGGTAGAGGTGTATGGGAAGTCGCGATCCCTTGGCAGATGGGTAACATGACTTGTGGGTAAAGATGCGCAACCTCTGCAGAGTGTAAAACTGGTATACTAGCCGTGCTCACGGTCAAGAGCAGCTCGGACACTCACATGATTAATCTATGGAACTTAAATTCAATTTGTCATATGCATTGCATCGCAGGTGATGTTGTTACTTCTGTTCTACTATTTAATTGGGTTGGTATTTACTTATACTTAGTAACTGCTAATAAAATTTTGACCAACTTTAAAAGCAATGCTCAGCTCTAACCATCTTCTTTGGTAAGCCTTACACTTCACGTGAGCTCCCACCTTTGGCGAGTTCATGCACATTATTCCCCACAACTTGTTGAGCGATGAACGTATGTGAGCTCACTCTTGCTGTCTCACACACCCCACAGGTCAAGAGCAGGTACCACAGGATGAGGCGCATGGAGGATGCTGCGATGTGTTCGTGAGAGGTCTAGGCCGTCGTCTCCCAGTCAACTTTGGGTTGCTGGACCGTTGTCTCCTTATAATGTAATTATTTATTTATTTTGTATAGAACTCCTGTTATGTAGTAAAGATGTGACATTCGATCCTGTGCCATGATTCATCATATGTGTGAGACTTGGTCCCAGCACACCTGGTGATTATGTTCGCACCCGGGTTTTGGACCCCTAAAATCCGGGTGTGACAAGACGACGTCAGAAATAATAGAGCCGAACAGATAGATACAGGACTGGACAAAGGGGAACTCCTAGGGAGGATTGGATCTATCTGACAAGGAGACTCGGGACGAGACTATTTTGTCCTACCCAAAACTTTATTTATTTTTCAATACTTAAAAGGAGCTATAAGGTGTTTTAAAAAATGGGGCGAGCCATGGCCTACTTTACCCCAACCCCCTTTGCATCTATTTAGTTTAAGGTTAAAGTAGGTTGAGGCGGGACGACACCGTCCTCTCGATTTTTTGGACCACGCCACCGCAAAAATTGCTCTGGTGTCCATCTCGTCTTCGCGTGACTCTCAACCAAACATTATAAAAAATGTGGCCGACCTCTTCCATCCCTTCCAACCAAACACACTTATACCTTATTTGGATGTAGGTATTGGAGCACAGAAAGGGAATTAGAATCAACTTTCCTAAATTTTGTTGTTTGGTTGCACGTGGAATTGAGATTTGGAATCAGAAGCCCAATTCCCTAGAATTGGACTATAATTAGAAATCCTCTCTCCCAATACAAAACCTCATCCCTCGGTATTGTGTGGAATTAGACTATACAATGCCAAACTCTAATTCAGTGATACCAAATAATAGAATTGAAATTATATCTCATTTTAATACCATGTCTTGTTTGTATTCAACCCAATTTGATTCCATCCTCGACATCCAAACGGAGCTTTAGCTCTCCTAAGCTGATGTTGGCACCGATCCAGGCGCCAAACACGGGAACGGACCGCCTGGAGGGGCTCTCTACGAAGGCGTGGACGGTCCGCAGCACAGGGCTGGACGGTCCGCGACTGGGCGCAGGAGCGACTCCTCCTCTACACACTTCCGGACGATCCGCGCCTGGGGCCGGACGGTCCGCGATAGCGTAGAGGGTCTTCTTCTCCACGAAGAACCCTAGAACTTGCCCCGAAAGAGATCTCGTCGAGGGGGAGAGTTCCAAGGGGTTGCTCCGGGTCGGCAGGCCGCCCGTTGCTCCTCTAATCGACGTACAGTCGAGTAGAGATTGTTGTGGAAGACTAAACTAGATCTAATACTAAGGCTAAATTACTCCTACTCCTAGGAATTGGAAGAACGAAAAGGTAAAACTGATAAATAGATTTGATTTGATCGATTGTGTGTCTTCAATTGGTCGTAGCCCTTCATCTATATAAAGGGGGAGGTCTGGACCCGTTTACAAGTTGTTTCCCGAGTTAATCCCACAGTTCTAGCTAACAAATCCCGCAAGAAACTTGGAACCCTAACTGATTCTGCGTACGTGCGGACCGTCTGCGCCACCACTGCGGACCATTCGCATGACCAATTTATGCTCTCAACATATGCCCCTGCCTTTTGATGGAGGTTGACGAACCAAAAGCATATGAACTAAGCCTGATGCAAGTCACCGATTTTTCAATCCAATATGGTGATCATTCAATAAAGCCCCAATGCATAAAGGTCGTTTCGGATTGCATCTTTCTCAGCCATGACCATTTGATCAATGGATCAAATAGAATAGAATGGGGGTGCCACTCAGCTTGAATAGACAAAGGGAGTATGCATGTACCATGGGTTCATCGTCGCACCATTCCATATCTAAATAGGATAATGCATCGACGATGAATAGGTGGGTGGAAAGTATGCTGGCACTATTGGATGAATAGGCGATGTATGCTGTGTCACCTTTTGAGTCGTCTTATTCGGTCGTTTTGTTCGGGGTTTCTTTGTTGATCGATTGCGTAGAATGGCCTTCTTGCTTGCATACTTGGAGAGCAATTAATCAAAAGTAGGGCCGACTTTGACTAGTCGACCATGTGCGTTACATTTGTTTTGCCCCTGTGTCCCTTTTTTTCTTTGTGTGGAGACTGATGCCTCTATCCATGGGTGGACTATCCGGCTTGGTTGGCTGGACCATCCGCATGAGCATCGAACCGTCCGCGCGCAGGTGCCGGACAGTCCGCGATGCTCAAGGCAGGGACCTTTGCTCGTCTCCTTAACTAAGCCTGTCCCCTGACGCCTCCGGACTTGTTAGTCATTTTGTCCGAAGCTTTCTGGTCAATTCCTCCTTGTGATATATTCGACGTGCGAGTCACCAATGATGATGTTTTTTCCTTTGCCTTTATCGGCCACTTCTGGTCGAACTAAGACCCTTTTACTTGCCAACTCTATTGTATTGATAGGAAATGGTTCTGTGTCCACTTGCATCTTTTGAAAACTCAACCGACCCTCATTTATGGTCGATTGTATCTGTCTTCGGAAAACATTACAATCATTGGTGGCATGGGAAAAAAGAATTATGCCATTTGCAGTAAGCTCGTCTTTTCAATTCATCAGGAGGAGGAATAGTATGCGTTAATTTAATGTTGCCATTTTTTAATAGTTTGTCAAATATTTTATCGCATTTGGCAACATTAAAAGTAAATTTAACTTCTTCTGGCCGATTCTTTTGAATCGACTGTAAAGAAGAACATGAAGAAGGTTTAGCCTATGCTGGCCAAACAAGTTTGGCGGTATATACATCTGTGGATTCATCATCTGAATTATCGCACCCTACTAGATGCATCTTATGGCTAGCTGAAAGGGAAATAGGCTTACACCTTTTCCTAAATGATTTTGGTGGTTGAATTGCCCAACACAAATAATTGGACTAACTAGTTTGCTCTAGATTATACACTCTACAGGTGTCAAAGGTTTAACACAAACCAACAAAAGAACAAGTTAGGCTTCAAAAGAAAGGAGCAAAAAGGAAACCGAAGTGTGCCCTGGTCTGGCGCACCGGACTGTCCGGTGTGCCACCGGACAGTGTCCGGTGCACCAGGGTGAATCAGCTCGAACTTCTCAGCTTCGGGTTTCCCAGGCGCAGCTCCGCTATAATTCACCGGACTGTCCGGTGTGCCACCGGACTGTCCGGTGCACCAGCGGAGCAACGGTTATCTGTGCGCAACGGTCGACTCTGACAGTGAACGATGCAGCACAGTACACGCGGCAGGAGTCAGAGCAGCGGGTCAGAGGGGCACCGGACTGTCCGGTGCCACATAAGGACAAAGCCTCCAACGGTCGACCAGCTCCAAGCCCTAATGGGAGGATGACGTGGCGGCGCACCGAACACTGTCCGGTGGCGCACCGGACTGTCCGGTGCGCCCATCGCCAGCAGACTTCTCCAACGGCTACAATTTAGTTGGTGGCTATAAATACCACCCCAACCGGCCACTTCAAGGTGTGGGAGTCCAAGCAACATTCCAAGTCACATAGTTGACATACTCAAGCCCTCCCAACCACCACTATTCATTGATCCATCCTATACACAAGATTTAGACCGCTACAAACCACACAAGTGCCACAAAAGAGAGAGCAAGCAAAATAAAGCCTCTTATGAGAGTTTAGCTCTAGTGCCTTGTGAGATTCATTGAGAGAAAGTGTGCACTACATCTTGCGTTCATTTGTGCGTGGAGTTTTGACTCCCATTGAACTTCCTCCAAAGTTTTGGAGGCTTGTAAAGCTAGCAAGAGACACCAAAGAGTGTGGTGGTCCTTGCAGGGTCTTAAGTGATCCTTGAGAAGAAGAAAAGCTTGCCGGTCTTTGGTGATCGGTGGAGAGAGAGAAAGGGTTGAAAAAGACCCGTCCTTAGTGGACTCCTCAACGGGGACTAGGCCTTCGAGGGCCGAACCTCGGTAAAACAAATCACCCGTGTCTTGTGTGCTTATTGCTTGTGATTTGTTTGTTCTTTCCCTTTCTAAGTTCTCTTGCACTATTCTTTGCTAATACTATTTGGTGTTGCTTCAAGTTAAATTCTCGTGTAGTGAAGCAACACATCACAAGAAAGAACTTGTGTCATTGCTCTTCTTATCTAAGCCCCCTTGCCTTATTCTCATAGACCTATTAGTTGTATTGTTTCATCAATTCCGCATTATTTGAAAGCAATACCCTTTACAAGCAAGGACTTAGTTTTTATACTCCGATAATTGTATATCTTGTTCTAACCACTAATCAAGGGATCTAGTTGGGGGATAAAGTTTTCAGGTTTCGCCTATCCACCCCCCTCTAGGCAACTTTCACTAGCCGATTTTGATGCTTCTTTACTTCGACTTTCACAGGTCAAAGCCCGCTGGTGCAAGTGTACTAACGAAAAGAATTGGGTACCATCTAATTTTTCTTTTGAGTAAGATCGCAACCCATTGAAAGCCAGCCCTGTTAGCTGTTTTTCTGTGACATGGATCTGAAAGCAACAGTTTCTAGTAACCCGGAACCTCCGGATATAGTCATTAACCGATTCTTCAGGCCCTTGCCGGACTGAAGCTAAATTAGCTAATTCTAACTCATGTTCTCTTGTGAAGAAATGTTCATGAAATTTCTGTTCTAATTCCTCATAAGAATCGATAGAGTTAGGTGGTAGGGTTGCGTACCACGCGAATGCGGTACTAGTCAGAGATAGCGAGAATAAACGAACACGGTAGGCTTCCCTATCAGCCAATTCTCCTAGGTGTGCTAAGTACTGGCTTATGTGCTCATGTGTGCTCTTTCCGCCTTCACCAAAAATTTTGGAGAAGTCTGGTATCCTAACCCCTTGCAGATATGGCACGACATCAAATCGGTGATTATAAGGTTTCCGATACGACTGTCCTATGCCTGACACACTAACACCGAGTTTGTCTCTAAACAACCCAGCTACCTCGTCCCTAATTCTTTCCATCACGTCTGGTGGCCCTCCATTAAGTTTGTGGGTGGAAATCTTAGGTTGTCTGACATCATTTTGTCGGCTTTCCTCCCAATGATGTCCTAGATGTATGCTAGGTGTCATATTAATGCCACCACCTCCTGCTCTACATCTTTCAGGCTCTCTGGTGGCCAAAGAATATTCAAACCTGTGTTCATGAGGTGGCATGGTATAGTTATAATATGTCACCGGTGGGGCACCATAGTGTTGCTGCGATGGGTGCGGGAACTGTGTATATTGTGCGACTCTCGGTTCTGCGTACACATACCCGGACGGTCCGGCGTAAGGGGATGGACGGTCCACGACTAGGCCCAACGGTCTGAGGGTATGTCCGGACTGTCCAGCCATATAAGGTGCTGCCTGGGTAGTTTCGTACTCGGACCGTCCGTCGTAAGGGACCGGACGGTCCACGATCAGGCCAAATGGTCTAGGGTTGTACCCGGACGATCCGGTTATGTATGGCGTGACTTGGGCGGTCTACGCGTGGACTCGTGTAGAGTCAGACAGTCTGGCAAAATACGTTGGCCGATCCATGACATATTCGTACGGTCTAGCGTAAGGTACCGAACGGTCCGCGACATATCCGGACGGTCCACGATAGGGCCAAATTGTTCGAGGTTGTACCCGGATGATCTGGCCATATATGGCGCAACCTGAGTAATCCATGTGCGAGCGTGTGTAGGGTCGGACAGTCCGGCGAAATACGTCGGACGGTCCGCAACATAGCCAAACTATCCGAGAAGAGTCTCGGAAGGTTCGACTGTGTCCAGAGCCTCTTGCGTGCCTGGTGGCAACAACTTTAACGATGACACGAACGTGTGCATTGGCATGCCATATGATGGTTGGGCCAAGGGTGACCCATTTGTAGCCGATGTGTTTGGCGCAGATGGCTCTATATTAGACTCATGCGAGGGAAAACTAGGAGCAGTTGATTTCCCGTATGAACGTATATACATTTTAATAGATTCATCTACATATTGCTTTAACTGATCTCCTCGTTGTTCCATGAAAGTCGTAAGAGATAGATCCGGAGCACTTACAATAGGGGCCTGAAGCGGAGGTAGGAGAGATTCGATATTAATCTCCCCTTGACGGATGATCTTCTCGTGGTGATCTACCGTGAAGTGTGACAGGTACTTTTCTGCCGCCTCTTTGCGCCGTTCGAAGAGTTTATGCAGCAGTTCCGCCTCCTCCTTGTCGCGTTGTTCGTTCCATTGCCGCATGACCCCCTTCTCATTGCACATTACGAGGTCCTCAAAGGGTTGTTGGTCATTATTCGGGAGTGCCTCCATGGCAGGCTTGATGATGTTGGTGGTGGAGACCTTCGTGTGATCCTTGGAACCGGCCATCTATGGGCCGATTTTTAGCAGATCTAGACACCCTTGTTCCCAGCGGAGTTGCCAAAAACTGTGTTGGCACCGATCCGGTCGCCAAACACGGGAACAAACCGCCTGGCGAGGCTCTTTGTGGAGGCGCAGATGGTCTGTGGCATAAGGCCAGATGGTCCACGACCTGGCTCAGCGGCGCCTCCTCCTTTGCACAATTTCGGACGGTCCGCGCCTGGGGCCGGACGGTCCGCGATAGCGCAGAGGGTCTTCTCCATGAAGAACCCTAGAACTCGCCTCGGGAGTGATCTCGTCGAGGGGGAGAGTTCCAAGGCGTTGCTCTAGGTCAGCAGGCCACCCGGTACTCCTCTAATCGGCGTAGAGTCGAGTAGAGATTTGTCGGGTACCGTAATTAGGGGTACCCCCAATACTCCTAAGCATGGCTGAAAAGCATCTTCAGAACAAACCATAAAGACTGATAAGCACAATTCAAGTCAAGGCCTCGTCTACCAAGGGACGCGATCTCGTCTCACCCGAGCCTGGCCTCGGGCAAGACAGTAGTCCCGGACAGATTCGTGCCTCGCCTGAGGGCCCCATCAGGCAGTGGGCGCACCCCCGGCTCGCCTGAGGCCAAGCTCGGGCAAACTTTGTCGTACAGCAACCTCGGCCATATCGCCCTACCATCGACCGTATCGCGTGCGCATTTAATGCGGGGATCACCTAACATCATATCCTGACACGCGTGCCTCAGTTGGCAAGGTCGAAATGACCGCAGTCACTTCGCCCCCTTTACTGATCGTTCTGATAGGAAAACAACACTATTCACCCTGTTTCGACTACTGTGCCAACCACCAGGGTAAAGCTAACGACAGTAAGTCACTTCCTCCCCCGAGTTCAGCCTCGGGCGCAACAGGGAGCTCCACCTCGCCCGACCTCAGGCCTCAGCCTTAGCCTAGGCCTCGGGAGAAGGTCTCCGCCTCGCCCAACCTCAGGCCTCGGCCTCTGTCTTGGCCTCGGGAGAAGGTCTCCGCCTCGCCTGACCTCGGGCCTCGGCCTCAAGAGAAGTCTCTGCCTCGCTCGACCTCGGCCTCGGATCGACTACGCCACAGGGGATACATCATTACCCTACCCCTAGCTAGCTGCCTCAGGCTACGAAGGAGCAAGACCGGTGTCCCATCTAGACTACTCCGGTAACAGGTAATGATGGTTCCCTGCCTGCATCCATGACATCGATTGTTCTCAACTCTCTACGAAGGCAAAGAAACGTCAGTAGGACCTAGGACCACACCGTCAGCTACGCTTCTACAAGGCTCAAGCACTTCTCCGCCTGCCACGTTAGCGCATAGCTACACCCCCATATGTACAGCTAGATCATCTTCTTGTATCTATAAAAGGGGATGTCCAGGGCCTTCCCAAATGGGAGGGAAGTGGGGCAGAGGCGAAGGAGGCCAACTCAGACGGCTCACTCCAAGGCCAAACCCTCTCTCTCGCGACGCTTGTAACCCCTACTACGAGCACCCCGGTGCAAGATAATATAGGCCTCATCCTCCCTCTTGTATTTCATCTTGCATCAACCCATCTAGGCAGGGACACGTAGCATCAAATTCACTAGTCGGTTGAGGGTCCTCGCGGGTCCAAAACGCCGACAGTTGGCGCGCCAGGTAGGGGTTAGCTACGTGTTGGCAACACTTTCCCGTTGAGTTCCAGATGGATAATCTTCAGCAACCTCTTCGGCCCGGGATGGTGCTCCGCTTTGGGAGTCTCGAGTTCATGTCCCCCGACGGCAGCTACGACATGGTACTTGTCAGTGTTTCGACCCCGGGGGGTCCCTAGACCGACGAGTAAATTGTCACTGCGTGTCCCAACCCAGATGGGTCGGCGCGAGATGGGACACAAAGGGGGGAGAACAGTAAGGGGAAACCGCGGCCTTCGTGTTGTCCTGCGCCCAAGGCGGATGGATGCGCTTGCAGTAGGGGGTTACAAGCGTTCGCGTGGGAGAGAGAGAGAGCGAGAGCCTTATGCGTCGGCCCGTTCTCCCGTGCGGCCAACCTTCTCGTACGAGAGCCCTGGACCTTCCTTTTATAGGCGTAAGGAGAGGGTCCAGGTGTACAATGGGGGGTGTAGTAGTGTGCTAACGTGTCTAGCATAGAGGAGCTAGAGCCCTAAGTACATGTCGTCGTGGCAGTCGAAGAGGTTTTGGCACCCTATTCATGTGATGTCGTGGCCGTCGGAGGAGCGCTGGAGCCCTGCGGAAGTACAGCTGTCAGGGCTGTCGGATCCTTGCTGATGTCTCCTTGCTGACGTAAGGGGCTGGGAGCTGCCGTCGTCATGGAGCGTGCGGGGTGTCATCATTACTTGTTTACTGGGGCGAGCCAGATGGGACGCCGGTCTTGTTCCCCGTAGCCTGAGCTAGCTAGGGGCAGGGTAATGTTGGCCCCCCTGGCGACGTGGCCGGTCCGGACCCAAGTTTGGGTGAGGTGGCGATTCCTCCGAGGTCGAGGTTGAGTCCGAGCCCTAGGGTCAGGCGAGGCAGAGTTTGTCATCTTCCGGAGCCGAGGCTGAGTCCGAGCCCTGGGGTCGGGCGAGGCGGAGTTCGTCGTCTTCTGGAGCCGAGGCTGAGTCCGAGCCCTAGGGTCGGGCGAGGCGGAGTTCGTCGTCTTCTAAGTCGTGGTTGAGTCCGAGCCCTGGGGTCGGGCGAGGCGAAGTCCATCTTCCGAGGCCGAGACGAGGGCCGAACCCTGGGGTCGAGCAAGGCGGAGCTTCCTATGTCGCCCAAGGCTGGACTTAGCCGCTGTCGACCTCACTCTGGCGAGTGGCACGGCAGTCGGAGCGGGGCAGGCGGCGCTGTTTTCTTATCAGGTCGGTCAGTGGAGCGGTGAAGTGACTGCGGTCACTTCGGCTCTGTCAACTGAAGAGCGCGCTTCAGGATAAGGTGTCAGGCGATCCTTGCATTAAATGCTCTTGCGATACGGTCGGTTGGCGTGGCGATCTGGCCAAGGTTGCTTCTCTGCGAAGACTGGGCCTCGGGCGAGCCGAAGGTGTGTCTGTTGCTTGAGGGGGCCCTCGGGTGAGACGTGAATCCTCCGGGGTCGGCTGCCTTTGCCCGAGGCTGGGCTCGGGCGAGGCGAGATCGTGTCCCTTGAGTGGACTGAGCCTTGACCTTAATCGCGCCCATCAGGCCTTTGCAGCTTTGTGCTGATGGGGGTTACCAGCTGAGATTAGGAGTCTTGGGGGTACCCCTAATTATGGTCCCCGACAGTAGCCCTCGAGCCTCGAAGGGAGTGTTGATACTCGCTTGGAGGCTTTTGTCGCACTTTTTTGCAAGGGGGCCGGCCTTTCTCGGTTGCGTTTCGTTCCGGTGGGTGCGCGCGAGTGCACCCGCCGGGTGTAGCCCCCGAGGCCTCGAAGGAGTGGTGTGACTCCTTCGAGGTCTTAGTGTGTTTCGTGATGCTTCGGCCGGTCTGGTTGTTCCCTCATGCGAACTGGCCATAGCCCGGGTGCATAGTCGAGTCCCAAGTTCTCGGGCTAGTATGTTGATGCTGTCAACGGTTTGGCTGGAGCCGGGTTTGCGAGAGCAGCCCCCGAGCCTCCGCACAGAGTGAGAGGACGGTCAAGGACAGACTCGGCTTTTTTCATACACCCCTACGTCGCCTTTCCGCAAGGAGGAGGGGGAAAGCGCCATGTTGCCCTCGGAGGGCGCCGAACATGGTGTCTCCAGTGAGTTGCTAACGGGTAATCCGAGTGGACGCCCGTGCCCCATTCGTTAGGGGTCGGCTAGTGGCCCGGAGGCGCGCTCCAAAAGTACCTGCGGGTGATTTGCCGGACCTGGTCCCGTTTGATAGGGTCCGAGTGCTCGATGCCTCCCTCTGATGGGATTCCATTACGAAATCGCTCCCGCTGGTCTCGGAAATGTCCTAGGGTACCTCGGGAGCATAGCCCGAGCCTTGGTTGTGTATCAAACGTACCCAGAGTCATCCCTCGCTCTGCGTGCTCTGAGGCGGCTGTCGAACCCTTCGAGGGCCAGCCTACGAACCCCTGATCAGTAGTGGGCGCGGAGCCCGAGTGGCCTGAGGCGGCCGTTGAACCCTTCTGAGGGGCCAGCCTTCGAACCTCTGACCAGTAGTGGGCGCGGAGCCCGAGTGCTCTGAGGCGGCTGTTGAACCCTTCTGAGGGGCCAGCCATCGAACCTCTGATCAGTAGGGGGGCTCGGGGCCCGCTTCCTTCGCGGAGAAGGATCCCTTTCGGAGTATCCCCTTTCCCGGTCCCTGTAGCAAGAGAGAGAAAGGGGAAGAGAAAAAGGATACGAAATTGAGCGACGTGGCACACTTTTTTGACGCGGTCATTATGGGGGAGGTGAAGCGTCGCCCACTTCGCCTGCCAAAGGTGTCGCCTGCCCTGCCGCAGAGTTAATGCGATGGGACGAGTGGTTGGCGGGGCAGCCATTGTGCGTGCGTGGGCCGTTCGAGGAACGGAACACGGGCGCGTCGTCTTCACGTCGTGGGAGAGGGCTCTCTTGCTGTCCCAAGAGGGGACGTGAGCCTGCAGGCGATTTGACTGCTGCTTCCGCCCGCCTGCCGCCACCATTACTGCCGGCCCACTTTTGGCCATATCGATCGTCGCGCCTTCTCCCGCGGCTGACTGACCCGTGACCGATGTGCTCGGTTGGCACTGTTGGGCCATGCGCAGGGTCGCCTCGAGTCGCGGCACCGGTTCCGCAGTCGAGAAGGCGCGGTACTGGCGTGAGTGGTGGTGCAGTTTCTCGCACGTAGTAACCGGCACACCGGTTACATGACGTGTGGGCCTGGGCCTCCATGCTGGACGCGTCGAAGTCGAAAGGGTGCGCCCCCTTGGTGCAGTTGCATGCCGCCTGCATGGCGGTCCGTCCTTTCACCCGCTGGTCTGGGCGAAAGTGGAGGAGCGCTTGTAACCGCTGGGCAGTTACGCGTACCGCGTGCGGCGGTTTGGCCTCTTCCGTCCTGGGCCAGCTTGCATGACACGTGGGACCCAGCCCTCGTGTCGTGGGGGGAGTACTTTGGAGCATGTTGGTGAAGACTCAGCCCGCGACGGCTGAGGACGCAAGTGGGGAGAGTTGTCTTTAAAAGGAGGGCGGCCCCCTTGGACGGCAACCATGTCTTCGCACTCTCCTCATGCATCGCGCCCTTCCACCTTCCGAGCCCCCGGATGGGGAGCGCTCGTGTTGCTTTCGTCTTGCTGTCGTTGGAGGAACGCAACTTCGCGGAAGTTGGTACCTTTCAGCCATCGTTCAGCTTCAAGGATTTTCATCAGGCAGCCCGGCTGCATC
The DNA here is from genome assembly GCA_029449295.1 of Zea luxurians. Lineage (NCBI taxonomy): Eukaryota > Viridiplantae > Streptophyta > Magnoliopsida > Poales > Poaceae > Zea > Zea luxurians. The sequence goes on along the minus strand of JAOPSE010000009.1, from coordinate 112,747,288 downwards.
CCCTCGCCGGTGGTCACCCAAGACGGTGACCACCAGTTCAATGGTGGGGAGAAGTGAGCCGGGCTGCGACCTCAGTCCCGTTCTCAGCTTCAAGGATCTTCATCATCCTTGCTGGGGCGGAGAGCGAAGCGAGCCAGGGCCTGCCTTCGCGTGGGCTGGCGTCCCGCCTCTTCCAGCTTCTGGGGGTGGAAACCATCCCCCAGCTCTGCGGAGGAGGCGCCCTCCAGCCATGCTGGGGAAGGCGAACTATTGCTACCCAGCTAGGATGCAACATTCCGTCCTCTGTCCTCGCTTTCGTGGCGAGGACGGGAGTGAGGACCTACCGGTGCGCTTTGGGGCGGCCGGCGCTCGCTGGTGCGGTGTTGGTGGGTAGGTGGACATCGCCGTCGGTGCTGAGGTGGTGGCGGCTGGAGAAAGCTTCTCCGCAGTTGAGACCGTCAGTGCCACCTGTGGACCGACCTCCGGTTCTTGGCTTTAATGTCTGGTTCTCGTCCCTTGAGTGGGGACGCGAACGAGAGCCTTCCGGTGGCAGCGTCCGTCCTGGGACCATCGCTGCTGCTGCAGAGGTCGCTGGCGGGTCGCCTGGAGTTCGTCGTCCCGCAGGCTCTCCGATGTGGAGGTTGTTCATACCCGCGGGAGTGGAACCGGAGTTCCATTTGTAATGGCACCTTGAGTGCCGGTGTCTTGTTCATTGTGGCTGTCGGGGCCTGAACATTTATGTATTTTGGCGTGAAGTCGTGTTTCTTCCTCATTTCGAGCACTAGGACTCGCCTGTCGGCTAACTGAACCGCTTAACCAAGTGTGAGTTGCCTCGTGCGGAAGGTGACGAGTGAGGTATCCGTATCCCGGAGGCGTAGGAGTCCCTCGGCTCAGTCGGCCTTGCCGCCCGAGGCTTCTCTTGCTTAGTTAAAGGAACCCTCGGCCGCTCTGCGATGAGCCAGAGCCGGAGGCAGTGGTGCCAGCACGGACAGAGGCAGAGTTGGCTCGAAAAAGGGAGCTTCGTCGGCCGGGGCTTGGCCGGGTTGTCCACTGGCGGGACCAACGCCGGAGTCGAGTTGTTGAGGCCACGAGCCGGGCTGGTGTCCTCGGGGGATAGCTGGCTGAGGCTTCGGGGCAGCCGACCGAGCCGTCTGCTCGGGCCGAGTTCCTGGAGGAGACCCTGGCGGCAATGGCCCGAGCGTGGTGCTGACGTCGTCCTTCGGAGCGGAGATCCTTCGCCCGTGTTGCCGTCTGAGGCTCGATCGGAATTCGCTGATGGTGGAGTTGACGTCGAGGGTGCTGCTGCTCCCCCTCCATTGACGTCTGAGCCTGCAGGATCGGTTCGCCTGTAGTATGCATATGTTTTTTTGCGGCTGCCGAGGCCCAAACATACTGTTGTCGCGTTGTAAAGCTGCGTTTCTTTTCCCCTTGTTTCGAGTATCAGGACTTATTTGTCGGTAACAGAATTGTTTGTCCGAGCGAGAGTTACTTTTCACGGAAGGTGATGAGTGAGGTATCCGTATCACGGGGGCGTAGGAGTCCCTTGGCTCGGTCGGCCTTGCCGCTTACGTGTACTCTTACTCGTCCGTAGGATTCTGCTATCGATATAGTCGAGAAGGCACGAAAAATCGTTTCGGCAGAAAAGTTTTCGAGCATTAAGACTTGTTCGGTCAGCGGAATCGCTTATCCGAACGCGAGTCACTTCTCGCAGAAGGTGATGAGTGAGGTATCTGTATCCCGGAGGCGTAGGAGTCCCTCGGCTCGGTCGACCTTACCTGCTTACGTGTACTCTGTCGTTTTCATGATCCCACTACCGAGGTAGTCGAAAAGCACAAAAGATATTCTGGCAGAAAGACTTTTTCCGAGGAAAATTTTGACGCGGAGGGGGTTCCCCCCTTCTAGCCCCCGAGGGAGGGTCAGGCTTTGCCGAGGCAAGGCTGACCCTTCCTTGATGGTTAGACTTTATTGGCGTATGTAAACGAGGTGTATGAACGACTTGAAAACATCTTAAGGGTTGAAGCGACGTAGCTGTCGGATGTTCCAAGCGTTGTTGTAGACCTCGCCTTGACTGTTGGCTAGCTTGTATGTTCCGGGCTTCAAAATCTTGGCGATGATGAATGGCCCTTTCCAGGGAGGCGTGAGCTTGTGGCACCCTCGGGTGTCTTGTCGCAGCCGAAGCACCAAGTCGCCCACCTGGAGGTCTCGGGACCGAACCCCTCGGGCGTGGTAGCGTCGCAGGGACTGCTGATACCGCGCCGAGTGTAGTAAGGCCATGTCCCGAGCTTCTTCCAGCTGGTCCAGTGAGTCTTCTCGGTTGGTCTGGTTGCATCGGTCGTCGTACGCCCTCGTCCTCGGGGAACCGTATTCTAAGTCTGTGGGCAAGATGGCCTCGGCCCCATAGACTAGAAAGAACGGTGTGAAGCCCGTGGCTCGGCTCGGCGTTGTCCTCAAGCTCTAGACCACCAAGGGGAGTTCCTTCATCCATCGCCTGCCAAACTTGTGGAGGTCGTTGTAGATCCTCGGCTTGAGTCCTTGCAGAATCATGCCGTTGGCACGTTCTACCTGCCCATTCGTCATGGGGTGTGCCACGGCGGCCCAGTCCACCTGGATGTGGTGGTCTTCGTAGAAGTCCAGGAACTTTCTGCCAGTGAACTGGGTGCCGTTGTCGGTGATGATGGAGTTCGGGACCCCGAAGCGATGGATGATGTTGGTGAAGAATGCCACCGCCTGTTCGGACCTGATGTTGTTTAGGGGTCGGACCTCGATCCACTTGGAGAATTTGTCGATGGCAACCAGTAGGTGCGTGTAGCCCCCGGGTGCCTTCTGCAAGGGACCGACGAGGTCCAGACCCCACACAGCAAACGGCCAGGTGATGGGTATTGTTTGCAGAGCCTGAGCGGGTAGGTGCGTCTGCCTTGCGTAGAATTGACACCCTTGGCAGGTGTGGACAATTCTAGTGGCGTCGGCCACCGCGGTTGGCCAGTAGAAACCTTGTCGGAAAGCGTTTCCAACAAGGGCTCGAGGCACTGCGTGATGACCGCAAGCCCCCAAGTGTATTTCTTGTAAGAGCTCTTGGCCTTTGGCGATGGATATGCATCGCTGGAGGATGCCGGAGGGGCTGCGGTGGTAGAGCTCCTTCCCGTCACCTAGCAAGACGAATGACTTGGCGCGCCGCGCCTGTCGCCGAGCTTCGGCTCGATCGAGGGGCAGCTCTCCTTGGTGGAGGTATTACAGGTACGGGGTCTGCCAGTCTCGATCAGGCGGGACCCCATTCCGTTCTCCCTCGACGCGCAGTGCCTCACCCTCGGGGGCCAAGGGTGCCTCGGGCTGAGCCGAGGGCACCTCGGGCAGGGCCGAGACCTTCTCGGGCTCGGGCGTGTCGTTGGTCTTGACTGAGGGTTGTTGTAGGTCCCGGGAGAAGACGTTCGGGGGAACCGTTGTTCGCGCCGAAGCTATCTTCGCCAGCTCATCCGCAGTCTCGTTGTACCGCCGGGCGACGTGGTTGACCTCGAGCCCGTAGAACTTGTCCTCCAGGCGACGAACCTCGTCGCAGTAGGCTTCCATCTTCGGGTCGCGGCAATGGGAGTTCTTCATAACTTGGTCGATGACAAGCTGCGAGTCGCCGCGAGCGTCGAGGCGTTGGACCCCTAGCTCGATGGCGATGCGCAACCCGTTAACCAGAGCCTCATACTCGACCACATTGTTGGACGCCGGGAAATGGAGGCGCAGCACGTAGCGGAGGTGCTTCCCGAGGGGTGAGATGAAGAGCAGGCCCGCGCCTGCCCCTGTTTTCATCAGCGACCCGTCGAAAAACATGGTCCAGAGTTCCGGTTGGATCGGAGCTGCCGGGAGCTGGGTGTCGACCCATTCAGCCACAAAGTCCGCTAAGACTTGGGACTTGATGGCCTTCCGAGGGGCGAACGAGATTGTCTCGCCCATGATTTCCACCGCCCACTTTGCAATCCTACCCGAGGCCTCTCGGCACTGGATGATCTCCCCCAGGGGGAAGGATGACACCATAGTCGCCGGATGAGACTCGAAGTAGTGTCGCAACTTCCGCCGCGTCAGAATCACCGCGTACAGCAGCTTCTGAATTTGTGGGTAGCGGATCTTGGTCTCGGACAGTACCTCACTGATGAAGTAGACCGGCCTTTGGACAGGCAATGCATGCCCTTCTTCTCGTCTTTTAACCACGATCGCGGTGCTGACCACCTGAGTGGTAGCGGCGACGTAGATTAAGAGGGCTTCTCCGGCTGTGGGAGGCACCAGGATGGGTGCGTTCGTAAGGAGCGCCTTCAGGTTCCCGAGGGCTTCCTCGGCCTCGGGGGTCCAAGTGAAGCACTCGGTCTTTCTGAAGAGGCGGTACAGAGGTAGGCCTCTTTCGCCGAGGCACGAGATGAAGCGGTTCAGAGCCGCAAGGCATCCCATGACCCTCTGTACGCCTTTCAAGTCCTTGATGGGCCCCATGTTGGTGACGTCCGCGATTTTCTCCGGGTTGGCCTCGATGCCCCGCTCGGAGACAATGAACCCCAAGAGCATGCCTCGGGGGACTCCGAAGACGCACTTCTCGGGATTGAGTTTTACACCTTTCGCCTTGAGACACTTGAATGTCGTTTCAAGGTCAGAGAGGTGGTCGGAGGCTTTCCTCGTCTTGACTACGATGTCATCGACGTAAGCCTCGATGGTCCGACCAATGTGCTCTCCGAACACGTGGTTCATGCACCTTTGGTACGTCGCACCCGCATTCCTCAAACCAAATGGCATCGTAACGTAGCAGTACATGCCAAAAGGTGTGATGAAAGAAGTCGCAAGCTGGTCGGACTCTTTCATCCTGATTTGGTGATACCCTGAGTAGGCATCGAGGAAAGACAAGGTTTCGCACCCAGCAGTGGAATCCACGATTTGATCGATGCGAGGCAGAGGGTAGGGAACCTTCGGACATGCTTTGTTTAGACCAGTGTAGTCTACACACATCCGCCATTTCCCTCCTTTCTTTCTCACAAGCACAGGGTTGGCAAGCCATTCAGGATGGAATACCTCTTTGATGAACCCTGCGGCCATCAGCTTGTGGATCTCCTCGCCTATGGCTCTGCGCTTTTCTTCGTCGAATCGGCGCAGAGGCTGCTTCACGGGTCGGGCTCCAGCTCGGATATCCAGCGAGTGCTCGACGACATCCCTCGGTATGCCAGGCATGTCCGAGGGACTCCACGCAAAGACTTAGGCGTTCGCGCGGAGAAAGTCGACGAGCACTGCTTCCTATTTAGGGTCTAGCTCGGAGCCGATCCGTATCTGCTTGGAGGCGTCGTTGCTGGGATCGAGAGGGACAGACTTAACCGTCTCTGCTGGCTCGAAGTTGCCGGCGTGGCGCTTCGCATCTGGCGCCTCCTTGGAGAGGCTCTCCAGGTCGGCGATGAGGGCCTCAGATTCGGCGAGGGCCTCGGCGTACTCCACGCACTCCACGTCGCATTCATACGCGTGTCGGTACGTGGGGCCGACGGTGACGACCCCGTTGGGGCCCGACATTTTGAGCTTGAGGTAGGTGTAGTTGGGGACGGCCATGAACTTAGCGTAGCATGGCCTCCCCAGTACTGCGTGGTAGGTTCCTCGGAACCCGACCACCTCGAACGTGAGGGTTTCCCTTCGGAAGTTGGAGGGAGTCCCGAAGCAGACGGGCAGATCGAGTTGTCCGAGGGGTTGGACGCGTTTCCCGGTGATGATCCCGTGAAAAGGCGTCACGCCTGTCCGGATCGAGGATAGATCGATCTGCAGGAGCCCGAGGGTCTTGGCGTAGATGATGTTGAGGCTGCTGCCTCCGTCCATGAGGATCTTGGTGAGCCTGACGTTGCCGATGACGGGGTCGACAACGAGCGGATATTTCCCCGGGCTCGGCATGTGGTCGGGGTGGTCGCCCTGGTCGAAGGTGATGGGCTTGTCGGACCAGTCTAGGTAGACTGGCGCCGCCAACTTTACCGAGAAGACCTCCCGACGCTCTTGCTTGCGGTGCCGAGCTGAGGCGTTCGCCACTTGCCCACCGTAGATCATGAAGCAGTCGTGGACCTCGGGAAACTCCTCTGCCTTGTGATCCTCCTTCTTGTCATTGTTGTGGGCCCTGCCACCTTCCGCAGGTGGCCCGGCCTTGTGAAAGTGGCGCTGAAACATGACGCACTCCTCAAGGGTGTGCTTGACGGGCCCCTGATGACAGGGGCACGGCTCCTTGAGCATCTTATCGAAGAGATTGGCACCTCCAGGAGGTTTCCGAGGGTTCTTGTACTCAGCGGCGGCGATAAGGTCCGCGTCGGTGGTGTCGCGTTTCGCTTGCGACTTCTTCTTGTTCTTCTTCTTGGTGCCACACTGAGCGGACGCCTCGGGGACGTCTTCCGGCTGGCGGCCCTGGGGCTGCTTGTCCTTTCGGAAGATGGCCTCAACCGCCTCCTGGCTAGAGGCGAACTTGGTGGCGATGTCCATCAGCTCGATCGCCCTGGTGGGGGTCTTGCGACCCAGCTTGCTCACCAGGTCGCGGCAGGTGGTGCCGGCGAGGAACGCGCCGATGACGTCCGAGTCGGTGACGTTGGGCAGCTCGGTGCGCTGCTTCGAGAATCGCCGGATGTAGTCTCGGAGAGACTCTCCCGGCTGCTGGCGGCAGCTTCGGAGATCCCAGGAGTTCCCAGGGCGCACGTACGTGCCCTGGAAGTTGCTAGCGAAGGCTTGGACCAAGTCGTCCCAGTTGGAGATCTGCCCCGGAGGCAGATGCTCCAGCCAGGCTCGAGCGGTGTCGGAGAGGAACAAGGGGAGGTTGCGGATGATGAGGTTGTCATCGTTCGTTCCACCCAGCTGGCAGGCCAGTCGGTAGTCCGCGAGCCACAGTTCCATCCTCGTCTCCCCCGAGTACTTTGTGATGGTAGTCAGGGTTCGGAACCGGGTCGGGAACGACGCCCGTCGTATAGCCCAGCTGAAAGCCTGCGGACCGGGTGGTTCGGGCGAGGGGCTCCGATCCTCCCCGCTGTTGTAGCGTCCCCCACGCCTGGGGTGGTAGCCTCAGCGCACCCTCTCGTCGAGGTGGGCTCGACGGTTGCAGTGGTGGTGCTCGTTGCCGAGGCGACCCGGGGCCGCAGGCGCCGTGTTGCGCGTGCGCCCGGTGTGGACCGAGGCTTCCCGCACGAATCGGGAAGTCGCGGCGTGATTCTTCGAGGGGTACCCCTGCCTTCGGGAGGCAGAGCTTTCGGCCCGTCGGACCGCGGCATCCTCCAGGAGATTCTTGAGCTCTCCCTGGATACGCCGCCCTTCGGTGGTCGATGGTTCTGGTATCGCGCGGAGTAGTATTGCTGCTGCAGCTAGGTTCTGGCCGACCCCACTGGAAGCCGGTGGCGGCCCTGCCCTGACGTCGTCGGCAATGCGGTGCTGGATGCCCTGGGGTAGATGACGCGCTTCTCCGGCTGGAGCTTGGTCTGCCCATTCCTGCCCAGTGTTCCGCCGGAACTGCTCAAGTGTTCCTGCTCCCTCGTCGAGCCTGGCCTGCATCTCGCCGATTTGCTCGAGCTGTGCGTCCTGAACCCCCGCAGGGACTGGGACCATAGCTAGCTCCCGAAGGATGTCAACGCGAGGCGCAGGCCTAGGGGGTCGCCGTTTTCCGGCATACCAAGATGGTTGCCTTCGCCAGGACCCCCTAGATCGACATGGAAACATTCACGACTTGGGCCGCAGTCCTCGTCGCCGAAGCTGTGGCTACCATCGGAACAATCGGAGAGGCAGTAGTCGCATGCGGTCATGAAGTCCCGCATGGCACTGGGGTTACCGAGCCCGGAGAAATCCCAACGAAAGTTGGGCTCGTCATCTTCCTCGGAACCCGAGGGTCCGTAGGTCGAGACGGTCGTCAGTCTGTCCCAGGGCGACCGCATATGGTACCCCGGAGGGTTGGTACATGCCTCTATGAAGGCTTCCACCAAAGCGAGGTCGCTTGGTGGGTCAAAGCTGAATCCAAAAGGCACGAGATGGGAATTGGTCGGTACCTCTTGGTCAACGGGCGGTGACGAAGTCGCGTCAGGGGCGGGCTGCACCGTTGTCTCAGGTACGAGGGCGACGCCCAGCAAGTCCTTCGCGAGCGTGCTGGCGTCGTTCGTCTGCTTGGGTTGGCGTGTTGCGGGGAAACAGCACTCGTCTTCGTCTTAGACGCAAGGTCGAAGCCCGACGTGTCCCCCGCTGGTGCGCCGGCGTCGTCGACTTGCTCGACAGCCGACGAGGTGCCGCCTCCTGCTTGGCCATGGTTTCCCCGCCTCCTCCTCCGTCGGTGGGAGAGGTGACGGGACAAACCCAGATGTTGTTCTTCCGCCATGTGGGGAAGACGTCGTTGATTCTGCCGCCGGCGGGCGGGCTGACGGCCGCCATTGTCGCTATCGCGCGGCGGAGGAAGGAGTATCATGTCGTAGCTGCCGTCGAGGGACATGAACTCAAGACTCCCGAAACGGAGCATCGTCCTGGGTTGGAAAGGTTGCTGGAGACTACCCATCTGGAGCTTGACGGGAAGCTGTTCGTCAACACGCAGCAGGCCCCTACCTGGCGCGCCAACTATCGGCGTTTCGACCCTGGGGGGTCCCTGGACCGACGAGTAAATTGTCGCGGCGTGTCCCAGCCCAGATGGGTCGGCGCGAGATGGGACACAAAGGGGGGAGAACAGTAAGGGGAAACCGCGGCCTTCGTGTTGTCCTGCGCCCAGGGCGGATGGATGCGCTTGCAGTAGGGGGTTACAAGCGTTCGCGTGGGAGAGAGAGAGAGTGAGAGCCTTATGCGTCGGCCCGTTCTCCCGCGCGGCCAACCTTCTCGTACGAGAGCCCTGGACCTTCCTTTTATAGGCGCAAGGAGAGGGTCCAGGTGTACAATGGGTGGTGTAGCAGTGTGCTAACGTGTCTACCAGAGAGGAGCTAGAGCCCTAAGTACATGCTGTCATAGCAGTCGGAGAGGTTTTGGCACCCTGTTCATGTGATGTCGTGGCCGTCGGAGGAGCGCTGGAGCCCTGCGGAAGTACAGCTGTCAGGGCTGTCGGATCCTTGCTGACGTCTCCTTGCTGACGTAAGGGGCTGGGAGCTGCCGTCGTCATGGAGCGTGCGGGGTGTCATCATTACTTGTTTACTGGGGCGAGCCAGATGGGACGTAGGTCTTGTTCCCCGTAGCCTGAGCTAGCTAGGGGCAGGGTAATGATGGCCCCCCTGGCGACGTGGCCGGTCCGGACCCGAGTTTGGGCGAGGTGGCGATTCCTCCGAGGTCGAGGTTGAGTCCGAGCCCTAGGGTCGGGCGAGGCGGAGTTCGTCGTCTTCCGGAGCCGAAGCTGAGTCCGAGCCCTGGGGTTGGGCTAGGCGGAGTTTGTCGTCTTCCAGAGCCGAGGCTGAGTCCGAGCCCTGGGGTCGGGCGAGGCGGAGTTCGTCGTCTTCTAAGTCGTGGTTGAGTCCGAGCCCTGGGGTCGGGCGAGGCAAATTCCATCTTCCGAGGCCAAGACGGGGGCCGAACCCTAGGGTCGGGCGAGGCGGAGCTTCCTATGTCGCCCGAGGCTAGACTTAGCCGCTGTCGACCTCACTCTGGCGAGTGGCACAGCAGTCGGAGCGAGGTAGGCGGCGCTGTTTTCTTGTTAGGTCGGTCAGTGGAGCGGCGAAGTGACTGCGGTCACTTTGGCTCTGTCGACTGAAGAGCGCGCGTCAGGATAAGGTGTCAGGCGATCCTTGCATTAAATGCTCCTGCGATACAGTCGGTTGGCGTGGCGATCTGGCCAAGGTTGCTTCTCCGCGAAGACTGGGCCTCGGGCGAGCCGAAGGTGTGTCCGTTGCTTGAGGGGGCCCTCGGGCGAGACGTGAATCCTCCAGGGTCGGCTGCCTTTGCCCGAGGCTAGGCTCGGGCGAGGCGAGATCGTGTCCCTTGAGTTGACTGAGCCTTGACCTTAATCGCGCCCATCAGGCCTTTGCAGCTTTGTGCTGATGGGGGTTACCAGCTAAGATTAGGAGTCTTGGGGGTACCCCTAATTATGGTCCCCGACAGTACTCCTCCCCCCGCAATACGACAACAACGACGGTCGTCAGCTTGCCCGGCGGAGGCGAACTCGACGATGACATCTCCCCGTGGTGGAAGAGGAACACCCGGGTTTTCCCCGCCACCCTCCTCACCGGAGGAGGAGGAGACGGAGCAACCATGGCTAGGCAAGAGGCGGCACCGCGTCGGCTGTCTGACCAGAGCAAGTCGACGACACCGGCACCCCTGCGGGAGACATGTCGGGTGTTATCCTCGCACCTGAGACAACGACGGGTGTCGCTTCCCAGCAATGCGCCAACCCTAGGCGGACTAATGACGCCAGCACCCTCACGAAAGACTTGTCGGGCATTAGTCTCGCACCTGAGATAACAGCGCATTCCATCCCCGATGCGACTTCACCACCGTCCATCAACCAGGAGGTACCATCCGTTTCCCATCCTGTTCCTTTTAGATTCAGCTTCGATCCACCAAGCGACCCACTTCGGCGAGCGCTTTCGCAAGGGCATATCCTGACCTTTCGGGGTACCATATGTGGTCAACTTGGGACCTGTTGACGGTCGCCTCAACCTCCGGACCCACGGGTTCCGAGGAAGAGGACGACCCCGACTTCAGTTGGGATTTCTCCAGACTTCGTGATCCCAGTGCCATGTGAGACTTCATGTCCGCATGTGACCACTGCCTCTCCGGCTACTCTGACGATGGCCACAGCTTTGACGACGAGGGTTACGACCCAAGTCACGAGTGTTTCCACATCGATCAGGAGGATCACGACGAAGACAACCACCTCGGCATGCCAGGAAATGACGACGACCCTGTGCCTGCATCTCGCGTTGAGATTCCGCGGGAGCTAGCTGTGGTCCGAGTCCCTGCGGGGGGTCAGGGCACATAGCTCGAGCAACTCCGCGAGATGCAGGCCAAGCTCGACGAAGAAACAGGACGACTTATGCAGCTCCGACAAAACATCAAGCAGGAGTGGGTAGGTCGAGCACTCGCCGGAGGAGCGCGTCATCGGGCCTAGGACGTCCAGCGTCGTATCATTGACAATGCCACGGTAGGGCTGCCCCCGGCCTCCAGCGGGGCCGGCCACAACCTAGCTGCAGTGGCAATGTTACTTCGAACAATGCCGGAGCCATCCACCACTGAGAGGCGACGTATCCAGGGCAAACTCAAGGACCTCCTGGGAAATGCCGCCGTCCGACGAGCCGAGAGCTCTGCCTCCTGAAGGCGAGGAGGCCCCTCGGAGCATCACGCAGCGTCCTCCCGACGCATGTGCGAGGCCTCGGTCCACACCGAGCACACAGGAGATAGGACACCAGCAGCCCGGGATCGCCTCGGTGATGAGCAGCACCGCCGCGACCGTCGAGCCCGCCTCGAGGAGAGGGTGCGCCAAGGCTACCACCCCAGGCGCAGGGGACGCTACGACAGTGAGGAGGATCGGAGCCCCTCGCCCGAACCACCAGGTTCGTGGGTCTTCAGCCGGCCCATACGACGGGCGCCGTTCCTGGCCCGGTTTCGAGCCCCGACTACCATTACCAAGTACTCAGGGGAGATGAGGCCGGAGTTGTGGCTCGCTGATTACCGGCTAGCATGCCAGTTGGGAGGGACGGACGATGACAACCTCATCATCCGCAACCTCTCCCTGTTCCTCTCCGACGCTGCCCGAGCCTGGCTAGAGCATCTGCCTCCTGCGCAGATCTTCGGCTAGGACGACCTAGTCAAGGCCTTCGCTAGAAATTTCCAAGGACGTACGTGTGCCCTGGGAACTCGTGGGATCTCAGGAGCTGCCGCCAGCAGCCAGGGGAATCCCTGCGAGAGTACATCCGGTGATTTTCAAAGCAGTGCAACGAATTACCTAAAATCACCGACTCGGACGTCATCGTAGCATTCCTCGCCGGCACCACTTGCCGGGACCTGGTAAGCAAACTAGGACGCAAGACTCCCACCAAGGTGAGCGAATTGATGGACATAGCCACCAAGTTCGCCTCTGGTCAGGAGGCGGTCGAAGTCATCTTCTGGAAGGACAAGCAACCTCAAGAAAGATAGAAAGAAGACATCCCCGAGGCGTCCGTACAACGTGGTACGAAGAAGAAGACCAGGAAGAAGGTGCAGGCAAAACACAACGCCATTGACGCGGATCTCGTCGCTGCTGCCGAGCACAGGAATCCTCAGAAACCTCTCGGAGGGGCCAACATGTTCGACAAGATGCTCAAGGAGTCGTGCCCCTATCATAGGGGTCCCGTCAAGCACACCCTTGAAGAGTGCGACATGCTCCGACGTTACTTCAATAAGGCCGGGCCCCCGGCAGAAGGTGGCAAGGACCAAGGCAACAACAAGAAGGGGGGCGACAAGGAAGAGGAGTTTCCGGAGGTCCACAACTGCTTCATGATCTACGGTGGGCAAGTAGCGAATGCCTCGGCTCGACACCGCAAGCAGGAACGCCAGGAGGTCTGCTCGACAAAGGTAGTGACGCTAGTCTACCTAGACTGGTCTGACAAACCCATTACCTTCGACCAAGGCGACCACCCCGACTGCGTACCGAGCCCAGGAAGGTACCCACTTGTTGTCGACCCTTTCATCGGCAACGCTAGGCTCTCCAAGGTCCTCATGGACGGAGGCAGCAGCCTCAACATCATCTACGCCGAGACCTTAGGGCTCTTGAGGGTCGATCTGTCCATGATCCGGGCCGGTGCAGCACCCTTCCACGGGATCGTCCTAGGCAAGCATGTCCTGCCCCTTGGGCAACTTGATTTGCCCGTCTGCTTCGGAACTCCCTCCAACTTCCGAAAGGAAACCCTCACTTTCGAGGTAGTCGGGTTCCGAGGAACCTATCACGCGGTGTTGGGGAGACCGTGCTACGCCAAGTTCATGGCCGTCCCCATCTACACGTACCTCAAGCTCAAGATGCTAGGCCCCAAGGGAACCATTAGCGTCGGATCCACATACCACCACGCTTACGAGTGCGACATGGAATGCGTGGAGTACGCCGAGGCCCTCGCTGAGTCCAAAGCCCTCATCGCCGACCTAGATTGCCTTTCCAAAGAGGCACCCGATGCGAAGCGGCATGCCGGGAACTTCGAACCTGCCGAGGCAGTTAAGTCTGTCTCTCTTGACCCCAGCAACGACGCCAGCAAGAAAGTCAGGATCGGCTCCGAGCTCGACCCCAAATAGGAAGCAGTGCTCATCGACTTTCTCCGCGCAAACGCCGAAATTTTTGCGTGGAGTCCCTCGGACATGCCAGGCATACCGAGGGATGTCGCCGAGCACTCACTGGACATCCGAGCCGGTGCCCGACCCGTGAAACAGCACCTGCGCCGTTTTGATGAAGAAAAGCGCAGAGCCATAGGCGAGGAGGTCCACAAGCTAATGGTTGCAGGGTTCATCAAAGAGGTATTCCATCCAAAATGGTTAGCTAACCCTGTACTTGTAAGGAAAAAAGGTGGGAAATGGAGGATGTGTGTAGACTACACTGGGCTAAATAAAGCATGTCCAAAGGTTCCCTACCCTCTGCCCCACATCGATCAAATTATGGACTCCACCGCTAGGTGCAAAACCCTGTCCTTCCTCGATGCCTATTCAGGCTATCACCAAATCAAGATGAAAGAATCCAACCAGCTCGCGACATCTTTTATCACACCTTTTGGCATGTATTGTTATACTACTATGCCATTTGGCTTGAGGAATGCAGGTGCAACATACCAAAGGTGCATGAACCATGTGTTCGGAGAACACATTGGCAGAACAGTCAAGGCTTACGTCGATGACATCGTTGTCAAAACAAGGAAAGCCTCCGACCTCATCTCTGACCTTGAAGTGACATTCAGGTGCCTAAAAGCGAAGAGCGTGAAACTCAATCCCGAGAAGTGTGTCTTCGGAGTCCCTCGAGGCATGCTCCTAGGGTTCATCGTCTCCGAAAGAGGCATCAAGGCCAACCTAGAGAAAATTGCGGCCATCACCAACATGGGACCCATCAAAGATTTAAAAGGAGTACAAAGGGTCATGGGATGCCTTGCGGCTCTGAGCCGCTTCATCTCGCGCCTTGGCGAGAAAGGATTGCCTTTGTACCGCCTCTTAAGGAAGGTCGAGCGCTTCACTTGGACTCCCGAGGCCGAAGAAGCCCTCGAAAACTTAAAGGCACTTCTTACTAATGCGCCCATCTTGGTGCCCCCCGCTACGGGAGAGATTCTCTTGATTTACGTAGCCGCAACCACTCAGGTGGTCAGCGCTGCGGTCGTAGTCAAGAGACGAGAAGAGGGGCATGCACTGCTCATCCAGAGGCCAGTCTACTTCATCAGCGAGGTGCTATCCGGGACCAAAATCCGCTACCCGCAAATTTAGAAGCTACTGTACGCGGTGATTCTAACACGGCGAAAGCTGCGACACTACTTCGAGTTTCATCCGGTGACTGTGGTGTCATCCTTCCCTCTGGGGGAGATCATCCAGTGCCGAGAGGCCTCGGGTAGGATAGCAAAATGGGCAGTGGAACTCATGGGGGAAATTCGGCGACTGGCTCGGCGCGCCAAGTCATTCATTTTACTGGGAGATGAAAAAGAGTTGTACCACCGCAGCCCCTCAGGCATTCTCCAACGATGCATATCTGTCGTCCAAGGACAAGAGCTGTTACAAGAAATACACTCGGGGGCTTGCGGTCACCATGCAGCACCTCGAGCCCTCGTAGGAAACGCTTTCCGACAAGGTTTGTATTGGCCGACCGCAGTGGCCGACGCCACTAGGACTGTACGCTCCTACTGAGGGTGTCAATTCTACGGAAGACAGACGACCTGCCCGCTCAGGCCCTCCAGACAATACCTATCACTTGGTCATTCACCGTGTGGGGTCTAGACCTCGCCGGTCCCTTGCAGAAGGCACCCGGGGGCTTCACGCACCTGCTGGTCGCCATCGACAAATTCTCCAAGTGGATCGAAGTCTGACCCTTAACCAGCATCGGGTTCGAGCAGGCGGTGGCGTTCTTTACAAATATCATCCACCTCTTTGGGATCTCAAACTCCATCATCACCGACAATGGCACGCAATTCACTGGGAAAAAGTTCCTAGACTTCTGCGAAGGCCACCACATCCGAGTGGACTGGGCCGCCGTAGCTCACCCAATGACAAACGGGCAGGTGGAGCGCGCCAATGGTATGATTTTGCAGGGACTAAAACCGAGGATCTACAACGACCTCAACAAGTTTGGCAAGCGGTGGATAAAAGAACTACCCTCGGTTGTTTGGAGTCTGAGGACGACGCCAAGCCGAGACACGGGTTTCTCGTCGTTCTTTCTAGTCTATGGGGCCGAGGCCGTCCAACCCACGGACTTAGAATACGGTTCCCCGAGGACAAAGGCATACGACGACCAAAACAACCAGACCGGCCGAGAAGATTCACTGGACCAGCTGGAAGAGGCTCGGGACGTAGCCTTACTGCACTCAGCGCGGTATCAGCAGTCTCTGCGACGCTACCACGCCCGAAGGATCCGGCCCCGAGGCTTCCAAGTGGGAGATTTGGTGCTTCGGCTACGACAAGACGCCCGAGGGCGCCACAAGCTTACTCCTCCCAAGGAAGGGCCGTTCATCATCGCTAAAATTTTGAAGCCCGGGACATACAAGCTGGCCAACGATCAAGGCGAGGTCTACAACAACGCTTGGAACATCGAATAGCTATGTCGCTTTTACCCTTAAAGTGTTTCAAGTCGTTCATGTATCTCGATCTCTTTACATATATAAATAAAAAGTCTAACCGTCAAGGGAGGATCGGCCTTGCCTCAGCAAAAACCGAACCTCCCTCGGGGGCTAGAAGGGGGAACCCCCTATGCGTCAATATTTTCCTTGGAAAAGTTTTCTACCAAAACGACTTTCGTGCCTTTCGACTATATCGATAACGGAATCCTAAAAACGAGCTAGAGAGACCTAGAACGGCAAGGCCGACCGAGCCGAGGGACTCCTACGCCTCCGGGATATGGATACCTCACTCATCACCTTCCACGAAAAGTAACTCACGCTCAGATAAGTGATTCTGCTACCGAACAAGTCCAAACGCTCGAAACAAGAGGAAAGAAAACGTAGCTTTATACTCTGACACTAAAAAAGAGTTTAGGCCTCAGCGGCCGCAAGAAACGTACACATACTTAAAACAAACTTTTCCCCACAGGCTCAGGTGTCGGTAGGGGGAGGAGCAGCACCCTCGGCGTCGTTCCCGCCCGCGGCAGAATCTGGCCCGGCCTCGGACGGCGACACAGGCGGAAGGATCTTCACCTCGAAAAAGGAAGCCAACACTGCGCCTGGGCCCTCGGCAGCCGCATCAAGCCTTCGGACCTCGGATAGGGCGGCCTCCTCTTTGTCGGGTAAGCAGTAGCCCTCGCTGACCCGCTTCAAATCCACATTGTAGTGGGAAGCGAGGACGGCGAAGGCCCGCCTAACGCCGTGGTGCCGCGCCCCGTGGAGTCTGCTGCGCACATGGCCGCCCAAGGCTCGCAGGCGACTCTGGGGGAGCTGCCCGAGGGAACGTCGCCGAGGCCAATGGTCCGGCAGAAGGCCGAGATGGCCTCGGACATGGCCACGCGGTCGACCTCCTTCTACTCAGCCGCCTGGGCAAGCATCTTGCAGTTCTTGATGGACTCGTTAAGAGCCGTCTCGAACCCTGAAGATAACCGGACATATTCTTCAGACATGAGGAGAAGAACGAAGCTAAAACACAATCACAAAGCAGGCAAAACATACCTTCGGCCCAGGCACGCTGTTGTGAGGTCATGGCTTGGGCGGACCGGGTAGACCCGACGGCCACGGCCAGGCCCTCCGCAAGGGTCCCGGCACGAGCGGTCGCCTCGGGTCTAGATTGGGGGAACCCCCTCTGCGTCAAAACTTTCCTCGGAAAAGTTTTCTACCAAAACGACTTTCGTGCCTTTCGACTATATCGATAACGGAATCCTAAAGACGAGCTAGAGAGACCTTGAACGGCAAGGCCGACCGAGCCAAGGGACTCCTACGCCTCCGGGATACGGATACCTTACTCATCACCTTCCGCGAAAGGTAGCTCACGCTCGGATAAGTGATTCTGCTACCAACGAACAAGTCCTAATGCTCGAAATAAGGGGAAAGAAGCACGACTTCATACTCAAATACCCAAATGTTTAGGCCTCAGCAGCCACAGAGAACAAACACACATACTTAGGGTAACTATGCTACCTAGACTTAGATGTCGGCAGCACCCTCGACGGTTTTCCCGACCTGCGGCAGATGTCTTAGTACTTGAAGCAGTTACATTTTGCTCTCAGGCAAATACCATTACATTCCCTTATGAACGGGACCCCAGCTCCATTCCCGCAGGAATGAACTACCTCCACACCAGAAGGGCTGCGAGATAACAAAACTCCAAGCGGCTCACGGGCGACCACTGCACCAGCAGCGACAACGACCTCCGCCTCGGGCGGCTAAACAGCAGCAGCAATTGCCTCAGGGCAAACGCTACTGTGAAAAGACCCTCGCCCCCGTCCCCCGCATGGGGGGCGAGAATAAGCCATTAAAGCCAAAGAGCCGGAGGTCTGGCCACAGGTGGCACTGATGGTCTCGTCGGCGGAGGCAACCGCCTCTGTAGTGGGAAGCCTCACCTATGGCGGCCATCACCTCAGCACCGACGACAGCGGCCACCTGCGCACCAACGCTGCACCGGCAGATGGCGGCCGCCCCAACGCGCACAAGGAGGTCCTCACTCCCGTCCTCGCCATGGGAGTGAGGACAAGACCATCCAAGGACGCGGACACCGCCCCTGTGGCGTACGACGTCTTGTACAGTCCCCCGGTGCGGCCGGCGGCGCGGAAGGGCCATGGATGCAGCCGACCTACGCACGGCGCGATTGTCGCCCGTGCGGTGGACGGACAGCCACACCCCGACCAGGCGGCAGGTGGCAGTTCGCCTCCTCCGCAAGGCTGGTGAACGCCCTTCTCCCCCAAATGCTGGAGGAAGAAGCGGGTCGTCAGCCCATGCGGAAGGCAGGACCGCAACTCGGCTTGCCCTCCCCCCAGCACGGATGATGAACATCCTTGAAGCTGAGGGCAGGGGGGAGGCCACGGCCCGGCCCGCTCTTCTCCACCACAAGGCTGACGGTCATCATCCTGGGTGACTGCCGGCGGGGGACTACAGCTGGGCTGCATGATTAAAATCCTTGAAGCCAAGCGGTGACTAGAGAGCGCCAACCCCCACGAGGTTGTGCTCCTCCAACAGCAGCGAGAAGAAGGCAACACCGGTGCACCTCATCTGGAGGCCCAGAAGATGGAAAGACGCGACAAATGCGAGAAGAGCAAAGGCATGGCTACTGCCCGGGAGATCGATCCCTTTTTAAAGGCAGATCTCCCCACTCGCGCCCCAAAGCGTCATGGGCAAAGTCTCCCCCCGACGTGCTCCAGGGTTCCCACCCTACGACACGGGGGCTAGGTCCCACATGTCATACAAACTGACCCGAAACGCGAAGATGGCGAACCGCCGCACACAAAGCATGCAACCACCCCGCGGTCAAGCGCTCTCCCATCCTCGCCGAAACCAGCGGTCGAAAAGGCGGACCGACACACAAGAAGCATGCAACCGCACCGCGGTTGTGCACCCTTTCAGCTTCGTTGCAACCGGCGGTCCAGCATGGAGGCCCGGGCCCACATGTCATGTAACCAGCGCACCGGTTACTACGTGCAAAGAGACCGCACCGCCACTCGCGCCAATGCGGCGTCTTCTCGGGACTACAGAACCAGTGCAGCGACTCGAGGCAGCCCCGCACATGACCCAACAGTGCCAATTAAGTGCGACGGTCACGGGTCAACCAGCTGTGGGGATAGACACGACGATTGGTATGACCATAGGCGGACCGGCAGTAATTGCAGCCACAGACGTACGAAAACAGTGGTCCAACCACCAACCAGGCCCTGGTCACGCCTACAGGCTCGCATCCTCCTCTGAGGCGGCAGGGGAGCCCTCTCCTACAGCATCTACAGCATCAAGACGACGCACCCGTGTTCCATTCCTCGAACGACTCGCGCACGCGCAACAGATACCCCGCGAGTCGCCCGTCCCGTCGCATTAACTCCCTGGTAGGGCACGCGACACCTCTGGCAGGCGAAGCGGATGCCGTTTCGCCTCTGTTATGATGACCGCCTCAAAAAAGGTGCGCCACATTATTTAAATTTATATCCTTTTTCCTTTTTCCTCTCTCTCTCTCTCTCTCTTGCCACAGGGATTGGGAAAGGGGATATTTCGAAAGGATCCTTCTCAGCGAAGGAAACGGGCCCCGAGCCCACCTACTGATCAGGGGTTCGAAGGTTCCGCCCTGTGGGGTTCGGCAACCGCCCCAGAGCACTTGGGCTCCGAGCCCTTTACTGATCAGGGGGTCGAAGGCTGGCCCCTCGGAAGGGTTCGACAGCCGCCCAGAGCATGCAGAGTCAGGGATGACCCTGGGTACGTCCGTTACATGGCCGAGGCTCGGGCTACGCTCCCGAGGTACCCTAGGACATTTCTGAGACCAGCGGGAACGGTTTGTAATGGAATCCCACCGAAGGAAGGCATCGAGCCCTCGGACCCTATCAAATGGGTTCGGGTCCAGCGAATCACCTACAGGTACTTTTGGAGCGCGCCTCTGGGCCACTAGACGACCCTTATCGAACAGGGCTCGGGCGCCCGCTCGGATTACCGGATAGCAACTCACTGGAAACACCATGTTCAGCGCCCACCGAGGGTAACATGGCGCCTTCCCCCCTCCTCCTTGCGGAAAGGCGACGAAGGGGCGTACAATAAAAAGCCGAGACGACCCTCGATCGTCCTCTCGCTCCGTGCAGATGCTCGGAGGCTGCTCTCGCACCAAGCTACGACCAAATTGTTGACCACGTCGACAAACCAGCTTAAAAACTTGGAGCCTGACCATGCACCCGGGCTGCGGCCAGGCCGCATGAGGGAACAACAAGGCCGACCGAGGAATCACAAAAAGAATTAAGACCTCAGAGGAGTCAAACCACTCCTCCGAGGCCTCGGGGGCTACACCCGACGGGTGCGCTCGCGCGCACCCATCGGAACAAAATATAACCGAGAAAGGCTGGTCCCCTTGCAAAAAATCCGGCAGAACCTCCAAGCGAGTGCCTACACTCCCTTTGAGGCTCGGGGGCTACTGTCGGGTACCGTAATTAGGGGTACCCCCAATACTTCTAAGCATGGCTGAAAAGCATCTTCAGAACAAACCATAAAGACTGATAAGCACGGTTCAAGTCAAGGCCTCGTCTACCAAGGGACGTGATCTCGTCTCGCCCGAGCCCTGCGTCGGGCAAGAACAGTAGTCCCAGACGGATTCACGCCTCGCCCGAGGGCCCCCTCAGGCAGTGGGCGCACCCCCGGCTCGCCTGAGGCCAAGCTCGGGCAAACTTTGTCTTACAGCAACCTCGGCCATATCGCCCTACCACCGACCATATCGCGTGCGCATTTAATGCGGGGATCACCTGACATCTTATCCTCACACATGCGCCTCAGTTGGCAAGGTCGAAATGACCGCAGTCACTTCGCCCCCTTTACTGATCGTTCTGACAGGAAAACAACACTATTCACCCCGTTCCGACTACTGTGCCAACCACCAGGGTAAAGCTAACGACAGTAAGTCACGACCTCCCCCGAGTTCAGCCTCGGGCGCAACAGGGAGCTCTGCCTCGCCCGACCTCAGGCCTCGGCCTCAGCCTCGGCCTCGGGAGAAGGTCTCCGCCTTGTCCGACCTCAGAACTCGGCCTCAGTCTCGGCCTCGGGAGAAGGTCTCCGCCTCGGCCTCAGCCTCGGCCTCAGGAGAAGTCTCCGCCTCGCCCGACCTCGGCTTCGGACCGACTACGTCATAGGGGATACATCGTTACCCTACCCCTAGCTAGCTGCCTCAGGCTACGAAGGAGCAAGACCGGTGTCCCATCTAGACTACTCCGGCAATAGGTAATGATGGTTCCCTGCCTGCATCCATGACGTCGATTGTTCTTAACTCTCTACGAAGGCAAAGAAACGTCAACAGGACCCAGGACCACACCGTCAGCTACGCTTCTACAGGGCTCAAGCACTTCTCCGCCTGCCACATTAGCGCATAGCTACACCCCCATATATACAGCTGGATCATCTCCTTGTATCTATAAAAGGAGATGTCCAGGGCCTTCCCAAAGGGGAGGGAAGGGGGCGGAGGCGAAGGAGGCCAACTCAGACGGCTCACTCCAAGGCCAAACTCTCTCTCTCTCGCGACGCTTGTAACTCCTACTACGAGCACCCCAGTGCAAGATAATATAAGCATCATCCTCCCTCTTGTGTTTCATCTTGCATCAACCCATCTGGGCAGGGACACGCAGCATCAAATTCACTAGTCGGTTGAGGGTCCTCGCGGGTCCAAAACACCGACAAGATTGTTGTGAAAGACTAAACTAGATCTAATCATAAGGCTAAATTACTCCTACTCCTAGGAATTGGAAGAACGAAAAAGTAAAACCGATAAATAGATTTGATTTGATCGATTGTGTGTCTTCAAACGGCCGTAGCGCTTCATCTATATAAAGGGAAGGTATGAACCCGTTTACAAGTCGTTTCCTGAGTTAATTCCACAATTCTTGCTAACAAATAAATTCCGCAAGAAACTCGAAACCCTAACTAATTCTACGTACGCGCGGACCGTCCGCGCCATCACTGCAGACCGTCAGGATCGCGGACCGTCCGCAGGGCTAATTTATGCTCTCAACAGTTGGCAAGGCTCGCGATGGAAGAAAATTTGGCAAGAAAACCAAATATACCCTTACGCCCGGTTTGTTTCGTTGGAACTGAATTCCATTTTAATAATTATAATTTAGACAAAACTAATTAGGTTCATATATTTATATATGTAATATATTTGTATATTATCCTAAATAATATGAGAGATAGTTATATACCACATTTATGTTATAGCGAAGCAAGTAGAAGAGTGTATTATAAGTTGTATGTCGGAAAATAACATGTAAATCTATAAAATCAATTTTCATTTCTTACCCTCATGAATTTGAGATAGGCTAACTTCGGAAAGTGGTGGAATGTCACATTTAAAAAATAAACTATTTCATTAATAAGATTTTAATTTCTCAAAACCAAAGAAAACAACGAGACGTTATGGATAGCCATATCATAAACTGGCGATTTCAGCGGATACCGGCGTTATGGATAGGCACGAGCGGTGCCGACGTACCATGTCGTGACGAGGAAAATTCTAGCGATCCGCGCGCGGCAGGCCTGAAGAGTCACGCTAGTCCCAAAGAAACAAGCGAGTACCCAGAGCAGCCGACCCTGGCTAGCTATAGCTTGTGTAGTTGAGTTCTTGTATTTGCTGGAATCTGCAAAAAAAAAAAAAAAAAAAAAAAATAGAGATAAACGGAGGACGGGAAACGGAGAGAAGGATCATGGACTACAGCATGCAGGGATCCAAGGACTCGTACTCGCCGCAAGGCAAGTCGCTGCTCCTCCTCCTATGATCGCTCCAGCGCTTCAATTTGTTCCTGAAAACTGTTCTAGCTACTTGCTGCAACGCCGTCTTGCAACTACAGAGCTGCTCTGTCCGTTCTTTGTTTCGAGGCTGACCGTCCAGTTTCGTGTCCTCCATTCAGTTCACAACCACTTGTACCCGGACGCTCAGCCAGGGCTGTATCCTCCGCCGCCGCCGCCGGCGATGGCGAACCCGCCTGTTACACCTCCGTTGCCGGTGCACACAAAGGAAACCACTCATCGAGGAGCTCGCAAGCGTCGTCCTAATGTCCGTACGAGTGGTCCGGAGTGGGCTTGATGCAGGTCTCTGTGTGGTGGGTTTATCTATCTGTTAGTCTGTCTGGTGGGTCTCCGTGTGTGTGAAGTATATGTAGGAGATGATGTCTGTCTTCAGGGATTATGCTTGTAATGAACACTATCGGAAAACTCTATGGAAATGCCTTCCTCGTCTACCTTCTTCTCCTTCTCCTGAACTCCCTCCCTTCCGTATCCTTCCCAGAATTCTTCCTTCCATAGGTAGCTAACAAATTGGTATCAGAGGGTCGATCCCTTGCCACAAACATGTCGCACACTCCTCCTGTTAAGACAAATCTCACCCTAGCACTGGAGAATCAAACCCGTTCGCTCCTCGCCGAACTGGACAAGAGGTTCCAATCGCTCGAGGCTAAGTGGGAGTCTCGGGTCGGCGGCCTCGAATTCCACATCGCTGAAGCAGATCGGCGCCTCTCCAACCTGTCGGAGTCCATCCGTGCCGACGTGGAGGCCCACCTTACTGCGTCGGATGTCAACACTGAGTCCAGGCTTCGCCAGATCGAGGAAGACACGGGATTCCGTGTCGCGGCACTGGAGTCTGCAGTCCAGTTGCTCGACGGATGGCGTCCTCGGGTGGATTCATCCATCGCCCACCTGCAGTACTCTGTTGAGCAGATCCACGTATCACTGGAGTCTCCCTAGCCACATCTGGGACCGCGCAGCCTCGCCGGTCATCCTGGAGGCCTCGGTGAGCGCGGAATTCTGCCGACACCAGGATCGGCACCGGGGCGTCAATCTATCCCTGTTGAAGATGCCGATGGCCCTCCCTTCGGGCACCGCTTCGCCTCACAACACTGGGACAGTGGATTTCGGCAAACCCTTGCCGATTCCCACTCCCCGGTCAAGGGTACGTACGGATCCCAACACCCCACCTCATTCTCCTTCCCAGTTCGTAATAGTTATGGGTGGGGAGAAGAAGAACATCATGGCCAGTCGTCCAATAGTTTACACCGTATGCCCAGACTGAATTTTCCATCGTTTGATGGCAGTAGTCCCAAGTTTTGGCAATCCAAGTGTGAGAAATATTTTGACATGTACGAAACTGAACCCCACATGTGGATTAAGATCGCTACTATGCAGTTTGAGGGTGTTGCTGCTCGTTGGCTTCAATCTATCGAGCCACGGTTGCCATCCCTGTCATGGCGTCAGTTTTGCTAGGCCATCCAGGATCGTTTCGGACGTGAACAGCATGAGCTCGCTATTAGGAAAATGTTTCATATCAAACAGAATTCTTCGGTCCAAGATTATGTAGATCGTTTCTGTGAATTGATTGATATTCTTAAGACCTACGAGCACAATACCGACCCTCTTTATTATACTATGAAGTTCATAGATGGGTTAAGGGACGATATTAAGTCTGTAATTCTTGTTCAGCGTCCGGGAGATCTCGATACTGCTTGTGCATTGGCATTATTGCAGGAGGAGGCAGAGTCTTCCAGTCGGAAGGATTCTGGACATGGTGGTCGTCCCTATCAAGGTCGAGCTCATGTGCAAGCTGCAGCTAATGTTCCTCATCGATGGGAGAAACCTTCAGGAGACAATATTAAGCAGAAAATGGGGTTATCGCCAGCATCTTCTGCTGATAGCAAAGTGGCATCTCTTCGTGCTTATCGCCGAGCCCGCGGCCTGTGTCAATATTGCTTCGAGAAGTGGAGTAAGGGTCATCAATGTGCCACAACAGTCCAGTTACATGCTGTTCAGGAGCTCTGGGACATGCTCTCTTCCGATTCCACAGAACCTGAGGCCGAATTCCAAGACTCGGCTGAACAGTTCATGATTTTACTGTCTACTGAAGCAATTTCTACAAAAACTCAATCAAAGGCATTTCGATTCCAAGGTCAGTTACAAGGGTTGGATATGCTCATATTGCTCGACTCAGGAAGCTCTCACTGTTTTGTGAGCAATATTCATGCTTCTTCATTAGTGGGGTTGACACATATGAATACTCCTTTATCAGTCCAAGTGGCAAATGGTGGTATACTGAATTGTGTCATGGAATTGCCAGAAGCACAGTGGTCTGTACAAAACATGCAATTTTCTTCTACTTTCAAAGTTATCCCACTACCGTGTTATGATATCATCCTTGGCGTGGACTGGCTCGAGCAATTCAGCCCGATGACTGTCGATTGGAAGCATAAATGGTTGTCCCTTCCTTATTCAGGTCAAACAGTGGTGCTTCATGGCTGCAAGCCTCTTGTACCGGCGGGTACCTTATTGGAAATATGGCATGTGGCTGAGCCTCAAGATGATGCAGCTCAACTCCATTCCTTTGAAGACCTCTCAGTGCCAGCACCAGTTCAGCAGCTCCTTCAAACTTTGCAGGATATTTTTCAGCCGCCTACATCACTACCTCCTAGTCGTTCTTGTGACCACAATATTCCACTAATTGAAGGGGCTCAGCCTGTCAGTATTTGCCCATACCGATTTTCTCCAGCACTGAAGAATGAGATAGAAACCCAGGTGGTGGAAATGCTGCACAATGGCTTGATTCAGCACAGTACCAGTGCTTTCTCGTCTCCAGTGTTATTGGTCAAAAAGAAGGATAATTCTTGGCGCTTCTGTGTTGACTTTCGACACCTCAACGCATTGACAGTGAAGGCTAAATACCCAGTTCCTATCATTGATGAGTTACTTGATGAATTATTTGGAGCATCCTGGTTTTCTATTTTGGACCTTCGAGCTGGCTTTCACCAAATACTGCTGTGTGATGGAGAAGCACACAAAACAGCTTTTCAAACTCACTTGGGACACTATGAGTTTCGAGTAATGCCATTTGGGCTAACAGGGGCACCAGGCACTTTTCAAAAGGCAATGAATCACACCTTGGCTCCACTATTATGTAAATGTGCTCTGGTATTTTTTGATGATATCCTAATTTACAGTGCCTCTCTAGAGGACCACATTAGCCACCTACAGCAAGTCTTTCAGTTACTGGCCAAGGATGAGTGGAAGGTTAAACTATCCAAGTGCAAATTTGCAAAACAACAAGTTGCTTATCTCGGTCATGTTATAAATTCCAGCGGAGTATCGATGGATCCAGTGAAGATTCAAGCTATTGCAGCATGGCCCCTACCGACCAATATCAAGGAATTGCGTAGCTTCTTGGGCTTAGCGGGATATTACCGCAAATTCATCCGACATTTTGGTGTCATTTCTCAGCCATTGAATACATTGTTGAAGAAGGGAGCCCTTTTCATTTGGACTAATGAACATACCCTTGCATTTCATACTCTGCAGCACGCCCTGACCCAAGCACCTGTACTGTCCTTGCCTGACTTCAATACTACATTCTTCATTGAAACAGATGCGAGTGCAGTCGGTGTGGGTGTTGTCCTCATGCAAAAAGGACACCCTCTCGCATTTCTCAGTAAAGCACTGGGTCCTAAATCTAGGGGATTATCAACCTATGAGAAAGAGTACCTTGCTGTAATATTGGCAGTGCAGCAGTGGCGGTATTACCTTCAGCACACTGAGTTTATTATCCTCACGGACCACAAGAGTTTAACGCAGCTTAATGAGAACGCCTCCACACACCTTGGCAGCACAAGGTGTTCACAAAGTTGCTAGGCCTGCAATACAAGATTCAGTATCGTCCGGGCTCTGAAAATCATGTTGCGGATGCTTTGTCGCGCAGAGTTGATGCGGAGTGTCAGGCTGTTTCAGCAGTAGTTCCTCAATGGCTGAAGGACGTTCAGACCAGCTATGAAAAGGATCCAGAGGCTCTGTCCTTGATCGCTAAATTGTCGCTTGATCCAACGGCAGCGCCACACTTTATCTTGAAGGAGGGTATCTTACGCTACAAGGGCAGAATCTGGTTGGGCGATGATTCTCAGTTAAAAAACAGGGTGCTGTCCGCGTTACACACCTCTGCTATAGGCGGTCATTCAGGCATTCCAGCCACGTATCGTCGGGTTAAGAGTTTGTTTGCCTGGCTGAAACTGAAGCAATTCATCCAAGAATTTGTACAGCAGTGTCAAGTTTGTCTGCAAGCTAAACCTGATAGATCGGCGTATCCTGGCAAACTTCAACCTCTCCCCATTCCTCTTACTGCTTGGCACACAGTTTCACTTGACTTTGTGGAAGGTCTCCCTCGCTCAGGTTCAGCAGATTGTATAATGGTAGTGGTTGATAAGTTCACCAAATTTGCCCACTTCATACCACTATCTCATCCTTATACTGCTGCCTCTGTCGCTCAGTTGTTTCTTTCCAATGTGTATCGCCTCCATGGATTTCCATTGGCTGTTATATTAGATCGCGATCCTGTCTTCACCAGCCACTTTTGGCAACATCTGTTCAAGTTGGCCGGGTCTGAGCTGCGCATGAGTTCTTCCTACCACCCCAGACGGATGGTCAGACAGAACGGGTGAATCAGTGTCTAGAGACATTTCTCCGCTGTTTTGTAAATGCTTGCCCCAAGAAATGGTCCTCTTGGTTACCCACTGCAGAATACTGGTATAACACTACTTTTCATTCGGCTTTGGGTTCATCTCCGTTTGAAGTCCTATATGGCCGTAAACCACATTCTCTGGGCGTATCTCCAAACCAGACTGTGCCTGGTCAGCTGTCGGAATTGTTACAGGAACGTTCTATTATGCAGGATCTTGTCCACCAACACCTGGTCCGAGCTCAGCTTCGCATGCAGCGTCAGGCTGATAAACACAGGTCTGAGCGGGAATTTGCGGTTGGTGACTGGGTTTACTTGAAGCTTCAACCATATGTACAAGCATCGGTTATGCCGCGGGCTCATCACAAACTCAGCTACAAGTACTTTGGACCATATCAGGTAGCAGCCAGAGTGGGTAATGTAGCCTATCGCTTGGCCTTACCCGCTTCTAGCAAAATACACCCAGTCATCCATGTTTCTTAACTCCGGCTTGCTTCAGGCTTCAAAAATGCCACTACTGCTACCTTGCCATCAGCTCTTCCGGAGTTCAGTGTTCCTCAACAGATTCTTCAAACCAGAGGTATTACCAAGGGAAATCACCTTGTCCACCAAGTGCTTGTGGAATGGTCTGGCCTACCGCTCGATCTCGCCACTTGGGAGGACCGTGAAGCTCTCCAACAGTGCTTTCCGTTCGCCCCTGCTTGGGGTCAAGCAGGTCTTCAAGTGCCGGGGAATGTTACACCTCCGTTGCCGGTGCACACAAAGGAAACCACTCATCGAGGAGCTCGCAAGCGTCGTCCTAATGTCCGTACGAGTGGTCCGGAGTGGGCTTGATGCAGGTCTCTGTGTGGTGGGTTTATCTATCTGTTAGTCTGTCTGGTGGGTCCCCGTGTGTGTGAAATATATGTAGGAGATGATGTCTGTCTTCAGGAATTATGCTTGTAATGAACACTATCGGAAAACTCTATGGAAACGCCTTCCTCGTCTACCTTCTTCTCCTTCTCCTGAACTCCCTCCCTTCCGTATCCTTCCCAGAATTCTTCCTTCCATAGGTACCTAACACCGCCGCAGGGGGGCTACGGCTACGGCTACCAGTACCAGGGCTACCTCGGCGAAGCGGCGAACCCTCCTCCTTATTACTACACTGGCAGCTGGCCCGAGCAGCCCCCAGCTCCGTCCGATGGCGCCCCCTTTCGCTACCGCTACCAGGACCAGGACGACGCCGACTGCATCACCTTCCTCAGAGGATGGTACGTACGTTCCACTTTTTTTTTCCTCGGAGGATCTCTGAAACACCCAGATGCATGCCGTGTAGACTGATATATGATGTTCAGGTTTCCCGTGCGTTTGAGAGCTGAATGAAAGCTTGTTCGAGTTTTTTCCTCAGTCAGTCAGTCGTCTGGCAAATAAAACAAGAAACTACTACAAACTGACTAACATGTCTGCTTGCGCGCGTTGCAGTCTTGCTGGTCTGTGCTGCTGCTGCTTGCTGGAGCGATGCTGCATCTAAGGAGGATGGCGTGCAGTGCTGCTGCCTGGAGCACGCATGTATGCAGCAGTGTGGTGGTGACATAAAAATAATAATAATAAGCTGCTGCGGCAGCAGAGATGACGGTTCCTGCGTTGACGGCGCCATCCATGTAAAACCAAGGAGCAGCTTGCCATCATCATGTCTCTCGTCGTCCTTGGTCCTCAACTCCTCGTATCTTTGAGAGAGAGAGAGAGCGCGCAACCGGACACCGGAGCAACATGGTTTTTCTCTGCTCGGACAGATTGCGACGCGACACGACGGCGATGGCGCGCAGGCATGGCATGGGCCATCGCCCATGGGCACTGCCGGCCGGGGTGCCTGCCACCGCCGGACCGTGCCTGTGGTGCGGTGGGCGACACGGGCGGGTGGAAAGCCCCAGTGAGGTAGCGCAGTGCCTGCTGCCGACCCCAGCACCGTCCGTATATACTCACACTGTCTAGTGTCTAAGTCAGTCAGTCACTCTGACCGTCGGCCTGTGCCGTCGCTGTCATAATCCATGCATGATCACTTGATCAGAGATCAGACGGGAGGCAGTCCACCGATCGGAATGCCCACCGGTTGCATGCGGAGTCGGTGTTGCTTGCACTCAGAGATGACGATGGTAACCGATATGTGATAGGTATTTATTTTATTAGGGTATGTATGTGAGATAAATATTCTATCTATGGATCTATTATTTGACAAAAATCTTCACGAAGTGGGTAAACGGGTATTAGAACGTTCCGTCTTCACCTATACCCGTTAACCCGTGGGTATAAAATACCCAATATAAACTTAGCCCAAACATGAACTTGGACTTTAGTTATCCATCTTCTTTACTATTTAACAATCTTTTATGCCATAATGTAATAGGAGGCTTAACAACAATTTAATGACCATGTAATAGAACATGTAATGTGCTATGTAGTACTATTTTAGTGTTACTACTTGTCGGCGTCTCGGACCCGGGGGGTCCCTTGGACCGACCAGTGAAATCGCTGCGTGCCCCTGCCCAGATGGGTTGGCGCGGGACGAAATACAAGAGGTGGGACAAGCCTTGTATTATCCTGCACCAGGGGTGCCGCTCGCAGTAGGGGTTACAAGCGCGTCGCGTGAGAGAGGGAGAGACACAGAGTTCGCCTGCCGCTTCCCTCGCGCGAACCCCCCTCAGGGTGGCCCTGGACCTCCCTTTTATAGAGGCAAGGAGAGAGTCCAGACGTACAACGGGGGGCATAGCTATGCGCTAACGTGTCCGGCAGTGGAGTGCCTAAGCCCTGTGTACATGCCAACGTGGCCGTTGGGGGAGAGCTTGGGCCCTGTATATGTGATGGCGTGGCCGTCGGAGGAGCGCCTGAGTCCTGTAGGAGCACAGCTGGCAGCGCGGCGAGGATCCTGCTGACGTCTTCTTGCTGTCGTAAGGGGCTGAGAGCCACCGACGTCATGATGCACGCGGGGCACCATCATTACTCGTCGCCGGGGTAAGTCAGATGGGACGCCGGTCTTGTTCCTTGTAGCCTGAGCAGGCTAGGAATAGGGAAATGATGCATCCCCTATTAGCGCGGTCAGTCCGAGCCCAGGGTCGGTCGAGGCGGAGACTTCTCTTGAGGCCGAGGCCGGGGTCGGGCAAGGACGCGATTCCTCCCGAGATCGGGGTCGAGGCCGAGTCCGAGGGTCGGGCGAGGCGGAGACCTCCTCCCGAGGCCGGAGCCTGAGGTCGGGCGAGGCGGAGACCTCCTACCGAGGCCGGAGCATGAGGTCGGGCGAGGCGGAGCTTCCTGTTGCGCCCGAGGCTGAACTCGATGGTTGATCGTGACTTGTTGTCAGTCGTTGCTGGGGTGGCTGACACGGCAGTCGGAGCGGAGCGAGCAGCGCTGTTTTCCTGTCATATCGGACAGTAAAAAAGAGGGGCGAAGTGACTGCGGTCACTTCGGCCTGCCCGTCTGATGCGCGTGTGTCAGGATACGGCGTCAGGCATCCCCTGCATTTAATGCGCCGGCGAAGCGGTCGGTTGGTGAGGCGGTCTGGCCAAGGTTGCTTCACAACGAAGCCTGCCCGAGCCGGGCCTCGGGAGAGCCGAGGGGGCGCCCGTTGTCTGAGGATGCCCTCGGGCGAGGCATGAACTCGTCTGAGACTACTGTTCCAACCCGAGGCTGGGCTCGGGTGAGATCGCGTCCCTCGGGTAGACGAAGGCTTGGCTTGAACCGCACCCATCAGTTGGTCTGAGGGTGTTTACCAGCCATGATTAGGAGGATTGGGGTACCCCTAATTATGGTACCCGATAGTAGCCCCCCGAGCCTCGAAGGGAGTGATGGTACTCGCTTGGAGGCTTTTGCCGCGTTTTCGATGAGGGGACCGGCCTTTCTCGGTTTTTGCCTTGTTCTGGTGGGTGCGCGCGAGCGCACCCGCCGGGTGTAGCCCCCAAGGCCTCGGAGGAGTGGTTTGACTCCTCTGAGGTCTGAATGCTTTTTGTGGTGCTTCGGCCGGTCTGATCGTTCCCTCATGCGGCCTGGCCGTTGCCCGGGTGCGTGGTCGGGTTCCAAGTTATCAAGCTGGTTTGTTGACACTGTCAACAGTTTTGGCCGTAGCCGGGTGCGAGAGCATCCCCCGAGCCTCTGCACGGAGCGAGAGGACGATCAAGGACTTTCCCGACTTTTATTATACGCCCCTACGTCGCCTTTCCGCAAGGAGGAGGGGGAGAAAGCGCCATGTTGCCCTCGGAGGGCGCCGAACATGGTGTTTCCAGTGAGCTGCTAACGGGTGATCCGAGTGGACGCCCGTGCCCCGTTCGTTAGGGGTCGGCTGGTGGCCCAGAGGCGCGCTCCAAAAGTACCTGCGGGTGATTCGCCGGACCCAGACCCCTTCGACAGGGTCCGAGGGCTCGATGCCTCCCTCCGGTGGGATTCCGTTACAAATCGTTCCCGCCGGTCTCGAAAATGTCCTAGGGTACCTCGGGAGCGTAGCCCGAGCCTCGGCTATGTATCGAACGTACCCAGAGTCATCCCTCACTCTGCGTGCTCTGGGGCGACTGTCGAACCCTTCCGAGGGGCCAGCTACGAACCCCCTGATCAGTAGTGGGCACGGAGCCCGAGAGCTCTGGGGCGGCTGTCGAACCCTTCTGAAGGGCCAGCCTTCGAACCCCTGATCAGTAATGGGCTTGAAGTCCGAGTGCTCTGGGGCGGCTGTCGAAACCCTTCCGAGGGGCCAGCCTTCGAACCCCTGATCAGTAGGAGGGCTCGGGGCCCGCTTCCTCCGCCGAGAAGGATCCTTTCCACAACGTCCCCTTTCTCGGTCCCTGTGGCAAGAGAGAGAGAGAGGAGGAGGGGAAGGATATGAATTTAAATAAGGTGGCGCACCTTTTTTGACGCGGTCATTATGGCGAAGGCGAAGCGACGCCTGCCTCGCCTGCCAGAGGTGTTGCCTGCTCCGTCGGGGAGTTAATGCGACGGGACGGGCGATTCGCGTGGTGCCCGTTGCGCGTGCGAGCCGTTCGAGGAACGGGGCACGGGCGCGTCGTCTTCACGCTGTGGGATAGGGCTCTCCCGTCGCTTCAGGAGGGGACGCGAGCCTGCAGGCGACTTGACCGCTGCCTCCACTCGTCTGCCGCTGCAGTTACTGTTGGCCCGCTTTTGACCATGCCAACCGTCGTGCCTACCCTGCGGCTGACCGGCCCGTGGCCGTCACCTTTAACTGGCACTGTTGGGTCCTGCGTAGGGCTACCTCGAGTCGCGGTACTGGTTCCACAGTCGAGGAGGCGCAGCATTGGCGCGAGTGGCGGTGTAACTTCTCGCACGTCGTAACCGGCGCGTCGGTTACATGACATGCGGGCCCGCTTCCTTTGTGCTGGTCCGCCGGATGTGGACGGAGCCAAAGGGGCGCACAGTTGCGGTGCGGTTGGATGCCTATCGCGTGGCAGTCCACCCTTTCGACCACCGGTTTCTGCGAAGATGGGAGAGCGCTTGTAACCGCGAGACGGTTACATGCCTCGTGTGCGGCGGTTCGCCTTCTCCGTGCTTCGGATCAGCTCGTATGACGTGTGGGTCCTAGCCCCCGTGTCGTAGGGGGAGATCCCTGAAGGATGTCAGTGCGGATTTCGCCCGTGACGCTAAGGGGTGCAAGTGAGGAGGTCTGCCTATAAAAGGGGGATCGATCCCCTGGGCAGTGGCCATGCCTTCGTTCTCCCCTCATGCATCGCGCCCTTCCGCCTTTTGAGCCCCCAGATGGGGTGCTCCAGCGTCGCCTTGCTCTTGCTGTCGTTGGAGGAGCGCGGCCTCGTGGAGATCGGCACCTTTCAGCCATCACTCGGCTTCAAGGATTTTCGTCGTGCAGCCCGGCTGCATTTCCTCACCAATGGGCAGTTTGGTGGGGAGAAGCAAGCCGGGCTGCGGCCTCCGCCCCGCCCTTAGCTTCAAGGATCTTCGTCATCTGGGCTGAGGCCGAGGAGCGCACCAAGTGGGGGGTTGCCTCCGTGTGGGTCGGTAACCCTTTTCTTCCCCCAGCGTTTGGGGGAGAAAGGCATCCTCCAGCCCTGCGGAGGCGTCCTCCAGCCATGAGGGGGAAGGTGAACTGCTGCTCCCTGGACAGGGTGCAGCTTTCCGTCCTTCGTCCGGGCGGCGGTCGTGCCGTGCGCGGGCCAGCCATGTCCAGGTCCTCCTCGCATCGTCAGCCACACCGGGGGGTCACCCAGCACGTCGTACGCCACGAGGGCGATGCTCGTGTTCTAGGGCGGCCTCGGCGAGGACGGGAGTGAGGACCTGCCGGTGCGCTTTGGGGCGACCGCTGTTCGCCGGCGCGGTGTCGGTGGGTTCGAACCCACGGTCGGTGCCCTCCGACTCTTCGGCCTTAGCGGCTTGTCCTCGCCCCTCGTGTGGGGACGTGGGTGAGGGCCTCTTCACAGCAGCGTTTGTCTTGAGGTCATCGCTGCTGCTGTTTAGCCACCCAAGGTGGAGGTCGTTGTCTCTGCTGCTGCAGAGGTCGCCGGCAAGCCGCTTGGAGTTCGTCATCCCGCGGGCCCCCTGGTGTGGAGGTTGTTCATACCCGCGGGAGCGGAACCGGAGTCCTGTTTGTAAGGTGATATACCGGGTTTTTGCCGGAGCAAAATATAACCGCTTCAAGCACTTGAACATTTGTCGTAGGTCGGGAGAACCGCCGAGGGTTCTGCCGACGTCTAAGTCTGTGTAGCATAGTTACCCCCAAGTATATGTGTTTGTTCTTTGTGGCTGTCGAGGCCTGAACATTTGGGTATTCGAGAATGAAGCTGTGTGTCTTCCTCATTCCGAGCGCTGGGACTTGCCTGTTGGCTAGCCGAACCACTTAACCGAGCGTCGGTTGCCTTTCGCGGAAGGTGATGAGTGAGGTGTCCGTATCCCGGAGGCGTAGGAGTCCCTCGGCTCTGTCGGCCTTGCCGCTCTAGGCTTCTCTTGCTCAGTTTTTGGAACCCTCGGCTGCTCTGCGATGAGCCGGGGCCGGAGGTAGTGGTGTTAGCACGGATAGACGCGGAGTCGGCTCGGAAAGAGTCTTCGTCGGCCCGGGAGATGGCGGTTTCCTAGGCCGAGGAAGATGTGGTAGCAGCCGCTGGAGCTTGGCCAAGACATCTGCTGGCACGGTGCTGGTGTCCTCCCTTAGGTGGAGGTCCTTTTGCCTGGGTTGCCGTTCGAGGCCGGGCCAGGTTCCACCGAGGGTGGAAACAACGCCGAGGGTGCTACTGCTCCCCCTACCGATGCCCGAACCTGCAGGAACAGTTTGTCTGTAGCATGCGCATGCTTTTCCGCGGCCGCCGAGGCCTAAACACTTTATCGTCGTGTTTAAAAAGCTGCGTCTTCTCTCCTCTTGTTTCGAGCATCACGACTTGTCTGTCAATAGCGGAATCGTTTATCCAAACGAGAGTTACTTTTCGCGGAAGGTGATGAGTGAGGTATCTGTATCCCGGAGGCGTAGGAGTCCCTCGGCTCGGTCGGCCTTGCCACTTATGTGCGCTCTCATTTGGTCGAACGATTCCATTATTGGAACAGTCGAGAAGGCGCAAAAGTCATTTTCTACCCGAGTGTTAGGACTTGTTCAGTAGCAGGATCGCTTATCCGAGCGTGAGTTACTTCTCGCGGAAGGTGATGAGTGAGGTATCCGTATCCCAGAGGCGTAGGAGTTCCTCGGCTCGGTCGACCTTGCCGCTTACGTGTACTCTCGCCGTTCTCAGGATCCCGCTATCGATACGAAAGTCGAAAGCACAAAGGTTGTTTTGGTAGAAAATTTTTCCGAGGAAAATTTTTCTCAGGATCCCGCTTACGTGTACATGAACGACTTAAAACATCTTAAGGGTAGAAGCGACGTAGCTGTTGGATGTTCCAAGCATTGATGTAGACCTCGCCTTGGTCGTTGGCCAGCTTGTATGTTCCGGGCTTCAAGATCTTGGCGATGATGAAGGGCCCTTCCCAGGGAGGAGTGAGCTTGTGGCGCCCTCGGGCGTCCTATCGTAGGCGAAGCACCAAGTCTCCCACTTGGAAGCCTCGGGACCGAACGCTTCGGGCGTGGTAGTGCCGCAGCGACTGTTGGTACCGTGCCGAATGTAGTAAGGCAACACCCCGAGCCTCCTCGAGTTGGTCCAGCGAGTCTTCTCGGCTGGTCTGGTTCCTTCGGTCGTCGTACGCCTTGGTCCTCGGGGACCCGTATTCTAAGTCCGTGGGGAGGACGGCCTCGGCCCCATAGACTAGAAAGAACGGCGTAAAACCCGTGGTGCGGCTTGGCGTCGTCCTCAGACTCTAGACTACCGAGGGTAGCTCTTTCATCCACCGCTTGCCGAACTTGTTGAGGTCGTTGTAGATCCTTGGTTTGAGCCCCTGCAAAATCATACCGTTGGCACGCTCCACCTGCCCATTCGTCATGGGATGAGCTACGGCGGCCCAGTCCACATGGATGTGGTGGTCGTCGCAGAAGTCCAGGAACTTTTTTCTGGCGAACTGCGTGCCATTGTCGGTGATGATTGAGTTTGGGACCCCGAATCGATGGATGATGTTGGTGAAGAACGCCACCGCCCGCTCGGACCTGATGCTATTTAGGGGTCGGACCTCGATCCACTTGGAGAATTTGTCGATAGCGACCAGCAGGTGCGTGAAGCCCCCGGGTGCCTTCTGCAAGGGACCGACGAGGTCTAGACCCCACACAGCAAATGGCGAGGTGATGGGTATCGTCTGCAAGGCCTGAGCGGGCAGATGAGTCTGCTTTGCGTAGAATTGACACCCCCGGCAGGAGCGCACAATCCTAATGGCGTCGGCCACCGCGGTTGGCCAGTAGAAACCTTGTCGGAAGGCATTCCCCACGAGGGCTCGAGGTCTGCATGGTGGCCGCGAGCCCCCGAGTGTATTTCTTGCAACAGCGCTTGTCCTTGGGCGATAGATATGCATCGTTGGAGGATGCCCGGGGGGCTGCGGTGATAGAGCTCTTTTTCATCACCCAGCAAGACGAATGACTTGGCGCGCCGAGCCAGCCGCCGAGCTTTGGTCTTGCCGATGGGAAGCTCTCCTCGGAGGAGATATTCCAAGTACGGGGTCTGCCAGTTCGGATCTGGCATGACCCCATTCTGTTCCTCCTCGACGGGCAAGGCCTCTTCCTCGATGGCCGAGGGTGCCTCGGGTTCGGCCGAGGGTACCTCGGGCTGGGCCGAGGCTTCCTCAGGCTCGAGTGCATCGTCGATCTTGACGGATGGTCGATGTAGGTCTCTGGAGAAGACGTCCGGGGGAACCGTCGTTCGCCCCGAGGCTATTTTCGCTAGCTCGTCCGCAGTCTTGTTGTACCGTCGGGCGATGTGGTTGAGCTCCAGCCCGTGGAACTAGTTTTCCAGGCGCCGGACTTCGTCGCAGTAGGCTTCCATCCTCCGGTCACGGCAGTGGGAGTTCTTCATGACTTGGTCGATGACAAGCTGCGAGTCACCTCGAGCGTCGAGGCGTTGGACCCCTAGCTCGATGGCGATGCGTAGCCCGTTAACCAGTGCCTCGTACTCGGCCACGTTGTTTGATGCCGGAAAATGGAGGCGAATGACGTAGAGGAGATGCTTTCCAAGGGGTGAAACGAAGAGCAGGCCAGCACCTGCTCCTGTTTTCATGAGTGACCCATTGAAGTACATGGTCCAGAGCTCGGGCTGGATTGGAGTTGTTGGTAACTGGGTGTTAGTCCACTCAGCCAGGAAGTCTGCCAAGACCTGGGATTTTATGGCCTTCCAAGGAGCGAATGATAGCGTTTCGCCCATAAGTTCCACCACCCACTTTGCTATCCTACCCGAGGCCTCGCGACACTGGATGATCTCCCCAGGGGGAAGGATGACACCATAGTCACCGGATGAGACTCGAAGTAGTGTCGCAACTTTCGCTGTGTCAGGATCACTGCGTAAAGCAGCTTCTGGATCTGTGGGTAGTGGACTTTGCTCTCAGAAAGCACTTTGCTGATGAAGTAGACTGGCCTTTGGACGGGGAGTGCATGCCCTTCTTCCCGTCTCTCGACTACGATCGCGGCGCTGACCACCTGAGTAGTCGCGGCTACGTAGATCAAGAGGGCTTCTCCTGCGGCGGGGGGCACCAGGATGGGTGTGTTCGTAAGGAGCACCTTAAGGTTTCCGAGGGCTTCCTCGGCCTCGGGGGTCCAAGTGAAGCACTCGGCCTTCCTTAAGAGGCGGTACAGAGGCAAGCCTTTCTCGCCAAGGCGTGAGATGAAGCGACTCAAAGCCGCAAGGCATCCCATGACCCTCTGTACTCCTTTCAAATCTTTGATCGGTCCCATGTTGGTGATGGCCGCAATTTTCTCCGGGTTGGCCTCGATGCCCCGCTCGGAGACGATGAATCCAAGGAGCATGTCTCGGGGGACTCCGAAGACACACTTCTCGGGATTGAGTTTCACGCCTTTCGCTCTCAGACACTTGAATGTCGTTTCAAGGTCAGAGAGGAGGTCGGAGGCTCTCTTCGTCTTGACAACGATGTCATCGACGTAAGCCTCGACCATTCTGCCGATGTGTTCTCCGAACATGTGGTTCATGCACCTCTGGTAAGTGGCGCCTGCATTCCTCAACCCAAATGGAATTGTAGTGTAACAGTACATGCCAAAAGTTGTGATGAAAGAAGTCGCGAGCTGGTCGGACTCTTTCATCTTGATTTGGTGATAGCCTGAGTAGGCATCGAGGAATGACAGGGTTTCGCACCCAGCAGTGGAGTCCACGATTTGATCGATGCGAGGTAGAGGGTAGGGAACTTTCGGACATGCTTTGTTTAGACCAGTGTAGTCTACACACATCCTCCATTTTCCATCCTTCTTCCTTACAAGAACAGGGTTAGCTAACCATTCGGGATGGAATACCTCTTTGATAAACCCTACCGCGAGTAGCTTGCGGATCTCCTCGCCTATGGCCCTGCACTTTTCTTCGTCAAAACGACGCAGGGTTTGCTTCACGGGTCTGGCTCCAGCTCTGATGTCCAGTGAGTGCTCGGCGACATCCCTCGGTATGCCGGGCATGTCCGAGGGACTCCACGCAAAGACTTTGGTGTTTGCACGGAGAAAGTCGACGAGCACTGCTTCCTATTTGGGGTCGAGCTTGGAGCCGATCCGAACTTTCTTGCTGGCGTCGTTGCTGGGGTCGAGAGAGACGGACTTGACCGCCTCAACTGGTTCGAAGTTGCCGG
Organism: Zea luxurians; assembly: GCA_029449295.1. Classification (NCBI taxonomy): domain Eukaryota; kingdom Viridiplantae; phylum Streptophyta; class Magnoliopsida; order Poales; family Poaceae; genus Zea; species Zea luxurians. The sequence goes on along the minus strand of JAOPSE010000009.1, from coordinate 112,708,948 downwards.
CGTGCCGCTTCGTGTCGGGTGCCTCCTTGGAGAGGCGTTCCAGGTCGGCAATGAGGGCCTCGGACTCGGCGAGAGCCTCGGCGTACTCCACGCACTCGACGTCGCATTCGTACGCGTGGTGGTACGTGGATCCGATGGTGATGATCCCATTCGGGCCCTGCATCTTGAGCTTGAGGTAGGTGTAGTTGGGGACGACCATGAACTTGGCGTAGCATGGTCTTCCCAACACCGCATGGTAGGTTCCTCGGAACCCGACGACCTCAAAGGTAAGAGCTTCCTTTCGGAAGTTAGAGGGAGTTCCGAAGCAGACGGGTAAGTCGATCCGTCCGAGGGGTAGGATTCGCTTCCCGGGCGCGATCCCGTGGAAGGGTGCCGCACCAGCCCGGACTTCGGACCGATCAACCCCTAAGAGTTCCAGGGTCTCGGCGTAGATGATGTTAAGGCTGCTGCCTCCGTCCATGAGGACCTTCGAGAGCTTAACGTTGCTGATGATCGGATCGACGACGAGCGGGTACCTTCCTGGGCTTGGCACGAAGTCGGGGTGGTCACCTTGGTCGAAGGTGATAGGCTTGTCAGACCAGTCTAGGTAGACTGGCGCCGCCACCTTCACCAAGCAGACTTCCCGGTGCTCCTGCTTGCGGTGCCGAGCCGAGGCGTTCGCCGCCTGCCCGCCGTAGATCATGAAGCAGTTATGGACTTCCGGGAATCCCTCTTCCTTGTTGCCCTCCTTCTTGTCTTTGTCATGGCCCTTGCCATCCTCCGCCGGGGGCCCAGTCTTATGGAAGTAGCACCGGAGCATGACACATTCTTCGAGGGTGTGCTTGACGGGCCCCTGGTGATAGGGGCACGGCTCTTTGAGCATCTTGTCGAATGCGCCGGCCCCTCCAGAAGGTTTCCGAGGGTTCCTGTGCTCGGCCGCAGCGACGAGATTCGCGTCTACGGCGTCGCGCTTCGCTCGCGACTTGTTTTTAGCCTTCTTCTTCGTGCCCCGCTGGGTGGACGCCTCAGGGGCATCTGTCTTCGGCTCCCCCTGAGGCTGCTTGTCCTTTCGGAAGATGGCTTCAACCACCTCTTGACCCGAGGCGAACTTGGTGGTGACATCCATCAGTTCGCTCGCATGGGTGGGAGTCTTGCGCCCCAGTTTGCTCACCAGGTCTCGGCAAGTGGTGCCGGCAAGGAAAGCCCTGATGACATCCGAGTCAGTAACGTTGGGCAGCTCGGTGTGCTGCTTTGAAAACTGCCGGATGTACTCTCGGAGGGACTCCCCTGGCTGCTGGCGGCAGCTTCGGAGGTCCCACGAGTTCCCAGGGCGCACGTACATGCCTTGGAAGTTTCCCGCGAAAGCTTTGACCAGATCGTCCCAATCGGAGATCTGCGCAGGAGGCAGATGCTCCAACCAGGCTCGGGCGGCGTCGGAGAGGAAAAGGGGTAGATTATGGATGATGAGGTTGTCATCATCCGCCCCTCCCAACTAGCATGCTAGTCGGTAGTCTGCAAGCCACAGCTCTAGCCTTGTCTCCCCCGAGTACTTGGTGATGGTAGTCGGGGCTCGGAAACGGGCAGGGAACGGCGCTCGTCGTATGGCTCGGCTGAAGACTCGCGGACCGAGTGGTTCGGGCGAAGGACTGCGATCCTCCTCACTGTTGCAGCGTTACCCATGCCTGGGATGGTAGCCTCGGCGCACCTTCTCGTCGAGGCGGGCTCGATGGTCGAGATGGTGGTGCTCGTTGCCGAGGTGTTCCTGGGCGGCGGGCGCCTCGTCCTGCGTACGCTCGGGATGGACCGAGGCTTCCCGAATGCGCCGGGAGGACACCGCGTGATGCTCTGAGGGGTCAGCTCGCCTGCGGGAGGCGGAGCTCTCGGCTCGTCGAACCTGAAAGGGAATTAGGCTTACACCTATTTCCTAAACTAATTTTGGTGGTTGAATTGTCCAACACAAATAATTGGACTAACTAGTTTGCCCAAGTCTATAAGTTATACAGGTACCAAAGGTTCACAATAAGCCAATAAAAAGACCAAGAAAAGGGTTCAACAAAAAGAGCAAAGGGACAACCGAAGGCACCCTGGTCTGGGGCACCGGACTGTCCGGTGCGCCACCGGACATGTCCGGTGCACCAGGATTCTCCACGCGCTGAACTCCTCGCCTTCGGGAAAACGCAGAGTCGCTCCGCTATAATTCACCGGACTGTCCGGTGTACACTGGACAATGTCCGGTGCTCTAGGGATGAAGCGACTCTAAACTCGCCAGCTTCAGGAATTCGCAACGGCTCTCCGCTATAATTCACCGGACATGTCCGGTGTACACCGGACTGTCCGGTGTATCTGCGGAGCAACGGCTACTTCGGCGCCAACGGTCACCTACAGGCGCATTTAATGCGCGCTAGAGCGCGCAGAAGTTAGGCACGCGCGAACAGGCGCACCGGACACTCTACAGTGCATGCCTGGTGCGCCACAGGACATCCAGGCGGGCCCAGCGTCAGAGCTCCAACGGTCGGAACCCTAACGTTCGGGTGACGTGGCTGGCGCACCGGACATGTCCGGTGTGCACCGGACTGTCCGGTGCACCATGCGACAGACAGCGTCTACCCAAACGGCTAGTTTGGTGGTTGGGGCTATAAATACCCCCAACCACCCCACATTCAAGTCATCCAAGTTTTCCACTTCTCAACCACTTACAAGAGCTAGGCATTCAATTCTAGACACACTCAAGTGATCAAATCCTCTCGAATTCCACACAAGGCTTTAGTGATTAGCGAGAGAGATTTGCCTTGTTCTTTTGAGCTCTTGCGCTTGGATTGCTTCTTTTCTTTCTCACTTGTTCTTGTGATCAAAACTCCATTGTAACCGAGGCAAGAGACACCAATTGTGTGGTGGTCCTTGCGGGGAAGTTTTGTTCCTGGTTTCGATTTGAGAAGAGAAGCTCACTCGGTCCGAGGGACCGTTTGAGAGAGGGAAGGGTTGAAAAAGACCCGGCCTTTGTGGCCTCCTCAACGGGGAGTAGGTTTGCAAGAACCGAACCTCGGTAAAACAAATCCGCGTGTCACTCTTCATTCGCTTGTGATTTGTTTTGCGCCCTCTCTCCCGGACTCATTATTATTTCTAACGCTAACCCGGCTTGTAGTTGTGATTAATTTTGTAAATTTCAGTTTCACCCTATTCACCCCCCTCTAGGCGACTTTCAATTGGTATCAGAGCCCGGTGCTTCAGGAGATCACACCAAGAGGGAGATGGAGACCGGCGACAAGCCCACTACGAGCCACGGGAGCACTTCATCGGAAGAGTCCCGCACTAAGAGGAAGGAGAAGAAGAAGGACTCCTCCAACAAAGGGAAGGGGAAGGAGAAGAAATCCTCTTCTCACAAGTCGCATCGGAGAGGTGACAAGCACAAGAGGATGAGGAAAGTGGTCTACTATGAGACCGACACTTCATCAACGTCGACCTCCGACTCCGACGCACCGTTTGTTACTTCTAAGCGCCAAGAGCGCAAGAAGTATAGTAAGATCCCCCTACGCTACCCCCACACTTCAAAACGTACTCCTTTACTCTCCGTTCCATTAGGCAAACCACCGGTTTTTGACGGTGAAGATTATAATATGTGGAGTGACAAAATGAGACATCATCTAACCTCACTCCACACAAGCATTTGGAATGTTGTTGAGTTTGGTGTACAGGTACCATCCGTAGGGGATGAAGACTACGACTCGGACGAGGTGGCCCAAATCCACCACTTTAACTCCTAAGCAACCACTATACTCCTCACCTCTCTAAGTCGAGAGGAGTATAACAAGGTGCAATGGTTAAAAAGTGCGAAGGAAATTTGGGACGTACTCAAGACCGTGCACGAAGGAGACGAGGTGACAAAGATCACCAAGCGGGAAACGATCGAGGGGGAGCTCGGTTGTTCATGCTTCACCAAGGGGAGGATCCACAAGCTATGTACAACCGCTTAAAGACCTTGGTGAACCAAGTGCGCAACCTCGGGAGCGAAAAATGGGATGACCATGAAATGGTCAAGGTTATTCTTAGATCCCTTGTATTTCTTAACCCTACACAAGTTCAATTAATTCGAGGTGATCCTAGATATAAGCTAATGTCTCCCGAGGAGGTTATAGGAAAATTTGTGAGCTTTGAGCTAATGATTAAAGGCTCAAAGAAAATCATCGAGCAAGGCACCTCCTCCATGCCCGAGGCACAACCCGTCGCATTCAAGGCAACGGAAGAAAAGAAGGAGGAGGCTACTCCAAGTCGAACACCCATCGACGCCTCCAAGCTCGACAAAGAGGAAATGGCGCTCATTATCAAGAGCTTTCGCCAAATCCTCAAGCAAAGGAGGGGGAAAGACTACAAACCCTGCTTCAAGAAAGTGTGCTACAAATGTGGTAAGCTCGGTCATTTTATTGCTAAATGTCCATTATCTAGTGATAGTGACAGGGGCGACGACAAGAAGGGGAGAAGAAAGGAGAAGAAGAGACATTACAAGAAGAAGGGCGGTGATGCCCACGTGTGCCGCGAGTGGGACTCCGACGAGAGCTCCACCGACTCCTCCTCCGACGAGGACGCCACCAACATCGCCGTCACCAAGGGACTTCTCTTCCCCAACGTCGGCCACAAGTGCCTCATGGCCAAGGAGGGCAAAAAGAAGAAGGTAAAATCAAGATCCTCCACTAAATACGAAACCTCTAGTGATGAGGATGATGCTAGCAATGAGGAGGATAACTTGCACATTCTTTTTGCCGACCTAAACATGCAACAAAAAGAAAAATTAAATGAATTGATTAGTGCTATTCATGAGAAGGATGATCTCTTGGACTCTCAAGAGGACTTCCTTATTAAGGAAAACAAAAGGCATGTTAAGGTCAAAAATGCTTATGCTCTACAAGTTGAAAAATGTGAAAAATTGTCTAGTGAGCTAAGCACTTGCCATGAGTCTATTTACAACCTTAGAAATGAAAATGCTAGATTAATTGCTAAGGTTGATTCTCATGTTTGTGATGTTTCAATTCCCAATCTTAGAAATGATAATGATGATTTGCTTGCTAAGATTAAGGAATTGAATGATTCTCTTGCTAGTCTTAGGATTGAAAATGAAAAATTAATTGCTAAGGCTAAAGATTTTGATGTGTGCAATATTACTATTTCTAACCTTAGAAGTGAAAATGATATATTACATGCTAAGGTTGTAGAATTAAAATCTTGCAAACCCTCTACATCTACTGTTGAGCATGTTTCTATTTGCACTAGATGTAGAGATGTTGATATTGATGCTATTCATGATCATATGGCTTTAATTAAACAACAAAATGATCATATAGCAATATTAGATGCTAAAATTGCCGAGCATAACTTAGAGAATGAAAAGTTTAAATTTGCTAGAAGTATGCTCTATAATGGGAGAAGCCCTGGCATCAAGGATGGCATTGGCTTCCAAAGGGGAGACAATGTCAAACTTAATGCCCCTCCTAAAAATTTGTCTAACTTTGTTAAGGGCAAGGCTCCCATGCCTCAGGATAACGAGGGTTACATTTTGTACCCTGCCGGTTATCCCGAGAGCAAAATTAGGAGAATTCATTCTAGGAAGTCTCACTCTGGCCCTAACCATGCTTTTATGTATAAGGGTGAGACATCTAGCTCTAGGCAACCAACCCGTGCTAAGTTGCCTAGAAAGAAAACTCCTAGTGCATCAAATGATCATGACATTTCATTCAAAACCTTTGATGCATCATATGTTTTAACTAACAAATCCGGCAAGGTAGTTGCCAAGTTTGTTGGGGGCAAACACAAGGGCTCTAAGACTTGTGTTTGGGTACCCAAAGTTCTTGTGTCTAATGCCAAAGGACCCAAAACCGTTTGGGTACCTAAAGTCAAGAACTAAAATTGTTTTGTAGGTTTATGCATCCGGGGGCACAAGTTGGATCATCGATAGCGGTGCACAAACCACATGACGGGGGAGAAGAAGATGTTCTCCTCCTACGAGAAAAACCAAGATCCCCAACGAGCTATCACATTCGGGGATGGAAACCAAGGTTTGGTCAAAGGTTTGGGTAAAATTGCTATATCTCCTGACCATTCCATTTCCAATGTTTTTCTTGTAGATTCTTTAGATTACAATTTGCTTTCCGTTTCTCAATTATGTCAAATGGGCTACAACTGTCTATTTACTAATGTAGGTGTCACTGTCTTTAGAAGAAGTGATGATTCAATAGCATTTAAGGGAGTGTTAGAGGGTCAGCTATACTTGGTAGATTTTGATAGAGCTGAACTCGACACTTGCTTAATTGCTAAGACTAACATGGGTTGGCTCTGGCACCGTCGACTAGCTCATGTTGGAATGAAGAATCTTCATAAGCTTTTAAAGGGAGAGCACATTTTAGGACTAACAAATGTTCATTTTGAGAAAGACAGGATTTGTAGCGCATGCCAAGCCGGGAAGCAAGTTGGCACTCATCATCCACACAAGAACATCATGACAAGTGACAGGCCACTGGAGCTCCTACACATGGATTTATTCGGCCCGATCGCTTACATAAGCATCGGCGGGAGTAAGTACTATCTAGTTATTGTGGATGATTATTCTCGCTTCACTTGGGTGTTCTTTTTGCAGGAAAAATCTCATACCCAAGAGACCTTAAAGGGATTCTTGAGTGGGGCTCAAAATGAGTTCGGCTTAAGGATCAAGAAAATTAGAAGCGACAATGGGACGGAGTTCAAGAACTCACAAATAGAAGGCTTCCTTGAGGAGGAGGGCATCAAGCATGAGTTCTCCTCTCCCTACACACCACAACAAAATGGTGTAGTGGAGAGGAAGAATCGAACTCTATTGGACATGGCAAGAACCATGCTTGATGAGTACAAGACACCGGATCGGTTTTGGGCCGAGGCGGTCAACACCGCTTGCTACGCCATCAACCAATTATATCTACACCGAATCCTCAAGAAGACATCATATGAACTCCTAACCGGTAAAAAGCCCAATATTTCATATTTTAGAGTTTTTGGTAGCAAATGCTTTATTCTTGTTAAGAGAGGTAGAAAATCTAAATTTGCTCCTAAAACTGTAGAAGGCTTTTTACTAGGATATGACTCAAACACAAGGGCATATAGAGTCTTTAACAAGTCCTCAGGACTTGTTGAAGTTTCTTGTGATGTTGTGTTTGATGAAACTAACGGCTCTCAAGTAGAGCAAGTTGATCTTGATGAGATAGGTGAAGAACAGGCTCCGTGCATTGCGCTAAGGAACATGTCCATTGGGGATGTGTGCCCTAAGGAATCCGAAGAGCCTCCACATGCACAAGATCAACCATCTTCCTCCACACAAGCATCTTCACCAACCCAAAATGAGGATGAGGCTCAAGTTGATGAAGGAGAAGATCAAAGGGATGAGCCACCTCAAGATGACGGCAATGATCAAGGGGGAGATGTAAACGATCAAGACAAGGAGGATGAAGAACCAAGGCCGCCACACCCAAGAGTCCACCAAGCAATACAACGAGATCACCCCATCGACACCATCCTCGGCGACATTTATAAGGGGGTAACTACTCGATCTCGTGTTGCACATTTTTGTGAACATTACTCTTTTGTTTCCTCTATTGAGCCACACAGGGTAGAGGAAGCACTTCAAGATTCGGATTGGGTGATGGCGATGCAAGAGGAGCTCAACAATTTCACTAGGAATGAGGTATGGCATTTAGTTCCACGTCCTAACCAAAATGTTGTAGGAACCAAATGGGTCTTCCGCAACAAGCAAGATGAGCATGGTGTGGTGACAAGGAACAAAGCCCGACTTGTGGCCAAGGGATACTCCCAAGTCGAAGGTTTGGATTTCGGTGAAACCTATGCACCAGTAGCTAGGCTTGAGTCAATTCGCATATTATTAGTCTATGCTACTTACCATGGCTTCAAGCTTTATCAAATGGACGTGAAGAGTGCCTTCCTCAATGGACCAATCAAGGAAGAGGTCTATGTTGAGTAACGTCCCGGCTTTGAAGACAGTGAGTATCCTAACCATGTCTATAGGCTCTCTAAGGTGCTTTATGGGCTCAAGCAAGCCCCAAGAGCATGGTATGAATGCCTTAGAGATTTCCTTATTGCTAATGGCTTCAAAGTCGGCAAGGCCGATCCTACTTTATTTACTAAAACTCTTGACAATGATTTGTTTGTATGCCAAATTTATGTTGATGATATTATATTTGGGTCTACTAACGAATCTACATGTGAGGAATTTAGTAGGATCATGACACAAAAATTCGAGATGTCAATGATGGGGGAGTTGAAGTATTTTCTAGGATTCCAAGTCAAACAACTCCAAGAGGGCACCTTCATTTGCCAAACAAAGTATACACAAGACATTCTAACCATGTTTGGGATGAAGGATGCTAAGCCCATCAAGACACCCATGGGAACCAATGGGCATCTCGACCTCGACACGGGAGGTAAATCCGTCGATCAAAAGGTATACCGGTCGATGATTGGTTCATTACTCTATTTATGTGCATCTCGACCGGACATTATGCTTTCCGTTTGCATGTGTGCAAGATTCCAATCCGACCCTAAGGAATCCCACCTTACGGCCGTAAAACGAATCTTGAGATATTTGGCTTATACTCCTAAGTTTGGGCTTTGGTACCCTCGGGGATCCACATTTGATTTGATTGGTTATTCGGATGCCGATTGGGCGGGGTGTAAGATTAATAGAAAGAGCACATCGGGGACTTGCCAGTTCTTGGGAAGATCCTTGGTGTCTTGGGCTTCAAAGAAGCAAAATTCGGTCGCTCTTTCTACCGCCGAAGCCGAGTACATTGCCGCAGGCCATTGTTGCGCGCAATTGCTTTGGATGAGGCAAACCCTGCGGGACTATGGTTACAAATTAACCAAAGTTCCTCTTCTATGTGATAATGAGAGTGCAATCCGCATGGCGGATAATCCCGTTGAGCATAGCCGCACTAAACACATAGCCATTCAGTATCATTTTCTTAGGGATCACCAACAAAAGAGGGATATCGAGATTGCATATATCAATACTAAAGATCAATTAGCCGATATCTTTACCAAGCCACTAGATGAACAAACTTTTATGAAACTTAGGCATGAGCTCAATATTCTTGATTCTAGGAATTTCTTTTGCTAAACTTGCACACATAGCTCATAAGTATACCTTTGATCATATCTCTTTTATATATGCTATGACTAATGTGTTTTCAAGTGTATTTCAAACCAAGTCATAGGTATATTGAAAGGGAATTGGAGTCTTCGGCGAAGACAAAGGCTTCCACTCCACTCTACTACTCATCCTTCGCCGTCGCTCCGCTTCACTCTCCGTCTTTGGTATAATCTTCACTCATATGTTTTATTTGCCAAAGAGGAGAAAGTAGTTAGAAAAGGGCTTATATCTCACTCAAAGTATCCGTTTTTGGCGATTCATGCCAAAGGGGGAGAAAGTATGAGCCCAAAGCAAAAGGACCGCACCACCACTCTAATTTTTAAAAATATGATTTTCAAATTTTCAAATTGGTAATTTTCAAATTAATATCTCTTTGTGTTCTAAAGGGGGAGAAAGTAGCACCTTTCAAAAATTGATATCTTAAAACCCTCTTGGACACTAAGAGGAGAATTTATTTGAGGGGGAGTTTTGTTTAGTCAAAGGAAAAGCATTTGAAACAAGGGGAGAAAATTTCAAACTTGAAAATGCTTCGCAAAATTTTACTCATTTACCTTTGACTATTTTGCAAAAGAACTTTGAAAAGGATTTACAAAAAGAATTTGCAAAAACAAAACATGTGGTGCAAGCGTGGTCCAAAATGTTAAAAATAAAGAAACAATCCATGCTTATCTAGTAAGTGATATTTATTGGCTCAAATTCTAAGTAACCTTTGTACTTATATTTTGCAAACTAGTTCAATTCTGCACTTCTATATTTGCTTTGGCTTGTGTTGGCATCAATCACCAAAAAGGGGGAGATTGAAAGGGAATTAGGCTTACACCTATTTCCTAAACTAATTTTGGTGGTTGAATTGTCCAACACAAATAATTGGACTAACTAGTTTGCCCAAGTCTATAAGTTATACAGGTACCAAAGTTTCACAATAAGCCAATAAAAAGACTAAGAAAAGGGTTCAACAAAAAGAGCAAAGGGACAACCGAAGGCACCCTGGTTTGGGGCACCGGACTGTCCGGTGCACCACCGGACATGTCCGGTGCACCAGGATTCTCCACGCGCTGAACTCCTCGCCTTCGGGAAAACGCAGAGTTGCTCCGCTATAATTCACCGGACTGTCCGGTGTACACCGGACAGTGTCCGGTGCTCCAGGGATGAAGCGACTCTGAACTCGCCAGCTTCGGGAATTCGCAACAGCTCTCCGCTATAATTCACCGGACATGTCCGGTGTACACTGGACTGTCCGGTGTATCTACGGAGCAACGGCTACTTCGGCGCCAACGGTCACCTGCAGGCGCACTGCAGGCGCATTTAATGCGCGCCAGAGCGCGCAGAAGTCAGGCACGCGCGAACAGGCGCACCGGACACTCTACAGTGCATGTCCGGTGCGCCACAGGACATCCAGGCGGGCCCAGCGTCAGAGCTCCAACGGTCGGAACCCTAACGTTCGGGTGACGTGGCTGGCGCACCAGACATGTCCGGTGTGCACCGGACTGTCCGGTGCACCATGCGACAGACAGCCTCCACCTAAACAGCTAGTTTGGTGGTTGGGGCTATAAATACCCCCAACCACCCCACATTCAAGTCATCCAAGTTTTCCACTTCTCAACCACTTACAAGAGCTAGGCATTCAATTCTAGACACACTCAAGTGATCAAATCCTCTCCAATTCCACACAAGGCTTTAGTGATTAGCGAGAGAGATTTGTCGTGTTCTTTTGAGCTCTTGCGCTTGGATTGCTTCTTTTCTTTCTCACTTGTTCTTGTGATCAAAACTCCATTGTAACCGAGGCAAGAGACACCAATTGTGTGGTGGTCCTTGCGGGGAAGTTTTGTTCCCGGTTTCGATTTGAGAAGAGAAGCTCACCCAGTCCGAGGGACCGTTTGAGAGAGGGAAAGGGTTGAAAAAGACCCGGCCTTTGTGGCCTCCTCAACGGGGAGTAGGTTTGCAAGAACCAAACCTCGGTAAAACAAATCCGCGTGTCACTCTTCATTCGCTTGCGATTTGTTTTGCGCCCTCTCTCTCGGACTCATTATTATTTCTAACGCTAACCCGTCTTATAGTTGTGATTAATTTTGTAAATTTCAGTTTCGCCCTATTCACCCCCCCTCTAGGCGACTTTCAGAACCGCGACGCCTTCTAGGAGATTTTTGAGTTCGCCCTGGATACGCTGTCCCTCGGTGGTGAATGGCTCTGGCATGGCTCAAAGCAGCATCGCCGCTGCAGCTAGGTCCTGGCCGGACCCGCTGACGGCCGGGGGTAGCGCTGCCCTGGCATTGTCGATGATGCGGCGCCGGATGTCTTGGGGCCGGTGACAGGCTTCTCCGGCGAGTGTTTGGCCTGCCCACTCCTGTTCGATGTTCTGTCGAAGCTGTACAAGCCGGCCTGCTTCCCCGTCGACCTGGGCCTGCATCTCACGGATTTGCTCGAGCTGTATGTGAAAGCTCTCTTGTGAGTTTTGGTGTTTGGATGACAACTCAATTAAAGGACTAACAAGTGTACTAAGTGTTGAACAGGTGCCTAAGGTAAAGCTAACAGGGTTCAACACAAGAGAACAAATGTGATGGTCCAAGAACTGGATTATGGATACATAATGGACATCACAAGTAAGATGGACATCACAAGTAAGATGGACATTGCATAAAGTGAGACTCGGGTGCGAAGCTCGGAGACAACTGATCAAGCCAAGGACGGAGGCAAGAGAAGCTTCGAGGTACCAAGTGCACGGGAGAAGGTCAAGGAGGCTGAGGAACCCAAAGCCAAGGGTGAAGAAGAAGGCTTGCAAAGTCAAGGGTGATCGAGTTGAGAAGAGCTATAACACACCAAGGATCACTACATAAGGACGTGACTTACAACCAATGAGGTAACAGCTACAGTTATGTGGTGTAAGTCATAAGGCTCAAGACCAAGCTCTAAGAAAGAGATCAAGGTCACTAGAAGGAGAACAAGTGTCAAAACCAGAACTGGAAGCAGCCCAAAAGAGCTAAGTTCACCTTAATCTTTAGTTTGGGTTGTTCCTATGTTTGGAGATGTTCTATGTGACCTTTGCAGGATGTTGGAGCTAAGAAATGTCAATCTAGATCAAGTCAAGCCGACTTGATGATTTATGAGTCCAACATCAAAGCTCAAGCATGTGAAATGCTATGGATATAATAATTAAGATAAAGGTATGTTTCTCAGACTTAGTACATTGTTTTATGGACTAATGTATTGTGTCTAAGTGCTGGAAACAGAAAAAATCGAGTTGGAAAAGAGATGGCTCGAGCAGCCAAAGTCTGTCCAGTCTGGGTGCACCGGACTGTCCGGTGGTGCACCGGACTGTCCGGTGGTGCACCGGACAGTGTCCGGTGCGCCAGGCTGGCTCGACGTGAAGTGGCCGCTCTCGGGAATTTGCCGACGGCGTACGACTAAAATTCACCGGACTGTCCGGTGTGCACCGGACTGTCCGGTGAGCCAACGGTCGGCCGGGCCAACGGTCGGCTGCGGAATCTGCGCGCGACACGTGGCCGGGCCAACGGTCGGCTGCGGAATCTGCGCGCGACACGTGGCCGGGCCAACGGTCGGAAGGGGGCACTGGACTGTCCGGTGTGCACCGGACATGTCCGGTGTGCACCGGACATGTCCGGTGCGCCAACGGCTCCCAGATCTGCAACGGTCGGCAGCGCCATTTTAGGGAAGAAATCGGGCACCGGACAGTGTCCGGTGTGCACCGGACTGTCCGGTGCGCCACCCGACAGAAGGCAAGATTTGCCTTCCTGGATTGCTTCAAACGGCTCCTAGGCCCCTTATGCCTATAAAAGGGACCCCTAGGCGCCTCAAGCAAAAGATAAGTGCAGCCAACAAGTGTAGACTTCATTGGAATCAATTCTCGCTCTCCCTCTTGTGTATAACTCTATAGTTTGTGTAGAAGGCACAGCTATAAGCCTTTAGAGAGAGGAGTAGTGCTGCTAAGAGCTAGAGCAAGGTCTTGAGCGTATCGTTACTCTGCCGGGGTGCTGCCAAGAAGTTTGTAAGCAGCCGCGGTTCTGTTGTAACCCCACTCAATAGTGAAAGGCTCTATCTGTCATACTGACAGATCTGAGCAAACGGAGGAAGGAGTTGAAATAGACTCCAAGCCCAGGTGTGGCTAACTCCAAAGAGGACTAGGCAAGCATTTCAGGCTTGGCCGAACCTCGGGATAAATCCTTGCGTCTGTGTGCTCTGTTCTGTATTGTACTCTGACTCTCTGTCTTACTCTCTTATATATCTGCACTTCACTACTTACTTGTGGTACTAGCTTTCCTTGAAGTGCAGGATATTCGTAAGACAGGAACTTCAATTCCACTGCAACCTACTCGAAGGATTCTTCACTCCACTGCGATCCTGTCTTCGAGTAGAGTAAGATTTAAGTTTTAAAGTGATAATTTTTATTCGCCTATTCACCCCCCCTCTAGGCGACATCTAGATCCTGTTCCCGGGCCAAAGGGAACTTTCAATTGGTATCAGAGCTAGGCCTCTCCAGTGTGGGCTTAGCCGTCCGGAGATGACGATGTCGCCACAAGAGGTAACTGTAGAACTTCTTTTAGGCGATGGCTCTAATTACAAGTCTTGGTCTGTCTCTATTTATAGTGCTTTCATGAGTGTTGATCCTGATTTGAGACAGGTCTTTAATAGTAGTATTTTTCCCTCTGTTATTAGTAAAAATCCTTCCAATGAAGAAATAAGATGTCTAACTCTAAATCACCATGCATGCAACATCTTAGTTGATTCCCTATCTAGAGGTGCCTATTTTGCCATCATGAGTAGTGATAGTGATCTATTTGTTGATGCTCATGATTTATGGAATAGGATTAAAGAAAAATATTTTGTGGCAAACTGTGATGCTCCTACTCTCTATATTACTTGTGATACTAACCATTCAAAGGGAGAAGAACAAGAAAAATGGCACCCAAACGATGAATCCACCTCGTCGACAGGTTTGTTCTCCACTAGTGATAAATGTTTTATTGCTAACAATGATGGTGGAGACAAAAGCCATGATGAGGAAGAATATGAGGATGACAGCGAGGATGAATCTTCATCATCACAAGGTACATTTTCCTATATTGCTTCCACTGACATTAATGACAGGGAAAATGAGACCGATGATGTGGAAGAAGAGGAGATTCACCGTTTCTACAACCATCTCAACAAAGCGGACAAATCTCTCTTGGTTAAGTTGTTGAGAAGAAACAAGGAACAAGGCGAGACGCTTCTCAGGCTAGAGGAGACTCTCATCAAAACCAACGACAGCCTGGAGAAGATGACCAAAGAACATGAGGAGCTAAAGCACTCTCATGGGAATTTGGTCCAACGGTATGAATCGATTTTAATTGAGCAAAGAAATAATCATGATGTATTATCTAATGCTGCTCAACTTAAAATTGAAGATTCTATGCTTAGGAATCAAGTAGAATTGTTAAGTCATGATAACCTTGCTCTTACTGAAAAATATGACTTATTGTCTTGTTATCATGATAATCTCTTGGATAGACATATCATGCTTAAAGTTGCTCATGAGGTCGTAATTACGAACTTAAATTCATGTGAACTTCATTCTTGCACAAGTACACATTTAGATAATTCATCACCATGTGCTAACCCCTGTTGTTCAAAAGAAAGCCAATGTTTGAATAAGCATCAAGCTGCAGGGTCTCAAAAGAAATTGTGTGGGAACAAGAAGCAAAGACAACTGAGGAGAAGACACATTGCTCAAATCTCTCAAGATATCCACGGGCGCGTGGTGAAGAAGCTTGAGAAAGGAAAAACTGCAGCAAGTGTCAAGCTCAATAAGAAAAATGTTCCTAAAGATGAAGAAATCAACATGAGCTTGGAAAAAGGTAAAGATTCAATTAATCATGTTGTTTGCACTGACTTTCTCTCCATGTCATTCAAGTACAAAAAGGGAAAAGGAAAAAGGAGGTGTTTCAAGTGCAAGAAGTTAGGCCACCTCATCGCGCCTTGTCCGTACAAAGACAAAAATGAAGGGACAAGGAGTTGTTTTGGATGTAACAATAAGGACCACACGATCACTTCATGTCCGGTCATGAAGAATCAAGGGTGTGCATCCTCCAAGGTGACCCTCACCAAGGAAAATGACACACAGCAAGCGTCATGTCAGGTTGAGCGACGCTTCTGCTACAAGTGTGGTGAGCAGGGTCATCTATCCAAGGTATGTTATAAAGGTAAGATTCCTAAGCTAGTGAATTTGTGTCAATCTTATTCGCTTAGGAGACCCAAATCATACACCTGTGCTAGATCTATAACGAGATCACCTAGAACTAGCACAAAGGCAATTTGGGTACCAAAGGCACATTTAGATGATCATTATGGACCCATCCCGAGATGGGTACCAAACTGTGCTAACTAGACCATGCAGGTGCCTTGAGATGGACTGGAGACCATGGGAGAGCTTAAGACGGTTATCTAAAACTCTATGCTTAAGCTATTAATTGTTTTGGTGTTTATTGACCCAAGGTTGAATTATTGTGAAACACTAATCCCATGTTCATCTCAAGTGAAATAAGGTGTATAGGTCCTAAATCATTATTGGTGTATCAAGTAAAGGACTTTGATGAGAATTTACACCTTGCTCTCCAAAGGATGGTACCCGTGTGTTTTAAGTACATAATTGCAATTTAGGATTGCTCTTAAGTTGGCTTGTTGTGCTACCTGTCTTTGGAGTAGTTATGCTTTATGATTGCCTGTGTTAAATGAATCATAATGATGTTTGCTTAATCATGACTGGTGCTATATAGGATATATCTTTTGAATCATTCCTGGGTAGCTCTTTCATTTGTTATATCCACAACGATTAACTCTCTTGGTATATATGGATTAACCTGTAACTTTTTGTAAGTCATGCTATGTGCAAATATGACATTTTGTTTAGTCCATGTTCACATGATTACCCTAGTTTGGTACTGTGTGAATTTCAAATCCATGTCATGCCCTCTTGAGCTATGAGGTGCATGAGCAAAAGGAGCCCTGAATTGGTGATAACAAATGCTCTCATAAAGGCAAAGGTATGGAAAATGGAACTGTGCAATTTTATTGAATATCGTGAAGTTCCATTGATAGTGATCATAGCTGTGTTCTTGCATTTCATTGGTAGTATCGTGGCTTAGGAAACTTATGCCTTAAAATGTTGTTCCTTTTGGTGTACCTAAAGAACCTTCTTAACGATGATGTGCTTAGACATGATCATGTTGTTTTTCAATTAGTATATGTGATGCAATGATAGTTAAGTATGAAGCATGTCTAAGTTGCGTGTAAATGTTATACTTCCTGTGAGTATTCAATTGGCTTAGGTGCCACTGAGGCATGCATAGTTGTATTTAGTCAACCTTTCGTTTAACCTTCAAATGGTGTAAAGTGGCTTTTCATTTGATATTCAAATTGGCATCTTTGTGTGATGAAAGGGATAGAGTATGCCTTGACCAAGGTATGTTGTGATCCCCTCTAGTTCTGAGGAAGCTAGAATGTGCAAAGTGCAAGTCATTCAAATACTTGATGCACAACTTGAGGGGGAGCACACATAACTTGTGTCTTTTGAGACTAACTGTTTCTTGAGCAATCTTGTACAGTCTCAAGGTGGAAAAGAGAAGATGAGCATGAAATGGAGCAATCAGGACTTGGGTACCTCTGTAAGTCAAGTAATTGGTATCTTAAGTCATGAGTAATTGTATATCTTTAGATTGCTCATGCTCTATAATATCTGGTGATAATAGATGCTTATTCTTAAATATCATGGAGCCATGATAATAAATGAACTTGCAATTGGTATCTTTCAATTGGTAGCTGTGGTAGTTTGCTTCAATTGACATCTCTTGATAATCATTAGAATAGAAGTTTCTTCTTGTGCCCAATACTATAACTTGTTCTAAGTTTGGTGTCTTAGCAACAAGAAAATGTTAGGATAAAGAATCAGGCACAAGTGTGGAGAAGCTCTCGAGAGATTAAATACTTTCAAGATGGAAAGTACACTACAACATGGTAAAGGTAAAAAAAAAGTATTAATCTTTTTGCATATATGTGATAGTGCATATGTTCAATAAGTAAGGGGGAGTTTTGATAGTCGTTTTTCCTCCTTAAACACCCTGCTGTCCCTTGACATCATTCTACGTTCTTGGTTGCGTATTGTTTTTGGTGTTTGATGTCAAAGGGGGAGAAGTTGTGCATTAAAGCTTATCTCAACCTGAGAGGAAAGCTTATCCTAATGGGTGATGTGTTAGTTTGAGCTTTGCCAATGCCAAGTGTAATATTCATATGTTTCTTGCAGTATTATATGTGTTGCTCATATGGACTAGTGTTTCCGCTGCGATGAATTATTTGGCTTCTATAGTGTAATAGAGAGTCATGTGGTTAATGGTGCTTTAAGATTGTTTTAAATTTAGTGTCTTAGTTTAAATTGGTATTAGTTTGAATTGGTATCTTAATGGTGAATAGTGGTAGGTTGATATTCCTGTGATATATCCACTAATTTGAATGGTGTTTAACTCTGATTATGCGCATTTGTGCGTTATAGCATCATGGTTTGATTCTTGATGCAATGCATTCCAAAATTGCTAAGATATAGAAATGTTTCGAATTGCCTAAGTATGTGCAAATTGGCGTCTGAGGCCAAAATTATGTTTTTGAAGTAAGCACATATTTAGGGGGAGCATTCTATAAACTTAGAATTCAAAATTTGTGCTTGAAATCTTATTCTCATGTAAGCTTTAATTGTGTTGCCATCAATCACCAAAAAGGGGGAGATTGAAAGCTCTCTTGTGAGTTTTGGTGTTTGGATGACAACTCAATTAAAGGACTAACAAGTGTACTAAGTGTTGAACAGGTGCCTAAGGTAAAGCTAACAGGGTTCAACACAAGAGAACAAATGTGATGGTCCAAGAACTAGATTATGGATACATAATGGACATCACAAGTAAGATGGACATCACAAGTAAGATGGACATTGCATAAAGTGAGACTCGGGTGCGAAGCTCGGAGACAACTGATCAAGCCAAGGACGGAGGCAAGAGAAGCTTCGAGGTACCAAGTGCACGGGAGAAGGTCAAGGAGGCTGAGGAACCCAAAGCCAAGGGTGAAGAAGAAGGCTTGCAAAGTCAAGGGTGATCGAGTTGAGAAGAGCTATAACACACCAAGGATCACTACATAAGGACGTGACTTACAACCAATGAGGTAACAACTACAGTTATGTGGTGTAAGTCATAAGGCTCAAGACCAAGCTCTAAGAAAGAGATCAAGGTCACTAGAAGGAGAACAAGTGTCAAAACCAGAACTGGAAGCAGCCCAAAAGAGCTAAGTTCACCTTAATCTTTAGTTTGGGTTGTTCCTATGTTTGGAGATGTTCTATGTGACCTTTGCAGGATGTTGGAGCTAAGAAATGTCAATCTAGATCAAGTCAAGCCGACTTGATGATTTATGAGTCCAACATCAAAGCTCAAGCATGTGAAATGCTATGGATATAATAATTAAGATAAAGGTATGTTTCTCAGACTTAGTACATTGTTTTATGGACTAATGTATTGTGTCTAAGTGCTGGAAACAGAAAAAATCGAGTTGGAAAAGAGATGGCTCGAGCAGCCAAAGTCTGTCTAGTCTGGGTGCACCGGACTGTCCGGTGGTGCACCGGACAGTGTCCGGTGCGCCAGGCTGGCTCGACGTGAAGTGGCCGCTCTCGAGAATTTGCCGACGGCGTACGGCTAAAATTCACCGGACTGTCCGGTGTGCACCGGACTGTCCGGTGAGCCAACGGTCGGCCGGGCCAACGGTCGACTGCGGAATCTGCGCGCGACACGTGGCCGGGCCAACGGTCGGCTGCGGAATCTGCGCGCGACACGTGGCCGGGCCAACGGTCGGAAGGGGGCACCGGACTGTCCGGTGTGCACCGGACATGTCCGGTGCGCCAACGGCTCCCAGATCTGCAACGGTCGGCAGCGCCATTTTAGGGAAGAAATCGGGCATCGGACAGTGTCCGGTGTGCACCGGACTGTCCGATGCGCCACCCGACAGAAGGCAAGATTTGCCTTCCTGGATTGCTTCAAACGGCTCCTAGGCCCCTTATGCCTATAAAAGGGACCCCTAGGCGCCTCAAGCAAAAGATAAGTGCAGCCAACAAGTGTAGACTTCATTGGAATCAATTCTCGCTCTCCCTCTTGTGTATAACTCTATAGTTTGTGTAGAAGGCACAGCTATAAGCCTTTAGAGAGAGGAGTAGTGTTGCTAAGAGCTAGAGCAAGGTCTTGAGCGTATCGTTACTCTGCCGGGGTGCTGCCAAGAAGTTTGTAAGCAGCCGCGGTTCTGTTGTAACCCCACTCAATAGTGAAAGGCTCTATCTGTCATACTGACAGATCTAAGCAAACGGAGGAAGGAGTTGAAATAGACTCCAAGCCCAGGTGTGGCTAACTCCAACGAGGACTAGGCAAGCATTTCAGGCTTGGCCGAACCTCGGGATAAATCCTTGCGTCTATGTGCTCTGTTCTGTATTGTACTCTGACTCTTTGTCTTACTCTCTTATATATCTGCACTTCACTACTTACTTGTGGTACTAGCTTTCCTTGAAGTGCAGGATATTCGTAAGACAGGAACTTCAATTCCACTGCAACCTACTCGAAGGATTCTTCACTCCACTGCGATCCTGTCTTCGAGTAGAGTAAGATTTAAGTTTTAAAGTGATAATTTTTATTCGCCTATTCACCCCCCCTCTAGGCGACATCTAGATCCTGTTCCCGGGCCAAAGGGAACTTTCAGTATGTCCTAACCCCCCGCTGGGACTGGGACCACAGCTAGCTCCCGCGGGATGTCAACGCGAGATGCGGGCCCAGGGGGATCGTCAACCTCTAGCATACCGAGGTGGTTGCCTTCGTTGTGATCTCCCAGATCGATGTGGAAACATTCGCGACTTAGGTCGTAACCCTCGTCGTCAAGGTCATGGCCATCGTCAGAACAACCGGAGAGGTAGTGGTCACATGCGGACATGAAGCCCCGCATGGCACCGGGGTCATTGAGGGCAGAGAAGTCCCAACCGGAGTCGGGGCCGTCCTCTTCCTCAGAACCCGCCGGTCCGAAGGTTGAGACGGCTGTTAGTCGGTCCCAGGTCGACCACATGTGGTACCCCGGAAGGTTTGGATACGCCTTTACGAAGGCGCTCACCATAGCAGGGTCGCTAGGTGGATCGAAGCTGAACCAAAAAGGTACGGGATGGAAAACGGATGGTACCTCTTGGTCGTTGGACGGTGGTGAAGTCGTGTCGGGGGCGGAGCACACCATCATCTCAGGTATGAGGGTAACGCCCTGCAGGTCCTTTGCGAGGGTGCTGGCGTCATCAGTCTGCCTGGGCTGACACGTCGTGGGGAAGTGACACCCGCCGTCGTCTCAGGTGCGAGGACAATGTCTGACATGTCCTCCGGGGGAGTGCCAGCGTCATCGAGTCGCTCTGGTGCGACAGCCGACAAGGTGCCGCCTCCTGCGTGGCCATGGTTGCCTCGTCTCTGCCTCCTTTGACGAGGAGGGTGGCGGGGACGACCGCAATGCTCCTCTTCTGCCGCGGGGAGATGCTGTCGTAGAGCTCGCCGCCGCCGGGTGAGTCGGAGACCGTCGTTGTCGTCACGCCGCGGGGGGAGGAGTACCATGTCGTAGCTGCCGTCGAGGGACATGAACTCGAGACTCCCGAAGCGGAGCACTGTCCCGGGCTGGAGAGGTTGCTGAAGACTCCCCATCTGGATCTCAACGGTAAGGTGTTCGTTAACACGCAGCAGGCCCCTACCTGGCGCGCCAACTGTCGGCGTCTCGGACCCGGGGGGGTCCCTTGGACCGACCAGTGAAATCGCTGCATGCCCCTGCCCTGATGGGTTGGCGCGGGATGAAACACAAGAGGTGGGACAAGCCTTGTATTATCCTACACCAGGGGTGCCGCTCGCAGTAGGGGTTACAAGCGCGTCGCTTGAGAGAGGGAGAGACACAGAGTTCGCCCGCCGCTTCCCTCACGCGAACCCCCCTCAGGGTGGCCCTGGACCTCCCTTTTATAGAGGCAAGGAGAGAGTCCAGACGTACAGCAGGGGGCGTAGCTATGCGCTAACGTGTCCGGCAGTGGAGTGCCTAAGCCCTATGTACATGCCAACGTGGCCGTTGGGGGAGAGCTTGGGCCCTGTACATGTGACGGCGTGGCTGTCGGAGGAGCGCTTGAGTCCTTTAGGAGCACAGCTGGCAGCGCGGCGAGGATCCTACTGACGTCTCCTTGCTGTCGTAAGGGGCTGAGAGTCACCAGCGTCATGGTGCACGCAGGGCACCATCATTACCCATTACCGGGGTAAGCCAGATGGGACGCCAGTCTTGTTCCTTGTAGCCTGAGCAGGCTAGGAATAGGGAAATGATATATCCCCTATTAGCGTGGTCAGTCCGAGCCCAGGGTCGGTCGAGGCGAAGACTTCTCTTGAGGCCGAGGCCGGGGTCGGGCGAGGACGCGATTCCTCCCGAGACCGGGGTCGAGGCCGAATCCGGGGGTCGGGCGAGGCGGAGACCTCCTCCCAAGGCCGGAGCCTGAGGTCGGGCAAGGCGGAGACCTCCTCCCGAGGTTGGAGCATGAGTTCGAGCGAGGCGGAGCTTCCTGTTGCGCCCGAGGCTGAACTCGGTGGTTGATCGTGACTTGTTGTCAGTCGTTGCCGGGGTGGCTGACACGGCAGTCGGAGCAGAGCGAGCGGCGCTGTTTTCCTATCATATCGGATAGTAAAGAAGAGGGGCGAAGTGACTGCGGTCACTTCGGCCTGCCCGTCTGATGCGCGTGTGTCAGGATACGGCGTCAGGCATCCCCTGCATTTAATGCGCCTACGAAGCGGTCGGTTGGTGAGGCGGTCTGGCCAAGGTTGCTTCACAACGAAGCCTGCCCGAGCCAGGCCTCGGGAGAGCCAAGGGGGCGCCCGCTACCTGAGGAGGCCCTCGGGCGAGGCGTGAACTCGTCTGGGACTACTGTTCCAACCCGAGGCTGGGCTCGGGTGAGATCGCGTCCCTTGGGTAGACAAAGTCTTGGCTTGAACCGCACCCGTCAGTTGGTCTGAGGGTGTTTACCAGCCATGATTAGGAGCATTGGGGGTACCCCTAATTATGGTACCCGACACTACTTTATCCAATTATCTTTGGTGTGTTGAATGGATGGTTAAATGATGCTATTAAATTTTGTAATGATATTTAGATGGATATACTTGATATTTGTATAATATAATATTTTGATAGATATTTAATTTTTGTGGGTACGAGTGACCCGATGGGTGACCCATACCCACGTGGGTATGGGTATGGAGGTAAATCCATACCCACCAGTGTATATGGGTGATCCCGGTGGGGTTATTTTTTTATCATGGGTATGAGTATGAGGTATTAATACCCGATGGGTATTTATCCATTGCCATCGCTACTTGCACTAGGAGACGTACGTAGGGCGTAGGCACGCTGCTCTGGAACCGAGTCGAAACTCAAAACAGAGGCCAATCAAAATTTGATTGCCACGAACGCACGACACAATCCACGCAACGTATTTATATTTGGATCTATCTATCTATCTATCTATCTATCTAACTACTGGAATCAGTTACTTTGCCGAGTGACTGAAGCACACGGCAAAGCCTGAAAAACAATCGACAAACACTTCGCCGAATGTGACACTCGGCAAAGAGAGCTCGACGAATAGTACATCGGCAACAGCTTCTTTGCAGAGTACTTTTATCGGGCACTTTGCCGAGTATCGGAGTGATTTTGCTGAGTGTCACTCGGCACTCGGCAAAGAAAACCCGTCGTCATGGTGACTGGTAACAGAGACGACGCCTTTGCTGAGTGTTCTAGGTGACACTAGGCAAAGAGATTACCTTTGTCGAGTGTCCACCAGCCTACACTCGACAAAGGGGTCACCAGCGGGGTCCTTTGTCAGTTTCTTTGCCGAGTGTGCTAGAAGTGTCAAGAATGGTGTCGGCATTTCGACCCTGGGGGGTCCCTGGACCGACGAGTGAATTGTCGCTGTGTGTCCCTGCCCAGATGGGTTGGCGCAGGATGGAACACAAGAGGTGGGACAAGCCTTGTATTATCCTGCACCAGGGGTGCCGCTCGTAGTAGGGGTTACAAGCGCGTCGTGTGAGAGAGAGAGAGAGACACGGAGCTCGTCCACCGCTTCCCTCGCGCGAACCTCCCTCAGGGTGGCCCTGGACCTCCCATTTATAGAGGCAAGGAGAGAGTCCAGGCGTACAATGGGGGGCGCAGCTATGCGCTAACGTGTCCGGCAGTGGAGTGCCTAAGCCCTGTGTACATGCCAACGTGGTCGTTGGGGGAGAGCTTGGGCCTTGTACATGTGATGGTGTGGCCGCCGGAGGAGCGCCTGAGTCCTGTAGGAGCACAGCTGGCAGCGCAGCGAGGATCCAGCTGACGTCTCCTTGCTGTCGTAAGGGGCTGAGAGCCATCGGCATCATGGCGCACGCGGGGCACCATCATTACCCGTCGCCGGGGTAAGCCAGATGGAACGCCGGTCTTGTTCCTTGTAGCCTGAGCAGGCTAGGAATAGGGAAATGATGCATTCCCTATTAGCGCAGTCAGTCCGAGCCCAGGGTCGGTCGAGGCGGAGACTTCTCTTGAGGCCGAGGCCAGGGTCGGGCGAGGATGCGATTCCTCCCGAGACTGGGGTCGAGGCCGAGTCCGGGGGTCGGGCGAGGCGGAGACCTCCTCCCGAGGCCGGAGCCTGAGGTCGGGCGAGGCGGAGACCTCCTCCTGAGGCCGGAGCATGAGGTCGAGCGAGGCGTAGCTTCCTGTTGCGCCCGAGGCTGAACTCGGTGGTTGATCGTGACTTGTTGTCAGTCGTTGCCGGGGTGGCTGACACGGCAGTCGGAGCGGAGCGAGCGGCGCTGTTTTCCTGTCATATCGGACGGTAAAGAAGAGGGGCGAAGTGACTGCGGTCACTTTGGCCTGCCCGTCTGAGGCGCGTGTGTCAGGATACAGCGTCAGGCATCCCCTGCATTTAATGCGCCTGCGAAGCGGTCGGTTGGTGAGGCGGTCTGCCAAGGTTGCTTCACAACGAAGCCTTCCCGAGCGGGCCTCGGGAGATCCGAGGGGGCGCCTGCTGCCTGAGGAGGCCCTCGGGCGAGGTGTGAACTCGTCTGGGACCACTGTTCCAACCCAAGGCTGGGCTCTGGTGAGATCGCGTCCTTCGGGTAGACGAAGTCTTGGCTTGGACCGCACCCGTCAGTTGGTCTGAGGGTGTTTACTAGCCATGATTAGGAGCGTTGGGGGTACCCCTAATTATGGTACCCGACAGTAGCCCCCAAGCCTCGAAGGGAGTGATGGTACTCGCTTGGAGGCTTTTGCCGTGTTTTCGGTGAGGGGACCGGCCTTTCTCGGTTTTTGCCTTGTTCTGGTGGGTGCGCGCGAGCGCACTCGCCGGGTGTAGCCCCCGAGGCCTCGGAGGAGTGGTTTGACTCCTCTGAGGTCTGAATGCTTTTCATGGTGCTTTGGCCGGTCTGATCATTCCCTCATGTGGCCCGGCAGTAGCCCGGGTGTGTGGTCAGGTTCCAAGTTATCAAGCTGGTTTGTTGACGCTGTCAACAGTTTTGGCCATAGCCGGGTGCGAGAGCAGCCCCCGAGCCTCTGCATGGAGCGAGAGGACGACCAAGGACTTTCCTGAGTTTTATTATATGCCCCTGCGTCGCCTTTCTGCAAGGAGGAGGGGGGAAAGCGCCATGTTGCCCTCGGAGGGCGCCGAACATGGTGTTTCCAGTGAGCTACTTATGGGTGATGCGAGTGGACGCCCGTGCCCTGTTCGTTAGGGGTCGGCTGGTGGCCCAGAGGCGCGCTCCAAAAGTACCTGCGGGTGATTCGTCGGACCCAGACCCCTTCGACAGGGTCCGAGGGCTCGATGCCTGCCACCGATGGGATTCCGGTACAAATCGTTCCCGCCGGTCTCGGAAATGTCCTAGGGTACCTCAGGAGCGTAGCCTGAGCCTCGGCTATGTATCGAACGTACCCAGAGTCATCCCTCACTCTGCGTGCTCTGGGGCGACTGTTGAACCCTTCCGAGGGGCCAGCCTATGAACCCCTGATCAGTAGTGGGCACGGAGCCCGGGCGCTCTGGGGCGGCTGTCGAACCCTTCCGAGGGGCCAGCCTTCGAACCCCTGATCAGTAATGGGCTCGAAGTCCGAGTGCTCTGGGGCGGCTGTCGAAACCCTCCCGAGGGGCCAGCCTTCGAACCCCTGATCAGTAGGAGGGCTTGGGGCCCGCTTCCTCCGCCAAGAAGGATCCTTTCCACAACGTCCCCTTTCCCGGTCCCTATGGCAAGAGAGAGAGAGAGGAGGAGGGGAAGGACATGAATTTAAATAAGGTGGCGCACCTTTTTTGACGCGGTCATTATGGCGAAGGCGAAGAGATGCCCGCCTCGCCTGCCAGAGGTGTTGCCTGCTCCGTCGGGGAGTTAATGCGACGGGACAGGTGATTCGCGTGGTGCCCGTTGCGCGTGCGAGCCGTTCAAGGAACGGGGCACGGGCGCGTCGTCTTCACGCCGTGGGAGAGGGCTCTCCCGTCGCTTCAGGAGGGGTCGCGAGCCTGCAGGCGACTTGACTGCTGCCTCCGCTCGTCTGCTGCTGCAGTTACTGTCGGCCCGCTTTTGACCATGCCAACCGTCGTGCCTGCCCCGCGGCTGACCGGCCCGTGGCCGTCACCTTTAACTGGCACTGTTGGGTCCTACGCAGGGCTACCTCGAGTCGTGGTACTGGTTCCGCAGTCAAGGAGGCGCAGCATTGGGTGAGGGGCGGTGTAGCTTCTTGCACGTCGTAACCGGGGCGTCGGTTACATGACATGCAGGCCCGCTTCCTTTGCGCTGGTCCACCGGACGTGGATGGAGCCGAAGGGGCACACAGTTGCGGTGCAGTTGGATGCCTGTCGCGCGGCGGTCCACCCTTTCGACCACCGGTTTCTGCGAAGATGGGAGAGCGCTTGTAACCGCGGGACAGTTACATGCCTCGCGTGCGGCGGTTCGCCTTCTTCGTGCTTCAGATCAGCTCGTATGACGTGTGGGTCCCAGCCCCCGTGTCGTAGGGGGAGAACCCTGGAGGATGTAAGTGGGGATTTCGCCCGTGACGCTAAGGGGTGCAAGTGAGGAGGTCTGCCTATAAAAGGGGTATCGATCCCCTGGGCAGTGGCCATGGCTTCGTTCTCCCCTCATGCATTGTGCCCTTCCGCCTTTTGAGCCCCCGGATGGGGTGCTCCAGCGCCGCCTTGCTCTTGCTGTCGTTGGAGGAGCGCGTCCTCGTGGAGATCGACACCTTTCAGCCATTGCTCGGCTTCAAGGATTTTCGTCGTGCAGCCCGGCTGCATTCCCTCACCAATGGGCAGTTTGGTGGGGAGAAGCAAGCCGGGCTGCGGCCTCTGCCCCTCCCTCAGCTTCAAGGATCTTCGTCATCCTTGCTGAGGCGGAGGGAGAGCTAAGCCGGGGTTCACCTCTGCGTAGTCTGGTGTCCCGCTTCTTCCTCCGGCATCTGGGGGTGGAAACCATCCTCCAGCTCTGCGGAGGAGGCGTCCTCCGGCCATGCGGGGGAAGGTGAACTGTTGCTGCCTGGCCAGGGTGCAGCATTTCGTCCTCTGCCTGGGCGACTATGGCCGGCCGCACCGGAGGGTCTCACAACACGTCGTACGCCGCGAGGGCGGTACTCGTGTTCTGGGACGGTCCCGTCGTTTTCATGGTGAGGACGGGAGTGAGGACCTGCCGGTGCGCTTTGGGGTGGCCGACGCTCGCTGGTGCGGTGTTGGTGGGCAGGTGGACGCCGCCGTCGGTGCTGTGGTGGCGGCAGCCGGAGAAGGTTTCTCCGCCGACGAGATCGTCGGCGTCACCTGCGCTCCGGGCCTCCGGCTCTTTGGCTTTAATGGCTGGTTCTCGTCCCCCCGTGAGGGATACGAACGAGAGCCTTCCAGCGGTAGCGTTCGCCCTGGGGCCATCGCCGCTGCTGCAGAGGTCGCCGGCGAGCCACCTAGAGTTTGTCATCCCGCAGGCCCTCCGATGTGGGGGGTTGTTCGTACCTGCGGGAGTGGATCCAGAGTTTCGTTTGTAATGGCACCTTAAGTGCCAGTGTATGTTCATTGTGGCTGTCGGGGCCTGAACATCTGGGTATTCGAGAATGAAGCTGTGTGTCTTCCTCATTCCGAGCGCTGTGACTTGCCTGTTGGCTAGCCGAACCACTTAACCGAGCATCGGTTGCCTTTCGCGGAAGGTGACGAGTGAGGTGTCCGTATCCCAGAGGCGTAGGAGTCCCTCGGCTCTGTCGGCCTTGCCACTCTAGGCTTCCCTTGCTTAGTTTTTGGAACCCTCGGCTGCTCTGCAATGAGCCGGAGCCGGAGGCAGCGGTGTTAGCGCGGACGGACGCGGAGTCGGCTCAGAAGGAGACTTCGTCGGCTCGGGAGATGGCGGCTTCCCAGGCCGAGGAAGATGTGGTAGCAGCCGCTGGATCTTGGCCAAGACATCTGCTGGCGCGGTGCTGGCGTCCTCCCTTAGGTGGAGGTCCTTTTGCCCGGGTCGCCGTCCGAGGCTGGGCCAGGTTCCGCCGAGGGTGGAAACAACACCGAGGGTGCTGCTGCTCCCCCTGCCGATGCCCAAACCTGCAGGAACAGTTTGTCTATAGCATGTGCATGCTTTTTCGCGGCCGTCGAGGCCTAAACACTTTATCGTCGTGTTTAAAAAGCTGCGTCTTCTTTCCTCTTGTTTCGAGCATCACGACTTGTCTGTCAATAGCAGAATCGTCTGTCCGAACGAGAGTTACTTTTCGCGGAAGGTGATGAGTGAGGTATCCGTATCCCGGAGGCGTAGGAGTCCCTCGGCTCGGTCGGCCTTGCCGCTTATGTGCGCTCTCATTTGGTCGAAGGATTCCATTATTGGTACAGTCGAGAAGGCACGAAAGTCGTTTTCTACCCGAGTGTTAGGACTTGTTCGGTAGCAGGATCGCTTATCCGAGCGTGAGTTACTTCTCACGGAAGGTGATGAGTGAGGTATCCGTATCCCGGAGGCATAGGAGTTCCTCGGCTCGGTCGGCCTTGCCGCTTATGTAACACCTACTTTGTATTTGCTAGAGAGAATACCAATAGAGAAACAATTTCTCTTTATATGAGTATGATCTTTATGCATCATCATATGAGAACACCATGTCCAAAAACAATCAATAAAAATATATGCTACTAAATTGTTGCATCATGCTGGATATTTTATTTTGGTGTGCATTTTGTGACAAGAAAAACATTAAATATCCAAATGAGAAATTAAATCCTAAAGGAAATGCTAAAATTTGGAAAGAGAGAAAGAAATGAATAATGTAAGGATTAAAATATGTAAATGAAGATACATTATTCCAACATTAGGGTGTGAATTTGTATCATGGACTCAAAACAGAAACTCACAATTCAAAATTTAAATTTGGATTTAAAAGAGTTAAAAATAAATGAAAAAGAAAAACAGAAAATAAAAAGAAAAAGCATACTATACCTACCTGGGCCCCTGGCGCCATTTCGGCCCACCAGGGCATTCACCCCGCGCGGCCCAGGGAACCCACGCCCTCGCGCGCGCTGTCTGCCTGCTGGGCGGGGCCCGCCCGTCGGTTTCACACGCGCGCGTGCTTACTCCTGCGTTTCGCTTACACGCGGGCCCGCTTCGTCAGCTGTCACGAGCTCTCCCTCTCCGTCTGGCACGCGGGACCCACGATGTCAGCGCTTTCTTCTCCGCTCGGGCGCAACAGCCTGTCGCTATGCCGCGATGCTCGCCGTAGGAATCGGCCGCCGTGGCCACGTTCTAGCGCGGACTCACGCGCTCCCTGGCTACAAATGTGGCCGCCTCTGTTACCGTGGCAGGACCCCTTCCTGTTCCCTCGTCGTCGACTGCGTAGCTCCCCGGGAACGAAGCCACCGCACCACCCAAGTCGCCGCCGCGGCGGAAAGCCGTGCTCACCCAAAATTGGCGACCCGAGTGTAGCCGCGGGGTTTTAGTAGGAACCCTTGGATCGTGCTCGGGCCACCCGAACCGGGAGGGAGCTCCCCATCGCCGTGAATTGCTCGTCGGCACGCCTCCTCCGCCGTGGTGCCGCAAGTCATCGTCGGTGGACCTCTACGCCGCGCAATCCCTCGGTAAGATGTCCTTGACGCGTTCACTTGATCCCTAGCTTCGTGTAGCATCCCCCGGTTCGTTGTTTGGGCCACTTCCGCGTAGATTTGGTGGTCGTCGGTGATGTATCGCCGCGTGGGTGGGCGGCGCTGCCGTGCTCGGGCGTCGGAGGTGGGGGATATGCTCTGAGCCGTCGATCTCCCTGGGGGCGGCCGAGATTAGATTGGAGTTATCCCCTTCGCGTGGGTGATCCTAGCCGTAGGATGCGATCGGACGGACCAGAACCCTCCTTATCTCTTTAAAACCGCTGCCGTCGGATCGTGATCCTAGGGTTGTGGATGCATACCGGTTGGGTGTGATGGCGATCTAATCTGGATCTTCAGATTTTGATCGGATGGCCAGAATTGATTGCGGGGTTCGGGGGCGTCAGATCTAATCTGGGCCGTCGGTTTAGATCTGACGGCTGATATCACGCGATACCCTTTCGCGCTGGCATTTTTGTATATGAACCCCTCGGTTTATACGAATTAGAACCCGCCGTCCACTGCATAGTGTTCTGAGTCTTAGGAAATTATGCGCAGAAGCCCCTGACGTTTCTGGAAAATGAGGCCCAGTCCAGAGATCATTTAAATTGAATAAATGATTAGGAAATTGAATTTTTAATACAAAAATAATTGCTAGAACTTTATAAATTCATAGAAAATTCATACTAACTCCAAATTCATCCATTCCAGTTCCTAAAATTTTGTAATTTTATCCTCTTTCACTTAGTGTCTCTGTTTTGGCATAAAAACAGTAAGGAAATTTATTTATCACTTAATCCTATTTAAAGCACATAAAATCTTTGAAAATGCATAACTTAAAATCTATAATTCAGAAAAATATGATTTCTGTTCCTAGGATCTTATTTTAATGTGTAGAATATCTCTGTGTATTTTGTTTACATGCTTGGCGTAATGTTAATTTCTCTATATGCACTGTGCTTGTTTGTATTGTGGCGAGTAGAAGAGCCCGTGACCGAGGATACTGTTGAGCTATGATCATGTAGCTGAGCAGGAGCTCATTGAAGGCAAGTTGTGCCCTTGACCACTTTTTACCCAATAATGTTCTTTAATATCACTTATCCATGCATAGGTTAATTTTGATGGGACCCAATAGGTCACCCTAGATTGTTTATCTCATTACCTTGTTTACCCCTGAATCACCTGGGTAGTTTTTGCTATTGCTTTACATGGTTTTGGGATAATTATTTATCACCTCTATGTTCCAATTCTTGTTGTTATTCCGTTTATGTTCATATTGTTATCATTAATGTTAATTGGAACATAGAGCTTAACTTGAGAACCACGTGCCACCACAAGGGTGGAATGGGACGCCCTTGGCTGACTAATTAGGAAAGCTAGTGGAAGACTACCTTACCCGAAAGGGGCAAGGGCAGTAGGGGAGAGGTCAGTGCGGGGAGGTCCCTGGTTGATTTTGCTGCGATGGCTATCAGCCAGGAACCCTTTACTGGATCTTCCCATAAACTGTAGCGGGTTTTCGGAAGCTAGTGGAACTTTGTAAAGGCCTCGTAGTGTTGCCCTGCCGTGCTTCCTAGGTAGAGGTATATGGGATTCATGACCCCTTGGCAGATGGGTAACATGACTTGTGGGTAAAGGGTACAACCTCTGCAGAGTGTAAAACTGGTATACTAGCCGAGCTCGCGGTCATGAGCAGCTCAGGACTCTCTGATGTTTAAATTATGGAACTTAAATTAAATTTTGTCATTTGCATTGCATGGGTTTATTATTAATTTTGTTCTATTACTCTACTTATGGTTTGGTATTTACTTACATTTAGTAATTGCTAATAAAATTTTGACCAACTACTTAAAAGCAATGCTCAGCTTTAGCCCCTGTCATTGATTAGCCTTACACATCACATGGACTCACACCTTTGTGAGTTTATGTCCACTGGTTCCCCACAACTTGTTGAGCTATGATCATGTGTGAGCTCACCCTTGCTGTCTCACACCCCCCCACAGGAGATGATCAGGTGGTTCAGGAGGAGCTGCCTAACACTGAGGAGTTCGATCTGATCTAGGTGGCGTTTCCCAGTCGACATTGGCGCCGACGATCCTTAGTTCGTTTTATCTTTATTACTTTATTTTGTAATAAGTCTTCCGCTATGTAATAAATACTCTGATGTTATTGACATTTATCTCTATACACTCTGTTATTATATATGTTGTCTTCTTGGCGCATGTATGAGATGCACCCGGCTTTGTTCCTTAAAACCGGGTGTTACAGAAGTGGTATCAGAGCAAATGTTGACTGTAGGACGAGACCTAGATAGAAAATGGACAAACCCTTACCTACTTATCTCATTCTGATTCATTCTACACTCACCTTACTCTGATTCTTTCTACGCTTATCTTGATCTTGTCTCATCTTCTACTATTCTACTCTGATCAATCTTACCTTTTCTACTCTAAGACAAGATGGATTTCAAACCTTGGAATCCCTACCCCTGTGACATTTCTAAGAGATAGGGAACCTAAGACAAAATTAAAACTATTTTCTATATTTAAAAAGGTTGTTTGATTGTGCTGATGCTAAATGTCTGATTTGCTTCTTTGATTGATTGAATTATTATAGATGGACATCTTAGTATGTACCACCATAAGGTATTGAATTAGCTAGGATATGTAAAATGTTAATCTGCTTAGCTAAAAAGTCCCCCAAAGTAACCTGATTTGTAAATACCTGCCTTGTCTATTATCTTCTTACCGTATGTATCTAACTCAGATGGTCAATACCAGGCGGGGTGGTGGAATTGACTTGCCTCCTAACCAACACACTCGAAGACAACCTCAGCCACAACCTGC
Organism: Zea luxurians; assembly: GCA_029449295.1. Classification (NCBI taxonomy): domain Eukaryota; kingdom Viridiplantae; phylum Streptophyta; class Magnoliopsida; order Poales; family Poaceae; genus Zea; species Zea luxurians. Next base: position 112,676,799 of record JAOPSE010000009.1, on the reverse strand, counting down.
AGGGATGAATCCTCCCAATCCTCCACCAGGCGGAGTTGACCCACTGGTTGCTGCTCAGATGGCGGTGATGCAGCAGATGGCAGACACTATGGCTGATATGCGTGCTCAGATGCAACAAGAACGCCAGGAGATGCGTCAGGAGAGAGAAGATATACGCCAGGAGTTACGACAGGAGAGAGATGAGATACGCCAGGAAAGGAGGGCGCAACAACAGCAGCTGCAACAGCAAATGCAACAACAGCAACAGCAACAACAAGTACCACTGCCTCCACCACCACCACCAGTTCCACCCCGAGATAAGCATAGGGAGTTCATGAGCCATAAGCCACCCACATTTGCAAGCTCACCTGATCCACTGGACGCGGATGATTGGCTAAAAGCAATTGAGAAGATGCTGAATATTGCACAATGCACTGACAGGGAGAAGGTTTTATATGCTTCTGGACGTCTGATTGGTCCTGCTGCTGACTGGTGGGATTCCTATACTGCTGCCCATGATGCTGCGGATACTATTACTTGGGCGGAGTTCAGTACGCAGTTCAGGAACTATCATATTCCAGCTGGGATGATAAAGATTAAGAAGAAGGAATTCTTGTCGCTGAAGCAAGGGAGTATGTCCGTCAGCGAGTACAGAGACAAGTTTATTCAGTTATCCAGATATGCCCCTGAGGAAGTTGCTGAAGACGAGAGGAAGCAGGAGCATTTCATTGAAGGACTTAATGGACCACTGCAGTATGCTCTAGTGGCACACACATTCCCATCATTTCAGAGGCTGCTTGACAAGGCACTGGCTATTGAACACAAGCGTGTTCAACTGGGAGACTTGAAGAGGAAGGCCATATCTCAAGGACAAGGAAGCAGCAGCGTTCGTCCTCGCTACAGTTCACCACAGGGTACACCGACTCGACCAGGAGGACCACGCCCAGTTCCGCAGTCACCACTGAGGACTCCACCTCCTCGACAGGCTACCCCTACTGGCACCCCGACGAAGTTTTCAGGACAAAGTCCGGGCACTCAATGTTACAAGTGTGGGAAGATTGGTCATTATGCAAATGTCTGCCCACAGAGGATTGCTACTACTCCAGTACAGAACAGGCAGCAAACTCCAGGAACTGGCAAGGGATATTCTATTGCCAAGGTTAATCAAGTCAGCGTGGATGCTACTCCGGATGGAGGGGACCTCGTAATTGGTATGTTTTATGTTAATGCAATTCCTGCAACAATATTATTTGATTCTGGTGCTACACATTCATTCATGTCTGCTAGATATGCCAACACAAATGAAATACCACTGCTAAATATGAGAAAACCCCTGATAGTAATTACACCTAAAGGGCATGTTGAGGCAAATCAAATGACACGTAGATTGACATTAACTATTATGGGTAGAGAATTTGGAGCTACTGCTATAATATTGGAGTCAAGCAGTATAGATTTGATCCTTGGTATGTCATGGCTAAGAAAGGCAAAGGCCGTTATAGCATGTGGTAGAGGTACCGTAGAACTCACTACTACTAAAGGAGAAAGGTTTCAAGTTAACATTGCAGTAACCTCCTCATCTATGCGTGCAATGTTCTTCATGCCTGAGGAGTTTGTTGGTGACAATATCCGGGTGGTTAGAGATTTTCCGGATGTCTTTCCAGAGGAGTTACCAGGAATGCCACCTGAAAGAGAAGTTGAGTTTGTTATTGATCTCTTACCTGGAACCGCCCCTATTTCTAAACGGCCATATAGAATGTCCGTAGAAGAGTTGAAGGAGCTTAAGAAGCAGTTAACTGAGTTACAAGAGGCTGGGTACATTCGTCCGAGTTCCTCACCTTGGGGAGCACCGGTCTTGTTTGTACAGAAGAAGGATGGATCGCAACGGATGTGTGTGGATTATAGATCTCTTAATGATGTTACAGTGAAGAACAAATACCCGTTGCCCCGTATCGAGGACCTGTTTGATCAAATGAGAGGTGCTAGAGTATTTTCGAAGATTGATCTCCGATCCGGTTACCATCAGATGAGGATTAGACCATCGGATATTCCCAAGACGGCTTTCTCGACTAGATATGGATTATATGAGTTCACAGTTATGTCGTTTGGATTGACTAACGCACCAGCCTATTTTATGAACTTAATGAACAAGGTGTTTATGGAGTATTTGGACAGATTCGTCGTGGTATTCATCGACGATATTCTTATTTATTCTCAGAGTGAAAGTGATCACGAGGAACATCTGAGGATGGTGCTACAGAAGCTACGAGATAACCAGCTATATGCCAAGTTCAGCAAGTGCGAGTTTTGGATTGGCGAAGTGCCATTTCTTGGTCATATTATTTCTAATGGAGGGATAGCAGTGGATCCTGCTAAAGTTAAGGAGATAATGGAGTGGAAAGTACCCACTACAGTTACTGAGATTCGAAGTTTCTTAGGACTTGCTGGATATTATCGGAGGTTTATCGAAGGATTTTCTAAGATTGCTAAGCCTATGACTTCGCTTTTGGAGAAAGGAAAAGAATTTAAGTGGGACGAGAAGTGTCAAGACAGCTTTGATCTATTGAAGAAGAGGTTGATGTCGCCACCAGTTTTGGTTATGCCAGACTTACAAAAAGGATTTGATATCTATTGCGATGCATGTGGCCAAGGCTTAGGATGTGTGCTCATGCAAGAAGGACATGTAATTGCTTATGCTTCTCGTCAGTTGCGGAGACATGAATTGAACTACCCCACTCATGACTTGGAATTGGCAGCCGTTGTGCATGCACTTAAGATTTGGAGACACTATATCATGGGGACCAAGTGCCAAGTATATACGGATCATAAGAGTTTGAAGTATATATTCACTCAGAAGGACCTCAACCTTAGGCAACGCCGTTGGTTGGAGCTTATTAAGGATTATGATTTGGAGATTCACTATCACCCGGGCAAGGCAAACTTGGTTGCAGATGCCTTGAGTCGCAAGGAGCATGTTCATTCAGCTGTTGTTGCCCAGCTACCCGATGAGATTGTTGAGGATTTCAGGAGACTTAACCTGGGGATAGTTGCTCATACTGAAGGAGTTACTATTGATGTGGAACCTACTCTGGAGCAAGAGATCCGCAAGGGACAAATTGGTGATGATAAGATAAAAGAGATTAAGGATCTGATTACTGAAGGTCGAGTTCCGGAATTCACGGAAGATGAGCAAGGCACTGTATGGTTCAAGGACAGGATATGTGTTCCTGATATTAAAAGCCTTCGAGAGACTATTTTGAAGGAGGCCCATGATTCGGATTATTCTATTCATCCTGGTAGTACCAAGATGTATCAGGATTTGAAACGGAAATATTGGTGGTACGGACTGAAAAGGGATGTAGCTGCACATGTGGCTATGTGCGATGTATGTCAAAGAGTTAAGGCTGAACACCAGAGGCCAGCTGGACTATTGCATCCACTGAAGATACCCGAGTGGAAATGGGAAGAGATTGGTATGGATTTCATTACTGGATTGCCTCGCACCCAGAAAGGATATGATGCTATATGGGTGATTGTGGATAGATTGACTAAAGTGGCTCACTTTATTCCTGTCAAGACTACTTATAAGGGTACTCAGCTAGCAGAGTTATATATGGCTCGGATTGTGTGTTTACATGGAGTACCAAAGAAGATCGTGTCTGATCGAGGTTCGCAGTTTACCTCAAGATTTTGGAGAAGCTTTCAAGAGAACATGAGCACGAAGTTGAATTTCAGTACGGCTTATCACCCTCAGACTGATGGACAGACTGAAAGGACTAATCAAGTATTGGAAGATATGTTGAGAGCATGTGCCCTTCAGCATGGAGGAAGTTGGGATAAGAGTTTACCTTATGCTGAGTTCTCGTATAACAATAGTTACCAGGCCAGTCTGAAGATGTCACCTTTTGAAGCTTTATATGGGAGGAAGTGCAGGACTCCTTTGTATTGGGATCAGACTGGAGAGAGACAGTTCTTTGGGCCTGAATTGATTCAAGAAGCAGAAGAACAAGTTCGTATAATTCGAGAAAATTTGAGAGTGGCTCAAACCAGGCAGAAGAGTTATGCTGATAATAGAAGGAGACCACTGGAATTTGAAGAAGGAGATTATGTGTATCTCAAGGTGTCACCACTTCGTGGAATGAGGAGATTTAGAGTTAAAGGAAAATTGTCCCCTCGCTACATTGGACCATTCTTGATCTTTAGAAGAGTTGGGGAGATGGCATACCAGCTCGAGCTACCTGCTAGTCTATCAGATGTGCATAATGTGTTTCACGTATCTCAACTGAAGAAGTGTCTCCGTATCCCCGAGGAACAGTTACCCATGGAGGAGCTCAGTGTTCAAGGTGATTTGACTTACACGGAGTACCCGATCAAGATTTTGGATACTTTGACTCGAGTTACAAGGAATAAGGTGATAAAGATGTGCAAGGTTCAATGGAGTCACCACAGTGAAGATGAAGCAACTTGGGAAAGAGAAGAAGAGCTTCGCATAGATTTTCCCTACCTTTTCCCTAGTTCTTCCTAAATCTCGAGGACGAGATTATTTTTAAGGGGGGTAGGATTTGTAACACCTACTTTGTATTTGCTAGAGAGAATACCAATAGAGAAACAATTTCTCTTTATATGAGTATGATCTTTATGCATCATCATATGAGAACACCATGTCCAAAAACAATCAATAAAAATATATGCTACTAAATTGTTGCATCATGCTGGATATTTTATTTTGGTGTGCATTTTGTGACAAGAAAAACATTAAATATCCAAATGAGAAATTAAATCCTAAAGGAAATGCTAAAATTTGGAAAGAGAGAAAGAAATGAATAATGTAAGGATTAAAATATGTAAATGAAGATACATTATTCCAACATTAGGGTGTGAATTTGTATCATGGACTCAAAACAGAAACTCACAATTCAAAATTTAAATTTGGATTTAAAAGAGTTAAAAATAAATGAAAAAGAAAAACAGAAAATAAAAAGAAAAAGCATACTATACCTACCTGGGCCCCTGGCGCCATTTCGGCCCACCAGGGCATTCACCCCGCGCGGCCCAGGGAACCCACGCCCTCGCGCGCGCTGTCTGCCTGCTGGGCGGGGCCCGCCCGTCGGTTTCACACGCGCGCGTGCTTACTCCTGCGTTTCGCTTACACGCGGGCCCGCTTCGTCAGCTGTCACGAGCTCTCCCTCTCCGTCTGGCACGCGGGACCCACGATGTCAGCGCTTTCTTCTCCGCTCGGGCGCAACAGCCTGTCGCTATGCCGCGATGCTCGCCGTAGGAATCGGCCGCCGTGGCCACGTTCTAGCGCGGACTCACGCGCTCCCTGGCTACAAATGTGGCCGCCTCTGTTACCGTGGCAGGACCCCTTCCTGTTCCCTCGTCGTCGACTGCGTAGCTCCCCGGGAACGAAGCCACCGCACCACCCAAGTCGCCGCCGCGGCGGAAAGCCGTGCTCACCCAAAATTGGCGACCCGAGTGTAGCCGCGGGGTTTTAGTAGGAACCCTTGGATCGTGCTCGGGCCACCCGAACCGGGAGGGAGCTCCCCATCGCCGTGAATTGCTCGTCGGCACGCCTCCTCCGCCGTGGTGCCGCAAGTCATCGTCGGTGGACCTCTACGCCGCGCAATCCCTCGGTAAGATGTCCTTGACGCGTTCACTTGATCCCTAGCTTCGTGTAGCATCCCCCGGTTCGTTGTTTGGGCCACTTCCGCGTAGATTTGGTGGTCGTCGGTGATGTATCGCCGCGTGGGTGGGCGGCGCTGCCGTGCTCGGGCGTCGGAGGTGGGGGATATGCTCTGAGCCGTCGATCTCCCTGGGGGCGGCCGAGATTAGATTGGAGTTATCCCCTTCGCGTGGGTGATCCTAGCCGTAGGATGCGATCGGACGGACCAGAACCCTCCTTATCTCTTTAAAACCGCTGCCGTCGGATCGTGATCCTAGGGTTGTGGATGCATACCGGTTGGGTGTGATGGCGATCTAATCTGGATCTTCAGATTTTGATCGGATGGCCAGAATTGATTGCGGGGTTCGGGGGCGTCAGATCTAATCTGGGCCGTCGGTTTAGATCTGACGGCTGATATCACGCGATACCCTTTCGCGCTGGCATTTTTGTATATGAACCCCTCGGTTTATACGAATTAGAACCCGCCGTCCACTGCATAGTGTTCTGAGTCTTAGGAAATTATGCGCAGAAGCCCCTGACGTTTCTGGAAAATGAGGCCCAGTCCAGAGATCATTTAAATTGAATAAATGATTAGGAAATTGAATTTTTAATACAAAAATAATTGCTAGAACTTTATAAATTCATAGAAAATTCATACTAACTCCAAATTCATCCATTCCAGTTCCTAAAATTTTGTAATTTTATCCTCTTTCACTTAGTGTCTCTGTTTTGGCATAAAAACAGTAAGGAAATTTATTTATCACTTAATCCTATTTAAAGCACATAAAATCTTTGAAAATGCATAACTTAAAATCTATAATTCAGAAAAATATGATTTCTGTTCCTAGGATCTTATTTTAATGTGTAGAATATCTCTGTGTATTTTGTTTACATGCTTGGCGTAATGTTAATTTCTCTATATGCACTGTGCTTGTTTGTATTGTGGCGAGTAGAAGAGCCCGTGACCGAGGATACTGTTGAGCTATGATCATGTAGCTGAGCAGGAGCTCATTGAAGGCAAGTTGTGCCCTTGACCACTTTTTACCCAATAATGTTCTTTAATATCACTTATCCATGCATAGGTTAATTTTGATGGGACCCAATAGGTCACCCTAGATTGTTTATCTCATTACCTTGTTTACCCCTGAATCACCTGGGTAGTTTTTGCTATTGCTTTACATGGTTTTGGGATAATTATTTATCACCTCTATGTTCCAATTCTTGTTGTTATTCCGTTTATGTTCATATTGTTATCATTAATGTTAATTGGAACATAGAGCTTAACTTGAGAACCACGTGCCACCACAAGGGTGGAATGGGACGCCCTTGGCTGACTAATTAGGAAAGCTAGTGGAAGACTACCTTACCCGAAAGGGGCAAGGGCAGTAGGGGAGAGGTCAGTGCGGGGAGGTCCCTGGTTGATTTTGCTGCGATGGCTATCAGCCAGGAACCCTTTACTGGATCTTCCCATAAACTGTAGCGGGTTTTCGGAAGCTAGTGGAACTTTGTAAAGGCCTCGTAGTGTTGCCCTGCCGTGCTTCCTAGGTAGAGGTATATGGGATTCATGACCCCTTGGCAGATGGGTAACATGACTTGTGGGTAAAGGGTACAACCTCTGCAGAGTGTAAAACTGGTATACTAGCCGAGCTCGCGGTCATGAGCAGCTCAGGACTCTCTGATGTTTAAATTATGGAACTTAAATTAAATTTTGTCATTTGCATTGCATGGGTTTATTATTAATTTTGTTCTATTACTCTACTTATGGTTTGGTATTTACTTACATTTAGTAATTGCTAATAAAATTTTGACCAACTACTTAAAAGCAATGCTCAGCTTTAGCCCCTGTCATTGATTAGCCTTACACATCACATGGACTCACACCTTTGTGAGTTTATGTCCACTGGTTCCCCACAACTTGTTGAGCTATGATCATGTGTGAGCTCACCCTTGCTGTCTCACACCCCCCCACAGGAGATGATCAGGTGGTTCAGGAGGAGCTGCCTAACACTGAGGAGTTCGATCTGATCTAGGTGGCGTTTCCCAGTCGACATTGGCGCCGACGATCCTTAGTTCGTTTTATCTTTATTACTTTATTTTGTAATAAGTCTTCCGCTATGTAATAAATACTCTGATGTTATTGACATTTATCTCTATACACTCTGTTATTATATATGTTGTCTTCTTGGCGCATGTATGAGATGCACCCGGCTTTGTTCCTTAAAACCGGGTGTTACAGCTTACGTGTACTCTCGTCGTTCTCAGGATCCCGCTATCGATACGGAAGTCGAAAGCACAAAGGTTGTTTTGGTAGAAAATTTTTCCGAGGAAAATTTTGACGCAGAGGGGTTCCCCCCTTCTAGCCCCCGAGGGAGGGTCGGGCTTTGCTGAGGCAAGGCCGACCCTTCCTTGACGGTTAGACTTTGTGTATGTAAACGAGGTACAAGAACGACTTAAAACATCTTAAGGGTAGAAGCGACGTAGTTGTTGGATGTTCCAAGCATTGCTGTAGACCTCGCCTTGGTCGTTGGCCAGCTTGTATGTTCCGGGCTTCAAGATCTTGGCGATGATGAAGGGCCCTTCCCTGGGAGGAGTGAGCTTGTGGCGCCCTCGGGCGTCCTATCGCAGGCGAAGCACCAAGTCTCCCACTTGGAAGCCTCGGGACCGAATGCTTCGCGCGTGGTAGCGCCGCAGCGACTACTGGTACCGTGCCGAGTAAGGCGACGTCTCGAGTCTCCTCGAGTTGGTCCAGCGAGTCTTCTCGGCTGGTCTGGTTGCTTCGATCGTCGTACGCCTTGGTCCTCGGGGACCCGTATTCTAAGTCCATGGGGAGGACGGCCTCGGCCCCATAGACTAGAAAGAACGGCGTAAAACCCGTGGCGCAGCTCCGCGTCGTCCTCAGACTCCAGACTACCGAGGGTAGCTCTTTCATCCACCGCTTGCCGAACTTGTTGAGGTAGTTGTAGATCCTTGGTTTGAGCCCTTGCAAAATCATACCATTGGCACGCTCCACCTGCCCATTCGTCATGGGATGAGCTACGGCGGCCCAGTCCACACGGATGTGGTGGTCGTCGCAGAAGTAAAGGAACTTTTTTCCGGTGAACTGCGTGCCATTGTCGGTGATGATTGAGTTTGGGACCCCGAACCGATGGATGATGTTGGTGAAGAACGCCACCGCCTGCTCGGACCTGATGCTGTTTAGGGGTCGGACCTCGATCCACTTGGAGAATTTGTCGATAGTGACCAGCAGGTGCGTGAAGCCCCCGGGTGCCTTCTGCAAGGGACCGACGAGGTCTAGACCCCACACAGCAAATGGCCAGGTGATGGGTATCGTCTGCAAGGCCTGAGCGGGCAGATGCGTCTGCTTTGCGTAGAATTGACACCCCCCTGCAGGAGCGCACAATCCTAGTGGCGTCAGCCACCACGGTTGGCCAGTAGAAACCTTGTCGGAAGGCATTCCCCACGAGGGCTCGAGGTGGTGCATGGTGGCCGCAAGCCCCCGAGTGTATTTCTTGCAACAGCTCTTGTCCTTGGGCGATAGATATGCATCGTTGGAGGATGCCCGAGGGGCTACGGTGATAGAGCTCTTTTTCATCACCTAGCAAGACGAATGACTTGGCACGTCGATCCAGCCGTCGAGCTTTGGTCTTGTCGATGGGAAGCTCTCCTCGGAGGAGATATTCCAGGTACGGGGTCTGCCAGTTCGAATCTGGCGTGACCCCATTCTGTTCCTCCTCGATGGGCAAGGCCTCTTCCTCGATGGCTGAGGGTGCCTCGGGTTCGGCCGAGGGTACCTCGGGCTCGGCCGAGGGTACCTCGGGCTGGGCCGAGGCTTCCTTAGGCTCGGGCGCGTCGTCGATCTTGATGGATGGTTGATGTAGGTCTCTGGAGAAGACGTTCGGGGGAACCGTCGTTCGCCCCGAGGCTATTTCTGCCAGCTCGTCCGCAGTCTCGTTGTACCGTCGGGCGATGTGGTTGAGCTCCAGCCCGTAGAACTTGTTTTCCAGGCGCCGGACTTCGTCGCAATAGGCTTCCATCCTCCGGTCATGACAGTGGGAGCTCTTCATGACTTGGTCGATGACAAGCTGCGAGTCGCCTCGAGCGTCAAGGCGTCGGACCCCTAGCTCGATGGCGATGCGTAGCCCGTTAACCAGTGCCTCGTACTCGGCCATGTTGTTTGATGCCGGAAAATGGAGGCGAATGACGTAGCGGAGATGCTTTCCGAGGGGTGAAACGAAGAGCAGGCCAGCGCCTGCTCCTGTTTTCATGAGTGACCCATCGAAGTACATGGTCCAGAGCTCGGGCTGGATTGGAGTTGTCAGTAACTGGGTGTCAGTCCACTCCGCCAGGAAGTCTGCCAAGACCTGAGATTTTATGGCCTTCCGAGGAGCGAATGATAGCGTTTCGCCCATAAGCTCCACCGCCCACTTTGCTATCCTACCCGAGGCCTCGCGGCACTGGATGATCTCCCCCAGGGGGAAGGATGACACCACAGTTACCGGATGAGACTCGAAGTAGTGTCGCAACTTTCGCCGTGTCAGGATCACTACGTAGAGCAGCTTCTGGATCTGTGGGTAGTGGACTTTGGTCTCAGAAAGCACTTCGCTGATGAAGTAGACTGGCCTCTGGACGGGAAGTGCATGCCCTTCTTCTCGTCTCTCGACTACGATCGCGGCGCTGACCACCTGAGTAGTCACGGCTACGTAGATCAAGAGGGCTTCTCCTGCAGTGGGAGGCACCAGGATGGGTGTATTCGTAAGGAGCGCCTTAAGGTTCCCGTGGGCTTCCTTGGCGCGAGTAGCTTGTGGATCTCCTCGCCTATGGCCCTGCGCTTTTCTTCGTCAAAAGGGCGCAGGGTTTGCTTCACGGGTCGGGCTCCAGCTCTGATGTCTAGTGAGTGCTCGGCGACATCCCTCGGTATGCTGGGCATGTCCGAGGGACTCCACGCAAAGACGTTGGCATTTGCGCGGAGAAAGTCGACGAGCACTGCTTCCTATTTGGGGTCGAGCTCGGACCCGATCCGAACTTGCTTGCTGGCGTCATTGCTGGGGTCGAGAGAGATGGACTTGACCGCCTCAACTGGTTCGAAGTTGCCGGCGTGCCGCTTCGCGTCGGGTGCCTCCTGGGAGAGACGTTCCAGGTCAGCGATGAGGGCCTCGGACTCGGCGAGAGCCTCGGCGTACTCCACGCACTCCACGTCGCATTCATACGCATGGCGGTACGTGGATCCGATGGTGATGATCCCATTCGGGCCCGACATCTTGAGTTTGAGGTAGGTGTAGTTGGGGACGGCCATGAACTTGGCGTAGCATGGTCTTCCCAAAACCGCATGGTAGGTTCCTCGGAACCCGACGACCTCAAAGGTGAGAGCTTCCTTTCCCAAAACCTCAAAGGTGGCTGCCGTCGAGGGACATGAACTCGAGACTCCCGAAGTGAAGCACCGTCCCGGGCTGGAGAGGTTGCTGAAGACTCCCCATCTGGAACTCAACGGGAAGGTGTTCGTTAACACACAGCAGGCCCCTACCTGGCGCGCCAACTGTCGGCGTTTTGACCCCGGGGGGTCCCTGGACCGACGAGTGAATTGTCGCTGCGTGTCCCTGCCTAGATGGGTTGGCGCGGGATGGAACACAAGAGGTGGGACAAGCCTTGTATTATCATGCACCAGGGGTGCCGCTCGCAGTTGGGGTTACAAGCGCGTCGCGTGAGAGAGAGAGAGAGAGACACGGAGCTCGTCCGCCGCTTCCCTCGCGCGAACCTCCCTCAGGGTGGCCCTGTACCTCCCTTTTATAGAGGCAAGGAGAGAGTCCAGGCGTACAACGGGGGGCGCAGCTATGCGCTAACGTGTCCGACAGTGGAGTGCCTAAGCCCTGTGTACATGCCAACGTGGCCGTTGGGGGAGAGCTTGGGCCCTGTATATGTGATGGCGTGGCCGCCGGAGGAGCGCCTGAGTCCTGTAGGAGCACAGCTGGCAGCGCGGCGAGGATCCTGCTGACGTCTCCTTGCTGTCGTAAGGGGCTGAGAGCCACCGGCGTCATGGCGCACGCGGGGCACCATCATTACCCGTCGCCGGGGTAAGCCAGATGGGACGCTGGTCTTGTTCCTTATAGCCTGAGCAGGCTAGGAATAGGGAAATGATGCATCCCCTATTAGCGTGGTCAGTCCGAGCCCAGGGTCGGTCGAGGCAGAGACTTCTCTTGAGGCCGAGGCCGGGGTCGGGCGAGGACGCGATTCCTCCCGAGACCGGGGTCAAGGCCGAGTCCGGGGGTCGGGCGAGGCGGAGACCTCCTCCCGAGGCCAGAGCCTGAGGTCGGGCGAGGCAGAGACCTCCTCCTGAGGCCGGAGCATGAGGTCAGGCGAGACGGAGCTTCCTGTTGCGTCCGAGGCTGAACTCGGTGGTTGATCGTGACTTGCTGTCAGTCGTTGCCGGGGTGGCTGACACGACAGTCGAAGCGGAGCGAGCGGCGCTATTTTCCTGTCATATCGGACAGTAAAGAAGAGGGGCGAAGTGACTGCGGTCACTTCGGCCTACCCGTCTGAGGCGCGTGTGTCATGATACGGCGTCAGGCATCCCCTGCATTTAATGCGCCTGCGAAGCAGTCGATTGATGAGGCGGTCTGGCCAAGGTTGCTTCACAACGAAGCCTTACCGAGCCGGGCCTCGAGAGATCCGAGGGGGCGCCCGCTGCCTGAGGAGGCCCTTGGGCGAGGAGTGAACTCGTCTGGGACCACTGTTCTAACCCGAGGCTTGGCTCGGGTGAGACCGCGTCCTTCGGGTAGACGAAGTCTTGGCTTGAACCGCACCCGTCAGTTGGTCTGAGGGTGTTTACCAGCCATGATTAGGAGCATTGGGGGTACCCCTAATTATGGTACCCGACAAATGGCACTTGGTACAGCCCGCTCTGCCGAGTGTTAGGCGTAAGACACTCGGCAAAGAAGCTGTCAGAGCTCAGCACTCGGTAAAGATAATGGCCGTCAGATATAGACGGCTGCTGATGGCCCTTTGCCGAGAGTTGGGTTTCGCCGAATGTTTGACACTCGGCAAAATTGTCTTTGCCGAGTGTCTTTCTGTGCCGAGAGTTCTACTCTCGGTAAACGCGGTTATTACCGAGTTCTGGAATTTGCCGAGTGCGGCACTCGGCAAAATGATCTTTATCGAGTGTCTGACATAAAACACTCGACAAAGCGTCGGGTATTTGGCAAAGAACCGGATTCAGATAGTGTATATAAACCGGGATTTGATCAGATCACTCTAACTGTTGTAGCAGTCGTATATAACAAATTCTAAATATATAATAAGAGATCACGACAATCACGTGTACCATTCTATCTATTATTCTAATATGTACTATCCTCTCAATCACAACTTGGATATAAGTTAAATACTGTATCGAAATTCTTCTAATCTTTTCCGTGCTAAGCTCTTGGTGACCGTCTACCACCTGCTGGTCATTAATTGATATATGATTCGAATATCGAGTAATTCTTATCGAGTAATCCTACGACACTTTCCCGCACAAAATGATAGTCAACATCAAGTTCAATACGCGCATAAAACACTATAGGTTAGGCCGTGTTTGGTTTTAGTAGTACTAACACTAAAGTTTAGTTAAGAGACTAATCTTTAGTCCCTATCCTGTTTGGTTCTAAAGACTAAATATGAGCTAAACACAGTTAAAGCAGTATACAAATACCAAAATGCCCTCACGTTTGCCCCTGCTGCTTATACAAACACCTGTGCGTGCTTATACAAACAAACCGAGCACGTGCTTATACAAACACATGTGCGTGCTTATATTTCAAATGAGCAAATGAGTTTCAAATATTTCAAATGAGTATACAAATGAGAAGCAGCCACAAATATATTTCAAATATTTCAAATACAGCTCGAGGACAGGAGAGGAAATTTTGCTGTTTAGTCCCGTTTAGGAGCCCTTGGAGGGACTAGAGACTAAACTGGTTTAGCTCCTCTATTAGTTTTTATGTTTGGGGAATTAGGGACTAAAAGGGACTAAAAGGTAGAGACTAAACATTAGTCCTATAGAACCAAACAGGGTCTTAGTTGTCCAAAAAGAACCAGATCCATGTAACTTCAACGTTTGCATTTGTCGAACCTTTATATTTAGTCTATGTACTTGATGTTTTTTTTGAAAACCGGCAAGAGGATTGCTGTTATATTAAAAAGAAGGTGAGCGCCTACAAGGACTGTAGTATACAAGTCCACCACAATAGGGAAGAGACACTAAGGCCTTGTTCGTTTGTGTCGTATTGGTGGGTCAGAACGATTCCTAGCTGGATTGCTTCTCTAATTTATAAAAACTTTGATTAGCTGGAACGATTCCGGATACAATCCGACGTAAACGAACAAGGCCTAATTATGGTGATACAAATGTTCCAAGCCAATCCCTCTCCTTCCCCAAAAGTTACAGCAGCTTTGCTCCTCCCAGAATCCACAAACGGATTTGCTCCTTAATCATCACTGCAATCTGTGGCACGGTCTCCTCTTTGATGTTGATACTATAGCCTGCTTTCTATCACTATAGGACATATGATTGCAGTCTATATGTTGCTTTCTATATTCCAGACTGTGAACCTAGCCAGCATATATAAAACATGCTAATTGCCATGGAGATGGCTTACTTATTCTAAGTTCGGCATCTTGTGCGAGGTTCAGACATTGAAATAGTTCCTCTTACACTACTACTGAAGTCGTTTTTTTACTGAAGGCCCTAAAGGATTTTATCCGTTTTTATCCAAACGAAGGCCTCCGACGTCTTGAGTGGGGTTCATATATTGAAATGATTTCTTCTACACTACCACGCAAAAATTGTTTTTTTACTAATAGCCCTAAAGGAATTTATCCAAACGAAGGATGAGTCCGGTATCATTTAAGTTATTGTGAAGCTCACCACCATCTTTACAACAAATGGATCACATAGAACTGTTTACAAAGATCAATCTTTACACGCAGGTGAGTTAAGTCAGCTGCTTGCAAAAGTATTTTTATAGGCGACTAGCTTAAATCGGCATCTTTGCAAGCGGTTGAATCACCTCACTCGCTTGCAAAAGAAGTTTGTTGCAGTCGGTCTTATTATGTTGCAGTTTGCTATATAGGATTCAAATGAAAATTTTGAATTTTTTGTTTTCCCGCCTAAACAAATGGTACAGCAAAATTGTAACACTTAAAATCATATTTAGGTGATATAGAGTATTTTCCAAAATATTTGAGATAAAATGTCTTCTAATAATGATTTCCTTCCTTTATAAAGTATATCTCTCTAAAGTAAATAAATAATAATAATAACAGTTTGGTATTCAAAACGTAGATCCAAAACTTAAAACTAAAGGTTGGAACACAGAATAATAGAAAGACCTTCAATTTATATATCATTCCCTTTCTAAACTATAAAGCACTCTTTTAAAAAGATTTGAATTAAAATAACTCATGGTAAAGATTTTATATTACTTTCTCCTAAAATATGTGAGAAATGAATAGTCATTTTTAGTTAACTTTCAATTTGATCACGTATTCAAAAATAATATTTTAAAAAAAAACAATGTGTGTATCTCATATTTGAAGCATTTACCTAAATACATCAACAAAGTAATTAATGTAAATATTTGCATACATGCTAGGTCTTTTGTATTGTTGCAATATATTTAAATTTAAACACAAATTCAAAATCGAATTTGAAATTTGAAATTGAAAAAGAAAGAAAAAAGAGAAAAAAATAAAAGAAAAAGAAAACCTAAACCACTCTCTAGGCTGAATCCCCCTTCTCGGCCCATTCCTTCTTGACGCATGTCGGCCTGCACCCGCACGCGCGTACTCACAGGTGCTGACAGGCGGACCCCACTCATCAGCCATACACCCGATTACACACCGGGCCAGTCTCTATCATGTGAACCCCACTATCCAGATCTTTCTCCCATCCTAAAACTAGTGCATAATGAAGACCAAAGTTTGTTAGGATCCGTCGTATCCATCGTGACCAAATCTCCCTACCAGCTGGGTGCACCTCAGAGGCGGACGTACAGGGGGGCAAAGTAGGCCATGCCCCCCCCCCCGAAATTTTGAAACTATTTATATGTATAGTATAGTTTACTGTAAAAATGTATAAATAATAAAATGTATGATGGGCCAAAATAAACTGAGTCTTTAGGCTCGTTAGCTAACTACATTTGAGGCCTGAGTTTGGGCCTTTGAGGGATTGAGGACTGTTAGCTTTGCTGCTTTGGCCGCCGGCCGCTGCTCAGTTTCGCAGAATCTGCCGCTCAATTTGTCGTGGTTTTGTAGGAGCAGAATCTGCCGCCGGCCACCGCTCAGTTTCGCAGACACCCGCCGCTGCCACTTCTGAGCGTGCTGTCCGGCACTCCGGCTGTCGGCTAGTAGTGCTTGTTCTCAATCCATTTATGACTTTTTTTAGTACATTCAATTAATTGTAAGCACCACAATCTCATCTTGCAAGAGAAGGGGTGCCCTAAGGGAAAAAGAACATGAGAGTATTATAGAAAAACTTGAAAGAGGTGAATTTATTACTGGAAAGGGTCTTCATCAAGCAACCAATCTTGCTAGACCTGCGGACACGAGATGGGGTTCACATTATTTAACCTTGCTTCGTTTAGAAACAATGTGGGAGCCAGTATTGCATGTTCTTGCTATTGTCCATGAAGATGGTCGTGTACCAACACAAGAAAAAAATGGAGAGTTTCAAATTTGCTTTCATTCTAAAATTGATGTTGAAAGTGCTTGCAATCACAAATGAGCTCTCTCAAATGTTGCAAAGGATGAGTGTTGATATTGTTCTTGCCATGGAGTTACTTAATGTTGTTAAAGCCTGAATGGCTATGATGAGGACAGATAGTGGTTGGGAGTCATTCTTTAAAGATGTGGAGGAATTTTGTGCTAATAAGGGTATTCCTATGGTAGACATGGATGCAGAAGTACCTATTAGAGGTCGATCAAGGCGATATGGATTCACAGTCACAAATCTTCACTATTACCGCACCGAGATATTTTTTGTTATTCTTGATAAAATCAATACAAAGTTGTGCCATCGGTTCAATGAAGTTTCAAGTGAGTTGCTAGTTGGTTTTGCTTGCCTTGATCCAAAGAAGTCATTTTCTATGTTCAATTTGGAGAAGCTTGTTAAGCTTGCTAAGTTATATGATCAAGATTTCACAGTTGTTGATCGTGCAATGTTAAGAGAGCAACTCGAGACATATATGTTCATGTGAGAAGGCATGCTGCTTTTAGTACTTGTGAAGATATTGCATCTCATTCTATTAAGATGGTTCAGACTGGAAAGCATGTTGTGTTTCCTTTAGTCTACAAGCTAATTGAGTTGGCCCTATTATTACCTGTGTCAACGGCAAGTGTTGAAAGAACATTTTCAGCTATGAATATAATTAAGAGAGAATTGCGTAACAAGATTGAAGATGATTGGTTGAATGATTTAATGGTTTGCTACACTGAGAAAGAGATCTTCAAATCCATTGATGATGAGCTTATTATTCAGCGATTTCAACGTCTCAAAACTAGAAGGATGCAATTGCCTCGGTCAACAAGAACTTAACGGTATGTTTGCTTTTTTATTTATATGGTTTTTTCTTTGAATTTGTATCATGTATTGATATAAAACTTGAATTTTATGCGACAGTAGCTATTTACGGTGTGGCTTGATTTTATCATGTGATTTTTTGGCCCACCCTGAATTCTTGTCCTGCGTCCGCCACTGGTGCACCTAGAGGGATTCCTTTGTGCTTAGGGTATATATGCAGGGCGTCGCATCTCCGTTGGACATCATATGTCGTGGGTGCATCACTGTCGGCACAAGAAGGCGAGAGAGCTTGAGATTGCCGCCATCGTAGCCGCCCGCCCTCATAGCCGCTCGGAGTCCAACATGTATTTCAGGGGGTTCACCGAAGCATGAGGGATGTACACGCGGTGTTGATGAGGCCGGAGATCGACTAAGATGACATGAATCCCTCGCCTGAGTCAGGGCGTTGTCGTAGTTTCGCCCTTCGTCGTGGACCGAGATCCCTGCTACTCAACCAACGGTAACACGCCCTCCCTCATGTTTGCTACCCTCTCCTCATCACATAGCCGTGGTCGATTTGGGAATAGGACCACTAGGTCGTTGATACATGTTCACCAACGAGTTGTGTCGCCACAGCAACAGGAGCGGCATTGTCTTATTGTGCTGGGGAAGGGGGAGATGACCACAGCCATCGGATTCACCACGGGCGTGCGCGATCTGATCGTGCATACCCCTTCGATTTGATTAAAGTAGAACCATTGGATCTAGTAGGATCAGGGCAGATTATAGGGTGATGTGGCGGACTCTCA
Source organism: Zea luxurians (assembly GCA_029449295.1). Lineage (NCBI taxonomy): Eukaryota > Viridiplantae > Streptophyta > Magnoliopsida > Poales > Poaceae > Zea > Zea luxurians. The sequence continues at coordinate 112,658,816 of JAOPSE010000009.1, read as the reverse complement.
GGCGCTGATCTGATGGCCAGCAATATGTACTGGTTCAGGATATGGCAGATCTAATCTGCACCGTCGGATTTTGATCCAACAGCTCATATTGTAGGATAACCCTTCACTGCGAAATGTTTCATAAAGAGTCCCTGAAGTTTCTTAAAATTAACCTACAATCTATTTCTATTCAAAGATTATTACCTAGAGATCCTAAAGTTTATAAAGCACCGCACTGAGTTCCTTTAATATTGAACCTGTCGTCCAGGGGAATCTTAATTAACATTAAATAAAAATCTGAAAATGGTTTTACGTACAAAAATATTTCTAGAAAACTTAGAAAAAACCATAACTCTCTCATTTTAACTCTGATTTTAATGGTTCTCGAACCCACGATTTCGTAACGACGTGTAGAATATTCCTACATAGCTTAATTCCATTGTTTGGTGTAATGTTATTACATCCATTATTTGCTTATTTCTATGTGTTGCTATGAGTAGAAGCGAGGTCACGAGGGATCTGAAGCCCAACATTGGGAAAGCACCTGAGCAGTTGGATTTGTAAGTAAAGACATGTTATGTCCTTGATCACATTATTTGACCTAATAATATTAACTGTTATGTTCTCACCTGCTTGCACTGTTAGGTTAAACTGATAGGACCTGTTACCTAGTTTTGTTTACCCTGCACCTTGCATACTAATGAATTATTGGGTAGTCTTGCTATTGTTCTACCTGGTTTTGGGATTAATATTATATTTGAATTATGATCATGCCTTATTACTATTGTTCATTTTATTATTATGCATGATAAGATCGTTTGGTTTAATTGGAACATGCAGAACCACCTGAGACAACAGTGCTACTACAAGGGTGAAATGGGGACACCCTTGGCCAATTAATTAGGAAAGCTAGTGAGAGATTACTTTACCCGAAAAGGGCAAGCGGGGAGTGAATCGCTGCAAAGTAGCGATGTCATTTCGGACGAGGGATTCATATACTTCCTTTTGCCTGAAACTGTAGCAGATTTTCTCGAGCTAGTGGAACTTTGTAAAGGTCTCGCAGTGGATCCCTAGTCATTCACCTCGAAAGTGTCTAAGGGCCTTGAAAACCCTAGCTAGATCGGTAACACGTCTTGTGGGTAAAGAAGTGCAACCTTTGCAAACTGTAAAACTGGTATATCAGCCGTGCTCAAAGTCAAGAGTGGCTCGAACCCTCGCATGAGTAATTTATGAAATTAAATCTAATATGTCATGCCATATGAAATTAAATCTAATATGTCATGCATTGCATTGTGGGATTTCAATATTGATCAAGTATTTAATTGAGATGGTATTTACTTATACTTAGTAATTGCTAATAAAATTTTGACCAACTTAATTAAGAGCAGTGCTCAACCTTGACAATTATCCTTGGTAAGTCTTACACTACACTTATCTCCACACTTGTTGAGCGATGACCGTATGGGAGCTCACCCTTGCTATAGTCACACCAGGTCAAGAACTGTACCGCCAGATGAGGCTCATCAAGATGAGTCCAGAGAAGTCTAGGTTGTCGTCTCCTAGTCAACTATTGTTGGAGAGGATCGTTGTCACCATATGGTGTTTTTATTTAGTTATTTTGTATAAATATTATATTAAGTAATAAAGATGTGACATTGTTTTCTGTACACTGAGTCATCATATGCGTGAGATTTGATTCTGTCACACATTTGAGATGCATCAGGATTTGTCCTTAAATTTGGGTGTGACAGAAGTGGTATCAGAGGCAACATTGACTGTAGGACATAGCCTAGATAGACCTGGTCATACCCTTACCTACTTACCCTTTTACTCTGATTCTTCCTAAACTTCTGAAAGTTGCCTAGAGGGGGGTGAATAGGCAAACAGAAACTTTTTCAACAAAAACTAGCAACGAACTGGGTAAAACCGGTTCAACCGGTTTGCACGAGCTCAACTAAAGAATGAGATATAAAACTGAATTGATCTCGAAATCCACCCAGTTAACTTTGGAAATGAGATGTTCTAGTTGATCCATAGGGTTCAAAGTAGTAGATCTGAGAATGGCACTTCTCAAAATCCACACACCAAAAAGATATAAACAAATCTTCCACGGAATGGTGAGAGAACGAAGAACACAAACAAACACAATGAGCAAGAACACAAGAGACACAAGATTTATCCCAAGGTTCGGTCACACCACCAAGGTGCCCTACTTCCTCGTTGAGGCACCCACAAAGAGCCGGGTCTCTTTCAACCCTAATCCTCCCTTTACCGACCACAAAGGTCAAGCCCACACACTAATCTTTGCTCAAACGAGCGGGTAATACAAACTTTCTTGTGGTCTTCCACAAGATTTGGAGACTCACAAGAGACACCTAGTCGTCTAGGAGCTAGAAGCTCCAAGAGTAATGAATCCACAAAGAACTCGATGTAGTACCAAAGCTCGAATCAAGAAGAACGAGAAGGATTTGAAGATGAAGCACAAAATCGTAGCTCTTCAATCTCACTCAAAGATTTTTCTCCAAAGATTTGAAATGGAAGAGGCAAGAGGTGTGTGAGAGAGAGTGGGAGGTGTTTCTCAGGTTAGAAATGGGGGAGAGAGGTAGGAGTGAGTATATATAGGTGGGGCTCCAAAACTAGTCGTTTTTGACTTTTCTGCACAAAAACCGGTTGAACCGGTCCCAAAACCGGCTGAACCGGTTTTCAAAAAGCTGCGCATAGCTTTTTGGCTGACACAGCAGACTGGCAGAAAAAAGTGAACAGTACAAAAACTGCTTGAACCAGTTTTAAAACCGGTTGAACCGGTTTCCACTAGCCTGAAAACCGGTTGAGTGACCGGCTGAGCTGGTCCAAAAACCGGTTGACTGGTTTTTGAATACCAGCTGAACCAGCCTGAAAACCAGCTGAACCAGTATTTGAATACCAGCTGAACTAGCCTGAAGACCAGCTGAACCAGTATTTTCCAGAGAGCAATTTTGGCCAAGACAGACTTAAAAAGGTTGTACTACATACTTTCACTAAGGATTAACAAGGGTAAAATGGAAGTTTTAGATCAAGGATTTTGAGCTTTAGTACCAACACCAACCTTCTTTTTGGATCCCCCTTGATAGTACGACGATTCCTATACTCAAGTTAAATAAAATATAATTAAGTAAACTCCTTGAGAAATTGGTGTCTCAAGTGTGATTTCTCCATGGCGTTGCTTCATAAGAGCATCTCCAACAACAAACCCTAAAATAGAGTCCTAAAATTTGAAATAGGACCATATTTAGAATGTTTAGGGTCTCAAAAGAAATGTTTACTCCAATAGTCAGGCCTTAAATAATGCTATTTAGGAAATAAATCATGATATTAGGAAATAAATGGTTGGAGATTAAGTGGAAATGAGGATAGGGCTCTAGTATATGAGTACCATATTTAGGACCCGAGAGACCGAGCCCTATAACCATTTGATGAAATTTTATAAAATAGGGCCGCTGTTGGAAGGATATTTTATGGTTTTGAGCCCTATATTTAAAATAGGACCATGTTTAGAGCCTCTCTTGGAGATGCTCTAAGGATCACAAACCTCCTTGTCTCACCTTTTGAAGCAAACACAAAGCAAACCCTGTGACTTGTACTATTTGACCATATATGAGTTCAAATCATGGCTTCAAGTCACTTTACTGATGCATCAACATATTATAACTCCTCATAGCTGATTAGTTCATCGACTTAGTGCAAGTACTCTTTTCTTCACCTTAGCCATGGTACATCGGTCCACAAGCCGTCGCTTGGCCTTCACCTTCGCTTAGTTCCTCGAAGCCCTTTCCTTGCTATCTTCACCCTATCAAGCCATTCTTGAGTCACATCATATTGAGCATCCATTGAGAGAATCATATCTTCAATATTGTGAACCTTGCTTGAATGTCATCTAGTTATAAATGCTAAGATCAATTAAGCTCTAGTTTGATTCTCATAGAAGCATATATGGACTAATAGTAATATGGTCAAGCCAATTCATGATTCCTAATATCTCATTCACTTTGGCTTGACCAGTCCTCTTAATCACTTCAACCTCTATCATGATCATATTTATGTATAGTGATTTCTCAGGTCTTGTCCACATATTCAAACCAATATAGAGACCATATTATATCCATTTGCATTGTCTCACTAGTTATTTAACCTTGTGTTGAACCTTTGTTCACTGATCATTATACACTATTCAAGTATGTTCATCATACTGAATTTCCTATTCAACAGTTAGCAAACTTGTTAGACCTTTAAATGTGTTGTTATCCAAATCACCAAAACTCACAAAAGGGATGAATGCACTTTTAATCTCCCCCTTTTTGGTGATTGATGACAACACATTTAAAGCTTACATAAGATTTGATAAATAAGATTTTGAATCCTATGATATAGTTTCCTCCTTCTAAATATGTGCATTTCAGAAAATACCAGTTTTGTACTCAAATGCCAAAAGCACATATTTGGGTCAAAGTATGGAGACAACTTATATCATACTATTCATGGGGTGCAGTGTGTCATAAAATAAACGTGATGCTCATGACATACTATGCACTCATCAATTTCCTACATCTTATGTTTTTCTTATGATTCTCCCTTTTGTTAATTATTTCTCCCCTTTTTAAAAGTCTTCTAACACTTAGTTACATAAGACTAAAGGTAAGCTTTAATGCAAAATTTCTCCCCCTTTATCATAAATCTCCAAAAAGGATACAAAGAATATAAAGGGTAGAAATTATGATTAAGCAAGATGTGAACACACTATCATGAAGAGGGTCCTTAGATGGCACAAAGGTAATGGATAAGTGTCATAAGTGATGTACCTTTGCGTTTTACCTTTTCAAGGGGTTTCCAGACTTGTGTTGGATTTAGAATTCATTTGCACGCTCTTGTTGGTATAGTTGTGACATAAGTCCAAGATCTCAAATGAAGATTGTCATACTAAATCGAAGGTGGAACTCGATACATGGAGTCTAGACGTCACCTAGTATTTTCTTATCACAACAAGAGGCAACATGAAAATTGCACAAGTATGGATTCTATAGCTAGTGACCATGTTCGAAAAATATCAATTGAAGACCACCAATTGATACAATTTGTTAGATAAGCAGATCACTAATTGCATATTACACTAAGTTCTCCTCAAGTTTTAGTACGCAGATATATATGAATTCAATTGATACCTGCTGAGAGTACTTATTTGCAATTTAAAGTACCATTAGCATAAAAGGAGTATCAACTGAACATAATCATGCAACATAAGGAACATGTGCATTATTTAATCAATTAAGTGCTAGACAGGAGAATTTATAAGCTATGCTACTTTAGACATTTGCAATCCAAAAGGATGTGATACATATTTACCAATGTTAGATGACGTTGGAGTAGCATATACAAGAGAAACTCATTCTCTTATGAAATGTATAAAAGATACATTTATTGGAGCAAAGAATCTTTGATACCCATCAAATTTGCAGTGGAAGCGATTGTCTTTGCTTGAAGATTCCTTTCTAATTTGAGACTACACACATAATAGACTTGAAAATGAAGTTAGTCTCAAAGATTCAAATTATAGACTATTCTCCCCCTAAATGTGTGCATACAAGTAATGAATACTTGTTTAGCTTATGCACTTGGACTTGTGAGGCCCGGGGATTAAGTTCTACAATTCGAACCTTGGTACAATTAAAGTATGAAAATGTGAAATTATACCAATTGAAGGAATTACTCATAATCAAAAGGTATATTAATAGACATGATATGCAATATTTTAAGCCAAGATTCTTGAGAAGTTAGCATGTTTGACTCATACCTCACTAAGATGACTTAAGACTAACTTATGACATCACCACAAGAGGTATTAATCAAATATCTAGAGATTCTTTATTGTCACCACAAGTGCAACCTTATGGTGTGGCTTAAGATATTGCATATACATGCACACACTAGCATGTACGAGCCTAGATACACAAATGTAATACAATAATTCATGGAGTGACACACCTTTGTTCTACACCACATGGTCTCCATCATTAATTTCCATCTTAGCTTTTGATAGGCTTGACATTTCAAAGAGAAACTTATCCTCTTCAAACGATCAAGAGAAACTCATTTTCATTTCTATGGAACCATTCTTATCATTTGATGTTCTCTAAGGTGTGAGACTACACAACATGAACTTGAAAGAAATCATTAGTCTCACAAGATATAGGCTAAACTCTCCCTCAATTTGTGCATGCAAGAGTACACAAAGTACACTTATGCACATTAACAATACGAGGTTAAAGGAGATGTTTGCACTATATCTTGGTTTAACATATCATGCTTTACATAGATGATGAAAATTAAACCAATTGAAAGTTTAAGAACTGAAAGTACATCAGTTGAAATCCTGAAGGGTAAAGCATGCTAATATGAACCTCAAACCTCATAATGAAGGATATCATATAAATATGTCACTACATCTTCATTATTTGGTTGACAAAAAAATACAACTCCCTTCTTGAATCACTGTGATCTCTTTTCTCTTTACGATTTCATCCAACCAAGTGATCATGAACTCCTTTCATCTTTTCTTGATTCGATCATACTTGATATGAGATCAATTGAAACTCAATGATTGAAACAACCAAGACTCTTATATCCGTAGATTTTGAATCCATCTTGAAAGCACTTGGAAGGACCTTATTGAAACACTTAGAAAAGAGAGCATTAGAAACACAAGGGAGGGTTTCACAAATGATGATCCTTATATACGGATGGCAAATGAATCATCATTATTGAAACCCAAAAGGATAGACTAAATTCCTTTAAATTAGTGCACACATATAGTTGATGTCAAAGTTATATGCACTATTGAACATTTTATATTGCGAGGAATTTAACCTATACTATGGTACATTCCACTAAGGATAAAATACTAAAACAACTGAAGGAGAGGAAGTTTTCATACCTTGGCCTCTTATCAACTTCATCTTACTTTAGTTGAATAGTATCCTTTAAGCTTGTGATTTATCCAATTTAATAATAAGCACCATCTCTCAACATAGATTTTCTATGGATAAACTCAACACAAGAGATGACATTAGTAGCACAAGCACTAGTTTCTTATTTAGCAACCCTTTATATGTGGAAGGCAAGCGTGTTGCTAAAATAGAGAAACCTCATAATATGGATTAAATTTCCCTTGAGCCCTTATGCACAATATACTTTGAATGACATGGATAATATGCATGGTTGTTCAATGAAGTCTAAAGGGCTGACTTAATCCATATTATGGTGAGTGTCTAATATAGAAGAATCAAATCCAAATTAACTAGATAGAGAATACGTCACATAATTTTGGATTGTTGACCATATGATAATATTCATTCATCTTCCAATTGGACCTTTATTTCATAATCAACAACTGATGTATATCCTCAAGTGCTTCTTTTTCCTTAGTGGCTACACAAGTCACAAAAGAGATAACATTTGAAAATAGTATGCACTTGAGATTCAGTTGTTACCACCCTTGCTACTATCTCCAAATATGATTTATACATTCATTATCGAGCACCCAACTTGATCCATTGAAGGAGTGATCCTACAAAACAAGTTTAAGCTTCATATCATGGTACCCAATTTTAATTAGGTCCTTTTGAGATTAGTAGTAAGAGCCTTGAGTACCCACACAATCCTTATTGTGGCCTTTCTCTTTGTGTAAGCACCCACATATACTTGACAACCATCTTACGTGGTTTCAATTCAATATGTAATCATACAGATAAGAGGTAGAGTTAAGAATAGGAGCCTTTTCTCCTTTTGTTACATTTCACTTAACTTGCTCTTCAAATAACCCATGTTGATCATGTTATATGCTTAGATGGGTTGTAGCCAAGTGCCCTTCTTCCATGGTTGTTTCTTAGGGACTTATTCTTGGCTTCAACTTTTATTGAAACATCATCATTGGTGAATGTCTTCTTGATAATGTACCTAGCTTGACCTTGAGTGCACCTAGCTTATCAAGGTTAGTCACACAGGCATTCATATCATATCTTAACAAATGAGGACAAGTTATGCATGAAATTTACAACTTAGCGATCCAATTTAGTGTGCAGCACATGGATACCGATTGAAGTAGATTTCTAAGATATCAATTTATATGTTTCCAAAATTTAGAGAGTATGGATCACTAATTGCTCCTTTCACATTTTAAAAATCATATCCATGTTAGTGCATATGTATATGATGAATATCAACAAAATAAAGGATTTATATGCACTTTTAGTTTTAACGGTAAGAGAATTTTAAACTTCATCAAGAGTAGCTATTTAGAAAACGAAGATTACAATCCATATGAATGAGATACAAATTTACCATTATGGATTGAGTTAGTATAGCTTACTAAAGAGAAACTTATTCTCTAAGACACAAGATATATAATGTGCTCCTACTAGATATGTGCATCAAGTAATTGAATGACTTGCCAAATGCACTTTCAATTCAATTAAGAATCGCATGAGGAGTACATTACATATATTGGTCAAGGCATGACAAATTTGCAATGAATCAACTTATGCCTAAGAATATTTACCACCATGTAGAACGTACCATTTGTTATATCAATTGAAAAGTCTTACTATATGAGATGGTGTCATCTAAGTATTCTTCCTTTCTTCATTTGTGGAGACTTCCTTCTTTAGCTTGTTATCTCTTTTCCTTTTAAAACTAGTCGAAAAGCACTTTGAAAAGAGGAATCAGTAGTATGAATGATGATATTTATATATGAATGGCAAATAAATCATCATTTATGAGGCATAAAGGCATAAATTAAATTCCTTTTAAGTTAATGCACATGGAGGAGTGAATTAACAATATGCACTAATTTATAAATTTGAGCCAAAAGAAATTTAACCTTCATATTGACATTTCTTTCTATAGAATATATTATTACCAATTGAAAGAATGCCACTTGAAAGGAACTACTATTGATCAACTACCAATTAAAGCAATTAGTTCCATTCCTTTGCCTTTAGCAATTCTAATCTTTCTTTTAGGTGAAGATTAACCTTTAATGCTTTTGATTTTACCAATTGAAAGAGCACAATCTCTACTTATGAATTTCCATAAAATATCTTAAAAGAGATTACGTTTGAAACACAAGCAATAGTTTCCTATTTAGCAACCTCTATTTTATGAATGACAAGAAGGTTACTAAATTAATGAAACCTCATGATATGAACTAAATTACCCTTACAGGCACCATGCATAACATCAATTGAAACGAGATAAAAGTAGCATGATTATTTAATTAAGTTTATAGGGCAAGTTTAATTCATAACATGGTGAGTGATTAATGTAGAAGACTCAAAACCAATTTAAACAAGAGGGAATACTTCACATAGTATTGGATTGATCTTCTTTTAATGTTGAATGGCACACTCCATTTGGGAAACACATTCTCATTTTGTGAAACTACATAAATCATTTAGATAAAAACATTAGTCTCACAACTCTAGTCATATAGAGAATTTCCCTTTTGGTAAGTGCTTTAAGAATTTGAATTTCTTACTTAGCACTCTATTCATTTAAGAACATGGAATAATCCTCTTTATGTCTAGGTCATGGCAATAATACGATAATTAATTTGAAATATGCCACAAGATACATACAACCAATTTAAAGCATGTAGATTGTCACAATATAAACATATAAACTTGCAATCTACCATATAATTGGATCTTTTCCAAGGCAAGGTAAAATCTTTTAAGTTCATTCCAAGTGCTTTATTTTTTCTATGTGGCTACAAAAGACACAAAGGAATATACTAATTAAAAGCAATGTGCACTTAAGAATTAATTATTACCATCCTTTGGATATCCCTTAGTTGTAGGCCTTTTGCTTGATTCCCACAAATGTTAATCTTTATTCCCTACAACACAAGTTCTTGCTAGAGATGAATATGAAGTTAGTGATATAACAACTCAATTCATCTTTGGGTCAATCTTAAAGGATAGACAATGTAAGATTGATAGCTTGAGATGAGAATTGAGTTAAACCGCTCAAGCACCCCAAAGCTTCATATCATCTCTAGGTACCTGCAAAACTTATTGAGTATATTTTGGTACCCATCTGATGATGGGTCCATCAAGGTTAGCCAATAAGGACTTAGGCACCCAAATAGCCTTGGTCCTAGAATGTGGTGAACTCATCACCTTTCTAGCACAAGAGTCAAATTTAGGTCTCCTTAGCATATCTGAATGTATTGACAAGTTAGGCTTAGGAATTTTACCCTTTGGACAAACCTTGAAAAGATGACCTTTTTCACGGCAATTGTAGCAAATGCGGTGCTTGTCCTTGCAATGCATTTGCCTTTTGCTTTTATCTTTCTTGATGGCCATCTTTCTTGATCGTGCAAAGTCTTGATTCTTCATGTGGGGGCATGAATCAATTTCATGACCCTTCTCCTTGCATCCGTAGCACCTTCTATCGCTTCTCTTTGATCTTTCTTTGTTGAAGCAAATAGGTACATTGTTAGAGCAAATAGTATAAGCATTAATTTTCTTACCATGAATTTTGCTCATGCCCTTCTTGGAAAGCTTGGTATTCTTTTGAAGGGGTTTTGTGTATGCTACGGTTGTCCCCTTCTCAAGCTTTTTCACCATATTATCATGGTTATCTTGAGAAGGTTGAGCATGACACTTTCCCTTCAAAAGAGTTAAGCTCCTTCTGAGCCTTCCAACTTCTTCCTTGAGCTCTTTATTTTCTTGTGTGATAGAAATATCACTAATTCATGAAATTTCTAACTCAATGGAAGATTGGCTTTCTTGAGAGCAACATTTGTTAGCACATGATAATATAGTTTCTACTTGAGTACATGTGCATATGTGAGGTTGGTATGATTTCAAATTAGTTAACACAACCTCATGAGCCATTTCTAACATGATATGTGAATCCATCAGTTTTTATGAGAGCACACAAGCATATCATGTTTTTCTTGCAAAGCTAGATTTTCAATATTTAGCCTTTCTATCGTGTTCTTGAACATAGCATTTTTATTTTTTAATTGAGCAATATATGATGAATGATTAACAACTTTAATTTGCTTAATTCAAATGTCTTCATACCTTTGGACCAAATCATCATGAGAGCACTTTAGCTTCTCATGCTCTAGGGTCAACTTCTCCAAGTCTTTAATTTTTTCGATGAGCATATCTTCTTGCTTATGAAACATTTCCTTTTGTTCTTCTGCTCTTTTCATGAGTTTGAGCAAGCTCATCTGGTTCTTCTTGCTTAGTTGAGCGAAGATTTTTTGAATATCATCCTCATCTTCACTGTCACTTTCATGTTCATCCTCATCCTCACTTTCGCTTTCACTGTCACTCCCATTAGCGACAAAGCGCATATGAGAAGTGGATTTGAAAGACGAACCTTGTGAAGAGGTGGATTCATCGTTTGGTCTCCATCGATCATTTTCTTCTTCTTCAATCTTGTCATTCGCCTCATCTTCCTTCATTTTGACGAACATCTTTTCGGCGGTTCTCATGGCAAGATCTATTGCCCTAGGATCAACATCTGCACCAAAAGATAAAGTCGAGGCAACCTCAAATTTTTCAAGCTTAGAAGCACTTTCGTTTCTTAGTCCCCCCGACATGATCTTTTCCTCACACGGTTAAGCGTTAGAACGAGGATTAGGCTCCGATACCAATTGAAAGTTGCCTAGAGAGGGGGTGAATAGGCAAACGGAAACTTTTTCAACAAAAACTAGAAACAAACTGGGTAAAACTGGTTCAACCGGTTTGCACGAGCTCAACTAAAGAATGAGATATAAAACTGAATTGATCTCGAAATCCACCCAGTTAACTTTGGAAATGAGATGTTCTAGTTGATCCATAGGGTTCAAAGTAGTAGATCTGAGAATGGCACTTCTCAAAATCCACACACCAAAAAGATATAAACAAATCTTCCACGGAATGGTGAGAGAACGAAGAACACAAACAAACACAATGAGCAAGAACACAAGAGACACAAGATTTATCCCAAGGTTCGGTCACACCACCAAGGTGCCCTACTTCCTCGTTGAGGCGCCCACAAAGAGCCGGGTCTCTTTCAACCCTAATCCTCCCTTTATCGACCACAAAAGTCAAGCCCACACACTAATCTTTGCTCGAACGAGCGGGTAATACAAACTTTCTTGTGGTCTTCCACAAGATTTGGAGACTCACAAGAGACACCTAGTCATCTAGGAGCTAGAAGCTCCAAGAGTAATGAATCCACAAAGAACTCGATGTAGTACCAAAGCTCGAATCAAGAAGAACGAGAAGGATTTGGAGATGAAGCACAAAATCGTAGCTCTTCAGTCTCACTCAAAGATTTCCCTCCAAAGATTTGAAATGGGAGAGGCAAGAGGTGTGTGAGAGAGAGTGGGAGGTGTTTCTCAAGTTAGAAATGGAGTCCAAGTCGTGCTCTTCTATGGGAGAGAGAGGTAGGAGTGAGTATATATAGGTGGGGCTCCAAAACTAGCCGTTTTTGACTTTTCTGCACAAAAACCGGTTGAACCGGTCCCAAAACCGGTTGAACCGGTTTTCAAAAAGCTGCGCACAACTTTTTGGCTGACACAGCAGACTGGCAGAAAAAAGTGAACAGTACAAAAACCGGTTGAACCGGTTTTAAAACCGGTTGAACCGGTTTCCACCAGACTGAAAACTGGTTGAGTGATCGGCTGAGCTGGTCCAAAAACTGGTTGACTGGTTTTTGAATACCAGCTGAACCAGCCTGAAAACTAGCTAACCCAGTATTTGAATACCAGCTGAACCAGCCTGAAAACCAGCTGAACCAGTATTTTCCAGAGAGCAATTTTGGCCAAGATAGACTTAAAAAGGTTGTACTACATACTTTCACTAAGGATTAACAAGGGTAAAATGGAAGTTTTAGATCAAGGATTTTGAGCTTTAGTACCAACACCAACCTTCTTTTTGGATCCCCATTGATAGTACGACGATTCCTATACTCAAGTTAAATAAAATATAATTAAGTAAACTCCTTGAGAAATTGGTGTCTCAAGTGTGATTTCTCCATGGCGTTGCTTCATAAGGATCACAAACGTCCTTGTCTCACCTTTTGAAGCAAACACAAAGAAAACCCTGTGACTTGTACTATTTCACCATATATGAGTTCAAATCATGGCTTCAAGTCACTTTACTGATGCATCAACATATTATAACTCTTCATAGCTGATTAGTTCATCGACTTAGTGCAAGTACTCTCTTCTTCACCTTAGCCATGGTACCTCAGTCCATAAGCCGTCGCTTGGCCTTCACCTTCGCTTAGTTCCTCGAAGCCCTTTCCTTGCTATCTTCACCCTATCAAGCCATTCTTGAGTCACATCATATTGAGCATCCATTGAGAGAATCATTTCTTCAATATTGTGAACCTTGCTTGAATGTCATCTAGATATAAATGCTAAGATCAATCAAGCTCTAGTTTGATTCTCATAGAAGCATATATGGACTAATAGTAATATGGTCAAGCCAATTCATGATTCCTCATATCTCATTCACTTTGGCTTGACCAATCCTCTTAATCACTTCAACCTCTATCATGATCATATTTATGCATAGTGATTTCTCAGGTCTTGTCCATATATTCAAACCAATATAGTGACCATATTATATCCATTTGCATTGTCTCACTGGTTATTTAACCTTGTGTTGAACCTTTGTTCACTGATCATTATACACTATTCAAGTGTGTTCATCATACTGAATTTCCTGTTCAACACTTAGCAAACTTGTTAGACCTTTAAATGTGTTGTTATCCAAATCACCAAAACTCACAAAAGGGATGAATGCATTTTCATCTTCCCTTAATCTTTTCTCAGCTATTGCTGCTTTACTCGGGGCACCATCAGTGTATATAACCTGACCCTAGGCACCACCTCACCCATCAGCAAAGAACCCAGAAAGCCAAGCGTACAACGTCAAGAGAGAGAGAGAGCAGGAGAAGGTTGTCGTCGTGGATTCACGTCACCGCCTCAATTGAACTCAAGAGGAACCATGGGATAGCCATTGAAAAGGGAGTAGAGAGCGTCACTAGAACGACTGGACCTTGCGACAAGCACGATTGAACATGAGGTCAGACCGTTCAAGCTATGTTGCAGAGCCGCCTTCGCCGCGGTTGGGGTCCATGTGTTACATCAACACCATTATGTCACCTCCATCCTATTTGCCAGGGGCTCATGTACGTATAGAGCCATCCAAGGTAGGGTGTGGTGAAGCAGGATGTCATGTGGGCTACTGGGCTCTCGTCGGTGAGGCCTCCGTCGTGCACACGCCGCTTTGTCGCGGGCTATGGCTAGGTGGAGGAGAAGGGCAAGTGACGTTGATCATGTGAAGGATGGTTGTGGTTAGATCCACCAGTTTAGAATCATAGTCTTTGATTCATGCACGTGCAGTCGAGATTAGATCTCGTGTACCCCTTCGCGACTAATGATCCAGACCATCAGATCTCGATCTGGTGGTTGAGATTGCATGCCGGTTTGGGAGGAATAAGTTCTAATCTGGGCCATCAGAAAGTGATCCTATGGCTAGGACTCCACCATACCCCTTCGTCGTGGGCAAATTGCTAGAGTCCCCGTAGTTTTTGAGAAATAACCCATAGTCCTGGCTCAGTTGTAAAGAATATAATTTAGGTCATGATATTTACATGTTACCCCCTAGATTGTTTATAACCTTACGTCACCGTCCATTTTATTAAATAAATTAGAAAAACTATAGAAAATCCCTGAAAATCATTATTAGGCATAAAAATTAATATAAAAATATACATAAACTTGTTTAATTAATAACTTTCTCAATTTAACTCTGATTTTAGTGATTCTCGAACCTATGGATTCGTAGCAACATGTAGAATATTATTACATTGTTTGTTCTTGTGTTTTGGTGTAATTTTATTGTATCCATTATTTGCTTATTTGCGTGTATTGCTACGAGTAGAAGTGAGGCCAAGAAGAACCTAAAGACCAAATTTGGGGAGTCAACTGGAGTCGCAAGTAAAAGGCAAGTTTTGTCCTTGATCACATTCTTTGACCTAATAATGTTCATGATTCTGTTAATCACCATGGCATGCTTAGGTTAAACTTATGGGCCTAATAGGTTACCCAGTTTTGTTTACCTTACACCTTGCATACAAATGAATTATTGGTTAGTTTTGATATTGCTCTACCTGGTTTTGGGATTAATGCTATATATGATTCATGATCATGCTCCATTATGATTTATTGTTGCTGGTTACCTATGCACATTAAGATAACTTGGTTTAATTGGAACATGGAGCGACCACCCGAGAAAACAGTGCTATCACAAGGGTGGAATGGGACGCCCTTGGCTGATTAATTAGGGATGCTAGTGAGAGATTACCTTACTCGAAAAGGGCAAGCAAGAAGGAGTTGCCGCAAGTATAGGGTGGTTCTCGGGTCGAACTATCCGTGATAGCTTTTCAGTTGAGGGATTCCAATACCCCCTCTTCCTAAAACCGTAGCGGGTTTTCTTGAGCTAGTGGAACTTTGTAAAGACCTTGTAGTGTTGCCCTGCCTCGCCTCCTTGGTAGAGGGGTATGGGAATCATGACCCCATGGCAGATGGGTAACATGACTTGTGGGTAAAGATGCACAACCTCTACAGAGTATAAAAATAGTATATCAGGCGCGCTCACGGTCAGGAGCGGCTCGTATCCTCACATGAGTAATTTCTGAAATTAAATTTAACCTACTATTCATTGTATTATGGGATTTCTATATGGTACTTTTATATTGATCAAGTATTTAATTGGGTTGGTATACACTCATACTTAGTAATTGCTAATAAAACTTTGACCAACTTATTTAAAAGCAATGCTCAGTATTTACCATTTTCCTTGGTAAGCCTTACACTACACATGAGCCCCACCGTAAGTGAGCTCATACACACTTTCCCCCACACTTACTGAGCGATAACCGTATGGTAGCTCACCCTTGCTATAATAATTCCAGGTCAAGAACAGGTACCACTAGAGGAAAATGAAGGATGTTGTGATGAGTTCGGAGAGGTCTAGGTCGTTGTCTCCCAGTCAACTATGGTTGCAGAGGATCATAGTTGTCATATGATGCATTTTACTTAGCTATTTTTGTACAGAAATTATATTATATAATAAATATGTGACATTGATTTATGTGCCATGAGTCATCATATGTGTCAGATTGATCCTAGCACACATTTGAGATGCATCTGGATTTGTCCTTAAATTCGAGTGTGACAAGAAACTAGCTCCAAAAATGAGTTTCGTTGAAACTGAGCTATCCAACCTCTTTGTATGAGTCAATTAAGTTCCTAGGGTGTTTACAACTTATCTAAAGTATAGAACTAGGCAAAGTTCTTCTATTCAAAGTTTATCCTTTTTGGTTGGTTATGTGCTGATTCTAACTTAGAAACTGAATCTGTTGAACTTATCAACTTGTGAATCAAAGACTAGGCAAACTAGTTACTTCATGAGGTTATGATGGTCGTCAATCACCAAAATCAATTATGGGTTCTTTGGATCTATTTATTTTAGAGGAGTTGAAATTTACTTAATAAAGTAGTTTATTTGGCTTGAAATTTGACATTCCACCACTTTCCAAAGCTTAGATATAAGCATATCTCAAATTCATGAGGTGGGGTATGGGAAATGATTTTATCTATCAATATAATATGTTTCTACTATGCAACTTATAAGACGCTCTTTGACTCACTTCTCTATAATAAAAATGTAGCACATAAATACCTCTCACATATTGCTAATAACAGTATACAAATATATTTTGCATAAAACCATATTAGCTTAATTGATCTTTGCCTAAATTACTATTATTGGAATGGAATTTAATTCCAAGGATCCAAAATGGTACGTTAGAGAAAATGGTTAATGCCATTTTCCTTTCAGTCTCCTCCTTTTTGGTGATTGATGCCAACACAAACCAAAGCAAATATGAAGTATAGAATTGTAACTGGTTTGCAATCCAGACAAGTGTTCATAAGCTATTGGAATGAAAGCAGTTTTAAGTGAGTATGAATGTTTTTGTCATAGTTAATGTCACACCCGGATTTAAGTGTAAACCCTAAAAATAAGTTATGAGTTCATGTATTCCTTCTACGTCTTTTTATAGGAAGTAACACTAAGTAATGGAGTAAACATAAGATAAAATAGAAATATCATTCATGTAGTGAGATAAGATATTCTTCTCATGAAATTTAAAGAATGCTCATAAATAAAAATGTATTCAATATTAAGTAATTCTTGGTAAAAGAGAATACATTATTTTACCTTAAATAAGTGAAATGGTGGATATTCATTTTGGGGTTAGCTCGAAATTTGATCCCATACTCATAAGTAACATAATATATGTACATGACATGCCTTGAGCCTTTAACTAAATAAAAGAACAAAATAATTAAAATAAATATATAAGTACATAAAAATATATGTCTGGCATTCATGCCAATATTTTGAATGTTGCATTTAGACTAGAGTTTGAAATTTTGATTTGAATTCAAATTTGAAGTAGAAATCTAAAACAGAAAAGAATAAAAAAAGGGGGAATAGATATATGGGCTGGAATTTCTCCTTCTCGGCCTACTCTACATCACCGATTGCGCGGCCCAACCAAAACCCCACTGCTCGGCTTGCGCGCGCTGGGCAGCCGCTGGTGGCCTAGGCCCACTGAAACAGCCCCTCATCCCGTGCGCCTGTGGCTTTGTTGCCTCCACCAGGTGGGGCCCACTCGCCATCTTTATCCCCTTCCCCACAACGGTGGACGCCGGAATTCGCGCGATGATCTCGCCATGAGCTGCGCGATGCCTGCTAGCGCTTGTTCATCTCGCCCATCCATGGGACTATATAATCCAAAGCCCCCTAGCTGTCTTCATCACGGGTAAGCACCAGGAACCTTGAGCTCACGCAAAAGTGGAGGAAACCCGCCGGCCGCCGCCACCAGGAAAGAACAGTCCCCATCGCCATTGAACCCCGGAGTCTGGTTCCGGTGGATCGAAATCTGTCGTTGATTGAACGTATTGGTGCGACCTTGTGTTGAGAGACGCGGTTAGCTGGATGTCGTTGACAGAACTCCCCACTGCCGCGTTTGTGCCGCGCTTCGTGGTCGGACCCCGCCATCGTCTTGAGCACCGGTAAGACCACCTCCATGGCGTCCGTCCTTTTTCCCTGCACCGTGCTACACTTATCTGGGGTCCTTGCCGCTTAGCATAAAACCAAGCCCCGCACACTGGTGCCACCATTGTGCGGCATCGCAGAACACACAGAGAGAGGAAAAGGAGGGGAGGAAGAGGGTGTTGCCGTGGTGGGGGAACCTCGGTTTGGCACCGTCGGGCGAACCCAAATCCTCCTAGAAGCTTCGCCGTGACACATGGATGGCGTCCCTAGCCTCGTCGCGCGGAAGCTGCAATTGGGAAATGGAGAATTTGTCGCCGAGGTTGGAAAAAAAAACCGCCATCGGGCCGCCTGCATCGGGGCCAGTGGTCTACGTCGCATCCGTACCAGTGAAGCCTTCATCGTTCATGTGCGCCATCGGCTCCTCTTTGTGTATCCCTGGCTAATCGATGTTTGGGGCACTGGATTGGCCGGGCGCCTTTGCGCCGATGTATGGCCGCCACGGGCGGTAGGCGGCGCCGTCGCGCCTCGGCTTGAGGTAGGGGTGTTGTTGTGGCCGTTGATCTACGGGCATGTGGCCACGATTAGAAGGTGATAACGTTTCGGCCAGATTCAATCTGGGACGTTAATCGGCTGATTCACGGTGGGGACTGGATTAGGGTTATAGCTTCGGGTTGGTGTGATCATTGCCGTTGATCAGACTGATGGTGGGATGGGATCTAATCGCAGTATGGCTTGACGCAGGCTGTGGGATTGTGATCCAGGGGTCAGCATTGAGTCGGTTCACTTAAGGCGTCGGTGTGATCTGGGACGCCGATTTTTAATCCAACGGCTGAAAAGCCCTCATACCCCTTCGCTGAGGCAAACTTTCTAAAGAGCCCTCGGAGTTTTGGTGATTTAACCCGCCATCCTCTGGAATTAGAAAATAGTTGCATCAGGTTCCTAAAATTTATGAGATAGACCCTGGACTCTTTTGAAATAGTGGCCCCAGTCCAGAAGTTGAATAAAATAATTATATTAATATAGAAAATAGGTTTTTAGTATAAAAATAAATCCAGAAACTTGTATAATTCATATTTAATTCATTTTAGCTCCAAATTTTTCCATTCCAGTTGCAATAATTTTGTTTTCATATTGTTCATCATCTAGTGCCTCTATTTAGCCATGAAACATGAATTAAGAATGTTCATTTGAATTAATCTATTCTAGGTGCTTATTAACTCCAGAAATTCATAACTTGATAACTGTAACTCCAAATTTAGTAATTCTTGTTCTTACAATCACGTAGCAACGCGTAGAATATTCTTATATAGTTTGTTCTTATGTTTGGTGTGATGTTAATTTTGCCTATACCATGTTTGTTTGTATTGCTACGACTAGTGCGAGGTCACGTGTCATTTGAAGAGAAAGTTGGTACCTAGAATCTCAAGTCTCAGGCAAGTTGTGCCCTTGATCACTTCTTTTTACCCAGTCATGTTCTGATTAATCATAATGATCTGCATAGGTTAATTTTGATGGGACCCAATAGGTTACCCTAGTTTGACTATCTTTATACCTTGTTTACCACTGAATTTTTGGGTAGTATCTGCTATTGCTTTATGTGGTTTTGGGTATAGAGATGTACACTATTCATGATTATACTTTTATTATCAGTTGTCATTTACTGTTCATGATAAGATCATTATGTTAATTGGAACATAGAGAACCACCCGGGAAAACAGTGCTACCACAAGGGTTTAATGGGACGCCCTTGGCTGACTAATTAGGAAAGCTAGTGGAGGACTACCTTACCCGAAAGGGGCAAGGGCAGTAGGGAAGTGGTCAGTGTAGGGAGGTCCTCAGGTTGATTTTACTGCGATGGCGGTCAGACGAGGGATTCCTGCATTGGAGCTTCCTATAAACTATAGCGGGTTTTCTGAAGCTAGTGGAACTTTGTAAAGGCCTCATAGTGTTACCCTGCCTCGCCTCCTCGGTAGAGGTGTATGGGATTGGCCGTCTCTTGGCAGAAGGGTAACATGACTTGTGGGTAAAGATGTGCAACCTCTGTAGAGTGTAAAACTGGTATACTAGCCGTGCTCACGGTCATGAGCAGCTCGAACACTCACATGATTAATTTATGGAACTAAATTCAATTTGTCATATGCATTGCATCGCAGGTGATGTTGTTACTTTTATTCTACTACTTAATTGGGTTGGTATTTACTTATACTTAGTAATTGCTAATAAAATTTTGACCAACTTTAAAAGCAATGCTCAGCTCTAACCATCCTCTTTGGTAAGCCTTACACTTCACGTGAGCTCCCACCTTTGGCGAGTTCATGCACATTATTCCCCACAACTTGTTGAGCTATGAACGTATGTGAGCTCACTCTTGCTGTCTCACACCCCCCCCCCCCACAGGTCAAGAACAGGTACCGCAGGATGAGGCGTATGGAGGATGTTGTGACGAGTTCGTGAGAGGTCTAGGCCGTCGTCTCCCAGTCAACTTCAAGTTGCTAGACCGTTGTCTCCTTATAATGTAATTATTTATTTATTTTGTACAGAACTCCTATTATATAGTAAAGATGTGACATTCAATCATGTGCCATGATTCATCATATGTGTGAGACTTGGTCCCAGCACACCTGGTGATTATGTTCGCGCCCGGGTCTTAGTGCCCCGAAACCCGGGTGTGACAGAAGTGGTATCAGAGGAATGTTGACTGTAGGACGAAACCTAGATAGAACTGGACAACCAATACCTACTTACCTTACTCTGATTCTTTTCTCAACTTATCTTAACCTTTTCTCATCTATTTCCGCTTTACTCTGATTATCCTTACCTTTTCCTTCTAAAGACAAACGTGGATTTCACACTTTAAAATCTTGTGCCTAAAGTGATTTTAGGAATAGAAGACCTACTCTTAGGAACAAAAAAAATAAAACTATTTTTTTGGTATCTATGAACTTGAATGTTTGTTCTTATGATACTTGTCTGATTTGGATCTTTGATTGAGTATGATGAGTTGTGGAGTAATGTCCACAATTACATCTGCATATACATATAGGCATAAATATAAATAAATAAAATTCATAAGATAAAAAAAACTAGATTATCCTCCATTAAAGTGTATCCATTTTAATAAATCCATCTTATCTTAAAGGGTTCTCTCTTATCTTAGATCTAACGGGCCTCAAAAGATTCTACCTCATCTTTATGTATTCATCTTGCCCTAATTAGCATATTTATCCCACTCTAGAATAACAACCATGATCTAATCCAAAGTAATCAGATATTACCTAGTCTAACCTAGTTATACCAATCTAATCTAGATCCCATCTAATCTAATATGGTCCAATCTAAAGTGAGTTACATAATGGACCAATTAATACTTGTGAAATAGATTAGACCCTATCCACATGTTTTAACCTAGTTCACCCTACACTAAATAAAGAATGACAGACCAACCCAACCAATAGAGTCATGATGGATTGCATAATCTGCCTATCCCCACCTAACATCAACCAAACTTTTGACCTACATCATGTAGTCTATCTCCTCCATATCTATCTTAACCATATTCCCCAACCGATGATATACACTAACCATGAATCAATGAGACCAAGATTGGAGAAGAAAAGATCAAACTTGTCAAGGAAGGAGAGAAGTCAAACTCAACCTTCAGATGCATTACCACCCAGCACGGAGTTCTTCCTCACCACAAACTTTTTCACCTCTAGCTATTCATGCCCTAACCTATCCATCTTTTATCCCACATAATAAGTAATTGGATAACTATGCTCCCCTAATCACCTACCATTGACTATAAAAAATGAGACTATGGATTTTTTTGAACCAATCATAGACTAAAAGTTGAACTATAAACCAATCCTTTTGTATCCCTTTTCTTACAAATCTCGAGGACGAGATTTTTGTTAAGTGGGGTAGGATTTGTAAACCCTAAAAATAAGTTATGAGTTCATGTATTCCTTCTACGTCTTTTTATAGGAAGTAACACTAAGTAATGGAGTAAACATAAGATAAAATAGAAATATCATCCATGTAGTGAGATAAGATATTCTTCTCATGAAATTTAAAGAATGCTCATAAATAAAATATATTCAATATTAAGTAATTCTTGGTAAAAGAGAATACATTATTTTACCTTAAATAAGTGAAATGGTGGATATTCATTTCGGGGTTAGCTCGAAATTTGATCCCATACTCATAAGTAACATAATATATGTACATGACATGCCTTGAGCCTTTAACTAAATAAAAGAACAAAATAATTAAAATAAATATATAAGTACAAAAAAATATATGCCTGGCATTCATGCTGATATTTTGAATGTTGCATTTAGACTAGAGTTTGAAATTCTGATTTGAATTCAAATTTGAAGTAGAAATCTAAAACAGAAAAGAATAAAAAAAGGGGGAATAGATATATGGGCTGGAATTTCCCTTTCTTGGCCCACTCTACATCACCGGTTGCACGGCCCAACCAAAACCCCACTCCTCGGCATGCGCGCGCTGGGCAGCCGCTGGCGGCCTGGCCCACTGAAATAGCCCCTCATCCCGTGCGCTTGTGGCTTTGTTGCCTCCGCCAGGTGGGGCCCACTCGCCATCTTTATCCCCTTCCCCGCAACGGTGGACACCGGAATTCGCGCGATGATCTCACCATGAGTTGCACGATGCTTGCTGGCGCTTGTTCATCTCACCCATCCATGGGACTATATAATCCAAAGCCCCCTAGCTGTCTTCATCACGGGTAAGCACCAGGAACCTTGAGCTCGCGCAAAAGTGGAGGAAACCCGCCGGCTGCCGCCACCAGGAAAGAACAGTCCCCGTCACCATTGAACCCTGGAGTCTGGTTCCGGTGGATCGAAATCTATCGCTGATTGAACGTATTGGTGTGACCTTGTATTGAGAGACGCGGTTAGCTGGCTGTCGTTGACGGAACTCCCCGCTGTCGCGTTTGTGTCGCGCTTCGTGGTCGGACCCCGCCATCGTCTTGAGCACCGGTAAGACCATCTCCATGGCGTCCGTCCTTTTTCCCTGCATCGTGCTACACTTATCTGGGGTCCTTGCCGCTTAGCATAAAACCAAGCCCCGCACACTGGTGCCACCATTGTGCGGCATCGCAGAACACACAGAGAGAGGAAAAGGAGGGGAGGAAGAGGGTGTTGCCGTGGTGGGGGAACCTCGGTTTGGCACCATCGGGCGAACCCAAATCCTCCTAGAAGCTTCGCCGTGACACATGGATGGCGTCCCTAGCCTCGTCGAGCGGAAGCTGCAATTGGGGAATGGAGAATTTGTCGCGGAGGTTGGAAAAAAACCGCCATCGGGCCGCCTGCAACGGGGCTAGTGGTCTACGTCGCATCCGTACCAGTGAAGCCTTCATCGTTCATGTGCGCCATCGGCTCCTCTCTGTGTATCCCTGGCTAATCGATGTTTGGGTCACTGGATTGGCCGGACGCCTTTGCGTCGATGTATGGCCGCCACGGGTGGTAGGCGGCGCCGTCGCGCCTCGGCGGGACGTAGGGGTGTTGTCGTGGCCGTTGATCTACGGGCATGTGACCATGATTAGAAGGTGATAACGTTTTAGCCAGATTCAATCTGGGACGTTAATCAGCTGATTCACGGTGGGGACTGGATTAGGGTTACACCTTCGGGTTGGTGTGATCCTTGCCGTTGATCGGACTGATGGTGGGATCGGATCTAATCGTAGTATGGCTTGACGCGGGCCGTGCGATTGTGATCGAGGGGCCAGCATTGAGTCGGTTCACTTAAGGCATCGGTGTGATCTGTGCCGCGGATTTTTAATCCAACGGCTGAAAAGCCCTCATACCCCTTCGCCGAGGCAAACTTTCTAAAGAGCCCTCGGAGTTTTGGTGATTTAACCCGCCATCCTCTGGAATTAGAAAATAGTTGTATCAGGGTCCTAAAATTTATGAGATAGACCCTGGACTCTTCTGAAATAGTGGCCCCAGTCCAGAAGTTGAATAAAATAATTATATTAATATAGAAAATGGGTTTTTAGTATAAAAATAAATCCAGAAACTTGTATAATTCATATTTAATTCATTTTAGCTCCAAAAAGATCCGTTCCAGTTGCAATAATTTTGTTTTCATATTGTTCATCATCTAGTGCCTCTATTTAGCCATGAAACATGAATTAAGAATGTTCATTTGAATTAATCTATTCTAGGTGCTTATTAACTCTAGAAATTCATAACTTGATAACCGTAACTCCGAATTTAGTAATTCTTGTTCTTACGATCACGTAGCAACGTGTAGAATATTCTTATATAGTTTGTTCTTATGTTTGGTGTGATGTTAATTTTGCCTATACCATGTTTGTTTGTATTGCTACGACTAGCGCGAGGTCACGTGTCATTTGAAGAGCAAGTTGGTACCTAGAATCTCAAGTCTCAGGCAAGTTGTGTCCTTAATCACTACTTTTTAACCAGTCATGTTCTAATTAATCATAATGATCTGCATAGGTTAATTTTGATGGGACCCAATAGGTTACCCTAGTTTGGCTATCTTTATACCTTGTTTACTACTGAATTTTTGGGTAGTATCTGCTATTGCTTTATGTGGTTTTGGGTATAGAGATGCACACTATTCATGATTATACTTTTATTATCAGTTGTTATTGACTGTTCATGATAAGATCATTATGTTAATTGGAACATGGAGAACCACCCGGGAAAACAGTGCTACCACAAGGGTTTAATGGGACGCCCTTGGCTGACTAATTAGGAAAGCTAGTGGAGGACTACCTTACCCAAAAGGGGAAAGGGCAGTAGGGGAGTGGTCAGTGTAGGGAGGTCCTCAGGTTGATTTTGCTGTGATGGCGGTCAGACGAGGGATTCCTGCATTGGAGCTTCCTATAAACTGCAGCGGGTTTTCTGAAGCTAGTGGAACTTTGTAATGGCCTCATAGTGTTACCCTGCCTCGCCTCCTCGGTAGAGGTGTATGGGATTGGTTGTCTCTTGGCAGATGGGTAACATGACTTATGGGTAAAGATGTGCAACCTCTGCAGAGTGTAAAACTGGTATACTAGTCGTGCTCACGGTCATGAGTAGCTCGGACACACACATGATTAATTTATGGAACTAAATTCAATTTGTCATATGCATTGCATCGCAGGTGATGTTGTTACTTTTATTCTACTACTTAATTGGGTTGGTATTTACTTATACTTAGTAATTGCTAATAAAATTTTGACCAACTTTAAAAGCAATGCTCAGCTCTAACCATCCTCTTTGGTAAGCCTTACACTTCATGTGAGCTCCCACCTTTGGCGAGTCCATGCACATTATTCCCCACAACTTGTTGAGCTATGAACGTATGTGAGCTCACTCTTGCTGTCTCACACCCCCCATAGGTCAAGAATAGGTACCGCAGGATGACGCGCATGGAGGATGTTGTGATGAGTTCGTGAGAGGTCTAGGCCGTCGTCTCCCAGTCAACTTCGGGTTGCTGGACCGTTGTCTCCTTATAATGTAATTATTTATTTATTTTGTATAGAACTCCTATTATATAGTAAAGATGTGACATTCGATCATGTGCCATGATTCATCATATGTGTGAGACTTGGTCCCAGCACACCTGGTGATTATGTTCGTGCCCGGGTATTGGTGCCCCGAAACCCGGGTGTGACATTAAGGGATAAAGCCGGGTGCATCTCATATATGCGCCAAAGAAGACAACACAATAACAGAGTATATAGAGATAAATGTCACAATATAATCAGATTACTTATTACATAGCGGAAGTCTTACAAAATAAAAGATAAATATAAAACGAACTAAAGTCCATCCTTGATGCCATAAAGTCAACTGGAAGACGCCACCTAGATCAAATCGAACTCCTCGATGTGTGGCTCCTCTTGAACCACCTGTTCTTCTCCTGTGGGGTGTGTGAGACAGCAAGGGTGAGCTCACACATGTTCATCTCTCAACAGGTTGTGGGGAATAATGTGCCTGAACTCACCAAAGGTGGGAGTTCATGTGATGTGTAAGGCTGATCAACAATAGGGGTTAAAGCTGAGCATTGCTTTTAATAAGTTGGTCAAATTTTATTAGCAGTTATTAAATGTAAGTGAATACCAAACCGTAATAAAAATAATAGAACACAATTAATAAATAATCCCATGCAATGCAAACGACAAATTGAATTTAGTTTCATAATTTAATCATGCGAGAGTCCTGAGCTGCTCTTGACCGTGAGCTCGGCTAGTATACCAGTTTTACACTCTGCAGAGGTTCTACCCTATACCCACAAGTCGTGTATCCCATGTTGCCAGGGTTAGCCAGACCATTAGACACTACCGATGTGAATGGCTAGGAATCCACTATGAGGCCTTTACAAAGTTCCACTAGCTTCCGAAAACCCGCTACAGTTTATGGGAAAAGCACTTGCAGGAATCCCTCGTCTAACCGCCATCGCAGCAAAATCAACCCGAGAATCTCCCTGCATGCAACTCCCCTACTGCCCTTGCCCCTTTTGGGTAAGGTAGTCTTCCACTAGCTTTCCTAATTAGTTAGCCAAGGGCGTCCCATTCCACCCTTGTGGTGGCACATGTTTCTCAAGTTAAGCTCCATGTTCCAATTAAAATAATATAATGATCTTGACATGAACATAAATAACATAACAGAATAATTGGAACATGGATATAATGAAATATTAACCCTGTTTGGGACTTGTTCTCAAATGCTAAGAGTTAGGAACAAGGCAACATAAAAGTGTTAAATGTTAAAGTCCTTCGTCCTTCAAAGCATTATCTCCCTTCGGATATAATGAATTTCGGACGAAGGTCATGAAGGACAAACCTTCATGAGCATAAATGAATGATAGAGAAGGGCTCATACACAAGATATGGAAAAATAATATAACTTATTTTAATTTACATTACTGTATTTACAATGACAAATTATGAATGTACCTTTGACTCAAAGAGAAGCAAGGGTACAAGCGTGACGTGAGAGCAAATGTCCAGTCAACGTGAACAGTACGGGAATACTGTTCATCTATTTATAGGCAAGGGACGCAGCCCATGTAAAATTACATCTATGCCCTTTATATTTGCTAATAACAATATAGTATTCCTTCGAGGTCTAATTTGCCTTTTCATCTTTAAGTCGGTTCTCCTTTTCTACTGTCATGCCGAAGCTTTCTTGTGTACAGCTTCGTGATCACCTTGTCCTTCATCATAATCACCCTTCGTCTCGTTCAGGCTTCGTCCTAACCATGCTCTGTATGCTCATGATCCGGATCCGAAGATACTTGTTCACATATTTCACTTGGAAAACATTATCAAATCATGTTTTTGAGGACCTTCGGAAGCCGAAGGCCCCCAACAGTAGCCCCTCGCAATATTAATTTGCTAGAATAATAAATTCAGATTGCGATATGGACAAAGGCCTTAAGCCGAAGGTCCGAAAAACACCTTCCCTTTGCTAGAATAGCAACAGTGAATGACAAGTGGGGCCCTGCCACTTGCGATGTACTGGGCGTATAAATAAGAAGGCATCGCCAGCTCATTTGGCACGCTCTCTTGCCGCCGACTCCTGTCTTCCTAATTTTTAGCTCTTTGCCCACCAACGCTTGCCTGGCTTTCTACATTTTTAAGCTTCGTCTTTGAGAGTACCTTCCTCATGTTTTCGAAGATGTCTGAAGACAAGAAAACTGTCGCTGAGTCGAAGCTAAGCCTTTCTGAAGAGATGAATCTCGGCTTCCTTGAATCAATAGCAAAGACAAATACAGAGAAGATTACTAGGGAGATTTTAGAGGGTTTGTCTGAAGACACTGGTGATAGCGACAGCTATGATGTGGAAAGTGGCGGTGAAGATTCCGAAGATCGACCTTGGCGACCAAGCCATGCAGTTTTTGGAAAATCAAGCATCAAACAAAGTCATCTTGTCAATATGAGGGGCAGATATTTTCAGGATTTAACTATTTTAAGGGCTGACGAAGGGGAGAAAACTTGTTCGACTCCTGAGGAAAATGAAGTCGTGATATTCTGAAGCTTCTTTAAGGCTGGACTTCGGTTTCCTTTGAGCAGCTTCGTGGTAGAAGTTTTGAAGATATTTGAAATCTACCTTCATCAAATTACTCCTGAAGCAATCATAAGGATGGGAATCTTCGTATGGGCCGCGAAGAGCCAAGGTTTGGAACCAAATGCAAAAAGTTTCTGCAATATGCATGAGTTATTGTATGAGACGAAACCATGGGGTAAGGAACAATATCACAACAATTTTGGCTGTTATAGCTTCGGTGCCCGTTCTGGGTCAAGCTGTCCCGTGCCAACTTTTCGGAAAAGATGGCCTGGGGACTGGATGAAGGAATGGTTCTACGTGAAAAACGACTTGAAAGCACGAGAAGACATTAAAGGTATCATTATGCGCCCTATCTGGCAGCGCTTCGGCCTTCGGAAACCGAAGGTAGAAATTGACGAAGCAGTTGAAGAATGCCGAAGAGCCTTCGGAGTAGTTTGCTCTTTCATTGGGACAAGGGACTTGATCCAGGAACACATTGCCTTCAGAGCATGGCCACTTGCAGATAACTGGGAAATGCTGAAAGAAACCGTTGACGAACCTAACGAAGGTGGACTGGTTAGATTAAAATTCACCTTCAAGTATGGAGATAAGTTTGTCGAGCCAGACGACGACTGGCTGAAAAGTATTGAGGCCGTAAGCGATGAGCTGCTTGGTCCATACTCGAAGGCAGAAGATACTGCACTATCCGCAGCCTTCGGAGGCCGAAAGAAGAAAAGGCTCAACCGAGTATTTGATGCCATTGGGTTTGTGTATCCTGACTACCATTACCCAACACGGGGTCAAAAAGGAAAGATACGGCATTTATAAAGGAAGACGCCACAGTTGCTCTCGGTGAGCCAGCGCCGAAGAGGAAAAAGATAAAAGTTCTTACACACCATCCACGCTATATTGAACCGGCCACAGTGCCCGAGTTTGTCGGTGAATCTTCTTCGGCCCCCGAAGCCAAAGAGGCGACTCCCCTGAAGAATATTGAAGAGTCGGTCACAATGCCAAAAACAAAGAAAATAGACGAACCGAAGGCTGAAGAAACAAGGACATCTGAAATTTTAAGTCCTTCAGCAAAAGTTGAAATACCGAAAAACCAAAAGGGTCCAGCATTGACCCCCAAAAGAAAAAGGATGGTTAATGTACTGGATGTATTGGAGACAATAAAGTCTTCAAGCAGCACTTCGAAGAAAATTGTCGAAACCCTGAAGTGCAAATCGAAGCCTTTGAGGCAGAAGCTTCAAAACACCAAGTTGAATATGAAGCTGGGCCTTCAGAGCCCGCCAAGGTACAATTTTTGGAAACCAAAGAAACAGAAACAACAGAACAAATCTTTGTTGAAGAAAGCGGCACTGCCGCCCTCGAAGCCTTTTCTGAAGCGTCCGATTATATTTTACGACATGCTTCGGGAAAGAAATTGACTGAAAAAGAGAAGCAGGAGGCTCAGTTCTATGCCCGAAGACTGAAATATCCCAAAGGGGCGTTGATATTCAATGGCAGCGGAGAAGAAGACTTTTTGTATTGTCTCCCTGACAGCAAGGAGATTTCAGTCTGTCGGGAGATGAGCAAAAGCTTCGGATTCCCAACACTAGAAGACGGGCTCTCAGTGTTGTCAAAGAACGAGCTAGCTGACAGCTTAGCGTACAATAGTTTAAAGGTGAAAAAATGAAATATTTGCATTATTTATTGAAACCAAAAAAAAAATTATTTGCTTAAACTTATTTAACAAACATTTTTCTCCAGGGTCTTATTCTTAGCAATGCCCTCAGGGCACAAAAAGATGTTGAAGATGAAGGGTATACCATAGCCTTGAGCAACCTTCGTTCCGAAGTAATTGAACTAAGGAACGAAGGTCTCGAAAAAGATAAAATATTGCACTCGCTATTGAATAAAATAAAAGAAGACGAAGCTGCTTTCAAAACTCAAGCCGAAGCTCAGAAGCATGAAATCAAAGATCTTCGGAAACAACTAGTCAGAGCTAAAGAAGAATGCACACTTGAAGAAACAAAACGAGAGATTAGTGAACAATGGGCCAATCATTTAGAAAGAAACGTTGAAGAGCTTCGTGCGTCCAAGAAAAAGTGTTACAAAAAATCTATAGAATGTGTTAAGAAAATAAGAACCAGCTTCGCCAGCGTCGGCGCATTCTCAAGTGAGGAGGACTTCATAAGGGGTGACCCCGAAGGCCCAATTGGATGGATCAGCCACGAAGCTGAAGCTTTTGAAGAAGTTTTGAATAGTCGTGGAGACATATGTGCCGTTACGGGTGCCAGGGGGATTGCCACTATTTTGGAAAGGAAATGTTGTAACCATGTAAAATTTTTGGCACAATCTGAAGCCGCATTGTCTCCTGAAGATATAAAAGACCCCTCGGCCGAAGCGAGCCTGGATGGTGGGAAATTTTTCACCGACATCTGGGACAACGGTGGCCGGGAGATGGCCCAAGAAATTATACGAAAGAGCGAGAAAGGTATTCATGATGCTAGAAAAGTAGCAGAGACCGCTGAAAAGAGTGCAGATACCGAAGTACAAATAGGTACTGACTAGCAGTTTTTGGGTCTACTGTAATTTTTGATTTCGAACTTGTTTACTCTTTGTAACACCGCACGTACTTTCTCGCCCCTCAGAGCCTGCCAGGCCATCGGCGGACCCCCACGTGAAAGGGGACGACGAAATTAGAAAAATGGCTGAAGCTACAATGGATAAAGTTGTTGATCAACTACTGAACGAAGCTGCAGAAGTTGTTCTAAGGGAAGACTAGATGTTGTAAAAACATTTGGAATGTAATATTTATTGTAATATTTTGTAACTTTGAATGTAATATATAAGCTATTTATGGTTCCATTCTTTACAATGCATGAAACTATACATACCGTTTTTTGAGCCTTCGGCGAAAAAACACCTTCCCTTCTTTTCATGCTTCGTAAAGAATATATGTATTTCCATAAAAATGTCCAATCTTCGTAAAATCAATAACCGATAAATCTTTTCATTTCAGAGCTTTGATGAGGGTATGCTTCTTCAAAATTTACTTTTTTGTGCCTTGGCACTATTTCTTTGTAACAATCTCCAAATATCAATATCGATCCCCTTCTTGCGTCATTGATGCGATATGATGTATGATGTTATGCTATGCAAATGATGTAATGATGTGATGTTATGCAAAATGATCTTCGCCTTTTATTTCAGCGGAATCAGCGTTTATTTTTCGCTATAAGCCTCCCTTAGGAGCTTCTTCGCCTTTTACTTTCAGCGGTATCAGCGTTTATTTTTCACTGTAAGCCTCCCTTAGGAGCTTCTTCGCCTTTTACTTTCAGCGGTATCAGCGTTTATTTTTCGCTGTAGGCTCTGCATTCCCTTCGGAACGACTTTTGAGCAGAAAACTTACGCTGCGCTCCCTTAGGAACGACTTTTTGTTATTTCGGAAATTCCCCTTGCGATCATAAATCTTATGCTTCGGCAACTCCGCTATTCTGTGGAGAAGGTATACTTTTATTGTGGCAAAAAACGAAACTATTACAAGAGGTTTGAAAAACGGCAAAAACACTTAGGCTTTCAATAATTGTTCCTTATTAAAAAAGAAAATGATACTGAATGTAAAAACTGCTGCCGAAGTAGGATGTTTGTTAGTAAATATGCTTCGATTCTGGCACAGTACTATTGACTGTGCGAGCTTCGGACTCTTCTCTGAAGTCCCGTTGGAGGTGAGGATGTTGACTCCCTTCTGGCTGCTGGCCTTGTTGCATTGGCGATGGAGGGGGAAGCTGTTGCCAGGATGCCTGAGGTTGGCTTGCCGAAGCGACAGAAGCTGTAGGGTGGTTGCCTACATACTCTGGAATGTATGGCGAATGGTACGAAGCAGTGTGCATAACTTGCTTCGGCTGGCTCTGTTGGGCCGCAGCTTCTACTATCTCCTTTTGTTTCTGGATGGTAACATGGCACATCCTGGTGGTATGGCCCTTGTCCTCACCGCAGAATAGGCAATAGATTTTCCTGGGCTGATCCCCAAATCTCCCTCCGAAGTCCCTGGCGCCTCTACCCCTTGGAGCTGGAGGTCGAGGATAGCTCTGCTGCTGCCCCGAAGCCTGAGAGGAATATTGCGGCCTCTGCTGCTGACTTCCCTTGTCATCATTCTGAGTGGAATGAATCGATCTAACATGTCTGGGATAAAATCTCCCTCCGAAGCCCCTGGCTATTTTGGAGAACCTGTAAGCTTCCTCCCTTCTCTGTTGGAAATCATTGTCAGCGCGGATGTATTCATCCATCTTCTGAAGCAATTTCTCCAGAGTCTGAGGGGGCTTTCTGGCAAAGTATTAGGCTGAAGGTCCCGGCCGAAGCCCCTTAATCATGGCCTCAATGACAATTTCATTGGGCACTGTTGGCGCTTGTGCCCTCAGGCATAAGAATCTTCGGACATACGCCTGAAGATACTCTTCGTGATCTTGGGTGCACTGAAATAAAGCTTGAGCAGTAACCGGCTTCGTTTGGAACCCTTGGAAGCTGGTGATTAGCATATCCTTCAGCTTCTGCCATGATGTGATTGTTCCTGGCCGAAGGGAGGAGTACCAGGTTTGTGCAACATTCCTGACAGCCATGACGAAAGACTTTGCCATGACTGCAGTATTGCCACCATAGGAAGATATTGTTGCTTCATAGCTCATCAGAAACTGCTTCGGGTCTGAATGGCCGTCGTACATGGGGAGTTGAGGTGGCTTGTAAGACGGAGGCCAAGGTGTAGCCTGCAGTTCTGCTGATAGAGGAGAAGCATCATCAAAGGCAAAATTTCCATGATGGAAATTCTCATACCAGTCATCTTCGTTGAAGAAGCCCTCTTGATGAAGCTCTCTATACTGAGGCCTTCGGTTCTGCTCATCTTGAGTGAGATGGCGAACTTCTTCAGAGGCTTCGTTTATCTGTCTTTGTAGTTCAGCCAGCCTAGCCATCTTTTCCTTCTTCTTTTGCACCTGCTGGTGAAGCATCTCCATATTTCTGATCTCTTGGTCCAAGTCGTCCTCCTGAGGCGTTGGACTGATGGCCTTCCTTTTCTGGCTTCGGGCCTCCCGAACAGAGAGAGTGTCCTGGTTGGGGTCCAGCGGCTGCAGAGCGGCAGCCCCTGTTGCTAAAGCTTTCTTTGGCGGCATGACGAAGGTCTACGCTTGCCGAAGGTGTTCGAAACTCAAAAAGTGGAAGTGAGTTCACCGGAGGTGGGCGCCAATGTTGGGGACTTGTTCTCAAATGCTAAGAGTTAGGAACAAGGCAACATAAAAGTGTTAAATGTTAAAGTCCTTCGTCCTTCAAAGCATTATCTCCCTTCGGATATAATGAATTTCGGACGAAGGTCATGAAGGACAAACCTTCATGAGCATAAATGAATGATAGAGAAGGGCTCATACACAAGATATGGAAAAATAATATAACTTATTTTAATTTACATTACTGTATTTACAATGACAAATTATGAATGTACCTTTGACTCGAAGAGAAGCAAGGGTACAAGCGTGACGTGAGAGCAAATGTCCAGTCAACGTGAACAGTACGGGAATACTGTTCATCTATTTATAGGCAAGGGACGCAGCCCATGTAAAATTACATCTATGCCCTTTATATTTGCTAATAACAATATAGTATTCCTTCGAGGTCTAATTTGCCTTTTCATCTTTAAGTCGGTTCTCCTTTTCTACTGTCATGCCGAAGCTTTCTTGTGTACAGCTTCGTGATCACCTTGTCCTTCGTCATAATCACCCTTCGTCTCGTTCAGGCTTCGTCCTAACCATGCTCTGTATGCTCATGATCCGGATCCGAAGATACCTGTTCACATATTTCACTTGGAAAACATTATCAAATCATGTTTTTGAGGACCTTCGGAAGCCGAAGGCCCCCAACAAACCCAAAACCATGTAAAGCAATAGCATAACTACCCAAATGATTCGGGGATAAACAAGGTAAAAAGGATAAACAGACTATGGTGAATTATTGGGTCCCACCAAAATTAAACCTATGCATGAATAAGTGATATTAAAGAACATTATTGGGTAATAAATGTGGTCAAGGGCACAACTTGCCTGGCACTTGAGAATCTAGGTACCAGGATGATTCTTCAGATCCTCATGACCTCACTGCTAGTCGTAGCAATACAAACAAACATGGTATAGACATAATTAACATCACACCGAATATAAGAACAAACAACATGGTAATAATCTACGTGTCGTAACGAGATCGTGGGTTCGAGAACTAATAAGATTAGAGTTACAGTCATCAAGTTATGATGTGATTAAATGATTAAAATTAGGTTATGTTTATTTTATAATTCTAGAGAAAAGATAACCTAAAATAGTAATTAATTCAACTTTAATCTAAATTATAAATTGAGCATAGAACATATTCTAGTAGATTATAATGATAAGCAGATTAATAAGACTAACCAATATAACTTAAATAAAGATCTAATTATAAAAGAATAAGACATGGTACAATAATTGTTGTTATTGCATAGTAAATATTCATATGAAGCTAACGCAACTGGAACGGTTCAGTTCGGAGTTAAAATGGGGAAGTTATAAATTTCCAAAGGTTTTATGTATTTGATACAAGATTAATTAAGAGATTAATTTTAATGGGGCTTTCATGTCAAAACAGTGGCACTAGATAATAAACAATAATCTTACAAAATTATAGAAACTGGAATATGTCAATTTAGACTTATTATGAATTTTCTATGAATTAACTAAGTTTCAGCTATTATTTTTACTCTAAAAGTATTTTTCAATTGAATTTATTTGATTTTCTGCATCCCTAGCCGAGCGCATCATTACCAGAAAACTCAGGGGTTAATCCATAAATTTTTCCTAGGCTTAGAACCCATCTGTTGGGGACTTGTTCTCAAATGCTATGAGTTAAGAACAAGGCAACATAAATGTTAATGGTTAAAGACCTTCGTCCTTCGAAGCATTACCTCCCTCAGGATGTAATGGTCCTTACACGAAGGTTACGAAGGACATACCTTCATCATCTTAATGTATATTAAATAAAAATAGAAGCATGTGAAACATGAGAAATAACACAAATGATCATATGATATCATCAATATATCTTTCTTATATCTTCATGAGTTAACATAAGTAAAATTGAATTACATTTGTACCTTCGGCTTTACAGAAGGCAAAGATCCAGGCATGACGTGCGAGAGAATACAAGTCAGCGTGAACAGTATGGTGTTACTGTTCATCTATTTATAGACACATGACGCAGCCTGTGTAGAATTACAATCATGCCCCTGACATTTACTATTGACTTAGGGATAATCTACCGAGGACTAAACAACCTTTTCCCCTTTAAGTCGGTTCCATTCTCCACCGCTGAGCCGAAGCTCTTCTACAAGTTGCTTCGGAACTGGTTCATTCTTCTCCCAAGCCGTGCTTTTCACATCATGTACAACTTCATCCTATGTCCGAAGGTTCCTGTACATGTAGTATGCTTGGAAAACATGTTAGTTGTGTTTTTGAGGACCTTCGGAGGACGAAGGCCCCCAACAGTAGCCCCTCGCAGTATTAATTTGTTATAATAACGAATTTAGATTGCGACGTGAACAAAGGCCTTAAGCCGAAGGTCCGAAAAAACACCTTCCCTTCGCTAGAATAGCGACAATCATTGACAGGCGAGACCCACCAAGTTGCAAGGCTCTGGGCTTATAAATATGAACCCACAGCAGCGGTATTTGATGCGCTATTTCTGCTATTTGCGTTATTTTCTCAAATTTCTAGCTCTCGCTTGATTTTCAAGTTTTTAGAGCTTCGGTTTAAAGACATGTTTTGCTCTATGTCCGGGGAGAAGAAGATGACTGAGGAAAAGAAAATGACTGAGGGAAAGAAGATGACTGAGGAAGAGAAGCTTTATGAAGAGAAGAAAACTGTAGATCCTTCCAATTTTGGGTTTTTCGAATCCATGGCAAAGATAAACATGGAAAAAATTACAAGGGAAATACTGGCAGATCTATCTGAAGACTCCAATGACAGTGATGAATATGATGCAGAGAGTGGAGTCGAAGATTCTGAAGATGGGTCGTGGCGACCAAGCCATACCATTTTCGGAAAATCAACTATCAAACAAAGTCATGTTGATGCTATGAGAGGAAGATACTTCCGTGACATGACTATTGTGAGGGTTGGAGGAGACAGCACTGCTCCTGCTCCTGAAGTAAATGAGGTGGTTATCTACCGAAGCTTTTTGAAAGCAGGGCTTTGGTTTCCATTGAGCAGATTCTTGGTTGAAGTGCTGAAGACATTCTAGATTTATCTTCATCAACTTATGCCTGAAGCCATAATCAGGATGGGTTTGTTTGTTTGGGATGTAAGAAGCCAAGTATTGGAACCAAGCGCAAAGTGTTTTTGCAGCATGCACGAACTTCTATACGAGACGAAGGCCACCGAGAAGGAGCAGTATCACAACAACTTCGGTTGTTACAGATTCGTTGCTCGATCCAATGCAAGCCATCCAGTTCCCACATTCTGAAAGAGATGGCCTGGGGCCTGGATGGAAGAATGGTTTTATGTTAATAATGATCTGATTGAAAGAGAAGACATTAAGGAAATCATCCAACGGCCTATCTGGTCTCATTTCGGCCTTCGGAGGCCGAAGGTGACAATCGATCAGAATGACGAAGCATGGCAAATGGCTTTTAGCAACGTCTGTGCCTTCATTGACACAAGGGATATAGTTCAAGAGCACATAGCGTACAGAATATGGCCACTTGTAGAAAACTAGGATATGTCGAAGGATACTATTGCCGAGTCAACCGAAGGTGGTTTAATTTGATTGAAATATACCTTCAGGTTTAGAGACTGGTTTTGTCAGCGTTTCGAGACCGGGGGGTCCCCGAGCCGACGAGTGAGTGTGCCGCGTGCCCCAGCCCAGATGGGTCGAGCGCGTGGGCGAGCGCAAAGGGGGGAAGAGCGAGGTGGCCAGAGCCAGGTCGTGAGGGAGGCGGAGATCCCGCGGCCTTCGTGTTCGTCCCGCGCCCAGGTCGGGTGCGCTTGCAGTAGGGGGTTACAAGCGTCCGCGCGGGTGAGGGGAGCGAGTGGCCCCAAGAGAGCGCCTGCCCCTGCCCTCGTTCCCGCAAGGCCAACCTTCTCTAAGAAGGCCCTGGTCCTTCCTTTTATAGGCGCAAGGAGAGGATCCAGGTATACAATGGGGGTGTAGCCGAGTGCTACGTGTCTAGCGGGGGAGAGCTAGCGCCCTAAGTACATGCCAAGGTGGCAGCCGGAGAGATCTTGGCACCCAGCTGGTGTGGTGTCGTGGCTGTCGGTGGAGCAACGGAGCCTGGCGGAGGGACAGCTGTCGGAGTTGTTGGGTCCTTGCTGACGTCCCCCTGCTTCCGTAAGGGAGCTGAGAGCCGCCGTCGTCATAGGGCTAGCGGGGCGCCATCATTGCCTATCTGGCGGAGCTAGCCAGATGGGACGTCGGTCTTGTTCTCTGCGGCCCGAGTCGGCTCGGGGTAGGGTGATGATGGCGCTCCCTGTTGACGTGGCGGACCTGTGCCCTAGGTCGGGCGACGTGGAGGCTCCTCCGAAGCCGAAGTCGAGTCTGTCCTGTATGGCTGAGGCCGAGCCCGAGCTCCTGGGTCGGGCGAGGCAGAGGTCGTTCGGCAGAGGCCAGGGCGGAGTCCGAGCCCTGGGTCGGGCGGAGCGGAGTACACCGTCTTCCAGGGCCTTAGCCCGAGTCCGAGCCCTGGGTCGGGCGGAGCGGAGTTCGCCGTCTTCCGGGGCCTTAGCCCGAGTCCGAGCCCTGGGTCGGGCGGAGCGGAGTTCGCCGTCTTCCGGGGCCTTAGCCCGAGTCCGAGACCTGGGTCGAGCGGAGCGGAGTTCGCCGTCTTCCAGGGCCTTAGCCCGAGTCCGAGCCCTGGGTCGGGCGGTGCGGAGTTCGCCGTCTTCCGGGGCCTTAGCCCGAGTCCGAGCCCTGGGTCGGGCGGAGCTTCCTATGGCACCTTTGGCAAGGCCTGGCTGCCCGTCAGTCTCACTCTTCGCGTTAGATGCCCCTGTGGCTTGGTCGGTCGGCGCGGTGATTTAGTCAGGGTTGCTTCTTAACGAAGGCAAGGCCTCGGGCGAGCCGGAGATGCGTCTGCCGTAAAAAAGGGGGCCTCGGGCGAGATGGAAACACCTCGGGGTCGGCTGCCCTTGCCCGAGGCTAGGCTCGGGCGAGGCGTGGTCGAGTCGCTCGTACGGACTGATCCCTGACTTAATCAAACCCATCAGGCCTCTGCAGCTTTATGCTGATGGGGGTTACCAGCTGAGAATTAGGCGTCTTGAGGGTACCCCTAATTATGGTCCCCGACAATAGCCCCCGAGCCTCGAAGGGAGTGTTAGCACTCGCTTGGAGGCTTTCGTCGCACTTTTTTGCAAGGGGACCAGCTTTTCTCGGTTGCACTTTGTTCCGGTGGGTGCGCGCGAGCGCACCCGCCGGGTGTAGCCCCCGAGGCCTCGGAGGAGTGGTTTCACTCCTTCGAGGTCTTAATGCCTTGCGTAATGCTTCGGCTGGTCTGGCGGTTCCCTCATGCGAACAGGCCGTAGCCCGGGTGCACTGTCGGGGCCCAAGTTCTCGGGCTGGTATGTTGACGCTGTCAACGGTTTGGCCGGAGCCGGGTTTGCGATAGCAGCCCCCGAGCCTCCGCACAGGGCGAGAGGGCGATCAGGGACAGACTCGGCTTTTTTACATACGCCCCTACGTCGCCTTTCCGCAAGGAGGAGGGGGGGAGAGCGCCATGTTACCCTCGATGGGCACCGAACATGGTGTCTCCGGTGAGCTGCAATCGGGTAATCCGAGTGGACGTCCGTGCCCCGTTCGTTGGGGGTCGGCTAGGGGCCCGGAGGCACGCCCAAAAGTACCTGCGGGTGATCTGCCGGACCCGGTCCCCTGGCGACGGGGTCCGAGGGCTCGTTGCCTCCCTCCGATGGGATTCCGTTACAGGATCGTTCCCGCTGGTCTCGGAAATGTGCTAGGGTACCTCGGGAGCGCAGCCCGAGCCTCGGTTATGTATCGAACGTACCCCTGGTCATCCCTCGCTCGGTGTCTGAGGTGACTGTGAACCCTTCGGGGGGGCAGCCTTCGAACCCCTGATCAGTAATGGGTGCGGAGCCCGAGTAGCCTGAGGCGGCCGTGGAACCTTTCGGGAGGCCGACCTTCGAACCTCTGACCAGTAGTGGGTGTCGGGCCCACGCGATCTGAGGCAGCTGTTGAACCCTTCGGGGGGCCAGCCTTCGAACCCCTGATCAGTAAGGAGGCTCGGAGCCTAGTTCCTTCACGGGGAAGGATCCCTTTAGGGGTATCCCCTTTCCCGGTCCCTGTTGCAAGAGATAGAGAAAGAGGAAAAAAGGGAAAAAGATACGAAATTGAACGACGCGGCGTACCTTTTTTGGTGTGGTCGTTTTGGCGAAGGCGAAGCGTCACCAGCTGCTTCTGCCAGAAGCGCCGCCTGTCCAGCCGCGGAGTTAATGCGCCGGGGCGAGTAGTTGGCGAGGCTGCCGTTGCGCGTGCGCGAGCCGTTCGAGGGACGGGTCACGGGCGCGTCGTCTTCACGCCGTGAGAGGGGGTTCTCTCGCTGCCTCCGGATGGGACGCGAGCCTGGCTGACGGCGTGACCGCTGCTCCCGTGTGCCTGCCACCGCCATTACTGCTGGCCCGCTTTTGACCGTGTTTGACCGCTGCGTCAGGCTAGCGCTGCTGGGTCGCGCGCTGGGTCGCCTTGGGTCGCGGTATCGGTTCCGCAATCGAGGAGGTGCGGCGGTGGCGCAAGTGGTACAGTGGCTTGCATGCAGCATCCGACGCGCCAGTTGCGCGACGCGTGGGCTTGGGCCTCCGTGCTGGCATGTCAGGAGTCGGAGAGGCGCGTCCTCTTGGCACGGTTGCATGCTGCCCGCATGGCTGCCCGCCCCTTTCGCCCGTTGGTCTGGGCAAAAGTGGAGGGTTACTTGTAACCGCTGGGTGGTTGTGTGCGCCGTGCGCGGCGGTTTGGCTTCTTCTGCTCGGAGCCGGTCTGCATGACATGCGGGTCCCAGCCCCCGTGCCGCAGGGGAGGGCTTTGGAGGCGTGTTGGAGAAGACTCAGCCCGTGACGGTTGGGGGCGCAAGCAGGGAGAGTCGCCTTTAAAAGGAGGGCGACCCCTTTCGTAAGGCGACCATGTCTTCTTCCTCCCTTATGCGTCGTGTCTTTCCACCTTTCAAGCCCCCGGATGGGGGAAACCGCCGTCTTTTCGCCCCATCGTTGGAGGAACGCAACTCCGTGGGAGTTGGTACCTTTCAGCCATCGTTCGGCTTCAAGGATTTTCATCACACAGCCTGGCCGCTTCCCCTCGCTGGGGGTCACCCGAGACGGCGACCACCAGCCCCTGGATGGGGAGGAGCAAACTGGGCTGTGGTCTTTGCCCCGCCCCCAGCTGGTCTTCATCGTCCCCGCTGGGACGGGGCCCGGGCCACGCCGGCGCCCTGCCCCCTGCGTGGGTCGGCCGACCGCCTCCTCTTCCAGCTTCTGGTGGTGGAGACCATCCTCCAGTTCTGCGGAGGAGACGTCCTCCAGTCATGCTGGGGGAGGCGGGCTGTTGCTGTCCAGCTAGGATGCAACATCCCGTCCTCTTCCTCGCTTGCGTGGCGAGGACAGGAGTGAGGACCTGCCGATGCGCCTTGGGGCGACCCGCGTTTGCTGGTGATTCGCCCAGAGCTTGTCGCTCCACGGGCTTCCCTGGTGGGGAGGTTGTCCGTACCCGCGGGGATGGAACCGGAGTTCCGTTTGTAATGGCACTTCGAGTGCCGGGTTTTTTGTTCATTTTGGCTTTTGGGGCCTGAACATGTATGTAATTTCGGCACGGAGCCGTGTTTTTTCCTCATTTTTGAGCACTAAGACTCGTCTGCTGATTATCTGAACCGCTTCACCAAGCATGAGTCGCCCCGTGTCAAGGTGACGAGTGAGGTATCCGTATCCCGGAGGCGTAGGAGTCCCTCGGCTCGGTCGGCCCTGCTGTCCGAGGCTCCTCTAGCTTAGTTAAAGAGACCCCTCGGCCGCTCCTCGACGAGCCGAGGCCAGGGGTAGCGATATCAGTATGAACAGAGGCGGAGTTGGCTCGAAAATGAAACCTGGTTGGCCGGAGCCCAGCCGGGTTGTCCGTTGGCAGGATCGACGCCGGAGTCGATCAGCCGAGGCTCCGGACCGGGCTAGTGCCCTCGGAAGAAGGTTGGCCGAGGCCCCGGAGGTGGCCGGCCGAGCCGCCTGCTCGGGCCGGATTCCCGGAGAAGTCCCTGACAGCGATTGCCTGGGCGTGGTGACGACGTCGTCCTTCGGAGCGGAGACCCTCGGACCGCGTCGCCGTCCGAGGCTAGGTCGGGCCTCGCCGAAGGTGCCGTTGATGCCGAGGGCGTTGCTGCCTCCTTCCAGCGTCAAGACCCGAGCCTGCAGGATCAGATTGTCTTGTAGCGTGTGCCTTGTGCGGCCGCCGAGGCCAGAACACACACCCTTGCTGCGTTGTAAAGCTGCGTCTCTTTTCCTCTTGTTTCGAGTATCTGGACTTTTTGTCGGTAGCAGGGATGTTGGTGCGAGCGAGAGTTGCTTCTCGCGGAAGGTGATGAGTGAGGTATCTGTATCCCGGAGGCGTGGGAGTCCCTCGGCTCGGTCGACCTTGCCGCTTACGCGTACTTTCACCCGTCCATGAGGTCCCGTCACCGACTTGGTCGAGAAGGCTCGAAGGATCGCTTCGGCAGAAGGGCTTCCGAACGTAAAGACTTGTTCGATCCGTGGAGCCACTTTATCCGAACGCGAGTTACTTATCGCAGAAGGTGATGAGTGAGGTATCCGTATCCCGGAGGCGTAGGAGTCCCTCGGCTCGGTCAGCCTTGACTGCTTACGCGTACCCCGTCGTTTCCAGGACCCACTTTTCGAAGTAGTCAAAAAGTACGAAAGACATTCTGGTAAAAGAGATTTTTTTTTCCAAGGAAAATTTTGACGCAGAGGGGGTTTCCCCCCTTTTAGCCCCCGAGGGAGGGTCGGGCTTTGCCGAGGCGAGGCCGACCCTTCCTTGTTGACTAAACTTTGCGTGGGTGCGAGGTATATGAACAACTTGGAAACATCTTAAGGGTAGAAGCGACGTAGCTGTTGGATGTT
The DNA here is from genome assembly GCA_029449295.1 of Zea luxurians. NCBI lineage: Eukaryota > Viridiplantae > Streptophyta > Magnoliopsida > Poales > Poaceae > Zea > Zea luxurians. Next base: position 112,616,492 of record JAOPSE010000009.1, on the reverse strand, counting down.
CCAAGCGTTGCCGTAGACCTCGCCTTGACTGTTGGCCAGCTTGTACGTTCCGGGCTTCAGAACTTTGGCGATGACGAATGGCCCCTCCCAGGGGGGCGTGAGCTTGTGCCTCCCTCGGGCGTCTTGCCGCAGCCGAAGCACCAGGTCGCCCTCCTGGAGGTCTCAGGGTCGGACCCCTCGGGCGTGGTAGCGTCGCAGGGACTGCTGATACCGCGCCGAGTGTAGTAAGGCCCTGTCCTGAGCCTCTTCCAGCTGGTCCAGCGAGTCTTCTCGGCTAGCTTGGTTGCTTTGATCGTCGTAGGCCCTCGTCCTCGGGGAGCCGTATTCCAGGTCAGTGGGCAAGACGGCCTCGGCCCCGTAGACCAGGAAGAACGGCGTGAAACCCGTGGCTCGGCTCGGCGTCGTCCTCAGGCTCCAGACCACCGAGGGGAGTTCCTTCATCCATCGCTTGCCGAACTTGTTGAGGTCATTGTAAATCTGAGGCTTGAGCCCTTGTAGAATCATGCCGTTGGCACGCTCTACTTGCCCATTCGACATGGGATGAGCTACGGCAGCCCAGTCCACCCGGATGTTGTGATCCTCGCAAAAATCCAAGAATTTTTTGCCGGTGAACTGGGTGCCGTTGTCGGTGATGATGGAGTTTGGGACCCCGAAGCGATGGATGATGTTGGTGAAGAACGCCACCGCCTGCTCGGACCTGATGCTGTTCAGGGGTCGGACCTCGATCCACTTAGAGAATTTGTCGACGGCGACCAGCAGGTGCGTGTAGCCCCCGGGCGCCTTCTGCAGAGGGCCGACGAGGTCCAGACCCCACACAGCGAAGGGCCAGGTGATGGGTATCGTCTGCAGAGCCTGAGCGGGCAGGTGGGTCTGCTTCGCATAGAATTGACACCCTTCGCAGGTGCGGACAATTCTAGTGGCGTCAGCCACCGCCGTCGGCCAGTAAAAGCCTTGCCGGAAAGCATTCCCGACAAGGGCTCGAGGCGCTGCGTGATGGCCGCAAGCCCCCGAGTGTATCTCTTGCAGGAGTTCCTGGCCTTCGGCGATGGAGATGCACCGCTGGAGGATGCCCGAGGGGCTGCGGTGGTAAAGCTTCTTCTCATCGCCTAGCAAGACGAACGACTTGGCGCGTCGCGCTACCCGCCGTGCCTCGGCTTGGTCGAGGGGTAGCTCTCCCTGGCGGAGATATTGCAGGTATGGGGTCTGCCAATCTTGATCAGGCGGGACCCCGCCCCGCTCCTCCTCGATGCGCAGCGCCTCGCCCTCGGGGGCCGAGGGTTCCTCGGGCTGAACCGAGGATGGCTCGGGCTGGGCCGAGGGTGCCTCGGGCTCGGGCGTGTCGCTGACCTTGACGGAGGGTTGGTGCAGATCTCGGGAGAAGACGTCTGGGGGAACCGTCGTTCGCCCCGAGGCTATCTTTGCCAGCTCGTCCGCAGTCTCGTTGTAGCGCCGAGCGATGTGGTTAAGCTCGAGCCCGTAGAACTTGTCTTCCAGGCGTCGAACCTCATCACAGTAGGCCTCCATCTTCGGGTCGCGGCAGTGGGAGTTCTTCATGACTTGGTCGATGACGAGCTGCGAGTCGCCGCGAGCGTCGAGGCGTCGGACCCCTAGCTCGATGGCGATTCGCAATCCGTTGATCAGAACTTCGTACTCAGCCACATTGTTGGACGCCGGGAAATGGAGGCGTAGCACGTAGCGCAGGTGTTTCCCGAGGGGCGAGACGAAGAGCAGGCCCGCGCCGGCTCCCGTCTTCATCAGCGACCCGTCGAAAAACATGGTCCAGACCTCCGGTTGGATCAGAGCCATCGGCAACTGGGTGTCGACCCATTCGGCTACGAAGTCCGCCAGTACCTGGGACTTGATGGCCTTCCGAGGGGCGAACGAGATTGTCTCGCCCATGATTTCCACCGCCCACTTTGCGATCCGTCCCGAGGCCTCTCGGCACTGGATGATCTCCCCCAGGGGGAAGGATGACACCACAGTTACCGGATGAGACTCGAAGTAATGTCGCAACTTTCGCCTCGTCAGGATCACTGCATACAGCAGCTTCTGGACTTGTGGGTAGCGGATCTTGGTTTCGGACAGCACCTCGCTGACGAAGTAGACTGGCCTCTGAACGGGCAATGCATGCCCCTCTTCTTGCCTTTCGACCACGATCGCGGCGCTAACCACCTGAGTGGTAGCGGCGACGTAGACTAAGAGGGCTTCTCCATCAGCTGGGGGTACCAAGACGGGCGCCTGGGTGAGGAGCGCCTTCAGGTTCCCGAGAGCTTCCTCGGCCTCGGGAGTCCAAGTGATGCACTCGGCCTTCCTTAAGAGACGGTACAGGGGCAGGCCTCTTTCGCCGAGGCGTGAGATGAAACGGCTCAAGGCCGCGAGACATCCCATGACCCTTTGTACGCCTTTTAAGTCCTTGATGGGCCCCATGCTGGTGATGGCTGCGATCTTCTCCGGGTTGGCTTCGATGCCCCGCTCGGAGACGATGAATCCCAGGAGCATGCCTCGGGGCACCCCGAAGACGCACTTCTCAGGATTGAGCTCGACGCCCTTCGCCTTGAGACACCGGAATGTCACTTCAAGGTCGGAGAGAAGGTCGGAGGCTTTCCTTGTCTTGACTACGATGTCATCGACGTAGGCCTCGACCGTGCGACCGATGTGTTCGCCGAACACATGGTTCATGCACCGCTGGTACGTTGCACCCGCGTTCCTCAACCCGAACGGCATGGTGACATAACAGTACATGCCGAAGGGCGTGATGAAAGAAGTCGCGAGCTGGTCGGACTCTTTCATCTTGATTTGATGATACCCTGAGTAGGCATCGAGGAAAGACAGGGTTTCGCACCCAGCAGTGGAATCCACGATTTGATCGATGCGAGGTAGAGGGTAGGGAACCTTTGGACATGCTTTGTTGAGACCAGTGTAGTCTACACACATCCGCCATTTCCCCCCTTTCTTCCTCACAAGCACAGGGTTGGCAAGCCATTCGGGATGGAATACCTCTTTGATGAACCCTGCTGCCATCAGCTTGTGGATCTCCTCGCCTATCACCCTGTGCCTTTCCTCGTCGAATCGGCGCAGAGGCTGTCTGACCGGTCGGGCTCCGGCTCGAATATCCAGCGAGTGCTCGGCGACATCCCTCGGTATGTCGGGCATGTCCGAGGGACTCCACGCAAAGACGTCGGCGTTTGCGCGGAGAAAGTCGACGAGCACTGCTTCCTATTTGGGGTCGAGCCCAGAACCGATCCGGATCTGCTTGGAGGTGTCGCCGCTGGGGTCGAGAGGGACGGCCTTAACCGTCTCTGCTGGCTCGAAGTTGCCGGCGTGTCGCTTCACGTCCGGCACCTCTCGGGAGAGGTTTTCCAGGTCGGCGATGAGGGCCTCGGACTCTGCGAGGGCCTCGGCGTACTCCACGCACTCCACATCGCATTCGAACGCGTGTTTGTACGTGGGGCCGACGGTGATGATCCCGTTGGGGCCCGGCATCTTGAGCTTCAGGTAGGTGTAGTTGGGGATGGCCATGAACTTCGCGTAGCATGGCCTTCCCAACACCGCGTGGTAGGTTCCTCGGAACCCAACCACCTCGAACGTCAAAGTCTCCCTTCGGAAGTTGGAGGGTGTTCCGAAGCAGACAGGAAGGTCGAGCCGTCCGAGGGGCTGGACGCGCTTCCCAGGAATGATCCCGTGGAAAGGCGCAGCACCTGCTCGGACGGAGGACAGATCGACGCGCAGGAGCTTGAGGGTCTCGGCGTAGATGATATTGAGGCAGCTGCCCCCATCCATCAGGACCTTGGTGAGCCTGACGTCGCCGATGATGGGATCGACGACGAGCGGGTACTTCCCCAGGCTCGGCACGTGGTCGGGATGGTCATCTTGGTCGAAGGTGATGGGCTTGTCGGACCAGTCTAGGTAGACTGGTGCCGCCACCTTCACCGAGCAGACCTCCCGTCGCTCTTGCTTGCGATGCCGAGCCAAGGCATTCGCCGCATGCCCTCCGCAGATCATGAAGCAGTCGCGGACCTCGGGGAACCCTCCTGCTTGGTGATCTTCCTTTTTGTCGTCGTCGCGGGCCCTGCCACCCTCTGCGGGTGGCCCGGCCTTGTGGAAGTGGCGCCGAAGCATGACGCATTCCTCGAGGGTATGCTTGACGGGCCCCTGATGGTAAGGGCACGTCTCCTTGAGCATCTTGTCGAAGAGGTTGGCACCTCCGGGGGGCTTCCGAGGGTTCTTGTACTCGGCGGCGGCGACAAGGTCTGCGTCGGCGGCGTCGCGTTTCTCTTGCGACTTCCGCCTGCCTTTCTTCTTGGCGCCGCGCGGAGTAGACGCCTCGGGAGCATCTTCCGACGGGCGGCCCTGGGGCTGCTTGTCTTTTCGGAAGATGACCTCGACCGCCTCCTGGCCAGAGGCGAACTTGGTGGCAATGTCCATCAGCTCGCTCGCCCTGGTGGGGGTCTTGCGACCCAACTTGCTCACCAGGTCACGGCAGGTGGTGCCGGCAAGGAACGCGCCGATGACATCGGAGTCGGTGATGTTGGGCAGCTCGGTGCGCTGCTTCGAGAATCGCCGGATGTAGTCCCGAAGAGACTCTCCCGGCTGTTGTCGGCAGCTTCGGAGGTCCCAGGAGTTCCTGGGGCGCACGTACGTGCCCTGGAAGTTGCCGGCGAAAGCTTGGACCAAATCCTCCCAGTTGGAAATCTGCCCCGGAGGCAGGTGCTCCAACCAAGCGCGAGCAGTGTCGGAGAGGGACAGGGGGAGGTTGCGGATGATGAGGTTGTCGTCGTCCGTTCCACCCAGTTGACAGGCCAGGCGGTAGTCCGCGAGCCACAATTCCGGTCTTGTTTCCCCCGAGTACTTTGTGATAGTAGTCGGGGGTCGGAATCGAGTCGGAAACGGCGCCCGCCGAATGGCCCGGCTGAAGACCTGCGGACCGGGTGGTTCGGGTGAGGGACTCCGATCCTCCCCGATGTCGTAGCGTCCCCCACGCCTGGGGTGATTGCCTCGGCGCACCCTTTCGTCGAGGCGGGCCCGACGATCGCGACGAGGGCGCTCGTCGCCGAGGTGGCCCGGGGCCGCCGGCGCGGTGTTGCGCGTGCGCCCGGTGTAGACCGAGGCTTCCCGCATGAGTCGGGAAGTCGCGGCACGAGGTTCCGAGGGGTACCCCTGCCTTCGGGAGGCAGAGCTCTCGGCCCGCCGGGCCGCAGCGCCCTCCAGGAGATGCTTGATCTCTCCCTGGATTCGCCGACCCTCGGTGGTTGATGACTCCGGCATCGCGCGGAGGAGCATCGCTGCGGCTGCCAGGTCCTGGCCGGTTCCGCCGGATGCGGGTGGCGGCCTGTCCCTGGCATCGTTGGCGATGCGGTGCTGGAGACCCTGGGGCAGGTGACGTATTTCTCCGGCCGGGGGCTGGCCCGCCCATACCTGCCCGACATCCCGGCGGATCGCCTCGAGCGCTCCTGCTCCCTCATCGAGCCCGGCCTGCGCCCCGCGGACTTGCTCGAGCTGTGGGTCGTGACCCCCCGCCGGAACGGGGACCACAACTAGCTCCCGTGGGATGTCGGCGCGAGGCACCGGCCTAGGGAGATCACCATCCTCCGGCATGCCGAGACAGCTGCCTCCGGAGGGATCCCCTAGCTCGACGTGGAAACATTCGCGGCTCGAGCCGCAGTCCTTGTCGTCAAGGCTGTGGCTGCCGTCGGAACAGTCGGAGAGGCAGTAGTTGCATGCGGTCATGAAGTCCCGCATGGCACTGGGGTTGCCAGATCCAGAGAAATCCCAGCAGATGCTGGGGTCGTCATCTTCCTCGGACCCAGAGGGCCCGTAGGTCGAGACGCCCGTCAATCGGTCCCAAGGCGACCGCACACGAAACCCCAAAGAGGTTGCACTCGCCTCAACGTGAGCGGCCGCCAGAGCGAGGTCACTAGGCGGGTTGAGGTCGAGTCGAAATGACGAAAGATGGGAATCAGTTGGTACCTTTTGGTCGACGAGGAGCGACGAAGTCACCTCGGGGGCTGATCGCGCCGTCGTCCTGGGTACGAGGGCGACGTCCTGCAGGCCCTCCGTGAGCGCGCTGGCGTCGTCCACTTGCTCGACAGCCGACGGGGCGCTGCCTCCCGCTCGGCCCTGGTTGCCCCGTCTCCTCCTCCGATGGCGAGGGAGAGGATGGGGCGAGCTCGAAAGTTGTCCTTCCCCCACGCGGGAAAGACGTCGTCGATTCCGCCGCCGGCGAGCGGGCTGTCGACCACCATTGTCGCCGTCGCGCGGCGGTGGAAGGAGTATCATGTCGTAGCTGCCGTCGAAAGACATGAACTCGAGGCTCCCGAAACGGAGCACCGTCCCGGGTTGAAGAGGTCGTTGGAGACTGCCCATCTGGAGCTTGATGGGAAACTGCTCGTCAACACGCAGCAGGCCCCTACCTGGCGCGCCAACTGTCGGCGTTTCGAGACCGGGGGGTCCCCGAGCCGACGAGTGAGTGTGCCGCGTGCCCCAGCCCAGATGGGTCGAGCGCGTGGGCGAGCGCGAAGGGGGGAAGAGCGAGGTGGCCGGAGCCGGGTCGTGAGGGAGGCGGAGATCCCGCGGCCTTCGTGTTCGTCCCGCGCCCAGGTCGGGTGCGCTTGCAGTAGGGGGTTACAAGCGTCCGCGCGGGTGAGGGGAGCGAGCGGCCCCAAGAGAGCGCCTGCCCCTGCCCTCGTTCCCGCGAGGCCAACCCTCTCTAAGAAGGCCCTGGTCCTTCCTTTTATAGGCGCAAGGAGAGGATCCAGGTATACAATGGGGGTGTAGCCGAGTGCTACGTGTCTAGCGGGGGAGAGCTAGCGCCCTAAGTACATGCCAAGGTGGCAGCCGGAGAGATCTTGGCACCCAGCTGGTGTGGTGTCGTGGCTGTTGGTGGAGCAACGGAGCCTGGCGGAGGGACAGCTGTCGGAGCTGTTGGGTCCTTGCTGACGTCCCCCTGCTTCCGTAAGGGAGCTGAGAGTCGCCGTCGTCATAGGGCTAGCGGGGCGCCATCATTGCCTATCTGGCGGAGCTAGCCAGATGGGACGTCGGTCTTGTTCTCTGCGGCCCGAGTCGGCTCGGGGTAGGGTGATGATGGCGCTCCCTGTTGACGTGGCGGACCTGTGCCCTAGGTCGGGCGACGTGGAGGCTCCTCCGAAGCCGAAGTCGAGTCTGTCCTGTATGGCCGAGGCCGAGCCCGAGCTCCTGGGTCGGGCGAGGCGGAGGTCGTTCGGCAGAGGCCAGGGTGGAGTCCGAGCCCTGGGTCGGGCGGAGAGGAGTACACCGTCTTCCGGGGCCTTAGCCCGAGTCCGAGCCCTGGGTCGGGCGGAGCGGAGTTCGCCGTCTTCCGGGGCCTTAGCCCGAGTCCGAGCCCTGGGTCGGGCGGAGCGGAGTTCGCCGTCTTCCGGGGCCTTAGCCCGAGTCCGAGCCTAGGGTCAGGCGGAGCGGAGTTCGCCGTCTTCCGGGGCCTTAGCCCGAGTCCGAGCCCTGGGTCGGGCGGTGCGGAGTTCGCCGTCTTCCGGGGCCTTAGCCCGAGTCCGAGCCCTGGGTCGGGCGGAGCTTCCTATGGCGCCTTTGGCAAGGCCTGGCTGCCCGTCAGTCTCACTCTTCGCGTTAGATGCCCCTGTGGCTTGGTCGGTCGGCGCGGTGATTTAGTCAGGGTTGCTTCTTAACGAAGGCAAGGCCTCGGGCGAGCCGGAGATGCGTCTGCCGTAAAAAAGGGGGCCTCGGGCGAGACGGAAACACCTCGGGGTCGGCTGCCCTTGCCCGAGGCTAGGCTCGGGCGAGGCGTGGTCGAGTCGCTCGTACGGACTGATCCCTGACTTAATCAAACCCATCAGGCCTCTGCAGCTTTATGCTGATGGGGGTTACCAGCTGAGAATTAGGCGTCTTGAGGGTACCCCTAATTATGGTCCCCGACAGGTTTAATGAGCCAAATGATGATTGGCTAAAAAGTATTGAGGCTATCAGCGACGAACTACTTGGAGCATATAGCAGGGCCGAAGATGATGCCTTGTCCGCAGCCTTCGGGGGCCGAGGGAAGAAAAGATTAAACAGAGTATTTGACGCCATCGGCTTCGTATACCCTGATTATCACTACCCGCTGCAAAGGCAAGGGGAGAAAAGGAAAGCTATTGCTTCGGCCATTACTGTTGTGCCGAAGGGTAAGAAGATGAAGGTCCTGACCCACCAGCCTCGATACATTGAACCAGCCGTGGTGCCTGAATTTGGCGAGGGAACTTCTTGTACTGCCAAAGTAAAACAAGCTGCGCCGAAGAGCCGATTGTAGTGCCGAAGGTGCCTACAGTCGGGCCAGCCGAAACTGAAGATGATAAGGCCAAAGAGCCACAGGCGGAAAAAATAGTGAAAATGCCCGAAATTTTAAGTCCACCAGCAGAGGCAAAATTGCCAAAGGTGCAGAAAGCTCCTATCGCAACTCCCAAGAGAAGAATGGCCAATGTGCTAGACATTGTCCTAGAGACAACGAAGGCCTTGAGCCCTGGCCCTACGAAGAAAATTGTTGAAGCTACCAAAGTCCAAGCCGAAACCGAAGCTGGGCCTGCAGCGCCCATTGAGACGAAGGCTGCCACGCCTGAGGATGGCATGACAGAAGGGCAAGACATGGCAGAGAAAGCAAAATCTCCTGCCCCTGAAGCCTCTGTCAAGGATGCTGATTATTTTTATCATCATGCTTCGGGGAAAAAGTTGTCCGAAGAAGAAGTTCTGGAAGCCAGACGCTATGTGCAAAAATTGAAATATCCGAAGGGAGCTTTAGTGTTTAACGGCGCTAACGATGACGACTTCCTATACTGTCTCCCGGACAACAAAGAATTATCCATTTTCCAGGAGATAGCTAAGAGTATGGGATTTCTGAAACTTGAAGAAGGTCTTTCGGTTCTGTCAAAAGATGAACATGCTGATAGCCTTGCATACAATAGCATAAAGGTATAAAAGTTAACTTTTGAAGTTGAAAAATGAAGTATTTTATTGTCATACTCAATTCTTTCTTCTTCTTCTTTACAGGGCTTAATTCTTAGTGATGCCTTGAGGGCACAAAAGAATGCTAAAGACGAGAGTTGTACATTAGCACTCAACAACCTTCATTTAGAGGTGATTGAGTTGAGAAATGAAGGCTTGGAAAAAGATAAAATTTTGATTTCACGGGTAGATAAAGTGAAAGAAGATGAAGCTAAGTACCATGCTCAGGCCGAAGCCCAAAAAGCCAAGACTGAAGATCTTCGGAGACAATTGGCTGAAGCAAATGAAAAATGCGCGCTTGCATAGGCCAACCAAGAGATTAGTGAATACTGGAAAAATAAACTAGAGAAAAATGTTGGAGAACTTCGCGAATCCAAGGAAAAGTGTTTTGAAAAATCCTTGGATTGCGTGAAGAAATTAAAAACTAGCTTCTCCAAAGTGGGCGCCTACTCTTCTGAAGAAAATTTTATCCAAGGTGACCCCGAAGGTGTTATTGAATGGATAAGTGGAGAAGCTGAAGCCTTCAAAGAAATACTGAATGACCGTGGGGACATCTGCGCCTTCTCTGGTGCTCAAGGAATTGCAGCTATATTGGAGAAGGCTAGCTGTGATCATGTTAAAGCTATAACTTAGGCGAAAGCTGCTTTTTCTGTTGATGATACGAAGGTCCCTTCAACTGAAGCAACTCTAGCGGGCGAGAAGTTCTATTCTGATGTCTGGGTAAACGGTGGCCGAGAGCTGTCCCACGAAATTATGAAAAAGACTCCCATGACGCCCGGAAGAAGAAAAGCGAGCTGAAGCGGCTGCTGAACGTGAAAGGCGTATAGGTATTATCTTTGCTTTTTTAGCTTCAGTACTTGCTTCGAAGCTTTGTATTAACAATTTTCCTACTACAGCTGAACTATCCCCACCACTGGAGCCATACGATCCCCTAGCTGATCCAGAGATGAAGGAATCATTGGAGATCATAGACATGGCTGAATCCATTATGGACGAAGTCGTCAATAAATTGTTGAACAAAGTTGCAGAGAAAGTCCTTAGAGAGGAATTGGTTTTACTGTAATAACATTTTGAAAAGCTTGATGTATAGAACAAATGAAGGAAGATTAGACCTTTTTGTAACAAAACTATGTAATATTTGAAGTATGTAATGTTGAATCAAATATGTAGACTGTTATAATTTATTTCTTTGCGATGCATGAAACATACTCACATACCTCTTTTTGAGCCTTCGGCGAAAAAACACCTTCCCTTCTTTTCATGCTTTGTAAAGAAAGAAACCCCTTCTAGGGCAAATCTGATTATTATCCGAAGCTTGCTTCGTGCCTTAGCACATTTTTATTCAATCGAAGTACTTCCAAAGATTTGCTTAGTATTCAATCTTTTCTGTTGATGCGATATGATGTATGATGTGATGCCATGCTAAATGATCGATGGTATGATGCAACATGATGATGCTTTAACACCCACGGTTACGCCCATACTGATACACGAAAGACTGCATCCCCTTGAGAACGTCTTTTGAGTCTAAGCTCTGCATCCCCTTGGGAACGACTTTTGAGCTTCTTCACCTTTTATTTCGGTGGTATAAGTTCTGCATCCCCTTAGGAACGTCTTTTGAACTTCTTCGCCTTATATTTTGGCGGTATAAGTTCTGCATCCCCTTAGGAACGTCTTTTGAACTTCTTCGCCTTATATTTCGGTGGTATTTGGCTCTGCATTCCCTTTGGAACGACTTTTGAGCAGAAAACTTACACTGCGCTTCTTCAGGAACGACTTTTTGCAGCTTCGTCAATTTTGGCTCTGCATTCCCTTAGGAACGACTTTTGAGCAAAAAACTTACACTGTGCTCCTTCACGAATTACTTTTTGTAGCTTTGTCAATTTTGGCTCTGCATTCCTTTAGGAACGACTTTTGAGCTTCGAATTTTAAAAGTCTTCCTTCGAGGTTCGTAAATCCATAAAAAAGATATATTTCATTCTGTTGTAGACAAAATTATAACAAGAATTTGAGACTGAGTTTTTCATTACTTGTTTCTTATACAAAAAGTAAAATGGTATAAAAGATAACAGTGCTTTAGAGGTAAGATATCTCTCAGTATATGTGCTTCGATTCTGGTACAGTGCTGTTGACTGTACGAGCTTCGAACTCTTCCCTGAAGTCGCATTGTTGTTGAGGGTGTTGGCGCCCTTCTGACTGCTGGCTTTGAGTATGAGCAGGTGGCAAAGGTGGTGGCAGTGGAAGTTGAGGCCAGGAAGCTTGTGAATGGCTTGCCGAAGCAACATAAGCTACAGGTTGGTTGCCCACATATTCTGGTATGTAAGGAGAGTAGCACGAAGTAGTGTGTAAAACCTGCTTCGGCTGGTTCTGCCGAGCTTCTGCTTTAGCCATCTCTTTTTGCTTCTGAATGGTAATTTGGCACGTTCTTGTAGTGTGACCCTTGTCTTCACCACAGAATAAGCAATAGATTTTCCTGGGCTGATCCCCATATCTTCCTCCGAAGCCCCTGCCACCACTGCCCCTTGGGGCTGACGGCCTGAAAAAGCTCTACTGCTGCCCTGAAGACTGTGAGCTTTGTTGTGGCCTCTGAAGCTGACTTCCTCTATCATCATTCTGACTAGAGTTGTGGATAGATCTGACATGCCTAGGGTGAATCCTTCCTCTGAAGCCCCTAGTCATCTCAGAAAACCTATAAGCTTCCTCCCTTCTTTGGCGGAAATCATTGTTAGCCTGGATGTACTCATCCATTTTCTAAAGCAGCTTCTCCAGAGTCTAGGGGGGCTTCCTAGCGAAGTATTGAGCTATTGGCCCTGGCCGAAGGCTCTTGATCATGGCCTCAATAACGATTTCATTAGGCACTGTGGGTGCTTGTGCTCTAAGATGTAAGAACCTTTGGACATACGCCTAAAGGTACTCCTCATGGTCTTGTGTACACTGGAACATGGCCTGAGCAGTGACTGGCTTCATTTGAAACCCTTGAAAACTGGTGACCAGCATGTCCTTAAGCTTCTGTCAAGACGTAATTGTCCCTAGCCAGAGAGAGGAGTACCATGTCTGGGCCACACTTCGGACTGCCATGACGAAGGACTTTGCCATGACGGCGGTGTTACCTCCATATGAGGATATTGTTGCCTCATAGCTCATCAAGAATTGCTTTGGGTTCGAGTGCCCATCATACATGGGTAACTGGGTGGCTTGTAGGATTGTGGCCATGGAATAGCCTGCAATTCTGCTGCCAAGGGAGAAGCATCATCAAAAGTAAAGCTACCATGATGAAAATTATCGTACCATTCATCTTTGTTGAATGAGCCCTCTTGGCGAAGCTCCCTGTGTTGGGGCGTTTGGTCATGATCATCTTTGGTAAGATGACGCATTTCTTCAGCAGCTTTGTTTATCTTCTTCTGAAGGTCGACCAGCTGGGCCATCTTCTCCTTTTTCCTTTGCACCTGCTGATGAATGACTTCTAGGTTCTTGATTTCCTGGTCCAGCTCCTCCTCCTAAAGTGTTGGGCTGGTGGCCTTTCTCTTTTGGCTTCTGGCTTCTCGGAGAGAGGGCATCTCCTAGTTTGTGTCCAGTGGCTGCAGTGCAGCCCCTGGCGCTGTTGTCTTCTTCGGCGGCATGACGAAGGTTGATGCTTTGCCGAAGATTATGGAAGTGAGTACACCGGATGTTGCGGACTTGTTCTCAAATGCTATGAATTAAGAACAAGGCAACACATAAAATATTAATGGTTAATGCCCTTCGTCCTTCGAAGCATTATTTCCCTTAGGATATAATGATCTTCGGACGAAGGTCATGAAGGACGTACCTTCATCATCACAATATGTACTAATTGAAAGGAGAAGCATATGAAACATGAAAGATAACATAGATAATTATATGACATTATAATATATACCTTTTATTATATAATCATGAATAGATAGGAACAATATCGAATTACATTTGTACCTTTGTTTTGACAGAAGATGAGAGTACAAGCGTGATGCACAAGCGAGTACAAATCAGTGTGAACAGTACGGGAGTACTGTTCACCTATTTATAGGCATGGGACGCAGCCCATGAAAAATTACAATTATGCCCTTTACATTTACTATTGGCTTATAGAAAAATCTATGAGGACTGAACAGCCTTTTCCCCCTTAAGTCAGTTCTCTTTTCTGCAATTTAGCCGAAGCTCCCTTCCGCGCAGCTTCGGAACAACGGCAACCTTCGTCACGATCAAACTCCTCATCGTGTATGCTTTTACCATAACCTAAAGATACCTGTCCATGAATCATACTTGGAAGACATTGTTAAATTATGTTTTTGAGGACCTTCGGAGGATGAAGGCCCCCAACAGTAGCCCCTCGCAGTATTAATTTGTATAAGGTAACGAATTCAGACTATGACATGGACGAAGGCCTTAAGTCAAAGGTCCGAAAAAACACCTTCCCTTTGCTAGAATAGCAACAGTCAATGACAGACGGGACCCTCCAATTTGGAGCGCATCGATCGTATAAATAAGAACTCACCCTGACCACATTTGGTACGCTACTTGCTGCTTGCTTTGTTTGCCCTATTTTCTAGCTCTTGCTTACCAACACTTGCTTAGTTTCTCAAATTCCCTAAGCTTTGGTTTTAAGGACGCATTTTCACCATTCTCGAAGAAAAGATGTCTCAAGACAAAAAGGTTGCCGCTGAGACGAAGCTGACCGAGGAGGAGAAGCTCCTTGAAGAGAAGACTGCTAGATTTGTTGAATCAATAGCAAAGACAAATACAGAGAAGATTACTAAAGAAATACTAGAAGGCTTGTCTGAAGATATCGATGATAGCGACAGCTGTGATATGGAGAGTGGAGGCGAAGACTCTGAAGATCGGCCCTGGCGACCAAGTCATACGGTCTTCGGGAAATCAACTATCAAACAGAGTCATCTTGATAATATGAGAGGAAGGTACTTTCGAGATATGTCTATTGTGAGGGCTGACGTAGACAGGGTCGTTCCTGCTCCTGAAGAAAATGAAGTTGTGATCTTCTGATGCTTCTTCAAAGCTGGACTTCGGTTCCCGTTGAGTAGATTTGTGGTTGAAGTTTTGAAGACATACCAGATCTACCTTCATCAGATTACTCCTGAAGCGATTATTAGGATGGGGATTTTCGTCTGGGCTATGAGAAGTCAAGGTCTGGAGCCAAGCGCAAGATGTTTTTGTAGTATGCACGAGCTCTCGTATGAGACGAAGGCCTGGGGTAAAGAACAATATCACAACAATTTCGGCTGCTACAGCTTTGTTGCCCGCTCCGGCGCAAGTTACCCAGTGCCAACATTCTGGAAGAGGTGGCCCGGAGACTGGATGAAAGAATGGTTCTATGTAAAGAATGATTTAAAGGCGAGAGAAGATATTAAAGATATCATCATGCACCCCATTTGGTCCCGCTTTGGCCTCCGGAAGCCAAAGGTTGAAATTGACGAGGCAGTCGAAGCATGCCAAAGGGCTTTTAGCACAATTTGCTCTTTTGTTGGGACAAGGGACTTGCTTTAAGAGCATATAGCCTTCAGAATATGGCCACTTGTAGACAACTGGGAAATGCCGAAGGACACCATTACTAATCCTAGCGAAGGCGGCCTAGTTCGACTGAAGTACACCTTCAGGTTTGGGGACAAATTTGTCGAACCAGATGATGACTGGCTGAAGTGTATTGAAAATACTAGTGATGAATTACTTGGAGCATATTCCAAGTCCAAAGATAATGCACTATCTGCAGCCTTCGGGAGTCGGAAAAAGAAAAGATTAAATAGGGTTTTTGATGCTATTGGATTTGTGTACCCTGACTATCGCTACCCACCACGGGGGCAGAAAAGAAAGGGTGTATCCTCTGAAAAGGTTGCTGCTTCGGCTGCTCCAAGCGAGCCTACGCCGAAGGGTAAAAAATTGAAGGTCCTTACCCACCGACTACGTTACATTGAACTGGCCGTAGTGCCTGAATTTGGCGGGGAGACATCTTCAGCTACTGAGCCGAAGGAACCTGTTCCTCCCATGCAGAAGATTGAAAAGCCGGCTGCAGTGCCGAAGGCTCCTTCGATTAGGTTGATTGAAACAAAAGCTGTCGAAGATAAGACTGAAAGGTCAAAAATTGAAAAAAAACAACAAGTGCGTCAGGGATTCTAAGTCCTACGACAGAAGCAACAGTGCTGACGGCAGAGAAAAGTTTTGCCGTAACTCCTAGAAGGAGAAGGATGGTGAATGTATTGGATATTTTAGAAACACCGGATTCCAAACGCCCCTCTTCCTCAAAGAAGACTGCCGAAGCTGTCAAAACGCAAGACAAAGCCGATCCTATGCAAATAGAAGCCGAAGCTATAACGACCCAGGATGAAACTGGGGCAGGGCCCAAAGTGCCTGCTGAGACGAAGCTTGCCACACCCGAAGAAATACCTTCAGATATTAATATAGCTTTTGAAAAAAGTGTGGCCAAATAAACCGAATCCCTTATCCCCGAAGCATCCTCCGAAGATCTTGATTACATCATTCGACACGCTGCGGGAAAGAAATTATCAAAAGAAGAAATTTTTGAAGCCAATCACTATGCCCGGGAATTGAAGTATCCGAAGGGGGCCTTAGTGTTTAACAGTACGGATGAAGATGATTTCTTGTATTGTCTCCCGGACAACAAAGAATTATCCGTCTGCCGGGAGATGACCAGAAGCATGGGTTTCCCGAAGCTCGAGGCTGGGCTTTGCGCCATGACGAAGGAAGATCTTGCAGATAGCCTTGCATACAACAGTCTGAAGGTACAAAAGTTGTAAATTTTTGAAGCTTATGGATTATGTAATAAAGCCTTTTACCCTCATGTTAATTCATTCTTTCTTTCTTGTAGGGCTTAATACTTAGCAACGCCTTAAGGGCGCAAAAGAATGCTGAAGATGAGAGCTGCACTATTGCTCTTAACAACCTTCGAACAAAGATTATCAAGCTGAGAAAGAAGCCACAGAAAAAGACAAAATTCTACTTACATTGGTGGACAAAGTAAAGGGGGATGAAGCTAACTTCAAGGCTCAATCTGAAATTCAAAAGAATGAGATTGAAGACCTTCGAAAACAACTGGCTGAGGCCAAATTAAAATGCGCTGTTGCCGAAGCTGATCGAGATGCCAGTGAGTACTGGAAAAACTATTTTGAAAAAAACGGTTGCAGAGCTTCACGCATCAAAATAAAGATGTTTTGAAAAATTTGTGGAATGCGTAAAAAAGATAGAGACTAGCTTCGCCAACGTGGGCGCATATTCAAGCGAAAACAACTTCATATGAGGCGACCCCGAGGACATCATTGAGTGGATCAGTAATGAAGCCAAAGCTTTTGAAAAGATTTTGAGTGACCGTGGGGACATCTGTGCGTTCTCTGGTGCGAGGGGGGTTGCAGCCATTTTGGAGAAGGCAGGTTGTGAACATGTTAAAACCTTGGCCTAGACCGAAGCTACTTTCTCCGTCGATGATACGAAGGACCCTTCGGCTGAAGCGAGTTTAATAGGTGGAAAAATTTTCACTGATATCTGGGAAAACGGCGGCCGAGGGATGGCTCATGAAATAATGAAGAAGATCGAAAAGGATATTCATCACTCTCGAAAAGCAGCAAAAGAAGCTGAAAGAACAGCGGAACTCGAAAGACGAATAGGTATTATTTAATGGCTTTTAACTTTGTTATTTTTGACTTCGAGCTAATTGATGTTTTCTACTATAGCTGAACTTCCTCCTCCACCAGAGCCATTCGACCCACTGGCCGACCCAGAAATGAAGAAGGCAATAGAAATCATTAATGTGGCCGAAGCTATTAGATGAAGTTGTTACCAAACTGCTAACCGAAGCTGCAGAAAAAGTTCTGAAGGAAGAAGAGTAGCTGTTGTAAAAACATTTTCTAGAATATTAATGTAACACTTGCTGAACTATGTTTATAATATTTGGTGCTTACAAGATTTGAATGTAATATATGAATTGTTTGTAATTCAGTTCTTTGCGATGCATGAAACTTTTTGTACATACCGTTTTTGAGCCTTCGGCGAAAAAAACACCTTCCCTTCTTTTCATGCTTCATAAAGAAGAGTTTTTATGCCTCGTAAGAATCATCCACCCTTTGTAAAGAACATCCAAGCTTCGTAAAAACATTAATGCTTCGTAAACAATAGATTTCTTCTTCCATATCAGAGCTAATGAAGTTGTACTTCTTCAAAACTTATTTTGTGCCTTAGCACAATTTCACTTCTTCGAAACATTCTCCGAAGATTAACATTGTATCCCCTTATTGTGCCATTGATGCAATATGATGTATGATGTTATGTTATGCGAAATGATGTGATGATGTTATGTTATGCGAAATGATGTTTATGCCGAAGACACACTCGCACCGCCATAGTGGAATACACAGTCTGTTTGCCGCTTATTTTTTGGCTTCACCGCTTATTTTTCAGTGTATCAGCGCTGACTTTTTGCTGTAAGTTCTGCATCCCCTTAGGAACGTCTTTTGAACTTCTTCGCCTTCTATTTCGGCGGTATTCGTGTTGACTTTTCGCGCTTCGCCTTATATTTCGGCGGTATTCGCGTTGACTTTTCGCGCTTCGCCTTATATTTCGGCGGTATTTGGCTCTGCATTCCCTTTGGAACAACTTTTGAGCAGAAAACTTACGCTGCGCTCCCTTAGGAACGATTTTTTGTAGCTTCAGCAAACTTACGCTACGTTCCTTAGGAACGACTTTTGGTAGCTTCGGTAAACTTGCAATGTGATTTTTAGCCCCGCATTCTCTTAGGAACGACTTTTGAGCTTCAGTAATTTTTGAACTTCGTGGGTTTGTGGAGGAGATATATTTCACTATGGCAAGAACGAAGCTATTACAAGAAATTGGAAATGGCAAGAAAACTAAGTTTACAATAATTGTTTCTTATTAAAGATGAAAATGACAATGAATGTAAAACTGTTTCAATGGTAGGATATCTCTCAATAGATGTGTTTCGACTCTGGCACAGTATTGTTGACTGTGCGAGCTTCAGACTCCTCCCTAAAATCTCGCTACTGATGGGTCTGTTGGCTCCCTTCTGGCTGCTGGCCTCGTGAATATGCATGTTGTAGCGGTGGCAGAGGCAGAGGCTGTGGCCAGGACACCTGTGGCTGGCTAGCCAAAGCAATAGAAGCTGCAGGATGGTTACCCACATACTCTGGTATGTAGGGTGAGTGATACGAAGAGGTGTGCATGACCTGCTTCGGCTGGTTCTGTTGAGCTACAGCTTCTGCTATTTCCTTTTGTTTCTGAATGGTGACATGGCACATCCTTGTAGTATGGCCCTTGTCCTCACCACAGAATAAGCAATAAATTTTTCTGGGCTGATCCCCAAACCTTCCACCGAAGCCCCTGGCGCCTCTGCCTCTTGGGGCTGATGGCCGGAAAGAGCTTTGTTGCTGCCCCGAAGATTGTGAAGTATATTGTGACTTCTGCAGCTGACTTCCTCTGTCATCACTCTGGGTGGAGTGAATTGACCTGACATGCCTTGGGTGGATTCTTCCTCCGAAGCCCCTGGTCATCTCAGAGAACCTGTAGGCTTCCTCCCTTCTTTGGCGAAAGTCATTGTCAGCCCGGATCATCTCAGAGAACCTGTAGGCTTCCTCCCTTCTTTGGCGAAAGTCATTGTCAGCCCGGATGTATTCATCCATCTTTTGGAGCAACTTCTCCAGGGTCTGAGGGGGCTTCCTGGCGAAGTATTGGGTTGTAGGTCCTAGCCAAAGCCCTTTGATCATGGCCTCAATGACGATTTCATTGGGCATAGTTGGTGCTTGTGCCCTTAAACGCAAGAACCTTCGGACATAAGCCTGGAGGTATTCTTCGTGGTCTTGCGTGCACTGGAACAAAGCTTGAGCAGTAACCGGCTTCGTCTGAAACCCTTGGAAACTAGTGATCAGCATGTCCTTCAGCTTCTGCCATGATGTGATTGTTCTTGGCCGAAGAGAGGAGTACCAGGTTTGCGCAACATTCTTGACTGCCATGATGAAAGATTTCGCCATGACTGCGGTATTGCCCCCAAATGAAGATATGGTTGCTTCGTAGCTCATCAAAAACTGCTTCGGATCTGAGTGCCCATCATACATGGGGAGCTGGGGTGGCTTGTATGATGGGGGCCATGGGGTAGCCTGCAGTTCTGCTGATAGAGGAGAAGCATTATCAAAAGCAAAATTTCCATGATGGGAATCATCAAACCATCCATCCTTGTTGAAGAAGCCTTCTTGATGAAGCTCCCTATGTTGGGGCCTTCGTTCTTGTTCATCTTGAGCAAGATGGCGTACTTCTTCAGTGGCTTCGTCAATCTGCCTTTGAAGATCAGCTAGTTGGGCCATCTTCTCCTTCTTCCTTTGTACTTGTTGATGAAGTATCTCCATGTTTCTGATTTCTTGGTCCAACTCTTCCTCCTGGAGTGTTGGGCTAGTGGCCTTCCTCTTCTGGCTTCGGGCCTCTCGGAGAGGAAGGTTCTCCTGATTTGGGTCTAGTGGCTGTAATGCAGCAGCCCCTGCCGCTGAAGCTTTCTTCGGCGACATGACGAGGGTCAGTGCTTGCCGAAGGTGGTCGAAAAAGGGTTCACCGGAGGTGGGCACCAATGTTGGGGACTTGTTCTCAAATGCTATGAATTAATAACAAGGCAACACAGAAAAGATTAATGGTTAATGCCCTTTGTCCTTTGAAGCATTATTTCCCTTAGGACATAATGATCTTCAGACAAAGGTCATGAAGGACGTACCTTCATCATCACAATATGTACTAATTGAAAGGAGAAGCATATGAAACATGAAAGATAACACAGATAATTATATGACATTATATGACAATATAATATATACCTTTTATTATATAATCATGAATAGATAGGAACAATATCGAATTACATTTGTACCTTCGTTTTGACAGAAGATGAGAGTACAAGTGTGACGCACAAGCGGGTACAAATCAGCGTGAACAGTACGGGAGTACTGTTCACCTATTTATAGGCACGGGACGTAGCCCATGAGAAATTACAATTATGCCCTTTATATTTACTACTGCCTTATAGAAAAATCTGAGGATTGAACAGACTTTCCCCCCTTAAGTCGGTTCCCTTTTCTGCAATTTAGCCGAAGCTCCCTTCCGCGCAGCTTCGGAACAACGACAACCTTCGTCACGATCAAACTCCTCATCGTGTATGCTTTTATCATAATCCGAAGATACCTGTCCATGAATCATACTTGGAAGACATTGTTAAATTATATTTTTGAGGACCTTCGGAGGACAAAGGCCCCCAACACCGGAGGTGGGCACCAATGTTGGGGACTTGTTCTCAAATGCTATGCGTTAAGAACAAGGCAACACAAAATGTTAATGGTTAAAGACCTTCGTCCTTCGAAGCATTACCTCCCTCGGGATGTAATGGTCCTTAGACGAAGGTTACGAAGGACATACCTTCATCATCTCAATGTATATTAAATGAAAGTAGAAGCATGTGAAACATGAGAAATAACACAAATGATCAGATGATATCATCAATATATCTTTCTTATATCTTCATGAGTTAACATAAGTAAAATTGAATTACATTTGTACCTTCGACTTTACAGAAGGCAAAGATCCAGGCGTGACGTGCAAGAGAATACAAGTCAGCGTGAACAGTACGGTGTTACTGTTCATCTATTTATAGACACAGAACACAACCTGTGTAGAATTACAATCATGCCCCTGACATTTACTATTGACTTAGGGATAATCTACCAAGGACTAAACAGCCTTTTCCCCTTTAAGTCAGTTCCATTCTCCACCGCTGAGCCGAAGCTCTTCTACAAGTAGCTTCGGAACTGGTTCATTCTTCTCCCAAGCGGTGCTTTTCACATCATGTACAACTTCATCCTATGTCCGAAGGTTCCTATACACATAGTAAGCTTGGAGAATATGTTAGTTGTGTTTTTGAGGACCTTCGGAGGACGAAGGCCCCCAACACCATCTATGTGGACCACGGGTTGAATCTATGGTTTCCCAGGCGCTCTTATGCAAGATTACCCATACGAACCGGTATTGACAGATCTCGGTCGCCCAATCAAACACAGATGGATAGGATTAGAGCGGAGCTGTTATGAATCGGTATGAAACCGGGGTCACAGGATCCCGATCCAATGGTCCAGAACCGAGGGTGGCGCGATGAAATCGTGGCCGCCCGCGGATAGATCAGTGGCATGGATCACATGCCGCGAAAGGGTAAACCTAATTCTAATCTAGCCGTCGGTCAACAGATGGACGACCCAGACCCTTGCTTCCCCCTGGGATCTCACCAGCAGCGCAACCCAGTGAGCCACGGCGGCGCCATGGCTAGAGTTTGCCATTAACGCGCACCAGGCTTCAAAACGTGATCTGAATGGCTCTACGCGTAGCCCTATCAACTACAAACTCAATTATGACCCCTTTCTTCATCGGATTCTGCACACAGACACCGGCCGCAGCACCTAGCGGCAACACGGCGGCGCCCACGACCGGTAATCACCACGCCGGCCCCTAACGCCCCAATTCTTACGCGTCCGAGCGAAGTTGATAGAGTGAAGGCTAGGAAGTTCCCATACATTGGATCGACAAGTCTAAGGACGAGGACTACTTGTCCACAAAGTTGCGCCAATCCACCCAGTCCGGCGAGCAATTTACCAATTCCTACACGGTTCCTGCACCGAGCCCGAGTTGACGAAGACAGCCACATGCGACGGCGAGTCCTGCGAGCTTGCGCCCGAGGACGAGGCAGCGACGTGGACGGAGTTAACCGTTGGAGCTCTCCCAGCAGCGCGATACCCAGCACTGCAGACCTCACTTTCGCTCTTCTGTGTTCAACGATGGCGGCGACAACTTGGCATAGGTGCGGATCGATGAGGCAATGGACGAGGGCGAAGGATAGGCCGGTTAAATTTCCCCCAGACCGCGGCGAAATTGCACGGTGCAACAGAAAGTCATTCTTGGGGTGCGTAAGCTGCAGAGGAGACGAGTCTGATCCCGGGGTCCCACCTGCTCGCGACATGGATCCGCGCTCACAGGGCTAGTGGCTGACAGGTCGGTCCCGCGTGACACCAATACCTGTGGAGTGGCGTGTAAGCAAGCTTGGCTGACGTGCGGGGCCCAATAGTCGGCGCCCAGAGGTCTTCCTAGCTAGGTCACGCGGGTGGATGCTCTGGTGGGCCGAATTGGCGCCTAGGGCCCAGGTAAGCTTCCCTTCTCTTTTTCTTTTTTCTGTTTTCCTTTCCCTTTTGTTTTTAGAATTCAAATTTGAATTTAAATTTGGTTATGAGATTCATCAATGATCAAAGTGCACCAAATTCAAATTTTAGAATAAAGAAATATATTCTTATTTATATATTTGTTTTATCTCATTTGTTTAATTTTTTCTTCCCTTTCTTCAAACCCTAGAATTTCCTTTTCTATTTCAAAGTTCTCACTTCAAATTCAATTCAAATTCAAACACATGTTTTGAACTTCAACTTTTCAGGTGTCAAAATAATTCATAATTTAAAATCTACTATTTATAATAATATATTTTTTCTATTCTTTTCCTTATCATTTATTTATGGAAGGAGTGAATGGTTTCATTAAAAATTCCCCTCTCTATTTTCTACAAATTTAAAATTCAAATCCAAGATAAAGTTTAGGGATTCAAATTTTTAATACATACTCAAAATCAATTATGAAGCAATAGATATGTATTTATTTTAATTGATTTATCTGTTTGATAGATGTTTGAAATATGAGACACTCATATTGTTTTCTTTCTTTTTAGAAAAATAGTATTTTAAAGGTGGGATAAGAATTAAAAGTTACTTCAAAATTAAATATTCATGTAAATAAATGTTTATGGAGCATCTTTTAATGATATGCATAATCATTTAGTTGAATAGAAAACTTTTCTATTACTTCTTTTCTAAAATAATTCTTGGTTTTCAAAATTCAGTCCTCAATTTTTTTTCAATACTCAAGTATAATTTGAGATATCTGAATTTGCTATTTTATTTTCTTCATATATTCATTTTATTATTATTATTATTTTTGCTTATACAAATTTTTGGGCCTTACAGTTAAAATTTTGGACCACATTTGCACCACTTAGCTTGAAGGTATAAGAATGGAATTTTCAAAAGCTTTTCAAATTCATTTGCATTTGGCCGAAGGTATAAGAATGGAATTTTCAAAAGGATTTCTAAGTTTGAAAGATTCTCCCCCTTTTTCAAATGCTTTTACTTTGGCCAAATAAAAGCTCTCCCTAAATCAATTTTCCCCTTTGGCATAAATAGTTTTTCTTCTCTTAGCAGCCAAGAGGGATTTCATAAATGAAAAGTACCAATTTGGAAGATTAAAAGTTTTGAAAAATAGGTTGGTGGTGTGGTCCTTTTTCTTTGGCCTAGTCTTTTATCCCCCTTTGGCATTGAGCACCAAAAACAAATAAATCTGGAGGCCTTGAATAAGAAAGGTATGAAATTAAGTACAAGAGTTGGGAAAAGAGTGTTTGATACCGAATGAATATGCAGTGGAAGTGTTCCCTTTGCCTACAACTCCATTTCCCTTACAATCTAAGACTTAGTATAGAAATATACTTGGAAGCACATTAGCCTTAGCCTTGGCACAAGAAGGATAAGAAATATGCATTTGTACCAAATGAAAGATACAAACATGATCAAAGGTATACTGAATGAGCAATGTGTGCATATTTCAATCAAGGTTCCAAAAATCTAAGACATTTAGTTCACTCCGAAGTCCACAAAATCTACCAGGGTCTTGGTGAAGATATCAGTTAACTCTTTGTTGGTGCTAACATGGTCAATTACGATATCTCCCCTTTGCGAGTGGTCTCTCAGGAAGTGATACCACATGTCTATATGCTTAGTGATGTTCTGTTCAACAGGATTCTCTACCATGTGGATAACACTCTAATTATCACATAGGAGATGGACTTTGCTCGATTTTTAGCCATAGTCCCTAAGGGTTTGTCTCACCCAGAGTAATTGTGCACACCAATGTTCTGTAGCAATATACTCGATCTCGGCATTGGATAGAGCAACGAAGTTTTGTTTCTTTGAAGCCCAAGACACCAGATCACCCTAGAAACTAACAAGTCCCTAATGTTCTCTTTCTATCTACCTTAGATCCGGTATAATCAGCATCTAAATCCCTGATGAGATCAAACTTTGAACCCTTGGGGTACCAAAGCCCAAAGTTAGGAGTATGAACTAAATATCTCAAGATTCTTTCCACGACCCTTATGTGGCATTCCTTAGGGTCAGCTTTGTAAGGAAAATGGACCCCGACCCATTTGTCTAATTGATTTTGGTGTTTGATGATCAACATGGCCTGTGGACTAATGTGTTTGCTAGTGTTTGTGTTTATCGTTCACAGGATGTGATGAGGATTGGACTGAGACTCTGAGGATGCGACACCTCAAAAGAAGACCTAAAAAATTTGTAGAATTCCAAGACTCAAGATCAAAAGAAGCCCAAGGAAATAGCGAAGAAATCCAAGAAGAGGGCAGTCAACTAGCGCTCTTGTGGTGCACCAGACAGTGAATAGTACCTGTCCGGTATGCATCTGAGAGGCCCGCAACCAGGGACTCTCTAGTGTTGTAGCTCTGAACTGTCCGGTATGCACCGAACAGTCCACCAACGGTTGGATCCAACTGTCGACTGCTACAGACCTCAACGGTCGGCTTACGTGGCTAGGGCACCGGACATGTTCGGTGCGCTCGACGACAGAAGCAATAGCTTTTATGTCCAACGGATATAATTGAGAGGGAGGCTATTTATACCCCTCCAACTGGCCATTTGATGGTGTGGGAGCCCAAGCAACATACCAATAAATGGTGTAGACATTTCCATGTGCTCAAACACCCAAGTGCTTAATAGAATCACTCAGTGATTAGCATAGGTGCTTTCTGAAGTGCTTAGGTTAGTTAGACTGTTTATGCACTTATTCTAGGTGAATCCTAGTTAGTTGAGTGAGTTTAGAGAAACCACACAACACCTTAGTTCTTACGCGAGCCGTTGTAATTGTACCGATTGGGGCGAGAGTCTTGCGAGACCGTGACAACCGAGTTTGCGTCATGGCTGCCACCGTGTACCGAAGGAAACAAGGCCTCCAACATTTCGACCAGAAGCTCGATAGTTGAGATGGCGGGAAGCTTCCGAGAGGAGCCAGAAGCGGAGCACCACTTGCTCATGGAGAAGGTCGTGGCTCTCTACGTAGTTACTCAACCGAGGTGCTTGGCCCTCACGTGGGCTACCCTTTGCGTATGGGCACCAACGAGGATTAGTTGGGACCTTGCGTGGTTCTGGATACGTCGATAAAAATACTGGTGTCATCCACGAGAGTTTGCATCTCTACCCTAGCTATTTACCTTCCACATTTACATTAAATATTTAAGTTTCAATCTCTCCTTTCTAGTTAGATTATTTAGGATTGAAACTTAGGCTTTGCGGTAGAGATAGCAACACTTAGACAAAACCTAGTTTGCACATTCTAGATTGTTTATTTGCATAGGTTTTGTTCTAGGGATTTAATTGTGGCCTAGTTTAGAGAATAGTTTTAGAAGTCCTAATCCACACCCCTCTTAGGCGTCACTATTTCCTACAATGGATCTCAGAGCCCGGTTTGGCTCATTTGAAAGGTTTTTAGCTTCACTGCTAATAGAGCCGACACTTTTTAGAGGAAGGGGATGGATACCCATAGGCCACCACACTTCGACGGCACTAACTTCCCATATTATAATGCTAGAATGGCTTGTTACCTAGAAGTTATTGATCTTGGTGTTTGGAGAGTCACTCGTGACGGGGTGAAACCATCTAAGAATCTCGAGAAGCTCACCATGAGTGATGAAAAAGAAATTATTTTGAATGCTAGAGCCAAAAATTGATTGTATGAGTCTCTTAGCATGGAAATTTTCAATCAAGTTTTTACATTAAAAGCTGCTAATGAGATTTGGCGAAAATTGCATGAGCTCCATGACGGCACATCCAATGTCCGTGAGAAAAACATTGCCTAGTCTTAAATGATTACAAATCTTTTGCCATGAAAAATAATGAGGTTATTAGAGACATGTATTCTCGTTTGAATCTAATCATCAATGAGCTCAATTCTATTGGAATTAATAAGCTAGGTGATGCGAACATTGTGAGAAAGATTATCTCCCTGCTACCACAACAAAAATATGGGAACATCATAACTATTCTTTACAACATGGAGAACTTGAGCACAATGACCCCAACAATTGTGATTGGAAAGATTGTGGCATTTGAAATGTCACGAAAGATGGGTCAAGATGAGCCAACTTCTTCAAGGCCATATGCTTTTGCATGTGATGAAAAGAAAGGCAACAAGAAGGCACCCACTCCAATATCCTCAAGTGAAGAGGAAGAAGAAGAAAGTGATGATGATGAAGATGATCAACCCTCAACATCATCCTCCGAGGACAAAGAAACAGCCCGATGCGTCAGAAAGGTAATGAGGATGATTTGCAAGATTAATCTAATGGGTGTGCCCCTACAGGCCGAGGATCTCCTCTTTAACATTGACAAGAAAAAGCAAAGAAAGAGAGGATGCTTCGCATGCGGGGAGAAGGGCCACTTCAGGGACAACTATCCAAATATGGTCGAACCCACAAAGAGGAGGAGCAAAGGCAAGGCGCTTACAAGTATCAAGACTTGGGATGATTCTTCAAGTGAAGACGAACCTCCTAGGAAACACAGCCACCGATCCTCATCACGCTCTTCACAGTCATCTCACAAATGCCTTATGGCAAGAGGTAAAACAAGTATCCCATCCTCTAGTGATGTTACTGATGATGAATGTGATGAAGAGGGAAATCACTCCTTAGATGAACTTGCGCATGTCGTTAAGTTTTTTTGAGGATGTTTGCACTAAATAAAAGGCTCAACTAAAAACTTTGAAAAAATAAGTTGATTATCTCTCAAAATGATTATAAATGTTTGCTAGAAAATTTTTAAACATTTGCAAATTTTTAAACAAGAAAGGCAAAGCCAAACAAATCCAGCCTCCTTAGGATAACACCACTGCCGGAGTGAACAGGCCTATGGAGGGAGAAACTGTGATTTGTAGGCTATGCCACAAGAAAGGCCACAAGTCTTACCAATGCAAGGCAAAGACTGGGGATAAGCAAAAGCTCAAGCAAAAGCCAATAAGAAAAATCTCCAACACCTACATCAACAAGGTGGACAAAAATGCCGCTACACCATATTTGATCAAGAATAAAAATAATAGAAAGGTGATAGCAATCAAGGCTAACAAGCAAGCCAACAAAGGAATGTGGGCCAAACGCATCTGGGTGCCAAAGGAGATTATCTCAACCATGAAAAGCACCAAGAAGGTTTGGATTCCAAGAGGGAAGTGAGAAGTCCGAAGGACCTCAGGAATTTGAAGACTTGGAAAATTGGGATGTATATCATGGGATGCATCATATTGCAACAAGTATATTGCCAAGTGGGTTAGTGAATACTTTGGACCCAAACTCCCCACCCATGACTAAGGTAACTAGATTTATTGCATTTCTTTGTTTTTAGATATGCTTATCTATTTTTTTATATCTAGTTTTTACCTTATGAGCCTAGTTTTTACATGTAGTATTTACTTCTGATTAGAGTTGCATGCATACTAGGTCAATCATATGGTAGGAATGCTCGTTTTCAATTCATATTCTTGAGCAAAACTACATGGTTCAAAAATGTTTAGTTAAGCATGGCACATAGCTTATTGAACATTCCTAAGTAAATTATACTCGCACTCCAATTGGTATTTTCATATGGTATATCCTACAATTGATATCCTTCAATGCTTCAATTGGTATCATTTAACTTATATGTGCCAAAGCTTGGATTATAGATAATTTTCCCCTCTTGATACCAAAATCAAAGTGCATGTCTCCTACAAGTATTTAAAACTTGTATGCACACTTTCAGGGGGAGGTTACTCTTTAATCGAAGTCTTTGAGACTAATACTTATTTTCAAGTTTATTATATGTAGTAGTCTCATTGAAGGAAAATGGAGTCCCCATAGAAAGACAATAGGCTTCCACTGCAAATCTACAAGAATTTTCAAATTCCATAATTTGTATCATTTAC
Organism: Zea luxurians; assembly: GCA_029449295.1. Lineage (NCBI taxonomy): Eukaryota > Viridiplantae > Streptophyta > Magnoliopsida > Poales > Poaceae > Zea > Zea luxurians. Next base: position 112,588,400 of record JAOPSE010000009.1, on the reverse strand, counting down.
ATGTCTTCTCTAGGTTTTGATTAGACTATATTTCATATCTTATACTTACAATGTTGCTAAAAATGCATATGTTATTAAAATATATCTTTTACCTATGCATAGGGGGAGTTAGTCTAATCAAATCATATATTGTCACTCTTTTTGTCATGTGCTTTTCCTAAGTAGAGGATCTCCGACAGGAGGGTATACTTTCTTTTATGACAAAAAGGGAGAGTATATTCTTTCAAAGGGGGAGAACACACTTTTAGGGGGAGTAATCTTTTAGAGGACAAGTCTTATTTTCTTCCTATATGCTTTTAATGTCTTCCTTTTTGGTGTTTGATTCCAAAGGGGGAGAAGTTTTAGGGACCAAAGCACACAAAATATATCAAACACCAAACACCACCTAATTTAAAAATTTAAAAACTTGATTTACAAGTGGTTTTGGTTCTACAAGTATCTTTGTTCTAAAATAGGAAGTATGTGGCTTATGGAGTTAGGGGGAGGCTTAAGTCCATAATCTCACCTTGTGGGGACATTCATGCATCCTAGCAAGTAGATTGCATATTTTCATCAAAATATTTGTTATGTTTGCTTGCTTTGGTTGTGTTGCCATCAATCACCAAAAAGGGGAGATTGTAAGGAAAATGGACCCCGACCCATTTGTCTAGCTGATTTTGGTGTTTGATGATCAACATAACTGAGACTCTTAAGGATGCAACACCTCAAAACAAGACCTAAAAATCCGTAGAAGTCCAAGACTCAAGATCAAAAGAAGCCCAAGGAAACAACGAATAAATAAAAGAAGAGGGTAGTCAGTGAGTGCTCTAGTGGCGCACCGGACAGTGACAGTACCTATCCGATGTGCATCGAACTGTCCGGTGGGTACCGGATAGTCTCAGCAGAGAGGCCCGCAACTAGGGACTCATGGGCACCGTAGCACCGGACTGTCCGCCAATGGTCGGATCCAACGGTCGACTTCTATAGACCTTAACGGTCGGCTGACGTGGCCAGGGCACCAGACATGTTCGGTGTGCACCGGACAGTCCAGTGCGCCTGACGACAGAAGCAACATCTTATCTATCCAACGGCTATAATTGAGAGGGAGGTTATTTATGCCCCTCCAACCAGCTATTTGAAGGTGCGGGAGCCCAAGAAACATATCAATACATGTTGTAGACATTTCCAAGTGCTCAAACACCCAAGTTATTAATAGAATCACTCGGCGATTAGCTAGGTGCTTTACGAAGTGCTTAGGTTAGTTAGACCGCTTATGCACTTGCTCTTGTGAATCCTAGTTAGTTGAGTGAGTTTAGAAAAACAACACAACCCATCGGCTCTTGCGTGAGCCGTTGTAATTATACCGAGTGGGACGAGAGTCTTGCGAGACCATGACAACCGAGTTTTTGTCACGACCGCCACCGTGTACCGAAGGGAATGAGGCCCGCTGCGTTTCGACCAAAAGCTCGATAGTGGAGACAGCAGGAAGCGTCCGAGGGGAGCTAGAAGTAGAGCAACACTTGCGTGTGGAGAAGGCCCGCAACTCTCTATGGAGTTACTCGACCAAGGTGATTGGCCCTCGCGTGGGCTACCCTTTGCGTATAGGCACCAAGAAGGATTAGATGGAACCTTGCATGGTTCCGGATACCTCAGTAAAAATACCGATATAATCCACGAGAGCTTGCATCTCTACCTTAGCTTTGTACCTTCCGCATTTACATTATGTATTTAAGTTTCAATCTCTCCTTTCTAGTTAGATTATTTAGGATTGAAACTTAGGCTTTGCGGTAGAGATAGCAACACTCAGACAAAGCCTTGTTTGCACATTCTAGATTGTTTATTTGCATAGGTTTTGTTCTAGGGATTTAATCGTGGCCTAGTTTAGAGAATAGTTTTTAGAATTCCTAATTCACCCCCCCTCTTAGGTGTCACCGTTTCCTACAGGCTTGGAATCTTGCAAACAAGCATACAGAGAGCATAATATCCGGTCTATATGCACATAAGTAGAGTAAGGATCATATCATAGACTACTATACCTTTTGATCTATAGAAAAACCTCCTATGTCGAGGTCGAGATACCCATTTATCCCCATAGGAGTCTTGATGGGCATGGTATCATTCATCCCAAACTTCTTCAGAATGAATTATGAGTGTATTTAGTCTGACTGATGAAGGTGTCCTTTTGGAGTTGCTTGATTTGGAATCTGAGAAAATACTTCAACTCCTCCATCATGGTCATCTCAAATTTATGTATCATAATCCTACTGAATTATTCACAAATTGACTTGTCAGTAGACCCAAATATAATATCATCAACATAAATTTGGCATACAAACAAGTTTTTGTTAATAGTTTTAGTAAAGAGAGTAGGATCTACTTTACCAACTTTGAAATCATTAGCAATAAGAAAGTCTCTCATGCATTCATACCATGCTCTTGGGGCTTGCTTAAGCCCATAAAGCGCCTTTGAGAGCTTATAGACATGAGAAGGATACTCATAGTCTTCAAAGCCGAGAGGTTGCTCAACATACACCTCTTCCTTGATAGGGTCATTGAGTAGGCACTTTTCACATCCATTTGAAACAACTTAAAGGCATGGTAAGTAGCATAGGCTAATAAAATGTTAATGGACTCAAGCCTAGCTATAGGTGCAAAGGTTTCATCGAAATCCAAACCTTTGACTCGTGAATACCCTTTGGCCACAAGTTGGTCGTTGTTCCTTATCATCACACCATGCTCATCTTGTTTGTTGCGAAAGACCCATTTGGTTCCTACAACATTTTGATTAGGACGTGGTACTAAGTGTCAAACCTTATTCCTCTTGAGATTGTTGAGCTCCTCTTGCATTGCCACACCCCATTCTAGATCTCTAAGTGTGTCTTCAATCCTGTAAGGCTCAACAGAAGACACAAAAGAGTAATGTTCACAGAAATGAGCAATTCTAGAGCGAGTGGTTACCCCCTTCTGAATATCACCAAGGATGGAGTCAACGGGGTGGTCTCATTGTGTTTCTTGGTGGACACTTGGGTGTGATGGTTTTTAGCCTGAATTTCCTGCTCGTCCTCTTTTTCTTGCTCATCTTCATATCCCCCTTGATCCATGTCATTTTCTAGAGCTTGCTCATTGTCTTGGACTTGGTCTTCTTATTCCTGAGCTTGCTCCTCATCTTGTGCTGGTGGAGATGCTTGTATGGAGGATGAAGGTTGATCTTGAGTTGGTGTAGGCTCATTGGGCACTTGTGGGCACACATCTTCAATGATATGTTCCTTAGCTTGGTGCATGGGGCCTCTTCATCACATAGCTCATCATAATCAACTTGCTCTACTTGAGAGCCATTAGTCTCATCAAACACAATGTTGCAAGAAACTTCAACTAATCTTGTGGACTTGTTGAAGACTCTATATACCCTTGCGTTTGAGTCATAACCAAGTAAAAAGCCTTCTACTGCTTTAGGAGCAAATTTGGAGTTTCTACCTCTTTTGACAAGAATAAAGAATTTGCTCCCAAAGACTCGAAAATAAGAAACATTGGTCTTTTTACATGTGAGGAGTTCATATGATGCCTTCTTGAGGATTCAGTGAAGATAGAGTCAGATGATGGCGTAGAAAGTCGTGTTGATTGCTTCCGCCCAAAACCGATCCCAAGTCTTGTAATCCTCAAGCATGGTCCTCGCCATATCCATCAGGTTTCTATTCTTTCTCTTTACAACACAATTTTGTTGAGGTGTGTAGGGAGAAGAGAAATCATCCTTGATGCCCTCCTCAAAGCTTTCAATCTAAGAATTCTTGGACTCCATTCCATTGTCGCTTCTAATCTTCTTGATCCTTAATACAAACTCATTTTAAGCTTGTCTCAAGAATCTCTTCAGAGCGCCTTGCGTCTAAAATTTTTCCTATAAAAAGAATAGCCAAGTGAAGCGAGAATAATCATCCACAATGACTAAATTGTACTTACTCCTGCCGATGTTTATGAAGCAGCTCGAGAGGTCGTTCAGTTGTCATTATGTTCTTGTGTGGATGATGGACTCCAACCTACTTCCCTGCTTGGCATGCACTACAAGTTCTATGTTTCTCAAAATGAACATTTGTTAGTCTTAAATGTGCTCCCCTTTTACATGCTTGTGAAGATTCTTCATTCCAACGTGGGCAAGTCGGCGATGCTAGAGCCAACCCATATTGGTTTTAGCAATTAGACGGGTAGCAAGTTCAGCATTGTCATTTGAGAAGTCAACTAAATATAGTTTCCTTTTAACACCCCCTTAAAAGCAACTAAATCATCACTTCTTCTAAAAATAGTAACACCAATATCAATAAATATACAGTTGTAGCCCATAGAACATAATTGAGATACAGAGAGCAGATTATAATCTAAAGAATCTACAAGGAATACGTAGTAAATGGAATGATTAGGAGATATTGCAATTTTACCTAACCCTCATACCAGACCTTGATTCCCATCCATGAATGTGATTGCATTTTGATGATCTTCATTTCTTTCATAGGAGGAGAACATCTGCTTCTCCCCTGTCATATGGTTTGTGCATCCACTATCGATTATCCAACTTGATCCTTCACATGCATAAACCTACAACACAGATTTAGGCCTTGTTCTTAGGTACCCAAACGGTCTTGGGTCCTTTCACATTAGAAACAAGCACCTTGGGCACCTAGACACAAGTCTTTGGACTCTTGTGCCTAGACCCAACATATTTGGCAACAATTTTGCCATATTTGCTAGTCAACACATAAGATGCATCAAAAGTCTTAAAAGATAACCTTGGCTCAGTTGATGCATCAATAGTTTTCTTCTTAGGCATTTTGGCAGTTTTAACATGTGAGGCAGAATGCCTAGAACTAGATGCTTCATTTCCATAAATATAAGCATTATGATGAACATGAGCATTCGTACCATGTTTAGTGTGACGGAACCTCCCAAGTCATTAGGCCCACCTACAGTTGTCCTTGTCCAACGAACCTCGGGCAACCCTGTAGATGCTTCTAATCACTTGACAAATTCGGTATCTGTATTCTTTTCTTTTCCCAAGAGCGTTTTACCCGTCACGCAAACATTACAACACATCGGATGTACAAGAATGCGGAAGCAGTTACAATGACTTACTTTATATTAAAGTAAAGAAAGAGTAGTTTTATTACAGACCAGAACAAATATATGAGTGCTGAAGTAATATTATTACAAAACTTGGGAGGCAAAAACCCCTCCCGATAAACAGAAAAAAGTTTTTAACAAAGAAGGACACTTCCTCCCGAGGCTTCAGTCTTGATTTTCTTCTTTAGGCACCACCTTGGAACAAAAGCAATAAAAGTTTGCTGCTTCCTCACCTAAAACAACATGGGACAAAGCCCTGAGTATGAAGTGTACTTTCGCAAGTCTTACCCGTCAAAGTAAAAGACTCTCAAGGATATGCTGGCTTTTGGGGATCAAGGTATGGCTTATCAATAATCAAAGACTCTGTTTGCATAAATATTTACTAATAGTGGATCCTTAAAAATCTAGTTTTACTTGACAGGTTAAGTAAAGTTACCTGCATCTAGAGTTCTTTCTACCCTAGTTCAATCACTTGGCCTATACTAGCCGTCTTTTCATCATCCCTTTAGTTCACTGGATGGCAGCAATGGCCTCGGCCAGCGTGGGCGGAACCGGCGGTGGATTTGGTGTATCATCCTGGCCACGGGATGTTCTCGTGCCATCATTTGCATGAGTTCGAGATGGCATCTGAAGCAAAGAAATATTTGGAAAATATCACATGCTAATACATACCATCATTTTACATTACTTAAAAAGTAATGATACAGACTCGAATTTACAACAGGACCACATTACCTATTTTACATCATATCTAAACTATACTACTCTAGTTTCTTATCACTTTTGGTAGCTTCACTGTCGGGTGTAGGAGACCATTCATCGACCAATTTCATAGAGGGAGGGGGCCTAAAAAGGTCCAATTCCCCACCAAGTGCTTCTCCCGCTGCTCCAGAAGGTCCAGCTCCCATTCCGACAGGTTTGGCTGGTACGTCAGGGTGCAGTCATGAATATAATTCATGAACTTCCTCATGTAGTGTATTACAATACACCTGCAAATTGTCGATAGCCGTACTAAGCTCCTCCACATGGGCTCGAGCTTTAGCTTCCTTAGCCCAAGCAAGTGAACATGAGTTAACAGTCCAATCGAGTGCTAAATTCTGTTCGGCAAGCTGGTCTTGCAGATGTCGGATGTTAGTTCTTAACTCATTTATTCGCTAACCATCCTCGACCCACACATTGTTTCTATGATGTAACTCCGATTGAAGTCGCTCCACCTGAGCTTCTAGATCACCAATAGGATCATTGCTGCCACTGCTACTATTCTCATGCCTTGGGGCTAGTTGGTGCCGAGGCACGCCAATCGGGCCAGTGGATTTGCGCGCAGTTTTCCTTGTGCGCGGCGGCATATCTCTAAGGGGGAAAATCTTATTAATATAGTTTTATCATGATGCATGCATAATTACCGAATCAACTTTCGTTGATTCACAACCTTTTATACATCGCACTCTACTATCTGGTCTTTTAAATACTTCAAAAGGTAGTTAGATAAGAAGGAAAGAAATTTTTCTTAGATAAGTCTTTAAAAATTCTTTTTGAAAATGCCTCATAACATCTACAGAGATGGACTTCGCTCCGATACCAGCTGTGATGGAACCTCTCAAGTCATTAGGCCCACCTACAGTTGTCCTTGTCCAACGAACCTCGGTCAACCCTATAGATGCTTCTAATCACTTGACAAATTCGGTATCTATATTCTTTTCTTTTCCCAATACCGTTTTACCCGTCACACAGACAAATGTCACACATCGGAGGTACATGAATGCAAAAGCAGTTACAATAACTTACTTTATATTAAAGTAAAGAAAGAGTAGTTTTATTACAGACAAGAACAAATATATGAGTGCTGAAGTAATATTATTACATAGGGAGGCAAAAACCCCTCCCGATAAACACTAAAAAGTTTTTAACAAAGGAGGACACTTCCTCCCGAGGCTTCAGTCTTGATTTTCTTCTTTAGGCACCACCTTGGAACAAAAGCAACAAAAGTTTCCTGCTTCCTCACCTAAAACAACATAGGACAAAGCCCTGAGTACGAAGTGTACTTTCGCAAGTCTTACCCGTCAAAGTAAAAGACTCTCAAGGATATGCTGGCTTTTGGGGATCAAGGTATGGATTATCAATAATCAAAGACTCTGTTTGCATAAATACTTACTAACAGTGGATCCTTAAAAATCCAGTTTTACTTGTCAGGTTAAGTAAAGTTACCTGCATCTAGAGTTCTTTCTACCCTAGTTCAATCACTTGGCCTATACTAGCCGTCTTTTCATCATCCCTTTAGTTCACTGGATTGCTATGTGTAGGTCAGTGACCAAGTCTTCATGTCCGAGAAGTAACGGTGATCCGAATCGATTAATACTCAGCTGAGGATCTCCAGTCACATGACATATGTAGCACTTAACCCTTGCATATGTCAACTCGCCACCGGGGTTCTTAAGACCAGATCAGGTTCACGCCAACCGAGAGCATAGATACACCACCGTCCAGCCTCTTGCCACGGAGGGTACACGCTACTCTCACCATCTCTCCACTCCCATTGCGTGTTATCTTATTCTGGTATTTGTCTGCCCGAGGCAAAGCTTACCCATGACGAGGCATGTGACGAGTTAAAGGGCCCTTGATCATCAAGCCTACATCGACAAGGTCCTTAATCGACACAGACGGAGAAACTACACCGAGATTCTCCTCTCGTGCAAGTCACCCGCCCGGTTTCAGCTTTATTATTTCAAACCCAAAGTTTGGTACTTGGCAGAGGTACATCTTATCCGATGTTGAACCCATCATGGCCATGATGGATCCACCATCAAGTTTTATTTTGAAAACATCCCACCCACTTGAAGCATCATCTTTTGTCAAAACAAAACATTTTGTTTTTATAGAGCAAGGCTAAGCATAAGAAAAACCTTTTTGTAAAACAGGGGATCGAGGAAAGGTAATCAAATTCTCAAGGAAGGAGAATGCAGCAACTTGTTTAGCACACCACTCCTATCACCTAATGCATCAAGCAAGTGAGAAAGATTTTAAAAGTAACAAGGAGGGGGCAAATGCCTTGTGTGATAGGTAAATCAGGCTCTGTTCCACAAATGTCAAAGTAAAAACAATTTCCAGCCTGAGGTTCTTCTGGTGGTGGTGGTGGTGTAGTCCTTGCTTCTTCAACTTCTATTTCTTCTTCGTTTTCTATATATCACATATATATAATCATGAATGCCCATGTAATGCTTATGAGGATGCAAAGATAATAAAGATATATTATCTAAGGTCTTGAATATAATTTTCCTTCACGGATCTCTGGGAAACTAGGGTTTTTGAAGTCTATAGTGAAGTTCACAGCGCAGGAGACTAGGGTTTTGAGTTCTAGGTACCAAACATGGTCCAAATCATGCCCACCTTTACCCATGGCTTCTAAATAACATTTTAAGCTCATCTAAAAAGTTTAGTAATTTTTGGAATTATTAATTAATTTCTAAAATTCCAGGGGTATGAGTTTTGGCTATTTTAAATACTCCATAATTCCTTACTTGTACTAAAAATCATAAAAATATTTTTATTAAATATTATGAAAAAATAGGAATCTAGCAAAATTGGTCTTGCATTTTTAGCATTTTTCTACAATTTTCTAGAAATTCTTTAGTCCTGGCAGAAAAAGAAAAAGGCACTACAGTTCTGGGCTGAATTTGGCCCAAACCGGCCCATACACTGGCGAAAGCGCGCTCGCGCGCGCTCGCGCTGGCGGTTTTACACAGACGATCCCAGCTTTTTGAATAAGCAGTAAACAACCCAGAGCACTATTTGTTTGTTTCGCTGACGTTTGCACTAAGACCCCCGAAGTTCTAATTCTTTACAAGGGAAAGTCCACGACGGGGAGCGGCGGAGAACCGAGCTCCGGCGAGCCTACACCGGCCGGTTCACGCAATGATCGGTGCTCCCGTGCGGCGGATACTAAATTGAACCTTCAACAAACATTTCCCCTCGAACAATTACAGAGTTCTAACCCTAAATCGCTCTGTCCACGGCGACCGCGCACTCAACGGACAATTCAATGCGTTCCCGGTGATCCTATGGATCCTAGCTTATTTGGCCGGGTCAGAGAGTATCAGGAGCATATCAAAGCACTGAAACAAACAAATAGAGGGCATGAACGGACCTGAGACAAGTTAGCCACGGCGAGGGTGCTTTCACGGTGGCGGAAAACAGAATTGGGGAGAAAGAGAAATTAGAGAGCTGTGGTGGTTAATCAGAGGCATGGGCAGGTGCTCTGGCTTCATGATTATCTAACGGAGCTAGCGGTATGCTTAATTTATAGTGTGCAAGGGCGGTGACCTCCAATTTTGCATTAGCACGCTGGCGGTCGGAGAGGAAGAGGGGTACTGGTGCACGTGATTGGTGGCCACAACCGTGGCAACCTCACCGGTGATCACTGGATAAGTTAGTATGAGTCACAGCGGCGTGGTTAAAGTGCCGAGGCATGTGGCACAAGACCGCGAGGTGTCTAACTCCGGCGAGGGTAGATTTCAAGCAATCGGGGCAGAGCGGACACGGCGGCCAGACGAACAATGCCTTAAGCTCATCCGGGGTGGAGATCTTTTCACTGCGAAACGTTATCCGGGCACCGGTGCGCACGAATCACCTCGCTGGCGTGAATCCAGGTGTAGGGGTCACCGGCGGCAAGGTGCACTGCACCTGCGATCCCGCTCAGTCCACTGTACCATTAGAGCTCTAATCAGGGTGCCTGACAGAGCATAATTTGGGCAGATTTCCTCCAAATTCTATGTGGCAACTTGCCAATCTCTGTGTAACAAAATTCTAGCCCTATAATCCAGCTACAATCTTGCTATAGTGATCATGCTCAAACACCTACTGGATCATCCTCGAAATGGCTCCCAAAGTTCATCCTATGCCACTAAACATCATAATTCAGGTTTTAGGCAAACTGACAGCCCAACTTTGGGCTCATTTTTCTCCAATTTCCATTCAACACCAGGGCTCAGTTACTTAATCAAACTTGTTCTTCTATGTTAGCTCTACAAGTTTGATATGTTGACCCTAGGCAAATTCTTTGTATTTCTGGATTTACAAAGCTCCAAAGTTAGCCTTGTTCAACTGTATTTCAGATTTAACCAATGATCACTAGAGTGGTCTTTTTGCAATTTTGCCCAAATCTCAAGGTTTCTTTTGCAAATCTTCAAATATGTGAACTATATGACTTAAGGTACCCTAACTCCATGATTTTTGCACTTGGGTCCAAAAGTGTGCAAAGTTTACAGATAACCCCCTAGGGTTTCAGTCTAGGGTTTTCCAGGGGTCTATTTAGGGTTTTTAGTACTTTTAGGGTTTGGGTGCTATCAAATCTCATTAAAGGTGATATCTTATGATTATTTCACATAAGTTTTGAGAATTTAACTCATTTGAGCTTTATTGACACCCTAAGCTCAAATTAGGGTTAAGTACTCTACCCTAGGGTTTTGCCCATGACATATCCCATCAATACAACTCATTTGAAATTTTTGCCTAGTGAATGCATTCTAAGTGTAACAAGCACATGATATGCTAATTCTCATGATGTTATGCTCAAGTTTTAGTGGTAGTAACACCAGGGGTGTTACATTTAGCATGATAGTTCTTAGGATAAACAGTGTAAGCACTATCATCATCCTCAATTGGAGCTTTTCCCTTTACAAATTGAGGAATTTTCTTTTCTTGGGCATTAATTTTAGTGTTGTCCTTGCTGAAAGGGAAATGTGCCTTTGGGCCATTTCTAAGTATTTTGGTGATTGAGTACCAACACAAGTGCTTAAGTGTTAAAGTATGTCAAGTGATGGCCAAGTGCAAATAAAAAGTAAAGGTATGTTTCTAGACTTAGTACATTGTTTTTAAGAACTAATGTATTGTGTCTAAGTGCTGGAAACAGGAGAAATCAAATTGGAAAAGAGATGGCATTGTTCAGCCAAAGTCTGCTCAGTCTGGGTGCACCGGACAGTGCCGGTGGTGCACCGGACAGTGTCCGGTGCGCCAGGCTGGCTCTGGCGAACTTGCTGCTCTCGGGACTTCGACGGCGGTGTACGGCTATAAATCACCGGACTATCCGGTGGTGCACCGGACTGTCCGGTGAGCCATTCACAGGCGAACTCGTCGCTCTCGGGAGATGATTAACGGCGTACGGCTATAATTCACCGGACTGTCCGGTGGTGCACCGGACTGTCCGGTGAGCCAACGGTCGGCCGGGCCAACGGTCGGCCGCGCAATCTGCGCGGGACACGTGGCCGAGCCAACGGCTAGAAGGGGGCACCGGATTGTCCGGTGTGCACCGGACAGTGTCCGGTGCGCCAACGGCTCTGAACCTGTAACGGTCGGCTTCGCCAAATAAGGAAAGAAATCAGCACCGGACAGTGTTCGGTGGTGCACCGGACTGTCCGGTGCGCCAGGCGACAGAAGGCAAGATTTGCTTTCCTGGAATGCTCTCAACGGCTCCTAGCTGCCTTGGGGCTATAAAAGGGACCCCTAGGCGCATGGAGGAGGACACCAAGCATACTCTAAGCATTCCTAAGCACCAAGACTTCGATTCCGCGCATTTGATTCTTTGTGATAGCATCTAGAGCTCTATTTGAGTTGTGAACTCGTCGGGTTGTGTTGTGAGCTCTTGTTGCGACTTGTGTGCGTGTTGTCACTCTGATTTTGTGTCTTGTGTGTGTTGCTCATCCCTCCCTTACTCCGTGCTTCTTTGTGAACATCAAAGTGTAAGGGCGAGAGGCTCCAAGTTGTGGAGATTCCTCGCAAGTGGGATATAGTAAAGCAAAGCAAAACACCATGGTATTCAAGTGGGTCTTTGGACCGCTTGAGAGGGGTTGATTGCAACCCTCGTCCGTTGGGATGCCACAACGTGGAGTAGGCAAGCGTTGGACTTGGCCGAACCACGGGATAAACCACTGTGCCATCTCTGTGTTGATCTCTTTGTGGTTATTGTGTTTTGCTAAGACTCCCCTCTAGCCACTTGGCATTATTGTGCTAACGCTTAACCAAGTTTTTGTGGCATTAAGATTCAAGTTTTACAGGATCACCTATTCACCCCCCCCCCTCTAGGTGCTCTCAATTGGTATCAGAGCCATTCTCTTCACGAAGGGACTAATCGCCCGAAGAGATGGATCCTAAGGGCAAGGGGATTGTGATCAATGATAAGGAGAAGGAGTCTTTCGTCAACGAGCCGAAAGATGACAAGCCTAACGACTCGGGCTCGGGCCACAAACGAAAAGATGGGAAGAAGATGAAGACAAGGCGCATAAAGGAGATTGTCTACTACGACGACAGCGACGAGTCCTCTTCTTCCCAAAAGGACGACGACAACGACTACGAGAAAAGGAAGACGGTCAATTCAAACTTCTCTTTCGATTATTCTCGTATTCCGCATAGTACAAATACACATTTGCTTTCCATTCCTCTTGGCAAGCCTCCACACTTTGATGGGGAGGACTATGGATTCTGGAGTCACAAAATGCGTAGTCACTTGTTCTCTCTCCATCCAAGCATATGGGAGATTGTAGAGAGTGGAATGAAATTTGATAGCTCGGATAGTCACATGTTTATAAATGAACAAATCCATAAAAATGCACAAGCTACTACTGTCCTTTTAGCATCTTTGTGCAGGGAAGAGTACAATAAGGTGAGCGGTCTGGACAATGCCAAGCAGATCTGGGACACACTCAGGATCTCACATGAGGGGAACGACATCACCATGCTCACCAAGATGGAGTTGGTGGAGGGCGAGCTTGGAAGATTTGCAATGATAAGGGGAGAAGAGCCAACCCAAACATACAACCGGCTCAAGACCCTCATCAACAAAATAAGGAGCTACGGAAGCACGCGATGGATGGACCACGACGTCATTCGCCTAATGCTAAGGTCTTTTACTGTCCTTGATCCACATCTTGTGAACAATATTCGTGAAAATCCTAGGTACACCAAGATGTCGCCCGAAGAAGTTCTTGGGAGGTTCGTAAGCGGGCGAATGATGATCAAGGAGGCGAGATACGTGGATGATGCGCTAAATGGCCCAATCCATGAGCCTCAAACCATCGCCCTCAAAGCAACGAGAAGAAAGGAGACGCTACCTAGCAAGGTGGCGCAAGTTGAGGCGGCGGGACTAAATGAGGAAGAGATGGCCCTCATCATCAAGCGCTTCAAGACGGCGCTAAAGGGCCGCAAGGAGCATCCCAAGAAGAACAAGACGAAGGGAAAGCGCTCCTGCTTCAAGTGCGGTAAGATTGGTCATTTTATCGCTAATTGTCCCGATAATGTAAGTGACCAGGAACAAGGGAACAAGAGGGAGAAGAAGAAGGCATACAAGAAGGCTAAGGGCGAGGCACACCTTGGCAAGGAGTGGGACTCGGATTGTTCGTCATCCGACTCCGACAATGAAGGACTCGCCGCCACCGCCTTCGACAAATCATCCCTCTTTCCCAACGAGCGTCACACATGCCTCATGGCGAAGGAGACGAAGGTATGTACTCGAAACAATACCACTTATGCTTCTTCAAGTGATGATGAGTCTAGTGATGATGATGAAATAGACTACTCTAGTTTGTTCAAGGGATTGGATAGAACTAAAATAGATAAGATTAATGAATTGATTGATGCCTTGAATGAAAAGGATAGACTTTTAGAAAAACAAGAGGATCTTTTATATGAAGAACATGATAAATTTGTAGAGGCACAAAAATCTCATGCTTTAGAAGTTAAAAGGAATGAAATGCTTTCTTGTGAACTATCTACTTGCCATGAGACAATTTCTAGTTTAAAAGATGTTAACAATGATTTAAATACTAAACTAGAAGTAGCAAATAGATCTAACTCTTGTGTAGAACATGTTGTGACTTGCACTAGGTGTAAAAATTTTAATGTTGATGCTTGTAGTGAACACCTTGTGTCTATTGCAAAGTTAAATGATGAAGTGGCTAGTCTTAATGCCCAACTTAAGACTAGCAAAAATGAATTTGATAAACTAAAATTTGCGAGGGATGCCTACACGATTGGTAGACACCCCTCAATTAAGGATGGGCTTGGCTTCAAGAGGGAAGCCAAGAACTTAACTAGTCATAAGGCTCCCATTCCCATCAAGGAGAAAGGGAAGGCCTCTATGACTAATAGTGTTCAAAAGAACCATGCTTTCATTTATGGTGATAGAAAATATTCTATAAATGCATATAGGACCTGTGCTTATGATTCATATGCTATGACTGCTTCTAGTTCCCATGTTGTGTGTTGGGGACTTGTTCTCAAATGCTATGAATTAAGAACAAGGCAACATAAAATGTTAAATATTAATGCCCTTCGTCCGTTGAAGCATTATATCCCCAAGGATTTAATGAACTTCGGACGAAGACCATGAGTGAAATGTTACGAAGGTCATACCTTCGTGAGCAAACTTACAAAAATAAAATGAATTAATATATCAAACATGAAGCATTAAAGATAAATGTATCAGAAATAAGCAACATTATCCACATATTTTATTATCTGATCATAAAAATGTCAGAATGTAAAGTTTGAGTACAATTATACCTTCTCCTTGACAGATGATAATTCCCGAGCAATGCGTTTGCAATTACAGAAAATCGTGAACAGTAAAGGAATATTGTTCACTATTTATAGGCACAGGACACAGCCTGTGAGGAATTACAATCATGTCTCTCATAAAAGTTTACAACATTGACTCAGACCCTTATGGGCTAAAATGTCATTCTATCTTTAAGTCGGTTCGATCCTTCGTCTTCGGGCATGCTGCAACATCGAAGCTTTATGAGTGGTAGCTTCGGTCATCATGTATAAGCAGCTTTAGCCGAAGCTGTTTCTTCCTGCAGGACCTTCAGCGACGAAGCATGACCCCAACAGTAGCCCCTTCGCGGTGCTAGATCGTTTTTCGTAACGAGCTTGATCCGTGAAAAAAGTCTCTTAGGCTTCGGGAAGCCGAAGGTCCGAAAAACACCTTCCCTGAGCTCGTTGCCGAGAAACGATACAGTTTTTGAGCGCGGAGCAGTCCTACCATGCAGGTGCACCTTCTTGGTTGTTGCGGCCCACCGTGCAGTCAGTGCGAGTGACTGTTTGCCCGGTGAAAAAATCCTGACGATTCACCTTCTTACCTGCAGCACTATATAAACAGACAGGTAGGTGTGAAGTTACCACGGCATTCATTGCTATTGCACTGTTTTGCTGCCAAAAATTTAATCATAGTCGAAGCTTGATTTTCGCATTCAAACGAAGCTCCAGTTTGGTGTGTGCTTCGTTACGAGGATAGCTTCCGAAAAAAGGTTATTGACTTCCAAAGAATTTTTTTTCAAGAAAATTTAAAATCAAATGGCCAGAATACGCTCCACTGCTAGGGTTGAGCGTGGTGAAGACGAGACCGAAGCCGTTGAAATTGTTCCGATTTCTGAAGCGATGAGGCGTTCCGGGCTGGCTCCATCAGAAGACACACCTGCTGCCGAAGCAACGCAAGCTGATGTTGAAGAAGTTGGTTCCGAAGATGAGTACAACTGCGGGATGCCAAGCAAACCTAGTCATTTGGACTTTGGAAAGTCCACCATCTCTGAAGCTGATCTTCCAAAAATGGTGAAGCTGGGCTACTTTAGTGAAACAAAAAAGGAGCTGGTTCGTTTTGGCGGAGAGGAGATTACTCCAAAGCCGGAAAAGAATGAAGTGGTTGTGTTCAAAAGCTTCTTTAAAGCAGGATTAAGATTTCCTTTGAATGGAATGATTGCTGATGTGTTGAAGAAGTTTGGGGTTTACCTTCATCAGCTGACCCCTAACGCTATTGTTAGATTAAGTGTTTATATTTGGGCCCTTCGTAGCTAGGGAGTGGAACCGTTCGGTGAAGGTTTCTGTCGAGTCCATGAACTACACTATCAGACTAAAGCCAGAGGAGATGGTCTTCATGAGAATTTTGGATGTTACAACTTTGCTTATCGTAAAACTTCGAAGTTTCCATTGATAAGCTACCGAAGCAAATGGCCAGCCGGATGGAAGTCTGAGTGGTTTTATGTTAAAGTTGATAAAGATGAAGATAAATTGGTCCAGAGTCCACTAGAGCTAACCTTCGGAGAAACGAGGCCCCGATGCAACATGATAAGTGGAAGCCCGAGCCAAATTGCTTTAGCTGAATTTCGCGTGATTTCAGATCACATTGGCACTAGAGATTTGGTGCAGGAATTTCTGGCTTTTAAAGTGTTTCCAACAATGAGGGATTGGGAAATGCCAAAGCTGGAGGGAGAAAAGAAAAAGGGAGAATTTGTTCGATTGCCGTATTACTACAAGTTTAAAAAACACTTTAAAAAACCCTGCCAAGAGTGGCTGGACTCAATCGAGATTATGTGCAACGATATCCTCGGAAATTACTCTAAGAAAGAAGATCAGTTGATGACTGCAGCCTTCGGCACTCGTCCGAAGCGAAGATTGAACCGTGTGCTAGATGCTTTGAATTTTGATTACCCTGATTACGAGCAACTGGGCGGAGATGCCGAAGGCCCAAAGAGAAAGAGGATTGCTAGCGCCCTGGACAAAGAAAGCATCAAGTTGGCCAGAAAGGAAAAAGAAATTTCTGAAGAACCGAGGGTAGCTGTTTCAAGGAAAAGAAAAGGTATATCTCCAAAACCTGCATCTCCAAAACCCAAGACGTCGGGCCAGGAGGAGGAAACTCCTGCGACACCTTCTGCTGTCGAAGTGGAAGAGATTATGAAGGTAATGACTGAATTTTTGCCTGTCAAGCTAAGTCCGCTGGCGCTAGAATTGACGAAATTTTTACAGAAGGACAAAGAAGCTTTGGCAGCAGAAAGTCCTGCAAAGCCAAAAAAACGAAGAATTATCCAAGTGACAGATGTGATTCATCAGACACCGCCACCGATATCGGCGTCAAAAATTGTTACTGCCAAGACCGCCGAAGCCGAAGCTGCCACAGACGCCGCTACCGGGGCCGAAACCACTGAATGTGCATCCGCCGGAGCCGAAGCTACCGGAGCCGAAGCCGTCGAAACTACCTGAGCCGTCGAAACTACCGGAGCCGAAGCTACCGGAGCCGAAGCCGGGACCACCGAAGATTCAAACCTGGAAACCACACTTGAAGTTATTGACAATATACTTCTGAAAATGGCTGAAGGAGAAGCTGCTGTGGCTGTGGTGAGCACGGCTACTGAAAAAGGAAAAGAGCAAGTTGAAGACATTTTGGAGGAAGGAAATTTTAACTTTCAAGATTTACTTGGACAAGAATTAACAGGTGCTGAAAAAGAAGAGCTGAAAAAATATGCCATATCCTGTGGATATAAACCAGGGTCTATGCTATTTGGTGGGGTCAACGAAGGGAAGCTAAGATGCCTTCGGAATCGCACCGAGGCCAAAATTGTTAGGACCTTCTCCAAAAGCGTTGGCCTGCCGAAGATAGAAGCGGACCTTTGTAGGTACCAGCGACAACATATCGCCGGTAGTTTGCTCTATGCTAATTTCAAGGTAAAAAAGTATCGATTTTTTATTATTATATATTTCTTCTTTTGAATTAAATTGTTTTCTGACGAAGGTTGTTTTGGCAGAGTATACTTCTAAGTAAAGTGCTAAGAATGCAACAAGATCTTGAGGATGAAAAGAACGAAGTTACTATCAAAGATCTAGAGAACAAAGTCGAAAATTACGAAGCTGCTCTGACAGAAAATGACTCTGTTATTCAGGATCTTAAAATCAAAGTTAAAGATTACGAAGCTGCCGTGGAAAAGAAAGACTTCGTCATTCAATCTTTGGAAGGTTCATTGGCTGAAGCCCAAGCCGAAAATATCAGGTTAAACAATGAATTACTCCAAAGGTCAGAAAAATCTGAGGAAGAAAAGAAGAACCTTGAAACAGATCTCAAGACTGAGATCGAGAAAAATTCAAATTTGCAAAAATCACTGAAGGAACTTCAAGAGAAATGCCTAAATTTCGGCAGCCGATGCGTGTAGCGGCTGAAGGATGTGTTTCACTCTATCGGAGCCAGTTCTGAAAAATTTTCACCTTCAGCTGAAAACCTGCCCAGCACCTTGGAATATATTGAAGGCGAGGTTGATGCTCTTGACGAAGTTATTGCTGGGCATGCTGACTTCTGTGCCCTGGTAGCTTCTCGAGGCACAGCTGCCGCTTTTCTGAAGGCTGGCTGTGCGCATGGAAAAATTGTAAATAGGCCAAACTTCAGCTTGTCAGCAGCAGATTTGGTTGATATACCAAGCCTAGCCCGAAGCATCGGAAATAGATTTATGACCCAGATTTGGGTAAATGGCGGGCGAAAAATGGCTGGTGACGAAGCTCGAAGCCACCTTAAGCCAGTGAGAAACTTATATTTGTTACTTTTACCTTCTCCTTGCAATTTGCACCTTTCTTATTCTGCTTCTTTAATATGTGCAGGATGACGAAGCTGAAGTTTGACGAAGCTGAAGTATGACGAAGCTGAAGTATGACGAAGCTGAAGTATGACGAAGCTGAAGCTTAATAGTTGCTATAATAGACTTTACTGCAAAAAATTCTGGAGAGATCTTTGTAATATAATTATATAAAAAACTTATGTAAATTTGTACATACCTTGTAATATATCTTGTCTCCTTTATCTGTGTACAATCTGCTTTGCTGTGAACGAAACTACACTTTTGAGCCGAAGGCGAAAAACACCTTCCCTTCTTTTCGTACACAACGAAGCATGAAAATTTTCCTCTTTCTTTAGAGTTTTTCCTCATTGCCAAAGCATCTGTCTTTTTTGTGTGGTATGATGATGATGATTCTATACATGTCTAAATGAATGTTTATGAATGCAAATGACATGATGTAATGCATTGTGCAAACCATAATCATAGCCCTCATTCCCTTGAGAATGACTCAAATCTTTTTGCCGTTTATTTTTCGGCTTCACCGTTTACTTTTCGATGTATCAGCGCTGACTTTTCGCTGTAAGCCTCCCTTAGGAGCTTCTTTGCCTTTTACTTTCGGTGGAATCAGCGTTTATTTTTCGCTGCAAGCCTCCCTTAGGAGCTTCTTCGCCTTTTACTTTCGGCGGAATCAGCGTTTATTTTTCGCTGTAAACCTCCCTCAGGAGCTTCTTCGCCTTTTACTTTCGGCGGAATCAGCGTTTATTTTTCGCTGTAAGCTCTGCATTCCCTTGGGAACGACTTTTGAGCTTCTTCTTTTCTTTTTCCATTGCACTCGATGGTGCGTCGTCAGCCTTTACATTTACATTTTTGGGGGATATCACTCCTATAGAATTGAAATATGGAAAAGAAAAATTACATGTTGTGGCCCCATTAAAAACCTTTCTCCCCCTTTGGAAAGGAAAAGGGTGCCATAAGGAGAAACTAAAACAACAATAAAAAATAGAAAAGATTACACCAAATTACACATAATACCGTCGAAGCTCATCCGCATTCCACGATCTAGGAATGTCGTTGTCGTCCATATCCTTTAATCTGTAGGAACCGGGTCTTGACGAAGATACTACCAGAAAGGGGCCTTCCCATTTTAGTTGTAGTTTGCCCACTGTGTCTGGGTTGGCCACTCTTCGAAGCACCAAATGTCCTGGCTTAATGTTCTTCAACCGAACCTTTCTATCACGCCATTTTATTGTTTCGGCTTGATATTTATTGATATTTTCCACAGCCTGAAGCCTGATCCCCTCTATAGCATCTTTGTCCACAGAACAATCATTTTCGTCTATCGCCGAAGCCACTGTTCTTATTGATCCTGCCTTAGCCTCTTCTGGGGTTATTGCTTCATCACCAAACAGCAATTTGAATGGTGTAAAACCTGTTGACCTTGACACTGTTGTGTTGTGGCTCCACACCACTTTAATTAATTCTTCTGGCCACTTTCCCCTTGGTTGATTGAATATTAACTTCATTATTCCTGTCATTATGATGCCATTAGCCCTTTCAACTAGTCCATTTGACTCTGGATGTCGAACTGACGCAAAATGGATCTTTGTGCTAATTTGGTCACAAAATTCTTTAAAAGCTTCGGAGTCAAACCACGTTCCATTGTCCACAGTGATAGCCTTCGGCACTCCGAAGCGACAAACAATGTTTTGCCAGAAAAACTTTTGGACAGTAACCGAAGTTATTGTGGCTAAAGGCTTTGCCTCAATCCACTTAGAAAAATATTCCACTGCCACTACAACATATCTTAAATTTCCTTGTGCTGGTGGTAGCGAACCTAACAAATCAAGACCCCACCTTTGTAACGGCCAAGTGGGTTGTATTAACTGAGTTAGAGACGAAGGTTGTTTTTGATCTTTTGCACATTTCTGACAACCTTCGCACTTTTGGACTAGTTCCGCTGCATCCGAAGCTGCTTTTGGCCAATAAAATCCTTGGCGAAAGACTTTTCCCAGCAAAGGCCTAGATCCAATGTGAGATCCACACAAACCTGCATGTATTTCCTTCATCAACTCTACACCTTCGGCTCTGGATAAACATTTGAGTAAGGGAGAGTAGACACCATGCTTGTACAGCTCCCCTTCTATTATTACATATGGACGAGCTCTTGCCTCTATTCTCTTGTTATAAGCTTCGTCATCTGAAAGGAAATTACCCTTAAGGTAAGAGATGATTTCAGTTCTCCAGTCTTCACTATAAACAGGAGATATGTTGAGGACCGCTCTTTCAAGAAGTTCAACCGAAGGTGCTTTTATTGTTTCAAAAAATACTTCCGAAGGTAAAGGCAGCCCCTGTGCTGCTGACTTGGCTAGCAAATCAGCATACTCATTTTCTCCTCGAGGAATATTTTTTACAGAAAACCCTTCAAAGGAAGCTTCAATCCTTCGGACAGTATCCAGATACTTCTCAAGCTTCGGGTCTCTTGCCCTACAACTTTTGTCAATATGACCAGAGATAACCTGGGAATCAGTTTTAAGAACCGCCCTTCTGATTCCCATTGCCTTTAACTTCCGAAGACCCAAAAGTAAAGCTTCGTACTCAGCAATGTTATTTGTGCAGCTAAAATCAAGTCTTGCTGCGTAGCAAGTTTTAACTTTGGAGGGTGCGACCAAAACAGCAGCTGCTCCTGCTCCGAAGGTTCCCCAAGAACCATCGCAGAATATTGTCCATGCTTCGGCACCTTTATTTGCCTCTTCTATTTGAGCCCCTGGCGTCCAATCGGCAATGAAGTCAGCTAACGCCTGGGATTGAATCGAAGATCTGTGTACATAATCAATGCAGAATTCATTGAGTTCTGCAGCCCACTTTCCAATCCTTCCAGTAGCTTCTTTATTTCTCATAATGTCCTTCAATGGTTGTGAAGAAGGGACAATTATATTGTATGCTTGGAAATAATGCCGAAGCTTTCTAGAAGCCATCAAAACAGCATATAGCACCTTCTCCAATTCTGTATAATTTTTCTTTGATAAACTAAGAACTTCAGATACAAAGTATATTGGAGCTTGCTTCTTGATTTGTCCTTCAAGCTTCTCTTGGACAAGTGCCGCACTTACCGCTGAGTGCGAAGCTGCCACATATAATAACAGAGGAGCCCCTGGCGCTGGTGGAGTTAGCGTTGTTAGGTCTATCAAATATTGCTTCAGCTCTTCGAAGGCATTCTGCTGGACCGGTCCCCATTGAAAAACTTCGGCTGTCTTCAGCACTTCGAAGAATGGTAAATTTCTCTCTGCTGATCTAGATATGAATCTGTTGAGAGATGCCAGTCTTCCTGTCAATCTTTGAGCCCCCTTCTTTGTACTGGGTGGTTCCATTCGAAGGATAGCTTCGATTTTATTTGGATTAGCCTCAATCCCTTTTGTTGAAACTAAGCAGCCAAGAAATTTCCCTTTCTTCACTCCGAAGACACATTTTTCTGGATTCAACTTTAAACCGGCCTGTCTGAAATTAGCGAAGGTTTCCTGGAGGTCAGTAATGTGGTTCTCTTGCTTCGTGCTTTATACAATGATATCATCAACTTAAGTTAACACATTTCTGCCTATCTGAGACTGAAGAACCTTCGCTATCATTCTGTTGAAGCTTCCTCCAGCATTCTTGAGCCCCTCAGGCATCCGAAGGTAACAATATGTTCCACTAGGGGTTATGAAGCTGGTCTTCGGCTCATCCTCCTTCTTCATCCAGATTTGATGATAGCCTGAATAACAATCCAACAGACTCATAAGCTCTGATGAAGCTGCTGCATCAACTAAGGAATCTATCCTCGGCAATGAAAACTCGTCCTTCGGACAGGCCTTGTTGAGATCAGTAAAATCGATACACATCCTCCATTTACCATTGGCCTTTTTTACCATGACAGTGTTAGCCAGCCATTCTGGGTATTTTACCTCTCTGATAACTCCAGCACTGAGAAGTCTTTTCACTTCATTTCGAGCACCTTCAGCCTTGTCATCAGACATCTTCCGAAGCCTCTGCTTTCTGGGTCTGAAGGATGGATCAACATTAAGCGAATGCTCAATAACATCCCTGTTAACTCCGCAAAGATCATTAGCCGACCATGCAAAGACATCTTTGTTGTTGAACAAGAATCTTATCAAGGTTTTCTCTTGTTCCTCAGACAATTGAGATCCTAGCAGCACCTTCTGTTCTGCGATATCTTCGCATAAAAGCATGGGTTTCGGCTGATCGGCCGAAGCAGCCTTCTCCCTTCTATGCTTGTACTGCTCACAAACTTCGGCTTCATCTATGTTATGGATTGCCTTTGAATCAGTCCAATTCCCTTCGGCCTTTCTGGCAGCTTCCTGACTCCCATAAATAGCAATAGGTCCCTGATCCGAAGGTATCTTCATGCAAAGATATGCTGGATGAAGTATTGCTTCGAAAGCATTGAGTGTTCTGCGACCAATGATAGCATTGTAAGGATACTCCATGTCAACAATGTCAAACACAATTTGCTCAGTCCTTGTGTTGTTGACAAATCCAAAGGTTACTGGCATGGTAATCTTCCCAAGTGCTATAATCTGCCGCCCTCCGAAGCCACAAAGAGGGTGCATAGCATCATGGATCTTGTCTTCGGGCTCTTGTATTTGTCTGAAAGCCTTAGCAAATATGATATCTGTTGCACTGCCTGTATCAACCAAAACATTATGGACCAGAAATCCTTTGATCACACAAGAGATAACCATAGCATCATTGTGTGGGTAATCCTTGAGGTGAAGATCCTCTTGAGAAAAGGTAATTGGGATGTGAGATCATCTTGATTTGATGAAGGGTCCTTGTACCCCTACATGCTGTACTCTTCATTGTGCCTCCTTCTTCTGCTTCTTGTTGGCCGGCTCTAAACATGAACCGCCTGTTATCGGGAGAACTAGCTTCGGGGCCGAAGCAGTTCCAGCTTGATTCTTGACCGAAGCCATCAGCTCAAACAAGTGGAAGTGAGTTGACCGAAGGTGGGCGCCAATGTTGGGGACTTGTTCTCAAATGCTATGAATTAAGAACAAGGCAACATAAAATGTTAAATATTAATGCCCTTCGTCCGTTGAAGCATTATATCCCCAAGGATTTAATGAACTTCGGACGAAGACCATGAGTGAAATGTTATGAAGGTCATACCTTCGTGAGCAAACTTACAAAAATAAAATGAATTAATATATCAAACATGAAGCATTAAAGATAAATGTATCAGAAATAAGCAACATTATCCACATATTTTATTATCTGATCATAAAAATGTCAGAACGTAAAGTTTGAGTACAATTATACCTTCTCCTTGACAGATGATAATTCCCAAGCAATGCGTTTGCAATTACAGGAAATCGTGAACAGTAAAGGAATATTGTTCACTATTTATAGGCACAGGACACAGCCTGTGAGGAATTACAATCATGTCCCTCATAAAAGTTTACAACATTGACTCAGACCCTTATGGGCTAAAATGTCATTCTATCTTTAAGTCGGTTCGATCCTTCGTCTTCGGGCATGCTGCAACATCGAAGCTTTATGAGTGGTAGCTTCGGTCATCATGTATAAGCAGCTTTAGCCGAAGCTGTTTCTTCCTGCAGGACCTTCGGCGACGAAGCATGACCCCAACATTGTGCATGGTAGAAATATGCCTAGGAAAAATATTCATCATGTGCCTAGAAAGAATATTGTTCATGTTCCTAGGAAAGCAATTAATGAACCTTCTACAATTTTTCATACTTGCAATGCTTCCTTTGCCATTTGTAGAAAGAATAAGAAGGTGATTGCTAGAAAGTTAGGGGCAAGATGCAAGGGAGATAAAACTTGCATTTGGGTCCCTAAGACCATTTTGACTAACCTTGTAGGACCCAACAAGAGTTGGGTACCTACAACCCAAGCCTAAATTTGCCTTGCAGGC
The DNA here is from genome assembly GCA_029449295.1 of Zea luxurians. NCBI lineage: Eukaryota > Viridiplantae > Streptophyta > Magnoliopsida > Poales > Poaceae > Zea > Zea luxurians. The sequence goes on along the minus strand of JAOPSE010000009.1, from coordinate 112,564,025 downwards.
TTATGCATCCGGGGGCTCAAGCTGGATTATCGACAGCGGATGCACAAACCACATGACGGGGGAAAAGAGGATGTTCTCTTCCTACGTCAAGAACAAGGATTCCCAAGATTCAATCATATTCGGTGATGGGAACCAAGGCAAGGTGAAAGGGTTAGGGAAGATTGCTATTTCATCCGAGCACTCTATTTCTAATGTATTTTTAGTTGAGTCACTTGGATATAATTTGTTATCCGTTAGTCAATTATGCAATATGGGATATAATTGTTTATTCACAAATCTAGATGTGTCTGTCTTTAGAAGGTGTGATGGTTCACTAGCTTTTAAGGGTGTACTAGACGGCAAACTTTATTTAGTTGATTTTGCAAAAGAGGAAGCCGGTCTAGATGCATTCTTAATTGCTAAGACTTGCATGGGCTGGTTGTGGCATCGTCGTTTAGCACGTGTGGGGATGAAGAACCTTCACAAGCTTCTAAAGGGAGAACACGTGATAGGTCTAACTAACGTGCATTTCGAAAAAGATAGACCTTGTGCAGCTTGTCAAGCAGGTAAACAAGTGGGAAGTGCTCATCACATCAAGAACGTGATGACTACGTTGAGACCCCTGGAGCTGCTGCATATGGACCTCTTCGGACCCGTCGCCTACCTAAGCATAGGGGGAAGTAAGTATGGTTTAGTAATTGTTGATGATTTTTCCCGCTTCACTTGGGTATTCTTTTTGCAGGATAAATCTGAAACCCAAGGGACCCTCAAGCGCTTCCTAAGGAGAGCTCAAAATGAGTTTGAGCTCAAGGTGAAGAAGATAAGGAGCGACAACGAGTCCGAATTCAAGAACCTTCAAGTGGAGGAGTACCTTGAGGAGGAAGGGATCAAGCACGAGTTCTCCGCTCCCTACACACCACAGCAAAATGGTGTGGTAGAGAGGAAGAACAGGACGCTCATCGATATGGCGAGGACGATGCTTGGAGAGTTCAAGACTCCCGAGTGCTTTTGGTCGGAAGCCGTGAACACGGCTTGTCACGCCATCAATCGGGTGTATCTTCATCGCCTCCTCAAGAAGACTTCGTATGAGCTTCTAACCAGTAACAAACCCAATGTATCTTACTTTCGTGTATTTGGGAGCAAAAGTTACATTCTAGTGAAGAAAGGTAGAAATTCTAAGTTTGCTCCCAAAGCTGTAGAAGGGTTTTTGTTAGGTTATGACTCAAATACAAAGGCGTATAGGGTCTTCAACAAATCATCGGGTTTGGTTGAAGTCTCTAGCGATGTTGTATTTGATGAGACTAATGGCTCTCCAAGAGAGCAAGTTGTTGATCTTGATGATGTAGATGAAGAAGACGTTCCAACGGCCGCAATACGCACCATGGCGATTGGAGATGTGCGGCCACAGGAACAAAAGGAGCAAGATCAACCTTCTTCCTCAACAATGGTGCATCCCCCAACTCAAGACGATGAACAGGTTCATCAAGAGGAGGCGTGTGATCAAGGGGGGGCACAAGATGATCATGTGATGGAGGAAGAAGCACAACCGGCACCTCCAACCCAAGTTCGAGCGACGATTCAAAGGAATCATCCTGTCGACCAAATTTTGGGTGACATTAGCAAGGGAGTAACTACTCGCTCTAGATTAGCTAACTTCTGTGAGCATTACTCTTTTGTCTCTTCTATTGAGCCTTTCAGGGTAGAAGAGGCCTTGCTAGATCCAGACTGGGTGTTGGCCATGCAGGAAGAGCTCAACAACTTCAAGCGTAATGAAGTTTGGACACTGGTGCCGCGTCCCAAGCAAAATGTTGTGGGAACCAAGTGGGTGTTCCGCAACAAACAGGACGAGCACGGGGTGGTGACAAGGAACAAGGCTCGACTTGTGGCAAAAGGTTATGCCCAAGTCGTAGGTTTGGACTTTGAGGAGACTTTTGCTCCTGTGGCTAGGCTAGAGTCTATTCGTATTTTGCTAGCATATGCCGCTCACCATTCTTTCAGGTTGTTCCAAATGGATGTGAAGAGCGCTTTCCTCAACGAGCCAATCAAGGAGGAGGTGTACGTGGAGCAACCCCCTAGCTTCGAGGATGAACGGTACCCCGACCACGTTTGTAAGCTCTCTAAGGCGCTCTATGGACTTAAGCAAGCCCCAAGAGCATGGTATGAATGCCTTAGAGACTTTTTAATTGCTAATGCTTTCAAGGTTGGGAAAGCCGATCCGACTTTATTCACTAAGACTTGTGATGGTGACTTATTTGTGTGCCAAATTTATGTCGATGACATAATATTTGGTTCTACTAATCAAAAGTCTTGTGAAGAGTTTAGCAGGGTAATGACGCAGAAATTCGAGATGTCGATGATGGGCGAGTTGAACTACTTCCTTGGGTTCCAAGTGAAGCAACTCAAGGACGGTACCTTCATCTCCCAAACGAAGTACACGCAAGACTTGCTAAAGCGGTTTGGGATGAAGGACGCCAAGCCCGCAAAGACTCCGATGGGAACCGACGGACACATCGACCTCAACAAAGGAGGTAAGTTCGTTGATCAAAAGGCATACCGGTCAATGATAGGGTCTTTACTTTATTTATGTGCTAGTAGACCAGATATTATGCTTAGCGTATGCATGTGTGCTAGATTTCAATCTGATCCAAGGGAGTGTCACCTTGTGGCTGTGAAGCGAATCCTTAGATATTTAGTCGCTACGCCTTGCTTCGGGATCTGGTATCCAAAGGGGTCTAACTTTGACTTGATTGGATATTCAGACTCCGACTATGCTGGATGTAAGGTCGATAGGAAGAGTACATCAAGGACATGCCAATTCTTAGGAAGGTCCCTGGTGTCATGGAATTCTAAGAAACAAACTTCTGTTGCCCTATCCACCGCTGAGGTCGAGTATGTTGCCGCAGGACAGTGTTGCGCGCAACTACTCTGGATGAGGCAAACCCTCCGGGACTTTGGCTACAATCTGAGCAAAGTCCCACTCCTATGTGACAATGAGAGTGCTATCCGCATAGAGGAAAATCCTGTTGAGCACAGCCGCACAAAGCACATTGACATCCGGCATCACTTTTTGAGAGACCACCAGCAAAAGGGGGATATCGAAGTGTTCTATATTAGCACCGAGAACCAGCTAGCCGATATCTTTACCAAGCCTTTAGATGAAAAGACCTTTTGGAGGCTGTGTAGTGAGCTAAATGTCTTAGATTCGTGGAACTTGGATTGATTTATAGCATACATGTGTTTATGCCCTTGATCATGTTCCTTATGCATTTTGTTGTTTACTTATGGTGCTCAAGTTGTACAAACACTCCCCGGACCTCGCAAGTCCTTTTGCAAGTGATGCACATATTTAGGGGGAGATGTGCTACAACTTGACCCTTTGAGACTAACCATGTGCTTGAGTTTGCTTGATTTAGTCTCAAAGGAGGTTTGAAAGGGAAAAGGTGGACTTGGACCATGAAAGACTTCCACTGCACTCCGATGAGAGGGTAACTTATTCCAAGTTCATCTCGTGTACTCTTATTGCCTTTGTATTCTCATTTGAAGATTTTGGTGAGGCAATGGGGTTTAAGGGCCAAAATTGATCCCGTTTTAGTGCTTGATGCCAAAGGGGGAGAAAATCATGCCAAAGCAATAAATGGATCAGCTACCACTTGAGAAATTTTGAAAATAGTAGAATAGAGCTTTTGGTTTGTCAAAACTCTCTTGTTGTCTCTCTTGTCAAAAGTTTGCCACTTGTGGGGAGAATAGTCGATTATGGGAAAAAGGGGGAGTTTTTGAAATCTTTGATCAATTTCTCTTGGAATATCTCTCTTTATGTCTCTACAAGTGAATTTGACTTAGAGATAGGAAATTGAGTTTGATTTGCAAAAACAAACCAAGTGGTGGCAAAGTATGATCCAAATATGCCAAAGTTGAATCAAAACTATTTGTGTTCTTATTTGCATTGATATTGCACTTGTTCTAGTTGCTTTATGTTGTGTTGGCATAAATCACCAAAAAGGGGGAGATTGAAAGGGAAATGTGCCTTTGGGCCATTTCTAAGTATTTTGGTGATTGAGTACCAACACAAGTGCTTAAGTGTTAAAGTATGTCAAGTGATGGACAAGTGCAAATCAAAAGTAAAGGTATGTTTCTAGACTTAGTACATTGTTTTTAAGAACTAATGTATTGTGTCTAAGTGCTGGAAACAGGAGAAATCAAATTGGAAAAGAAATGGCATTGTTCAGCCAAAGTCTGCTCAGTCTGGGTGCACCGGACAGTGTCCGGTGCGCCAGGCTGGCTCTGGCGAACTTGCTGCTCTCGGGACTTCGACGGCGGTGTACAGCTATAAATCACCGGACTGTCCGGTGGTGCACCGGACTGTCCGGTGAGCCATTCACAGGCGAACTCGTCGCTCTCGGGAGATGATTAACGGCGTACGGCTATAATTCACCGGACTGTCCGGTGGTGCACCGGACTGTCCGGTGAGCCAACGGTCGGCCGGGCCAACGGTCGGCCGCGCGATCTGCGCGGGACACGTGGCCGAGTCAACGGCTAGAAGGGGGCACCGGACTGTCCGGTGTGCACCGGACAGTGTCCGGTGCGCCAACGGCTCTGAATCTGCAACGGTCGGCTTCGCCAAATAAGGAAAGAAATCAGCACCGGACAGTGTCCGGTGGTGCACCGGACAGTGTCCGGTGGTGCACCGGACTGTCCGGTGCGCCAGGCGATAGAAGGCAAGATTTGCTTTCCTGGAATGCTCTCAACGGCTCCTAGCTGCCTTGGGGCTATAAAAGGGACCCCTAGGCGCATGGAGGAGGACACCAAGCATACTCTAAGCATTCCTAAGCACCAAGACTTTGATTCCGCGCATTTGATTCTTTGTGATAGCATCTAGAGCTCTATTTGAGTTGTGAACTCGTCGGGTTGTGTTGTGAGCTCTTGTTGCGACTTGTGTGCGTGTTGTCACTCTGATTTTGTGTCTTGTGTGTGTTGCTCATCCCTCCCTTACTCTGTGCTTCTTTGTGAACATCAAAGTGTAAGGGCGAGAGGCTCCAAGTTGTGGAGATTCCTCGCAAGTGGGATATAGTAAAGCAAAGCAAAACACCGTGGTATTCAAGTGGGTCTTTGGACCGCTTGAGAGGGGTTGATTGCAACCCTCGTCCGTTGGGATGCCACAACGTGGAGTAGGCAAGCGTTGGACTTGGCCGAACCACGGGATAAACCACTGTGCCATCTCTGTATTGATCTCTTTGTGGTTATTGTGTTTTGCTAAGACTCCTCTCTAGCCACTTGGCATTATTGTGCTAACGCTTAACCAAGTTTTTGTGGCATTAAGATTCAAGTTTTACAGGATCACCTATTCACCCCCCCTCTAGGTGCTCTCACTTGCCCCAGGTTGGAAGCCAATGCCATCCTTAATGTCATGGTGTCTCCCATTATAAAGCATGCTACGAGCAAAATTAAATTTCTCATTTTATAGCTCATACTTAGCAATCTTAGCATCTAGTTTTGCTATGTGATCAGTTTGCTTCTTAATTAAAGCAAGGATAGATTTTCTTCATTATCACTGGAATCACCATCATTATTAGAAGTAGTATACTTAGGGTTGTCTCTAGTGTATACCTTCTTTTTGCCCTCCTTGGCCATGAGGCACTTGTGGCTGGTGTTGAGGAAGAGAAGAACCTTGTTGATGGCGATGTTGGTCGTGTCCTCGTCGGAGGAGGAGTCGGAGGAGCTCTCATTGGAGTCACATTCCTTCCCAACGTCTTGATCCGATTGTACATGGCTTGTGGCTCTTCTCCTTTATTGAGGGTGAACCATCCGAGCTCTCCTTCGATCATCTCCCTTTTGGTTTTCTTGGTGACCCTGTCACCCTCATGCGCCGTCTTGAGGATGTCCCAAATTTCCTTGGTGCTCTTCAACCCTTGTACTCCTCCTTACACAAGGAAGCGAGGAGTGTCATGGTAGCTTATGAGTTGAAGTGCTGGATTTGGGGGGCCTCATCCCAATCATAGTCCTTGTCTCCAACCTATGGTACCTACGCTGCAAATTCAACAATATCCTAAATGCTTTCGCAGAGTGAGGTTAGCTGATGCCTTATTTTATCACTCCACATAGAATAATCTTCACCATCAAATTGAGGCGGTTTCCCTAATGGAACCAAAAGCAATTGAATACGCTTTGGAATGTGAGGATAGAGAAAAGGAATTTAGTTACTTTTTCTGCTATTGGCACTTGGAGGAGGTCAATTTGGCGCCCGATGATGAAGGTGATGAAGAATAGGTCTCGTAGTAGACCACCTTCTTCTTCTTTTTATTTTTTCCATCCTTCCTTTTGTGTAATTTGGAGGAACCGATGGATTCTTTTTTCTCCTTGTGCTTCTCCTTGTACTTGTTGATGGATGACTTGATCTCTCCCGATGGCACTTTGTCTTTAGGCTTTGATCCCGAGGGCTCAGGCTTTCATCCAGAAGGCACCTTCTCGTTCATGGCATGTTCACCTGACATCACTCGACTTGTGAGACTCTAATGAAGTGTCGAGCTCTGATACCAATTGAAAGTCACCTAGAGGGGGTGAATAGGTGAAACCTAAAATTGACAAACTTTAAACACAAACTTCACCCCGGGTTAGCATTAGAATGATTATAAAGAAAATCGAAGTTTGGGAGAGGAGTTCTTATTGTTTAGAGTTGTTCAATCAATTGTGGATTACTTTGGGAGCAAACTCAAAACTATCACAAGCAAGAGAACAAGAGAGAGGGGAGAGGAGGAACCAAATAGTAAAGTAATGGTCAATGCAAAGAACACAGTGATTTGTTTCCGAAGGTTCTGCTCCAAAGAATGTACGTCCCTGTTGAGGAGTCCACTAAGGATGGGTCTCTTTTAACCCTTTCCCTCTCTCAAGTGGCCATGGAGATCGGTTGAGTTTTCCTTCACTTCATAGGGACACCAAGTCCCGCAAGGACCTCCACACAAATAACAGAATCTCTTGCTTTGCTTTACAATAATGAGAATGGGGAGGAAGTGAGAATGAAACTCAAATCAAGATCACACGAACTTGCAACACTCGAATGCACTAGTCGCTAAGTCTCTCAAACTCAAAACGATCAAATGCAGTGCATGGATGGATTTGGATGTGTGGGAGGTGTTGCACTTGATGTAAAGTAGGTTGGAGTAGTTCTTGTGTCTTCAGTATGCTGGTTGGGGGTATTTATAGCCCCCAACCACCCAAAGAGCCATTAGAGCAAAGTAGTAAATTATGCACAGTTGGGTGGTGCATCTGACCCCCTAAAGTGCCGGTTTCGTGCACCACCGAACATTGTTAGAGCCAACCGTTGTGATGTCAGACAGCCCGGTGCGCTAGCCTCCAAAAAGCATTTTTACATGCTCCCCGTATACTCGGTCCGGATAGCCATTGGACCAAACCAGTGCCCCAGCTCCAAAATGTCCTAAAAACATTCTCTCTGCATATATGGTCTGGATAGGCACCGGACTGGTCCAGCATGCCAGCCTAAGAGAGGTCGAGGCTTGGCCTCCCTGTGCACACGGTCCGGTCTAGTGCGCCAAACTATAGACAAATTTCTTCTTTCTTGTCCAAATCTTCTTCAAATGATTTTAACTAGTCTTGAGGCTATTCCTATGACTTAGACAACTATATCTACTGACTGTCCAACTAGTCTAAGTCATGTAATTTGGTTGTTTTCTTCTCTCTAACTCATATTCCTGTTTTTGCTCAAACTAACTCCAAAATTGAGTTTCGTTGAAACTGAGCTATCCAACCTTTTTGTATGAATCAATTAAATTCCTATGAGTGTTTACAAGTTATCCAAAGTATATAACTAGGAAAAGTTCTTATACTCCAAATTTTACCCATTTTTGGTTGGTTTTGAGTTGATTCTAACTTAGAAAGTGAATATGTTGGACTTATGAACTTGTGAACCAAAGACTAGGCAAACTAGTTAGTCCATAAGGTTGTGATGGTCATCGAGCACCAAAATCAATTATAGAAAATGGTTAAGGCCATTTCCATTTTGGTTTGCAAGTTAAATTTGTGTACCACTAGGGAAAAGAGGATTTGGACGATAAATGAAAACATAATCAAGAGATGCCTTGAAGGTGGGAGTGGGAAAACCTAATGGGAATGATAATGAGATATCAAAGGGAAGGATAAAACACCAGTCACATGTCCAAATTATGGTCAAATGGGCCATAGGCAAACAAGCTACAAGTGTCCTTTAAATGGAACCAAAAAATGTTAGTCCCTTTAAACTTGGAAGTGGTTGAAGAATCTTTCTATTGCAACATCTAATTATGTCACCACCACTATGCAAGAAAAGAAAGCATGAAAGAACACTACAAGGGATTGGATTCCAAAGGAGTTACAGGGTACTTCATCTTTGAGTCTTCATTAAGCCACTACTTCCACTCCACCATGCATGAAGAAGCAACCTGCTAGGAAAATTCACCCCGAAGAAAAAGAAATTTTAAACCTTGAGTGAGTGCAGTGTGATGAGTGGAGTGGTGGTAACTTGATTATGAGACATCATGGTTTGAGTGTTTAATTGTGTAAGAATCTAGTGTGCCTGAGTGTAAACCTTGTGACAATGTTTATTTAAACCTTGTCACTAGTTTGGCTATTGCCGATTGTGATGTTTAGTGATGCTAAATGTTTGGTTGCATCAGTGTTGTTTCTAGCTGATTGTGCTCGTAGGTAGCTGATTGTGATGTTTGTTGCTGTTGAGTCTGTTTGAGTTTGAATACTAGTTGCAAGCTAATTGTGTTGTCTGCTCTTGTTGAATGTTTGTTCCTACTATTGAATGTCTGATGCTACTATTGAATGGTCTAGTAGCTAGCACAAACTCTTTTTAATTGTCTTCTACTGCTAAATGGTCTGGCAGCTAGCACAAAAAATAGTTGAATGTTTGTCGTTGCTAATGAATGTCGATTGATGCCACTAAATTGCTAGCTAGCAGTTGAACCCTAAAGCTGCTATTGAATATGGTGATGGCAACTAGCACAAACTCTAGTTGATCGTCTACTTCTACTGCTAAACTACTAGCTAGTAGTTGAACCCCAAAGCTGCTATTGAATATGGTGATGTCAGCTAACACAAACTATTGATGAATGTTTGCTGCTACTACCAAATGTTTGTTGCTGCTAAACTGCTAGCTAGCAGTTGAACCCCAAAGCTGCTACTGAATATGGTGATGGCAGCTAGCACAAGATATTGTTGAATGTCTACTTTTATTGCTAAAGTGCTATCAAGTAGTTGAACCCCAAAGCTGCTACTAAATATGGTGATGGCAGCTAACTGATAGTACCCTTTGGCAATACTAAGGACAAGGATGTTGTCTAGAGGGGGAATAGGTGAATAAAAACTTTAAATCTAAAATAAACTTTCTTCTTCTACTCGATGTGTTCATTGTAGTGGAATAAGATTAGGTTGAGTAGATCACAGGGGAATTATAGTATTTGTTTCAAAAGATCATGCACTTCACAAACAACATATACCAAAGATAAGTAGAGAAGTGCAAATAAGAAAGTAAAACAAGAGACAAGAGACACAACAATTTTTCCCATAGTTCTTCCAATCAATTGGGATTTTCTTGAGCACCTTCCTGTGTCTTAGAACGGCATAATTAGAAAGTAATCTAATTGACTAAGTCTCAAGAACTCAACTCTATCTTCTCTTCTCCTAAGATTTCCTATTTCACTTCAAACAAGGACCAAAGTGGCACTTTCACTACAAAACAAGTTAGAGTGCAAACTAGAGTGCCAATTACATTTTAAAAGGTGTATGCAACATATTCAAATATTCAAACCACTCATACTTAACCTTTTTCATCATGTTGCTCCTTTTGGCTGTTTGAGCTTGATGTTGGACTCCAAACCTTCAAGTCACATAACTTGATTGCTCTAGCCACTTCTTGAGTTCCAACACCTTCCAATGGTCACTCAAAACATTTTCAAACTTAAGAGTGACCCAAACCCCATATCAATGTCCACTTAGCTCTTTGGACCCTTCTAGGTTCTGACTTCGATACTACTCTACCTTCTAGTGACCATGACTCCACTCGAGCTAGGATCTAGAGCTTTATGACTTAAACCATAAACCATATGAATTACCCTGATGGTTGCAAGTCACATCCTTATGGCATGGTCTTCAATGCACCATGTCTCTTCTCAGCTTGACCTCTTGCAAGAACCTCTTCTTTACCTTGGCTTTAGGTACCTCGGTCCTCTTGACATTATCTTTGCTCTTGGTCTCTCAAGTCGTTCTTGCCTTTGTCCTCGGTTCAATCAACTATCTCCAAGCCATCCACATCAAGTCCCACTTAGTCAATGTCCATAATCCATAGCCAACTCAGCCTATTGGACCATCACATTTTGATCACCATGTGTTGAACTTTGTATGTTCTTCACTAAAACATGTTCAACACTTAACACCTTAATTAGACCTTTAATTGTGTTGTGATCCAAAAACACCAAAACCCACAAGGGACCTTTCAATCTCCCCTTTTTTAATGATTGATGGTAACACAATTAAAACTTACATAAGAATGTATTTAAAGCACAGTTTTGAATCTAATGATATAGAATGCTCCCCCTAAATATATGCTTTTATAGAAATCTTAACTTTGGCCTCAAATGCCAAATTGCATATACTTAGGCTAAAGTGTGGACCATTCCTATATCATAGCCTTCGTGAGGGTGCATAGTGTCATAAATCAACCCATGATGCTCATGACATAAATATGCACACTTTACTACACAATCAAAGCTTTGCACAATTGAAACTTATTTCACACATCATCAAAGCTTTGCATTAACTAACATCAGAATACATCATATTAACCAATTAAATTACCATATGAATTTCCATTATATCTATCATCATGATAAGTAATATCCAACATATAGATATCAATTCAACATATAGATACCAATTTAACATGAATTTAAAGCGATGCTACACCATGTTAGCATCAATTAAAACAAGAGCATCAATAATGTCACAATATTTTTCATTATCAACACATTCTTAGCACTATCACCACAATATAAGAATTATCCACATGACAAAGAAATATACACATCTTAATACCAATTAAAGCATAACATAATAAGCATAACACCCTTAAAACGATTGACATTATCAACCATATCTAATGCATTCTACCCTTAAGACCTAAAGAAACTTAAGGAAGCCTCCACCTTTGGACAAAGTGAGCTTGTCCTCATCATTAGAACAAGCTTTAAGCTCTTCAGCAAACAAATCACTTATCACCCATAAAATAAGCTTCCCTCTTAGGCAAGGTAAGCTTTAATGCAATAATTCTCCCCCTTTGACATAAAACAGCAAAACTAATATCTCACAATCAAACAACAGAAGTATGATGTCAAGGAACCAACAATGCATGAAGCAGGGAAATGCAAACACACTATCAGCTCATCCTTACTTATTAATAGTACCATAAACTACTCAAGATATGCAACATAAGCAATAGAGGAGAGCTAGGTGCAAATATAAATGTCAATGAGTGATTTTACCACTCTTTGTACCTTTATATGTCCATACCAATTGAGAGTGTCTTTTCAAACATCGATTCCAGATGTAGTGCTTTTTCAAGGAGATTTTCTCTTCTTGTACCCAATCCTCAATTATAGTCAGTACTTGTAACTTAAACAACATGCTTAAGACAAGTTATAGCATTAATGGCACAAGAGATACTCCTATACTAGTGAACACCCATAAGCACAAATTGAAAGCAGCACCAATTGATACTACATGAACGCATGGTGAATCACTAATCAAGTATTCCATAATCTAGTGATCCAATAAAATACCAATCGATGGTATCAATAGAACACATGAACAAGCATCGAATCACTAAATCAAGCAAAATGCAATCTAGTGATCCAAGAAATATCAATTGAAAGAATGAGGGAGCATCAGATCACTAGAATGAACATATTTTAGATTTGAGCTTCCAAATTTTAGTGCATCTAAAGGAGATGAATTTTGAATGAAACAAATTCAACCAAAAGTAGGATTCATCTATATCCAAGCATGATGCACTATTTAGCAATTAGGAAGATGGGAGACTCAAAATCATTTATGATCAGCTATTTAGTGTAATCAAGATCAATCCAAGATATACAAATTTAAAGCACCACTTAAGATGCCAATTGAGATAAAAAATAACCATAATGGTACCAAAGTGTTGGATTGCACTCTGTGGCTTGCTCAAACGTTCTTTTCCACCAAGAGACTATACAAGATCACTAAAATAATTGTTAGTCTCAAATGACACAAGATATATGTGCTCCACCTAAAGTTGTGCGTCAAGTATTTGAATGACTTGTTCTATGCTCATTCTAGGAGTTAAGAGACTAGAGGGATCGACATATATCTTGGTCAAGGCATAAAGATACCAATTGACTAAAAGATACCAATTGAAAGAATTAATTTATTCTTGGTTGAATTACTCAAAACATGCCTCATAACAGATAAAACACATGAATTCCAAAAAAAAGTCACGCTAAACATCACAGTATGATCAATAATATACCAATAGAAATAAAGCATATCACCAGGCATGAATTAACTTCCTTAAATATTGTGCACATGGAATCAATTAAAAGCGACATCACCACTATATGCATGTTTAAGTAGTTAAGCACATGAAGGAATTTATCCTAAACATTGGCATTTCTTCATCATACAAAAACAACATGCGTCATAATAAAGAAACCAATTTAGGAATACAATCAATGGAACTACTCAATGATTAGATACTAGTTAAAATACCAAATTGAAAGTACTTAGTTCCATACCTTTAATTAACTTTTTACCTGAATGTGAAGATGTCCAATTTTGAGGCACTTCTTCATTTTAGGCGAAGAGAAACCTTTTTCTTGTGCATGTCGTCTCTCTTCTTATAGATTCTCATGAAACAACTTAAGGGAGTGCATTAGAGATACAAGCAAGGGTTTTCCTGTTCTAGCAACCATAGGTTACTAACACAAGGAAACCTCATAATATAGACTAAACTCTAAACTAGATAGATCATGCTTGCATAATTGAATACCAATTAATACATGATTATACCAATTGAAAGATTGTGGAAATTTTAAAGATTAACATGATTTATCCATAATTTTAGTTATACCAAGTTTATCCATAGAGAGTAAAGCAATACAGAAAATTCTAAGTTATGGTAGAAATGATATACAATTGATAGACTAAATGATAGAATTCCATATCAATTGATAGTAACTATTAAGAGCAATGCCACGACTAATTAAGCAAGAATAATATCAGTTGAAAGATATGACATGAATAACCAATTCGACCATGCAGATTGCCAAAATATTCAAATTGAAACATATGCAATCTATAAAAATGGATCATTCCAAAGACAGGCAAAGCAGGGTATACACATTCTCAAGTGCATCAGAATAATTTCCTTTGTTAAGACATAAGGAATATATTAATTGAAAAGTAATGCACTTAAGATTATAATGTTACCGTCCTTTAGAAATCTCCACGTTGTAGGTCCTTCGCTTAATTCTCCATTGAAGTCCTTTGATCCCTACAACTCAACTTATCTCAAGATGAACATGGAGTTAGAGATATAACATAAATTCATCTTTGGGTGAATCCAAAATAAATAATAATGAGAGATTGATAGCTTGAGTTTAGAATTTGATTTAAACTGTCTCAAGCATTCCCAAAGGCTCCATCTCACCTCTAGGTACCTGCTAAATCTAGTTGGCAGATTTTGGTACCCATCTTGCAATGGGTCCATCAAGGTTAGCCAAAATAGGTTTGGGTACCCCAAATAGCATTTGTGCTAAATCTAGGTGAACTCACACCTTTCTAGCACAAGTACCAAATTTGGGTTTCCTAAGCACATTTGCGTGAATTGACAAGTTTTGCTTAGAAATTTTACCATTGGGACAAACCTTTCTTAGATGACCTTGTTCATGGTATTTGTAGCAATTGTGATACTCGCTCTTGCATGGCATCGTAACAGTCATCTGTAGTGATGCAAGGCTCATGTTCTCCATGTGAGGACATGAAGTGATAAAGTTGTCCTTCTCCTTGCATCCGAAGCATCTCCCATTTATCCTCATCTTTCTACTCTTGGAGGACATGAAGAAATTGTTGGTACAAACAACATGAAAAATTGAATTTTTACATTTATCCTTATTCATGTCATTTTCTTGTTTTTGATTGCTCCAGGAACATTCTTCTTTTGATACATCTTTGTGCACGCTATGGTTTCTCCCTTCTCAAGCTTCTTCACCATGCGTCCATGGATATCTTGAGGAGGTTGAGCATGGCACTTCCTCCGCAATTTCTTTACGTTCCTTCTAAGCCTTTTGATTTTATCCATGAGCTTGTTTTCTTTTGAGACTAAAATTGGTTACTCAATCGGGGATTGGCTTACTTGGGAGCAATAGGGGTTAGCACATGATAATTTATCTTCAAAATGGATACATGTGCATATGTGAGATTGACAAGTATTTAGACTAGTAACAACAACCTCATGAGCAACATTCAACATGATATGGTCATCAATTATTTTTCATGAGAAAACACAGCATATCATGTTTTTCAAGTAGAGCTAGCTTTTCATGATTTAGTATTTCTACTTGATTCTTGAGCATAGCATTATCAATTTTAACTTAAACAATACAAGATAAAGCTTTCACATTATTAATTTGAAAAATTAAATTTGTGTCATACCTTTGGACCAAATCACTATGAGAACACTTTAGCTCCTCATGTTCTTTGGTCAGCTTCTCCAAGCTATCATTTGTCTTGATGAGGGCCTCCTCAAGCTTGAGAAGGTCTTGCTTTGTACTCCCAATCTTCTCAACAACTTTATCATATAGCCTTATCCTCCTTGTTGAGAAGAGCATATAGCTGGAGAATCCCATCTTCCTCCACATCCTCAATCGCATTTTCCCTATCATCATTATTAGCAGAAGCATGCAAAGCAGAATGGGAAAATGAACCTTTTGGAGAAGTAGATTCATCGTTTGGTCTCCATCACATTTCTTATTCTTCCTTCAAAACGTTAGTACTATACATAATATAAGATAGAAGAATTGCATTTGGACTTAAAATATTTCACTTTAATTATCGTCCATAAATCATGTGCATCAACAAACATATCATTATTACTACTCATGATGGCATAATAATCATCTCTACTAGGAGCATCAATTAAGTTGCAAGCTTGATGATTTAAGGTTAAATATCTTAGTTCCTTCTTTTATGGTTTTCTACTTATTTTAGAAGGCAAAATGTTCCTATCATGTAACACCTCGTCCACTCCCAGATCAGCGATACTTACTCCTTGCAGCCCTCTAGGACCATAGACCATCCTCACAAACCAACACGAGTCTTTTATGCGCACTTTGTCCTCACTCGTACGCACCCAGGAAAACTTACCGATCGGTCACCCATCCCAAGATTGCTCTAGGCCAAGCACGCTTAACCTAGAGGTTCTTTCAAGGTAGGCTTCTAAAAAAGAAGATGCACCTTGTTGTTATGATTACTCTATTAATTCTATTAAGCCTTGGGCCAGGATATCACCATCCACTAGGGCCAGGATATCACAGTCCACCCCTCTTAGAAAACTGACGTCCTCGTTGGTCAACCCCGAGCTAGAAACCTCCCCTCTTGGTCATGTCTGTGTGTCTAGTGTCATCATATGGTATGCCATGTTACCACTTTGGGTCCACATGCGTCATGCGCCATATACCTGAACCCCTAGCCCAAACACGCCCGTGAAACCGCGAGGGTCGGCTCTGATACCATTTGTAACACCTCGTCCACTCCTGGATCGGTGGTACTTTCTCCTGACAGTCCTCTAGGACCATAGACCATCCCCACAGACCAACACGAGTCTTATGTGCACACTTTGTCCTCACTCGTGCGCACCTGGGAAAACTTATCGGTCGGCCACCCATCCCAAGATTGCTCTGGGCCAAGCACGCTTAACCCAGAGGTTCTTTCGAGGTAGGCTTCCCAAAAAGAAGATGCACCTTGTTGTTATGATTACTCTATTAATTTTATTAAGCTTTGGGCCACGATATCACCATCCATTGAGGCCAGGATATCACATATCATAGATCTGCTCTAAATCAGAATCTATACTTCTAAAAGCATTAAGAACAGAGGCAGACCAAGATGCATAATTAGAACCATTTGCAAGTAGAAGTTCTAGAGTTACTTCTTCCATCCACAAAGTCATCTATGGACGTCTTAGCCCACGAATAGAGAGCCTTGCTCTGATACCAATTAATAGTGCCCTTTGACAGTACTAAGGACCTATATGTCGCCTAAAAGGGGTGAATATGCGAATAAAAACTTAAACTCTAAAATGAACTTTCTTCTTCTACTCGAAGCGTTAATTGTAATAGAATAAGAGCAGGTCGAGTAGATCATAGCAGAATTATAGTATTTGTCTCAAAAGATCATGCACTTCACAAACAGCTTATACCAAAGATAAGTAGAGAAGTGCAAATAAGAAAGTAAAGCAAGAGACAAGTGACACAACGATTTTTCCTGTGGTTCTTCTTCCAATCAATTTGGACTTTCTTGAGCACCTTCTTGTGACTTAGACAAATATAATTAGAGAGTAATCCAATTGACTATGTCTCAAGAACTCACCTATATCTTTTCTTCTCCTCAGATTTCCTGTTTCCCCACAAACAAGGACCAAAGTGGCACTTCCACTACAAAACAAGTTATAGTGCAAACCAAAGTGTCAATTACATTCTAAAAGGTGTATGCAACATATTCAAATATTCAAACCTCTCATACTTAACCTCCAAGTCACATAACTTGATTGTTGTAGCCACTTCTTGAGTTCCAACACCTTCAAATCATCACTTAGAACATTTCCAAACTCAGGAGTTACCAAAACTCTGTATCAAAGTGTGCTTGTCTCTTTGGGCCCTTCCAGTTTCTGACTTTGATACTTCTCCACCTTCTAGTGACCCTGCCTCCACTCGAGCTAGGATCTTGATCCTTATGACTTAAACTATAAACCATATGAATTACCTTGATGGTTGTAAGTCATGTCCTTATGTTATGGTCTTCAATGCACTATGTCTCTTCTCAGCTTGACCAACCTTGACCTCTTCCAATAACCCCTTCTTCCCCTTGGCTTTAGATACCTCGGTCCTCTTAACCTTCTCCTTGGTCTTGGTCCCTTGAAGTCCTTCTTGCCTTTGTCATCAGTTCAATCAACTGTCTCCAAGCCATGCACATTGAGCCCCACTTAGTCCATGTCCATCCTTCAACTTGACATTTGATGTCCACAATCGATAGTTAACTTGGCATATTGGACCATCACACTTGATCACCTTGTGTTGAACTTTGTATGTTCTTCACTAAAACCTGTTCAACACTTAACACCTTAGTTAGATGTTTAATTATGTTGTCATCCTAAAACACCAAAACCCACAAGGGACCATTCACTAACACAAACTATTGTTGAATGTTTGTTGTTACTATCGAATGTCTGTTGTTGCTGCTGCTAAACTACTAGGTAGCAGTTTAACCCCAAAGTTGCTACTTAATATGGTGATGGTAGCTAGCAGTTGAATCCCAAAGTGGTTGAACCCAAAACGGCTAGCAAGCAGTTCAACCAAAAACATAGATGGCTTGTTCAACTTACCTGTAGGTTCAACATTGGCAGAATCTAGTTGAAATACTACAATCTACATTTGGCTTCTCTTGTAGCAGAATATACAATCTACATATGTTTATTTTTTGTAGGGTTTCCCCTATAGCAAAAATGGTATGTTCTCATCTTATCCCTACAGCAATTGTCAGGAGCAAACACTCAACTACCTAGAATAAAATAGTATTTATGATAGCTTTTCAAATCAATAGCAAGCACTCAACTATCATAGCTACTATTTTGCTCACAATTATCAGTAGCAAGCACTTAACTATCTAGAAGCCAATTATCCATGAAAAACTATCATTAGGAGAAACAAGGTGGACCACTTATATTCAGAAAAGCTATCTTCAGGCCACTTATATGCAGTACAGATAGGGGAAAACAAGGTGGACAACATATAATCAGAAAAGCTATCTTTAGGAGCTATACACAACCATACATCAGTTAAGCACCATTCACATAACTACTATCAGTTAAGTTCATCCATTCACATAGGCAAGCATACATAAGTGCCATTCACATAGACAAGATTACATAACAACCATTCAAATAGACAAGCATACATGAAGTCTCACTGAAGAACCAGTGAGGCGACCAAAGGGGGTGAATGGGAGCCACTACAAAATTCTCAACTTGTGAGAACAACACTTGTGACTTGATTCCCAAAATTATCCCGAAACCTCAAGGAACTCACAAAGAACCAGATCATTGTGTATTCAAACCAGTGTCATTTGAACACAACAAAAACTGGAAACAGACCAACCCAACTACCAGTAAAATTTTAGAGCCAAAAACGCAGGGAAGCGAGAGCAGCAGTGCTACACACGGGGGCGGTAGTGCCGAGCACTAAAAACTACCTAGGAAAATCTCAAACTTTGTAGAAAGTTTGCGTAAGTAGAAAGTTGTCTATAGTTGGAGTATCAACCTGAGCACCACAGAAAACAAAGTGCAGATTCAAAAACCCGAGAAGATTAGAGAAGATCATGAACACAAACAATACCATCTAGGCGTAAGAAGTGCTCCTATGAGTAAACCTCACCCACCAACAAATCCTAATAGCACCAGCGAAATAAGAACTCTATAGTTCTCCACAAGTCCACAAACTGAGTATGAAGCCAACCAAAAATATAGCAAGACACAAACTGAGTTTGAAGCCAACCAAAAATTGTGGGCGGAACAAGCAACCCTTCCTTGGATTAATCGTTGCAGATTACAAGATAGTCGATAGAACAAATTTGCTACGGATCTCCTGGCTAAACTGGTGACTGAGAGCATCTAGAGGGGGTGAATAGGTGATCCTGTAAAAACAGCTCAACAAAAACAAACTTTGTCTAAAATGGATTAGTGAGACCAAAAACCAAGTTCGAATAAAGAGTGTGAAAGGAGAGGATTTCTTCATTTAATTGCTCACACAAGATGAGTATTAAACTTAGATCAATATTGTAAGTGAAGTGAAGTACTAGAAAGAATAGAATCACAATAAAGTAAAGTAGACAAGTGGCACGACTATTTTTATCATGTGGTTCGGTCAAGCTTAAAAAAGCATGCCTATTCCACGTTGTGGCGTCCTAATGGACGAGGGTTGCACTCAACCCCTCTCAATTGATCCAATGATCAACTTGAGTACCATGGTTATTTATCTTATCTCAAGTTTTTCTCGTTGTGAGGAATCTCCGCAATTTGGAGTCTCTCACGCCTTACACAATTGATCTCAAATAAACCACAGGGGTAGGGAGAGTAGAAACACAAACAAGAGACAAAATCACAACTTCACATGAACACAGGTCGAGAGGAGAGCACAAGAGACAATGCAGCGGAGTTACAACTCAAAACACGTGCTCAAATCTCTATCTAGCAAAGCAATGGCATAGTCGCAGCGTCTTGGTGTTGTAGAATGTTCAAGGGATGCTTGGTGTAGTGCTCCATGCGCCTAGGGGTCCTTTTTATAGCCCCAAGGGACCTAGGAGCCGTTGGAACTCCATTTGGAAGGCCCTGGTTGCCTTCTGTCTGCGGGTGCACCGGAATGTTCGGTGCACACCGGACTATGAACAGTGCAACGGCTACAAAATCCCTAATTGGCTAGTTTCCTATTCTAGGGGGCACCAAACCGCCCGGTGCACCATGTGATTGTTGACCCCCGACCGACGTGGCCACTAGCCATTGGCTACCTTGCACACCGGACTGTCCGGTGCACCGCGCGGGCGGTCCGGTGAATTATAGCCGACGTAGGCTGAAATTCCTGAGAGCAGGCTATTCAGCAGACCGTGCACCAGACTGTCTGGTGGGTGGCACCGGACCATCCGGTGCAGCAATGCAGAGCATTCCACTTTCTCCTTTTGTAATCTTCAAGGATCAACCACCAAACCGTCGAGTATTGCACCGCGTGCTCGTCCCCCATGTCCAAGACACATGTCCCACCAGTCCTCGACCGCACTAGTAACATGGCCCGCTCTACCACGTCCTCGCGCTTCTATGTGTACCAGGTGTCAGCTACCATGGCTAGTCACCCAACGACTCTGGTCCCTCAGTCAAGTCTCAGCACTCATCCTTCACCGCTCCCAGTCCATCAGCACGAACTTGCATGACCTTCACATGCGTCGTCGACCATCGTACCTATGCTCCATACCTGCACACCACAAGCCGACTGACATGGTTGCACAACACATATTCTCATGCCTCGGTTAGTCCATGACTCGACTCAACCCGAGACGCTACCAGTTGACAATCACTCTTCGTCAACCTGAACCACAAGGGACAAGTCAACCTTGTGTTTGCACTCACATAGACAACCTTACTAAAAGTGTCACATAGACAACCTTACATGAAGTCTCACATAGATAACCTTACTAGAAGTAGCGCATAGAAAACCTTACATGAAGGTTCACATAAACAACCTTACATGAAGTCCATACATAACAACCATTGTGTAATACCCAATTTGTAATTTGCAAGAGCTAATATCAAAGGGAGAAACAAGTTCATTTTATCTATGTGGGAGTTTGAACTTTTTGTGCCATCACATGGGAACACCATATTTTAAAATAGATAAATATAAAATATATGCCACTAAATCCTTGCATCATGCTGAGATTTTTATTTTGTGTGCATTTTGTGATAATATAAAAATAATGTAAAAAGATATATATTAAAATCCAAATTTGGAGATTTATTCCAAACTTGCATCATGTTGGAGTTTTGCTTGTGCATAAAATTGAAATTTAGAATTCAAACTTGGTTTGAATTAGATTAAAACCTAAATTCGGAAAGGGGATTGCAAAAAAATGGAAAAGAAGAAAGAAATACTATAAAACACAAAATAAATACGTAAATAAATAAATTTATCCTACACTGGTATGTTCAAGTTGAATACTTAATTCAAGTACAAATTTTGATGCAAATTTTGAATTCAAATTCTAAATTTGAAAATAAAGGAAAACGAAAAAGAAAAGAATAAAACAAAATTGGACACTTGGGCCAGCCACCACCATTTCGGCCCAGTCTTCTCTCCCCCACGCGCACCCAGCCCACCCGCGTTTGTGCTGCGCCACTGGCCTGGCGTCGTGGTCGCTGACATCGCGGACCCTTGCGTCAGCCGCCCATCTGTCTCACGCGCTTCAGCACTAGTGTTCCACTGCCGTGTGGGGCCCCTTGGTCAGACTCTAGGGGCGCGCCCTTGTCAAAATCCGAGTCGCTGCAATATGGGGCCATGTTCCCAGCCCGTTCCCTGGACACCGTCGTCTTCAATCCCACGCATGGCGGAACTTCTCCCATGTAAATCGGACCCGTCCGCCGGTGATTTCTGGGGCCGTTTCCTTCCTGTGGTAGTGCGCGACTTGCCTGCCCTCCTAGTACTATATACAGGCTACATCCCCCTCGGATCCATCTGATATGCCACGCCGACCACGACCACGTCGGGCCGTGTAGGGATGACTTTCCGCCGTCACCATGGAAGTAGATGGAGGGGATGAGAGATGACCCGACACGTTCTCTCTCCTCTCCATGTTTCCCGATGCAGTTCCTTCCTCGCTGCTTGTTGTGACCACTCACATGCCCCGTCGTCGTGTATGGACAAGAATGGGGGTGTCGGGGGGAGAGCATGATGGCCATCACCGTCACCCGGTGCCTTGGATGTTGCCCAGCACCCACGGATGGGTCAGGATCGCTCGCCTGTGCGTGTGGGTGCTCATTGGGGCTTCGGCGGGCTGGGAGCGCTCGCTGGGGGCGGTGGAATTCCTCGCCGCAGGGGGAGTTTCACCGCGGGACCGCCTGCTACCGTGGCCATGACAACCTGTGCCACAATTCGCGGTATGTTTAACTCCCTTGTGTTCTCCATATAGTTCTCCATGTGTGCGCGCCCTAGATTGGAAATTAGTCACGGGGAATCGGGGTCTGGTGAGCTCCTGCAATGGCGCGCCGCCGTGGGCCGCGGAGGCGGGGAGCTGTGCCGCTGTGACCAGCTGCGAGGGAGAAGAAGAACCGTGGGCCGCTCGATCTCAAGATGACGGCTCAGATTAGAACAGGAGAGTACCCTTTCGAGGCTTTGAATCCGAGGCGTTAATCAGATGATCGACGGCTCTGGTAGCTCACTGATTCCTTTAATGATAGGTTAGATCTAGGCGGTTCATTTTAGATCTGGAGGCCAAAAAGGTTTGGATGGATTAGATCTAATCTGTAGCGTAGAAGTTAGATCGGACGGCCGATCTTGCCTTGTAAACCTTCGCCTTGTCACAATTGCTAAAGAGACCCCTGTGTTACCTGTAAATAGTGCGCCCAATCCAAGGATTTATAAAACCCAGTAAAAGTAATTAGGAAATGGTTTTTAATATGAAAATAAATGCTAGAACTTGTTTAATTTATAGAAAATGCATACTTAGTCCAAACTTGTCCATTCCAATTCCTATAATTTTGTAATAATGTTGTCTATCACCCTGTGTCTCTGTTTTAACATGAAAATGGTATTAAAAATTTATCTCTTAATTAATCTCGTATCAAATACATAAACCCTAGGAAATTCGTATCTCCTCCGTTTTAACTCTGATTTGATCCGTTCAAGTTGTGTTAGTCTCGTAGCAACGCATAGATCATTATTATGCAGTATATTCTTATGTTTGGTGTGATGTTAATTTTTTCTATACATTGTTTGTTTGTATTGCTACGACTAGCGGTGAGGTCACGAGGATCTGAAGAATCACCCTGGTAACTGGAATCTCAAGTGCCAGGCAAGTTGTGCCCTTGATTCACTTTTGTTACCCAATAATGTTCTTTATAATCATTTACCATGCATAGGTTTAATTTTGATGGGACCCAATAGGTTACCCTAGTCTGTTTATCTTGTTTACCTTGTTTACCCCTGAATCATATGGGTAGTTATGCTATTGCTTTACATGGTTTTGGGTTAATATTTCATTATATCCATGTTCCAGTTATTTTGTTATTCTATTTATGTTCATGTCAAGATCATTATATTGTTGTTAATTGGAACATGGAGCTTAACTTGAGAAACACGTGCCACCACAAGGGAGGAATGGGACCCCTTGGCTAACTAATTAGGAAAGCTAGTGGAAGACTACCTTACCCGAAAGGGGCAAGGGCAGTAGGGGAGTTGCATGCAAGGAGGTTCTCGGGTTGATTTGCTGCGATGGCGGTCGGACGGGGGATTCTTGCAAGTGCTCTTCCCATAAACTGTAGCGGGTTTTTGGAAGCTAGTGGAACTTTGTAAAGGCCTCGTAGTGAATCCCTAGCCATTCACCTTGGTAGTGTCTAAGGGCCTAGCTCACCCTGGCGACATGGGAAACACGACTTGTGGGTAAAGGATACAACCTCTACAGAGTGTAAAACTGGTATACTAGCCGAGCTCACGGTCATGAGCAGCTCAGGACTCTCCGATGATTAATTTATAGAACTTAAATCCAATTTGTCATTTGCATATGCATGGGATTCTTTATTAATTTTGTTCTATTATTTTATTATAGTTTGGTATTCACTTACACTTAGTAACTGCTAATAAAATTTTGACCAACCACTTAAAAGTAATGCTCAACTTTAACCTCTGTCATTGATTAGCCTTACACATCACATGAACTCCCAGCTTTGCGAGTTCATGTCACATTATTCCCCACAACTTGTTGAGCGATGATCATGTGTGAGCTCACTCTTGCTGTCTCACACCCCCCCCACACACAGGTCAAGAACAGGTATCATTGGACGAGGCGCATGGTGGTTGTTGCACTGTGTTTGTGAGAGGTCTAGGTCGTCGTCTCCCAGTTGACTTTCTGGCGCCAAGGATGGATTTTAGATCCTGTTATATTTATCTTTTATTTTTGTAAGTCTTCCGCTATGTAATAAGTACTCTGATTATATTGCGACATTTATCTCTATACACTCTGTTATTATATATGTTGTCTTCTTTGGCGCATGTATGAGATGCATCTGGCTTTGTTCC
This sequence comes from Zea luxurians, assembly GCA_029449295.1. NCBI lineage: Eukaryota > Viridiplantae > Streptophyta > Magnoliopsida > Poales > Poaceae > Zea > Zea luxurians. Next base: position 112,539,912 of record JAOPSE010000009.1, on the reverse strand, counting down.
TTAAAGCCGGGTGTGACACATTGCATATTACGATCCCACCACTCATTTATATCCTAGTCAATAATGTCAGCAAACCTCATCCATGGTAGGAACATGAGTGTTCTCCTGTTGATCTAGTTTCTAAAAATTTTTGTTCCACAAACTCTTCGAATCACACTCATCATCGTCTTCGATTTAACCATCTTCTATGTAACTATACTACGATGTGTCACCCAATTCTATCGAGTCGAAGATCACTAACGAATTGCTATTGTTTAGATCTTATTGTCAAATTAGAGAAATCTGCTCAAGCATGTTACAAATATGGTCAAGGTGATTTACAACCTTTTTCTTCTTGCGACCTTTCACTTGTTTGACAGTGGAGCACAACCTGGTCATGCCCTGTAACATATATGTTTGATGCCTCATATGTTGTATGGCATAGCATAGAGAATTCCTGATCTTGACATGATTATAGTAATCCACTCTATACTATAATAAAATGCAATGAAAACTTTGTTCATGTGTCGAGTTTGACTCGACAATACCAACTTAGTACGCTATCGAAGCAAAATCCCTAACAGAGATTAGAGAACTACATCGCATGGCATCAACACCAGTTCTGGGAAGCCACCAACATTAGCTTCCTTCGCAACGACATTCTCCACAGCAATGACGACATAGTCTGTCTTGTCTACAGCCATGGTGGCAACCTTCACACACATGACGGCCTTCTGTTGCGCCACCACGACCATGGTGCCTACTTCCTCAGCCGCAAGTGCAGCGGCCAGCGCGACATTGCTAGCCTCGGCTGAGTATGGCATGGCACCAGCCCAACTCATACTCTCCTATGAAAAGGTGGAGAATAGTGACGAGGGAGATCTCGTGGAGAGGATTGACGATGTTTGCTCTCACCATCGGGCAAGAGTAGCTTAATCACCATAGATCTCTGTCAATGACGTGTGATATAGAAACCTTTCCATTCGAGGAGTTGGTCACGCGGTTTTGTTTTATTCTGACAATTGATGCCTCTACATTCCTATTGTAGCAGAGTAGAGCCCATCCTACTACTTTGCATAATAACAAAAATCTCACTCGACGCATATTCTCTAGTACTCCCTGGAGCATGCCACACCAGCAACGGTGCCACTCACGACGCTCATCGATGGTTAGGTAGGAGGAAGGAAGATTGTGTTCGCGGTAGAGGCAGAGTAGCTCATCGCGCGCTTGGGGTGTAGAGTCACGAAGGTCGAAGGATGGCATCTTTTTGTCTCAGTAGAGTCTTTCAGTGGCATGTTTCAGTCCTCTTCCCCATTACTTAGAAAAAATGTGAGTGATGCGAAGGTAGGACCGATCATGAGGCGGCAGAGTGGGCAGCCGCCCTAGGCCCTCAAGGCTATGGGGCCCTTAAGTATGCACCAAGTATACATTGTATGCTATAGATTTTTAGTAATTGGCCTTAGCTTAGTCACCATTTGGCAGTCCATTCGCTATTTGCAACTTGTTGAGAATCTGACAAATAAATTGATGAGCATATCAAGGTCATAGAAAACAAATCGTCATAGACTCCTAACGTGACACAGCGAGACGCTGAGTCACCGATGCCCTCATGGGCTCATGGCCTTGTTGCTCCAATCTCGTTGACGCAGACAATGTCTCTACAACTTTGAATCGTCTAACACTGAATTCGTAATTGAGTTTTCAATCTTTATGAACGACATGATCATAATAAAGTTCAATTTTTTTTTGTCCAAGCGTGTGGGGGAATGGGAGAACTCCTTATTAGTTTTGCTCCGAACCCCTGATATACTAGGACCAGCCCTGTGCGGAGGACGACGACACGTGATGCAGGAGGCGAAGGAGAGGGTGTCTGTGGCACTCACCGATGATCAGGCGGGTGGAGGGAAGGCGGCGGCCACAACACAGATGGAGCGGGCCATCACGCGCTGGAGTCACGGCGGTACGTTGCAAGAACAGTGCAGATCGCACATTGAATCGCAGGGGTACGGTGCGAGAATGATGCAGATGGCAGCTGGGACAGAATCACAAGGACAGTGTCATATTTAATGGGTGGTATAGCTGTGCTGTGGCATACCCTAAGACAACCCTAGTCCACTGAGGCCCAAAAAAAACTTGACACTAACAATGTATTTTTGTGTTTGATGTTTAGACAATTTCATATTATATTTGGGCCCCCAAACCAAACACATCCAAAACGATACCGAGGCCACCGCCAAGGCGGAACGGAGGGAGGCGGTGGCGGACCAACGATATCACTTCGTTTTAGTTTTAGAAGATGGCGTAATAATATTTGCCAGGTGACCAAAAATCACTGAGTCATGCAATATCAACCAAGCTTACGTGGGCTGAGACGAGAAATATGCAAGGGCGAAAAGAGTGAATGATAAATCCTGCAAAGCCATCAAAAATTACATGCAGTCCATGCATTCACAGGAGCAAGAAACAGAGCGTCGTCCCCGGAATGTCCCGATAATTCTCAGGTTTGCGAAACAAAACACTACAACAGCGACGCCAGCAACACAATCCACCGTGCCAATGTCAAAGGCAAATGGAGACAAGTACACTAGAGATGTTACATGGCGAGAAAAAGTTATCTGTTCGGTCCCCTCCCCTCGAGTGGGAGAATTCACAGGGTAATAAAGGGGGGCCTGGGTGGCCCATATGACCAGACACTGAAAGGGAGGGGGGCGGTGGTACAGAGGATGATGATGGATTCCCGGTCATGTTGCTCCACGATAAGGGCGCAGGCCAATGTGGCTTTTCCTGACCCTGCAAAAGGGGAGACGATTCAAGAACTTACCACTGTTGCCCTGGTCCCAGGCATGCCGGATTCCACCGACCATCTGTAAAAGCAATCGAGTAGGAGTGGGAAAACAGGATTAGACATATCAGGTCCTGCTGCTCTCTATAGGTACTGGAATCTGAGTGGTACACACTTGCGACAGAAATTAGCACTATGAGTAGCCACAATCAATGTACTGAGAGAAACACAAAAATGGGAAGCTACAATTTTGCAGCAGAAAAGCGGTTCAAACATCAGTTTCAAGTACTATCCAGATAAAATTCTAGTACTATCCAGTTTGATCTTTTCGGCAAACAGGCTTGGTTTATTATTAAACACATAGCAGAAGCTTCTTCATGCAGTATTGGAGATATGGTCTATAATGTCATCTGATCTTAATGGCCGTATAGATGTTGTTTCTCAATAAATGAGCAACAAGGGCTTACTGGAGCATGTATTAGAAAATGCAGCATTCAACAGAGTTACTAAGCGCAAAACAAAAGGATTAAGTTCAAACAGCAATGGACTAGCAGAAGAGCAAACAAATTGATAAGCAGGCAAATGATACTTTCAGATGAAAAGGTGGATAAAAGAGAAGTATCACCTCTCAGGGTGGGAAGATATCAGGGTAGTCGCGGCTAGCTCTGTAGGATCTTAACAAAATTTGGTGCATCATCCCTCGCTCCAGCAGTTGTGCGGTAAACATATAACTTGTCCACTTTAGAGAGGTCTCCATGGTTCTCCATTTCACTACTTCCATCTAGTTCATTCATGATCTCCACATTGAGCATCGGCATCTTCGATGCAAGGACCTGGCACCCCTTTAATGTGACATTGCATGATGACATCCAAAGGGATCGCATTGTCTCATACTTGGCAACATTTCCCAAGAGTGCAACATCGCCAAATGGACTGTCTCTGATCTCAAGCTTCCTCAGATTCTTGCATCCGTTCATCACGTCCATCATCCCCTTATCACTATCTCCAGCAAATGCTATAGAAAGCATCTCGAGGTATTTTGCATGCTTTCCAATATACATGAAAACCTTGTCTGTGAGAAGACCAGATATTGACAGACGTCTTAGCCCTTTGCACTCACGGACAATCGCACCAAAGCCTTCATCTAACGGCTGGCCTGTCATGGCATCCGGCTTCTTTGGCTCAAGGATACAGAGTCTAAATCTGATGAAATTTGGGCAGTTATTAGCTACAGTAATTAGCGCTTCATTGGTCATCTGGTGACAGAAATACAGCAAGGAGCTCAGTTTTGGGCAGCCTGATGATATTGCAACAAGTCCCTCCTCTGTCACTGCAGAAGCACCAGGAACATAAAATTCTGATGGAAACACCCTGAGTTCTTGTAGGTCCTTGCAACTGGAGGCCACCACTTGCAAACCCTTATCCGAAATGCAATCCAGTACCTGTGGAGGATCAAATTCATTATGTGGTTCTCTCAACGTACAAAAATATCAAGCCAACACAAAGAGAAGGGAACTCACCCAGAGACGCTGGAGTTTCACACAGCGGCTGACCATTTTAGCTAGATCAGAATAATCCAGTGTGGGAGTATAACTCAAGTTTAGGCCTGTTAGTTGATGACAGAGGGGATAGATATACGGAACACAAATAGGAGAAGCATCCCAAAATCCAGACAGACTTCTCAACTTTTTGCATTTCTCCAGAGCACTAGTAAGCCTGGAATAGGACTCAGCTTGGAACTCATCTGTCAGATTACCTGTCCCCAAGTCTTCCAAATTTGGGGCTCGCAATAGTATCTTTGAGAGTGCGTCTACTGAAACAGAACGATTCAACCTCAAACTGCGTAGATTTGGAGACCTAGCAACAAGTCTCTCCAACGCACCAGAATTCACCTCCCCTTTGATGCAAGCGAAATTCAAGGAGACCAGCGAAGTGCAGGAATCAGGGAAGGAAAGCCATCTGGGCCCACGGTCCTCCACATCATTTTCCTGCAAATCTAACTCCCTCAGGAGCCTAGATAACAGTTAAAAGGAAAAAAATCAGAGTCAGCACGTTAACCATGAAATACCATGTAACAATAAAAACTTGATGGATTCAGCAAAAAGAATTCAACTACTACTGATAGTACTAATGGTAATAATTTGTTGAACAACTGCAAGAGAATTTGCATCCAGTCCTAGAAAAGTCATATGCAGTACAGCCACAACACAACTAGTTAACTATATGCAATATGGACAAAACTGTATTAATTCATCAAACTGAATTAAATTATAGAAGTCATACAGCAAAAAATGGTAAAATATCTAAAGAGCAAATGCAAGAACAGAACAATCAAATACCACTTGAATAAAATGGTCCATAACAGTTCAGCTCATTAAGGGAGCATGAGCAGGACAATGCATGACTTGAACAGTTGTAAAATGGAATGAAACACAATCAGAAGATAAGCTTATAGAAAACTAACAAGCAATGGCACCCAACTGATAAGCATTAGAGAAAATAAAAGAAAGCACAAAAGTGTACTGCATACAGCATTGTTAAGGAAGTAAACTGTGACGCTCTTAAGGAAACAAAATTTCCAAGGCGTGGTCATTTGCAATAGCTGCTTAAGGACTAAATAATGACATATCAAAAGGTAATTGCATACAACGCTGCCAAGGTTATAATGTTTTATTAATTTTATTAGAAAAAAAAGAGTGAACTTCGATATTCTTGGCATAGTCATTTGCAATGACTTGCAATAGCTGCTTAAGGACTAAATAGTGGCATCAAGTCCTTAAAAAGGTTACAATGCAGATCAGGAAAGGCAAAATGATGCACTTAACAAAAGAGCCATAGAAAACTCTAATAAGGCACTAGCATTTGATGAACTGGAATGGAAAACTCACTTGCAGTGACTCGCAATAGCAGCTAGACCATCGGTGCTAAACCCTTCGCAGCTGATAAGGACAAGGACTTTGAATCTCAGGAATGACCGAGCTAGCAGCTCAAGGTTCTCATCAAACACAACCATCCGCTTCATGCGCAACTCCTCGAGACCAACACAGCTCCTTGCTGCTGCATCAATCCATGGCCCTGCGTAGCCACCCCAATCAGGCGGCACAAGGTTGAAGTCTGCAAAGTGAGGCTTCCCCTTCACCGTGAGGGCCTTTATATTGGGGAATCGCAGCACCACACGCTCAGGGCGCACAGCGTAGCAGTTCCCTACGAACACCGCTCGTCGGCTCAGTCTCTCGACCTCATACCACACCTTGCACACAAGGGAGACCGTGTTCCGGTCGCTGTGCGATGGCAAGAAGCTGAAGATGTGCTCTACCACCTCCTCGGGGAAGTAGGTCATGGCGCCTTCCCCCAAGAGGACCTTGTTACTAGGAGCACAGGAACTGGATCTGACCCCTTCCAGCCTCTTGGTATCCAAGATAGACCTAGAAGTCAACAAGAGCAAGACCACGAATGTGATCCGCTCCTTTCCAGCTTCAGGTTTACTCAACACAGGACAAGATATCAGCAACAACTAGAAGCACGTCATCTCGTGCTAAAAATTCTTGATCAGACGCCGAAAAGGATGTAATGACAGTCAAACCGCGGAAAGCAATGCCATTCAGTAAGGTCAACTGGGCAAGGAGACCAAGTGACTTTCAGATCTGCAGGCATCGCTGCTTCAGACAGTAGCAGAATCCGCCATACATGCCCGATTTGGCCATGAGACGCTCCATCTACTCGAAATGAGGCGAAGATAGTGACCACCACCCGATCCCTCCACCGAAACCTGCAGAGAGAGATTGGGTAGCCTTCAGCTCCTGCCAACTGCAGGCAACTGCAAGGAAATGGAAACAGACGCCGGAGGGGGCAAAAAATGCGACAGCCTACCTCGCTCAGATCCGCGCCGCCGGACCGCCAGATCTAACCCATGAACGTCTCGCCTACTCGCGGCCGCCTCCTTCCTTCCCACCAAAACCCCGTTAAAAAAAACTCTCCCTCTGGCGACCGAAAATCACTCGCCGCTGTCGCCGTCGCCGCGCCTCCCGGACCAAGTACCCGTCCTGCCTCTGAAGGCGTTCCCCGAAAGGGGAACAGAGCGGGGGTAAATCCCAGGCAACCGCCAAGCGGGAAGCGCCAGGAGGAGGAGGTAACGCGGCGGGGAAGTCCGGAAGTGGCCGGCAGCGGGGAGGAGGGGCGGACGGTGGAGGGGCAGCAGCCGGAGGAGAGGGAGCTGGAGGAGGGACGGGGAAGGGGATGGGGCGAGAGAGACTAGAGTGAGGATATGCTTCTCTCTCTTTCAGGAACGGGAAAGCAGGAAGCGGCAGGCAGGTGAAGTGAGAAGTAGTGAACCGGCTGAGCCGGTCGGCGGTCTGGTCGGACCGGTGGCGCGGGTCGGGATGCGACCCGGGCGGGCGCATGTGTCCCTATCCACCGCTTCCGGATAAGAAGTGAGGGTTGTCAGAAAAAGGGCACAAATTGCTAAGCGCACACACAAGTGGTCCCCATCTGTGCTGGGCGGCCATAGGCCCCTTATTTCTTTTTTCATCGTAGTTTGAGTAAGCGGGCTTTTAACTCAGGTATTGAGGTATACCATGTTTTATCATTTATTTGACATCATATGTTTATCTTGTTTTCCCTCCATGATAGAATTGTATTCTATGATATAGAATTTTTTATAAGTAAACGTAATATATCTTCTAGAGCTAGAAATCCAGTTCATCAATAACTTAACAAAAAAAATTAAAAGAAGAGTTATTATTTTCAATGAAATGTTGTTCGTAGGGGTTTTTGTTATTAGTCGAGTCACGAATCACTATATATATATATATATATATATATAATATTAGGAGCCCTGTGCTTCTAATAACTAAAATAAGCCTAGGCCAGACAGTGCAATTCGGTCGAGCCAGACCAGATCTAGATGTCTATAAAAAAATCCGTAGTGCTAGGGATCAATTTTTCACGCCCCATCTCGATTCATTAGCGACGGCGGTTGCCCGATTGCGCGCGCGGCGGTGGACCCCCGGCCAGTGGCTGCGGTGGCCACGGCTCCCCGACCTCGACATGCGGTGGTGGCGGTTCCTCGATCCGAAGTATAGGCGGCGGTTCTCAGGCCGACGACGGCGGCCCCCGATCTAGAGGGCGAGCGACGGCAGTGCCCTTGTGCGGTGGCGGCGGTTTCCAGGCCAGTGGCCGCAACTACATTACCACGACGCGTGGTCGCGGAGGTTCCTCGATCCAGAGTAGTCGCGGAGGTTCTTCGATCCAGAAGGCGAGCGACAGCGGGGCCCTTGTGCGGGCAAGCGGCGGTGTCCCCGAAGCCCGAGGAGGCGACACTTCTAAGGCCGGCGAGCAAGCGACGCCCGTCGACGTGCGAGTAGCGACGACGATGCATGAAGCGCGATGTTCGAGCGAGCGGCGTCACGGAAGGCGCGATATGCGCGCAGCGGTGATCGCGCGTGACATCCTCCGATCCGGCGCAATTTTCTTTTCAATTATTGTGTTTTATGCCTACCACATGTATTATTTACGCTAAAAACTGTACGATTTTATGCTTGACCATGGAGTTCGTATATCAGTTTACTGCATGCACATTGGAAAGGCAATTCCTTGATTTATGTTGTTCGTAATTTGCGCGCATGCAATGGAAACTCCCACGATTTTGCCATGATTTTTGGATCTGTATAAAAATAGAAACCGCATGCATACGGCTGCCATGTTTTTCGGATCTGTCATAAAAATAGGATCGTAATAACAACCTACTAGAGCTATCAACCTCTCATTGACTCGGTACACCAGTGAACAACATGCCAGATTTTTTATGCAGTGTAAGGAATTGCATAAATAGCTACACCGCGTAGTATAATTTGTTTCAGTATACATCATAAACTAGTTCTAATGCGTTTAGCTGCATGGCTGTTGGAGGGATCCTATATTTATGAAGGAAATAAAACATTAAATACGATTTTTTGTTTCTATGCATGCAATTCATTTCCTTTCATTGCATATTCTTTCCATCATAAATTCGTGTGCATGCAGCTGTTAACAGATTTTTACGCAGTATACCGAATTGCATAATTATCTATACAGTGTAGCATATTTAGTATCAGTATATATCATAAAATGGTCATTACGAGTTTAGCTGCATGGTTGTTGCAGCGATCCTAAATTTATGGAGGAAATAAAGCATTTAAAATTAAAACTGTCACACGTATCTTTCCCAAATTTACGCGCATGCAAGGGAACTTGTTTGACTCATGCATGCATTTTGCCATAATTTTTGGATCTGCATAACAGCATGCATGCGGCTGTCATGTTTTTCGGATCTGCCATAAAAATAGGATCGTAATAACAACTTATTAGAGCTATCAACCTCTCACATTGGCTCGGTATATACACTTATAATTGAGGGATTTTATGCTCAAAACTTAAGGTTATTACGCTCCAACCCGGAGATGCGTCCACCAGTGAACAACATGCTAGATTTTTTACGCAGTGTAACGAATTGCATAAATACCTACACCATGTAGCATAATTTGTATCAGTATATATCATAAACTAGATCTAATGTGTTTAGCTGCATAGCTGTTGGAGGGATCTTATATTTATGAAGGAAATAAAACATTAAATATGATTTTTTGTTTCTATGCATGTAATTCATTTTCTTTCATTGCACACTATTTCATCATAAATTCATGTGCATGCAGCTGGTAACAGATTTTTACGCAGTAAACTGAATTGCATAATTATCTACACAGTGTAGCATATTTAGTAGCAGTATATATCATAAAATGGTCCTTACGAGTCTAGCTGCATGACTGTTGCAGCGATCCTAAATTTATGGAGAAAATAAAGCATTTAAAAATAGAAACCGCCACGCATATATTTCCTAAATTTACGTGCATGCAAGGGAACATGTTTGACTCATGCATGCATTTCTTTTTTTTTGCGCGCACAGACGTGGGCGCGGGTGGTGCAATCGACAGACTGGTCCAGTCGGTACGCTGGATTGAACCAGGTTACATGGATGATCGGCCTGAGCTTCCTTTAACTATTGGAAGCTCAGGGCTCCCGTTATACCTGCCATATATATATATATATATATATATATATATATATATATATATATATATATATATTGAAGTATCTTGATTGTAATAAACAATAGGTGAAATGTTGTATATAAGAAATCATGTCTGTAAAATCTCATAAATCTATACTATACTTAAAGCACCAATTTCAACAGTCGTCCCGCGTCATCTTTTTACAAATAACCCCTCACAGTTATTTTAAATTAACCCGCTGCACGTCTATAGATGGCCAAACGGCGGCCCGGCACGGGCCAGACGCCCGCGAGCCACAACTCTGGCCCAGGCACGTCATACCGGCCTGCTGACTGTGCTGGACCAGCTCGTTAGCCCATTGGCCCATTTGATTAAATCAGCATAAAATGTTAAAAACGGTGCAGGAAGTGGGGTTCAAACACATGCCTTGATGGAAGAAGGGCGGGAGACACTGGGTGAAGCTGCCTAACCAGTAGAACATCATGCTCAGATGTTTTTAATATTGAATATAAATTGTATACATGTATATACGTTTTTTGTAAAATATAAAAAATATAATCGTGTCGGGCCGGGCCAGCACTACGGGTCGAGGCTGCGGCCCAAGCACGGCACAACATTCTTGGCTCTTGCAAGTATTATGTCGTTTCTAAGACCACATTGGCGCAATGGACTCCATGTTGTTTGAGGTTGCTGAATTGGATGGAGTAACAATGATTTGTCACACTAACACTAAAATGAAAGGTTATTTGTTGGTTTTAAATGTTAGTAATTGCTATGAAGTAGCATAATTTATATGGAGCGCATCCAGTTTTATTGATGCCTAACTTTAGCAATCACTCTATATTTTGATCTATCTTTTTATAAGTTGAGTTCATGTGACTTATTTTAGAAACTTGAGCTCACAAACTTTCTCTTATTTAAGTCTCTGTATGGTGAAATTATGTCATTTTATAATCTCTGTTCGTTCAATCAGTCGTTGTGAACTTTGTTCTAATCGTTCACTTCATTAATCGTGTTATACCAAGACATATTGGATGGAGTAAACAATAACATCAATTAGTCAAATTTAAAAAATATTATACGGAGAGCGGAGACAAACAATAAAAAATCTTAAATTTTTTTGGTGGATAATTTATATGGTATTGTTGTAAGCCGTCGCAACGCACGAGCAACCGACTAGTATTTAATAAACCAATAGCACACATGGAGCAAGACGAGATACTGCAACGCGATGATTGCATGGCACTATGTATAGGAGTACAATCGATTGATGCCCCCAAGTATTTGAGAGGCCACATGAAACCCATTTATTTGATAGTATAACATGTTTATCTTGTTTTCTCTTCATGATACAATCGCATTCTATGCTATAATTCACTAAAATTTTATTGCTCACTACACTCGCGGGGACTTCGGGGAGACGCGCGGCTCATCAAATTTGTGTAGTTTTATGTTATTTTGTTTTTAAAAGAGATTTTATATAGAGGGCATCAAGTATTGATCAAAAAATATTTATCCATGTTTTTATTTTAGTATATAATATTTACTTACACCATAGATGCAATGGCTATAGAATTTTTTAGCCTAGCAATAGATTTATTTTTTGCCTTTTTAAAAAATCTTCTACCTAATAAGCGGGTCATGGGAGCATAGATTTAAAAGTCCAAAGTAAAGAAGGGTTTTGACACTAGAACTTTCAATGCATGGTAACCAATATCTAACAACAAGACCTTTCTATTATAAGTTAAGAAAATATTGTTGATAAGTAAACATACTATATCTTCTAGAGATAGAAATCCAGTTCATTATGGAGCCGACGTCGTTTCACATCGCAGGAGGTTCCTAATCTCCTATGGGTGGCCTATTTGTTGCACAACAAAAGGGTTGCCCGATGACCGCCTTCTTGTTGCCTATCCTCTTTAACACCCAAACCGATCCCCTCCCTTTTATTGGTGGGCCTAAACCCTACTTAGGAAGGGTCGGTTGGTGAGCTGGACACTCAATCTGCTAATCCATACCTGCTAGTCTGAGGTTACTAGCCTCGTTGGCTGGCCTTCGCCTCACTAAAAACGCTACCCGCTTCCGCCTCCCAGTAAAGCTTTTTGGTCTTAGGGAGTTAAACTCTTAAGCATACCATTGCCGATGTTACCCAGTCTTTGATTGGTAGTCGTTGAGACTGTCTAGTGGGCACTAGTAAACTAGTAACCACTAGTTTTTCCATTGTCTCCTGGGTCGGATAAGCTTTAACCAACTCGTACCAGAAATAACTAGGTAAGTATCAAAGTACACATAACAACCGGATTAAGTAAACACAGTTAGTGTTTATGAACGGGTAATGACCATGACATTCGTTGCAAGGCAGACGCCACGGGGGTCTGGTTTAAAAAGAGTTATTTTTTCCATAAACATTGTTCGTAGGGCTTTTGTTTATTCGTTGGGTCACAAACTTACGAAATCATTGTATATATACTTATTAATAGATGTCGAAGTATCTTGATTGTAATAAACAATAGGTGAAGTGTTGTATATAAGAAATCATGTCTGTAAAAATAATAATTTTTTTAAAATGCTCAACAAATTGATTCCCGACCCGTAAGGGTTTGTTCGGTTAGCTATCAATCCATGTGTATTGAGTAGGATTGAGTGAGTTTAAATTTCAATCAAGTCAAAGTTATTCTAATTTTTTTCTAATCTTATCCAATCTATATATATATAATAGAAATAACTGAAAAAGGCCTAAATATTTAATAAACCAATAGCACAAATGGACCAAGACGAGCTACTGCAGCGCGACGATTGCATGGCACCATGTATCGATCGGTGCCCCCAAGTAATTAAGAGCCCACAGGAAAGCAAAAGCAAGGGTCCTGTCATGTCCTGCGCCTGTGCTCGCGCGGCGTGGTGATCTGCAACTTGCGATGGCACACGCAGGACTAGTACGTACCGCAGTCCGCAGGTGCATACGGAGAATGTACGACCAGTCTACTGCGTGCGTCCATCCGTCCGTCCGTCTCTCAGCACAGCAGCATTCAAGCAAGCTGCACCTAAAACATTAATATTAAAAATCGTTAATTAATGATTAGATGGCGGATGGACGGACGGACGGACGGGGCAAATGTGACCTCAGCCTCTGCCAAATCCATCAGTCTTTTTTTCACCAGCACAAGTTCTTTTTTCTATTTTCTTTAGTGCTAGTTTGGAAACTCTAATTTCCCAAGTGATTTCTATTTTTCCATAAAAAATAAATTAATTTTCCTTGGAAAAATCAAAATCCTTCGAGAAATTGGAGTCCTTAACCATCTCGACTGCTCGCTGTGCTGTTTCTCTGAACGAGAGGGTACACATGACCTGGCCGCCATCGCTCACTCGAAATCGACCGTCCATGGGTTTGAATTTCGGATGGCATCCAGTTTTCTCATGGAAAAGAAACACATGACGACCTTTTAGGCTTTGTTCGGTTATTCATAATACATATAGATTGGATGAGATTAGAAAAAATTAAGAATAAGTATGACTTATTTAGGATTCAAACTCATCCAATTCCACTCAATCCACATGGACTGAGAGCTAACCGAACAAACTTTTACGTGGCGTGAGCCCGGTCTTTGTTATTAGACGAACAGGTTTCCCCACTCTATTACACACACAAAAAGATTAAAAAAACATCAAAGCGTATATGCACGTCCGCTAAAACTGAGAACTAGGTTGTTCACATTACAGTTAGCTACTCTCTCTCTCTCTCTCAACGTCAGGCAACTGACTCTCAGAACTTGCGGCGCGGGTCTGTCTCAAAGTTTGGGTGGGTATTCAATCGACCCAAACCTAAGTTGTCTCTCCTGGTACCTTCCGAGCAGGCAGAAGCCCTTGAGCCTCCACTCTCCTCTACTCTCGTTTACACTTATATGGCTCTCCGACCAAACAAAAAACGGAGCAGTCTCAAAAAAATAGAGCAGCTCTGTTCTGCTTTGTCAAAACGCAGAATAGAATGACTCCATTCTCGAAAACTAGAACCAAGTCAGTCCATTCAAATTAACTCTCCAACCAAACAAACCCTTAGACAGTGTATAGTTTAGAATATAGCGTATCCAACAAAAGAGTCTTCTTCTAATATACTGATGAGTATTGTCACTCATCAAAAGCTATCGAACCCTTTGGCTTGCGAAACAAAACGGAGTCATTCTATCTTCCAAATACGAGACAGAGTCATTTCATTCTCAAAAATTGGAACGAAATTCTGTCTAACTAGGCACACATGATTCTCGCTTATCCATCTTGTCCCCCAGAAACAAAAAAGAAAACGATCTGTAATCTCAGCGTGAAATGCTAGAAGCTTGAACAAACGGTTACTTTTTAGTTTTTGTAAATCTTAAAACTCAAAAAATGAGTTTAAATGAAAAGCTAAAAGAATATGATTTTGTGGACTTTGAGTAGTTTATAACAAAAAATTGTTAATGATTTTTTTTTAGCATCGAAAGTCTAACGCTAGCTTTTTAGAAACACTCCAAAAACTGATGGGCTCGAAAAAACGACCGCAAATCTCTTAGGTCATGATTGATTTAGCTTTTTTTTTGAAAAGATTTACTCAGAATCTATATATCGTGGGGCTTGCATACAGAGAAAGATGAATAGGTTCGTACAATTTAGAGTTTAGGAAGCGATGGATTTTCACGTCGTGATGGCTCGGTGGATTACACATTCATGTTGATTTGATCAAGTTTTACCGAAGTGATTTTCACAGGAGCAGTCTGAGAAACGAAGCGTTTAGCGGCCAGAATCCACTTCTGACTTCTGACTCTAACTATAAGAATAGGCCGAAAAGCCACCGCTGTTTTAGGGGTGTTTGGTTCTAGAGACTAAATGTTAGCTCGTGTCATATCAGATATTTGAATGTTTATTACGAGTATTAAATATATTCTAGTTGCAAAACTAATTACATAACTGAAGACTAAACGCCGAGACAAATTTTTTAGGCCTATTAATCCATTATTAACAAATGTTTACTGCATCAGAATCATTGACTAATTATGTTTAATAGATTAATCGTATCGTTCATCTATATAATTAGTGTTGTAATTAGATTATATTTAATATTTCTAACTAACCTCCAAACATTCGATGCACAACCCTATACCCTAAACTCTCACCCAAACAGACCTATGATATATTCGATTTTCCGATCAATAATATCGAGCTTGATCGGCCCTGCCAGGCAATATAATGTTTTCCGATACCATTCACTTCAGTGATTGATTCTGGTCGAGTACGTACGAGCTAATGCTGCTGCTGTTCCTGTTGACCTCTAGTGCGGTCAATATATGTGTCGACCAATTCCTTGCATATGTACAAGAAATCTTTATACGCTACCGGATGGAATGGATAAAATGAGTGAAAAAAAAGAGACAAGACAAAAAAGATTATTGTTGCCAACTACTCAAGATAACATTATGAACGTCCCATCACGATCATGTGAGCTAAAGTAATAATGATTTTAGGCGTCCTTTGGATGGAGAAAAAACAAAGGAATTTTAGAGGATTTAGAGTTCCTTTGGAACGCAGAAATTTTACAGAATTGGTATAGGAATTTTACAGGAATTAGTTTGAAAACACATGAAAACGTAGGATTCAAAAAATTATTCTTTAATCTAAATGAGGCCTTAATTCATATAAAAAGTTTTCCCATAAGAACCTTTGGAACAAATGATTGAATCCTATCAATTCTTTTAAAGTTTCTATGGTATCCTTCGTAGCAATTTTAGAGAAAAATAAGCAGTAGGTCCAACCTTATATTTTATTTTTTGTGTCTTGCATTCCTATGTTCTTCTAGGCATGATCTAAACATATGTATTGTGTCTTTCCTGTGTTATAAATTTTTGTAGGATTTCAATGACAAGGATATTCTAATCTTATGCTTTTCCTATTACTGCGTTTTAAGAATCATGTGTTCTAAAGAATTCCTTGCAAACACAAGCTTCCAAAACATCACAATCCGGGAGGAACTTGTCGCTTTCTCGTTGGTGGTACGCAAATTCTTAGTGACATGTGGAACCCATGAGGTTACTCTCAGGTGTTGATGCAAATTCACTTCAGTGCGTTTATTGTTGCCAAAAATCCAGTGTTGCATTCAAAGACCAAACACATCGATGTCCGCTTTCATTTTCTAAAAGATCATT
Source organism: Zea luxurians (assembly GCA_029449295.1). NCBI lineage: Eukaryota > Viridiplantae > Streptophyta > Magnoliopsida > Poales > Poaceae > Zea > Zea luxurians. Next base: position 112,523,935 of record JAOPSE010000009.1, on the reverse strand, counting down.
ATGAGAAAGGGGACATAGATCTTTCCCATGTTAACACACACAGACAACTTGTTGATACCCTCACCAAAACCCTTGATCAGTCTACTTTTGCTCATTTGCGAGGGGAATTGAGTGTGTGTTTCCCTTTTTAAAGAAGGACCTATTCTGCTTTTTGTGTCATACTTCTCTTTTATTTCTTTTGCAGTTTGTGGATCTTATTTTCTTGATCTTTTGTAACATATATGCATTTCATGTCATCATGTAGCATTCTAGGCTTCATGTATCTATTTGTTAGAATGTGACTGTGGGGGACAGATATCCCCCGGGTCTATTAGAAGGATAAAAGACCTCACGAAAAGCCCAAGGGCCCGATAGATCGTAAGGTCACTCCTTCATGGGCCTGGGGAGGAGCAATCAGTAAAGCAGATCGATGTGAGGCTGGGTCGGTGTAAGCCCGGATGACTTCGCGACATCGAGCAAGTGACCACAACAGGAGATCCGACTTTCCCGCGCTGGAGCCCCGCACAACGGAACCGAGCGAGGATAAGTCGGCCGAATCATAGGAAGATAAACTCAAACAGTTCACTATCTTTTAGGTGCACGTTGTTATCATATCAGCTTGTACTGCCTCACGGTCAAATATATAAGGCCTAGGGGGCACCCCTTCAAGACGATCAATCCCAACCCTACTACTACTTAGCCATCCACCTCAACTCTCTACCTTGTAACCCATTACACAAAGCATATTCGCTAGGACGTAGGGTGTTACGCATCTCAAAGCAGCCCGAACCTGTAAACACTGTCCATTGTCTTTCGTGCATCTGGCACGAACCATTCAGCTACAGTCGGCGACACCGTCCTACTCCTAAAACACCTCGAGGGGCAACCCCAGGTGTGCGGTCGGACCCAAAACACCGACAGTGACTATGCTCTTTGTAGTTTGTTCCTTGTGTACATGATGGTGTTATGGCAAGCTTAGACACTTTTGATCATATTGATACAATGTTGTTGAGCTAAGCATGTTTTCGAAATTGTGAACATGATTAATACTTGCTCAATCCAAAATCATGCAACACTGATATCTACAACTAGCATGTGTAGAATGTGGTGAGATCCTTTTTGCTATCACTAGTATGCTAGGTTGCTATGTCTCATGCTTTGAGTCATTAATTGTCTGGTTCCATTAATTTTGTGCTAAAATCTAGATCAAGATAAGTGAAAAACAAAAAGATCAAGATGAGTTTGCATTTGTCACCATGTTACTATATCGAGTCTGCTTCTGCTTGCACATTTAGAAGAACTTAAGCGGTGTAGTGAATGATTGAAACCAGTGTCTTTAACTTCTTAATGATTTTTGCATAGACTACACCCGGTTGAAAAGTTTAGGGTTGACAATGCTTACAACCTCTCGCACTCACATACTCTTAAATGAAACTTGTGTTTTGCTGCAAATTCCGATAAATTGATCCAATACAAGTTTATTTTTGCATCTGGCATTATGAGTGACCGTTGTATGGGGTAGTTCACCTTGTATACTCTTGACTAGCACTTTGTTGATTTCCTGCATACATATGCCTAGTGTTGTTTTTTGTGGTGAACTTCTCTTTTGATATGTTTAAAACTGATTCAAATGCTTTTCCTCTACATATCTTGTCCATATGATCAGTTTGAGCATCTGCTAGCACATGCATATATTGCTGCCCACATTGTATCACACAACTTAGAGCATTTTACACTCTACTTGCTATACTCCTAAAGCTCTTGTATTTTATGCATCTCATTCTGCTCTTTTGCATATCTCAGGGGGAAATTTCTTTCTGAGAGGGAGTTGTAGGTTTTTGTGCATCTATGTGGTACTTGCTTAGTGCATGTATCAACAAGGGGGAGAATTTTGGAGGGCAATTTTTTTCACACCCACATAAATTTTGTTGAGAATGCATGTAATTCTTTGTGAGGTTATGAGTATTTCTTCAGGGGGGAGTCTTTGTGAAATGTGTCTTACTAGTTGTGTTGAGCCATTTGCCTCTTTCTAGAGGGACTAGCCTTGCTTACAACTCTTTTGTTGTCTTTTGCTCGGATTTGGTTCTGATTATTTGCTAGTGGTGTTGAGCCCACTTTCTGCCTCGTCTTGAGGGCTAGTCATCTTTGCTTGGTCGTATTGAGTTGTTGCTCAAATATTTAGGGACCAAGCTTTGATGACTTGCATTTGGTCTTTGTTTGGCTTCTTGTCATTTGAGTGAGTTTCTCTTCATTTTCCCTATCTTCTACTGATTATTGTGTTTCTTCGGCGGTGTTGACAATGCACTCATCAAGGGGGAGATTGTGAACACAAGGTTGACATGTGCCCTTGTGTTTGGGTTGTGATGAGTGGTTGTCAATGGGTAGCGCCTTGGGTGAGTTAGTTGGACCAACTGAAAGCTCTCTTGTGGGTTTTGGTGGTTTGGATAACAACCCAATTAAAGGACTAACATGTGTGTTAAGTGTTAAACAGGTGCTGAGGGCAAAGCTTGTAGAGTTCAACACAAGTATTCAAGTGTGATGGTCCAGAGGCTGAGTTCATTATGGTTGTGGACATCACAACTAAAGGAGGACATTACTTAAGTGAGACTCGGTATGCATATCTTGGAGACAATTGATCAAGCTAAGGATGGAGGCAAAAAAATCTTCAAGGTACTAAGTGCACGGGAGAAGGTCAAGGAGGCCGAGGAACCTAAAGCTAGAGGTGAAGAAGACTTGCAAAGTCAAGGTTGATCGAGTTGAGAAGAGCTACGGTTTATCAAGGACCACTACCTAAAGACATGACTTACAACCAATGAGGTAACATCTATGGTTATGTGGTGTAAGTCATAAGGCTCAAGATCAAGCTCAAGAAATGAACAAGGTCACTAGAAGGAGGAGTAGTGTCAAAGCTAGAACCTGAAGCAACCCGAAAGAGCTAAGTTTAATTTGACCTTTAGTTTGGGTTGTTCCTGTGTTTGGATATGTTTTGTGTGACCTTTGCACGGTGTTGAATCTCATATATGGCAATCTAGATCAAGTCTTGGAAACTTAGAGTTTTGGAGTCCAACATCGACCTCAAAGAGGCTAAAAGGAGCAAAACGATGAAGAAGTTTAAGCATGCAGGTTTGAGTGTTCAAATATGTTGCATACACCTTCTACTATACATATGGCACTTTAGTTTTGCTCTCTAACTATGTTTGTAGAGAAAGTGTCATTTGGAGCTCTATTTGAGGAAAAATAAGAAAGCTGGAAGAAGAATGGGAAAGAGGTAACCTTCTGAGACCTAGTCAATTGGTTTATACTCTAAATGTGTTTATCCAAGTCACAAAAAGGTGCTCCCAAAAGTTGATGACAAAAGGAGAAGAAAAGGAGGTAAAACCAGTTCAGTGTGTTGCTGTCTAGGCAGCACTGGACAGTCTAGTGTCCCTCTCTGGACAGTCTGGTGTCCCTCACCGGACAGCCTCGGGTTCTTCGCTATAAATCATCGGGTGATTCGAGTCCAATCACCAGACAGTACAGTGATCTTCGGGAAACGGCTAGTTCAACCACGTCAGTAGGCGTCAATGGTCGAATTGGGTACCAGACAGTCCAGTGCCTCCTAGAGAAGGAAATGGAGTCAATCAAATCCCCCCGTCTGCAGGTGCCAGTGGCGCACCAGACAGTCTGGTGCCCCCGCAGTAGATACAGATTTCCAACAACTTCTAAATGGAAGGGGCAACGACTAGGGGCTCTTTTGGGGCTATAAAAGGGATCCTTATGCGCCCATTTCACAAGTGACAAGTGCAACCAACAAGTGCATACATCATAATGATCAATTCTATCTCTCCCTCTCTTATGTATCTCTCTAGTTTGCATATTGGCACAGTTATAAGCCAGGAGAGAGTAGAGGAGTGTTGCTGCAAGTTAGAGTGAGCAAGATCTTGAGCAAGGGAGTATTGTTAATCTGCCGAAGTGTTGTGAAGACTTGTAAACAACCGCAACTCTGTTGTAACCAACCTCGACATAGTGGAAGCCTTGATCTGCCACTTGGTGACAGATATAAGCAAACAGAGGAATAGTTGAAATAGACTCTAAGCCAAGGTTTGGCTAACTCCAACATGGACTAGGCAAGCATTTCAGGCTTGGCCGAACGACCGAACCACGGGATAAATCACTGCTTCTGTGTGCTCTGCTCTATGAATGTGTTCTATCTCTTTGTCTTGATTACCTTTATACTTGTATTTCAAATTTTATCTGTGGTATAAGTTGTCTTTGAAGTGCAGGATATTTTAAGATAGGAACTTCATTTCCTCTGCGACCTACTCAACATGATATTCTTTCCGCTGCGACCAAATTTCGAGTAGAGTAAGTTTTCAGTTTTAAGTCATTATTTTTTATTCACCTATTCACCCCCCTCTAGGCGGCATCCAGATCCTGTTCTCGGGCAAAGGGAACTTTCAATTGGTATCAGAGCTAGGCCTCTCCAGTGTGTGCTTGGTCGTTCGGAGATGACGACATCATCACAAGAGGTAACACTAGAACTTCTTCTAGGCGATGGTGCAAATTATAAATCTTGGTCCATCTCTATTTATAATGCCTTCATGAATATTGATCCTGATTTGAGACAAATTTTTAGTAAGAATATTTTGCCCACTGATATTAGTGAAAATCCTTCTAAGGTAGAATTAAGATGTTTATCTCTTAATCACCATGCTTGCAACATCTTAATTGACTCTCTTTCTAGAAATGCTTATTTTGCCATCATGAGAGGTGATAGTGATTTATTTGTTGATGCTCATGATCTATGGACTAGAATTAAGTTAAAAAAATTTAAGTCCATATGCATTGCTGAAAGTTCCCTTTGCCCGAGAACAGGATCTGGATGTCGCCTAGAGGGGGGGGGTGAATAGGCGAATAAAAATTATCACTTTAAAACTTTAGTTCTTACTCTACTCAAACACCAGATCGCAGTGGAATGAAAGATCCTTCGAGTAGGTTGCAACGGAATAGAAGATCCTGTCTCAAAATGCCCTGCACTTCAAATATAGCTTGTACAACAGATAAGTATTGAAGTGCAGATATAAAGAGTAGATATGCAGAGAGACAGCACACAATACAGAGCGAAGCACACAGACACAGGGATTTATCCCGAGGTTCGACCAAGCCTGAAATGCTTGTCTAGTCCTCGTTGGAGTTAGCCACACCTGGGCTTGGAGTCTATTTCAACTCCTTCCTCTGTTTGCTCAGATCTGTCAGTATGACAGATAGAGCCTTCCACTATGTTGAGTTGGTTACAACGAAACCGCAGCTGCTTACAATCTTCTTGGCAGCACTCCGGCAGAGTAACGATATGCTCAAGACCTTGCTCTAGCTCTTAGCAGCACTTCTCCACTCTCTCAAGGCTTATAGTTTTGCCTCTACACAAACTAGAGAGATATACACGAGAGGGAGAGAGAGAGAATTGATCCGAGTGATGTCTACAATTGTTGGCTGCACTTGTGTTCTTGTTTGAGGCGCCTAGGGGTCCCTTTTATAGCCCCAAAGGGCCTAGGAGCCGTTGGAATCCCTTTTGGAAGGCAATATTTGCTTTCTGTCGGGTGGCGCACCGGACAGTCCGGTGCACCACCGGACAGGTCCTGTAGCATGTCCGGTGCGTGATCTCCTTCCAAATCGGGCTCAGCTGACCGTTGGAGCAACGGTTGACTTTGCTCACTAGACACTGTCTGGTGCACACTGGACAGTCCGGTGTGCCAACTATCCGTTGGCCCAGGCCACGCGTCGCCCGCTGATCGCGCTGCCGACCATTGGCGCAGTCGACCGTTGGCTCACCAGATAGTCCGGTGCACCACCGGACAGTCCGGTGAATTATAGCCGTACACCGCCAACTTCTCCCGAGAGCGGCCTGTTCACCAGAGTTCAGTCTGGCGCACTGGACACTGTCCGGTGCACCACCGGACAGTCTGGTGTGCCAGACTGAGCTGAGTCTTGGCTGTACACAACCAAGCCTTTTGCATCTCTTTTCTTTTCTTCTTTTCTCTGTTTCTAATACTTAGACAAATATATTAGTACACCAAAAACCAATGTACTAAGTCAAGAAACATACCTTCTCTTTGATTTTCACTTCTTTAGCATTTGGCATGCTTGAGATTGATGTTGGACTCATAAATCATCAAGTCAGCTTGACTTGATCTAGATCGACATTTCTGAGCTCCAACATCCTGCAAAGGTCACATAGAATATCTCCAAACATAGGAACAACCCAAACTAAAGGTCAAGGTGCACTTAGCTCTTTTGGGCTGCTTCTAGTTCTGATTTTGACATTGGTTCTCCTTCCGGTGACCTTGTTTACTTCTTGAGCTAGAACTTGAGCCTTATGACTTACACCACATAGTTGTGGATGTTACCTCATTGGTTGTAAGTCATGTCCTTATGTAGTGTTACTTGATGCACCATAACTCTCAACAAGATCAACCTTGACTTTGCAAGTCTTCTTCTTCACCCCTGGCTTTGGGTTCCTGGTCTCCTTGACTTTCTCCCGTGCACTCGGTACCTCGAAGCTCTTCTTGCTTACATCCTTGGCTTGATCGGTTGTCTCTAAGTTATGCACATCGAGTCTCACTTAAGCAATGTCCATCCTTCTTGTGATGTCCATTATCTATAAATAGTTCAGTCTTTGGACCATCACACTTGTTCACTTGTGTTGAACCCTGTTAGCTTTGCATTAAGCAACTGTTCAACACTTAGCACACTTGTTAGTCTTTTAATTGGGTTGTCATCCAAACCACCAAAACCCACAAGAGAGCTTTCAATCTCCCCCTTTTTGGTGATTGATGGCAACACAATTAAAGCTTACACAATAATAAGATTTAAAGCACAAATTTTGAATTCTAAGTTTATAGAATGCTCCCCCTAAATATGTGCTTACATTAAAATCTTAACTTTGGCCTTAAATGCCAAAATGCACATACTTAGGCTAATTCGAAGCATTGCTACACCTTAGAACCTATGAGATGCATTGTGTCAAGAATCAAACCGTGATGCGTATAACTCACAAACACATAGAATCAGAGTTAAACACCAATTGAATAGATATACTACAGAAATATCAACCTACCACTATTCACCATTAAGATACCAAATTAAAACAATTTTAAAGCACCAGAACCACATGAATATCTATTGCAGGATAAACACAGTAGATACTAAATGATTCATATCAACGGAAGCACTAATTTTGCATTATCACCATATAATACAATAAGAAGCATAAGTAGTATCAACAAAACTAACACATTCTTCCTTAAGACTCAAGGAAACCCTTTTAGGATAAGCTTTCCTCTCAGGTTGAGATAAGCTTTAATGCACAATTTCTCCCCCTTTGACATCAAACACCAAAACCATATTCAAGCAAGAACATAGAATGATGTCAAGGGACAGCAGGGTATTGAGCAGGTAAATTTTAACACACTAACATTACTCCCCCTTACACATTGAACATATGCAACACAAGCATTTGGAGGAAAGTTAAGATACATATACGCAAAAGATCAATACTTCCTTTTGTACCTTTACCATGTTGTGGTGTACTTTCCATCTTGAAAGTTTAATCTCTAGGGAGCTTCTCCACACTTGTGCCTGATCCTATATCCTAACCTTTTCTTGTTGCTAAGACACCAAGCTTAGATCAAGTTATAGTATTGTGGCACAAGATGAAGCTTCTATTCTAGTGATTACCAAAAGATATCAATTGAAGCAAACTACCATGGCTACCAATAGAAAAATTATTACTATCATAGCTCCATGATATTTAAAGATAAGCATCTAGTATCACTAAATATTATAGAGCATGAGCAATCTAAAAATATGCAATTACTCACAACTTAAGATACCAAATACTTGACTTGCGGAGGTACCCAAGTCCTGATTGCTTCATTTCCTGCTCATCTTCCCTTTTCCACCTTGAGACTATACAAGATCACTCAAGAAACAATTAGTCTCAAAAGACACAAGTTATGTGTGCTCCCCCTAAAGTTGTGCATCAAGTATTTGAATGACTTGCACTTTGCACATTCTAGCTTCCTCAGAACTAGAGGGGATCACAACATATCTTGGTCAAGGCATACCCTATCAATTTCATCACAAAGAGATACCAATTGAATAGTTGACTTAATACAATAATGCATGCCTGTAACGCCCTGAATTTGGGGGTAGAATTTTTTCTTCTTTTCTCTCACCAAATTCGGGCGTTACTCTCTTTTCTCTTTCCCCGTTTTGCTCATTCCTCCCAATTTCAAACCAGTATAGTGACAGGTGTTCGTGTCATGTATAAACCAAAACCTAAGTGTCATGGGTGTTGCATCATGCCGAAGCACATTTCTTGGTCTGATGTTGAGTGTTCGTCTCGTTCCGTTCCGGATTTCGATTTGCGATTTAATTCCGTTTAGCAGCTGAGTCCCGCTCAGAGATAGAATAGTGCTCTGAGCAAGCCTCCGCACCCTGGAGACTGTTCTCCGGATGGCGCACCAAGCAGGTCGCCTCCCAGCGGTCCGAGTAGACCCCGCGACTATGCTGGTAGACCACACAGCGATACTCGATGGACCAAGTACGCCGGTCAAGTGCCTGACGTAGCAGGGTGTCGAGCGCATCGTGGAAGTGACACCCGCGAGCAGCGTCGCGAGTGATGGGTCGAGCAACCCATCCTTCCGGCTCATGGTCAGCAGGGAAGTCAGTGTCGTGGCTCGGGCTGTCGTCGCCATCTCCGTCGTCTGGGTCTCCTCCAGCAGCTACTATATATTATACCTTGCTGAAAATTATGTTTTATTCTAATCCTTCATTTATTTGTGATTCATTATTTGCTGGTCATATTAATTCTGTTCTCACTCTTTTGCTTGCGGTGTCTTTTGTAGATGGCTCGTCTTAGACACACTGCACGAAAGTCCGTCATCCCCTTCTTACCCTCCCGCCTTGCTGAGCGTCCGCTTCGCCGTCCCGTGGCCGGACAGTCCAGCCACTTGGAGAGACTGCACCACCGCGTGCATGAGGAGCAGGAACGTCGACGACAGGAGCAGCAGGGCTCTTCTTTCTCGCTCCAGCAGGAGATAGAGTCTGTGAGGAGCTGCTCTCCTTTGCTTCCCCTGGAGGCGCCCCCTGCACCACCACTAGGCGCCCCAGCTTCTGGAGTAGCTGCTGGAGGAGACCCAGACGACGGAGATGGCGATGACAGCCCGAGCCACGACACCGACTTCCCTGCTAACCATGAGCCGGAAGGATGGGTTGCTCGACCCATCACTCGCGACGCTGCTCGCGGGTGTCACTTCCATGACGCGCTCGACACCCTGCTACGTCAGGCACTTGACTGACGTACTTGGTCCATCGAGTATCGCTGTGTGGTCTACCAGCATAGTCGCGGGGTCTACCCGGACCGCTGGGAGGCGACCTGTTTGGTGCGCCGTCCGGAGAACAGTCTCCAGGGCGCGAAGGCTTGCTCAGAGCACTATTCTATCTCTGAGCGGGACTCAGCTGAGGCAGCTATGCAGGATGCTGCACGGCGTGCGCTTTCGCACTACTGCTCGGTTCTCGGTGGGGTAGCTGACGGTCTCGACCTGAAGTATTACCCCCGCCGTCCATCTGGCAGCACAAGAGGCATGATTGTTTCACCTGCTGGTGAGGACAATCCTAGGTTGAGCAGCACAGTCAACCTAGCCGCCATGCTAAACACGGAGCTGGACCATGCATTAGACGAGCTGAGTAGGGCTCGTGCTGAGATCGCCCTGCTGCGGGCTGAGCGCGCGGAACATCGTCACTTGGATGATGGTTCCCCTGCTCCCGTTGGGACTCAGCACCCGTACCGCTCACCTCGGCGTGGACTCCAGTCTTATGGCAATCCCGACTGCAAGACCAAGATAAATCTAGAACCATAGATCGTTAGAGTTGGATCTTGTAATTAATACAAAATATATACGTAGAAACAACAGTCTTAGCGTTAGTCCCGCTTTTAGTTAGTCTTAGTTAGACAGGATAGTTTGCTATATCCTGTGCATCTATGTTTGTCATGATGAACTATGTTTGGTTTGGATTTTTATAATGACTGTCACCAGAGTGTGGGTATCCCCTGCATTTTGGTTTACATATTATGTTAATGGAGTTAGTTATATAGTTGGGAAACCTTTTATTCCACTTTCCTCTTTATCTGAGAAGCTGTGTGGTCTGTGTTGGAGATCAGTGAAGATGCTCATCTGTTCAGTGCTGTTGGAGAATTCTATACTCTTTTCTTATGCTGCAAGATCTGCCAGATCAGTTCTGATGTGTGGTTGCATTCTGCAGATGTCAGAGAACAGGCGCAGAGGAGGAAGGCGTGCTCAGCAGGAGCGAGCCGCTCCGCAGGATGAGGTGCCCCAGCAGCAGCACCTGCCACCCCCGCCCCCGATGTCGATCGAGCAGATGTTTCTGATGCAGACTCAAGCGGTTCAAGCCATCGGTCAGACTCTGGCCGCCATTCAGCAGCAGCAGCAGCAATAGCAGCAAGCACCACCCCAGCCTCAGATGCCTCAGATGCCCAGAGACAAGCGTGCTGAATTCATGAGAGGTCATCCCCCAACGTTCGCTCACTCTTCTGACCCCATGGATGCTGAAGATTGGCTGCGCACTATGGAGCGGGAGTTGCATACCGCTCAGTGTGATGACAGGGAGAAAGTTTTGTATGGTCCCCGTCTGTTGAGAGGAGCAGCCCAATCATGGTGGGAGTCTTATCTCGCCACCCATGCCAACCCCGATGCCATCACCTGGGAAGAGTTCAGAGGTAGCTTTCGTCAGTACCATGTGCCTGCAGGTCTGATGACAGTGAAGAAGGAGGAGTTCCTGGCCCTTAAGCAAGGGTCATCATCTGTCAGTGAGTATCGAGACAGGTTTCTACAGTTGTCTCGCTATGCTCCTGAAGATGTCAACACCGACGCCAAGCGACAGTACCGTTTCTTGAGAGGCTTGGTTGACCCTCTGCACTACCAACTGATGAATCATACCTTCCCGACATTCCAGCACCTGATTGACAGAGCAATCATGACAGAAAGGAAGCGTAAGGAGATGGAGGATCGTAAGCGCAAGATCAGTGGACCTCAGCCTGGAAGCAGCAGCCGTCCTCGTTTCTCAGGCAATCAACCTCAGCAGTTCAGGCAGAACCAACGTCCACCTCAGCATCAGTAGTTCCAAAGGCAGTATCCTCAGCATCAGTACCAGAACCGTCAGAGCAATCAGTCAGGAGGTCAGTTTCAGAGGCAGAATCAGCAGACACCTCGTCTTCCTGCCCCGGCAGCCCAGCAGAGCAATCAGGCAGCACCAGCTCAGGTTGGAAACAGAGCATGTTTCCACTATGGAGAGCAAGGCCACTGGGTGATGCAATGCCCGAAGAAGGCAGCCCAGCAGCAGTCAGGTCCCAATGCCCCAGCAAAGCATAATGTGTCTCATCCTGGAGCAGGTAACCGCTCTCAACCGCGCTATAATCATGGGAGACTGAACCACTTGGAGGCTGAAGCAGTTCAGGAGACCCTCGGCATGATAGTAGGTATGTTCCCAGTCGACTCCCATATTGCAGAAGTGTTATTTGATACTGGAGCAACGCATTCTTTCATTACTGCATCATGGGTAGAAGCACATAATCTTCCAATTACTACCATGTCAACCCCCATTCAAATTGACTCAGCTGGTGGTAGAATTCGAGCTGATAGCATCTGTTTGAATGTAAGTGTGGAAATAAGGGAGATAGCGTTTCCCGCCAACCTTATAGTAATGGGTACTCAGGGAATAGATGTCATCCTAGGGATGAATTGGCTAGATAAGTATCAGGCAGTTATCAGTTGTGATAAAAGGACAATCAAGTTGGTGTCCCCACTAGGAGAAGAAGTGGTGACCGAGTTAGTCCCGCCTGAGCCAAAGAAAGGAAGTTGTTATCAGATAGCTGTCGGTAGCAGTGAAGCAGACCCAATTGAGAGTATCAAGGTTGTGTCCGAGTTCCCAGATGTGTTTCCAAAGGACTTACCGGGTATGCCACCAGAGCGGAAAGTTGAGTTTGCCATAGAGCTTCTTCCTGGAACCGCCCCCATCTTTAAGAGAGCTTACAGAATATCCGGACCAGAGTTGGTTGAGCTTAAGAATCAGATTGATGAGCTGCCAGAGAAAGGTTACATCCGGCCAAGCACCTCGCCTTGGGCCGCCCCTGTCCTATTTGTGGAGAAGAAAGATGGCACCAAAAGGATGTGTATCGATTATCGAGCTTTGAATGAAGTCACGATCAAGAACAAGTACCCTTTGCCCAGAATAGAAGATCTGTTCGACCAGTTGAGAGGAGCCAGTGTGTTCTCCAAGATCGATCTGAGGTCAGGTTATCATCAGCTCAGGATCCGACCTTCGGACATTCCGAAGACGGCATTCACTACCAAGTATGGGTTATATGAGTTCACAGTGATGTCTTTTGGTTTGACCAATGCACCAGCGTTTTCATGAACTTGATGAACAGTGTATTCATGGATTATCTTGATAAGTTTGTGGTGGTATTCATTGATGACATTCTGGTTTATTCTCAAAGCGAAGAAAAACATGCAGATCATTTGAGGATGGTATTGCAGAGATTGCGAGAGCACCAGTTGTATGCAAAGTTGAGCAAGTGTGAGTTCTGGATCAGTGAAGTCCTGTTCTTGGGTCACATAATCAACAAAGAAGGATTGGCTATGGATCCGAAGAAAGTGGCAGACATTCTGAACTGGAAAGCGCCAACAGATGTTCGAGGAATCAAGAGTTTCATTGGAATGGCCGGATATTATCAGCGATTCATTGAAGGGTTTTCAAAGATTGTGAAACCAATGACAGTGTTGCTAGGCAACAAGGTTGAGTTCAAGTGGACCCAGAAATGTCAAGAGGCCTTTGAAGCGCTGAAAGAGAAGTTGACAACAGCGCCTGTCCTAGTCTTGCCTGATGTGCACAAGCCCTTCTCTGTGTACTGTGATGCTTGTTACACAGGTTTGGGATGCGTGTTGATGCAAGAGGGAAGAGTTGTGGCTTACTCGTCCCGACAGCTGAAGGTTCATGAGAAGAATTACCCAATCCATGACCTAGAGTTGGCAGCAGTGGTTCACGCACTGAAGACATGGAGGCACTATCTGTATGGACAGAAATGCGATGTTTACACAGACCACAAGAGTCTAAAGTACATATTCACTCAGTCAGAGTTGAACATGAGGCAACGAAGATGGTTAGAGTTGATCAAAGACTATGAGTTGGAGATCCATTACCATCCAGGCAAAGCAAACGTAGTGGCAGATGCTTTGAGCAGGAAGAGTCAAGTCAATCTGATGGTCGCTCGTCCGATGCCTTATGAGTTGGCCAAGGAGTTTGACAGGTTGAGTCTCGGGTTTCTGAACAATTCGCGAGGAGTCACAGTTGAGTTGGAACCTACCTTGGAGCGAGAAATCAAAGAAGCGCAGAAGAATGATGAGAAGATCAGTGAGATCCGGCGACTGATTCTAGATGGCAGAGGCAAAGATTTTCGAGAAGATGCAGAAGGCGTGATATGGTTCAAAGACCGCTTGTGTGTTCCCAATGTCCAGTCCATTCGGGAGTTGATCCTTAAGGAAGCTCATGAGACAGCCTATTCAATTCACCCTGGTAGTGAGAAGATGTATCAGGATCTGAAGAAGAAATTCTGGTGGTACGGAATGAAGAGGGAAATCGCAGAGCATGTGGCTATGTGCGATAGTTGTCGAAGAATTAAGGCAGAGCACCAGAGACCAGCTGGATTGTTGCAACCGTTGCAAATTCCTCAGTGGAAATGGGATGAAATCGGTATGGATTTCATAGTCGGATTGCCTCGCACTCGAGCCGGCTACGATTCCATTTGGGTAGTAGTGAACCGTTTGACCAAGTCAGCCCACTTCATACCTGTCAAGACCAACTATAGCAGTGCCGTATTGGCAGAATTGTATATGTCTCGGATCGTTTGTCTTCATGGTGTGCCAAAGAAGATAGTGTCAGACAGAGGAACGCAGTTCACCTCTCATTTCTGGCAGCAGTTGCATGAAGCCTTGGGCACGCATCTGAATTTCAGTTCAGCTTATCATCCGTAGACAGATGGCCAGACCGAAAGGACCAATCAAATTCTCGAAGATGAAGCTGTGGAAGGAGACTTCCAGGAGTTCCAAGACTACGACGAGTTCTAGGTGTGGGTTAGCGGCAACCCCCAGTCGGCTGCCTGTGAAGGCCGCGGTTATCTACGTTTCTTTTCCGCACTTTGATTTATTGTAAGGACTATGTGGACGTCTCAGACGTATGATGTAATCGACTATTATTTCCCTTTTAATACTATTTTGAGCACTGTGTGATGATGTCCATGTTATGTAACTGCCGTGTACGTGAATAACTGATCCTGGCACGTACATGGTTTGCATTCGGTTTACCTTCTAAAACCGGGTGTGACAATGCCTCAAGGAGTATAACATTTTACAAGCAACCTAGGCATGCTTCATACATGATAATCATTGCACCACATATACCAATTGAAAACGACAAGATCATGCATATAAAGCATAATGTCTAAGTACACCATGATTAAGAAGGTTCCTTAGGTACACCAAAAGAAACAACATTTTAAAGTAAGGAGCACCTAAGCCAAGATACTACCAATTCAGAGGCAAGAACATAGCTGTGATCACAATTAATGGAACTTCAAGATATGAGATTGCATAGTTCCATTCTCCATACCTTTGCCTTTTACCTGAATACCATGAGATCCATTCTTTTAGGTAGTGTCGAGTGAGAGCACCTGTTGTCACCAATTTAGGGCTCCTTTTGCTCATGCACCTCATAACTCAAGAAGGTCCATTAGTGGCACAACATGGATTTGGTATACACACAATATCAAAATTGGGTAATTATGTGAACATGGACTAAACAAGATGTCATGTTTGCACATAGGTTAATCATTAAAGACAATAGCATGTATTACAAAAGGATACAGGTTTATCCATTAACACAAAAGAGTTATTCATAGTGAATGTATCGATTGAAAAGCTACCCATTGAATGATTCAAAAGATATAACATATAGAACACACAATCATGATTAAGCAAGCATCATTATGAACCATTGATAACACAAGTAATCTCAAAAGCATAACTACTCCAAGGATAGGTAGCACAACAAACCAACTTAAGAGCAATACTGATTTGCAATAATGTACTTAAGATACCTGGGTACCGTCCTTTGGAGAGCAAGTTGCAGATTCTCATCAAGGTCCTTTGCTTGATTCACCAATAATGATTAAGGACCTCTACAACTTATTTCACTTGAGATGAACATGGGATTAGTGTTGCACAATAATTCAACCTTGGGTCAATGAATAGACAATAAAAATTAACAGCTTAAGCATAGAGTTTGAATTAACCGTCTTAGCTCTCCCATGGTCTCCAGTTCATCTCAAGGCACCTCCATGGTCTAGTTGGCACAGTTTGGTACCCATCTCGGGATGGGTCCATAACGATCATCCATAAGAGCTTTTGGTACCCAAATAGCAATTGTGCTAGTTCTAGGTGATCTCATTATTGATCTAGCACAAGTGTATGGTTTGGGTCTCCTAAGTGAATAAGATTGAGATAGATTTACTTTCTTAGGAACCTTACCCTTTTTACCTACCTTGGATAGATGACCCTGCTCACCACACATGTAGCAGAAACGTCGCTCAACCCGACATGACACTTGCTGTTTATCATTTTTCTTGGTGAGGGTCATCTTGGAGGGTGCACGTCCTTGATTCTTTATGACCGGACATGAGGTGATCATGTGGTCCTTTTCATTGCATCCAAAACATCTCCTTATCTCTTTGTCCTTGTCTTTGTATGGACAGGAAACAATGAGGTGACCTAATCTCTTGCACTTGAAGCACCTCCTTTTTCCTCCTCTTTTTGCTTTTGGATGACATAGAGAGATTATTAGTGCAAATAACATGACTAATTGAATCATTACCTTTTTCTTGTCTCATGTTGATTGCTTCACTTATTGCTTTAGGAACATCCTTCTTATGGAGCTTAACACTTGCTGCAATTTTTCCCGTCTCAAGCTTCTTCACCACGTGCCCGTGGATATCCTGAGAAGGTTGAGCAATGCGTCTTCTCCTTAGTTGCTTTGTTTTCTTGTTCATTTCTTTATTGATGAGCAGTTTTTCCTTTGATCCTGCAGCTTGATGCTCATCCAAGAGTTGGCTTTCTTTTGAGCAACCGGGGTTAGCACATGGTGATATATTATCTAGATGTGCACGTGTGCAAGAATGAGGTTCACATGAATTTAGGTTCGCAATTACAACCTCATGAGCAACATCAAGCATGATATGTCTATCCAAGAGATTATTATGATAACAAGACAATAAATCATATTTTTTAGTAAGAGCAAGTTTATCATGACTTAGCAATTCTACTTGCCTCTCTAGCATGGCATTTTCCATTTTAAGTTGAGCAACACAAGATAAAACATCATCATTATTTCTTTGCTCAATTAAAACTGAATCATACCGTTGGACCAAATCATCATGAGAGCACTTTAGCTCCTCATGTTCTTTGGTCATCTTCTCCAGGCTGTCGTTGGTTTTGATGAGAGTCTCCTCTAGCCTGAGAAGTGTCTCGCCTTGTTCCTTGTTCCTTCTCAACAGCTTAACCAAGAGCGCTTTGTCTTCTTTGTTGAGATGGGTGTAGAAACAGCGAATCTCCTCTTCTTCTACATCGTTGATCTCATTTTCCCTGTCACTATTGTCACTGGAAGCAAAATAGGAAAATGTACCTTGTGATGATGTAGACTCCTCATCCTCATATTCCTCCTCATGATTGCTTTCATCTCCATTCTCATCGTTAGCAACAAGACATGTATAACAAGTGGGAGATGAACCTGTCGGTGAGGTGGATCCATCACTTGGTGTCCATCTCTCTCGTTCTTCTCCCTTGGACAAGTTAGTACTACCAACAATAGAGGGAGCAGAAGCAGTGCATATGGACTTAAAAAATTTTAACTTAATTTTGGTCCATAGATCATGAGCATCGACAAATAAATCACTGTCACTACTCATGATTGCAAAATAGGAACTTCTAGAAAGTGAGTCAACTAAGATGTTGCAAGCATGGTGATTGAGAGATAGACATCTTAGTTCATCATTAGAAGGATTTTGACTAATATTGGAGGGAAAAATACTTCTACTAAAGATCTGTCTCAAATCAGGATCAACACGCATGAAGGCATTATAAATAGAGACAGACCAAGATTTATAATTAGAGCCATCGCCTAGAAGAAGTTCTACATTTACCTCTTGTGACGACATCATCATCTCCAGACGGCTAAGCCCACACTGGAGAGGCCTAGCTCTGATACCAATTGAAAGTTCCCTTTGCCCGGGAACAGGATCTGGATGTCGCCTAGAGGGGGGGGGTGAATAGGCGAATAAAAATTATCACTTTAAAACTTTAGTTCTTACTCTACTCAAAGACCAGATCGTAGTGGAATGAAAGATCCTTCGAGTAGGTTGCAGCGGAATAGAAGATCCTATCTCAAAATGCCCTGCACTTCAAATATAGCTTGTACAACAGATAAGTATTGAAGTGCAGATATAAAGAGTAGATATGCAGAGAGACAACACACAATACAGAGCGAAGCACACAGACACAGGGATTTATCCCGAGGTTCGGCCAAGCCTGAAATGCTTGCCTAGTCCTCGTTGGAGTTAGCCACACCTGGGCTTGGAGTCTATTTCAACTCCTTCCTCTGTTTGCTCAGATCTGTCAGTATGACAGATAGAGCCTTCCACTATGTTGAGTTGGTTACAATGAAACCGCGGCTGCTTACAATCTTCTTGGCAGCACTCCGGCAGAGTAACGATATGCTCAAGACCTTGCTCTAGCTCTTAGCAGCACTTCTGCACTCTCCCAAGGCTTATAGCTTTGCCTCTACACAAACTAGAGAGATATACACGAGAGGGAGAGAGAGAATTGATCCGAGTGATGTCTACAATTGTTGGCTGCACTTGTGTTCTTGTTTGAGGCGCCTAGGGGTCCCTTTTATAGCCCCAAAGGGCCTAGGAGCCGTTGGAATCCCTTTTGGAAGGCAATATTTGCTTTCTGTCGGGTGGCGCACCGGACAGTCCGGTGCACCACCGGATAGGTCCTGTAGCATGTCCGGTGCGTGATCTCCTTCCAAATCGGGCTCAGCTGACCGTTGGAGCAACAGTCGACTTTGCTCACTAGACACTATTCGGTGCACACCGGATAGTCCGATGCGCCAACTATCCATTGGCCCAAGCCACGCGTCGCCCGCTGATCGCGCTGTCGACCATTGGCGCAGTCGACCGTTGGCTCACCGGACAGTTCGGTGCACCACCGGACAGTCCGGTGAATTATAGCCATATGCAGCCAACTTCTCCCAAGAGCGGCCTGTTCACCAGAGTTCAGTCTGGCGCATCGGACACTGTCTGGTGCACCACCGGACAGTCCAGTGTGCCAGACTGAGCTGAGTCTTGGTTGTACACAGCCAAGCCTTTTGCATCTCTTTTCTTTTCTTCTTTTCTCTGTTTCTAATACTTAGACAAATATATTAGTATAACAAAAACCAATGTACTAAGTCTAGAAACATACCTTCTCTTTGATTTTCACTTCTTTAGCATTTGGCATGCTTGAGATTGATGTTGGACTCATAAATCATCAAGTCAGCTTGACTTGATCTAGATCGACATTTCTGAGCTCCAACATCCTGCAAAGGTCACATAGAATATCTCCAAACACAGGAACAACCCAAACTAAAGGTCAAGGTGCACTTAGCTCTTTTGGGCTGCTTCCAGTTCTGATTTTGAAATTGGTTCTCCTTCCGGTGACCTTGTTTACTTCTTGAGCTAGAACTTGAGCCTTATGACTTACACCACATAGTTGTGGATGTTACCTCATTAGTTGTAAGTCATGTCCTTATGTAGTGTTCCTTGATGCACCATAACTCTCAACAAGATCAACCTTGACTTTGCAAGTCTTCTTCTTCACCCCTTGCTTTGGGTTCCTGGTCTCCTTGACTTTCTCCCGTGCACTCGGTACCTTGAAGCTCTTCTTGCTTACATCCTTGGCTTGATCGGTTGTCTCTAAGTTATGCACATCAAGTCTCACTTAGGCAATGTCCATCCTTCTTGTGATGTCCATTATCTATAAATAGTTCAGTCTTTGGACCATCACACTTGTTCACTTGTGTTGAACCTTGTTAGCTTTGCATTAAGCACCTGTTCAACACTTAGCACACTTGTTAGTCTTTTAATTGGGTTGTCATCCAAACCACCAAAACCCACAAGAGAGCTTTCAATTGCTTCTATTCCTTTTGTTGCTTGTGGTACTAACTTGTCTAAGGGATAAGAACAAGGATAATGGAAACCAAACGATGAGTCCACCTCACCAACAGGTTCGTCTCCCACTAGTTATAAATGTCTTGCTGCTAACCTTAATAGTGGAGACTAAAGCGACAATGAGGAGGAATATGATGATGATAGCGAGGATGAATCTGCATCATCACAAGGTACATCTTTCTAAATTTGTTCTGCTAATAATGATGATAGAGAAAATGAAACCTATGATGTGGGAGAAGAAGAAATTTTCCAGTTCTACACTCATCTCAACAAAGAAGGCAAGATGCTCTTGATGAAGTTGTTGAGAAGAAACATAGAACAAGGCAAGATGCTTCTTAGGTTGGATGAGACACTCATTAGAACCAACAATAGCCTAGAGAAGGTGACCAAAGAACATGAGGAGCCAAGGTGCTCTCATGATGATTTGGTCCAACGACATGATTCAATTTTAATTGAGCAAAGAAATAATGATTGCTTTATCTTGTGCTGCTCAACTTAAAATTGAAAATGTCATGCTTAAGAGTCTAGTAGAATTTCTAAATCTTGAGAAATTCGCTCTTAGTGAAAAATATGATATCTTATCTTGCTTTCACGATATTCTTTTGGGTATTCATGTCATGCTTGATATTGCTCATGACATTGTGATTACAAGTTTAAATTCATGTGAACCTCATTCTTGTACATGTACACATTTAGACAATATATTACCATATGCTGACCTCTATTGCTGAAAAAGCCAATCCTTGATTTAGCAACCAGCTACAACTATAATTCAAAAAAGAAGTAAAATGAATAGGAGAAGATTGCGGAGAATATGCCATGCTCAACCTCCTCAAGATATCCACGAGCACGTGGTGAAGAATCTTGAGAAAGGAGAAACCACAACAAGCATCAAGCTCCACAAGAAGCAAGTTCCTAAAGCAATAAATGACACAAGCAACATGAACAAGGAAAAAGTAAAAGTTCAATTAGTCATGTTGTTTGTGCTAACAATCTCTCTATGTCCTCCAAGCACAAAAGGGAATAGACAAAAGGAGATGCTTCAAGTGCAAGGAGCCAGACCACGTTATTGCCTCATGTCCACACATGGACACTGAGAATGAAGTGAGGCGATGCTTCACATGTAACAAGGAGGAACACGTGATCACATCATGTCCTCTCATGAGAAATCAAGGACGTGCATCCCCTAAGATGACTCTCACCAAGACAAAGAACGAACAACAAATGTCATGTTAGGTTGAGCGACGTTTCTGCTACAAGTGTGGTGAGCAAGGTCATCTACGTAAGGTATGTAAAACGGGTAAGGTTCCTGAAAGTCGCCTAGAGGGGGGGTGAATAGGGCGAAACTGAAAATCACAAAAATAATCACAACTACAAGCCGGGTTAGCGTTAGAAATATAGTAGAGTCCGCGAGAGAGGGCGCAAAACAAATCGCAAGCGAATAATGAAGTGAGACACGTGGATTTGTTTTACCGAGGTTCGGTTCTCTCAAACCTACTCCCCGTTGAGGAGGCCACAAAGGCCGGGTCTCTTTCAACCCTTCCCTCTCTCAAACGGTCCCTCGGACCGAGTGAGCTTCTCTTTCTCAAATCACTTGGGAATCAAACTTCCCACAAGGACCACCACACAATTGGTGTCTCTTGCCTCGATTACAAGTGAGTGTTTGATCACAAGAACGAAAGCCAAAGAAAAAGAAGCGATCCAAGCGCAAGAGCTCAAATGAACACTACAAATCACTCTCTCTAGTCACTAGGGCTTTGTGTGGAGTTGGGAGAGGATTTGATCTCTTTTGGTGTGCTTTGCAATGAATGCTAGCTCTTGTATAGTGGTTGGAAGTTGGAAAACTTGGATGCAATGAATGGTGGGGTGGTTGGGGTATTTATAGCCCCAATCACCAAACATGACCATTGGTGGAGGCTGTCTGTCGATGGCACACCGGACAGTCCGGTGCACACCGGACATGTCCGGTGCCCCCGCCACGTCATCAGTGCCGTTGGATTCTGAGCGTTGGAGCTTCTGACTTCTGGGCCCGCCTGGATGTCCGGTGCACACCGGACATCACCTGTTCATTGTCCGGTGCGTCGGTATGGGCGCGCCTGCCTTCTGCGCGCGCAGAGCGCACATTAAATGCGACGCAGGTAGCCATTGGCGCCGAAATAGCCGTTGCTCCGTGGTTACACCGGACAGTCCGGTGCACACCGGACATGTCCGGTGAATTATAGTGGAGCGGCTGCTGCGCGAACCCGAGGCTGGCGAGTTGAGGAGGCCGCGCTTCCTTGGAGCACCGGACACTGTCCGGTGTACACCGGACAGTCCGGTGAATTATAGCGAAGCGGCCTGAGAAATTCCCGAAGGTGGCGAGTTCGAGTTGGAGTCCTTTGGTGCACCGGACACTGTCCGGTGGCGCACCGGACACTGTCCGGTGTACACCGGACAGTCCGGTGCCTCCAGACCAGAGGTGCCTTCGGATGCCTCTTTGCTCCTTTGTTGAATCCAAAACTTGATCTTTTTATTGGCTGAGTGTGAACCTTTTGCACCTGTATAACTTATACACTAGAGCAAACTAGTTAGTCCAATATTTGTGTTGGGTAATTCAACCACCAAAATTATTTTAGGGACTAGGTGTAAGCCTAATTCCCTTTCAATCTCCCCCTTTTTGGTGATTGATGCCAACATAAACCAAAGCAAATATAGAAGTGCATAATTGAACTAGTTTGCATAATGTAAGTGCAAAGGTTGCTTGGAATTGAGCCAATATAAAAACTTACATGATGCGCATGGATTGTTTTCTTTATTTTTGACATATTGGACCACATTTGCACCAAAAGTTTTGTTTTTGCAAACTCTTTTGTAAATTCTTTTCAAAGTCCTTTTGCAAGATAGTCAAAGGTAAATGAATAAGATTTTGCAAGACATTTTCAAGTTTTGAAATTTTCTTCCTTTGTTCAAAATGCCTTCCCTTTGACTAAACAAAACTCCCCCTCAAATAAAGTCTCCTCTTAGTGTTCAAGAGGGTTTTAAGACAACAAATTTGAAAATACTACTTACTCCCCCTTTAGAACACAAAGAGATACCATTTTTGAAATTTACCAATTGAGAATCATCAATTTTAAAATTAGGGTGGTGGTGCGGTCGTGGTGGTGCGGTCCTTTTGCTTTGGGCTCATATTTTCTCCCCCTTTGGCATGAATCGCCAAAAACGGAAATATTAGAGCCCATAGAAGTATTTTCTCCTCCTTTGGTCATAAAATAAATGAGTGAAGATTATACCAAAGATGGAGAGTGATGCGGAGCGACGGCGAAGGATGAGTAGTAGAGTGGAGTGGAAGCCTTTGTCTTCGCCGAAGACTCCAATTCCCTTTCAATATACCTATGACTTGGTTTGAGATATACTTGAAAACACATTAGTCATAGCATATATAAAAGAGACATGATCAAAGGTATATTTATGAGCTATGTGTGCAAGTTTAGCAAAAGAAATTCCTAGAATCAAGAATATTAAGCTCATGCCTAAGTCTGGTAAAAGATTGTTCATCAAGTGGCTTGGTAAAGATATCGGCTAATTGATCTTTAGTGTTGATGTATGAAATCTCGATATCCCCCTTTTGTTGGTGATCCCGAAGAAAATGATACCGAATGGCTATGTGTTTAGTGCGGCTATGCTCAACGGGATTATCCGCCATGCGGATTGCACTCTCATTATCCCATAGAAGAGGAACTTTGGTTAATTTGTAACCGTAGTCCCGCAGGGTTTGCCTCATCCAAAGCAATTGCGCGCAACAATGGCCTGCGGCAATATACTCGGCTTCGGCGGTAGAAAGAGCGACCGAATTTTGCTTCTTTGAAGCCCATGACACCAAGGATCTTCCCAAGAACTGGCAAGTCCCCGATGTGCTCTTCCTATTAATCTTACACCCCGCCCAATCGGCATCCGAATAACCAATCAAATCAAAAGTGGATCCCCGAGGGTACCAAAGCCCAAACTTAGGAGTATAAGCCAAATATCTCAAGATTCGTTTTACGGCCGTAAGGTGTGATTCCTTAGGGTCGGCTTGGAATCTTGCACACATGCATACGGAAAGCATAACGTCCGGTCGAGATGCACATAAATAAAGCAATGAACCAATCATCGACCGGTATACCTTTTGATCCACGGACTTACCTCCCGTGTCGAGGTCGAGATGTCCATTTGTTCCCATGGGAGTCTTGATGGGCTTGGCATCCTTCATTCCAAACTTGCTTAGAATGTCTTGAGTATACTTTGTTTGGCAAATGAATGTGCCCTCTTGGAGTTGTTTGACTTGAAATCCTAGAAAATACTTCAACTCCCCCATCATAGACATCTCGAATTTCTGTGTCATAATCCTACTAAATTCTTCACATGTAGATTTGTTAGTAGACCCAAATATAATATCATCAACATAAATTTGGCATACGAACAAATCATTGTCAAGAGTTTTAGTGAATAAAGTAGGATCGGCTTTGCCGACTTTGAAGCCATTAGCAATAAGGAAATCTCTAAGGCATTCATACCATGCTCTTGGGGCTTGCTTGAGCCCATAAAGCGCCTTAGAGAGCCTATAAACATGGTTAGGGTACACACTGTCTTCAAAGCCGGGAGGTTGCTCAACATAGACCTCCTCCTTGATTGGTCCATTGAGGAAGGCACTCTTCACGTCCATTTGATAAAGCTTGAAGCCATGGTAAGTAGCATAGGCCAATAATATGCGAATTGACTCAAGCCTAGCTACGGGTGCATAGGTTTCACCAAAATCCAAACCTTCGACTTGTGAATATCCCTTGGCCACGAGTCGAGCTTTGTTCCTTGTCACCACACCATGCTCGTCTTGCTTGTTGCGGAAGACCCACTTGGTTCCTACAACATTTTGATTAGGACGTGGAACTAGATGCCATACCTCATTCCTTGTGAAATTGTTGAGCTCCTCTTGCCTTGCCATCACCCAATCCGAATCTTGAAGTGCTTCCTCTACCCTGTGTGGCTCAATAGAGGAAACAAAAGAGTAATGTTCACAAAAATGTGCAACACGAGATCGAGTAGTTACCCCCTTATGAATGTCGCCGAGGATGGTGTCGACGGGGTGATCTCGTTGTATTGCTTGGTGGACTCTTGGGTGTGGCGGTCTTGGTTGTTCATCCTCCTTGTCTTCATCATTTGCATCTCCCCCTTGATCGTTGCCGTCATTTTGAGGTGGCTCATCTTCTTGTTCAACATCTTGAGCCTCATCCTCAATTTGAGTTGGTGGAGATGCTTGCATGGAGGAGGATGGTTGATCTTGTGCATGTGGAGGCTCTTCGGATTCCTTAGGACACACATCCCCAATGGACATGTCCCTTAGCGCTATGCATGGAGCCTGTTCTTCACCTATCTCATCAAGATCAACTTGCTCTACTTGAGAGCCGTTAGTTTCATCAAACACAACGTCACAAGAAACTTCAACAAGTCCTGAGGACTTGTTAAAGACTCTATATGCCCTTGTGTTTGAGTCATATCCTAGTAAAAAGCCTTCTACAGTTTTAGGAGCAAATTTAGATTTTCTACCTCTTTTAACAAGAATAAAACATTTGCTACCAAAAACTCTAAAATATGAAATATTTGGCTTTTTACCGGTTAGGAGTTCATAGGATGTCTTCTTGAGGATTCGATGAAGATATAACCGGTTGATGGCGTAGCAAGCGGTGTTAACCGCTTCGGCCCAAAACCGATCCGGTGTCTTGTACTCATCAAGCATGGTTCTTGCCATGTCCAATAGAGTTCGATTCTTCCTCTCCACTACACCATTTTGTTGTGGAGTGTAGGGAGAAGAGAACTCATGCTTGATGCCCTCCTCCTCAAGGAAGCCTTCAATTTGAGAGTTCTTGAACTCCGTTCCATTGTCGCTTCTAATTTTCTTGATCCTTAAGCCGAACTCATTTTGAGCCCGTCTCAAGAATCCTTTTAGGGTCTCTTGGGTATGAGATTTGTCCTGCAAAAAGAACACCCAAGTGAAGCGAGAATAATCATCCACAATAACTAGTCAGTACTTACTCCCGCCGATGCTTATATAAGCGATCGGGCCGAATAGGTCCATGTGTAGGAGCTCCAGTGGCCTGTCACTAGTCATGATGTTCTTGTGTGGATGATGAGTGCCAACTTGCTTCCCGGCTTGGCATGCGCTACAAATCCTGTCTTTCTCAAAATGAACATTGGTTAGTCCTAAAATGTGTTCTCCCTTTAGAAGCTTGTGAAGATTCTTCATTCCAACATGGGCTAGTCGGCGGTGCCAGAGCCAACCCAAGTTAGTCTTAGCAACCAAGCAAGTGTCGAGTTCAGCTCTATCAAAATCTACCAAGTATAGCTGACCCTCTAACACTCCCTTGAATGCTATTGAATCATCACTTCTTCTAAAGACAGTAACACCTATATCAGTAAATAGACAGTTGTAGCCCATTTGACATAATTGGGATATGGAAAGCAAATTGTAATCTAGAGAATCTACAAGAAAAACATTGGAAATAGTATGGTCAGGTGAGATAGCAATTTTACCCAATCCTTTGACCAAACCTTGATTTCCATCCCCAAATGTGATAGCTCGTTGGGGATCTTGGTTTTTCTCATATGAGGAGAACATCTTTTTCTCCCCTGTCATGTGGTTTGTGCACCCGCTGTCGAGTATCCAACTTGAGCCCCCGGATGCATAAACCTACAAAACAATTTTAGTTCTTGACTTTAGGTACCCAAACGGTTTTGGGTCCTTTGGCATTAGAAACAAGAACTTTGGGTACCCAAACACAAGTCTTGGAGCCCTTGTGTTTGCCCCCAACAATTTTGGCAACTACCTTGCCGGATTTGTTAGTTAAAACATATGATGCATCAAAAGTTTTGAATGAAATAGCATGATCATTTGATGCATTAGAAATTTTCTTTCTAGGCAACTTAGCACGGGTTGGTTGCCTAGAACTAGATGTCTCACCCTTATACATAAAAGCATGGTTAGGACCAGAGTGAGACTTCCTAGAATGAGTTCTCCTAATTTTGCTCTCAGGATATCCGGCAGGGTAGAAAATGTAACCCTCGTTATCCTGAGGCATGGGAGTCTTGCCCTTAACAAAGTTAGATAAATTCTTTGGAGGGGCATTAAGTTTGACATTGTCTCCCTTTTGGAAGCCAATGCCATCCTTGATGCCTGGGCGTCTCCCATTATAGAGCATGCTTCTAGCAAATTTAAATTTTTCATTTTCTAAGTCATGCTCACTAATCTTAGCATTAAGTTGTGCTATGTGATCATTTTGTTTTTTAATTAAGGCTAGGTGATCATGGATAGCATCAACATTAATATCTCTACATCTAGTGCAAATAGAAGTGTGCTCAACGGTAGATGTAGATGGTTTGCAAGATTTTAATTCTACAACCTTAGCATGCAACATATCATTTTTAGTTCTAAGGTTGGAAATTGTAACATTGCAAACATCTAATTCTTTAGCCTTAGCAATTAATTTCTCATTCTCATTTCTAAGGCTAGCAATAGAAACATTCAACTCATCAATCCTAGTAAGCAAATCAACATTATCATTTCTAGGATGGGAAGTTGAATCAATACAAACATGAGAATCAACCTTAGCAATTAATTTGGCATTTTCATTTCTAAGGTTGGCAATAGTGTCATGGCAAGTGCTTAGCTCACTAGATAATTTGTTACATTTTTCTACCTCTAGAGCATAAGCATTTTTAACCTTAACATGTTTCTTATTTTCCTTGATTAGGAAGTCCTCTTGGGAGTCCAAGAGATCATCCTTTTCATGGATGGCACTAATTAGCTCATTTAATTTTTCTTTTTGTTCCATGTTAAGGTTGGCAAAAAGGATACGCAAATTATCTTCCTCACCACTAGCATTATCATCACTAGAAGATTCATATTTGGTGGAGGAGTTAGATTTAACCTTCTTCCTTTTGCCGTCCTTTGCCATGAGGCACTTGTGGCCGACGTTGGGGAAGAGAAGTCCCTTGGTGACGGCGATGTTGGCGGCGTCCTCGTCGTCGGAGGAGGAGTTAGTGGAGCTCTCGTCGGAGTTCCACTCGCGGCACACGTGGGCATCGCCGCCCTTCTTCTTGTGGTACCTCTTCTTTTCTCTTCTCTTGCCCTTCTTGTCGTTGTCCCTGTCACTGTCACTTGATAATGGACATTTAGCAATAAAGTGACCGGGCTTACCACACTTGTAGCAAACCTTCTTGGAACGGGATTTGTAGTCCTTCCCCTTCCGTTGCTTGAGGATTTGCCGAAAGCTTTTGATGATTAAGGCCATCTCCTCATTGTCGAGCTTGGAGGCGTCAATTGGTTGTCTACTTGGCGTAGACTCTTCCTTCTTCTCCTCCGTTGCCTTGAAGGCCACCGGTTGCGCCTCGGATGTGGAAGGTTCGTCAAGCTCGTTGATCTTCTTTGAGCCCTTAATCATGCATTCAAAGCTCACAAAATTCCCGATAACTTCCTCGGGGGTCATTAGTGGATATCTAGGATTACCACGAATTAATTGAACTTGAGTGGGGTTAAGGAAAATAAGAGCTCTTAAAATAACCTTAACCACCTCGTGGTCATCCCACTTTTTGCTCCCGAGGTTGCGCACTTGGTTCACCAAGGTCTTAAGCCGATTGTACATATCTTGTGGCTCCTCCCCTTGGCGAAGACGGAAGCGACCGAGCTCCCCCTCGATCGTTTCCCGCTTGGTGATCTTGGTGAGTTCATCACCCTCGTGCGCCGTCTTGAGTAGGTCCCAAATCTCCTTTGCGTTCTTCAACCCTTGCACTTTGTTGTATTCCTCCTTGCTTAGAGAGGCAAGGAGAATGGTTGCGGCTTGGGAGTTGAAGTGCTCGATTTGGGCCACTTTGTCCGTGTCATAATCCTCATCCCCTATTGATGGTACCTGTACTCCAAACTCAACAACATTCCATATACTTTTGTGGAGTGAGGTTAGATGAAATTTCATTAAATCACTCCACCTAGCATAATCTTCGCCGTCAAAAGTTGGCGGTTTGCCTAATGGAACGGAAAGTAATGGAGTATGTCTAGATGTATGGGGATAGTGTAAGGGGATCTTACTAAACTTCTTGCGCTCTTGGCGCTTAGAAGTTACGGACGGTGCATCGGAGTCGGAGGTGGATGTTGATGAAGTGTCGGTCTCGTAGTAGACCACCTTCCTCATCCTCTTGTCGCCTTTCCGATGCGACTTGTGAGAAGAAGATTTTTCCTTCTTCTCTTTGTGGTGAGAAGAGGAAGATCCTTTCTCCTTCCATTTGGAGGAGCCCTTCTTCTTCTCCCTTCTCTTGGTGCGGGACTCTTCCGATGAAGTGCTCCCTTGGCTTGTAGTGGGCTTGTCGCCGGTCTCCATCTCCCTCTTGGTGTGATCTCCCGACATCACTTCGAGCGGTTAGGCTCTAATGAAGCACCAGGCTCCGATACCAATTGAAAGTCGCCTAGAGGGGGGGTGAATAGGGCGAAACTGAAAATCACAAAAATAATCACAACTACAAGTCGGGTTAGCGTTAGAAATATAGTAGAGTCCGCGAGAGAGGGCGCAAAACAAATCGCAAGCGAATAATGAAGTGAGACACGCGGATTTGTTTTACCGAGGTTCGGTTCTCTCAAACCTACTCCCCGTTGAGGAGGCCACAAAGGCCGGGTCTCTTTCAACCCTTCCCTCTCTCAAACGGTCCCTCGGACCGAGTGAGCTTCTCTTTCTCAAATCACTTGGGAATCAAACTTCCCACAAGGACCACCACACAATTGGTGTCTCTTGCCTCGATTACAAGTGAGTGTTTGATCACAAGAACGAAAGCCAAAGAAAAAGAAGCGATCCAAGCGCAAGAGCTCAAATGAACACTACAAATCACTCTCTCTAGTCACTAGGGCTTTGTGTGGAGTTGGGAGAGGATTTGATCTCTTTTGGTGTGCTTTGCAATGAATGCTAGCTCTTGTATAGTGGTTGGAAGTTGGAAAACTTAGATGCAATGAATGGTGGGGTGGTTGGGGTATTTATAGCCCCAACCACCAAACATGACCGTTGGTGGAGGCTGTCTGTCGATGGCACACCGGACAGTCCGGTGCACACCGGACATGTCCGGTGCCCCCGCCACGTCATCAGTGCCGTTGGATTCTGACCGTTGGAGCTTCTGACTTCTGGGCCCGCCTGGATGTCCGGTGCACACCGGACATCACCTGTTCATTGTCCGGTGCGCCGGTATGGGCGCGCCTGCCTTCTGCGCGCGCAGAGCGCGCATTAAATGCGACGCAGGTAGCCGTTGGCGCCGAAATAGCCGTTGCTCCGTGGTTACACCGGACAGTCCGGTGCACACCGGACATGTCCGGTGAATTATAGCGGAGCGGCTGCTGCGCGAACCCGAGGCTGGCGAGTTGAGGAGGCCGCGCTTCCTTGGAGCACCGGACACTGTCCGGTGTACACCGGACAGTCCGGTGAATTATAGCGAAGCGGCCTGAGAAATTCCCGAAGGTGGCGAGTTCGAGTTGGAGTCCTTTGGTGCACCGGACACTGTCCGGTGGCGCACCGGACACTGTCCGGTGTACACCGGACAGTTCGGTGCCTCCAGACCAGAGGTGCCTTCGGATGCCTCTTTGCTCCTTTGTTGAATCCAAAACTTGATCTTTTTATTGGCTGAGTGTGAACCTTTTGCACCTGTATAACTTATACACTAGAGCAAACTAGTTAGTCCAATATTTGTGTTGGGTAATTCAACCACCAAAATTATTTTAGGGACTAGGTGTAAGCCTAATTCCCTTTCAGTTCCTAAGTCAATAAATTCATCTCATTCTTATTCGCTGAGGAGACCTAAAGTATACAATTGTGCTAGACCCATGTTGAGATCTAGAACTAGCACAAATGTTATTGGGTACCCAAGGCACTATTAAATGATCTCTATGGACCCATCCCGAGATGGGTACCAAACTGTGCCATCTAGACCATGTAGGTGCCCCAAAATGGATTGGAGACCTTGGGAGAGCTTAAGATGGTTAATTTGAACTCTATACTTAGGCTATCAATTTCATTTATTGACCCAAGATTGAATTATTGTGCACTACTAATCTCATGGCTGTCTCGAGTTAAATAAGTTGTATAAGTTCTTAATCATTATTAGTGAATCAAGCAAAGGATTTTGATGAGAATCTACAACGAGCTCTCCAAAGGACGGTAACTCTGTATCTTAAGAGCATTAAGTTCATTTGATATTTTCTTATTGCTTTAAGTAGTTGTAAAGGAAAGTCTAGATGCTCTTAAGTTGGCGTGTCTTGCTTGACCTGTCCTTGGAATGATTTTGCTTATGTTGTATGTCTTTCAATTAGTGTTCTTGCATAAAATGTATCTTTAATATGAGAATCATGGTTGTGTGCTTTTTAGGTTATATCCCTTGAATCTATCAATTGGTAGCTTTTCATTTGATTTGGCTAAACCTGTATCTTTTTGTATAAATCATGTTGTGTTGTTTTTGATGCTATACAACAATTGATATTGATCTATGCAAGCATGATTGTTTTGTTTAGTCCATATTCACATGATTTCCTTGTATTGGTACTCTTTGTATACCAAAACAAGAAATCCTTATTATGTCTCTAATGTACCCCTTTGAGTTGTGTCGAGGTGATTTTAAGGAAGGATGTGCTTGGGCGAGCAAAAAGGAGCCCTCATTCTGTGACAATGGGTGCTCTCACTCCATACTGCCTAGAAGAGTGGATCCCATGGTATTCAAGTACAAGGCAAAGGTATGGAGAATGGAACTGTGCAAACTCATTGAATATCTTAAAGTCACATTTATTGTGATCATAGCTGTTTTCTTGCCTTTCAATTGGTAGTGTCATGACTTAGGTGTTTTATGCTTTAATTTGGTATTTTATTTCAATTGGTGTACCTAAGTAACTTCTTTTTAATCATGGTGTGCTTGGATCTCATGCTTAAATATTGTTCTTCAATGTATGATCTTGTCTTTTCATTTGGTATATGAGTTGCAATGACCATCTGGTGTGTAGCATGCCTAGATTGCTGTTAATGTGATTTATTTGTTAAAGCATGCTTTACTAGGCATAGGTTGAATTATGCCAATTTTTCAATTGATATCTTTTTGTGATGCAATTGATTTAAATTTTGATGTGCCTACACCAAGGTATGTTGTGAACCCCTCTAGTTCTGAGAATGCTAGAATATGCAGGGTGCAAGTCATTCAAAGACTTGATGCACAACTTTAGGGAGAGCACACATAACTTGTGTCTTTTGAGACTAACTTTTTATTGAGTGATCCTATATAGTTTCAATATGAAAAAGGAAATATGAGCAAGATATGGAGCAATCAGGACTTGGGTACCTATGTAGAGTCGTGTAATGGCCATCTAAAGTTGTGAGTAATTGTTTATTTAAAGATTGTCCATGCTCTATGTTGTTTTCTCCATGTTAGTTGGTGATCCTAGATGCTTTTCTTTCAATATCATGGAGCTGTGTTAGTGTTTCAGCCATAAAGTGATGATCTTTCAATGGGTAACCTTGGTAATGTGTTCCAAGTGATATCTTTTGGTGATCCCTGGAATAGAATTTTCTCATGTGCAAATTATGCTATAACTTGTTCTAAGTCTGATGTCTTAGTAATAAGAAAATATCAGGATAAAGGATCAAGCACAAGTATGGAGGAGCTCCCTAGAGATAAAGCTTTCAAGTGAGAAACCTTAAATTGATGACAAAGGGAACTCCACCAACTTAGATGGAAAGAACACCATGACATGTAAAGGTACAAAAGGAGGTATTGACTTTCTTATATTGAGTATTTGTACCTTGATTCTCCTCTGATGCTTGTGTTGCATTTGCTTAATGAGTAAGGGGGAGTAATGTTAATGTGTTGCATTTTCCCTGCTTCATACCCTGTTGCCCCTTGACATCATCCTGCATTCTGGTTTGTGATATGATTTTGGTGTTTAATGTCAAAAGGGGAGAAAGTGTGCATTAAATCTTACCTCAACCTAAGAGGAAAGCTTATCTTAAGGGTGAAGGTGTGTTGTGTGCTAGAGAGCTCAAAGCTCAACCTTGTGATGAGGATGAGCTCACCTTTGTTAAGGTGGGATTTTCTTGAGTTCCTTTTGATCTTAAAGGGGATAATGCTTTAGTTTTATTGGTAATGCTTACCATGTGCTTCTTGTTGTATTATACGGTGATAATGCTTTAATGGTGTTGTTATTGTTGTAATCCATGCTTAATCCTTCTTTTGATATCATTTGGTGTAGCATCATCTTTAGTTGTTTAATGTGTAGATCGATCAATTGGTATCAATCATGCTTGTTGCTTATCATGTGATATACATTCATGTGTTTCTTGTGTTCATGGTGCTTTAACTGATATCTTTATAGTGAACAATGGTAGGTTCATATCCTTATGTTATATCTGTTTAATATGTGCTTTTCTCTGATTATGTGCATTTGTGTGTCATACGCATCACATTTTCTTTCCTCACACAATGCACCCCAGGGATGCTAAGTTGTAGTAATGCTTCGCGATTAGCCTAAGTGTGTGCTATTTGCCATATGAGGCCACAATTGAGATTTTCATATAAGCACATATTTAGGGGGGAGAATTCTATAGCTTAGAATTAAAAATTATGCTTTAAATCTTAATCTTGTGTAAGTTTTCATTGTGTTGCCATCAATCAGCGCAAAGGGGGAGATTGAAAGCTCTCTTGTGGGTTTTGGTAGTTTGAATGACAACCCAATTAAAGGACTAACAGGTTTGCTAAGTGTTGAACAAGTGCTGAATGCAAATCTTGTAGAGTTCAACACAAGTATTCAAGTGTGATGGTCTAGAGGCTGAGTTGATTATGGTAGTGGACAACACAAGTGAAGGAGAACATTACTTAAGTGAGACTCGGTTTGCATATCTTGGATACAACTGATCAAGCCAAGGATGGAGGCAAGAAGAGCTTCAAGGTACCTAGTGCACGGGAGAAGGTCAAGGAGGCCGAGGAACCCAAAGCCAGAGGTGAAGAAGCAAACTTGCAAAGTCATGGTTGATTGAGTTGAGAAGAGCTATGGTGCATCGAGGATCACTACCTAAGGACGTGACTTACAACCAATGATGTAACATCTATGGTCATGTGGTGTAAGTCATAAGGCTCAAGATCAAGCTCAAGAAATGAACAAGGTCACTAGAAGGACTAGTGTCAAAGCTAGAACCTGTAAGCAACCCAAAAGAGCTAAGTTTACTTTGACCTTTAGTTTGGGTTGTTCCTGTGTTTGGATATGTTCTGTGTGACCTTTGCAGGGTGTTCAAACTCATAGATGACAATCTAGATCAAGTCTTAGAGACTTGGAGTTTTGGAGTCCAACATCGACCTCAAACAAGCCAAAAGGAGCAAAACGATGAAGAAGGTTAAGTATGCAGGTTTTGAGTGTTCAAATATGTTGCATACACCTTCTACTATGCATATGGCACTTTGGTTTTGCTCTCTAACCTTGTTTGTAGAGAAAGTCTCATTTGGAGCTCTGTTTCAGGAAAAACATAAAAGTTGGAAGAAGAATGGGAAAGAGGTAATCTTCTAAGACTTAGTCAATTGTTTTTATACTCTAAATGTGTTTGTCTAAGTCACAGAAAGGTCCTCCCAAAAGGTGAAGACAAAAGGAGAAGAAAAGGAGGAAAGAGCAGTTCAGTGTGCTGCTGTCTGGGCATTACCAGACAGTCTAATGTCCCTCACGAGACAGTCTGGTGGTGTGTACAACCGAAGGCCTCATCCTCGAGTTGTTCGCTATAAATCATGCACGGTCCGGGCCCAATCACCAAACATTCCGGTGGTCTTTGGGCAATCACTAGTTCAGCCACGTCAGCAAGCGCCAACAGTTGAATTGGGCACCGAATATTCCGGTGCGTCCCTGAAAGTCGCCTAGAGGGGGGTGAATAGGCGGAATCTGAAAATTATAAACTTAAGCACACACTACAAGCCGGGGTTAGCATTAGAAATGAATTCGAGTCCGAGAG
Organism: Zea luxurians; assembly: GCA_029449295.1. Classification (NCBI taxonomy): domain Eukaryota; kingdom Viridiplantae; phylum Streptophyta; class Magnoliopsida; order Poales; family Poaceae; genus Zea; species Zea luxurians. The sequence goes on along the minus strand of JAOPSE010000009.1, from coordinate 112,489,573 downwards.
AGAGGGAAAACAAATCAACCAAGAAATAAAGCGGATGAACAGGTGATTTGTTTTACCGAGGTTTGGTTCTAAAGAACCTAGTCCCCGTTGAGGTGGTCACAAAGACCGGGTCTCTTTCAACCCTTTCCCTCTCTCAAACGGTCACCTAGACCGAGTGAGCTTTCTCCTTAATCAAACGGGTCACTTAGACCCCACAAGGACCACCACACACTTGGTGTCTCTTGCTTTGATTACAATTCACTTATGAACAAGAATGAGGAAGGAAGAAAGCGATCCAAGCAACAAGAGCGCAAAGAACACGAACAAAACACTCTCTCAAGTCACTAAGTGGTTGGAATGAGTTTGAGGCTTGGAGAGGCTTTGATTCTATTGAATTGTGTCTAGGAGTGAATGCACTAGCTCTTGTATTGAATGAGAATCTCAGAAAACTTGGATGCTTGGAGTGGTGGTGGTTGGGGGGTATTTATAGACCTTAACCACCACATAGCCGTTGGGGATGGCTGCTGTCGATGGGCGCACTGGACAGTCCGGTGCGTCACCGGACGCTGTCCGGTGCGCTAGCCACGTCACTGTCCGGTGCGCCTCTGACTTCTGCGCTCTGACTCTGTACACTGTTCTTCATTGTTTAGCGGTCAACACGGCTTTTGCAGTCGACTGTTGCGCGAGTATTCGTTGCTTCGCTGGTGCACCGGACAGTCTGGTGGCACACCGGACAGTCCGGTGAATTATAGCAGAGCGCGCCCTGAGAAACCCGAGAGTGGAGAGTTGGACGCTGTACGGTCCTGGTGCACCGGACCCAGTCCGTTGCGCCAGACCAGGGCCTACTCGGTTTCTTTGCTCCTTTGAATTTTATCCCTAACTTCAATCTTTTATTGGTTTGTGTTGAACCTTTATGCACCTGTAGAATATATAATCTAGAGCAAACTAGTTAGTCCAATATTTGTGTTGGGCATTCAACCACCAAAATTATTTATAGGAAAAGGTTAAACCCTATTTCCCTTTCAATCTCCCCCATTTTTGTGATTGATGCCAACACAAACCAAAGCAAATATATAAGTGCATAATTGAACTAGTTTGCATAAGGTAAGTGCATAGGTTACTTGGAATTAAACCAATTGATAGTTTTACTAGATATGCATGGATTGCTTTCTTTTATTTAACATTTTGGACCACATTTGCACCACTTGTTTTGTTTTTGCAAATTCTTTTTGGAAATTTTTTTCAAAGTCTTTTGCAAATAGTCAAAGGTATATGAATAAGATTGCAAGAAGCATTTTCAAGTTTTGAAATTTTTCCCCCTATTTCAAATGCTTTTCCTTTGACTAAACAAAACTCCCCCTGAATGAAATTCTCCTCTTAGTTTTCAAGAGGGTTTTAATAGATACCAATTGGAAATATATTTAGATGCTAGTTTTGAAAATCTATCTTTAAATATACCAATTGAACATATCATACCAATTTGAAGAAATTGCTTATCACAAGATACCAATTGGAAAAACAAACTTTTGTAAATAAATCAAACTTTTGAAGTTGGTGTGCGGTCCTTTTGCTTTAGGCTTAATGTTTTCTCCCCCTTTGGCATTAATCGCCAAAAACGGAGACATTGAGAGCCCTTTTTACTTTCTCCCCCATTGGTATAAGTAAATATGAGTGAAAGATTATACCAATTTGAGAGTGATGTGGAGTAGCGACGAAAGATAAATGATACCGTTAGAGTGGAGTGGAAGCCTTATCTTCGTCAAATACTCCATTTCCCTTTCAATCTACGACTTAGTATAAGAATACACTTGAAAAAACATTAGTCATAGCCTTGGTACATAACTAATAAGAAATATGCATTTGTGCCAAAATGAAAGAGATATGATCAAAGGTATATAAATGAGCTATGTGTGCAATGTTTCAACTAAAGTTCCGAGAATCAAGTATATTTAGCTCATTCCTAAGTTTGCTAAAGGTTTTCTCATCTAATGGCTTGGTAAAGATATCGGCTAATTGTTCTTTGGTGCTAACATAAGCTATCTCGATATCCCCCTTTGTTGGTGATCCCTCAAAAAGTGATACCGAATGTCTCTGTGCTTAGTGTGGCTGTGTTCAACGGGATTATCTGCCATGCAGATTGCACTCTCATTATCACATAGGAGAGGGACTTTGCTTAACTTGTAGCCATAGTCCCCGAGGGTTTGCCTCATCCAAAGTAATTGCGCACAACAATGGCCTGCGGCAATATACTCGGCTTCGGCGGTAGAAAGAGCTACTGAGTTTTGTTTCTTTGAAGCCCAAGACACCAGGGATCTTCCTAGAAAATGACAAGTCCCTGATGTGCTCTTCCTATCAATTTTACACCCTGCCCAATCTGCATCGGAATAACCTATTAAATCAAAAGTGGATCCCTTGGGGTACCAATGACCAAACTTAGGAGTGTAAACTAAATATCTCATGATTCTTTTCATGGCCCTAAGGTGAACTTGCTTAGGATTGGCTTGAACCATGCACACATGCATACGGAAAGCATAATGTCCAGTCGAGATGCACATAAATAGAGTAACGATCCTATCATCGACCGGTATATCTTTTGATCTACGGACTTACCTCCCGTGTCGAGGTCGAGATGCCCATTGGTTCCCATGGGTGTCTTGATGGGCTTGCCATCCTTCATTCCAAACTTGTTAAGTATGTCTTGAATGTACTTGGTTTGGCTAATGAAGGTGCCGTCTTGGAGTTGCTTGACTTGAAATCCTAGGAAATATTTAAACTCCCCCATCATAGACATTTCAAATTTTTGAATCATAATCCTACTAAACTCTTCACAAGTAGATTTGTTAGTTACCCCAAATATGATATCATCAACATAAATTTGGCATACAAATAAATCTTTTGCAATAGTTTTAGTAAAGAGTGTAGGATCAACTTTTCCAACTTTGAAGCCATTAGTGATAAGGAAATCTCGCAGGCATTCATACTATGCTCTTGGGGCTTGCTTGAGCCCATAAAGCGCCTTTGAGAGTTTATACACATGGTTAGGGTACTCGCTATCTTCAAAGCCGGGAGGTTGCTCAACATAGACCTCTTCCTTGATTGGTCCATTGAGGAAGGCACTTTTCACGTCCATTTGATAAAGTTTAAAGCCATGGTAAGTAGCATAGGCAAGTAATATATGAATTGACTCAAGCCTAGCTACGGGTGCTTAAGTTTCATCAAAGTCCAAACCTTCGACTTGTGAATAACCTTTGGCCACAAGTCGGGCTTTGTTCCTTGTCACCACACCATGCTCATCTTGCTTGTTGCGGAATACCCACTTGGTACCTACAATATTTTGATTAGGACGTGGAACTAAATGCCATACTTCATTCCTCGTGAAGTTGTTGAGCTCCTCTTGCATTGCCAGCACCCAATCCGGATCTCTTAGTGCATCCTCAATCCTGTAAGGCTCAATAGAGGAAACAAAAGAGTAATGTTCACAGAAATGTGCAACTCGAGATCTAGTAGTTACCCCCTTATGGATATCACCAAGGATGGAGTTGACGGGGTGATCTCTTTGAATTGCTTGGTGGACTCTTGGGTGTGGCGGTCTTTGACCCTATACTTCTTGATCATCTTCCTTGTCTTCATCTCCCCCTTGATCATTGTCCTCCTCTTGAGGTGGCTCATCCTCTTGATCTTCATCATCTTGAGTCCGTTCCTCATCTTGAGTTGGTGGAGATGCTTGCATGGAAGATGACGGTTGATCTTGTGTTTGTGTGGGCTCTTCGGATTCCTTCGGACACACATCCCCAATGGACATGTTCCTTAGCACGACGCGTGGAGCCTCTTCATCATCTAGTTCATCAAGATCAACTTGCTCTACTTGAGAGCCATTAGTCTCATCAAACACAATGTCACAAGAAACTTCAACTAATCCAGTGGATTTGTTGAAGACTCTATATGCCCTTGTGTTTGAGTCATATCCTAGTAAAAAGCCTTCTACAGCCTTGGGAGCAAATTTAGATTTTTTACCTCTTTTAATAAGAATAAAACATTTGCTACCAAAGACTCTAAAATATGAAACATTGGGCTTTTTACCGGTGAGGAGTTCATATGATGTCTTCTTGAGGATTCGGTGAAGATATAACCGGTTGATGGAGTAGTAAGCAATGTTGATTGCTTCCGCCCAAAATCGGTCCGGTGTCTTGTATTCATCAAGCATGGTTCTTGCCATGTCTAGTAGAGTTCTATTCTTCCTCTCCACTACACCATTTGTTGAGGTGTGTAAGGAGAAGAGAACTCATGCTTGATGCCCTCTTCCTCAAGAAAGCCTTCAATTTGAGAGTTCTTGAACTCCGTCCCGTTGTCGCTTCTTATCTTTTTGATCCTCAATCCGAACTCATTTTGAGCCCGTCTCAAGAATCCTTTGAGTGTATCTTGGGTTTGAGATTTTTCCTGCAAAAAGAATACCCAAGTGAAGCGAGAATAATCATCCACAATTACTAGACAGTACTTACTCCTGCCGATGCTTATGTAAGCTATCGAGCCGAATAGATCCATGTGGAGTAGTTCCAGTGGCCTGTCCATTGTCATTATGTTCTTGTGTGGATGATGGGTGCCAACTTGCTTTCCTGCTTGACATGCGCTACAAACCCTGTCTTTCTCAAAATGAACATTTGTTAGTCCTAAAATGTGCTCCCCTTTAGAAGCTTGTGAAGATTCTTCATCCCAACATGGGCTAGTCGGCGATGCTAGAGCCAACCCATATTAGTCTTAGCAATTAAGCAAGTATCGAGTTCAGCTTTGTTAAAATCAACCAAGTATAGATGACCCTCTAATACTCCCTTAAATGCTACTGAATCATCACTTCTTCTAAAGATAGTAACACCTACATTTATAAATAGACAGTTGTAGCCCATTTTGCATAATTGAGAAACTGAAAGCAAGTTGTAATCTAAAGAATCTACAAGAAAAACATTGAAAATAGAATGGTTAGGTGATATAGCAATTTTACCAAGTCCTTTGACCAAACCTTGATTTCCATCCCCGAATGTCATAGCTCTTTGGGGATCATCGTTTTTCTCGTAGGAGGAGAACATTCTTTTCTCCCCTGTCATGTGGTTCGTGCATCCGCTATCAATTATCCAACTTGAGCCCCCAGATGCATAAACCTACAAAACAATTTAGGCCTTGTTCTTAGGTACCCAAACAGTCTTGGGTCCTTTGATGTTAGAAACAAGCACCTTGGGTACCCAAACACAAGTCTTTGACCCCTTGTGTTTGCCCCCAACATATTTGGCAACAACTTTGTCTGATTTGTTAGTTAGCACATAAGAAGCATCAAAAGTTTTGAATGAAATATTATGATCATTTGATGCAGTAGGAGTTTTCTTTTTGTCACACCCAGTTTTGGAAGGTAAACCGATTGTGAACCATGTACGTGCCAGGATCAGAAATTCACGTACACAGCGATTACATAAATGACTCATCATAGCACAATGCTTCGAATAACAATAAAGAGTAAGTAATAATATGAAAGACTAGAGTCATTTACATAATACAATCAAAGTACACAGAATAGAAACGTAGCCAACGTAAATAAACCCACCACAGGTAGCTGACTTGGGAGGTCGCTAGCCTAATCCTCGGACTCGACGAAGTCCTGGAACTCCTGGAGATCCGCCTCGACGCCTTCTTCTTTACCTGAGCATAGATTGCACCAAAGGCAACCTGGTGTTTTGTGAAAGCAAGGGTGAGTACACATCAACATACTCAGCAAATGTCCCGTTTGGCAAAGGTGGACTAGCTTTATGTGGGATTAAGGTCAAAGCAGTTGCTTTTAGTTGGTCAGGTATTTATTATTAGTGGAAGCCAAGTTTTAGTAATAGCCAACCCGTGAACCATTTCCTCATCGAGGAAAAACATTATCATCATCGAGCCAAAACCATAAATAAAACCATTTTATCTCAGATAATCTGTATCTTGAACCATCTGTATCTCTAATCAAAGAGGATCCCAAGGCCGCTCTTAACCATGAGCATGGCTGATATATCAGTTTCTAATCCTCTACAGAGGTCGCACACTTTACCCATGAGCCGTGATTCCCTTTCTGTCTAGGGAGAGCTAATCCCCATTGACCACTACCTAGGTGGCCTGGCAGGGTATCACTATGTAGCCTTTACAAAGACTCCCCTGGTGCATAGCTGCTCGTTAGGTTTTGCCAGTCGTACAAACGCAGTACACCTCCCTAAGGTGGGTGACTAACAAAACCAAATTGAATGAACCTCTGCACCCCAACCTTGGCAGAGCGAGCACTACGCCCCGGCCCCCATTGACGGCCCTCCGGCAAAGCCAACTATACCCCCAGGTTCATCTAATTAATCAGCTAAGGGCGTCCCATTCCACCCTCATGGCTGCACTGTTATCCCGGGTGGTCACTCCATGAACAGGTCCTTACGGAGAGGTACTCAGGAAAAAGAATAGCCTGAGCCCCCTAGAGTATCACAATATCATCATCGGGATAACATCGTCGTATCATAAATAATCACATCATGTTCATTGATTAAGTTAAAGCAATAGCATAAAGCTAACCATGATTAACCCACAAAGGTAAACAAGGATAAGGTAAATACAGACTAGTCAATCCTTAGGTTTCAATTAAGTAATGCAGGACAGTGAATTATAAGTAGATAGGGCATAATGGGTCAGAGGACACTTGCCTTCACCAAACAGATGCCCAGGGTCTTCAACTTTGTAGAACTCGAAGAGCTAGATCACTTGGTCGCCAACGCTTGACCGTCGATTCCACGAAGCTCGGAAACGAATCGCGATCTATTCGCGACGCATAGCGAATACAAACAGGAACAAACAAACATACATATACGCATAAGAACATTACACCATACAAGATAAAATATTATAAAAACATGCAACATAAAATAGAGCTCGACACTATGGTCACGCGAGGGAAAGAAACGTTCAACTCAAAGCTACGGTTGAGAGATTAACGCGTTATCGCTAAACAAGTATTAACTATAACTTTTAGTTCGACATTATCAAATATAAATATTATACACCATTTAGTTCGATTAATCTGCTACACTAACAAATGTCAGTTAATTAAGTGATTTTAATTAAAACGGGTGATTCTAAGCGAGACGAATTTACGACGTGTGAAACAGCACGACCGCACGCGACCTAGCGCGCACCACGCGCGGCACGCACAGACAATATGACGATGGCGAACCCAACACGACAGCATGCAAACGACGCGCGGACACACGCGAAATAGCACGCTGACAACACACGAGGCAGCGTGCGCGACCAGCGAGAACGAGAACGCCACCACGTGCGGAACAGCACGCGCGACAGGTGAGAAAACTGAATAGGTGACACGTTTATACTAAACAAATGTTAAATAAATAGAAAATAGTTAAGTTAATATTTGCCCTGTCAATATTTATTAAAAAGCTTAAGTGGAACACTACACCTTTAATCTAATTGGAATATTAATCTAATGAATATTAGTCGAGCAAACCTTAAGGTAATTATCTAAAATATACAACATGACGTATTAACATCGTTAATATGAGGGTTTATAAGTGGCAAACTATTTATTATCACGCGCAGACGCCGTGTGACACACGTGATCGTCACGCGACGACGCACGCAACTATGTGACAATGCGTGAGAACGGCACGCGCGACATAACATCGAACGTCACAACATAGGAGAATTATTAAATTATGTCGTGCTTATACTAAACAAATAATATTAATTAAAACATTTGGGTAGATATAATCCTATTAACAGATATAAATAAAGTGTGGATAAAATTATAAATTAGTTCAAGTAAACTACTACTTTAGTGACTCGGATAAATAAGTAAATAATAAACTAATTAATTAAAAACATGCCTCGCAATGAAATAATGTTACTAACATGTTGGTGACGAGGTTACCAAGTTAAAGCGACCAAAATGAAATAGAAACGAGTTTATGGCGCATTATATATGGAATAGCTAACAATTCATGGCTAGTAAACAATTTTATTAAAGCGCGCGAATCGCGACTCGCGTGAACGACGACATGTGAACAGCACGCACGAACGTCATGTGGACACACGTGACACTCGAGGAAAGGGTGGTGACAGCGTACGCGAACAATACAGGTGGGTAGCGTGCGGACAACATGCGACATGCGAATATCACCACACTATAATTAGATGCGTAAAACTATATTTCTAAGTTGATTTTTAGTTAACATAAATTATTTGTGTAAAACATTTTAGATAAATTGAATTATCAATTAGTCAACGGTTAACAACAACTACTTACTATGTATAAACGATTATAGCGAAATGATTAACTAATGTGACGGATCACGCTCGCGACATATGAGAAACAACGCGAATGGACGGTGACGCACGCGGATCGCGCACGCGAACGACAACAATGGACACGCGCAAACGACGCGAACGCGCGCAAGGTGCAGGGGGGTAGATGGCTATATCTAGGGCTAGACGAGGGCCTAGACGAACATCGTCGGAGTTTCGACACGCGATGGACGACAATGACATACATCGCCGACACGCGGCGACGGTGGTGCTCGCAACTAAGGATTCGCGACGCAGTCGTGCACGAGCTGAGACGTCGGGGCATGCTGCGCAGCGAGTCACCCTAGTTGCGCACCGAGGCTACGATGAAAGCATCGGGCTAACCACCGCGGACTGCGCCGAGACACGCTGCACGCAGCGGTCGCGAGGGCCGAGGTGGCCACGCTGCGAGGACCGCTCCACCGGGCACCGCACTGCGTGCAAAGGGAGGACGTTCAGCGGCGGCGACTCGGCCACAGAGGCCATGGCCGACCGAGCACGATGAGGGGAGAGGGAGAGGGAATGGAGAGAGGAAGGGTAGGGGCTCACCATGGGTGGACAGAGACGAACGACATGGACTCAACGCGACTCCGGTGCGGTGATTTCGACGGCGAACTCCAAACGCGCGTCGGGGATGGCGAGGTGAGGACTGGGCGAAGGTTTTGGGAGCATCGGGTGTGCTGGTGATTGGGGAAAAGAAGGAGGGAAGAGGAGAGGAGGTGCAGACGCTCGGAAAGGAGAGCGTGGGTGCGGACGTCGGGGATTCTTGACGTCGTGGGCGAGTGCAGCGCGAGGCAGCTGGGTGTGGGCGGCGCGGGGAAGACGCGCGACGTGCGCGGGCAGGCAGCGGCGGCTGGTGCGCAGCGTGCTGGGCAGGTGCGCGCAACGGTGCTAGGGTTCTGGGGGCGCGCGCTCGCCGCGGGAGTGGGCCAGGGGGGAGGGAAGGCGCAGGCTTGCGCGACAGGTGGGCCACGGGGAGGGGAGCGCGGGCGAGGTGGGCCGCGGGAGGGGCGCTGGGCCGCACGACTGGGGGCACCGAGTGGGCCTTGGGGGGGGGGGGGGGCAGGCCAGCCAAGGGGGGCTGAGAAGGCTTTCCCTTTTATTTTATTTTTTTCTTTCTTCCTTTAGTTCTTTTGTTGAAAACATGCTTTAGTTTTGAATTCAGTTCAAACATACTTCCTAAGTTTGAATAAATGCACCATCGCGAAGGAAAAACATGCCTCGACATGTGAGAGCACCTAGAGGGGGGGTGAATAGGTGATCCTGTAAAATTAAACACTAAATAGCCACAAAACTTAGTTATAGAAGTGTTAGTGCGACTAAGTAGTTTTGAGGCGAATTCTTGGACAAAACAATCACAGAGAAAGCAATCACAAGAGACACAAGATTTTATCCTGTGGTTCGGCCAAGTAACACTTGCCTACTTCCACGTTGTGGCGTCCCAATGGACGAGGGTTGCACTCAACCCCTTTCAAGTGATTCGATGACCAACTTGAATACAACGGTTTTTTTTCTTTAGTGTATTTTCCCGTTTGCGAGGAATCTCCACAACTTGGAGTCTCTCGCCCTTACAATAGAGATCACCAAGAAAGCGCAGAGTAAGGTTGGGAGAGCAACACACACAAGACACAAATCCACAACACACACACGCACACAAGCCATGACTTGAGCTCGAAACGTAGCACAGAGAGTTCACAACTCGATCGGAGCTCAAATCACTAACACAATCGATCAAATGCGCGGTGGCGGAGTGTGGGAGTCTTAGAATGCTTAGTGAATGCTTAGATGACTCCTTCATACGCCTAGGGGTCCCTTTTATAGCCCCAAGGCAGCTAGGAGCCGTTGGAGACAATCTTGGAAGGCAATTCCTGCCTTCTGTCGAGTGGCGCACCAGACAGTCCGGCGCACCATCAGACAACCACTGTAGCCTGTCCGGTGCGTGATTTCCTTCCAAATCGGGCACAGTCGACTGTTGCAGCTCCAGGCCCGTTGGCGCACCGGACAGTCCGGTGCCCCCCTGCCGACCATTGGAGCTGCCACGCGTCGCCCGCAGATTTCGCGGCCGACCGTTGGCGCTGGCGACCGTTGGCTCACCGGACAGTCTGGTGCAACACCGGACAGTCTGGTGAATTATAGCCACGTCGCCTTTTTCGTTTCCCGAGAGCGACGAGTTCGCCGCGGATGACTCACCGGATATTCCGGTGCACCACTGGACAGTCTGGTGAATTATAGCCGTACACCGTCGACAACTCCCGAGAGCGGCCTTTTCACCGGAGACTAGCCTGGCGCACCGGACACTGTCCGGTGCACCACCAGACAGTCTGGTGTGCCAGTCCGAGCTGAAGTTTGGCTGCTCACAGCCAAGTCTTTTGCAATCCGATTCCTCTCTTTTCGGCACTGTTTCTAGCACTTAGACACACAATGTTAGTTCAAAAAAACAATGTACTAAGTCTAGAAACGTACCTTTTACTTTGAATTGCACCTTTCACACATTTAGCACATTAGTACTCAAATAATGTGTTGGGCATCTAATCACCAAAATACTTATAGAAATTGCCCAAGGGCTCATTTCCCTTTCAATCTCCCCCTTTTTGGTGATTTATGCCAACACATCAAAAAGCAACAAAAGAAGTGCAATATCGATTCAAATTGAAGACCAAATTGTTTTTGCTTATGATTTGGCATATTTGGATCACTCTTTGCCACCACTTGGTTTGTTTTTGCAAATCAAATTCTTTTTCCTATCTCTAAGTCAAACACACTTGTTTGGGCATATATAGAGTTATTCCAAGAGTAAAATTGATCAAGTGCCAAAAACTCTCCCTTTTCCCATAATCAAAATTCTCCCCCACAAGAGACCAAATTTTGCAATAAGAGTATTTTGGACAAATAAAAAAACTCTATTATTTTCAAAAATCACAAGTGGTTGGCCGATCCATTTGCTTTGGCCTTAATTTCTCCCCCTTTGGCATTAAGCACCAAAAACGGGATTGTCGGTACCCTTAATCAGGGGTACCCCTTACTACAGTATGAAGACGCGGTGCCCGTACGCCGCTCCTTAGCCACACGGTGAACAGCGCTCATCCCACCACGTGGGCAGACCAAGGGGCACCATATGGCAAGGAAAGATGATACATCCAGGATGCATCAGTCGGGCCGGACCTCTGCGAGGGAGCACCGGACCCCTGTACGCACAACCCGGACCCCCGATTGTGGCCTAGGACTCCCGAGTAAGCGTGCCGGGTCCCTTGGATGGGGTCCAGATCCCTCCGAGTAAAGTCCGGACCGCAACAAGGTCCTGGGACAGGGGAAACCCTGGCATGAGCAAGGGTCCGGTGCTGACACGTGTCCGGGCCTTATACCATGCGCTTGCGCTCCCCGCTCAGGCGGAGACCCGATGCTACCACATGGCTTGTTGCCTGTGACATGGCCAACGGGCGGAGCCTGACGTAAGGCCCCTAGGCCACGCGGTCTCTGCATTTATTGCGAAGAGGACGCGCCGCCTGTCCACCCTACTGATAGGCAATGTGCCCCCTCAGCATTAAATGCGTCCTGTCTATTCCGCTGGCAGGCGGCGCTAGAGCCATACTGCAGATGGGCACCTGTCAAGTCCATTGACAAACAGTACGCCTGTGCCGCGCGGCGCACTGTGCTCATCGTCCCTTATATGAGAAGCTTCCCCTGCACGCCGAGGATACACAAATCTCGGGTGGCAGGGCACAAGAAGATTGCCCCAGTGGCAAATATTAGTAGCTCCAAGTACTACTTCCGCGATACTCCTGGGCCCACATGTCGGGGCTCAGCACTCTTGTACATGCCCCCCTTAGCTATAAAAGGGGAGGCATGCAACGTTACAAGCAGGCTCTTAGACCCAAGTCATCCAAGACACAACTCAAGCTCTCAAGCAATACAACACACAGTGGAGTAGGGTATTACGCTCCGGCGGCTCGAACCACTCTAAACTCTTGCGTGTTCATTCCTACATCTGGCAACAAGCAAAACGCTTAAGTCCCCTCCACATCTTAGGACTTAGGGCAGGTGCACTCTGCCACCCGGCCAGAGAATTTCCTCTCCGACATTTGGCGCGCCAGGTAGGGGGCTAGGCATTAAGTTTTTGCTTGTTTTCTCGCTCAGCATGATGGTGCAAATTGTTGAGCACCGCGCCGAGACTTCAACGGATTTCCTGGTGGAGGAAGAAGTTATTTCTTCCACGCCACAGGTTCCCAATCGCCCAGTGCTGGGCATTGCTGCTGTGCACGCTGCACGGCAGCATACAACTGCGCAGACATCCCGAACACCGTCCAGGGCGGCTCCGGGAGCGTTGTAAGCAGCCAGGGAGTTGCTACGACACCCTCCGAGCCCCACGGCCTCACCAGGGGCCATGAAGCAGTGGCGGGACGACGTCGACCGACTGCTCGGCATGGCGCATTCTACCTTGACCAGGTCGAGGTCACGGTCATCCCGGCGCCAACATGAGGCGTCGGCATCTATGCGCTCACCCTCAGTGAGGGGCGCACAGACCAACGACCTCCGGGCAGAGCTCAAACGCAGGCGTGAGGGAGAGGATGCCCGGGTCTCTTTAGAGAGGGCGCGCGAGCGCCGGCAAAACATAGAGGGTCGCAACCTCGATCAAGACTTCGCTGCGGTAGCATCGCAGGCCCCAATGGGCACTAGGTCCCAAGCGGGTGTCCCCTTGGCCGGCGTGGGCTGCGCCGCTCTCGCGGATCATCTCCGTGCGGCGTCATGGCCATCCAAGTTCCGGCCGCATCTACCAGAAAAGTATGATGGTACATCAAACCCGTCGAAATTCCTACAGGTGTACGTCACCGCTATCACAGCAGCAGGTGGAAACACCACTGTGGTGGTGACATATTTTCATGTCGCCTTGTCTGGGCCCACCCAGACTTGGCTCATGAACCTTGCCCTAGGGTCAATCTACTCCTAGGAAGAGCTCTGCGCACGGTTCACAGCGAACTTCGCCAGTGCTTACCAGCAACACGGCGTGGAGGCCCACCTCCATGCAGTGAGGCAAGAGCCCGGAGAAACTCTCCGGACATTTATCTCCCGCTTCACCAAGGTACGAGGTACTATACCTCGCATCTTCGATGCTTCTATCATCATGGCCTTCCGCCAGGGGGTACGTGATGAAAAGATGTTGGAGAAGTTGGCCACGCATGACGTGGAAATGGTCCCCACTCTCTTTGCTTTGGCTGACAAGTGCGCTAGGGCCGCTGAGGGCCATGCGTGGCACTCAGCACCACAGACCGGGGCTCCCCAAACGGGCGGCTCAGGTGTCATCGCTCAGGACGGCAAGAAAAAAAGAAAAAGAACCGCGACAATGAGAAGCCGCACTCCGCCGCTCTGGTCGTGGCAGCTGCGACTGGGGGCCGAGGCGACCGCATCAAGCGCCCACGACCACCGAGGGGTAACGGCGGCACATGCCTCGTGCACCCCAACGGTCGCCACAGTGCCATAGAATGTCGCGAGATCATCGACCTCGCAAAACATGTCAGCACGCGGCGCGAGCAGTCTTCGGGGGATGGCTCCCCACCTCGTCGCCGACCCGGCAAGGAAAGGGCCAACGATGAAGAGGTGGTTGTGGCTGAACCGGACCTCAGGTACCAATCACCTGAGGGGGTCCTGAAGGATGCCTTCACTGGAGGCTCCAATTCTGGTGAAGGCAACTAGATGGACCACCAGGGGGCTCCGTGCTACCTGACCTACGGGGCCGAAGCCTGCCTTCCCCCAGAAACCCTTCTGGACTCCCCACGGGTCCAACCTTTCGATGGGTTTGTGTAGGGACCACTACAGCACGAGGACGTGGACTCAAGCGAAGGACTCAGATGTCAAGTTGTAACCCAAAATGCAAATCGTAACCAGGCGCTCAAGTACTATGGTTGACGGTTCGTGCGTAGTAGGGAACCCAGGATCGAGACCTAATCCTGCGGCAAAGTACTGAACCAAGAGGGGATCCGCAACCTCTTCCCCTACAGGGAAGGAACCCCTCAAGGCGATGGAAATATGCCAACCCGAGGGATGCCAACTTTGCTATACCTGACGAAGTACCCCTTCCTATCTCTGTAAGTTCAATCCATAGAAGCAACTTTGAGGGGTTAAATTTTTCTCCTTTTATAATTAAATTTCGCATATATGTACACCAGCCCGGTGAGGTCTGCCCACATAAACCCGGCCTAATGGTTTACACCCATGTATGTCAAATTATAAAGAGGAAATTCACCCCCCCGGACGCGTTTCTATGACAACTCTATCTTCCTGCTCCATGGATTTGGCCTACAGTTTTTAGATAATACCTTTTTATCTAACCCACCCGCACGGTTTCCATCTGTTCAAACATGTCGACATCCGAATTGAGCAGCCAGGCTCGCAGTTTAGGACCTCCCTAACGAAAGCTGGGAGGTCCATCATCCTGGGGGCCGGTTCCAAAGAACGGGAGCTCGTTCCATGGAGTGGTCCGGTGCAGTGTGGTCACTTAGCCTGGTCCCGTACTATACGCCTGCACAACCCACCATTCTGTGACGAGTGCCTTAGTATTTGGAACTATAGTCCTGTGGGTCCGACAACCTGGGGTCCGGCTCTAGAAAATGGGCACTTGTCTCCTGGGGTGGTCCGGAGCCGTGTAACCGCTTAGCCTGGTCCCGTACCATAAGCCTACACACTCCACCACCCTGCGACGGGAGTCCTAGTATCTAGAGCCGCGGCCCAAGGGGGTCTAGACACGCAACTTGGCCGCCCAGGCTAAACCCTGTGAATCCCGAGCATGTATCAAAGGATGGCTAATATTAGACAGAGGACCCTATGGGTGTACTACTAACGCTCCCCAGCTGAAGCTGTGTACAGGTCCGGATCCCAGCCGAGGCTGCCTCTCGGGAGTTGTTGACAACCCTTTCATATACGCTGGTATCCAGCCTCGACACCTCAAGCCTGAATCCCAGGCAGGGGGCTAGGTACCAGGGAGGAGTCAACAAACATCGCACACAGCAGGAACAGGCGGTGCACAGATAAGTGCTAACACTGCTTGATAATTAGTGCTCGAAAGTACCTTACAAAAAGCAAAAGTATTACATCCGCCTTCAAGCGGAATCCTAGTTCCATCTCTACTCTATAGGTATAAACTACCTGACGCTAGCAGAATCACGCTGGAAGTTCGCGGCCACTGTCCTTGTGGAATCCTCCAGGACAGCGTGACAGCGATGATGGCCGCCTCAATGCGTGCGCCATTGCGAAGAGATCCTCGCCCCTGTCCTCCTACGGGGGGCGACAACGAGGCCATTAAAGCCAAAGAGTTGGAGGCTCGGCGACAGGGGGCGCTGGTGGTCTCGCCAGTGGAGGCAACCACCTCTACAGCGAGCCAATCGCCAGTCAAACTTTGGCCCCACCTGCAGGCTCGCATCCTCCCCTGAGGCGGGCCCGGGGACCACTATCGGTACCCTGAATCAGGGGTACCCCTTACTACAGTATGAATACACGGTGCCCGTACGCTGCTCCTTAGCCACACGGTGAACAACGCTCATCCCACCATGTGGGCAGATCAAGGGGCACCACATGGCAAGGAAAGATGATACATCCAGGATGCATCAGTCGGGCCGGACCTCCGCGAGGGAGCTCCGGACCCCTGTACGCACAACCTGGACCCCCGATTGTGGCCCAGGACTCCCGAGTAAGCATGCCGGGTCCCTTGGATGGGGTCCAGATCCCTCCGAGTAAGGTCCGGACCACAACAAGGTCCCGGGACAGGGGAAACCCTGGCATGAGCAAGGGTCCAGTGCTGACACGTGTCCGAGCCTTATACCGTGCGCTTGCGCTCCCTGCTCAGGCGGAGACCCGATGCTACCACATGGCTTGTTGCCTGTGACATAAGCCAACAGGCGGAGCCTGACATAAGGCCCCTAGGCCGCGCGGTCTCTGCATTTATTGTGGAGAGGACACGCCGCCTGTCCACCCTACTGACAGGCGATGTGCCCCTCATCATTAAGTGCGTCCTGTCTATTCCGCTGGCAGGCGGCACCAGAGCCATACTGCAGACGGCGCACCTGTCCAGTCCATTGACAAACAGTACGCCCGTGCCGCGCGATGCACTATGCTCATCGTCCCTTATACGAGAAGCTTCCCCTGCACGTCGAGGATACGCAAATCTCGGGTGGCAGGGCACAAGAAGATTGCCCCAGTGGCAAATATTAGTAGCTCCAAGTACTACTTCCGCGATACTCCTGGGCTCACATGTCGGGGCTCAGCACTCTTGTACATGCCCCCCTTAGCTATAAAAGGGGAGGCATGCAACGTTACAGGCAGGCTCTTAGACCCAAGTCATCCAAGACACAACTCAAGCTCTCAAGCAATACAACACACAGTGGAGTAGGGTATTACGCTCCGGCGGCCCGAACCACTCTAAACTTTGCGTGTTCATTCCTACATCTGGCAACAAGCAAAACGCTTAAGCCCCCTCCACATTTTAGGACTTAGGGCGGGTGCACTCCGCCACCCGACTGGAGAATTTCCTCTCCGACAGGGATCATTGTTGGCCCTTTAACCCCATTGCCTCACCAAAAATGTCAATTCAGAGCAAAAGACAATTAGAGCATAAGAATGAACATGGAATTAATTACACTAATACTGGAGTGCAGTGGAAGTATGTGCATCGTCCAATTCCACATTTCCCTTTTAATGCACCTTTTAGACTACATCAAGTATACTCAAACAACCAGGTTAGTCTCAAAAGGTCAAGTTGGACCACATCTCCCCCTTAATATGTGCATCACTTGCAAATGGACTTGTGAGGTCCAGGGATCACGTGTACAACTTGAGCACCACAATAATAGATTTAAATGCATAAAGTAACATGATCAAAGGCATAGAACACATGTATGCTATAGATCAATCCAAGTTACGCGAATCTAAGACATTTAGCTTACTACACAACCTGCAAAAAGTTTTCTCATCCAACGGCTTGGTGAAGATATCGGCTAGCTAGTTCTCCGTGCTAATATGATACACCTCGATATCTCCCTTTTGCTGGTGGTCTCTCAGGAAGTGATGCCGGATGTCTATGTGCTTAGTGTGGTTGTGTTCAACAGGATTGTCCGCCATGCGGATTGCACTCTCATTGTCACATAGGAGTGGGACTTTGCTCAGATTGTAGCCAAAGTCCCAGAGGGTTTGTCTCATCCAAAGTAGTTGCGCGCAACACTGATTGCGGCAACATACTCGGCCTCAGCGGTGGATAGGGCAACGGATGTTTGTTTCTTAGAACTCCAGGACACCAGGGACCTTCCTAGAAATTGGCACGTCCCCGATGTGCTCTTCCTATGGACCTTGCACCCGGCATAATCGGAGTCAGAGTATCCAATTAGGTCAAAGGTAGACCCCTTTGGATACCAGATCCCAAAGCAAGGCGTAGAAACTAAATATCTAAGAATTCGCTTAATGGCCACAAGGTGACATTCCTTGGGGTCGGATTGATATCTAGCACATATGCATACACTTAGCATAATGTCCGGTCTACTAGCACATAAATAAAGCAATGAACCTATCATAGACTGGTATGCCTTTTGATCAACGGACTTACCTCCTTTGTTGAGGTCAACATGCCCATCGGTTCCCATAGGTGTCTTCGCGGGCTTGGCATCCTTCATCCCAAACCGCTTGAGAAGATCTTGTGTGTACTTCGTTTGGGAGATGAAGGTGCCGTCCTTGAGTTGCTTCACTTGGAACCCAAGGAAGTAGGTAAACTCGCCCATCATCGACATCTCGAACTTTTGTGTCGTCACCCTGCTAAACTCCTCACAAGACTTTTGATTAGTAGTACCAAATATTATGTCATCGACATAAATTTGGCACACAAAAAGATCACCATCACAAGTCTTTGTAAAAAGAGTGGGATCGGCTTTCCCAACCTTGAAGGCATTAGCAATTAAGAAATCTCTAAGGCATTCATACCATGCTCTTGGGGCTTGCTTAAGTCCATAGAGCGCCTTAGAGAGCTGGAACACATGGTCGGGGTACCTGTCATCCTCAAAGCCAGGGGGTTGTTCCACGTATACCTCCTCCTTTATTGGTCCATTGAGGAAAGCGCTCTTCACGTCCATTTGAAATATACTGAAAGAGTGGTGAGCGGCATAGGCTAATAATATTCGTATAGACTCTAGCCTAGCCACAGAAGCAAAAGTCTCCTCGAAATCCAAACCTGCGACTTGGGCATAACCTTTTGCCACAAGTCGAGCCTTGTTTCTTGTCACCGCCCCGTGCTCGTCTTGCTTGTTGCGGAACACCCACTTGATTCCCACAACGTTTTGCTTCGGACGTGGCACCAGGCTACAAACTTCATTTCTCTTGAAGTTGTTGAGGTCTTCCTGCATGGCCAACACCCAGTCCGGATCCTGCAAGGCCTCTTCTACCCTGAAAGGCTCAATAGAAGAGACAAACGAGTAATGCTCACAAAAATTAGCTAAGCGTGAGCGAGTCGTCACTCCCTTGCTGATATCACCCAGAATATGATCGACGGGGTGATGTCTTTGGATCATCACTCCCTTCCTCCATTGCTTGATCTTCTTGTGCTCCCCCTTGATCATGCCCTTCTTCTTGAGGTACCTGTTCACCGTCTTGAATTGGGGGATGCACCATTGTTGAGGAAGATGGCTGATCTTGCTCCTGTTGTTCCTGTGGTCGCACATCGCCTATCGCCATCATGCGCATTACGGTTGTCGGAACTTCTTCTTCATCTATGTCATCAAGATCAACTTGCTCTCTTGGAGAGCCATTAGTCTCATCAAATACAACATCGCTAGAGACTTCAATCAATCCTGATGATTTGTTGAAGACCCTATACGCCTTTGTATTTGAGTCATACCCTAGTAAAAACCCTTCTACTGCCTTGGGAGCAAATTTAGAATGTCTACCTTTCTTCACCAGAATGTAGCATTTGCTCCCAAATACACGAAAGTAAGAGACATTGGGTTTGTTACCGGTTAGGAGTTCGTAGGAGGTCTTCTTGAGAAGGCGATGCAGATAGAGCCGGTTTATGGCGTGGCAGGCTGTGTTCATAGCTTCCAACCAAAACCGCTCGGGCGTCTTGAACTCTCCAAGCATCGTTCTCACCATGTCGATAAGCATCCTATTCTTCCTCTCTACTACACCGTTTTGTTGTGGTGTGTAGGGAGCGGAGAACTCGTGCTTGATGCCTTCCTCCTCAAGATACTCCTCAACTTGCAGATTCTTGAACTCGGACCCGTTGTCGCTTCTTATCTTTTTCACCTTCAGCTCAAATTCATTTTGAGCCCTCCTTAGAAAGCACTTTAGGGTCCCTTGGGTTTTTGATTTATCCTGCAAAAAGAACACCCAAGTGAAGCGGGAAAAGTCATCAACAATTACAAGACCATACTTACTTCCCTCGATGCTAAGGTAGGCAACGGGTCCGAAGAGGTCCATGTGAAGAAGGTCCAGTGGTCTTGATGTTGTCATCACATTCTTGCTATGATGAGTGCTTCCCACCTGTTTCCCTTCCTGACATGTTGCACAAGGCCTATCTTTTTCGAAACAAACATTGGTTAGTCCTAACACATGTTCTCCCTTTAGAAGTTTATGAAGGTTCTTCATCCCAACATGTGCTAGATGGCGATGCCACAACCAGCCCATACTAGTCTTAGCTATTAAGCATGCATTTAGATCGGCATCCTTTTTCGAAAAATCAACTAAGAAGAGTTTGCCATCTAATACACCCTTAAAAGCTAATGAACCATCACTCCTTCTAAAGACAGATACATCAACGTTTGTAAAAATACAATTGTAACCCATGTGACACAATTGACTTACAGACAGAAGGTTGTAACCAAGCGACTCTACTAGAAATACATTCGATATGGAGTGCTCGTTGGTGATGGCTATCTTGCCCAAGCCTTTGACCTTGCCTTGGTTCCCATCTCCAAAGATGATCGTATCCTGGGAATCCTTGTTCTTGACGTAGGAGGTGAACATCTTCTTCTCCCCGTCATGTGGTTTGTGCATTCGCTATCGATAATCCAGCTTGAGCCCCCGGATGCATAAACCTGCAAGGAATTTAAGCTTGGGTTTTAGGTACCCAACTCTTGTTGGGTCCTGCAAGGTTAGTCACAATAACTTTTGGAACCCAAATACAAGTCTTGTCTCCCTTGCATTTGGATCCCAATTTTCTAGCTACTACTTTTGTATTTTTGCATGTAAGTACAAAAGAAGTATTGAAAGCATGATAAATGGTAGAGTGTTTATTGCACATTTTTCTAGGAGCATGAGACATAGCATGATTTTTCTTATGCCTACTTCTACCATAATCATGAGTGGATCTAGAGGCAAACATAGCATTTGAATCATAATAAGTAGCATGAACATAACTCTTATTATAATTGAAACGACTAGCAATTTTCCTATCATAAATAAAAGCATGGTTCCTTTGAGGACAACTAGCCATAGGGGCCTTCCCTTTCTCCTTGTTGAGAACGGGAGCCTTTTGGCTTGTTAAGTTCTTGGTTTCCTTTCGAAAACCAAGTCCATCCTTAATTGAGGGGTGTCTACCAATAGTGTAGGCATCCCTAGCAAACTTTAATTTATCAAAATCACTTTTGCAAGTCTTAAGTTGAGCATTAAGACTTGCCACCTCATCATTCAATTTAGTAATAGCAATAATATGTTCATCATAGACATCAACATCAAAATCCTTGCATCTATTACAAATAACAACATGCTCTACACATGAACTAGTTTCATTTGCTTTCTCTAGCTTAGCATTTAATTCATCATTTAAACTCTTTAAACTAGAGATATATTCATGGCAAGCAGATAACTCAGAAGATAGCATTTCATTTCTCTTAGTTTCTAAAGCAAGGGATTTTTGCACACTAACAAATTTGTCATGTTCCTCATACAATATGTTCTCTTGCTTTTCTAGCAGTCTATCTTTTTCATTTAGAGCATCAATTAATTCATTAATTTTCTCTACTTTGGCTCTATCTAAACCTTTAAATAAACTAGAGTAATCTACTTCATCATTGGATGATTCTTCATCACTAGATGAAGTGTACTTGGGTGTGTCCTGAACATGTACCTTTTTCTCCTTGGCCATAAGACATGTATGGCGTTTGTTGGGGAAGAGTGAGGATTTGTTGAAGGCTGAGGCAGCAAGTCCTTCGTCGTTAGAGTCGGAAGAGGAGCAGTCCGAGTCCCATTCCTTTCCATGGTGCGCATCACCCTTTGCCTTCCTGTAGTTCTTCTTTTTCTCCTTCTTCTCGCTCTTTTCTTGTCCCTGGTCACTATCATTATTGGGACAATTTGCAATAAAGTGAGCAGTCTTACCGCATTTAAAGCAGGAGCGCTTTCCCCTTGTTTTGTTCTTGTTGGGGGTACTCCTTGCGACCTTTAAGTGCGGTCTTGAAGCGCTTGATGATAAGCATCATCTCATCCTCGTTGAGGCCAGCAGCCTCCACTTGTGCCACCTTGCTTGGAAGCACCTCCCTGCTATTGGTTGCCTTAAGAGCAACAGGTTGAGGCTCGTAGACGGGTAGTGGACCGTTTAGAGCATCGTCCACGTATCGAGCCTCCTTCACCATCATGCGCCCGCTCACAAATTTTCCAAGAATCTCCTCGGGCGTCATCTTGGTGTACCTGAGATTCTCACGAATAAGATTGACAAGATGGGGATCAATTACAGTAAATGACCTTAGCATGAGTCGGACGACATCATGATCCGTCCATCTTGTGCTTCCATAGCTTCGGATCTTGTTGACCAGGGTCTTGAGCCTGTTGTAAGTCTGAGTTGGCTCTTCTCCCCTGATCATGGCGAATCTTCCCAACTCGCCTTCCACCAGTTCCATTTTGGAGATCATTGTAGCATCATTTCCCTCATGTGAGATCTTGAGGGTGTCCTAGATTTGGTTGGCGTTGTCCAAGTCGCTAACCTTGTTGTATTCATCCCTGCACAGAGATGCTAGCAAAACAGTGGTAGCTTGCACATTTTTATGAATTTGCTCATTTATGAAAACGGAATTGTCAGTTTTATCAAAATGCATTCCGTTTTCAACAATCTCCCAGATACTAGGATGAAGAGAAAATAAATGGCTACACATTCTATGACTCTAGAAAGAGTAGTCTTCTCCATCAAAGTGTGGAGGTTTCCCAAGTGGAATTGATAGCAAATGAGCATTCGAATTAAATGGAATACGAGAATTATCAAATGAATAGTTTTGATTAACCGTTTTCTTCTTTGAGGAGTCATCGTCGTCGTCGTGTGGTGAAGAAGACGAGGCATCGCTGTCGTAGTAGATGATCTTCATGATGCGCCTCTTCTTCTTCTTCCCGTCTCTCTTCTTTTGACTCGAGCCTGAGTCATTAGGCTTGTCTTCTCTTGGCTCGTTGAAGACGAACTCCTTTTCCTTGTCGTTGACCACCTTCCCCTTTCCCTTAGGATCCATCTCTTTGGGTGGTTAGTCCCTTAGATGAAGAGTATGGCTCTGATACCAATTGAGAGCACCTAAAGGGGGGGGGGTGAATAGGTGATCCTGTAAAATTAAACACTAAATAGCCACAAAACTTAGTTATAGAAGTGTTAGTGCGACTAAGTAGTTTTGAGGCGAGTTCTTGGACAAAACAATCACAGAGAAAGCAATCACAAGAGACACACGATTTTATCCCGTGGTTCGGCCAAGTAACACTTGCCTACTTCCACGTTGTGGCGTCCCAATGGACGTGGGTTGCACTCAACCCCTTTCAAGTGATCCGATGATCAACTTGAATACCACAGTTTTTTTTCTTTAGTGTATTTTCCCGTTTGCGAGGAATCTCCACAACTTGGAGTCTCTCGCCCTTACAATAGAGATCACAAAGAAAGCGTAGAGTAAGGTTGGGAGAGCAACACACACAAGACACAAATCCACAGCACACACACGCACACAAGCCAAGACTTGAGCTCGAAACATAGCACAGAGAGTTCACAACTCAAACGGAGCTCAAATCACTAACACAATCGATCAAATGCGCGGTGGTGGAGTGTAGGAGTCTTAGAATGCTTAGTGAATGCTTAGATGCCTCCTTCATACGCCTAGGGGTCCCTTTTATAGCCCCAAGGCAGCTAGGAGCCGTTGGAGACAATCTTGGAAGGCAATTCCTGCCTTCTGTCGAGTGGCGCACCGGACAATCCAGTGCGCCACCGGACAGCCATTGTAGCCTGTCCGGTGCGCGATTTCCTTCTAAATCGGGCATAGTCGACCATTGCAGCTCCGGGCCTATTGGCACACCGGACACTGTCCGGTGCACACCGGACAGTCCGGTGCCCCCTGCTGACCGTTGGAGCTGCCACGCGTCGCCCGTAGATTTCGCGGCCGACCGTTGGCGCTGGCGACCGTTGGCTCACCGGACAGTCCGATGCACCACCAGACAGTCCGGTGAATTATAGCCATGTCGCCTTTTCTGTTTCCCAAGAGCGACGAGTTCGTCGCGGATGACTCACCGGACAGTCCGGTGAATTATAGCCATACACCATCGTCAACTCTCGAGAGTAGCCTTTTCACCGGAGACCAGCCTGGTGCACCGAACACTGTCCGGTGCACCACAAGACACTCCGGTGTGCCAGTCCGAGCTGAAGTTTGGCTGCTCACAGCCAAGTCTTTTGCAATCCGATTCCTCTCTTTTCGGCACTGTTTCTAGCACTTAGACACATAATGTTAGTTCACAAAAACAATGTACTAAGTCTAGAAACGTACCTTTTACTTTGATTTGCACCTTTCACACATTTAGCACATTAGTACTCAAATAATATGTTGGGCATCTAATCACCAAAATACTTATAGAAATTGCCCAAGGGCACATTTCCCTTTCAACATGCTATGCAACAATCAAGGACCCCCCTTCTAGGGTTTTATTTCACTAGGCCTAAACATACATAAAGCTAAATAACTCTTCGCTATTTAGGAAAAAAGAAAAGAAAAGCAAGGAAAAGAGAGGGTAACACCTGAATTTGGTAGATATTATAGAAGAAATTTTATACCCCCAAATTCCGGGTGTTACAGATCTAACCCCCTTAAGGGCTTGTTCGGTTATTTTCAATCCATATGGATTGGAGTGGATTGATACAGATTAGAGGGGATTTTGACTTACTAGGGATTGAAACCCCCTCAACCCCCCTCAATCCATATGGATTGGGGTAGAACCGAACAAGCCCTAACAGAAATCTTGCCCTCGAGATTCAAGAAGAGGCTAGCAAGAAAACGAGATTGGTTCATCGGTCTTTCATAGCTTCTTGTTACTCAACTTTGACTCTGGCAACTTTAACTTGTGCACTTTTTGCTTTGACCTTTAGATGTTCATGACCCACTGATGTAGTTTTTGAGGATCTTCGGGACTTAGGGTTAGGACCCACGCATGCTTCCGTTGCGCCACTCTGACCTTGTTGGTGGATGTCTTCACTGGGGTTAGCGACTAACCCCCTTAACAGGAGCGTTGATACGCACTTGATGAAGATGATGTCGACTCTGATCTTGACTGATTAAGAGAGATTGTAGGATGCCAACCGGACAGGTGCAAGAGGGAAGGGTATAGGTAGAAAAGTTAAGCCTAGATGGATTAAAAGAGAAAAGGGAGAACACCCAACTACCTAACTCTATTGCACTCAGCTAGTAAACGGATGTCATTGCGTACCCAGGGGCTACAACACGCCAACACTCATCACAAACAAGCAAATCAGTCATAACACAAAGACAAACAACACAAGCATACAACAACAAACATCTCGTTGCTATACGTAACTTTTAATTAAATGGTGGTCTTTCCTTACCAAGGGAAAACTACTCTAAGGCCATCAAAAGGCAAGGGGAATAATAAGACATGCAGGATAGGGGCATGAGCATAATAAAGGATGGAGCTAAAGCAAGGATTGGAACCGACAGGGAGAGAATGCAACCAAGGTCAGGATAGGTAAAACACCATTCTCAAATCGAGATGGGAAAGATGATATTTCAAAAGGTAGGCATAGGAGCATCATGGAAAGATCTAGATATTAGGAAGGTAAGGGTGATATCGAGCAAAAGCTAAGACTTGCAACACGATAGAGGAAAAGGGAACGAACAAGAGCGGGATGGATAAGACATCACTCTTGAAATGAAATGGGAGAGGCAGCTCAGGTACATGATAAGCATCAAGGTAAAGATCGAGGGATGACAAGGGTTAAGGTGATAATGGAAAAACACGCGATAAAGGATGTATTTTATACAAGACTTGCAAGGCGTCGAAAAAAGGGGAGCAATTAATGGTGAAGCAGGTGAGGCATTACCCTCGAACAGGGACAGAAAAGAGGAGACTTTAAAGGGAAGGTTCAAAGTAAGCATGAAGGTTAGGGTATGGATATTACGAGGGTTTTAAAGGTAATAACGAACAAGGATATAGGAGAGGAGGTAAATGTGCATAAGAACCAAGAATATAAGTACCACCAAGGATGGAGTTAAGACAAGACCTGCAAGTGGAAAGGAAGAGGATATGTCCAAGGGCTAGATAGGTAAATTGCCACTCTCAAATTGAGGTGGAAAAGAGGAGATTTTTAAAGAGCAAGAATAAAGATAAGTATCAAGGCAAGATTGATGGATGACAAGGTAATGGTGATAGCAAATAAAAACACAGCAAAGGATGGAATCAAGACAAAACTTGTAAAATGACAAGGAGGGATAAGAAATCAAGTGAGAGATAGGTAACTCAGCTCTCAAACTGGGTTGAAAGAAAGGGAAGGCTTTGAAAGGATAAGTTCAAGGTAATAGCATTTAGGTAGAAGACAAAAATATCGCAAGGGCCAAAGACGATAACAAATGAGGGTATAAGAGAAAAGATGAAGGCATAAAAGAGTCAGTGGTATAAGTACAACAAAGAATGGAGGTATGTCAAGGATTACATATGGTAAAGAAGAGGATATTGTCAAGGATTAGATAAGTATAACACCGCTCTCAAATTGGGATAGGAGATTGGAGATTTTAGATAACAAACATAATGTAATCACAAGGTAGGATAGAGAGATGAGAAAGGTAAAGGAAATAACCAGCAAAAGCACAACAAAGGTTAGAGTTAAAAACTCGCAGGTGACAAGGAGGAGGATATGACCAAGGGAAAAATAGGTAAAAATTTACAACTCTCAGATCGAGATGGAAGAGAGGAGATTTTAAAGGGCATGTATAAGATAAACATCAATGTAAGATATGGCGATGTTGAAGGTAAAGATGATAATAATGAAAAGCATAACAAAGGATAGAGTTAAGGCAAGACTCGCGAAGTGGCAAAGTGGAGAAAACAATCAAGGGTAAGATAGATAAGGTCCCAATAGAAGGGTTGAAGTAAAAACTCATTACCAAGGGATGTTATGAGGGAACAATGAGATCATCAAGGATGTGCCAAATAGAATGATCACTCATGGATCGTCAAGAAACCAGGGTGGTCAAGGGCATGTGAACTGAAATGTCTTAAACAGACACTGGGGTATGAAGATAAACATACATAAAAATATGAGAGTATGCAAGACTCCAAGGACACGAGCATACTAAGACCAAGGGAATAGAAATTGTTGAAGGATAATGACTTAACGACAGAATAGGAAGGGATCTCAAAAGACAAGAAGGCCAGGGATATATAAACTGAAATATTTAAATAGTCAACATAGTTTTCAGAGGTAACTATTTGAAACAAGAGTATTGAAGAATCTAGGGATACGAGCATGTCCATACCAAGGAAATAGAGATGGCTAAACAGTGGCAAATTAATGACGGAAAAGGAAAGAATTCTAAAGGCAAGAAGGTTATGGTCAGGGGTATCTATAAGGATGTCGCAAGCACAAGAGTGAGATCAGATCTAATAGATTGAGAGAAGTATAGACCATCCTAGAATAAAATACTTTTGGCAAGGGGGCATATAGGAGCACAACATAGAATTAGTCGAGGTGACTAATATTTTAAAGCAAAATCAAGGATGAGGTGAAGTAATAATGAATAAGTCCTTAAAACGGCCAATGCTACACTAGGTCAGCGGTCCTACAGTCAGCACGACTTTGATACCACTTATGTCACACCTAGTTTTGGAAAGTAAACCGAATGCGAACCATGTACGTGCCAGGATCAAAAATTCACGTACACAGCGATTACATAAATGACTCATCATAACACAATGCTTCGAATAACAATAAAGAGTAAGTAATAATATGAAAGACTAGAGTCATTTACATAATATAATCAAAGTACACAGAATAGAAATGTAGCCAACGTAAATAAACCCACCACAGGCAGCTGACTGGGGGAGGTCGCTAGCCTAATCCTCAGACTCGCCGAAGTCCTGGAACACCTGGAGATCCACCTCGACGCCTTCTTCTTTACCTGAGCATAGATTGCACCAAAGGCAACCTGGTGTTTTGTGAAAGCAAGGGTGAGTACACATCAACGTACTCAGCAAATGTCCCGTTTGGCTAAGGTGGACTAGCTTTATGTGGGGTTAAGGTCAAAGCAGTTGCTTTTAGTTGGTTAGGTATTTATTATTAGTGGAAGCCAAGTTTTAGTAATAGCCAACCCATGAACCATTTCCTCATCGAGGAAAAACATTATCATCATCGAGCCAAAACCATAAATAAAACCATTTTATCTCAGATTATCTGTATCTCGAACCATCTGTATCTCTATTCAAAGAGGATCCCAAGGCCGCTCTTAACCGTGAGCATGACTGATATATCAGTTTCTAATCCTCTGCAGAGGTCGCACAGTTTACCCATGAGCCGTTGTTGGGGGCCTTCGTCCTCCGAAGGTCCTCAAAAACATGATTTGACAATGTTTTCCAAGTGGATTATGTGAGCAGGTGTTTTCGGGCTCAGAACTATGAATATGAAGCACGATCGGGACGAAGCTTGAACCAGACGAAGGACGAGCGCAGGCGAAGCTGTGCGCAGGAGAGCTTCGGCGCAATTGCTGAGGGGGGAACCGACTTAAAGATGAAAAGACTGCGTGGACCTTGACTGATTTCCGTAGGCTATTAACAAATGTAATGGACATGGATGTAATTTCATGTGGGCTGCGTCCCGCGTCTATAAATAGATGAACAGTACTCCCGTACTGTTCACGCTGACTTGACATTTGCGTCACGCTTGTACTTTTTATCTTCTCTCAGGACCGAAGGTACATTTGTAATTCATAATCATTTCTATTCCTTTGTGTTAATAAAATAGAAATGATTCCACGATTTACATTTCATGCTTTTTATGAGTCCTTCGTTACTACTTGCTGAATTTACGAAGGTATGTTTCTTCTGACCTTCGTCCGGAACTCATTATTCCCGATAGGGAGTAATGTTCGATAGGACGAAGGGCCTTAACGTTTAACACTTTTTATGTTGCCTTGTTCTTAATCCGAAGCATTTGAGAACAAGTCCCCAACATTGGCGCCCACCTCCGGTGAACTCACTTCCACTTCGAGCTTTTTTGAACACCTTCGGAAGCTATGGCGCCGAAGAAAGCTTCAGCGACTGGGGCTTCAGCACTGCAACCGCTGGACCACAACCAGGAGACCGTCTCTCTTCGGGAGGCCCGAAGCCAGAAGAGAAAGGCTGTCAGCCCGACACTTCAGGAAGAAGAGCTAGACCAAGAAATCAGGGATATGGAAATGCTACACCAACAAGTACAAAGGAAGAAGGAGAAGATGGCCCGCCTAGCTGAGTTGCAAAGGCAGATAGACGAAGCCTCTGAGGAAGTCCGCCATCTTACTCACGATGAGCAGAACAGAAGGCCTCATCAGAAAGACCTTCATCAGGAGGGCTTCGTCAACGAAGATGACTGGTATGATAATTTCCATCAGGGAAATTTTGTTTTTGATGATGCTTCTCCTCTGTCTGCTGAGCTGCAGGCTACACCTTGGCCTCCATCCTATAAACCACCCCAGCTCCCCATGTTTGATGGTCACTCCGACCCGAAGCAATTCTTGATGAGCTATGAAGCAACGGTGTCTTCGTACGGGGGCAATGCTGCAGTCATGGCGAAGTCTTTCGTTATGGCCGTCAGGAATGTTGCTCAGACCTGGTATTCCTCCCTTCGGCCAGGAACAATAACTTCATGGCAGAAGCTGAAGGATATGTTACTGACCAGCTTTCAAGGATTCCAGACGAAGCCGGTCACAGCTCAAGCCCTGTTCCAGTGTATCCAGGATCACGAAGAGTACCTTCAGGCGTATGTCCGAAGGTTTTTACGATTGAGGGCACAGGCACCAACGGTGCCTAATGAAATTGTTATCGAAGCCATGATCAAGGGGCTTCGTCCTGGGCCTGCAGCTCAATACTTTGCTAGAAAGCCTCCTCAGACTCTGGAGAAATTGCTTCAAAAGATGGATGAGTACATTCGTGCTGACAATGACTTTCGTCAAAGAAGGGAGGAGGCCTTCAGATTTTCTGAAATGACCAGGGGCTTCGGAGGAAGATACTACCCGAGACATGTCCGTTCTATCCACAACACTCAGAATGACGATAAGGGGAGTCAGAATAGACCACAATGCTCATCACAGGCTTCGGGGCAACAACAAACTTCCTTCCGGCCACCAGCTCCAAGAGGCAGAGGCGCCAGGGGCTTCGGCGGAAGATTCGGAGATCAGCCAAGGAGGCTGTTTTGCTTGTTCTGTGGAGAAGGCAAGGGCCATACCACTAGGTCGTGCCATATTACAATCCAGAAGCAAAAGGAAATTGCCGAAGCAGCATCCCAACAAGCTCAGCCGAAGCAGGTCATGCATACTGCTTCGTATCATCCGCCTTATGTCCCACAATACATAGACAACCACCCTGCAGCTTCTGTAGCTTCGGCAAGTCAACCTCAAGCTTCCTGGCAGCAGCTTCCGCCCCCACCTCCATTGCAGCAAGGTCAACAGCCAGAAGGGAGTCAATACGCTCCACATCAGAGGGACTTCAGGGAGCAGTCCGAAGCTCGCACAGTCAACAGCACTGTGCCAGAGTCGAAGCACATTTATTGACACATATCCTACCTTTGATAGCAGTCTTTCCTATTCAGTTTTATTTTCTGTGAAGCAAAAAACATTGATAGTTTCCATGTAATAATTTCGTTGTTTTCCACGAAGAAAATCTATTTGCTCCACAAGCCCAAGTTGCTGAAGCTTAAAATTTTCTCCGTTACCAAGGAGGACCTTCGAATTAAAAATCCTTCGGAATAACAGAAAGTCGTTCTAAGGAACGCAGAGTAAGTTTGTGCAGTCACAAAAAGCCGTTCCAAAGGGAGCGCAGTGTAAGTTTTCTGCTCAGAAGTCGTTCCTAAAGGAATGCAGAGCCTACAGCGAAAAGTCAACGCTGATACCGCCTAAGTAAAGGGCGAAGAAGCTCCTAAGGGAGGCTTACAGCGAAAAGTCAACGCTGATACCGCCTAAGTAAAGGGCGAAGAAGCTCCTAAGGGAGGCTTACAGCGAAAAGTCAACGCTGAGATCGTCTAAGTAAAAGACGAAGAAGCTCCAAAGACGTTCCTAAGGGAATGCAGAGCTTATGAATATATTTTATGAGTATCTTCAGAACAAATGTCACATGCATAGCATAACATCATCACATCATTTCGCATAGCATAAGCATCATACATCATGTTGCATACGGCAAAAGAAGGGCACACAGTATTAACCTTCGAAGGAATGATTTGAGAAAGTGCAAATCGTGCAAAGTCACGAGGGAACATGATGATGATCTTCGGAAAATAGCTTCGGAGGATGCTTTTACGAAGCATGGATGTGTCTTATCAGGATAATTTTAACGAAGAGTGTTTTCTTCACGAAGCATGAAAAGAAGGGAAGGTGTTTTTTCGCCGAAGGCTCAAAAATGGTATGTATGTACAGTTTCATGCATCGTAAAGAATTGAATAATAGAAAGAAACTTGTATATTACATCCAAATGTACAAAATATTACATAGATCACAATTTAAATGTTTCTTCTAATAGCATCTAGTCTTCTCTTAACACTGCTTCGGCGACTTCATTTAGAAGTTGATCAACAACTTTGTTCATGATAGCTTCGGCCATTTGTTTGATTTCTTCATCTCCTTTTGTGTGGGGGTCGGCAGTTGACCCAGCAGCTTCTGAGGGAAGAGAACATTTCTTCATCAATATTGCAAATTATGTGCAGAGTTTGAAATGAAAATTACAACGCAACAAGAATGACTAATTGGTACCTAATTGTCTTTCAGGCTCCGTACTCCCTTCGGCAGCTTCTGCTACTTTTCTAGCATCATGTATGCCTTTTTCGCTTCTTTGGATGATCTCTTGCGCCATTTCTCGGCCGCCGTCGTTCCAGATATCTGTAAAAAATTTGCCGCCAACCACGCTTGCTTCGGCCGAGGGGTCCTTAATGTCTTCGGAAGATAAGGCAGCTTCGGACTGAGCTAGAAATTTTACATGATCACAGCCTTTCTTCTCTAAGACAGAAGCAACTCCTCTGGCGCCCGAAAAAGCGCAGATATCGCCGCGACTGTTCAGAATCTCTTCGAAGGCCTCTGCTTCGTGGCTAATCCATTCCAACGGATCTTCGGGATTGCCTCGAGAAAAATTTTCTTCGCTGGAAAAGGCGCCGACGCTGGCAAAGCTGGCTTTAATTTTATTCACACATTCTATAGATTTAACATAGCAGAATTTTATCTTTTTCCAAAGCTTCGTTTCTCAGTTTGATAACTTCAGAGCGTAAATTATTAAATGCAATTTCATAACTTTCATCTTCGGCGCTCTTTTGCGCTCTTAGCGCGTTGCTTAGGATCAGGCCCTATACGAAGAAGAATTCATATAAGAAAAAAGGAACGAGTTGCGTAAAAAATAAGGGGGTTCTCTTTTCAAGCGTTAAATTCCTGTACCTTCAGGCTGTTGTACGCAAGACTGTCTGCGAGATCTTCTTTCGTCATGGCGCTTAATCCAGATTCAAGCTTCGGGAAGCCAATACTCCTGGCCATTTCTCGGCAGACAGAGAGCTCTTTGTTGTCAGGCAGGCAGTATAAAAAGTCGTCTTCATTTGTCCCATTGAATATTACTGCCCCCTTTGGATATTTTAGTTCCTTTGCATAATGGTTAGCTTCATAAGTTTCTTCTTCAGATAGTTTTTTTCCCGAAGCATGTCGTATGATGTAATCACACATGCTGGCAGGCGCTTCGGGGATGGCAGTGTCAGTCTCTTCAATTAAAATTGGTTCTGGTATTTTAATTGCTTCGGCTTCCAAAGTTTGTTCCTTGAAGGGCTCTGAAGGCCCAGTTTCAGCTTCAGCTTGTTGCGTCGGAGCTTCAGAGGAAGCTTCAGCAATTTCAGCACTCTTTTTTGAAGTTGTGCTTGAAGACTTAATTGTCTCCAAGACATCTAGTACATTTACCATTCTCTTCCTTTTTGGGGTCACCATTGGACCCTTTTGGATTTTTGCTGCTTCGACATTTACTACAGGGCTCAAAATTTCTGATGTTTTTTCCTTAGTCAGATTTTTCGCTTCTTCCATTTTTTCTGTCGATGGTGCTTCGGCCATCTCTGCAATTTTTGGCAGCAAGGTTGGCTGTTCAGCTTCGGCAGCCGAAGAAGTTTCTCCAGTAAACTCAGGCACCGAAGCTAGTTCAATATGGCGTGGTTGGTGTGTGAGGACCTTCAACCTTTTTCCTTTTGGTTCTGGCTCGATAGGAGCGGTTCCAGCTTCTTCTTTTTCAGAGGTTGTGTTTTTCCTTTTTTGCCTTCGGATGGGATAACAATAATCAGGGTAGAAGAACCCGACTGCATCAAACACTCGGTTCAGTCTCTTCTTTTTTCGGCCTCCGAAGGCTGCTGATAGTGCAGTATTTTCAGCCTTCGAATATGCCCCAAGTAATTCATCACTTAATGTTTCAATGCTTTTCAGCCAGTCATCATCAGGTTCAATAAATTTATCTGCATATTTGAATGTATACTTTAATCTGACTAGTCCGCCTTCGTCGGACTCTTTGATGGTTTTCTTCGGCATTTCCCACTTTTCTGCAAGTGGCCATACCCTGAAGGCAATGTGTTCTTGGACCAAGTCCCTTGTCCCAATAAACGAGCAGACTACCCCGAAGGCTCTTTGGCATTCTTCGGCGGCTTCGTCCATTTCGACCTTCGGCCTTCGAAGGCCGAAGCGTTGCCAGATTGGGTGCATAATAATACTCTTCACATTCTCTTGAGCTGTTAGATCATTCTTCACATAAAACCATTCAGTCATCCAGGCTCCGGGCCACCTCTTCCGAAGGGTCGGCACAGGGCAGCTTGACCCGGAGCGAGCGCCGAAGCTGTAGCACCCGAAGTTGTTGTGGTATTGCTCCTTTCCCCAGGGTTTCGTCTCGTATAATAACTCGTGTATGTTGCAGAAGCTTTTAGCGTTTGGTTCCAAACCTTGGCTTCTTACAGCCCAGACAAAAATCCCCATTCTTATAATAGCTTCAGGAGTGAGTTGATGAAGGTAGACTTGGAATGTTTTCAGTACCTCAACAACAAAATTGCTCAGGGGGAATCGAAGCCCAGCCCTGAGGAAGCTTCGGAAAATCACAACTTCATCCTCTTCGGGGGTGGGAGAAGTCTTTTCCCCGGCATCAGCTCTCACGACAGATATGTCTCGGAAATATCGCCCCCTCATATTATCAATGTGACTCTGCTTGATGGTCGTTTTCCCAAAAACTGAGTGACTTGGTCGCCACGGTCGATCTTCGGCCTCTTCCCCACCACTTTCCACATCATAGCTGTCGCTGTCATCAGTATCCTCGGACAAACCTTCGAGAATCTCCTTCGTGATTTTCTCTGTATTGGTCTCTGCCATCGCTATCAAGAACCCCAGATTCTTCTCCTCCTCGAGACTCAGCTTCGTATCAGCAGGGATCTTCAGTTTCATCTCAGCAGGGGTCTTCTTGCCTTCAGACATCTTCGGGAACGCTAAAAATTGTTCCCGAGGCCGAAGTTTCGAAATCAAAAAGAGCAGCAAATCTTAATGAACAAGCGCTAAAAATTTTAGTGGGCCGAAGCAAAAGGCAAGTATGCGTACCAAATGAGTTGGCGGTGTGCTCTTATTTATACGCCCAGGGCGTTGAAAATTAAATGACCCCGCTTGTCAGTGAATATTGCTATTCTAGCAAAGGGAAGGTGTTTTTTTCGGACCTTCGGCTTAAGGCCTTCGTCCATATCGCAATCTGAATTTATTGTCAAACAAATTAATATTGCGAGGGGCTACTGTTGGGGGCCTTCGTCCTCCGAAGGTCCTCAAAAACATGATTTGACAATGTTTTCCAAGTGGATTATGTGAGCAGGTGTTTTCGGGCTCAGAACTATGAATATGAAGCACGATCGGGACGAAGCTTGAACCAGACGAAGGACGAGCGCAGGCGAAGCTGTGCGCAGGAGAGCTTCGGCGCAATTGCTGAGGGGGGAACCGACTTAAAGATGAAAAGACTGCGTGGACCTTGACTGATTTCCGTAGGCTATTAACAAATGTAATGGACATGGATGTAATTTCATGTGGGCTGCGTCCCGCGTCTATAAATAGATGAACAGTACTCCCGTACTGTTCACGCTGACTTGACATTTGCGTCACGCTTGTACTTTTTATCTTCTCTCAGGACCGAAGGTACATTTGTAATTCATAATCATTTCTATTCCTTTGTGTTAATAAAATAGAAATGATTCCACGATTTACATTTCATGCTTTTTATGAGTCCTTCGTTACTACTTGCTGAATTTACGAAGGTATGTTTCTTCTGACCTTCGTCCGGAACTCATTATTCCCGATAGGGAGTAATGTTCGATAGGACGAAGGGCCTTAACGTTTAACACTTTTTATGTTGCCTTGTTCTTAATCCGAAGCATTTGAGAACAAGTCCCCAACAGCCGTGATTTCCTTTCTGCCCGGGGAGAGCTAATCCCCATTGACCACTACCTAGGTGGCCTGGCAGGGTATCACTACGTAGCCTTTACAAAGACTCCCCTGGTGCATAACTGCTCGTTAGGTTTCGCCAGTCATACAAACGCAGTACACCTCCCCATGGTGGGTGACTAACAAAACCAAATTGAATGAACCTCTGCACCCCAACCTTGGCAGAGCGAGCACTACGCCTCGGCCCCCATTGACGGCCCTCCGGCAAAGCCAACTATACCCCCAGGTTCATCTAATTGATCAGCTAAGGGCGTCCCATTCCATCCTCATGGTTGCACTGTTATCCCGGGTGGTCACTCCACGAACAGGTCCTTACGGAGAGGTACTCAGGAAAAAGAATAGCCTGAGCCCCCTGGAGTATCACAATATCATCATCGGGATAACATCATTGTATCATAAATAATCATATCATGTTTATTGATTAAGTTAAAGCAATAGAATAAAGCTAACCATGATTAACCCACAAAGGTAAACAAGGATAAAGTAAATACGGACTAGTCAATCCTTAGGTTTCAATTAAGTAATGCAGGACAATGAATTATAAGTAAATAGGACATAATGGGTCAGAGGACACTTGCCTTCACCAAACAGATGCTCAGGGTCTTCAACTTTGTAGAACTCGAAGAGCTAGATCACTTGGTCGCCAACTCTTGACCGTCGATTCCTCGAAGCTCGGAAACGAATCACGATCTATTCGCGACGCATAGTGTTG
The DNA here is from genome assembly GCA_029449295.1 of Zea luxurians. Taxonomy (NCBI): domain Eukaryota; kingdom Viridiplantae; phylum Streptophyta; class Magnoliopsida; order Poales; family Poaceae; genus Zea; species Zea luxurians. The sequence continues at coordinate 112,453,609 of JAOPSE010000009.1, read as the reverse complement.
GGGTCGTGCTTCGGTGCGCCGAAGGTCTTACACGAAGAAGCAGCTTCGGCCGGAGTCGTCTCCAAGAAATGGCCGAAGATCCTTTTTTATGGAGCTTCGGCGTTTTAAACCGACATAGAGATAGAATGACCTTTTTATTCATATAGGTCAGAGTCAATGTTGTAAACATTTGTAAGGGGCATAATTGTAATTTGTCACAGGCTGCGACCTGCACCTATAAATAGATGAACAGTACCACTGTACTGTTCACGCGAACCTGTCATTTGCCTTTACATCAGACTTGTACTCTTGCCTTCCTCAAGACCGAAGGTACATCTGTTATTTATATTCATATTAATAGAAATGAAAATGATTCTATGTTAACAGTCCATTTTATACTTCATGATTTATGTGAACGCTTCACCCTACGGTATTATGTTTACGAAGGTGCGTCCTTCGTAACCCTCGTCCGAAGTTCCTTATATCCTGAGGGGATATAACGAAGTGAAGGACGAAGGACCTTAATATCTAACATTTTCTATGTTGCCTTGTTCTTAACTCTTAGCATTTGAGAACAAGTCCCCAACATTGGCGCCCACCTCCGGTGAACTCACTTCCACTTTTCTGAGCTGATGGCTTCGTTCAACAATCAAGCTGGAGCTGCTTCGGCTTCGAAGCTGGTGCTCCCGATAACAGGCGGTTCTTGCTCAGAGCCGGCTAACAAGAAGCAGAAGAAGGAGGCTCAGAGAAGGGTGCAGCATGTTGGAGTGCAGGGACCTTTCATCAAGTCAAAATGGTCTCATATTCCAATTACCTTCTCTCAGGAAGACCTTCAGCTTAAGGATTATCCTCACAATGATGCTATGGTTATTTCTTGCGTGATCAAAGGATTTCTGGTCCACAATGTCCTAGTTGATACAGGCAGTGCAGCTGACATTATATTTGCTAAAGCCTTCAGACAAATGCAGGAGCCCGAAGACAAGATTCATGATGCTACGCACCCTCTTTGTGGCTTCGGAGGGCGGCAGATTGTGGCACTTGGGAAGATTACCATGCCGGTAACCTTCGGATTTGTCAACAACACAAGGACTGAGCAAATTGTGTTTGATATTGTTGACATGGAGTACCCTTACAATGCTATCATCGGCCGTGGCACTCTTAATGCCTTCGAAGCAATTCTTCACCCAGCTTATCTCTGCATGAAGATACCTTCGGACCAAGGACCTATTGCTATTCATGGAAGTCAGGAAGCTGCTAGAAGGGCCGAAGGAAGCTGGACTGATTCTAAGGCAATCCATAACATAGATGGGGCTGAAGCTTGTGAACAGTACAAATTCAGGAGGGAGAAGGCAGCTTCAGCAGATCAACCGAAGCCCATGTTATTGTGCGAGGATATAGCAGAGCAGAAGGTGTTGTTGGGCTCCCAATTATCTGAAGATCAGGAGAAAACCTTGATAAGGTTTTTATTCAACAACAAAGATGTCTTTGCATGGTCAGCTAATGATCTCTGTGGAGTAAATCGGGATGTTATTGAACATTCGCTTAATGTTGATCCATCCTTCAGACCCCGAAAGCAGAGGCTTCGGAAAATGTCTGATGATAAGGCCGAAGGGGCTCGTAATGAAGTAAAAAGACTCCTCAGTGCAGGAGTTATCAGAGAAGTGAAGTACCCAGAGTGGCTAGCTAACACTGTTATGGTGAAGAAGGCCAATGGCAAGTGGAGAATGTGTATTGATTTCACAGATCTCAACAAGGCTTGCCCGAAGGATGAATTTCCACTGCCAAGGATAGACTCTTTAGTTGATGCAGCAGCTTCTTCGGAGCTCATGAGTCTCCTAGACTGCTACTCAGGCTATCATCAAATCTGGATGAAGAAGGAAGATGAGCCGAAGACTAGCTTCATAACCCCAAGTGGTACATATTGCTATCTTCGGATGCCTGAGGGGCTCAAGAATGCTGGAGGGAGTTTCAGCAGAATGACTGCGAAGGTCCTCCAATCTCAGATAGGCAGAAATGTGTTGACCTATGTTGATGACATTATCGTAAAGAGCACGAAGCAAGAAAATCATATTGCTGATTTGCAGGAGACCTTCGCCAGCTTCAGACAGGCTGGTCTGAAGCTGAATCCAGAAAAATGCGTCTTCGGAGTGAAGAAGGGCAAATTTCTTGGGTGTTTGGTTTCAACGAAGGGAATCGAAGCTAACCCAAATAAAATCGAAGCTATACTTCGAATGGAGCCACCAACCACAAGAAAGGGGGCCCAAAGATTGACAGGAAGGCTGGCATCTCTCAACAGATTTATATCCAGATCAGCAGAAAGAAACTTACCATTCTTCGAGGTGCTGAAGTCAGCTGAAGTCTTTCAATGGGGCCCAAGTCAACAAAAAGCCTTCGAAGAGCTGAAGCAATATTTAATAGATCTCACAACATTAACTCCACCAACGCCAGGGGCTTCTCTGTTGTTATATGTGGCAGCTTCGCACTCAGCAGTAAGTGCGGCGCTTGTCCAGGAGAAGTTTGATGGACAAGCTAAGAAGCAGGTCCCAGTATATTTTGTGTCTGAGGTCCTCAGTGTCTCAAAGAAAAATTATACAGAGCTGGAGAAGATATTATATGCCGTTTTAATGGCATCCAGGAAGCTTCGGCATTACTTTCAGGCATTCAACATTATTGTTCCCTCTTCGCAGCCGTTGAAGGACATCATGAGGAACAGAGAAGCTACTGGGCGTATTGGAAAATGGGTCGCGGAACTCAATGAATTTTACATTGATTATGTGCATAGATCCTCAATTCAGTCTCAAGCATTGGCAGATTTCATTGCCGACTGGACGCCAGGGGCTCAGGACGAGGAAGCGAATAAAGATGCCGAAGCATGGACAGTGTTTTGTGATGGTTCTTGGGGAACCTTCGGAGATGGCGCAGCTGCTGTGTTGGTCTCTCCGTCCAAGGTTAAAACTTGCTATGCAGCAAGACTTGACTTCAGCTGCACAAATAATATCGCTGAGTACGAAGCCTTGCTCCTGGGTCTTCGGAAACTAAAGGCAATGGGGGTCAGAAGGGCGATCCTTAAAACTGATTCTCAGGTTGTTTCGGGTCATATTGATAAAAGTTGCAAGGCTAAAGACCCGAAGCTTGAAAAGTACCTAGACACGGTCCGAAGGATCGAAGCTTCCTTCGAAGGATTTTCTGTTAAGAATATCCCTCGAGGGCAGAATGAGCATGCTGATTTGTTGGCCAAGTCTGCAGCACAGAGACTGCCGCTACCTTCGGACGTGTTCTTTGAGACAATAAAGGCACCTTCAGTGGAGCTACTCGAAAGAGCAGTCCTTAACATTTCTCCTGTGTACAGTGAAGATTGGAGAACTGAAATAATCTCTTACCTTCAGGGTAACTTCCTATCAGATGACGAAGCTTATAATAAGAGGATAGAGGCAAGAGCTCGTCCCTATGTCATGATAGAAGGGGAGTTGTACAAGCGTGGAGTTTGTGCCCCGCTGCTTAAGTGCTTGTCTAGAGCCGAAGGTATAGAGTTGATGAAGGAGATACATGCAGGCCTGTGCGGATCCCACATCGGATCCAGGCCGTTACTTGGAAAAGTATTCCGCCAAGGATTTTATTGGCCGAAGGCAGCTTCGGATGCAGCGGAGTTAGTTCAAAAGTGCGAAGGTTGTCAAAAATGTGCAAGAGATCAAAAACAACCTTCGTCATTAACACAGCTGATACAACCCATCTGGCCATTGCAAAGGTGGGGCCTTGACTTGTTGGGTCCATTGCCACCGGCCCAAGGCAACCTAAAATATGTTATAGTAGCTGTGGAGTATTTTTCCAAATGGATTGAGGCGAAGCCATTAGCCACAATAACTTCGGCCACTGTCCAAAAATTTTTCTGGCAGAATATTGTCTGTCGCTTCGGAGTGCCGAAGGCTATCACTGTAGATAATGGAACACAGTTCGACTCCGAAGATTTCAGAAATTTCTGTGACCAAATTGGCACGAAGATCCATTTTGCGTCAGTCAGGCATCCGGAGTCGAATGGGCTTGTTGAAAGGGCCAACGGCATCATAATGACAGGAATAATGAAGTTAATTTTTAATCAACCAAGGGGAAAATGGCCAGATCAGTTGATCAAAGTGGTGTGGAGCCACAATACAACAACATCAAGGTCTACAGGTTTTACCCCATTCAAGTTATTATTTGGTGACGAAGCAATAACTCCAGAAGAAGCTAAAGCTGGATCAATAAGAGTGGTAGCTTCGGCAGAATCAGGTGCCGAAGATACTTGCCTTGTGGAAAAAGATGCCTTAGAAGGGATCAGGCTTCAGGCCGTGGAAAATATCAACAAATACCAGGCTGAAACAATCAAATGGCGAGATAGAAAAGTCCGGCTAAAAAATATTGAGCCAGGACATTTCGTGCTTCGAAGGGTGGCCAACCCGGATACAGTGGGCAAGTTGCAACTGAAGTGGGAAGGGCCTTTCTTAGTAGCATCTTCGTCAAGGCCTGGTTCGTACAGACTGAAGGACATGGACGGCAATGAAATTCCAAGATCTTGGAATGCGGATGAGCTTCGGCGGTTTTATGTGTAACTTGATGTAATTTTATCTTTTCTTTTTTATGGCACCCTTTTCCTTTCTAAAGGGGGAGAAAGGTTTTTAATGGGGCCATCATATGTAATTTTCCTTTTTAGTTTTATAAGAGCAAAATCCCCCAAAAGATGTAAATGTAAAAGCTGAGAGCGCACCATCGAGTGCCGAAACTGAAAAAGAGAAAAAAGCTCCGAAGACGTCCCTAAGGGGATGCAGAGCTTACAGCGAAAAGTCAACGTTGATTCCGCCGAAAGTAAAAGGCGAAGAAGCTCCAAAGTCGTTCCTAAGGGAATGCAGAGCTTATACCGTCTAAGTAAAAGACGAAGAAGCTCCAAAGACGTCCCTAAGGGGATGCAGAGCTTACAGCGAAAAGTCAACGCTGGTACTGCCTAAGTAAAAGGCAAAGATGCTCCAAAGTCGTTCCCAAGGGAATGCAGAGCTGGTGTGTGGTCGATTCTAAAGGAGTAATCGTTGAGAATGTGGCTTCGGACATACGCTTCGGATATTCATTTGCACATTACATTACATCATGGCATGTGCATGCATAAGCATTCATTCATAGCATTTGTGTTCCTAAGTGGTTGCTTCGGCACAAAGAAAAGTTTCGGAGAAATGGTTTGTTATGATTCATTATGTAAAAGAAAAGTTTCGAAGTGGTTTTTTATGAATCGTTGTGTAAAAGAAAGTTGTAGTCTTTATGTTTTCTTATGTAAAGAAGAGCTTCGGCAGAAAAGAGTAGTAGTCTTTTATGTTTTCTTTTGTAAAGAAAAGCTTCGGCAGAAAGGAGAAGTAGTTTTTTAGGCTTCGTTGTGTACGAAAAGAAGGGAAGGTGTTTTTTCGCCTTCGGCTCAAAATACTGATTTCGTCCACATCAAAGCGCCTCAAGCAAAGGGTAAGAATATATTACAAGGTACGTACAAAGTTCCTTGGAGACAGTTTAATTGTATTTACAAGAATTGTTACAAAAATATCCTGAGTTTTTCTACAGTACATTTCTACTGATCTTCATCAAGTTTCAGCTACGGCAACAGCTTCGGCGACATAACTTAGGCATCATCTTCACCTTCGACATCCTACATAAATTAAGAGATTATAAGTAAAATCAAGAGCAAAGGAAAAGGTAACTCCGAAGTATCATTTCTTACTGGTTCAAGATGACTTCGTGCTTCGTCTCCAGCTTTCTCCCGCCCGCCTTTTGTCCATATCATTTTTATAAATCTATTGGAGATACTTCGGGCGAGGTCAGGCATATCATCCAGGATTGATGGAGATAAGCTGAAGTTCGGCCTGTTGACAATTTTTCCGTGGTCGCAGCCGGCCTTCAGAAATGCAGCAGCAGTGCCCCGAGAAGCCACCCAGGCACAGAAGTCACCATGCCCAGCTATGACTTCGTCGAGCTCGTCAATCTCCCCCTCAATATGTTCGAAGGTCTTCGGCAGATCTTCAGCTGAGGGGGTGAATTTTTCACTGCTGGCTCCAACTGAGTAAAAAATCTTTCTTAGTCGTTGAATGCACTTGTTGCTAAAATTCAAGCAGTTTTCTTGAAGATTTGTCAGCAGTTTTCTCAAATCTAAATTTTGCTGAGCTTCGGCTTCAAGTTTTGCACTAAGATCTTGTTTTTCTCGTTCGAACTGCTCAGACTGGCGGAGAAGTTTCGTATTCAGTTCTGATATCTTTGCTTCAGCTTCCGCCAATAAACCTTCGGTTGCTTGGAGCTCAAAGTTCTTTTTCTCGAAAGCATCTGATTGCTCCTTTATTTTGTTTTCCAAATTTCCAATTATAACTTCATGCTTTTTATCTTCAAGATCTTGTTGCATTTGCAAGGCTTTGCTCAGCAGCATACTCTGTACGAACACAACCTTCGTCAGACATGTTTTTATTAGAAGCGACAAAAGTTAGGTGGCAAGTTGTTCACCTTGAAGTTGGAGTAAAATAAACTACCAACGACATGTTGTCGTCGGTAGCGGCTGATGTCTGACTCTAGCTTCGGAAAACCGATACTCTTTGATAGAGTACCGATTACCTTAGCACCAGTCTGGTCTCGAATGCAGCCTAGTTTTTCATCATCTACACCTCCAAATAGGAGGGCACCTGACTTGTAGCCGCAGGATTTGGCATATTCTTTAAGTTCTTCTATTTCGTCCTTTGTCAGTTTTTGCCCAATTAAATTCTGAAAGGAGTAAGCTTCGTCATCCGAAGTATCTTCGGCTATTTCTTTTCCTTTTTCAGGCACTGTGGCCATGGATTTTTCAGTAGCAGCACCGGCTTCTTCTGCATCTATGTCTTCCAAAATTTTGTTAATATCCTCAATGGTTGTTTCTAAATTAACCTCTTCGGCTGTAGCGGCTTCGCTAGCCGCGACCTCCGAAGGGGCGACTTCAATGTTCTTGGTGCCTTCGGCAGCTGCTGTTTTCTGAACTGAAGCTCTTGGAGGTGTCTTATCGATAACTTCAGTTACCGCAATGATTCTTTGCCGTTTGTGTTTGCTCATCTTCGCCTGATCCGGCTCGTCCACCTTTTGAAAAAGCTTCGTCAGTCGGAGCCCTAATGGACTTAGCTTCGTGGGCATAGGTTCAGTCATTACCTTTAAAATTTCTTCCACGTCGCTGGTAGAAGGCGGTGTGGGGGTCCTCTCTTCTTCGGATATTTTCCGTTTCGGACTCGATATTTTCCTTTTCTTCGGGATTTTCTTCTCTGCTGCTGGTTGCTCTTCATCCTTTGTCAGAATTTCAGTTACTCTTTTTCTTTTGAGGCCCTCGGCACCCTTGTTCAACTGCTCATAATCTGGGTACTCGAAGCCCAGGGCATCAAATACTCGGTTCAGCCTTCGCTTCGGTCGGGTGCCGAAGGCCGCTGTCATTAATTGATCCTCCTTTTTGGAATAATTCCCCAAGATTTCATTGCACATTGTCTCAACTGTTTCTAACCACTCTTTGCAGGGCTTCTTAAAGTATTTCTTGAATTTAAAGTGATAGGGCAGACGGACCAGCTCCCCCTTCTTCTTTTCTCCCTTCAGCTTCGGCATTTCCCACTCTTTTAGAGTAGGGAAGACTCTGAATGCCAAAAATTCCTGAACTAGATCCCTGGTGCCAATATGTTTTGAAATGATTTCAAATTCACCCAGAGCAGCCCAGGTGGGACCTTTTAGATCGCCGATGCGGCATCGTGGCCTTGTCTCTCCGAAGATTAACTCCAAAGGGCTTTGTACCAATTTTTCTATATCTTCGTCAACTTTTACATAGAACCACTCGGATTTCCAGCCTGCTGGCCATTTGCTTCGGTAGCTGATGACAGGACATTTTGTTGTCTTTCGGTAGGCAAAATTATAGCAACCAAAATTGTCATGTAGCCCATCTTTTCTGGCCTTTGTTTGGTAGTGTAATTCGTGAACTCGGCAGAAGCTGTCAGCAAACGGTTCCACGGCTTGGCTCCGAAGGGCCCAGATATAAACATTGAGCCTAACGATGGCGTTAGGAGTCAATTGATGAAAAAAGATACCAAACCTCCTCAATATCTCTGCAATAATATTGTGCAGAGGAAATCTCAGCCCAGCCTTTAAAAAGCTTTTGAAGATAACAATCTCATCCTTCCCTGGCTTCGGGGTGGTTTCTTCTCCCCCGAAGCGGAGTAGCTTCTTCTGATCTTCATTGAAATAACCTGCTTTCACCATCTTCGAAAGATCAGCTTTTGAAACAGTTGATTTCCCAAAATCCAGGTGACTGGGCTTGCTGGGCGTAGCAATGTGGTAGTCATCTTCGGAGTCAGTCCCATCAATGTTTTCTTCTTCTTCGGCCGTTGTCGGGTTTGCTTCGGCAGCAGGCCTTTCTTCCGCAGTCACTAGACCGGAGCGCTGCATTGCTTCGGAGATGGGCACAGTGTCCGAACCTTCGGCTTCGTCCCCCTCACGTGCAACTTTGGCAGTAGATCGCACTCGTGCCATGTGATTCTAAGTTTGGGGAAGTCAAAAACTTTTTTCTTTTTTCTATTCTCCGAAGCTCTCCTTTCTGACGAAGCAAGTGTCGAGAAGGACCTTCGTTCGATTTTAAGAGTCAAGCTTCGGCTATGGTGAAAATTTTGGCAGCAAAACAGTGCAAATAGCAATGAATGCTGTGGTAACTTCACACCTACCCGCTTGTTTATATAGTACTGCAGGTAAGAAGGCGAAGCGGCAAGATTTTTACACCAGACGGGCGGTCACTTGTACTCGCTGAGCAGTGGACCGCAAAGATCAAACAGTAACTCTGCAAGGTGGGCCTGGCACGTACTCGGAAGCCGGATCGTTCTCCGCAACGAGCTCAGGGAAGGTGTTTTTTGGACCTTCGGCTTCCCGAAGCTGAAGAAGTTTTTTTTTCACGGGTCAAGCTCGTTACGAAAAACGATCTAGCACCGCGAAAGGGGCTACTGTTGGGGTCGTGCTTCGGTGCGCCGAAGGTCTTACACGAAGAAGCAGCTTCGGCCGGAGTCGTCTCCAAGAAATGGCCGAAGATCCTTTTTTATGGAGCTTCGGCGTTTTAAACCGACATAGAGATAGAATGACCTTTTTATTCATATAGGTCAGAGTCAATGTTGTAAACATTTGTAAGGGGCATAATTGTAATTTGTCACAGGCTGCGACCTGCACCTATAAATAGATGAACAGTACCACTGTACTGTTCACGCGAACCTGTCATTTGCCTTTACATCAGACTTGTACTCTTGCCTTCCTCAAGACCGAAGGTACATCTGTTATTTATATTCATATTAATAGAAATGAAAATGATTCTATGTTAACAGTCCATTTTATACTTCATGATTTATGTGAACGCTTCACCCTACGGTATTATGTTTACGAAGGTGCGTCCTTCGTAACCCTCGTCCGAAGTTCCTTATATCCTGAGGGGATATAACGAAGTGAAGGACGAAGGACCTTAATATCTAACATTTTCTATGTTGCCTTGTTCTTAACTCTTAGCATTTGAGAACAAGTCCCCAACACATAGCGAATACAAACAGCAACAAACAAACATATATATATATATATATATATATATATATATATATATATATATATATATATATATATAAACGCATAAGAACATTACACCATACAAGATAAAATGTTATAAAAACATGCAACATAAAATAGAGCTCGACACTATGGTCACGCGAGGGAAAGAAACGTTCAACTCGAAGCTACGGTTGAGAGATTAGCGCGTTATCGCTAAACAAGTATTAACTATAACTTATAGTTCGACATTATCAAATATAAATATTATACACCATTTAGTTCAATTAATCTGCTACACTAACAAATGTCAGTTAATTAAGTAATTTTAATTAAAACGGGAGATTCTAAGCGAGACGAATTTACGACGCGTGAAACAGCACGACCGCACGCGACCTAGCGCGCACCACGCGCGGCACGCACAGACAACGTGACGACGGCGAACCCAACACGACAGCGTGCAAACGACGCGCGGACACGTGCGACATAGCATGCTGACAACACACGAGGCAGCATGCGCGACCAGCGAGAACGAGAACGCCACCACGTGCGGAACAACACACGCGATAGGTGAGAAAACTAAATAGGTGACACGTTTATACTAAACAAATATTAAATAAATAGAAAATAGTTAAGTTAATATTTGCCCTGTCAATATTTATTAAAAAGCTTAAGTGAAACACTACAGGTGGGTAGCGTGCGGACAACACGCGACATGCGAATATCACCAGACTATAATTAGATGCGTAAAACTATATTTCTAAGTTGATTTTTAGTTAATATAAATTATTTGTGTAAAACATTTTAGATAAATTGAATTATCAATTAGTGAACGGTTAACAACAACTACTTACTATGTATAAACGATTATAGCGAAATGATTAACTAATGTGACGGATCACGCTCATGACATACGCGAAACAACGCGAATGAACGGTGACGCATGCGGATCGCGCACGCGAACGACAACAATGGACACGCACGAACGGCGCGAACGCGCAGGGTGCAGGGGGTAGATGGCTATGTCTAGGTCTAGACGAGGGCCTAGACGAGCTGATAGTGGACGCGGCCCGATCTTCCGTGAGATACGATAATTTGATTGAGTGGAGATCTCGACGTTGATGATCCAAGGCTCCGAGCGAATGGTTCCTTGCAATCACTACACCACGGCTCCGTTGGTTATCACCCGTGACACACGAATGACCTCGCCACGAAGGCTTATCCCTGCAAGCGCAATCAAGAACACAAGCAAGAACATGAAAGAAACGCAACCAACATTGTATTGATTACGGGATGGGGTCTCACAAGCCGATGACGACGACACTGTTCGATGACAGAATTGATCTAAGCAAAACCCAAACGTAAATGTGGCGGCGGCTGCTGAATAAATAGAGTATTAGGGCGTGCGTAGCCCTGGACTCGCCCCTAATGGGCTCTGACGCGATACACGGCCCAACAGACGGTGTCGCAGCACCAAAACAGAATCTGAACGCTGACTTGTTTCGACGCTGTTGACTCCGGATGAATTTTAGGGTGGAACCAGTTGGGTTGGTTAGATAATCTAGTTATCTTTCCAACCATATCCAGTCCGTCACAATAGGAGTCCGGATGCATCTTGGGCGTCCATTTTAGTGCAGACTAGTCCTGGAACCCGAGATGGAGTCGCAGCCGACTCGGACTTGATCTCCTTCCTGTTGTGGACGCCCTTGCTGCTCCTCCTCAATACCTTGGCCTTTCCCAAGTACTTGCTGGTCCTCTCCAAGGTACCTAATCATCAAAACATCCATGGCCCCAAGCGTAAGCTCTAAAACACAATTGACTAGGGTAGAACGTACCTACAGATTTAGCTGTCGTGCACGAGATCATGTTATCGGTCCATTCATTGTATGTATAGAAGTGATGTCCTCATCATCCTCCTCCCCTTGAATTGGAGTCGTCCTCGACTCGGCCTCATCTTCGTCACCCATATATGGCTTCAAATCTAAAATGTTAAAGGTGGGACTAACCCCAAAATCTGGCGGCAACTCAAGTGTATATGCATTATCATTAATTTTTGCAAGAACTTTATAAGGACCTGTAGCTCGTGGCATAAGTTTAGATTTTCTCAAATCAGGAAACCTATCCTTTCTCAAATGAACCCACACCAAGTCACCAGGTTCCAATTTCATTTCCTTCCTACCTTTATTAGCAGCAATACGATACTTTTCATTCATCGTTTCAATTTGCAACTTAGTTGTTTCATGTAACTTAAGAATGAATTCAGAACGTTGTGTAGCATCCAAGTTCACTATTTCAGAAGGTGGTAAAGGTAGCAAATCAATTGGGGCACGAGGATTAAAACCATATACTACCATAAATGGACTAAGCTTGGTTGTGGAATGAATCAATCTGTTATAAGCAAACTCAATATGTGGCAAACATTCCTCCCACAACCTCAAATTATCCTTCAAAATAGCCCGCAACATGGTAGATAAAGTGCGATTAACAACCTCTGTTTGCCCGTCAGTTTGGGGATGACAAGTAGTAGAAAACAACAACTTTGTTCCCAATTTAAACCACAAAGTTCTCCAAAAATGACTTAAAAACTTAGCACCCCTATCAGAAACAATAGTATTTGGCACACCATGCAAACACACAATCTCAGTGAAGAACAAATCAGCAATATGTGAAGCATTATCAGTTTTGTGACAGGGTATAAAATGTGCCATCTTTGAAAAACGATCGACAATGACAAAAACACTATCACTCCCCCTCTTTGTTCTAGGCAATCCCAAAACAAAATCCATAGAAATATCCTCCCAAGGTGCACGAGGAACAGGAAGAGGCAAATAAAGACCATGGGGGTTAAGTCGGGACTTAGCTTTGTTGCACGTGGTGCAACGAGAGACGTAGCGCTCAACATCACGCCGCATCCGAGGCCAATAGAAATGAGTAAACAACACATCCTCGGTCTTCTTAACACCAAAATGTCCCATCAAGCCACCTCCATGTGCTTCCTGCAAGAGTAGAAGACGAACGGAGCTAGCTGGAACACACAACTTGTTAGCACGGTAGAGAAGGCCTTCATGCAGCATAAATTTTTGCCACGTTCTTCCCTCTCTGCAATTTTCAAAAGCATCTTTGAAGTCCAAATCAGCAGCATATAATTCCTTTATAGTCTCCAAACCAAATATTTTATGATTAAGTTGGGACAGCATAGTATAACGTCTAGATAAAGCATCAACAATTACATTATCCTTTCCTTTTTTATGCTTAATAATGTAAGGAAATGATTCTATGAATTCAATCCATTTGGCATGTCGTTTGTTTAGATTAGATTGTCCCTTAAGATACTTCAAAGATTCATGATCCGAATGTATGACAAATTCTTTAGACCATAGATAATGTTGCCAAGTTTGTAAAACTCGTACTAAAGCATATAATTCTTTGTCATATGTAGAATAATTCAGAGTTGGACCATTCAATTTTTCACTAAAGAAAGCAACAGGTTTACCTCCTTGAATGAGCACTCCTCCAATCCCAATGCCGCTCGCATCACACTCGAGCTCGAATGTCTTGTCAAAATCAGGAAGTTGCAGTAGTGGTGCTTGTGTGAGCTTCGACTTGAGGGCATCAAAGGCTTGTTGTTGTGATGGTCCCCAACGAAACGACACTCCATTCTTTGTCAACTCGTGGAGAGGTGCTGCAATGGTGCTGAAATCCCGCACAAATCGCCTGTAGAATCCTGCAAGACCAAGAAAACTTCGAACCTGCGTGACCGTGGTTGGAAGTGGCCAGCTCGTGATGGCAACAATTTTTGCCTCATCCATCTCAATGCCCTGCGATGTCACAACATATCCAAGAAAAGACACACGATCAGTGCTGAAGGTGCACTTCTCAAGGTTACCAAATAAACGTGCATCACGCAAAACATCAAAAACAACACGTAAATGTTCAATATGATCATCATGAGACTTACTATAGATAAGAATATCATCAAAATATACCACCACAAATTTACCGATGAAAGCACATAAAACCTCGTTCATCAATCTCATGAAAGTGCTAGGCGCATTAGTTAACCCAAAAAGCATGACTAACCACTCATAAAGACCGAACTTAGTTTTAAATGTAGTTTTCCATTCATCACCTAAAGACATACGAATCTGGTGGTATCCACTACGCAAGTCAATTTTAGAGAAAACAATAGAACCACTTAATTCATCAAGCATGTCATCCAATCTAGGAATAGGATATCTGTACCAAATTGTGATGTTATTAATGGCTCTGCAATCAACACACATGCGCCAAGTGCCATCTTTCTTAGGAACCAAAAGAATAGGAACAGAACAAGGACTAAGGCTCTCACGAATGTACCCGCGGTCCAGAAGGTCCTGGACCTGGCGCTGAATCTCCTTAGTCTCCTCGGGGTTGGTCCTGTAGGCAGCACGGTTGGGCAAGCTCGCCCCTGGAATTAAATCAATCTTGTGCTCAATGCCTCGCACAGGTGGCAATCCAAGGGGTATCTCAGAGGGAAACACATCCATATACTCTTGCAAAAGGTTAGCAATAGCAGGTGGCAAGACAATAGATGTATCATCAATGGAATAGAAAGCATTTTTGCACACTAAGGCATAGCAAAGTCCAAGAGAGGCATGTAACTCATCAAGATCAGATTTAGTGGCTAGCAAAGTAGGAGTTTTTAACTTAACAGGTTGCTGATTTTCAGAGTTCAAAACGCCTTTTTGCTTAGCATTAGTCTTTTTCTCATGTTCAAAGTGGACAATCTCAGTGGGAGTCATAGGAAGCAACACAATTTTCTTTCCCTTATGCATGAAAGTATATTTATTAGATCTACCATGGTGAATAGCATCAGTATCAAACTCCCAAGGACGTCCCAGTAAAAGAGAGCAAGCATCCATAATCACCACATCGAAATCAGCAAAGTCATGGTAAGAGCCAATAGAAAAATGCACCCTTGCTGTTTTTGTTACCTTGAACTTACCGCTGTTGTTAAACCATTGAATGTGATAAGGGTGGGGATGCTCTCGTGTGGTCAAGCCAAGCTTCTTGACCACCTCAACGTTCACCAAGTTGTTGCAGCTACCACCGTCAATGATGGTATGTACACGACAGTCCTTGATGATGAGGAACATGTTGAAAAGGTTGTGGCGCTGTCTGTTGTCGTCGTCACTAGCCGTGGTACTCAAAGCTCGTTGCACAATCAAGGCCTTATAGGTCTCGGTCGCTGTTGTACCAAGAACCTCTTCATCACCATCATAAGTCTCTGCAATGTTAGCTCCAACAGTATCTTCATCTTCAACATCAGAAGCACTAACATACCCACCATCACCAGTAGCAATGTATGCCCGTTTGCTGGGGCAATCTCGCTGAATATGACCAAGTCCCTGGCAGCGGTGGCACTTGATGTCGGAGGAGCGGCCTGTGGAAGAGGTGGTCATAGCAGGTTTTGCTGCAACACCCGAAGGTACAGTGGAAGATGTGGACGTCCGTACGCCCGAAGATGATGACGCCTTGGCTGGCGCCGGTGGCTGGCATGGAGCGAAAGTGCTGCTCCTCCGTTGTTGACGACCCTGCAATTCTTTTTCTGCCAACATAGAAAGATGGAACAAGCGTTGTATAGAATGATATTCTTTATAATCAACAATATCCTGAATCTCCCGCCTCAATCCCCCATAAAACCTAACCATTTGATCCTCCGGATCCTCAACTACCCCACATCGTAGCATACCTTTCTGAAGTTCTTGGTAGTATTCCTGTACCAACATGTCTCCCTGATCTAAGCGTTGCAATTTTTTTTGAAGATCACGTCTATAAGAAGGGGGAACAAAGCGAGCTCGCATCTCCTCTTTTAACGCATTCCATGTTTGTGGTGCAGCACGTGTGTTAACAAGTTCATTCCACCAAATGATAGCAAAATCTCTAAATTCACTAGTGGCTTGTCTAATCCTATGCTGCTCAGGAACAAGATGGGAATTAAATTTTTGTTCTACCGTCATCTCCCAGTCTAAGTAAGCTTCAGCATCATAAGAACCCATGAACGGTGGAATAGAAAACTTAATCTTAGCAAATGGATCATGGTCTGGTTCAGGATTATGATGACGACGTCTACCATTACCTCCCATACCTTGTCGATTACGTGCGAGGCGTTGTCGCAGTGGTGCATAAACATCGTCGTCATCGTCGTCGTCGTCGTCCACAGGAGAGTGAGCTGGGGCTGGAGTTGGTGGTGGGGGACGATGTCACACCCGGGTTTCAGGGGTCTAAAACCCGGGCGCGAACATAATCACCAGGTGTGCTGGGACCAAGTCTCACACATATGATGAATCATGGCACATGATCGAATGTCACATCTTTACTACATAACAGGAATTCTATACAAAATAAATAATTACAATATAAGGAGACAACGGTCCAGCAACCCAAAGTTGACTGGGAGACGACGGCCTAGATCTCTCACGAACACATCGCATCATCCTCCACGCGCCTCATCCTGCGGTACCTGTTCTTGACCTGTGGGGGTGTTGTGAGACAGCAAGCGTGAGCTCACATACGTTCATAGCTCAACAAGTTGTGGGGAATAATGTGCATGAACTCGCCAAAGGTGGGAGCTCACGTGAAGTGTAAGGCTTACCAAAGAGAATGGTTAGAGCTGAGCATTGCTTTTAAAGTTGGTCAAAATTTTATTAGCAGTTACTAAGTATAAGTAAATACCAACCCAATTAAGTAGAAGAACAATAGGTAACAACATCACCTGCGATGCAATGCATATGACAAATTGAATTTAGTTCCATAAATTAATCATGTGAGTGTCCGAGCCGCTCATGACCGTGAGCACGGCTAGTATACCAGTTTTACACTCTGCAGAGGTTGCGCATCTTTACCCACAAGTCGTGTTACCCATTTGCCACGGAGTTGATCAGACTCCATACACCTCTACCGAGGAAGCGAGGCAGGGTACCACTACGAGGCCTTTACAAAGTTCCACTAGCTTTAGACTACCCGCTACAGTTTATAGGAAGCTCCAGTGCAGGGTTCTTGCCTGACCGCCATCGCAGCAAAATCAACCCAAGGACCTCCCTACACTGACCACTCCCCTACTGCCCTTGCCCCTTTCGGGTAAGGTAGCCCTCCACTAGCTTTCCTAGTTAATCAGCCAAGGGCGTCCCATTAAACCCTTGTGGTAGCACTATTTTCCCGGGTGTTTCTCCATGTTCCCATTAGCATAATGATCTTAACATGAACAGTAGAGAATAAAACAGATAATAAGAAGTATAACAATGAGTGATGAATATCTCTATACCCAATCCACATAAAGCAATAGCATGAACTACCCAAAACTTTAGTAGTAAAACCAGGGGTGGAACAAGGTATAAAGATAGTCAAATCTAGGGTAACCTATTGGGTCCCATCAAAATTAACCTATGCAGATCATTATGATTAATAAGAACATGAATGGGTAAAAGAAGTGATCAAGGGCACAACTTGCCTGGGACTTGAGATTCCAGGTACCAACTTGCTCTTTAGATGACACGTGACCTCGCTCTAGTCGTAGCAATACAAACAAACATTGTATAGGCAAAATTAACATTACACCAAACATAAGTACAAATTGTGTAATAATAATCTACGCGTTGCTACGAGATCGTGGGAACAAGAATTACTAAATTCAGAGTTACAGTTAGAAAGATATGATTTTCCGAAGTCATAGGTGATTAAAGAATAAAACTATATTTTATTAATATAAGTTATGTGGGAAAAGACATAACTAACTCAACTTTTAATCTAAGTTACAACATAATCCTATTTAAGAAGCTGATCTATACTGAAATCCCATATTAACTCAGATTAAACATGTTAACCTTATTTAGTAAAATAGATCTACTATTCATAGGGTACATGAATATCTAATTATAAAAGTATGTGATATAACAAAATAAGGTTCGCCACTGTGTAGACAATTTTATTACAAAGCCAACGCAACTTGAACGGGCTAAATCGGAGTTAAAATGCACAAGTTATGAATTATCTAAGTTTATAGATTTATTTTTATATTTAAAATCGATTTTCCATTTTTATTTTCTATATTCTGACCTCTCTGGACCGTGCACAACATTTGCACAAAGATCAGGGGCTAACCCGCAAGATTCCTAAGACTCATTACATAGTGAATATGGACGGCGGGTTAATTTGTAAAACTTACGGGGTCTCTTTAGCAAATAGGCCAGGGCGAAGGGGTATGAGACAATCGAGACCGTCAGATCTGACCCAGATGGTCCAGATTAGATCTCCACTTTTAAAGAAGTAGTCCGCGACCACGACCCCAGGATCAGATTTCCACGGTGCAGATCTTGCACCCGAGGCTGTATGCCAAGGATGCAATCCTAGCCATCCGATCCCATATCAACGATTTAGGGTTGATCTCGCGAAGGGGATAGCTTTGATCAATCGAAGTCGTTCATCCGTAGATCGAGGGCTCCCGCGCGTCTTCATCCCCAAGCCAGCACGCGGTGGCCAGGGAGACGGCTCCCGCGGCGGCATCTCACCGGAGAGCGGCGCCCCGAAGCCCCAAGCCCCCACTGGAAGCGAGCAACGCGTAGAGGAGGTTATGGCACACAGGATGAGCGGGCACTTACCACGCGTTACGTGAGCAGGAGCTTCAACCACGACACAGGGTGGCCTGCGGCGGCGCAGCTGAAATCCATGCCTCCTGGTGAGAAATTCGTAGTGCCCAGTCGGGCCAATCCTGCCGGTAGACTTCATGGCGGAACACCACGCATTCCGCTTCCTTTCAGATCGGTCATCGAGGTCAGTCTAGCGGCCAAGGCGGGAACCGACCGTGGACCGCACCTCGATCTCTCTCTTCTCCGATGAGGTGCTCAGGCAATTTCGTTTGTCGTCGTGTCTGTTTGGATAGGAGAGATTGGCCTCGAGTTTTATAGCATAGCGGCGGAGTCCGAGTCCAGGAAGCCGAGTCCGCGGTGGAGCACGAGAACCGCGGCGGTGGTTCGGTGTTCTGTTGGGAAGACAATCCTGACGACCTGGGCCCACCGAGCAGCGATGATGAACGAGATGCAGGCGCGGCTGGTACGCGGAGGCTTATCCGACCGACGCGCTGGGCCCACGCGTAAGGGGCTGTGGGAGTGTTATACCTTCCTGGGCCGCGCGGGTGAGAGGGAATTTGGGCCGAAATAAGATAAACCGGCCCAGGCGTCGTTTTCCCTTTTTTTATTTTCTTTTCTTTTCCTATTTTGTCTTCTTTCTATTTTAAAATCCTAATTTGAATTTGAATATTTTTATGAGTTGCACCTTTGGGTAAATGTACACATTTAATTCCTAGTATAGGAATAATATTTTATTATTATTTTTTTCATACTATTTTTACTCACCTATCATTTTCTTTCTTTCTTTCTTTCCAAATCCTAGAATTTCTTTTAGACCTTAAATTCCCATTTGGGCATTAATATATTTCTTTTCACATTATTCTATGTTGTCACAAAATGCACACAAAAAAAAATAAAATACCAGCATGATGCATGTATTATTTGAGTGTCTTTTCTTAACTATTTATTTGTTTAATTGTGGTGCTCACACGAAATGAGAAATATAGATAACACATATAGATATAAGGTAATATAATTTCTCTTTCTAGACTTTTCATTTAAAGTGGGTGTTACAGACGAGCCTCCAGTACGTCCATGCATGTAACAAGTTCAGCAACTCGTCGATCAAGCTGCTCATAGGATGTCGAGGCAGAGTCCTGATATTTTTTAAAAGCTTCAGTCATCGCGCGCATCATCTCCTTCAATTCTATTTGAGAGACACACTCATCATCGTTAAGTTTAGGCCCCTTGTCCTTGTCCATTTGATTTTTTGGTCTTGTCATTGTTAGCACAAAACAGAGACAAAAAGGCAACAAACAATGTGAACCCTACAACTATCTCTCAGGGTGGTGGTGGAGGTGGTGGAATACAAATTATGAAGCATCTTACCCTGCTCTTACAACGTTCTTACCAGCACTGCAGGTGGCAAACGGTGACCGGTGTGACTGTCCAACGAGCGTGGGTGTGATTGCAAAAGAGTACCTGTTCTGCTCGAGAGAAAATTGGAGCTATGGGAAGGCTGACTAAATATATATATGTGGCACACAAGTCAGTAACAGATAGCAATGCTGAATAAGTGTTCCAAGTACTCATCCTAGTTTCTGGCCTAGAAAATGTAATAGAACAGTTGGACCAAAGCACAAGAAAGGAGGTACAAGTATCTAGTGGGAATGACAGTTCTGTAAATAGGGCAGATTTTTCAGCACTAGTAGAAATCAAAGGCGCGTTTCAAAAGGAGTACCATCAAAAGAGCTCGAAATATTCTGAATTTTTTACCACTGATCCAAAAACACAAAGGATGGAAGTACACAAAATTTCACTTGAAACATAGTTGTATTGTGGCCTAGAGAAATTCACAAAGGATCTCTGAAATTCCTGAAAACACTTAAACAATTTTTTTAATTATCTCCCTGATTTTTTGAATTTTTTGACCGAACCAAACAGGCCGTAGGCAGTTTGGGTCACCCCAGAATAGAGTCAGGAATCTGCTGTAAAAATTTGAGCTCAAAAAGAGCACCGAGCGAAAAATTATGCCCGTTTTATGGAAGGTACCTCAAGTTATGGTTTTCAAAGGCACAAATCGGCAGGAACCGAAACGACGGCTGTGGAGCACAGGGTCAGTTTTAGAGATAGGATTTGTTTGCTGGATATGGTCAGTTTAGATACAGGATCTGTTTTGTGGATATGGTCGGTTTTAGAGATAGGATATGTTTTGTGGATATTATCGGTTGTAGAGATAGGATCTATTTTGTGAATAGGATCGGTTGTAGAGATAGGATCTGTTTTGTGGATAGGGTCGGTTGTAGAGATAGGATCTGTTTTGTAGATAGGGTCGGTTTTGTAGGATGGAAGCGGATGGATACAATCAAACTGAACCAAAACAAATCTAATCCAACAACCAAACTTAACTAGAACACGAACTCAGAACTGCGGACTATAAAACTGAATTGTGCAAAGGCTAAGGCGATGGTTTTAGGTCGGAATAAACTGATCGTAATTTTTTTGGCTTTTTGTGGACTATGGGACGAAACAAAACTAATCTAAAGGTAGAATTGTACCTCACGGGCAACCTGGAAATCTGATACCAATTGATAGTGGACGCGGCCCGATCTTCTGTGAGATACGATAATTTGATTGAGTGGAGATCTCGACGTTGATGATCCAAGGCTCCGAGCGAACGGTTCCTCGCAATCACTACACCACGGCTCCGTTGGTTATCACCCGTGACACACGAATGACCTCGCCACGAAAGCTTATCCCTGCAAGCGCAATCAAGAACACAAGCAAGAACAGGAAAGAAACGCAACCAAAATTGTATTGATTACGGGATGGGGTCTCATAAGCCGATGACGGCGACACTGTTCGATGACAGAATTGATCTAAGCAAAACCCAAACCTAAATATGGCGGCAGCTGCTGAATAAATAGAGTATTAGGGCGTGCGTAGCCCTGGACTCGCCTCTAATGGGCTCTGACGCGATACACGACCCAACGGCCCAACAGACGGTGTCGCAGCACCAAAACAGAATCTGAACGCTGACTTGTTTCGACGATTCCCGTTGACTCCGGATGAATTTTAGGGTGGAACTAGTTGGGTTGGTTAGATAATCTCGTTATCTTTCCAACCATATCCAGTCCGTCGCAATCAAAGTCCGGATGCATCTTGGGCATCCATTTTAGTGCAGACTCGTCCTGGAACCCGAGATGGAGTCGCAGCCGACTCGGACTTGATCTCCTTCCTGTTGTGGACGCCCTTGCTGCTCCTCCTCAACACCTTGGCCTTTCCCAAGTCCTTGCTGGTCCTCTCCAAGGTACCTAATCATCAAAACATCCATGGCCCCAAGCGTAAGCTCTGAAACACAATTGACTAGGGTAGAACGTACCTGGAGATTTAGCTGTCGTGCACGAGATCGTGTTATCGGTCCATTCATTGTATGTATAGAAGTGATGTCCTCATCACGAGCATCGTCGGAGTTCCGACGCGTGATGGACGACAATGACATACATCGCCGACACGTGGCGACGGTGGTGCTCGCAACTAAGGATTCGCGTCGCAGTCGTGCACGAGCTGAGACGTTGGGGCATGCTGCGCAGCGAGTCACCTTAGTTGCGCACCGAGGCTACGATGAACGCATCGGGCTGGCCGCCGCGGACCGCGCCGAGACACGTTGCGCGCAGCGGTCACGAGGGCCGAGCTGGCCACGCTGCGAGGACCGCTCCACTGGGCACCGCGCTGCGCGCAAAGGGAGGACGTTCGGCGGCGGCGACTCAGCCACAGAGGCCACGGTCGACCGAGCGTGATGAGGGGAGAGGGAGAGGGAATGGAGAGAGGAAGGGTAGGGGCTCACCATGGGCGGACAGAGACGAACGACATGGACTCGACGCGGCTACTGGCGAACGGCGAGGACGGACTCCGGTGCGGTGGTTTTGACGGCGAACTCCAAACGCGCGTCGGGGATGGCGAGGTGAGGACTGGGCGACGGTTTTGGGAGCATCGGGTGTGCTGGCGATTGGGGGAATGAAGGAGGGAAGAGGAGAGGTGGTGCAGTTGCTTGGGAAGGAGAGCGTGGGCGCGGACGTCGGGGATTCTTGACGTCGTGGGCGAGTGCCGCGCGAGGCAGCTGGGCGTGGGCGGCGCGGGGAAGATGCGCGACATGCACGATGTGCGCGTGCAGGCGGCGGCGGCTGGGGCGCAGCGGCGCTAGGGTTCAGGGGGCACGTGTGCCGGCGGCTGGGCCGCGCGCTGGCTGGACGCGGCGCTGGGCCGCGCGCTCGCCGCAGGAGTGGGCCAGAGGAGGGAGGGCGCGGGCTTGCGCGGTAGGTGGGCCGCGGGGAGGGGAGCGTGGGCAAGGTGGGCCGCGGGAGGGGCGCTGGGCCGCGCGACTAGGGGCACCGAGTGGGCCTTGGGGGGCAGGCCAGCCAAGGGGGGTTGGGAAGGCTTTCCCTTTTATTTTATTTTTTTGTTTCTTCCTTTAGTTCTTTTTGTTGAAAACATGCTTTAGTTTTGAATTCAATTCAAACATATTTCCTAAGTTTGAATAAATGCACCATCGCGAAGGAAAAACATGCCTCGACATGCTATGGAACAATCAAGGACCTCCCATCTAGGGTTTTATTTCACTAGGCCTAAACATACATAAAGCTAAATAACTCTTCGCTATTTAGGAAAAAAGAAAAGAAAAGCATGGAAAAGAGAGGGTAACACCTGAATTTGGTGGATATTAGAGAAGAAATTTTATACCCCCAAATTCCGGGTGTTACACGTTTTAGGCATTTTAACATGTGTAGAATGCCTAGAGCTAGATGCCTCATTCTTATACATAAAAGCATGGTGAGAAAAGAATGAGATTTCTTAGCATGAATTCTCCTAATTTTGTGTTTGGGATAATCAGCAGGATATAGAATATAGCCCTAATTATCCTGGACCATGGGAGCTTTGCGCTTAACAAAGTTAGACAATTTTTTAGGGGCATTAAGCTTGACATTGCTTCCCTGTTGGAAACCAATACCATCCTTAATGCCAGACCGTCTCCCACAATAGAGCATGCTTCTAGCAAATTTAAACTTTTCATTTTCTATTTCATGCTCATTGATTTTAGCAGTTAATTGAGCTATATGATCATTTTGTTGTTTAATTAGAGCAAGGTGATCATTTATAGCATCAACATTAACATCTCTACATCTAGTACAAATAGTAACATGATCAACAGTAGATGTAGAGGGTTTGCAAATATTTAATTCATCTATCTTAGCATGTAATATGGCATTCTCATTTCTAAGACAGGAAATAGAATCATTGCAAACATTTAAATCTTTAGCCTTAGAAATTAAACTATCATTTTCAGTTCTAAGGCTAGAAATTGATTCATTCAATTTATCAATCTTAGCATTCAAACTAGCATTTTCATTTCTAAGATTGGTAATTGAATCATAGCAAATGCTAAGCTTCTTAGTCAAGTTTTTATTTTTCTCTACTTCCTGAGCATAAGCATTTTTTACTTTAATATGCTTTTTGTTTTCTTTAATAAGGAATTCCTCTTGGCTATCCAAGAGTTCATCCTTCTCAAGAATGGCACCTATCAATTCATTTAGTTTTTCTTTTTGTTGCATGTTAAGGTTGGCAAAAGGGTAAGCAGATCATCTTCATCTTCACTAGAACTACCCTCATCACTAGATGTAGTATACTTGAGGGTGGTTCTAGATTGTACCTTCTTCTTTTTGCCGTCCTTTGCTATGAAGCATTTGTAGCCGATGTTGGGGAAGAGGAGGCCCTTGTTAACGACGATGTTGGCGGCATCCTCGTTGGAGGAGTCGGTGGAGCTCTCGTCGAAGTCCCATTCTCGACACACGTGGGCATCGCCGCCCTTCCTCTTGCAGTACTTCTTCTTCTCCTTCTTCTTCCCCCTCTTGTCGTCACCCCTGTCACTATCACTAGTGAAAGTTCCCTTTGCCCGGGAACAGGATCTGGATGTCGCCTAGAGGGGGGGTGAATAGGCGAATAAAAATAATCACTTTAAAACTTAAATTCTTACTCTACTGGAAGACTAGATCGCAGTGGAATGAAAAGACCCTTCGAGTAGATTGCAGCGAAATAGAAGATCCTGTCTCAGAATGTCCTGCACTTCAAATATAACTTGTACCGCAGATGAGTATTGAAGTGCAGATTTGAAGAGTAGATACGACAGGGAGACAGCACACAATACAGAGCGAATCACGCAGACAAAGGGATTTATCCCGAGGTTCGGCTAAGCCTGAGATGCTTGCCTAGTCCTCGTTGGAGTTAGCCACACCTGGGCTTGGAGTCTATTTCAACTCCTTCCTTCGTTTTCTCAGATCTGTCAGTATGACAGATAGAGCCTTCCACTATGTTGAGTTGGGTTACAACAAAGCCGCGGCTGCTTACAATCTTCTTGACAGCACTCCGGCAAAGTAACGATACGCTCAAGACTATACTCTAGCTCTTAGCAGCACTCCTTCGCTCTCTAAAGGCTTGTAGCTTTGCCTTCTACACAAACTAGAGAGATTCACACAAGAGGGAGAGTGAGAATTGATGCGAGTGATGTATGCTATTGTTGGCTGCTCTTGTATCCCTGTTTGAGGCGCCTAGAGGTCCCTTTTATAGGCCCAAGGGGCCTAGGAGCCGTTGGAAGCAATCCAGGAAGGCAATTCTTGCCTTCTGTCGGGCGGCGCACCGGACAGTCGGGTGCACCACCGGACAGTCTGGTGCACCACCGGACATCCACTGTTCACTGTCCGGTGCGGATCTCCTTCCTAAATTGGCGCAGTCGACCGTTACAGACTTCAAGCCGTTGGCGCACCGGACACTATCTGGTGCGCACCGGACAGTCTGGTGCCCCCATCAGACCGTTGGCTCGGCCACGCGTCACGCGCTAATTGTGCGGCCGACCGTTGGCACACCGACCATTGGCTCACCGGACAGTCCGGTGCTCCACCGGACAGTCCGGTGAATTTTAGTCGTACGCCGCCGATGAATTCCCGAGAGCGACCAATTGACAGACGCCAGCCTGGCGCACCAGACACTGTCCGGTGTGCCACCGGACAGTCCGGTGTGCCCAGACTGCGCAGAGTCTTGGCTGCTCCAGCCAAGTCTTTTTTGTTTGTATTTTCTCTTCTTTTCTTCTTATTTCTATTTCTAACACTTAGACAAATATGTTAGTACACAAAAACCAATGTACTAAGTCTAGAAACAAACCTTATCTTTGATTTTCGCTTCTTTAGCATTTGGCATAACTGAGATTGATGTTGGACTCATAAATCATCAAGTTAGCTTGACTTGATCTAGATAGTCATTTCTAAGCTCCAACATCCTGCAAAGGTCACATAGAATATTTCCAAACATAGGAACAACCCAAACTAAAGGTCAAGGTGTGTTGGGGACTTGTTCTCAAATGCTTCGGATTGCAGGAAGGCAAAAGTATAAGGGTGACGCAAAAGCAAATGCCAAGTCAGCGTGTCCAATACGGGAGTACTGTTCATCTATTTATAGGCGTGGGACGCAGCCCATGTAAAATTACATTCATGCCCATTACATTTGCTAATGACTTATGGGAATCTATTAAGGCCTAAGTAGTCTTTTCATCTTTAAGTCGGTTCCCCTTTCTGCTATCGCGACGAAACTTTTATGCATCACAACAATGTCCATAGTGCTCTGATGAAGAATATCCAAGCTTCGTGAAAACATTCTCCGAAGCTATATTCCGAAGATCAATATTGTATCCCCTTGTGACTTAGCACGATTTTCACTTTCTCAAAGCATTCTTCCGAAGGTCGATACTGTGTCCCCTTCTTTTGCCATATGCAACATGATGTATGATGCTTATGCTATGCAAAATGATGTGATGATGTTATGTTATGTAGATGACATTTGTTCCGAAGATACACACACATCCCCGTAAAACACACAATCTTTTTGTATCAGCGCTGACTTTTCGCTGTAAGCCTCCCTTAGGAGCTTCTTCGCCTTTTACTTCAGCGGTATCAGCGTTGACTTTTCGCTGTAAGCTCTACATTCCCTTAGGAACGACTTTGGAGCTTCTTCGCCTTTTACTTTCGGCGGTATTCGCGTTGACTTTTCGCGTTTCGCCTTTTACTTAGGCGGTATCAGCGTTGGCTTTTCGCTGTAAGCTCTTCATTCCCTTTGGAACGACTTTGGAGCAGAAAACTTACACTGCGCTCCCTTTGGAACGGCTTTTTGTGACTTCAGCAAACTTACTCTGCGTTCCTTAGAACGACTTTTTGTTGCTTCGAAGGATTTTTGATAATTCGAAGGTCCTCCCTGTTATCGCAAATCTTTAAGCTTCAGCAACTTATGCCTGTGGAAAAAATACATTTTCCTTGTGGCAGACAACGAAACTATTACATGAAAACTAAAAAATGTCCTTTATTACACAGAAAATAAAACTGAATGGAAAAGACTGCTGTCAAGGTAGGATATTTGTCAATAGATGTGCTTCGACTCTGGCACAGTGCTATTGACTGTGCGAGCTTCGGATTGTTCTCTGAAGTCCCTTTGATGTGGAGCATATTGGCCCCCTTCTGGCTGTTGACCTTGTTGCAGCGGTGGTGGAGGCGGAGGCTGTTGCCAGGAAGCTTGGGGTTGACTCGCCGAAGCAACAGAAAATGTAGGGTGATTGCCTACGTATTCTGGGATGTAAGGCGGATGGTACGAAGCAGTATGCATGACCTGCTTCGACTGAGCTTGTTGTGCTGCAGCTTCGGCTATCTCCTTTTACTTCTGGATGGTAACATGGCACATCCTGGTGGTATGGCCCTTGTTTTCACCATAGAACAAGCAAAATATTCTCCTTGTTTGATCTCCAAATCTTCCGCCGAAGCCCCTGGCGCCTCTGCCTCTTGGAGCTGGTGGCCGGAAGAAGCTTTGCTGTTGCCCCGAAGCCTGTGAGGAGCACTGCGGCCTGTGCTGCTGACTCCCCTTATCATCATTTTGAGTAGAGTTGTGAATTGACCTGACGTGCCTCGGATAGAATCTTCCTCCGAAGCCCCTGGTCATTTCAGAAAACCTGAAAGCCTCCTCCCTTCTTTGGCGAAAATCATTGTCGGCACGAATATACTCGTCCATCTTCTGAAGCAGCTTCTCCAAAGTTTGAGGAGGCTTCCTAGCAAAGTACTGAGCTGAAGGTCCAGGCCGAAGTCCCTTGATCATGGCCTCAATGACAATTTCGTTGGGCACCGTTGGTGCCTGCGCCCTCAAACGTAAGAACCTTCTGACATACGCCTGAAGGTACTCTTCGTGATCCTGGGTGCACTGGAATAGAGCTTGAGCCGTGACCGGCTTCGTTTGGAACCCTTGGAAACTAGTTAACAACAAGTCCTTCAGCTTTTGCCACGAAGTGATCGTTCCTGGTCGAAGGGAGGAGTACCAGGTTTGAGCAACACTCCTGACAGCCATAACAAACGATTTGGCCATGACCGCAACATTGCCACCATACGAAGATACTGTTGCTTCGTAGCTCATCAAAAACTACTTCGGGTCTGAGTGACCATCAAATATGGGAAGCTGAGGCGGCTTGTAGGACGGAGGCCAAGGTGTAGCCTGCAGCTCAGCGGACAGAGGAGAAGCATCATCAAAAACAAAATTCCCATGATGGAAATTGTCATACCAGTCATCTTCATTGAGGAAACCCTCCTGATGAAGGTCTTGGTGCTGAGGCCTTCGGTGTTGCTCATCCTGAGTAAGATGACGAACTTCCTCAGAGGCTTCGTCTATCTGCCTTTGCAGTTCAGCTAGCCTGGCCATCTTTTCCTTCTTCCTTTGCACCTGTTGATGAAGCATTTCCATGTCTCTGATTTCTTGGTCTATCTCATCCTCTGGCTGTGTCGGGCTAACAGCCTTCCTTTTCTGGCTTCGGGCTTCCCGAAGAGAGACAGTCTCCTGATTGTGGTCCAGCGGTTGGAGAGCTGCAGTGCCAGTTGCTGAAGCTTTCTTCGGCGCCATAGCGAAGGTTTGTGATCGCCGAAGGTGTTCAAAAACTCAAAGAGTGGAAGTGAGTTCACCGGAGGTGGGCGCCAATGTTGGGGACTTGTTCTCAAATGCTTCGGATTGCAGGAAGGCAAAAGTATAAGGGTGACACAAAAGCAAATGCCAAGTCAGCGTGTCCAGTACGGGAGTACTGTTCATCTATTTATAGGCGTGGGACGCAGCCCATGTAAAATTACATTCATGCCCATTACATTTGCTAATGACTTATGGGAATCTATTAAGGCCTAAGTAGTCTTTTCATCTTTAAGTCGGTTCCCCTTTCTGCTATCGCGACGAAGCTTTCTGCGCATAGCTTCGGCTGTGCACCATCCTTCGTACAGCTTGGTAATCAGCCCGTCCTTCATCTCAATCCCCCTTCGTCTGGCTTAGGCTTCGTCCTGACCGTACTCCATGTTCATAATCTGAGTCCGAAGATACCTGTTCATATAATTCACTTGGAAAACATTGTCAAATCATGTTTTTGAGGACCTTCGGAGGACGAAGGCCCCCAACAATAGCCCCTCGCAATATTAATTTGTTAGTGATAAATTCAGATTGCGATATGGACGAAGGCCTTAAGCCGAAGGTCCGAAAAAACACCTTCCCTTTGCTAGAATAGCAAAAGTCACTGACACGCGGGACCACACAGTTTCCGTCATATCGAGGGTATAAATAGGAGCCCGCCACAATTTATTTGGCACGCTCTCTTTGCCATCTGTTTTGCCTGCTTATAAAGCTTTCTGCCCAAAAAATATTTGTTTTCTTTCCTAGTTTTAAGCTTCGGAAGCGAAAAGTAAGATTTCCGAAGGGATGTCTGAGGAGAAGAAGGCTGCTGTCGAAATGAAGCTAAGTCTCTCTGAAGAGAAGAACCTGGGCTTTCTTGAAGCAATGTCGAAGACCAATACAGAAAAGATCACCAAAGAGATTTTAGAAGGTTTATCTGAAGATACTGATGACAGCGACAGTTATGATGTAGAAAGCGGCGGAGGAGAGTCCGAAGATCGACCATGGCGGCCAAGTCACTCGGTTTTCGGGAAAACCACTATTAAGCAGAGTCATATTGACAATATGAGGGGGAGATATTTTCGAGATGTATCTATTGTGAGGGCTGATGCTGGAGAAAAAACCTCTCCCACCCCCGAAGAAAATGAGGTCGTGATCTTCCGAAGCTTTCTCAAGGCTGGGCTTTGGTTCCCCCTAAGCAGCTTTGTTGTTGAAGTCCTGAAGACATTTCAAATCTACCTCCACCAAATTACTCCCGAAGCTATCATAAGAATGGGAATCTTTGTCTGGGCTGTGAAAAGCCAAGGTTTAGAACCAAATGCTAAAAGCTTTTGCAAAATTCATGAGTTGGTATATGAGACGAAGCCTTGGGGGAAAGAACAATATCACAACAACTTTGGTTGTTACAGCTTCGGTGCCCGCTCCGGGTCAAGCTGCCCCGTGCCAACCTTTCGGAAAAGGTGGCCCGGTGCCTGGATGACAGAATGGTTCTATATAAAGAATGACTTGACGGCGCAGGAATATGTTAAGGGTATCATTATGCGCCCTATCTGGCAACGCTTCGGACTCCGAAAACCGAAGGTTGAAATGGATGAAGCGGCCGAAGAATGCCAAAGAGCCTTCGGCGTAATCTGCTCTTTTATTGGGACAAGGGATTTGGTCCAAGAGCATATTGCCTTCAGAGTTTGGCCACTTGCAGGAAAGTGGGAAATGCCGAAGGAGACCATCAAAGAGTCTGACGAAGGTGGACTGGTCAGACTAAAATACACATTCAAATACGGAGATAAGTTTGTTGAACCGGATGACGACTGGTTGAAAAGTATTGAAACCGTAAGTGACGAACTGCTTGCGGTATACTCGAAGGCCGAGAATACTGCATTATCAGCAACCTTCGGAGGCCGAAAGAAGAAGAGGCTCAACCGGGTATTTGATGCAATCGGGTTTGTCTACCCTGACTATCATTATCCGGTGCCAGGCCACAAAAGAAAAAATACTTCTCCTGCAAAAGAAGTTGCCTCAGGTGCTTCTAGTGAGCCAGCGCCGCAAAGAAAAAAGATAAAGGTGCTCACCCACCGGGCACGTTTTATTGAACCGGCCACAGTGCCTGAGTTTATTGGTGAAGTCTCTTCGGCCACTGAAACTACAGAACCAGCTCCATTGCCGAAGATCGAAGAAAAAGCTGAAGCACCTTCAGCAGAGAAGGCAGAAAAACCGAGAATTGAAGGACCAAAAATATTGGAAATCTTAAGTCCTTCAGCAAGTGTTGAGACAATAAAAAATCAAAAGGGCCCATCGGTGACCCCGAAAAGAAAAAGAATGGTGAACGTGCTAGATGTTTTGGAGACAATTAAGTCTTCAAGCACAACTCCGAAGAAGACTGTTGAAACTTCCAAAACGGAAACTGAAATCTTTGCTGCTGAAGCTCCGAGGCAACAATCTGAAACTGAAGCTGGACCTTCAGAGCCCACGAAGGTAAAACCCTTGGAAACCGAGGAAGAAAAAATGATGGAGCCAATTTTAATTGAAGAGATCAGTACTGCTGCCCCCGAAGCATCCCCCAAAGTCCTTGATTATATTGTTCGACATGCTTCGGGGAAGAAGTTAACAGAAGAAGAAATTTTTGAAGCTAATCACTATGCAAAAGAATTGAAATATCCAAATGGGGCCTTAGTATTCAATGGGACAAATGAAGAAGATTTCCTATACTGCCTCCCAGATGACAAGGAATTATCCGTCTGCCGAGAAATGGCCTGAAGCATGGGGTTTCCGAAGCTGGAGGCTGGCCTTTGCGCGATGACAAAGGACGATCTTGCAGATAGCCTTGCATACAATAGCCTGAAGGTACGAGAACTGCGCGTTTGGAGACTTTATGATTTGAAATCTATTCTTTTATTCTTATACCAACTCTTTTACATATAGGGTTTAATACTAAGCAACGTGCTGAGAGCGCAAAAGAATGCCGAAGATGAGAGCTATGAAATTGCCTTCAGCGACCTTCGAATAGAAGTTATCAAACTGAGAAACGAGGCCTTAGAAAAGGACAAAATTCTAGTTACATTGGTGGATAAAATAAAGGAGGACGAAGCTGCCTCTAAAGCACAAGCTGCAGCTCAAAAACACGAGATTGCCGATCTTCGGAAGCAATTAGCCCGAGCTAAAGAAGAACGCATACTTGAAGAAACGAGGCAGGAATGTAGCGACCAATGGGCCAATCATTTGGAAGGAACCGTTGAAGAGCTTCGGTCTTCTAAGAAAAGGTGCTACGAAAAATCCATGGAATGTGTAAAGAAGATAAAAACCAGCTTCGCCAGTGTTGGCGCATTTTCGAGTGAAGAAGACTTTGTGAGAGGTAACCCAGAAGGACTGATCAAATGGATCAGCCACGAAGCTGAAGCCTTCGAAGAAATTCTAAACAGTCGTGGAGACATTTGCGCCTTCTCGGGTGCCAGGGGATTGCTACTATGCTGGAGAAAAAAGGCTGCGATCATGTTAAGGTTCTTGCACAATCCGAAGCCAGCTTATCCCCTGAAGATATTAAAGACCCCTCGGCCGAAGCTAGCCAGGCTGGTGGAAAATTTTTCACCGACGTCTGGGACAATGGCGGCCGAGAAATGGCCCGAGAAATTATTCAGAAAAGTGAGAAGGGCATTCACGACGCTAGAGAAATAGCTAAGGCCGCTGACAAAAGCTCAGAGCCCGAAGGGCAAATAGGTATTAGCTAATGGTTTTTATTGTGTTGTAATTTTTGGTTTTAAACTTCGTTCGCAATTTGTAATAGCAATGTGGCCGTATCCTGTCCTCCTTCAGATCCTACTAAAGCGTCTCCGGGCCCTCACCCGAAAGGAGACGAGGAAATTAAAAAGATGGCTGAAGCTATCATGGATGAAGTTGTTAACCGACTCCTGAACGAAGCTGCAGAAGTTGTTTTGAGAGAAGATTAAGCACTATTGTAAAAACTTCTGAAATGAAATATGTGTAACATTTTGTAACCCTAAATGTAATATATTTGCTTTTAATGATTCGATTCTTTACGATGCATGAAACTTTACATACGTACCGTTTTTGAGCCTTCGGCGAAAAAACACCTTCCCTTCTTTTCATGCTTCGTGAAGGTAGAAAAACTTTTATGCATCACAACAATGTCCATAGTGCTCTGATGAAGAATATCCAAGCTTCGTGAAAACATTCTCCAAAGCTATATTCCGAAGATCAATATTGTATCCCCTTGTGACTTAGCACGATTTTCACTTTCTCAAAGCATTCTTCCGAAGGTCGATACTGTGTCCCCTTCTTTTGCCATATGCAACATGATGTATGATGCTTATGCTATGCAAAATGATGTGATGATGTTATGTTATGTAGATGACATTTGTTCCGAAGATACACACACATCCCCGTAAAACACACAATCTTTTTGTATCAGCGCTGACTTTTCGCTGTAAGCCTCCCTTAGGAGCTTCTTCGCCTTTTACTTCAGCGGTATCAGCGTTGACTTTTCGCTGTAAGCTCTGCATTCCCTTAGGAACGACTTTGGAGCTTCTTCGCCTTTTACTTTCGGCGGTATTCGCGTTGACTTTTCGCGCTTCGCCTTTTACTTAGGCGGTATCAGTGTTGGCTTTTCGCTGTAAGCTCTGCATTCCCTTTGGAACGACTTTGGAGCAGAAAACTTACACTGCGCTCCCTTTGGAACGGCTTTTTGTGACTTCAGCAAACTTACTCTGCGTTCCTTAGAACGACTTTTTGTTGCTTTGAAGGATTTTTGATAATTCGAAGGTCCTCCCTGTTATCGCAAATCTTTAAGCTTCAGCAACTTATGCCTGTGGAAAAAATACATTTTCCTTGTGGCAGACAACGAAACTATTACATGAAAACTAAAAAATGTCCTTTATTACACAGAAAATAAAACTGAATGGAAAAGACTGCTGTCAAGGTAGGATATTTGTCAATAGATGTGCTTCGACTCTGGCACAGTGCTATTGACTGTGCGAGCTTCGGATTGTTCTCTGAAGTCCCTTTGATGTGGAGCATATTGGCCCCCTTCTGGCTGTTGACCTTGTTGCAGCGGTGGTGGAGGCAGAGGCTGTTGCTAGGAAGCTTGGGGTTGACTCGCCGAAGCAACAGAAACTGCAGGGTGATTGCCTACGTATTCTGGGATGTAAGGCGGATGGTACGAAGCAGTATGCATGACCTGCTTCGACTGAGCTTGTTGTGCTGCAGCTTCGGCTATCTCCTTTTACTTCTGGATGGTAACATGGCACATCCTGGTGGTATGGCCCTTGTTTTCACCATAGAACAAGCAAAATATTCTCCTTGTTTGATCTCCAAATCTTCCGCTGAAGCCCCTGGCGCCTCTGCCTCTTGGAGCTGGTGGCCGGAAGAAGCTTTGCTGTTGCCCCGAAGCCTGTGAGGAGCACTGCGGCCTGTGCTGCTGACTCCCCTTATCATCATTTTGAGTAGAGTTGTGAATTGACCTGACGTGCCTCGGATAGAATCTTCCTCCGAAGCCCCTGGTCATTTCAGAAAACCTGAAAGCCTCCTCCCTTCTTTGGCGAAAATCATTGTCGGCACGAATATACTCGTCCATCTTCTGAAGCAACTTCTCCAAAGTTTGAGGAGGCTTCCTAGCAAAGTACTGAGCTGAAGGTCCAGGCCGAAGTCCCTTGATCATGGCCTCAATGACAATTTCGTTGGGCACCGTTGGTGCCTGCGCCCTCAAACGTAAGAACCTTCTGACATACGCCTGAAGGTACTCTTCGTGATCCTGGGTGCACTGGAATAGAGCTTGAGCCGTGACCGGCTTCGTTTGGAACCCTTGGAAACTAGTTAACAACAAGTCCTTCAGCTTTTGCCATGAAGTGATCGTTCTTGGTCGAAGGGAGGAGTACCAGGTTTGAGCAACACTCCTGACAGCCATAACAAACGATTTGGCCATGACCGCAACATTGCCACCATACGAAGATACTGTTGCTTCGTAGCTCATCAAAAACTGCTTCGGGTCTGAGTGACCATCAAATATGGGAAGCTGAGGCGGCTTGTAGGACGGAGGCCAAGGTGTAGCCTGCAGCTCAGCGGACAGAGGAGAAGTATCATCAAAAACAAAATTCCCATGATGGAAATTGTCATACCAGTCATCTTCATTGAGGAAACCCTCCTGATGAAGGTCTTGGTGCTGAGGCCTTCGGTGTTGCTCATCCTGAGTAAGATGACGAACTTCCTCAGAGGCTTCGTCTATCTGCCTTTGCAGTTCAGCTAGCCTGGCCATCTTTTCCTTCTTCCTTTGCACCTGTTGATGAAGCATCTCCATGTCTCTGATTTCTTGGTCTATCTCATCCTCTGACTGTGTCGGGCTAACAGCCTTCCTTTTCTGGCTTCGGGCTTCTCGAAGAGAGACAGTCTCCTGATTGTGGTCCAGCGGTTGGAGAGCTGCAGTGCCAGTTGCTGAAGCTTTCTTCGGCACCATAGCGAAGGTTTGTGATCGCCGAAGGTGTTCAAAAACTCAAAGAGTGGAAGTGAGTTCACCGGAGGTGGGCGCCAATGTTGGGGACTTGTTCTCAAATGCTTCGGATTGCAGGAAGGCAAAAGTATAAGGGTGACGCAAAAGCAAATGCCAAGTCAGCGTGTCCAGTACGGGAGTACTGTTCATCTATTTATAGGCGTGGGACGCAGCCCATGTAAAATTACATTCATGCCCATTACATTTGCTAATGACTTATGGGAATCTATTAAGGCCTAAGTAGTCTTTTCATCTTTAAGTCAGTTCCCCTTTCTGCTATCGCGACGAAGCTTTCTGCGCATAGCTTCGGCTGTGCACCATCCTTCGTACAGCTTGGTAATCAGCCCGTCCTTCATCTCAATCCCCCTTCGTCTGGCTTAGGCTTCGTCCTGACCGTACTCCATGTTCATAATCTGAGTCCGAAGATACCTGTTCATATAATTCACTTGGAAAACATTGTCAAATCATGTTTTTGAGGACCTTCGGAGGACGAAGGCCCCCAACAAGGTGCACTTAGCTCTTTTGGGCTGCTTCCGGTTCTGATTTTGACACTGCTTCTTTTTCTAGTGACATTGTTCACTTCTTAGAGCTTGATCTTGAGCCTTATGACTCCTCATTGGTTGTAAGTCACGTCCTTATGTAGTGATCCTTGATGTGCCATAGCTCTTCTCAACTCGATCACCCTTGACTTTGCAAGTCTTCATCTTCACCCTTAGCTTTGGGTTCCTCGGCCTCTTTGACCTTCTCCCGTGCACTTGGTACCTCGAAGCTCTTCTTGCCTCCATCCTTGGCTTGATTAGTTGTCTCCGAGCTACGCACCCGAGTCTCACTTTATGCAATGTCCATCTTACTTGTCATGTCCATTATCTATCCATAATCTAGTCCTTGGACCATCACATTTGTTCACTTGTGTTGAACCCTGCTAGCTTTACATTAAGCACCTATTCAACACTTAGCACACTTGTTAGTCCTTTAATTGAGTTGTCATCCAAACACCAAAACCCACAAGAGAGCTTTCAATCTCCCCCTTTTTGGTGATTGATGGCAACACAATTAAAGCTTACATAAGAGTGAAATTTAAAGCACAAATTTTGAGCTCTAAGTTTGTAGAATGCTCCCCCTAAATATGTGCTTACATTAGAATCTTAGCTTTGGCCTTAAATGCCAAAATGCACATACTTAGGCTAAATCGAAGCATTGCTACACCTTAGCACCTGTGGGATGCACTGTGTCAAGGATCAAACCATGATGCGTATAACACACAAATGCATAGAATCAGAGTTAAACATCAATCAATTGAGTGGATATATCACAGGAATATCAACCTACCACTATTCACCATTCAGGAATATCAACCTACCACTATTCACCATTAAGATACCAATTTAAATTAAGATACCAATTTAAAGCAATTTTAAAGCACCATTAACCACATGCACCATTACCCACATGACTATCTATTGTAGGATAAACACAATAGATGCCAATTAATTCATATCAGCGGAAGCACTAATTGCATCATCACCGTATAAGAAGCATATGATAGGAATTATCTATAACAACTAGCCTAAGCTTACAGCAAGAAGCATATGATAAGAATTATCTATAACAAACCTAAGCATATGATAAGAATTATCTATAACAAACCTAAGCTTTAATGCACAAAATTCTCCCCCTTTGACATCAAACACCAAAACCACATTCGAGCAAGAACATAGGATGATGTCAAGGGACAACAGGGTATTTAGGAGGAAAAACACACTAACAATACTCCCCCTTACTCATTAAACATATGCACCACAAGCATTGGAGGAAAATTATACGCCAAAGATCAATACTTCCTTTTGTA
This sequence comes from Zea luxurians, assembly GCA_029449295.1. NCBI lineage: Eukaryota > Viridiplantae > Streptophyta > Magnoliopsida > Poales > Poaceae > Zea > Zea luxurians. Next base: position 112,417,113 of record JAOPSE010000009.1, on the reverse strand, counting down.
CCTTTACCATGTTGTGGTGTACTTTCCATCTTGAGAGATTAATCTCTAGGAGGCTCCTTCACACTTGTGCCTGATCCTTTATCCTAACCTTTTCTTGTTGCTAAGACACCAAACTTAGAACAAGTTATAGTATTGCGGCATAAGATGAAGCTTCTATTCTAGTGATTACCAAAAGTTATCAATTGAAGCATACTACCAAGGCTACCAATTGAAAGATCATTACTGTCATAGTTCCATGATATTTAAAGATAAGCATCTAATATCACCAAATATTATAGAGCACGAGCAATCTAAAAATATGCAATTACTCACAACTTAAGATACCAACTACTTGACTTACGGAGGTACCCAAGTCCTGATTGCTCCATTTCTTGCTCATCTCCCCTTCTCCACCTCGAGAATATACAAGATCACTCAAGAAACATTTAGTCTCAAAAGACACAAGTTAGGTGTGCTCCCCCTAAAGTTGTGCAACAAGTATTTGAATGACTTGTACTTTGTACATTTTAGCTTCCTCAGAACTAGAGGGTATTACAACATATCTTGGTCTAGACATAATCTATCAATTTCGTCACAAAGAGATACCAATTGGATAGATGACATAATACAACTTATGACTAGTGAACAATGCATGCCTAAAGGAATATAACAAGCAACCTAGGCATGCTTCACATATGATGATCATTTCAACACATATACCAATTGAAAACGACAAGACCATGCATATAAAGCACAATGTCTAAGCACACCATGATTAAGGATGTTTCTTAGGTACACCAAAAGAAACAACATTTTAAAGTAGAGAGCACCTATGCCAAGAAACTACCAATTCAAAGGCAAGAACATAGCTGTGATCACAATCAATGGAACTTCAAGATATTTAATGAAATTGCATAGTTCCATTCTCCATACCTTTGCCTTTTACCTGAATGGCCATGAGAGCAACAGTTGTCACCAAATGAGGACTCCTTTTGCTCATGCACCTCATAGCTCAAGAGGGTGCATTGAGGGCACATACCATTGTTATACATAGAGTGCCAATACCAAGTACTTATGTGAACATGGACTAAACAACTATCATGCTTGCACTTAGGTTAACCATTGAACATCACATAGCATGATTTACAAAAAGATACATGTTTATCCATATACACCAAGAGAGTTAATCATGGTGGATATATCAAATGAAAAGCTACCCATTGAATGATTCAAAAGATATATCCTATAAAGCACCCAGTCATGATTAAGCAAACATGATTACGCTCTTGGAAATCATGGATCATTATTTGACAGAAATTCAACACAAGTAATCTAAAAAGCACAACTACTCCAAGGATAGATAGCACGACAATCCAACTTAAGAGCAATGCTGATAATGTACTTAAGATACACAGGTACCGTCCTTTAGAGAGCCAGATGCAGATTCTCATCAAAGTCCTTTGCTTGATTCACCAATAATGATTAAGGACTTCTACAACTTATTTAACTCGAGATGAACATGGGATTAATATTGCACAATAATCCAACCTTGAGTTAATAAATAGACAATAAAGATTAACAGCTTAAGCATAGAGTTTGAAATAACCATCTTAAGCTCTCCCAGGGTCTCCATTCCATCTCGAGGCACCTGCATGGTCTAGTTGACAAAGTTTGGTACCCATCTCGGGATGGGTCCATGACGTTCAACTAAAAGTGCCTTTGGTACCCAAATAGCCTTTGATTTAGCACAAGTGTATGATTTGGGTCTCCTAAGCGAATAAGATTGAGACAAATTTACTTGCTTAGGAACCTTATCATTTTTACATACCTTGGATAGATGACCCTGCTTACCACCCTTGTAGCAGAAGCGTCGCTTAACCTGACATGACGCTTGCTGTTTGTCTTCTTTCTTAGTGGGGGTCATCCTGGAGAGTGCACGTGCTTGATTTATCATTAGCGGACAAGAAGTGATCATATGGTTCTTGTCATTGCATCCGAAGCATCTCCTTATCACTTCATCCTTGTCGTTGTATGGACACGACGCAATGAGGTGTCCTGACTTATTGCACTTAAAGCACCTCCTTTTCCTCTCTTTTTGCTATTGGATGACATTGAGAGATTATTAGTGCAAGCAACATGACTAATTGAATCATTACCTTTTTCTTGTCTCATGTTGATTGCTTCATTTATTGCTTTAGGAACATCTTTCTCAAGGAGTTTGACCCTTGCTGCGGTTTCTCCTTCCTCACGCTTCTTCACCACGTGTTTGTAGATATCTTGAGGAAGTTGAGCATGACGTCTTCTCCTTAATTGTCTTTGTTTCTTGTTCCCAAGCAATTTCCTTTTTAGCCCTACAACTTGTTGCTCATTCAAACATTCGCTTCCTTTTGAGCGACAGGGATTAGCACATGGTGATATATTATCTAATTGTGCACTTGTGCAAGAATGAGGTTCACATGAATTTAAGTTAGTAATTACAACCTTATGAGCAACATCAAGCATGATATGTCTATCCAAGAGATTATCACGAGAATAAGACAATGAATCATATTTTTTAGTGAGAGCAAGTTTATCATGACTTAGCAATTCTACTTGCCTCTCAAGCATGGCATTTTTCATTTTAAGTTGAGCAACACAAGATAAAACATCATCATTATTTCTTTGCTCAATTAAAACTGAATCATACCGTTGGACCAAATCATCATGAGAGCACTTTAGCTCCTCATGTTCTTTGGTCATCTTCTCCATGCTATCGTTGGTTTTGATGAGAATCTCCTCTAGCCTGAGAAGCATCTCGCCTTGTTCCTTGTTCCTTCTCAACACCTTAACCAAGAGCGCTTTGTCTTCTTTGTTGAGATGGGTGTAGAAACGACGAATCTCCTCTTCTACATCATTGATCTCATTTTCCCTGTCACTATTTGAGACAGACATCTTAGTTCATCATTAGAAGGATTTTGACTAAAATTGGAGGGAAAAATATTTCTACTAAAGATCTGTCTCAAATCAGGATCAACACGCATGAAGGCATTATAAATAGAGATAGACCAAGATTTATAATTAGAGCCATCGCCTAGAAGAAGTTCTGCAGTTACCTCTTGTGACGACATCATCATCTCCGGACGGCTAAGCCCACACTGGAGAGGCCTAGCTCTGATACCAATTGAAAGTTCCCTTTGCCCGGGAACAGGATCTGGATGTCACCTAGAGGGTGGGTGAATAGGCGAATAAAAATAATCACTTTAAAACTTAAATTCTTACTCTACTCGAAGACTAGATCGCAGTGGAATGAAAAGACCCTTCGAGTAGATTGCAGCGAAATAGAAGATCTTGTCTCAGAATGTCCTGCACTTCAAATATAACTTGTACCACAGATGAGTATTGAAGTGCAGATATGAAGAGTAGACAGCACACAATACAGAGCGAATCACACAGACACAGGGATTTATCCTGAGGTTCGGCCAAGCCTGAGATGCTTGCCTAGTCCTCGTTGGAGTTAGCCACACCTGGGCTTGGAGTCTATTTCAACTCCTTCCTCCGTTTGCTCAGATCTGTCAGTATGACAGATAGAGCCTTCCACTATGTTGAGTTGGGTTACAACAAAGCCGCGGCTGCTTACAATCTTCTTGACAGCACTCCGGCAAAGTAACGATACGCTCAAGACTATACTCTAGCTCTTAGCAGCACTCCTCCGCTCTCTAAAGGCTTATAGCTTTGCCTTCTACATAAACTAGAGAGATTCACACAAGAGGGAGAGTGAGAATTGATGCGAGTGATGTATGCTATTGTTGGCTGCTCTTGTATCCCTGTTTGAGGTGCCTAGAGGTCCCTTTTATAGTCCCAAGGGGCCTAGGAGCCGTTGGAAGCAATCTAGGAAGGCAATTCTTGCCTTCTGTCGGGTGGCGTACCGGACAGTCCGGTGCACCACCGGACATCCACTGTTCACTGTCCGGTGCGGATCTCCTTCCTAAATTGGCGCAGTCGACCGTTGCAGACTTGGAGCCGTTGGCACACTAGACACTGTCCGGTACACATCGGACAGTCCGGTGCTTCCATCAGACCGTTGGCTCGGCCACGCGTCACGTGTTGATTGCGCGGCCGACCGTTGGCTCACCAGACAGTCCGGTGCTCCACCGGACAGTCCGGTGAATTTTAGCCGTACGCCGCTGATGAATTCCCGAGAGCGGCCAGTTGACAGATGCCAGCCTAGCGCAATGGACACTGTCCGGTGTGCCACCGAACAGTCCGGTGTACCCAGACTGCGTAGAGTCTTGGCTGCTCCAGGCAAGTCTTTTTCGTTTGTATTTTCTCTTCTTTTCTTCTTCTTTCTATTTCTAACACTTAGACAAATATGTTAGTACACAAAAACCAATGTACTAAGTCTAGAAACAAACCTTATCTTTGATTTTCGCTTCTTTAGCATTTGGCATAACTGAGATCGATGTTGGACTCATAAATCATCAAGTCAGCATGACTTGATCTAGATTGTCATTTCTAAGCTCCAACATCCTGCAAAGGTCACATAGAATATTTCCAAACATAGGAACAACCCAAACTAAAGGTCAAGGTGCACTTAGCTCTTTTGGGCTGCTTCCGGTTCTGATTTTGACACTGCTTCTTCTTCTAGTGACCTTGTTCACTTCTTAGAGCTTGATCTTGAGCCTTATGACTTACACCACATAACTATAGATGTTTCCTCATTGGTTGTAAGTCACGTCCTTATGTAGTAATCCTTGATGTGCCATAGCTCTTCTCAACTCGATCACCCTTGACTTTGCAAGTCTTCTTCTTCACCCTTGGCTTTGGGTTCCTCAGCCTCTTTGACCTTCTCCTGTGCACTTGATACCTCGAAGCTCTTCTTGCCTCCATCCTTGGCTTGATTAGTTGTCTCCGAGCTACGCACCCGAGTCTCACTTTATGCAATGTCCATCTTACTTGTGATGTCCATTATCTATCCATAATCTAGTCCTTGGACCATCACATTTGCTCACTTGTGTTAAACCCTGTTAGCTTTACATTAAGCACCTGTTCAACACTTAGCACACTTGTTAGTCTTTTAATTGCGTTGTCATCAAAACACCAAAACCCACAAGAGAGCTTTCAACTAGACATAGGACATTTAGCAATAAAATGACCAAGCTTACCACATTTGTAGCACACCCACTTGGAGTGGGGTTTGTTGTCCTTCCCCCTCCTTTGCTTGAGGATTTGGCGAAAGCTTTTGATGATAAGCGCTATCTCCTCATTGTTGAGCTTGGAGGCATCGATGGGGAGCCTACTTGATGTAGACTCTTCTTTCTTCTCTTCCGTCGCTTTGAATGCGACGGGTTGCACCTCGGGTGTGGAGGTGCCGCCTTGCTCCAAGTCGACGATTTGTTTGGAGCCTTTGATCATTAGTTCAAAGCTCACAAACTGTAAGACCCAAAATTAGTAGGAAAAAAAATATAAACAAAGTATCATAATACTTTGGAAATTAGGAAATAAGAAAATGATGAGAAAAGGATTTTTCTTTTAAAGGAAACCATTTATACATCCCATGAAATAAATAACAAGGAGAATAAAACTTAAATTAGTAATATTAAAATAGTATGGTTTATATTCACCTTTGGGTTTCAATTGATACATTTGAAAAATCTGAAAACTAAAATAGAAGTATAAATTTGAATTTGGAATAGAAAATAGAAAATAAATGGGAAGGGAAGAAAAGAGAAGTAATATGAAAACATGAGTAATATATTTGAATAAATATTCTCAAACCAAATACTTTTAATTGCACCAAAATGAACCAGTTACAAGTTTGAATTGAATTGGTATTTTAAATTTGAATTTGTGAAAGAATGGAGAAAGGAGAAAATAAAAGAAAAAAATAAAAGAAAAAGGAAAAGGAACACTATACCTAACTGGGCCGCCAACCTGAATTTCGGCCCATTTGGCCAGTTCCTCCGCGCAGCCCACCAATCCGCTCGGCGCCGACAGTAGGGCCCCACGGGGCAGCCTCTCATCCCCTCGCGCTCGCGCCATCTCCTTTACTCTGTCGCTGACCGGGTGGGCCCGCTTCGTCAGGCGTCCTCGCGAACGGCCCGCACGCTCGTCCATTTCCTCGCTCACGCTCCCGTTCACTGTCGTGTGGGTCCAAGTTGTCAGCCAGTGAGCGTGCAAGGTCATCAACAACCTCCGAACGGCGCGGGCGCGGCATGAACGGACCTGCTTGAGCTTCGCGGAATCCGCTACTGGCCGAACCAATCGGGGTATAAAGCTCTGTTAGACCTCGCCTCCTTCTCACCCGACCTGCGCCGCCACCGTAGATCACCTAGGCGCTGTCGCGCACGGCGGAATCGCAGGGAAAAGGAAGCCAAACCTCGCCGCCGCCGCGGACATCTGCTGGCCACTCGAATTTGACCCTAATCGGGGCACCGAGTGATCGTACGGGTCTCGGTGAAGCCGTTCGTGGGCGCAATCGGCCGGTGGTGACCGGTGACCGTGTGAATCCCTCGCCGGAGTTCGCGGATCCGCCTTCGCCGTGGCCAAGACCTTCTGCATCGTATCGCGGGGTAAGTCCATGTCCATCGCATTCAGTGTACTTAGGGCATCGTGTAGCAGTCTTTAATTGAGTTTTCGTGCACTGTATCGCCAAATCAAACTTCGCCGGCGATGGCGCCGCCATGGTCCGGTTGGTTCGCCGCCGTCCCGAGCTGGGAATTGGGGAAAGTGTTCTGAACCGTTGATTCGTAAATGAACGGCTGTGATTAGAACTTGGTGATACCCTTTCGTGTGAGTAAACCATTGCCGTCGGATCCGATCGGACGGATCTGGGCGGATCCGGGGTATTTAAATCTACGCCGTTGATTTCCAATCTGACGCATAGCAGTGCGTGCCGGTTCACGGGAACCCAGATCTAATCTGAGCCCTCCGTTTCTGATCGGGCGGCTCAGTTTCGCCCGTACCCCTTCGCGTGGCATAATTTCTAAAGAGACCCCCTACTATATTAGTATCAACCCGCGGTCCACCTGGTGGATCGTCTGTGTCTTGGAAATATTTACACCGAGACCCCTGTAGTTTTCAGTATTTGATGCCCCGTCCAGAGAGTTATAAAATCAAGAAAAAGAATTAGAAAATGAGTTTTTAATATAAAAACAATTCATATAATTTGTATAATTCATAGAAAAGTCATATGAACTCCAAATTGGTCCATTCCAGTTCCTAAATTTTTATAATATTATTGTCTAACCATTAGTGCCTCTGTTCTGACATGACAAACACATTAAAATTATTCTTTCACTTAATCTTGTATTAAATGCATAAAACCTTAGAAAATCCATAACTTAAAATATATAACTCCAAATTAATAATTCTTGTTCCTGTGATCTTATTTTAGCATGTAGATTATTAATGTGTATTTTGTTCTTATGTTTGGTGTAATGTTAATTTTGCCTATACCATGTTTGTATGAATTGCTACGACTAGCAGTGAGGTCACGAGTCACCTGAAGATCATCCTGGTACCTGGATTCTCAAGGCCCAGGCAAGTTGTGCCCTTGATCACTTCTTTTTACCCACTCATGTTCTAATTAATCATAATGATCTGCATAGGTTAATTTTGATGGGACCCAATAGGATACCCTAGTTTGTCTATCTTTATACCTTGTTTACCACTGAGCTTTCTGGGTAGTACTTGCTAGTGCTATATGTGGTTTTGGGTATGGAGATACACTATTCATGATTACACTTTTGTTATCAGTTGTTATTTATTATTCATGATAAGATCATTATGTTAATTGGAACATGGAGAACCACCCGGGAAAACAGTGCTACCACAAGGGAGGAATGGGACCCCTTGGCTGATTAATTAGGAAAGCTAGTGGAAGACTACCTTACCCGAAAGGGGCAAGGGCAGTAGGGGAGTGGTCAGTGTAGGGAGGCCCTCGGGAGGATTTTGCTGCGATGGCGGTCCTGCAAGGGATTCCTGCATTGGAACTTCCTATAAACTGTAGCGGGTTTTCGGAAGCTAGTGGAACTTTGTAAAGGCCTCGTAGTGGATCCCTAGCCATTCACCTCGGAAGTGTCTAAGGGCCTTGCAAACCCTGGCAACATGGGATACACGACTTGTGGGTAAAGATGCGCAACCTCTGCAGAGTGTAAAACTGGTATACTAGCCGTGCTCACGGTCATGAGCGGCTCGGACACTCACATGATTAACTATGGAACTTAAACTCAATTTGTCATATGCATTGCATCGCAGGTGAAGTTGTTACTTTTGTTCTATTACTTAACTGGGTTGGTATTTACTTATACTTAGTAACTGCTAATAAAATTTTGACCAACTTTAAAAGCAATGCTCAGCTCTAACCATCTTCTTTGGTAAGCCTTACACTTCACGTGAGCTCCCACCTTTGGCGAGTTCATGCACATTATTCCCCACAACTTGTTGAGCGATGAACGTATGTGAGCTCACTCTTGCTGTCTCACACCCCCACAGGTCAAGAACAGGTACCGCAGGATGAAGCGCATGGAGGATGCTGTGAAGTGTTCGTGAGAGATCTAGGCCGTCGTCTCCCAGTCAACTTTGGGTTGCTGGACCGTTGTCTCCTTATAATGTAATTATTTATTTTGTATAGAATTTCTGTTATATAGTAAAGATGTGACATTCGATCCTGTGCCACTATACATCATATGTGTGAGACTTGGTCCCAGCATACCTGGTGTTTATGTTCGCGCCCGAGTCTTGGTGCCCCTAAAACCCGGGTGTGACACAAACTTCCCTATCACTTCCTCGAGAGACATTAACTTGTATCTAGGATCCCCACGATTTAATTGAACTTGAGTAGGGTTACGAAAAACAAGGGATCTTAGAATAACCTTGACCATTTTATGGGCATCCCATTTTGTGCTCCCGAGGTTGCGCACTTGATTGACCAAGGTCTTGAGCCGGTTGTACATCACTTGTGGCTCCTCTCCTTGGTTGAAGAAGAATCGACCGAGCTCCCCCTCGATTGTATCCCGCTTGGTGATCTTGGTCACCTCATCTCCTTCGTGCGCGGCTTTTAGGACGTCCCAAATCTCCTTGGCACTCTTTAATCCTTGCACCTTATTATACTCCTCTCGACATAAAGAGGCGAGGAGTATAGTAGTTGCTTGGGAGTTAAAGTGTCGGATTTGGGTGACCTCGTCCGAGTCGTAGCCCTCATCTCCCACCGTAGGTACCTGCGCTCCAAATTCAACAATGTCCCATATGCTTGCATGGAGTGAGGTTAGGTGATGCCTCATTTTATCACTCCAAATACAATAATCCTCACCATCAAAATATGGTGGTTTGCCTAATGGAACGAAAAGTAAAGGAGCGCGCTTAGAGATACGGGGATAACGAAGTGGCATCTTACTATACTTCTTGCGCTCATGGTGCTTAGAAGTGATGGACGTGCCGTCAGAGCCAGATGTGGAGGGCGACAAAGAATCTGTCTCGTAGTAGACCACTTTCTTCATCTTCTTCTTGTCGCCACTCTGATGCGACTTGACGCGAGGAGGTGATTCCTCCTTGCCTTTAGCGCCGGACTCCCTTGATGGAGCCTTCCCGTGGCGTGTGGCCTTCTCGCCGGTTTCCATCTCCCTCTTGGTGGATCCTCCCGACATCACTTCGAGTTGTTAGACTAATGAAGCACTGGGCTTTGATACCAATTGAAAGTCGCCTAGAGGGGGGGGTGAATAGGCGGAATCTGAAAATTATAAACTTAAGCACACACTACAAGCCGGGGTTAGCATTAGAAATGAATTCGAGTCCAAGAGAGAGAGAGAGGGAAAACAAATCAACTAAGAAATAAAGCGGATGAACACGATGATTTGTTTTACCGAGGTTTTGTTCTAAAGAACCTAGTCCCCGTTGATGTGGTCACAAAGATCGGGTCTCTTTCAACCCTTTCCCTCTCTCAAACGGTCACCTAGACCGAGTGAACTTTCTCCTTAATCAAACAGGGCACTTAGACCCCACAAGGACCACAACACACTTGGTGTCTCTTGCTTTGATTACAATTCACTTGGGAACAAGAATGAGGAAGGAAGAAAGTGATCCAAGCAACAAGAGCGCAAAGAACACGAACAAAACACTCTCTTAAATGGTTGGAATGAGTTTGAGGCTTGGAGAGGCTTTGATTCTATTGAATTGTGTCTAGGAGTGAATGCACTAGCTCTTGTATTGAATGAGAAGCTCAGAAAACTTGGATGCTTGGAGTGGTGGTGGTTGGGGGGTATTTATAGCCCTCAACCACCACATAGCCATTGAGGATGGCTGCTGTCGATGGGCGCACCGGATAGTCCGGTGCACCACCGGACGCTGTCCGGTGCGCCAGCCACGTCACCCAACCGTTAGGGTTCTGGAGCAGTTGACCGTTGGAGGCTTGTCTTCAAGTGGCACCGGACACGCATTGTTCACTGTCTGGTGCGCCTCTGACTTCTGCGCTCTGACTCTACGCACTGTTCTTCACTGTTCAGCCCTCAGCGTGGCTTTTGCACTCGACCGTTGCACGAGTAGCCGTTGCTCTACTGGTGCACCGGACAGTCTGGTGGCACACCGGATAGTTCGGTCGCACACCGGACAGTCCGGTGAATTATAGCGAAGCGCGCCCTGAGAAACCCGAGACTGGAGAGTTGGACGTTGTACGGTCCTGGTGCACCGGACACTGTCCTGTGGCACACCGGACACTGTCCTATGGCACACCGGACAGTCCGGTGCGCCAGACCAGGGCATACTCGATTTCTTTGCTCCTTTGAATTTGATCGCTAACTTCAATCTTTTATTGGTTTATGTTGAACCTTTATGCACCTGTAGAATATATAATCTAGAGCAAACTTGTTAGTCCAATATTTGTGTTGGGCATTCAACCACCAAAATTATTTATAGGAAAAGGTTAAACCCTATTTCCCTTTTAGTCCCATAAAAGGAAATGGAATCAATCAAATCCCCCAATCTGAGGGTGCCGGTGGCGCACCGGACTGTCCGGTGGCCCCGCAATCGATGCAGATTTCCAGCAACTTCTAAATGAAAGGGGAAATGACTAGGGGCTCTTTGGGGGCTATAAAAGGGACCCTTATGTACCCATTTTACAAGTGACAAGTGCAGCCAACAAGTGCATACATCATACTGATCAATTCTATCTCTCCCTCTCTTGTGTATCTTTCTAGTTTGTGTATTAGCGCACTTATAAGCTAAGAGAGAGTAGAGGAGTGTTGCTGCAAGTTAGAGTGAGCAAGATCTTGATCAACGGAGTATTGTTACTCTGTCGAAGTGCTGTGAAGACTTGTAAACAACCGTGGCTCTGCTGTAACCAACCTCGACAAAATGGAAGCCTCGATCTGCCACCTGGTGATAGATCTGACCAAACAGAGGAAGTTGTTGAAATAGATTCCAAACGAAGGTTTGGCTAACTCCAATGTGGACTAGGCAAGCATTTTTGGCTCGGCCGAACCACGATATAAATCACTGCTACTGTGTGCTCTGCTTTGTGTTGTGTTCTTTCTCTTTATCAGATTACCTTTTTACTTGCACTTCAATATTTATCTATGGTATAAGCTATCTTTGAAGTGCAGGATATTTTGAGACAGGAACTTCATTTCCATTGCGACCTACTCGACATGACATTCTTTTTGCTGCGATCAGACTTGAAGTAGAGTAAGATTTTTAGTTTTTAGGTCATTATTTTTTATTCGCCTATTCACCCCCACTAGGCAACATCTAGATCATCTTCCTGGGCAAAGGGAACTTTCACTAACCATGGTGTGAGGTTGTGTGTGCAAACATGTCTCTCGGCTTGTGGTGTGCAGGTGTGTAGTAAGGAGATGGTGGTCGACAATGAAGGTGAAGGTCATGCAGTTTCATGCCAATGGACCGGGAGCGACAAAGGACGAGCACTAAGTCTTGACCGAGAGACAAGAGAAGCTGGTGACTAGCCATGGTGGGTAACACTTGGGGACACTTATGGACACGAGGACATGGAGGATTGGATCATGTCGTCAACACGGTTGCAGACCGGTGGGACACGTGTCCCAGACGTGGGGGCGCATGTGGAGTATGCTACCCATGGAGGTTTCGATGGTTGAGCCTACAAAGCACCCACCACTACAGTTCGCTAGTTTCGCCAGGTTTGGGCCTCAAAATCCAGTGGTACGGTTCCGGCAGGAATCAATGACGTCACGTGGCATCATCACAAAGGGTATGTCGAGGCGAAGCAACTTCATGATGAGTGTGTGATCGATAGATCAAAAATCCAGGAGTTGGTCCATTTTGCCCCTAACTGGGTGGATAAGCTCTATGTATAACCAAGCATTGTGATTTCAGGGGCGAGGGAGTGCGAAACAAGTTGCTTGAAATTTTGCAGAGGGGGTTTTATCGGGAGTGTTTTGCTTTTAGCAGGATAGGAACTTAGGGAGTTGGTGGGGGTTTTATAGGCGAGCGGTGGTGCTCGGGGTGTGGAGTGGTGATGGAGCAGGTGCCATGTGGCAGCAGGTGCAACGAAGGGAGGGGTCTGGTGTTGCTGGCGATGATGGTGGCGGTGGGTGCGCTGCTAAGGCGCATGGGCGGTGGTAGTGCACATGGAGGTGAGGGCACAGGTGAGTGGTGGGGTCTATGACCCTGATGTCTGTGGTCTCTGGTTCCAAGAATATTTGCCTCTCTGTGTGGTATTAACTTTTTCTGTGCTCTTTTACTTTTCCTATTTACTTTGACCCCGGGGCAGTTCTTTGATTCTTATGGTCGGTCCTTTGGACCGAGTGACTAGGTCGGTCCCTTCTGTAGCTTATTCCAGTGTCACACCCGGTTTTGGAAGGCAAACCAAATGCGAACCATGTACATGCCATGATCAGAAATTCACGTACACGGTGATTACACAATTGGACATCATCACACATTGCTCAAAATAATAGCGAACATAAGTACTTTATTACATCATGATGTCCAAGACATACACAGAGTCATTAAGTTAAACCATCATCAAAGTGTTGATCGAAACACAGTAAGATAAGGCCTTCACAGGCAGCTGACTGGGGGTTTGCCACTAAACTATTCTAGAACTCGTCAAAGTCCTGAAACTCCTAAAAATCCTCCATGTTGCCTTCATCTTCTCCTAAGCACTGGATGCAATGAGGACAACCTGAGGTTTGGTGTTTTAAGCAAGGGTGAGTACACATCAACGTACTCAGCAAATGTCCTGTTTGGCTAAAGTGGACTAGCTATATGTAGGGTTAAGCTTAAAGCAGTTGCTTTTAGTTGGTTAGGTATTTATTACTTGTAGAAAGCCAAGATTTAGCAATAATCCCAAGTTATTACCTAAAAGTATCCCCGCCAAGAGGAAATACCAGAATCCATAGTTATAATCATCACCAGTAAACATCATCATAAAGGTATCCAAAGTATCTCTAATCAAAGGAGCTCCCAAGGCTACTTATAACCGTGAGCACGGTTGATATACCAGTTTCTAACACTCTGCAGAGGCTGCACACTTTACCCACAAGTCGTGATTCCTTCCCAGCATGGGTTGTACAGACCCGATCTTCACTATCGAGGTGAATGGCCAGGGATTCACTACGTAGCCTTTACAAAGATTCCCTAGAGATCATAGTTACCTGTTAGGTTTCTCCAGTTTGAAAAACACAGTACCTCTCCCCACAGGAAGGGTGACTAACAAAAGCAACATGAAAGAACCTCGGCACCCAACCTCGATAGAGCAAGTACTGTGCCCGGACCCCAATGCCGGCACGACGACGAAGCCGACTACACCTCAAGTTCCTCTAATTAATCAACTAAGGGTGTCCCATACCACCCTCATGGTTGTACTGTTTTCCAAGATGGTCATTCAACGAACAGGTCCTTCGGAGAGGTACTCGGGAAACAACCCGAGTCCCCTAAAGTATCACAAGTCCATCATCATAATCAAGAGAGCATCATCATATCATAAATATTCTAATCATGTTCATTGATTAAAGTAAAGCAATAACATAACACTAATCATAGTAACCAATTTCCAAAGGATAACCAAGGACAGAAAAAACAGAACACTAGTCAATCCTTAGGTTGATCATGGTAAGTGAGATTATGAATCATAAATTAAGTAGGACATAATGGGTGAGAGGACACTTGCCTTCACCAGGTTGCTGCTCAGGGAAGTCTCCTGCAACACACTCGGGAACCATGGACTGCTCGTTATCTACTCAAAGCAATCATTCATTCAACACACTTGGGGAATAACAGAAGAACAGTACCACAAACATATGCAATAGAGTGAACACAAGTTCAATAGAAAGGTACATGCACACAGGTGAAATCTAGCCTCTAGGGTAGATCATTATGCCTAAGGGTCTATTGCTCCCTAACTAAACCTATATCAGTAGATTACCTACCCAACTAGATCTATCTTAGTGAATTACTTAATTAAATAAATTTATTACAGAGATGGGATCATACATTAAATGAGGATTAGTCTACAAAGTTAAGCACTTCACTATTCATTAGTGTTGTACCCTTTTATTTTATTTCTAATGAAATTCCTATATTCGTATTCTAACATAGAGTCTACCATAAAATTGGGACATGAAAACAGTGGGTGAACATAATTTAAACAGATAGAGAATAACATTATGAACATTTTGTAGTTTGAACCACCCAATTTGAAGTTCATACTCAAAAAGTTACGATATTTATAAGTTTTGGAAATCAATACCCTAAATCAGACACCTTTTATTAATTAAACCAAATCCCAGGGCTCTTCTTGCAAGAACCCAGGGGCTCGGCATAAAGAATAAAGGACAATAGGTTATAATTCCAGGGAACTGAGGGTTTCTTTTACAAAACATACAATCGAAGGGGTTTTGAGCTCCCTCGGTCGTTGGATCTCGGATCAACAGCCGAGATTAGATCGACGGGTGAGTGCGCATGGCTGACAAGTGGGCCTGGGCAGGCAGTGGCCTAGGGTCAGCGGGGTTGACAGGCCGGGCCCAGCGGCAGGGACGCGGGTGAATGGAAATCCGAACGGCCGGATCCAAAGCAGGTGGTTGGGATTGGGTTTCATCTAATTAAACTTTGGCCACCTGATCTCAGACAAATGCCTGAGATCTAATGGCCAGCTCAGGCCAGACTCCCTGGCTGCCAACGGTGGCGCCGCTCACGCCCATGGTGGAGACCCACCGAAGACGATGGTGTGGGCGCACTGGGGCCCCGAGGCGCCGAGAAGGGCTCAGGGAGGTTCGGGGAAACATGGCGAACACGGGCATGAGCATGGTGACAACGCAGAGGCCCCGAAAGATAGCTACCTATAGCACGATGGCTTGGCAGCGACGCAACCTTGCTTCGGCGAGCAATCGCGCACACATGCAGGAAAGGGGAAATAGGGGCAGGGGAAGGTTGGTTACCTCAAGAGAGGACCCCCAAGACCCTTGAACGGCGGCAAGGACATGACGAGGCCTCGGGTCGACGGCTGTGGTGCTCCGGCTGCACGGTGAAGGACCAGTGAGTGTGGGTAGAGAGAACCAGAGGGGGAGAGGGTAAATTGAGGCGCGTCTCGAGTTGCGGACGCTGAGGCGGAACTCCTCGAGGCAACAGGCACGGCGAGACCTCAATGGAGGCAGCAGAACTGGCGCGCAAACACGACGGATGGCGGCGGTGCTTCTCGGGCGCACGCGTGGTGTGAGGTGAGTGCGGGAGCTCTGCAGGGGGTGCGACTGAGGGAGGGGGAGAGGGAGTGGGGTGCAGGTCGCTAGAAATGGCCAGGGTGGGGCGAGCATGGCCTGGGCGTGCGTCGTGGGCGTGGAGTCCATGGCGTGTGCGCGGGTCGTGCGCGTGGACAGTTAGGGAGGATGGGACTGATAGGCGGGGGCCCACGGATCAGCAGGAGGGAACGCGCGAGCGAGCAGGCAGCGCCAATAAGCGGGACCAGGCTGGCAGAGAGGGAAAGTGCAATGGGCGCGCGGGGGCAAGGGAAACAACGCCGACAGGCGGGGCCCAGATGGAAGAGGGAGAGGGCACGCGCGGGGGAGGGGGAAATGGGCCGAAAGGCTGAGGAAGGGGAGGCTCTCAGGCTTCTTTCTGTTTTTCTTTTATTCTGAATTTGCTAATCCCTTTTTATTTTATTTTCTTCTTTTGAATTCAAACCCAATCAAACCATGTGATATCCTAGTCCCTAGGATGGTGATATCCTGGTTCAAGGCTTAATAGAATTAATAGAGTACTCATATCAACAAGGTGCAATTTCTTTTTCTGAAGCCTATCTCAAAAGAACCTCCAAGTTAAGCGTGCTTGGCTTGGAGCAATTTGGGAGGGTGACTGACCGAGAAGTTTTCTCGGGTGTGCATGAGTTAGGACAAAGTGCCCATAAAAGATTCGTGTTGGTCTGTGGGGACGATATATGATCCTAGAGAGCTAGCAGGAGTAAGTACCGCTGGTACAGGGATTGGACAGGGTGTTACAAATGGTATCAGAGCCAACCCTCGCGATTTCACGAGCGTGTGTGGGTTAGGGATTCGGGTATATGGCGTATGGCGCATGTGGGCCCGGAGTGGTCACATGGCATGGCATATGACGACACTAGACACTCAGACGTGGCTAAGAGGGGAGGTTACTGGATTGGGGTTGACCGACGAGGATGTTGGTCTTCTAAGGTGGGTGGATTGTGATATCCTGGCCCCTGGGATGGTGATATCCTGGCTCAAGGCTGAATAGAATTAATAGAGTACTCATATCAATAAGGTGCATCTTCTTTTTCGGAAGCCTATCTCGAAAGAACCTCCAAGTTAAGTGTGCTTGGCTTGGAGCAACATGGGATTGGTGACCGACCGGGAACTTTTCTTGGGTGCACATGAGTGAGGACAAAGTGTGCACAAAAGACTCATGTTGGTCTATGGGGACGATATATGATCCTAGAGAGCTGCCAGGAATAAGTACCGCTGGTCCAAGGATTGGACGAGGTGTTACAAACAACAAATGCAAATTTGAATATTTCAAACATGTGCATCAACCAAAAGCAAAGTTTAGGCTCAGCATGATGCAACATTCCATGACTCCCCTAGGGTTTCATTCACTAAAGTAATAATACTTCTCCAAATAAATAAACCAAACTCTATAAAAGGAAGAGGAGAGAAATCTATAGAGAGACAAAAAGAGATAACACCTGAATTTGGTAGATATCAGAGAAGACATTTTTATACCCCCAAATCCAGGGTGTTACAAACCTATTCCCCTTAAAAAGAATCTCACCATCGAGATTCAGGGTTGGCTAGCAAAGAACTCGGGATACTTGGCTTTCAGATCATCCTCTCTTTCCTAGGTTGCTTCTTCCTCTGAATGGTGGCCCCACTTGACTTTGCACATTCTGATGGTGCTCCTTCGAGTGACTCTGTCTGCTGTCCCCAGAATTTGAGTTGGCTTCTCGATATATGTCAAGTCTTCTTGAACTTCGAGATCCCCGATTGGCAATTGCTCTTCTAGCATTCCCAAGCACTTCTTCAGATGAGATACGTGGAAAACATTAGGCACCACTCACATGCTTTCTGGTAGGCTAAGTTGTTGTGACACTTCTCCATGTTTTGCCTAAATCTGGTACGGTCTGATGTATCGGGGTGCTAATTTGCACTTGACTCCAATCCTTCTGACTCTCCTGATCGGTGACACGTTCAGGTAAACATAATCTCCCACTTTGAAACTCAACTCTCTTCTTCTGGTGTCAGCATAGCTTTGCTGCCTGGACTGCGCTGTTTTTAGGTTCTCTCGAACCATTCTAATATTCTCTTCAGCTTCAAGCAAAATATCTGGACCGAACACCTGCCTTTCGTCGGGTTGGTCCTAGTGCAACGAAGTTCGACAATTCCTCCCATAGAGTTCTTGGAACGGCGACATCTTCAAGCTAGTTTGATGACTGTTGTTGTAGGAGAATTCTGCATAGGGTAGCCTCTTATCCCAACCTGACTTGTCCTGCAAGGCACATGCTCTCAACATGTCTTCTAGGATTTGGTTGGTTATTTCAGTCTGACCATCTGTCTGCAGGTAACAAGCTGAACTAAAATTTAGATGTGTGCCCAAGGCTTCATGCAACTGCTGCCAAAAGTGAGAGGTAAATTGGGTTCCCCGATCGTACACTATCTTCTTTGGTACACCGTGCAAGCATACAATCCAGGACATGTATAACTCTACCAGCACTGCACTATTGTAGCTGGTTTAACTAGTATGAAATGAGCTGCCTTTGTTAAGCGGTCCACTACTACCCAGATGGAGTCATAACTAGCTCGAGTGCGGGGCAAACCGACTATAAAGTCCATCCCAATCTCATCTCACTTCCATTGAGGAATCTGCAACGGCTGCAACAAACCCGCGGGCCTTTGATGCTCCGCCTTAATTCTCTGACAACTGTCACATATGGCAACATATTCTGCGATCTCCCTTTTCATACCGTACCACTAGAATCTTTTTCTTTAGGTCTTGGTACATTTTCTCGCTGCCAAGGTGTATGGAATAGGCCGTTTCATGAACTTCCTTGAGGATCAACTCCCGAATCGACTTGTGTGGGGAACACATAGCCTATCTTTGAACCATACTACGCCTTTTGCGTCTTCCCAGAAGTCTTTGCCTTTCCCATCTAGGATCAGCTATCGAATCTCATTAATCTTCTCATCATTTTTTTGCCCATCCTTGATATCTCGTTCTAGAGTAGGCTCCAACTCAACTGTCACTCCCTAGGTGCTGTTTAGAAATCCGAGACTCAGCATGTCGAATTCCTTTGCTGGTTCATATGGCATCGGGTGAGCAACCATCATGTTGACTTGGCTCTTTCTGCTCAAAGCATCTGCAACCACATTAGCTTTGTCTCAGTGATAATATATTTCCAGCTCATAGTCTTTGATCAACTCCAGCCATCTTCGTTGTCTCATGTTGAGCTCTGACTGGGTGAAAATGTACTTAAGACTCTTGTGGTCCGTGTAAACGTCACACTTCTGCCCATATAAATAGTGCCTCCAGGTCTTCAATGCAGGAACTACTGCTGCTAGTTCCAGGTCGTGTGTGGGATAATTCCTCTCATGAATCTTAAGCTGTCGGGATGAGTACACCACTAATCTCCCTTCTTGCATTAGCACACACCCCAGACCAGTGTACGAAGGATCATAATACACTAAGAATGGCTTATGAACATCAGGTAGGATCAACACAGGTGTTGTAGTCAACTTCTTCTTCAATGCTTCAAAGGACTCTTGGCACTCTGTGGTCCACTTGAATTCAACTTTCTTCGCTAGTAGGGTTGTCATTGGTCTAGCAATCTTGGAGAAACCTTCAATTAAATGCTGATAGTATCCGGCCATCCCAATTAAACTCTTGATCCCACAGACATCTCTCGGTGCTTTCTAGTCCAGAATATCAGCCACCTTCTTTGGACCCACAGCTAACCCATCTCGGTTTATGATATGACACAGGAACAAGAATTCACAGGCAGCTGACTGGGGGTTTGCCACTAAAATAACTAGAACTCATCGTAGTCCTAAAACTTCTCAAAGTCCTCCATGTTGCCAGCATCTCCTCCTGAGCACTGAGTACAGTGGGGACAACCTGGGGTGGGGTGGTTTGTAAAGCAAAGGGTGAGTACACATCAACGTACTCAACAAATGTCTCGTTTGGCTAAAGTGGACTAGTTGTATGTGGAGTTAAGGTTAAGCAATTGCTTTTAGTTGGTCAAGTATTTATTACTGTAAGTGGAGCCAAGTTTTAGTAATAAACCCAGTTATTACCCAAATGTACTCCCTCCAAGAGGAAATACCAGAGATCATAATTATACCATCATCATTAATCATCATCATAAAAGTAACCAAAGTTTCTTCTAATCAAAGAGGATCCCAAGGCCGCTCTTAACCGTGAGCGCGGCTGATATACCAGTTTTTAACACTCTACAGAGGTTGCACACTTTACCCACAAGTCGTGATTCCCATTCTACCCAGAGATCATGACTCTCCATTGATCACTACCAAGGTGACCTAGCAGGGTCTCACTACGTAGCCTTTACAAAGATTCCCCAGAGGTCATAGTCGCCCGTTAGGTTTCTCCGGTTTGATAAACATAGTACCTCTCCCCAAAGGAAGGGTGACTAACAAAACCAAATCAAGAACCTCTGCAACCAGCCTTGGCAGATCAAGTATTGTGCGTGAACCCCATTGACGGCCCTACAGCGAAGCCAACTACACCTCTGGTTCCTCTAATTAATCAGCTAAGGGCGTCCCATTCCACCCTCATGGTTGCACTGTTATCCCGGGTTGTCACTTCCCAAATAGGTCCTTACGGAGAGGTACTCAGGAAAATGGCCTGAGTCCTCTAAAGTATCATAGGATCATCATCGGGATAACACCATCGTATCATAAGTATTCACATCATGTTCATTGATGAAAGTAAAGCAATAGCATAAAGCTAACCATGATAACCCAAAAGGTAAACAAGGATAAGGTAAATACAGACTAGTCAATCCTTAGGTTTTCAATAATGTAATGCGGGACAGTGATTTATAAAGTAAGTAGGACATAATAGGTCAGAGGACACTTGCCTTCACCAGGTTGCTGCTCAGGAAGATCTTCGGCAACACACTCAGGAACCAAGGGCTGCTCGTTGTCTAAATAAAGCGATCATACATTCAATACATTTGGAAAAGACAGATGAACAGCACACCAAACATGTACAATCAAGTGAACACAAGTCTGACAGGACATTATAAATACCAAAGATAAACTTAAATGCTTGGGATTAGTATATTTAGAGATCAGTGATTCCCTAGATATTATGAATTATATAGTTTAGTGCCACTAATTTTAGTGAGACACAAAATTATACCAGGGATCAATTCATACACAACATTTTATTAATCTCACAAAATTAAACATCTAAATACCATTAGCATTTCCTTTTTATTTATTTTTATTAAACAAATACATTATTACATAAACTTAACCTTTAGTCTAGGCATAAAATTAAAGTGCACATACTGTGGATGATTATAATTTATTTGGACATAGAATATTTCTATGAACATTTTGCAATTTGAACCACTAAATTTGGAGTTCATATGAAAAAGATATGAAATAAACAAGTTTTGAAGTTTGAAATATAAAACTAGGTCCAATTCTGTGATTATTTAAAAAGCCAGGGGTCTATTTATAGGAGTTCAGGGGTCTGCCGCTAAACTATAGGACGGTGGGTTGATTATCGGAAAGCCGAGGGTTCCTTTAGCAAAATTACACGCGAAGGGGTATCGGGCAACTTTGACCTCACGATCACAAACGAACGGCTGAGATCAAATCCCACATACGAGCGCGCGGGCGCGGGTGGGCGAGTGCGGCTGACAGGTGGGGCAGGGAAGGGCTAAGGCACTGGCGCACGGGGCCCACGGGTCAGCGAGGTGCTGAGAGCGTGGGGCGCGCTGGCCGCTAGATCATCGATCAACGGTTCTGGCAACACGGTCCACGCGAATCGTTATCTGCGTATCCGGGCCATCCGATGAAGACTGGATGGTTAGGATTAGGCACTAGGGACTTTGTCCTCTCCGGTCGGCTAGGGGCGGCGCCATATGCACCCACGACGGTGCAGCCATCGACGTCGAAGTAGACTGGGGCTCCTAGGGGCGCTAGGGGTGGTCTGGGTAACCAGGGAGGTTGGGGAGGACCCGGCGAACACTATGGTGGGATCGGGGTAGTAGGAACGGGGGTGAGACAACCTGGCGGCAGAGGGGGAGTCCTCGGCAGACCAGGGGCACTCCGGCGAGCAATCGCGTGCAAGAAAGTGCAAGGCAGGGGAAAATACGGGCGAGGTTAGGACAGTTACTGTTGGGGACTTGTTCTCAAATGTTATGAATTAAGAACAAGGCAACACGAAAGTAGGTTAGATGGTTAATGCCCTTCGTCCTTCGAAGCATTATTTCCCTAAGGATATAACGATCTTCGGACGAAGGTTATGAAGGACGTACCTTCACCATCATAGCATATATCAATAAAAGAAGAAGCATATGAAACATGAGAAATAACATGGATAAACATATGACATTATAATATATTTGTTATTATATAATCATGAACGAATAAGAATAACACAAGGTTACATTTGTACCTTCGACTTGATAGAAGGTATGAGAACAAGTGTGACGCACAAGAGAGTACGAATCAGCGTGAACAGTAAGGGGGTACTGTTCATCTATTTATAGGCACAGGGCGCAGCCTGTGTGAAATTACATTTATACCCTTTACAATCGATTACAATCATGGCACCAACTATCATGGGTCAATCTGTCTTTTCATCATTAAGTCGGTGCAACCCTTCGTCTCAAGGCATGTCGTTATGCTGAAGTTCCCTGGAAGGTAGCTTCGGTGTTATTTCTGTGCTGATCTTCCGAAGGTGTTTCTTCTTACAGGACCTTCGGCTACAAAGCAGACCCCTAACAGTAGCCCCTTCGCGGTGCTAGATCGTTTTTCGTAATGAGCTTGATCCGTGAAAAATTGTCCTAGGCTTCGAAATGCCGAAGGTCCGAAAAACACCTTCCTTGAGCTCGTTGTCGAGAAACAATTAAAATAATCCGAGCGCGAGGTGGCCCCACCATGCGGCGGGTACGCGCGATCTGGCGATTCATCTCCCATGCACCGTGGTCCACCGTTCAGTGGGTGCGGGTGACTGTTGAGCGGGTGCGGGCGACTTAACGATTCACCTTCACACCTGCAGCACTATATAAACAGACGGGTAGGTGTGAAGTTATCACAGCATTCATTGCCATTGCACTATTGTGCTGCTAAAAAATTTAACCATAGCTGAAGCTTTCTCATCACATTCTCAAGCAAAGCATCATTTTGATTTAGCTTCGTCATAAGAGGGAGCTTCGTCAAAACTATAAAAATCATCAACATACATAAGAACTACAAGGAATTCAACACCTGATGGCCAGAGTACGTTCAACTGCTAGGGTGACCCGTGACGGAGAGGAGGCCGAAGCCGCAGAGACTGCCCCAATCTCTGAAGTGATGAAACAATTGGGACTGGTTGTGACAGAGGGAGCTGCTAACGAAGGTGCATCTGCTGCCGAAGCTAAATATGCTGACATCGAAGAAGATGTTGTTGATGAAGAAGAGGAAGATTATAACACTCTCATGCCAGCCAAACCCAGTCACTTGGACTTTGGAAAATCTACCGTTTCTGAGGCTGATATGCCCATGATGATAAAGCTAGGCTACTTCGAAGAAGCTGAGAAGAAGCTAATTCGCTTCACCGGGGAAGAAACCACTCCGACACCGGAAAATGATGAGGTGGTAGTTTTCAGGAGTTTCTTTAGAGCGGGATTGAGGTTTCCTTTGAACAAAATGATTGGGGAAGTTTTGGAAAATTACGAAATCTATCTTCATCAGCTGACTCCTAACGCTATTGTTAGGCTCAGCGTCTACATCTGGGCACTCTGAAGCCAAGGAATAGACCCGAACGCCGAAGCTTTTTGCCAAGTGCATGAGCTTCATTATCAGACAAAGGCCAGAGAAGATGGACTTCCTGAGAATTTTGGTTGTTACAACTTCGCTTACCGCAAAGATATGAAGTCTCCGGTGGTTAGCTATCGCACCAAGTGGCCAACCGGTTGGAAAAATGAGTGGTTCTATGTTAAAGTCGATGAGAAGAAGAGGGAGAAGCTCAAGACGCTAGTACTGAGCCCACTGAGCTTAAGCTTTGGGTTGACTAGGCCCCTGTGCCGCATGTCGTCGGGGTCACCATGCCAAGAAGCTGTGGCAGAATTCCGGGTGGTAGCCGAGCAGATCAGCACCAGAGATCTAGTCCAAGAATATCTAGCCTATAAGGTGTTCCCGACGCTGAGTGAATGGCACATGCCGAAGATAAAGGGGACAAAGGAAAAGAATGAACTTGTGCGACTGCCTTATCGGTTCAAATTTGAGAAACAATTCAAAGGGCCATGCCAAGAATGGTTAGAAATGATAGAAACTATGTGCAACGAAATTTTGGGTAATTACACTAAAAAAGAAGATCAGCTGATGACTGCAGCCTTCGGCACCCGACCAAAACGAAGGTTGAATCGGGTGATGGATGCCCTGAACTTTGAATATCCTGACTATGAGCGATTGAACAAGGGTGCCAAAGGGCAAAAGAGAAAAAGAATTGTTAGTGTTCTGAGCAGACAAGCTGCTAGGATGGTGAAAGAAGATGAAGAAACTCTGAAGAAGAGAAAATCCAGCCCTGAGCCGAAGGTGGCTGCTCTGAAGAAGAGGAAGGTTGCGGCTCCGAAGCCAAAAACAACTGAGGTAGAAGAAGAGACTCCTTCAACACCTGCTGCTACTGACGTAGAAGAAATTCTAAAGGTAATGACCGAATCCTTACCTATCAAGCTAAGTCCACTAGGGCCGCATCTGACGAAGCTTTTACAGAAGAAGAAGGAGCCTTCGGCAGCCAAAAAGTCTGCTGGGCCAAAAAGGCAGAGGATTATTACTGTAATTGAAGCTATTGAAGAAACACCACCGCCGGCCTCAGCGTCAAAGATAACACATGCTGCCAAAGTTGCTACAGCTACCGAAGCTGCTCCCACCGAAGCTACAACTGTCGAAGCTGCAACGGCCGAAGATACAAATCTGGAGAGCACATTTTTTGATATTGATAAAATGATGTTGAATATGGCCACGGAAGAAGCTGCTGCAGCTACCGAAGAAACCCTGGCCACAGTGCCTGGAAAAGGGATGGAGATCGTCGAAGATATTTCGGATGAAAATGACTTCAATTTTCAAAATATAATTGGTCAAAAGTTATTTAAGGCTGAAAAAGAGGAGCTGAGAGATTATGCTATATCTTGTGGCTATCAGCCAGGAGAGTTGCTCTTTGGCAGTATTGATGAAGAAAGCTTAGGATGCCTCCGAGACCAAACTGGAGCGAAGGTTATTAGTACTCTGTCAAAGAGTGTTGGTTTCCCGAAGCTCGAAGTTGACATCAGTCGCTACTGACGACAGCATATCGTCGGTAGTTTATTCTATTCTAATTTCAAGGTAAATTTTTTTTCCTTCGGCTTTTCATTGTTTTACGATGTAGGTAATTGCTGATGAAGGTTATTTTGCACAGAGTATGCTATTAAGTAAAGCCTTGAGGATGCAACAAGACCTCGAGGATAAGAAAACTGACGTTATAATTGAAGGCTTGGAAAAGAAAATTAAAGATCATGCAGCTACTCTTGAGAAGAAAGATTTTGTTCTTCAGACGATGGAGGGTTCACTAACAGAAGCCCAAGCCGAGATCGCTAGATTAAACAGTGAACTACTCCTGAAATCAGAAAATTTCGAGCAAGAAAAGAAGAATCTCGATACGAAGCTTAAAGCCGAAGTCGAAAAGAGTTCAAATTTGTAGAAATCATTGAAGGAGCTTCAGGATAAATGTCTAGACTTCGGCAATCGATGCGTGCAACGGCTGAAGCAGGTCTTCAACTCAGTTGAAACCAGTTCTGAGAAATTTGAACCTTCGATTGAAGACCTACTAGGCACCTTCGAACATATTGAGGGCGAAGTTGATGCACTTGACGAAGTTATAGCTAGGCATGGTGACTTCTGTGCTCTTCTAGCTTCTCGGGGCACAGCTGTTGCTTTCATGAAAACTGGTTGCACGCATGGGAAGGTCGTCAATAGACCTAACTTCAGCTTATCACCAGTAGATTTAACTGATATCCCCAGCCTGGCTCGAAGCATAGGAAAAAGATACATAACACAAATCTGGACGAAGGGTGGGCGAAATTTAGCTGGTGGCGAAGCTCGAAGTCACCTCAAACCAGTAATAAACTCATACCTGGTGCTTACCTTCTCCTTGAGACTTGAGTTTACCTTATAACGCTTTGTTATGTACAGGATGACGAAGCCGAAGAGCAATGATCCAAAGCTTGGCGGATAGTGATGAAATGATGAAGCTGAAGACACTGCTGTGAAAAAGCTCTAGAGAAATTTTTGAATTAACCTTGTAAAAAATACTGTAATTTAGGAATCAGACACTACTCTGTAAATTTTTTCATACCTTGTAATATATTTTTACCTTTCCATCCATGTATGAACTGCTTTGATGTGGACGAAACTTGTATTTTTTTTGAGCCAAAGGCAAAAAAACACCTTCCCTTCTTTTCGTACACAACGAGGCATAAATCTGCTTCTTTTTGCTGTCTCCGAAGCCTTGTCATTAGAGCCGAAGCAACTATCTGTACTTCTGTGATATGATGATGATGATCCTACGAATGTTTAAATGAATGTATATGAATGCAATGAATGATGCGATGTATTGTGCAATGAATGTCCAAACACACGCTTACGAAGCCACATCCAGACTCTGCATTCCCTTAGGAACGACTGAAATCTCTTTGCCGTTTATTTTTTGGTTTCACCGCTTATTTTTTGGTGTAAGTTCTGCATCCCCTTAGGAACGTCTTTTGAACTTCTTCGCCTTCTATTTCAGTGGTATAAGTTCTGCATCCCCTTAGAAACGTCTTTTGAACTTCTTCGCCTTATATTTCGGCGGTATTTGGCTCTGCATTCCCTTAGGAACGACTTTTGAGCAGAAAAATTACGCTGCACTCCCTTAGGAACGACTTTTTTGTAGCTTCGTTGTGCTCTGCATCCCCTTGGGGATGACTTTCGAGCTTCTCCCTGCCCTTCTTTTTTTCTCTCTGCACTCGATGGTGCATGCTCAGATTTTACATTTTACATTCTTTTGGGGGATTTGGCTCTCGTAGAGCTAAATAAGAAAAGAAAAATTACAAGCTATGGTCCCATTAAAAACCTTTCTCCCCCTTTGGAAAGGAAAAGGGTGCCATAGGGAAGAATGAAAAAAGATTACATCAAATTACACATAATATCTTCGAAACTCATCCGCGTTCCAAGATCTAGGAATGTCGTTGTTGTCCATATCTTTCAATCTGTAAGAACCAGGCCTTGACAAAGATACCACCAGAAAAGGTCCTTCCAACTTCAGTTGTAGTTTGCCTACTGTGTCTGGATTAGCCACTCTCCGAAGCACGAAATGCCCTGGTTTAATATTTTTCAACCGAACTTTTCTATCGCGCCATTTTATTGTTTCGGCTTGATATTTATTGATATTCTCCATAGCCTGAAGTGTGGTCCCTTCTATAGTATCTTTTGCCACGTGATAATCAGCTTCGTCTTCTGCCGAAGCTACTGTTCTTATTGACCCTGTTTTAGCTTCTTCTGGGGTTATAGCTTCGTTGCCAAATAATAATTTGAACGGTGTAAAACCTGTTGTTCTTGATATGGTTGTATTGTGGCTCCACACCACTTTAATCAACTCATCTGGCCACTTTCCTCTAGGCTGATTGAAGATTAGCTTCATTATTCCCGTCATTATAATGTCATTTGCTCTTTCGACAAGTCTGTTTGACTCCGGATGCCTGACTGATGCAAAATGAATCTTTGTGCCAATCTGATTACAGAATTCCTTGAAAGTTTCGGCATCAAACTGTGTTCCATTGTCCACAGTTATAGCCTTCGGCACGCCGAAGCGACAAACAATGTTTTGCCAGAAGAATTTATGGACTGTGACCGAAGTTATTGTAGCCAAAGGCTTCGCTTCAATCCACTTAGAAAAATATTCTACATCCACCACAACATATCTTAAATTGCCTTACGCTGGTGGAAGTGGGCCTAGCAAATCCAGGCCCCACCTTTGCAACGGCCAGGTGGGCTGTATTAGCTGAGTGAGAGATGAAGGTTGTTTCTGGTCTCTTGCACATTTTTGACAATTTTCACATTTTTGGACTAGTTCTGCTGTATCCAAAGCTGCCTTCGGCCAATAAAATCCTTGTCTAGATACTTTTCCCAGCAAGGGCCTAGACCCAATGTGAGATCCACACAGACCTGCGTGTATCTTCTTCATTAATTCAACACCTTCAGCTCTTGATAAACACTTGAGAAGTGGAGAACAGACCCCATGTTTACATAATTCCCCTTCTATTATCACATACGGTCTTGTCCTTGCCTCCATTCTCTTATTATAAGCTTCGTCATCTGAAAGGCAATTACCTTGGAGGAAAGATATAATTTTAGTCCTCCAATATTCACTATGTACTGGAGAAATAGTAAGCACTGCTCTCTCCATGAGTTCAACCGAAGGTGCCTTTATTGTTTCAAAAAATACTTCCGAAGGTAAAGGGAGCCCCTGAGCCGCCGATTTGGCTAGCAAATCTGCATGCTCATTTTCACTTCTTGGAATATTCTTGACAGAAAACCTTCGAAAGAAGCCTCCAACCTTCGAACTGTATCCAAATATTTTTCAAGCTTTGGATCTCTTGCCTTGCTACTTTTGTCTACATGGCCAGAAATAACTTGAGAATCGGTTTTCAGGATGACCCTTCTTATCCCCATTGCCCTTAACTTCCGAAGCCCCAACAGAAGTGTTTCGTACTCAGCAATATTATTTGTGCAACTAAAGTCAAGCTTGACTGCATAACATGTTTTGACTTTTGAAGGTGCCACTAGGACCGCAGCCGCTCCTGCACCGAAGGTTCCCCAAGAACCATCGCAGAACACTGTCCAAGCTTCGGCGTCTTTGTTTATTTCTTCTTCATGAGCCCCTGGCGTCCAATCAGCAATGAAGTCTGCTAACGCCTGGGACTGAATTGAGGATCTATGCACATAGTCAATGGTGAATTCATTAAGTTCTGCAGCCCATTTCCCAATCCTTCCAGTAGCTTCTCTGTTCCTCATAATGTCCTTCAGAGGCTATATCAACTAGAACATTATGGACCAAAAAACCCTTGATGACACAAGATATGACCATATAGCATCATTATGGGGGTAATCTTTGAACTGAATGTCCTCCTGGGAGAAGGTGATTGGGATGTGGGACCATTTTGACTTGATGAAGGGTCCCTGCACCCCAACATGTTGTACCCTTCTCTGTGCTTCCTTCTTCTGCTTCTTGTTAGCCGGCTCTGAACCTGAGCTGCCTGTTATCGGAAGCACCAGCTTTGTAGCCGAAGATGCTTTGGCTTGGTTGCTGAACGAAGCCATCAGCTCAAAAGTGGAAGTGAGTTCACCGGAGGTGGGCACCAATGTTGGGGACTTGTTCTCAAATGTTATGAATTAAGAACAAGGCAACACGAAAGTAGGTTAGATGGTTAATGCCCTTCGTCCTTCGAAGCATTATTTCCCTAAGGATATAACGATCTTCGAACGAAGGTTATGAAGGACGTACCTTCACCATCACAGCATATATCAATAAAAGATGAAGCATATGAAACATGAGAAATAACATGGATAAACATATGACATTATAATATATTTCTTATTATATAATCATGAACGAATAAGAATAACACAAGGTTACATTTGTACCTTCGACTTGATAGAAGGTATGAGAACAAGTGTGACGCACAAGAGAGTACGAATCAGCGTGAACAGTACGGGGTACTGTTCATCTATTTATAGGCATAGGGCGCAGCCTGTGTGAAATTATATTTATACCCTTTACAATCGATTACAATCATGGCACAAACTACCATGGGTCAATCTGTCTTTTCATCTTTAAGTCGGTGCAACCCTTCGTCTCAAGGCATGTCGTTATGCCAAAGTTCCCTGGAAGGTAGCTTCGGCGTTATTTCTGTGCTGATCTTCCGAAGGTGTTACTTCTTACAGGACCTTCGGCTACGAAGCAGACCCCCAACGGTTACCTTGAGTGAAGACTCAGGGGCTCACGAATGGCATCAGGGGCACGGCGAGGACATGGGTCGACGGTGATGGCTCTCCGGCTACGCGAGGAAAGCTCTGGTGAGCGTGGACCAGACGAACCAGAGGGGGAGAGGGAGAATCGAGGGGCGTCCCAGGTTGCAGGTGATAAGGCGAAGCTTACCGGGGCAACAGACACGGCGAGGGCTCGACGGCGACCGCAGAACGGTCGCGAAACCACAGCGAGCGACGACGAAACTTCTTGGGCACGCGCAGGGCCAGAGAGAGCAAGAGTGCTCGGCTGAGGGCACAAATGAGCAGGGGGGAGTGGGTGAGCGGGGTGCGGGCTCAAAAGGGGGTCGAGGGCGTGCAGAGGTGGCCGGGAAACGCGCGACGTGGGCGCGTCTGCGGCGGGAGGTGAGGGCGAGAGGTTAGGGAAGCGAAGGGGACTGACGGGTGGGGTTCGCAGTCCAACGAGAAAGGACTCATGAACAGGTGGTCATCACTGATGGAAGGGGTCCACCGGGCAGTGAGTGAGAACGAGCGAGGGGATCGGCGCCGACAGGTCAACCCCATCGGGCAGTGAGAGAGAGAGAGAGAGCGGGCTGGCGCCGACAGGCGGGGCCCGCCTGCCAGTGAACGCAGGGGCACGCGAGGAGGGGGTTAGCTGGGCCAGCTTGGGCTGAAAGGCCGGGTAAAAGGGAGTTCGGGCTACTTTTCCTTTTTCTTTTATTTTCTGAATTTCTAATCCTTTTCCTTTTATTTTTTTCTAGGGTTTTCAATTCAAATTCAAACCAAAGGCAAATTCTAATTATCTCAAACATGTGCATCAAACAAAAGGATAGTATGGGTCCAACATGATGCAACAATTCATGACTCATATTGATTTTTAAAAAAAATAAATAAATGATCCCACTCCTAATTAACTTAATTCTAGCCAAAAGAAAAAGAGAGATAGAAACTAGAGAGAGAGACAAGAGTAACACCTGAATTTGGTAGATATTTAGAAAGAAATTTTATACCCCCAAATTAAGGGTGTTACACCGAGTCCCCTAAAGTATCACAAGTTCATCATCATAATCAATATATCATAAATATTCTCATCATGTTCATTGATTAAAGTAAAGCAATGGCCTAACACTAATCATAGTAACCAATTCCTAAAGGATAACCAAGGACAGGAAAAACAGAACACTAGTCAATCCTTAGGTTGATCATGGTATGCAGGACAATGAATCATAAAGTAAGTAGGACATAATAGGTCAGAGGACACTTGCCTTCATCAGGTTGCTGCTCTGAGAAGTCTCCTATAACACACTAGGGAACCATGGACTTCTCGTTGTCTACGCGAAGCAATTATTCGTTCTACACACTTGGGGAATAACAGAAGAACAGTACACGAAACATACGCAACAGAGTGAACACAAGTTCAATATAAAGGTACATGCACACAGGTGAAATCTAGGCTCTAGGGTAGATCCTTATGCCTAAGGGTCTATTGCTCCCTAACTAAACCTATCTCAGTAGATTACCTACCCAACTAGGTCTATCTTAGTAAAATACTTACTTACATAAAGTTATTCTAGAGATGGGATCATACATTAAATGGGGATTAGTCTACAAAGTTAAGCACTTTACTATTCATTAGTGTATTACCCTTTTATTTTATTTCTAATGAAATTCCTATAGTCTTATTCTAACCTAGAGCCTACCATAAAATTGGGACATGAAAACAGTGGGTGAACATAATTTAAATAGATAGAGAATAACATTATGAACATTTTGCAATTTGAACCACCCAATTTGGAGTTCATATGCAAAAGTTATCAAATTTAAAAGTTTTGGAAATCAAAACCCTAAATCAGACACCTTTTATTAATTAAACCAAAGCACGGGGCTCTTTTTGCAAGAACCCAGGGCCTCGGCTGAAAGAATAAAGGACAACATTTTCTAATTCTAGGGAACCGAGGGTTCCTTTTACAAAACAACCAATCGAAGGGGTATCGGGCTCCCTCGGTTGTTGGATCTCGGATCAACGGCCGAGGTTGGACCAGCGGGCGGGCGCGTGTGGCTAACAAGTGGGCCTAGGCAGGCAGTGGCGTACGGTCAGTGGGGCTGACAGGATGGGCTCGGTGACAGGGGCGTTGGTGAATGCAAATCTGAGCGGCCGGATCACAAGCGGTTGGTTGGGATTGAGTTTGATCTAATTAAACCTGGGTCGCCTGATCTTAGACGAATGCCTGAGATCTAACGGTCAGCTCGGGCTAGACTCCCTGGCCGCCAATGGTGGCACCACTCGTGTCCACTATGGAGACCCGCCAGAGACGAGGGCGTGGGCGCGCTAGGGCCCTGGGGTGTCGAGAAGGGCTCAGGGAAGTTCGGGGAAACATGGCGAACATGGGCATGGGCATGGCGACAACGCAGAGGCCCTGGAAGATAGCTGCCTACGGCGGGATGGCTTGGCGACAGTGTAACCTTGTTCCGGTGAGCAATCGCACACACCTAAGGACAGGAAAGGGAAAAATAGGGGCAAGGGAAGGTTGGTTACCTCGAGATAGGACCCTAGGACCCTTGAACGGTGGCTGGGACACGGCGAGGCCTCGGTCGACGGCGGCGGTGCTCCGGATGCGCAGTGAAGGACCGGTGAGCGCGGGTAGAGAGAACCAGAGGGGGAGAGGGTATATTGAGGCATGTCTCGATTTATGGACACCAAGGTGGAACTCACCAAGGAAACAGGCACGGCGATACCTCAACGACGACGGTAGAACAGGCACGCGAACACGGCGGATAGCGGTGGTGCTTCTCTGGCGCGTGCGGTGTGAGGTGACTGTGGGAGCTTTGCAGGGGGGTGCGACTGAGGGAAGGGAGAGGGAGTAGGGTGCGGGCCGCTAGAAATGGATGGGGTGGGGCGGGTGCGACCTCGGTGTGCGTCGTGGGCGCGAAGTCCACGGCGTGCGCGCGGGTCGTGCGTGTGGACGGTTGGGGAGGACGGGACTGACAGGCGGGGCCCACGGGTCAGTGGGAGGGAACGCTCAAGCGAGAGGGCAGCACCGACAGGCGGGACCGGGCTGGCAGAGAGGGAAAGGGCAACGGGCGCGCGCAGGCGAGGGAAACAGCGCCGACAGGCAGGGCCCAGATGGCAGAGGGAGAGGTCGCGCGCGGGGGAGGGGTAAATGGGTTGCTTGGACTGAAAGGCCGGGGAAGGGGGGCTCTCGAGCTTCTTTCTATTTTTCTTTTATTCCAAATTTTCTAATCCCTTTTCCTTTTATTTTATTATTTTGAATTCAAACCCAATCAAACCACAAATACAAATTTGAATATTTCAAATATGTGCATCAACCAAAAGTGAAGTTTAGGCTCAGCATGATGCAACATTCCATGACTCCCCTTGGGTCTCATTCACTAAAGTAATAATACTTCTCCAAATAAATAGACAAAACTCTATAAAAAGGAAGAGGAGAGAAATCTATAGAGAGAGAAAAAGAGATAACACCTGAATTTGGTAGATATCAGAGAATAAATTTTCATACCCCCAAATTCAGGGTGTTACATCCAGGCTTCAAGGATAAGCTTCCCGATATCTTCTTGGGTAAGGTGCTTTTCTCTTGAGATGGATTAAGAAGAGAATGGAAGCATGAAGTATGGATTAGCTCTAATTTGTGATTTATGTTTTTAGATAAACCCCTTTTGAAGGAAACAGGTGATGCCTAAGAGGGGGGTGAATTAGGACTTCTAAAACTTTCTCTAAACTAGGCCACAAATAAATCCCTAGAGCAAAACATATGCAAATAATCAAACTAGAAAGTGCAAATTAGGTTTTGTCTAAGTGTTGCTATCTCTACCGTAATGGCTAAGTTTCAATCTAAACAATATAAGTATAAATACAAGATTGAAACTTAAATGCTTAATATAAATGCGGAAGCTAAAGAGCAAGGTAGAGATGCAAACTCTCATGGATGACGTCGGTATTTTTACCGAGATGTCCGGAACCACGCAAGGTCCCGACTAATCCTTGTTGGTGCCCCTACGCAAAGGAAAGCCCATGGGAGGGCCAAGCATCACGGTCGAGTAACTCAGTAGAGAGTCGCGGGCCTTCTCCACGCGCAAGTGGTGCTCCGCTTCTGGCTCCTCTTGGATGCTCACCGCCATCTCCACTATCGAGCTTCCGGCTGAAAACGTCGCAAGCCTCGTTCCCTCTGGTCCACGGTGGCGTCGTGACACAAACACGGTTGTCACGGTCTCGCAAGACTCTCGCCCCACTCAGTACAATTACAACGGATCGAGCAAGAGCTGAGGGGTTGTGTGGTTTCTCTAAACTCACTCAACTAACTAGGATTCACCTAGAGCGAGCGCTAAAGCGATCTAACTAACCTAAGCAGTTCGCAAAGCACCTACGCTAATCATCGAGTGATTCTATTAAGCACTTGGGTGTATGAGCACTTGGGAATGTCTACTATATGCCTTGGTATGTTGCTTGGGCTCCCACACCTTGAAATGGCCGGTTGGGGTGGTATTTATAGGCCCCAACACAAAACTAGTCGCTGGAGAAAAGTTGCTGCTCTCTGTGGCACATCGGACATTTCATGTGGGGTCACCGGACAGTCCGATGCCCCTATCCGGTGCACCTAGCCGTTGGACCGACACCGCAGGTGACCGTTGGCGTTGTAGCCTTTCACACCAGACAGTCCACATGTCACACCGGATAGTTCGGTGGCATCTCTCCACCAGTGTCATCTCGAACTAGCCATTGGGCTACTGTTCCCTAGTGCACCGGACAGTCCGGTGCTCTCAGCCGGACAGTCCGCCAGTGGCAACACTTGTCTTCGTTTCTTGGACTTTGCTTGATACTTGTTGATCTTCTTGTGATCTTCATAATGTCTTCTTTTGAGGTGTTGATTTCCTCAATGTCTTAGTCCAAGTAACTTTAGCATCTTGTGAACTACGAACATAAACACTAGCAAACACATTAGTCCACAGGTTATGTTGATCATCAAACACCAAAACCTATTGAGCCAAATGGCCCGGGGTCCATTTTCCTTACAATCTCCCCCTTTTTGGTGATTGATGACAACACAACCAAGGCAAAGAAATATTACAAAGATTTGAATGAAAATATGCAATCTACTTGCTAGGATGCATGTTTGTTCCCATAATGTGAGATTTTGGACTTAAGCCTCCCACTAACTCCATAATTCACTTACTTCCTATTTTAGACCAAAGAGCCAAAACCACTTGAAGGATCAAAATTTTAAATTGGTGGTGTTTGGTAACATTTCATTGCTTTGGTCCCTACAACTTCTCCCCCTTTGGCATCAACCACCGAAAAGGAAGACATTAAAAGCACATAGGAAGCAAATAAGACTTGCTCTCATAAAAAAATATCAATTAATACCAATTAAAGCACTCAACATTATTACTCCCCCTAAATGAGTGTTCTCCATTTGGAAAGAATTTTCTTCCCCTTTAGAGATGAAGAAATACTCCCCCTGACAGAGATCTTCTACTTAGGAAAAAGCATGTGAGACATAGAGGTGCAAGACATGATTTGATTAGACTAACTTCCCTTATTCATAGGTAACAGATATGAGTTAACAACTTATGCATGTATAGCAACATGGGAAGTATAAGATATGAAATATAGTCTAACCAAATTTTGGAGAAGACATGTAAATGATACCAAATGTAGTCTCAAATATACCAATTGAAAATCAATGGCAGACCATTTGAAGACCAATGATAGGCTTGTGAGACATAAGAATTCTTATAGATTTGTAGTGGAAGCTTGTTGCCTTTCTCCGGGGACTTCACTTTCCTTACAATGAGACTACTACATGAAATAGACTTGAAAAGGTATTAGTCTCAAAGTCTTAGATTATAGAGTAACCTCCCCCTGAAAGTGTGCATATATGTTTTGAATACTTGTAGGAGACATGCACTTTGATTTCATATCAAGAGGGGAAAATTATCTATAATCAGTTAAAAGATACCAATTGAAACATAATTGAAGCATTATACCGCTTGTAGTATATCAAAATATCAATTGATGTATCATTTTCTTAGGAATGTTAAGTAAGCTATGTGTTGTGCTTATCATTTTAAACCATGTAGGTTTGCTCAAGAGTACAAATTGAAAATGAGCTATCCTACCATATGATTTACCTAGTATGCATGTATTTTTAATAAAAAACGAATACCAATTGTAATACCAGGTATGAAAGGTAAGAACTAGATGCAAGAAAGTAGATACGCATATCTAAAAATAAGAAATACAACAAATCTAGTTACCTTAGTCATGGGTGGAGAAATTTGGGTCCAAAGTATTCACTAACCCACTTGGCAATAGACTTGGTCCAATATGATGCATCCCATGATATACATCCCAAATTTGTCAAGTCTCCAAATTCTCTGAAGTCCAGCGGTCTCCTTACTTCCCTCTAGGGATCCAAATCTTCTTGGTGCTTTTCATGGTTGAAATAATTTCCTTTGGCACCCAGATGTGGTTGGACCCCTTTCCTTTGTTGGCTTGCTTCTTAGCCTTGATTGCTATCACCTTTCCTTTCTTTTTCTTCTTGATTAAGTATGGTGTAGCAGCCTTTTTGTCCATCTTGTTGATGTAGGTGTTGGAGGTTTTGCTTGTTGGCTTTTGCTTGAGCTTTTTGATAGTCGCCTAGAGGGGGGGTGAATAGGGCGAAACTGAAATTTACAAAAATAATCACAACTACAAGCCGGGTTAGCGTTAGTAATAAAGAAACGAGTCCGCGAGAGAGGGTGCAAAACAAATCGCAAGCAAATAAGAGTGTGACACGAGGATTTGTTTTACCGAGGTTCGGTTCTCGCAAACCTACTCCCCGTTGAGGAGGCCACAAAGGCCGGGTCTCTTTCAACCCTTCCCTCTCTCAGACGATCCCACGGATCGAGTGAGCTTTCTCTTCTTCTCAATCAACCGGGAACAAAACTTCCCCGCAAGGGCCACCACACAATTGGTGCCTCTTGCCTTGGTTACAATTGAGTGATGATCTCAAGAACAAATGAGAAAGAAAAGAATGCGATCCAAGCGCAAGAGCTCGAAAGAACACAAGCAAATCACTCTCTCTAGTCACTATGGAGTTGTGTGAAATTTGGAGAGGACTTGATCTATTTGGTGTGTCTAGAATTGAATGCTAGAGCTCTTGTAGTAGTTGAGAAGTGGAAAACTTGGATGGCAATGAATGTGGGGTGGTTGGGGTATTTATAGCCCCAACCACCAAAAGTGACCGTTGCTGGAAGCTGTCTGTTCGATGGCGCACCGGACAGTCCGGTGCACACCGGACAGTCCGGTGCCCCTGCCACGTCACCATTGCCGTTAGATTCTGACCGTTGGAGCTTCTGACTTCTGGGCCCTCCTGGGTGTCCGGTGCACACCGGACATGTACTGTTTGATGTCCGGTGCACCGGTATGGGCACGCCTGACGCCTGCGCGCGCTGCGCGCGCATTAAATGCTCCGCAGGGAGCCGTTGGCGCCGCAGGGAGCCGTTGCTCTGCTGGCACACCGGACAGTCCGGTGCACACCGGACAGTCCGGTGAATTTTAGCGGAGCGGCTGCCGAGCGAACCCGAGGCTGGCGAGTTCCGGAGGCCGCGTTTCCTTGGAGCACCGGACATGTTCGGTGCACACCGGACAGTCCGGTGAATTATAGCGCGCCGGCTTCCGAGAATTCCCGAGGGCGAAGAGTTTGAGTCGAAGTCCTCTGGCCGCACCGGACATGTCCGGTGCACACCGGACAGTCCGGTGCCTTCAGCCAGAGGTGCCCTCGGTTGCCTTGCTGCTCCTTTGTTGAATCCAACACTTGGTCTTTTTATTGGCTAAATGTGAACCTTTTGCACCTGTATAACTTATGCACTAGAGCAAACTAGTTAGTCCAATATTTGTGTTGGGCAATTCAACCACCAAAATTATTTAGGAACTAGGTGTAAGCCTAATTCCCTTTCAATCTCCCCCTTTTTGGTGATTGATGCCAACACAAACCAAAGCAAATATAGAAGTGCATAATTGAACTAGTTTACATAATGTAAGTGCAAAGGTTGCTTGGAATTGAGCCAATATAAATACTTATGTGATGCGCATGGATGGTTTCTTTGTTTTTGACATATTGGACCACATTTGCACCATAAGTTTTGTTTTTGCAAACTCTTTTGTAAATTCTTTTCAAAGTCATTTTGCAAGATAGTCAAAGGTAAATGAATAAGATTTTGCAAAGCATTTTCAAGATTTGAAATTTTCTTCCTTTGTTCAACTGCTTTTCCTTTGACTAAACAAAACTCCCCCTAAATGAGATCCTCCTCTTAGTGTTCAAGAGGGTTTTGATTTATCATTTTGAAATACTATTTCCTCCCCCTTTAGAACACAAAGAGATACCAATTTTGAATTTTACCAATATAAAATCATCAAATTTATAAAATTTGGTGGTGGTGCGGTCCTTTTGCTTTGGGCTTATATTTTCTCCCCCTTTGGCATGAATCGCCAAAAACAGAGTCATTAGAGCCCAATGAAGTACTTTCTCCCCCTTTGGTCATGAAATGAATGAGTGAAGATTATACCAAAGTTGGAGAGATGATGCGGAGTGACGGCGAAGGATGAGTAGTCGAGTGGAGTGGAAGCCTTTGTCTTCGCCGAAGACTCCAATTCCCTTTCAATATACCTATGACTTGGTTTGAAATACACTTGAAAACACATTAGTCATAGCATATATAAAAGAGACATGATCAAGGGTATATTTATGAGTTATGTGTGCAAGACTAGCAAAAGAAATTCCTAGAATCAAGAATATTGAGCTCATACCTAAGTCTGGTAAAGGATTGTTCATCAAGTGGCTTGGTAAAGATATCAGCTAATTGATCTTTAGTGTTAATATATGAAATCTCGATATCCCCCTTTTGTTGGTGATCCCGAAGAAAATGATACCGAATGGCTATGTGCTTAGTGCGGCTATGCTCGACGGGATTGTCGGCCATTTTGATTGCACTCTCATTGTCACACAGCAAGGGGACTTTGGTTAATTTGTAACCGTAGTCCCGCAGGGTTTGCCTCATCCAAAGCAATTGCGCGCAACAATGACCTGCGGCAATATACTCGGCTTCGGCGGTGGAAAGAGCGACCGAATTTTGCTTCTTTGAAGCCCAAGACACCAAGGATCTTCCCAAGAACTGGCAAGTCCCCGATGTGCTCTTCCTGTTAATCTTACACCCCGCCCAATCGGCATCCGAATATCCAATCAGATCAAAAGTGGATCCCCGAGGGTACCAAAGCCCAAACTTAGGAGTATAAGCCAAATATCTCAAGATTCGTTTCACGGCCGTAAGGTGTGATTCCTTAGGGTCGGCTTGGAATCTTGCACACATGCAAACGGAAAGCATAATGTCCGGTCGAGATGCACATAAATAAAGCAATGAACCAATCATCGACCGGTATACCTTTTGATCCACGGACTTACCTCCCGTGTCGAGGTCGAGATGCCCATTTGTTCCCATGGGTGTCTTGATGGGCTTGGCATCCTTCATTCCAAATTTGGTTAGGATATCTTGAGTATACTTCGTTTGGCTAAGGAAGGTGCCCTCTTGGAGTTGCTTGACTTGAAATCCTAAGAAATATTTCAACTCCCCCATCATCGACATCTCGAATTTCTGTGTCATGATCCTACTAAATTCTTCACATGTAGATTTGTTAGTAGACCCAAATATAATATCATCAACATAAATTTGGCATACGAACAAATCATTGTCAAGAGTTTTAGTGAATAAAGTAGGATCGGCCTTGCCGACTTTGAAGCCATTAGCAATAAGGAAATCTCTAAGGCATTCATACCATGCTCTTGGGGCTTGCTTGAGCCCATAAAGCGCCTTAGAGAGCCTATAAACATGGTTAGGGTACTCACTGTCTTCAAAGCCGGGAGGTTGCTCAACGTAGACCTCCTCCTTGATTGGTCCATTGAGGAAGGCACTCTTCACGTCCATTTGATAAAGCTTGAAGCCATGGTAAGTAGCATAGGCTAATAATATGCGAATTGACTCAAGCCTAGCTACGGGTGCATAGGTTTCACCAAAATCCAAACCTTCGACTTGTGAATACCCCTTGGCCACGAGTCGAGCTTTGTTCCTAGTCACCACACCATGCTCGTCTTGCTTGTTGCGGAAGACCCACTTGGTTCCTACAACATTTTGATTTGGACGTGGAACTAAGTGCCATACCTCATTCCTTGTGAAATTGTTGAGCTCCTCTTGCATCGCCATCACCCAATCCGAATCTTGAAGAGCTTCCTCTACCCTGTGTGGCTCAATAGAGGAAACAAAGGAGTAATGTTCACAAAAATGAGCAACACGAGATCGAGTAGTTACCCCCTTATGAATATCGCCGAGGATGGTGTCGACGGGGTGATCTCGTTGGATTGCCTGGTGGACTCTTGGGTGTGGCGGCCTTGGTTGTTCATCCTCCTTTTCTTCATCATTTGCATCTCCCCCTTGATAGTCGTTGCCGTCATTTTGAGGTGGCTCATCTTCTTGATCTTCTTGTTCAACCTCTTGAGCCTCATCCTCAATTTGTGTTGGTGGAGATGCTTGCTTGGAGGAGGATGGTTGATCTTGTGCACTTGAAGGCTCTTCGGATTCCTTAGGACACACATCCCCAATGGACATGTTCCTTAGCGCTATGCATGGAGCCTGTTCTTCACCTACATCATCAAGATCAACTTGCTCTACTTGAGAGCCGTTAGTCTCATCAAACACAACGTCACAAGAAACTTCAACAAGTCCTGAGGACTTGTTAAAGACTCTATATGCCCTTGTGTTTGAGTCATATCCTAGCAAAAAGCCTTCTACAGTTTTAGGAGCAAATTTAGATTTTCTACCTCTTTTGACAAGAATAAAACATTTGCTACCAAAAACTCTAAAATATGAAATATTGGGCTTTTTACCGGTTAGGAGTTCATAAGATGTCTTCTTGAGGATTCGATGAAGATATAACCGGTTGATGGCGTAGCAGGCGGTGTTGACCGCCTCGGCCCAAAACCGATCCGGTGTCTTGTATTCATCAAGCATGGTTCTTGCCATGTCCAATAGAGTTCGATTCTTCCTCTCCACTACACCATTTTGTTGTGGAGTGTAGGGAGAAGAGAACTCATGCTTGATGCCCTCCTCCTCAAGAAAGCCTTCAATTTGGAAATTCTTGAACTCCGTCCCATTATCGCTTCTAATTTTCTTGATCCTTAAGCCGAACTCATTTTGAGCACGTCTCAAGAATCCCTTTAAAGTCTCTTGGGTATGAGATTTGTCCTGCAAAAAGAATACCCAAGTGAAGCGAGAATAATCATCCACAATTACAAGACAATACTTACTACCGCCGATGCTTATGTAAGCGATCGGGCCGAACAAATCCATGTGAAGGAGCTCCAGTGGCCTGTCGGTAGTCATGATGTTTTTGTGTGGATGATGGACACCAACTTGCTTCCCGGCTTGACATGCGCTACAAATCCTGTCTTTCTCAAAATGAACATTGGTTAGTCCCAAAATGTGTTCTCCCTTTAGAAGCTTGTGAAGATTCTTCATTCCAACATGGGCTAGTCGGCGGTGCCAGAGCCAACCCAAGTTAGTCTTAGCAATCAAGCAAGTGTCGAGTTCAGCTCTATTAAAATCTACTAAGTATAGCTGACCCTCTAACACTCCCTTAAAAGCTATTGAATCATCACTTCTTCTAAAGACAGTAACACCTGTATCAGTAAAAAGACAGTTGTAGCCCATTTTACATAATTGGGATACGGAAAGCAAATTGTAATCTAAGGAATCTACAAGAAAAACATTGGAAATAGTATGGTCAGGTGATATAGCAATTTTACCCAAACCTTTGACCAAACCTTGATTTCCATCCCCGAATGTGATAGCTCGTTGGGGATCTTGGTTTTTCTCATATGTGGAGAACATCCTTTTCTCCCCTGTCATGTGGTTTGTGCACCCGCTATCGAGTATCCAACTTGAGCCCCCGGATGCATAAACCTACAAAACAAGTTTAGTTCTTTGTTTTAGGTACCCAAACGGTTTTGGGTCCTTTGGCATTAGATACAAGAACTTTGGGTACCCAAACACAAGTCTTGGAGCCCTTGTGTTTACCCCCAACAATTTTGGCAACTACCTTGCCTGATTTGTTAGTTAAAACATAAGATGCATCAAAAGTTTTAAATGAAATAGCATGATCATTTGATGCATTTGGAATTTTCTTTCTAGGCAACTTGGCATGGGTTGGTTGCCTAGATCTAGATGTCTCACCCTTATACATAAAAGCATGATTAGGGCCAGAGTGAGACTTCCTAGAATGAATTTTCCTAATCTTGCTCTCAGGATAGCCGGCAGGGTACAAAATGTAACCCTCGTTATCCTGAGGCATGGGAGCCTTGCCCTTAACAAAGTTAGATAAGTTCTTTGGAGGGGTATTAATTTTGACATTGTCTCCCCTTTGGAAGCCAATGCCATCCTTAATGCCAGGGCGTCTCCCATTATAGAGCATGCTTCTAGCAAGTTTAAATTTTTCATTTTCTAAGTCATGCTCTCTAATCTTAGCATTAAGTTGTGCTATGTGATCATTTTGTTTTTTAATTAAGGCTAGGTGATCATGGATAACATCAATATTAATATCTCTACATCTAGTACAAATGGAAATATGCTCAGTAGATGCAGATGGTTTGCAAGATTTTAATTCAATGACCTTAGCATGCAATAAATCATTTTTAGTTCTAAGGTCGGAAATAGTAGCATTGCAAACATCAAAATCCTTAGCCTTAGCAATTAATTTCTCATTCTCATTTCTAAGGCTAGCAATAGAACAGTTCAATTTTTCAATCCTAGCAATCAAGTCATCATTATCATTTCTAGGAATTGAAACATTGCAAATATGAGAATCAACCTTAGCTAACAAATTTGCATTTTCATTTCTAAGGTTGTCTAAAGTCTCATGACAAGTGCTTAGCTCACTAGACAATCTTTCACATTTTTCTCTTTCTAGAGCATAAGCATTTTTAACCTTAACATGCTTCTTATTTTCTTTAATAAGGAAGTCCTCTTGAGAATCCAAGAGATCATCCTTCTCATGTATAGCGCTAATCAATTCATTTAATTTTTCCTTTTGTTGCATGTTGAGGTTAGCAAAAAGAATGCGCAAATTATCCTCTTCATTTTTATCATCATCCTCATCACTAGATGTTTCATATTTAGTGGAGGACTTTGATTTTACCTTCTTTTTGCCGTCCTTGGCCATGAGACACTTGTGGCCGACGTTGGGGAAGAGGAGTCCCTTGGTGACGGCGATGTTGGCGGCATCCTCGTCGTCGGATGAGTCGCTAGAACTTTCGTCGGAGTCCCACTCCCGACAAACATGGGCATCGCCGCCCTTCTTCTTGTAGTACTTCTTCTTCTCCTTCCTCTTGCCCTTCTTGTCATCGCCCCTGTCACTATCACTTGATAATGGACATTTAGCAATAAAGTGACCGGGCTTACCACACTTGTAGCAAACCTTCTTGGAACGGGATTTGTAGTCCTTCCCCTTCCGTTGCTTGAGGATTTGCCGAAAACTCTTGATGATTAGGGCCATCTCCTCGTTGTCGAGCTTGGAGGCATCAATCGGTTGTCTACTTGGTGTAGACTCCTCCTTTTTCTCCTCCGTTGCCTTGAAGGCCACCGGTTGCGCCTCGGATGTGGAAGGCTCGTCAAGCTCGTTGATCTTCTTGGAGCCCTTAATCATGCATTCAAAACTCACAAAATTCCCGATAACTTCTTCGGGGGTCATTTGAGTATATCTAGGATTGCCACGAATTAATTGAACTTGTGTGGGGTTAAGGAAAATAAGGGCTCTTAGAATAACCTTAACCACTTCGTGGTCATCCCATTTTGCGCTTCCGAGGTTGCGCACTTGGTTCACCAAGGTCTTGAGCCGGTTGTACATGTCTTGTGGCTCCTCCCCTTGGCGAAGACGGAAGCGACCGAGCTCCCCCTCGATCGTTTCCCGCTTGGTGATCTTGGTGAGTTCATCACCCTCGTGCGCCGTCTTGAGTAGGTCCCAAATCTCCTTGGCGTTCTTCAACCCTTGTACTTTGTTGTATTCCTCCTTGCTTAGAGAGGCAAGGAGGATGGTTGTGGCTTGGGAGTTGAAGTGCTCGATTTGGGTCACTTCGTCCGTGTCGTAGTCCTCATCCCCTACGGATGGTACCTGTACACCATACTCAACAACATCCCATATGCTTTTGTGGAGAGAGGTTAGATGAAATCGCATTAAATTACTCCACATAGCATAATCTTCACCATTAAAGGTTGGTGGTTTGCCTAATGGGACGGAAAGTAAAGGTGTATGTTTAGGAGTGCGAGGGTAGCGTAGGGGGATCTTACTATACTTCTTACGCTCTTGGCGTTTAGAAGTGACGGATGCCGCGTCGGAGCCGGAGGTGGATGTCGATGAAGTGTCGGTCTCGTAGTAGACCACCTTCCTCATCCTCTTGTGCTTGTCCCCACTTCAATGCGGCTTGTGAGAAGAAGATTTTTCCTTCTTCTCCTTGTGGTGAGAAGAGGAAGACCTTTTCTCCTTCCGCTTGGAGGAGTTCTTCTTCTTCTCCCTTCTCTTGGTGCGGGACTCTTCCGATGAAGTACTCCCTTGG
The DNA here is from genome assembly GCA_029449295.1 of Zea luxurians. NCBI lineage: Eukaryota > Viridiplantae > Streptophyta > Magnoliopsida > Poales > Poaceae > Zea > Zea luxurians. The sequence goes on along the minus strand of JAOPSE010000009.1, from coordinate 112,372,793 downwards.
CTTGTAGTGGGCTTGTCGCCGGTCTCCATCTCCCTCTTGGTGTGATCTCCCGACATTACTTCGAGCGGTTAGGCTCTAATGAAGCACCGGGCTCTGATACCAATTGATAGTCGCCTAGAGGGGGGGTGAATAGGGCGAAACTGAAATTTACAAAAATAATCATAACTACAAGCCGGGTTAGCGTTAGTAATAAAGAAACGAGTCCGCGAGAGAGGGTGCAAAACAAATCGCAAGCAAATAAGAGTGTGACACGAGGATTTGTTTTACCGAGGTTCGGTTCTCGCAAACCTACTCCCCGTTGAGGAGGCCACAGAGGCCGGGTCTCTTTCAACCCTTCCCTCTCTCAGACGATCCCACGGATCGAGTGAGCTTTCTCTTCTTCTCAATCAACCGGGAACAAAACTTCCCCGCAAGGGCCACCACACAATTGGTGCCTCTTGCCTTGGTTACAATTGAGTGATGATCTCAAGAACAAATGAGAAAGAAAAGAATGCGATCCAAGCGCAAGAGCTCGAAAGAACACAAGCAAATCACTCTCTCTAGTCACTATGGAGTTGTGTGAAATTTGGAGAGGACTTGATCTATTTGGTGTGTCTAGAATTGAATGCTAGAGCTCTTGTAGTAGTTGAGAAGTGGAAAACTTGGATGGCAATGAATGTGGGGTGGTTGGGGTATTTATAGCCCCAACCACCAAAAGTGACCGTTGCTGGAAGCTGTCTGTTCGATGGCGCACCGGACAGTCCGGTGCACACCGGACAGTCCGGTGCCCCTGCCACGTCACCATTGCCGTTAGATTCTGACCGTTGGAGCTTCTGACTTCTGGGCCCTCCTGGGTGTCCGGTGCACACCGGACATGTACTGTTTGATGTCCGGTGCACCGGTATGGGCACGCCTGACGCCTGCGCGCGCTGCGCGCGCATTAAATGCTCCGCAGGGAGCCGTTGGCGCCGCAGGGAGCCATTGCTCTGCTGGCACACCGGACAGTCCGGTGCACACCGGATAGTCCGGTGAATTTTAGCGGAGCGGCTGCCGAGCGAACCCGAGGCTGGCGAGTTCCGGAGGCCGCGTTTCCTTGGAGCACCGGACATGTTCGGTGCACACCGGACAGTCCGGTGAATTATAGCGCGCCGGCTTCCGAGAATTCCCGAGGGCGAAGAGTTTGAGTCGAAGTCCTCTGGACGCACCGGACATGTCCGGTGCACACCGGACAGTCCGGTGCCTTCAGCCAGAGGTGCCCTCGGTTGCCTTGCTGCTCCTTTGTTGAATCCAACACTTGGTCTTTTTATTGGCTAAATGTGAACCTTTTGCACCTGTATAACTTATGCACTAGAGCAAACTAGTTAGTCCAATATTTGTGTTGGGCAATTCAACCACCAAAATTATTTAGGAACTAGGTGTAAGCCTAATTCCCTTTCACTTTTGCTTATCCCCGGTCTTTGCCTTGCATTGGAAAGACTTGTGGCCTTCCTTGTGGCACAACCTACAAATCATAGTTTCTCCCTCCACAGGCTTGTTCACTCTGGCAGTGGTGTTATCCAGAGGAGGTTGGATTTGTTTTGCTTTGCCTTTCTTGTCATACAAGCTAGGCCTTCCCAAGGCGAGTCACCTCTTGCTTTAATTGCTCATTCTCCATTGCAATCTCGTCCAAACATGTTTCTATAAGAACATTCTTAACAAGAACTTGATTGCAGGGGTTAGAATTATCAATTAAATCAAAGCAAGGAGTAGAAGCATCTTTCTTAATAATTTCAGGTATTTCAACCAAACATACTTCTGGGGTGCTACCAATGTTTTCTAGCTTAGTAGTTAGCTCATTATTGTGTATGCTAAGAATTTCTATTTTCCCTAGCAAATTTTCAATAGCTTCTTAGGAGCTAGCTAACTTAGCCTTAAGTTTTTCATTCTTTTTAATAAGGCCATCATTGGTAGCTATGGATGGTGCACTGGACTCTAATTGCTCAATTTTAGTTGATAGCTCACAATTCAAATTTGCAAATGTTTCAAATTTTTGTAGCAAACCTTTATAATCATTTTGAGAGCTAATCAACCTATTTTTCAAAGTTTTAAGTTGAGCCTTTTGTTTAGTGCAAACATCCTAGAAAAATTTAACGGCTTCCGCAAGCTCATCTACGAAGGGCTTTCCCTCACCTTCATCATCACTACTGTTATCATCACTAGAGGATGGAATACTCATTTTACCTCTTGCCATAAGGCATTTGCGTGATGAGCGTGATGAGGACCGGTGGCTACGTGTCCTTGGAGGTTCATCTTCGCTTGAAAAATCATCCCAAGTTTTGACACTTGTTAGCGCCTTGCCTTTGCTCCTCCCCTTTTTGGGTCTAGCCATAGTTGGACATCTGTCCCTGAAGTGGCCCTTCTCCCCGCATGTGAAGCATCCTCTCTTTCTTTGCTTTTTCCTGTCAATGTTAAAGAGAAGATGCTTACCTGCAGGGGCACACCCATTAGATTAATCTTACGAATCATCCCCATTACCTTTCCGACGCGTTGGATTGTTTCTTTGTCCTCAGAGGATGATGTTGATGGTTGATTATATTCATCATCATCACTTTCTTCTTCTTCCTCTTCTTCACTTGAGGAACTTGGAGTGGGAGCCTTCTTTTTACCTTTCCTTTCATCACATGCAAAAGCATATGGCCTTGAGGAAGTTGGCTCCTCTCCCCGGCACATTTTTCGCAACATCTCAAAGGCCACAATTTTACCAATCACAATGGTCGGGGTCATTGTACTCAAGTCCTCCATATTATGAAGAATAGTGATGATGCTCCCATATATTTGTTGTGGTAGTAGGGAGATAATCTTCCTCATAATGTCTGCATCACCTAACTTATTAATTCTTATAGAATTGAGCTCATTGATGATTAGATTCAAATGAGAATACATATCTCTAACATGCTCATTATCCTTCATAGCAAAAGAATTATACTCATTTAAGACTAGGCAATGTTTTTGCTCACGGACATTGGATGTGTCGTCATGGAGCTCATGCAATTTTAGCCAAATCTCATTAGCAGTTTTCAATGTAAAAACTTGATTAAAAATATCCATGCTAAGAGATTCATACAAGCAATTTTTGACTCTAGCATTTAAATAAATTTCTTTTTCCTCACTCGTGGTGGGTTTCTCGTGATTTTTAGGTGGTTTCATCCCGTCACGAGTGACTCTCCAAACACCTAGATCAACGACCTCTAGGTAACAAGCCATTCTATCACTATAATATGGGAAGTTAGTGTCGTCGAAGTGTGGTGGCCTATGGGTATCCATCCCCTTTCTCTAAAAAGTGTTGACTCTTTTAGCGGTAAAGCTAAAGCGTTTCAAATGAGCCAAACTAGGTTCTAATATGAATTGAAGGAAACAGGTAATGCCTAAAAGGGGGTGAATTAGGACTTCTAAAACTTTCTCTAAACTAGGCCATAAATAAATCCCTAGAGCAAAACCTATGCAAATAATCAAACTAGAATGTGCAAACTAGGTTTTGTCTAAGTGTTGCTATCTCTACTGCAATGGCTAAGTTTCAATCTAAACAATATAAGTATAAAGACAAGATTGAAACTTAAATGCTTAATATAAATGTGGAAGCTAAAGAGCAAGGTAGAGATGCAAACTCTCGTGGATGACGTCGGTATTTTTACTGAGGTATACGGAACCACGTAAGGTCCCGACTAATCCTCGTTGGTGACCCTACGCAAAGGGAAGCCCACGCGAGGGCCAAGCACCACGGTCGAGTAACTCCGTAGAGAGCCGCAGGCCTTCTCCACGCGCAAGTGGTGCTCCGCTTCTGGCTCCTCTCAGACGCTCCCTGCCGTATCTACTATCAAGCTTCCGACTGAAAACGTTGTGGGCCTCATTTCCTCCGGTACACGGTGGCGGCCGTGACACAAACGTGGTTGTCACGGTCTCGCAAGACTCTTGCCTCACTTGGTACAATTACAACGGCTCGCGCAAGAGACGGGGGTTGTGTGGTTTTTCTAAAATCACTCAACTAACTAGGATTCACCTAGAGCAAGCGCTAAAGCGGTCTAACTAACCTAAGCACTTTGCAAAGCACCTACGCTAATCACCGAGTGATTCTATTAAGCACTTGGGTGTATGAGCACTTGGGAATGTCTACTGTATGCCTTGGTGTGTTGCTTGGGCTCCCACACCTTGAAATGGCCGGTTGGGGTGGTATTTATAGGCCCCAACACAAAACTAGCCGTTGGAGAAAAGTTGCTGCTCTCTGCGGCACACCGGACAGTCCGGTGGGGTCACCGGACAGTCCAGTGCCCCTGTCCGGTGTGCCTAGCCATTGGACTGACACCGCAGGTGACCGTTGGCGCTACAGCCTTTTATACCAGACAGTCCGCGTGTCACACCGGACAGTCCAGTGGCTTCTCTCCACCAGTGCCACCTGGAACTAGCCGTTGGGCTACTGTTCACTGGTGCACCGGACAGTCCGACGTGTGGCACCGGACAGTCCGGTGCTCTCAGCTGGACAGTCCGCCAGTGACAACACTTGTCTTTGTTTCTTGGACTTTGCTTGATACTTGTTGATCTTCTTGTGATCTTCATAATGTCCTCTTTTGAGGTGTTGTTTTCCTCAATGCCTTAGTCCAAGTAACTTTAGCATCCTGTGAACTACAAACATAAACACTGGCAAACACATTAGTCCACAGGTTATGTTGATCATCAAACACCAAAACCTATTGAGCCAAATGGCCGGGGGTCCATTTTCCTTACACCTTTTTTGAAAAAAAGAAAAAAACACAAGCTCAGCAATGGCAAGCACAAACAAATCAAATGTTTTGAATGGGAGAGGAAAAGAGTTTTCCAAAGCTCGGACTACTCGGATTCGAGGGCTAAGAGTAGCGATTACTGCTTGGCTTCTTAATTTGACTCACACTCTGGTTGCTTTGGATGCCTTTGAGGAAGATGAGTGTGTTAAGAACATTCTCATTTCCTTCTTCTCTTGGTCGCTGAGGGGTAGTCCTAAACAGGGCAATTCCCTGTATGCCATCGGGAATTAGTTTCATCCCTTGTGTGCCACTGGCCAAATAGGTACACACAAAAAAAAATTCCCTATATGCCACTCCATGGCACACAAGGGATGAAAATAATTTTTGATGACATACAGGGAATTAGTCCTGAACGATTCCCATTGCCTTCAATCTACATCAACAAACTTGTACTTGTAGAGCTTGGCAAGTATGTGGTAAACTATGTGACCATGTGTTAGCCTTCATTGGATACATCAAAATTGTTGAAATGAATGATTATGTCCATGACTACTTCTCCGCTGAGAGATTCGAGAAGGCACATGATGGCTAGTTTCCAATAATGACATTCAAGCACCAATGGACAAAGGTTGATGCTGGATACACACTTAAGAAGCCATAGTTGATAAGGAAACCCAAATGACAAGAAAACAAAGGATCAAGGATCAAAAGAGGCAGGAAGCGCTACCAAGAGGAGGAAGTGGCCACACAGCTAGAACTTATCAAGGAGATCCTACAATAAGGGAACAAAAGAGGAGGTTGCTTTCTAGTTAGTTGGAAGAAGGAAGCAATAGTACCAAGTAAGAGGAGGTTATCTTCTAGTTAGGTTGAAGATGGAAGCAATAGTACCAAGTAGTGGTGTATAGCTTTACTCTTGTTTACCTCAAAAAATTTCTCTACACACTAACTATTGCTTAATACTAGTTTGACATACTGCAAGTGAAGCTAGAACAATCCACCACCACCATCTGGCAGGGGTAGGGGCAGGGGCAGAGGATGGGACACTTCCAACACTGAATCATCCAAGTCAGTATAGTACAAGTTTTTTAGTATTATCTTAGAATTTAACCCATAACTTAATGTTTTGTAATTGTTTCTTGCAGTGCAAGTGGACTAGGGGGAATCCCACCAACTGGGAGAGGCACAAATCGAAGGAAGGGTAGGAGAAGAGGTTTTCTATATTGGTTTGTTGGATCCGAATGAGATATGGTTCTAATCGTGTAGGGTTCTCTATCATGTATGGGCAGGGTGGTTATGGGATCTAGATTTTACACTACAAACTTTAAGAATCGAATCGGATTGGGATTGGACTCTATTCCTATTCATTTTTTAACTAAAATTATTTAAGGACCCTAACTTTTTGTGAATGGGCTTTGGGTCGTGGTCCATTATATTATATTTGTTTGTGAGGCAGTGAGACTCTTTTGTGTATCGCTAAGTCATGTACGAGTATATGGATACATTCTGATTGTGTATGGTTTAAGTCATGTATGTGTGAGACATGTCAACCTATAATGGATGCATTGAGAAGTGAAGTGATTATTTAAGTATGTTATTGTTCCTATTTTAAACCATGTGTTTCTATAAGATATTTATACTCTATGGTGAGTTTATATACGTTATCTTCTCTGTGTATAAAACAAGCCCATTCTTGCATTTTTTTTTCTAGAAACATGTCTATTTTTACAACTTCCGCATAAAAGCAAAAATGGTCATATTTAATACTATCAACTGTCCGTTATACAACAAGGGTAACACGTCGATTTAAATTAAAAACAGAGACAACTGCACAAAGTGATATTCTATGACCATTTGTAATCGAAACGGGGACAACCCTAGAATATACCCAAGCCTGACAAGGAAAAGGGCGCTGAAAGGTAGGATAAGTTGTTTCGAGCAGCAAAGGCAGCACGGGCGGGGTTATCAGGCGATAATAACCAAAAGTAAAGGTTGTTTGTGCGTTGTCATCATGTTTTATCTCTAGTGTTGTTATGCACTTATGCTTACGAATGTTAGTAATTACTAGTAGGAAGGAACTCTGCCACCGAGCGACGAGTCCACGCCACGTTCGGACCAGCAGGGTCTTGATCAGATCGAATGTGAATAGATACTATTTGTTTTCATATTTTTTAATTTAAATCAGATACGGATATTATATATTGAGTTGTGTCTGATTAGATTTGAATGGGTCGGATATAAATCGAATACGGATCAGATATTAAATATTTATACTCAATTACGGATCGAATTTCAGCTCTCTTAGACGGATCGAATTCGAATAGGACAGAAAATATCTATATCATTTATATTCCTACTCACCGATCAGACAAATATACTGTCTCTACTAAATATGTCTGCAATAAACTTTTTACTTTAACAACAAAATATATGTGGGACGAGTTTGGAAGAAGTCCAACTAAATGTTTTATGTAAATAAAACTCTTGGAATTGCTCGTCCTAGAAAAACATCATGAATCTTAAGAAGGTTTAAGTTTCCAAACTAGCTCTCAGACCATATGCAACAGTCTATCCATAGTTTAACCAAAAAACATTGTTTTTTACTGTTCTGCATTATAGATTGTGTTGTTCGTAGAGTAGAGTTTAAATACGATTATGGAGATATGTAAGCTGATGGAGATAGTCTTAGAGCCCCATAACCGGACTCTCAAAATACATGTTATGTTGTATTTTTAAAAAAAGGAAAGGAAAAAATTAATACTCCTGAGGCCCCACCAATCTGAGTCCCTTAATGGATCCTTCATTTTCACCTGTGAACCTGATCACTTCTACCAGTATTGGTTAATCATTCTATGTTTTTATCCGAAGCAACTCTCTCCGTCCCATGACAGTTGACACCCGTCCCCGTCTTTTCTGGCCATCGTTGGTTTCGATTATAAATAGCAAATGAAAGGTCTTCTCAAGATTTGCTTGTCATTATTGCATCATATAAGGGCGTGTACAACCTATTTAGAGAATGTTTGGATTCCAGCTTGGAGCTTTACTTTATAATATAAATTTAAACAGTTTAAACAAATATTTTCAATAAAAAACGATAAATAAAATGATTTCTGGGTTGTGTATACACTAGGTGAAGTGTAGTGTGCACTCATCATTTAATTTCGCTAAATTTTGTGGAACCTGGCTTCGTCGCTGTCTAACCTGATTTAATGACACCATAAAAACGGTTAAGATACTTGGCACCATTTTTTTTTTATTTTTTGCGCACCCGTAGCTCTCGGTCCGTGATGTCAAAAGAGTGCGAAATAGTAAAAGGAGGAGATGGGAAGAAGAAAACCATGGGAAAGTGGCATCTTTGTGGAGAGCTACCCTAGGCATTAAGATAATGGCGCATTTGCAACTAACCTAAGCCCTAAGGGAGATCCTAGTATGGATCCACAGCAGCCTCCTCTGGCGGCTGGGCCTAGGCAGGGCATAAAGGGTTGCTTTTATTCCCCTCCAAGAACTCTAAAAAAAAGAACAAAAGATTCTGTTTCTGACGCGCCTTAGCCAATCAGGCGCTGAGCTCCAAAAAAAACGCAGCTCAGGGCTTGTTCGTTTTGGAGTGGATTGAGGGGGATTGGAAGGGATTAAATCCCCTCCTATACAAAATTTGTATAGGAGGGGATTTAATCCCCTCCAATCCCCCTCAATCCACTCCAAAACGAACAAGCCCTCACAGGGGAAGGGAGCATGGAAAGGTAAGCACAGTACACGCTACTTTCATCGGTACTGCCTGCCCTCGTGATATTCCCGGAACGAGAGAATGTTTGGTCGTCTCGTTGCCATGAGCACTCAACCGCACCCAATCCGGTGAAAATGGAGGACGGAACCATATCGAATATGCTCATGTAGAAAATCTCGGCCATGATGCCCCTAAAGGCAACAAGCCCGGCCACCGGGGATACATACCACCAACACGCATCTTGTAGGCTGCGTTGGAAACATAGCGTTCCATTTTTTTTCACCTGAATTTTTTCTAGGGCGTGGTTGAGAACAGTTTGATCCATACAGGGTTAAGGGGAAAACAATGGTAACTAAGCATATAGGTCAGACTTCCATCCATTCCAAAATGCATGCCGTTTCTTTGAAACTCTGACTAGGTTAATAGAAAATGCATGCCATTTATGGCAGCGAATTGTTTTTTTTTATCGAACGCACCAATTGATTAAATTTGTCGGATCCGAAGCAGTTTATCTTGCGAAACCAACCCCTCTCCTGATAGCATCGAAGAGAAGTCGTGGCGGTGGCAGTAAACAAGTGGTGTCTAAATGTGGGACGATCCGCCATCAGCATAGATAGATAGATGCCATGCCACGCATATTTTCCAATCCGGGGCTGGCTTTCCACCCCGTCCCCTGCCTGCGCCTTTGGTTGATGGAATCATGCATGCGCTGCGCTGGCCGCTGTGATGGCTCCAAGGAAGCATGCCAAGGGGGACCGGTTCCAATCATGTGCAACGAGGACCGCCACGAAAGCGACGCAGGCTTCACTATTCATCTCCTTCTGGTCCATGCATCACATGCCGACCAGCCACTGGCATTCAACTTCCACCAAATATAGAAGCAGGAGGCGATTGGTGTGGACGATTATCAATCAGCAACACAAGTCTCTCTTTCACTCGCATCTTACTAAGGACAAGTCGTTCAGCACGTCTCCTTGCCTCCTTGGCCTATATGATCCTGCAAGACCTTGCCAAGAGCTAGTTGTAGAACAGCTGCCGGATAACAGAAGCACGGAGGAAGGGAAACGGGAACCGTAGTGCGTCGCCATCAAAAGCATAAGGTCAATAGCTGCTGGAAGCTGCAAGTCTAGAGCCGCAGAGGCGAACCGTTAACTGTTCAATCATGATCGTTCACCAGATACTAAGCCTTACTACAAAGTTAGAACTAAACGTGTGTCCCTCAAGTAACACCCTACTACTGATGCCATATAAATCATGGTGACAGGCACAACTCATAATGATTGCCGAATGAAGATTAGGCTATCCACGAACGAAACCTAACAGAAAGCACGTTCATCTACCAGGGTCCCCAGGCACAGGATGGTACAGATACCCAGCACCAAAAGCCACCATTCATCATTCCTGCAGGGAATAGAAAACGAGCATGATATCAGCGACAGCCTTTATTGGCTTCCTACACAAATACAAGGACGGGAAAATACGTGGCTCCGAGCTCTACAACAATGCGGAGATTTATTGAGCACATCACGTTTCAGTCCCGTGCTTGTATCCGACCAACAAGAAAGGGCTTTATCTGTATGGTCCCGGCTGAGCAATCAGAGATCAATAGAAGCACATCAACTATTGAGTGGTCAGTAACAGAGCAGGTTTTGGCAGCACATTAATTGGCCGCTACTAGAAACACATGGGAGGGGTCCTAGCTAATTATGTGGTTCTTTGGAATGAATGAACACCACTTTAATCATTCGATGCATTGGTGAAACAAGAGATGATTAAATATTGACAAACAATAGGCTAGCAAACATCCAAATCCGACCATTATGAGTCAACCAACCATACTTCAGAGTTGCAGATTGACAACTGCATTAGACAGATTTGGGTGTAAAATCTACACCAGTGTATGGTGCAATAATTCTTGTGATATATGGATATGGCCTGGGATTATTTTTTTATGTTCTGATACAGATCACATGTTCAAATTTAATGAGGTAATGATAACCTAAGTAGAAGTATAGGCCTGGTGTAGTGGTGAAAACTGTCTCACTGAGTCACCTGTCTCTGTCTCACTGAACCACCAGGTCACGGGTTCTCGGTTTATCCCTTTCTCCAAACCCCACTCGGGGCTTCTTCGTTTCCCCGTTAATCCATGTGAATTGGATGCTATTAAGTCGATTTAAATCCATAGCAAGTCAAAATCCATCTCAATCTATTCCAATACACTCCAATCCACATAGAATTCGAATAACCGAACAAGGCCTCATGTGGGAGTCTCCAGGCACCGGGTCTGCCCCTTTTTAATGTAATCTCGGGTACACCTTGGCAGATTTCATCAGAACCATACAAACTGTATCCAATACCTATATGGTATCTATATGTCCTGTCTGGATTTTGGACTGTGATTTAATAAGAAATTCAGTCCCGTGACTTTTAATTGTAAATCTGGGTGAAAAAGGGTAGCAAGGAGCAGCCCAGATCAAAACAGAAGCTAAAAAATAAGGATATACGGAGTAAATACTAACAACAAAGTCAATGCCAACAAGAATACAAGAATATAATGACTTCAAGCAACATGGGTGTTGGATACAAGACAGCGCTTCACAATGAGAAAAAGGCCATTTCACATAGCAGGCAATAAGTGGCTACAAATGGGCGGCGAAAACAGGACACACTAACAACTTGGGGTGGATCAAAGGTCACAACATATGGAACTGTGGAAGCACGTAGGGTTAGCTTGGCTTATATATGTCACAAGATCCCATTTGTCAAGCAGACAGCTATGTGTGGAAGAAGATCAGGAAGCAGAACCAAACTGAGCAGGTTTAGTTCGTAGATGGCGGTGCTGAGAAAGTAACTATAGAAAATAACATATAAAGAAACAATGTAAATAAGTGTATGCTATATGAAGAATGAGCTTTAAAATTGAGAGAGAGAAATCTAAATAGTTGTTACTCGGATCAATCAAGTCTATAATTCAGTAAAAGGCCATTAAAGTTGCTAGGATTTAGTGCAAAAGTACATTGCAATTGTTCTTAGTTCTACATGTTAAATTTGTGAATACTTTCACATGTTTCAAAAGAGGACAGTGCTGAAAAAATGTTAAAAAGAGTCACCGAAGAGTGACTGGAAGGGGATCCTATCTTACTTCTTTTTCAGGAATTGTAAGTAACTGGTGAAAATAAATTTCAGGAAATCCATTGATTAACAGCTAATTTAGCTCATCTAGCATTTGTTTACATCAATTACATAGTAGGCCTAGCCTACCCCAACTTGCTCTGGGCTTTAGACTAAATGGCTGTCGTTTTTTATTGTAAGCACAGGTAAAGCCACATGGCATCCATGTGATCTAGGGCCTGTTTGGTTTAGCTTTTTTCTGACCAGCTTTTCTGAAAATCTGGCTGTGGAGAGAATCTGGCTGTGGGGAGAATCTGAGTATAATTACAATTACGTGTGGAGGAAGATAAAGTTGTTCATAGGGCTCATGATCTAGAAAGTGACGGATTCCTACTATTACAACGACTCAACCGATTATGTATTTATGTTGATTTTGGATAGTTTTTACCCCAACAAATTTTATAAAAACTGGCTGAAAAGCTGAGCGTTTGGCAGTCCGCAGCAGCTTTTAGTGGCCAGAAGCTGCCAGAAGCCGAAACAAACAGGGCCCTAGTCTAGGCTAAGATAACTGTGTTGAACCCGATAGTGTTAGTGCTTGATGTTAGTACACTCAGTACTTAACATTAGAAGTTGATAACACAAGACAACTGGCAGGGCTAAACTGAAACTTAGAAATAACAAATTCACATAAGTCTATACTACTTATTAAGAAGGTAATAGTAGTCTGCCCTCCCCCGTTCCGCGCGCAGAAAAAAAAATCAAATTGTGGCTGCTTAGGGATCGAACCTTGGATCTATTGAGCAGAATGTCTAGCCTTCCACCCTCTAGCCAACATGACTCATGTTGAATTGTGTACAACTTCAACTAATCTATACTACTTATTAAGAAGGTAAGAGTAGTCTGCCGTTCTGCCCTCCCCCGTTCCACGCGCAAAAAAAAAATCAAACTGTGGCTGCTTAGGGATCGAACCTTGGATCTATTGAGCAGAATGCCTAACCTTCCACCTTCTAGCCAACACGACTCATGTTGAATTGTGTACAACTTCAACTAAGACTTCTTTTGTGTTTAACCCGCCGTCCACTCTGTATGCTCACTGAGTCTAAAAAACATTTATAGCTTGGCCTCTGATCTTTCCAGAATTTGGGACGCAGTCCAGAAAATAAAGAAAATAGGGAAAAAGAGTTTAGAAATTGATTTTTAGTTTAAAAATAATTGCAGAAACCCATTTAATTCATGCAAATTTCATATTAAATCCAAATGAGTTCATTCCAATTTCTATAATTCTATAATATTATTTTTATCACGTAATACCTCTGTTTTGTCATGAAAACAACAATAAAATTGATTTCCTAATTAATCCTATATCAAATACATAGAAACTTTGGAAATTCGTAACTTCCCCATTTTAATTCCAAATTGAACCGTTCAAGTTGTGTTAGTCTCGTATGAATATTTACTACGCAGTAACAACATTGATTATATCATGTTTCATACTTTTATAATTAGATATTTATTTATCCTATGTTAATTGGGTTAATCTATGTCTATTGGATTAATTTATTTAATATATTAATATAGTATTCTAACTTTATGGTTATACAATGTTTGACCATTAGTCTTGCAAACACACACTTACCTTTTGTTTAAGCAAAAGCGTATGGTGGTACGTGTCCGATGACTAACGATGTACGAGGGAATTTCTTCCGGTATGTGTGAAACGTGCTCTCCAATAATGAGACCATGCAAATCGTGACATATATCGAAGTCTGCATGATACTGATGCTTGCAATGTAGTGGTGAAACAGATAGATTATAAATAACAAAATTTATGTATGGCCAGAATCACAAATTGATTATGAAACATTTTCTCATAACGGTATAACACATATTTTGTATATAAGTTATCGTAGTATACTGGTATTATATATTCCCGTTGCAACGCACGGGCATTCAGCTATCATGTATAGAAGTCTGCACGGTACTGTTGGTTGCAATATAGTGATGAAATAGTTAGATTGAAATAACAAAATTTATGTATGGCTAGGATCACAAATTAATTACGAAACATTTTCACATAACAGTATAACACACATTTGTTCATAAGTTATCATGATATTAAATGTTTCTGTTACAACGCACGGGCACCCACCTATATGTGTTTATGTCTACATCTATGATAGGAAACACATCTACTACATCTCTCTCCAAGCTCACTTGCTACCATTGCACAATGTGTAGTAGTAGATAAGTATCACCGAGATTCTTGAATTATATTTTTGGATGGATGTAATATTATTTAAAGAAGAGCTTTGCATGCTATTTCTTTTGTTTGAATAATGAATTATACTTAAATTCCCTTTTTTGCTTGTGTGACATTTTTTCTTCGTAATATTTTTTTCCATGGATCAGACTTGTGAGTCATTTTCATAAACCAACGCCAAGCATGAATCCATGTTTCCTACTTCAAACCCCGAACGAACTCCATGAGCAGGAGGCACTCGCGTTGTCGTCGCTCATCGATGACGAGAAGAAGCTTGGCGACTGTCAGTTCGACCTCTAAAAGCAGTCTTACGTGGTCGCATGCGCCGCTGTGTACGACAAGCTCCCGCGAAACCGCCGCTTGGACGCGGTCCAGAGCAGCTGCACCGCGCTGTCCATCGTTAAGCAGGGGGACCTAATGGTTGTCGCCAACGTCGACGACTCTCGGGTTGTTCTGGACACCACATCCGACGACAACGCCATCACGCCGTCCAGCTCATCGTCCACCTGAAGCCCAACCTGCCACGTAAGTCGCAACTGACCGGACATGAATTCTTGTGCGCTGGGACGATGGACGTTGCTGACGTTGTGTGAGTGTCCTCGAACATGATGTATGTAGTGGAATAGCGCATCCGGTGGTGCAACGGCCAGGGGTACTACCTCGCTGATGAGCCCGGGGTAGAGATGGCAACGGGTACAAACCCGCCGGGTTTTGCTATCCCAAACTCGTACCCGTGAAAAATATTTACACCCATTAAAAAACCTGTACCCATGACGGGTTTGAAATTTTGCCCAAACCCGTACCCATCGGGTTTGCGAGTACCCACGGGTTACCCACGGGTTTTTATCTCTAATATGCTTATTCCTTTTATAATCAATAAATATCGTAATGATTAATGAGATCATGGTCCAAAATTTATGTAATGAACAACGAGTTCATGATTTGGTATAAAAAATATTAGTACAGAGAATTAAATACAAATAATAAGTTGTATAATCAAGTTACCTTGCACTAAATTATACATCCACCACATATATAACGCTAGTAATAACTATAATAGCAAGCAAGCAACACTATCACCAACTACTTATACATTCACTATTTGATAAAAATTAGGAAGTAAATAGGTAGATAACAAGTTTGTTGTTTATTTATAAAATAAAATGATAATATGCATTAGGTTTGGTCGGGTTTAAAAAACCCACGGGTTCACGGGTTTGGGTACTATAGGAACAAACCCGTACCCATGAACCCGCCGGATATACATTTATGCCCATTAACAAACCCATGGGTATGAAAATTGACCCAAACCCGTACCCTAATGGGGTAAAAACCCATCGGGTTTCGGGTTTCGGGTACCCGTTGCCATCTCTAGCCCGGGGTGCACTTCGTTTGGCAGCCCAACCAAGAGTCATCGGTACTCGTCATGTCGTGTGTGTTCGACGACTACTATATCGAGAATTGTGGCGTCATCTTGGCGCCGGAGGTGACACAGAGGAGGATCGACAACAGTGACCAGTTCGTCATCCTCGCCACCGTCAGGGTAGCTTTTGTGCCGGCCTGCCTTTAATTCTCTTCGCAAACACATACATACTTACCTTTTTGTTTAAGCAAGAGCATATGGTGGTGCGTGTCTGATGACTAACGATGTACGAGGAAATTTTTCCGGCATGTGTGGAACGTGCTCTCCAATGATGAGACCATACAAATCGTGGCATATATCGAAGTCTGTATGATACTGATGGTTGTAATGTAGTGGTGAAATAACTAGATTAAAATAACAAAATTTATGTATGGCTAGGATCACAAATTGATTATGAAACATTTTCTCATAACAGTATAACACACATTTTGTATATAAGTTATCGTAGTATACTGGTATTATATATTCCCGTTGCAACGCACGGGCATTCAGCTAGTATAGCTCATAAGATAACATTGATGCATGCATTACAATATGAATTACACGAACCATAGTTATTAAGGCGGTAAGGCAAGTTAAGGTGAGCATTCCCTTTTTACCTTTTATGCGAAAAGGCGTAAGGCGAGGCGACGCCTTAATTATATATATAAATATAAAAAAGGTATAGCAAATATTATTTATATATCACTAATTCAAGGTAATAAGTAAGCACAATTGTAATGCTCAGGCCCGTTTTAGCCTAATAGAAAAGAGAAACAGAAAAAAAATAAAGAATCCACATTCAGTCAGCCCAGCCCAATAATTTTAGGGTTACCTCACCCAGCCCAAATATCTCTGTCTCAGCCGCCAATTCTCCCTCTGACCCTCTCTCTCTCTCTCAGCAGCCAATTCTCCCTCTCTCAGCAGCCGCTAGCAGCTTTTCCTTCTCCCTCTCCCTCCCCGCATCTCTCCTTCTCACTGCATGTCGCCGTGCCTGAGAGGGAGGGCCGCCGCCGCCTGAGAGGGAGCACGCGCGCCGCCAAGGCCGCGTCCGCACAGCTGCTCTGCCCACATGCTGTCTGCGACCACCGCCACGCCCTGCACGCCACCGGGGAGGTAGGCTGCACGGACGACGTCCCTCACAACCCTATCTGTTCGCCAGGGCGCCACCCCGACGACACCCAGCGGACGCCTTACGCCCCTGAGCAAGGCGAGGTAGACGCCTCACCCTGCTCGCACGCTTTAGCGCCTAAGCGACGCTTCACGGACGCCTTAATAAGCATGTACACGACATAAAAGAAAATAAAAAAAATCAACAGTAAAACAAAAGCATATATGTTAGAAGTTAAGTGGTATAAATTTGAGAAGATAGTCAGGTCATTCAAGTTAAGATAGAACCTCACAACATGAAAATCAGTAATGAAATATGTTATTATTTCAAGAAGGATACAGGCATGTAGAATATATGTCTGAAAATGCCTTTTACATAACAGGCAGTCGCACAGACCTTCATTAAGTAGTTCAATACATCAGATGCATATCAAAACCTATCATTGAAACAAGTGAATTTTCGCTCAACTAAGAATCATATTTCATATTGGGCACATAGTGGGTCCAGCACTCCAGCTTACAGATAAAAATGACTTCAAGTTGATACAGATCTCAGTTCAGATATCCTCTCATGTTTTCGTATTATTTATTAAAGTGCTAGTGTACAGGGAAAGAAAAATCATCACCAACACCACCTAAGCATTTAGCAAGTTCAAGATCCATCCAAACTCACTAACATTCTCCAAGATGCAAACCAGCTGCCAGCATCTCTGTTAGTAGAGTTCCAGAAAATGCCAAGGGCTAAGCAAGCGACTGAGTGGCACCTAGCACTCAGTCAACAAACACGGAGACAACAGGAATGCTTCAAATTGAAGATATTAACATTTCAATAAAAAGGGCAAACCCAGTGCCAGAGGCTCCCACATGAGTGGGGTCGGGAGAAGGGATAAACCGAGGCAAGCCTTCCCCCAGCAAATGCGGAGACCAGCTTCAAACCCGCAACTTGGTGACTTCGTGAGACAGCTCTCACCACTGCACCAGGCCTGCCCTTCTATATTAACACTTCAATGTTTATGTAACACCCGGATTTTAGGGGTCCAAAACCCGAGGTTAACATAAACACCAGGTATGCTGGGACCAAGTCTCATACATATGATGTATAGTGGCACAGGATCGAATGTCACATCTTTATATAATACAGGAGTTCTATACAAAATAAATAATTACATTATAAGGAGACAACGGTCCAGCAACCCAAAGTTGACTGGGAGACGACGACCTAGACCTCTCACGAACTCATCGCAGCATCCTCCATGAGCATCATCCTGCAGTACCTGGTCTTGACCTGTGGTGTATGTGAGACAGCAAGAGTGAGCTCACATACGTTCATCGCTCAACAAGTTGTGGGGAATAATGTGTATGAACTTGCCAAAGATGGAAGCTCATATGAAGTGTAAGGCTTACCAAAGAAGATGGTTAGAGCTGAGCATTGCTTTTAAAGTTGGTCAAAATTTTATTAGCAGTTACTAAGTATAAGTAAATACCAACCCAGTTAAATAGTAGAACAAAAGTAACAACTTCACCTGCGATGCAATGCATATGACAAATTGAGTTTAAGTTCCATAATTTAATCATGTGAGGGTCCGAGCTGCTCTTGACCGTGAGCACGGCTAGTATACCAGTTTTACACTCTGCAGAGGTTGCGCATCTTTACCCACAAGTCGTGTTACCCATCTGCCAAGGGATCGCGACTTCCCATACACCTCTACCGAGGAGGCGAGGCAGGGTAACACTACGAGGCCTTTACAAAGTTCCACTAGCTTCAGAAAACCCGCTACAGTTTATAGGAAGATCCAGTGCAGGAATCCCTTGCAGGACCGCCATCGCAGCAAAATCCTCCCGAGGGCCTCCCTACACTGACCTCTCCCCTACTGCCCTTGCCCCTTTCGGGTAAGGTAGTCTTCCACTAGCTTTCCTAATTAATCAGCCAAGGGCGTCCCATACCACCCTTGTGGTAGCACTGTTTTCCCGGGTGGTCGCTCCATGTTCCAATTAACATAATGATCTTAACATGAACAGTAAATAACAACTGATAATAAAAGTATAATCATGAATAAAGTGTATCTTCATACCCAAAACCACATAAAGCACTAGCAAGTACTACCCAAAAAGATCAGTGGTAAACAAGGTATAAAGATAATCAAACTAGGGTAACCTATTGGGTCCCATCAAAATTAACCTATGCAGATCATTATGATTAATCAGAACATGGCTGGGTAAAAAGAAGTGATCAAGGGCACAACTTGCCTGGGCCTTGAGAATCCAGGTACCAGGATGATCTTCAGGTGACTCGTGACCTCACTGCTAGTCGTAGCAATACAAACATACATTGTATAGGCAAAATTAACATTACACCAAACATATATGCAAAATACATATTAATAATCTACATATTAAAATAAGATCACAGGAAAAAGAATTATTAATTTTGGAGTTGTAGAATTCAAGTTATGATTTTCCTAAGGTTTAATGTGATTAAAATATGATTAAATGATAAATAAATTTTCTGACAGAGTTCATGTCAAAACAAAGACACTAAATGATGAAGAATATTATTACAAAATTTTAGAAACTGGAATGGTTCAATTTGGAGCTAAAATGAATTTTCTATGAATTATCTAAGTTTTAGCAATTATTTTCATATTAAAAATCTATTTAATAACCATTTTCTCTGATTTTATTATGTTCTGGACTGGGCCTCAATTATAAGAAAGGTCAGGGGGCTCGGGGTAAGTTTCCTAAGACACAGGGAATAACACACTCTGGACGGCGGGTTGATTCCAAGAAAAGGCAGGGTCTCTTTTAGAAAGTGGCCACGGCGAAGGGGTACGGTTAACTCTCATCCACTCGATCTGCTACGGACGGCCCAGATTAGATCGCGTTTTAATCGAACCGGTATGCGATTCAAGCCCTCGGATCAAGATCCAAAGGCCAGGATTTTATTAAGACGTAAACCGATCCGTGCTCTTCAACCAGGATCCAACGGTCACCACCATCCATTCCGAAACGTTACTCGGAATCTAATCCCAGCCCTTCCCAGGAGATCGGACGGTCACCAGGCTTATCCCCTACCCCCGGCCGACCGACGGCATTGCCGCCACACCCCACGGCGGAGGCCATTGCCGGCGACAGCGTTCCCGTGACCCAAGACCCCCACTCGCCGATCGACTAGCGCAAAAACGATGTGGAGGCGATCGCGAGACAGAAAGCGAGCTTACCTCCAAGAATCGTGGCGCTCGGAGCTCTGCCCACGGTGCGGCGCGGAGTCACGGCGGCGCAGCGGCTCCGGTGAGCAATTCAGAGCGCCACGGTAGTGTCAAACTTGAATTGGAGGCGCGGATAGCTTCCTCAGGCGAAGACGATGCTCCACGATCCGACTCCGAGAGCGGAGACCCCCCCCAGCGGCGGCTATCCCCGGCGGCGACCCTCCTCTCCGGTTCTCTCTCTCTCGGTGTGCACTGGGGTAGATGACGACGCAGGTCTCTGGTTATACGGAGGGGACCAAGCGCGGCGGGCCCCTTTTATTGCCACGACGGCACAGCGCGCCCGCGAGAATCGGCCCGGCCGCCCGGAGTTCCGCGCCGATTGTTGCGGCGAGTTTGTTGACTACGGACTTGGGAAGGGGATGAGTCCGACAGGTGGGACCCGCAACGTCAGCGAGAGAAGGAATACGCGGGTGAGCGCGCGCGAAGGCAGAGCGAGGCTGACAATCTGGGCCCGCCCGGTCAGCAACAGAGTGAGGATGGCGCGAGCGCGAGAGGAGGAGAGACTGCCCCGTGGGGCCCACATGTCGGCGCGCGCCCGTGAAGGTTTAATGGGCCGCGCGGTGTTAACTCCAGGGTGGGCCGATTTCAGGTTGGCGGCCCATGTAGGATGATTTCGTTTTATTCTTTTTATTTTCTGTTTTCTTTTCTCCATTTTCAAATCCAATTTGAGTTCAAGTTTAAATTCAAACTTTTGTGGATCTTCATTTATAAACTTTATTTTTGAAATTAAAAGTGCTAAGCCTGAAGATATTTAGTTATACACTTTATGTATATTTTCATATCTCTTTTCTTTTCTTCCCTTCCCATTTATTTTCTATTTTCCTTTCCATTTGAATTTCAAATCAACACAAGTTTAAAGTTCAAACACTTAATTTGGATACACATATAGGACTTCAGTATAATGTGCAAAAACATATTTTATATATTTCTTTATTTATTTTAGTTCTTTTAAACAAGCTTTTAATCATATAGTAGAGAATAATCCATACCTTATTACTTCTAGGGAAATCAAATTTATATTGTAGACTATATATACTAAGAAATAGTTTAATCCTAATTCTTTTATATATCCTAACCCAAAGGCAATTTAGATTATCTAAGTATCTTTAATTATGTATTTTTAACATATTCATGAGTGGAAACTTCTAAATTATGATTATCTTTAAGGAAAGGTGTTTTGATTTAAAATCTTTGAGAATTTTTCCTTGTCTTCACAAGATTGAACTTTAGGGTGTTACAAATCCTACCCCCCTTAAAAATAATCTCGTCCTCGAGATTTGTAAGAAAAGGGATGTATATTCATATTGTTCTCGGAACATATGCACAAACAAAGAAATCTCAGTATGAGGTATCATTCTTTAACAAAACATAGGGTCAATAGACCTTATTGTTCCTCCTAGAATAATATCATATCATCTACTAACTAAAGTAACATCTAGATCTTACAAATCATCATAATCTATATCTATGTAGCTTGGTGGAGCTGGTGGTGGTAGTGGAGGTTGTTGTTGTTGTTGTCTCTCCAACCGTGCTTGCCTTATTTCTTGGCGGGCCTGACGTATTTCCTTGCGTTGTTGTCTTATCTGATTCTGCATCTCGGTCACCATGTCTGTTAACTGTTGTATTACCAGTCTTTGGGTAGCAACCACTTGATCGATTTCAACAGGTGGAGGATTTGGAGGACTCATTTTCTGTTTTGTAGTTACGTGATAATCTTTCCTTTCCTGGTATTGACCATGAAAGTTAGAAGCATATGGTAATAGTTTTGCAAAGGAAATTGTTCACTAAGCGGAATGAATAAGCTTAGTAGCTGGTTACAATCTAAAGATTCTTTGGTAGGGCTTAATCTTTGTTTTATGTCCAGATTGGGGTAACCAGTCATATAAGGTGAATATCAAAGGTAGGATAGAATTTTGTCACGATTAGATATATATGGGTGAGATAGACTACATGATGTAGGTCAAAATCTGGTTTGATGTCAGGTGGTGGTTGATAGATTATGCAATCCATTAAGACTCTATTGATTGGGTAAGTTATGGAACTTGTTATATAGGTCGAGTTGTTGTGTATGGCCAAGTTGATATAAGTCTCCAAATTAGGCTTAAGTGATTTAGGAGTATGGCCATATCTTTTGCACCAGCATTAAGTAACACACACCAGATTAGATCATATTAGATTAAGTAGGAGCTAGATTAGATTGAATATGACTAGATTAGACTAGTTTAGGTTAAATAGATCTACTAGGGTAGGATAAATATTATTAGGATATGTTAGAATCTTTAGATTTATTAGGACCAGATAAAATCTTTTTAAGGTAAGATAAATCTATTAAGGTACTAGAATATCCTTTAAGATAAGATGGATCCATTACACAAGATTGAATCTAGGTTAGATTGGTATGACTAGTTTGACTAAATAAGATCTAATTAAGTTGCACTAGATCATGGTTGTTTAATCTAGGGTGGATAAGTATGCTTATTAGGATAAGATGAATCTTTTGAGGTCAGTTAGATCTATTAGGATGAGATAAGTAAAGTGGTTAGGATAAGATGGATCTTTCAAGATAAGATAAAATCTTTTGAGGTCAGTTAGATCTATTAAGATGAGATAAAATCTTTTCAAGATAAGATGAGTATCTTTTAAGATAAGATGGATCTATTAAGATAAGGGAGAATCTTTTAAGGTAAGATGAATTGGCTAGAATGAGATCTTTTAGAATAAGATAAATCTCTTAAGCTAGACATGTTCCAATGGGGACAATCTAGGTTGTCTAGTTATTTTATAACTATATATATATATTTTTTTTTTACCTATGTGTATATGCAGATGCAATTGTGGACATTATTCCACAACTCATCATACTCAAACAAAGATCCAAATCAGACAGATATCATAAGAACAAACATTCAAATATATAGACACTTATAAAAATAGTTTTGTTTTTGTTCCTAGGATTAGGTCTCCTATTCCTAAAGGTCACTTTAGGCACAGGATTTCAAAGTGTGAAATCCAAGTTTGTCTTTTAGAAGGAAAAGGTAAGAATAATCAGAGTAAAGCGGAAATAGATGAGAAAAAGATTAAGATAAGTTTAGAAAAGAATCAGAGTGAGGTAAGTTATGAATGGTTGTCCAGTTCTATCTAGGTTTCATCCTACAGTCAACATTCCTCTGATACCACTTCTGTAACACCCGGATTTTAGGGGTCCAAAACCCGAGGTTAACATAAACACCAGGTATGCTGGGACCAAGTCTCATACATATGATGTATAGTGGCACAGGATCGAATGTCACATCTTTATATAATACAGGAGTTCTATACAAAATAAATAATTACATTATAAGGAGACAACGGTCCAGCAACCCAAAGTTGACTGGGAGACGACGACCTAGACCTCTCACGAACTCATCGCAGCATCCTCCATGAGCATCATCCTGCAGTACCTGGTCTTGACCTGTGGTGTATGTGAGACAGCAAGAGTGAGCTCACATACGTTCATCGCTCAACAAGTTGTGGGGAATAATGTGTATGAACTTGCCAAAGATGGAAGCTCATATGAAGTGTAAGGCTTACCAAAGAAGATGGTTAGAGCTGAGCATTGCTTTTAAAGTTGGTCAAAATTTTATTAGCAGTTACTAAGTATAAGTAAATACCAACCCAGTTAAATAGTAGAACAAAAGTAACAACTTCACCTGCGATGCAATGCATATGACAAATTGAGTTTAAGTTCCATAATTTAATCATGTGAGGGTCCGAGCTGCTCTTGACCGTGAGCACGGCTAGTATACCAGTTTTACACTCTGCAGAGGTTGCGCATCTTTACCCACAAGTCGTGTTACCCATCTGCCAAGGGATCGCGACTTCCCATACACCTCTACCGAGGAGGCGAGGCAGGGTAACACTACGAGGCCTTTACAAAGTTCCACTAGCTTCAGAAAACCCGCTACAGTTTATAGGAAGATCCAGTGCAGGAATCCCTTGCAGGACCGCCATCGCAGCAAAATCCTCCCGAGGGCCTCCCTACACTGACCTCTCCCCTACTGCCCTTGCCCCTTTCGGGTAAGGTAGTCTTCCACTAGCTTTCCTAATTAATCAGCCAAGGGCGTCCCATACCACCCTTGTGGTAGCACTGTTTTCCCGGGTGGTCGCTCCATGTTCCAATTAACATAATGATCTTAACATGAACAGTAAATAACAACTGATAATAAAAGTATAATCATGAATAAAGTGTATCTTCATACCCAAAACCACATAAAGCACTAGCAAGTACTACCCAAAAAGATCAGTGGTAAACAAGGTATAAAGATAATCAAACTAGGGTAACCTATTGGGTCCCATCAAAATTAACCTATGCAGATCATTATGATTAATCAGAACATGGCTGGGTAAAAAGAAGTGATCAAGGGCACAACTTGCCTGGGCCTTGAGAATCCAGGTACCAGGATGATCTTCAGGTGACTCGTGACCTCACTGCTAGTCGTAGCAATACAAACATACATTGTATAGGCAAAATTAACATTACACCAAACATATATGCAAAATACATATTAATAATCTACATATTAAAATAAGATCACAGGAAAAAGAATTATTAATTTTGGAGTTGTAGAATTCAAGTTATGATTTTCCTAAGGTTTAATGTGATTAAAATATGATTAAATGATAAATAAATTTTCTGACAGAGTTCATGTCAAAACAAAGACACTAAATGATGAAGAATATTATTACAAAATTTTAGAAACTGGAATGGTTCAATTTGGAGCTAAAATGAATTTTCTATGAATTATCTAAGTTTTAGCAATTATTTTCATATTAAAAATCTATTTAATAACCATTTTCTCTGATTTTATTATGTTCTGGACTGGGCCTCAATTATAAGAAAGGTCAGGGGGCTCGGGGTAAGTTTCCTAAGACACAGGGAATAACACACTCTGGACGGCGGGTTGATTCCAAGAAAAGGCAGGGTCTCTTTTAGAAAGTGGCCACGGCGAAGGGGTACGGTTAACTCTCATCCACTCGATCTGCTACGGACGGCCCAGATTAGATCGCGTTTTAATCGAACCGGTATGCGATTCAAGCCCTCGGATCAAGATCCAAAGGCCAGGATTTTATTAAGACGTAAACCGATCCGTGCTCTTCAACCAGGATCCAACGGTCACCACCATCCATTCCGAAACGTTACTCGGAATCTAATCCCAGCCCTTCCCAGGAGATCGGACGGTCACCAGGCTTATCCCCTACCCCCGGCCGACCGACGGCATTGCCGCCACACCCCACGGCGGAGGCCATTGCCGGCGACAGCGTTCCCGTGACCCAAGACCCCCACTCGCCGATCGACTAGCGCAAAAACGATGTGGAGGCGATCGCGAGACAGAAAGCGAGCTTACCTCCAAGAATCGTGGCGCTCGGAGCTCTGCCCACGGTGCGGCGCGGAGTCACGGCGGCGCAGCGGCTCCGGTGAGCAATTCAGAGCGCCACGGTAGTGTCAAACTTGAATTGGAGGCGCGGATAGCTTCCTCAGGCGAAGACGATGCTCCACGATCCGACTCCGAGAGCGGAGACCCCCCCCAGCGGCGGCTATCCCCGGCGGCGACCCTCCTCTCCGGTTCTCTCTCTCTCGGTGTGCACTGGGGTAGATGACGACGCAGGTCTCTGGTTATACGGAGGGGACCAAGCGCGGCGGGCCCCTTTTATTGCCACGACGGCACAGCGCGCCCGCGAGAATCGGCCCGGCCGCCCGGAGTTCCGCGCCGATTGTTGCGGCGAGTTTGTTGACTACGGACTTGGGAAGGGGATGAGTCCGACAGGTGGGACCCGCAACGTCAGCGAGAGAAGGAATACGCGGGTGAGCGCGCGCGAAGGCAGAGCGAGGCTGACAATCTGGGCCCGCCCGGTCAGCAACAGAGTGAGGATGGCGCGAGCGCGAGAGGAGGAGAGACTGCCCCGTGGGGCCCACATGTCGGCGCGCGCCCGTGAAGGTTTAATGGGCCGCGCGGTGTTAACTCCAGGGTGGGCCGATTTCAGGTTGGCGGCCCATGTAGGATGATTTCGTTTTATTCTTTTTATTTTCTGTTTTCTTTTCTCCATTTTCAAATCCAATTTGAGTTCAAGTTTAAATTCAAACTTTTGTGGATCTTCATTTATAAACTTTATTTTTGAAATTAAAAGTGCTAAGCCTGAAGATATTTAGTTATACACTTTATGTATATTTTCATATCTCTTTTCTTTTCTTCCCTTCCCATTTATTTTCTATTTTCCTTTCCATTTGAATTTCAAATCAACACAAGTTTAAAGTTCAAACACTTAATTTGGATACACATATAGGACTTCAGTATAATGTGCAAAAACATATTTTATATATTTCTTTATTTATTTTAGTTCTTTTAAACAAGCTTTTAATCATATAGTAGAGAATAATCCATACCTTATTACTTCTAGGGAAATCAAATTTATATTGTAGACTATATATACTAAGAAATAGTTTAATCCTAATTCTTTTATATATCCTAACCCAAAGGCAATTTAGATTATCTAAGTATCTTTAATTATGTATTTTTAACATATTCATGAGTGGAAACTTCTAAATTATGATTATCTTTAAGGAAAGGTGTTTTGATTTAAAATCTTTGAGAATTTTTCCTTGTCTTCACAAGATTGAACTTTAGGGTGTTACAGTTTATGAATAATGAGTGCATCCGTAAGCATGCACAAGTCACCAGCCTTGAGGCCCAGCTGGCATCAATAGGGGCAACCGCATACATACCATACTTTAGCAGAAAAAATAATAGAACCAAACATCAAGATTGAGGCCAGGCCTCAAGGAATAAAAAAATCAGCTTGCTGCCATTGCCTCCATCTCTGATCCCTGCACCTCCTACTGTCCCATGTCACGCATAACGCAGACACCGCCCAATGGCTTGTAATTTTGGTGCTCCAACCTGTGGCCAAAAGGCCATGCAGGAGCAACAAACGATACACGGGGAGAGCCGTCCAGCTCATCGTTCATTTCCCCAACTGGAAACGTGTTGTTGCATGAAGGCATGAAGGACCGGCCAGTGCCCATCTTCACCAACTCCAGCTGCTCCTTTGTGGGCAGGGGTGTGGGTGGGGAAGTGAAAGCATTGACTTGTGCGGGCTCTAACACCGAAGGGAGCTTGAGTGCCGACAAATAGCTGGGGTGGCAGGTACTCATGCCAGCAGCGGCGTGCAGTGCCTCTCATGCAATCTAACACCTGGAGTCTCGGGACAAGGGCTCCAACAGCATCGGGTTTCAGACTGGTGGATATCGCGTTGGCAGCGCTCTCATGCAGGCTACGAGCAGTGGCTGTTGGGAAGGTCTGCCGCTGGTGCACGGTTGGTTGACCATGTGCGGATGAGGATGGCAGGAGCGGAGATTGGGGATTTCATTCATGAAATACATGGATTGCACCTTAAGATCCATATGAGGCCTTACACATGAGAGGAAGACCTTGGCACAGGTGTGTCGCAGCTTATGGTTAAGGCAGGTCATACACATTCCAGCCCAAAAATATTCATACCAAATGCAACAGCCCCTGCCCACCTCCTAGCATAATTTTCTTGCTGTCCATTCTTCCCACCTTAGCACTCTTATCACGTCAGCGCCTCCTCCAAACATGCCACAACACACTCTGCCCATCTACGCACCCAGTCTCACTTCAATGCATGCATATCTTTACACGCTTCCCCTTGTGGCCTAGGTCATGCCAGTAATTTAACTGCCAATGTAAAACCAGAGCAGCAGTATTGCACTTAGAGCCTCAGCATCACCTAGGCCAATTTCAGGATCACAAATTCACAATACTAGCATATTTTGCAAAGCAAGTATAATTCATTTAAACACATAAATCCAATATACAGAACTACCAATCCTCCTGATCAGCATAGCCCATGACAGATGACTTAACAGTTTCTCAGTTTCCAAATGAGTACGCTTCGTAGTAGGAACAGTGTATTGCTATTTTGATGTACATGTTTCAATAGAGAACTAGGACCGTATATCATGGGCTAAAGTTGGTGAATCCACATAACACAAAAACTCAATTGAAGTCCCGTTTGGCACAGCTCCACTTCACTAGTGAAGCCTTTTTTTTTGCTTTAGCTCCACAAGCAACTCTACCAGTGAAGCTGGAGCTGTTTTAGTGAATCATTTGGCAAAACAGCTCTACATGTGAAGGTCTTTAAAACATGCTCTCACGCAAGGCCCGCCAGAGCGAGTTGGAGCTGGGTGAAGCTACTATTTTCAACTCTATCTCCCCTCCATCGCTCATGAGAGCATGTTTTAAGAGAATCTATGAGTGGAGCTGTTTTATTTTACCCAGCACAAAACGGATCTAAACAGCTCCAGGAATAGGTAGTGGAGCTGTGCCAAACAGGATCCAGCATAAACTGGTTTCATCATAAACTCTTGCTCGCAAAGTAACATTTATATCTAATTAGCATCAAAGCTCTAACTGAACCAATTTTGAGAACACCACCAAACAATGTGATTTCAACGATGTCATCCAACTACAAGTGAAACATCACAAATAGGGTGTACGCCGTATTTCCATACCAGAAATACAAGGAATAGGTGCAAAAACACAACATATGTAATGCGTATCAATCTGCACAGAACCGGTTTTAGGTAACACACGGTCACATTGCCCTGGAACCTTGCAGATAAATTATTGCAATTAAAAAAATGCCAAAATCAAAACGCACCGAACTAACAGGGTTCACAGATGCGTTTGAGTAGCACAAGAGGCAGGATAAAGAAATTACCTAGTGAGTCCGTGCCGAGGCAGCCTTAATCGCTCTCCTCTCCCTCCGCTCCCTCATCCTCCTCAGGAACCACGTCAGCGTCGTCGTCGTCGTCCTCCGCGGCAGCCTCCTCCGGAGTGACGAGGTACGCCCCGGGCTGCGGGGGGGCGCGGCGGCGGGTCCGCGAGGGGAGGATGTTGCTGAGGTCTACCTCGGCCATCGGGTCTTCAACGAGCTCGTCGTCATCGCTGCTGCTGCCGCCGCCGCCGCCCTCGTCGTCGTCGCTGCTCTCCTCGCTGTCGTCTTCCTCCTCCTCCTCCTCCTCCTCGACTACCATCTTGCCCTTACCCTTGTCAGCCGCGCGAGCACTGGCCCTGGCAGCCTCGGCCACAGCGGCGGCCTCCTCGTCGACGTCGGGACGCGCGGCTTTAGGGGGCGCGAGGTTGGCGTCGGCTTCCGCATCCGCCTCGGGCTTGCGCTTGGCCGGGGAGGGGTAGGGTGCCGGTGCCGGAGCCGGAGCCTGGACCTGGGCGGGGTCGGTGGCCACGGGCTGGGGCTCGCCGTCGGCAGTGGCCATCTCGCGGGGCGGGGAGCTAGGGTTCTAGAGCGGCTGAACGCGGTGTCGTGTCGTCTAGCGAATGAAGCGGGGAAGAGGGCCAGAGGAGAGGAGGATGTGGATGTGGGCTTCGCAAGACGGTGGGTCGCGGTTTGGTGACCTGCGTATATGGGTTGTGGGCCGTATTTTCGGCCAGGGCATGCTGGGGCCCCTACGATAATTGTCTAAGTTGGTTTTGGTTTTGGAAGTCTTCATTGGACCGTCGCAATTTACTGTTGTGCTGTTCGCATAATGCAGTTTAAACTGCTAGAGATAGTCTTATGGCTTTGTTTGGCACAAGTTATTTGACAGTTTCTTTGTAGATTCATGTAGAAACTATATTAAATAGAGTGTTTCTATAACAGTCTATCAGTTCATCCATTTTTAGAATAAATTAAAAGTAGGTAATAAGCAGAAGTTGTTTTTTATCGTTTTTTCTCAAATAAGTTGTTTTCCAACAAGCAAGAGTTGTGTCAAATATACCCATTTTTGCTCAAACTTCGGTCTTTCTCCTCATCAATGGATGAAATTGTTATTTGTGAAAGGAATTGTCGCGTCTAAGATAGGATAAATTAGGGCAAGTATTTTTCGCACTAATATGCAACTAAGACAACTATTCACGGGTTTAAGGAGAAGCTATACCAAACATGGCACTTCTGTAGCATCTTATTAGTTCAACTACTTCTTAGAATGATCTAAAAGCATATAATAGCATAAGCTACTTTTCACCCGCTTCTCGGATAAGCTGCTTTTCGAATAAGCAACAATTGTGCCAAGTAGACGCTAAAGTTTTGTCCAAGTGTTGCAATATTTATCGTAAAAGGAGTTTTGCAGCCTAGGTTCTAGACTTATCCACTAGCCTATAACTAAGAAAATATGATAAAGCACACAACCAAAGACAATAATATAAATGTAGAAGATTTAATACGATAGAGATATAAACTTTCATTAGCGTGTTGGTGTTTTTATCGAGGTATCAAGAACCGAGGTAACAAACTCCCATTGACACGATAGTGTTTTTGCTTCTTTCAGTAATAGCTTTTTTAATTCAATGACAACACGCAAAGAACTCACATATAGCACAAAACAATAACAACAAGTGGAACAAAAAATGGCATGTGATTTAATGGTTTAGACAAATCTCAAAAGAATGCATATGTCATCGTTGTTGTGGCGATCATAAATATCAAAATCTATTTCAACTTCTTGTCTCTCTCAAGTGGCTAGAGTTCACTTGATAAATATGTAAAGAATGTGTATCAGGGGTACCCAAAGGTATGTTGATCTTTGAGATGCCGGTTTGTGGGCCTAACTTGGTCCATGCCTATCATTCAAACTCTATTCAGGACTCATACTTGGATTGACTATTAGGAAGGCCTAGATCTCATGTCAGGATGTAATCTACGTATCAGGAAGATTACAGTAGTTGTGTATCTCTCAAGTGGCCATAACAACTATAAAAAGCTTTATAGTGCTTGAAGATCTGGGAAACTAAATTAAATTCTGATACCTATGGAACATAGACAAGATAATTCTCTGTTGTCTCCTCATGCATAAAGTCTTACCCAAAGTAACCCGACACGAACGCCTTTTTGGCATAGAAGACATCACAAATTGGGATTATATTAGTAAGCAAAAGGACCCTACCAAATGATTTAAGACAAAATCTCAATCATACATTGGTCAATAGATGTTGGCACATTGCTCTCTTTGTCGTTGAACATGAAGCAAACTTTGAGATAAAAGGACATGTAACTCCTAGAAACACGAAGTTGCAAGTATATGTTATTCTGAGAAAACTTTCAGTTTTAGTGTGAAAAACTATTATGTGTTCCCATCGAACCACTATGCTTGTCCTATCTTGGACCTCTATGCTTGTGTTACATACATCTCTCAGAACTGTAAATACTTATAGTTGTTACATTGACTGGGGATAGTCCTTTAACGAGTATGGTATACATTATAAGCCAAATGGTAAAGGTCAGTCCCAGATGGACATATAGATACAATTTTTGTAGCAGAACTACAATGGGTTCTACCCCTTGGCATGTTTACTATTATCTACCTCTGATCCATCAGAAGTAAGAAGAGTAGAAAAATAACCATGAAATCACACACCACCGCAGAGCTTGAAGCTAAATTGGGCATTGATTTGTCCTTGGTCCTTGATGCCAAAAGAGGCATAAGTCTTGACCACTATACTGTTAGTGATGGTAATTTGTGACAGAAATATTAAGACCTTATGGAGACATGATGTATTCGCCCTAGTTCTGATGACTCCTTCGTATGAGAGTAGTACTATCTGTTATTGAAGACTGGTCCTAGATGGATATCAGTCTTGTTTCACTCTTGCCAAGTAGTTCTCACCATTTGCTTAGTTGAAAGCTTAGCAATCAGCTACTTTTCCCAGATACTATGAATTCTTGGCCTTGTCTGTTCTATTTCAAAGCTTCTCTTTTTGCCGAACAATGAAGAGATCGAAATAATGTTTTATTACAAATTGGTATATAATATGAGGAGAAAAGTTTGCCCTATTTGCAGCTTACACTACAA
The DNA here is from genome assembly GCA_029449295.1 of Zea luxurians. NCBI lineage: Eukaryota > Viridiplantae > Streptophyta > Magnoliopsida > Poales > Poaceae > Zea > Zea luxurians. The sequence goes on along the minus strand of JAOPSE010000009.1, from coordinate 112,341,285 downwards.
GAATTAACTATTGTTATAAGTTCTCTCTCAAAATTATAATACATAAAAATGTTGCATAAATTGATACCTGACGAGTTGGACTATACATCTCTACATATAAAAATCTCTGTTTAGCATCATTGGCCCGATGTCATCCACTTCACTACCATTATAGACGCACCCATTTTTTCTATGTGCCTAAAAGCACAATGCAACCAGTGAATGTCTATGTGAGCACAAGACCCTGATAGTCATTTTATTTGTTGATCTGAAGTCAACTAATTGCTCCAAATGATAAATGGTTTGCATGAGGCCCTAAATAATTTTTATGGCTAACATAGTGTTGCACATATCAGTTTGAAATCCTGATGAATGACGATGCATTTGGTAATAATAACAATAAATTTGTAGAACTATAACTACTATAAGGAAAATGAACCCGTCCCATTTTACTAAATGATTTTGGTGTTTGATGATCAACATAATCTATGGACTAATGTGTTTACTAGTGTTTGTGTTTTTAGTTCACAGGATGCAAAAGTGACTTGGATTGAGGTACTAAGGAAGCAACACCTACAAGAATATTACAAAGTCATATTGAAGACACTCTATACATGCTGATAGTCGCCTAGAGGGGGGGTGAATAGGGCGAAACTGAAATTCTCAATAATAAACACAACTACGAGCCGGGTTAGCGTTAGAAATATAAACGAGTCCGCGAGAGAGGGCGCAAAACAAATCGCAAGCAAATAAAAGTGTGACACGCGGATTTGTTTTACCGAGGTTCGGTTCTTGCAAACCTACTCCCCGTTGAGGAGGCCACAAAGGCCGGGTCTCTTTCAACCCTTCCCTCTCTCAAACGATCCCACGGATCGAGTGAGCTTTCTCTTCTTCTCAATCAACCGGGAACAAAACTTCCCGCAAGGGCCACCACACAATTGGTGCCTCTTGCCTTGGTTACAATTGAGTGATGATCTCAAGAACAAGTGAGAAAGAAAAGAATGCGATCCAAGCGCAAGAGCTCGAAAGAACACAAGCAAATCACTCTCTCTAGTCACTATGGTGTTGTGTGGAATTTGGAGAGGACTTGATCTATTTGGTGTGTCTAGAATTGAATGCTAGAGCTCTTGTAGTAGTTGAGAAGTGGAAAACTTGGATGGCAATGAATGTGGGGTGGTTGGGGTATTTATAGCCCCAACCACCAAAAGTGACCGTTGCTGGAACCTGTCTGTTCGATGGCGCACCGGACAGTCCGGTGCACACCGGACAGTCCGGTGCCCCTGCCACGTCACCATTGCCGTTGGATTCTGACCGTTGGAGCTCCTGACTTCTGGGCCCTCCTGGGTGTCCGGTGCACACCGGACATGTACTGTTTGATGTCCGGTGCACCGGCATGGGCGAGCCTGACGTCTGCGCGCGCTGCGCGCGCATTAAATGCACCGCAGGGAGCCGTTGGCGCCGCAGGGAGCCGTTGCTCCGCTGGTACACCGGACAGTCCGGTGCACACCGGACAGTCCGGTGAATTTTAGCGGAGCGGCTGCCGAGCGAACCCGAGGCTGGCGAGTTCCGGAGGCCGCGTTTCCTTGGAGCACCGGACATGTCCGGTGCACACCGGACAGTCCGGTGAATTTTAGCGCGCCGGCTTCCGAGAATTCCCGAGGGCGAAGAGTTTGAGTTGAAGTCCTCTGGCCGCACCGGACATGTCCGGTGCACACCGGACAGTCCGGTGCCTCCAGCCAGAGGTGCCCTCGGTTGCCTTGCTGCTCCTTTGTTGAATCCAACACTTGGTCTTTTTATTGGCTAAATGTGAACCTTTTGCACCTGTATAACTTATGCACTAGAGCAAACTAGTTAGTCCAATATTTGTGTTGGGCAATTCAACCACCAAAATTATTTAGGAACTAGGTGTAAGCCTAATTCCCTTTCAATCTCCCCCTTTTTGGTGATTGATGCCAACACAAACCAAAGCAAATATAGAAGTGCATAATTGAACTAGTTCCCATAATGTAAGTGCAAAGGTTGCTTGGAATTGAGCCAATATAAATACTCATGTGATGCGCATGGATAGTTTCTTTGTTTTTTTTTTGACATATTGGACCACATTTGCACCATAAGTTTTGTTTTTGCAAACTCTTTTGTAAATCCTTTTCAAAGTCATTTTGCAAGATAGACAAAGGTAAATGAATAAGATTTTGCAAAGCATTTTCAAGATTTGAAAGTTTCTTCCTTTGTTCCAAAATGCTTTTCCTTTGACTAAACAAAAACTCCCCCTAAATGAGATCCTCCTCTTAGTGTTCAAGAGGGTTTTTGATTTATCATTTTGAAATACTATTTCCTCCCCCTTTAGAACATAAAGAGATACCAATTTTGAAATTTACCAATGAAAATCATCAAATTTAAAAAAATTAGGTGGTGGTGCGGTCCTTTTGCTTTGGGCTCACGCTTTCTCCCCCTTTGGCATGAATCGCCAAAAACGGAATCATTAGAGCCCAATGAAGTATTATCTCCCCCTTTGGTCATGAAATGAATGAGTGAAGATTATACCAAAGTTGGAGAGTGATGCGGAGCGACGGCGAAGAATGAGTAGTGAAGTGGAGTGGAAGCCTTGTCTTCGCCGAAGACTCCAATTCCCTTTCAATATACCTATGACTTGGTTTGAAATATACTTGAAAACACATTAGTCATAGCATATATAAAAGAGACATGATCAAAGGTATATTTATGAGCTATGTGTGCAAGACTAGCAAAAGAAATTCCTAGAATCAAGAATATTGAGCTCATGCCTAAGTCGGGTAAAAGATTGTTCATCAAGTGGCTTGGTAAAGATATCGGCTAATTGATCTTTAGTGTTAATGTATGAAATCTCGATATCCCCCTTTTGTTGGTGATCCCGAAGAAAATGATACCGAATGGCTATGTGCTTAGTGCGGCTGTGCTCGACGGGATTGTCGGCCATTTTGATTGCACTCTCATTGTCACATAGCAAAGGGACTTTGGTTAATTTGTAACCGTAGTCCCTCAGGGTTTGCCTCATCCAAAGCAATTGCGCGCAACAATGGCCTGCGGCAATATACTCGGCTTCGGCGGTGGAAAGAGCGACCGAATTTTGCTTCTTTGAAGCCCATGACACCAAGGATCTTCCCAAGAACTGGCAAGTCCCCGATGTGCTCTTTCTATTAATCCTACACCCCGCCCAATCGGCATCCGAATAACCAATCAAATCAAAAGTGGATCCCCGAGGGTACCAAAGCCCAAACTTAGGAGTATAAGCCAAATATCTCAAGATTCGTTTTACGGCCGTAAGGTGTGATTCCTTAGGGTCGGCTTGGAATCTTGCACACATGCAAACGGAAAGCATAATGTCCGGTCGAGATGCACATAAGTAAAGCAATGAACCAATCATCGACCGGTATACCTTTTGATCCACGGACTTACCTCCCGTGTCGAGGTCGAGATGCCCATTTGTTCCCATGGGTGTCTTGATGGGCTTGGCATCCTTCATTCCAAACTTGGTTAGGATATCTTGAGTATACTTCGTTTGGCTAAGGAAGGTGCCCTCTTGGAGTTGCTTGACTTGAAATCCTAAGAAATATTTCAACTCCCCCATCATAGACATCTCGAATTTTTGTGTCATGATCCTACTAAATTCTTCACATGTAGATTTGTTAGTAGACCCAAATATAATATCATCAACATAAATTTGGCATACGAACAAATCATTGTCAAGAGTTTTAGTGAACAAAGTAGGATCGGCCTTGCCGACTTTGAAGCCATTAGCAATAAGGAAATCTCTAAGGCATTCATACCATGCTCTTGGGGCTTGCTTGAGCCCATAAAGCGCCTTAGAGAGCCTATAAACATGGTTAGGGTACTCACTGTCTTCAAAGCCGGGAGGTTGCTCAACATAGACCTCCTCCTTGATTGGTCCATTGAGGAAGGCACTCTTCACGTCCATTTGATAAAGCTTGAAGCCATGGTAAGTAGCATAGGCTAATAATATGCGAATTGACTCAAGCCTAGCTACAGGTGCATAGGTTTCACCAAAATCCAAACCTTCGACTTGTGAATACCCCTTGGCCACGAGTCGAGCTTTGTTCCTAGTCACTACACCATGCTCGTCTTGCTTGTTGCGGAAGACCCACTTGGTTCCTACAACATTTTGATTAGGACGTGGAACTAAGTGCCATACCTCGTTCCTCGTGAAATTGTTGAGCTCCTCTTGCATCGCCATCACCCAATCCGAATCTTGTAGTGCTTCCTCTACCCTGGTTGGCTCAATAGAGGAGACAAACGAGTAATGTTCACAAAAGTGAGCAACACGAGATCGAGTAGTTACCCCCTTATGAATGTCGCCGAGGATGGTGTCGACGGGGTGATCTCGTTGTATTGCTTGGTGGACTCTTGGGTGTGGCGGCCTTGGTTGTTCATCCTCCTTGTCTTCATCATGTGTATCTCCCCCTTGATTGTTGCCGTCATTGTGAGGTGGCTCATCTTCTTGTTCAACATCTTGAGCCTCATCCTCAACTTGAGTTGGTGGAGATACTTGCGTGGAGGAGGATGGTTGATCTTGTGCATGTGGAGGCTCTTCGGATTCCTTAGGACATACATCCCCAATGGACATGTTCCTTAGCGCTATGCATGGAGCCTGTTCTTCACCTGTTTCATCAAGATCAACTTGCTCTACTTGAGAGCCGTTAGTCTCATCAAACACAACGTCACAAGAAACTTCAACAAGTCCTGAGGACTTGTTAAAGACTCTATATGCCCTTGTGTTTGAGTCATATCCTAGTAAAAAGCCTTCTACAGTTTTAGGAGCAAATTTAGATTTTCTACCTCTCTTAACAAGAATAAAGCATTTGCTACCAAAAACTCTAAAGTATGAAATGTTTGGCTTTTTACCGGTTAGGAGTTCATAAGATGTCTTCTTGAGAATTCGATGAAGATATAACCGGTTGATGGCGTAGCAGGCGGTGTTGACCGCCTCGGCCCAAAACCGATCCGGTGTCTTGTACTCATCAAGCATGGTTCTTGCCATGTCCAATAGAGTTCGATTCTTCCTCTCCACTACACCATTTTGTTGTGGAGTGTAGGGAGAAGAGAACTCATGCTTGATGCCCTCCTCCTCAAGAAAGCCTTCTATTTGAGAGTTCTTGAACTCCGTCCCATTGTCGCTTCTAATTTTCTTGATCCTTAAGCCGAACTCATTTTGAGCCCGTCTCAAGAATCCCTTTAAGGTCTCTTGGGTTTGTGATTTTTCCTGCAAAAAGAATACCCAAGTGAAGCGAGAATAGTCATCCACAATTACAAGGCAATACTTACTACCGCTGATGCTTATGTAAGCGATCGGGCCGAACAAATCCATGTGAAGGAGCTCCAGTGGCCTGTCGGTAGTCATGATGTTTTTGTGTGGATGATGGACACCAACTTGCTTCCCGGCTTGGCATGCGCTGCAAATCCTGTCTTTCTCAAAACGAACATCGGTTAGTCCCAAAATGTGTTCTCCCTTTAGAAGCTTGTGAAGATTCTTCATTCCAACATGGGCTAGTCGGCGGTGCCAGAGCCAACCCAAGTTAGTCTTAGCAATCAAGCAAGTGTCGAGTTCAGCTCTATTAAAATCTACTAAGTATAGCTGACCCTCTAACACTCCCTTAAAAGCTATTGAATCATCACTTCTTCTAAAGACAGTAACACCTATATCAGTAAAAAGACAGTTGTAGCCCATTTGACATAATTGGGATACGGAAAGCAAATTGTAATCTAAAGAATCTACAAGAAAAACATTGGAAATAGTATGGTCAGGAGAAATAGCAATTTTACCCAAGCCTTTGACCAAACCTTGATTTCCATCCCCGAATGTGATAGCTCGTTGGGGATCTTGGTTTTTCTCATATGAGGAGAACATTCTTTTCTCCCCTGTCATGTGGTTTGTGCACCCGCTGTCGAGTATCCAACTTGTGCCCCCGGATGCATAAACCTACAAAACAAGTTTAGTTCTTTGTTTTAGGTACCCAAACGGTTTTGGGTCCTTTGGCATTAGATACAAGAACTTTGGGTACCCAAACACAAGTCTTGGAGCCCTTGTGTTTGCCCCCAACAATTTTGGCAACTACCTTGCCGGATTTGCTAGTCAAAACATAAGATGCATCAAAAGTTTTAAATGAAATGGCATGATCATTTGATGCATTAGTAGTCTTCTTTCTAGGCAACTTGGCATGGGTTGGTTGCCTAGATCTAGATGTCTCACCCTTATATATAAAAGCATGATTAGGGCCAGAGTGAGACTTCCTAGAATGAATTTTCCTAATCTTGCTCTCAGGATAGCCAGCAGGGTACAAAATGTAACCCTCGTTATCCTGAGGCATGGGAGCCTTGCCCTTAACAAAGTTAGATAAGTTCTTTGGAGGGGCATTAATTTTGACATTGTCTCCCTTTTGGAATCCAATGCCATCCTTAATGCCAGGACGTCTCCCATTATAGAGCATGCTTCTAGCAAGTTTAAATTTTTCATTTTCTAAGTCATGCTCTCTAATCTTAGCATTAAGGTGTGCTATGTGATCATTTTGTTTTTTAATTAAGGCTAGGTGATCATGGATAGCATCAACATTAATATCTCTACATCTAGTACAAATGGAGACATGCTCAACATTAGATGTAGAGGGTTTGCAAGATTTAAGTTCAACAACCTTAGCATGCAACATATCATTTTTGGTTCTAAGGTCGGAAATAGAAGCATTGCAAACATCAAAATCTTTAGCCTTAGCAATTAGTTTCTCATTTTCATTTCTAAGGCTAACAATAGAAACATTCAACTCATCAATCCTAGCAAGCAAATCAACATTATCATTTCTAGGATCAATGCAAACATGAGAATCAACCTTAGCAATTAATTTAACATTTTCATTTCTAAGGTTGGCTATAGTGTCATGGCATGTGCTTAGCTCACTAGATAATTTGTTACATTTCTCTACTTCTAGAGCATAAGCATTTTTAACCTTAACATGTTTCTTGTTTTCCTTGATTAGGAAGTCCTCTTGGGAGTCCAAGAGATCATCCTTTTCATGGATGGCACTAATTAGCTCATTTAATTTTTCCTTTTGTTCCATGTTAAGGTTGGCAAAAAGAATACGCAAATTATCCTCCTCATTTTTATCATTATCCTCATCACTAGATGTTTCATATTTAGTGGAGGACCTTGATTTTACCTTCTTTTTGCCGTCCTTGGCCATGAGACACTTGTGGCCGACGTTGGGGAAGAGGAGGCCCTTGGTGACGGCGATGTTGGCGGCGTCCTCGTCGTCGGAGGAGTCGCTTGAGCTTTCGTCGGAGTCCCACTCCCGACAAACATGGGCATCGCCGCCCTTCTTCTTGTAGTACTTCTTCTTCTCCTTCCTCTTGCCCTTCTTGTCGTCGCCCCTGTCACTATCACTTGATAATGGACATTTAGCAATAAAGTGACCGGGCTTACCACACTTGTAGCAAACCTTCTTGGAACGGGATTTGTAGTCCTTCCCCTTCCGTTGCTTGAGGATTTGCCGAAAGCTTTTGATGATTAGGGCCATCTCCTCATTGTCGAGCTTGGAGGCGTCAATCGGTTGTCTACTTGGTGTAGACTCCTCCTTCTTCTCCTCCGTTGCCTTGAAGGCCACCGGTTGCGCCTCGGATGTGGACGGTTCGTCAAGCTCGTTTATCTTCTTGGAGCCCTTAATCATGCATCCAAAAGAAAGGTAAGAAGAAAAGGAAGAAGAACTATATAAAGGCAAAGGGTGAGGCACATGTTGGCAAGGAATGGGATTCAAACTGCTCTTCATCTGACTCTGATGACAAAGGACTTGCAACTCCGCCTTCGACAAGTCCTCCCTCTTCCCCAACAAACGACATACATGCCTCATGGCAAAGGAGAAGAAGGTACATACACAAGATACTCGTGAGTACACTTCTTCTAGCTATGAGGATTCAGATGATGATCTAGATTATAGTGATCTATTTAAGGGCTTAGATAGATCCAAAGTTGATAAAATTAATGAATTGATTTATGCTCTTAATGAGAAGGATAGGTTGTTAGAAAAGCAAGAGGACATTCTTTATGAAGAACATGATAAATTTGTTAATGTTGAAAAATCCATTGTTTTGGAAATTAAGAAGAATGAAATGGTAGCTTTTGAGATGTCTTGCCATGATTCTATTTCTAGCCTTAAAAGTGTGAATGCTGATTTAAATGCTAAAACAGAAAAAATGAATGATACTAGTTCATCCTTGGAACATGTTTCTATTTGCAATAGATGTAAAGATTTTGATGTAGATGCTTGCAATGATCATGTCTCTACAATTGCTAAGTTGAATGATGATATTGCCAACCTTCATGCTCAACTTAAAATATGCAAAGATGAATGTGATAAAATTAAATTTGCTAGGGATTCTTTTACCATTGGTAGACATCCCTCCATTAAGGATGGACTTGGTTTCTAAATGAGAACCAAGGACTTAAAGAGCCAAAAGGCCTCCAACATCATTAAGGAGAAAGGGAAGGCACCTTTGGCTAGTAGCTCACATTCTTTTCATGATAAGAAAAACCATGCTTACTTGTATGCCCATGTTAAGAATGCTTCACATGTTGCTCATCATGATACGTGTAATGATCATGCTCCTTTATCTGTGCGTTATGATGATTTTGCTTCTCATGCCATGATTGCCGCTTCTAGCTCTTCTCATGTTGATGGTAGAAGTAGACCTAGATGCCATATGTCTCAGGTTGTTTATAATACGCCTAAAGTTAGGATTGCATCTCATGGTCCGTCTATGCTATTTCGTACTTTTGATGCATCCTATGTGCTTTATTATAAAAATAATAGTATTGTTGCTTCCAATGTGGGATCAAAATGCAAGAAGGGTAAGACTTGCATTTGGGTTCCAAAGACTTATGTTACTAACCTTGTAGGACCCAACAAGAGTTGGGTACCTAAATCCCAAGATTAAAATTGCCTTGCAGGTTTATGCATTCGGAGGCTCAAGTTGGATTATTGATAGCGGATGCACAAACCACATGACGGGGGAGAAGAAGATGTTCGCTTCCTACGTCAAGAACAAGGATTCCCATGATACAATTATCTTTGGAGATGGAAACCAAGGCAAAGTCAAAGGTTTAGGTAAAATAGCCATCACTACCGAGCATTCAATTTCTAATGTTTTCTTAGTGGAGTCGCTTGGTTATAATTTGCTTTCCATTAGTCAGTTATGTCATATGGGTTACAACTGTCTTTTTACAAATGTTGATGTAACTGTCTTTAGAAGGAGTGATGGTTCATTAGCATTTAAAGGTATTTCTGACGACAAGCTTTATTTAGTAGATTTTACTAAAGAGAATGTCGATCTAGATGCATGTTTACTTGCTAAGACCAACATGGGCTAGCTTTGGCAATGTCGTCTAGCACATGTTGGGATGAAGAATCTTCATAAGCTTTTAAAGGGAGAACATGTGTTAGGACTTGAAAGCATCTAGGCCCCTGGTTGGTTTTAGTGATTAATGACAATGTAATATTATATGTGACTAACGTGTGTTTTGCAGAGGCAAATGGTAAGTTAGGTCGCATTACAGGTAGATGTACTACAACGGTGAAAACAACCCTAGAGATAAGAACTTGAAGCGACGGCTAAAGCGACGAAACAAAAAGTGAAGGTCTTCATATTCCGAGTGTGAAAGGGAAATGTGCCCTTGGGCCATTTCTAAGTATTTTGGTGATTTAGTGTCCAACACAAGTGCCTAAGTGTAAAAAGGTGGACAAGGAAAAATCCAATTGGAAATGTCTTGGCTCGAGCAGCCAAGAATCTGCTGAGTCTGGGAGCACCGGACTGTCCGGTGGTGCACCGGACAGTGTCCGGTGCACCAGGCTGGCTCGAGCGAAGTGGCTGCTCTCGGGAATTCACCGGCGACGTACGGCTAAAATTCACCGGACTGTCCGGTGTGCACCGGACTGTCCGGTGAGCCAACGGTCGGCCGGGCCAACGGTCGGCCGCGCAATCTGCGCGGGACACGTGGCCGAGCCAACGGCTAGAAGACGGCACCGGACTGTCCGGTGCACACCGGACATGTCCGGTGCGCCAACGGCTCTCAGGCTGCCAACGGTCGGCTTCGCTATTTAAGGAAGGAAATCGGGCACCGGACAGTGTCCGGTGTGCACCGGACTGTCCGGTGCGCCAGTCGACAGAAGGCAAGATCAGCCTTCCAAGATTGCTCCCAACGGCTCCTAGCTGCCTTGGGGCTATAAAAGGGACCCCTAGGCGCATGGAGGAGCACACTAAGCATATCCTAATCATTTCTAAGCACCAAGACATCGATTTCGCGCGTTCTTTTCATTGTGATAGCATATAGAGCTCTAGTGGAGTTGTGAACTCATTGAGTTGTGTTGCGAGCTCTTGTTGCGACTTGTGTGCGTGTTGACACTCTGATTCTTGTGTCTTGTGTGCGTTGCTAATCCCTCCCTTGCTCCGTGTTCTTTGTGAATTTCAAGTGTAAGGGCGAGAGGCTCCAAGTTGTGGAGATTCCTCGCAAACGGGATTGAGATAAAGCAAGCAAAACACCGTGGTATTCAAGTGGGTCTTTGGACCGCTTGAGAGGGGTTGATTGCAACCCTCGTCCGTTGGGACGCCACAACGTGGAGTAGGCAAGCGTTGGTCTTGGCCGAACCACGGGATAACCACCGTGCCATCTCTGTGATTGATCTTTGTTGGTTATTGTGTTTTGTTGAGGATTCCTCTATAGCCACTTAGCAATTATTGTGCTAACAATTAACCAAGTTTTGTGGCTTAAGTTTTGAAGTGTTACAGGATCACCTATTCACCCCCCCTCTAGGTGTTCTCAATTGGTATCGGAGCCGTTCTCTTCACAAAGGGACTAACCGCCCGAAGAGATGGATCCTAAGGGGAAGGGAATTGTGATCAACGACAAAGAGAAGGAATCCTTCGTCAACGAGCCGAAGGACGACAAGCCTACTGACTCCGGCTCAGGCCATAGACGGAAGGAAGGGAAGAAGAAGAAGACGAGGCGCATCAAGGAGATTGTCTATTACGACGACAGCGATGAGTCCACTTCTTCCCAAAAGGACGACGACCACAACGACTACGAGAGAAGGAAACCGGTTAATTCGAACTTTTCTTTTGACTACTCTCATATTCCGCAAAGTTCAAATTCACATTTGCTCTCCATTCCACTCGGCAAGCCCCCACACTTTGATGGGGAGGACTACGGATTTTGGAGCCACAAAATGCGTAGTACCTATTCTCTCTCCATCCTAGTATATGGGAGATTGTGGAGAGTGGAATGCATTTTGATAGTTCGGATAGTCCCATGTTCATTAATGAACAAATTCATAAGAATGCACAAGCTACTACTGTTCTTCTAGCTTCTTTGTGCAGGGATGAATACCATAAAGTGAGCGGCTTGGATAACGCCAAGCAGATCTGGGACACCATCAAGATTTCTCATGAGGGGAACGACGTCACCTTGCTCACCAAGATGGAGTTGGTGGAGGGCGAGCTTGGACGGTTCGCGATGATAAGGGGCGAGGAGCCGACACAAACATACAACCGGCTCAAGACCCTTATCAACAAAATAAGGAGCTACGGAAGCACGCGATGGACGGACCACGACGTCGTCCGACTGATGCTAAGGTCCTTTACCGTTCTTAATCCTCATTTGGTAAATAATATTCGTGAGAATCCCAGGTACACCAAAATGTCGCCCGAAGAAGTCCTTGGAAAATTCGTTAGCGGGCGGATGATGATCAAGGAGGCGAGGTACGTGGACGACGCCTTGAATGGTCCGATCAACGAGCCGCAACCCCTTGCTCTCAAGGCAACAAGAAGCAAGGAGGCGCTACCTAGTAAGGTGGCACAAATTGAGGCAACCGGACTTAATGATGAAGAGATGGCCCTCATCATCAAAAGATTCAAGACGGCGCTTAAAGGTCGCAAGGGACAGCCAAGCAAGACCAAAGCCAAAGGGAAGCGCTCATGCTTCAAATGCGGTAAGCTTGGTCATTTTATTGCTAACTGTCCCGACAATGATAGTGAACAGGACCAAGGGAGCAAGAGGGAGAAGAAGAAGGCATACAAGAAGGCAAAGGGCGAGGCACATCTAGGCAAGGAGTGGGATTCAGATTGCTCCTCCTCCGACTCTGACAATGAAGGACTCGCCGCCACCGCCTTCAACAAGTCATCCCTCTTCCCAAACGAGCGTCACACTTGCCTCATGGCAAGAGAGAAGAAAGTAAGAACTCATGATACTAGTACTTGTGCTTCTTCAAGTGAGGATGAGTCTAGTAATGATGATGAGATAGATTACTCATGCTTATTCAAGGGATTAGATAGATCTAAAATTAATAAGATTAATGAGTTGATTGATGCTTTGAATGACAAGAATAGATTACTAGAAAAACAAGAGGATCTTTTATATGAGGAGCATGATAAATTTGTTAGTGCACAAAAATCTCTTGTTCTTGAAATTAAAAGAAATGAAATGCTCTCTAGTGAATTATCTTCTTGTCATGAAACCATTGCTACTTTAAAAAGTGTTAATGTTGATTTAAATGCTAAACTAGAAGTAGCTAGTAAATCTAATTCTTGTGTAGAATTTGTTGAAACTTGTAATAGGTGTAAAGATTTCGATGTTGATGCTTGTAGTGATCATTTAGTGTCAATTTCCAAATTAAATGAGGAATTGGCTAGTCTTAATGCCCAACTTAAGATTAGCAAGAATGAATTTGACAAGCTAAAATTTGCAAGGGATGCCTACACAATTGGTAGACACCCCTCCATTAAGGATGGACTTGGCTACAAGAGGGAAGCCAAGGACTTGACAAGCCATAAGGCTCCTATCTCCGCCAAGGAGAAAGGGAAGGCTCCTATGGCTAGTAATGCTAAAAAGAACCATGCTTTTATGTATCATTATAGGAGTTATAATGCTTATGATGATTTTGATTCTCATGTCATGTTTGCTTCTAGTTCTTCCTATATGCATGGTAGAGATATGTCTAGGAGGAATGCTATTCATCATGTGCCTAGAAAGAATATTATTCATGATCCGAGGAAAGTAATGAATGAACCTTCTACAATTTATCGTGCTTTAAATGCGTCCTTTGCTATTTGTAGAAAGGATAGGAAAATAGTTGCTAGGAAATTAGGGGCAAGATGCAAGGGAGACAAAACTTGCATTTGGGTCCCTAAGGATATTTGTGCTAACCTTGCAGGACCCAACATGAGTTGGGTACCTAAGACCCAAGCCTAAATTTGCCTTGCAGGTTTATGCATCCGGGGGTTCAAGCTAGATTATTGACAGCGGATGCACAAACCATATGACGGGGGAGAAGAAGATGTTCACCTCCTACGTCAAGAATAAAGATTCCCAAGATTCAATAATTTTCGGTGATGGGAATCAAGGCAAGGTAAAAGGGTTAGGTAAAATTGCAATCTCAAATGAGCACTCTATCTCTAATGTGTTTTTAGTAGAGTCTCTTGGATATAATTTGCTATCTGTCAGTCAATTATGCAATATGGGATACAACTGTTTGTTTACAAATGTAGATGTGTCTGTCTTTAGAAGATGTGACGGTTCACTAGCTTTTAAGGGTGTACTAGACGGCAAGCTTTACTTAGTTGATTTTGCAAAAGAAGAGGCCGGTCTAGATGCATGCTTAATGGCTAAGACTTGCATGGGCTGGCTGTGGCATCGCCGCTTAGCACATGTGGGGATGAAGAACCTCCACAAGCTTCTAAAGGGAGAACACGTGATAGGTCTAACCAATGTTCATTTCGAAAAAGATAGACCTTGTGCAGCTTGTCAAGCAGGGAAACAGATGGGAGGCTCTCATCACACCAAAAATGTGATGACAACATCAAACCCCTGGAGCTGCTACATATGGACCTCTTCGGACCCGTCGCCTATCTGAGCATAGGAGGAAGTAAGTATGGTCTAGTTATCGTTGATGACTTTTCCCGCTTCACTTGGGTGTTCTTTTTGCAGGATAAGTCTGAAACCCAAGGGACCCTCAAGCGCTTCCTAAGGAGAGCCCAAAATGAGTTTGAGCTCAAGGTGAAGAAGATAAGGAGCGACAACGGGTCCGAATTCAAGAACCTTCAAGTGGAGGAGTTTCTTGAGGAGGAGGGGATCAAGCACGAGTTCTCCGCTCCCTACACACCTCAGCAAAATGGTGTGGTAGAGAGGAAGAACAGGACGCTCATAGATATGGCGAGGACTATGCTTGGAGAATTCAAGACCCCCGAGTGCTTTTGGTCGGAAGCCGTAAACACGGCTTGCCACGCCATCAACAGGGTCTACCTTCACCGCCTCCTCAAGAAGACGTCGTATGAGCTGCTAACCGGTAACAAACCTAATGTATCGTATTTTCGTGTTTTTGGGAGTAAATGCTACATTCTAGTGAAGAAGGGTAGGAATTCCAAATTTGCTCCCAAAGCCGTAGAAGGGTTTTTATTAGGTTATGATTCAAATACAAAGGCGTATAGGGTCTTCAACAAATCATCGGGTTTAGTTGAAGTCTCTAGCGACGTTGTATTTGATGAGACTAATAGCTCTCCAAGAGAGCAAGTTGTTGATCTTAATGATGTAGATGAAGAAGACGTTCCAACGGCCGCGATGCGCACCATGGCGATTGGAGATGTACGGCCTCAGGAACATTTGGAGCAAGATCAACCGTCTTCCTCAACTATGGTGCATCCCCCAACCCAAGATGACGAACAGGTACCTCAAGTGGAGGCACATGATCAAGGGGGAGCACAGGATGTTCAAGAGGAAGAAGCATCTCAGGCACCTCCAACCCAAGTTCGAGCGACGATTCAAAGGGATCATCCCGTCGACCAGATATTGGGTGATATTAGCAAGGGAGTAACTACTCGCTCAAGATTAGTTAATTTTTGTGAGCATTACTCTTTTGTCTCTTCTATTGAGCCTTTCAGGGTAGAAGAGGCCTTGCTAGATCCGGACTGGGTGTTGGCCATGCAGGAGGAACTCAACAACTTCAAGCGCAACGAAGTTTGGACACTGGTGCCTCGTCCCAAGCAAAATGGTGTGGGAACCAAGTGGGTGTTCCGCAACAAACAGGACGAGCACGGGGTGGTGACGAGAAACAAGGCCCGACTTGTGGCAAAAGGTTATGCCCAAGTCGCAGGTTTGGACTTTGAGGAGACTTTTGCTCCTGTGGCTAGGCTAGAATCAATTCGTATATTGCTAGCATATGCCGCTCACCATTCTTTCAGGTTGTACCAAATGGATGTGAAGAGCGCTTTCCTCAACGGGCCGATCAAGGAGGAGGTGTACGTGGAGCAGCCCCCTGGCTTCGAGGATGAACGGTACCCCGACCACGTGTGTAAGCTCTCTAAGGCACTCTATGGACTTAAGCAAGCCCCAAGAGCATGGTATGAATGCCTTAGAGACTTTTTAATTGCTAATGCTTTCAAGGTTGGGAAAGCCGATCCAACTCTTTTTACTAAGACTTGCGATGGTGATCTTTTTGTGTGCCAAATTTATGTCGACGACATAATATTTGGTTCTACTAACCAAAAGTCTTGTGAAGAGTTTAGCAGGGTGATGACGCAGAAATTCGAGATGTCGATGATGGGCGAGTTGACCTACTTCCTTGGGTTCCAAGTGAAGCAACTCAAGGACGGCACCTTCATCTCCCAAACGAAGTACACACAAGATTTGCTAAAGAGGTTTGGGATGAAGGACGCCAAGCCCGCAAAGACGCCGATGGGAACCGACGGACACACCGACCTCAACAAAGGAGGTAAATCCGTTGATCAAAAAGCATACCGGTCCATGATAGGTTCTTTGCTTTATTTATGTGCTAGTAGACCAGATATTATGCTTAGCGTATGCATGTGTGCTAGATTTCAATCCGATCCGAAGGAGTGTCACTTAGTGGCTGTGAAGCGAATTCTTCGATATTTAGTCGCTACGCCTTGCTTCGGGATCTGGTATCCAAAGGGGTCTAACTTTGACTTGATTGGGTACTCAGATTTCGACTATGCTGGATGTAAGGTCGATAGGAAGAGTACATCGGGGACATGCCAATTCTTAGGAAGGTCCCTGGTGTCATGGAACTCTAAGAAACAAACACCCGTTGCCCTATCCACCGCTGAGGCCGAGTACGTTGCCGCAGGACAGTGTTGTGCGCAACTACTTTGGATGAGGCAAACCCTCAGGGACTTTGGCTACAATCTGAGCAAAGTCCCACTCCTATGTGATAATGAGAGTGCTATCCGAATAGCGGAAAATCCTGTTGAGCACAGCCGCACAAAGCACATTGACATCCGGCATCACTTTTTGAGACCACCAGCAAAAGGGAGATATCGAAGTGTTTCATGTTAGCACCGAGAACCAGCTAGCCGATATCTTTACCAAGCCTCTAGATGAGAAGACCTTTTGCAGGCTGCGTAGTGAGCTCAATATCTTAGATTCGCGGAACTTGGATTGAAATGTAGCATACATGTGTTTATGCCTTTGATCATGTTCATTCTGCATTTTGTTGCTTATTGTGGTGCTCAAGTTGTACAAACACTCCCTGGACCTCACAAGTCCTGTTTGCAAGTGATGCACATATTTAGGGGGAGCTGTGCTACAACTTGACCCTTTGAGACTAACCATGTACTTGAGTTTGGTTGTTTTAGTCTCCAAGGAGAATTGAAAGGGAAAAGGTGGACTTGGACCGTGCAAGACTTCCACTGCACTCCGATGAAAAAGAGTAACTTTTCCAAGTTCATCTTTATACTCTCACTGCCTTTGTGTTCTCTTTTGAAGATTTTTGGTGAGGCAATGGGGTTACAGGGCCAAGATTGATCCCGTTTTGGTGCTTGATGCCAAAGGGGGAGAAAATAAAGGCCAAAGCGATAAATGGATCAGCTACCACTTGAGAGATTTTGAAAATAGTAGAATAGAGCTTTTGGTTTGTCAAAACTCTTTTGTTGTCTCTCTTGTCAAAAGTTGGCTTCTTGTGGGGAGAAGTATTGATTATGGGAAAAAGGGGGAGTTTTTGAAATCTTAAGTCAATTTCTCTTAGAATGACTCTCTTTATGTCTTAACATGTGTGTTTGACTTAGAGATAGAAATTTGAGTTTGATTTGCAAAAACAAACCAAGTGGTGGCATAGAGTGATCCATATATGTCAAAATTGAATCAAAACAATTTTGAGTTCTTATTTGATTTGATTTTGTACTTGTTCTACTTGCTTTATGTTGTGTTGGCATAAATCACCAAAAAGGGGGAGATTGAAAGGGAAATGTGCCCTTGGGCCATTTCTAAGTATTTTGGTGATTTAGTGTCCAACACAAGTGCCTAAGTGTAAAAAGGTGGACAAGGAAAAATCCAATTGGAAATGTCTTGGCTTGAGCAGCCATGAATCTGCTGAGTCTGGGTGCACCGGACTGTCCGGTGGTGCACCGGACAGTGTCCGGTGCACCAGGCTGGCTCGAGCGAAGTGGCTGCTCTCGGGAATTCACCGGCGACGTACGACTAAAATTCACCGGACTGTCCGGTGTGCACCGGACTGTCCGGTGAGCCAACGGTCGGCCGGGCAATCTGCGCGGGACACGTGGCCGAGCCAACGGCTAGAAGACGGCACCGGACTGTCCGGTGCACACCGGACATGTCCGGTGCGCCAACGGCTCTCAGGCTGCCAACGGTCGGCTTCGCTATTTAAGGAAGGAAATCGGGCACCGGACAGTGTCCGGTGTGCACCGGACTGTCCGGTGCGCCAGTCGACAGAAGGCAAGATCAGCCTTCCAAGATTGCTCCCAACGGCTCCTAGCTGCCTTGGGGCTATAAAAGGGACCCCTAGGCGCATGGAGGAGCACACTAAGCATATCCTAATCATTTCTAAGCACCAAGACATCGATTTCGCGCGTTCTTTTCATTGTGATAGCATATAGAGCTCTAGTGGAGTTGTGAACTCATTGAGTTGTGTTGCGAGCTCTTGTTGCGACTTGTGTGCGTGTTGACACTCTGATTCTTGTGTCTTGTGTGCGTTGCTAATCCCTCCCTTGCTCCGTGTTCTTTGTGAATTTCAAGTGTAAGGGCGAGAGGCTCCAAGTTGTGGAGATTCCTCGCAAACGGGATTGAGATAAAGCAAGCAAAACACCGTGGTATTCAAGTGGGTCTTTGGACCGCTTGAGAGGGGTTGATTGCAACCCTCGTCCGTTGGGACGCCACAACGTGGAGTAGGCAAGCGTTGGTCTTGGCCGAACCACGGGATAACCACCGTGCCATCTCTGTGATTGATCTTTGTTGGTTATTGTGTTTTGTTGAGGATTCCTCTATAGCCACTTGGCAATTATTGTGCTAACAATTAACCAAGTTTTGTGGCTTAAGTTTTGAAGTGTTACAGGATCACCTATTCACCCCCCCTCTAGGTGTTCTCAGAGTGTCAAGGAGTTGCGGACACTCGTGATATAGTTAGGTCTTTTATTTTGTTTTAGCTGTACTATAAAGAGGGGTTGTCGATGAGTAGTTTGACCAAGAGAGTTCTAGTGTAGTGTTGGTGCATATTCACACTCACATATAGTGCTAGGTGTCACTCTAGAACATACTCACGAGTTAGAACGAAAACCGAATTGAAAAACAGCACACAACAGAAACTAGGGTTTCTAGCTTTGGGGCACCGGACTGTTCGGTGCACCCTCTGCCAGTGGGGTCAGCCTGGCCTAGGGAAGAGAGTTCCTTGCGCGCAGAAACCTGAGAGCGAGCTGTTCGCAAGTTGAATTTTAGTGGCACACCGGACAGCGTGAGAGCACCTAGAGGGGGTGAATAGGTGATCCTGTAAAAACTTGAAACTCAAAGCCACAAACTTGATTAAGTGTTAGCGCAATGAAGCCAAGTGGCTAGAGATGAGTTCTTGCAAAACACAATAACCACAAAGAGATCAACACAGAGAGGCACAGTGGTTTATCTCGTGGTTCGGCCAAGTCCAACACTTGCCTACTCCACGTTGTGGCGTCCCAACGGACGAGGGTTGCACTTAACCCCTTTCAAGCGGTCCAAAGACCCACTTGAATACCACGGTGTTTTGCTTTCGTTTCACTATATCCCGCTTGCGAGGAATCTCCACAACTTGGAGCCTCTCGCCCTTACAATTTGATTATCACAAAGAATCACGGAAGTAAGGATGGGATGAGCAACACACACAAGACACAAAATCAGAGCAACAATACGCACACAAGTCACAACTTGAGCTCTCAACACAACTCAAAGAGTTCTCTACTCAAATGGAGCTCTAGTTGCTATCACAAAGAATCGAATGCGCGGAAATGAAGTCTTGGTGCTTAGGAATGCTCAAGGGATGCTTGGTGTTGTCCTCCATGCGCCTAGGGGTCCCTTTTATAGCCCCAAGGCAGCTAGGAGCCGTTGAGAGCAATCCAGGAAGGCAATTCTTGCCTTCTGTCGACTGGCGCACCGGACAGTCCGGTGCACCACCGGACACTGTCCGGTGCGGATTTTTTTCCTATTCTGGCGCAGCCGACCGTTGGAGACTTGGAGCCGTTGGCGCACCGGACACTGTCCGGTTCACACTGGATAGTCCGGTGCTCCCATCCGACCATTGGCTCGGCCACGCGTCACGCGCGGATTGCGCGGCCGACCGTTGGCGCGCCCTACCGTTGCCTCACCGGACAGTCTGGTGCCTCACCGGACAGTCCGGTGAATTATAGCCATACGCTGTTGACTTGATTCCCGAGAGCGGCGACTTCGCCGTAGACGACTCACCGGATACTGTCCGGTGCACCACCGGACAGTCCGGTGATTTATAGCCGTACGCCGTCGTCGAGACCAGAGAGCAGCCAGTTGACCAGACGCCAGCCTGGCGCACCGGACACTGTCCGGTGCACCACCGGACAGTCCGGTGCACCCAGACTGAGCAGAGTCTTGGCTGCTCGAGCCAAGTCTTTTCCAATTGTATTTTCTCTGATTCTAGCACTTAGACAAATATGTTAGTACACAAAAACCGATGTACTAAGTCTAGAATCATACCTTTGTGTTGACTTTGCACTTCTTCCACCATTTGACATAGTTTCACACTTAAACCATTTGTGTTGGCACTTGATCACCAAAATACTTAGAAATGGCCCAAGGGCACATTTCCCTTTCAATCTCCCCCTTTTTGGTGATTTATGCCAACACAACAAAAAGCAACTAAAGGAAGTGCAACATCAATGCAAATGAGAACACAAATTTGTTTTGATTCAAATTTGGCATATTTGGATCATTCTTTGCCACCACTTGGTTTGTTTTTGCAAATCAAACTCAATTTCCTATCTCTAAGTCAAACACACTTGTTGAGGCATAGAGAGAGGTATTCCAATAGAAATTGATCAACGATTCAAAAACTCCCTCTTTTCCCATAATCAACCATTATCCCAACAAGAGACAGACTTTTAGCACTAAGAGAAAACAAAAGCTCTACTCTACTATTTTCAAAATTCTCAAGTGGTAGCTGATCCATTTCTTGCTTTGGCCTTATTTTCTCCCCCTTTGGCATCAAGCACCAAAACAGGATCAATCTTGGCCCCTAAACCCCATTGCCTCACCAAAATCTTCAAATAAGAGTAAAAAGGCAATAAAGGTATTGAGATGAACTTGGAGTAAGTTACCCTTTCATCGGAGTGCAGTGGAAGTCTTGCATGGTCCAAGTTCACCTTTCCCTTTCAATCCACCTTTGAGACTAAATCAAGCAAGCTCAAACACATGGTTAGTCTCAAAGGGTCAAGTTGTAGCATATCTCCCCCTAAATATGTGCATCACTCACACATGGACTTTTGAGGTCCGGGGAGAGTTTGTACAACTTGAGCACCATAAATAAACAACAATATGCATAAGGAAACATGATCAAAGCATAAGACATATGTATGCTACACATCAATCCAAGTTCCGCGAATCTAAGACATTTAGCTCACTATGCAGCCTGCAAAAGGTCTTCTCATCTAAAGGCTTGGTAAAGATATCGGCTAGCTGGTTCTCGGTGCTAATATAAAACACTTTGATATCTCCCTTTTGCTGGTGGTCTCTCAAAAAGTGATGCCGGATGTCAATGTGCTTTGTGCGGCTATGCTCAACAGGATTGTCCGCCATGCGGATAGCACTCTCATTGTCACATAGGAGTGGGACTTTACTCAGATTGTAGCCAAAGTCCCGGAGGGTTTGCCTCATCCAAAGTAGTTGCACGTAGCACTGTCCTGCGGCAACGTACTCGGCCTCAGCGGTGGATAGGGCAACGGAGGTTTGTTTCTTAGAACTCCACGACACCAGGGACCTTCCTAGGAATTGGCACGTCCCTGATGTACTATTCCTATCGACCTTACATCTAGCATAATCGGAGTCTGAATATCCAATTAAGTCAAAGGTAGACCCCTTTGGATACCAGATCCCGAAACAAGGTGTAGCGACTAAATATCTAAGAATTCGCTTCACGGCCACTAAGTGACACTCCCTTGGATCGGATTGAAATCTAGCACACATGCATACACTAAGCATAATATCCGGTCTACTAGCACATAAGTAAAGCAAGGAACCTATCATGGACCGGTATGCTTTTTGATCAACGGACTTGCCTCCTTTGTTGAGGTCGACGTGTCCGTCAGTTCCCATTGGAGTCTTCGCGGGCTTGGCGTCCTTCATCCCAAACCGCTTGAGCAAGTCTTGCGTATACTTCGTTTGGGAGACGAAAGTGCCGACAACCTTGAGTTGCTTCACTTGGAACCCAAGGAAGTAGTTCAACTCGCCCATCATCGACATCTCAAACTTTTGAGTCATCACCCTGCTAAACTCTTCACAAGACTTTTGGTTAGTAGAACCAAATATTATGTCATCGACATAAATTTGGCACACAAATAGATCACCATCACAAGTCTTAGTGAAAAGAGTTGGATCGGCTTTCCCAACCTTGAAAGCATTAGCAATTAAAAAGTCTCTAAGGCATTCATACCATGCTCTTGGGGCTTGCTTAAGTCCATAGAGCACCTTAGAGAGCTTACACACGTGGTCGGGGTACCGTTCATCCTCAAAGCCAGGGGGTTGCTCCACGTACACCTCCTCCTTGATTGGCCCGTTGAGGAAAGCGCTCTTCACATCCATTTGGAACAACCTGAAAGAATGGTGAGCGGCATAGGCTAACAAAATACGAACCGACTCTAGCCTAGCCACAGGAGCGAAAGTCTCCTCAAAGTCCAAACCTGCGACTTGGGCATAACCTTTTGCCACAAGTCGAGCCTTGTTCCTTGTCACCACCCCGTGCTCATCCTGTTTGTTGCGGAACACCCACTTGGTTCCCACAACATTTTGCTTAGGACGCGGCACCAGTGTCCAAACTTCATTTCGCTTGAAGTTGTTGAGCTCTTCCTGCATGGCCAACACCCAGTCCGGATCTAGCAAGGCCTCTTCAACCCTGAAAGGCTCAATAGAAGAGACAAAAGAGTAATGCTCACAGAAATTAGCTAATCTAGAGCAAGTGGTTACTCCCTTGCTAATGTCACCCAAAATCTGGTCGATGGGATGGTTCCTTTGAATCATCGCTCGAACTTGAGTTGGAGGGGCCTGTGGTGCTTCTTCTTCTTCAACTTGGACATCTTGTGCTCCCCCTTGATCACACGCCTCTTCTTGAGGACCCTATTCATCATCTTGAGTTGGGGGTTGCACCATTTTTGAGGAAGAAGGCTGATCTTGTTCCTTGTGTTCCTGCGGTCGCACGTCTCCAATCGCCATGGTACGAATCGCGTCCGTTGGAACTTCATCCTCATCTACATCATTAAGCTCAACTTGCTCTCTTGGAGAGCCATTAGTCTCATCAAATACAACGTTGCTAGAGACTTCAACCAAACCCGATGATTTGTTGAATACTCTATACGCCTTTGTATTTGAGTCATAACCTAACAAAAACCCTTCTACAGCTTTGGGAGCAAATTTTGAATTTCTACCTTTCTTCACCAGAATGTAGCAATTACTCCAAAAAACTCAAAAATACGAAACATTGGGTTTGTTACCGGTTAGTAGCTCGTATGACGTCTTCTTGAGGAGGCGATGAATGTAGACTCGGTTTATGGCATGGCAAGCCGTGTTCACAGCTTCCGACCAAAACCGCTCGGACGTCTTGAATTCTCCAAGCATCGTCCTCGCCATGTCTATGAGCATCATGTTCTTCCTCTCTACCACACCATTTTGCTGTGGTGTGTAGGGAGCGGAGAACTCGTGCTTGATTCCTTCCTCCTCAAGGTACTCCTCCACTTGAAGGTTCTTGAACTCGGACCCATTGTCGCTCCTTATCTTCTTCACCTTGAGCTCAAACTCATTTTGAGCTCTCCTTAGGAAGCGCTTGAGGGTCCCTTGGGTTTCAGATTTATCCTGCAAAAAGAATACCCAAGTTAAGCGGGAAAAATCATCAACAATTACTAAACCATACTTACTTCCCCCGATGCTAAGGTAGGCGACAGGTCCGAAGAGGTCCATATGCAGCAGCTCCAGGGGTCTTGATGTGGTCATCACATTCTTGCTGTGATGCGCACTTCCCACTTGTTTACCTGCTTGACAAGCTGCACAAGGTCTATCTTTTTCGAAATACACATTTGTTAGACCTAACACATGTTCTCCCTTTAGAAGTTTGTGAAGGTTCTTCATCCCCACATGTGCTAGACGGCGATGCCACAGCCAGCCCATGCTAGTCTTAGCAATTAAGCATGCATCTAGACCGGCCTCCTCCTTTGCAAAATCAACTAAATAGAGTTTGCCGTCTAGTACACCCTTAAAAGCTAATGAACCATCACTCCTTCTAAAGACAGACACATCTACATTTGTGAATAAGCAATTATATCCCATATTACATAATTGACTAACCGACAAAAGATTATAACCTAGCGACTCTACTAAAAATACATTGGAGATAGAGTGCTCATTTGAGATGACTATCTTGCCTAAGCCTTTAACCTTGCCTTGATTCCTGTCACCGAATATGATTGAATCTTGGGAATCTTTGTTCTTGACGTAGGAGGTGAACATCTTCTTCTCCCCCGTCATGTGGTTTGTGCATCCGCTGTCGATAATCCAGCTTGATCCCCCGGATGCATAAACCTGCAAGGCAAATTAGGCTTGGGTCTTAGGTACCCAACTCTTGTTGGGTCCTACAAGGTTAGTGACAATAGTCTTAGGAACCCAAATGCAAGTTTTATCTCCCTTACATTTGGCTCCCACCTTTTTAGCAATCACCTTTTTATTTTTACATGAAAGAATAAACTTAGCATTGCAAGCATGAAAGACAGTGGTAGGTTCATTATATACTTTTCTTGGAGCATGAGACATAACATTCTTCCTAGATCTACCATTAAAGTTTGAATTCGAAGCAATCATGGCACGAGAGTCGAACGCATTACAACTCCTATCATAATGAACATTTCTAGAATCTTTCATAGCCATATTTCTACCATGCATACAAGAACTAGAAGCAGTCATAGCATGTGAATCATAAGAATAATTCCTACAAACATTTCTAGAGAATTTCCTATCGCTATAAATGAAGGCATGATTCTTTTGATTGCTACTAGTTATAGGAGCCTTCCCTTTCTCCTTAGCGGGAATGGGAGCCTTATGACTTGTTAAGTTCTTGGCTTCCTTCTTAAAGCCAAGCCCATCCTTAATTGAGGGGTGTCTACCAATAGTATAGGCATCCCTTGCAAATTTTAATTTATCAAATTCATTTTTGCTAGTCTTAAGTTGAGCATTAAGATTAGCCACTTCATCATTTAGTTTAGAAATAGAAACTAGGTGTTCACTACAAGCATCAACATTAAAATCTTCACACCTATTGCAAATCACAACATGTTCTACACAAGAGGTTGATTTATTAGCTATTTCTAACTTAGCACTCAAGTCATCATTGATACTTTTTAAGCTAGAGATAGATTCATGGCATGTAGACAATTCACATGAAAGCACTTCATTTCTTTTAACTTCTAGAGCAAGAGAATTTTGCGCACTAACAAATTTATCATGCTCATCATACAAAAGATCTTCTTGCTTTTCTAAAAGTCTATTCTTCTCATTCAAGGCATCAATCAATTCATTGATTTTATCAATTTTGGTTCTATCTAAACCTTTGAATAGACTAGCATAGTCTACTTCATCATCACTAGATTCATCATCACTTGAAGAAACGTAAGTACTAGTATTGCGAGTGCTTACCTTTTTCTCTCTTGCCATGAGACAGGTGTGATGCTCGTTGGGGAAGAGGGATGATTTGCTGAAGGCGGTGGTGGCGAGTCCTTCGTCGTCGGAGTCGGACGAAGAACAATTCGAGTCCCACTCTTTGCCAAGGTGTGCCTCGCCTTTAGCCTTCTTGTAAGTCTTCTTCTTTTCCCTCTTCTTTTCTTGATCCTGGTCACTATCATTATCGGAACAATTAGCAATAAAGTGACCAACCTTACCGCACTTGAAGCAGGAGCGCTTTCCCTTCGTCTTGTTCTTTTTGGGATGCTCCTTGCGACCCTTTAGCGCCGTTTTGAAGCGCTTGATGATGAGGGACATTTCTTCCTCGTTGAGCCCCGCCGCCTCAACTTGCGCCACCTTGCTAGGTAGCACCTCCTTTCTACTTGTTGCCTTGAGAGCAATGGCTTGAGGCTCATGAATTGGACCATTCAACGCCTCATCGACGTATCTTGCCTCCTTGATCATCATCCGCCCGCTTACGAACTTTCCAAGTATTTCCTCGGGCGACATCTTGGTGTACCTAGGATTTTCACGAATAGAATTTACAAGATGTGGATCAAGGACAGTGAAAGACCTTAACATTAGGCGGACGACGTCGTGGTCCGTCCATCGCGTGCTTCCATAGCTCCTTATTTTGTTGACGAGGGTCTTGAGCCTGTTGTATGTTTGGGTTGGCTCCTCCCCCCTGATCATTGCGAACCTCCCAAGTTTGCCCTCCACCAACTCCATCTTGGTGAGCATGGTGACGTCATTTCCCTCATGAGAGATCCTGAGGGTGTCCCAAATCTGCTTGGCGTTATCCAAGCCGCTCACCTTATGGTATTCATACCTGCACAATGACGCTAAAAGAACAGTAGTAGCTTGTGCATTTTTATGAATTTGTTCATTGATGAACATGGGACTATCTGTACTATCAAATTGCATTCCATTTTCTACTATCTCCCATATACTTGGATGGAGAGAGAACAAGTGGCTACACATTTTGTGACTCCAAAATCCGTAGTCCTCTCCATCAAAGTGAGGAGGTTTACCGAGGGGAATGGAAAGCAAATGAGCATTGGAACTTTGCGGAATACGAGAATAATCAAAGGAAAAGTTCGAATTAACTGTCTTCTTTTTCTCATAGTCGTTGTCCTCGTCGTCCTTTTGGGAAGAAGAAGACTCATCGCTGTCGTCGTAGTAGACGATCTTCTTGATATGCCTCTTCTTCTTCCCATCCTTCTTCTTATGACTTGAGCCCGAGTGAGTGGGCTTGTCGTCTTTTGGCTCATTGATGAAGGACTCCTTCTCCTTATCGTTGATCACCATCCCCTTTCCCTTAGGATCCATCCCTTCGGGCGATTAGTCCCTTTCTTGAAGAGAACGGCTCTGATACCAATTGAGAGCACCTAGAGGGGGGGTTGAATATGTGATCCTATAAAAACTTGAAACTCAAAGCCACAAACTTGATTAAGTGTTAGCGCAATGAAGCCAAGTGGCTAGAGATGAGTTATTGCAAAACACAATAACCACAAAGAGATCAACACAGAGAGGCACAGTGGTTTATCCCGTGGTTCGGCCAAGTCCAACACTTGCCTACTCCATGTTGTGGCGTCCCAACGGACGAGGGTTGCACTCAACCCCTTTCAAGCGGTCCAAAGACCCACTTGAATACCACAATGTTTTGCTTTCGTTTCACTATATCCCGCTTGCGAGGAATCTCCACAACTTGGAGCCTCTCGCCCTTACAATTTGATTATCACAAAGAATCACGGAAGTAAGGATGGGATGAGCAACACACACAAGACACAAAATCAGAGCAACAATACGCACACAAGTCACAACTTGAGCTCTCAACACAACTCAAAGAGTTCTCTACTCAAATGGAGCTCTAGTTGCTATCACAAAGAATCGAATGCATAGAAATGAAATCTTGGTGCTTAGGAATGCTCAAGGGATGCTTGGTGTTGTCCTCCATGCGCCTAGGGGTCCCTTTTATAGCCCCAAGGCAGCTAGGAGCCGTTGAGAGCAATCCAGGAAGGCAATTCTTGCCTTCTGTCGACTGGCGCACCGGACAGTCCGGTGCACCACCGGACAGTGTCCGGTGCGGATTTCTTTCCTATTCTGTCCGGTGCACCATCGGACAGTGTCCGGTGCGGATTTCTTTCCTATTCTGGCGCAGCCGACCGTTGGAGACTTGGAGCCGTTGGCGCACCGGACACTGTCCGGTGCACACCGGACAGTCCGGTGCTCCCATCCGACCGTTGGCTCGGCCACGCGTCACGCGCGGATTGCGCGGCCGACCGTTGGCGCACCGGACAGTCCGGTGCCTCACCGGACCGTCCGGTGAATTATAGTCGTACGCTGTTGACTTGATTCCCGAGAGCGGCGACTTCGCCGCAGACGACTCACCGGACACTGTCCGGTGCACCATCGGACAGTTCGGTGATTTATAGTCGTACGCCGCCGTCGAGACCCAAGAGCAGCCAGTTGACCAGACGCCAGCCTGGCGCACCGGGCACTGTTCGGTGCACCACCGGACACTGTCTGGTGCACCTAGACTGAGCAGAGTCTTGGCTGCTCGAGCCAAGTCTTTTCCAATTGTATTTTCTCTTATCCTAGCACTTAGACAAATATGTTAGTACACAAAAACCGATGTACTAAGTCTAGAATCATACCTTTGTGTTGACTTTGCACTTCTTCCACCATTTGACATAGTTTCACACTTAAACCATTTGTGTTGGCACTTGATCTCCAAAATACTTAGAAATGGCCCAAGGGCACATTTCCCTTTCACAGCGCACTGGACTATCCGGTGTGCCATCTACCCAACAGCTAGCTGTCAGAACTAGCCGTTGGAGTCGACCGTTGGCACACCGGTGGCGCACCAGACTATCCGGTGCACCCATGCGCAGCAGGGTTTGTGTAACGACTAGTTGGTGGGTGTGGGCTATTTATACCCCCTCCACCCACCATATTAATTGTCTTGCTGCCCACATTTACTCCTACACTTTGGTAGAGCATTGCAAGCACCACAAAGCCTAGTGAGGTGATTAGAGAATCTTAATCCCGCATTTGGACCTCATTAGCGCTAGCGAGAGCCACCTAGAGCACACACTGCATGCATTAGGCTTCTCTTGGTCAAGTGAAAGTCTATGGCTTGTTACTCTTGGTGATCGGCATCACCTAGACGGCTTGGTGGCCTTGGGAGCTTGGTGATCACCGTGGAGATCTTGTTGGTGACCCGACTCAAGTTTGTAAGCAATCATGAGGGATCCACCGTGCCAGAGTGGTAAAGGATCATCTCGTAGTGATCACTTGGTTCTTGCGAGGACCAAGGGGAAGCGATACCCTTGCGCGGGTGCTCCAACGAGGACTAGTGAAGAGTGCCGACTCTTCGATACCTCGGGAAAAATTGGAGGAGTCTTCTAAACCTTGCTTTACATTCCGCACTTAATTCAAGCATTTTACATTGTGTATTTGTTTAGCAAGTATTTGAAGCATTGTCTTAGCATTGTTGTATTTCTAGTATTATTCTCTTATTGCTAGTTGTCGGGGTGAAGTTGGGCTCTTGCTTAGGTTTTAATTAGTGTTGATTTTTAGAAAAGCCCAATTCACCCCCCTCTCTTGGGCATCGTGATCCTTTCAATTGGTATCAGAGCCTTGTTGCTCTTAGATTAGCTTAACCGCTAGAGTAACAATGTCCGGTGGGGATGGTCCTCCTCCTGTTTTTGATGGTGACGATTTTCCATAATAGAAAATTCGTATGGAAGCTTATTTAGAGGCTATAGACATTGGTGTCTACAAAGCCGCCACACAAGATTTCCCCGAACCTAGAGATCCCACAAATCTTATAGGAGAAGAGTTTAATTATGAGAAATGGAATGCTAAGGCCAAAAACACTCTTTTTAGAGGCCTTTGCAAAGATGTGTTTAATAGAGTTAGAAACCATAATAATGCTCATGATTTGTGGATGGACATATGTGCTCTACATGAAGGAACTAGAAGTGAGCGTGAGGAGAGATATCACATTGCTATGAGAAAATTAAATTCTTTTGAGATGCTTGCTAATGAAAATGCCAATGCTATGTACTCATGTCTCAATATTCTTGTAGAGGAAGTAAATGGCTTGGGACTTACACAAATTTCACAACCGGATGTTGTGAGGAAGATTCTCAGTGTCCTCCCAATTGACAAATATGGACACATTGTCACTGTGCTGCATCAGATGGATCTTTCATTTGCCACTCCTACACAGATTTTGGGAAAGATCAATGCTCATGAGATGTACATGCACATCAATGACAAAGATGAGTCATCTTCCAAGAGAAAGGATTTGGCTCTCAAAACAAATCAAGAAAGAAAAGGAAAAGCTAAAGTACAAGTTGAGGAGGAATCCTCAAGTGATGATGATCTTGATGCTAACATTGCCTTGATGGTGAGGAAGACCACCAAGATGTTAAAGAAGCTCAACAAAGAAGGCATCAAATTTGACTCAAGAAAGAAGAAATTCTTTTCTAGCAAAAGAAAGCCCATTTCTGAAATGGATTGCTATAACTGTGGAGAGCTTGGTCATCTTGCTCATCAATGTAACAAGCCTAAGAAGAACAAGTTCAAGGGCAAGAAAGAAGATGACAATGATGATGATAAAAAGGAAAAGAGATTCTTCAAGAGGAAGGATGGGAAGCACAAGAGGTTCCACGAAAAGAAAAATGGAAAGGCATACATTGTTGGTGACTGGCTCACTGACATTGAGTCATCAAGTGGATCTTCTTCAAGTGAAGAAGAAAATGATGAAAAAGTTGCCACCATCGCTGGGGACTTCTCTTCACCACCACCATCACCATCATCGACTTCTCACCTATGCCTCATGGCTAGAGGTGAACGGAAGGTACAAAATGATAATGATATTATTGATGATAGTGATAGTGATAGTGATGATGAATTTGCTTCACCTTCCTATGATGAACTAGCTGACTTGCTTAAAGAATACACTCAAATCATTAGGAAGTCAAAAGCTAAATGTGATAAGTTGAAGGATGAAAATGAATTTTTAAATGCAAAATATGACATAGTTATGAAAGCTAGTGATGAAATGAAAGAAGAAAACAAAACTATGTCATCCATTGTAAATGAGCTTACATCCTCCCTAAAATATGCTAAGGATAAATGTGACAAGTTAAATGAAGCTAATAGGGAGTTAAAAGATAGACTAGTAAAAATTAAGAAAGACTATACTAAGATTAAATTTGATCATGATAATCTTCTTGTTGAAAATGAACTTTTATCTTGCAATACATATGAGGCTATTAACCCTGTTGTTAAGATTGATGTAGCAACCTCATGTGATGATTTGAGTAAAGGTGATCAAACTAGTCTACATGATGAACTGACCGAAAAAGTTGAAGTCTTGACACTAGACAACCAAAAATTGAAGATATACTTGACTGATGCAACTACTAGAGGAAATGTTGCCATTGAGAACAATGACTTCAACAATGAGTTGGCAGTGGATAATGAAAGGCTTAAAAATGAGGTCAAGAAACTTAAGAGTGAAAATGAACATCTTGCAACAAGTGTACAAAAGTTCAACAAGGACCAATACCTCCAAAATGAATTGCTCATGAACACTATCATGAAAAACAATGAGAGTGGTATTGGATATAACTCTTTTGTGCAAAAGAAAGCTACAACTTAATACAGAAAGGGAAATGCGCCCTTGGGCCATTTCTAAAATGTTTTGGTGATTAAGTGTCCAACACATGTTCTCTAAGTGTTAAATTGTGCCAAAGATTGAAGAAGTGCAAATCATGCAACAAGGTATGTTTCTAGACTTAGTACATTGATTTAGGTACTAATGTATTGTGTCTAAGTGCTAGAAACAGGAGAAAAGCAATTGGAAAATAGTTGGCTGTGTACAGCCAACTCCTGCTCGGTTTGGGTGCACCGGACTGTCCGGTGGTGCACCAGACAGTGTCCGGTGCGCCAGGCCAGTCTCGGTGAACAGACCACTCTCGGGACTCGACGGCGGCGTATGGCTATAAATCACCGGACTATCCGGTGGTGCACCAGACTGTCCGGTGAGTTGTCCGTGGCGAAGTCGTCGCTCTCGGGAAAAGTTCAACGGCGTACGACTAAAATTCACCGGACTGTTTGGTGGTGCACCGGACTGTCCGGTGAGCCAACGGTCGACTGCGCAACGGTCGGCCGCGCAATCCGCGGGCGATGCGTGGCCCGCACCAATGGTCGGCAGGGGGCACCGGACTGTCCGGTGTGCACCGGACATTGTCCGGTGTGCCAACTGCCACGAATCTGCAACGGTCGGATGCGCCAGAAAAGGAAGGAGATCGCGTACCGGACAGCTGCAGGGACTGTCCGATGCGCCACCCGACAGAAGGCAAGATTAGCCTTCCAAGATTGCCTCCAACGGCTCCTAGCTGCCTTGGGGCTATAAAAGGGACCCCTGTGCATGGAGGAGTTAACCCAAGCATACTCTAAGCATTCTAAGTCTTCCACACTCTGTCTCCGTGCACTTGATCGACTGTGTTAGTGATTTGAGCTCCGTTCTAGTTGTGAACTCGCTGTGCTTCATTTTGAGCTCAAGTCTTGGCTTGTGTGCGTGTGTATTGCTGCGGATTTGTGTGTGTTGCTTCCCACCCTTACTCTTGTGCTTTCACTGTGATCTTTGTTGTAAGGGCGAGAGACTCCAACTTGTGGAGATTCCTCGCAAACGGGAAAAAGAGATAAGCAAAGAAAAGCCATGGTATTCAAGTTGATCATTGGATCACTTGAAAGGGGTTGAGTGCAACCCTCGTCCATTGGGACGCCACAACGTGGAGGTAGGCAAGTGTTATACTTGGCCGAACCACGGGATAAACACTGTGTCTCTTGTGATTGCTTTTCTGTGATTACTTGTGTGTTCGCAAGAGCTCGCTACTTAGCCGTATTAACACTTAACCAAGTTTTATGGCTATTTAGTGTTGATTTTTACAGGATCACCTATTCACCCCCCTCTAGGTGCTCTCAATTGGTATCAGAGCCGTTCTCTTCACGAAAGGGACTAATCGCCCGAAGAGATGGATCCTAAGGGAAAGGGGATGGTGGTCAACGATAAGGAGAAGGAGTCCATCTTCAACGAGCCAAGGGATGACAAGCCCACTGACTCTGGCTCGAGTCATAAGAAGAAGGACGGGAAGAAGAAGATGCGCATCAAGAAGATCGTCTACTACGACAGCGACGAGTCTTCTTCTTCCTTAAGAGACGACGATGACGAGAAAAAGAAACCGGTTAATTCAAAATTTTCATTTGATTATTCTCGTATTCCTTATAATTCCAATGCTCATTTGCTTTCTATTCCTTTTGGTAAACCTCCACACTTTGATGGAGAGTGAAAGTCACCTAGAGGGGGGTGAATAGGCAAATCTGAAATTTACAAAGTTTAAGCACAACTACAAGCCAGGGTTAGCGTTAGAATTAAGGTCGAGTCCGAAAGAGAGGGCGAAAAACAAATCGCAAGCAAATAAGGCGAATGACACAATGATTTGTTTTCCCGAGGTTCGGTTCTTGCAAACCTACTCCCCATTGAGGTGGTCACAAAGACCAGGTCTCTTTCAACCCTTTCCCTCTCTCAAACGGTCACTTAGACCGAGTGAGCCTTTCTCCTCAATCAAATGGGACACTTAGTCCACTACAAGGACCACCACAACTTGGTGTCTCTTGTTTTGATTACAAGTGAATTGGAAGCAAGAATAGAGGAAGAAGAAAAGCAATCCAAGCGCAAGAGCTCAAAAGAACACAAAAGTCTCTCTCTAGTCACTATTTTGTTTGGAGTGATTCCGGACTTGGGAGAGGATTTGATCTCTTTGTTTGTGTCTTGTAATGAAGTCTATAGCTCTTGTATGAGGTTTGATGTCTGAAAACTTGGATGCATTGAAGTGTGGTGGTTGGGGGATATTTATAGCCCCAACCACCAAAAGAACTGTTGGTGGAGGCTGTTGTCGTATGGCGCACCGGACAGTCTGGTGCACCACCGGACACTGTCCGGTGCGCCAGCCATGTCACCATGCCGTTGGGTTCCGACCATTGGAGCTCTGATAATTGGGGCCACCGGACAGTCTGGTGGTGCACCGGACAGTCCGGTGGTGCACCGGACAGGTTCTGTAGACTTTCCGGTACGCCTTCTGGCGCCTGCTCTGACTCCTGCGCGCGTAGGCGCGCACTGTAGCGCGTTTAATGTCCTCTGCAGACGACCGTTGGCGCGAAGTAGCCATTTCTCCGCTGGCACACCGGACAGTCCGGTGAATTATAGCGGAGCGGCCTCCCAAATTCCCGAAGCTGGCAAGTTCAGAGTCGATCTCCCTGGTGCATCGGATACTGTCTGGTGGCACACCGGACAGTCCGGTGCGCCAGACCAGGGCTGCCTTCGGTATACTTTGCTCCTTTGTTTTGAACCCTTTCTTTTATATTTGTATTGGTTTGTTGTGAACCTTTGGCACCTGTAGAACATATATTCTAGAGCAAACTAGTTATTCCAATAATTTGTGTTGGGCAATTCAACCACCAAAATTCATATTGGAAAAGGTTTAACCCTATTTCCCTTTTCAATCTCCCCCTTTTTGGTGATTGATGCCAACACAAACCAAAGCAAATATAAACGTGCAGAATTGAACTAGTTTGCATAATGTAAGTGCAAAGGTTGCTTGGAATTGAAACCAATATCATTTTTCAATAGATGTGCATGGATGGTTTTTCTTCTTATTTAAAATTTTGGACCACATTTGCACCATTAGTTTTGTTTTTGCAAATTCTTTGTAAAATTATTTTCAGAACATTTTGCAAATAGTCAAAGGTATATGAATAAGATTGAAAGAAGCATTTTCAAGATTTGAAATTTTCTCCCCCTGTTTCAAATGCTTTTTCTTTGACTTAAACAAAAACTCCCCCTAAACAAAATTCTCCTCTTAGTGTTCAAGAGGGTTTTGCAAGTTTTTTTAAGATACTACTTTCTCCCCCTTTTGAACACAATAAGATATCAATTTGGAAAACTTCATTTTTAAAATTTGGTGGTGGTGCGGTCCTTTTTCTTTGGGCTCATACTTTCTCCCCCTTTGGCATGAATCGCCAAAAATGGATACTTGAGTGAAATATAAGCCCTTTTTCAAACTTTCTCCCCTTTGGCAAACACAAAAATATGAGTGAAGATTATACCAAAGTGGAGAACGATGCAGAATACTGGCAAATATCGATGGAGTTGAGTGGAAGCGCCTTCTTTGCCGAATACTCCATTTCCCTTTCAATTATATGACTAAGCATAATAATATACTTGGAAACACATTAGTCATAGACATAAAAGAGATATGATCAAAGGTATATAAATGAGCTATGTGTGCAAAATATCAATCAAAATTCCGAGAATCAAGAATATTTAGCTCATTCCTAAGTTTGGTAAAGGATGCCTCATCTAATGGCTTGGTAAAGATATCGACTAATTGTTCTTTGGTGTTAATATATGCAATCTCGATATCCCCCTTTTGTTGGTGATCCCTCAAAAAGTGATACCGAATGGCTATGTGTTTAGTGTGGTTGTGCTCAACGGGATTATCCGCCATGCGGATTGCACTCTCATTATCACATAGAAGAGGGACTTTGGTCAATTTGTAACCATAGTCCCTAAGGGTTTGCCTCATCTAAAGCAATTGCGCGCAACAATGGCCTGCGGCAATATACTCGGCTTCGGCGGTAGAAAGAGCTACAGAATTTTGTTTCTTTGAAGCCCAAGACACCAGGGATCTCCCCAGAAACTGACAAGTCCCTGATGTGCTCTTCCTATCAATCTTACACCCTACCCAATCAGCATCGAAATATCCTAATAAATCAAAAGAGGATCCCTTTGGGTACCAAAGACCAAACTTAGGTGTTTGAACTAAATATCTCAAGATTCGCTTCACGGCCCTAAGGTGAACTTCCTTAGGGTCGGCTTGGAACCTTGCACACATGCATACAGAAAGCATAATGTCCGGTCGACATGCACATAAATAGAGTAAAGATCCTATCATCGACCGGTATACCTTTTGATCTACAGATTTACCTCCCATGTCGAGGTCGAGATGCCCATTGGTTCCCATGGGTGTCTTGATGGGCTTGGCATCCTTCATTCCAAACTTGGTGAGTATATCTTGAATGTACTTCGTTTGTCTAATGAAGGTGCCCTCTTGGAGTTGCTTCACTTGAAATCCTAGGAAATACTTCAACTCTCCCATCATAGACATCTCGAATTTTTGAATCATGATCCTACTAAACTCTTCACAAATAGATTTGTTAGTAGACCCAAATATGATATCATCAACATAAATTTGGCATATAAACAAATCATTTTCAATGGTTTTAGTGAATAGAGTAGGATTGGCCTTTCCGACTTTGAAGCCATTAGTGATAAGAAAATCTCGAAGGCATTCATACCATGCTCTTGGGGCTTGCTTGAGCCCATAAAGCGCCTTCGAGAGTTTATATACATGGTTAGGATACTCACTATCTTCAAAGCCAGGAGGTTGCTCAACATAGACCTCTTCCTTGATTGGTCCGTTGAGGAAGGCACTCTTCACGTCCATTTGATAGAGCTTAAAGCCATGGTAAGTAGCATAGGCAAGTAATATACGAATGGACTCAAGCCTAGCTACGGGTGCATAGGTTTCACCAAAATCCAAACCTTCGACTTGTGAATATCCCTTGGCCACAAGTCGTGCTTTGTTCCTAGTCACCACACCATGCTCATCTTGTTTGTTGCGGAAGACCCACTTGGTTCCTACAACATTTTGGTTAGGACGTGGAACTAAATGCCATACCTCATTCCTCGTGAAGTTGTTGAGCTCCTCTTGCATCGCCAACACCCAATCCGAATCATGAAGTGCTTCCTATACCCTGTGTGGCTCAATAGAGGAAACAAAAGAGCAATGTTCACAAAAGTGAGCAACACGAGATCGAGTGGTTACCCCCTTATGAATGTCTCCTAGGATGATGTTCACGGGGTGATCTCATTGGATTGCTTGGTGGACTCTTGGGTGTGGCGGCCTTGCATCTTGCTCATCCTCCTTGTCTTGATCATTGGCATCTCCCCCTTGATAATTGTCCTCCTCTTGAGGTGGCTCATCTTCTTGATCTTCTCCTTCATCATATTAAGACTCATCCTCATCTTGGGTTGGTGGAGATGCTTGCATGGAGGAAGATGGTTGTTGATCTTGTGCTTGTGGAAGCTCTTCGGATTCCTTAGGACACACATCCCTAATGGACATGTTCCTTAGCGCGATGCACGGAGCCTCTTCATCATCTAGTTCATCAAGATCAACTTGCTCCACTTGGGAGCCGTTAGTCTCATCAAACACAATGTCACATGAGACTTCAACTAGTCCAGTGGACTTGTTAAAGACTCTATATGCCCTTGTGTTTGAGTCATAAACAAGTAAAAAGCCTTCTACAGCCTTAGGAGCAAATTTTGACTTTCTACCTCTTTTAACAAGAATAAAGCATTTGCTACCAAAGACTCTAAAATATGAAACATTGGGCTTTTTACCGGTGAGGAGTTCATATGATGTCTTCTTGAGGATTCGGTGTAGATATAACCGGTTGTTGGCGTAGCAAGCGGTGTTGACCGCCTCGGCCCAAAACCGATCCGAAGTCTTATACTCATCAAGCATGGTTCTTGCCATGTCTAATAGAGTTCTATTCTTCCTCTCCACTACACCATTTTGTTGTGGTGTGTAGGGAGAAGAGAAATCATGCTTGATG
This sequence comes from Zea luxurians, assembly GCA_029449295.1. Lineage (NCBI taxonomy): Eukaryota > Viridiplantae > Streptophyta > Magnoliopsida > Poales > Poaceae > Zea > Zea luxurians. The sequence continues at coordinate 112,304,303 of JAOPSE010000009.1, read as the reverse complement.
CCCTCCTCCTCAAGGAAGCCTTCAATTTGTGAATTCTTGAACCCGTCCCATTGTCACTTCTTATCTTCTTGATCCTTAAGCCGAACTCATTTTGAGCCCGTCTCAAAAATCCTTTCAAAGTCTCTTGGGTTTGAGATTTTTCCTGAAAAAAGAATACCCAAGTGAAGCAAGAATAATCATCCACAATAACTAGATAGTACTTACTCCCGCCGATGCTTATGTAAGCTATCGGGCCGAATAGGTCCATGTGGAGTAGTTCCAGTGGCCTGTCAGTTGTCATGATGTTCTTGTGTGGATGATGAACACCAACTTGCTTCCCTGCTTGGCATGCGCTACAAATTCTGTCTTTCTCAAAATGAACATTTGTTAGTCCTAAAATGTGTTCTCCCTTTAGAAGCTTGTGAAGATTCTTCATTCCAACGTGGGCTAGTCAGCGATGCCAGAGCCAACCCATGTTAGTCTTAGCAATTAAGCAAGTGTCGAGTTCAGCTCTATTGAAATCAACTAAGTATAGCTGACCCTCTAACACTCCCTTAAAAGCTACTGAATCATCACTTCTTCTAAAGACAGTAACACTTGTATCCGTAAAAAGACAGTTGTAACCCATTTTGCATAATTGAGAAACAGAAAGCAAGTTGTAATCTAAAGAATCTACAAGAAAAACATTGGAAATAGAATGGTCAGGTGATATAGCAATTTTACCCAATCCTTTGACCAAACCTTGATTTCCATCCCCGAATGTGATAGCTCTTTGGGGATCTTGGTTTTTCTCATAGGAGGAGAACATCTTCTTCTCTCCAGTCATGTGGTTTGTGCACCCGCTGTCGATTATCCAACTTGAGCCCCCGGATGCATAAACCTACAAAACAAATTTAGTTCTTGATTTTAGGTACCCAAACAGTTTTGGGTCCTTTGACATTAGATACAAGAACTTTGGGTACCCAAACACAAGTCTTGGAGCCCTTGTGTTTGCCCCCAACATATTTGGCAACTACTTTGCCTGATTTGTTAGTTAGTACATAAGAAGCATCAAAAGTTTTGAATGAAACATTATGATCATTTGATGCTTTAGGAGTTTTCTTCTTAGGCAATTTAACATGGGTTGATTGCCTAGAACTAGATGCCTCACTCTTATACATAAAAGCATGATGAGAGCCAGAGTGAGACTTTCTAGAATGAATTCTCCTAATCTTGTGCTCCGGATAACCGACAGGGTACAAAATGTAACCCTCGTTATCCTGAGGCATGGGAGCCTTGCCCTTAACAAAGGTTGACAATCTTTTAGGAGGGGCATTAAGCTTGACATTGTCTCCCTTTTGGAATCCAATGCCATCCTTAATGCCAGGGCGTCTCCCACTATAGAGCATACTTCTAGCAAATTTAAATTTCTCATTTTCCAAGTCATGCTCATTGTTTTTAGCAGTTAATGTAGCTATATGATCATTTTGTTGTTTAATTAAAGCAAGGTGATCATGAATAGCATCTACATTGACATCTCTACATCTAGTGCATATAGAAACATGATCAACGGTAGATGTAGAAGGTTTGCAATCATTTAATTCAACAATCTTAGCATGTAAAATGGCATTTTCATCTCTAAGATTGGAAATGAAAATATTGCAAACATCTAGTTCCTTAGCCTTAGCAATCAATTTTCCATTATCATTTCTAAGGCTAGCAAGAGAGGCATTCAATTGATCAATCTTAGCAATTAAATTAGCATGATCATTTCTAAGATTGACAATTGAATCATCACAAATATTTGACTTCTCAACCTTAGCAATTAAATTAACATTCTCAATTCTAAGGTTGGAGATAATGTCATGGCAACTACTTAGCTCACTAGTTAATTTTTCATTTTTCTCTACTTCCTGAGCATAAACATTTTTAGTCTTAACATGCTTTTTGTTTTCTTTGATTAGGAAGTCCTCTTGGCTATCCAAAAGTTCATCCTTCTCATTAATGGCACTAATCAATTCATTTAATTTCTCCTTTTGTTGCATGTTAAGATTGGCAAAAAGAGTAAGCAAGTTATCCTCCTCATCACTAGAATTATCCTCATCACTAGAGGTTGCATATTTAGTGGAGGATCTTGATTTTACCTTCTTCATCTTGCTGTCCTTTGCCATGAGGCATTGTGGCCGACGTTGGGGAAGAGAAGTCCCTTATTGACGGCGATGTTGGCGGCGTCCTCATCAGAGGAGGAGTCGGTGGAGCTCTCGTCGGAGTCCCACTCCCGGCAAACATGGGCATCGCCACCCTTCTTCTTGTAATATCTCTTCTTCTCCTTCTTCTTCCCCCTCTTGTCGTTATCCCTGTCACTATCACTAGACAATGGACATTTAGCGATAAAATGACCGGGCTTACCACACTTGTAGCAAACCTTCTTGGAACGGGGCTTGTAATCTTTCCCCTTCCTTTGCTTGAGGATTTGGCGGAAGCTCTTGATGATGAGTGCCATCTCCTCATTGTCGAGCTTGGAGGCGTCGATGGGGACCCTACTCGGTGTAGAGTCTTCTTTCTTCTCCTCCGTTGCCTTGAATGCAACGGGTTGTGCCTCGGGTACGGAGGAGGATGCGCCTTGCTCGATGATCTTTTTGAAGCCTTTGATCATCAATTCAAAGCTCACAAATTTACCTATCACTTCCTCGGAAGACATTAGTTTGTATCTAGGATCACCATGAATTAATTGTACTTGAGTAGGATTAAGAAAAACTAGTGATCTTAGAATAACCTTGACCATCTCATGGTCTTCCCATTTGGTGCTCCCAAGGTTGCGCACTTGGTTCACCAAGGTTTTTAGCCGGTGTACATGGCTTGTGGGTCTTCTCCTTGGTTGAGCATGAAACGACCAAGCTCCCCCTCGATCGTCTCCCTCTTGGTGATCTTGGTCACCTCGTCTCCTTCGTGCGCCGTTTTGAGCACGTCCCAAATCTCTTTGACACTCTTCAACCCTTGCACCTTATTATACTCCTCCTGACTTAGAGAGGAGAGGAGTATAGTAGTTGCTTGAGAGTTGAAGTGCTCGATTTGGGCCACCTCGTCCTCATCAAAATCTTCATCCCCTACGGATGGTACCTGTGCTCCAAATTCAACAACATCCCATATGCTTTTGTGGAGTGAGGTTAGGTGATATCTCATCATATCACTCCACCTAGAATAATCTTCACCGTCAAAAGCCGGTGGTTTGCCTAATGGGACGGAAAGTAATGGAGTATGTCTAGGAATGCGAGGGTAGCGTAGGGGGATCTTACTATACTTCTTGCGCTCTTGGCGCTTAGAAGTGACAGACGCGGCGTCGGATCCCGATGTAGAGGGCGATGAAGAGTCGGTCTCGTAGTAGACCACTTTCTTCATTTTCTTCTTCTTCTCGCCACTCTTGTGCGTCCTAATGCGTGAAGGGGATCCTTCCTTCTTTTTGTTGCCGGACTCCTTTGATGGAGCCTTCCCGTGGCTTGTGGGCTTGTCCCCGCCGGTCACCATCTCCTTCTTGGCGTGATCTCCCGACATCACTTCGAGCGGTTAGGCTCTAATGAAGCACCAGGCTCTGATACCAATTGAAAGTCACCTAGAGGGGGGTGAATAGGAAAATCTGAAATTTACAAAGTTTAAGCACAACTACAAGCCGGGGTTAGCGTTAGAATTAAAGTCGAGTCCAAAAGAGAGGGCGAAAAACAAATCGCAAGCAAATAAGGCGAATGACACGATGATTTGTTTTCCCGAGGTTCGGTTCTTGCAAACCTACTCCCCGTTGAGGTGGTCACAAAGACCAGGTCTCTTTCAACCCTTTCCCTCTCTCAAACGGTCACTTAGACCGAGTGAGCCTTTCTCCTCAATCAAATGGGACACTTAGTCCACTACAAGGACCACCACAACTTGGTGTCTCTTGTTTTGATTACAAGTGAATTGGAAACAAGAATAGAGGAAGAAGAAAAGCAATCCAAATGCAAGAGCTCAAAAGAACACAAAAATCTCTCTCTCTAGTCACTATTTTGTTTGGAGTGATTCCGGACTTGGGAGAGGATTTGATCTCTTTGTTTGTGTCTTGTAATGAAGTCTATAGCTCTTGTATGAGATTTGATGTCTTAAAACTTGGATGCATTGAAGTGTGGTGGTTGGGGGATATTTATAGCCCCAACCACCAAAAGAACCGTTAGTGGAGGCTGCTGTCGAATGGCGCACCGGACAGTCCGGTGCGCCACCGGACACTGTCCCGTGCACCAGCCACGTCACCAGGCCATTGGGTTCCGACCGTTGGAGCTCTGACAATTGGGGCCACCGGACAGTCCGGTGGTGCACCAGATAGGTTCTGTAGACTGTCTGGTGCGCCTTCTGGCGCCTGCTCTGACTCTTGCGTGCGCAGGCGCGCACTGTAGCGCATTTAATGTCCTCTGCAGACGACCGTTGGCGCGAAGTAGTCGTTGCTCCGCTGGCACACCGGACAGTCCGGTGTTACACCGGATACTCCGGTGAATTATAGCGGAGCGGCCTCCCAAATTCCCGAAGCTGGCAAGTTCAGAGTCGATCTCCCTGGTGCACCGGATACTGTCCGGTGGTGCACCAGACACTGTCCGGTGCGCCAGACCAGGGCTGCCTTCGGTATACTTTGCTCCTTTGTTTTGAACCCTTTCTTTTATATTTGTATTGGTTTGTTGTGAACCTTTGGCACCTGTAGAACATATATTCTAGAGCAAACTAGTTAGTCCAATAATTTGTGTTGGGCAATTCAACCACCAAAATTCATATTGGAAAAGGTTTGACCCTATTTCCCTTTCAGAGAGGACTACGCTTTTTGGAGTCACAAAATGCGTAGTCACTTATTTTCTCTCCATCCTAGTATATGGGACATAGTTGAAAATGGATTGCAATTTGATAGTACGGATAACCCTGTATTCATTAACGAACAAATTCATAAGAATGCACAAGCTACCACTGTTTTGTTAGCATCGTTGTGCAGGGATGAATACAACAAGGTGAGCGGCTTGGACAACGCCAAGCAAATATGGGACACCCTCAAGATATCGCATGAGGGGAACGGCGCCACCATGATCACCAAAATGAAGTTGGTGGAAGGCGAGCTTGGAAGGTTTGCCATGATCAGGGGAGAGGAGCCAACTCAAACATACAACAGGCTCAAAACCCTGGTCAACAAGATCAGGAGCTATGGAAGCACGAGATGGACGGACCACGACGTCGTCCGACTTATGCTCAGGTCTTTTACTGTTATTGACCCTCATCTTGTGAACCTCATCTGTGAGAATCCTAGGTACACAAAGATGACACCCGAGGAGATACTCAGAAAGTTTGTGAGCGGGCGTATGATGGTCAAGGAAGCAAGATATGTTGATGATGCATTGAACGGACCAATGCCCATCTATGAGCCCACCAGCCCGTTGCACTCAAGGCAACAAGCAGCAGCAGGGAGACATTACCTAGCAAGGTGGCACAAGTTGAGGCTGCCGAGCTAAACGAAGATGAGATGGTCCTCATCATCAAGCGCTTCAAGACCGCGCTGAAAGGACGCAAGGAGCATCCCAACAAGAGCAAAGCAAAGGGAAAGTGCTCATGTTTTAAATGCGGTAAGACTGGTCATTTTATAGCAAATTGTCCCGATAATGCTAATGACCAGGAACAAGAAAAGAGCGGGAAGAGGGAGAAGAAGAAGGCCTACAAGAAGGCGAAGGGCGAGGCGCACCTTGGCAAAGAATGGGATTCAGACTGCTCTTCTTCCGACTCCGACGACGAAGGACTCGCTGCCTCAGCCTTCAACAAATCGTCACTCTTCCCCAACGAGTGCCACACTTGCCTCATGGCAAAGGAGAAAAAGGTAAGCGCTCGAGAAACCCCTAAGTATACTACTTCAAGCGATGATGATTCTAGTGATGATGAAGTAGATTACACTGAATTATTTAAGGGTTTAGATAGAGCTAAAGTAGATAAAATCAATGAATTGATTGATGCTTTAAATGAAAAGAATAGACTTTTATAAAAGCAAGAGGATATTTTATATGAAGAGCATGATAAGTTTGTAAGTGTGCAAAAGTCTCTTGCTTTAGATGTTAAAAGGAATGAAATGCTATCTTCTGAATTATCTACTTGTCATGAAACTGTGTCTAGCTTAAAGAGTATTAATGATGATTTAAATGCTAAGCTAGAAGTAATTAATAAATCTAGTTCTTGTATAGAGCATGTTGTCATTTGTAATAGGTGTAAGGATTTTGATGTTGATGCATGTGTTGAACACCGTACTTCTATTACAAAATTAAATGGTGAAGTGGCAAGTCTTAATGCCCAACTTAAGACTTGCAAAAATGACTTTGATAAGTTAAAATTTGCTAGGGATGCCTACACCGTTGGTAGACATCCCTCAATTAAGGATGGACTTGGCTTTCGAAAGGAAGCCAAGAACTTAACAAGTCAAAGGGCTCCCATTTCCAACAAGGAGAAAGGGAAGGCCCCTATGGCTAGTAGTAGTCAAAAGAATCATGCTTTCATGTACAATGATAGAAAATTTTCTAGAAATTCTCATTATAATAGGAGTTATAATGCTTTTGATTCACATGCTATGATTGCTTCAAGTTCTAATTTTAATGGTAGGCCTAGGAAAAATTTTGTGTCTCATGCTCCTAGGAAAGTGTGTAATAAGCCTACCACTGTCTTTCATGCTTGCAACACTACGTTTGTACTTTCATGTAAAAAATAAAAAGTGGTTGCTAGAAAGTTGGGGTCCAAATGCAAGGGAGACAAGACTTGTATTTGGGTCCCAAAGGCTATTGTAACTAACCTTGTAGGACCCAACAAGAGTTGGGTACCTAAAACCCAAGCCTAATTTGCCTTGCAGGTTTATGCATCCGGGGGCTCAAGCTGGATTATCGACAGCGGATGCACAAACCACATGACGGGGGAGAAGAAGATGTTCACCTCCTACGTCAAGAACAAAGATTCCCAAGATTCGATCATCTTTGGAGATGGGAACCAAGGCAAGGTTAAAGGACTGGGAAAAATAGTCATTTCATCCGAGCATTCTATCTCAAATGTGTTCTTAGTTGAATCGCTCGGGTACAACTTATTGTCTGTAAGTCAATTATGTAACATGGGTTATAATTGTCTATTTACCAATGTAGATGTGTCTGTCTTTAGGAGTGATGGTTATCTAGCTTTTAAGGGTGTATTAGACGGCAAACTCTACTTAGTGGATTTTTCAAAAGAGGAGGCCGATCTAGATGCATGCATAATTGCTAAGACTAGCATGGGCTGGCTGTGGCATCGCCGTCTAGCACATGTTGGGATGAAGAACCTTCATAAACTTCTAAAGGGAGAACATGTGTTAGGGCTAACCAATGTAGTTTTCGAAAAAGATAGACCTTGTGCAGCTTGTCAAGTAGGTAAACAGGTGGGAAGCACTCATCACATCAAGAATATGATGACCACATCAAGACCTCTGGAGCTACTTCATATGGACCTCTTCGGACCCGTCGCCTATCTCAGCATCGGGGGAAGTAAGTATGGTCTTGTTATTGTTAATGATTTTTCCCGCTTCGCTTGGATATTCTTTTTTTAGGATAAATCAGAAACCCAAGGGACCCTAAAGCGCTTTCTAAGGAGAGCTCAAAACAAATTTGAGCTCAAGGTGAAAAAGATAAGAAGCGACAACGGGTCCGAGTTCAAGAACTTACAAGTGGAGGAGTACCTTGAGGAGGAAGGAATCAAGCACGAGTTCTCTGCTCCCTACACACCACAGCAAAATAGTGTGGTAGAGAGGAAGAATAGGACGCTTATCGACATGGCGAGGACGATGCTTGGAGAATTCAAGACGCCCGAGCGGTTTTGGTCGGAAGCTGTGAACATAGCTTGCCACGCCATAAACCGGGTCTACCTTCATCGCCTCCTCAAGAAGACCTCGTATGAACTTCTAACCAGTAACAAACCCAATGTTTCATACTTTCGTGTATTTGGGAGTAAATGTTATATTCTAGTAAAGAAAGGTAGAAATTCCAAATTTGCTCCCAAAGCTGTAGAAGGGTTTTTGCTAGGTTATGACTCAAATACAAAGGCGTATAGAGTCTTCAACAAATCATCGGGTTTGGTTAAAGTCTCTAGCGACGTTGTATTTGATGAAACTAATGGCTCTCCAAGAGAGCAAGTTGATCTTGATGATGTAGATGAAGATGACGTTCCAACGGCCGCAATTCGCACCATGGCGATTGGAGATGTGCGACCACAGGAACAACAAGAGCAAGATCAACCCTCTTCCTCAATGATGGTGCATTCCCCAACTCAGGATGATGAACAGGTTCCTCAAGAGGAGGCGTGTGATCAAGGGGGAGCACAAGAAGACCAAGTTATGGAGGAAGAAGCACCACGGGCCCCTCCAACTCAAGTCCGAGCGACGATTCAAAGGAATCATCCCGTCGACCAGATTCTGGGTGATATAAGCAAGGGAGTAACTACTCGCTCAAGACTAGCTAACTTTTGTGAGCATTACTCGTTTGTCTCTTCTATTGAGCCTTTCAGGGTAGAAGAGGCCTTGCAAGATCCGGACTGGGTGTTGGCCATGCAGGAAGAGCTCAATAACTTCAAGCGAAATGAAGATTGGACCCTAGTGCCACGTCCAAAGCAAAATGTTGTGGGAACCAAGTGGGTGTTCCGTAACAAGCAAGACGAGCATGGGGTGGTGACATGAAACTAGGCTCGACTTGTGGCAAAAGGTTATGCCCAAGTCGCAGGTTTGGATTTCGAGGAGACTTTTGCTCCTGTGGCTAGGCTAGAGTCTATTCGCATTCTATTAGCCTATGTCGCTCACCACTCTTTCAGGTTGTTCCAAATGGATGTGAAGAGTGCTTTCCTCAACGGGCCAATCAAGGAGGAGGTGTACGTGGAGCAACCCCCTGGCTTTGAGGATGAATGGTACCCCAACCATGTGTGTAAGCTCTCTAAGGCGCTCTATGGACTTAAGCAAGCCCCAAGAACATGGTATGAATGCCTTAGAGATTTCCTAATTGCTAATGCTTTCAAGGTTGGGAAAGTCGATCCAACTCTTTTAACTAAGACTTGTGATGGTGACCTATTTGTGTGCCAAATTTATGTCGATGACATAATATTTGGTTCTACTAACCAAAAGTCTTGTGAGGAGTTTAGCAGGGTGATGACAAAGAAATTTGAGATGTCGATGATGGGCGAGTGGAACTACTTCCTTGGGTTCCAAGTGAAGCAACTCAAGGATGGCACCTACATCTCCCAAACGAAGTACACGCAAGACCTGCTCAAGCGGTTCGGGATGAAGGACGCCAAGCCCGCGAAGACACCAATTGGAACCAACGGACACGTCGACCTCAACAAAGGAGGTAAGTCCGTTGATCAAAAGGCATACCGGTCTATGATAGGTTCCTTACTTTATTTATGTGCTAGTAGACCGGATATTATGCTAAGCGTATGCATGTGTGCTAGATATCAATCCGACTCAAGGGAATGTCACCTTGTGGTCGTTAAGCGGATTCTTAGATATTTAGTTGCTACGCCTTGCTTCGGGATTTGGTATCCAAAGGGGTCTACCTTTGACTTGATTGGATATTCAGACTCCAATTATGCCGGGTGCAAGGTTGATAGGAAGAGTACATCAGGGACGTGCCAATTCCTAGGAAGGTCCCTGGTGTCGTGGAGCTCAAAGAAACAAACTTCTGTTGCCCTATCCACCGCTGAGGCCGAGTATGTTGCCGCAGGACAGTGTTGCGCGCAACTACTTTGGATGAGGCAAACCCTCCGGTACTTTGGCTACAATCTGAGCAAAGTCCCACTCCTATGTGACAATGAGAGTGCAATCCGCATGGCGGATAATCTTGTTGAACACAGCCGCACTAAGCACATAGACATCCGGCATCACATCCTGAGAGACCACCAGCAAAAGGGGGATATCGAGGTGTACCATATTAACACCGAGAACTAGCTAGCCGATATATTCACCAAGCCTTTAGATGAGAAAAGGTTTTGCAGGTTGCGTAGTGAGCTAAATGTCTTAGATTCGCGTAACTTGGATTGATCTATAGCATACATGTGCTTTATGCCTTTGATCATGTTAATTTATGCATTTCAATCTATTTTGTTCATTTGTGGTGCTCAAGTTGTACACATGATCCCTGGACCTCACAAGTCCATTTGCAAGTGATGCACTTATTTAGGGGGAGGCATGCTACAACTTGACCCTTTGAGACTAACCTTTGTGTTTGAGTTTCCTTGATTTAGTCTCAAAAGTGAATTGAAAGGGAAAGGTGAACTTGGACCATGCAAAGACTTCCACTGCACTTCGGTATTAACTCCAAGTTCATATCTATGCTCTTATTGCCTTTTTGCTTGTAATTGACAATTTTGGTGAGGCAATGGGGTTAAAGGGCAAAAAATGGTCCCATTTTGGTGCTTAATGCCAAAGGGGGAGAAATTAAGGCCAAAGGAAACGGATCAGCTACCACTTGACAAATTTGAATATAGTAGAGTTAGCACTTTTGATTTGTCAAAATACTCTTATTTGCAAAATTTGGTCTCTTGTGGGGAGAATCTATGATTATGGGAAAAAGGGGGAGTTTTTGAATCTTGATCAATTTCACTCTTGAAATATCTCTCTTTGTGCCCAAACAAGTGAGTTTGACTTAGAGATAGGAAAATGAATTTGATTTGCAAAAACAAACCAAGTGGTGGCAAAGTATGATCCAAATATGCCAAATTTGAGTAAAAAACAATTTGGTTCTCTTTTGCATTGATATTGCACTCCTTTTTGTTGCTTTTGGATGTGTTGGCATAAATCACCAAAAAGGGGGAGATTGAAAGGGAAATGTGCCCTTGGGCCATTTCTAAAATGTTTTGGTGATTAAGTGCCCAACACATATTCTCTAAGTGTTAAATTGTGTCAAAGATTGAAGACGTGCAAATCATGCAATAAGATACGTTTCTAGACTTAGTACATTGATTTGGGTACTAATGTATTGTGTCTAAGTGCTAGAAACAGGAGAAAAGCAATTGGAAAATAGTTGGCTGTGTACAGCCAACTCCTGCTCGGTCTGGGTGCACCGGACTGTCCGGTGGTGCACCGGACAGTGTCCGGTGCGCCAGGCCAGTCTTGGTGAACAGGCCACTCTCGGGACTCGACAGCGGCGTACGGCTATAAATCACCGGACTGTCCGGTGGTGCACCGGACTGCCTGGTGAGTCGTCCGCGGCGAAGTCGTCCGCGGCGAAGTCATCGCTCTCGGGAAAAGTTCAACGGCGTACGACTAAAATTCATCGGACTGTACGGTGGTGCACCGGACCGTCCGGTGAGCCAACGGTCGACTGCGCAACGGTCGGCTGCGCAATCCGCGGGTGACGCGTGGCCCGCGACAACAGTCGGCAGGGGGCACCAGACTGTCCGGTGTGCACCGGACAGTGTCCTGTGTGCCAACTGCCACGAATCTGCAACGGTCGGATGCGCCAGAAAAGGAAGGATATCGCGCACCGAACAGCTACAGAGACTGTCCGGTGGCGCACCGGACTGTCCGGTGCGCCACCCGACAGAAGGCAAGATTAGCCTTCCAAGATTGCCTCCAACGGCTCCTAGCTGCCTTGGGGCTATAAAAGGGACCCCTTGGCGCATGGAGGAGTTAACCCAAGCATACTCTAAGCATTCTAAGTCTTCCACACTCCGTCTCCGCGCACTTGATCAACTGTGTTAGTGATTTGAGCTCCGTTCTAGTTGTGAACTCGCTGTGCTTCATTTTGAGCTCAAGTCTTGGCTTGTGTGCGTGTGTATTGCTTTCCACCCTTACTCTTGTGCTTTCACTGTGATCTTTGTTGTAAGGGCGAGAGACTCCAACTTGTGGAGATTCCTCGCAAACGGGAAAAAGAGATAAGCAAAGAAAAGTCGTGGTATTCAAGTTGATCATTGGATCACTTGAAAGGGGTTGAGTGCAACCCTCGTCCATTAGGACACCACAACGTGGAGGTAGGCAAGTGTTATACTTGGCCGAACCACGGGATAAACACTGTGTCTCTTGTGATTGCTTTTCTGTGATTACTTGTGTGTTCGCAAGAGCTCGCTACTTAGCCGTATTAACACTTAACCAAGTTTTGTGGCTATTTAGTGTTGATTTTTACAGGATCACCTATTCACCCCCTCTAGGTGCTCTCAAATACAAGCCAAAGCAGACTCATAAGCCTATCAAATGCTTTGAGTGTGGAAAAGAAGGTCATTTTGCCCACAACTGCAAAGCCAAACCACCAACTCCCTTGCCAAAGCACTCAAGACCATTTGCCTTCAATGCTCATTATATTTTAAGAAAAGTAGCAAATGGAAAAGTCAAAGTTCCATTCCTAGGTCCACCAAGCAAGAGTAGACCTAGACAAATTTGGGTTACAAAGTCCTTGATTGAGAAAGTCACTGGTCCTATGCAATATAGGGCCCTCAAAACTTAAGCTTGATTTGTCTATGGATGTAGGTGAACTACAAGACCGGTGGGAGCCATTGGGTTATTGACAGTGGATGTACACAACATATGACAGGCAACCCACAGATGTTCACCTCACTTGATGAGAATGTTGATGGACAAGACAAAATCACATTTGGGGACAATTCAAAGGGGAAATGATAGTAGACGCGGCCCGATCTTCCATGAGATACGATAACTTGATTGAGTGGAGATCTCGACGTTGATGATCCAAGGCTCCGAGCGAACGGTTCCTCGCAATCACTACACTACGGCTCCGTTGGTTATCACCCGTGACAAACGAATGACCTCGCCACGAAGGCTTATCCATGCAAGCGCAATCAAGAACACAAGCAAGAACAGGAAAGAAACGCAACCAAATTTGTATTGATTACGGGATGGGGTCTCACAAACCGATGACGGCGACACTGTTCGATGACAGAATTGATCTAAGCAAAACCCAAACCTAAATGTGGTGGCAGCTGCTGAATAAATAGAGTATTAGGGCATGCGTGACCCCTGGACTCGCCCCTAATGGGCTCCGACGCGATACACGGCCCAACGGCCCAACAGACGGTGTCGCAGCACCAAAACAGAATCTGAATGCTGACTTGTTTTGACGATTCCCGTTGACTCCGGATGAATTTTAGGGTGGAACAAGTTGGGTTGGTTAGATAATCTCGTTATCTTTCCAACCATATCCAGTCCGTCGCAATCGGAGTCCGGATGCATCTTGGGAGTCCATTTTAGTACAGACTGGTCCTGAAACCCGAGATGGAGTCGCAGTCGACTCGGACTTGATCTCCTTCCTGTTGTGGACGCCCTTGCTGCTCCTCCTCAACACCTTGGCCTTTCCCAAGTCCTTGCTGGTCCTCCCCAAGGTACCTAATCATCAAAACATCCATGGCCCCAAGCGTAAGCTCTGAAACACAATTGACTAGGGTAGAACGTGTACCTGGAGATTTAGCTGTCGTGCACGAGATCGTGTTATCGGTCCTGTTGGGGCCATGCTTCGTTGCGCCGAAGGTCTTACACGAAGAAGCAGCTTCGGCCGAAGTTGTCCCCAGGAGATGGCCGAAGGTTCCTTTTTATGGAGCTTCGGCGTTACAAACCGACATAGAGATAGAATGACCTTTTTATCCATAGAGGTCTAAGTTAATGTTGTAAACTTTTGTAAGGGGCATAATTGTAATTCGTCACAGGCTGCGTCCTGTGTCTATAAATAGATGAACAGTACCCCTGTACTGTTCATGCGAACCTGACATTTGCCTTCGCATCACACTTGTATTTTCGCCTTCTTCAGGACCGAAGGTACATTCATAATTTGAAGTCATTTATATTCGTTCATGTTAATAAAAATGGAAATGATTCTATGATAACATTCAAATGTTTATTTTATACCCCATGATTTATGTGAATACTTCGTCCCTCGTTATTATGCTTACGAAGGTACGTCCTTCGTAACCTTCGTCCGAAATTCTTTATATCCTGAAGGGATATAATGTTGTGGAGGACGAAGGACTTTAACACTTAACATTTTCTGTGTTGCCTTGTTCTTAACTCTTAGCATTTGAGAACAAGCCCCCAACATTGGCGCCCACCTCCGGTGAACTCACTTCCACTTTTCTGAGCTGATGGCTTCGTTCAACAATCAAGCTGGAGTTGCTTCGGCTTCAAAGCTGGTGCTCCCGATAACAGGCGGTTCTTGCTCAGAGCCGGCTAACAAGAAGCAGAAGAAGGAGGCTCAGAGAAGGGTGCAGCATGTTGGAGTGCAGGGACCCTTCATCAAGTCAAAATGGTCCCACATTCCAATTACTTTCTCTCAGGAAGACCTTCAGCTTAAGGATTATCCTCACAATGATGCCATGGTTATCTCTTGTGTGATCAAAGGATTTCTGGTTCACAATGTCTTGGTTGATACAGGCAGTGCAGCTGATATTATATTTGCTAAAGCCTTCAGACAAATGCAAGAGCCCGAAGATAAGATTCATGATGCTACGCACCCTCTTTGTGGCTTCGGAGGGCGGCAGATTGTAGCACTTGGGAAGATTACCATGCCGGTAACCTTCGGATTTGTTAACAACACAAGGACTGAGCAAATTGTGTTTGATATTGTTGACATGGAGTATCCTTACAATGCCATCATCGGCCGTGGTACTCTTAATGCCTTCGAAGCAATTCTCCACCCAGCTTATCTCTGCATGAAGATACCTTCGGACCAAGGACCTATTGCTATTCATGGAAGCCAGGAAGCTGCTAGAAGGGCCGAAGGAAGCTGGACTGACTCCAAAGCAATCCATAACATAGATGGAGCTGAAGCTTGTGAACAGTACAAATTCAGAAGGGAGAAGGCAGCTTCAGCGGATCAGCCGAAGCCCATGCTATTGTGTGAGGACATAGCAGAGCAGAAGGTGCTGTTGGGCTCGCAATTATCTGAAGACCAGGAGAAAACCTTGATAAGGTTTTTATTCAACAACAAAGATGTTTTTGCATGGTCAGCTAATGATCTCTGTGGAGTAAATCGGGATGTTATTGAACATTCGCTCAATGTCGACCCATCCTTCAGACCCCGAAAGCAGAGGCTTCGGAAGATGTCAGATGACAAGGCCGAAGGGGCTCGCAATGAAGTAAAAAGACTCCTCAGTGCAGGAGTTATCAGAGAAGTAAAGTATCCAGAGTGGCTAGCTAACACTGTTATGGTGAAGAAGGCCAATGGCAAGTGGAGAATGTGTATCGATTTCACAGATCTCAACAAGGCTTGTCCGAAGGATGAATTCCCGCTGCCAAGGATAGATTCTTTAGTTGATGCAGCAGCTTCTTCAGAGCTCATGAGTCTCCTGGACTGCTACTCAGGCTATCATCAAATCTGGATGAAGAAGGAAGATGAGCCGAAGACTAGCTTCATAACCCCAAGTGGCACATATTGCTATCTTCGAATGCCTAAGGGGCTCAAAAATGCCGGAGGAAGTTTCAGCCGAATGACAGCGAAGGTTCTCCAGTCTCAGATAGGCAGAAATGTGTTGACTTATGTCGATGATATCATTGTAAAAAGCACGAAGCAAGAAAATCATATTGCTGATCTGCAGGAGACCTTCGCCAGCTTCAGACAAGCTGGTCTGAAGCTGAATCCAGAAAAATGCGTCTTCGGAGTAAAGAAGGGGAAATTCCTTGGATGCTTGGTCTCAACAAAGGGAATCGAAGCTAATCCAAATAAAATCGAAGCTATACTTCGAATGGAGCCACCAACCACAAGAAAGGGGGCCCAAAGATTGACAGGAAGGCTGGCATCTCTCAACAGATTTATATCCAGATCAGCAGAAAGAAATTTACCATTCTTCGAGGTGCTGAAGTCAGCTGAAGTCTTTCAATGGGGCCCAAGTCAGCAAAAAGCCTTCGAAGAGCTGAAGCAATACTTAATAGATCTAACAACATTAACTCCACCAACGTCAGGGGCTCCTTTGTTGTTATATGTGGCAGCTTCGCACTCAGCAGTAAGCGCGGCGCTTGTCCAGGAGAAGTTCGATGGCCAAGTCAAGAAGCAGGTCCCAATATATTTTGTATCTGAAGTCCTTAGTATATCAAAGAAAAATTATACAGAGCTAGAGAAGGTATTATATGCCGTTTTAATGGCATCCAGGAAGCTTCGGCATTATTTCCAGGCATACAATATTATTGTTCCTTCTTCGCAGCCGTTGAAGGATATCATGAGAAATAGAGAAGCTACTGGACGGATTGGAAAATGGGCTGCAGAGCTCAATGAATTTTACATTGATTATGTGCATAGATCCTCGATCCAGTCTCAAGCATTGGCAGATTTCATTGCCGATTGGACGCCAGGGGCTCAGGATGAAGAAGCAAATAAAGATGCCGAAGTGTGGACAGTGTTTTGTGATGGCTCTTGGGGAACCTTCGGAGCAGGTGCAGCTGCTGTGTTGGTCTCACCATCCAAGGTTAAAACTTGTTATGCAGCAAGACTTGACTTCAGCTGTACAAACAATATTACTGAGTACGAAGCCCTGCTCCTGGGCCTTCGGAAATTAAAGGCAATGGGAATCAGAAGGGCGATTCTTAAAACTGATTCCCAGGTTGTTTCGGGTCATATTGACAAAAGTTGCAAGGCCAAAGATCCGAAGCTTGAAAAATATCTAGACACGGTCCGAAGGATCGAAGCCTCCTTCGAAGGATTTTCTGTCAAGAATATCCCTCGAGGACAAAATGAGCATGCTGATTTGCTAGCCAAGTCTGCAGCACAGGGGCTGCCGTTACCTTCGGATGTGTTCTTCGAAACAATAAAGGCACCTTCAGTGGAGCTCCTTGAAAGAGCAGTCCTCAACATATCTCCTGTTTACAGCGAAGATTGGAGAACTGAAATAATCTCTTACCTTCAGGGTAAGTTCCTTTCAGATGACGAAGCTTACAATAAAAGAATAGAGGCAAGAGCTCGTCCGTATGTCATGATAGAAGGGGAATTATACAAACATGGAGTTTGCGCCCCGCTGCTCAAATGCTTGTCTAGAACCGAAGGTATAGAGTTAATGAAAGAAATACATGCAGGCCTGTGTGGATCCCACATTGGATCTAGGCCGTTACTTGGAAAAGTTTTCCGCCAAGGGTTTTATTGGCCGAAGGCAGCTTCGGATGCAGCGGAGTTAGTTCAAAAGTGCGAAGGTTGTCAGAAATGTGCAAGAGATCAAAAGCAACCTTCGTCTTTGACACAGTTGATACAACCCATCTGGCCATTGCAAAGGTGGGGCCTTGACTTGCTGGGTCCATTACCACCGGCTCAAGGGAATCTAAAGTATGTTATAGTGGCGGTGGAGTATTTTTCCAAGTGGATTGAGGCGAAGCCATTAGCCACAATAACTTCGGCCACTGTCCAAAAGTTTTTTTGGCAAAATATTGTCTGTCGCTTCGGGGTACCGAAGGCAATCACTGTAGATAATGGAACGCAGTTTGACTCCGAAGTTTTCAGAAATTTCTGTGATCAAATTGGAACGAAGATCCATTTTGCATCAGTCAGGCATCCGGAGTCAAATGGGCTCGTTGAAAGGGCCAACGGCATTATAATGACAGGAATAATGAAGTTAATCTTCAATCAACCCAGGGGAAAGTGGCCAGATCAGTTAATCAAAGTGGTGTGGAGCCACAATACAACAACATCAAGGTCTACAGGTTTTACCCCATTCAAATTATTATTTGGTGACGAAGCAATAACTCCGGAAGAAGCTAAAGCTGGGTCAATAAGAGTAGTAGCTTCGGCAGAATCAGGTCCCGAAGATGCTTGCCTTGTGGAAAAGGATGCTTTAGAGGGGATCAGGCTTCAGGCCGTGGAGAATATCAATAAATATCAAGCTGAAACGGTCAAGTGGCGAGATAGAAAGGTCCGGTTAAAAAATATTGAGCCGGGTCACTTGGTGCTTCGGAGAGTAGCCAACCCAGACACAGTGGGCAAGCTACAGTTGAAATGGGAAGGACCATTTTTAGTAGTATCTTCGTCAAGGCCTGGATCGTACAGATTGAAGGACATGGATGGCAACGAAATTCCAAGATCTTGGAATGCGGATGAGCTTCGGCGATACTATGTATAACTTGATGTATTTTTTTATGTTTTTTCTTTTCTTTTTCATGGCACCCTTTTCCTTTCTAAAGGGGGAGAAAGGTTTTTAATGGGGCCATCATGTGTAATTTCCTTTTTAGTCTTATAAGAGCAAAATCCCCCAAAAATGTAAATGTAAAAACTGAGAACGCACCATCGAGTGCCGAAACTGAAAAGGTGAAGAAGCTCCAAAGACGTCCCTAAGGGGATGCAGAGCTCACAGCGAAAAGTCAACGCTGATTCCGCCTAAGTAAAAGGCGAAGAAGCTCCAAAGACGTTCCTAAGGGAATGCAGAGCTTATACCGCCTAAGTAAAAGGCGAAGAAGCTCCAAAGACGTTCCTAAGGGAATGCAGAGCTTATACCGTCTAAGTAAAAGGCGAAGAAGCTCCAAAGTCGTTCCTAAGGGAATGCAGAGCTGACGTGTGGTTGTTTCTAAGGAAATAATGGCTGAGTGTGGCTTCGGATATATGTTTTGGACATTCATTCGCACATCACATTACATCATAGCATTTGCATTCATAAGCATTCATTCATAGCATTTGTGTTCCTAAGTGGTTGCTTCGGCAAAAAGAAGAAGTGGTTTTTTATGTTTCGTGGTGTACAAAAAAGAAAAAGCTTCGGCGAAAAGAAGAAGTAGTATTTTATGTTTCATTATGTACAAAAAAGAAAAGCTTCGGCAAAAAGAAGAAGTGGTCTTTTATGCTTCGTTGTGTACGAAAAGAAGGGAAGGTGTTTTTTCGCCTTCGGCTCAAAATACTGATTTCGTCCACATCAAAGCGTCTCAATAAAGGGGTAAGAATATATTACAAGGTATGTACAAAGTTCCTTGAGAACAGTTTAATTGTATTTACAAAAAGTTGTTACAAATTCTCCTGAGTTTTATCTAGTCTACTCCTACTAATCTTCATCAGGCTTCCGTTTCGGCGGCATATTCTCTAAGTATCACCTTCAGCTTCGTCATCCTACATGAATCAAGGTATCGCGAGTAAAAATCAAGTGTAAAGGAGAAGGTAAGTACAAAGTATGATTTCTTACTGGTTCAAGATGACTTCGAGCTTCATCCCCTGCCTTCTCTCGCCCGCCTTTTGTCCATATCATTTTTATAAATCTATTTGAGATGCTTCGGGCGAGGTCAGGAATGTCGTCTAGAATTGACGGAGACAGAGCGAAGTTGGGCCTGTTGACAATTTTTCCATGCTCGCAGCCGGCCTTCAGGAACGCTGCAGCGGTACCCCGAGAAGCTACCCAGGCACAGAAGTCACCGTGCCCGGCTATAACTTCGTCAAGCTCATCAATTTCAGCTTCAATATGATCGAAGGCTTTTGGTAAATTTTCAGCTGAAGGGGTAAACTTCCCACTGCTGGCTCCAACTGAGTAAAAGATCTTTTTCAATTGTTGAATGCAGCCAGTACTAAATTTCAAACATTTATCTTGAAGGCTTGTTAATGATTTCTTCAAATCTGAGTGGGCTTGGACTTCGGCTTCAAGTTTTGAATTAAGCTCTAGCTTTTCTTGTTCAAACTGTTTTGATTGACCGATAAGCTTCGAATTCAATTCTGATACTTTAGCTTCGGTCTCTGCCAGCAAGCCTTCGGTTGATTGGAGCTCGAAGTCTTTCTTTTCAATGATAGCTGATTGTTCTTTTATCTTGCTCTCTAAATTTTCAATTATAGCTTCGTGTTTTTTGTCCTCCAAATCTTGTTGCATCTTCAGAGCTTTGCTCAGTAGCATGCTCTGCACAGAAACAACTTTCGTTAGTAACATTTTCATTATTAAAAGCAATAAAAACCAGAGAAAAGGTTGTCTACCTTGAAATTGGAATAAAATAAGCTGCCGACGATATGTTGTCGTCGGTAGCGGCTGATATCTGTCTCTAGCTTCGGAAAACCGATACTCTTTGATAGAGTACCGATGACCTTAGCCCCAGTTTGGTCTCGGATGCAGCCTAATTTTTCATCGTCCACACCTCCGAAAAGAAGAGCTCCTGGCCTGTATCCGCAAGATTTGGCATAATCTTTAAGCTCTTCAATTTCGTCCTTCGAAAGTTTTTGCCCAACTAAATTTTGAAATGTGTAGGCTTCGTCGTCCGAAGTGTCTTCGGCTAATTCTTTCCCCTTCCCAGGCACTGTGGCCATGGTTTCTTCAGCAGCGGTGGCAGCTTCTTCTGCAGCCATGTCTTGCAAAATTTTGTTGATGTCCTCAATGGTAGTTTCTAAGTTCACATCTTCGGCTGTAGCGGCTTCGGTAGCCGCGACCTCCGAAGGTGCGACTTCAACATTTGTTGTGCCCTTAACAGCTGGTGTTTTCTGAATTGACGCCCTCGGCGGCGTCTTGTCGATAACTTCGGTCACTACAATAATTCTTTGCCGCTTTGGTTTGGTTATCTTCGTTTGTTCCGGCTCTTCCACCTTTCGAAAAAGCTTCGTCAGTTGAGGCCCTAATGGACTTAGCTTCGTGGGCACGGGTTCAGTCATTACCTTTAGAATTTCCTCCACGTCGCTGGTAGAAGGTGGTGCGGGGGACCCCTCTTCATCGGATAGTTTTCGCTTTGGAGTTGATATTTTTCTCTTCTTGGGAATTTTCTTCTCTTTTGCTGGATTTTCTTCATCCTTGTTCAAAGTTTCGGCCACTCTTTTTCTTTTTTGGCCCTCAGCACCCTTGTTCAGCCGTTCATAGTCAGGGTACTCGAAGCCCAGGGCATCAAGCACTCGGTTCAGCCTTCGCTTCGGACGGGTGCCGAAGGCCGCGGTCATCAGTTGATCTTCTTTTTTGGAATAATTCCCAAGAATTTCATTGCACATCACCTCAACTGTGTCCAGCCACTCTTGGCAAGGCTTTTTAAAGTATTTCTTGAATTTGAAGTGATAAGGCAGCCGGACAAGTTCCCCCTTCTTCTTCTCCCCTTCTAGCTTGGGCATTTCCCATTCTTTCAGAGTAGGGAAGACTCTGAATGCCAAGAATTCTTGAACCAGATCCCTGGTACCGATATGCTCTGAAATAATTTCAAACTCACCCAGTGCAGCCCAGGTGGGACCCTCCAATTTCATGTGGCACCGTGGCCTTGTCTCTCCGAAGATTAAATCAAGAGGGCTTTGTACTAATTTTTCTTCGTCTTCGTCAACTTTCACGTAAAACCACTCAGATTTCCAGCCTGCTGGCCATTTGCTTCGGTAGCTGATAACAGGACACTTTGTTGTCTTCCGGTAGGCAAAATTGTAGCAGCCGAAGTTGTCATGTAACCCATCTTTTCTGGCCTTTGTTTGATAATGTAACTCATGAACTCGACAGAAACTGTCGGCAAATGGCTCCACTGCTTGGCTTCGGAGGGCCCAGATATAAACATTAAGCCTAACGATAGCGTTAGGAGTCAATTGATGAAAGTAAATACCAAATTTTTTCAATACATCTGCAATAATTCCATGAAGAGGGAATCGCAGCCCAGCCTTTAAAAAGCTCTTGAAAATGACAATCTCGTCCTTCTCTGGCTTCGGGGTAGTTTCTTCTCCCCCGAAGCGAAGTAGCTTCTTCTGGTTTTCACTGAAATAACCTGCCTTCACCATCTTGGCGAGATCAGCCTTTGAAACAGTCGACTTTCCGAAGTCTAGGTGGCTGGGCTTGCTGGGCATGGCAATGCGGTAGTCATCTTCGGAGTCAGTTTCTTCAATGTTCTCTTCTCCTTCGGCAGCTGTCGGGCCTGCTTCAGCAGCGGGCATTTCTTCCGCAATCACCAGTCCGGAGCGCTGCATTGCTTCGGAGATGGGCACAGTATTCGAACCTTCGGCTTCGTCTCCTTCACGCTCAACTCTGGCAGTAGATCGCACTCTGGCCATTTGATTCTGAGTTCGGGAAAGTTAGATATTTTCTTCTTTTTCCTTCTCTCCCGAAGCTTTTCTTTCTGACGAAGCAGGCTTCGAGACAGACCTTCGTTCGATTCTGAGAATCAAGCTTCGGCTACAGTTAAAAATTTTGGCAGCAAAACAGTGCAAATAGCAATGAATGCTGTGGTAACTTCACACCTACTCGTCTGTTTATATAGTGCTGCAGGTAAGAAGGCGAAGCGGCAGGATTTTTACACCAGGCGGGCAGTCACTTGTACTCGCTGCGCAGTGGACCGCAAAGATCAAACAGTAACTCTGCAAGGTGGGACCGACACGAGCTCGGGAATTGAATCGTTTCTCGGCAGCGAGCTCAGGGAAGGTGTTTTTTGGACCTTCGGCTCCCCGAAGCTTAAGAGACTTTTTTCACGGATCAAGCTCGTTACGAAAAACGATCTAGCGCCGCGAAAGGGGCTACTGTTGGGGCCATGCTTCGTTGCGCCGAAGGTCTTACACGAAGAAGCAGCTTCGGCCGAAGTTGTCCCCAGGAGATGGCCGAAGGTTCCTTTTTATGGAGCTTCGGCGTTACAAACCGACATAGAGATAGAATGACCTTTTTATCCATAGAGGTCTAAGTTAATGTTGTAAACTCTTGTAAGGGGCATAATTGTAATTCGTCACAGGCTGCGTCCTGTGTCTATAAATAGATGAACAGTACCCCTGTACTGTTCATGCGAACCTGACATTTGCCTTCGCATCACACTTGTATTTTCGCCTTCTTCAGGACCGAAGGTACATTCATAATTTGAAGTCATTTATATTCGTTCATGTTAATAAAAATGGAAATGATTCTATGATAACATTCAAATGTTTATTTTATACCCCATGATTTATGTGAATACTTCGTCCCTCGTTATTATGCTTACGAAGGTACGTCCTTCGTAACCTTCGTCCGAAATTCTTTATATCCTGAAGGGATATAATGTTGTGGAGGACGAAGGACTTTAACACTTAACATTTTCTGTGTTGCCTTGTTCTTAACTCTTAGCATTTGAGAACAAGCCCCCAACAGGTCCATTCATTGTATGTATAGAAGTGATGTCCTCATCATCCTCCTCCTCTTGAATTGGAGTCGCCCTCGACTCGATCTCATCTTCGTCACCCATATATGGCTTCAAATCTGAAATGTTAAAGGTGGAACTAACCCGAAAATCTGGAGGCAACTCAGGTCGTAATCCAGGGGTATCTCAAAGGGAAACACATCCATATACTCTTGCAAAAGGTTAGCAATAGCCGGTGGCAAAGCAATAGACGTATCATCAATGGAATATAAAACATTTTTGCACACTAAGGCATAGCAAAGTCCAACAGAGGCATGTAACTCATCAAGATCAGATTTAGTGGCTAGCAAAGTAGGAGTTTTTAACTTAATAGGTTGCTGATTTTTAGAGTTCAAAACACCTTTTTGCTTAGCATTAATCTTTTTCTCATGTTCTAAGTGGACCATTTCAGTGGGAGTCATAGGAAGCAACACAATTTTATTTCCCTTATGCATAAAAGTATATTTATTAGATCTACCATGGTGAATAGCATCAGTATCAAACTCCCAAGGACGTCCCAGTAAAAGAGAGCAAGCATCCATAGTCACCACATCAAAATCAGCAAAGTCATGGTAAGAGCCAATAGAAAAATGCACCCTTGCTGTTTTTGTTACCTTGAACTTACCGCTGTTGTTAAACCATTGAATGTGATAAGGGTGGGGATGCTCTCGTGTGGTCAAGCCAAGCTTCTTGACCACCTCAACGTTCACCAAGTTGTTGCAGATACCACCGTCAATGATGGTATGTACACGACAGTCCTTGACGATGAGGAACATGTTGAAAAGGTTGTGGCGCTGTCTGTTGGCATCGTCATTAGCTGTGGTACTCAAAGCTCGTTGCACAATCAAGGCCTTATAGGTCTCGGTCGCGTTGTACCAAGAACCTCTTCATCACCATCATAAGTCTCTGCAATGTTAGCTCCAATAGTATCTTCATCTTCAACGTCAGAAGCACTAACATACCCACCATCACAAGTAGCAATGTATGCCCGTTTACTGGGGCAATCTCGCTGAATATGACCAAGTCCCTGGCAGCGGTGGCACTTGATGTCGGAGGAGCGGCCTGTGGAAGAGGTGGTCGTAGCAGGTTTTGCTGCAACACCCGAAGGCACCAAGGACTTGCTATTGTCGTGTCCCTGTGATGCCGAAGGTGCGGTGCTGCATGTGCTGCTGGTGGAGGAAGATGTGGACGTCCGTACGCTCGAAGAGGATGACACCTTGGCTGGCACCGGTGGCTGGTGTGGCGCGAAAGTGCTGCTCCTTCGCTGTTGACGACCCTGCAATTCTTTTTCTGCCAACACAGAAAGATAGAACAAGCGTTGTATAGAATGATATTCTTTATAATCAACAATATCCTAAATCTCCCGCCTCAATCCCCCATAAAACCTAACCATTTGATCCTCCAGATCCTCAACTACCCCACATTGTAGCATACCTTTCTGAAGCTCTTGGTAGTATTCCTGTACCGACATGTCTCCCTGATCTAAGCGTTGCAATTTTTTCGAAGATCACGTCTATAAGAAGGGGGAACAAAGCGAGCTCACATCTCCTCTTTTAACGCATTCCATGTTTGTGGTGCAGCACGTGTGTTAACTAGTTCATTCCACCAAATGATAGCAAAATCTCTAAATTCACTAGTGGCTTGTCTAACCCTATGCTGCTCAGGAACAAGATGGGAATTAAATTTTTGTTCTACCGTCATCTCCCAATCTAAGTAAGCTTCAGCATCATAAGAACCCATGAACGGTGGAATAGAAAACTTAATCTTAGCAAATGGATCATGGTCTAGTTGAGGATTATGATGACGACGTCTACTATTACCTCCCATACCTTGTCGATTACGTGCGAAGCGTTGTGGCAGCGGTGCATAAACATCGTCATTATCGTCGTCGTTGTCCACAGGAGAGTGAGATGGGGCTGGAGTTGGTGGGGGGGGACGAGCCTCCAGTACGTCCATGCGTGTAACAAGTTCATCAACTCGTCGATCAAGCTGCTCATAGGATGTCGAGGCAGAGTCCTGGTATTTTTTAAAAGCTTCAGTCATCGCGCGCATCATTTCCTTCAATTCCATCTGAGAGACACACTCATCGTCGTTAAGTTTAGGCCCCTTGTCCTTGTCCATTTGATTCTTTGGTCCTGTCATTGTTAGCACAAAACAGAGACAAAAAGGCAACAAACAATGTGAACCCTACAACTATCTCTCAGGGTGGTGGTGGAATACAAATTATGAAGCATCTTACCCCGCTCTTACAACGTTCTTACCAGCACTGCAGGTGGCAAACGGTGACCGGTGTGACTGTCCAACGAGCGTGGGTGTGATTGCAAAGGAGTACCTGTTCTGCTCGAGAGAAAACTGGAGTTCTAGAAGGCTGACTATATATATATATATATATATATATATATATATATATATATATATATATATATATATATATATATATATATATATATATGGCACACAAGTCAGTAACAGAAAGCAATGCTGAATAAGTGTTCCAAGTACTCGTCCTAGTTGCTGGCCTAGAAAATGTAATAGAACAGTTGGACTAAGGCACAAGAAAGGAGGTACAAGTATCTAGGTGCAGCAACAAACAGGCTTGAGGCAAAATAATCACAGAGGTGCACAGAACACTGGCGTTTCTGTTTATGTGCTACACTTTTCTTTTTTTTTGCGATTTTTTTTCAAATATTTTTTTATATTTTTCTCATTTACAGCAGCACATAAGAAGAAAACACACCAAGTTTTAGATTTTTTTGTGCAATGACGTGTCCTCTGGAATTTCTGCAAGTTTGCCCTAAAATCGGAATAAATGTTTGAAAAATGAAAAGTCCTATTTCCAAGCCGAATTTGAGAATTTTAAAAACAACGAATCTGGCATAGCCGGAAAGAATTGGATGCGAAATTTAATTCTGTGCGATTTGAAAAAAAGGGCCCGATTCGAGTTCCGAGGCGAAAGTTACGACTATTTTAAGTTTGGACCTCGAATCAGGGTTTCTGGCGAGGTGTTGGAAGGGTGGGAGTTCGGTTTTGTGGATAGGGTCGGTTTTAGATATAAGATCTATTTTGTGGATAGGGTCAGTTGTAGAGATAGGATCTATTTTTTTGGATAGGGTCGGTTTTAGAGATAGGATTTGTTTTGTGGATATGGTCGGTTTTAGAGATAAGATCTGTTTTGTGGATAGGGTCGGTTTTAGAGATAAGATCTGTTTTGTGGATAGGGTTGGTTTTAGAGATAGGATCTATTTTGTAGATAGGGTCGGTTTTATAGGATGGAAGCGGATGGACAGAATCAAACTGAACCAAAACAAATCTAATCCAGCAACCAAACTCAACTAGAACACGAACTCAGAACTGCGGACTCTAAAACTGAATTGTGCAAAGGCTAAGGCGATGGTTTTAGGTCGGAATAAACTGATCGTAATTAATTTTTTTTGCTTTTTGTGGACTACGGGACGAAACAAAACTAATCTAAAGGTAGAATTATACCTCACGGGCAACCTAGAAATTTGATACCAATTGATAGTAGACGCGGCCCGATCTTCCGTGAGATACGATAACTTGATTGAGTGGAGATCTCGACGTAGATGATCCAAGGCTCCGAGCGAACGGTTCCTCGCAATCACTACACCACGGCTCCATTGGTTATCACCCGTGACAAACGAATGACCTCGCCACGAAGGCTTAACCCTGCAAGCGCAATCAAGAACACAAGCAAGAACAGGAAAGAAATGCAACCAAATTTGTATTGATTACGGGATGGGGTCTCACAAACCGATGACGACGACACTGTTCGATGACAGAATTGATCTAAGCAAAACCCAAACCTAAATGTGGCGGCGGCTGCTGAATAAATAGAGTATTAGGGCGTGCGTGACCCCTGGACTCGCCCCTAATGGGCTCCGACGCGATACACGGCCCAACGGCCCAACAGACGGTGTCGCAGCACCAAAACAGAATCTGAATGCTGACTTGTTTCGACGATTTCTGTTGACTCCGGATAAATTTTAGGGTGGAACCAGTTGGGTTGGTTAGATAATCTCGTTATCTTTCCAACCATATCCAGTCTGTCGCAATCGGAGTCCGGATGCATCTTGGGAGTCCATTTTAGTGCAGACTGGTCCTGGAACCCGAGATGGAGTCGCAGTCGACTCGGACTTGATCTCCTTCCTGTTGTGGACGCCCTTGCTGCTCCTCCTCAACACCTTGGCCTTTCCCAAGTCCTTGCTGGTCCTCTCCAAGGTACCTAATCATCAAAACATCCATGGCCCCAAGCGTAAGCTCTGAAACACAATTGACTAGGGTAGAACGTACCTGGAGATTTAGTTGTCGTGCACGAGATTGTGTTATCGGTCCATTCATTGTATGTATAGAAGTGATGTCCTCATCAGGAAAGTTCAAGGACTTGGCAAGGTGGCAATTTCAAATGATCTATCAATTTCAAATGTTCTCTTGGTTGCACCTTTGAGCTTCAACTTATTATTAGTGGGTCAACTCTGTGATCTTGGACTTCAATGTTTATTCACTCCAACAGAGGTTATTGTATCAAAAATGGATGTTAAATCAATGGTGTTAAAAGGATTTAGATACAACAATCTCTACTTAGTGCATTTCACCTCTGAAGATGTAGACTTAAGAACTTGCCTCTTTACCAAAGCATCACTTGGATGGCTATGGCATAGAAGGCTTGCACATGTTGGAATGAGCACAACAAGAAAGTATTAAAGAAGGACATGGTTACAGGACTAAAGGATGTTGTATTTGAAAAGGACAAGCCTTGTAGTGCATGTCAAGCTGGAAAGCAAGTTGCTAACACACATCCTACAAAAGCTTTCATGTCAACATCAAGGCCACTAGAACTACTTCACATGGATCTATTTAGACCAACAACTTATGCAAGTGCTGGTGGCAACCTCTACTGTCTAGTGATAGTTGATGATTTCTCAAGATACACTTGGGTGTTCTTTCTCCATGATAAATCTAAAGTTGCATCTATATTCAAAAAGTTTGCCAAGAAAGCTCAAAATGAATTTGATTGCAAGATCAAGAAGATTAGAAGTGATAATGGTAAAGAATTTGATAACACCAACATTCATGAATATTGTGATGAAATTGGGATCAAGCATGAAGTTTCAGCAACATATACACCTCAACAAAATGGAGTTGTTGAAGGGAAAAATATGACCTTGATCACACTTGCAAGGACAATGATTGCTGAGTATAACACACCGGAGAGGTTTTGGGCCGAAGCTGTCAACACTGCATGTTATGCATCAAATAAGCTATTTCCTCACCAGCTACTTACGAAGACTCCCTATGAACTGCTAAATGGGAAAAAGCCAGACTTCTCCTTCTTTCGGGTGTTTGGATGCAAATGCTACATTTACAAGAAACCCCATCACCTAGGGAAGTTTCAAAGACGTTGTGATATTGGTTTTCTACTGGGTTATTCATCAAAGTCCAAAGCATATTGAGTATTCAATCATGCCACTGGCATGGTAGAAGAAACATATGATGTGGAGTTTGATGAGACTAATGCCTCCCAAGGAACACTTGAAAATCTTGATGATGTAGGTGATGAGCCACTTAGGGAAGCCATGAAGAACATGCCAATTGGAGCCATCAAACTAAAAGAAGATGAAGAAGAGGTGCAAAACATTGACATGCCTTCTTCATCAAGTGTACCACAAGATGATGAAAAAGATGAGAGGCATGCAAATGAAGATACATTTGTCTCTCATTAACAAGCAAGGGTATAAGCCAAAGATGTTGATGCTCCAGGATCTTCTTCCCAAGTGGTTGACAGGAGAAACTCATCACTACTTCAAGCACACCCACAAGACCAAATCATTGGGAGTCCTTCACAAGGGGTTATTACTCGATCACATAAACATGCTTCCTTTATTGAACATCACTCCTTTGTTTCTTGTGTTGAGCCTACATGTATAGATGAGGCGCTACAGGATCCGGACTAGGTGAACGCCATGCATGAAGAACTAAACAACTTCACCCGTAACCAAGTTTGGACCCTGGAGAAGCCCCCACAAGATGCAAGGATCATAGGAACAAAGTGGGTGTTCAGAAACAAACAAGATGATCAAGGCGTGATTGTGAGGAACAAGGCAAGACTTGTTGCAAAGGGGTTCTCTCAAGTTGAAGGCTTAGATTTTGGAGAGACCTTTGCATCGGTTTCTCGACTTGAAGCCATCCGTATCCTACTTGCATATGCATCATGCTATGATATAAAGCTTTATCAAATGGATGTAAAAAGTGCATTTTTAAATGGCTTCATAAATAAACTTGTATATGTTGAGCAACCACTCGGGTTTGAAGAACCTAGATATCCTAACCATGCTTACAGGTTGTCCAAGGCGCTATATGGGCTAAAGCAAGCTCCTAGGGCTTGGTATGAGCGTCTTCGCGACTTCCTCATCGAAAAGGGCTTCAAGATCGGGACCGTTGACACAACCTTATTCACGAAGAAGCAAAACTGTGATATTTTCATTTGTCAAGTATATGTTGATGACATAATCTTTGGCTCGACAAATGATTATTATTGCAAGGAATTTGGTGAGTTGATGTCGAAGGAGTTCGAGATGTCTATGATTGGTGAGGTGACGTACTTCCTCGGCTTTCAAGTCAAGCAAATGAAAGATGGTAACTTCCTCTCACAAGAGAAGTATACCAAAGACTTTTTGAAAAGATTCAACATGGAGAAGTGCAAACCAATCAAGACACCTATGCTAACAAATGGATATCTCGACCTAGATGAGGGAGGTAACCCGGTTGATCAAACTCTCTACCGTTCTATGATTGGTAGTTTATTGTATCTTACCGCATCTAGGCCCGATATCATGTTTAGTGTCTGTATGTGTGCTAGATTTCAATCAAATCCTAAGAAAGCTCATCTTCGCGCTGTTAAAAGAATTCTTAGGTATCTCAAGCACACCCCAAGCGTTGGCCTTTGGTATCCCAAAGGAGCTACTTTTGAATTAATTGGCTATTCCGATTCGCATTATGCCGGTTGCAAAATTGATAGAAAAGGTACTTCTGGGGGTGCCATTTGCTTGGGAGATCACTAGTATCATGGACATCCAAAAAGCAAAATAGTGTTGCCTTGTCAACTGCCGAAGCGGAATACATTGCCGCGGGTGCTTGTTGCACACAGATTTTATATATGAAACAAACTCTTTTAGACTATGGCATAGTTCTAGAAAAGGTACCTTTGTTGTGTGACAATGAGAGTGCTGTTAAAATTGCTAATAATCCTGTACAACACTCTCGCACCAAGCACATTGATATCCGTCATCACTTCCTTAGAGATCATGTTGCTAAAGGAGACATCATTTTAGAAGGAGTGAGGTCGAAGATCAATTAGTGGATATTTTCACTAAGCCAATTGACAAAACCCGCTTTTGCATGTTGAGGAATGAATTAAACATACTTGATCTCAGAAATTTTATTTAAAGATCCCAAAATGGTGTTGTCAAGCCTGCATTGCATATTTAAATTTCTTGTATTGCATCTAGGGCTTGTCTAACCTAGTTAAGATAACCGCCAACAAAGCGAGTCAAAAAGCTTAACTCGGGCTCAAACTTGACAAGTCTTAGTTTTAAGCTTTTAGTAATTAAATTCCTACTTACTATGTAATTGTTGGTTCTTGAGATATGCATGAGGCACTACACTTAGGGGGAGTATTCAAAACTCAAATTGTTCATGAAAACCCCTAGTGCAAAGCCAAAATGCAAATCTCACCATTTGGCTATTTTCTCTAAAAATTATCTAGCCTATGGCAAAATATTTTGAAAATTATGAGAAAATATATGAGGGTGCTAATACCTGTCCCAACAGGTATTCTTTTATGTGATTATAAGTTGGGATTTGGTTTGGTTAAAATCTAGATAGAAAAGTTTGAAAATTTCCAAAATCCCCTCTGTCTAGGCTCACCTGACAGTCCGGTGTGCACCGGACACTGCACTGTGCATTGTCCGGTGCACCGACCACGCGCGCAGATCCACTTTCTCCTGTGCATTGTCCGGTTGTTCACCGGACAGCTACTGTGCGCTGTCCGGTGTGCACCGGACATGCACTATAGACTATCCGGTGCGCCCATAACGAGTTTTAAAAAAAGGACCTCCAACCCGAGACCAAGCCAGAGGTCCCCATTTCCCTCTCTACTCTCTGGCTCTTCTCAGTCTCTGGCGATTTCTCCTCTGCTCACCGACGGCGATCGCCGACGGCCGTGCTCTGGTGGTCCTCTCCTGCTCGGCCTCCTCACCTCTTCTCCCCTGGTGAGGCTCACTCCCCCGTTTCTCTCTCTGTTTCAAGCCACCAGTGAAGCTCTCCCCTCCCACCTCTTTTATGCAATTCCAATTTCTATAAATCTTGTGAATCCAAGTGCATGATTGAGTCCCTCTATGCTCCTTGAGTACTCCTGCAGGTTCCTAGCTCCTTAGGGAGGGTTTCACCGCCTAAACTAGCCATTTCACCAAAAACCTAAAATTCCGCACGCCACATGCTCGGTGAAATGCCCAAACCAGCCAAAATTGCTCAAATTGAATCCAAACTTTTTAGGCACCTTCATGATACCTCTAGTAACATATTCGCAAAATCTCATGCCATTCGATATCATAGGCTTCAATTTTACACAAATTCCCCTTTATGGCCATTGATTCCAAGCCGAGTGCCCAAATTCCATTTTCTTCGCCTAAAATCAAACCAAGCACACACTTCACTCATATTTACCCATATAAACCTATTCGTGAAGTATTGGCTCAATTCCAAGTCATTTCATGCCTCATTTCCAATTTCAAACCTCCTATGGCACTATTCCTCGTTCAAATGTCGTTTTCGCGTCGTTTGACCTCTCGATCGCCATTGTTGGGGACTTATTCTCAAATGCTTCGGATTAAGAACAAGGCAACATAGAAAGTGTTAAATGTTAAGCTCCTTCGTCCTTAAAAACATTATATCCCTTCTGATATAATGAATCTTGGACGAAGGTTACAAAGGAAAAGATTTTCATAAGATTGATTAACGGTAAAAAAGAACACATATCTAAAATACACATAATGGTTTGAGTATTATCATCAACTTATCTTTATTGCCAAATTCATGAAAACAAATTACAGGTGTACCTTCGGATTGATGAAAATTAAGGAAGCAGACGTGATGTGAAAAAGCGTATGCCAAGTCAGCGTGAACAGTACGGGAGTACTGTTCATCTATTTATAGGCACGGGACGCAGCCCGTGTAAAATTACATTGACGCCCTTTACATTTGACAATAACTTTATAGCAATCCTTCGGGGTTCAACTTGACTTTTCATCTTTAAGTCGGTTCCTCTTTTTTGTCGTCATGCCGAAGCTTTTCTACACGCAGCTTCGTGATTGTCTTATCCTTCGTTGTGGTCGCTTTCCATCCCAGTCAAGCTTCGTCTTGACCATGCTTTTGTACACCCGCAACCTGACTCCAAAGGTACCTGTTCACATGTTTCACTCGGAAAATATTGTCAAATCATGTTTTTGAGGACCTTCGGAAGCCGAAGGCCCCCAACAGCCATATCTCTCGATTTCTGTGTCATAACGCTCTGTGTATGTATTTATTCACATTTCATATACTTATGACTATGTGACTAATACGTGCTCACCTATTCTGTCATTTCAGTTACCTCGCCTGCCCGTGAGCCATCTCCTGTCCTGCCTGGATTCTCTCACTCTCTCGTGAGATTTCCAGGTGATTATCCATTCTTTTGTCATCCTATCGGCTGATCTCTTCTCGTGCTCAGTTTTTCTCTCATATGTAGTCGTCAGGTCAGGATGGTGCGCACGAAGAATGTGTTGGCGCTAGGGGGAGGAGACGACGAGGATCCTCCTCGCCCCTTCAGGCAGGTCAAGGGGAAGACGGTCTACTTGGAGCAGCAGGAAGGCCGCAAGAAGCGGCGTTTGGACAGAGCAGCCCGAGCAGCTCTAGCAGCAGCAGCAGCCGCTGAGTAGGCAGAGAGAGGTGGTCAGCTACAGATATCATCAGATCAGATTGCTTACCGAGTTTGTCGACTTGCCTCTTGGCCTCGCTCCTCCACACCTTCCACTCCCGCCACTGCTACCACTGCCGCCACTGCTACCACTCCACCACCCACTTCTCCCGCTCCACCACCACCTCCACTACTCCAGCTTCCACTGCTCCTCCTCCCGCTCCCTTTTCCGCTCCACCCATCCCACCTGCCCGCTTTCGGGAGCGAGATGAGACCGAGGTGCACCCACTAGCTACCGATCCACGATCGATTGATCTTCAGCGTGCTACAGTGGCCCGGGTACGTCGGTTCAAACACGTACCCATGGAAACTTGGCTACCTGCACAGAGAGACCCTGCAGCAGCAGATCTTTTCAGCACCAGGATTTAGGAGTCCTTCTTTCGGGCACAGATGTCAGCCCAGATTGCTCTGCGAGCGCACCAGCTTTGGGATCTCCCTGAGTTTCTGCTAGCCGCCGGTGCGGACTTTAAGGTACACCTCTCATATCTGCTTGGACTTCTCACTCTTCTGACTACCAGCGACAGATATGTTGAGGAGTGGGTCCGAGTTTTCTATGCTTCTGTATGGATCGACCCCGATCACCAGTGGATGAGGTTCCGCTTTGAGCGAGAGGATGTTACACTTCATGCTAGCCAGATTCGCCAGCTGTTTGGATTCAACGAGTCATCGACTCGTCTTCACAGCTTGTGGTACGGTACCTCTGATCCTCCTTGTCGCCCTCACGGTGGAGTTGCTCCAGCTACAGCTCACGTCGCGGCTTTGTACTGACCGCCCTTCTCCGATGGGTCACGACGTTCTCTAGCAGATTTCACTACAGTGGCCAAGTACTTATATCAGCTCATGAGACGGACGCTGCTGCCGCGGATGGGTTATAGGGAGGCTACCACTCATATCCAGCTCTGGCTTCTTGGTGCCCTGATCTCTCACTCAGAGTTTGATGTTGTTGACTTTCTTATATGTGAGATAGAGGACACGATATTGGATGGACTTCGTGCCCGGCGACAGCTGCCATATGCTCACTATCTCTGCCACATCTTCTCACAGCTGATCCAGCCACCGCAGTTCCAGGATACCCTTGAGGCCTCACGTCTCCACTTTGGCTCCTACCGTCTAGCCCCTAAGGACCCAGTGCCGGCACCTAATCCAGTGATTGACACTCAGGCAGAGGATACAGCTTTTCATCAGTTCGAGACTCAGGGCACAACAGTTCCTGATGATGATGATGATGATGATTTTGGGATTCGGCCTCCGCCTCCGCCTCCTGTGCCTCCATGCTCACATGACCATGAGGCCAGGAGTTCCCGTGCTGCCCCTGCAACCCCTCCTACCATTGACCCTGCTCTGGCTGCGATCCTCCAGACTCTTACTCAGCAGCAGGCTCATTTGGCAGCGGTTCAGCAGCAGATGTCCAAGAGAATGCTAACGATGTTTCAGACTATTCAAGACAGACAAGACACTCTGCAGCAGTAGCTTCTGGTAGACAGGGCTGAGAATCAGGCCTTCATGACTCACATACTTCAGCATACCGGTGCTCAGATTCCTCCTGTTCAGTCTACCCCCCTCCAGCTCTTCAGGCTGTCGTTGTGCCAGCCCTTCAGGCAGGACCCCCTCTTCCTTCGTTTGGTCTTTCTTCATCTCCGCTCCAG
This sequence comes from Zea luxurians, assembly GCA_029449295.1. Taxonomy (NCBI): domain Eukaryota; kingdom Viridiplantae; phylum Streptophyta; class Magnoliopsida; order Poales; family Poaceae; genus Zea; species Zea luxurians. The sequence continues at coordinate 112,269,667 of JAOPSE010000009.1, read as the reverse complement.
CCGGTCACCCTGGTTTTCTCGTTGCCGGTCATCAGCTCCGTCAGCACTCAGCCGCTAGTGCCACCAGCTCTTGCTGTTACCACAGTTGCTGTGGCGGTGTCTGTGACCTCTTCAGCTCCGGCAGCTCCTGTAGTGCAGCCTCCGTCCAAGTCAGTACCAGCTCCAGCTTCTACGGTAGATCCTGGATTCGAGACTGACTCTGACCCTCAGCTGGCATTTGCTCTTCTGCCATGACCACGACCGGATGCGCCCCCGCCACCTCCTTCCTCTTCTAGTCTGTAGGTTCGTGTTCCCTTTTGGTGTTTGACGCCAAAGGGGGAGAGATATGAGAGTTGTGAGAGCTAGGGAGAGTTAGGGAATTAGTAGAGTCATTTTGATGTAATATATGTGCTTGATACTCTCTGTACTAGCCCCACTTTTGTATGTCGATTTTGGCTCACAAACTCTATTATATACTCTCGATGCTTATGTTGACTGTGTGTGTATTGTGTTTTCACCTTATATGTTATCACCAGTCTTCTAGTTCTTGTTCATCGATTTGATTTCACTTTTATATGAACAAGAAACTTATGATGTGTATGCGCTCACTCTTATTATTATGTTACACACTCCTTCTGTCAAAAATTATTGAGTATAACTAACCATCTTCTCTATTGACAGAAATTTCAAAACAAACTACTCTCACAATCTTGTAGGGTTGTCATCAATCACTAAAAAGGGGGAGATTGAAAGCATCTAGGCCCCTAGATGGTTTTAGTGATTAATGACAATGTAATATTATATGTGACTAACGTGTGTTTTGCAGAGGCAAATGGTAAGTTAGGTCGCATTATAGGTAGAAGTACTACAACAGTGAAAATAATCCTGGAGATAAGGACTTGAAGCGACGGCTAAAGCGACAAAACAAAAAGTGAAGGTCTTCGTATTCCGAGTGTCAAGGAGTTGCGGACACTCGTGATATAGTTAGGTCTTTTATTTTGTTTTATCCATACTATAAAGAGGGGTTGTCGATGAGTAGTTTGACCAAGAGAGTTCTAGTGTAGTGTTGGTGCATATTCACACTCACATATAGTGCTAGGTGTCACTCTAGAACATACTCACGAGTTAGAAAGAAAACTGAATTGAAAAACAGCACACAACAGAAACTAGGGTTTCTGGCTTTAGGGCACTGGACTGTCCGGTGCACCCTCTGCCAGTGGGGTCAGCCTGGCCCAGGGAAGAGGGTTCCCTGCACGCAGAAACCGGAGAGCGAGCTATTCGCAAGTTGAATTTTAGTGGCACACCGGACAGCGCATCGGACTGTCCAGTGCGCACCGGACAGTGACTGTTCACTGTCCAGTGTGTCATCTGCCCAACGGCTAGCTGTTAGAACTAGCCGTTGGAGTCGACTGTTGGCGCACCGGTGGCCCACCGGTGGCGCACCGGACTGTCCGGTGTGCCCATGCGCAGCAGGGTTTGTGTAACGGCTAGTTGGTGGGTGTGGGCTATTTATACCCCTCCACCCACCATATTGATTGTCTTGCTGCCCACATTTACTCCTACACTTTGGTAGAGCATTGCAAGGACCACAAAGCTTAGTGAGGTGATTAGAGAATCTTAATCCCGCATTTGGACCTCATTAGCGCTAGGGAGAGCCACCTAGAGCACACACCGCATGCATTAGGCTTCTCTTGGTCAAGTGAAAGTATACGGCTTGTTACTCTTGGTGATCGGCATCACCTAGACGACTTGGTGGCGTTGGGAGCTCGGTGATCACCGTGGAGATCTTGTTGGTGACTCGACTCAAGTTTGTATGCGGTTGTGTGGGATCCACCGCGCCGGAGTGGCAAAGGATCATCTCTTAGTGAGCACTTGGTTCTTGCGAGGACCAAGGGGAAGCGATACCCTTGCGTGGGTGCTCCAACGAGGACTAGTGGAGAGTGCCGACTCTTCGATACCTCAGGTAAAATTGGTGGAGTCTTCTAAACCTTGCTTTACATTCCGCACTTAATTCAAGCATTTTACATTATGTATTTGTTTAGCAAGTATTTGAAGTATTGTCTTAGCATTGTTCTATTTCTAGTATTATTCTCTTATTGCTAGTTGTTGGGGTGAAGTTGGGCTCTTGCTTAGGTTTTAATTAGTGTTGATTTTTTAGAAAAACCCAATTCACCCCCCCTCTTGGGCATCGTGATCCTTTCAGGACTAATTGTCACACCCGGTTTTAGAAGTCAAACCGAATGCGAACCATGTACGTGCCAGGATCAGCAATTCAAGTACACAACAGTTACCTAACCGGGCATCATCACACAATGCTCAAATAATAACATAAAAGAGGGTAATAGTTGATTACATCATGATATCCAAGACATCCACATAGTCATTAACAATTATCAAAGTGCGAAAACGAAACGTAGATAAACACGGCCTTCACAGGCAGCCGACTGAGGGTTTGCCGTTAACACATGCCTAGAACTCATCGTACTCTTGGAACTCCTGTAAGTCCTCCACAACGACTTTATATTCTCCAGAGCAGTGGTTGCAACGTGGACAACCTGGGGGGTTTGGTGTGTAAAGCAAGTGTGAGTACACATCAACATACTCAACAATTGTCATGTTTGGCTGTAGTGGATTATCTTTATGTGGGGTTAAGGTCAAGCAGTTGGTTTTAGTTAGTCAGGTAATTATTACTAGTAGAGAGCCAGGTTTTAGCATTAACCCAAGTTGTTAACCCAAAAGTACCCTTTCCAAACAAAAAGAATACTAGAAACCATAATCATAATCATAATTACAATAGAAACCAGCATTATCCTCATCATCATCTATAAACAAAGCATCTCTAATCAATGTGTCTCTAATCAATGGAGCTCCCAAGGCCGCTCATAACCACGAGCATGACTGATATATCAGTTTCATAACACTCTGCAAAGGTTGCATACTTTACCCACGAGCCGTGATTCCTTTTTGCCTTGGGCCGATCAAACCCTTAAACACTACCAAGGTGAATATGCAAGGTTTCACTACGTAGCCTTTACAAAGATTCCCTAAGGCAGTAGTTGCCCGTTAGGTTTCCTCGCATTCCTCCCCAAGGGGCAAACCACCCTCGACAGAGCGAGCCACATACACCAAGCCCCATTGACGGTACGACGGCGAAGCAAACTACACCTTAGTTCCTCAAATTATTCAGCTAAGGGCGTCCCATACCACCCTCATGGTTGTACTGTTTTCTCGGGTAGTCATCCAACGAACCAGTCCCTGCGGAGAGGCACTCGATAAACCGCTCGAGTCCCCTTAAATGTCACAATATCATCATCATAATCAAAAAAGAAAACAACGTATCATAAATAATCTCATCATGTTCATTGATTAGGGTGAAGCACTAGCATAGAGCTAAAACCAAAATGATCCAACCCACATAGGTAAACAAGGACATGATAAACAAAGCTAGTTAATCCTTAAGTATAAATTGTGTAAATGAGGGGAATGAATTATAAAATGTGTAGGACATAGATGGGTCAAGGGACACTTGCCTTCACCAACTAGCTGCTGCTCACCTGCAACTCCTTCGGACTCCGTCAACTGACTGCTATCTATACGAGTTCAAACATACATTCCACGATTTTAATAAAAAAGAACAATACACCATGCATTAGAATATAACAAATAAGCAGACGTTTGGCACAGGGCTTGCACCTAAGACTAAGCGAGAAAGAGAAAACAACGGTCGAGGCTACAGTCAAAATTCGATTATGTTAAGCAGCTATGAATTAAAGTACTTGCCTAAACATAACCATATTAATTTGACAATCGCGATATACATAAAATAAAGTTACGCTACGCGTTTAATTATTATAAACAATTCAAGATAAATTTAAAAGGATTGTCGCGCAACGAAACGTACGATGGCACACACGAACTAAACTGAAAATTGGGATGAGTTGCCGCACGACAGCACGCACGAACTAAACTGAAAAGCAAAATGAGTCGTCACGCGGTGAAGCGCGCGACGCAACACTTAGACTAAACTGAAATTAAATGAATCGTCGCGCGACGAAGTGCACAATGAGACACTTGAATTAAGTATGAAAAATAACGTAAAGCGCCGCGCGTCGATGTGCTGTAATACTCAAGTTGTATACCAAGTGTAATAGAGAGAGTTTCTCATTTTGTGTGTTTCATTTGCATCATAAAAAGAGCACCTATGTAATTGAGAGTGACTAAATAAAACCAATAATACCAAAATAAAAGAAAATGCATCATGTGGAGTTTTATGTTTGTGCATTAAATAAAATAATAATAATAATAGGAATAATAAGATAATAAATGCTAGAAGTTAAAACAAATCCTAAATTAAAAATGAGGGTTTTGAAAATGAGAAGGAGAAAGTATATAAAATATAAAACAAATTTCATAAATGTTCCAAATTAGTACTTCCTAAGTTCACAATAAAATTCAAGGACAAACTCTGCACAAGAGTTGAATTTAAAAATTTGAATTCAAATTTGGTTTGAAAATATAGAAAATAGAAAGAAAAATGAAAAAAAGAAAAAGATAAAAACTATACCTGGGCTCCCTTCCTCACTTCTCGGCCCACCAAGGAAGCCAACCGCGCGGCCCAAGCTATCCTGGGCGCCGACACCCGGGCCCCACCTGTCAGCCTCTGTTTCAACTGCGCGCTGCCTCCTCCTCTCGCTGCGCGGCGGGCTCCACTCGTCAGCCTCGCTCGCGTCGCGCCGCGGCTCTGTTACACTGCAACGCGGGACCCACCGGTCAGGCCGGTCTTCTTCTCGAATGGATACGCCTGGACCGATTCTCTCGCCGGGAATCTTGCCCCTAGCTCACCGCATCTCCCAGGAGGGCGCAACGATCTTCCTATCGGACCGGCGCTATGGGCGGACGGGAGGAGACTCGGACCACGCATATAAACTCCTCTCGGCCTCTGTTGAGCATGCCCTGAGCGCCACCACCAGAATCCACTTCGAGCCGTGAGACCCGCCGTGGTCGTTCGTCGCCATCGTCGCCTCTCAACGCCCGCGAAGCGATCCCTGGGGTCCTAAAGCAAGTGTTGATTGTGCGCAAGGGCGTACTCGGGCGTGGGAAAGTGTGGAGCGGCGGGGATTTCTCACCGTTGTTGTCACCGTCGCCGTGGACCGCACCGTCACCGTGGACTGCACGCCTATGCGCACGATTCTCGGTATGGACCCGTTGCCCTTGTTCACCTTCGTTTCCGCAACGAATAGAACTGCTTGATTCGGGGATTGGTGCGCCTTTGTTGGGGATTCACGTCGTCGGCAATGGCGCCGCCGCAACCTTGCGCGGGCAGGGTTCTCTGTTTGGAATCCGGGGATGGTTGAGCCGCCATCGAGTTCGCACTATCCTGGGCTTGGTGTGGCTCGGTTGAATTGGAAGCTCGGGCAGGGTGGCGGCCGATTGCGTGGCGCTCCGGCGAGCGGGTCGCCGTGGTTGCTGGCGTCGTCGCGCTCGGTCACCAGGGGAGAAGAATGACTCGCGCCGTTGGATGGCCATCGGACGGTGTGGGCTAGTCCGTGCAGATTGGTTGGATTCCAGCCCTTGGATCGTGATCTTGCGCGTAGGATTAGATCGCGCCTTCATTAGATAGTGGACGTCGATCGTTGATCCGACGGTGAGTATAGCGTACCGGTTCGTGATAGGTGTGGATCTAATCTGGGCGGTCGATCTGTGATCGGACGGCTCAAATCCACTGTTACCCCTTCGGCCAGTCGATTTAACAAAAGAGTCCTCGGGCTTTAAGGGAATTAACCCGCCATCCATCTCCACTGTTTCCTGAGTCTTAGGAGTTTTACCCCGTAGCCCCTGCACTTTTTAGTATTTGACGCCCAGTCCAGAGACATTTAAAAACAGAGAAATAATATTAGAAATTCATTTTTAGTACAAAGACAAACCTAGAAACTTGTAAAATGCATAGAAAATTCATTTTAGCTCCAAATTGAGTCATTCCAATTCCTAAAATTTTGTAATAATATTCTCTGTCATTTAGTATCACTGTTTTGACATGAACTCTGTTAGAAAATTAATTTATCATCTAATCCTATTATAATCACCTTAAATCTTAGAAAATTCATAACTTAAATTCTATAACTCCAAATTCAGTGATTCCAGTTCCTATGGTTTTATTTTAGTGTGTAGATTTTTACTGTATATTTCATTCATCTGTTTGGTGTGATGTTGATTTTGGCTATGCTATGTATGTTTTGTATTGATGCGAGTAGACGAGCAAGCTACTGTGGAAACTGAGGTTCAGCAAGTAGAGATAGCTGAGCAGGAGCTCATTACAGGCAAGTTGTGCCCTTGATCACTTACTTTTCCCAGCCATGTTCTTATTAATTTTAATGATCTGCATAGGTTAATTTTGATGGGAACCTTTATGTACCCCAGTTTTGATTACCTCTATACCTTGTTCACCCCTGGAATATTTTTGGGTAGTACTTGCTATTGCTTTATGTGGATTGGGTATGGAGATTCATTATTCATGATTATTCTGTTATTATTTTGTTATTATTGTTGTTCATGTTAAGATCATTAAATTAATGGGAACATGGAGCGACCACCCGGGAAAACAGTGCTACCACAAGGGTAGTATGGGATGCCCTTGGCTGATTAACTAGGAAAGCTAGTGGAAGACTACCTTACCCGAAAGGGGCAAGGGCAGTAGGGGAGAGGTCAGTGCGGGGAGGTCCCTAGTTGATTTTGCTGCGATGGCTATCAGCTAGGAACCCTTTACTGGATCTTCCCATAAACTGTAGCGGGTTTTCGGAAGCTAGTGGAACTTTGTAAAGGCCTCGTAGTGGATCCCTAGCCATTCACCTCGGTAGTGTCTAAGGGCCTTGCAAACCCAGGCGACATGGGATACACGACTTGTGGGTAAAGATGCGCAACCTCTGCAGAGTGTAAAACTAGTATACTAGCCGTGCTCACGGTCAAGAGCGGCTCGGACCCTCACATGATTAAATATGGAACTTAAGTTTAATTTGACATTTGCATCGCATTTGGGATTATTTTACTATTACTGTTCTTTATTATTATTAAGGATTGGTATTTACTTACACTTAGTAATTGCTAATAAAATTTTGACCAACTTATAAAAGCAATGCTCAGCCTTAGCCTTTATTTCATTGATCAGCCTTACACTTCATGAACTCCCACCTTTGGTGAGTTCATGTCACATTATTCCCCACGACTTGTTGAGCTATGATCGTATGTGAGCTCACCCTTGCTGTCTCACACCCCCCCCCACAGGAGAAGAACAGGTTGTTGAAGAGGAGCTGCCTAACACCGAGGAGTTCGATCTGATCTAGGTGGCGTTTCTCAGTCGACATTGGCGCCATCGATCCTTAGTTCGTTTTATCTTTATTATTATATTTTGTAATAAGACTTCCGCTATGTAATAAGTACTCTGATGTTTTATGACATTTATCTCTATACACTCTGTTATTGTACATGTTGTCTTCTTGGCGCATGTATGAGATGCACCCGGCTTTGTTCTTTAAAACCGGGTGTTACAGAAGTGGTATCAGAGGAAATGTTGACTGTAGGACGAAACCTAGATAGACTGGACAGACCCTTACCTACTTATCTCATTCTGATTCATTCTACACTCACCTTACTCTGATTCTTTCTACACTTATCTTGATCCTGTCTCACCTTCTACTGTTCTACTCTGATCATTCTTACCTTTTCTACTCTGAGACAAGATGGATTTCAAACCTTGGAATCCCTACCCCTATGACATTTTTAAGAGATAGGAAGCCTAAGACAAAATTAAAATTATTTTCTCTATTAAAAATATTGGTTGATTGTTCTGATGATCAATGTCTGATTTGCTTCTTTGATTGATTGAATTATTATAGATGGACATCTTAGCATGTACCAACATAAGGTATTGAATTAGCTGTAGTAGGTGAAATATTAATCTGCTTAGCTAATAAATCCCCAAAGTAACATGATTGTAATTACTGCCTTGTCTACTGCTCTTTCTTACCATATGTATCTAACTCAGATGGTCAATACCAGGAGGGGTGGTGGAATTGATTTGCCTCCTAACCAACACACTCGAAGACAACCTCAGCCACAGCCTGCAGGGATGAATCCTCCTAATCCTCCACCCGGCGGAGTTGACCCATTGGTTGCTGCTCAGATGGCGGTGATGCAGCAGATGGCAGACACCATGGCTGATATGCGTGCCCAGATGCAGCAAGAACGCCAGGAGATGCGTCAGGAAAGAGAGGATATACGACAGGAGTTGCGCCAGGAGAGAGATGAGATACGCCAAGAAAGGAGGGCGCAACAACAGCAGCTGCAACAGCAAATGCAACAACAACAGCAACAAGTGCCACTGCCTCCACCACCACCACCAGTTCCACCTCGTGACAAGCACCGGGAGTTTATGAGTCACAAGCCACCGACCTTCGCCAGCTCGCCGGATCCACTTGATGCAGACGATTGGTTGAAGTCAATTGAGAAGATGCTGAATATTGCACAATGCACTGATCGGGAGAAGGTCTTATATGCTTCTGGACGTCTGACTGGTCCTGCTGCTGACTGGTGGGATTCGTATACTGCTGCCCATGATGCTGCGGATAATATTACTTGGGCGGAGTTCAGCACACAATTCAGGAACTATCATATTCCAGCTGGTATGATCAAGATCAAGAAGAAGGAATTTCTGTCATTAAAGCAAGGAAGCATGTCAGTCAGCGAGTACAGAGACAAATTTATTCAGTTATCCAGATATGCTCCAGAGGAAGTTGCTGAGGATGAAAGGAAGCAGGAGCATTTCATTGAAGGACTTAATGGACCCTTGCAGTATGCTCTAGTGGCACACACATTTCCATCATTTCAGAGGCTGCTTGATAAGGCACTGGCTATTGAACACAAGCGTGTTCAACTGGGAGATCTGAAGAGGAAGGCCATATCTCAAGGACAAGGAAGCAGCAGTGTTCGTCCTCGCTACAGTTCACCACAGAGTACACCGCCTCGACCAGGAGGACCGCGCCCAGTTCAGCAATCACCATTGAGGACACCTACTCGACAGGCTACACCCACTGGCACCCCGACGAAGTTTGCAGGACAGAGTCAGGGCACTCAATGTTTCAAGTGTGGGAAGATTGGTCATTATGCAAATGTCTGCCCACAGAGGATTGCCACTACTCCAGCTCAAAACAAGCAACAGACCCCTGGCAAGGGATATTCTATAGCCAGGGTGAATCAAGTCAGTGTTGATGATACTCCGGACGGAGGGGACCTCGTGATTGGTATGTTTTATGTTAATGCAATTCCTGCAACAATATTATTCGATTCTGGTGCTACACATTCATTCATGTCTGCTAGATATGCCAACACAAATGAAATACCACTGCTAAATATGAGAAAACCCCTGATAGTAATTACACCTAAAGGGCCTGTTGAGGCAAATCAAATGACACGTAGATTGACATTGACTATTATGGGTAGAGATTTTGGAGCTACTGCTATAATATTAGAGTCAAGCAGTATAGATCTGATCCTTGGAATGTCATGGTTAAGGAAGGCAAAGGCCGTTATAGCATGTGGTAGAGGTACCGTAGAACTCACTACTACTAAAGGAGAAAGGTTTCAAGTTAACATTGCAGTAACCTCCTCATCCATGCGTGCAATGTTCTTTATGCCTGAGGAGTTTGTTGGTGACAACATCCGGGTGGTTAGAGATTTTCCGGACGTCTTTCCAGAGGAGTTACCAGGAATGCCACCTGATAGAGAAGTTGAGTTTGTTATTGATCTCTTACCTGGAACCGCCCCTATTTCTAAACGGCCATATAGAATGTCCGTAGAAGAGTTGAAGGAACTGAAGAAGCAGTTAACGGAGTTACAAGAGGCTGGTTATATTCGTCCAAGTTCATCACCTTGGGGAGCACCAGTGTTATTTGTGCAGAAGAAGGATGGATCGCAACGGATGTGTGTGGATTACAGATCTCTTAATGATGTTACGGTGAAGAACAAGTATCCGTTGCCCCGTATTGAGGATTTATTTGATCAGATGCGAGGAGCAAGAGTATTTTCGAAGATTGATCTTCGATCCGGTTACCATCAGATGAGGATTAGACCATCGGATATTCCCAAGACGGCTTTCTCGACTCGATATGGATTATATGAGTTTACTGTTATGTCGTTTGGACTAACCAATGCACCAGCTTACTTCATGAATTTGATGAATAAGGTGTTTATGGAGTATTTGGACAGGTTCGTCGTGGTATTCATCGACGATATCCTTATCTATTCTAAGAATGAGAGTGACCATGAAGAACATCTAAGGTTGGTGCTACAGAAGTTACGAGATAATGAGCTCTACGCTAAGTTTAGCAAGTGTGAGTTTTGGATTGACAAGGTGCCGTTTCTTGGTCATATTATTTCTAATGGAGGGATAGCCGTGGATCCTGCTAAAGTGAAGGAGATAATGGAGTGGAGAGTACCCACTACAGTTACCGAGATTCGGAGTTTCTTGGGACTCGCAGGATATTATCGGAGGTTTATTGAAGGGTTTTCTAAGATTGCCAAGCCTATGACATCGCTTTTGGAGAAAGGAAAAGAATTCAAGTGGGATGAGAAATGTCAAGAGAGCTTTGATCAATTGAAGGAAAGATTGATGTCACCTCCAGTATTGATTATGCCGGATCTGCAGAAGGGATTTGACATTTATTGTGATGCATGTGGCCAAGGACTTGGATGTGTGCTTATGCAAGATGGTCATGTGATTGCCTATGCATCTCGTCAGTTGAGGAAGCATGAATTGAACTACCCCACCCATGACTTGGAATTGGCTGCAGTCGTGCATGCACTTAAGATTTGGAGACACTACATCATGGGAACTAAGTGCCAAGTATACACGGATCATAAGAGTTTGAAGTATATATTCACTCAGAAGGATCTCAACCTTAGGCAACGACGTTGGTTGGAGCTTATTAAGGATTATGACTTGGAGATTCATTATCACCCAGGCAAGGCAAATTTGGTTGCAGATGCCTTGAGTCGGAAGGAGCATGTTCACTCCGCTTTCGTTGTTCAGCTACCTGATGAATTAGCAAAGGATTTTGAGAGACTCAACCTGGGGATTGTCACACATACGGAAGGAGTCACCATTGAATTGGAACCTACCTTGGAACAAGAGATTCGGAAGGGTCAAATTGGTGATGCTAAGATTCAGGAGATCAAGGATCTTATTACTGAAGGAAGAGGCCCGGAGTTCACGGAGGATGAACAAGGCACGATATGGTTCAAGAATCGGATCTGTGTTCCCGATATTGATAGTCTTCGGGAAACCATATTGAAGGAGGCACATGATTCAGTTTATTCTATCCACCCTGGGAGCACTAAGATGTATCAAGACTTGAAGCAAAAGTATTGGTGGTATGGATTGAAGAGAGATGTGGCTGCACATGTGGCTATGTGCGATGTATGCCAAAGAGTTAAAGCTGAACACCAGAGGCCAGCCGGACTATTGCATCCACTGAAGATACCCGAGTGGAAATGGGAAGAGATTGGCATGGACTTCATTGTTGGATTACCCCGCACGTCTGCTGGATATGATTCTATATGGGTGATTGTGGATAGGCTAACTAAAGTAGCCCACTTTATTCCAGTGAAGACCACTTATTCAGGAGCTAAGTTGGCAGAGTTGTACATGGCACGGATTGTATGCCTGCATGGTGTGCCCAAGAAGATTGTGTCAGATCGAGGATCACAGTTTACCTCTCGATTTTGGAAGCAGTTGCACGAGTCATTGGATACGAGATTGAATTTTAGTTCGGCTTACCATCCCCAGACTGATGGGCAAACTGAGAGGACTAACCAAGTATTGGAAGATATGTTAAGAGCTTGTGCTCTTAAGCATGGTGGTAGTTGGGATAAGAGTCTACCGTATGCAGAGTTCTCTTATAATAATAGCTATCAGGCCAGCTTGAAGATGTCACCGTTTGAGGCTTTGTATGGCAGAAAGTGCAGGACTCCCTTGTATTGGAATCAAACTGGTGAAAGACAGTTGTTTGGACCTGAGATTATACAAGAAGCAGAGGAACAAGTTCAGCAAATAAGGGAGAATTTGAGAACTGCACAGTCCAGGCAGAAAAGTTATGCTGATACCCGGAGAAGAATACTTGAGTTTAAGGAGGGAGATTATGTTTATTTGAAGGTGTCACCACTCCGGGGCATGAGAAGGTTCAAAGTCAAAGGAAAGTTGTCCCCTCGCTTTATTGGACCCTTTTTAATCTTAAAGCGAGTGGGAGAAGTTGCATATCAATTGGAGTTACCGGATCATCTCGCGGATGTTCATGATGTATTTCATGTATCTCAGCTGAAGAAATGTCTCAGGGTGCCTGAAGAACAGTTACCACTGGAGGACCTTAGTGTTCAAGAGGATTTGACTTATGCTGAGTACCCCATCAAGATTTTGGATACTCTGACTCGAGTTACGAGGAATAAGGTTATAAAGATGTGTAAAGTTCAATGGAGCCACCATGGTGAAGATGAAGCAACTTGGGAAAGAGAAGAAGAACTTCGTATAGATTTTCCCCACCTTTTCCCTAAATCTTCTTAAATCTCGAGGACGAGATTATTTTTAAGGGGGGTAGGATTTGTAATACTCAAGTTGTATACCAAGTGTAATAGAGAGAGTTTCTCATTTTGTGTGTTTCATTTGCATCATAAAAAGAGCACCTATGTAATTGAGAGTGACTAAATAAAACCAATAATACCAAAATAAAAGAAAATGCATCATGTGGAGTTTTATGTTTGTGCATTAAATAAAATAATAATAATAATAGGAATAATAAGATAATAAATGCTAGAAGTTAAAACAAATCCTAAATTAAAAATGAGGGTTTTGAAAATGAGAAGGAGAAAGTATATAAAATATAAAACAAATTTCATAAATGTTCCAAATTAGTACTTCCTAAGTTCACAATAAAATTCAAGGACAAACTCTGCACAAGAGTTGAATTTAAAAATTTGAATTCAAATTTGGTTTGAAAATATAGAAAATAGAAAGAAAAATGAAAAAAAGAAAAAGATAAAAACTATACCTGGGCTCCCTTCCTCACTTCTCGGCCCACCAAGGAAGCCAACCGCGCGGCCCAAGCTATCCTGGGCGCCGACACCCGGGCCCCACCTGTCAGCCTCTGTTTCAACTGCGCGCTGCCTCCTCCTCTCGCTGCGCGGCGGGCTCCACTCGTCAGCCTCGCTCGCGTCGCGCCGCGGCTCTGTTACACTGCAACGCGGGACCCACCGGTCAGGCCGGTCTTCTTCTCGAATGGATACGCCTGGACCGATTCTCTCGCCGGGAATCTTGCCCCTAGCTCACCGCATCTCCCAGGAGGGCGCAACGATCTTCCTATCGGACCGGCGCTATGGGCGGACGGGAGGAGACTCGGACCACGCATATAAACTCCTCTCGGCCTCTGTTGAGCATGCCCTGAGCGCCACCACCAGAATCCACTTCGAGCCGTGAGACCCGCCGTGGTCGTTCGTCGCCATCGTCGCCTCTCAACGCCCGCGAAGCGATCCCTGGGGTCCTAAAGCAAGTGTTGATTGTGCGCAAGGGCGTACTCGGGCGTGGGAAAGTGTGGAGCGGCGGGGATTTCTCACCGTTGTTGTCACCGTCGCCGTGGACCGCACCGTCACCGTGGACTGCACGCCTATGCGCACGATTCTCGGTATGGACCCGTTGCCCTTGTTCACCTTCGTTTCCGCAACGAATAGAACTGCTTGATTCGGGGATTGGTGCGCCTTTGTTGGGGATTCACGTCGTCGGCAATGGCGCCGCCGCAACCTTGCGCGGGCAGGGTTCTCTGTTTGGAATCCGGGGATGGTTGAGCCGCCATCGAGTTCGCACTATCCTGGGCTTGGTGTGGCTCGGTTGAATTGGAAGCTCGGGCAGGGTGGCGGCCGATTGCGTGGCGCTCCGGCGAGCGGGTCGCCGTGGTTGCTGGCGTCGTCGCGCTCGGTCACCAGGGGAGAAGAATGACTCGCGCCGTTGGATGGCCATCGGACGGTGTGGGCTAGTCCGTGCAGATTGGTTGGATTCCAGCCCTTGGATCGTGATCTTGCGCGTAGGATTAGATCGCGCCTTCATTAGATAGTGGACGTCGATCGTTGATCCGACGGTGAGTATAGCGTACCGGTTCGTGATAGGTGTGGATCTAATCTGGGCGGTCGATCTGTGATCGGACGGCTCAAATCCACTGTTACCCCTTCGGCCAGTCGATTTAACAAAAGAGTCCTCGGGCTTTAAGGGAATTAACCCGCCATCCATCTCCACTGTTTCCTGAGTCTTAGGAGTTTTACCCCGTAGCCCCTGCACTTTTTAGTATTTGACGCCCAGTCCAGAGACATTTAAAAACAGAGAAATAATATTAGAAATTCATTTTTAGTACAAAGACAAACCTAGAAACTTGTAAAATGCATAGAAAATTCATTTTAGCTCCAAATTGAGTCATTCCAATTCCTAAAATTTTGTAATAATATTCTCTGTCATTTAGTATCACTGTTTTGACATGAACTCTGTTAGAAAATTAATTTATCATCTAATCCTATTATAATCACCTTAAATCTTAGAAAATTCATAACTTAAATTCTATAACTCCAAATTCAGTGATTCCAGTTCCTATGGTTTTATTTTAGTGTGTAGATTTTTACTGTATATTTCATTCATCTGTTTGGTGTGATGTTGATTTTGGCTATGCTATGTATGTTTTGTATTGATGCGAGTAGACGAGCAAGCTACTGTGGAAACTGAGGTTCAGCAAGTAGAGATAGCTGAGCAGGAGCTCATTACAGGCAAGTTGTGCCCTTGATCACTTACTTTTCCCAGCCATGTTCTTATTAATTTTAATGATCTGCATAGGTTAATTTTGATGGGAACCTTTATGTACCCCAGTTTTGATTACCTCTATACCTTGTTCACCCCTGGAATATTTTTGGGTAGTACTTGCTATTGCTTTATGTGGATTGGGTATGGAGATTCATTATTCATGATTATTCTGTTATTATTTTGTTATTATTGTTGTTCATGTTAAGATCATTAAATTAATGGGAACATGGAGCGACCACCCGGGAAAACAGTGCTACCACAAGGGTAGTATGGGATGCCCTTGGCTGATTAACTAGGAAAGCTAGTGGAAGACTACCTTACCCGAAAGGGGCAAGGGCAGTAGGGGAGAGGTCAGTGCGGGGAGGTCCCTAGTTGATTTTGCTGCGATGGCTATCAGCTAGGAACCCTTTACTGGATCTTCCCATAAACTGTAGCGGGTTTTCGGAAGCTAGTGGAACTTTGTAAAGGCCTCGTAGTGGATCCCTAGCCATTCACCTCGGTAGTGTCTAAGGGCCTTGCAAACCCAGGCGACATGGGATACACGACTTGTGGGTAAAGATGCGCAACCTCTGCAGAGTGTAAAACTAGTATACTAGCCGTGCTCACGGTCAAGAGCGGCTCGGACCCTCACATGATTAAATATGGAACTTAAGTTTAATTTGACATTTGCATCGCATTTGGGATTATTTTACTATTACTGTTCTTTATTATTATTAAGGATTGGTATTTACTTACACTTAGTAATTGCTAATAAAATTTTGACCAACTTATAAAAGCAATGCTCAGCCTTAGCCTTTATTTCATTGATCAGCCTTACACTTCATGAACTCCCACCTTTGGTGAGTTCATGTCACATTATTCCCCACGACTTGTTGAGCTATGATCGTATGTGAGCTCACCCTTGCTGTCTCACACCCCCCCCCACAGGAGAAGAACAGGTTGTTGAAGAGGAGCTGCCTAACACCGAGGAGTTCGATCTGATCTAGGTGGCGTTTCTCAGTCGACATTGGCGCCATCGATCCTTAGTTCGTTTTATCTTTATTATTATATTTTGTAATAAGACTTCCGCTATGTAATAAGTACTCTGATGTTTTATGACATTTATCTCTATACACTCTGTTATTGTATATGTTGTCTTCTTGGCGCATGTATGAGATGCACCCGGCTTTGTTCTTTAAAACCGGGTGTTACATGTGCCCAATGGCATATGCCACTTAAACTGAATTTAAAACAAAATGTCGCGCGACGAAACGTGCGACGTAACACATTAAATAAACTGAAATTAAAGTGAATCGTCAAGCGACAAAGCGCGTGACATAGCACGCTAATAAATCTAAATTTAAAATGAATCGTCGTGCGACGAAGCACGCGACGCAACACATAAATTAAACTAAATTTAAAACTAATCAAACTGAATTTTAAACGCCACACGCACTAGGGCTGCGCGCGCGGGAACGGGACTGCGCGCAAACGGGGACACGCAGAGCCGCGCCACGGCCACGCCGGGGCCGGACCACCGCGTCGGGGACTGCACGGCCGCGCCTGGGGGGCTACACGCTAGGGCCGGACGGGGCCACTGGGGAGGGCCACCAGGGAGGCCCGCGCCGGGGGCCGCGGGGGAGAGCGCGCCGGGGCACCGCCTAGGAGGGCGCAAGTAGGGGTGGATATCGAGCTGGCTCGACTCGACTCGACTCGAGCTGGCTCGTTAAGATAACGAGCTAGCTCAGCTCAACTCGTTATGTTAACGAGCTAAAGATCTAACTCGGCTCGACTCGTTTGTCAACTCGAGTTGGCTCGTTTAGCTCGCGAGCCAGCTCGATAATATCATGTCTAGTGTCTACGAACGAATATAAAAACATGTAGCAAAAGAAAAGAAGGAGATCTATTTAGAAAAAAGAATAGAGTTTGCAACTTAATATTCCACACTCAACAAAGAACAAGTTTAACTATAGTACAGTACAAGATTAACTATTTTAGATCGAAGATTATTGTGATTTGATTAATTACTCCAACTCATTTGGCTCGCGAGTCAGCTCGAGCTGGCTCGTTATCGTAACGAGTTGAAATACAAGCTCAACTCGTTATAAATTATAAACGAGTCGAGTCGAGTCGAGCCACTATCGAGTCGAGTCGAGCGAGTTAACGAGCTACGAGTTTTTCGTCCAGCCCTAGGCGCAAGGGAGGGCGCGCAGGGGCCATAGGGGGGCGCTGCCAGGGAGGGCGCGCGCAGGGAGGCCGCAGGGGAGGGCACGCGCAGGGAGCCGCGGGGAAGGGCCGCGCGGCGTGCAGGGGAGAGGGAAGGGGAAGGAGGGAGGGAGGGGAATCTTACCTCGGGATTCGACGATCGGCGCCAACCGTCCACCGGATCACACCTAGGGAAAGGGAGGTGGAAGAGAGGTGGAAGGGAGGGAGAGGGAAGTTGCTGCACGGGAAAAGAAAATGAAAGAGAGGAGGGGGCGTGCATGGGGGGTGAGGCACTAAGGGGCACGCGACCGGGCCAGACCGCGGGCCGGGCCAGGAATCCACTGCTCGCACGACCTCTAATCAAAAATCAAATCACGAATCAAAGACCGAAACGAGATGGACGCGCGATTAGACACAACATCAGACAAAAGAAATATGCTTTGGCATGATGCAACACCCATGTCAACTTAGGTTTTTTTTACACGCGATACGGACACCAGCCTCTATACTACTTTGAAAATTGGAAGAAGGAGCGAAACGGGAAGAGAAAAGAGAGTAACGCCTGAATTTGGTGAGTATCAGAGAAGAAAAAATATACCCCTCAAATTCAGGGCGTTACAAACCTATCCCCCTTAAAAGAACCTCGCCCTCGAGATTCAAGGTTGGCCAGCAAAGAGTTCGGGATACTTGGCTATCAAATCATCTTCACGATCCCAAGTTGCTTCTTCCTCAGAGTGGTGACCCCATCTGACTTTACACATTCTGATAGTGTTCCTCCGGGTGACCCTGTCTGCAGTCTCAAGAATCTGCGTTGGCTTCTCTATGTAGGTCAAGTCTTCTTAGACTTCTAGACCTTCCACTGGCAACTACTCATCTGGCATGCACAAACACTTCTTCAACTGAGATACATGAAAGACATCATGCACCGCTGACAAATCTTCTGGCAAACTGAGTTGATAGGCCACTTCTCCACGCTTCGCGAGAATCTGATACAGACCAACATATCGGGGTGTTAGCTTGCCTTTGACTCTGAATCTTCTGACTCCTCTGATAGGCGATACCTTTAGGTAGACAAAATCTCCAACTTCAAAATTCAGCACTCTCCTCCTCGTGTCCACATAACTTCGCTGCCTTGATTGCGCTATCTTTAGATTCTCCCGAACCATCTTGATGTTCTCCTTGGCTTCGAGCAGAATGTCTGGCCCAAACACTTGCTTTTCTTTAGGCTAATCCCAATGCAATGGAGTTCTACAACTCCTCCCATAAAAGCGCCTGAAACAGTGACATCTTCAAACTGGTCTGGTAACTATTGTTATAAGAGAATTCTGCATAAGGTAATCTCTTGTCCCATTCGGACTGATCTTGCAACGCGCAGACTCTCAGCATATCTTTGAGGACTTGATTAGTTCTTTTAGTCTAACCATCTGTCTACTGGTGATAAGCTGAACTAAAATTCAAATGTGTACCCAAAGCTTCATGCAACTACTACCAGAAATGAGAGGTGAACTGCGTTCCATTGTCTGACACTATCTTCTTTGGCACACCATGAAGACAAATGATTTGGGACATGTACAGCTCCACCAATACTGCACTGTTGTAGCTAATCTTGACAGGTATGAAGTGGGCTGACTTGGTCAAGCGGTCCACCACTACCGAAATGGAATCGTAGTTGGCTCGAGTGCGAGGCAACCCAACTATGAAGTCCATCCCGATCTCATCCCATTTCCACTGAGGAATTCGCAATGGCTGCAACAACCCGGCTGGCTTCTGATGCTCTGCCTTGATCCTCTGACGACTATCACATATAGCCACGTGCTCTGTGATCTCCCTTTTCATTTCGTATCACCAGAATTTCTTCTTCAGATCCTGATATATCTTCTCACTTCCAGGATGTATGGAATAGGCTGTCTCATGAGCTTCCTTGAGGATCAACTCTTGAATAGACTGGACATTGGGAACACATAAACGGTCCTTGAACCATACCACTCCTTTCGCATCCTCTCGAAAATCTTTGCCTCTTCCTTCTAGAATCAGTTGCCAGATTTCATTGGTCTTCTCATCATTCTTTTGTGCTTCTTTGATTTCCTGCTCTAAGGTGGGTTCTAACTCAACTGTTACTCCTCGCATGTTATTCAGAAATCCAAGGCTCAACCTGTCAAATTCTTTGGCCAACTCATAAGGCATCGAGTGAGCGACCATCATATTGACTTGACTTTTCTTACTTAAAGCATTTGCTACCACGTTTGCTTTGCCTGGATGGTAGTGAATTTCCAATTCATAATCTTTAATCAGCTCTAACCATCTTCGTTGTCTCATATTTCGCTCCAACTGGGTGAATATGTATGTCAGACTCTTGTGGTCTGTATAAACATCACACTTCTGCCCATGCAGATAATGCCTCCATGTCTTCAGTGCATGAACCACTGCTACCAACTATAGGTCATGGATTGGATAATTATTCTCATGAACCTTCAGCTGTCGGGACGAGTAAGCCACAACTCTTCCTTCTTGCATCAATACACATCCCAATCCACTGTAGCAAGCGTCGCAATACACCGAAAAGGGCTTGTGCACATCAGGTAAGACTAAGATAGGCGCTGTAGTCAACTTCTCTTTCAGTGCTTCAAAGGCCTCTTGGCACTTCTGGGTCCACTTGAACACAACTTTGTTTGCTAGCAAAGATGTCACTGGTCTCGCAATCTTCAAAAATCCTTCAATGAACCACCGACAATATCTGTCCATTCTAACGAAGCTCTTGATTCCTCGAGCATCTGTTGGCGCTTTCCAGTTCAGAATGTCTGCCACTTTCTTCGGATCCACAGACAACCCATCTTTGTTTATTATGTGACCCAAGAACAATACTTCATCAATCCAGAACTCACACTTGCTCAACTTTGCATACAGCTGGTGCTCTCGCAATCTCTGCAATACCATCTTCAAATGATCCACATGCTCCTCCTCACTTTGAGAATATATGAGAATGTCATCAATGAATACCACCACAAACTTGTCAAGATACTCCATGAATACACTGTTCATCAGATTCATGAAGAAGGCTGGTGCATTCGTCAGGCCAAAAGACATAACAGTGAACTTATACAACTCATACTTGGTAATAAATGCCGTCTTCGGGATGTTCGAAGGTCTTATCCTGAGCTGGTGATAACCTGATCTCAGATCTATCTTTGAAAACACGTTGGCTCCTCTCAGTTGGTCGAACAGATCTTCTATTCTGGGCAAGGGGTACTTGTTCTTGATTGTAACTTCATTCAGAGCTCGGTAATCAATGCAAATCCTCCTAGTGCCATCCTTGTTCTCCACGAACAGGACAGGGGCAGCCCAAGGTGAGGTACTTGGTCTAATGTAACCTTTCTCTGACAGCTCATGTATTTGCTTCTTGAGATCAACCAACTCCGGTCCAGATACCCTGTAGGCTCTTTTAGAAATGGGGGTGGTGCTAAGAATAAGCTCTATGGCAAACTCAACTTTCTGCTTAGGTGGCACACCTAGTAAATCTTTCGGGAACACATCCAAAAATTCTGACACAACATTGATAGTCTCGAGTGGATTTGCCTCGCTATCAATAGCCATCTGGTGATAACCTCCTTTCTTTGGCTTAGGTGAGACTAACTCAGTCACCACTTCTTCTCCTAGTGGGAACACCAACTTAATTGTCCTCTTATCACAGCTGATAACTGCTTGGTACTTATCTAGCTAATTTGTCCCTAGGATAACATTATTCCCTGAGTACCCATTACTATGAGGTTAGCGGGGAACTCTATCCCCTTATTTCCACACTTACATTCAAGCAAACACTAACGGCTCGAACTTTTCCATCGGTTGAGTCAATTTGAATTGGTGTTGACATGGTGGTTATTGGAAGATTATGCGCTTCTACCCATGATGCTGCGTTGCTCCAGTATCAAATAATACTTATGCAAGATGGGATTTGATTGGAAACTTACCTACTATCATGCCTGGTGTTTCCTAAACTGCTTCAGCCTCCAAATGGTTCAGTCTCCCATGGTTGTAACGTGTCTAGGCGCGATTGCCTGCTCTTGGTTGGGACACATTTTGCTTTGCTAGGGCACTAGGGCCTGGCTGCTACTGAGCTACCTTTCTTTGGACAGTGCATCACCCAATGGCCTTGCTCTCCATAATGGAAACATGCTCTGCCTCCTCCTTGCACTAGGGCTGCTTGACTGCTCTGGTTAGCTGTTGGGGCAGGAAGATGAGGTGTCTGTTGGTTCTGCCTCTGGAACTGACTTCGTCCTGACTGACTATTTTGGCGATACTGCTGCTGATGCTGAGGGTACTGCCTCTGAAACTGCTGCTGAGGCGGGCGCTGATTCTGCTTGAACTACTGAGGTGGGTTGCCTGAGAAACGGGGGTGATTACTACTCCCAGGTTGAGGTCCACCAATCTTGCACTTGCGATCCTCCATCTCCTTGCGCTTCGTCTCTGTCATGATTGCTCTATCGATCAGGTGCTAAAATATGGGGAAAGATATGGTTCATCAGCTGATAGTGCAGGGGATCAACTAAGCCTCTCAAGAAACGATACTGCCTCTTGGCATCTGTGTTGACATCTTCAAGAGCATAGCGGGACAGCTGCAGAAACCTATCTCTGTACTCACTAGCTGACATGGGCCCTTGCTTGAGCGCCAGAAATTCCTCTTTCTTCACTATCATCAGACCTGCTGGAACGTGATACTGACAAAAATTATCTCTGAATTCCTCCCAAGTGATGGTGTCAGGTTGGCATGGATGGCGAGGTAGGACTCCCACCAAGACTGAGCTGCTCCCCTCAACAAACGGGGACCATACAGAACCTTCTCTCTGTCATCACACTGAGCGGTGTGCAACTCCTGCTCCATGGTACGCAGCCAATCTTCAGCATCCATGGGGTTAGCAGAGTGAGCGAACACTGGGGGATGAGCTCACATGAATTCAGCATGCTTATATCTAGGCATCTGAGGCATCTGCACTTGCATCTGAGGTTGAGGTGGGGGCTGCTGCCGCTGCATGGCGGCTAGAGTCTGACCAATAGCTTGAACTATCTAAGTCTGCATCAGAAACATCTGCTCTATTGTCATCGGGGGCGGTGGTGGCAACTGCTGCTGAGGTGCCTCATCTTGCAGTGCCTGCTACTCCTGCTGAGCACGCCTCCCTCCTCTACGCCTGTTGTCTGACATCTGCGGAATGCAATCACACATCAGAATTGATCTTGCAAATCTTGCAGCATAAGAAAAGAGTATAGAATTCTTCCACAATACTGAACAGATAAGCATCTTCACTAACTCCCAACACAGGCAAACACATCTTCTCAGATAAAGAGGAAAGTAGAATAAAAGGCTTCCCAACTAGATAACTAATTTTATTAACATTAACAGGTAAACCAAAGTGCAGGGGGTACCCACACTCTGGTGACAATCATTACAAAGAACCAAATCCATCATAGTTCATCATGACAAGCATAAAAACACAGGATAAGCAAACTACCCTGTCTAACTAAGACTAGCTGAGAAAAATTCTATGGCTAATACTAAGACTTCTATTTTAAACATTAATTATAAGATCCAACGCTGATGATCTAGGGTCCTAAATTTATCCTGGTCCTGCAGTCGGGGTTGCCATAGACATGGTATCCACGCTGAGGTGAGCGGTACGAGTGCTGAGTCTCGACGGAGCGGGAGAGCCATCTGCTAAGTGATGGCGCTCCGCGCGCTCAGCCCGCAACTGGGTGATCTCAACACGAGCTCTACTCGGTTCGTCTAAAGCGTGGTCCAGCTCTGTGTTTAGCACGACGGCTAGGTTGACTGTGCTGCTCAACCTAGGATTGTTCTTACCAACAGGTGAGACAATCATGCCTCCTGTGCTGCCAGGTGGACGGTGGGGGTAATACCTTAGGTCAAGGCCATCGGCCACCCCACCGAGCACTGAGTAGTAGTGTGAAAGCGCACGCCGTGCGACATCTTGCATGGCTGCCTCAGCTGAGTCCCGCTCAGAGATGGAATAATGCTCCAAGCAGACCTCCGTGCCCCGAAGACTATCCTCCGGACGGCGAACCAAACAAGTCGCCTCCCAGTGGTCCAGGTAAGCCCTGTGACTGTGCCGGAAGACAACACAATGATACTCGATGGACCAAGTGCTCCGGTCAAGTGCCTGGCGTAATAAGGTGTCGAGCACATCATGGAAGTGACACTCGCGAGCGGCGTCATGAGTGATGGGTCAAGCAACCAATCCCTTCGGCTCCTACTCCTCCGAGAGGTCAATGTTGTGGCTCGAGCTGCTATCGTCACCTCCGTCATTGGGGTCTCCTCCAACAGCTACTCCAGCGGCCGGGACGCCCAGTGGTGGTGCAGGGGGTGCCTCCAACGGGGGCACAGGAGAGCAGCCTCACAGACTCTACCTCCTGCTGAGGCGAGGAAAAAGAGCCCTGCTGCTCCAACTCCTGTAGCCGACGCTCCTGCTCCTCATGCAGGCGGTGGTGCAGCCTCTCCAAATGGCTAGACTGACCAGTAATTGGACGGCGAAGCGGACCCTCCGCTAGACGAGAGGGCAAGAAAGAAATGACTGACTTCCGTGTTGTGTGTCTAAGATGAGCCATCTATAAAAGACACCGTAAGCATAAGAGTGAGAACTGAACTAGTATGACCAACAAGTAGACAAAAAATAAGGAAATAGAATAAAACAAAATTTTCAGCAAGGTATAATATATAATAAAACATAGAATTGGTCTAGATGACCAACTTTTGAAGTGACACCAAGGTCAAGGTGAGAATAGGGGTCTATAATCCTTAGAACGACCATTCTACTCTAGGTTAGTGGTCCTACAGTCAGCACAGCTTTGATATCGCTTATGTCACACCCGGTTTTAGAAGACAAACCGAATGCGAACCATGTACATGCCAGGATCAGCAATTCACGTATAAACAGTTACATAACCGGACATTATCACACAGTGCTCAAATAATAACATAAAAGAGGGTAATAGTTGATTACATCATGATGTCCGAGACATCCACATAGTCATTAACAATTATCAAAGTGCGAAAACGAAACGTAGATAAACACGGCCTTCATAGGCAGCCGACTGGGGGTTTGCCGCTAACCCACGCCTAGAACTCATCGTACTCTTGGACTCCTGGAAGTCCTCCACACGACTTCATCTTCTATTGGCAAGTGGTTGCAACGTGGACAACCTGGGGGGGTTTGGTGTGTGTAAAGCAAGGGTGTGTACACATCAACATACTCAACAATTGTCCCGTTTGGCTATAGTGGACTAGCTTTATGTGGGGTTAAGATCAAGCAGTTGGTTTTAGTTAGTCATGCAATTATTACTAGTAGATAGCCAGGTTTTAGCATTAACCCAAGCTGTTAACCCAAAAGTACCCTTTCCAAACAGAAAGAATACTAGAAACCATAACCATAATGTAACACCCGGTTTTAAAGGACAAAGCCGGGTGCATCTCATACATGCGCCAAGAAGACAACACATATAATAACAGAGTGTATAGAGATAAATGTCAATAACATCAGAGTACTTATTACATAGCGGAAGTCTTATTACAAAATAAAGGAATAACCATAAAACGAACTAAGGATCATCGGCACCAATGTCGACTGAGAAACGCCACCTAGATCAGATCGAACTCCTCAGTGTTAGGCGGCTCCTCTTCGACCACCTGCTCTTCTCCTGTGGGGGGGTGTGAGACAGCAAGAGTGAGCTCACATACGTTCATAGCTCAACAAGTCGTGGGGAGTAATGTGTCATGAACTCACCAAAGGTGGGAGTTCATGTAGTGTAAGGCTGATCAATGAAATAAAGGCTGAGGCTGAGCATTGCTTTTATAAGTTGGTCAAAATTTTATTAGCAATTACTAAGTGTAAGTAAATACCAAACCTTAATAATAATAAAGAAAAGTAATAATAAAATAATCCCAAATGCGATGCAAATGTCAAATTAAATTTAAGTTCCATAATTAATCATGTGAGGGTCCGAGCCGCTCATGACCGTGAGCACGGCTAGTATACTAGTTTTACACTCTGCAGAGGTTGCGCATCTTTACCCACAAGTCATGTTACCCATCTGCCAAGAGACGGACAATCCCATACACCTCTACCGAGGAGGCGAGGCAGGGTAACACTACGAGGCCTTTACAAAGTTCCACTAGCTTCAGAAATCCCGCTACAGTTTATAGGAAGCTCCAGTGCAGGGTTCTTGCCTGACCGCCATCGCAACAAAATCAACCCAAGGACCTCCCTACACTGACCACTCCCCTACTGCCCTTGCCCCTTTCGGGTAAGGAAGACCTCCACTAGCTTTCCTAGTTAATCAGCCAAGGGCGTCCCATTAAACCCTTATGGTAGCACTGTTTTCCCGGGTGGTCGCTCCATGTTCCCATTAATTTAATGATCTTAACATGAATAGTAATAATAACAAGATAATAACAGAATAATCATGAATAGTGTATCTCCATACCCAATCCACATAAAGCAATAGCAGGTGCTACCCAAAAATATTTCAGGGGTGATCAAGGTATAAAGATAACCAAAACTGGGATAACCTAAAGGATCCCATCAAAACTAACCTATGCAGACCATTAAAATTAATAAGAACATGGCTGGGAAAAGTAAGTGATCAAGGGCACAACTTGCCTTCAATGAGCTCCTGCTCAGCTACTTCTACTTGTTGAACCTCAGATTCCACAGTGGCTTGCTCGTCTACTCGCATCAACACAATACATACATAGTATAGCAAAAATTAACATTGCACCAAACATGTAAATAAAATACACAATAAAAATCTACACATTAAAATGAGATCATTGGAACTGGAACCATTAAATTTGGAGTTATAGATTTCAAGTTATGAATTTCTTAAGGTTTAATGTGCTTGAAATAGGATTAAATGATAAATTAATTTTCTTACTGTTTTCATGTAGAAACAGAGACTCTAGATGATGGAGAATAAAATTACAAAATTTTAGGAACTGGAATGGAGTGATTTGGACTAAAAATGGATTTTCTATGGATTATACAAATTCTGGCATTTAATTAATACTAAAAATCCATTTTTAAATGCATTTCTCTGGTTTTTAAACATCTCTGGACTAGGCATCAATTATCAGAAAGTCCAGGGGTTCCGCGGTAAAAATCTATAGACACAGAGCGCAGTGAGGGTGGACGGCGGGTTCTATTTTTAATAAAGACAGGGTTGTTTTTGCAAGACGCGCAAGATGAAGGGGTATGATCTAATATGGGCCGTTGGATCAAAAACTGGTGGTACGGATTAGATCTGGAGCACATTTAATTCGTGAGTGACCCTGGCCGACCGATCAGCGATCAAGCGCCCGGATTAGATCTGCCATCGCCTGAACCGGTACCTAACGACACCCGCCCGATCAAAAATGGACGGACCAGATTTAATGCTGGCCGAAGCAATGCGTACCGCTCAATCTAACATAAACGCACTGGATTGATTCACCAGGAAATGTTACCCTGATCTAATCGAGGCCATCCATTGGTCATCCAACGACCGAACCCTCCCCTACTCAGCTCCGACAGAGGGCTACGGCGGCGCGCGCATGCTCGGCGGCGCCATGGCCGGTGTGCGGCAAACCGGCGATTCCGGCCCAAATCTGGCTAAATTGGTGATGCTACGTGACCCTGTGTATGCGTCGAGAACACCCGAGGACTTACCAGTGTTGGCTACGGCGCCCAGAAGGTTGCCCACGGCGAGCGGCGAATGCCGAGCTCCGGTGAGCAATTCCGGCACCACAAGCGTCCAATCCTTGGTGAAGCGGCCACGGCAGCCTTTCCTCGAGCTCGAGGAAGGCCCCAGGCACCCTCGACGGTGCCGACGACGATTGAATCGGAGATTCCCCCGCGGCGGCACCGTGCTACCTCACCCACTCTCTCTCTCTCTCTCTGGTTCTCAACGAGGGTAGGGTTTCTAGAGGTCGGGATGGCGCGGACGGGTCCCAGGGACGCTGATATGGGCACGAGTGCGGCCGAGGGGTCCGGGAGGTGGGCGTTAGCTGGTCAATCCCGGAGGAATCGCGGCGGCCGTTGCGCGCGGGGAGCAAGATGCGCAGTAGAGAAGGGGGGGGGAACCCACCAGTCATAGGAGCCGAGGAGCGCAGGCGTGTGGTTGACCGACAGACCGGACCACCCAGGAGGCGCACGCGGAATCCGGAGCTGCGGGTCAACGCCCACGAACGCGAGGATCGCGATGGCGTCCGCGGACTTCGGCTTGGCGGTTGAGGGTGAATCTGACAATTGGGTCCCACCAGCAGTGAGCGGGAGGCACGCGAGGGAGGACCCGACTGACCAAAGGGGTCATGTTGGCAGCGCCCGAGTAATCTGCGCGCGGGTGGGGAGACTGAGTGGCGGGCCACGCAATCCAGTGAAAGAGCAGAGAGCGCGCGCGCGATCCGTTTGCCTGATCAGTGGGTCCAACGCGTCAGCCTTAGCTGAAGGGAGTTGGGCTGCGCAGGGGAGAAGGCTAGGTGGGCCGAGGCCAGGAATTAGGCCCAGCACCTGTTTCCCAATTTCATTCCTTATTTTTTTCTCCATTTTCAAATCCAATTGAATTCAAGTTTGAATTCAAACTTGATGGTTCATCATTTACACTGTGTTTGTACAGTTAACAGTAATAAGTTTAAGGATATCTATTTTTTTATATATATATTTTTATATCATTTCTCTTTTTCTTATTTTCCAAACCCTAATTTTCAATCTAGGGTTTAATCCAACCTTAGAATCATTCTCTTATTATTATTATTATTCTTATTTTTATTTAATGCACAAACATATAAAACTCCAACAAGATGCACTTTATTTTATTTTAGAATCATTTGTTTTGATTAATCCCTAAATTTTGAGTATGCTCTTTTTATGATGCAAATGAGACACATAAAATTGAGGATATCTCTCTATTATTCTTGGTATACAACTTTGAGTATTACAAATCCTACCCCCCTTAAAAATAATCTCGTCCTCGAGATTTAGGAAGATCTAGGGAAAAGGTGAGGAAAATCTATACGAAGCTCTTCTTCTCTTTCCCAAGTTTCTTCATCTTCACCGTGGTGATTCCATTGAACTTTGCACATCTTTATAACCTTATTCCTCGTAACTCGAGTCAAAGTATCCAAAATCTTGATGGGGTACTCAGCATAAGTCAGGTCATCTTGAATGCTAAGGTATTCCATTGGTAACTGTTCTTCAGGCACCCTGAGACATTTCTTCAGCTGAGATACATGAAAGACATCGTGAACATCCGCGAGATGATCCAGTAACTCCAATTGATATGCAACCTCTCCCACTCGCTTTAAAATTAAGAAGGGTCCACTAAAGCGAGGGGACAACTTTCCTTTGACTTTGAACCTTCTCATACCCCGGAGTGGTGACACCTTCAAATAGACATAATCTCCTTCCTTAAACTCAAGCAGTCGTCTCCGGGTATCAGCATAGCTTTTCTGCCTGGATTGTGCGGTTCTCAAATTCTCCCTTATTTGTTGAACTTGTTCCTCTGCTTCTTGTATAATCTCAGGCCCAAACAACTACCTTTCACCCGTCTGATCCCAATATAATGGAGTCCTGCACTTTCTGCCATACAAAGCCTCAAACGGTGACATCTTCAAACTGGCCTGATAGCTATTATTGTAAGAGAACTCCGCATACGGCAAACTCTTATCCCAACTTCCACCATGCTTAAGAGCACAAGCTCTTAACATATCTTCCAGTACTTGGTTAGTCCTCTCAGTTTGCCCATCAGTCTGTGGATGGTAAGCCGAACTAAAATTCAATCTCGTATCCAAGGACTCATGTAACTTCTTCCAATACCGAGAGGTAAACTGTGATCCTCGATCTGACACAATCTTCTTTGGCACACCATGTAGGCATACAATCCGTGCCATATACAACTCTGCCAACTTGGCTCCTGAATACGTGGTCTTCACTGGAATGAAGTGGGCTACTTTAGTTAGCCTGTCCACAATCACCCATATAGAATCATATCCAGCAGACGTGCGGGGTAATCCAACAATGAAGTCCATGCCAATCTCTTCCCATTTCCACTCAGGTATCTTCAGTGGATGCAGTAGTCCGGCTGGTCTCTCGTGTTTAGCCTTAACTCTTTGACACCCACCGCACATAGCCACATGTGCAGCCACATTTATCTTCAATCCATACCACCAGAACTTCTACTTCAAATCCTGATACATCTTCGTACCCCCAGGATGAATAGAATAATACAAGTCATGGGCTTCCTTTAAAATAGTCCCACGAAGGCTTTCAATCTCCAGAACACATATCCGATCCTTGAACCACACAATCCCTTGCTCATCTTCCGTGAATTCCGGACCTTGACCTTCAATAATCAGATCCCTAATCTCTTGTATCTTAGCATCACCAACCTGACCTTTACGAATTTCTTGCTCCAAGGTAGGTTCCAATTCAATGGTAATTCCTTCTGTATGTGTAACAATCCCCAGGTTGAGTCTCTCAAAATCTTTTGCTAATTCATCAGGTAGCTGGTCAACGAGAGCGGAGTGAACATGCTCCCTCCGGCTCAAGGCATCTGCAACCAAATTCGCCTTGCCTGGGTGATAGTGAATCTCCAAATCATAATCCTTAATAAGTTCCAACCAACGGTGTTGCCTAAGGTTGAGATCCTTCTGAGTGAATATATACTTCAAACTCTTATGATCCGTATATTCTTGGCACTTAGTTCCCATGATGTAGTGTCTCCAAATCTTAAGTGCATGCACAACTGCTGCCAGTTCCAAGTCATGAGTGGGGTAGTTCAGTTCATGCTTCCGCAACTGACGAGATGCATAGGCAATCACATGTCCTTCTTGCATGAGCACACATCCCAATCCTTGGCCACATGCATCACAATAAATGTCAAATCCCTTCTGTAGATCTGGCATAACCAATACTGGTGGTGACATTAGTTTCTCCTTCAATTGATCAAAGCTTTCTTGGCACTTCTCATCCCACTTGAATTCTCTTCCTTTTTCCGAAAGCGATGTCATAGGCTTAGCAATTTTAGAGAACCCTTCAATAAATCTCCGATAATATCCTGCGAGTCCCAAGAAACTCCGAATCTCAGTAACTGTAGTGGGCACTCTCCACTCCATCATCTCCTTCACTTTAGCAGGATCCACTGCTATTCCTCCATTAGAAATAATATGACCAAGGAATGGCACTTTGTCAATCCAAAACTCGCATTTACTGTACTTGGCGTAGAGTTGATTATCTCGTCGCTTCTGTAGCACCAATCTCAGATATTTCTCATGATCACTATCACTCTTGGAACAAATAAAACTATCGTCGATGAAAACCACGACGAATCTGTCCAGATCATGAACACCTTATTCTTCAGATTCATAAAATAGGCTGGTGTATTGGTTACTCCAAATGACTTAACGGTGAACTCATATAAACCATATCGGGTCGAGAAATCTATCTTGGGAATATCTGATGGCCTAATCTTCATTCGATGGTAACCCGATCGGAGATAAATCTTCGAGAATACCCTTGCACCTCTCATTCGATTAAATAAATCCTCAAGGCAGGGTAATGGACACTTGTTCTTCACAGTGACATCGTTAAGGGACCTATAATCCACGCACATCCTTTGCGATCCATCCTTCTTCTGTACAAACAGTACCGGTGCTCCCCAAGGTGAGGAACTCGGACGTATGTACCTAGCCTCTTGTAATTCCATTAACTGCTTCTTCGGTCCCTTTAACTCTTCTACAGACATCCTGTATGGCCATTTGAAAGTAGGGGCAGTCCCAGGTAAGGGATCAATGATAAACTCAACTTCCCTATATGGTGGCATCCCTAATAACTCCTCTGGAAAGATATCCGAAAAATCCCTAACTGCATGGATGTTGTCACCCACCAACTTCTCATCTACTAAGAATGTCACTAGTCTGATGGTGGTAGTTACTGCAACTTCAACTTCAAATCTTTGTCCTTTGGAATTAGTGAGTTCTACGGTTCCCTTAGCACAGTGTATATACTGCCTTTGCCTTTCTTAACCATGACATACCAAGGATCACATCTATAGTGCTCTCTTCTAACACTATAGGGGTAGCCCATCTGGGTTAGAAACACATGGTAAGAAAGGAAGAATTGTAGACAAGGCAAGTAATTACGAGAAATGTTACTGTGGTTGATTTATTAGCTAAGTAGATTAGTGTGTTATCCACTAAAGCTAATACCTTATGATGGTACATGCTAAGATGCCCAACTATAATGTTGCAATCAATCAAAGAAGCAAATCAAGCATTTATCATCAGAACAATCAACCAACATTTTTTTTAATAGAGAAAATAGTTTTGGTTTGGTCTTAGGCCTCCTATCTCTTAAAAATGTCATAGGGGTAGGGATTCCAAGATTTGAAATCCATCTTGTCTTAGAGTAGTAAAGGTAAGAATAATCAGAGTAGAATAGCAAAAGGTGAGACAGGATCAAGATAAGTGTAGAAAGAATCAGAGTGAGGTAAGTGTAGAATGAATCAGAATAAGATAAGTAGGTAAGTGTTTTGTCCATTTCTATCTAGGTCTCGTCCTACAGTCAACATTTGCTCTGATACCACTTCTGTAACATCCGGTTTTAAAGGACAAAGCCGGGTGCATCTCATACATGCGCCAAGAAGACAACACATATAATAACAGAGTGTATAGAGATAAATGTCAATAACATCAGAGTACTTATTACATAGCGGAAGTCTTATTACAAAATAAAGGAATAACCATAAAACGAACTAAGGATCGTCGACGCCAATGTCGACTAAGAAACGCCACCTAGATCAGATCGAACTCCTCAGTGTTAGGCGGCTCCTCTTCGACCACCTGCTCTTCTCCTATGGGGGGGTGTGAGACAGCAAGAGTGAGCTCACATACGTTCATAGCTCAACAAGTCGTGGGGAATAATGTGTCATGAACTCACCAAAGGTGGGAGTTCATGTAGTGTAAGGCTGATCAATGAAATAAAGGCTGAGGCTGAGCATTGCTTTTATAAGTTGGTCAAAATTTTATTAGCAATTACTAAGTGTAAGTAAATACCAAACCTTAATAATAATAAAGAAAAGTAATAATAAAATAATCTCAAATGTGATGCAAATGTCAAATTAAATTTAAGTTCCATAATTAATCATGAGAGGGTCCGAGCCGCTCATGACCGTGAGCACGGCTAGTATACTAGTTTTACACTCTACAGAGGTTGCGCATCTTTACCCACAAGTCATGTTACCCATCTGCCAAGAGACGGCCAATCCCATACACCTCTACCGAGGAGGCGAGGCAGGGTAACACTACGAGGCCTTTACAAAGTTCCACTAGCTTCAGAAATCCCGCTACAGTTTATAGGAAGCTCCAGTGCAGGGTTCTTGCCTGACCGCCATCGCAGCAAAATCAACCCAAGGACCTCCCTACACTGACCACTCCCCTACTGCCCTTGCCCCTTTCGGGTAAGGAAGACCTCCACTAGCTTTCCTAGTTAATCAGCCAAGGGCGTCCCATTAAACCCTTGTGGTAGCACTGTTTTCCCGGGTGGTCGCTCCATGTTCCCATTAATTTAATGATCTTAACATGAATAGTAATAATAACAAGATAATAACAGAATAATCATGAATAGTGTATCTCCATACCCAATCCACATAAAGCAATAGCAGGTGCTACCCAAAAATATTTCAGGGGTGATCAAGGTATAAAGATAACCAAAACTGGGGTAACCTAAAGGATCCCATCAAAATTAAACTATGCAGACCATTAAAATTAATAAGAACATGGCTGGGAAAAGTAAGTGATCAAGGGCACAACTTGCCTTCAATGAGCTCCTGCTCAGCTACTTCTACTTGTTGAACCTCAGATTCCACAGTGGCTTGCTCGTCTACTCGCATCAACACAATACATACATAGTATAGCAAAAATTAACATTGCACCAAACATGTAAATAAAATACACAATAAAAATCTACACATTAAAATGAGATCATTGGAACTGGAACCATTAAATTTGGAGTTATAGATTTCAAGTTATGAATTTCTTAAGGTTTAATGTGCTTGAAATAGGATTAAATGATAAATTAATTTTCTTACTGTTTTCATGTACAAACAGAGACTCTAGATGATGGAGAATAAAATTACAAAATTTTAGGAACTGGAATGGAGTGATTTGGACTAAAAATGGATTTTCTATGGATTATACAAATTGTGGCATTTAATTAATACTAAAAATCCATTTTTAAATGCATTTCTCTGGTTTTTAAACATCTCTGGACTAGGCGTCAATTATCAGAAAGTCCAGGGGTTCCGCGGTAAAAATCTATAGACACAGAGCGCAGTGAGGGTGGACGACGGGTTCTATTTTTAATAAAGACAGGGTTGTTTTTGCAAGACGCGCAAGATGAAGGGGTATGATCTAATATGGGCCGTTGGATCAAAAACTGGTGGTACGGATTAGATCTAGAGCACATTTAATCCGCGAGTGACCCTGGCCGACCGATCAGCGATCAAGCGCCCGGATTAGATCTGCCATCGCCTGAACCGGTACCTAACGACACCCGCCCGATCAAAAATGGACAGACCAGATTTAATGCTGGCCGAAGCAATGCGTACCGCTCGATCTAACATAAACGCACTGGATTGATTCACCAGGAAATGTTACCCTGATCTAATCGAGGCCATCCATTGGTCATCCAATGACCGAACCCTCCCCTACTCAGCTCCGACAGAGGGCTGCGGCGGCGCGCGCATGCTCGGCGGCGCCATGGCCGATGTGCGGCAAACCAGCGATTTCGGCCCAAATCTGGCTAAATTGGTGATGCTACGTGACCCTGTGTATGCGTCGAGAACACCCGAGGACTTACCAGTGTTGGCTACGGCACCCAGAAGGTTGCCCACGGCGAGCGGCGGATGCCGAGCTCCGGTGAGCAATTCCGGCACCACAAGCGTCCAATCCTTGGTGAAGCGGCCACTGCAGCCTTTCCCCGAGCCCGAGGAAGACCCCAGGCACCCTCGACGGTGCGGACGACGATTGAATCGGAGATTCCCCCGCGGCGGCACCACGCTACCTCACCCACTCTCTCTCTCTGGTTCTCAACGAGGGTAGGGTTTCTAGAGGTCGGGATGGCGCGGACGGGTCCCAGGGACGCTGATATGGGCACGAGTGCGGCCGAGGGGTCCAGGAGGTGGGCGTTAGCTGGTCAATCCCGGAGGAATCGCGGCAGCCGTTGCGCGCGGGGAGCAAGATGCGCAGTAGAGAAGGGGGGGGGGGGGGGAAACCCACCAGTCATAGGAGCCGAGGAGCGCAGGCGTGTGGTTGACCGACAGACCGGACCACCTAGGAGGCGCACGCGGAATCCGGAGCTGCGGGTCAACGCCCATGGACGCAAGGATCGCGATGGCGTCCGCGGACTTTGGCTTGGCGGTTGAGGGTGAATCTGACAATTGGGTCCCACCAGCAGTGAGCGGGAGGCACGCGAGGGAGGACCCGGCTGACCAAAGGGGTCATGTTGGCAGCGCCCGAGTAATCTGCACGCGGGTGGGGAGACTGAGTGGCGGGCCACGCAATCCAGTGAAAGAGCAGAGAGCGCGCGCGCGATCCGTTTGCCTGATCAATGGGTCCAACGCGTCAGCCTTAGCTGAAGGGAGTTGGGCTGCGCAGGGGAGAAGGCTAGGTGGGCCGAGGCCAGGAATTAGGCCCAACACCTGTTTCCCAATTTCATTCCTTATTTTTTTTCTCCATTTTCAAATCCAATTGAATTCAAGTTTGAATTCAAACTTGATGGTTCATCATTTACACTGTGTTTGTACAGTTAACAGTAATAAGTTTAAGGATATCTATTATATATATATATATATATTTTTATATCATTTCTCTTTTTCTTATTTTCCAAACCCTAATTTTCAATCTAGGGTTTAATCCAACCTTAGAATCATTCTCTTATTATTATTATTATTATTCTTATTTTTATTTAATGCACAAACATATAAAACTCCAACAAGATGCACTTTATTTTATTTTAGAATCATTTGTTTTGATTAATCCCTAAATTTTGAGTATGCTCTTTTTATGATGCAAATGAGACACATAAAATTGAGGATATCTCTCTATTATTCTTGGTATACAACTTTGAGTAGTACACATAACCATAATCACACTAGAAGCTAGCATTATCCTCATCATTATCTGTAAACAAAGCCCCGCTCGATTGAAATTTGCCACGCCAGGGAGGCCACGCCATCGCTGCCGCTCACTGTCTACCACTGGAGCACGGGGATCGGTCACTTCGAGCCTCCACCGCCCAGTCCGAGCCCGGGAGCAGCTTCACCAAAGCCCCGCCGAGTTCCCCGAGAATTACCTCGAAGATCTACTGCACCAGGCCCCCGGATTGAAGCTCGCCGGCGACCTACACCCGCCCACGCCCGTGGACCGGCTTGCTCCGCTCGTCGCCGGCCGATCACCACCTCCCTTGAGTTTGCCTAACCAACCTGAAGCTCCATGACCCAGCCCCCAACACGCTACCGCGCTAGGTAAGCCGTAATTTCTCATCGTTGCTCTAAGCACTGTTCCGGTGAGGGGAAGAGGGAGCGCGGGTTGAGAGCCTTAAAAACCCGAGGGCCCTTTTGCACTGTTAGCGACCTAGGTGAATAGAAGCCCGAGGGCATAAATGAAAGAGAAAACAGTGGAGAAAGCCAGGGGACCGAGCGCAAAATAGTTTTTCTTTTCCTTTTAATTGGAAATACATTTTAAATTCTGCAGCAAGCTTCAAAAATCTGTAACATAACGAATACTGACCCAAATTTCATAAGACCAATTTTGTTAAACTTTGTGTACTTCAAGCTTTCAACCAAAAATATAGAATCACCTTTGTATAGTAACTTGTTTTAAGGTTTTGAATTAAATAAGTAAACTGCCTAATCCAAGAAAAATGAGACAAAAATAGGACATCTCTTATGCAGGAGTCAAGAAAATTTGTGGAGACACAAATCAAGTAGTAACACTATTTAAAAATGCTGAACACCACAGTCCACAAAGTCTTTTTGCCCAAAACTTAGAAAAAGGAAAAAGGAAACTAAAATTAGAAGCGAGAGAGCCACACTATTTTTCCTGGCATGCTTAAGTGATAAAGTTCTTAGGAAAAACATGTTGAACCGTAGTCCAGTACTATTCTAGAGTTTATTATTTAATTTAAGTATTGATTATTTGAGTAAGATAATGGTTAAAAATAATAGGACCTATGCACTCATGTTAAGAAAATTTTAGTAGTCACTTGACCATTGTTATACCACTACAAAAATATTAACCACCTCAGAACACCAAGGTAAGTGGGTTAAACAAATAAAGATAGGTTTTTGCAAATACCTTTAGAAAATAAAAAGAGGAACCAAAATTAGAAAATAGTGAGCAACCTTATTTTTCCCTAAACACCTAAGCTATGTGCTATGGGAGAAAAATATAAAAATGAGGTAGTTGCATAGTAGAGCATGCTTCACACCTGCACCATGAGAAAGTTATAAAATTTTAAGAAATCATACAACCCATCCCTTATGAGTAAAAATTGGGAAATTTGTTGTTTGACATTTTTCAAAAGGAATGTTAGTATAAGCACCCAGTAAGCCTCCAAACTTTAGATAATCACCATTAAATAACCATTAGGTTTCTTTGTTTACAATTTGGCACAGAAGCATAATATTACCCATAAACATTAGCAAAAATAAGCTTTAGATTAGAAGTCACTTCTACACATGGGTTCTAGTTCAAAGTTCCCTTTCTACCTCACAAGTGGAATGGTTGGCTTTCACTGGCGGAGTTTTGGTACAACACTTCATATCACACCTCTTTGGCTCTCCCTTCAAAGTGTTGTATGGATACGACCCCCATTTGCTGCTGCTCCTATAGTTCCTTCAGGTACATAGGTGATCGTGTCCCAACTTTTGGCTGATTGTGCTCATTTTACTGAGATACTGAAGGAACAATTAGCAGTTGCACAAAATCGGATGAGACTAAAAGCTGTCTGGTTGTGGTTCAAGTGATTACTTTAGGTGGGAAACTTGGTTCTACTCAAGCTTCAGCCATATGCTCAGCACACGGTGGTCAATAGGCCATGTCTGAAGCTCGCTTTCAAATTTTTTGGCCCTTACAAAGTTCTGGAGCATATTGGGGTCGTGGCTTATCGGTTGGAGTTGCCACCATCAGCTCAAGTGCATCCCATGTTTCATGTTTCACAACTCAAACCTTTTATCGCTAACTGTTCCCCAATGTTTTCTACTCTTCCTACTATTGCTGATCTCAGTAAGCAATAGGTGGCTCCTGTGGAAGTCATAGATATGCAACTGGTGAAGAAGGGCAACCAGTCTAGGCTATCCCTTAGGTTCTTGTCTGATGGAGCTTGATTTTCGAGGAAGCTATGACTTCGGAGGATTATCATGTCATTCAACAGAGGTTCCCTAAGGCCCTTGGTTGGGGGCAAGTAAGCTCTGTAGAGGGGCAGATGTTACACATGGCAAGGACGCTGGCGCTGCAAGTGCTGAAGATGCTGGGGCTGCAAGTGTGGAAACTGCAATGGAGGCCAAGACAGGGATGATGTCGGACGATGAATAGGAGTCCATGAAAGGTGTTTGGGTCGAGTACGTCGTGTGTGTGGGTGACGATGGTCGTAGGTTGGCCCAGTTCACATATATAGGGCTTGTTTGTTTTAGTTTTTTTACCAGCTTTTCTGAGAATCTGGTCGTGGGGAGAATCTGAGTACCATAGGGATTACATGTGGAGGAAGATGAAGGGGTTCATAGGGTTTAGGATATAGAAAGTGATAGATTTATACTATCATGACGAGTTGGTCGATTGTATGTTCACGTTGATTTTGAACAGTTTTCACCAAAGCGATTCTTACAAAAGCGGTCTAAAAAGTAGTGCGTTTGGTAGTCCGTAACAACTTTTGGTGGCCAGAAGCAGGGTTTAAAATAGCGGGCTATAGCGGCGCTATAGCCTCTTGGAGGACCTAAAACTACGATATTTCACTTTTAGACGCTATTTTAGCTACAACCGCTATAACCCGATTTAGCTCCCCTAAACGTCGTAGCTTTAGTGCTAAATAGCCACACTATTTATATTTTTCTTGATGGGCCAAAAAATAATGAATATAATGAAGAAGGATGAGGAAGCTCAATGATATTAATTATTGTAATGAAGATAAATCTAAACTTGCTTTATACATAACAACCTAAACTTGCTTTATACATAATAAGATGATGCACATGATATTGACATGGATCAATAGTGCTCAAGTGTTCATTCTTCTTATTCAGATGACTCTATGCTTGATCAATAGATTGCACTAGTAAGTTTTTTTGGTATGTATTAAATCATGGTATTGTGTTGCTATCATGTTAGCGAGATGGTAAATTCTTTACTACTCTAGTATTTAGAACTAAGTAAACCTATTAATTATCATGTTGTGCAATTACCTATCTAGTGCCTAACTATGTTATTGAAGTGTCAAACACTTGAACTCCATGAATCATGTACATAGAGCCTTAGAAACATATTGGCCTTAGTCAAATATCTTGACTTCCACATATTTTTGCATAAATCATGCATATTTTGTATGTTTTTTTATAAACCCGCTATTTGTTATAGCTGCGCTATAGCCACACAATAGCCTTGTAGCCTCGAAAAAATGATGCCACTATTTTCCATTGCCCGCTATTTTACCTTGGCCAGAAGTTGAAAAAGCTGAAACAAACGGGGCCATAAACTGTTGTAATACGAACTCTTACAATATGCAATGAAATAACGTGAATAAGAGACACTTTGCCATTATTTTGAAAGGCTTCGTCCGAATGCTATTATCAGACACGACACAACCACTATAATGCCATTTCACCATTTAATAAAACGAAAAAGGATTGAATACACCTGGTATGGAATCGGGATGTTTGACGAAACAAGCAACGATGGAATTGGGGCGGCGTAGCCTCGCCGGACTTTTCTATAAGGCATCTCTGACCATGTCGCCTCTAGCAGCCGCTCCCTTGGTGCCGACATGTTCGGCTCCTCCGGATCACCGCTGTACTTCCTAGATCATGAGCGGCGCTACAAGGAAGCTACGAATCGGAACATGTCGTAGGGCTTGCCGTCACGTACCTCAGTAACTGTATGAAGAGGAGCGAGTCGAAGATGCCAGCGAGAAAGAAGAGGGAGTAGGAGAGGAGCACCCAAGGGAGTAGGAGAGGAGCACCACCGAAAGCCGTAGTCACGTTCGCATCAGACCTTGATGACGCCTTCATTCCACAAGCTAAGCGAGATGAGAACGATCCGGCGACGAGAGGAGAGGCTACTCGCATCGTGTACGCACGCCACGTCGCCTGCGCTTTCCCTCGCCCTTCGGTCGATGCTGGCACACACTCGAATGGTTTGTCGATGATGACTAAGTGCTCGACCCCAGGAATTGTATCTAATCCTTTTTTTCATTTTATTATTGGAAAATTTAAATCTGTATCATTAAAAGATTATAACTTTAAATATATATCATTACTATCTCACGTACATGTGTGGTTTACATGAGTCAACGACATGCGGAGTCAACAATATATATCTAAAGTTACAATTTTTTAATGAGTCAATAATATATATCTAAAGTTATAATATTTTAATGATATAGAATGGTATTATAGCGGCTACGACAAGTTTGATAATAACATTATCTCGAAATCACTCTAAAGGCTAGTTTGGTAACCCTATTTTCTCATGGGATTTTTATTTTTTTAAGGAAAATAAATCCTTAGAAAAATGAAAATACTGTAGAAAAATATGTTACTATCACTGAATAATCGTAAAGTGACAAAATCTAATTCTCATAGCATGATTCCAAATTTCTTTGTGAACAAAATCCCACCCAATCGCTGTCGTTCGACACCGTCAACGGCGGCCGCGCGCTCACGTCCCGGCGATCCCTTGCCGGCGGCCACGGGCCGTGACAGACTCGAGCCCGTCCGCCGCCTTCGCCGCGCCGCCTCCGCCTCCTCCATCGCACGCCGACTCCGCTGCCTCCATCCGCGCACGTCCGCCTCCACTGTCTCCATCCGCTCGGGAGCCGCCGCCCTCCGCGCTAGGCCTCGCCTCCGTCTGGTCTGGATTCTTCGACATCTGGGCGCTCCGCGTCGCCGACTTCTCGCAGGCGGAGAGTGAGTGCGTTCCTCGCATCCTCCATCTCCCTTCCCTCTGCCCCTCGTTCCCCTGGATAGGGTCCATCTGTGTAGGGTACGGATCTCATCTCACCCGGTCGCGGTTCTAGCCTGATCTGTGCCGCGCATTCTTGATGAAGATTTGGAGATCCAACAAGGAGGCTCCTGTGTTTGCTTCCCGCGGGATTCATGAGTTTGAGCTGGACAAAGTCAGTTTGACGAGGACAGAGAATGGCCTATACTCCGATTTCTACTTGGTATTTTTTTTTGTTTGAAGGAAAACAGGAGGGGTTCTATCCTCTGCCGTGCATTATTAAAAGATGTAAATGAAACCTGTACAAAACTTCAAGAAAAAAAAGAAAATGAGAAAGATTACATGTAAGCTTCTAGCCATGGATCAATTTGAGTTGATATTTTTCTTTTGCCCTTAGAATATCAATCACAGTTTTTGAGATCGAATTTGGCTTGCAGAGTAACTAAGCTGGTGGTTTTTATGCATCTGTGCTCATGAATATATAATATATACTGTTTCTGGAAGTACGACAAGATTAAGACCACACTTATTTTGAGTGATATATATGTCATATGTGAATCACTAAACCTTCCATTTTTGTTGAATCTCAAATTTATCAGCACTTATAGATTCCACATTGTGTAATTTGATTTTCTTAGCATCACCATGTTATTCCTGCTGTTTGATGTGTAGAACATCAAATGCATTCAATTCTGACTTTTATTTAATTCTGATTGTGCATTTCCTTGTCACTTTTTGTAGAGGTTCAATTCATACTTTGTCATTTTTTGTAGCCATTTTACCGTCATGGTCTTAGCTGATTGATGCTATCACAAGAGGCTCTCAAGTGCTGTCCTTTTCAAGCAGTCATGTTAGCTAAAGCAGTCATTTTTTGTGGCCGCATTCTGTTCTACTGCTATCCAACAAGCCATGCCAATATACTGTTTTGCTATCCAACAAGCAGTCATGTTTTTTTGTTCAATTTACTATATTGCGAGACAATAGATAGCTCATTGTTTTTTGGTTTGGTTAATTTCAAGAACATCCTCTTCAAGACCATGCAATATTTCAATGACCAGTTAGTACTCTGCATGTTGAGCTGATAGATGTATCTTGCTTCTTTCAAGTATCACCAGTTTTGAATCATATACAAACTGAACTGAGCTGAACCGAGCAGTTTTCATGCAGAGACTGGCTCAGTTCAGTTTGCATGCAGAGATTGGAAACTGATGGCGTGTTTGCATCAGTTCAGTTTGCATGCAGAGATTGTATCTCCATACCGAGCAGTACTCGCTGGGCTAGCAACAACAGGGGAAAACTGTCTGGACATCTGCTTCCAAACAGCAGCAAGGGAGAGGGAAAAACTGCCCTGGGAAACAAAGTGGATTGGAAAAGCCAATTAGATCCACGCCGGGGCTTCCCTTCCCTAGGCTATTAGCCACTTGGTGCCAAACGAGGCCTTAGACGGGGAAATTTAGACCGTCTTAGACCATGCTCAGTAGGGCATACATATGGTAGTGTTTTGTTTTGCATTGTAGAGTGTAGACTGCACTGTTTACGTATTGGAGTTTGCAGAAGGCGAGGCCAAGAAACTGCAGTAGATCGGTGGAGAGGAAGAAGATGACAACCACCCATGCAGATCAGACGTGTGTGCTCACCTATGTGAGTCGTCGTCACTGGTGCCATCGTTCACCTCGCCGCTCTTGATTTCGTTGAATCGATGCCGTGCGTCGTAAATGGAGTCGTCTCCGAGTAGATCGACGCGGTGCATAGCAGTTCGACATGTCTCTAGCCAAATCAATGTCCTGCACTGCAAATTGACCCATCGCCACGCCGACCTCTGCTTTGTGCCTGCTGAGGAGCACCTCGTTACACTCTTCTCGTGCAGGTGTGTGCTCTAACTCACTTACATGTGCGTCTACCTAAGAAGACTTCAAACACATAGCTTTTTCGATATACGACTTTTTTAAGAAGTGGCTTCCCTTGCCAGATCTAGAAAAGCCAAGCCAGCAGATGATGTATATGATCGTGCAAAACACTGTTTTGCACTGTAGATTGCACTGTTTACAGAGTGGAGTTTGAAATAGGAGATGGGGTGAGTAAGACTGCTGAAGATATCCT
The DNA here is from genome assembly GCA_029449295.1 of Zea luxurians. Taxonomy (NCBI): domain Eukaryota; kingdom Viridiplantae; phylum Streptophyta; class Magnoliopsida; order Poales; family Poaceae; genus Zea; species Zea luxurians. The sequence continues at coordinate 112,227,284 of JAOPSE010000009.1, read as the reverse complement.
AAGTAGATCTAGATGGAGCCAACTACACACCCTATTCGACCGGTCCTGAGTCCTGACATCGCCTCCCAATCGCTGCGCTTGGCCCTCGATCCCACTGTTGGTGCCCCGCGATTTGGGGCTAGATCTTGCTTCACACGGTTTCTGGTGGTTCCCTGCCAGATCTGTGTTCTTTTATTTTCATTGTGCTAGTTTTGGAATTCAGAGTGATCGTGGGACTTCCTACTACCCCCGAGTTTGAGTTATCTAGAGTTGGGAGAGATCATAGTTTAGAAATAAGCTAGTATATCTACCACGTTCAATCAAGATAGAATATGAGTAGAGGATTATGGACTGTTGCCATATATGTGCAGCGTAGTTGAAGAAGACTGTGTCGATAGTTCTCGCTTACCATCAGCAGTAACACATTCATTCATGCTTCTCAAGCTCGTTGCTGATCAATACTGTAGCAACAACAACAACATCTTTATAGTATCCATACGTGCGGGAATGAAACACCGGCCACACGTGTGAGGACGAAACATTGTGATGCCGGTGTGCTAGCACCGCACGCATAGCGAGAGAAACGTTGGTAGTGTCTTGGATGTCCACAAATGTTGGAAGAGAAATGCGGCAGCTAAGATGATTCTCTCTAGCACGCCAGTCATTCATGTGTATTTGACCCATGCTAATAGACTTTTACCCTCAAGGTCCATTAGCGTTCTTCTGGATCATGATTGCCTCTTGGGCATATATTCAACATAGAGCTAGGCGGCGGTTGTGGGCGTGGATTTGGTTGTCGTGTGAATATGAGGAGGTGGCTAGGTATGTTGGTTGCTAGTTGTTGGGATTGTTCGCTCGTGTGTCGTGTGGATCTGTTGTCTATCTCGTTATGTGCATAAGTTATTCACCTCAGTCTGTCCAAATTCACTCATTCTTCGAGAAACTTGGATCATGCAACCGTGGAGGTGAATATTATGGTTATATCAGATTTTGGAAACAACAGCCAATGAAAACTTTTGATACTGCTTGAACAAGAAGAAAAAGAAGCCCAGAAGTTTAAAATCATAAACACTTTGGGGGCTGTGATTATCAGATCTATCCATATTTTTGCCTCATTCAGAACTGAGTGCTCAGATGGCAAAAGATGATGTTTCTTTCACCTGAAATCTTATTTGCACAAAAATACACATCTTTGTATGACATTTCTAGCAGCTCAAACAATAATTACTGTTTGTCATTTAATGTGGTAGTTGAGCCTCACTTGGCTGATGACATCAAATGTTTGGCCTTGATGTTCTGCTAGGTAACATGAGTTGGTTACTGTGCATGCAAGTCAATCCCAAGGATTTCTTTAGTTGTAAATTTGTAATATTTTGATTAATTTAATCCTTGATTATATTGTCAGAGATCTGATTTTTGATTTTTTTTCAAACTTGCCTTTTAAATTTTGCTTCTCTCTATTTATGCAATGCAAGTTGTGTTAAAGTCTCCTTTTTAATTTGCTAGAAAATTCAGAATTACAAAGTCCCTAATATTATTTCTTCATTTACAAATTTAGGCATCCTTGATAGACCTGATGGCTATCGCAGAGAGCTGTGTTGATGCGGTGGTCATGGAGATGGTGGCAGTCTACTGTGGTGGCCTCTACACCGCCAAACCAGAGCTTGCTGCCCGCCGCATCGAGGCCATTGGCTTCCAAGTCGGGCACCAGCTCTCTGAGAGGTACAACCAGAAACAATTTTTTTTCTCCCGTTATGTTCAATTCTTTACTCAGGTTCCAAGTCCAAACCTTAACCAATGATCTGTCATCCTAGTGTGGTTCTTGTTACTGATAACTAAATGTTGTCTTAGTTGAGGTCTAGTTGGCACAGGCTCTTAGATTTGGTATTACAATCCAGCCACTTCATGGTTCAGGTGCCTTTTGAGAACCTTACATGAATGAAATTTCTGCCTGGCTGTCCGAACCACCACCATTTTAATCTGTATTAGGGCAAGAACTGATTGTACTAGGGCAAGAACTACTCAATTAATGATCGTCATCCAAGTCGCACATTTTCAGTAAGTTAAGGTGTTAACCAAAAGTATCATGCTTTCTTGTAAAAAGGCGCAAATATTGTTCCACAACGGTCTAGCTATAAATGCTAGTCATTTATATCAACCGAGCACATGTCTAATCAGGGACACAGATGGTAAAAATTCTTTTCATATAGTTAAGTTACTGAACCATTTACCTAAATCAAGTTAAAAGATTCTATTCCACCATTCCGTGGATGCTAGTACTGTCGACTGTTGAGGTTCCTAAAGATTTCTGTTTGACATGTTTGATCATTGGGCTGTGCCACATTTGCCTATTTCAAAAACTGAGTTAGTTGTACTTTGAACCTAATTTGAAGGGTTCATACGCACCATGAATGCTCTATCTATTTTTGTCGCCACCTTCAAATATGACTTATGAACTTTACCGAGTACCTAACATTTTATTAGTTGAGGAGCAATTTGGATTACAGCTTATTCCTTGAAGCAAATTTGTTAACTCGATGAGGTCTAGCTTTACGGAACTATCGAGCAAACTAAGTACTCACCTTTCTGGTTATTAAAATTAGTTGTATATTTTTGTACTTTTGACATGTGGTTGTAATTGTTGAGGGAAATTTGAATGATGCTTATTTGGGATTTCAACATGGAGCAGGCTGACTGGGAGTTTAGAACTAGAACCATCTGTATTTCATAGCCACATTCGTTTCTCACACATCTTATAGTACCATGGCTGATAATGTGACATGTTTCCTCTGAAACCATTGGCAGCCATAGTTAATACTTTCGTGCAAACTGCATAATAAGTCCTTACTGGAATATATCATACACTGGATTGATGAACTGCATTTCTTATGTTCTTATACTGTTCAATGAACAATTTTAGATCAAGTTAATAAATGGAACATTGCCTTCACATGTGTCTTTAACTTTAACACTTACTATGATGATATCTCATTTGCTTGTAACTATAACATGTTTACTGCTTTTGAAGTTTTGATATTAACCAGGTTCAATCTCCATGTAAACTCTTTGCGGGGCAAATCTTGAATGCTAAATATAAACTCTTTATGGGTGGAGGAGAGTACCAAACAAATTATTGCATCAATTTTGAAGTTCAGAAATTTATCTATCTGATTTTTAGATGGTCTTTATTCTAATTTGTAAGAGTTTCTTTTTTTAATAATATGTTCTATTCTTTTTTTTATATGTCATCATCTTATTTTGGTGGTTGATTATATTTTTTGTAACTTTGCATACATGTTTGCTGTTATGCCGTGCTTTACTTTTTTAGAGAACAAGGCCTCTCTGCCTGTAATGTCTCAGGCACAATATTTTATGCTCTGCAGATCTGTCTCAGTTTTCTGTGTGATTAATTTTTTTTGGTCAGTGCAACACTCCAATGCATGTACATCTGCAGACTCAACCAAATTTATTGTTCATATTCAGATATACCATGGAGCGCCCTCGATTTAGTGATCATCTTGAAGCAATCAAGTTTATCTGCAAAGATTTTTGGTCAGAGCTGTTCAAGAAGCAGATTGACAATCTGAAAACAAATCACAGGGTGATGCAGAAACACCTCCTACTTTTTTTCCCTTCTTGTTAAACACTGACATCTCTTGACTATTGTATACGCAGGGTACCTTTGTCCTTCAAGATAACCGTTTTCGGTGGCTTACTCGTGTTTCTCTAGATCCACGTACAGAGAACACAGATTCAACTGAAAATGATTCTGCAGCATTGGGTGATACTGCAGCCCAAACGACTACCATGCTTCTGTATTTCCCATGCGGGTTGATAAGAGGTGCCTTGACCAACTTAGGAATTTCGTGTTCTGTCTCTGCTGACATGTCAAACCTTCCAGCATGTAAGTTCAGCTATGCTTTTTCTATGACCTTTTGACACGTGGTTAATTTTCATCTTTTGATGATCTGTTTCACATCTTATATCAACCACTGGAGTCAAACAAGTACCCAAGTACGGTGCTTATTGCCCATTGATTGTCATCATGTAGGAAGTTCGATTTAAGATACTACTACAATATGTAATCTAGTAGCGAGGGCTATATGAAGTGGAATGTTAGAAGACTGGATTGGTAAAACTACTACCTCCATTCTAAATTATAAGACACATTGACTTTTCTAGATACTTTTACCATGTATCTAGTCTATCTAGACATAGTGTATGGATTATGCATTTTTGCGCGCTGCTTATCCAACACCGTTGGATTGAATTCTGAAAAGCTGCTCAAACAGAGACTAACGGCAGCAAACAGCTGGACAGTCCTGTAAAAAATGAAATATGTACCGGTGTAACTTCTGTGAACTAAAATGATGTGTTTATGTTGTTGTATGGAGTTCATTCTACTCTGTTGAACTACTCATGGTATAGTTCCATAATTTTCAGTTGCACACCATGGTACCTGCGTTCCATATATAAATAGCCTGATGTCTATAAGGCACATATAATTTCGTAAGGCCAAATAATATGTAAAAGATAAAGCAGAGCTTTATAATCCATTAATTAAAGTACAAAGTGATCTGGAATACAAAGTTATATTACAAAAAAACCAGGTATACACCAATCTGCAACACAATACCATGTGGTACTACATAGAATGATAGAAATCCGATATACAACCAGTTCTATCTGCTGTAAATATTTTTTTTTGCTATACCACCATTAACCTTTCTTTCGTTAAAGTTGATGGGGCAATCACATGCAAAGGCTGAGATAGAGAGGGTGCCACCACCTATTTTTAGTGTATATCTAAGTGCATAGCAAAGCTGTGTCTAGAAAAGCCAAAAGTACTTATAATTTGGACTCATTGCCCAAGAGTGCATATTCTCTATTGGTACCCATGGAGGCATGGACAACTAATTTTGGTTCTATAGATCTGTACACTCAGTACTCATCTTAGCACATTCTTTTAGTTTTGTGGAAGTACGATATGTGCTGTTTTCATGCTATTCCTTGATTATTTCTAGTGTTTATTCAAACCCTTTTTCTGTTATGATCCTTGAACTTCCATTCAGTTTCACCTGTGAAAATGTTCTAAATGTTTAAACAATCTGGATTGAGTTATATGGAAAATTACATTTTTATAATTGAAACATCAAAGCAGGGGCCTCCAAGCCTCTGAAGAACACATCGTTGTGACGTAATTTAGGCTCCGGTTGAATCAAGTGGCAGCAGTGTTCCCTGCCATTCCGAAGGAAATCTTGTTGGATCCTTGCTTTCTTCTACTTCAACCACTTTTGAGATCCTTCCGTGCCCATCTCTTCGTTCACTCTACACTGACCGAAAGCTGCCGCTCCATTTCATATTTTCAGTGCCTATTGCATGGATTTTGGTTTTGCCTTATGTGAACTCATGGCAGATCTAAATCGTGTTCTTGATGACAGGTTCGTTTGTGGTGCGCATAAAGACATGAACTGTGAGGAATGATACAAGTACAGTACGAAGATTCGACAGTATCTGCTTGTGGTTCAAGCCGGGTTGAACATTGAAGATAGCAGAGTTTGGGCATGCACTAGATATTCTGTGTAGCTGTTGGTTTCTGTTTCCGTTTCTTCCAGCAGTTACCTGTTTCCACTACCTCAATTGTTTCCCCACCTCTTCGTGACCGTATTCCAGAGTTTAGGTTGGCCATTCCTGCACTCTAGGTAGCCGCCACTGGCACCATTTGTGAGAGTTAAACTATGGTTGTTGGTTGCATTATCTCTGTGGCCTGTGATAGCACCCTTCTTAAAGCATGATTCTTGCCATGATTCGTGTGCTAGTACTCTTCTAAGCACGATTTTTGCTACCATGATTAATTGATTGTGAAGTGCAAATTAAATAATTTAGTGTTCATGGCAAAATTTAAAGGGAGACGAGAACAAGCGTGCAGTGGTGAGAATGTCCCGTTAAGTTAAATCATCACGTTGTGGGTTCGAAGTAGCCTCGGAGAAAAGACTTTCTAAAACGAAACTCATATTCATATGGTAGTCTCTGGCTTCTCTAAAACCTCACTCACACCGTAGTCTCTGGCACTGGGTTTTACCTTTTTTTTTCATTATATAAACGAAACTTCATGATAATAGATTGCCAATTCTTCTAGATTCTCTGGCCGATGTTTCGGCTCTGTTTGGTTTCGCTTATAATCCGCTTATGCTAATAAGAATCGAATAATCACGAGAATCTTTGTGTTCCTAGAATCTAAATGTTGTGGGGAGAAGCAAGCCCGAGTCTTCTTCCCGCGGTGATGAACGGAAATGGTTTTTTTTTTCTCGCTCATGAGTCATGAAAGGCAGCCGGCCACTGCCATCGTTGGATATGAGACACATTGACATTATTTTGACATAACACAAAGATTGACATATTATTAGAGGAACAATTCTCTTCAAAGAATCTATTTTAATGTACTAGAACTAATAGCTAATTAGCTAGTGGTATCTAGCTAACAAATAACTAGTTAAAGACCTCTTTAGCACGCCTTTTTCCTAATGGTTTCTGCTGCACCTTCGCGTCTAATCCCATAAGCCGTACCAAATGACCATTTCATAGAGTGCTTTTGATTAAAAGCACTTCTCCCTTTCTCCCTTTTGTACTGGATTGGTCAAGCAAAAAAAGGCTTACCCACTTTCTTATGTTATTTTTGCGAAAACCTTCTCCCATCAAATCAATAAAGATCTTGTTAAACGAATCGTTACCTTTCTTCTCTTCTTTGTTTTGTGGGAATGACCGGCAATTCCATCTGTTGGATTTATGAGCTAGGCCCAATTGTCGAATTCAATTAAATCCTAGAAAAATCTCAAAAGCCCATGTATGAGTATGATAAGGTAATGGTGGAACAAATAGTGGGTGTTTGAATGCACTAGATATAATAGTTAGTTAAGGACATATCCTGTGCAATCACTCATTTTGGTGCAAGCGTACAATCAAACTATCCAGAGCATCCAGTCTAGATCCAACGGTTTCATATGGAAGGGGTTAAAAGTAAAATAGGTACTATGTTTTAGGTGGAAGGGGTTAAATATAAAATAACAGTCATCATTAGATCTAGATTAGATGCACCAAACCGCTTGATTGCACGCTTGCACCAATATAAGTGATTGCATAAGATATTTTCCCTAGTTAGTTGGCTAAAAATTGATATTGGAATTAGCTAGCTAACAAATAGCTATCTAACTATTAACTAATTTGCTAAAAATAGTTAATAGCTAAACTATTAGCTAGACTATTTGGATGTCTCAACTAACTTTAGCAGCTAACTATTAGTTCTAGTGCATTCAAACACCCCTTCATATTGCTAGTCCAAGTGAAGTGGAACTAGTTTAAATATGGAGGCTACATTCACTCAACAAGTCATGGATGAGGGGAGAGAGTGGAGAACTGAAAGGGAAATGTGCCCTTGGGCCATTTCTAAGTGTTTTGGTGATTTAGTGTCCAACACAAGTGCCTAAGTGTAAAGAGGTGGACAAAGTACAAATCAAGGATAAAGGTATGTTTCTCAGACTTAGTACATTGTTTTATGGACTAATGTATTGTGTCTAAGTGCTGGAAACAGGAAAAATCCAATTGGAAATGTCTTGGCTCGAGCAGCCAAGAATCTGCTGAGTCTGGGTGCACCGGACAGTGTCCGGTGGTGCACCGGACAGTGTCCGGTGCGCCAGGCTGGTTCGAGCGAACTGGCCGCTCTCGGGAATTCACCGACGACGTACGACTATAATTCACCGGACTGTCCGGTGTGCACCGGACTGTCCGGTGAGCCAACGGTCGGCCGGGCCAACGGTCGGCCGGGCCAACGGTCGGCCGCGCGATCTGCGCGGGACACGTGGCCGAGCCAACGGCTAGAAGGGGGCACCGGACTGTCCGGTGTGCACCGGACATGTCCGGTGCGCCAACGGCTCTCAGGCTGCCAACGGTCGGCTTCGCTATTTAAGGAAGGAAATCGGGCACCGGACAGTGTCCGGTGTGCACCGGACTGTCCGGTGCGCCAGTCGACAGAAGGCAAGATCAGCCTTCCAAGATTGCTCCCAACGGCTCCTAGCTGTCTTGGGGCTATAAAAGGGACCCCTTGGCGCATGGAGGATAACATCAAGCATTCCTACAACATTTCTAAGCACCAAGACATAGATTTCGCGCATTCGTTTCATTGTGATAGCATATAGAGCTCTTGTGGAGTTGTGAACTCATTGAGTCATGTTGCGAGCTCTTGTTGCGATTTGTGTGCGTGTTGACACTCTGACTCTTGTGTCTTGTGTGCGTTGCTAATCCCTCCCTTGCTCCGTGTTCTTTGTGAATTTCAAGTGTAAGGGCGAGAGGCTCCAAGTTGTGGAGATTCCTCGCAAACGGGATTGAGAAAAAGCAAACAAAACACCGTGGTATTCAAGTAGGTCTTTGGACCGCTTGAGAGGGGTTGATTGCAACCCTCGTCCGTTGGGACGCCACAACGTGGAGTAGGCAAGCGTTGGTCTTGGCCGAACCACGGGATAACCACCGTGCCATCTCTGTGATTGATCCTTGTTGGTTGTTGTGTTTTGTTGAGGATTCCTCTTTAGCCACTTGGCAATTATTGTGCTAACAATTAACCAAGTTTTTGTGGCTATAAGTTTTTGAAGTTTTACAGGATCACCTATTCACCCCCCCTCTAGGTGCTCTCAATTGGTATCGAAGCCGTTCTCTTCAAGAAAGGGACTAACCGCCCGAAGAGATGGATCCTAAGGGCAAGGGGATGGTGATCAACGATAAGGAGAAAGAGTCCTTCGTCAACGAGCCCAATGATGACAGGCCCACCGACTCAGGCTCGGGCCACAAAAGAAAAGACGGGAGGAAGAAGAAGACAAGGCGCATCAAGGAAATTGTCTACTACGACAGCGACGAATCTTCCTCCTCCCAAAAGGACAACGACGACTACGACAGACGAAAGACGGTTAACTCAAACTTTTCTTTCGATTATTCGCGCATTCCGCATAGCTCAAATGCTCAATTGCTCCCCATTCCACTTGGCAAGCCCCCTCACTTTGATGGAGAGGACTACGGATTTTGGAGCCACAAAATGCGTACTCACTTGTTTTCTCTCCATCCAAGCATTTGGGAGATTGTGGAAAGTGGAATGAAATTTGATAGCTCGGATAGCCCTGTGTTTATTAATGAACAGATTCATAAAAATGCACAAGCTACTACTGTGTTGCTAGCCTCTTTGTGCAGGGACGAGTATCACAAGGTGAGCGGCTTGGACAATGCCAAGCAGATCTGGGACACCCTCAAGATCTCCCATGAGGGGAACGACGTCACCTTGCTCACCAAAATGGAGTTGGTGGAGGGCGAGCTTGGAAGGTTCGCGATGATAAGGGGCGAGGAGCCAACTCAAACATACAACCGGCTCAAGACCCTTATCAACAAAATAAGGAGCTACGGAAGCACGCGATGGACGGACCACGACGTCGTCCGACTGATGCTAAGGTCCTTTACCGTTCTTGATCCTCATTTGGTGAATAATATTCATGAGAATCCCAGGTACACCAAAATGTCGCCCGAAGAAGTCCTCGGAAAATTCGTTAGCGGGCGAATGATGATCAAGGAGGCGAGGTACGTGGACGACGCCTTGAATGGTCCGATCAACGAGCCGCAACCCCTTGCTCTCAAGGCAACAAGAAGCAAGGAGGCGCTACCTAGCAAGGTGGTACAGATTGAGGCGGCCGGACTTAATGATGAAGAGATGGCCCTCATCATCAAAAGATTCAAGACGGTGCTTAAGGGTCGCAAGGGACAGCCAAGCAAGACCAAAGCCAAGGGGAAGCGCTCATGCTTCAAATGCGGTAAGCTTGGTCATTTTATTGCTAACTGTCCTGACAATGATAGTGATTAGGAACAAGGGAATAAGAGGGAGAAGAAGAAGAAGTATAAGAAGGCAAAAGGCGAGACGCATCTAGGCAAGGAGTGGGATTCGGATTGCTCCTCTTCCGACTCTGACAATGAGGGACTCGCCGCCACCGCCTTCAACAAATCGGCCCTCTTTCCAAGCGAGCGTCACACATGCCTTATGGCAAGAGAGAAGAAGGTATGTACTCAAAACTCTACTTATGCTTCTTCAAGTGAGGACGAATCTAGTGATGAGGATGAAATAGATTATTCATGTTTGTTTAAGGGCCTAGATAGAACCAAGGTAGACAAAATTAATGAATTAATTGATGCCTTGAATGATAAGAATATGCTTTTAGAAAAGCAAGAGGATTTGTTGTATGAAGAACATGATAAATTTGTAGAAGCACAAAAGTCTCTTGCTCTAGAAATTAAAAGGAATAAAATGCTCTCTAGTGAATTATCCTCTTGTCATGAAACTATTGCTACGTTAAAAAGTTTTAATGATGATTTAAATGCTAAACTAGAAGTAGCTAGTAAATCTAATTCTTGTGTAGAAATTGTTGAAACTTGTAATAGGTGTAAAGATTTTGACATTGATGCTTGTAGTGATCATTTAGTTTCAATTTCCAAATTAAATGAGGAATTAGCTAGTCTTAATGCCCAACTTAAGACTAGCAAGAATGAATTTGACAAGCTAAAATTTGCAAGGGATGCCTACACGATTGGTAGACACCCCTCAATTAAGGATGGACTTGGTTACAAGAGGGAAGCCAAGAACTTGACAAGCCATAAGGCTCCCATCTCCGCCAAGGAGAAAGGGAAGGCCCCTATGGCTAGTAGTGTGCAAAAGAACCATGCCTTTATGTACCATGATAGGAGACAATCTAGAAATGCTTATAGGAGTTGTAATGCATATATTGCCTTTGATTCTCATGCCATGTTTGCTTCTAGTTCTTCTTATGTGCATGATAGAAATGTTGGTAGGAGAAATGTTGTTCATAATATGCCTAGGAGAAATGTTGTTAATGTTCCTAGGAAAGTAAATGAACCTTCTACAATATATCATGCTTTAAATGCTTCTTTTGCTATTTGTAGAAAGGATAGGAAGATAGTTGCTAGAAAATTAGGGGCAAGATGCAAGGGAGACAAAACTTGCATTTGGGTCCCTAAGGATATTTGTGCTAACCTTGTAGGACCCAACATGAGTTGGGTACCTAAGACCCAAGCCTAAATTTGCCTTGCAGGTTTATGCATCCGGGGGTTCAAGCTGGATTATCGACAGCGGATGCACAAACCATATGACGGGGGAGAAGAAGATGTTCACCTCCTACGTCAAGAATAAGGATTCCCAAGATTCAATAATATTCGGTGATGGGAATCAAGGCAAGGTAAAAGGGTTAGGTAAAATTGCAATCTCAAATGAGCACTCTATCTCTAATGTGTTTTTAGTAGAGTATCTTGGATATAATTTGCTATCTGTTAGTCAACTATGCAATATGGGATATAACTGTCTATTTACAAATGTAGATGTGTCTGTCTTTAGAAGATGTGATGGTTCACTAGCTTTTAAGGGTGTACTAGACGGCAAACTTTACTTAGTTGATTTTGCAAAAGAAGAGGCCGGTCTAGATGCATGCTTAATGGCTAAGACTTGCATGGGCTGGTTGTGGCATCGCCGCTTAGCACATGTGGGGATGAAGAACCTCCACAAGCTTCTAAAGGGAGAACACGTGATAGGTCTAACCAATGTTCATTTCGAAAAAGATAGACCTTGTGCAGCTTGTCAAGCAGGTAAACAAAAGGGAGGAGCACATCACAGCAAGAATGTGATGACCACGTCAAGACCTCTGGAGCTGCTGCATATGGACCTCTTCGGACCCGTCGCCTATCTGAGCATAGGAGGAAGTAAGTATGGTTTAGTTATTGTTGATGACTTTTCCCGCTTCACTTGGGTGTTCTTTTTGCAGGATAAGTCTGAAACCCAAGGGATCCTCAAGCGCTTCCTCAGGAGAGCTCAAAATGAATTTGAGCTCAAGGTGAAGAAGATAAGGAGCGACAACGGGTCCGAATTCAATAATCTTCAAGTGGAGGAGCTTCTTGAGGAGGAGGGGATCAAGCACGAGTTCTCCGCTCCCTACACACCTCAGCAAAATGGTGTGGTAGAGAGGAAGAACAGGACGCTCATAGATATGGCGAGGACTATGCTTGGAGAGTTCAAGACCCCCGAGTGCTTTTGGTCGGAAGCCGTGAACACGGCTTGCCACGCCATCAACAGGGTCTACCTTCACCGCCTCCTCAAGAAGACTTCATATGAGCTGCTGACTGGTAACAAACCCAATGTATCGTACTTTCGTGTATTTGGGAGTAAATGCTACATTCTAGTGAAGAAGGGTAGGAATTCCAAATTTGCTCCCAAAGCCGTAGAAGGGTTTTTATTAGGTTATGATTCAAATACAAAGGCGTGTAGGGTCTTCAACAAATCATCGGGTTTGGTTGAAGTCTCTAGCGACGTTGTATTTGATGAGACTAATGGCTCTCCAAGAGAGCAAGTTATTGATCTTGATGATGTAGATGAAGAAGACGTTCCAACGGCCGCGATACGCACCATGGCGATTGGAGATGTACGGCCTCAGGAACATTTGGAGCAAGATCAACCGTCTTCCTCAACTATGGTGCATCCCCCAACCCAGGATGACGAACAGGTACCTCAAGTGGAGGCGCATGATCAAGGGGGAGCACAGGATGTTCAAATTGAAGAGGAAGAAGCACCTCAGGCACCTCCAACCCAAGTTCGAGCGACGATCCAAAGGGATCATCCCGTCGACCAAATTTTGGGTGATATTAGCAAGGGAGTAACTACTCGTTCAAGATTAGTTAATTTTTGTGAGCATTACTCTTTTGTCTCTTCTATTGAGCCTTTCAGGATAGAAGAGGCCTTGCTAGATCCGGACTGGGTGTTGGCCATGCAGGAGGAACTCAACAATTTCAAGCGCAATGAAGTTTGGACACTGGTGCCTCGCCCTAAGCAAAATGTTGTGGGAACCAAGTGGGTGTTCCGCAACAAACAGGACGAGCACGGGGTGGTGACAAGGAACAAGGCTCGGCTTGTGGCAAAAGGTTATGCCCAAGTCGCAGGTTTGGACTTTGAGGAGACTTTTGCTCCCGTGGCTAGGCTAGAATCAATTCGTATCTTGCTAGCATATGCCGCTCACCATTCCTTCAGGTTGTACCAAATGGATGTGAAGAGCGCTTTCCTCAACGGGCCGATCAAGGAGGAGGTGTACGTGGAGCAACCCCCTGGCTTTGAGGATGAACGGTACCCCGACCACGTGTGTAAGCTCTCTAAGGCGCTCTATGGACTTAAGCAAGCCCCAAGAGCATGGTATGAATGCCTTAGAGACTTTTTAATTGCTAATGCTGAGAGCACCTAGAGGGGGGGTGAATAGTTGATCCTGTAACACTTCAAAAACTTAAGCCACAAAACTTGGTTACTTGTTAGCACAGTAATATGCCAAGTGGCTAGAGAAGGATCTCAACACAACACAATAACCAAGAGATATCAATCACAGAGATGGCACAGTGGTTATCCCGTGGTTCGGCCAAGACCAACGCTTGCCTACTCCACGTTGTGGCGTCCCAACGGACGAGGGTTGCAATCAACCCCTCTCAAGCGGTCCAAAGACCAACTTGAATACCACGGTGTTGCTTTGCTTCTCTTATTCCCGTTTGCGAGGAATCTCCATAGCTTGGAGCCTCTCGCCCTTACACAAGATGTTCACGAAGAATCACAGAGCAAGGGAGGGATTAGCAACTCACACACGACACAAAGATCACAGCGAATACGCACACGCAAAACCCAGACTTGAGCTCAAGAGACTAGCACACTAGAACGGAGCTCAAATCACTAAAATGTCGAACAAGTGCGCGAGAATGAAGTGTGAGTGATCAATGATGCTCAAAGGATGCTTGGTGTTCTCCTCCATGCGCCTAGGGGTCCCTTTTATAGCCCCAAGGCAGCTAGGAGCCGTTGAGCACAAGTTTGGAAAGCCATTCTTGCCTTCTGTCATCGGGGGCACCGGACAGTCCGGTGCACACCGGACACTGTCCGGTGCCTGATTTCCTTCCTTAAATAGCGAAGCCGACCGTTGGCAGCCTGAGAGCCGTTGGCGCACCGGACATGTCCGGTGCACACCGGACAGTCCGGTGCCGTCTTCTAGCCGTTGGCTCGGCCACGTGTCCCGCGCAGATTGCGTGGCCGTCCGTTGGCCCGGCCGACCGTTGGCTCACCGGACAGTCCGGTGAATTTTAGCCGTACGTCTCCGGTGAATTCCCGAGAGCAGCCACTTCGCTCGAGCCAGCATGGTGCACCGGACACTGTCCGGTGCACCACCGGACAGTCCGGTGCTCCCAGACTCAGCAGATTCTTGGCTGCTCGAGCCAAGACATTTCCAATTGGATTTTTCCTGTTTCCAGCACTTAGACACAATACATTAGTCCATAAAACAATGTACTAAGTCTGAGAAACATACCTTAATTCTTGATTTGTACCTTGTCCACCTTTTTACACTTAGGCACTTGTGTTGGACACTAAATCACCAAAATACTTAGAAATGGCCCAAGGGCACATTTCCCTTTCAATCTCCCCCTTTTTGGTGATTTATGCCAACACAACATAAAGTAAGTAGAACAAGTACAAAATCAAATCAAATAAGAACTCAAAATTGTTTTGATTCAATTTTGACATATATGGATCACTCTATGCCACCACTTGGTTTGTTTTTGCAAATCAAACTCAAATTTCTATCTCTAAGTCAAACACACATGTTAAGACATAAAGAGAGTCATTCTAAGAGAAATTGACTTAAGATTTCAAAAACTCCCCCTTTTTCCCATAATCAATACTTCTCCCCACAAGAAGCCAACTTTTGACAAGAGAAATGTTGGGGGCTTGTTCTCAAATGCTAAGAGTTAAGAACAAGGCAACACAGAAAATGTTAAGTGTCAAAAATCCTTCGTCCTTCACCACATTATATCCTTTCGGGATATAAAGAATTTCGGACGAAGGTTACGAAGGACGTACCTTCGTAAACATAATAACAAGGGACGAAGTATTCATATAAATCATGAGGTATAAAATAAACATTTAAATGTCAACATAGAATCATTACGAATATAAATGATTTCAAATTTCAAATGTACCTTCGGTCCTGAGGAAGGTGAAAATACAAGTGCGATGCGAAGGCAAAATGACAGGTTCGCGTGAACAGTACAGAGGTACCGTTCATCTATTTATAGACACAGGTCACAGCCTGTGACAAATTACAATTATGCCCCTTACAAAAGTTTACAACATTGACTCAGACCTCTATGGATAAAAAGGTCATTCTATCTCTATGTCGGTTTGTAACGCCGAAGCTCCATGAAAAGGAACCTTCGGCCATCTCCTGGGGACGACTTCAGCCGAAGCTGCTTCTTCGTGTAAGACCTTCGGCGCACCGAAGCATGGCCCCAACAGTAGCCCCTTTCGCGGTGCTAGATCGTTTTCCGTAACGAGCTTGACCCGTGAAAAAGCCTCTTCAACTTCGGGAAGCCGAAGGTCCAAAAAACACCTTCCCTGAGCTCGTTGCGGAGAAACGATCCGGCTTCCGAGCGCGTGCCAGGCCCACCTTGCAGAGTTACTGTTTGATCTTTGCGGTCCACTGCACAGCGAGTACAAGTGACTGCCCGCTTGGTGTAAAAATCCTGCCGCTTCGCCTTCTTACCTGCAGCACTATATAAATAGACGGGTAGGTGTGAAGTTACCACAGCATTCATTGCTATTTGCACTGTTTTGCTGCCAAAATTTTTAACTATAGCCGAAGCTTGACTCTCAGAACCGAACGAAGGTCCATCTCGACGTCTGCTTCGTCAGAAAGAAGAGCTTCGGGAGAAAAAGAAAAAAGAAAAAAGTATCTAACTTCCCCAAATTCAGAATCAAATGGCTAGAGTGCGATCTACTGCCAGAGTTGCACGTGAGGGAGTCGAAGCCGAAGGTTCGAATACTGTGCCCATCTCCGAAGCGATGCAGCGTTCCGGACTGGTGACTGCGGAAGACATGCCCACTGCTGAAGCAAACCCGACAGCTGCCGAAGGAGAAGAAGAGAATATTGAAGGGACTGATCCCGAAGATGACTATCGCATTGCCATGCCCAGCAAACCCAGCCACCTGGATTTTGGGAAATCAACTGTTTCAAAGGCTGATCTTTCAAAGATGGTGAAAGCAGGTTATTTTAATGAAAATCAGAAGAAGCTACTTCGCTTCGGGGGAGAAGAAACCACCCCGAAGCCAGAGAAGGACGAGATTGTTATCTTCAAGAGCTTTTTAAAGGCTGGGCTGAGATTCCCTCTTCACGAGATTATTGCGGAGATACTGAAGAGGTTTGGTATCTATCTTCACCAGTTAACTCCTAACGCTATCGTTAGGCTTAGCGTTTATATTTGGGCCCTCCGAAGCCAAGCAGTGGAGCCATTTGCCGACAGTTTCTGTCGTGTTCATGAGTTACATTATCAAACAAAGGCCAGAAAAGATGGGCTACATGATAACTTCGGCTGCTACAATTTTGCCTACCGGAAAACCGCAAAGTTTCCTGTAATCAGCTACCGAAGCAAATGGCCAGCTGGCTGGAAATCAGAATGGTTCTATGTCAAGGTTGATGACGACAAAGAGAAGCTTGTACAAAGTCCACTCGAGCTGATCTTCGGAGAAACCCGACTCCGCTGCAACATGACACCAGAGGGTCAAACTCAACAGGCAATGGATGAATTCGGAATTATTGCAGAGCATATCGGTACCAGAGATCTGGTTCAAGAATTCTTGGCATTCAGAGTCTTCCCTACTCTAAAAGAATGGGAAATGCCAAAGTTAAAGGGGGAGAAGAAGGAGGGGGAACTTGTCCGGCTTCCATATCACTTCAAATTCAAGCAATACTTTAAGAAGCCCTGCCAAGAGTGGCTGGACACAGTCGAGGTGATGTGTAATGAAATTCTAGGGAATTATTCCAAAAAAGAAGATCAACTAATGACAGCGGCCTTCGGCGCCCGTCCGAAGCGAAGGCTGAACCGAGTGCTTGATGCCCTGGGCTTCGAGTACACTGACTATGAACGGCTGAACAAGGGTGCTGAGGGCCAAAAAAGAAAAAGAGTGGCCGAAGCTCTGGACAAGGGTGAAGAAAGGCCAGCAAAAGAGAAGAAAATTCCCAAGAAAAGAAAAATATCAACTCCGAAGCGAAAATTATCCGAAGAAGAGGGGACCCCCACACCACCTTCTACCAGCGACGTGGAGGAAATTTTAAAGGTAATGACTGAACCCGTGCCCACGAAGCTAAGTCCACTAGGGCCTGAACTGACGAAGCTTTTTCGAAAGGTGGAAGAGCCGGAACAAACGAAGATAACCAAACCAAAGCGGCAAAGAATTATTGCAGTGACCGAAGTTATCGATAAGATGCCGCCGAGGGCGTCAATTCAGAAAACGGCAGCTGCTGAAGACACAACAAACGTCGAAGTCGCACCTTCGGAGGTCGCGGCTACCGAAGCCGCTACAGCCGAAGATGTGAACTTAGAAACTACTATTGAGGACATTGACAAAATTTTGGAAGACATGGCTGCAGAAGAAGCTGCCATTGCTGCTGAGAAAACCATGGCCACAGTGCCTGGGAAGGGGAAAGAAATGGCCGAAGATACTTCGGACGACGAAGCTTACACATTTCAAAATTTAATTGGGCAAAAACTGTCGAAGGCCGAAATGGAAGAACTTAAGGACTATGCCAAATCTTGCGGCTACAAGCCAGGAGCCCTTCTATTTGGAGGCATTGATGACGAAAAATTGGGCTGCATTCGAGACCAAACTGGAGCTAAGGTCATCGGTACTCTATCAAAGAGTATCGGTTTTCCGAAGCTAGAGACAGATATCAGCCGCTACCGACGACAACATATCGTCGGCAGCTTATTTTATTCCAACTTCAAGGTAAACAACTTTTCTCTGACTTCTATTGTTTTTAATAATGGAAATATGCCTAACAAAGGTTGTTTATTTGCAGAGCATGCTTCTGAGCAAAGCTCTGAGGATGCAGCAAGACTTGGAGGACAAAAAACACGAAGCTATAATCGAAAATTTAGAGAGCAAGATAAAAGAACAATCAGCTATCATTGAAAAGAAAGACTTCGAGCTCCAATCAACCGAAGGCTTGCTGGCAGAGACTGAAGCTAAAGTATCAGAGTTGAATTCAAAGCTTATCGGCCAATCAAAACAATTTGAACAAGAGAAGCTAGAGCTTAATTCGAAGCTTGAAGCCGAAGTCCAGGCCAACTCAGACTTGAAGAAATCATTAACAAGCCTTCAAGACAAATGCTTGAAATTTAGCAATAATTGTATTGAACGATTAAAAAAGATATTTTACTCTGTTGGAGCCAGCAGCGGGAAATTCAAGCCTTCAGCGGAAAATTTACCACAAGCCTTCGATCATATTGAAGCTGAAATCGAAGAACTTGACGAAGTTATAGCCGGGCACGGTGACTTCTGTGCCTGGGTAGCTTCTCGGGGTACCGCTGCTGCGTTCCTGAAGGCCGGCTGCGAGCATGGGAAAATCGTCAACAGGCCCAACTTCACCCTGTCTCCATCAATCCTGGACGATATACCTGACCTCGCCCGAAGCATCTCAAATAGATTTATAAAAATGATATGGACAAAAGGCGGGCGGGAGAAGGCTGGAGACGAAGCTCGAAGTCATCTTAAACCAGTAAGAAATGACACTTCGTACTTACCTTCCCCTTTGCACTTGATTTTTACTCACGATGGGATTTATGTAGGATGACGAAGGTGAAGATGATGCTTAAGATGTGTCGCCGAAGCTATCGCCGAAGCTGAAGCTTAATGAAGATCAGTAGAAGTATACTATAGGAAAAAACTCAGGATACTTTTGTAACAACTTTTGTAAATACAATTAAACTATTCTCAAGGAACTTTGTATATACCTTGTAATATATTCTTACCCTTCTACTGAGGCGCTTTGATGTGGACGAAATCAGTATTTTGAGCCGAGGGCGAAAAAACACCTTCCCTTCTTTTCGTACACAACGAAGCATAAGAGACCAATTCTTCTTTTTGCCGAAGCTTTTCTTTTACATAACGAATCATAAAAAACCACTTCTCCTTTTTGCCGAAGCTTTTCTTAGACATAACGAACCATAAAAAACCACTTCTCCTTTTTGCCGAAGCTTTTCTTTTACATAACGAACCATAAAAAACCACTTCTCCTTTTTGCCGAAGCTTTTCTTTTACATAACGAATCATAAAAAACCACTTTGGTATATAAATGCTATGAATGAATGCTTATGCATGCAAATGCCATGATGTAATGTAATGTGCGAATGAATGTCCAAAACATATGTCCGAAGCCACACTCTCAGCCATTATTTCTTTAGAACCAACCACACATTAGCTCTGCATTCCCTTAGGAACGACTTTGGAGCTTCTTCGCCTTTTACTTAGGCGGTATTAGCTCTGCATTCCCTTAGGAACGTCTTTGGAGCTTCTTCGCCTTTTACTTAGGCAGTATCAGCGTTGACTTTCCGCTGTAAGCTCTGCATCCCCTTAGGGACGTCTTTGGAGCTTCTTCGCCTTTCACTTTCGGCGGAATCAGAGCTCTGCATCCCCTTAGGGACGTCTTTGGAGCTTCTTCTCTTTTCTTTCAGTTTCGGCACTCGATGGTGCGTTCTCAGCTTTTACATTTACATTCTTTGGGGGATTTTGCTCTTATAAAACTAAAAAGGAAATTACAGATGATGGCCCCATTAAAAACCTTTCTCCCCCTTTAGAAAGGAAAAGGGTGCCATGAAAAAGAAAAGAAAAAACATAAAAAGTTACATCAAGTTATACATAAAATCGCCGAAGCTCATCCGCATTCCAAGATCTTGGAATTTCGTTGCCATCCATGTCCTTCAATCTGTACGAACCAGGCCTTGACGAGGATGCTACTAAGAAAGGCCCTTCCCATTTCAATTGTAACTTGCCCACTGTATCTGGGTTGGCCACTCTCCGAAGCACCAAGTGTCCCGGCTCAATATTTTTTAGCCGGACCTTTCTATCTCGCCATTTGACTGTTTCAGCCTGGTACTTATTGATATTCTCCACGGCTTGAAGCCTGATCCCTTCTAAGGCATCTTTTTCCACAAGACAAGCATCTTCGGTACCTGATTCTGCCGAAGCTACCACTCTTATTGATCCAGTTTTAGCTTCTTCCGGAGTTATTGCTTCGTCACCGAATAATAACTTGAATGGGGTAAAGCCTGTAGACCTTGATGTTGTTGTATTGTGGCTCCACACCACTTTGGTCAACTGATCTGGCCACTTTCCCCTTGGTTGATTGAAGATTAACTTCATTATTCCTGTCATTATGATGCCGTTGGCCCTTTCAACAAGCCCATTCGACTCCGGATGCCTGACTGATGCAAAATGGATCTTCGTTCCAATTTGATCACAGAAATTTCTGAAAGCTTCGGAGTCGAACTGCGTTCCGTTATCTACAGTGATGGCCTTCGGTACCCCAAAGCGACAGACAATATTCTGCCAGAAAAACTTTTGGACAGTGGCCGAAGTTATTGTGGCTAATGGCTTCGCCTCAATCCACTTGGAAAAATACTCCACAGCTACTATAACATATTTTAGATTCCCTTGGGCCGGTGGTAATGGACCCAACAAGTCAAGGCCCCACCTTTGTAATGGCCAGATGGGTTGTATCAGCTGTGTCAAAGACGAAGGTTGCTTTTGATCTCTTGCACATTTTTGACAATCTTCGCACTTTTGAACTAACTCCGCTGCATCCGAAGCTGCCTTCGGCCAATAAAATCCTTGGCGGAACACTTTTCCAAGTAACGGCCTGGATCCGATGTGGGATCCACACAGGCCTGCATGTATCTCTTTCATCAACTCTATACCTTCGGCTCTAGATAAGCACTTGAGCAGCGGAGCACAAACTCCATGTTTGTATAATTCCCCTTCTATCATGATATACGGACGAGCTCTTGCCTCTATTCTTTTATTGTAGGCTTCGTCATCTGAAAAGAACTTACCCTGAAGGTAAGAGATTATTTCAGTTCTCCAATCTTCGCTGTAAACAGGAGAAATGTTGAGGACTGCTCTTTCAAGGAGCTCTACTGAAGGTGCCTTTATTGTTTCGAAGAACACATCCGAAGGTAACGGCAGCCCCTGTGCTGCAGACTTGGCTAGTAAATCAGCATGCTCATTTTGCCCTCGAGGGATATTCTTGACAGAAAATCCTTCGAAGGAAGCTTCGATCCTTCGGACCGTGTCTAGGTATTTTTCAAGCTTCGGGTCTTTAGCCTTGCAGCTTTTGTCAATATGACCCGAAACAACCTGGGAATCAGTTTTAAGAATCGCCCTTCTGATTCCCATTGCCTTTAGTTTCCAAAGACCCAGGAGCAGGGCTTCGTACTCAGTTATATTATTTGTGCAGCTGAAGTCAAGTCTTGCTGCATAGCAAGTTTTAACCTTGGATGGTGAGACCAACACAGCAGCTGCACCTGCTCCGAAGGTTCCCCAAGAGCCATCACAAAACACTGTCCATACTTCGGCATCTTTATTTGCTTCTTCGTCCTGAGCCCCTGGCGTCCAGTCGGCAATGAAATCTGCCAATGCTTGAGACTGGATTGAGGATCTATGCACATAATCAATGTAAAATTCATTGAGCTCCGCAGCCCATTTTCCAATACGCCCAGTAGCTTCTCTATTTCTCATGATATCCTTCAACGGCTGCGAAGAAGGAACAATAATGTTGTATGCCTGAAAATAATGCCGAAGCTTCCTGGATGCCATTAAAACGGCATACAATACCTTCTCCAGCTCTGTATAATTTTTCTTTGAGACACTAAGGACCTCAGATACAAAATATACTAGGACCTGCTTCTTGACTTGTCCATCAAACTTCTCCTGGACAAGTGCCGCACTTACTGCTGAGTGCGAAGCTGCCACATATAACAACAGAGGAGCCCCTGGCGTTGGTGGAGTTAATGTTGTTAGATCTATTAAGTATTGCTTCAGCTCTTCGAAGGCTTTTTGTTGACTTGGGCCCCATTGAAAGACTTCAGCTGACTTCAGCACCTTGAAGAATGGTAAGTTTCTTTCTGCTGATCTGGATATAAATCTGTTGAGAGATGCAAGCCTTCCTGTCAATCTTTGAGCCCCCTTTCTTGTGGTTGGTGGCTCCATTCGAAGTATAGCTTCGATTTTATTTGGATTAGCTTCGATTCCCTTTGTTGAAACCAAGCATCCAAGAAATTTACCCTTCTTCACTCCGAAGACACATTTTTCTGGATTCAGCTTCAGACCAGCTTGTCTGAAGCTGGCGAAGGTCTCCTGCAGATCAGCAATATGATTTTCCTGCTTCGTGCTTTTTACAATAATGTCATCGACATAAGTCAACACATTTCTGCCTATCTGAGACTGGAGAACCTTCGCTGTCATTCGGCTGAAACTCCCTCTGGCATTTTTGAGCCCCTCAGGCATCCGAAGATAGCAATATGTACCACTTGGGGTTATGAAGCTAGTTTTTGGCTCATCTTCCTTCTTCATCCAAATTTGATGATAGCCTGAGTAGCAGTCTAGGAGACTCATGAGCTCTGAAGAAGCTGCTGCATCGACTAAAGAGTCTATCCTTGGCAGCGGGAATTCATCCTTCGGACAAGCCTTGTTGAGATCTGTGAAATCAATACACATTCTCCACTTGCCATTGGCCTTCTTCACCATAACAGTGTTAGCTAGCCACTCTGGATACTTCACTTCTCTGATAACTCCTGCACTGAGGAGTCTTTTTACTTCATTGCGAGCCCCTTCGGCCTTGTCATCAGACATTTTCCGAAGCCTCTGCTTTCGGGGTCTGAAGGATGGGTCAACATTGAGCGAATGTTCAATAACATCCCGATTTACTCCACAGAGATCATTAGCTGACCATGCAAAAACATCTTTGTTGTTGAATAAAAACCTTATCAAGGTTTTCTCCTGGTCTTCAGATAATTGCGAGCCCAACAACACCTTTTGCTCCGCTATGTCTTCACACAATAACATGGGCTTCGGCTGATCCGCTGAAGCTGCCTTCTCCCTCCTGAATTTGTACTGTTCACAAGCTTCAGCTCCATCTATGTTATGGATTGCCTTGGAGTCAGTCCAGCTTCCTTCGGCCCTTCTAGCAGCTTCCTGGCTTCCATGAATAGCAATAGGCCCTTGGTCCGAAGGTATCTTCATGCAGAGATAAGCTGGGTGAAGAATTGCTTCGAAGGCATTAAGAGTACCACGGCCAATGATAGCATTGTAAGGATACTCCATGTCAACAATATCAAACACAATTTGCTCAGTCCTTGTGTTGTTAACAAATCCGAAGGTTACCGGCATGGTAATCTTCCCAAGTGCTACAATCTGTCGCCCTCCGAAGCCACAAAGAGGGTGCGTAGCATCATGAATCTTGTCTTCAGGCTCTTGCATTTGTCTGAAGGCTTTAGCAAATATAATATCAGCTGCACTGCCTGTATCAACTAGGACATTATGGACCAGAAATCCTTTGATCACGCAAGAGATAACCATGGCATCATTGTGAGGATAATCCTTAAGCTGAAGGTCTTCCTGAGAGAAAGTAATTGGAATGTGGGACCATTTTGACTTGATGAAGGGTCCTTGCACTCCAACATGCTGCACCCTTCTCTGAGCCTCCTTCTTCTGCTTCTTGTTAGCCGGCTCTGAGCAAGAACCGCCTGTTATCGGGAGCACCAGCTTCGAAGCCGAAGCAGCTCCAGCTTGATTGTTGAACGAAGCCATCAGCTCAGAAAAGTGGAAGTGAGTTCACCGGAGGTGGGCGCCAATGTTGGGGGCTTGTTCTCAAATGCTAAGAGTTAAGAACAAGGCAACACAGAAAATGTTAAGTGTCAAAAATCCTTCGTCCTTCACCACATTATATCCTTTCGGGATATAAAGAATTTCGGACGAAGGTTACGAAGGACGTACCTTCGTAAACATAATAACAAGGGACGAAGTATTCATATAAATCATGAGGTATAAAATAAACATTTAAATGTCAACATAGAATCATTACGAATATAAATGATTTCAAATTTCAAATGTACCTTCGGTCCTGAGGAAGGTGAAAATACAAGTGCGATGCGAAGGCAAAATGACAGGTTCGCGTGAACAGTACAGAGGTACTGTTCATCTATTTATAGACACAGGTCACAGCCTGTGACAAATTACAATTATGCCCCTTACAAAAGTTTACAACATTGACTCAGACCTCTATGGATAAAAAGGTCATTCTATCTCTATGTCGGTTTGTAACGCCGAAGCTCCATGAAAAGGAACCTTCGGCCATCTCCTGGGGACGACATCAGCCGAAGCTGCTTCTTCGTGTAAGACCTTCGGCGCACCGAAGCATGGCCCCAACAAGAAACAACAAAAGAGTTTTGACAAACCAAAAGCTCTATTCTACTATTTTCAAAATCCCTCAAGTGGTAGCTGATCCATTTATCGCTTTGGCCTTTATTTTCTCCCCCTTTGGCATCAAGCACCAAAACGGGATCAATCTTGGCCCTGTAACCCCATTGCCTCACCAAAATCTTCAAAAGAGAACACAAAGGCAGTGAGAGTAAAAAGATGAACTTGGAAAAGTTACTCTTTTTCATCGGAGTGCAGTGGAAGTCTTGCATGGTCCAAGTCCACCTTTTCCCTTTCAATTCTCCTTGGAGACTAAAACAACCAAACTCAAGTACATGGTTAGTCTCAAAGGGTCAAGTTGTAGCACAACTCCCCCTAAATATGTGCATCACTTGCAAACAGGACTTGTGAGGTCCAGGGAGTGTTTGTACAACTTGAGCACCACAATAAGCAACAAAATGCAGAATGAACATGATCAAAGGCATAAACACATGTATGCTACATTTCAATCCAAGTTCCGCGAATCTAAGATATTGAGCTCACTACGCAGCCTGCAAAAGGTCTTCTCATCTAGAGGCTTGGTAAAGATATTGGCTAGCTGGTTCTCGGTGCTAACATGAAACACTTCGATATCTCCCTTTTGCTGGTGGTCTCTCAAAAAGTGATGCCGGATGTCAATGTGCTTTGTGCGGCTGTGCTCAACAGGATTTTCCGCTATTCGGATAGCACTCTCATTATCACATAGGAGTGGGACTTTGCTCAGATTGTAGCCAAAGTCCCTGAGGGTTTGCCTCATCCAAAGTAGTTGCGCACAACACTGTCCTGCGGCAACGTACTCGGCCTCAGCGGTGGATAGGGCAACGGATGTTTGTTTCTTAGAGTTCCATGACACCAGGGACCTTCCTAAGAATTGGCACGTCCCCAATGTACTCTTCCTATCGACCTTACATCCAGCATAGTCGGAATCTGAGTACCCAATCAAGTCAAAGTTAGACCCCTTTGGATACCAGATCCCGAAGCAAGGCGTAGCGACTAAATATCGAAGAATTCGCTTCACAGCCACTAAGTGACACTCCTTCGGATCGGATTGAAATCTAGCACACATGCATACGCTAAGCATAATATCCGGTCTACTAGCACATAAATAAAGCAAAGAACCTATCATGGACCGGTATGCTTTTTGATCAACGGACTTACCTCCTTTGTTGAGGTCGGTGTGTCCGTCGGTTCCCATCGGCGTCTTTGCGGGCTTGGCGTCCTTCATCCCAAACCTCTTTATACTTCGTTTGGGAGATGAAGGTGCCGTCCTTGAGTTGCTTCACTTGGAACCCAAGGAAGTAGGTCAACTCGCCCATCATCGACATCTCGAATTTCTGCGTCATCACCCTGCTAAACTCTTCACAAGACTTTTGGTTAGTAGAACCAAATATTATGTCGTCGACATAAATTTGGCACACAAAAAGATCACCATCGCAAGTCTTAGTAAAAAGAGTTGGATCGGCTTTCCCAACCTTGAAAGCATTAACAATTAAAAAGTCTCTAAGGCATTCATACCATGCTCTTGGGGCTTGCTTAAGTCCATAGAGCGCCTTAGAGAGCTTACACACGTGGTCGGGGTACCGTTCATCCTCGAAGCCAGGGGGCTGCTCCACGTACACCTCCTCCTTGATCGGCCCGTTGAGGAAAGCGCTCTTCACATCCATTTGGTACAACCTGAAAGAATGGTGAGCAGCATATGCTAGCAAGATACGAATTGATTCTAACCTAGCCACAGGAGCAAAAGTCTCCTCAAAGTCCAAACCTGCGACTTGGGCATAACCTTTTGCCACAAGTCGAGCCTTGTTCCTCGTCACCACCCCGTGCTCGTCCTGTTTGTTGCAGAACACCCACTTGGTTCCCACAACGTTTTGCTTGGGACGAGGCACCAGTATCCAAACTTCGTTGCGCTTGAAGTTGTTGAGTTCCTCCTGCATGGCCAACACCCAGTCCGGATCTAGCAAGGCCTCTTCTACCCTGAAAGGCTCAATAGAAGAGACAAAAGAGTAATGCTCACAAAAATTAACTAATCTTGAGCGAGTAGTTACTCCCTTGCTAATATCACCCAATATCTGGTCGACGGGATGATCCCTTTGAATCGTCGCTCGAACTTGGGTTGGAGGTGCCTGAGATGCTTCTTCCTCTTGAACATCCTGTGCTCCCCCTTGATCATGTGCCTCCACTTGAGGTACCTGTTCGTCATCTTGGGTTGGGGGATGCACCATAGTTGAGGAAGACGGTTGATCTTGCTCAAAATGTTCCTGAGGCCGTACATCTCCAATCGCCATGGTGCGCATCGCGGCCGTTGGAACGTCTTCTTCATCTACATCATCAAGATCAACAACTTGCTCTCTTGGAGAGCTATTAGTCTCATCAAATACAACCTCGCTAGAGACTTCAACTAAACCCGATGATTTGTTGAAGACCCTATACGCCTTTGTATTTGAATCATAACCTAATAAAAACCCTTCTACGGCTTTGGGAGCAAATTTGGAATTCCTACCCTTCTTCACTAGAATGTAGCATTTACTCCCAAAAACACGAAAATACGATACATTAGGTTTGTTACCGGTTAGCAGCTCATACGACGTCTTCTTGAGGAGGTGGTGAAGGTAGACCCTATTGATGGCGTGGCAAGCCGTGTTCACGGCTTCCGACCAAAAGCACTCGGGGGTCTTGAATTCTCCAAGCATAGTCCTCACCATATCTATGAGCGTCCTGTTCTTCCTCTCTACCACACCATTTTGCTGAGGTGTGTAGGGAGCGGAGAACTCGTGCTTGATCCCCTCCTCCTCAAGAAACTCCTCCACTTGAAGGTTCTTGAATTCGGACCCGTTGTCGCTCCTTATCTTCTTCACCTTGAGCTCAAACTCATTTTGGGCTCTCCTTAGGAAGCGCTTGAGGGTCCCTTGGGTTTCAGACTTATCCTGCAAAAAGAACACCCAAGTGAAGCGGGAAAAGTCATCAACGATAACTAGACCATACTTACTTCCTCCTATGCTCAGATAGGCGATGGGTCTGAAGAGGTCCATATGTAGCAGCTCCAGGGGTCTTGATGTTGTCATCACATTTTTGGTGTGATGAGAGCCTCCCACCTGTTTCCCTGCTTGACAAGCTGCACAAGGTATATCTTTTTCGAAATGAACATTGGTTAGACCTATCACGTGTTCTCCCTTTAGAAGCTTGTGGAGGTTCTTCATCCCCACATGTGCTAAGCGGCGATGCCACAGCCAGCCCATGCAAGTCTTAGCCATTAAGCATGCATCTAGACCGGCCTCTTCTTTTGCAAAATCAACTAAGTAAAGCTTGCCGTCTAGTACACCCTTAAAAGCTAGTGAACCGTCACATCTTCTAAAGACAGACACATCTACATTTGTAAACAAACAGTTGTATCCCATATTGCATAATTGACTGACAGATAGCAAATTATATCCAAGAGACTCTACTAAAAACACATTAGAGATAGAGTGCTCATTTGAGATTGCAATTTTACCTAACCCTTTTACCTTGCCTTGATTCCCATCACCGAAAATTATTGAATCTTGGGAATCTTTATTCTTGACGTAGGAGGTGAACATCTTCTTCTCCCCCGTCATATGGTTTGTGCATCCGCTGTCAATAATCCAGCTTGAACCCCCGGATGCATAAACCTGCAAGGCAAATTTAGGCTTGGGTCTTAGGTACCCAACTCATGTTGGGTCCTGCAAGGTTAGCACAAATATCCTTAGGGACCCAAATGCAAGTTTTGTCTCCCTTGCATCTT
Source organism: Zea luxurians (assembly GCA_029449295.1). Classification (NCBI taxonomy): domain Eukaryota; kingdom Viridiplantae; phylum Streptophyta; class Magnoliopsida; order Poales; family Poaceae; genus Zea; species Zea luxurians. The sequence goes on along the minus strand of JAOPSE010000009.1, from coordinate 112,199,148 downwards.
GCCCCTAATTTTCTAGCAACTAACTTCCTATCCTTTCTACAAATAGCAAAAGAAGCATTTAAAGCATGATATATTGTAGAAGGTTCATTAACTTTCCTAGGAACATTTACGACATTTCTCCTAGGCATATTATGAATAACATTTCTCCTACCAACATTTCTATCATGCACATAAGAAGAACTAGAAGCAACCATGGCATGAGAATCAAAGGCATTATATACATTACAACTCATATAAGCATTTCTAGGTTGTCTTCTATCATAGTACATAAAGGCATGGTTCTTTTGCACACTACTAGTCATAGGGGCCTTCCCTTTTTCCTTGGCGGAGATGGGAGCCTTATGGCTTGTCAAGTTCTTGGCTTCCCTCTTGTAGCCAAGTCCATCCTTAATTGAGGGGTGTCTACCAATCGTGTAGGCATCCCTTGCAAATTTTAGCTTGTCAAATTCATTCTTGCTAGTCTTAAGTTGGGCATTAAGACTAGCTAATTCATCATTTAATTTGGAAATTGAAACTAAATGATCACTACAAGCATCAATGTCGAAATCTTTACACCTATTACAAGTTTCAACAATTTCTACACAAGAATTAGATTTACTAGCTACTTCTAGTTTAGCATTTAAATCATCATTAAAACTTTTTAACTTAGCAATGGTTTCATGACAAGAAGATATTTCACTAGAAAGCATTTCATTCCTCTTAATTTCTAGAGCAAGAGATTTCTGAGCTTCTACAAATTTGTCATGTTCTTCATACAACAAATCCTCTTGTTTTTCTAAAAGCATATTCTTGTCATTCAAGGCATCAATTAATTCATTAATTTTGTCTACCTTGGTTCTATCCAATCCCTTGAATAAGCATGAGTAATCTATCTCATCATCATCACTAGACTCATCTTCACTCGAAGAAGCATAAGTACTAGTATGAGTGCTTACCTTCTTCTCTCTTGCCATGAGGCAAGTGTGACGCTCGTTGGGGAAGAGGGATGACTTGTTGAAGGCGGTGGCGGCGAGTCCTTCATTGTCAGAGTCGGAGGAGGAACACTCCGAATCCCACTCCTTTCCGATATGTGCCTCGCCCTTGGCCTTCTTGTAATGCTTCTTTTTCTCCCTCTTGTTCCCTTGGTCCTGATCACTATCATTGTCGGGACAGTTAGCAATAAAATGACCAAGCTTACCGCATTTGAAGCATGAGCGCTTCCCCTTGGCTTTGGTCTTGCTCGGCTGCCCCTTGCGACCTTTAAGCGCCGTCTTGAAGCGCTTAATGATGAGGGCCATCTCCTCATCATTGAGTCCGGCCGCCTCAACTTGCGCCACCTTGCTTGGTAGCGCCTCCTTGCTCCTTGTTGCCTTGAGAGCAATGGGTTGAGGCTCATGACTAGGACCGTTCAACGCGTCGTCCACGTATCTTGCCTCCTTGATCATCATTCGCCCGCTTACGAACTTCCCAAGAACTTCTTCGGGCGACATCTTGGTGTACCTGGGATTTTCACGTATATTGTTCACCAAATGAGGATCAAGAACGGTAAATGACCTTAGCATTAGGCGGACGACGTCGTGGTCCGTCCATCGCGTGCTCCCGTAGCTCCTTATTTTGTTGATAAGGGTCTTGAGCCGGTTGTATGTTTGTGTCGGCTCCTCGCCCCTTATCATCGCGAACCGTTCAAGCTCGCCTTCCACCAACTCCATTTTGGTGAGTAAGGTGACGTCGTTTCCCTCATGAGAGATCTTGAGGGTGTCCTAGATCTGCTTGGCATTGTCCAAGCCGCTCACCTTGTGATACTCGTCCCTGCACAAAGAGGCTAGCAACACAGTAGTAGCTTGTGCATTTTTATGAATCTGTTCATTAATAAACATAGGGCTATCCGAGCTATCAAATTTCATTCCACTTTCCACAATCTCCCAAATGCTTGGATGGAGAGAAAACAGGTGAGTACGCATTTTGTGGCTCCAAAATCCGTAATCCTCTCCATCAAAGTGAGGGGGCTTGCCAAGTGGAATGGGGAGCAATTGAGCATTTGAACTATGCGGGATGCGCGAATAATCGAAAGAAAAGTTTGAGTTAACCGTCTTTCGCCTATCGTAGTCGTCGTCGTCCTTTTGGGAGGAGGAAGATTCGTCGCTGTCGTAGTAGACAATTTCCTTGATGCGCCTTGTCTTCTTCTTCCTCCTGTCTTTTCTTTTGTGGCCCGAGCCTGAGTCGGTGGGCCTGTCATCATTGGGCTCGTTGACGAAGGACTCCTTCTCCTTGTCGTTGATCACCATCCCCTTGCCTTTAGGATCCATCTCTTCAGGCGGTTAGTCCCTTTCTTGAAGAGAACGGCTCCGATACCAATTGAGAGCACCTAGAGGGGGGGGGTGAATAGGTGATCCTGTAACACTTCAAAAACTTAAGCCACAAAACTTGGTTACTTGTTAGCACAGTAATATGCCAAGTGGCTAGAGAAGGATCTCAACACAACACAATAACCAAGAGATATCAATCACAGAGATGGCACAGTGGTTATCCCGTGGTTCGGCCAAGACCAACGCTTGCCTACTCCACGTTGTGGCGTCCCAACGGACGAGGGTTGCAATCAACCCCTCTCAAGCGGTCCAAAGACCAACTTGAATACCACGGTGTTGCTTTGCTTCTCTTATTCCCGTTTGCGAGGAATCTCCACAGCTTGGAGCCTCTCGCCCTTACACAAGATGTTCACGAAGAATCACAGAGCAAGGGAGGGATTAGCAACTCACACACGACACAAAGATCACAGCGAATACGCACACGCAAAACCCAGACTTGAGCTCAAGAGACTAGCACACTAGAACGGAGCTCAAATCACTAAAATGTCGAACAAGTGCGCGAGAATGAAGTGTGAGTGATCAATGATGCTCAAAGGATGCTTGGTGTTCTCCTCCATGCGCCTAGGGGTCCCTTTTATAGCCCCAAGGCAGCTAGGAGCCGTTGAGCACAAGTTTGGAAAGCCATTCTTGCCTTCTGTCATCGGGGGCACCGGACAGTCCGGTGCACACCGGACACTGTCCGGTGCCCGATTTCCTTCCTTAAATAGCGAAGCCGACCGTTGGCAGCCTGAGAGCCGTTGGCGCACCGGACATGTCCGGTGCACACCGGACAGTCCGGTGCACACCGGACAGTCCGGTGCCGTCTTCTAGCCGTTGGCTCGGCCACGTGTCCCGCGCAGATTGCACGGCCGACCGTTGGCCCGGCCGACCGTTGGCTCACCGGACAGTCCGGTGCACACCGGACAGTCCGGTGAATTTTAGCCGTACGTCTCCGGTGAATTCCCGAGAGCAGCCACTTCGCTCGAGCCAGCATGGTGCACCGGACACTGTCCGGTGCACCACTGGACAGTCCGGTGCTCCCAGACTCAGCAGATTCTTGGCTGCTCGAGCCAAGACATTTCCAATTGGATTTTTCTTGTTTCCAGCACTTAGACACAATACATTAGTCCATAAAACAATGTACTAAGTCTGAGAAACATACCTTAATTCTTGATTTGTACCTTGTCCACCTTTTTACACTTAGGCACTTGTGTTGGACACTAAATCACCAAAATACTTAGAAATGGCCCAAGGGCACATTTCCCTTTCAAATGCTTTCAAGGTTGGGAAAGCCGATCCAACTCTTTTTACTAAGACTTGCGATGGTGATCTTTTTGTATGCCAAATTTATGTCGATGACATAATATTTGGTTCTACTAATCAAAAGTCTTGTGAAGAGTTTCGCAGGGTGATGACGAAGAAATTCGAGATGTCGATGATGGGCGAGTTGAACTACTTCCTTGGGTTCCAAGTGAAGCAACTCAAGGACGGCACTTTCATCTCCCAAACGAAGTAGACGCAAGATTTGCTAAAGAGGTTTGGGATGAAGGACGCCAAGCCCGCGAAGATGCCGATGGGAACCGACGGACACACCGACCTCAACAAAGGAGGTAAGTCCGTTGATCAAAAAGCATACCGGTCCATGATAGGTTCTTTGCTTTATTTATGTGCTAGTAGACCGGATATTATGCTTAGCGTATGCATGTGTGCTAGATTTCAATCCGATCCTAAGGAGTGTCACTTAGTGGCTGTGAAGCGAATTCTTAGATATTTAGTCGCTATGCCTTGCTTCGGGATCTGGTATCCAAAGGGGTCTAACTTTGACTTAATTGGGTACTCGGATTCCGACTATGCTGGATGTAAGGTCGATAGGAAGAGTACATCGGGGACGTGCCAATTCTTAGGAAGGTCCCTGGTGTCATGGAACTCTAAGAAACAAACCTCCGTTGCCCTATCCACCGCTGAGGCCGAGTACGTTGCCGCAGGACAGTGTTGCGCGCAACTGCTTTGGATGAGGCAAACCCTCCGGAACTTTGGCTACAATCTGAGCAAAGTCCCACTCCTATGTGACAATGAGAGTGCTATTCGAATAGCGGAAAATCCTGTTGAGCACAGCCGCACAAAGCACATTGACATCCGGCATCACTTTTTGAGAGACCACCAGCAAAAGGGAGATATCGAAGTGTTTCATGTTAGCACCGAGAACCAGCTAGCCGATATCTTTACCAAGCCTCTAGATGAGAAGACCTTTTGCAGGCTGCGTAGTGAGCTCAATATCTTAGATTCGCGGAACTTGGATTGAATTGTAGCATATATGTGTTTATGCCTTTGATCATGTTCATTCTGCATTCTGTTGCTTATTGTGGTGCTCAAGTTGTACAAACACTCCCTGGACCTCACAAGTCCTTTTTGCAAGTGATGCACGTATTTAGGGGGAGCTGTGCTACAACTTGACCCTTTGAGACTAACCATGTACTTGAGTTTGGTTGTTTTAGTCTCCAAGGAGAATTGAAAGGGAAAAGGTGGACTTGGACCATGCAAGACTTCCACTGCACTCCGATGAGAAAGAGTAACTTTTCCAAGTTCATCTTTATACTCCTATTGCCTTTGTGTTCTTATTTGAAAATTTTGGTGAGGCAATGGGGTTAAAGGGCCAAGATTGATCCCGTTTTGGTGCTTGATGCCAAAGGGGGAGAAAATAAAGGCCAAAGCAATAAATGGATCAGCTACCACTTGAGAAATTTTGAAAATTTTGAAAATAGTAGATTAGAGCTTTTGGTTTGTCAAAACTCTTTTATTGTCTTTTATGTCAAAAGTTGGCCTCTTGTGGGGAGAAGTGTTGATTATGGAAAAAGGGGGAGTTTTTGAAATCCTTGATCAAATTTCTTTGGAAAACCTCTCTTTATGTCTCTACAAGTGGTTTTGACTTAGAGATAGGAATTTGAGTTTGATTTGCAAAAACAAACCAAGTGGTGGCATAGAGTGATCCATATATGTCAAATTGAATCAAAACAATTTTGAGTTCTAATTTGAATTGTTTTTGTACTTGTTCTACTTGCTTTATGTTGTGTTGGCATAAATCACCAAAAAGGGGGAGATTGAAAGGGAAATGTGCCCTTGGGCCATTTCTAAGTGTTTTGGTGATTTAGTGTCCAACACAAGTGCCTAAGTGTAAAGAGGTGGACAAAGTACAAATCAAGGATAAAGGTATGTTTCTCAGACTTAGTACATTGTTTTATGGACTAATGTATTGTGTCTAAGTGCTGGAAACAGGAAAAATCCAATTGGAAATGTCTTGGCTCGAGCAGCCAAGAATCTGCTGAGTCTGGGAGCACCGGACAGTGTCCGGTGCGCCAGGCTGGTTCGAGCGAACTGGCCGCTCTCGGGAATTCACCGGCGACGTACGGCTATAATTCACCGGACTGTCCGGTGTGTACCGGACTGTCCGGTGAGCCAACGGTCGGCCGGGCCAACGGTCGGCCGCGCGATCTGCGCGGGACACGTGGCCGAGCCAACGGCTAGAAGGGGGCACCGGACTGTCCGGTGTGCACCGGACATGTCCGGTGCGCCAACGGCTCTCAGGCTGCCAACGGTCGGCTTCGCTATTTAAGGAAGGAAATCGGGCACCGGACAGTGTCCGGTGTGCACCGGACTGTCCGGTGCGCCAGTCGACAGAAGGCAAGATCAGCCTTCCAAGATTGCTCCCAACGGCTCCTAGCTGTCTTGGGGCTATAAAAGGGACCCCTTGGCGTATGGAGGATAACATCAAGCATTCCTACAACATTTCTAAGCACCAAGACATAGATTTCGCGCAATCGTTTCATTGTGATAGCATATAGAGCTCTTGTGGAGTTGTGAACTCATTGAGTCGTGTTGCGAGCTCTTGTTGCGATTTGTGTGCGTGTTGACACTCTGACTCTTGTGTCTTGTGTGCGTTGCTAATCCCTCCCTTGCTCCGTGTTCTTTGTGAATTTCAAGTGTAAGGGCGAGAGGCTCCAAGTTGTGGAGATTCCTCGCAAACGGGATTGAGAAAAAGCAAACAAAACACCGTGGTATTCAAGTAGGTCTTTGGACCGCTTGAGAGGGGTTGATTGCAACCCTCGTCCGTTGGGACGCCACAACGTGGAGTAGGCAAGCGTTGGTCTTGGCCAAACCACGGGATAACCACCGTGCCATCTCTGTGATTGATCCTTGTTGGTTGTTGTGTTTTGTTGAGGATTCCTCTTTAGCCACTTGGCAATTATTGTGCTAACAATTAACCAAGTTTTTGTGGCTATAAGTTTTTGAAGTTTTACAGGATCACCTATTCACCCCCCCTCTAGGTGCTCTCAAGAACCACACGTGCACGCTCGATCGTCCCCTTGCCTTGAGGGGGCGTGGCTTTTTTTGCCATTTTATTTTTTGGTTGCTTTGTTGTTAAGTCTAGAGTTCTATCCGATCGCGATAAGAACCTGAGCCGTTATCAGAGCGCGAGTCTATCGGTTCGTGGATAACGTGGAGATCAGATCGCGCATGCTTATCAGTTCACAGTCATGGACCTATATAAGGCGCCTTACAGCCAGCGCCAAACTCATCCAACACAATACGCTGCCATCGTAGTTCTCTTCATCCTGAGCACCGACGTGCATTTGTGATCAGGAGAGCAGGTCACCAGAACCCGTCGCCTTCGAGATCCTGCACCGGAAGAGGGCAAATAAGGTTTTTGGGAAACGTCCTCACGTGACTACTCACGATCTTGTCGTTGACCCTGCTGCTTTGATGTTGTCGACCATGCTACTTTGACATCGTCGACCCTTCTGCTTCAACTAGTGTCGCCTATCAGTATGTCTGATCAATATGCATCATCTGATTTGACCTCATACTTCAGTTTATTTATTATTGTAGAGGTGTGCTTTATGTTACTTGTTGTGGAACAGATACCTAGACTATTTATTGTTGGTCATGATTTATATTGAGAATTTAATCTAGAAAATGTCTAATTTCCAACAATTCAAAAGCCTTATTGTAGACAATTTTCTGGTTTAACTATGGCTGGTTTTGCCTACACACTAAAGCCAGAAAAATTCAATGGTATGCACTTTAAGAGGTGGCAAGTCAAGGTCACACTCTGGCTTACTAGTATGAATGCGTTCCATGTTAGTAAAGGCAACTTGAGGGCGGACTGACTCCTAAAGAGGAGAAAAAATACGACAAGGCTAATACTATCTTTACGGTAGCAGTTCTTAGCGTCCTTGTTGACCGTCTGGTTGATACGAATATGCAACACATAGACAGGAAGGAGTTGTGGGATGCACTTACTACTAAGTAGGGTGCATCTGTCGCTGACAGTGACCTGTATGTCATGGAGAGCTTTCATGATTATAAGATGGCTAATAATCGCTCTATTGTTGAGCAAGTTCATGAAATACAATGTATTGCCAAGGAGCTCGACCATTTTAAGATTGTCCTACTTGACCGATTTGGTAGGGAGCATTATTGCAAAGTTGCCTTCTACATGGAGGAACTTCGTCACATCTTTGAAACATAAGAGACATGAGATATCAATGGAAAATCTGATAGCATCTCTAGATGTTGAGGAGAAAGCTCGGGCTAATGTAAAGCCCAAAATCTATATAAGAGAAAAAATAGGATAAATAAATAAATATACTTATATGCTAGTGTTTTAGGGATTTCATGATCTCCTTTAACTTTGTACATATTCAATTAATGGAATTAAGGTAGTCAAATAACAAATAAATAAATATAGAAATGTGCATTCCATGCTGGGTTCTTGTATTTTTGTATTTGTATTCAAATTTGTGAGACAAGTTTAAGTTTAAAAAATAGAACTTGAAAATAGAAAGAGAAACAAGAAAAGAGAATGAAATAGAAATGGAAAAGAATATACATTACAAAGAAAAATATATATGAGTACTTATAGTTCTTAATACTACTACTTTATTTAGGCATTTAACCTATGTGTGAACTCATGAACAAGTTTGAATTCAAATACTAGAGTTTGAAATTTAGGGAAGAAAATGAAAACATAAATAAAGAAATAAAAAAGGAAGACTCCCTCTCAGCGCCTGGGCCGAATTACTGGTCCTCGACCCAGATAGCCGCACCACCCCAGCCCAACTCCTACACCCCACCCTCGGCGCACTTACAGGCAGACCCCACGGGTGAGCCAGCCATTGGGTCATGGGCAGTCCTCCCTCATGTCTGTCCGCTGACTGGCAACCCGGCCCACACGTCATCCGCAGTAGTGTGCGCCCCGCGTCCTCCTCTCTCACTGACTGTGGGCCACCAGTGTCAGCTCCTCCCATCTCCACGAAAACAGGAAGCTTCAAAAATCCCAACAACCGCGCGGATGAATTGGAGCTCGCACCCAGCCATCGCTAACCCTTGCCAGGTATCTGGTATAAAACCCTACCCACGGCCCTCTTCCCTCCCCCATCCGGTGATACGCGACAATGGAAAGTGCAGGTGGAGCTGAGAAGCGCGAGAGCACCATCGTGATCTGCCGCCGTCATCCCCCATCTTCGCCGTCCAATCGGGGTCTACGATGTGCTTGTGTGGGTTCAACCGATGGTGTGGATCGTATAGGAAAGGGAAGCAGAGCACGCGGGTTCTCTGGTCATCCTCAATTTCTCACTGACGTACCACGACCACCGCAATCCACACCTCCCTGTGGCCGAGCTCCCACTTCATCTTCTGACGGTGGTAAGCACCTCAGTTGATTTCCCCTCGGTCCCCTCTATGCATAGCTTCATTTGGAGTAGAGGATTAATCACTATATCTCGATTTCGCCCAACACCGGTGATGGCGCCGACGCAGGGGCTCGGGCACCACCTTGTGTGGCCCGACGTCGCCGTCGGGGGGAGGATGACAGCCCTGGGCCGTTGGATCTGGGCCAACAGCAGATTAACACAGCTAGCGATTTGGTCCGGATACACGCGGGCCATGGATCTTGATCTGGACGGTATAGACTAAGGTGAGGTATATCGTTTTGGGTTTTGATATCGATCATTCGATCCCCATCCCAATCGTGCGCGTATGAATAGATCGCGATATTTAAAATCTGGGTCACAGATCTGGGGATCAATGGTGCTCAGTGCATACCGGTTCGGTCCCTTGGACTGATATCCTACGACCGTAATGGCATATCGGTTCGACGTTCTGTTTTCGGCCGTCGGATCTAGATCTTGTGGCTGAGAATTGACACGCATTATACAACCGGTGTAGATTTATAAAGAAGCCTATGGAGTTTCCAGGAATCAACCCACAACCTCGATATGTTATAAAACCATCACAAATTAGTCCCGGTAATTGCAGTTTTGTCCCCGTGCTTTCTGAAAATAGTGCATGCAACCTATAAAGTTTATAAATAAAAAATAAAATATAGAAAATGACTTCTAGTATATAAATAATTCTAGAATCTTGTTTAATTCATAATTAATTCATTCTAACTCCTTTTTAATCCATTTCAGTTGCATTAATCTCATATTAATAATGTTTATCATCTAGTAACCTTGTATTATCATGAAACCTATGGTTAAAATCTTGTACCTCATTTGTTTTATAGTAGACACTTAAACCTTCGGAAAATCATAACTTTATAACCGTAACTCTCAATTTAGTTGTTCTCGAACCTAGGATCTCGTCGCGATGCGTAGATCATTATTATATAGTATGTTCTCATATTTGGTGTGATGTTAATATTTGCCTATGTCATGTTTGTTTGTATTGCTATGAGTAGCAGCGAGGTTACGAGTCACTTGAAGACCATGTTGGTATATGGGAATCTCGAGTCTAAGGAAAGTTGTGCCCTTGATCACTCTTCTTTACCTAATAATGTTCTTGTTAATCACTGTGACATGCTTAGATTAATTTGATGGGGCCTAATAGGTTTCCCTAGCATTGTTTATCCCCCACCTTGCAAACAGATGAACTATTGGGTAGATTTGTTATTGCTCTACTTGGTTTTGGGATTAATGTTACATTTGAATTATGATCATATTCCAATTATGCGGTTGTTTTAATTATTGTTCATTACAAGATCATTGTGTTAATTGGAACATGGAGCTTAACTTGAGATAACAATGCTACCACAAGGGTGGAATGGGACGCCCTTGGCCAAGTAATTAGGAAAGCTAGGTAGAGTTTACCTTACCCGAAAGGGGAAAGTGGGGAGGCGTCGCTGTAGAGTATTGGGAGGTTCTCAGGTCGAACTGCTACGATGGTAGTTCGGACAAGGGATTCCTATGCTTCCTTCGTCCTGAAACCACAGTGGGTATTCTCGAACTAGTGAAACTTTGGAAAGGTCTCGCAGTGCTACCCTGCCTCGCTTCCTCGGTAGAGGTGTATGGGGTCCGATCAACCTCGTGACAAATGGGTAACACGACTTGTGGGTAAAGATGCACAACCTCTACAAAGTGTAAAACTGGTATATCCGCCGTGCTCACGGTCAAGAGCGACTTAGGACTCTCGCATGATTAATTTATGGAACTAAACTTAATCTGTCATATGCATTGCATCATAGGTGTTATTATCAATTGTGATATGTTATTTAAATGGGGTCGGTATCTACTTATACTTAGTAACTGCTAATAAAATTTTGATCAACTTTAAAAGCAATGCTCAGCTTTAACCATCTCCTTTGGTAAGCCTTACACTTCACATGAGCTCCCACCTTTGGTGAATTCATGCACATTATTCCCACAACTTGTTGAGCGATGAACGTATGTGAGCTCACCCTTGCTGTACTCACATCCCCCACGTCAAGAACAGGTACCACAGGATGAGGCACGTGAAGGATGCTGTGATGAGTTCATGAGTGGTCTACGCCATCGTCTCTCAGTCAACTATGGTTGCTGGATCATTGTCTTCGTATGATGTAATTATTTAACTATTTTATATAGAACTCCATTATATATTAATGATGTGACATTCGTTTCTGTACCATGAGTCATCATATGTGTGAGACTTGATCCTAGCATACATTTGATTTCACGCCCGGGTTTGGACCTCTCAAATCCAGGTGTGACAGAAGTGGTATCAGAGCAATGTTGATTGTAGGACGAAACCTAGATAGAACTGGATAACCCTTACCTACTTACCTTTGCTACTCCGATTCTTTCTAAACTCTTCTTAATCTTTTCTCATATATTGCTGCTTTACTCTGATTATTCTTAAATTTTCACTTCTAAAGACAAAAGTGGATTTCACACTTTGAAATCCTGTACCTAAAGTGACCCTTAGGAATAGGAGACCTAACCCTAGGAACAAAAACAAAATTAATTTTTGTAGGATCTATGCAATTGAATGTTTGTTCTTATGAACCTTGTTTGATTTGGTTCTTTGATTTGAGTGTAATTAGTCATGGAGTAATGTCCACAACTGCATCTAAAATATATGCATAAAAATATAGTTGGAAAGATATAAGATCCAAAAAAACATCCATCTTATCTCAAAAGATTCTAACTTATCTTAATAAGATCTATCATGCCCTAATAGATCTGTCTAATCTAAACTAATCTAAGATAGTCATATCCAATCTAATCTAATATGATCTAATCTGGTGTGAGTTATTTAATGCTAGTACAATGGATTATGCTATACCCCTAATTCACTTAAGCCTAACTTAGTGCCCTAGACCAACTCGACCATGAACAAACAATCTAACCAGCATGTTCATGATGACCATCCATTTCAACCGGACATCAAACATAACTTGATCTACATAATGGGTTAAATAACCTATCCAACCAATATAGAAGCAAACAACCAAACCAGGTTCTGACTAAACTTATGTAGCACATAGCCACCTACTAAACTAGCTGCTCTACCTATTAGAGTGTTATCTATAAATCTATCTTAACCTCTTGTCCCTAACCTGGATGAAGACACCAAAGCTCGAGAAGGAAAAGCTCAACCTTGTTAAGGAAGAATAGGAGTCTTTCCTTACCCTACTCCTTCTTACCCAAACCTATCTATGCTTTAAAGACACCTTTTATCCTACATAATAATCAGGCTATACATATATATACCCATGCTTTCCTAATCACTTGCTAATTTGTGTTATAGACTTGAACAAAAAATCTTTTGGTATTAAACCCAATTAGAAACTAAAACATAAACTGCAAATCAATCTTTTTGCATCTCTTTCTTACTAATCTCGAGGACGAGATTATTTTTAAGGGGGGTAGAATTTGTAAAGCCCAAAATCTGTATAAGAGAAAATAATAGGATAAATAAATAAATATACTTATATGCTAGTGTTTTGGAGATTTCATGATCTCCTTTATCTTTGTGTATATTCAATTAATGGAATTAAGGTAGTCAAATAACAAATAAATAAATACAGAAATGTGCATTTCATGCTGGGTTCTTGTATTTTTGCATTTGTATTCAAATTTGTGAGACAAGTTTAAGTTTGAAAAATAGAACTTGAAAATAGAAAGAGAAACAAGTTAACAGAATGAAATAGAAATGGAAAAGAATATACATTACAAAGAAAAATATATATGAATACTTGTAGTTCTTCATACTAGTACTTTATTTGGGCATTTAACCTGTGTGTGAACTCACGAACAAGTTTGAATTCAAATACTAGAGTTTGAAATTTAGGGAAGAAAATGAAAACAGAAATAAAGATATAAAAAGAAAAGGAAGACTCCCTCTCAGCGCCTGGGCTGAATTACTTGTCCTCGACCTAGATAGCCGCACCACCCTAGCTCAACTCTTAAGCCCCACCCTCTGTGCACTTACAGGCAGACCCCATGGGTCAGCCAGCCATTGGGCCATGGGCAGTCCTCCCTCGTGTCCGTCTGCTGACTGGCAACCAGGCCCACACGTCATCCACAGTAGTGTGCACCCCACGTCCTCCTCTCTCACTGACTGTGGGCCACCAGTGTCAGCTCCTCCCCTCTCCACGAAAATAGAAAGCTTCAAAAATCCCAACAACCATGCGGATGAATCGGAGCTTGCACCCCAGCCATCGCTAACCCTTGCCAGGCATCTGGTATAAAACCCTACCCTGTGACCCTCTTCCCTCCCCCATTTGGTGATACACGACAACCGAAAGTGCGGGCGGAGCTGAGAAGCATGGGAGCACCGTCGTGATCCGCCGCCGTCGTCCCCCATCTTCGCCGACCATTCGAGGTGTATGGTGTGCTTGTGTGGGTTTGACTGATGGTGTGGATCGTACAGGAAAGGGAAGCAGAGCACCTGGGTTCTCTGGTCATCCTCAATTTCTCACCAACGTACCACGACCACCGCAATCCGCACCTCCCTGTGGTCGAGCTCCCACTTCATCTTCTGATGGTGGTAAGCACCCCCATTGAGTTCCCCTCGGTCCCCTCTATGCATAGCTTCATTTGGAGTAGAGGATTAATAACTATATCTCAATTTCACCCAACACCGGTGACGACACCGCCACAGGGGCTCGGGCACCGCCGTGTGTGGCCTGACATCGCCGTTGGGGGGAGGATGACAACCCCTAGGCCATTGGATCTAGGGCCAATGACAGATTAACATAGCTAGCGGTTCGGTCTGGATACACGCGGGTCGTGGATCTTGATCTGGACGGTATAAACTAAGGTGAGGTATATCGTTTCGGGTTTAAATATCGATGATTGGATCCCAATCGTGCACGTATGAATAGATCGCTATTTAAAATCTGGGCCGCAGATCTGGGGACCAACGGTGCTGTCACACCCGTTTCTAAGGGCAGAGCCGGGTGCATAGCATATGTGTACCAGGATCTATTTCCACACATATGTTGACGACACAAGTGTAACATATCAAAAGGACAATGCACAAAAAGCGTAAATAACGATTATATTAACATATTACACTTCGAACAGACAATATGTCTTAACCTTTATTCATCAAAGTACAGCGAGACATGGACATCCATCCATAGGAAGATGACCGGGGGTATCACTAGACTAGCATCCATGGAGTTCAGCATCATATCTTCATCTGCAAACTTCTGATCAAAATTTAAGCAAGGGTGAGCTCACTTATGGTCGGGGCTCAGCAAGCGGGGGAAAATTAATGCAAGGTAACAAGGTGAGGCTAAGGTTGAACAGTAAGCATTTTAGTTGGTCAACATTTTATTAACAACACCTGTCTTACTAATAAGTGTGAATCCCAAGTATTCCCATTAAACAAAGGTATAAGAGTATATCAAAAAAAACACTTAAGTGAAACCACTTAAGCAAACCATTGGTAGATCATCGGATCTCGATTTATTTCCATCTTCAAGTTCAATTATCATGTGAGGAGTCCAGACTGCTCATAACCGTGAGCACGGCTGATATATCAGTTTTACACTCTGCAGAGGTGGCACATCTTTACCTATGAGTCGTGATTCCCTTCTAGCCCGGGTTAGCTAGACTCGTATTCACTTCCGAGGTGAATGGCTAGGGTCTCACTACGAGGCTTCTCCCTAGAGTCCTCATTACGCAAATGCTGGAAATGGTCAAACTGCATAAAGCACACCTAACGTAACCAACTTATAGACCAGTCTGCAGGGTAAAGCTTTGGGAACTATGCCCGTATCCAATCTGCCTGAGCTGGAATATAAGCGCTTGCCAGATACCCCCGTTCCGGTCGACCACGACCAGCACCCAACATAAGACTTCTCTAGTTATTTAGCCAAGACTAGAGCCATGATAGTTCTCATGGTAGCACTGTTTTCCTGGGTGGTCACTCCATGTTCCAATTAATATGCAATAATCTTGTTTAACCATCAGATTAACAACAATAATGTAAACTTACCATTTGGAACATTAATATCATAAGCAGGAGTGACTGCATAAAGTTAAGTTGTAGTAATAGCATAGCTACTTGATTAGATCATAATCCCAGGTTAAACAAGGAGTAAGGTTGGAAAGGTTAGGGGTATCTAAATAGGTAACCCATCAAATTATGCATATATATATATCGAAGAATAAACTTTATTAAATGTATTGTTTAGGATCAAACAGAGTATGCAGAGGGAGAAGTCCACTTGTCTTGCTTATTGAAAACTTGAGATTCTTCCATGGATAGGAATAGATCTTGATTCTTAAATACTAGATCAACCACTGAATATCACACAAACAAACAAGAAGAACAAACACCACTCAATAACATACCACATTCACCATACGTAAAGCTAAAAGAAAGCCTAACGAAAAGAGCGTTCGCTTTTCAAAAACGTCGCAAGTAATTGTTTTAATCAGAGGGTATTCTTTTAAAAAATGTGTGATCTATACTTTATAAAACAAGACATGAGCTCAAAAATATCTTAATTAAAATATACAAATATTAGGTTCACCAAATTAATCTTTTATAAAACGTCATATGTGATATGTCTAAGATTAAGCGTTTATAAGATGATAAAACACGTTATAACAATATTAAACCTTTTTAACCTTTTAGAAGGATATAAGTTATATATCTAAGGTTAATGGGCTTTGAAACACGTTATTAATTTTAGAAGCATTATAGAACATCTTATAAATCATAGTTAAACATTTACTTATGATAAATTAAGATATAAGTCTAAATAGGTTTTATGTGAAAAGATCATTATTATTAAACACCTATTTATGGAAAGTTATGATATATGCCTTAAATGAACTTTTATGTAAGAGACAATGAACAAACAACTATATTTTATTTTTATTAGAAAGTACATGTCCTATATTCTTTATTAAGAAAGCAATATACAAAACAATATATAAACTAACATTTTAATTATTCTTAAAGAACATGAACACTAATTTCCTTAGTTTATTCTTTAGGAAAAACTAAGTGATAACTAATTTTGATTAAATGATTGATTAAGCCTATATAACTAGTTGTGAACAAATATAAATCTAATTAACTAGATTATGAGAGGACATAATTACTCTATTACTTATTTTTACCTTTAGTTTAGAAACATGTGGCCTAGATATTTAAAATGAGTATTATATTCATAGGAAATTATGTATAAACTATCATTTTAGTTTATAAAAGCAATGACCCTTGTTATCTTTTAATTAAGAAAATATAAATAATCTATTAATTGGACATATATTTATCTTCTATTTTTAATAAGAAACATATAGTCTACATATTTTTTAAGCTTCTATTTAATACGGCTATACTTAAACATCTATAACGAACCTTGTTAAATATGATACCCATTAAAAATGTCATTTTAAATTAAAAACAAGTTTTCTAATTCTTTAGTAAGAAACCTATGTTTACCAACATAATTATCAATTTTTTATTAGAAAAGTATGAGTGCCTAATTAAGTCATTTTAACATTATTATAAATTCTACTCTTTCGGTTTTCTCGTTTCTTTTCTAAATAGAATTTATACGTATAACTAAAAATTGTTTATTTATAATTCTTCTAACATTAATATTCTAAGAATTAATGTAAATTACTAAATGGAACTTTTAATAACATATTCATGGTTATTATGACATAAATAAATATCTTACTAATTCTAAGTAATTAAGTGCCATACTTATGAATACATTTATCATGACTAGTGAAATCTATATTTTCATTTGATCGGAAATACGTGGCTCAATACCTATTTCAATTTCTTATATCGCGTATATCAATACTAACCGATTATCGCTCTACACACTAAAGCAAAATTAATTATAAACATTTCTAGTATGAAAATTACTGAAGTAGTGAATAGTGACCGTTTTCATTTTTAGAATTATAAGATCATACACATATTCAAAGTGTTGTCGCGGGGTTCGATTTTGGTTACACGTATACATCGGAATCTCTAAAATCATACACGTGAATCACATCGTCTCAATATTACAACGTTAATTCACAAATTCATAAATTAATTCAAAACGTGATTTAGAACATAAATCAACATTTGGGGTTGTTTTCAACCTTGGGTGAACGGATGACGACGAACGACGTGAGCACGGTCGCCGGGGTGCTGCGTGGGCGAGCTTCATGGTGGCGAGCAGGGGCTCGATCGAGTTGGTGTTCCTAGCGCGGTGGTTCGTCGGGATGTGGGCGGTGACGGAAAACAGAGGGCGACGTTGCAGCTTGACGTGGGCAGCAACAGCAGGAACACGGAGGAAGAGCACGGAGGCGAGGAACGGACGAGTGATGATGGTGTGCAGCAGCGGTGAGGGAGAGAATGAGGAGGGAGTGAGAGAGGGAGATCGGGCAGGGGGAGGAAGAGGGCTGCGTCCAATTTATAGAGAAGGGAGAGAGAGAGAGAGAGCCAGAAATGGTCGGTTCAAGGCGCCATCAATGGCAGAGGAAACTGTGGCAGTAAAGCTCCATTAACACCAAAGAAACGCTCGCACGAGATCGTTGGGTGTTGGTGCATCGCAGCTGTTCGACTTCGGTCAGGGTTGGAGCGTCGGGCACGGGCTCGGTCGGCTTCATGGCAGCTGCTGCGGGCGTGGCTTTGCTCAGGGCTGGGCATGCGGCCGGGTCGGGTGTCGGGGTCATGGGTGCAGGGCCGGTCCTCTGCGCGGGTCTGGCGGCGTGTAAGGGCGCGGTGCGCAGGGTGCTGCTCGGGTCGAGGCTGTGGGGCTAGGGCGGCTCTGCTGGCACCTGGGCGCGGCGGTCAGGTCCTCCTGGCGCGGGATGGCGCGGGGTCGCGCCTGGGCGTCGGGCTGCTCCTAGCGGTCGGCGTGGGCAGGGGCGTCGCGCCTGGGCTGGTCGTCGGGTCCTGGTGGGGCGCGTCGGGCGGGTGCTCGGCATCGCGCGTGCAAGGGTAGGGCGCGGGCTAGGGTCCATGGCGCGGTTCCTGGTGCGGCGTCTAGAGGGAGGCAAGGGGGCAGTAGAGAGAAGAAGAGGAGGGATGGAGAGAGAGAAGAGAGAGAGAAGGAGAGGCGGCGGCCAACAGGAGCAGGGGGCGGCGGCTTAGGGTTAGGGGGCGTGGGAGCATGGTTGCTGGGCCTAATGGGCTTTAGGGTTTAGTTTAAGGTTTTCTCTCTTTTTTTTTCTATTTCCTTTTCTAATCTCGGAATACATATTTAAGTAACCCTAAAATCTGTAATAATTAAACCGAAATTATTTATAAATAAAATATTAATTTTTAGACTAATAGTTATTATATTATTTATTTACTAGGATTTTTTATTTAAGAAGAAATGCTATTCAATATCTAAAATCGATTATGAGAAATCAAAAATTATTCCAAAGGCAAATAAATAATAAACACTTAAAAGAAAATTAATTACCATAAATATCATTAATAACTAAATGTATTATTTCTATTTAATGATTTTTATAGTGTTATAGCTCAGTGCATACCGGTTTGGTCCCTTGGATCTGACTGTAGATCTGATATCCTACGACCGTAATGGTATACCGGTTTGACGGTCTGTTTTCGGCCATCGGATCTAGATCTTGTGGCCGAGAATTGACACGCATTTTACAACCGGTGTAGATTTATAAAGAAGCTCCTGGAGTTTCTAGGAATCAACCCACAACCTCGATCTGTTATAAAACCATCACAAATTAGTCCTGGTAATTGCAATTTGTCCCCGTGCTTTCTGAAAATAGTGCGTGCAACCTAGAAAGTGAATAAATCAAATAAAATAATATAGAAAATGACTTCTAGTATAGAAATAATTCTAGAATCTTGTTTAATCCATAATTAATTCATTCTAACTCCTTTTTGATGCATTTCAGTTGCATTAATCTCATATTAATAATGTTTATCATCTAGTAACCTTGTATTATCATGAAACCTATGGTTAAAATCTTGTACCTCATTTGTTTATAGTAGACACTTAAACCTTCGTAAAATCAAATCTTTATAATCGTAACTCCGAATTTAGTTATTCTCGAACCTAGGATCTCATCGCGATGCGTAGATCATTATTATACAATATGTTCTCATATTTGGTGTGATGTTGATATTTGCCTATGTCATATTTGTTTGTATTGCTACGAGTAGCAGCGAGGTTACAAGTCACTTGAAGACCAAGTTGGTACCTAGGAATCTCGAGTCCGAGGCAAGTTGTGCCCTTGATCAGTCTTCTTTACCTAATAATGTTCCTGTTAATCACCGTGACATGCTCAGGTTAATTTGATGGGACCTAATAGGTTTCCCTAGCATTGTTTATCCCCCACCTTGCAAATATATGAACTATTTGGTAGATTTGCTATTGCTCTACTTGGTTTTGGGATTAATGTTACATTGGAATTATGATCATGTTCCAATTATGCAGTTGTTTTAATTATTGTTTATTACAAGATCATTGTGTTAATTGAAACATGGAGCTTAACTTGAGATAATAGTTGTCGGCGTTTCGAGACCGGGGGGTCCCCGAGCCGACGAGTGAGAGTGCCGCGTGCCCCAGCCCAGATGGGTCGAGCGCGTGGGCGAGCGCGAAGGGGGGAACAGAGAGAGAGAGGTCGGTGGCCGGAGCCGGGTCGTGAGGGAGTCGGAGAATTCCCGCGGCCTTCGTGTTCGTCCCGCGCCCAGGTCGGGTGCGCTTGCAGTAGGGGGTTACAAGCGCGTCCGCGCGAGGTGAGGGGAGCGAGCGGCCCCGAGAGAGCGCCTGCCCCTGCCCTTCGTCCCCGCGAGGCCAACCTTCTCTAAGAAGGCCCTGGTCCTTCCTTTTATAGTCGTAAGGAGAGGATCCAGGTGTACAAGATGGGGGTGTAGCAAGGTGCTACGTGTCTAGCGAGGGAGAGCTAGCGCCCTATGTACATGCCAAGGTGGCAGCCGGAGAGATCTTGGCACCCTGTTGGTGTGGCGTCGTGGCTGTTGGAGGAGTAACGGAGCCGGACGGGGGGACAGCTGTCGAAGTGGCTGGGCCCTTGCTGACGTTCTCCTGCTTTCGTAAGGGAGCTGAGAGCCGCCGTCGTCATGATCTAGCGGGGCGCCATCATTGCCTATCTGGCGTAGCTGGTCAGATGGGACGCCGGTCTTGTTCTCTGCGACCCAAGTCGGCTCAGGGCAGGGTGATGATGACGCTTCCTGTTGACGTGGCGGTCTCGTGTCCTAGGTCGGGCGTCATGGAGGCTCCTCCGAAGCC
Organism: Zea luxurians; assembly: GCA_029449295.1. Lineage (NCBI taxonomy): Eukaryota > Viridiplantae > Streptophyta > Magnoliopsida > Poales > Poaceae > Zea > Zea luxurians. The sequence goes on along the minus strand of JAOPSE010000009.1, from coordinate 112,178,817 downwards.
GAGGTCGAGTCCGTCCTGCAAGACAGAGGCAGAGTCCGAGCCCTGGGTCGGGCGAGGCGGAGATCGTTCGGCAGAGGCCGAGGCGGAGTCCGAGCCCTGGGTCGGGCGAGGCGGAGTTCGTCGTCTTCCGGGGCCTTAGCCCGAGTCCGAGCCCTGGGGTCGGGCGGAGCGGAGTTCGCCGTCTTCCGGGGCCTTAGCCCGAGTCCGAGCCCTTGGTCGGGCGGAGCGGAGTTCGCCGTCTTCCGGGGCCTTAGCCCGAGTCCGAGCCCTGGGTCGGGCGGAGCGGAGTTCGCCGTCTTCCGGGGCCTTAGCCCGAGTCCGAGCCCTGGGTCGGGCGGAGCGGAGTTCGCCGTCTTCCGGGGCCTTAGCCCGAGTCCGAGCCCTGGGTCGGGCGGAGCCTCCTATGGCACCTCTGGCGAAGTCTGGTCGCCCGTTGGTCTTACCTTTTGCGTTAAACGCCCCGGTGACTCGGTCGGTTGGCGCGGTGATTTAGTCAGGGTTTCTTCTTATCGAAGGCGGGGCCTAGGGCGAGCCGGAGATGCGTCTGCCGTGAAAGAGGAGGCCTCAGGCGAGACGGAGTCATCTTAGGGTCGGCTGCCCTCGCCCGAGGCTAGGCTCGGGCGTGGCGTGGTCAAGTCACTCGTATGGACTGATCCCTGACTTAATCAAACCCATCAGGCCTCTGCAGCTTTATGCTGATGGGGGTTACCAGCTGAGAATTAGGCGTCTTGAGGGTACCCCTAATTATGGTCCCCGACAGTAGCCCCCGAGCCTCGAAGAGAGTGTTAACACTCGCTTGGAGGCTTGCGTCGCACTTTTTCGCAAGGGGACCAGCCTTTCTCGGTGGTATTTTGTTCCGGTGGGTGCGCGCGAGCGCACCCGCCGGGTGTAGCCCCCGAGGCCTCGGAGGAGTGGTTTCACTCCTTCGAGGTCTTAATGCCTTGCGTAATGCCTCGGCTGGTCTGGCGGTTCCCTCATGCGAGCAGGGCGTAACCCAGGTGCACTGTCGGGGCCCAAGTTCTCGGGCTGGTATGTTGACGCTGTCAACGGTTCGGCCGGAGCCGGGTTTGCGAGAGCAGCCCCCGAGCCTCCGCACGGAGCGAGAGGACGATCAGGGATAGACTCGACTTTTTATATACGCCCCTACGTCGCCTTTCCGCAAGGAGGAGGGGGGGAGTGCGCCATGTTACCCTCGATGGGCACCGAACATGGTGTCTCCGGTGAGCTGCAATCGGGTAATCCGAGTGGACGTCCGTGCCCCGTTCGTTGGGGGTCGGCTAGGGGCCCGGAGGCACGCCCAAAAGTACCTGCGGGTGATCTGCCGGACCCGGTCCCCTAGCGACGGGGTCCGAGGGCTCGTTGCCTCCCTCCGATGGGATTCCGTTACAGAGTCGTTCCCGCTGGTCTCGGAAATGTCCTAGGGTACCTCGGGAGCGCAGCCCGAGCCTTGGTTATGTATCGAACGTACCCCTGGTCATCCCTCGCTCGGCGTCTGAGGCGACTGTGAACCCTTCGACAGGCCAGCCTTCGAACCCCTGATCAGTAGGGGGCACGGAGCCCTAGTAGCCTGAGGCGGTCATGGAACCTTTCGGGAGGCCGACCTTCGAACCCCTGACCAGTAGTGGGTGTCGGGCCCACGCGATCTGAGGCGACTGTTGAACCCTTCGGGGGGCCAGCCTTCGAACCCCTGATCAGTAGGGAGGCTCGGAGCCTAGTTCCTTCACGGGGAAGGATCCCTTTGGGGTTATCCCCCTTCTCGGTCCCTGTTGCAAGAGATAGAGAAAGAAGGAAAAGGGAAAAGGATTCGAAATTGAACGTCGTGGCGTACCTTTTTCGGCGTGGTCGTTTTGGCGAAGGCGAAACGTCACCAGCCGCTCCCGCCCGTAGCGCTGCCCGTCGAGCCGCGGAGTTAATGCGCCGGGGCGAGCAGTTGGCGAGGTTGCCGTTGTGCGTGCGCGAGCCGTTCGAGGTACGGGTCACGGGTGCGTCGTCTTCACGCCGTGAGAGGTGGTTCTCGTGCTGCCTCCGGATGGGACATGAGCTTGGCAGATGGCGTGACCGCTGCTCTCGCGCGCCTGCCACCGTCATCACTGCCGGCCCATTTTTGACCGCTTTTGACCGCTGCGCCAGGCTGGCGCTGCCGGGTCGCGGGCTGGGTCGCCTCGAATCGCGGTATCGGTTCCGCAATCGAGGAGGTGCGGTGGTGGAGCGAGTGGCATAGCGGTTCGCATGCAGCGCCCGGCGCGCCAGTTGCACGACGCGTGGGCTTGAGCCGTCGCGTTGGCCTGTTAGGAATCGGAGAGGCGCGTCCACTTGGCGCGTTTGCATGCCGCCTGCATGGCCGCCTGCCCCTTTCGCCCGCTGGTCCGGGCGAAAGTGGAGGGTTACTTGTAACCGCTGGGTGGTTGCGTGCGTCGTGCGCGGCGGTTCGGCTTCTTCTGCTTAGGGCCGGTCTGCATGACAGGCGGGCCCCAGCCCCCGCGCCGCAGGGAAGGGCTTTGGAGGCGTGTTGGAGAAGACTCAGCCCGTGACGGTTGAGGGCGCAAGCAGGGGGAGTTGCCTTTAAAAGGAGGGCGACCCCCTTCGTGAGGTAACCATGTCTCCTTCCTCCCCTATGCATTGTGTCTCTCCATCTTCCGAGCCCCCGGATGGGGGGAAACCGCCGTCTTTTCGCTCCATCGCTGGAGGAACGCAACTCCGTGGGAGTTGGTACCTTTCAGCCATCGTTCGGCTTCAAGGATTTTCATCATGCAGCCCGGCTGCACCCCTCCACCGGCGGTCACCCAAGAGGGCGACCTCCGGCTTGATGGTGGGGGAAAGCGAGCCGGGCTGCGGCATCCGCCCCTTCCTCAGCCTCAAGGATTTTCATCACCAGGGCTGAGGAGGGGCGTGTGCCGGGTCGGGGTTGGTCCCTGCGCGGGTGGTGACCCGCTCCTTCCCTCAGTGATCGGGGGGAAGGGCGGGAGTCGCCCGTGGCGCCAACAGCTGCAGCGTGCCCGGCTCTCTGAGCCGAGCACGCTCGGAGCCGCCCCCGGTGCCGCCTCCTGCCACGGCAGCTGGAAGAGGTTCTTCCGCCGGCGCGACAGCCGAGGTTGGACACGGGCCGACCTCCGACTCTACGGCCTTCTGTCCGTCCTTGCCTCTCGAGTTTGGGCAAGGGCGGGGCCTCCCAGCAGCAGTATCCACCCTGAGGCCATCACTGCTGCTGTTGGGCCCCCCGGGACAGACGTCTTCATCGTCGCCGCTGCCGGGGCGGGGCGGCGACGTGCCGTTCGTCGGTCTTCTGCTGCCCCGCAGGCCCTCCCCCATCGAGTGGGGTTGTTCGTACCTACGGGGGGGGGGGGGGGAACCGGAGTTCCGTTTGTAATGGCACTTTGAGTGCCGGGTTTTTTTGTTCATTTCGGCTTTTGGGGCCTGAACATGTATGTAACTTCGGCACAGAGCCGTGTTTTTTCCTCATTTCTGAGCACTAGGACTCGCCTGTTGTTTGCCTGAACCGCTTCACCAAGCGTGAGTCGCCCCGTGTCAAGGTGACGAGTGAGGTATCCGTATCCCGGAGGCGTAGGAATCCCTCGGCTCGGTCGGCCCTGTTGTCCGAGGCTCCTCTAGCTTAGTTAAAGAGACCCCTCGGCCGCTCTTCGACGAGCCGAGGCCAGGGGTAGCGATATCAGCATGAGCAGAGGCGTTGCTGGCTCGGAAATGAAACCTGGTTGGCCGGAGCCTAGCCGGGTTGTCCGTTGGCAGGATCGACGTCGGAGCTGTTCAGCCGAGGCTTCGGACCGAGCTGGCGCCCTCGGAAGGCGGTCGGCCGAGGCCCCGGAGGTGGCCGGCCGAGCCGTCAGCTCGGGCCGGGTTCTTGGAGAAGTCCCTGGCAGAGATTGCTCGAGCGTGGTGATGACGTCGCCCTTCGGAGCGGAGGCCCTCGGACCGCGTCGCCGCCCGAGGCTAGGTCGGGCCTTGCCGAAGGTGCTATTGATGCCGAGGGTGTCATCGCCCTCTTCCAGCGTCAAGATCCGAGCCTGCAGGGTCAAATCGTCTTGTAGCATGGGCCTTGCGCGGCCGTTGAGGCCAGAACACATACCCTTGTTGCGTTATAAAGCTGCGTCTCTTTTCCTCTCGTTTCGAGTATCTGGACTTTTTGTCGGTAGCAGGGATGTTAGTGCGAGCAAGAGTTGCTTCTCGCGGAAGGTGATGAGTGAGGTATCCGTATCCCGGAGGCGTGGGAGTCCCTCGGCTCGGTCGGCCTTGCCGCTTACGCGTACTTTTACCCGCCCATGAAGCCCTGTCACCGACTTGGTCGAGAAGGCTCGAAGAATCGCTTCGACAGAAGAGCTCCCGTACGTAAAGACTCGTTCGATCCGCGGATTCGCCTTATCCGAGCGCGAGTTACTTATCGCAGAAGGTGATGAGTGAGGTATCCGTATCCCGGAGGCGTAGGAGTCCCTCGGCTCGGTCAGCCTTGACTGCTTACGTGTACTCCGTCGTTTCCAGGACCCACTTTTCGAAGTAATCAAAAAGCACGAAAGATGTTCTGGTAAAAGAGATTTTCTTTTCGAGGAAAATTTTGACGCAGAGGGGGTTTCCCCCCTTTTAGCCCCCGAGGGAGGGTCGGGCTCTGCCGAGGCGAGGCTGACCCTTCCTTGTTGACTAAACTTTGCGTGGGTGCGAGGTATATAAACAACTTGGAAACATCTTAAGGGTAGAAGCGACGTAGCTGTTGGATGTTCCAAGCGTTGCCGTAGACCTCGCCTTGACTGTTGGCCAGCTTGTACGTTCCGGGCTTCAGAACTTTGGCGATGATGAACGGCCCCTCCCAGGGGGGCGTGAGCTTGTGCCTCCCTCGGGCGTCTTGCCGCAGCCGAAGCACCAGATCGCCCACCTGGAGATCTCGGGGTCGGACCCCTCGGGCGTGGTAGCGTCGCAGGGACTGCTGATACCGCGCCGAGTGTAGTAAGGCCCTTTCCCTAGCCTCGTCCAGCTGGTCCAGCGAGTCTTCTCGGCTAGCTTGGTTGCTTTCTTCGTTGTAGGCCCTCGTCCTCGGGGAGCCGTATTCCAGGTCCGTGGGCAGGATGGCCTCGGCCCCGTAGACCAGGAAGAACGGCGTGAAACCCGTGGCCCGGCTTGGCGTCGTCCTCAGGCTCCAAACCACTGAGGGGAGTTCCTTCATCCATCGCTTGCCGAACTTGTTGAGATCATTGTAAATTCGAGGCTTGAGCCCCTGTAGAATCATGCCGTTGGCACGTTCCACTTGCCCATTCGTCATGGGGTGAGCTACGGCGGCCCAGTCTACCCGGATGTTGTGATCATCGCAAAAATCCAAGAATTTTTTGCCGGTGAACTGGGTGCCATTGTCGGTGATGATGGAGTTCGGAACCCCGAAGCGATGGATGATATTGGTGAAGAACGCCACCGCCTGCTCGGACCTGATGCTGTTCAGGGGTCGGACCTCGATCCACTTGGAGAATTTGTCGATGGCGACCAGCAGGTGCGTGTAGCCCCCGGGCGCCTTCTGCAGAGGGCCGACGAGGTCCAGACCCCACACAGTGAAGGGCCAGGTGATGGGTATCGTCTGCAGAGCCTGAGCGGGCAGGTGGGTCTGCTTCGCATAGAATTGGCACCCTTCGCAGGCGCGGACAACTCTAGTGGCGTCGGCCACCGCCGTTGGCCAGTAGAAGCCTTGGCGGAAAGCATTCCTGACGAGGGTTCGGGGTGCTGCATGATGACCGCAAGCCCCCGAGTGTATTTCCCGCAGGAGTTCCTGACCTTCGGCGATGGAGATACATCGCTGGAGGATGCCCGAGGGGCTTCGGTGGTAGAGCTCCTTCTCATCGCCCAGCAAGATGAACGATTTGGCGCGTCGCGCTACCCGCCGAGCCTCGGCTCGGTCGAGGGGCAGTTCTCCTCGGTGGAGATATTGCAGGTACGGGGTTTGCCAATCTTGATCTGGCACGACCCCGTTCTGCTCCTCCTCGATGCGCAGCGCTTCGCCCTCGGGCTCCGAGGGTTCCTCGGGTTGAGCTGAGGATGGCTCGGGCTGGGCCGAGGTCACCTCGGACGAGGCCGAGGGTGCCTCGGGCTCGGGCGCGTCGCCTATCTTGACGGAGGGTTGGTGCAGATCCCGGGAGAAGACGTCCGGGGGAACCGTCGTTCGCCCCGAGGCTATCTTCGCCAGCTCGTCCGCAGTCTCGTTGTAGCGCCGAGCGATGTGGTTAAGCTCGAGCCCGTAGAACTTGTCTTCCAGGCGTCGAACCTCCTCACAGTAGGCCTCCATCTTCGGGTCGCGGCAGAGGGAGTTCTTCATGACTTGGTCGATGACGAGCTGCGAGTCGCCGCGTGCATCGAGGCGTCGGACCCCTAGCTCGATGGCGATTCGCAATCCGTTGATCAGAGCCTCGTACTCAGCCACATTGTTGGACGCCGGGAAATGGAGGCGAAGCACGTAGCGCAGGTGTTTCCCGAGGGGTGAGACGAAAAGCAGGCCCGCGCCAGCTCCCGTCTTCATCAGCGACCCGTCGAAAAACATGGTCCAGAGCTCTGGTTGGATCGGAGCCGTTGGCAACTGGGTATCGACCCATTCGGCTACGAAATCCGCCAGTACCTGGGACTTGATGGCCTTCCGAGGGGCAAACGAGATTGCCTCGCCCATGATTTCCACCGCCCACTTCGCGATCCGTCCTGAGGCTTCTCGGCACTGGATGATCTCCCCCAGAGGGAATGATGATACCACAGTCACCGGATGGGACTCGAAGTAATGTCGCAGCTTTCGCCTCGTCAGGATCACTGCATATAGCAGCTTCTGGACTTGTGGGTAGCGGATCTTGGTTTCGGACAGCACTTCGCTGACGAAGTAAACTGGCCTCTGAATGGGCAAAGCATGCCCCTCTTCCTGCCTTTCGACTACGATCGCGGCGCTGACCACCTGAGTGGTTGCGGCGACGTAGACCAGGAGGGTTTCTCCATCAGCTGGGGGTACCAAGATGGGCGCCTGGGTGAGGAGCGCCTTTAGGTTCCCGAGGGCTTCCTCGGCCTCGGGAGTCCAAGTGAAGCACTCGGCCTTCCTTAAGAGGCGGTACAGGGGCAGGCCTCTTTCGCCGAGGCGCGAGATGAAACGGCTCAAGGCCGCGAGGCATCCCATGACCCTCTGTACGCCTTTTAAGTCCTTGATGGGCCCCATGTTTGTGATCGCCGCGATCTTCTCCGGGTTGGCTTCGATGCCCCGCTCGGAGACGATGAATCCCAAGAGCATGCCTCGGGGCACCCCGAAGACGCACTTCTCGGGATTGAGCTTGACGCCCTTCGCCTTGAGACACCGGAATGTCAGTTCGAGGTCGGAGAGAAGGTCGGAGGCTTTCCTCGTCTTGACTACGATGTCGTCGACGTAGGCCTCGACCGTGCGACCGATGTGTTCGCCGAACACATGGTTCATGCACCGCTGGTACGTTGCACCCGCGTTCCTCAAACCGAACGGCATTGTGACATAACAGTACATGCCGAAGGGCGTGATGAAAGAAGTAGCGAGTTGGTCGGACTCTTTCATCTTGATTTGATGATACCCTGAGTAGGCATCGAGGAAAGACAGGGTTTCGCACCCTGCAGTGGAGTCCACAATTTGGTCGATGCGAGGTAGAGGGTAGGGGACCTTCGGACATGCTTTGTTGAGACCAGTGTAGTCTACACACATCCGCCACTTCCCCCCTTTTTTCCTCACAAGTACAGGGTTGGCAAGCCATTCGGGATGGAATACCTCTTTAATGAACCCTGCTGCCATCAGCTTGTGGACCTCCTCGCCTATCACCCTGCGCCTTTCCTCGTCGAATCGGCGCAGAGGCTGTCTGACCGGCCGGGCTCCGGCCCGAATATCCAGCGAGTGCTCGGCGACATCCCTCGGTATGCCGGGCATGTCCGAGGGACTCCACGCAAAAACGTCGGCGTTTGCGCGGAGAAAGTCGACGAGCACTGCTTCCTATTTGGGGTCGAGCCCGGAACCGATCCGGATCTGCTTGGAGGTGTCGCCACTGGGGTCGAGAGGGACGGCCTTAACCGTCTCCGCTGGCTCGAAGTTGCCGGCATGCCGCTTTACGTCCGGCACCTCTCGGGAGAGGCTTTCCAGGTCGGCAATGAGGGCCTCGGACTCGGCGAGGGCCTCGGCGTACTCCACGCACTCCACATCGCATTCGAATGCGTGTTTGTACGTGGGGCCGACGGTGATGACCCCGTTGGGGCCCGACATCTTGAGCTTCAGGTAAGTGTAGTTGGGGATGGCCATGAACTTCGCGTAGCATGGCCTTCCCAACACTGCGTGGTAGGTTCCTCGGAACCCGACCACCTCGAACGTCAGAGTCTCCCTTCGGAAGTTGGAGGGTGTTCCGAAGCAGACAGGGAGGTCGAGCTGTCCGAGGGGCTGGACGCGTTTCCCGGGAATGATCCCGTGGAAGGGCGCAGCGCCTGCTCGGACGAATGACAGGTCGACGCGCAGGAGCCTGAGGGTCTCGGCGTAGATGATGTTGAGGCAGCTGCCTCCATCCATCAGGACCTTGGTGAGCCTGACGTCGCCGATGACGGGGTCGACGACGAGCGGGTACTTCCCCGGGCTTGGCACGTGGTCGGGGTGGTCGTCCCGATCGAAGGTGATGGGCTTGTCGGACCAGTCTAGGTAGACTGGCGCCGCCACCTTCACCGGGCAGACCTCCCGACGCTCTTGCTTACGATGCCGAGCCGAGGCGTTTGCCGCATGCCCTCCGTAGATCATGAAGCAATCGCGGACCTCTGGGAACTCTCCTGCTTGGCGATCCTCCCTTTTGTCGTCGTCGTGAGCCCTGCCACCCTCTGTGGGTGGTCCGGCCCTGTGGAAGTGGCGCCGAAGCATGACGCACTCTTCGAGGGTATGCTTGACGGGCCCCTGATGGTAGGGGCACGTCTCCTTGAGTGCCTTGTCGAAGAGGTTAGCACCTCCGGGGGGCTTCCGAGGGTTCTTGTGCTCGGCGGCGGCGACAAGGTCTGCATCGGGAACGTCGCGTTTCGTTTGCGACTTCCTCCTGCCTTTCTTCTTGGCGCCGCGCGGAGTAGACACCTCGGGAGCATCTTCCGACGGGCGGCCCTGGGGCTGCTTGTCCTTTCGGAAGATGGCCTCTACCGCCTCCTGGCCGGAGGCGAACTTGGTGGCGATGTCCATCAGCTCGCTCGCCCTGGTGGGGGTCTTGCGACCCAGCTTGCTCACCAGGTCGCGGCAGGTGGTGCCGGCGAGGAACGCGCCGATGACATCAGAGTCGGTGATGTTGGGCAGCTCGGTGCGCTGCTTCGAGAACCGCCGGATGTAGTCTCGGAGAGACTCTCCCGGCAGTTGCCGACAGCTTCGGAGGTCCCAGGAATTCCCGGGGCGCACGTACGTGCCCTGGAAGTTCCCGGCGAAAGCCTGGACCAAATCTTCCCAGTTGGAAATCTGCCCCGGAGGCAGGTGCTCCAACCAGGCACGAGCGGTGTCGGAGAGAAACAGGGGGAGGTTTCGGATGATGAGGTTGTCATCGTCCGTCCCACCCAGTTGACAGGCCAGGCGGTAGTCCGCAAGCCACAATTCCGGTCTCGTTTCCCCCGAGTACTTTGTGATAGTAGTCGGGGGTCGGAATCGGGGCGGAAACGGCGCCCGCCGAATGGCTCGGCTAAAGACCTGCGGACCGGGTGGTTCGGGCGAGGGACTCCGATCCTCCCCGCTGTCGTAACGTCCCCCACGCCTGGGGTGGTAGCCTCGGCGCACCCTTTCGTCGAGGCGTGCCCGACGATCACGATGAGGGTGCTCGTCGCCGAGGTGGCCCGGGGCCGCAGGCGCGGTGCTGCGCGTGCACCCGGTGAAGACCGAGGCTTCCCGCGTGAGCCGGGAAGTCGCGGCACGAGGTTCCGAGGGGTACCCCTGCCTTCGGGAGGCAGAGCTTTCGGCCCGCCGGGCCGCAGCGCCTTCCAGGAGATGCTTGAGTTCTCCCTGGATTCGCCGACCCTCGGTGGTTGATGACTCCGGCATCGCGCGGAGGAGCATCGCTGCAGCGGCCAGGTCCTGACCGGTCCCGCCGGATGCGGGTGGCGGTCTGTCCCTGGCATCGTTGGCGATGCGGTGCTGGAGACCTTGGGGCAGGTGACGTATTCCTCCGGCCGGGGGCTGGCTCGCCCACACCTGCCCGATGTTCTGGCGGATTGCCTCGAGCGCTCCTGCTCCCTCATCGAGCCCGGCCTGCGCCCCGCGGACTTGCTCGAGCTGTGGGTCGTGACCCCCCGCCGGAACGGGGACCACAGCTAGCTCCCGCGGGATGTCGGCGCGAGGCGCTGGCCTAGGGGGATCACCATCCTCCGGCATGCCGAGACAGCCGCCTCCGGAGGGATCCCCTAGCTCGATGTGGAAACATTCGCGGCTCGGGCCGCAGTCCTTGTCGCCAAGGCTGCGGCTGCCGTCGGAACAGTCGGAGAGGCAGTAGTCACATGCGGTCATGAAGTCCCGCATGGCACTAGGGTTGCCAGATCCGGAGAAATCCCAACAGATGCTGGGGTCGTCATCTTCCTCGGACCCAGAGGGTCCGTAGGTCGAGACACCCGTCAATCGGTCCCAAGGCGACCGCACACGAAACCCCAGAGAGGTTGCACTCGCCTCAATGTGAGCGCCCACCAAAGCGAGGTCGCCAGGCGGGCTGAGGCCGAGTCGAAATGACGAAAGATGGGTAGCAGTCGGTACCTTTTTGTCGACGAGGGGCGATGAAGTCAAGTCGGGGGCTGACCGCGCCGTCGTCTTGGGTACGAGGGCGACGTCCTGCAGGCCTTCCGTGAGCGTGCTGGCGTCGTCCACTTGCTCGGGGTCGACGTGTTGCGGGGGGATGGCGCTCGCGTTTGCCTCGAACGCGAGGGCGACGCTTGGCGTGTCCTCCGTTGAGGCGCCGGGGATGTCGATTTGCTCGACAGCCGTCGGAGCGCGATCTCCCGCTCGGCCCCAGTTGCCCCGCCTCCTCCTCCTCCGATGGCGAGGGAGAGGATGGGGCGAGCTCGAAAGTTGTCCTTCCCCCACGCGGGAAAGACGTCGTCGATTCCGCCGCCGGCGGGCGGGCTGTCCGCCACCAATGTCGCTGTCGCGCGGCGGTGGAAGGAGTACCATGTCGTAGCCGCTGTCGAGAGACATGAACTCGAGGCTCCCGAAACGGAGCGCCGTCCCGGGTTGAAGAGGTTGTTGGAGACTGCCCATCTGGAGCTTGACGGGAAATCGAACGTCAACACGCAGCAGGCCCCTACCTGGCGCGCCAACTGTCGGCGTTCCGAGACCGGGGGGTCCCCGAGCCGACGAGTGAGAGTGCCGCGTGCCCCAGCCCAGATGGGTCGAGCGCGTGGGCGAGCGCGAAGGGGGGAACAGAGAGAGAGAGAGGTCGGTGGCCGGAGCCGGGTCGTGAGGGAGTCGGAGAATTCCCGCGGCCTTCGTGTTCGTCCCGCGCCCAGGTCGGGTGCGCTTGCAGTAGGGGGTTACAAGCGTCCGCGCGAGGTGAGGGGAGCGAGCGGCCCCGAGAGAGCGCCTGCCCCTGCCCTTCGTCCCCGCGAGGCCAACCTTCTCTAAGAAGGCCCTGGTCCTTCCTTTTATAGTCGTAAGGAGAGGATCCAGGTGTACAAGATGGGGGTGTAGCAAGGTGCTACGTGTCTAGCGAGGGAGAGCTAGCGCCCTATGTACATGCCAAGGTGGCAGCCGGAGAGATCTTGGCACCCTGTTGGTGTGGCGTCGTGGCTGTTGGAGGAGTAACGGAGCCGGACGGGGGGACAGCTGTCGAAGTGGCTGGGCCCTTGCTGACGTTCTCCTGCTTTCGTAAGGGAGCTGAGAGCCGCCGTCGTCATGATCTAGCGGGGCGCCATCATTGCCTATCTGGCGTAGCTGGTCAGATGGGACGCCGGTCTTGTTCTCTGCGACCCAAGTCGGCTCAGGGCAGGGTGATGATGACGCTTCCTGTTGACGTGGCGGTCTCGTGTCCTAGGTCGGGCGTCATGGAGGCTCCTCCGAAGCCGAGGTCGAGTCCGTCCTGCAAGACAGAGGCAGAGTCCGAGCCCTGGGTCGGGCGAGGCGGAGATCGTTCGGCAGAGGCCGAGGCGGAGTCCGAGCCCTGGGTCGGGCGAGGCGGAGTTCGTCGTCTTCCGGGGCCTTAGCCCGAGTCCGAGCCCTGGGGTCGGGCGGAGCGGAGTTCGCCGTCTTCCGGGGCCTTAGCCCGAGTCCGAGCCCTTGGTCGGGCGGAGCGGAGTTCGCCGTCTTCCGGGGCCTTAGCCCGAGTCCGAGCCCTGGGTCGGGCGGAGCGGAGTTCGCCGTCTTCCAGGGCCTTAGCCCGAGTCCGAGCCCTAGGTCGGGCGGAGCGGAGTTCGCCGTCTTCCGGGGCCTTAGCCCGAGTCCGAGCCCTGGGTCGGGCGGAGCCTCCTATGGCACCTCTGGCGAAGTCTGGTCGCCCGTTGGTCTTACCTTTTGCGTTAAACGCCCCGGTGACTCGGTCGGTTGGCGCGGTGATTTAGTCAGGGTTTCTTCTTATCGAAGGCGGGGCCTAGGGCGAGCCGGAGATGCGTCTGCCGTGAAAGAGGAGGCCTCAGGCGAGACGGAGTCATCTTAGGGTCGGCTGCCCTCGCCCGAGGCTAGGCTCGGGCGTGGCGTGGTCAAGTCACTCGTATGGACTGATCCCTGACTTAATCAAACCCATCAGGCCTCTGCAGCTTTATGCTGATGGGGGTTACCAGCTGAGAATTAGGCGTCTTGAGGGTACCCCTAATTATGGTCCCCGACAATAGTGCTACCACAAGGGTGGAATGGGATGCCCTTGGCCAAGTAATTAGGAAAGCTAGGGAGAGTTTACCTTACCTGAAAGGGGAAAGTGATGAATGTATGTGAGCTCACCCTTGCTGTACTCACATTCCCTCAGGTCAAGGACAGGTACCACAGGATGAGGCGCATGAAGGATGTTGTGATGAGTTCATGAGTGGTCTAGGTTGTCGTCTCCCAGTCAACTATGGTTGCTAGATTGTTGTCTTCGTATGATGTAATTATTTAACTATTTTGTACAGAACTCCGTTATATATTAATGATGTGACATTCGTTTCTGTACCATGAGTCATCATATATGTGAGACTTGATCCCAGCACACATTTGATTTGTTGCCCGGGTATGGACCCCTCAAATCCGGGTGTGACAGCTAAGGACATGGGTTCTAAAGGAGGTGAGGGTCACTCCATCGCTAACATGGTAACTAGTAATGAGGGAGACAAATAGAACCACAACAAGGGCAAAAAAAGACAAAATCTAACAAGTCCAACAAAACTACCAACTTCAAGAAGAAGAAGAAGAACAAGGCTGAAGTGATATGTTTTGCATGTGGTGAGACGAGTCATTTTGCCAAGGACTGTACTGATCGAGCGGACCATCATGGCAAAAAGGGCAATGTCAACACAATGGTAACTAGTAATGAGGGAGACAAATAGGGGCCAAGATTTCTCCGTCCTAATGGGGAATGGGTCACATGCTTCTATTCATGACATTGTCATGGTGGATCTAAAGTTTACTTTGGGAAAGATTATGCAGCTGAAGAACATGCAGTGTGTCCCTTCTATGCACAAGAATCTCGTTAGCGGAACCCTTCTATGTAGAGATGGGTTTAAGGTAGTTTTGGAGTATAATAAAATGGCTGTGTCTAAGTCTGGATAATTTATTAGTAAAGGCTATGACTGCGGAGGCTTGTTCTTCTTTTCTCTGTTAGATTTCAATAATAAGTCTGTGAACCATATTTGTGCTAATGTTGATGATCTTGCGAGTATTTGGCATTCTCGTTTGTGTCATATTAATTTCGGTTCTATGTCTTGGTTTTCCACCATGAGTTTAATTACGAATATCACCATAGTCAAAGGTTCTAAGTGCCATAGTAGTGTGTAGTCAAAGCAACCTTAGAAGCCTCACAAGGCTGCTGAGGAGAGACACCTGGAACCTTTAGAACTCATACATTATGATCTCTGTGAGATGAATGGTGTGTTGACAAAAGGTTGCAAGAGATACTTCATGACATTGATTCACGATGTGTCTATATTTTTCCATGTATAATTGCTAAAAACTAAAGATGAGGCTTTAGACTACTTAAAAATCTATAAGGCTGAATTTGAAAACCAACTAGAGAGAAAGATCGAACATCTTATGTCAGATCATGGTGGTGAATACTTTTCGAAAGTCTGTGATGCTTTCTATGCAGAACATGACATTATTCATGAGAGGACACCTCCCTATTCACCCAAATCAAACGAGATTGCTGAGAGGAAAAATCGTATGTTGACTGACTTGGTGAATGCCATGTGATATACAAATGTAGTTTATCCAAGGCATGGTGGGCGAGGCAGTCCTAACTTCATGTCATGTTTGGAATAGAATTCTTATGGGCAAAGAAGAGAAAATCCCTTATGAGAAGTGGGTTGGGAGAAAACCATCACTTTCATACTTGCGCAAATGGGGGTGCATGACAAAAGTCAATGTACCAATTAATAATAAGCACAAGCTTGGACCAAGGACATTAGATTGTGTCTTTCTAGGTTATGCTTCCTGTAGCATAGCTTATATATTTTTAGTAGTTAAATCTGAAGTTCCTGACAAGTATGTAGATACTGTTATGGAATCTCGTGATGCTACTTTCTTTGAACACATATTTCCAATGAAAGACATTCATAGCAATTCTAGATATTCTTCTGAGATAACTCCTGAACATAATAAACCTATTGAGATCTTTGAACAATTACATGAGAGTGTCCTAAAGGAGGAGACATTGATGCTCCTAAAAGGAACAAGAGACAAATGGTTGAAACATCCTTTGGTGATGATTTCATTGTGTACCTTGTGGACGACACTCCTACTACCATTACGGAAGTATTTGCATCTCCAGATGTAGATGATTGAAAAGAAGCAGTTCAAAAATGAGATGGACTCAATTCTTTCAAATGGTATGTGGGAGGTCACTGATCGACCCTATGGCTGTAAACCCATGGGTTGTAAGTGGGTGTTTAAAAAGAAGCTCAAGCCTGATGGTACAATCGATAAGTACAATGCTAGGCTTGTGGCTAAAGGCTATACTTAGAAAGAAGAAGACTTTTTTGATACTTACTCACCTATTGCTAGAATGACTACTATTCGAGTACTACTCTTCTTGGCTGCCTCATATGGTCTTCTTGTCCATTACATGATGTGAAGACAACTTTTCTTAATGGAGAGCTAGACGAGGAAATCTATATGGAAACATGATGGATTTGTAGTAAAGGGTCAAGAAAGAAAGGTGTGCAAGTTATTGAAATCTTTGTATGGTCTGAAGCAAGCACCAAAGCTGTGGCATGAGAAGTTTGACATGACTCTAACGTCTGCAGGCTTTGCCGTTAATGAGGCAGACATGTGTGTATATTATTGCTATGGTGGGGTGAAGGAGTTATATTGTGCCTATATGTTGATGATATATTGATATTTGGCACAAACATTGATGTGATCAATGAAGTCAAGTCTTTGCAATCAAAGAGTTTTGATATAAAGACCTAGGAGAGGCTGATGTGATTCTAAACATCAAGTTGATTAATGCAGATGGTGGGATTACTCTCTCGCAACCTCACTTTGTTGAAAGGGTTTTGAAGCGATTTGGCTTCTCTGATTAAAAACCTTCTCCAACACCTTATGATCCCAGTGTGACACTATGAAAGAACAAGAGAATTGGTTTAGACCAATTGAGATATTCTCAGATCATCAGTTCACTCATGTATCTTGCTAGTGCAACAAGGACTGCTATCTGTTTGTTGTGAGCAAATTGAGCAGATTCATGCATGTTAAACCACGGAACTGGTCATTCACATGCACTTGAGTGGGTCATGCACTACTTGCACGGTACAACGAGCTATGTAATCCACTATTCTGGTCAGCATATATTATTTGAAGGAGATAGTGATTCAAATTGGATATCTGATGCAGATGAGCTTTATGCCACCAATGGTTATGTCTTTACTATTGGTGGAGGCGTGGTATCATGGAGGTCATGCAAACAGACCATCTTGACGAGGTCAACCATGGAAGCCGAGCTCACTGCACTTGACATAACAACCGTTAAAGTAGAATGGTTGTGTGAACTCTTGATGGACTTGCTGGTGGTTGAGAAACCAATACCGACTATCCTTATGAACTGTGACAATCAGACTGTGATTGGTAAAGTGACAAGTTCTAAGGATAATGGGAAGTCATCAAGACATGTTAAAATACGATTGAAGTCTGTCAGAAAGTTGAGAAACTTCGGAGTTATAAGTTTGACTTATATTTGAACAGATAAAAATCTGGCAGATCCTTTTTCAAAGGGACTACCACGTAATGTGATAGAAATTGCATCGAGGGAGATGGGTATGAGACCTGTATAAGTTGCCATGGTGGAAACCTAGTCTATGTGATCAGAGATCATGTGAATTAGGTCCTAGGAAGAACAAGCCATTGGTGAACCGAAGATAGTAACTTTTGACCCTCTCTAAGTAAAGATGCAATACTCTCAAATGTTGTAAGGCAAGTTGGCTTTGTGCCTTAATGTGTTTCTATTGGCTTTTACTAGCAAAAATGTTGTCCTGTATAACATTCTTGAAAGAACACACCTATATGAGTTAGACTGTCTAACATTGCAGTCTATGAGATCTAGGTGATCTCTAGTAAACTTATGAAGAGACATTGGAGTATGACGTATATGCTCCACCCGAGAAAGGGAACTACTGGTAGCCATGTACTGGTTATGGCTTTAATTGAAACCCATTTATACAAAACTTGCAATTCAAGACACAGTTCATTGTCCAAGTTGTGAGTTGGGGTAACTTAGAGTTCTAGGCGGAAGTTCAACTTAACAATCTCTCCTAAAACACTAGTATATTAAATAGTAGTGAACAGTGGCAAAACTGCATATGGGCATTTGAGATCTGGTGGGGGATCATTGGATTTATGGGCTAGGCCCAATTGTGAAATTTAATTAAATCCTAGAAAAATATAAAGCTCACGTATGGGTATGACAAGGGAATGGTGAAACAAATAGTATGGTAAGACAAATAGTCCCATATTGCTAGTCTAAGTGGAGTGGAACTAGTTTAAATATGGAGACTACACTCACTCACCAAGTCTTAGATGAGGGAAGAGAGTGTGGAGAACCACACACGCGCGCTCGCTCGCCTGGCCTAGGCGGGATGAAGGGCGTGGGCGCACGACCAAACACGTGAATGGTCCGCCAAAATCCACCCATCGCCTTGCGATGGCGCGGTTTTCTTTTGCCGTTTTATTTTTTGGTTGCTTGGCTATTAAGTCTAGAGCCCTGTCCGATCATGATAAGGATCTGAGACGTTATCAAAGCGTGAATTTATCAGTTCATGGATAACGTGCAGATCGGATCGTGGGTGTTTATCGATTTGCGGTCACAACCTTATATAAGGCGCCTTACCGCCAGCGCCAAACTCATCCGATACAAGTTAGTTTTACGCCTCTGCTCACAGCTGCGCCGCCATCGTAGTTCTTTTCACCCCGACCGCTGACGTGCATCTATGATCGGGAGAGCAGGTCTTCAGAACCCGTCACCTTCGAGATCCTGCATCAGGAGAGGGCGAATAAAGTTTTTGTGAAGCATCCTCGTGCGATTGCCCGTGATCTTGTCGCCGACCCTGCTGCTTCGACGTCGCCGACCCTGCTTCGACGTTGTGGGCCGTGCTACTTCAACATCGTTGACTCTGCTGCTTTCACCAGCGTCGTCTACTAGTATATCTGATGAATATGCATTATCTGTGTTGGGCACCAAAATGAGCGGACGGTCCGGCCCTTGGGCCCGGACGGTCCGCGTGTCTCGAGATTAGATTAACTCGGATATTTATCCTTATCTCGTGCGTGGTTATCCATCTAATCACGTGGGAGTTTGTTGCTATCTCTTAGGAAAAGGTCCAGACCTCCTCCCCTATAAATATAAAGGTGTACGGCCGATTGAGAACCCCCGAACACATTCCAATCGAACCAATTACCTTATTTACTTTTCCTGCCCTAGGAATAGATGTAGCATAGTTCTAGTTGTAGTCTTCCACATATCCACCTCCATCCCTATTCGACTCTACATCGTCTAGATCCGTCTTGGGTGGCCTGCCGATCCCAAGACGACCCCAGGATCTCACCCCTCCCGGGGGGCAAGATCTAGTTGTCCATCCAAGACCTCTTCCTCGAATTGATCTCTTAATTCCTAGGCGACTCCACGTCGTCTGGGGACGCCCTGGGTGACCTGTCGACCCAGAGCACCTTAAGATCTTTTCCCCCTGGGGACGAGATCTAGATTCAGCAAGGAGGAGGAAGGCGACCCTGTCGCCAGATCGCGGACCGTCCGGCCCTAGGGCGTGGACCGTCCGGCGTGACGCAGGGAAGACACCGCTCCTGCGCCCAGGTCGTGGACCGTCCGGCTCAAGGCCGCGGACCGTCCGCGCCTGACCAGAGAGCACCGCCGCCTCGCGCCAGGTCGCGGACCGTCCGGCCCTGTGCCGCGGACCGTCCGCGCCTGACCAGAGAGCACCACCGCTGGTTCTTTTGAGTGATTGACGCCTCCAAAAAGGCGTCAACATACTTTTTGGCGACTCCGCTGGGGAAGAAGTTGCAGATCTACAAAATCAGGCTTATATGGCCGATTCTAAAGATCTCAACGGTGCTTCTCCAAACAGCAACA
Source organism: Zea luxurians (assembly GCA_029449295.1). Lineage (NCBI taxonomy): Eukaryota > Viridiplantae > Streptophyta > Magnoliopsida > Poales > Poaceae > Zea > Zea luxurians. The sequence continues at coordinate 112,160,104 of JAOPSE010000009.1, read as the reverse complement.
CAAGGCTGACTAATTTATCGGCCGCTGAGCATAAAAGATTAGAAGATGACGTGAAGAAAATAGACGAGGAGGCCCACCGACAAAAGGATCAGGTGCTCAAGGTGGCGGATAAGTGGTACCTCTCGCACTTCAAGGTAGACTGCCACCAGAAGACCATCCAAGAGAGGGAGATAAACGCCGAGTATATGTTAGCCGTGCTGCAACAGCTCCCCACGATAGGTGATGCTAGGTCAGCCGATGATATTCCATCTATTAAAATTTCTTTTGATAATCGGATTAAAAGTATCACGGAGGATATAGAGAGGATGGCACATGCAGTAGGAAAAACTCACATGCCTAATTTTTTATCACATAAATTAGGCGATGAAACAATTGCGCCAAACACATCGGCGGCAAATGGGTTTCCCCAGCCATATTCTGGTATGCCGATGGACTCATATCCAGGACGATCGTCATCACCATCTTCGCTAAATGGTGAGTCAGCCCTGAGCACGGCCGGACCGTCCGCACACAATCGCGGACCGTCTGACCCTCCGTTAGACCATCCGGCACCCTACGTCGGATAGTCCGGAGTTACACAGAGCCCACCGCAAGGGTCACAGGTGTTGCCTGACGTGACCGGACAGTCCGAGGATAGTACCGGACCGTCCGATCCACCCGCAGACCGTCCGACTATGCAGATCGGACCGTCCGGGGCACCAGAAGTCACCTGTGATCCGTCTAGTGTGGAAGGCCGACGTACATATAACCGGCCACCCAAGCCCCAAGAACCAAAAAAGTCACATGTCCCTGATCTTGTTTGGCCCACTAAGGCCAAACCTTCTGTTCGCTCTCACCCACACTCGACACAAAAGGAAAAGGTTAAGTTCACATTTAATATTACTAAGTGTGATAAAATATTTGATGAGTTGCTTAAACATGGTAATATTAAACTATCACATATAATTCCTCCAGTTGAAGAATTAAAAGGGCGTATATATTGTAAATGGCATGACTCCTTTCTTCATAACACCAATGGTTGTGCTGTCTTTCGTCGGCAAATACAATCGGCTATAAACGAAGGCCGGTTGAGGTTTCAAAAGGAGGTGAGGATTGACAGGCCACCTGTCCCTGCCACCACATTAGAGTCGACAAGCAAAAAAGTCATAGTTCGGCCCTGTGCGGCCAATAAAAGCAAAGATAAAAATATCGTCATTGGTGATCCCCGTACATCAAATATGTCACGCATAATGGTTACTCGGAAGACTCCGGACAAAAGAAAGACCGGAGGCACCGGGGGGCAAGCACGATCGGACACCCGATCACTGTCACCTGTCCTGCGTACGCCAGACGATCCGGGTACTAAGGCTGAACAGTCCGATACAGTAGCGGACGGTCCGGCTATAATGGTCGGACAGTCCGCAGACAGTCAGAAGCAGCAACCTCAGACCACCGGACCACAAGGTTCCAAAACAAGTGTTAGGAAACAAAATACTATTAAGACGTCTGGACGACTCAGTAGAGTCGGCCCTACTTTTGGTCAGTTGCTTGCCAAATATACGAAGAAGGCCGTTCCACACAACCGGCCAATAAAGCAGACGAAGTCAAAAGGGCAGTCTGTGCGAAAGCAAAAGCCGACTAAACGGACCCAAAAGGTAGCACAACCAAGATCGCCTTGTCATCCTCCTCCAGAGATAGCATGGTGCGTCCCGTTCTATCCATCGCCGATGTGTTGTCCTACTCATGTGTGGGGTGGTACGGCGATGAATTCGTATTACTGGCCCAATCCGTTTGCTTATTTGGGCTGGGGGCACCACAAGTTTCTGCCTATTGACAGGTTGATCAGGTAGACATGGCCGAAGAGGATGCGATCCGAAACGGCCTCTGTGCATAAGTTCCATCAATTATTTATATTATCTGATCGCAAGAGCCGATGACTTGCATCGAGCTGAGTCCTTACATCGGGAACGAAAGCTCATGAGGTCAATTATTTCCGAAGTTTTCACTGATGCTTTTGGTTCGCCAAGCTCCACCAAAAGGCAGGGGGCATATGTTGGGCACCAAAATGAGCGGACGGTCCGGCCCTTGGGCCCGGACGATCCGCGTGTCCCGAGATTAGATTAACTCGGATATTTATCCTTATCTCGTGCGTGGTTATCCATCTAATCACGTGGGAGTTTGTTGCTATCTCTTAGGAAAAGGTCCAGACCTCCTCCCCTATAAATATAAAGGGGTACGGCCGATTGAGAACCCCCGAACACATTCCAATCGAACCAATTACCTTATTTACTTTTCCTGCCCTAGGAATAGATGTAGCATAGTTCTAGTTGTAGTCTTCCACATATCCACCTCCATCCCTATTCGACTCTACGTCGTCTAGATCCGTCTTGGGTGGCCTGCCGATCCCAAGACGACCCCAGGATCTCACCCCTCCCGGGGGGCAAGATCTAGTTGTCCATCCAAGACCTCTTCCTCGAATTGATTTCTTAATTCCTAGGCGACTCCACGTCGTCTGGGGATGCCCTGGGTGACCTGTCGACCCAGAGCACCTCAAGATCTTTTTCTCCCTGGGGACGAGATCTAGATTCCAGCAAGGAGGAGGAAGGCGACCGTGTCGCCAGGTCGCGGACCGTCCGGCCCTAGGGCGCGGACCGTCCGGCGTGACGCAGGGAAGACACCGCTCCTGCGCCCAGGTCGCGGACCGTCCGACTCAAGGCCGCGGACCGTCCGCGCCTGACCAGAGAGCACCGCCGCCTCGCGCCAGGTCGCGGACCGTCCGGCCCTGTGCCGCGGACCGTCCGCGCCTGACCAGAGAGCACCGCCGCTGGTTCTTTTGAGTGATTGACGCATCTAAAAAGGCGTCAACAATCTGATTTGACCTTATATGTTATGATAGATGTATGCTGTATTTATATAATTATGCTGTTAGATTACTTGTTATATAACAGACACCTAGAGTAGTTGTTGTTTGTCATAATTTATATTCCGAAATTAATCTAAAAATATCTAATTTATCAACACCGTCTTCCGCCAATGGCAGATAGAACGCTCAGCCAGCCCACCGGCGACGAAGGATACGGCGACGCCGAGCGTGGGCAGTGGGCACACTGGTCTTACTGGCGCCGCCGAAGAAGACGAGGCTGCCTGGCTGGTGTTACGGGTCTACTCTTACGGTTCCACGGACGGTCGCAGCGCCGGCGGGTCGACGAACGTGTTGATCGCCTCCTCCAACGCGTTGTAGAACGCAACCGGCGGCGAAGCTTAGCCTTAGCCTGGCTCGGCGCACTTGTTCTTGCAGTAGCAATTCTTGAAGTGTTCGTTCTGGCATCCACGAGCTCTTGTTACTCCTGTCACCCGGTCTGCTTCGGAGCAGTGGACTAAACATTGTCATTGGCAAGAGGGGAGATGACAACGGTGTCAGTTGCCGCGGCCGACAGGGGTCCATTTTTGAAAACAACCTATAAGCGCCATGTTGCCAAACGATTCTTGGAAATGGCTTTGGCTTCTCTACAGAAGCTGCTTAGAGCATCTTCAAAAGTCTTTCTAAATTATTATTTAGATAGTCATTTATAAAAAAACCATTTTCTATATTTTTCTAATCTCCAACTGCTTCAATTTTACAGTTTCTTTTCATGGGACGTATTGGCTCAGACTCTAAAGATTATTGCAGAAACAAGAAGGTCATCAAGAGATTTTTGTGGTATGTCAATCCTTAGAGACGATGGCAATGAAGATCTTTGTAAAACATAGATGTAGGTCTAATGCTAGACTAAAGGACACTTGATTCGAGGACAAGTTCTTTCCAAGCATGCTCTTTTTTAATGATGCATGCTTTATTAATTTTCAAACTGTAATACCGTATGTAGGAAACTACAAAAGGTTGGAACATTTTTTATTTCCATTATCCAAAAAAATATGTTGTCAGCACTCTAAAGAGCCATTCACGTTTTCTATCTTTAGTTAGCGAGAAATCCAGAATAGAAGATGACTATATTTGATAACCATTTAAATGAGTTGTTGGAAGGTATTTAACTAATGTACCAAAGCTATTTTTAAAAAAGCTAAAGCCCTACCAAAGGGGCCGTGATTTTAGTTACGCTCAATCAGCTAATTAACTAATAGGTAGTTGAAAGTGTAGCTAATAGTTAGTTGGACTATAAATTAGGATGTTTGAATCATTAGATGTCTCTAGCTAAAAACGATTGTTTGGATGACTCAACTAATTTTAACAGCTAAATATTAGCTCTAGCACATCAAACAATGCTAAAGTGTAATATCTATGTAAATGTGTTGGTTCTAAAAAGTGGAATCATCCTAAAGGCTAGACTAGAGACTATGGATACCGACGTGGACTATTAGGGGTTGTTTGGTTTAAGGAATCACTCCATCCAAAATGAGATGGTGCATCATATGTCTATTTCTCAAATTTGGTAAAATGATCCTATTGGTTACTTGTTTCCAATTGCTGTATAGAATAAAAAACAAGGCAACATAATGTTAAAGGTAGAATCCTTCGTCCTTGAAGTGTTATCTCCTCGAGATGGCCCTTCGAGGACGAAGGTTTGAATGTAATCGAGTGGAATGCACATGGTATGACGAAGTAAGATACGAGAACTCATCTCATATGTCTTAGCATTTTACTCCCCTTCTCATACAATATAAATTTACAATCATACCTTCGGCTTTACATGAATGAGAGCCCGAAGGTAATTCTCTCTCCAAAAATGGAAAAGGTGAACAATATATGGCACTGTTCCTCTATTTATAGGGCAGAGGTACAACTTCGTATAAAGTTACAAGTATGTCCACAAAGCTTGTACATATGATTTACAAATGACATAAATGTAGTATTGTCTTCTATCTTTATTGTCTTAGCTACAGAATCTTGTGAATACCTTCTTCCGGCCTTGTTTGACTTCTGCCTTCGTGCCCCCTATATTTATGATCAAACTAATACCTTCGTCCTTTTTCTTGGTCTATTCCGAAGGTAACTAGCACTGAAGCACTTGCAACATCTAGAGATGTATCAAGAAACGATGATCATCTGTGTTTTTGAGGACCTTCGAAAGATGAAGGCCCCAAATAGTAGCCCCTCGCAGTATTAGTTCATTTCCTTGTAATGAACTCAGACTGCAAAATGAACATAGGCCTTATGCCGAAGGTTCGAAAAAACACCTTCCCGTCGCCAAATAGAAAAATTTCTAAAATGCGGGGACCATTTTGCAGTGGTAGTTCACATATAGAACGACCATCATAAAATATTTATCGTAATATTGAGCTGTTTTGTTGCTTTGAGCCATTGAGAGTTACACTTATTTTTAGCTTCGGTTGTTTTTTTGGTTTGAGCTAAGATGGCCAAGGGCAAGAAGAGTGAAGATCTTGTGCTAGCTGGGTTTTATGAAGCTATGGAGAAAAGTAATGTTGCGAAGATTGCTGACGAGATACTAGCCGGATGTCGGAGGATTCCGAGGATAGTGAAGATTTTGACTTCGGGAGTGATGTTGATGATGCCGAAGATCGACCATCACTACAACCTTTTAGGCCTTCTATGACATAATGATTACGTCAATAACTAGTGTTTATTTGTCACAGGTTATGTTTTGGTGACGTCATTGTGACGAAAAAGCCATCATCACAGAAGGTACGTGTTAAATAGCCTACTATGACGATGATCAAAAAATCGTCATAGATTCTATGACGCATACCAGCTTCGCCACTAAATCTATGACACTCTATTTTGTCATAAGTGCCCCTGAAAATGTCAAAATTTGTACTGAAATGCATTGCCATATGGCTAATTGTCACACCCGGTTTTGAAGGTAAACCGAATACGAACCATGTACGTGCCAGGATCAGAAATTCACGTACACAATGATTACATAAATGACTCATCATAGCATAATTCTTCTAATAATAATAAAGAATAAGTAATAATATTAAAGACTGGAGTCATTTACATAATATAAATAAAAGTATGCAGAATCGAAACGTAGCCAATGTAAATTAACCCACCACAGGCAGCTGACTGGGGGAGGTTAATTTACGTTAGCTATGTTTCGATTCTGCGTACTTTGATTTATATTATGTAAATAACTCTAGTCTTTAATATTATTACTTATTCTTTATTGTTATTAGAAGCATTGTGCTATGATGAGTCATTTATGTAATCGTTGTGTACGTGAATTTCTGATCCTGGCATGTACATGGTTCGCATTCGGTTTACCTTCAAAACCGGGTGTGACATAAATGGTATCAAAGCCGTGCCGACTGTAAGACCGCTTGCCTAGAGTAGCATTGGCCATTTAAGGACTTATTGACTATTACTTCACCTCATCCTTGATTCTGCTTCAAAATATTAGTCACCTCGACTAATTCTATGTTGTGCTCCTATATGCCCCCTTGCCAAAAGTATTTATTTCTAGTATGGTCTATACTTCTCTCAATCTATTAGATCTGGTCTCACTCTTGTGCTTGCGACATCTTTGTAGATGCCCCCTGACCATAACCTTCTTGTCTTTTGGATCCCTTCCTCTTTCGTCATTAAATTGCTACCATTTTGCAATCTTTATTCCCATGGTATTGACATGCTCGTATCCCTGGATTCTCCAATACTCTTGTTTCAAACACTTACTCTGAATTTTCACTGCCTACTTAAACATTTTAGTTTATATGCCCATGACCTTCTTCTGAGATCCCTTCCTATTCCGTTATTAAGTCATTATCTTTTGGCAATTTCTATTCCCTTGGTTTTGGTATGCTCGTATCCTTGGAGTCTTGCATGCTCTTATATTTTTATGTATGTTTATGTTCATACCCCACGTCCATTTAAGACAATCCAGTTTACATGTCCTTGACCACCCTTGTTTCTTAATGATCCATGAGCATTCATTTTATTTGGCACATTCGTGGTAATCTCGTTGTTTCCTTGTAACTTCCTTCGGTGATGGATCTTTACTCCAACTCTTTTGTCAGAACCTCACTTATCTTATCCTTGATTGTTTTCTCCACTTCGTCACTTTGCGAGTCTTACCCTAACTCTGTCCATGGATTATGCTTTTCATCATCATCACCTTTACCCTTATCACCCTATATCTTACCTTGATGTTTATCTTATATTGGCCCTTTAAAATCTCCTATTTTCCATCTCAATACGAGCATTGTACTTTACCTATTTTCCCTTGGTCATATCCTCTTCCTTGTCACTAGCTAGTTTTTAACTCCATACTTTGTTGTGCCCCAGTTGGGTATTACCTTTACCTTTCTTATCTCTCGATCCTACCTTGGTAATTACATTATGTCCGTTCTCTAAAATCCTCAATCTCCTATCCCAATGTGAGAGCGATGTTTTACTTACCTCACCCTTGGCTATATCCTCATCTTTACCGTGTGTAAGCTTGTGCGCAACTCCATTCTGTGTGGTACTCATACCACTGGCTCTCCAATGCCTTCATCTTTTCTCTCATACCCTTGTCTATTATCGCCTTTGGCCCTTGCGATATTTATGTCTTCTACCTAAATTCTCACCTTAAACTTATCCTTTAAAAGCCTTCCCTTTCTTTCAACCCAGTTTGAGAGTTGTGGGTTACCTATCTCTCTCTTGATTTCTTTTCACTTCTGGTCGCCTTACAAGTTTTGTGTTAATTCCATCCCTTGCTGTGTTTTTATTTGCTATCACTCTCACCTTGTCGTCCATCGATCTTGCCTTGATATTCATCTTTATTCCTACCCTTTAAAAAAATCCCCTCTCTTCCACCTCAATTCGAGAGTGGCAATTCACCTATCCGGCTCATGGATGTACCCTCTCCTTTTCCATTTGCAGGTCATGTCTTAACTCCATCCTCTATGGTACTTATATCCTTTGTCTTATGCCTATTTACCTCCTCTCCTACATCATTGTCCATTATTACCTTCAAAACCCTCGTGATATCTATGCCCTTGCTTTTCTGCTTACCTTGAACATACCCTTTGAAGCCTCCTCTTTTCCATCCCTACTCGGGGATAGTGCCTCACCTACCTCATCATTGACTACTCCCCCTTCTTCAACGCCTTGCATGTTTTGTCTAAAATACATCCTTGGTTGTGTGTTTGACTGTTACCACTTTAACCCTTGTCATCCCTTGATCTTTACCTTGATGCTTATCATGTACCCATATTTTAAAGCCGCCTCTCCCATTTCATTTCAAGAGTGATGTCTTACCCATCCCGCTCTTGTTCGTTCCCTTCTCCTCTTTCGCGTTGCAAGTCTTAGCTTTTGCTCGATATCACCCTTACCTTCCTAATATCTAGATCTTTCCATGATGCTTATCATATGCCCATCTTTTGAAATATCGTCTTTCCCATCTCAAATTGAGAATGGTGTTTTACCTATCCTGACCTTGGATGCATTCTCTCCCTTGCCGGTTACAATCCTTGCTTTTAACTCCATCCTTTATAGTGCTCATGCACCTATCCTGTATGTCTTATTATTCCCCTTGTCTTTCGATGGCCTTAGAGCAGTTTCCCCTTGGTAAGGAAAGACCACCATTTAATTAAAAGGAACGTATAGCAACGTGATGTTTGTTGTTGTATGATTGTGCTGTTTGTATTTGTGTGAAGACTGATTTGCTTCTTTGTGATGAGTGTTGATGTGTTGTGGCTCTTGGTCTGCCATGACATCAGTTAACTAGCTGAGTGCCATAGAGATTGATAATTGGGTGCTCTCCCTTTTCTCTCTTTAATCCATCTATGCTTACCTTTTTTATCTATACCCTTCCCTCCTGCACCTACCCAGTTGGCAACCTCCAACCTCTCCCAATCAGTCAAGATCGGAGTCAGCTGCATCCTCATCAAGTGCGTATCAATGCTCCTATTAAGGGGGTTAGTCTCTAACCCTAATGAACATCATGCGATCAACCTCAACCAACAAGATCAAATTGGCTGTTGGGGGCCTTCATCTTCCGAAGGTCCTCAAAAACACAACTAATATGTTTTCCAAGTATAATACATACACAGGGACCTTCGGCCTCGGAATGAAGCTGTACACGATATGAAAAGCATGGTCTAGGAGAAGGATGAACCAGTTCCAAAGCTACGCGTGAAAAATGAACCGACTTAAAGAGGAAAAGGCCATCTAGTCCTCAATAGATTGTCCTTAAGTCAATAGTAAATATAAAGGGCATGGATGTAATTTTACACAGGTTGCGTCCTGTGCCTATAAATAGATGAATAGTAACACCATACTATCCACGCTGACTTGTATTCACTTGCGCGTCACACTTGGATTTTCGTCTTCTATCAAACCGAAGGTACAAATGTAACTCAATACAATTCATGTTTACTCATGATAACATAATAAAAATGTTCTGATATTGTTATATGACTAGCCATGTTGTTTTCCATGCTTCTTATGCTTATACTTTCATTATTGTACATTGAGATGATGAAGGTACGTCCTTCATAACCTTCGTCTGAAGATCATTATATCCTTAGGGAAATAATGCTTTGAAGGATGAAGGTCATTAACCATTAACATTTTGTGTTGCCTTGTTCTTAACTCTTAGCATTTGAGAACAAGTGACCAACATTGGTGCCCACCTCCGGTGAACTCACTTGACCACCTTCGGCAAGCTCCGACCTTTGTCATGCCGCCAAAGAAGTCTTCAGGGCTAGGGGCTGCACTGCAGCCACTGGACGTCAACCAAGAAACACTGGGCAAAGCCAGAAACCAAAAAAGGAAAGCTACAAGTCCAATGCCTCAGGAGGAGGAGCTGACCAAGAAATAAGGGACCTTGAAGCCATCAATCAATAAGTCTAGAGTGATGAGGACATCACTTCTATACAGACAATGAATGGACCGATAACACGATCGCGTGCACGACAGCTAAATCTCCAGGTACGTTCTACCCTAGTCAATTGTGTTTCAGAGCTTACGCTTGGGGCCATGGATGTTTTGATGATTAGGAACCTTGGAGAGGACCAGCAAGGACTTGGGAAAGGCCAAGGTGTTGAGGAGGAGCAGTGAAAGTCGCCTAGAGGGGGGAGGGGTGGATAGACGAAACCTGAAAATTAAAACTTTATCCCCCAACTAGATCCCTTGATTAGTGGTTAGAACAAGATATACAATTATCGGAGTATAAAAACTAAGTCCTTGCTTGTAAAGAGTATTGCTTTCAAATAATGTGGAATTGATAAAACAATACAACTAATAGGTCTATGAGAATAAAGCAAAGGGGCTTAGATAAGAAGAGCAATGACACAAGTTCTTTCTTGCAAGGTGTTGCTTCACCAAATGAGAATTTAACTTAAAGCAACACCAAATAATATTAGCAAAGAATAGTGCAAGAAAAAACTTAGAAAGGGAAAGAACAAACAAATCACTAGCAATAAGCACACGAGACACGGGTGATTTGTTTTACCGAGGTTCGGCCCTCGAAGGCCTAGTCCCCGTTGAGGAGTCCACTAAGGACGGGTCTCTTTCAACCCTTTCCCTCTCTCCACCGATCACGCAAGACCGGCGAGCTTTTCTTCTTCTCAAGGATCACTTAAGACCCCACAAGGACCACCACACTCTTTGGTGTCTCTTGCTAGCTTTACAAGCCTCCAAAACTTTGGAGGAAGTTCAATGGGAGTCAAAACTCCATGCGCAAATGAACACAAAGATGTAGCACACACTATCTCTCAATGAATCTCACAAGGCACTAGTGCTAAACTCAATTGAGTAGCTCTCTCTTGCTTGCTCTATCTTTTGTGGCACTTGTGTTGGTTGTAGTGGTCTAAATCTTGTGTATAGGATGGATCAATGAATAGAAGTGGTTGGGAGGGCTTGAGTATGTCAACTATATGACTTAGAATGTTGCTAGGGCTCACACCCCTTGAAGTGGCCGGTTGGGGTGGTATTTATAGCCACCATCCAAAATGTAGCCGTTGGAGAAGGCTGCTGGCGATGGGCGCACCGGATAGTCCGATGCGCCACCGGACAGTGTCCGGTGTGCCACCGGACAGTGTTCGGTGTGCCGCCACGTCATCCTCCCATTGGGGCTTGGAGCTGGTCGACCGTTGGAGGCTTTGTCCTCATGCGGCACCGGACAGTCCGGTGCGATACCGGACAGTCCGGTGCCCCTCTAACCGTCTGCTCTGACATCTGATTTGCACTGTTTACTTTACAGAGTCGACCTTTGCGCGTAGATGACCATTGCTCCGCTGGCGCACCGGACAGTCCAGTGAATTATAGCGGAGCTGCGCTTGAGAAACCCGAAGCTGAAGAGTTTGAAGTCGATTCACCCTGGTGCATCGGACACTGTCCGGTGGCACACCGGACACTGTCTGGTGGCACACCGGACAGTCCGGTGCGCCAGACCAGGGAGCACTTCGGTTTCTTTGCTCCTTTCTTTTTGAATCCTTTTTAATCTTTGTATTGGTTTTTGAGTTGAACCTTTGGCACCTGTAGAACATATATTCTAGAGCAAACTAGTTAGTCCAATTGTTTGTGTTGGGCAATTCAATCACCAAAATCATTTAGGAAAAGGTTAGACCCTATTTCCGTTTCAATCTCCCCCTGTTTGGTGATTGATGCCAACACAAACCAAAGCAAATGTATAAGTGCAGAATTGAACTAGTTTGCATAAGGTAAGTGCAAAGGTTGCTTGGAGTTAAACCAATATATTATTTTTACTAGATATGCATGGATGTTTTTCTTATTAAAATTTTGGTCCTCGCATGCACCACAAGTTTTGTTTTTGCAAACTCTTTTGTAAATTCTTTTCAAAGTCCTTTTGCAAATAGTCAAAGGTAAATGAATAAGATTTTGAGAAGCATTTTCAAGATTTGAAATTTTCTCCCCCTGTTTCAAATGCTTTTCTTTTGACTAAACAAAACTCCCCCTTAATGAAATTCTCCTCTTAGAGTTCAAGAGGGTTTTAGATATTAATTTTGAAGAGGGTATACCATTTTGAAATTATATCAAAAATAAGATACCAATTGAAAAGTTTTTTTCTTAACTCAAATTTAAAAGACTACATTTTTTGAAATTGGTGGTGGTGCGGTCCTTTTGCTTTGGGCTAATACTCTCTCACCCTTTGGCATGAATCGTCAAAAACGGATATTTGTGAGTGAAATATAAGCCCTTGTACTTTCTCTCCAATGGCAAGCAAATAAATATGAGTGAAGATTATACCAAAGTGGAGAACTATGCGGAATACCGGCAAAGAGTGGATAATACCGATGGAGTTGAGTGGAAGCGTCGTCTTTGCCGAATACTCCATTTCCCTTTCAATTCTATGACTAAGCATGAGAATACACTTGAAAACACATTAGTCATAGACATAAAATAAATATGATCAAAGGATATGTCAAATTAAGCATGATCATAGTTCTATATAACATAGATTGCTCCCCCTAAATATGTGCATGGAGAGGAACACATATTTTGGCCTTAAATGCCAATTGCACATAATTAGGTTAATGAGAACATATCTATATCATACAGAATGTGAAGTGCATTGTGTCGTAGTATAAGTGTGATACTCATGACATTTTATGCACTTATGAAAGCATGTTATGAACAATTTAAGCATTTCCCCTTGAGGATTTCAAAGAGGCTTAAGGACCATCCACCTTTGGAACAAAGACAGCTTATCCTCGTTACAAGGTTAAGCTTTAAGCTCTTTGACAATAAAACCACTTCATCTAGTTTTAACAAAGATACATTATTGCATGAGTGTGATTATGAGAAGTTAAACTAGGTATGAAGCAGGGTTAATGCATGGACATGCTTTCTCTTCCTTTTATATAAGATATGCAAAGAATGTATAGAAAAGGAAGATTTAGGCACATGTGTAAATGAATGGAAGTAGTTTTACCGTTTTGTACCTTCACATAGAGACGCTCTCTTCATTGTGCTTTGTCCTTTGTCTTAGTTTTGCTTAAGACCTATACTTAAGACAATATATGGAAATATTTTGCACAAGAGAGAGTTCTACAACTAGTGATCCTTTTCTAAGTTATTGTTAGCATATCTCAAATGGATCACAAATTGCATAAATGTATCATGAATTCTCCTCTTAACTTAGTGCATATCAAGAGATATCGATTGATAGTATATGTGGCACTAAGAAACATAAGTGTTAACTGAAGTTATTCAATGATCAAACAAATAACAGGTGTGATCAAAAGAACAACATATGCATTCGACAAGATAGGAGAATCCAGTAGATATGCTACTTTAGCAAAGAAAGCTACGATCCTTGATAAATATGACATTATTCTAACAAGATGGATTGATATGTAGTAGCATACATCATGAGAAACTTATTCTCATGCAAGAGACTATATGAGATTACTAAGAAAAAACGATAGTCTCACATAATCAAGATATAGAAATAGACTCCCCCTAGAGATATGCATCAAGAATTTGAAGGAGATGAATAGATGCATTTATTTTAGAGATGTGTAGGGAGAAGCATTATACATCTTGATCAAGGATTATAAGATTTGCAATAAGCACCTTATGCCTGACATTTTCTCAATGAAAAGGATTTAGAATACTCACAACCACATCATTGATTGTTTTGTAGAAGTAGGTGGTGTTGTTCTTGATGTCCTCCTCTTTCATTTGAGAGTCCTCCCTTTACAGTGGCTTCTTTTTCCTTCCAAACTTATTGAAAATACTAAAAAAAGATGTTAATAACACAAAGGAGTATATAATAAAGGATGATTTCTTTAGATAGGAAATAAACACAATTCATCATCCATATTTCACATATACATGAATTAAATTTCTTAACGTTAGAACACAACAATATGCATCCTTTAAGCATTTTGATCAATCATAGGAATTTTATTTCTTCATATTGAGTTTATTAATCATTACTTGGAAGTAAATCAATATGAGAATATGTATAGCAAAGGCATGAAATAGATTCTAATGGACTAGTGCATTTATGAGAATGAGATTGAATGCACACCTAGCAAAAATTAAGTTCCAAAAAGAATCTATTCTTCACATAGGTAGAATAAGATAATTTAGAGTAAATAACCATTGATGGGAACTATATTTGATTAAGAAGATGAGTTCCCATACCTTTGCTTTTACCTTTCTTCCTTTGGGTGAAGAGCAACCCTTGAGGCTTGTGCACTTTCTCTTTTGTAGATATTCATAAGTAAGCTCAAGAGATACGTCGTTAGTAACACAAGCACTAGTTTCCATTTTTGTAATCATTTTTGATAAGGAATGAAAATATGGATTACTAAAACATGGAAACTTCATAGCATGAACTAGATTATCATATAGATGATGTTATGCTCAATTTTAACTCATAAAACAAGCATAAATAATCCCTTAAGATTATAGGAATAAATCTAATTCATGATATGGAAAGCGATAAATGTGAAAGAATCAAATCCAATTTAAGCAAGTAGAAACACATCATAAATCATTGGATTGATTTTTCTTTTCATGTTAGATTACACATTTCCAAAGAGAAACTTATTCTCTACAAGTGAGACTACTTGGGTTACTTAAATAAAATCATTAGTCTCACTATTCTAGTTATAGAGTTTTCCTTTTATAAGTGTCCTAAGGATTTGACTTCCTTACATGACACCTTATCCTTTTAAGAACTTGAAATATCTCTCTATATCTAGAATCATGGCAATAATAGAATGACTAGAGAGAAACATGCCATGAGATACTTGCAACAATTTAAAGCATGTAGATTGCCATAGTATGTAAATGATGAGTATGCAATCTACCATATGAGAGGAAATTCTTCAAAGAATGGTAATATAAATTTAAAGACATTTGAAGTGCTTCTTTTTCTATGCGACTACACAAGACACATGAGAAATCATAATTTAAGATACTTGCACTTAAAAACACAAGTGTTACCATCCTTCGGCTTTCCTCCATGTTGTAGGCCTTGACTTTTCCGCACAAGATAATTCTTTATTTCCTACAACATCAATATCTTCCCCAAGATGATATGAGTTTTAGACATAACAATTTGAAATAACTTTGGGTCAATCTTGGATATATGGATCATTGAAGATTGATAGCTTGAGTTAAATTGAATTAACTTTCTCAAGCACCCCAAGGCTTCATATCATCTCCTTCTCCTGCAAAGCTTGTCAAGCATATTTTGGTACCCATCGCTTGATGGGTCCATCATGGTTAGTCAACAAAGATCTAGGAACCCAAATGTCTTTTGTGTTAGCACTAGGTAAACTCATTACCTTTCTAGCACAAGTTGCAATTTTGGGTTGCCTAGTTACATGAGAATTCATTGACAAGCTAGGAGTGAGATTGTTACCAATGGGACAATCCTTGCATTGATGTCCCTTCTTTTGGCATATGTAGCATAGGCGATCCTCAAGTCTTGAAGATTTCTTCTTTCCTTGTTTCTTTCTTGCTACATGGTTAGTGAATATTTTCTTTTCTAACACTATGCCTTTTTGTTTTATATGGGGACAAGATCTAAATAAGTGTCCCTTCTTGGAGCATTTAAAACAAACTTTATCATCCTTGTTAATAATCAAGTCTTTTTTAATATAGGGACATGACCTAATCGAGTGCCCCTTTTCAAAGCATTCACTACACTTCTTACTTCTCTTAGTGTGAAGTGTGGCTTGATTATTACCTTGGATGTTACCTTTTATGGAGGCGTAGTTGAGGCTTTTGGAGGAGGTAATGATTTTCTTCTTCTTTTGTTCCTTCCTCTTGGCAATCCTCAAGTCCTTGACATTTTCTTCAAGGGATTTGGTGCATGCCATGGTTGTTCCCGTCTCAAGCTTCTTCACCATGTGATCACGGTTAACTTGAGAAGGTTGAGCAATGCACTTCCCCTTTAGTTGTGTCAAGCTCATTTTTAGCCTCTCATTTTCTTCTTTGAGCTTTTGATATGTGTCATCTTTTGTTCCTGCAAATTCTAGCTCAAAGGAAGATTTGCTTGCCGATGGACAACAAGCATTAGCACATGATAATGTAGTTTCAATTTGAATACATGTGCATGAGTGAGGTTGTTGGAATTTTAAGTTTTCTATGACAACCTCATGAGTAATATTTAATATGATATGATCATCCATAAGATTTTCATGAGAACATAGGAGCATACCATATTTTTCTTGAAAAGCTAGATTTTCATCTTTTAGCTTTTCTACTTGGTCCTTAAGCAAGACATTCTTATTTACTAATTGAGCGATACAATGTAAAGCGTTATCTTGCTCAATTGAAATAGTTTCATACCTTTGGACCAAGTCAACATGAGATCACTTTAGCTCCTCATGTTCTTTAGTCAACTCATCAAAGTGTAGCATTTTCATGGAGAGAACATTTTCTAGCCTTTGACGAGCTTCGCTTTGCTCTCTCGCTCTTTCTAGAAGTTTGAGCATGACCGCCTTATCTTCTTGGCTTAGGCAAGCGTAGAGTTGCATGAAGCTTCTTTCTTCTTCCTCATCCTCATTTGTGCTTCCGCTATCATTTTCATTAGCCACACAACATATGTGGGAATCGAAATGGGAAGACAAACCTTTCGGAGAGATGGATTCATCGTTTGGTCTCCATCGTTCATTTTCTTCTTCTTCCTTGCAAAGGTTAGTATCACAAAGACCAAAGGAAGTAGAAGCACAAAATGAACTATCATGTTTGGACTCATCAAATTTGTTTTTAATTCTAGTCCAAATATCATGCGCATCATGAATGGATTCATTATAATTTGATATGAAGGCACGATAATCTTCATTGCTAAGAGAATTACTTAAGATGTCATAAGCTAGGTAGTTTACGCGAAAACATCTTTGATCTTCCTCCGAAATAATTTTTCTATTATAATTAGAGGAGAATATACTCTTGTCTATAATTTGTTCTAATTGAGGATCTACGGTCCTAAAAGCATTTATCACCCTAGTGGACCATGAATCATAATTAGAACAATCGGGAAGTAATATCTCAAGAGTTACCTCCTTGTTCTCCTTAGAAGATGTTTTCTTGTTCTTTTGGGATCTTTTACGAGCCATCACTTCGAGTTGTTAGACTCAAGATGAAGTGCCTAGCTTTGATACCAATTGAAAGTCGCCTAGAGGGGGGGGGGGGGGGGTGGATAGGCGAAACCTGAAAATTAAAACTTTATCCCCCAACTAGATCCCTTGATTAGTGGTTAGAATAAAATATACAATTATCAGAGTATAAAAACTAAGTCCTTGCTTGTCAAGAGTATTGCTTTCAAATAATGCGGAATTGATAAAACAATACAACTAATAGGTCTATGAGAATAAAGCAAAGGGGCTTAGATAAGAAGAGCAATGACACAAGTTCTTTCTTGCAAGGTGTTGCTTCACTAAATGAGAATTTAACTTAAAGCAACACCAAATAATATTAGCAAAGAATAGTGCAAGAAAAAACTTAGAAAGGGAAAGAACAAACAAATCACTAGTAATAAGCACACGAGACACGGGTGATTTGTTTTACCGAGGTTCGGCCCTCGAAGGCCTAGCCCCGTTGAGGAGTCCACTAAGGACGGGTCTCTTTCAACCCTTTCCCTCTCTCTATCGATCACACAAGACCAGCGAGCTTTTCTTCTTCTCAAGGATCACTTAAGACCCCGCAAGGACCACCACACTCTTTGGTGTCTCTTGCTAGCTTTACAAGCCTCCAAAACTTTGGAGGAAGTTCAATGGGAGTCAAAACTCCACGCGCAAATGAACACAAAGATGTAGCACACACTATCTCTCAATGAATCTCACAAGGCACTAGTGCTAAACTCAATTGAGTAGCTCTCTCTTGCTTGCTCTATCTTTTGTGGCACTTGTGTTGGTTGTAGTGGTCTAAATCTTGTGTATAGGATGGATCAATGAATAGAAGTGGTTAGATGGGCTTGAGTATGTCAACTAGATGACTTGGATTGTTGCTAGGGCTCCCACCCCTTGAAGTGGCCGGTTGGGGTGATATTTATAGCCACCATCCAAAATGTAGCCGTTGGAGAAGGCTGCTCGCGATGGGCGCACTAGACAGTCCGGTGCGCCACCGAACAGTGTCCGGTGCGCCACCGGACAGTGTCCGGTGTGCCGCCACGTCATCCTCCCATTAGGGCTTGGAGCTAGTCGACCGTTGGAGGCTTTGTCCTCATGCGGCACCGGACAGTCCGGTGCGACACCGGATAGTCCGGTGCCCCTCTGACCGTCTGCTCTGACATCTGATTTGCACTGTTTACTTTGTAGAGTCGACCGTTGCGCGCAGATGACCGTTGCTCCGCTGGCGCACCGGACAGTCCGGTGAATTATAGCGGAGCTGTGCCTGAGACACCCGAAGCTGAAGAGTTTGAAGTCGATTCACCCTGGTGCACCGGACACTGTCTGGTGGTGCACCGGACACTGTCCGCTGGCACACCGGACGGTCCGGTGCGCCAGACCAGGGAGCACTTCTATTTCTTTGCTCCTTTCTTTTTGAATCCTTTTTAATCTTTGTATTGGTTTTTGAGTTGAACCTTTGGCACCTGTAGAACATATATTCTAGAGCAAACTAGTTAGTCCAATTGTTTGTGTTGGGCAATTCAATCACCAAAATCATTTCGGAAAAGGTTAGAGCCTATTTCCCTTTCAAGCAGCAAGGGCGCCCACAACAGGAAGGAGATCAAGTCTAACTCGGCTGTGACTCCATCTCGGGTTCCAGGACCAGTCTACACTAAAATGGACGCCCAAGATGCATCCGGACTCCGATTGCGACAGACTTGATATGGTTGGAAAGATAAAGAGATTATCTAACCAACCCAACTGGTTCCACCTTAATATTCATCCGGAGTCAACAGGAATCATCGAAACAATCCAACGTTCAGATTTTGTTTTGGTGTTGCGACAGCGTCTGTTGGGCCGTTGGGCCGTGTATCGCGTCGGAGCCCATTAGGGGTGAGTCCAGAGGTCACACACGCCCTAATACTCTATTTATTCAGCAGCCACTGGCACATTAGGTTTTTGGGTTTTGCTTAGATCAATTCTGTCATCGAACAGTGTCGCCGTCATCGGTTTGTGAGACCCCATCCCGTAATCAATATAATTTTGGTTGCGTTTTTTTTCCTGTTCTTGCTTGTGTTCTTGATTGCGCTTGCAGGGATAAGCCTTCGTGGCAAGGTCACTCGTGTGTCATGGATGATAACCAATGAAGCTGTGGTGTAGTGATTGCGAGGAACCGTTCGCTCGGAGCCTTGGATCATCAACGTCGAGATCTCCACTCAATCAAGTTATCATATCTCACGGAAGATCGGGTCGCGTCTTCTATCAATTGGTATCAAATTTCCAGGTTGGCCGTAAGGTATTATCCTAACTTTAGATTAGTTTTGTTTCGTCCCATAGTCCACAAGAAGCCAAAAAAAATAATTATGATCAGTTTGTTCCGACCTAAAACCATCGCCTTAGCCTTTGCACAATTCAGTTTTAGAGTCTGCGGTTCTGAGTTCATGTTCTAGGTTGAGTTTGGTTGCTGGTTTAGATTTGTTTTGGTTCAGTTTGATTCTGTCCATCTGCTTCCATCCTACAAAACCGACCCTATCCACAAAACAGATCCTATCTCTAAAACCGACCATATCCACAAAACAGATCCTATCTCTAAACCGACCCTATCCACAAAACAGATCCTATCTCTAAAATCGACCCTATCCACAAAATAGATCCTATCTCTACAACCGACCCTATCTACAAAATAGATCCTATCTCTAAAACTGACCCTATCCACAAAACCGAACCCCCACCCTTCCAACACCTCGCCAGAAACCCTAATTCAGAGTCCAAACTTAAAACGGCCATAACTTTCGCCTCGGAACTCGAATGGGGCCCATTTTTTTTTCAAATCGCACATAATTAAATTTCGCGTCCAATTCTTTCTGGCTTTGCTGGATTTGCTGTTTTTAAAATTCCTAAATTCGGCTTGGAAATAGGACTTCTCATTTTCCAAACATTTATTCTGATTTTAGGGCAAACTTATAGAAATTCTAGAGGACGCGTCATTGCACAAAAAATCTGGAACTTGGTGTGTTTTCTTCTTATGTGCTGCTGCAAAAGAGAAAAATATAAAAAAATATTTGAAAAAAATCGCAAAAAAGAGTAGCACATAAACAGAAACGCCAGTGTTCTGTGCACCTCCGTGATTATTTTGCCCCAAGCTTGTTTTCTTGCTGCACCTAGATACTTGTACCTCCTTTATTTTGCCTTGGTCCAACTGTTCTATTACATTTTCTAGGCCAGCAACTAGGATGAGTACTTGGAACACTTATTCAACATTGCTATCTATTACTGACTTGTGTGCCACATATATATATTTAGTCAGCCTTCCTAGAGCTCCAGCTTTCTCTCGAGCAGAACAGGTACTCCTTTGCAATCACACCCACGCTCGTTGGACAGTCACACCGGTCACCATTTGCCACCTGCAGCGCTGGTAAGAACCTTGTAAGAGCGGGGTAAGACGCTTCATAATTTGTATTCCACCACCACCACCACCCTGAGAGATAGTTGTAGGGTTCACATTGTTTGTTGCCTTTTTGTCTCTGTTTTGTGCTAACAATGATAGGACCAAAGAACCAAATGGACAAGGAGAAGGGGCCTAAGCTTAATGACAATGAGTCTGTCTCTCAGCTGGAATTGAAGGAGATGATGCGCGCGATGACTGAAGCTTTTAAAAAATACCAGGACTCTGCGGAGACATCCTATGAGCAGCTTGATCGACGAGTTACTGAACTTGTTACACGCATGGACGTACTGGAGGCTCGTCCCCCACCACCAACTCTAGCCCCAGCTCACTCTCCTGTGGATGACGACGATGATGACAATGATGTTTATGCACCGCTGCGACAACGCCTCGCACGTAATAGACAAGGTATGGGAGGTAATGGTAGACGTCGTCATCATAATCCTGAACCAGACCATGATCCATTTGCTAAGATTAAGTTCTCTATTCCACCGTTCATGGGTTCTTATGATGCTGAAGCTTACTTAGACTGGGAGATGACGGTAGAACAAAAATTTAATTCCCATCTTGTTCTTGAGCAGCATAGGGTTAGACAAGCCACTAGTGAATTTAAAGATTTTGCTTGGTGGAATGAACTTGTTAACACACGTGCTGCACCACAAACATGGAATGCGTTAAAAGAGGAGATGCGAGCTCGCTTTGTTCCCCCTTCTTATAGACGTGTTCTTCGAAAAAATTGCAACGCTTAGATCAGGGAGACATGTCGGTATAGGAATACTACCAAGAGCTTCAGAAAGGTATGCTACGATGTGGGGTAATTGAGGATCTGGAGGATCAAATGGTTAGCTTTTATGGGGGATTAAGGCAGGAGATTCAGGATATTGTTGATTATAAAGAATGTCATTCTATACAACGCTTGTTCATCTTTCTATGTTGGCAGAAAAAGAATTATAGGGTCGTCAGTAGCGGAGGAGCAGCACTTTCGCGCCATGCCAGCCACCGGCGCCAGCCAAGGCGTCATCCTCTTCGGGCGTACGAACGTCCACATCTTCCTCCACCAGCGGCACACGCAGCACCACACCTTCGGCATCATAGGGACACGACAACAACAAGTCCTTGGTGCCTTCGGGTGTTACAGCAAAACCTGCTACGACCACCTCTTCCACACGTCGCTCCTCCGACATCAAGTGCCACCGCTGCCAAGGACTTGGCCATATTCAGCAAGATTGCCCTAGCAAACGGGCATACATTGCTACTGGTGATGGTGGGTATGTTAGTGCTTCTGATGTTGAAGATGAAGATAATGTTGGAGCTAACATTGCAGAGACTTATGATGGTGATGAAGAGGTTCTTGGTACAACAGCGACTGAGACCTATAAGGTCTTGATTGTGCAACGAGCTTTGAGTGCCACGGCTAGTGACGACGACAACAGACAGTGCCACAACCTCTTTAACATGTTCCTCATCGTCAAGGACTACCGTGTACATACCATCATTAACGGTGGTAGCTGCAACAACTTGGTGATCGTTGAGGTGGTCAAGAAGCTTGGCTTGACCACATGAGAACATCCCCACCCTTATTACATTCAATGGTTTAACAACAGCGGTAAGTTCAAGGTAACAAAAACAGCAAGGGTGCATTTTTCTATTGGCTCTTACCATGACTTTGCTGATTTCGATGTGGTGAGTATGGATGCTTGCTCTCTTTTACTGTGACATTCTTGGGAGTTTGATACTGATGCTATTCACCATGGTAGATCTAATAAATATACTTTCATGCATAAGGGAAGGAAAATTGTGTTGCTTCCTATGACTCCCACTGAAATTGTCCACTTTGAACATGAGAAAAAGACTAATGCTAAGCAAAAAGGTGTTTTGAACTCTAAAAATCAGCAACCTATTAAGTTAAAACTCCTACTTTGCTAGCCACTAAATCTGATCTTGATGAGTTACATTCCTCTGTTGGACTTTGCTATGCCTTAGTGTGCAAAAATGCTTTTTATTCCATTGATGATATGTCTATTGCTTTGCCACCGACTATTGCTAACCTTTTGCAAGAGTATATGGATGTGTTTCCCTCTGAGATACCCCTTGGATTACCACCTGTGCGAGGCATTGAGCATAAGATTGATTTAATTCCAGGGGCGAGCTTGCCCAACTGTGCTGCCTACAGGACCAACCCCGAGGAGACTAAGGAGATTCAGCGCCAGGTCCAGGACCTTCTGGACCACGGGTACATTCGTGAGAGCCTTAGTCCTTGTTCTATTCCTGTTCTTTTTGTTCCTAAGAAAGATGGCACTTGGCGCATGTGTGTTGATTGTAGAGCCATTAATAACATCACAATTCGATACAAATATCCTATTCCTAGATTGGATGACATGCTTGATGAATTAAGTGGTTCTATTGCTTTCTCTAAAATTGACTTGCGTAGTGGATACCACCAGATTCATATGTCTTTAGGTGATGAATGGAAAACTGCATTTAAAACTAAGTTCGGTCTTTATGAGTGGTTAGTCATGCCTTTAGGGTTAACTAATGCGCCTAGCACTTTCATGAGATTGATGAACGAGGTTTTACGTGCATTCATTGGTAAATTTGTGGTGGTATATTTTGATGATATTCTTATCTATAATAAGTCTCATGATGATCATATTGAACATTTACGTGTTGTTTTTGATGTTTTGCGTGATGCACGTTTATTTGGTAACCTTGAGAAGTGCACCTTCAGCACCGATCGTGTGTCTTTTCTTGGATATGTTGTGACATCGCAAGGCATTGAGATGGATGAGGCAAAAATTGTTGCCATCACGAGCTGGCCACTTCCAACCACGGTCACGCAGGTTCGAAGTTTTCTTGGTCTTGCAGGATTCTATTGGCGATTTGTGAGGGATTTCAGCACCATTGCAGCACCTCTCCACGAGTTGACAAAGAATGGAGTGCCATTTCATTGGGGTCCATCACAACAACAAGCTTTTGATGCCCTCAAGTCGAAGCTCACACAAGCACCACTGCTGCAACTTCCTGATTTTGACAAGACATTCGAGCTCGAGTGTGATGAGAGCGACATTGGGATTGGAGGAGTGCTCATTCAAGGAGGTAAACCTGTTGCTTTCTTTAGTGAAAAATTGCATGGTCCAATTCTGAATTATTCTACATATGGCAAATAATTATATGCTTTAGTACGAGTTTTGCAAACTTGGCAATATTATCTATGGTCTAAAGAATTTGTCATACATTCAGATCATGAATCTTTGAAGTATCTTAAGGGACAATCTAATCTAAACAAACGACACGCTAAATGGATTGAATTCATAGAATCTTTTCCTTACATTATTAAGCATAAAAAAGGAAAGGATAATGTGATTGCTGATGCTTTATCTAGACATTATACTATGCTGTCCCAACTTAATCATAAAATCTTTGGTTTGGAGGCTATAAAGGAATTATATGCTGCTGATTTGGACTTCAAAGATGCTTTTGAAAATTGCAGAGAGGGAAGAACGTGGCAAAAATTTATGCTGCGTGAAGGCCTTCTGTACTGTGCTAACAAGTTGTGTGTTCTAGCTAGCTCCGTTCGTCTTCTACTCTTGCAGGAAGCACTTGGAGGTGGCTTGATGGGACATTTTGGTGTTAAGAAGACCGAGGATGTGTTGTTTACTCATTTATATTGGCCTCAGATGCAGCGTGATGTTGAGCGCTACGTCTCTCGTTGCAGCACGTGCAAAAAAGCTAAGTCCCGACTTAACCCCCATGGTCTTTATTTGCCTCTTCCTGTTCCTCGTGCACCTTGGGAGGATATTTCTATGGATTTTGTTTTGGGATTGCCTAGAACAAAGAGGGGGAGTGATAGTGTTTTTGTCATTGTCGATCGTTTTTCAAAGATGGCACATTTTATACCTTGTCACAAGACTGATAATGCTTCACATGTTGCTGATTTGTTCTTCACTGAGAATGTGCGTTGCATGGTGTGCCAAATACTATTGTTTCTGATAGGGATGCTATATTTTTAAGTCATTTTTGGAGAACCTTTGTGGTTTAAATTGGGAACAAAGTTGTTGTTTTCTACTACTTGTCATCCCCAAACTGATGAGCAAACAGAGGTTGTTAATCGCACTTTATCTACCATGTTGCGGACTGTTTTGAAGGATAATTTGAGGTTGTGGGAGGAATGTTTGCCACATATTGAGTTTGCTTATAACAGATCAATTCATTCCACAACCAAGCTTAGTCCATTTATGGTAGTATATGGTTTTAATCCTCGTGCTCCAATTGATTTGCTACCTTTACCAACTTCTAAAATAGTGAACTTGGATGCTACGCAACATTCTGAATTCATTCTTAAGTTACATGAAACAACTAAGTTGCAAATTGAAAAGATGAATGAAAAGTATCGTATTGCTGCTAATAAAGGCAGGAAGGAAATGAAATTGGAACCTGGTGAATTGGTGTGGGTTCATTTGAGAAAGGATAGGTTTCCTGATTTGAGAAAGTCTAAACTTATGCCACGAGCTGCTGGTCCTTATAAAGTTCTTGAAAAAATTAATGATAATGCATATACCCTTGAGTTGCCTCCAGATTTCGGGGTTAGTCCCACCATTAACATTTCAGATTTGAAGCCATATATGGGTGACGAAGATGAGATCGAGTTGAGGACGACACTGATTCAAGAGGGGGAGGATGATGAGGACATCACTTCTATACATACAATGAATGAACCGATAACACGATCGCGTGCACGACAACTAAATCTCCAGGTACGTTCTACCCTAGTCAATTGTGTTTCAGAGCTTACGCTTGGGGCCATGGATGTTTTGATGATTAGGAACCTTGGAGAGGACCAGCAAGGACTTGGGAAAGGCCAAGGTGTTGAGGAGGAGCAGCAAGGGCGCCCACAACAGAAAGGAGATCAAGTCCGACTTGGCTGCGACTCCATCTCGGGTTCCAGGACCAGTCTGCACTAAAATGGACGCCCAAGATGCATCCGGACTCCGATAGCAACAGACTTGATATGGTTGGAAAGATAAAGAGATTATCTAACCAACCCAACTGGTTCCACCTTAAAATTCATCCGAAGTCAACGGAAATCGTCAAAACAATCCAGCGTTCAGATTCTGTTTTGGTGCTGCGACACCGTCTGGTGGGCCGTGTATCACATCGAAGCCCATTAGTGGCGAGTCCAGGGGTCACGCCCGCCCTAATACTCTATTTATTCAGTAGCCGCTGGCACATTAGGTTTTTGGATTTTGCTTAGATCAATTCTGTCATCGAACAGTGTCGCTGTCATCGGTTTGTGAGACCCCATATCGTAATCAATACAATTTTGGTTGCATTTCTTTCCTGTTCTTGCTTGTGTTCTTGATTGCGCTTGCAGGGATAAGCCTTCGTGGCAAGGTCACTCGTGTGTCACGGGTGATAACCAACAGAGCCATGGTGTAGTGATTGCGAGGAACCGTTCGCTCAGAGCCTTGGATCATCAACGTCGAGATCTCCACTCAATCAAGTTATTGTATCTCACAGAAGATCGGGCCGCGTCTTCTATCATAGAGGAAGAAGGAAAAGATGCTTCGTTTCTCCGAGCTACAAAGGAAGATTGACGAGGCTGCTGAGGAAATGCATCATCTCATTCAATATGACCAGGACCGAAGATCTCAACGTAGAGAGCTCCATCAGGACAATTTCTACGATGATGATGAGTGGTATGATGATTTCCATCATGGAAATTTTGCTTTTGATGATGCTTCTCCACTGTCAGCAGAACTGCAGGCTACCCCATGGCCCCCATCATACAAACCACCCTAGCTCCCCATGTATGATGGGCACTCGGATCCGAAGTAGTTTCTGATGAGCTACGAAGCAACCATATCTTCATATGGGGGCAACACTGCAGTCATGGTGAAATCCTTCGTCATGGCAGTCAAGAATGTAGCGCAAACCTGGTACTCCTCTCTACGGCCAGGAACAATCACATCATGGCAGAAGCTGAAGGACATGTTGATCACCAGTTTCCAAGGGTTTCAGACAAAGCCAGTTACTGCTCAAGCTTTGTTCCAGTGCACGCAAGACCATGAAGAATACCTCCAGGCATATGTCCTAAGGTTCTTGCGTCTGAGAGCACAAGCACCCACAGTGCCCAATGAAACCATCATTAAGGCCATGATCAAAGGGCTTCGGCCAGGACCTAGGGCTCAATACTTCGCCAGGAAACCCCCTCAGACCCTGGAGAAGCTGCTTCAAAAGATGGATGAGTACATCCGAGCCGGTAATGATTTTCGGTAGAGAAGGGAAGAAGCTTATAGGTTTTCTGAGATGACTAGGGGCTTCGGAGGAAGAATCCACCCTAGGCTTGTCAGGTCAATCCACAACTCCAGTCAGAGTGATGACAGAGGAAGCCAGTTTTAGAGGCCACAACATAGCTCACAGTCTTCAGGGCAACAACAGAGCTCCTTCAGGCCACCAGCTCTAAGGGGCAGAGGTGGCAGGGGCTTCGGAGGAAGATGTGGGGATCAGCCCAAGAAACTCTATTGCTTATTCTATGGTGAAGACAAGGGCCACACTACAAGAACGTGTCAGGTTACTATTCAAAAACAGAAGGAGATTGCCGAAGCAGAGGCACGACAGAATCAGCCAAAGCAGGTTTTACATACTACTTTGTGCTACTCTCCCTATATACCAGAATACGTGGGTAATCAACCTGTAGCTTCTGTTGCTTTGGCAAGTCATTCACAAGCTTCTTGGCCCCAGCTTCCACTACCACCACCATTGCCACCTACTCATACCCGAAGCCAGCAGCCAAAAGGCACCAGAACGCCCAACAGCAGCGCGACTTCAGGGAGGAATGCGAAGCTCGTACAGTCAATAGCACTGTACCAGAATCGAAGCATATATACTGAGGAATATCCTACTTTTGATGAACTATATTCTATGCCACTTTATTCTTGTAATAAAGAACTTAATTTCAATTCCATGTAATAATTGTGCCTATATCTTCCTCATGGATTTACGAAGCTCGAAAGACGTTTTTGAGAAAGCGGAGTTGTTTCCGAAGCTCAAAAGTCGTTCCTAAGGGAATGCAGAGCCAAAAATTGGCGAAGCTACAAAAGTCGTTCCTAAGGGGGTGTAGAGTAAGTTTTCTGCTCAAAAGTCGTTCCAAAGGGAATGCAGAGGCAAATACTGCCAAAATATAAGGCGAAGAAGTTCAAAAGTCGTTCCTAAGGGGATGCAGAACTTATACCGCTGAAATATAAGGCGAAGAAGTTCAAAAGTCGTTCCTAAGGGGATGCAGAACTTATACCACCAAAATAGAAGGTGAAGAAGCTCAAAAGTCGTTCCTAAGGCGATGTAGAGCTTAAAGACTCAAAAGACGTTCCTAAGGGAATGCAGAGTCCTTCGTGTTCCAGTATGGGTGTACGTGTGGGTGTTCAAACATCATCATCATATTGCATCACATCATCGTATCATTTAGCATAGCATCACATCATACATCATGCTGCATCAGCAGAAAGGTCGAATACGAAGCAAATCTTTAGCAACACTTCGTTTAAAAATATGCTAAGGCACGAAGCAAACTTCGGGTGATAATTCTATCAGATCTACCCTAGAAGGGGTTTCTTTCTTTACGAAGCATGAAAAGAAGGGAAGATGTTTTTTTCGTCGAAGGCTCAAAAAGCGGTATGTGCGTAAATTTCATGTATCGAAAAAAAATATATTACAATAGTTTACATGTTTGATTCATTGTTCCACACATCAAATGATACATAGTTCTATTACAATGAAAACTTAATCTTCTTTAAGAACTTTATCAGCAGCTTCATGTAGCAGTTTGTCGACAACTTCGTCAATGATGGAATTGGCAACACTCATTATATCCAGTGCTTCTTTTATCTCTGGATCAGCCAGGGGATTGTACGGCTCCGGCAACGGTGATAGCTCAGCTATAGTAAGTAAACTATTAGTTTGAAGCCGAAAAGTTAAGTGCCGAAGCTAAAATTCAAAAACAATACCTATGCGTCTTTCGCGCTTAGCAGCCTCTTCAGTTCGCCTAGCTTCTTCTCGGGCATCATGGGTGTCTTTTTCATTCTTTTTTATAATTTCATGGGCCAATTCTCGGCCACCGTTCACCCAGACATCAGAATAGAATTTTCCGCCCATCAAAGTTGCTTCGGCTAAAGAATCTTTGGTATCGTCTATGGAGAAGGCAGCTTCGGCATTCGCTGCAGCTTTCACATGTTCGCATCCTGCCTTCTCTAGAATAGCTGCGACTCCCCGAGCGCGGGAGAAAGCACAAATATCTCCACGATCATTCAAAATCTCCTCAAAAGCTTCAACTTCCCCACGTATCCACTTAATGACGCCTTCGAGGTCGCCTCGAATGAAGTTTTCCTTAGAGGAGTAGGCACCAACTTTTGCGAAGCTGTTTTTCAAATTTTTTACGCAGTCCAAGGATTTCTCGAAGCATCTTTCCTTGGACTCGCGAAGCTCCTCAATATTCTTCTCTAGCCTGGCCTTCCACCATTCACTTATTTCTTGGCTGGCCTTCGCGGCTTCACAATTTTCTTTTGCTTCAGCCAGTTTTTTTCCGAAGGTCTTCAACCTCGGCTTTTTGGGCTTCGACCTGAGCATTATACTTAGCTTCATCTTCTTTCATTTTATTCACCAATGAAATCAAAATTTTATCTTTCTCCAGACCTTCGTTTCTCAGCTCAATTACTTCTGAGCGAAGGTTGCTGAGAGCTATTGTACAACTTTCGTCTTTGGCGCTTTTTTGTGCCCTCAAGGCATTGCTAAGAATCAAGCCCTACGAAGGAAAAGAAGAATTAAGCATGTCAATGAAGTACTTCATTTCCAACTTTAAAGTTGACTTCTATACCTTTATACTGTTGTATGCAAGGCTATCAGCAAGATCATCTTTCGACATGGCTAAAAGGCCTTCCTCAAGCTTTGGAAATCCCATACTTTTACCTATCTCCCAGCAAACAGATATTTCTTTATTGTCCGAGAGAAAGTACAGGAAATCATCTTCGTTAGTGCCATTGAACACTAACGCCCCCTTCGGATATTTAAGTTTTTGGGCATAGTGTCTGGCTTCTAAAATTTCTTTTTTAGATAATTTTTCCCCGAAGCATATCGAAAAATGTAATCAATATCTTCGACTGGAGCTTTGGGGGCAGGAGATTTTGCTTTTTCTGCCATACCTTGCCCTGCTGCCATGCCGGTATCTGAAGTTTGCTGATCAGCCTTGTCCTCAGGCGCGACAGCCTTTGTCTCAATGGGCACTATAGGCTTAGCTTCGGCTTCGGCCTGGACCTCGACAACTTCAGCAACTTTCTTAATAGGAGCAGGGGTCAATGCCTTTGTGGTCTCCATAACAACTTCTAGCACACTGGCCATCCTCCTCCTCTTAGGAGTTGCGACAGGAGCTTTTTGCATCTTTGGCAAATTTACCTCTGCCGGTGGGCTCAGGATTTCTGGCATTTTTACTGTTTCTTCAACCTTTGGCTCTTCGACCGTATCATCCTTAGCTTCGGCTGGCCCGACTGTAGGCACCTTCGGCATTACAATAGACTTTTTAGCGCTCTGCACGATGGAAGCAGCTTGTTTTGCTTCGGTAGTTGAAGAGGTCCCTTCGCCAAATTCAGGCACTACGGGCGGTTCAATATATCGCGGCCGGTGGGTCAGAACCTTCATTTTCTTGCCCTTCGACATAGTAGTTGTTGGGGACTTGTTCTCAAATGCTATGAATTAAGAACAAGGCAACACAAAATGTCAATGGTTAAAGACCTTCGTCCTTCGAAGCATTATCTCCCTTAGGATATAATGATCTTCAGACGAAGGTCATGAAGAATGTACCTTCATAATTTTAGTATATAGCAAAGCAGGTAAAAACATATGAAACATAGGAAATAACATGAATAATCATATCACATTACCAGAACATTTTTATTATTTTATCAGAAGTAAACATGAACGGTATCGAATTACATTTATACCTTCAGCTTGACAGAAGGCAAAAGTACAAGCGTGACGTGGGAATGAATGCCAGTCAGCGTGAATAGTACGGTGTCACTGTCATCTATTTATAGGCATAGGACGCAGCCTGTGCAGAATTACATTCATGCCCTTGACATTTGCTATTGACTTAGGAATAATCTATCGAGGACTAGACAACCTTTTCCCCTTTAAGTCGGTTTCACTTTCCATCGCTGAGCCGAAGCTTTTTCATAGGTAGCTTCGGCACTAGTTCATCCTTCTCCTGAACCGCGTTCTTCATATCATATACAATTTCATTATATGTCCGAAGGTTCCTGTACATGTATTATACTTGAAAAACATGTTAGTCGTGTTTTTGAGGACCTTCGAAAGACGAAGGCCCCCAATAGTAGCCCCTCGCAGTATTAATTCGTTATAATAATGGATTTAAATTGCGACATGAACGAAGGCCTTAAGTCGAAGGTCCAAAAAAACACCTTCCCTTTGCTAGAATAGCAACAGTCAATGACAGACGGGGCCCACCAAGTTGCAAAGCACTGGGCGTATAAATATGAACCCAGAACGGCAGCATTTTGTACGCTATTTCTGCCATTCGCGTTATTTTCTCAAATTTTTAGCTCTTGCTCAATAGCTCTTGCCTGATTTTCGAGTTTTTAGAGCTTCGGTTTAAAGGCGTGCTTGCTCCAAATTTGAGGAGAAGAAGATGAGTGGGGAGAAGAAGATGACTGAAGAGAAGAAAATAACCGAAGAGAAGAAGCTATATGAAGAGAAGAAAGCCATGGATCCTTTCATCGCTGGATTTTATGAGTCCATGGCAAAAACAAATACAGAGAAAATTTCTAAGGAGATCATGGAGGGTTTGTCCGAAGATTCTTATGACAGTGACAATTATGATGTGGAGAGTGGGGATGAAGATTCTAAGGATCGGCCCTAGCGGCCAAGCCATACAATCTTCGAGAAATCAAGCATCAAAAAAGTCATATTGATGCCATGAGGGGGAGATATTTTCACGATATGTCCATTGTGAGGATTGGAGGAGACAACACTGCCTCTGCTCCTGAGGAAAACGAAGTTGTCGTTTACCGAAGCTTCCTAAAGGCAGGTCTCCGGTTCCCACTAAGTAAGTTTGTGGTTGAGGTACTAAAGATTTTTCAGATTTTTCTCCATCAGATTACCCTCGAAGCTATAATTAGGATGGGGATGTTTGTCTGGGCTGTAAGAAGCCAGGGGCTGGAGTCGAGCGCGAAGTGCTTCTGTAGTATGCACGAGCTTTTATACGAGACGAAGGCTGTTGGCAAAGAACAATACCACAACAACTTTGGCTGCTACAGGTTCATTGCCCGCTCTAATGCAAGCTACCTGGTGCCGACATATCAGAAAAGATGGCCCAGAGCCTAGATGGAGGAGTGGTTTTATGTTAAAAATGATCTGATTAAAAGGGAAGACATTAAGGAGATTATCTAGTGTCCCATCTGGTCTCGCTTCGGCCTCCAAAGGCCAAAGGTGAATATTGATAGTGATGTTGAAGCATGTCAGAAGGCCTTTAGTACTGTTTGCGACTTCATTGGCACGGGGGATTTAATTCAAGAACACATAGCCTTCAGGGTGTGGACACTTGTGGAGAGCTGGGATATGCCAAAGGAGACTACTGCCGAATCCAGTGATGGTGGTCTAGTCCGATTGAAGTATACCTTCAGATTTGGGGAGAAGTTTGATGAGCCAGATGATGACTGGTTGAAATGTATTGAAGCTACTAGTGACGATCTGCTTGGAACATATTCCAAGGCCGAAGATGATGCCTTGTCCGCAGCCTTCAGGGGCCGGGGAAAAAAAGATTAAACATGGTATTCGATGCAATCGGCTTCGTATACCCTGATTATCACTACCCGCTGCGAAGGCAAGGGAAAAAGAGAAAAGCTGTCGCTTCGGCCACCACTGATGTGCCGAAGGGTAAAAAAGTGAAGGTTCTGACCCACCGGCCGCGGTATATTGAACCGGCCGTAGTGCCTGAATTTGGCGAAGGGGCCTCTTCAACTGCCGAAGCAAGACAAGCTGCTCCAATTGTGCAGAGCGTTAAAGAGCCAACTGTAGTGCCGAAGGTACCTACAGTCAGGCCAGCCGAAGCTAAGAATGATAAGGCCGAAGAGCCACAGGTGGAAAAAATAGAGAAAATGCCAGAAATTCTGAGCCCACCAGCTGAGGCAAAATTGCCAAAGGTGCAAAAGGCTCCTGCCGCAACTCCCAAGAGGAGGAGAATGGCCAGCGTGCTGGACGCTGTCTCGGAGACTACGAAGGCCTTAAGCCCTGGACCTATTAAGAAAAATGCTGAAGCTGCCAAAGTCCAAGACGAGGCCAAAGCTGGGCCTTCAGCGCCTGTTGGGATAAAGGCTGTCGCGCCTGAAGATAAAGCTGATCAACAAACTGCAGATACCGGCATGGCAGCAAGGCAAGACATGGCAGAAAAAGCAAAGCCCTCTGTCCCCGAAGCCCTAGTTGAAGATATTGATTACATTTTTCGACATGCTTCGGGGAAAAAATTATCCGAAGAAGAAATCGTGGAAGCAAGACATTATGCTCAAAAACTGAAATATCCGAAAGGAGCCTTAGTTTTTAACGGTAGTAATAAAGATGATTTCCTATATTGTCTCCCGGATAACAAAGAAATATCCGTTTGCCGGGAGATAGCTAAAAGTATGGGATTTCTGAAACTTGAAGAAGGCCTTTCGGTTATGTCGAAGGATGATCTTGCTGATAGCCTGGTGTACAACAGTATAAAGGTTAACCTTGAAGTTAGGAATGAAGAATTTTATTTATCATGCTCAATTCTTTCTTCTTCTTTGCAGGGTTTAATTCTTAGTAATGCCTTGAGGGCACAGAAAAACGCCGAATACGAGGCGTACAACAGTATAAAGGTATGGAAGTTAACCTTGAAGTTAGGAATGAAGTATTTTATTTGTCATGCTCAATTCTTTCTTCTTCTTTGTAGGGTTTAATTCTTAGTAATGCCTTGAGGGCACGGAAAAACGCCGAAGACGAAGGCTGTACAATAGCCCTTAACAACCTTCGCTTAGAGGTGATTGAGCAAAGAAATGAAGGTCTAGAGAAAGATAAGATTTTGGTTTCATTGGTAAATAAAATAAAAGAAGATGAAGCTCAATACAAAGCTCAAGCCGAAGCCCAAAAAGCTGAGATTGAAGACCTTCGGAGACAACTGGCCAAAGCTAATCAGAGGTGCGCGCTTGCACAGGCTAACCAAGAGATCAGTGAATACTGGAAAAATAAGCTAGAGAAAAATGTTAAAGAACTTCACGAATCCAAGGAAAGGTGCTTTGAGAAATCCTTGGATTGTGTGAAAAAATTTAAAACTAGCTTCACCAAAGTGGGCGCCTACTCTTCTGAAGAAAATTTCATACGAGGCGACCCCGAGGGCGTTGTTGAATGGATAAGTGGAGAAGCTGAAGCCTTCGAGGAAATATTAAGTGATCGCGGGGATATTTGTTCCTTCTCCGGCGCCTGGGGAATCGTAGCTATTCTGGAGAAGGCCGGATGTGATCATGTTAAGGCTATAGCCTAGACCGAAGCTGCCGTCTCCACAGACGATACGAAGGATCCTTCAGCCGAAGCGACCTTAATAGGCGGGAAGTTTTATTCTGATGTCTGGGTGAACGGTGGCCGATAATTGGCCAGCGAAATTATAAAGAAGAATGAAAAAGACACCCATGACGCCTGGGCAGAAGCAATGCAAGCTGAAGAGGCTGCTGAACGTGAGAGACGTATAGGTATTGTTTTTTATATTTTGGCTTCGGTACTTGCTTTGTGGCTTCGGACTAATCAGTTTACCTAATTCAGCTAAACTATCCCCGCCACCGGAGCCGTACAATCCTCTAGCTGATCCAGAAATGAAGGAAGCACTGGATATTGTAGGCATGGCGAACTCCATTATCGACGAAGTTGTCGATAAACTTTTGAACAAAGTTGCAGAAAAAGTCCTTAGAGAAGAATAGATTCTATTGTAATAATATTTTGAAATGCTTGATGTATGGAACAATTGAAAGAAGATTAAGCTTCTATTGTAACAAAACTATGTAACATTTGATGTATGTAACGTTGAATAGAATATGTAAATTGTTGTAATTTATTTCTTTGCGATGCATGAAACATACACACGTACCGCTTTTTGAGCCTTCGGCAAAAAATATCTTCCCTTCTTTTCATGCTTCGTAAAGAAGGACACCCCTTCTAGGGCAGATCTGATAGAATTGTCACCCGATGCTTGCTTCATGTCTTAGCACATTTTCATTCAGTCGAAGTATTTCCGAAGGTTTGCTTCGTATCCAATCTTTCTGTTGATGCGATATGATGTATGATGTGATGCTATGCGAAATGATGCGATGGTATGATGCAATATGATGATGCTTTAACACCCACACATGCGCCCACACTGGTACATGGAAGACTGCATCCCCTTAGGAACGTCTTTTGAGTCTAAGCTCTGCATTCCCTTAGGAACGTCTTTTGAGTCTAAGCTCTGCATTCCCTTAGGAACGACTTTTGAGCTTCTTCACCTTCTATTTCAAACATATAAGTTCTGCATCCCCTTAGGAACGACATTTGAACTTCTTCGCCTTATATTTTGGCGGTATAAGTTCTGCATCCCCTTAGGAACGACTTTTGAACTTCCTTGCCTTATATTTCGGTGGTATTTGGCTCTGCATTCCCTTTGGAACGACTTTTGAGCAGAAAACTTACGCTGCGCTCCCTTGGAATGACTTTTTGTAGCTTCGTCAATTTTTGGCTCTGCATTCCATTAGGAACGACTTTTGAGCAGAAAACTTACACTGTGCTCCCTTAGGAACGACTTTTTATAGCTTCGTCAATTTTGACTCTGCATTCCCTTAGGAACGACTTTTGAGCTTCGAGAACTATTTCGTTCCTTTAAGAGTCGTCTTTCAAGCTTCATAAATCTATGAAGAAGATATATTTCATTCTGGTGTAGGCAGAGTTATTACAAGAAATTGAAACTTTCTCATTACTTGTTTCTCGTACAAAAAATGGCATAAAAGATGAAAGTACTTCAGAAGTAGGATATTCCTCAGTATATGTGCTTCGATTCTGGTAAAGTGTTGTTGACTGTACGAGCTTCAGACTCCTCCCTGAAGTCGCATTGTTGTTGGGGGTGCTGGCGCCCTTCTGGCTGCTGGTTTTGGGTATGAGCAGGTGGCAATGGTGGTGGCAGTGGAAGCTAGGGCCAGGAAGCTTGTGAATGGCTTGCCGAAGTAACAGAAGCTGCAGGTTGATTGCCCACATATTCTGGTATGTAGGGAGAGTAGCACGAAGCAGTATGTAAAACCTGCTTCGGTTGGTTTTGCCGAGCTTCTGCTTCGGCAATCTCTTTTTGCTTCTGAATGGTAATCTGGCACGTTCTTGTAGTATGGCCCTTGTCTTCACCACAAAATAAGCAATAGATTTTCCTAGGCTGATCCCATACCTTCCTCTGAAGCCCCTGTCGCCTCTGCCCCTTGGAGCTGGTGGCCTGAAGGAGCTTTGCCACTGTCCTGAAGGCTGTGAGCTGTGTTGTGGCCTCTGAAACTGGCTTCCTTTGTCATCACTCTGACTAGAGCTATGGATTGATCTAACATGCCTAGGGTGGATTCTTCCTCTGAAGCCCCTAGTCGTCTTAGAAAACCTATAAGCTTCTTCCCTACTTTGGCGGAAATCATTATCAGCCCGGATGTACTCATCCATTTTCTGAAGCAGCTTCTCCGGAGTCTGGGGGGTTTCCTAGTGAAGTATTGAGCCGTGGGTCCTGGCCGAAGACCCTTGATCATGGCCTCAATGACGATTTCATTGGGCACTGTAGGCGCTTGTGCCCTCAGGCGCAAGAATCTTCGGACATACGCCTGAAGGTACTCCTCATGGTCTTGTGTGCACTGGAACAAGGCCTGAGCAGTAACTGGCTTCATCTGAAACCCTTGAAAACTGGTGACCAGCATGTCCTTAAGCTTCTGCCATGACGTGATTGTCTCTGGTCGGAGAGAAGAGTACCATGTCTGGGCCACACTTCGGACTGCCATGACAAAGGACTTTGCCATGACAGCGGTGTTGCCTCCATATGAGGATATTGTTGCCTCATAGCTCATCAAGAATTGCTTGGGGTCCGAGTGCCCATCATACATGGGAAGCTGGGGTGGCTTGTATGATGAAGGCCATGGTGTAGTCTGCAGCTCTGCTGACAGAGGAGAAGCATCATCAAAAGCAAAATTTCCATGGTGAAAATCATCATACCAAACGTCATCATCATAGGAATTGTCCTGACGAAGCTCTGTGCATTGAAGGCACTGATCCTGGTCATCTTGGGTGAGATGACGCATTTCCTCAGCGGCTTCGTCGATCTTCCTCTGAAGATCAGCAAGACGAAGCATCTTCTCCTTCTTCCTTTGGACCTGCTGATGAATGGCTTCAAGGTCCCTAATCTCCTGGTCCAACTCTTCCTCCTGAGGTGTTGGACTTGTAGCCTTCCTTTTTTGGCTTTGGGCTTCACGCAATGTGTCTTGGTTGACGTCCAGTGGCTGCAGTGCAGCCCCTAGCCCTGAAGCTTTCTTCGGTGGCATGACAAAGATCATAGCTTGCCGAAGGTGGTCGAATGAGTTCACCGGAGGTGGGCGCCAATGTTGGGGACTTGTTCTCAAATGCTATGAATTAAGAACAAGGCAACACAAAATTTCAATGGTTAAAGACCTTCACCCTTCGAAGCATTATCTCCCTTAGGATATAATGATCTTTAGACGAAGGTCATGAAGAATGTACCTTCATAATTTTAGTATATAGCAAAGCAGGTAAAAACATATGAAACATAGGAAATAACATGAATAATCATATCACATTACCAAAACACTTTTATTATTTTATCATAAGTAAACATGAACGGTATCGAATTACATTTATACCTTCGGCTTGACAGAAGGCAAAAGTACAAGCGTGACGTGGGAATGAATGCCAGTCAGCGTGAACAGTATGGTGTCACTGTTCATCTATTTATAGGCACAGGACGCAGCCTGTGTAGAATTACATTCATGCCCTTGACATTTGCTATTGACTTAAGAATAATCTATCGAGGAATAGACAGCCTTTTCCCCTTTAAGTCGGTTTCACTTTCCATTGCTGAGCCGAAGCTTTTTCACAGGTAGCTTTGGCACTAGTTCATCCTTCTCCCGAACCGCATTCTTCATATCATGTACGATTTCATTCTATGTCCGAAGGTTCCTGTACATGTATTATACTTGGAAAACATGTTAGTCATGTTTTTGAGGACCTTCGGAAGATGAAGGCTCTCAACAGCAGTGGTGGCCGAAGCGATAGTTTTTCTCTTCTTCCCTTGCCTTCGCAGCGGGTAGTGATAGTCAGGGTATACGAAGCTAATTGCATCAAATACCATGTTCAATCTTTTCTTCCCCCGGCCCCCAAAGGCTGCGGACAAGGCATCATCTTTGGCCTTGGAATATGTTTTGAGTAGTTTGTCGTTGGTAGCTTCAATGCATTTCAACCAGTCATCATTTGGTTCATCAAACTTCTCTCTAAACCTGAAGGTATACTTCAATCGAACTAAGCCATTTTCACGGGATTCAGCAGTAGTCTCTTTCGGCATATCCCAGCTCTCCACAAGTGGCCACACCCTATAGGCTATGTGCTCTTGGACTATATCCCTTGTGCCAATGAAGGCGCAAACATTGCTAAATGCCCTCTGGCATGCTTCGACATCACTTTCAATAGTGACCTTCGGCCTTCGAAGGCTGAAGCGAGACCAAATGGGGCGCTGGATAATTTCCTTGATGTCTTCCCTTTTAATTAGATCATTTTAACATAAAACCACTCCTCCATCCAGGCCCCAGGCCACCTTTTCTGGTACGTCGGCACCGGGTAACTTGCATTAGAGCCAGCAATGAACCCGTAACAACCGAAGTTGTTATGGTATTGTTCTTTGCCGGTGGCCATCGTCTCGTATAAAAGCTCATGCATATTGCAGAAGCACTTTGCGCTCGGATCCAGCCCCTGGCTTCTTACAGCCCAGGCAAACATTCCCATCCTAATTATAGCTTCGGGCGTAATCTGATGAAGAAAGATTTGGAATACTTCAATACCTCAACCACAAACTTGCTTAGCGAAAACTGAAGGCCTGCCTTCAGGAAGCTTCAGTAAATAACAACTTCATTTTCCTCAGGAGCAGGGGCAGTGTTGTCTCCTCCAACCCTGACAATAGACATGTCGTGAAAATATCTCCCTCTCATGGCGTCAATATGACTTTGCTTGATGGTCGATTTTCTGAAGATAGTATGGCTTGGGCGCCAAGGCCGGTCCTTAGAATCTTCATCTCCACTCTCCACATCATAACTATCACTGTCATCAGAATCTTTAGACAAACCCTCCATTATTTACTTAGTAATTTTCTCTGTATTCATCTTAGCCATAGACTCTTAAAACCCAGCAATAAAAGGATCCACAACTTTCTTCTCTTCATACAGCCTCTTCTCCTCTGATATCTTCTTCTCCTCACCAGTCATCTTCTCCTCAGATATGAAGCAAGCATGTCTTTAAACCGAAGCTCGAAAATTAAGCAAAAGCTTGCAAGCAAGAGTTAAAAATTTGAGGAAATAACGCAAGCAGCAGAAATGGCGTATCAAATGCTACCGCAGTGGGTTCCTATTTATACGCCTAGCACTTTGCAACTTGGCAGGCCCCGTTTGTCATTGACTTTTGCTATTCTAGCGAAGGGAAGGTGTTTTCTCGGACCTTTGGCTTAAGGCCTTCGTTCATGTCGCAGTCTGAATTCGTTGTTATAACAATTAATACTGCGAGGGGCTACTGTTGGGGGCCTTCATCTTCCGAAGGTCCTCAAAAGCACAACTAACATGTTTTCCAAGTATAATACATACACAGGGACCTTTGGCCTCGGAATGAAGCTGTACACGATATGAAAAGCATGGTCTGGGAGAAGGATGAACCATTTCCGAAGCTACGCGTGGAGAAGCTTCGGCTTAGCGGTGAAAAATGAAACCGACTTAAAGAGGAAAATGCCATCTAGTCCTCAATAGATTGTCCTTAAGTCAATAGTAAATATAAAGGGCATGGATGTAATTTTACACAGGTTTTGTACTGTGCCTATAAATAGATGAACAGTAACACCGTACTGTCCACGCTGACTTGTATTCACTTGCATGTCACACTTGGATTTTCGTCTTCTATCAAACCAAA
Source organism: Zea luxurians (assembly GCA_029449295.1). Classification (NCBI taxonomy): domain Eukaryota; kingdom Viridiplantae; phylum Streptophyta; class Magnoliopsida; order Poales; family Poaceae; genus Zea; species Zea luxurians. Next base: position 112,120,467 of record JAOPSE010000009.1, on the reverse strand, counting down.
GGTACAAATGTAACTCAATACAATTCATGTTTATTCATGATAATATAATAAAAATGTTCTGATAATGTTATATCACTAGCCATGTTGTTTTCCATGCTTCTTATGCTTATACTTTCATTATTGTACATTGACATGATGAAGGTACGTCCTTCATAACCTTCGTTTGAAGATCATTATATCCTAAGGGAAATAATGCTTCGAAGGACGAAGGTCATTAACCATTAACATTTTATGTTGCCTTATTCTTAACTCTTAGCATTTGAGAACAAGTGACCAACACTGGCGCAGCGGAAGTGTGTGTGGGTCCTAATCTATAGGTCCAAGAGATCCTCAAGAATTGCATCAATCGGTCTCGAGCATCTGAAGGTCAAAGCAAACAGTCTACAAGTTAAAGTTGCCAGAGTCAAAGTTGAGTCAGGAGAAGCTATGAAAGATCAATAAACCAATCTCATTTTCTTGCTAGCCTCTTCTTGAATATCGAGGACGAGATTCTGTTAAGGGGGTTAGATTTGTAACAACCTGAATTTGGGAGTATAAAATTTCTTTTCTAATATCCACCAAATTCAGGTGTTACCCTCTCCTTTCTTTGATTTACTTCTCTTTTTCTAAATATTGAGGAGTTATTTTGTACTATATAAGTATTAATCGTAGTATGTTCAAAACCCTAGAGGAATTATTGTGGTTGCATCACATGCTGGAGCACCTAAATTTGTATGATGTTTTAAGTTGTTGTGCCTCTATTTAAACTCACGTAGCATGTTAATTTTGAATTTAAGAGATAGAGCTAAATTCAAAATAGAAACAAGAAGATAAAAAAGAGAAACGGAAAAAGCCCAGCCTAGCCTCCCCTAGCTGGCCTGCCCCCCCTCTCTTGGCCAGTCGTGCGGCCCAGCCCCTCTAGTCGCACGCTCGGCGGCCCAGCAGCGCGCTGCCCCCCCGGCCCAATGCAACTCGTCGTGGACCGTCCCCCCTTTCCTGGGCCGCTCGGCCACCCCGACCCAGCTGTCCCGCGCTCGCCTTCACCCCACCCGCGTCGCTCTAGCAGGTGGGCCAGCCCAGCGCTGCTCCGTGCCCCTTGGCCCATGCGCGCGCGCATCTCATCCCCCGCTCCCGCCTAGGCCACCAGCCAGCACGTAGCGCGTGCTCACGCAGCAGGCTAGCGGCAACCACCGTGCCTAGCAACTCGGGGCCCGCAAGCCAGGTCGAATCGCCCAGCCGCCGCCACGCCCTTGCTCAGCCCGTGCGTGCGCATGTGCGCAAACGCCGCGTCCCATGCAGCCCGTCCCACGCGCGCGCGCGTCGTGCGGACGCAGCCGCAGCCCGCGCACCCCACATTCTCTCTCCTCCGCGTGGTGCGTAGCTCGCGCGACCTGCGCGCAGGCATTCAACGCAGTCATCCTAGTGCGCGACAAAGCCCTGCTCTTCTTCCCCAAAAAATCCCCAACCGCCCACCTCCTCCTCTTTTCCCCTCAAAGCTTCTGCTGCGTTGTCCGCCATCGCAGAAGCCGCTCCTCGCCACGTTGCTGCTGCCCGCGCCCCTGAAGCAACCGCCCCGTGCCCGGCATCGCGGCCTCCCGCTCTAGCCGCGCCCACTGGAGCTGCTGCAACGTCGCCATGGTCGCGCCTCCGCGCCACGGGCAAACTTCGTTGCTGCGCTCTAGCCTCGACGCCGTGCGTTCGGACCTCGCTGTCACATCCCCGCCGAGCCACCTTCGTTCGAGCTTGCCCCAAGGTCCGCGTCTACCCTTCTCTCTCTCCTCTCGTCTATCCTTGCGCGAGATGTCGTCGCCTTGTTGTTGTCGTTCGCGTGAGTCGCTATTCGCCCGCCTCAATAAAATTGTGCCACATCGTTTAAATTCCGCGAACCATTAAATATCGAATATATTTTGTGTTGCAAGTCCATTTTAACTTGTTTTATTTACGTCGGTTTCGTAAATCCATATTAACAACGGAGTAAGTAGCATTACTTTATCTCGATGTACATTCTAATATTAATTAATTGATTCACCATTTATCTGACAATTATTAAAAGTAGCAATCTAATCGAACTAATTTATAGTTTTAGATTCACTTTATAGATACTTGTTAATATGATTACGCCTGCTCGAATGTTTTCGAATTAATACTTGTTAGTATAAACGTGTTGCAGCGTGCTTCGTCTCTTGTCGACCGCGCGGGTCTCGCGCGCTGTCCGCGCACTATTTAATTATTTCTGTTATGGTCATTGCGCTAATTATCAATTCTTGTTTAGTGGTTGGTTATTTAAAATAACAATTTAATTAGAATGAGTCTATAGTTTTAACTCATGCTTTATAAATATAAACGTTAATTAACTTGATTACTACCAGCTTAAATGTTTTTAATTAATTAATTATTTGTTGTTCGCGCGCGGCATCACTTGTGCGTCACACGTGTTGTTCGCTCTCGTCGTTGCCTCGCTGTTGCGTCTGTGAGTTCGCATCTTGCGCCATAGCCGCGCACTGCTCACGAGTTGTCACATGTAACGCTCGTGTTGCTCGTATGTGTCGTTGTTGTTGTTCGTGTGCACGGTCCGCGTGTGCGCCACCACTGTCCATTCGCGCGTGTCGCGAGCACGATCCGTGCACATTATTTTAGCGTTTCGTTATAATCGTACATGCTTATTAAGTAATTCTTGTTTAGTCATGACTAATTAGTAATTCAATTTATCTAAAATATCTTACATAAATAATTTATATTAACTAAAATCAACTTAGAAATATAGTTTTACGTGTGTCGCTCGCCTTGCCGTGCGTCGTTAGCGCAAATCTCGCATGTCGATCACGTGTGTCGCGCGACATCTGCGCGTGATAACAAATTATTTTCGCTTATAAGCACTCATGCTAGTAACGTTAATTCGTGAGATCATATATGTTAGATAATTAACTTAAGGTTCGCTCGACTAATATTTATTAGATTAGTATTTCAATTAGATTAAATATGTAGTGTTCAATTTTGTTTTTGTAATAAATATTAACATGATCAACATTAACTTAACTGCTTTTTAATTATTTAATATTTGTTTAGTATAAACGTGTCACCTATTTAGTTTTCTCGCCTATCATACGTGCTGTTCTGCACGTGGTGGCGTGCTCGTTCGCGCTGTTTCGTGTGTCGTCAGCGTGCTATGTCGCGTGTGTCCGTGCGTCGTTTGCACACTGTCGTGTTGGGTTCGTCGTCGTCACGTTGTGTGTGCTTGACGCGCGTGATACGCGCGCTAGGTCACGTGCGGTTGTGCTGTTTCACGCGTTACGTATTTTGTCTCGCTTAGAGTCACTGATGTTATTTAAATTACTTATTTAAGAATTGTTAGTGTGGTCAGCTAATTAAAATTGTGCGATAGCTCTAGTTTCTTTTTAAAATAAATATTGATTAATATAATCAGATCAAACTAAATGTTATAATTAATACTTGTTTAGTGTAGACGCGATAACTTCTCGACCGTAGCCTCGACCATCGCGTTTCTTTTTCCTCGCGTGACCGTAGTACCATGCTCTATTTTATTTTGCATGTTTTATTATGTTTGTATTTGTATGGTGTAATGTTCTTATGCATATATGTGTTTGCTTGCTTGTATCTGTTCGTTTTCGCTTCGCGTTGCGATTAGAGTGCGATCCATCTCTAAGCTTCAAGGAATCGACGGTCAAGCTTCGACGACCAAGTGATCAAGCTCTCTGAGTTCTATGAGGCTGAAGATCCTAAGCATTTGTTTGGTGAAGGCAAGTGTCCTCTGACCCATTATGTCCTATTTACTTTATAATTCACCGTCCCACATATACCATGATCAACCTAAGAATTGACTAGCTTTCTATTTACCTTGTCCTTGATTACCTTTTGGGTTATTATGGTTAGTCTTATGCTATTGCTTTACTTTAATCAATGAACATGATATGAATATTTATGATACGATGATGTTATCTCGATGATGATCTTGTGATATTTTAGGAGGCTCAGGCCATTTTCCTGAGTACCTCTCAGTAAGGACCTGTTCGTGGAGTAACCATCCGAGATAACAGTGCAACCATGAGGGTGAAATGGGACACCCTTAGCTGATTAATTAGATGAACCTGGGGTGTAGTTGGCTTTGCCGTAGGACCGTCAATGGGGTCCGGGCACATTACTTGCTATGTCGAGGCTGGTTGCAGAGGTTCTTGATTTGGTTTTGTTAGTCACCCTTCCTTTGGGGAGAGGTACTGTGTTTATCAAACTGGAGAAACCTAACGGGCGGCTATGACCTCCAGGAAATCTTTGTAAAGGCTATGTAGTGAGACCCTGCTAGGTCACATCGAGAGTGATCAATGGAGAGTCATGATTTCTGTGCAGAATGGGAATCACAACTTGTGGGTAAAGTGTGCGACCTCTGCAGGGGAATGAAACCGATATATCAGCCGTGCTCACGGTTAAGAGCGGCCTTGGGATCCTCTTTGATTAGAGATACAGATGGTTCGATATACAATGGTTCTATTTATTATTTTGGTTCGATGATGATAATGATGTTCCTCGATGAGGAATATGATTCACAGGTTGGTTATTTCTAAAACTTGGCTTCTACTAATAATAAATACCTAACAAACTAAAATCAATGCTTTGACCCTAACCCCACATAAAGCTAGTCCACCTCAGTGAAACGGGACATTTGCTAAGTACGTTGATGTGTACTCACCGTTGCTTTCAGAAAACACTAGGTTGCCTTTGGTGCAATCTATGCTCAGGTAAAGAAGAAGGCGTCGAGGTGGATCCCTAGGAGTTCCAGGACTTTGACGAGTTCGAGGATTAGGCTAGCGACCTCCCCCAGTCAGCTACCTGTGGTGGGTTTGTTTACGTTGGCTACGTTTCTATTTTGTGTACTTTAATTTATATTATGTAAATGACTCTAGTCTTTAATATCATTATTTATTCTTTATTGTTATTCAAAGCATTGTGCTATGATGAGTCATTTATATAATCACTGTGTACGTGAATTTCTGATCCTGGCACATACATGGTTCGCATTCGGTTTGCCTTCCAAAACCAGGTGTGACACTAATGGTGTTGACGTGGTATGTGACATGGCAAAACCTTTATGACAAAAATATTTGTTATAGATTCGATGACGTGGCAAGCCATGTGGCAAATGATGTGGCAAAATTGTTGTGACGAAGAATTTCGTCAAAAATTGGAAGGTGTTGGCCACTTACGTGGCAATGCATTTGTGACAAAAATTTTCGTCATAATATGTGATGACGTGGCAAGTGATATGGCAAAGTATTTGTGATAGATACAATCGTCATCGCAAGGAACACATCATATGCATTCATATCGTCATAGAATATTACACATCACAACCAAATATCATATGAATTTGTTCAACACAAATATTTCATCTAGCAGAGAATAATATAACCTTAAAACATATATCTGCAAATCCTTTAACTTAAAATCCAAAACAAATCCAATAACTTGAACTCAAAGTATTAAACATTAAGCATAGTTGAAAATGATCCTATAACTTCAAATCTAGAGCTACTGTAACTAGCCACTATAGTAGCCATAAGGTTGTAGGTCCTATAGTGGTCAACCAGACTTAAGATGGAGGCACTTGGCCTCGATTGAAGCTTAATAGTTGACGAAGGAGGTTGTTATTTTCTTCATTGACCTCTTCATACTATCAATGGTCTCTTGAGATGCTTGTGCTTGAGCCTTCAAGGTTTCTACTTCTTCTCGAATGCCATCTTTTTCTTGCTTCTTAGTCTCCAACTCATCCTAAAGTTGTTGAACCTTTGTAGAAACAATCGTTGTGGAGCTTTTCTTAGAGGCGGACTGAAGACCAACATTGCGTAGGAACACACTGGAGCCCGGTAGCACATTAGAAACAACTTATGTAGGAGAATTTGGTTGTTGTTCATCTTGAACTGGTGCTACTACCATTTCTTCCATGTCAACCTAATATAAAATTTAAAGGTTATTCATCAGTATAGTATACCACAAGTTGCAAGTTGTGAGTACAAACATGAAAGGAAAACAAGCACTTACAATAGCTTTCTGAACATTTTCAGTAAAACCTTTCTTCTTGCTGCATTGCATCTCCTTGAAAAGATCTATTGCACTAGGTTCTGCATCCTTATATTTTTCTTGCTTCTAAAATGATATAAAATGAGTCCGGTGAGAATGGAGGTCTTGAAATAAGGTACATGTAGTATTTCAAAATAATAATTTAAAATGCATTTTAGATATGAATAGTGCTAAAGCATTTAAATAAAACAGTAAATGAAGTAGTCAGGAACAACTATATGAGCAAACAAAGATGTTAAATTGTGCTTTGGTATACAGAAACAGAAATAGAGATGTTATAGTCGATTACTGCATATCTAAATGCTTTAGCAAGCTATACATATATTTAAATGCTAGAGAGATGTTAGAGTCGATTATAGAAATAGAGATGTTAGAGATGTTAGAGTCGAATACAAAAACAAAAAAATTACTAGGAGAAGGGGAGACATCCGACATCACTTTTTGAGAGACCACCAGCAAAGGGGAGATATCAATGTTTGCCACATTAGCACTGAGAACCAACTAGCTGATATCTTCACCAAGCCTTTAGATGAGAAGATTTTGCAGGTTGCGTAGTGAGCTAAATGTCTTAGATTCGCGGAACTTGGATTGATCAATATCATGCATGTGTTTTATGCCTTTGATCACGTTCTTTTAAGCATTTGTGTATTTACTAATTTTGGTGCTCAAGTTGTATAAGTCATCCATAGACCTCACATGATGCACATGTTTAGGAGGGATGTACTACAACTTGACCCTTTGAGACTAATGTGTTTGCTTGAGTGTTTTTATAGTCTCAAAGATAAATTGAAAGGGAAAAGGTGGACTTGGATAAAGAAGAAGATTCCACTGCATTCCGGTATCAATGTATCTTGTTCCAAGTCACTATATGTGTTTTCTCATTGCCTTTTGGTTTTACTTGTAGTTTTTGTGAGGCAACAAGGTTAAAAGGCCATTAGTTTTTCCATTTTGGTGCTTAATGCTAAAGGGGGAGAAATTAAGACCAAAGCAACTGGATCAGCTACCACTTGTGAATTTTTCAAAATTTAAGTGTAAGAATATATGGTTTTTGATCAAAACCCTCTTATTACAAAAACTGCTCTCTTAAGGGGGAGAAATTTGATTATGGGAAAAAGGGGGAGTTTTTGGTGTTTGATCAAAACTAGTCTTGAAATATATTTTGATTTGCCAAAACAAGTGCTTTTGACATAGAGATAGGAAAATGAATTTGTTTTGCGAAAACAAACCAATAAGAGGTGGCAAAAGTGATCCAAATATGCCAAATCCTATGAAAATTTAATTGGTCTTCAATTTGACATCAATTTGCATTTTTAGCTTGCATTTGGATATGTTAGTGTATTTTAAGTTGCTTTTGATGTGTTGGCATGAATCACCAAAAATGGGGAGATTGAAAGGGAAATGTGCCCTTGGGCCATTCTAAAGTGTTTTGGTGATTAGATGCTCAACATATTTTGTTTTGACTAATATGAGCGCAGAGTTAAAGAAAAGCAAATTGGAGAAACAAAGATATGACTCTAACACTTAGTAAATTGTTTTAGGTACTAACTATGTTCTATTAAGTGCTAGGAATCTTCTCAAATCGAGAGAATTGAATTGGAGAAGTTTGGCTAAGTCCAGCCAAACTTGCACCAGCCTATGGTGCACTGGACCGTCCGGTGTGCACCGGACAATGTCCAATGCCCAGGCTGGCGCACTCGGTTAACAGACCGCTCTCAGAAAAAAGCCAAGGCACCGTGACTAATTTACTAGACTATCCGATGTGCACTGGACTATCCGGTGTGCCAGATGCACGCTCAGCAACGGTCGACCGCACGATCAGCGGGTGCCACTTGGCTTAGCCAACAGTTAGTAGGCGACACCGGACTGTCCAGTGAGCCACTGGGCTAGTGGCTGGCAATGGTCGACTTCACCGAACAAGGAAGGAAATCGGGCACTATCCACTGTCTGGTGCGTCCACGGATAGAAGGCAACCAAAGCCTACCAAATGGAGCTCCAACGGCTCCTAGGGTCCTTGGGGCTATAAAAGGGACTCCTAGGCGCATGGAGCAGCACACCAAGCACCCATTGAACATCCTACAATGTTGAGACATCGAATTCACGCCATTGCTTTAGTAGATAGAGATTCGTGCACATGTTTTGAGTTGTAACACCACTGTGTTGTTTTTGTGCTCTTCTCTCGTGACTTGTGTGCATGAGTTGCTGCAAGTTTGTCTTGTTTGTGTGATTCTTCTTCCCACCTTACTCTTGTGGTTTACTTGAGATCATTTTGTGTAAGGCGTGAGAGACTCCAACTTGTGGAGATTCCTCACAAAGGGAAAACTTGAGATAAGGAAGAAAATCGTGGTATTCAAGTTTGATCTTTGGATAATTTGAGAAGGGTTGAGTGCAACCCTTGACCAAAGGAGGTCACCACAACATGGAGTAGGCATTGGCCGAACCACGGGATAAAATCACTGTGTCACTTGTGCATTTCTGTATTGTGAACAATCAAGTGAAGAATTCTCTTCTTCTCTTGCGTTATTGTTCTAAGTTTAATACATATTTTAAAGGAACAATCAAGTGAAGAATTCTCTTCTTCGCTCTACCTCCATTCATATCAACTTGATTTTGATTCTACTAACAGTTATTATAAACCATGTTTGGGTTGTTTAGAGTTGAATTTTGCAGGATCACCTATTCACCCCCTCTCTAGGTGCTCTCACCTAGGTTTCCCTTGTGCATTGTTGCCCCTTCCTCCCTAGAGGCATCTGCGCCAAATCGGATGGAGAGGCTGAAGGATTGGTGGCTACGAAGCTGCCGGTGCCAAGGATGGGAAGGTGAATTAGTCACGAAAGGGAACTGATTTGGCGTTGGTGATGGGAGGAGGATTTATCGGATCTCATAAACGTGGGGGTTGCTACCATTACCATTTTTTGTGGAAAGGCTGCTGTCATTTTTAGGGGCGACTAAATGATATTTTCCCCTTCCACACATTCCATTATCTTTTTGTAAGGAATACAAGCAAAATACCTAGTAGTATAATGACACAACAGACGAGAGCAGTTAGTTATTAAGTGTTTTGTTTTAGTAACTAAAGGTAGTTTATGTGTATGAATGACTATTACGACGAATGAGCTTTTCATACAATTGTCACAATTATGGTGTACAAGAAGCTATGACGATTTATTCTTATGGCGAACCCATATTGTCATAGATCATCGTCACAAAAAGCATCTTAAAATGAGTTATGACAGTTTTAATGACGGTGGTTATTTTTTGTCATTAAACTTAGATGTCTCATCGAAATCGTCATAAATAAAGCAATTTAATGATGATTCTCACTCGTGTCATAGCATATTCGTCATAGAAGGTCACATTTGTTGTAGTGCATGGAGACCGAGCCATGTTAACTTCAGGAAGTCAAATGTGAAAAAGCGGACATATTGAGCCTATGGAAGGTAAATATTTTCATGATGTATCTATAGTGAGGCCTGGAGGAGAGAACACTATTCCTCTTCCCGAAAAAGACAAAGTGGTTATTTACCGAAGCTTTTTGAAAGCTAGGTGAGTTTTCCTCTTCATAAGATGCTGGTCGAAGTTCTAAAAAGATTCAAAATATACCTTCATCAGCTTACTCCTGAAGCCCTTATTAAGGTTGGGATCTTCATTTGGGAAGTGAGGAGTCAAGGCTTAGAACCAGATGCTGACTGCTTTTGCAATATTCATGAGATCTTGTATCAAATAAAAGCTACTGGAAAAGAGCAGTATTATAATAACTTTGGTTGTTATACCTTCGTGTAATGATCAGATGCTAGGCCCTATCCCAACTTTTCGACAAAAATGGTCAGGTTCATGGATGAAGCAATGGTTCTATGTTAAAAATGTCTTGGATAAGAGGGAAGATATCATAAGTGTGATTCAGTGGCCTATCCGATCTCGCTTCGGTATAAAGAGGCTAGCTGTTGTGAACACAGAAAGAACCCAAGCCTGCCTGGTAGCGTTTAACCACATGTGCAATTACACTAGCACCAGAGATTTGGTTCAGGAGCGCATAGCTTTCAAAGTATGGCCCTTTGTCAATGAATGGGAGATGCCGAAGGAAGTTGATGCCAATTCAAGCCAAAGTGCCGGAAAAGGTGATTTAGTGTATCTGAAATATACATATCATTACAGGAATTAGTTTGGTGAACCAGACGACGAGTGACTTTAAGCTATTGAAGCAACTTACGATGAAATGTTAGGGGCCTATATGAAGGCTGAAGACGAAGCCATGAATACCGCTTTTGGTGCCTGGGGAAAGAGAAGGTTAAACAGGGTGTTTGATGTTATTGGTTTTATTTATCCTGACTATTGTTTTCCTGTGTGGAAGAAGGGTCAAAAGAGGAAGAGTGATCTAAAAACCTCTTCTAGTTCCCCAAAGTAGAAAAGACTAAAGAGTGAAAATTCTGGCCAATCGACCGAGATCATATTACACCGAAAGGGCAGCAGAACTACCTATATTCTCAGCTGCCGAGTCAAGTGAGACAAAGGCTATCGAGTCAGGTGAGATGAAGGTTATCAAGCCAGGTGAAACAAAGGTTATGTCCCCAAAGGTAACAAATATTTGGGATGAAGTATCCACAGTCGATATGGAGCCGAAGATGCAGAAGCAACCGACGCTAACATATGCCATAATAGGGACTCCTTGCAAGGGAAAAAGAATGGCCAATGTGCTGAAGGTTATTCCGAGGCTTGCAAAGATGGCCTCGCCTGTAATGCCAAAGGTTATTGAAGATGTGACTACTGAACTGAAAGTGACTACTAGTACAGAGGCTTCTGTTGATATGAATAAAGCCAGCTCTTTGAAGACTGATTTAATAACATATGATGTTAGAGAAAAAGAACAAGATAAAGTTAAATATTCCAAGGTTGAAGGTTTGTTAGAGAAAGAGGGACCATTAGAACCCGAAGAAGTGTTACTGACAATGCACAAATTCATTATTCGCCATGCTTCAGGTGGAAAATTAACTAAAGAGCATATTACTGAAGTTCAGCATTAGGCCGAAGGTTTAAAGTACCCTCCAGGCTCTCTTGTGTATGAAGGTAATGACAAGGACGACTATCTATATTGCTTACCGGATACAAAGAAATTGGAATATGACGCGAGATGATGGATAAAATGGGCTATCCAAAGCTTGAACTTGGACTACCTGCCATGGCTAAGGTCCATCTTGCATATTGTTTAGCATATAATAATTTGAAGGTTTGCATGCATTTCTTTTCCTCCCTTTTGCCCCAATAATTCCAATATTTCTTGTGTTATTTATTTTCTCTTTGTTATGGTGCTGTCAGGGACTTATTCTGAGCAAAGCTTTGAAGACCCAGAAGGACGCCGAGGACAAAAGTACTTAGATAGCCTTCGAAAACCTATGATCAGAGGTCATTTACTTATGGCACCAAGCCGTAGAGAAAGATAATATTTTAATATCTCTAGTTAACAAGCTAAAGGAAAGCCGTGCTGAACTGACAAAATTTTCTGAAGAGAATTTAAAAATTTCAAAACTAGAAGTTGAGAAGAAGGCTAGTGCAAAACGTATCGCTGACCTCAAGTCTATGTTGGTGGCACAAGCCAAGTCACATAAATCTAAGGTGCTGAAACTGAAGTAAAAATTTGATGAAGTAAATGAAAACTTTAAAGTTGAAAAAGGCGAAACGTGAGATAGCCGAAGCTAAACGCAACAAGGTTCAGAAAGATGTTGAAGAGCTTCGGGCGTCGAAGGAACAATGATTCTCTGTTGCTACACATTGCTGCGAGAAGATGAAGAGTATGTTTGCTAACGTTGGTGCTTTTTCAAACGACAAAAACTTCATTCACGGCGATGCTGAAGGAGCAGTTAGATGAATATAAGGTGAAATTGAAGCATTCGATGAAGTTCTCACCGGTCAGGGAGACTTCTGCACCTGTGTGGGTGCACGAGGAATAGTGTCTCTACTTGAAAAAGCTGGTTGCGAGCATGCAAAGGCTATGGTTCAACCAGATTTTACGGTTTTGGCTATTGACATAAAAGAGCCTTTAGCAGAAGCTGTTGCACTAGGGGAAAGGTTTTATTCTGAGATTTGGCTTGTTGGCGGTAGAGAAATGGCGGATGAAGCTATTAGAGAAAGTGAGGTAGAGCTTCTTTTTGGATACTAGAATTTTATCCTTCGATTTTTATGTAATATTTTATAACTAATTGCTCTTTGTATTTTTAGGATCACCGAAGAAGCTTTGCGGTTGGAGAGGCTTATAGGTACACTTGATTTTTTCTTGTGAGTTTTAGATTCGTAATAACAGAGATATATGACATGGATGATTTCTAGTGCAGTAGCTCTTTCGCCACCACCAGTACCATATAATGTCGAAAATGATCCAAAATTAAAAAATATCCTTGTCGAATTCAAGGTGGTGCATAAGGCAATAGACGAAGCTATTGACACAATTCTGAATGAAGCTGCTAAGAAAGTTTTGTGCGAAGACTGAGAGGTTTCTGTAAAAAACATTTTATGTACGCGATTGAGAAATCTGTAAAAAACATTTTTAAGTATGTGTTTGTTGTGTGTACGAACAATTATGTGGAATGCATGCTCTATATAAGTATGGTTTGCACGATATTTCTTTATGTAGCGTGAAATAAATATACGTACCGTTTTGAGCCGAAGGCGAAAAAACATCTTCCCTTCATTTCACGCTTCGTAAAGAAATGCTCATCCAGCCAAAGGTCTTATAATGCCTTGAAAAATACATGATTGTTGAAGAAGAACTACTTCCCCTTCTTCGTGCTTCTGTCTGTATTACATAATATTTACAATAGTATTAAGAATCATATTCGAAAACAAAAAGGAACACAACTTCATTCTTTAGATTTAAACCTTGCATTCCATAGAGAACTGCTTCGGAATCCCTCTTTTTTCTTACCTGTACATGGGGAGCAATTCCCCTTCTTTTCCGCTTGTGTTTATGAATAATGATATGTATGATGTGATGATGAAATGATGGTATGATGCATGATGCTTGGTGCTCAAGATGGTAATAAAAAGGAGAGAATGCAGGTGTATCTTTGTAAGCTTTTTGTATTATGACCCTGCGTTCCCTTAGGAACGACTTTTGAGCCTTTGACATCTTTACTAGGTGTTTTTATTGAGCTCTACATCCCCTTAGGAACGACTTCAGAGCTTTTACACCTTTACTAGGTGTTTCTTTTGAGCTCTGCATCCCCCTTACAAACGACTTTTAAGCTTTTACACCTTTACTAGGTGTTTCTTTTGTGCTCTGCATCCCCTTAGGAATGACTTCGGAGCTAATACACACGATGGTGTAGTCTCAGATTTATTATAGAGTGACAAAGGATATACTTTCTTGATGTTTCTTGGGACAAAAAAGTAAAGGATAGAAAACTGAAATTACAATAGATTTTTCGAAACAGCTTTGGATCCAACCTCTCAGGCGTTTCAGTAGATGTGCTTCGACTTCGGTACTGTGATGTTTACTGTTCTGGCTTTAGATTGTTCCATTGTGTCTCGTTGTGGTATGTCCTGTATAGAGAACTGTGATTAGACCAGAAGTTGTCATGGATGTTGTTGCTCATATGTCGAAGGTGCTTGTGTAAATGGTTGGGGCATGATCCATCGAGCCAAAGAGTGACTTGTTGATGCAACTGAGCCCGAGGGTTGTGGACTTGGCTGTTGGTTGCGAACATACTCTGGAATGTATGGGGAATAGTATGAGGCGGTGTGGAGGACCTGCTTTGACTGATTCCGCTGTGCTTCAGCTTTGGCGATTTTTTTTCTGTTTTTGGATTGTGACTTGACAGGTTCTTGTTGTATGCCCCTTGTCTTCTCCACATAAAAGGCAGAACATTTTCCTCGGTTGAGAGTTGAATCTTTCTCCAAAACTCCTTCCTCCTCGTCCACCTTTTGAGGCTGATGGTCTGAGGTATTTTGCTGGGTTCCTGTGGATTGAGAATAACTTTATTGTCCCTGAGTGTGATTGCTTTTGTCTTCATTCTGATTTGGATTGTGTATGGTCCTGACATGTCTTGGGTTGAACCGTCCACCGAAGCCCCTGGTTATTTCGGAATATCTCAAGGCCTCCTCTTTTCTTTGTCGAAAATCATTGTCTGCTCTGATATATTCATCCATCTTATGGAGAAGCTTTTCTAGGGTCTGAGGGGGTTTTCTGGCAAAGTATTGAGCCGTCGATCCTGGGCGAAGCCCCATAATCATGGCATCGGTAACTATCTCATTTGGTACTATTGGTGCTTGAGCCCAAAGTCGGAGGAATCTTCGGACATAGGCTTGCAAGTATTCATCATGGTCTTGCGTACACTAGAAAAGGGCCTAGGCAGTGATTGGCTTTGTCTGGAATCCTTGAAAGCTTGTGATCAACGTTTCCTTTAATTTCTACCAAGGGGTTATTGTTCTTGGGCGAAGAGAAGAATATCAAGTTTGGGCGACACTCCTTACTGCCATGATGGTTGTGTTGCCTTCGTATGATGATATTGTTGCTTCATAACTCATCAGAAATTGATTTGGATCTGAGTGGTCGTCATACATAGGCAATTATGATGGTTTGTATGAAGATGGCCATGGTATTGCCTGCAACTCTGTGGCTAGAGGAGAAGCGTCATCGTAAGGAAAATTATCATGATTAAAAGCTTCAGACCACATATCCTCATGATTTTGGCTTTCATGCCGAAGGTCTTTCTGATTCTAGCGATACTCTTGTCGCTCAATATCGTGCGAAATATTTCGCATTTCTTTAGTTGCCTCATCAATCTTCTTCTATAGTTCAAAAAGTTGAAGCATCTTCTCTTTTCGCTTTTCAACTTGCTAATGGATGGCTTCAAGATTATTGATCTCATGATCCAATTCGTCGTCCTGTGAAGTTGGGCTGACGACCTTCCTTTACTGGCTTCGTTCTTCTCTCAAGAGAATTACATCTTGATTATGATCCAAGGGCGTGAGGATGGGACCGGGTATCGTCGTCTTTTTTGGTGGCATGAGGAAGCAGCTTGTGATCGTAAATGAGTTTACCGGAGGTGGGTGCCAATGTTGGTCACTTGTTTTCAATTGTTGTATAGAATAAAAAATAAGGCAACACAATGTTAAAGGTAGAAGCCTTCGTCCTTGAAGTGTTATCTCCTCGAGATGACCCTTTGAGGACGAAGGTTTAAATGTAATCAAATGGAATGCACAGGGTATGACGAAGTAAGATATGAGAACTCATCTCATATGTCTTAGAATTTTACTCCCCTTCTCATACAATACAAATTTACAATTATACCTGTGACTTTACACGAATGAGAGCCCGAAGGTAATTCTCTCTTCCAAAAGAAAAGGTGAACAATACATGGCACTGTTCCTCTATTTATAGAGCAGATGTACAACTTCATATGAAATTACAAGTATATCCACAAAGTTTGTACGTATGATTTACAAATGATATAAAAGGTAGTATTATCTTCTATCTTTATTGTCTTGGCTACAGAATATTGTGAATACCTTCTTCCGGTTTTGTTTGATTTATGCCTTCGCCCCCCCTTATATTTATGACGAAACTAATACCTTCGTCCTTTTTCTTGGTCTATTCCAGAGATAACTAGCACCGAAGCACCTGCAACATCTAGAGACGTATCTGGAAATGATGGTTATCTGTGTTTTTGAGGATCTTCGAAAGACGAAGGCCCCAACAGACCTCATTCGTTGTATTAGTACTAACTAACTATGAAAAATGAGGTGATATAACTCATTCTATTCTACAAATCAAATAATAAAAGGGGAGATGATGAATTAGCTAATTTCTCAAACCAAATACTCTATTAACGTATGCTAGTTTTTTTTCTGGATCGGAGGAAAGTATTACGGTTAGGAAAAACATGATGGAGATATTCAAATAAATACGAGTGTGTCCGTCTTGTGCTGGTTATCATGTTTTTTGTGCGTATGACATCCGTCGTTTCCGCGTGGCTATTGTCATCTTGTCTTGTGTGTTCATACATGCGGCGCCACGAGGGGGCGGACCACTTGCTTCTACTGCTACTATTGCCTACGCACGCGCCACACAGGGCTTATAATTAATCTGAGCAGCCGGCAGCCGGAAGGCGAAGGCCCTCAAATCCACCGCGCGCGCTGCAGCCTCTCTTGCTCGCTCCTTCAGCTAGCACGCAACGCAACCTCCCTCAGGTGTCGGGTGCCGGCGGCCATGCCGTCGACGGCGCCTGTAGAGGTCGACTTCCTCGGCCTCCGTCCTGCTGCTGCTGCTGCGGCCGCCGCTGAAGACGACCACCACCACGGCAGCAGCAGCACCTCCGCCGCCGCAGCTGCCTCCTCCTCCATCCGAGGTCTCTGTCTCTCGATCGCGTCTTTCTTTCTCCGGTCGATTCCAACACCTATCTAAACCGGATGATGATCGGTGCATCCGTGCATGCAGGCATGAAGACGAGCGCGATAGCGAGCATCGGGGCGCACAAGCTGCGCCGCGTCATCGCCGGCGACGAGGCGCCCAAGCAGCAGCAGCAGGCCCCCATGACGGTCTTCTACGGCGGCGCCGTGGCCACCTTCGACGGCGTCTCCCAGGACACGGCGGAGGCTATAATGAAGATGGCGATGGAGGTCGTCACTACTTCCAGCGGAGGCCGCATCGTCCGCCGCGACGCATTTCGTGGAAATTTAACCAAAGGTATATAGCTGGTCGTCGTTTTGGGTTCGCGCGACGACCTTATTAATCACCATTTCGTCCTCGCTCTGATTTGTTCTTGCTTCGCAGACATGCCGCTCACAAGAACCAAATCGCTGCAGCAGTTTCTACAGAAGCGAAAGGAGAGGTAAACGCATATGGCATACACGGCCACATCATCCAACCCCTGTACATGCGTAATTCTGTTTGTTGATTAATTAGCTAATTAAGTAAAGTACTACGTACAATTAGTTTCATATTAATATAAGAGATTAATCATATGTGTTCAATAAGACACTTATGCGTTATATTATATTTTTAGCACATACTAGTACATTTCTACTCACAAAGACGATTTGAGTAGCGCAAATAATAATCGCATGCCTATATATCAGGTTTGGGCACAAGGACGATTTCCCCAACTTTATGAATATTCCACCGAGGACTCGCGTACGCATAGAAGTTGGAAGCAGTAGGTCAAAAGTTAGAAAAGAATAGAAACTGAGTGTTTAGATTCTATGAACCTTCGGTGGTGTTCAGTATCTGTATCATGGTTAGCGTGTTTTGTGTGTAGAAATAATACCATACACACACGTACGTCCAGGACATTGAACTAACATATTTTAGTCTGTTGGATACAAAGTTTTGTTAGAAGTTTCTCTTTTTTAAGAAAAAAGCACATATAATAATACAAATGTGTATCATGGTTAGCGTTTTCAGCTGTTATATATTTTTAACACGTAGCAAAATATACTACTCCTATTATGAAACATATTTACTTGTACCATTTTTTTTAAAAAAAGGGTCAAATTTTGGAACAGAACAATAACTTGCTGTAGTCTCAGTTCGAAATGCATGGTCGAGTACTATATAATAATAATAATAATAATAATAATAATAATAATAATAATAATAATAATAATAATAATAATAATAATAATGATAATAATAATAAAACATCGCTTATTTGTCTCAAAAAACATACTACTTCAACTTCAACAGTATATACGTGTATATATAGATAAATATATAAACAAAATTAAACAGGGTACGTACGTACGTGTGTGTGATATATCAGTCGTTGTTGCTGGCACCAGCGAAAAGTATACTCCTACATATAGACCGTGTGGGCCCTTTATTTGGACCACACAACAATCTCCATCGGTCAGTTGAAGAAGGTAAGCGCACACAATCAAATCCCCACGTTTTGGACGTGACGGGACAGCGATAGCTAGCTTTGCACGCGGTCGATTGCCCAGCACCTACCGAATCGATCGACGACCGCAACTATACTGCCGCACCAGGCCCCTCCAGCTGTTCTTTTTTCACAAAGCAATATTTTGTTCTCATCACATCTGATTTATTGGTTGCTTAATTAGTTTGGACCAAAAAACGCAGACACAGTTGGCGCGCGCGCGTGCGTCACGCTTTCTACAATGTTTCTTACTACTCCGTAACATGCATGATCACATGTTTTCCAATCTAGATTTTGGGATACATGAATTTTGACCAAACTCCTCTCTCTCTCATTAATAAACCACTACCTGCCATTTTTTTTAATTATAATTATGTAAGCTACAGATCGATGACGCTATTACAGTCAACTGATTCGTTTCGTGTGGATGAATTATTAAACGTGCAGGCTGAGTGGGCCGGGTCCTTATCTGCCGGGATCGGGAGGACGAAGCAGCCGCGTTGGTGCAGCGACCATGACGTTTCATGTGAAGGAGGAAGCAGCTTAGCAAGCCTATAGCTACCTTGCTTGGCTTGGAGTCCACTGCAGCAAGCTACTAATTCAACAAGGATTCTTTGACAGTATTTTCTTTATTCGATAGTATAATTGTATCTACAAATTTTTTAAAAAAATCCGCAGGGATAAGTTCGTTTCACAATTTCATTCATGATTGTGGATATATAAGATTAACTCTCGAGTTGATCATAGCCATATCTATGCTTGTTATACATATATTTATTTCTTTTTACCCAGGATGTTCAAATTGTTCCAAAAAAATGGTGTAGGCTGATGATCCCTTAATTTTGGTGCCTTTGGTGTCTTTATCCAATAGCTCCAAAAAAATTGATAAAACCAATAAGTTTTTGAAGTGGCTGAAAATAAGTTAAGGTTGTATTTGTTGGCCTTCTTCCAACAATTTATAAAATCTAGGTTCCAAGATATAGGTAATATTTTACATTGGGAGTTGTGGACTACTTCTAAATAGGGACAAAAATGGATATTAGGACAAGTTTAATATTTTAAAATAGATATGTAAGAAATTTGATGCTGATCTTTTCTTATATTTTCAAGCACATTATTACAAATAAGAATAAATTTTACATATATTGTTTTAAGCATTATTTGCTTCCTACAACAAAAGGACGGAAAAAATATCGACACACGTATCTGTATCTATATCCAAACTTTATATCTGTCATATAATAAGATATATGATAAATTTGAGGTTTACCTTTTATGAAACTTTACAAGCTCAATGCTAAAAACAAGAATACAAATTTATGTAGCAGATTCTATATTTTATTCATTCGCAATCAAAGAAAAAAGACCAAAAAATAATATCCATTTCCCTACTTCTAAATAATCTTAACCACTTTTATACTTTCTTGCTCTCTTGTATATCTGTATCAGGATTATATCCATTATGTTGTTCTTTCTCATGTCTTTCCACCTTTGGTCTAACCGATGGATACTCTCGGCATCTGTAAAAAGTCATACCGCCGACAACCACCAAGACATATTCAAGGATCCCAGTACAATAAGCTATCATGCAGCCCACTTGCAGGAACCATCAGCCATGGGGCCCTGTGCCTAGCGGACCTCTGTGGCCCGACCAAAGGGGGATAGGACCAAGAAACATGACATCGAGACACCCTTAAGATATATCTATATGATCAAGTTTTGTAAAAAGCTACAAGAGACCTAGGGTCCACTGAACCTCAAGTCATTCTAACGGTCAGTGCTCATGGTGCCCCAAAACTGCCTAAGGTGGAATAATTTAAGTCCCTAGGGAGCCTCGTTCCCTAGGCCAATGGTCAGAAGTCTAGAGCCCCGAGGCTTCTCATGCCCCATCACATTCATGGGAGTTAGTCCCCATCCCTATCATGCCATGGGGCACTCACATGTCTAAGTCTCTAGGGACCCTCGTGTCCCTATGCATTATGGAGTATAAGTGCTAGGAATAGCTCAGACCTAGAGCACTCAATGACACTTAGACACTAGGGGCACTCTGCTAGCCCCATCGTCCTTAATGTCCTTAGGCCTCGTATCGTGAAAATGGTCAGACCCATACTCTTATGACCCAAGCCACATGTGAATAATGGACTCAACTCGACTAAGTGTAACCCTATCACAATATAGAAGGATGTGATTGGGCCCATCAAGGACAATACAACCCTAGGAGTTGGACCCCACATCTAAAGATTTAAAGAAAAGTCTATAGTGTTATATTAATGGATAAGTCTTAGGTACAAAATATTAAATACATTATATGTGATATTATAGACCTAATAAGTTTATTACTGCCATGACATAGGTTGCATGGTACTCAAGATCACTATGCGGTACATGTGTTTTGATCCTATAGCCACACGTGAGCACACAAGAAGTACTATTAAGTACAAAAGGCTAGCTACCAACTACATCGTACTAAATAGAGTAGGCCTTGATGTCTATGGATGTGACATATCATACCTAACTCTATGACATGTATCACAACCACATATAAAAGGGCATCTCAGACCCTATTCTACGACTGGTGGGCATGGGCCCATATGACTTCAAGAACAAGATAATGATAAGGTAGTTGGGCTTAACTAGTGGAATTTGAGGTTGATGTAACCTATCTTGTCCCTTGCACTATAAATGGAAGAGACGAGTAAACACTTTAAGGGTGATCAGATACTCGATTAAGATCAAGACACTCTTGCATAAGAGCTCGCCTAGATGTCATGCATAAAAGGTGGATTATGACCATTAAGCTAGAACTCCTACCACAACCAAGAGTTGTGGGTGAGCTAGAAGGTCTTGATGCTCACTGGTCTTTTGAGGTTGAAATTGTATCCTCCTTTTATGTATGTTAATCAACATGTAGCAAGAGGACATATGGTGCCCAAATCTCTCTAACTTCTTACATGTTGGCTCCCAATTATGCCTAGGTTCAATATGGCTACTGACTTGTGTCATGTTCCCTCCTAACTTTCTCTCTCTCTCTCTCTCTCTCTATCTGGTAGTCTGTGTACCTTGGCGTTGTTAGATAATGACATTAGATACGCAAGGTAGGGGGAGGAGGTTGTTTTTTATTTTGAGTTTATCATGTTTTGTTGTGAAGCATGACTATGGTGATGCCATCATGATTGCTAGTTCAACTCAACATTGACTAGCAAAAAACTAGGGAAATCCGGTGGTTATATCAACTTTAGTGAAGACAATTTTGAGAACCCATACATTCTTCCTTATATGAAGCACTACATTGACTCCCCATTGTGGGTATTAATTTTTCATCTTAAATAAAAGCACTTATTATTGTCACATTAGCCTCGTCAGGCAAGGATAAATTTATTTTTTCAACCCATTATAGATTGTATTGTTCTTTATATATACTCTATGGGTTTAAGAACGTATTGCCCACCTTTTTGTGAGAAACACATAGTGTTATGACCCCTGGCATGTTCAACATGGTACTTACCGATTGAGATAGGTATCATGCCGCATCTAGGCTCTTTCATGAACATTTGGGTGCCTAGGAAACCTAGGATCCCTAATGAATGTTGAGAGACCTAGTCCCTGCATGATCAACATTAGCTCTGATATGATGATAGAAGAGACCATTGCTCCTATGAGCCAAATGGTCCTATTAAGGTGAGGTAATAGAGTCTGCAATGAGCTTGTGGTGCTCACTTTCCCTCTAGTTCTCGACCTGTGGGGGACAGATATCCCTCGGGTCCACTAGAAGGCGAAAGGGCCTCGCGCAGGGTCTTGGGCCAGTTACCCCACAAGGCCATCCCTTCGTGGGCCTGGCTAGAGCTATTGGCGAAATGGGTCGACCTGAGAAGACAACGGATTCAAGCCCAAGCAATCCGTCGAATCGTGCGCTATCCAAAGAAACCATCCGACTTTCCCGCGCATGACGTCCTCGAATATCGGGGCAGATTAGGGATGAGTAGGCGGTGTTTTCGAGAGATCAGTTCAATCGGTTCACTATTATTCAGGAAACATGTGATCATGATGTACATGCGGAGTGCCCCACAGTCGTGTATATAAGGCCCAAGGGGTACCCCATCATTTTCATCGACCATCTACCTATCTCATTAGCTTTTCTCCATTCAGGAGACATCGCTTGTAACCCACCACATATAGATCCACCCCAGGAAGTAGGGTATTACGCCTCTCCAAGCGACCCGAACCTGCAGAAAATCGTCTCTCTCTCTCTCGTGCAACCAGCACGAACCATTGAGTTACAGTCAACAGCATCGTCCTATCCAAAAGCATCGCAAGGGTAACCCTGGGTGTGTGGTCGGACTCTAAACACCGACACGACCCCCTTTAGTTGGTCCCCTCTAGCCATGCCCCATGGTCCAACCATTTTGGACTAATGTCTAATGTGGTGGTGTAGAAACAAGAGGCAATACACTAGAGCGACTAAGCCATGGTATGTGCATATATTGCTATGGTGGATCGTCGTTTTCTTGGCTTGGTCCATCCTCCTCCTAACACCATCCCATATCCTAAAGGCATCCTTAAGGCTAAGAGAATACAAGTCTACTGCTTAGCCTACCAAGGTAAGTGAAGGGGGGTCTGACCAACACATGAACACTAGAGATCTCGACAACACTCTTACTGTATTATAACCTGCCACCATGGACTAGGGCCCCCTAGGGACCTAAACCTAACAGGTCCTAGAAATAATGGATTGTAACCCCTAGAATCATGACTCTAGCTAGTGCTTAAGCGAAACATGGATTCACTTAAAATTAAAAATCCCCATCAAAATTATTTGAGGATGAAAAGAACATGGATGCTTGAGAAGGGATGAATTAATGCTATTTTTGCACTCTAAACTAGGCCTCTAATTAATCTCTTAAACAAAACCTATACAGATAACCAAGCAAGCTAGTGCAGCTAAGGTTATGTCTAAGTGTTGCTATCTCTACTGCAAAACGAGTTATTGAGAGGGAAATGTGCCCTTGGGCCATTTCTATTTTGTTTTGGTGATTAAATGCTCAACACATTATGTTTGGACTAACATCATCTTGTATGAGCAATGAGTACATGTAGTTAAAGCAAATTGAGAAAAAGGCACTTTAGGCTTGAAATTGGGCATAACTCAAATCCACATGGTTCCAAGTGAAAAAGGTAAGCTCCAAACACTTAGTCAATTGTTTTAGTACTAATCATATGAGTCTAAGTGTTAGGAACTATGTGAAGTCAAGTCAAAAGGAGCAAAAGAGATTTGGAAAGAAAAAGGGGAAGTTGGGTTGTTCTGTAGAGCACTAGATGGTCTGGTGCACGGTCCAACCGAACAGGCCACTCTCAAGAAAACCAAGCCTTCGCTGGCTATAAATCACTGGACAGTCCGCGCGGAGCACCGAACAGTCCAGTGTGCCAACCATCAAATGGCTAATTAACACGTCGATCGAAGCGAACAGTCAACTGGCGTATCGGACAGTCCGATGCCACCCATCGGACGGTTCGGTGCCCCCCAGAAGAGGAAATCAACCAATCAGGAGATTCGTAGTCGTTGCACTGTGCAGTGTCTGGTGTGCACCGGACAGTGCGGTGCACCCACGGACAGAAGGCAACCAGGGCCTTCTAAATGGAGCTCCAACGGCTCCTAGGTCCCTTTGGGTTATAAAAGGACCCCCTAGGCGCATGGAGTTGTGACACAAGCATTTTTGAATATCCTACAACATCGAGACCTCGCGACCACGCTGCTGCTTTGCTAAAAGGATATTTGAGCACGTCGTGAGCTATAACTCCGATGTGGTATTTCTTGTGCTCTCTTCTTGACTCGTGTGCGGGTGTTGCTGCGGTTTGAGTTCTTGAGTGTGTTGCTACCCCCTTACTCTTGTGCTTTGATCGAGATCATTTGTATAAGGCATGAGAGACTCCAACTTGTGGAGATTCCTCACAAAAGGAAAACTTGATATAAGGAAGAACAACGTGGTACTCAAGTTTGATCTTTGGATCACTTAAGAGGGGTTGAGTGCAACCAGGCATTGGTGCATTTCTTTTATTGTGATTGTTGTCTTCCAAGAGTTCTCATATTTTCACTTGTATTGTTCTTCCTAAGTTTAATACACATATCCAAGGAACAATCAAGTGAAGAGTTCTCTTCTCCTCTCCACCTCTTCTCATAATAACTTGATTTTTGTTTTCACTGACACCTACGATAAACCAATTATGTCTTGTTTAGAGTTGATTTTTGCAGGATCACCTATTTACCCCCCTCTAGGTGCTCTCAGTTATCCAACCTACCTTTTTGTCCTACCAACTAGCATGTAACTAAGATAAGAATGGTAAAGCACACAACTTAAGGAAGGAATATAAATATGGAAGGTTAAGTAAGGTAGAGATGCAAACTCCCATTGACGCGTTGATATTTTTACCAAGGTATTAAGAACCGTGCATGGTTCTTACTAATCCTTGTTGGTGCCAAGCATCTCAGACATGTAACTCATAGATAGCCCAGGCCTTCTCCACGTACAAGTGGTGCTCCACTTCAGGCCTCTCTAGGATGCTCCCCATTGTCTTCACTATCGAGCTTCTAGCTGAAACGTCGTGGGCCTCGTTCCCTCTGGTACACGATGGCGGCCAGACCACAAACGCAATTGGTGTGATCTCACAAGACTCTCACCCCACTCGATACAATTACAATGACTCACGCAAGAGCCAAGTGTCTTGAGGGTGTCTAACCTCACTCTAATCAACTAAGCATAACCTAGAGCAAGCACAATGAAACTGTATAAATATCCTAAGCACTTTTCAAAGCACCTACGCTAACTACCGAGTGATTCTTTAAGCACTTGGGTGTTTTGAGCTATTAGAAATGTAGGTCTCAACACATACACTAAAGTATTGAGCTCTCTGGATCTTGGAATGCTCGGTTGGGTGGATTTATATTGAGTCCCAAGCCCAAAAAAGTCATTGGAAGGAAGCAAACTTTTATGAGTCACACCAAACCGGTCTAGTGCCCTTCCACTTCAGCTAACCATTGGATATATGACAACTTTTCAGCTGTACACCAGAGGTCTAATGTGCCAATAGCGCACATCAGACAGTCTAGTGCCTGCCATGTCAGTTGTCCATTGCAACTAGCTATTGCCAATCATTGAGCCTGTAAGGTCCAGTGTACCAACAGTGTGCAAGAAGGCTCGGGTGTTGTTTACATGCTCTATGAGTGTTTGGTTTAGTGTCTCATTATGGTGAACCTCTAGATGGTCTGGTGCACTCATAATCAACCCAATCTTCTATTCTTCGAGTTTTTTTCACTTGGGCTTTTCTTGTCTTATGTCTTGGACTTTGCTTGATGTTGGTAAGTCTTCAATGAGTCTGCTAATGTCTTCCTTGAGGTGTTGCTCCCTCAATTCCTTAAGTCCATGCTTCATCCTAAGAACTATAAACATAAACACTGTAATATCCCAAAAAAATGTTGACCAAAAGTTGATCTTCAGTGAGTGGATGTGGGAAAAAGGGTTGTGGGCCATTGGATGCTGCATCAGAAGTCATCTGAGGCGTCGCTTCTTTTCTCCCACAAAATAAACCCTAGGTGGCCACCCCCTCCCCTTTCTTGGCCGCCTCTCTTTTCCCCTTGGCTGGCTGCCCCCTCTCCTCCCATTGCAGCAGCCCTCCATTGCTTCTTCCTCCCTCTAGATCTCCCCCCATGTAGCAAGGATCGAGAAGAGGAGGAGCACGTTGAATTGAAGAGGGAGAGAGGATCAAGGAGATGTTCTTCCCCATCTCTTCTTGAAGATTTTCTTGGGGAAAACCCTAGGTATGGATGAAATACTTGTTCCTCCCTGTAATTATGTGCTTTTGGAGGTTGTGGATCATGGGGATTAAAGGATTAGAGGTTGGATTGGATGTGGGGTTAGGTTTTGATCTCGAATTTAGTTTTCTGCGGAATGGCAGATTCGACAGTTTCTGTTCATGCCAGTTTTCTGTGGTCTTAGTGGACTAAAAAATGAAAACTCCATATATGAGTCGTAGATAATTTGTATATCTTTCCATGGTCGTGAAGAACACCTCAATCGGACATCAAATTAGAAAGTTATTACAGTTTGATTATAGCAGTTTTTCAGTCTCATAATTCTGTGAGGAATCTGTTCTCTTAAGATTTAGGCAATTTTATTAACAGAATTCAACCTTGGGTTTGTAAGAAAAGTTGTAGATAATTTCATAAGCTTTCCAGATTGTTAAAAAGTGTATTCATATGAATTATGAAACTCCAGTTATGTTTGTTTTATTGTGGTTATTCCTGTTTGCCTAACAAAAATGAGCGGGTCTGTTCACTGGTAGGTTTCATCAGGTAAATGGCCGAATTGGCTCTTCCAACTATGGAGACTTCTGTAGAGGGATAAAAGTTATTACTGCCAGTAGAATTTAATGATTTTTGGTTGAGTAGTTTGTGAGATATCGAATTTTGAAGTTAACTATGCTGCTGTCTGAAACAGATTCAGTCAATTATCTTGTCAGATGGCAGAATTTAGTTATCCATTGAATACCGAAGTTGTAGGGTATTTTGTGTAGATACTCCTAGATTATTTGTTTGATATCAGCACGGTTATAATTTTAAAGATACAAAATTAACAAACAGCGCTGCTGCTGTGTGGCATGTGGTTCAGGTGTGGGAGGCTTTCCACCAGGTCTTGGTTTCAAGTGTAGGAGCGATTTGTTGATTGTTGGCAAATGTTTGTGAAATATTTGTACTAAGTTTTATGCCCCCTAGCAGGTGGCTACACTCCAGATCATGCCTAGTACATTTCTTCTTCTTCGATGAAGGCAAGTGAATGTAGCGGTGGTTGCTTCCGTTCTGGCCTGTTATTTCTATTGCCTACACTCTAATATTCAGAAGTATTGGATTCTTTCATAATTGGACTCTATGGTGATGCTTTACTTGCTTGCATTATACTGATGCTCAATTATATATTGATGATGATTATGATTCAAGTATGACTCATGAGATTAATTCACACCCCTGAAGGTAAATGAAGTATTATTTGAGGTTGGTATTGTATCTGAAGGTAAATGAAGTATTATTTGAGGTTGTATTGTATGTGAAGGAAGTGAAGTATATTGATAAATGCAGCATGCCATATACATTGCATGATTCACTTGCATATGAAGTTGGGTTGTGACCTATGGTCCGACCGTACCGGTACAACTTAGCATCGTACGTTGCTCGAGGAGGGGTACGATGCGGCTTCATACCCTTAGAGGTATGAAGGCAGAGGACATATGCATTGCATTCATATGCATTCATTGAAGTGATATTTGCAGATGATGTGGTTTTATACCCTCAGAGGTGTGAAGACAGAGTACCTACACTTTGCACTCCTATGCATACATTGAAGTGATATTTGCAGGTTTTGTTGACGCATGGAAGTGTTATAGAACCTATTGTGGTTGTACGAGGAAATGAGATGGTATTGGTTATATTGGGACTAATGGGTTCTATATCTACAAGTATTTCTGATCTTAATTGTGATTCTTTTAAAATGTTGATTAATTCAATTTGTGGTTCAAATATCTCGTCAAAACAATTCGCTTGCTGAGATGTTTCATCTCACTCTTGCATTACTCAATGCAGGTGCTTGTTGCTCATCCAGGGAAGTGGGAAGTAGCAGCACATCCACCTTCACTCTCATAATAACGCTGCTTAGGTGCAGTCATGATTTAATTAGAAGCTTCTTGACAAAAGATGTTTGTTTCTAACTAGTTGTGCGCACTGGTTAATTTAGTTTATGTCGCTATGTTTGTCTTCCCATTGCTAGCAGATTATTAATGTCGATTATGTTTTCTTATCATGATATCTATTTATACTTTGTTGCTTCCCCATTTATGCAATTTTCAAAGGAGATGATGTCGAAATTTTATATACGAATGTTATTGGTGTAGTTTAGTAGCATTCTGGGGGTGTTTGTGGATCCCGGGGTGTTACAAACACTAACAAACACATTAGCCCACAAGTCATGTTGGTCAATTCATCAAACACCAAAATCACTTAAGCAAATGGGTCGCGGTCCATTTTCCTTATAGAGGGGACTACAACAATACACTCATTATACCCTTAATAGCATGTGTGTTAGGTATTCATCATCTTGCACGCTAGTTGTGAAGGCCTCTCAGTAAGGCCTGTACTAGATTGCCATCCTAAGAACATAGTTGAAGCTGCTCAGGATGAGGCTTGCACGCTTATTTGCATGAAGCATATTTAAACTAGCCTAGCTATTTACATTTTTAAGAATAACTCCATAGCAATAGCCTAAACTACCATCTTTGTAAGTCTTACCCTTTTGAGGCTTCCTAGGACAACATACCCTAGGACTGTCTTCTCGAGTCCTAAAAATGTAAATACCCTAAGATAACATACCCTATTGATGCTTCCTAGGACAACATACCCTTTTGAGGCTTCCTAGGACAACATACCCTAGGACCATCTCCGGTTCGGTGCATCATATGTCTGAGGCCTAAAAACGACCTTTCTGCGCACTTGATCCGGTGCACCACCAGACTCTGTCCGATGTGCCAAAACCTTTGTGTTAAAAATAGGCTCTCTACGTACTTAGTTCGATGCACCACTAAACTTGGTTTGGTGTGCCAAAGCCTCTTGTGCCCTAATAGTCTCTCTACAACGTTGGTTCAGTGTGCCACTAGACCTTCAGGTGCACACACAACAGCTAGAGCATTGTCCACTTTTTGGCACAACTTCATTGGCTTCACTTGGCTCTTCTCTTGGGCACTTCTATGACTTATACAAATGTTTCTTGAGTCTATCCAAACATTCTAAGTCATCCCTTTTTGTAACACCTCGGTTTTGGTCCCAAAGGTTAGTATAGAAAACTTAGTTGCCTAACCCCTTAAACCCTTGCATCATGTCATTTATTTTGAAAACTTTACTCATGTGCGTGGATGATGTTTGTTAGAAGCACCTCACATAACTATTTTCACCTAGCAATTTATTTTGCACCTATAAAATCTCACATATGCATATAGAGAGAGAGAGAGAAGAAAAAGGAAAAGGATAAAGGAAAAAACCTCTCTCTCTCGGTTGTTGAACCGTCGTTGGCCGGTGGCCGGTTCTCCCCTCCGCCTGATCGGTTCACCCCCAAATGTCGTCACCCTACCCCTCCCTCTGGCACATGGGCCCACCCCACAACACCATCCTCGTGCCGTTCCCCGCACGTGGGCCGGCTGGGCCGCGTGCTCACGCGCCCGCATCGGGTTAGGCCAGATTCGCCCCCCAGCCCACATATTCTGAAAAGATTTTCCGTTTTCCTTTTCTCATTTTCCATGTTCACAAATTCATATACACATGTGTTTTGATATCTTATGCACAAATAATGATTCAAGCATCTTCTAGGTCGCATAAAATAATGATAATAAGAACATGTCACACTTTTCTTATCAAGGCAAACGATTGATGAACTGTTTATTGCTTGTTTTGCTAGAAGAAACAGTGACCGACATTCCGGAAACCTTAGCTCCATAAGAAGGGTAGGAGCTCGACCTCCCGGAGATAGAACCTTCGTGTCACGAGAGCTTCGATGAAGGCAAGTTCATTCTACCCTTGATGCATAAAATACCTACTCTTTCTACCACCACCTAAGCCTAGATTATGGGATGGTTACTATGCATTTGTGAGATGAGATTTAGCCTGCATTAAGAATACCATTTTTACTAGAAAAAGAAAAGTGGGTTATGGGTTGTGTTTTCGAAAGAAAATGTTTTTCAAAATGTGTATTATGAAGGGTTATCACCCATATCACCTTTGAGCGACATGATCAGGGACTCCCTGGTTTGGGAGGGCCTTAAGGTGTTGGCTCAGTCAGGTTAGGTGTGAGCATGAAGGATTGTCCTGTCTCGTATAAGGACTGGTTTGTCATCCTTCAGACCTTCACTACCTATACTCATAACAAGTGCAGCCACTCAAGACTGTGTGGGCAGTCGCTTGACCTGAACTTGCACGATCCGCACCCCAGGGTTAGGGTGGCTGGGGAGCACCGGAAGGACAAGGAGGGGGAATAATTCTGTCCTATTTTGGGTGAGGAGGTGGCCTTGTTCCTTTTGGAATAAACATTAAGGTAAAGTCATGCAAGGAAGGAAAGAGTTTCGGTGTCGGGTCTCATGGCAGTGAGATCACAGAGTGAGACTAGTGGGTAAAGTGTACATCTATGCGTAGAGTTTAAAAATCCATTCGAATAGTCCGTGTCCACTGGTATGGACGGGTTTGGAGTGGTATGACAATTAGTGTTTTGTTTTCAAAAAAGGGATGGGAAATGTGTGAGTATTTTTGGAAAAAGGATGTGGTGCCACGAGAGCGAGAATCTCAGTGGTGGTTGAGTAAAGATATGCTCCTCTCTCTTCTATTCTGGGAGATACTAAGATAATGCCTTTTCTAAGAAAAATAAAAAGTGACTTACAACTCCACTAATCACTAATGATCACTAGTCGCAATTATGGCACTTGGAGAGGTTTGGAAGCTTTGAATGTGTCTTGGAATGA
Organism: Zea luxurians; assembly: GCA_029449295.1. Classification (NCBI taxonomy): domain Eukaryota; kingdom Viridiplantae; phylum Streptophyta; class Magnoliopsida; order Poales; family Poaceae; genus Zea; species Zea luxurians. The sequence goes on along the minus strand of JAOPSE010000009.1, from coordinate 112,089,991 downwards.
ATTTCTTGCTCTTGTATTGAATGTGAGTGAGTAGAATGCTTGGATGTATTGAATGGAGGTGGTTAGGATTGTATTTATATCCACTAACCACTTCCTAGTTGTTGTTTCTTTTCTGCCAACCGTGGACGGTCCGCGTCCCTGGTCTGGAGGGTATGCCCCTGCACATCAACGACTGAAATCGTAACGGTCAGTAGTAACAGCTATATCAACGGCTATAGTGCATTAAATGTGTCATCAGATGTCAGATAAAGCAGTAGCAGACGGTCTGGTCGTGCACCCCGGATGGTCCGTGGGGACGCTAAAAATGTATTTTACCGAACCCGTCACCTTTGGGTTTTTTAATGAGCGGACGGTCCGTGCCTGAGGTCGGACAGTCTGAGCTTAGTCCCTGACGGTGCTCTCTTCTCCTTCGGACAGTCGACTTAGAATTGATGTAGATGAACTTATGCACCTGAGAAACAATCAACTAGGCAAACTAGTTAGTCCATAAGATTTGTGATGGTCGTCAAGCATCAAAATCAATTATAGAAAATGGTTAAGGTCATTTCCCTTTCAATCTCCCCCTTTTTGGTGATTGATGTCAACACAAATCAAAGCAAATGTAAAGTGTAGAAATGTAGCTAGTTTGCAATTTGACAAAAGTGCATAAGTTACTTTGAAATGAAAGCAATTCTAAGTATATATGAACGTTTTGATATAGTTAAAATTTTGGACCACATTTGCACCACTTAGCTTGTTTTTGCAAATCTTTTGGAAAAAGTCTTTTCAAATTCTTTTGCAATTAGCCAATGGTATAAGAATATAATTTCCAAAGATATTTTATGTTTTAAAAGATTCTGCCCATTTTTCAAATGCTTTTCCTTTGACTAAATAAAAGCTCTCCCTGAAAAAGTTCTCCCCTTAGTTGTCAAGAGCATTTTTACAAATGTAATAGTTCCAATTTGGAAGAAAAAAAGTTTTCAGAAAACAGGGTGGTGGTGCGGTCCTTTTGCTTTGGCCTATTAATTTATCCTCCTTTGCCATTACACGCCAAAAACGAAGAAATCTGGAGACCTATTACAAGAAAGATATGAATGTAAATACATGAGTAGGGCATAGGGTATACAATACTGACGAAAGTGTAGTGGAAGCCTTGCCTTTGCCTTCAACTCCATTTCTCTTTCAATCTAAGACTAAGTATAGAAGTACACTTGGAAGCACATTAGTCTTAGCTTTGGCACAATAAGAATAAGAAGTATGTATTTGTACCAATTGAAAGAGACATGTCATGATAAAAGGTATGAAAATGAGCAATGTGTGCAAGATTTCAATCAAATTTTCAAGAATCTAAGACATTTAGTTCATTCCTAAGCTTGCTAAAAGTCTTTTCATCTAAAGGCTTGGTGACAATATCGGCTAACCGGTTGTGGGTGCTAACATATTCAATTGCGATATCTCCCCGTTGTTGGTGATCTATCAGGAAGTGATACCTGATGTCTATGTGCTTTGTGCGGCTGTGTTCAACAGGATTGTGCGCTATTTTAATTGCACTCTCATTGTCACATAGGAGAGGGACTTTGCTCAATTTGTAGCCATAGTCCCTAAGTGTTTGCCTCATCTAGAGTAATTGTGCACAACAATGTCTTGCAGCAATTTACTTGGCTTCAGCAGTGGATAGAGCTACTAAATTTTGTTTCTTTGAAGCCCAAGACACCAGGGATCTCCCTAGAAATTGATAAGTACTCTTTCTATCAATCTTACATCCGGCATAATCAGCATCAGAATACCCGATTAGATCAAAGGTAGATCTCTTGGGGTACCATAGCCCAAACCTAGGAGGGTAAACTAAATATCTCATGATTCTTTTCCCAGCCCTTAGGTGGATTTCCTTAGGGTCGGCTTGGAATCGAGCACACATGCATACTAAAAGCATAATATCCAGTCATGAAGCACTTAAATAGAGTAAAGATCCTATCATCGACCAGTATACCTTTTGATCTACAGATTTACCTCCAGTGTCGAGATCGAGATGCCCATTTGTTCCCATAGGAATCTTGATGGGCTTGCCATTATTCATTCCAAACTTCTTGAGAATGTCTTGAGTGTACTTTGTTTGGTTGATAAAGGTGCCTTCTTAGAGTTACTTTATTTGGAATCCAAGGAAATACTTCAACTCCCCCATCATGGACATCTCAAATTTTTGTATCATAATTCTACTAAAATCTTCACAAGATGACTTGTTAGTAGACCCGATGATAATATCATCAACATAAATTTGGCATATAAACAAGTCTTTGTCAATTGTTTTAGTGATGAGAGTAGGATCAGCTTTTTCGACTTTAAAACCATTAGTAATAAGAAAGTCTCTCAGACATTCATACCATGCTCTTGGAGCTTGTTTGAGCCCATAAAGCGCCTTTGAGAGCTAATAGACATGTGAAGGATACTTTCTATCTTCAAAGCCGGGAGGTTTCTCAACATACACCTCTTCCTTGATAGGACCATTGAGGAAGGCACTTTTCACATCCATTTGATATAACTTAAAGCCATGGTAAGTAGCATAGGCAAGTAATATTCGAATTGATGCAAGCCTAGCTACAGGTGCATAGGTTTCATCGAAATCCAAACCTTCAACTTGTGAATACCCTTTTGCAACAAGTCGGGCTTTGTTCCTAGTCACCACACCATGCTCATCTTGTTTGTTATGGAATACTCAATTGGTACCTACAACATTTTGGTTAGGACGTGGAACTAAATGCTAGACCTCATTCCTCGTGAAGTTGTTGAGCTCCTCTTGCATTGACACCACCCAGTCTGGATCTCTAAGTGCATCCTCTATCCTGTTTGGCTCAATATAAGACACAAAAGAGTAATGTTCACAAAAATGAGCAACTCAAGAGCGAGTGGTTACCCACTTTAGAATATCACCAAGTATGGAGTTGACAGGGTGATCTTGTTGAATTGCTTATTGGACTCTTGGGTGAGGTGGTCTTTAATCTTGAATCTCTTGTTCATCCTCCTTTTCTTGATCAACTTCATCTCCCCCTTGATCGATGCCTTCTTCTTGAGGTGGCTCATTGTCTTGAACTTGATCTTCTTCTTCTTGAGCTAGTTCCTCATCTTGAGTTGGTTGGTATGCTTGTATGGAAGATGATGGTTGATCTTGTGCTTGTGAAGGCTCTTTGGGTTCTTGTGGACACACATCTCCAATGGACATGTTCCTTAGCGTGATGCATGGAGCCTCCTCATCATCTAACGCATCAAGGTCAACTTGCTCTACTTGAGAGCCATTAGTCTCATCAAATACAATGTCACAAGAAACTTCAACTAATCCAGTAGACTTGTTGAAGACTCTATATGCCCTTGCGTTTGAGTCATAACCAAGTAAAAAATCTTCTACTGCTTTAGGAGCAAATTTTTAATTTCTACCTCTCTTAATAAGAATAAAGCACTTGCTCCCAAAAACTCTAAAATAAGAAACATTGGGCTTTTTACCGGTGAGCAGTTCATATGATGTTTTCTTAAGGATTCGGTGAAGGTAGAGCTGATTGATGGAGTAGCAAGCAGTGTTAATCGTCTCTGCCCAAAATTGATCTGATGTCTTGTATTCCTCAAGCATGGTCCTTGTCATATCCATAAGAGTTCTATTCTTTCTCTCCATAACACCATTTTGTTGAGGTGTGTAGGGGGAAGAGAACTCATGCTTGATGCCCTCATCCTCAATAAATCTTTCAATTTGAGAGTTCTTGAACTTCATTCCATTGTCGCTTCTAATCTTTTTGATTCTCAATCTGAACTCATTTTGAGCCCGTCTCAAGAATTTCTTTAAGGTTTCTTGGGTTTGTAATTTTTTCTGCAAAAAGAACTCCCAAGAGAAGAGAGAATAGTCATCCACAATTACAAGACAATACTTACTCATGTCGATGCTTATGTAAGCAATTGGGTCGAATATGTTGGAACTTGCTCTCCTGCGCAAGTTGATCCAACGAGGGAGTGAAAACGGTGTAAACGGGGCTACAACTTGAGATGGCAATAGCTCTGTTAACCTAGCCCCTCAAGGGCACTGTGCGGGGGTATTTATAGGTGCCTGAGTGCCTAGCGTCAAGAATTAAGGACGCATGTGCCCTCAGGAGCCTAGGTTCTCCCCAGAATATCCCCATTAAAGCAGGGTTACAGACTGTAATAATAGAAAAACCTTTACAATTTAGGCCCGTAATGCGCAACAACAGCGCGGGGCCTGTTATGACGGGCCGGATTGTACGTGGACTCTCACGTTGGGCAACCCCGCGGGACGGAGCGGCCTCGCCATGGGTCTTCGTCCTTCAGTCGCGTCGGACGAAGGGTGCAGTCCGTCAGTCATCGTCTCCGTTGGTGCAGCGAGACTAGCGAAGGCACCGAGCAGAGGGTAGCGTTAAGAGCACCTAGAGGGGGGGTGAATAGGTGATCCTGTAAAACTTCAAAAACTTATAGCCACAAAAAACTTGGTTAATTGTTAGCACAATAATTGCCAAGTGGCTAAAGAGGAATCCTCTACAAAACACAATAACCAACAAGGATCAATCACAGAGATGGCACGGTGGTTATCCCGTGGTTCGGCCAAGACCAACGCTTGCCTACTCCACGTTGTGGCGTTCCAACGGACGAGGGTTGCAATCAACCCCTCTCAAGCGGTCCAAAGACCCACTTGAATACCACGGTGTTTTGCTTCCTTTTTCTCAATCCCGTTTGCGAGGAATCTCCACAACTTGGAGCCTCTCGCCCTTACACTTGAAATTCACAAAGAACACGGAGCAAGGGAGGGATTAGCAACGCACACAAGACACAAGAATCAGAGTGTCAACACGCACACAAATCGCAACAAGAGCTCGCAACACGACTCAATGAGTTCACAACTCCACAAGAGCTCTATATGCTATCACAATGAAACGAATGCGCGAAATCAATGTCTTGGTGCTTAGAAATGTTGTGGAGATGCTTGGTGTTCTCCTCCATGCGCCAAGGGGTCCCTTTTATAGCCCCAAGGCAGCTAGGAGCCGTTGGGAGCAATCTTGAAAGGCTGATCTTGCCTTCTGTCGACTGGCGCACCGGACAGTCCGGTGCACACCGGACACTGTCCGGTGCCCGATTTCCTTCCTTAAATAGCGAAGCCGACCGTTGGCAGCCTAAGAGCCGTTGGCGCACCGGACATGTCCGGTGCACACCGGACAGTCCGATGCCCCCTTCTAGCCGTTGGCTCGGCCACGTGTCCCGCGCAGATCGCGTGGCCGACCGTTGGCTCGGCCGACCGTTGGCTCACCGGACAATCCGGTGCACACCGGACAGTCCGGTGAATTATAGCCGTATGTCGCCGGTGAATTCCCGAGAGCGGCCAGTTCGCTCGAACCAGCCTGGCGCACCGGACACTGTCCGGTGCACCACCGGACAGTCCGGTGCTCCCAGACTCAGCAGATTCTTGGCTGCTCGAGCCAAGACATTTCCAATTGGATTTTTCCTGTTTCCAGCACTTAGACACAATACATTAGTCCATAAAACAATGTACTAAGTCTGAGAAACATACCTTTATCCTTGATTTGTACTTTGTCCACCTCTTTACACTTAGGCACTTGTGTTGGACACTAAATCACCAAAACACTTAGAAATGGCCCAAGGGCACATTTCCCTTTCAATCTCCCCCTTTTTGGTGATTTATGCCAACACAACATAAAGCAAGTAGAACAAGTACACAAACAATTCAAATTAGAACTCAAAATTGTTTTGATTCAATTTGACATATATGGATCACTCTATGCCACCACTTGGTTTGTTTTTGCAAATCAAACTCAAATTCCTATCTCTAAGTCAAAACCACTTGTAGAGACATAAAGAGAGGTTTTCCAAAGAAATTTGATCAAGGATTTCAAAAACTCCCCCTTTTTCCCATAATCAACACTTCTCCCCACAAGAGGCCAACTTTTGACATAAAAGACAACAAAAGAGTTTTGACAAACCAAAAGCTCTAATCTACTATTTTCAAAATTTCTCAAGTGGTAGCTGATCCATTTATTGCTTTGGCCTTTATTTTCTCCCCCTTTGGCATCAAGCACCAAAACGGGATCAATCTTGGCCCTCTAACCCCATTGCCTCACCAAAATTTTCAAATAAGAACACAAAGGCAATAGGAGTATAAAGATGAACTTTGAAAAGTTACTCTTTCTCATCGGAGTGCAGTGGAAGTCTTGCATGGTCCAAGTCCACCTTTTCCCTTTCAATTCTCCTTGGAGACTAAAACAACCAGACTCAAGTACATGGTTAGTCTCAAAGGGTCAAGTTGTAGCACAGCTCCCCCTAAATATGTGCATCACTTGCAAAAAGGACTTGTGAGGTCCAGGGAGTGTTTGTACAACTTGAGCACCACAATAAGCAACAAAATGCAGAATGAACATGATCAAAGGCATAAACACATATATGCTACAATTCAATCCAAGTTCCGCGAATCTAAGATATTGAGCTCACTACGTAGCCTGCAAAAGGTCTTCTCATCTAGAGGCTTGGTAAAGATATCGGCTAGCTGGTTCTCGGTGCTAACATGAAACACTTCGATATCTCCCTTTTGCTGGTGGTCTCTCAAAAAGTGATGCCGGATGTCAATGTGCTTTGTGCGGCTGTGCTCAACAGGATTTTCCGCTATTCGGATAGCACTCTCATTATCACATAGGAGTGGGACTTTGCTCAGATTGTAGCCAAAGTCCCTGAGGGTTTGCCTCATCCAAAGTAGTTGCGCACAACACTGTCCTGCGGCAACGTACTCGGCCTCAGCGGTGGATAGGGCAACGGAGGTTTGTTTCTTAGAGTTCCATGACACCAGGGACCTTCCTAAGAATTGGCACGTCCCCGATGTACTCTTCCTATCGACCTTACATCCAGCATAGTCGGAATCTGAGTACCCAATCAAGTCAAAGTTAGACCCCTTTGGATACCAGATCCCGAAGCAAGGCGTAGCGACTAAATATCTAAGAATTCGCTTCACAGCAACTAAGTGACACTCCTTAGGATCGGATTGAAATCTAGCACACATGCATACGCTAAGCATAATATCCGGTCTACTAGCACATAAATAAAGCAAAGAACCTATCATGGACCGGTATGCTTTTTGATCAACGGACTTACCTCCTTTGTTGAGGTCGGTGTGTCCGTCGGTTCCCATCGGCGTCTTCGCAGGCTTGGCGTCCTTCATCCCAAACCTCTTTAGCAAATCTTGCGTGTACTTCGTTTGGGAGATGAAAGTGCCGTCCTTGAGTTGCTTCACTTGGAACCCAAGGAAGTAGTTCAACTCGCCCATCATCGACATCTCGAATTTCTGCGTCATCACCCTGCTAAACTCCTGAAAGCATTAGCAATTAAAAAGTCTCTAAGGCATTCATACCATGCTCTTGGGGCTTGCTTAAGTCCATAGAGCGCCTTAGAGAGCTTACACACGTGGTCGGGGTACCGTTCATCCTCAAAGCCAGGGGGTTGCTCCACGTACACCTCCTCCTTGATCGGCCCGTTGAGGAAAGCGCTTTTCACATCCATTTGGTACAACCTGAAGGAATGGTGAGCGGCATATGCTAGCAAGATACGAATTGATTCTAGCCTAGCCACGGGAGCAAAAGTCTCCTCAAAGTCCAAACCTGCGACTTGGGCATAACCTTTTGCCACAAGCCGAGCCTTGTTCCTTGTCACCACCCCGTGCTCGTCCTGTTTGTTGCGGAACACCCACTTGGTTCCCACAACATTTTGCTTGGGGCGAGGCACCAGTGTCCAAACTTCATTGCGCTTGAAATTGTTGAGTTCCTCCTGCATGGCCAACACCCAGTCCGGATCTAGCAAGGCCTCTTCTACCCTGAAAGGCTCAATAGAAGAGACAAAAGAGTAATGCTCACAAAAATTAACTAATCTTGAACGAGTAGTTACTCCCTTGCTAATATCACCCAAAATTTGGTCGACGGGATGATCCCTTTGGATCGTCGCTCGAACTTGGGTTGGAGGTGCCTGAGGTGCTTCTTCCTCTTCAATTTGAACATCCTGTGCTCCCCCTTGATCATGCGCCTCCACTTGAGGTACCTGTTCGTCATCCTTGGTTGGGGGATGCACCATAGTTGAGGAAGACGGTTGATCTTGCTCCAAATGTTCCTGAGGCCATACATCTCCAATCGCCATGGTGCGTATCGCGGCCGTTGGAACGTCTTCTTCATCTACATCATCAAGATCAACAACTTGCTCTCTTGGAGAGCCATTAGTCTCATCAAATACAACGTCGCTAGAGACTTCAACCAAACCTGATGATTTGTTGAAGACCCTATACGCCTTTGTATTTGAATCATAACCTAATAAAAACCCTTCTACGGCTTTGGGAGCAAATTTGGAATTCCTACCCTTCTTCACTAGAATGTAGCATTTACTCCCAAATACACGAAAGTACGATACATTGGGTTTGTTACCAGTCAGCAGCTCATATGAAGTCTTCTTGAGGAGGCGGTGAAGGTAGACCCTGTTGATGGCGTGGCAAGCCATGTTCACGGCTTCCGACCAAAAGCACTCGGGGGTCTTGAACTCTCCAAGCATAGTCCTCGCCATATCTATGAGCGTTCTGTTCTTCCTCTCTACCACACCATTTTGCTGAGGTGTGTAGGGAGCGGAGAACTCGTGCTTGATCCCCTCCTCCTCAAGGAACTCCTCCACTTGAAGATTCTTGAATTCGGACCCGTTGTCGCTCCTTATCTTCTTCACCTTGAGCTCAAATTCATTTTGAGCTCTCCTGAGGAAGCGCTTGAGGATCCCTTGGGTTTCAGACTTATCCTGCAAAAAGAACACCCAAGTGAAGCGGGAAAAGTCATCAACAATAACTAAACCATACTTACTTCCTCCTATGCTCAGATAGGCGATGGGTCCGAAGAGGTCCATATGCAGCAGCTCCAGAGGTCTTGACGTGGTCATCACATTCTTGCTGTGATGTGCTCCTCCCACTTGTTTACCTGCTTGACAAGCTGCACAAGGTCTATCTTTTTCGAAATGAACATTGGTTAGACCTATCACGTGTTCTCCCTTTAGAAGCTTGTGGAGGTTCTTCATCCCCACATGTGCTAAGCGGCGATGCCACAACCAGCCCATGCAAGTCTTAGCCATTAAGCATGCATCTAGACCGGCCTCTTCTTTTGCAAAATCAACTAAGTAAAGTTTGTCGTCTAGTACACCCTTAAAAGCTAGTGAACCATCACATCTTCTAAAGACAGACACATCTACATTTGTAAATAGACAGTTATATCCCATATTGCATAGTTGACTAACAGATAGCAAATTATATCCAAGAGACTCTACTAAAAACACATTAGAGATAGAGTGCTCATTTGAGATTGCAATTTTACCTAACCCTTTTACCTTGCCTTGATTCCCATCACCGAATATTATTGAATCTTGGGAATCCTTATTCTTGACGTAGGAGGTGAACATCTTCTTCTCCCCCGTCATATGGTTTGTGCATCCGCTGTCGATAATCCAGCTTGAACCCCCGGATGCATAAACCTGCAAGGCAAATTTAGGCTTGGGTCTTAGGTACCCAACTCATGTTGGGTCCTACAAGGTTAGCACAAATATCCTTAGGGACCCAAATGCAAGTTTTGTCTCCCTTGCATCTTGCCCCTAATTTTCTAGCAACTATCTTCCTATCCTTTCTACAAATAGCAAAAGAAGCATTTAAAGCATGATATATTGTAGAAGGTTCATTTACTTTCCTAGGAACATTAACAACATTTCTCCTAGGCATATTATGAACAACATTTCTCCTACCAACATTTCTATCATGCACATAAGAAGAACTAGAAGCAAACATGGCATGAGAATCAAAGACATTATATGCATTACAACTCCTATAAGCATTTCTAGATTGTCTCCTATCATGGTACATAAAGGCATGGTTCTTTTGCACACTACTAGCCATAGGGACCTTCCCTTTCTCCTTGGCGGAGATGGGAGCCTTATGGCTTGTCAAGTTCTTGGCTTCCCTCTTGTAACCAAGTCCATCCTTAATTGAGGGGTGTCTACCAATCGTGTAGGCATCCCTTGCAAATTTTAGCTTGTCAAATTCATTCTTGCTAGTCTTAAGTTGGGCATTAAGACTAGCTAATTCCTCATTTAATTTGGAAATTGAAACTAAATGATCACTACAAGCATCAATGTCAAAATCTTTACACCTATTACAAGTTTCAACAATTTCTACACAAGAATTAGATTTACTAGCTACTTCTAGTTTAGCATTTAAATCATCATTAAAACTTTTTAACGTAGCAATAGTTTCATGACAAGAAGATAATTCACTAGAGAGCATTTTATTCCTTTTAATTTCTAGAGCAAGAGACTTTTGTGCTTCTACAAATTTATCATGTTCTTCATACAACAAATCCTCTTGCTTTTCTAAAAGCATATTCTTATCATTCAAGGCATCAATTAATTCATTAATTTTGTCTACCTTGGTTCTATCTAGGCCCTTAAACAAACATGAATAATCTATTTCATCCTCATCACTAGATTCGTCCTCACTTGAAGAAGCATAAGTAGAGTTTTGAGTACATACCTTCTTCTCTCTTGCCATAAGGCATGTGTGACGCTCGCTTGGAAAGAGGGCCGATTTGTTGAAGGCGGTGGCGGTGAGTCCCTCATTGTCAGAGTCGGAAGAGGAGCAATCCGAATCTCACTCCTTGCCTAGATGCGCCTCGCCTTTTGCCTTCTTATACTTCTTCTTCTTCTCCCTCTTGTTCCCTTGTTCCTGATCACTATCATTGTCGGGACAGTTAGCAATAAAATGACCAAGCTTACCGCATTTGAAGCATGAGCGCTTCCCCTTGGCTTTGGTCTTGCTTGGTTGTCCCTTGCGACCCTTAAGCATCGTCTTGAATCTTTTGATGATGAGGGCCATCTCTTCATCATTAAGTCCGGCCGCCTCAATCTGTGCCACCTTGCTAGGTAGCGCCTCCTTGCTTCTTGTTGCCTTGAGAGCAAGGGGTTGCGGCTCGTTGATCGGACCATTCAAGGCGTCGTCCACGTACCTCGCCTCCTTGATCATCATTCGCCCGCTAACGAATTTTCCAAGGACTTCTTCGGGCGACATTTTGGTGTACCTGGGATTCTCACGAATATTATTCACCAAATGAGGATCAAGAACGGTAAAGGACCTTAGCATCAGTCGGACGACGTCGTGGTCCGTCCATCGCGTGCTTCCGTAGCTCCTTATTTTGTTGATAAGGGTCTTAAGCCGGTTGTATGTTTGAGTTGTCTCCTCCCCCTTATCATCACAAACCTTCCAAGCTCGCCCTCCACCAACTCCATTTTGGTGAGCAAGGTGACGTTGTTCCCCTCATGAGAGATCTTGAGGGTGTCCCAGATCTGCTTGGCATTGTCCAAGCCGCTCACCTTGTGATACTCGTCCCTGCACAAAGAGGCTAGCAACACAGTAGTAGCTTGTGCATTTTTATGAATCTGTTCATTAATAAACACAGGGCTATCTGAGCTATCAAATTTCATTCCACTTTCCACAATCTCCCAAATGCTTGGATGGAGAGAAAACAAGTGAGTACGCATTTTGTGGCTCCAAAATCCGTAGTCCTCTCCATCAAAGTGAGGGGGCTTGCCAAGTGGAATGGGGAGCAATTGAGCATTTGAGCTATGCGGAATGCGCGAATAAGCGAAAGAAAAGTTTGAGTTAACCGTCTTTCGTCTGTCGTAGTCGTCGTTGTCCTTTTGGGAGGAGGAAGATTCGTCGCTGTCGTAGTAGACAATTTCCTTGATGCGCCTTGTCTTCTTCTTCCTCCCGTCTTTTCTTTTGTGGCCCGAGCCTGAGTCGGTGGGCCTGTCATCATTGGGCTCATTGACGAAGGACTCCTTCTCCTTGTCGTTGATCACCATCCCCTTGCCCTTAGGATCCATCTCTTCGGGCGGTTAGTCCCTTTCTTGAAGAGAACGGCTTTGATACCAATTGAGAGCACCTAGAGGGGGGTGAATAGGTGATCCTGTAAAACTTCAAAAACTTATAGCCACAAAAAACTTGGTTAATTGTTAGCACAATAATTGCCAAGTGGCTAAAGAGGAATCCTCTACAAAACACAATAACCAACAAGGATCAATCACAGAGATGGCATGGTGGTTATCCCGTGGTTCGGCCAAGACCAACGCTTGCCTACTCCACGTTGTGGCGTCCCAACGGACGAGGGTTGCAATCAACCCCTCTCAAGCGGTCCAAAGACCCACTTGAATACCACGGTGTTTTGCTTCCTTTTTCTCATTCCCGTTTGCGAGGAATCTCCACAACTTGGAGCCTCTCGCCCTTACACTTGAAATTCATAAAGAACACGGAGCAAGGGAGGGATTAGCAACGCACACAAGACACAAGAATCAGAGTGTCAACACGCACACAAATCGCAACAAGAGCTCGCAACACGACTCAATGAGTTCACAACTCCACAAGAGCTCTATATGCTATCACAATGAAACGAATGCGCGAAATCGATGTCTTGGTGCTTAGAAATGTTGTGGAGATGCTTGGTGTTCTCCTCCATGCGCCAAGGGGTCCCTTTTATAGCCCCAAGGCAGCTAGGAGCCGTTGGGAGCAATCTTGGAAGGCTGATCTTGCCTTATGTCGACTGGCGCACCGGACAGTCCGGTGCACACCGGACACTGTCCGGTGCCCGATTTCCTTCCTTAAATAGTGAAGCCGACCGTTGGCAGCCTGAGAGCCGTTGGCGCACCGGACATGTCCGGTGCACACCGGACAGTCCGGTGCCCCCTTCTAGCCGTTGGCTCGGCCACATGTCCCGCGCAGATCGCGCGGCCGACCGTTGGCCCGGCCGACCGTTGGCTCACCGGACAGTCCGGTGAATTATAGTCGTACGTCGCCGGTGAATTCCCGAGAGTGGCCAGTTCGCTCGAACCAGCCTGGCGCACCGGACACTGTCCGGTGCACCACCGGACAGTCCGGTGCTCCCAGACTCAGCAGATTCTTGGCTGCTCGAGCCAAGACATTTCCAATTAGATTTTTCCTGTTTCCAGCACTTAGACACAATACATTAGTCCATAAAACAATGTACTAAGTCTGAGAAACATACCTTTATCCTTGATTTGTACTTTGTCCACCTCTTTACACTTAGGCACTTGTGTTGGACACTAAATCACCAAAACACTTAGAAATGGCCCAAGGGCACATTTCCCTTTCAAGCGTCTACGCCTTCGCCCCAACATTTGCCCTCCGAGGGACCAGTTCGACCAAGTCATCTGGTGCCGAAGGCGTCGCTAGATGGTGGAGACGCTGCCCTCGCTCGAAGTGGTTCCTCGGGGGTTTTTGACATGACCGTTGATTAACGCCGCACTGTTGGATTGCGGGTTTCCCGAAGCGCCGCGCCCTATGTATAAAAGGGGGTGGGGGTGGCACCTTTTGAACTTTATCTCTCCGCGCGCCGCGAAAACCCTAACCTCCTTTTCAAACCGCCCGCTTGCTCGTCTGCCCTCCTTGCTCCTGCTCGCTGGAGATCTGGCCCGTGTGAAGCAGACCGCCCGCCGCCGCCGATGGTACGTAGCCATGCCGTCCTCTTCCTCTTCTGCTACTGATACGCCGTCGGCCGGCGAATCGTCCCGGCGACACAGTGGAATTCGGCGCGTCGCGGATGTCCTCGGTCCGCGTGCATGACATGCAACAGCTTGGGTATTTTGGCGGCGGAGTGGCGCGTGTGCCGGGGGCAGAGGAGGTCCCCGAGCCAGAAGGCGAGCTGGTCGTCTTCGAGGCTTTTTTCGCCGCTGACCTTCGTCTGCCCGCGCATCGATTTGTGGGAGAAGTTCTGCGCAGATTCGAAGTCCAGGTCCACCAGTTGACACCGAATGCCGTGGTGGCCCTGGCAAAGTATGTCTGGGCGACGACTTCATACGGCGGGCAGCCATCGGTCGAAGTCTTCGCGAAACACTATTGTCTGCATTGGCAGACAAGGAAAATTGGAAATAAGATTGCTCAATTTGGATCTTGCACATTTACGCCGAAGACCGGCAAGACTTCGATGGAAGTCGTGGAGTTGGTTCCCTGCGCCTGCAATAAGTGGGGCAACTGGTGGGAATTTTGGTTCTAAGTTGCTGAAGGCACAGTCGAAGGCCAACCAGGGCTTCCCGTGGTCGTTTTGTGCTCGCATTATTACGCGGCGTATCCGCAGTTTGAGGTAGCGGAGGAGGATGAAAACGAGGGGGCCCTTCGGTGCGCGGCCCGCATGAGTAGCGGGCGCGACCTCGTTGAGGAATTTGTCGGGTATGGGGTATGGCCCTTTGCGCGTGGCTGGGCGCTGGGCGAAGTATGCCCTCGCCAGATGCCCTCCTGTGGCAGGATGTTGGTGCGGAGTCCTGCCTTCGCATTGGATCTGCATGGCCGAGATCCCGCCGCATTCGTGCGTGAAGCGGAGGACGGTGTGGTGAGGATCGTGGGGCGGTACGTGCCGAAGACGGAGGGTCTGTGGAGCTGGGATATCCGCGGGGCCAATGACAGGCTGAATCGGGTCTTCGAGTTGAACAACTTGCCTTACGGCGGTTACCCCGAGGAATACGCCGCCGACCGCCGCGGGAAGAAACCGATGGGCGGTACCGAGGAAGGGCCATCGCAGGAGGCCGCCCCGGTCACTAAGAAGAGAAAATTAGGTACCGTGGTGGGAAAAAAGAGGGTGTCTGATAATTTTGTTGTGGAGTTGATGGAGACATGCGCGGCCCCTGGGGGGAGGATGTCTTCGCACGAGCTCCGGGAGTCTTCGGCGCGAATGCTGGAGGTTACCGGGGGTCGGTGGCCAAAGAATCTTCCGATCCCCTGGGCAGAGGGCGAAGACATGTCTACGTCTCATATAGCTCGTGGATTGAAGATTTTCCCTTACGGATGGAATATTGCTGCTGTTGTGTCGGCAGTGATGAACAAGGATCGGCAGGAAGTTGCGTAGAAGCGCCGGGCGGTCGTCCGGCTCCCTGAGGCCAGGCCGAAGAGGGTGCGGGGGTGCAAAGGCTGCCGTCCCCGGCAGTAGCCAGCCTTCGCTAGCTGCGAAGGCGGCCGCGCCTGGATCTGGCAAGTTGCCGGAGAGCGCGAAGGCGGCCGGCGCTGGCGGGACCAAGTCCGCCCCGGAGGGAGCTGCGAAGGTCCGGGAGCTGCCTTCGCCGGGGAAGCGTCTTGCCGACTTCGGCACAGACATTTGCGTGGACGACTATCTCGTCGGTAAGTTTTTTTTAACCGGTGATACGTTGCAGGGTCGGGCGAAGGGCAACTTGTTGCCGTCTCGCCTGCGGTGGCAGCCACGGCGTCTGCCGCGGTTTTTGGGGTAAAGGGTGGCGCTTTCAGCGCTGGCGGCGAGGTGTCGACGGCCACTGCCGTCAAAGATGAGGCGGGCACTGTGTCCCGCCGGCTGCGGGAAGCGTCGCTGCAGCTAAATCAAGTAAGTTGAGGTAGGGTTCGTTGTGGGCCGCTTTCATGGTGATTGTGGACTGATGCGCGTCTGTTAGGCGGCTGACTTCGCCGACCGTGTGGCGTCGGGCGCCCTTACGGCGGGCGTGGATGCCGAAGTCGAGAGACTTCAGGCGCAGCACGCGGACGCCGTTCGGGAAAAATTGGCTGCGGAGAGCAAAAACCGCAGGCTGGCGGAAAAGGTGGTCGCCCTGGAGGGCGAGAGGACTGACCTCCGGCGCCAGCTGGTGGAGGAAAGGAAGGAGGCCAATCAGGCCATCACCAAGGCGTAGACGGCTCAGGCGAAGGCCAAATTGGCGAGGGCGAGCCAGCGCGCCGAGGAATGGGAGGCGCGGTTCAACGCTCTGCAGGCCCGCATGGAGAGGGCCGAGGCTTCTACTCGCGTGGAGGTTGAGCGGACGCGCAAACAGCTCATGGACTCATACCGCGAGCTGGGTGCGCGGACTGCTGACTTCGAGGTGCCCGACCGAGAGGCGGGCCTTCGGCTCCTCGAATGGCTGCAAGAGGAGTTGCAAGCGCTCCTGACCATCGTGGCGGGCTTCATGTTGTATGCCTCCCTCGTCACTTGCGAGGGGGCTATGAATGCGCTGTCCCGCGAGGGGTGCAGTCACTATGAGGTCTTCGACCGATCCGATGAAGATTTTGGGCGCGAGATTTTTAAGGTCGAAGACCCTGCGGTGAAGGACGCCGGGGGGGCCCTCTTCGACCGGATGTGGGGCCCCCACGGTCGGGAGGCGGTTAGGGAACGGGCTGACCGGGCGAGGGATCAGGTAAAGTTTGTGTTTTGTTTTGTGTTGTGGAATGTGGGTGTACGCTGATGTACTGAATCGGTGTGCTGCGCTGTAGATGACGCGTGCTGAGGAGGTGGAGGACTTCGGGCGTCTGAACAGCGCGCTGCCCGAAGCGGAGGCCGACCCGGTGATGGCCGAGGCTGAGGTCTACCTAGCGCCGCTCCCGGAAATCGGTGAAGGTTCCCACACTGCCCCTGCGTCTACTGTGTCTGGTGGAGGCTCGCCGGCAGCCACCGTACCGATGGCGGAGGATCCCCCGAAGGCGGTGACGGAGCCAGCGGCGGAAGATCCCATCACGGCTGCTGGGTCTTCGCAGATGGCTTAGTGTGTATGGGGTAGTTAGGGAATTTTGTCTGTGTTACTGAACCTTGGTTGCTGCGCAGGTTCAGGATTTTGGGCCTGCGCACGCAACCGGTACTGCTAATTTTGTGGCGGCTTCGACCGTGGTCGCCGGAAATGAATTGGATGGGTCTACGTCTAAGTTTTCTGCGTTTGACGACTCTGGGAGTTCGGTTTTGTGGACGGAAGAGTCTTCGGATGAAGGCTTAGATTATTTTGCGGCCTTGGATGTGGCTGAGGCGGAGGCTTCTCCGCGTGTTACGGATGCTGAAATTTTGCCTGGTCCGAGCGACCGTGGTTTGCCTGGTCCGAGTGTTGGGCGTAGTTTGTATGATAAGGTTGACTGCCTTCGCGCATCTAGGTGTGTTCGTAAGGTGTTGCGCACCCGGTCTGGTACATTATTGTGTCGGTCCGGTTGCGCCTGTAGACTTTCAGACTGATGTAATGCGCCTTCGATTTTTACACTCGTTATGCTAGTCCGGCTGCACCCTTAGGCGACTTTTGCACGGATAGTCATTTTGAGAAGACTTCGAATTTACGCACTTGTTGTGCTAGTCCGGCTGCACCCTTGGGCGACTTTTGCACGGATAGTCTTTTTGAGAAGACTTCGAATTTACGCACTTGTTGTGCTAGTCCGGCTGCACCCTTGGGCGACTTTTGCACTGATAATCTTTTTGAGAAGACTTCGAATTTACACACTTATTGTGCTAGTCCGGCTGCACCCTTAGGCGACTTCTGCGCGGACTGTCGCACGCGAGGGTAGCCATCGCTGCCCCTCGCGGTGACTTTTGTGTCGGTCGAATGTCGAAGACCGTTGATGCGGTCTTTTTCGACGTAGTTTTTGCGGGGGATTTTTCGCGTGTATATTACATGGCTCCGCCTCGTTAAAAACCTCACCCCCCGGGAGGAAAAGAGTGCGGGCCGGCTTAAAACTGTTCTGCGGATTACAAGGGCGAAGTGGCCCTGAGGAATTAAACAAAAAATTTGCGAAGATTATCAATGTTCCAAGAATGTTCTAAGTCTTCGCCGGATGGCGTTGTGAGCCTGTACGCGCTGGGGGACGCCTTCATCTTGATGATGAAAGGGCCCTCCCATTTCGGCTCCAACTTGCCCCGGGACTCTGTCCGAGCTGTCCGGACGAGTACGAGGTCTCCTTCGTTGAACTCCCTCGGGGTGACTGTGTGGTCGCGCTATGCTTTTGTCTGAGCTTGGTATTTGTTTAGAGCCTGTAGGGCGAAGATGCAGTCTCCGTCGATGAGGTCCTTTGAAGTAGGCTCGTCTACGTCGGGGACGGCCGACACAACTGTCCGAGGTGACCTGTGTTTTATTTCTTGCGGAGTCATAGCCTCCGATCCGTATAGAAGGCGGAAAGGGGTGAACCCAGTCGCCCTGCACTCAGTTGTGTTCAGCGCCCAGACCACTTCGGGTAACAGGTCGGGCCACTTGCCTTTTTTGTCGTCGAGGAGCATTTTCTTGACGGCTGTGAAAATTTTTCCGTTGGCGCGTTCCACGACTCCGTTGGATTGGGGGTGGTACACTGAGGCGAAGGCAAGCTTGGTGCCGATGGAGAAGCAGAAATCCTTGAAGTCTTGGCTGTCGAATTGCTTGCCGTTATCGACTGTGAGTTCGGACGGGACTCCGAAGCGGCAAACAATATTTTGCCAGAAGAATTTCTGGGCTGTCTTCGATGTTATAGTGGATACTGCCCTCGCCTCAATCCATTTGGTGAAATACTCAACGGCGACGAAGGTGAACTTGAGGTTCCCCTGAGCCGTGGGTAGGGGCCCGACAATGTCCAGGCCCCAGCGCTGAAGAGGCCACGTGTGGGCGATTAGCTTCGTGAATTGCGAAGGGCATCCCGAGCGTGGAGAAAATTTCTGACAGGCTTCGCAGGACCTTGTGACCCGATTTGCGGCGCAAATCATGGCGGGCTAGTAAAAACCTTGATGAATCACCTTTGCCGCTAGGGCCCTAGGCCCTGCATGAGAGCCGCAAGTCCCACTGTGGACCTCGCGCAGAATTTGGACGCCTTCAGTCTCGGTAACGCACTTAAGCATCGGTTGGCTGACCCCCTTCTTGTAAAGTTGGCCTACAATCAACGCGAAGTCCCGGCTTCGGTGTTTGAGGCGCTTGGCCTCATTGATGTCGGTTGGATGGTAGTACCCCTGTAGGAACAGGGTTGTTGGTGCCCGCCAGTCTTCGGTCATGATGAGGTTGACTATGGGGTGGCCCTCGCTGTCATTGGTTATTTGGAGCCCCTCTGGGCTGCGGACGGCTGGCGTGCCGATGACGTGGTAGAACACGTCGGAGGGTAGGGCCTCGCCCCTGGCGGCTGCCTTGGCCAATGCATCGGCCTCCTCATTCTTGGCTCGGTCCACGTGCTGCAACGTGAAACCCTTGAATTGTCTTTCGAGGCTGCGGATAGCCGCGAGGTACTGCATGAGTGCGGGGTCCTTCGCTGCATAGTCTTTCTCGACCTGGCCGGCGACTACCTTGGAGTCTGTTCTGATGATGCAGGTGGTGACACCGAGTGCCCTTAGCTTGCGAAGGCCGAGGATGACAGCCTCGTATTCTGCTATGTTGTTGGTGCACCTATTAGACTCCAAAGCAAAGCTGAGGCGCGCTGTGTATCTGTGCTTGATCCCGGTGGGCGAAGTAATGACTGTAGCGGCGCCTGCCCCCGCATGGCACCATGCGCCGTCGCAATGGATTGTCCACACCTTTTCTGTGGTCGGGTCCGGCTGTGTCATTGGCCCAGTCCAATCGACGATGAAGTCTACCAGGACTTGTGATTTGATGGCTGTCCTGGGTTCAAATGTGATGTGGTAGCCGGAGAGTTCGGCTGCCCACTTGGCAATCCGTACTGATGCCTCCGGGTTTCTGAACAATTCGCCAAGTCCTCTATCTGAGGTGACCCGGACCTTGAATGCCTCGAAATAATGGTGCAATTTGCGTGAGGCCATCACGACTGCATAGGCGATTTTTTCCAGTTCCGTCATATTACATTTTGATGTTGTGAGTACTTCAGAGATGTAATAAACTGGACATTGCCTGGTCGTGCCCTCTCTGGTCTGCTCTTGAACCAGTGCTGCACTGACCGCATGTGGAGAAGCCGCGACATAGAGCAATAGGGGTAGCGAAGGGTCAGGGCTTGTAAGAATCGCCAATTCCGACAAGTACTGTTTTAGTGAAGCGAAGGCCGCCGCCTGCTCTAGCCCCCATGCGAAGTCTTTTGCGCCATGGAGTGTTTTGAGGAAAGGGAGGCTCCGCTCTGCGGACTTGGAGATGAATCTGTTGAGGGCGGCCAACCTGCCTGTCAGTCGTTGCACTCCTCTGGCTGACTGCGGGGGCATCATATTGATGATAGCCTGGATTTTGGTTGGATTGGCCTCAATTCCGTGGTGTGATACCAGGTAGCCCAAGATTTTCCCCTGGCGGACTCCGAAGACGCACTTTTCGGGGTTGAGGCGACGTCGTGCGGTCCACATGTTCGCGAACGTTTCGGCGAGGTCGGCCAGGTGGTCTTCCTTGCTTCTGCTGGCAACGAGGATGTCGTCCACATATGTGAATATATTTCTGCCGACCTGGCTCTCGAGCACCGTTTTGGTGAGTCGAGAGAAAGTGGACCCGGCATTCTTAAGTCCCTCCGGCATTCTGATGAAACAATACGTGCTGAAGGGTGTTATGAAGCTGGTGCTTGCCTTGTCCTCCTCCTTCATATATATTTGGTGGTAGCCGGAGAAGCAGTCAAGGAGTGACATGACTTTGCACCCGGCCGCGCTATCGACGATTTTGTCGATCCGAGGCAGCGGGAAATTGTCCTTGGGGCAGGCCTTGTTAAGACTGGTGAAGTCTATGCATATCCGCCATTTGCCGCTCTTCTTCTGCACCATCACTACATTGGCGAGCCATGTGGGGTAGGCGATTGGCTCGATGAATTTGGCTTCGAGCAGGCGATGCACCTCGGCCTTGGCGGCTTCTGTCTTCTCGTCAGACATCTTGCGCAGCCGTTGTTTCTTCGGCCTCACCGAAGGGTCGATTCCTAAGCCGTGCTCGATGATGGAGCGACTGACTCCGACCAGGTCGAGGGCGGACCAGGCGAAGACATCTTTATTCTTGGACAGACAGCAGAGGAGCCTCTCCTCGTCGTGCAAAGTGAGGTCTTCGCTGATGGTAACCATCTGCTGGGGCGTTGCCTGGTCGAGGGGGACAGTCTTGGTCCCGTCGTTGCTCTGTAGCTGTGCTTTTTCATGCTCTTTGGCGGTTGGATTGGCAGACCCGGGGACTTCGCGTTGGGCCGTGAGGTAGTGTACATTTCTTTGTCCGGGGACGAAGTCTCTTTCTATGTTACGTGCAACCTGCTGGTTGCCGTAAACTGTGATGGCGCCTTGCGGACCTAGGATCTTCATGCACAGGTAAAATCCGTGGATAGCTGCCTCAAACTTGTTGATGGAGCCCCGACCCATTATGGCGTTGTACGGGTACACCATGTCGACGATGTCGAACGTGACTTGCTCACTTCGGGCATTGGGTGCTACACCGAAGGAGAGGGGCAACTCTATTTTGTCGACGGGAAAGGTGCCCTTGCCGCCGAAGCCGTATAGGGGGTTGTCCGAGGGCTTGAGCAGGCTGTGGCTTATGCCCATGCGATCGAAGGCATGGAGGAAAATGATGTCCGCCTGGCTGCCATTGTCGACCAAGACTTTGTGCAAGTCCCAGCCTGCCACGCTGCAGTTGATGACCATGGCATCGATGTGGGGACGCTGCGCAGATCGATGTCTCGGGCGTCGAAGGTCAATGGCACGTGGGACCACTTTGTCTGCACGACCGGGCCGGTGATGGCGACGTGGTTGATGCTGCGGTAATGGTCCCTCTTTTGCCGCTTTGTGTTGAAGTCGGCGCTGGACCCCCCAGTAATCATATGAATGACTTCGCGATACGGTTGATCGGCGAAGTCCTCTTGCTTTGGGGCTTGGGGGTGGTTGGGGTGGTGGATGTTTTACTGTTGATGGTGTGGGGGTGGGGGTGGGGGAGGTACGATTTGTACCTCCTGGTGGTGTTGGTATGCGTGGTGCGGTGGAGGCGGAGCGGGGCCGTGGTTGTATGGATGAGGGGTTGCTGATATGCGTGCGCGACAATTCTAGGGTTGTCGGCTAGTTGTGCCCGTGCCATTCTGTCTCTGGTGGCCTTCGTCTCTGGGCAGTCCCTTGCAGGATGCGCGCAGTCTTCGCCGTGGAACAAGCAGTAAAATCTGCGTGGCTGCTGCGCACGCCCCCGTCCTCGACCGCGAGTTCCATTTCCTCGGCCCTGGGGGGATACTCCTGGCGGCAAGGGGCCTCACCAGCGGGGGGCTGGTTGGCGATGTTGTGCACCTGCTGCTGATTGCGGTCGTCCCGGCCGGAGTCTATCTGCGAGGGCCTTGTCCAAGTGCGGCTGGACTACGGAGGGTCTTTGGGCTTCCTCTAAGACTCGACTTTGCGCTGGTGGAGCTCTTCGGATCTAGCATATTTCTCAAACAGCTGATACAGCTCCTGGAGGTTCCTGGGCGAGTCCCTGATGCAGTGGCTGTAGAGGACGCCGGCCCAAAGGCCACTGATGGCATAGTGGATGGCGATCTGGTCATCGACCGAAGGCAGTTGTGACTTGAGGGTCAGGAACTTGCAATAATACTTCCGCAGAGTCTCTCGTTCCAGCTGCTTGCAGAGTGAGAGTTCAGCCAAGGCGTCGGTGTCTGGGCGGTACCCTTGGAAGTTGAGCAAGAATTTGTCCCGGAGACTTCTCCAGGAGTCGATGGACAATGGGGGCAACCTGGTGTACCAGGTGAGGGCTAGGCCTTCGAGGGCAATGATGAATGACTTGGCCATCGTGGCGTCGTCCCCTCCGGATGATGCAACGGCGACTTGATAGCTCATGATGTACTGTGCTGGATCAGTGCTGCCGTTGTACTTGGGATAGGTCCCTGCCCTGAAGTTGGCGGGCCATGGTGTCACTTGCAGGTGAGGTGCCAGGGGACTTCGCTCGTCAAGGTAGTTGACGCCTTGGAAAGCCGTGGCGTGAGGGATGTTGTGTCCGCGCTGAGGGATGAACAGGTCTTCGATTTGTGCGCGCTGCTGGAGGGGTGGGCCGTGTTGCAGGCCGAGTTGGCCTTCGCTCTGCATAAGCGTGATCTCTTGTTAAAGCTCTTGTGCCTTCTGCTCTTCGTCGTGTATCATCTGTCGCACCTTGGCTTGTGCAGACACACGTTGGCGCTTGGCCTCGAGGATCTCTTTTTGCTTTTGGAGGTTGCGGTTCTTGATGCGTAGGGCACGCAGCTGTAGCTGCTCTTCGGCCGAAACGCCGATGACTTCGCTGTCCTCGGTGGCGTCCGCGCCCTCTGGTGGAGCGAAGCCTTGGGGAGGCTATTGTGGTCCCCCGGAGCTGCAGGTGCGGAGGCTGCCTTCGGTAGTGGGTTGTTCATTGCGCTGCTTCTTGCTGTTTGCGTCGTCTTCGCAGGGCTCTTGGAGAGTGTTGTCAACAAGGGCCTTGCCCTTTTTCTCGGCCAGCAGTGCCGCCTTTGCGGCTTCGTCAGCCTTCGATGAGGTTCTCTTGGGTGCCATCGCGGGTGGTGTTTTTGTAGCATGAACGATGGGCACCAAATGTTGGAACTTGCTCTCCTGCGCAAGTTGATCCAACGGGGGAGTGAAAACGGTGTAAACGGGGCTACAACTTGAGATGGCAATAGCTCTGTTAACCTAGCCCCTCAAGGGCACTGTGCGGGGGTATTTATAGGTGCCTGAGTGCCCAACGTCAAGGATTAAGGACGCATGTGCCCTCGGGAGCCTAGGTTCTCCCCGGAATATCCCCATTAAAGCAGGGTTACAGATTGTAATAATAGAAAAACCTTTACAATTTAGGCCCGTAATGCGCAACAACAGCGCGGGGCCCGTTATGACGGGCCGGATTGTACGTGGGCTCTCACGTTGGGCGACCCCGCGGGACGGAGCGGCCTCGCCATGGGTCTTCGTCCTTCAGTCACGTCGGACGAAGGGTGCAGTCCGTCAGTCGTCGTCTCCGTTGGTGCAGCGAGACTAGCGAAGGCATCGAGCGGAGGGTAGCGTCTACGCCTTCGCCCCAACAGAATAGATCCATGTGGAGTAGCTCAAGTGGCCTCTCGGTCATCATGATGTTCTTGTGTGGATGATGAACTCCAACCTACTTCCCTACTTGACATGTACTACAAATTCTGTCTTCCTAAAAATAAACATTGGTTAGTCCTAAAATGTGTTCCCCTTTAGAAGCTTGTGAAGATTCTTCATTCCAACATAAGCAAGTCAGCGATGCTAGAGCCAGCCCATATTAGTGTTAGCAATTAGGCAAGTGTCTAGTTCAGCATTATTATTAGTGAAATCAACTAAATATAGCTGACCATCTAACACTCCCTTAAAAGCTAGTGAATCATCATCTCTTCTAAAGACGGTAACATCAACATTAGTGAATAAATAGGTGTAACCCATTTTACATAATCGAGACCCAGAAAGCAAGTTGTAACCTAGAGATTCGACAAGAAATACATTAGAAATGGAATGGTCAGGTGATATAGTAATTTTACCCAATCCTTTGACCAAACGATGATTCCCATCCCCAAATATGGTTGCTTTTTGGGGATCATCATTTTCTTATATGAGGAGAACATTCTTTTCTCCCCTATCATGTGGTTTGTGCACCCACTATCGATTATCCAAATTGTTCTACCCAAATGGTCCTTAGGTACCCAAATGGTTTTGGATCCTTTCACATTAGAAACAAGCACCTTGGGTACCCAAACACAAGTCTTTGGACTCTTGTGCTTGCCCCCAACATATTTGGCAACTACTTTGCCGGATTTGTTAGTAAGAACAAAGGATGCATCAAAGGTCTTAGATGAAATGCTATATTCATTTGAAGCATCAACAACCTTTTTCATAGGCATCTTAACATGAGTTGTATGCCTAGAACTAGAAGCCTCATTTCTGTAAATATAAGCATGATGAGCAACAGGATGAGATTTCTTACCATGATTTTTTCTAATCTTATGCTCAAGATAGTTCTCAAGATATAAAATGTAACTTTCTCAATCTTGCACAATGGGAGCCTTGCCCTTAACAAAGTTGGAGGTCTTATTTCTATTGGCATTAAGTTTGATGTTGTTTTGGCTCCCATGTTGGAAGTCAATCCCATCCTTAATGCGCGTCTCCCATTGTAAAGCATACTACGAGCAAATTTAAATTTTTTATTTTCAAGCTCATGCTCGACAATTTTGGCATTCAACTTAGCTATGTGATCATTTTTTTCTTTAATCATAGCAAGGTGATCATTCATAGCATTAACATCAACATCTCTATATCTAGTGCAAATAGTAACATGATCAATGGTAGATGTAGGGACATGGCAAGCATTCAGTTCTTCAATCTTGGCAATTAAACTAGCATTTTTAGTTTTGAGACAAGAAATTGAATCATTGCTTGTTTTTAGCTCTTTAGTCACGTTTTTGCATTTTTCAACTTCAAGAGAAAAAGCATCTTTTAGCTTAACAATTTTTTTGTTCTCCTTAACGAGTAGATCTTCTTGGCATTCCAAGGTTTCATCCTTCTTGTTAATGGATTTTATCAATTCATTGATTTTCTCCTTTTGTTCTATGGTAAGGTTTGCAAAAAAGAGAAGACAAATCATCATTCTTTTCACTAGAGCTACCCTCATCATCAGAAGTAGTATATTTGGGGGTGGCTCTAGAGTATACCTTCTTCCTTTTGCCCTCCTTGGCTATCAGACACTTGTGGTCGACATTGGGGAAGAGAAGACCCTTGTTGATGGCGATGCTGGCAGCGTCCTCGTCGGAGGAGTCGGTGGAGCTCTCGTTGGAGTCCCACTCCCTTCCTATGTGCGCCTCGCCACCCTTCTTCTTGTTGTAGTACTTCTTCCCTTTCTTGTCATCGTCCCTATCACTATCACTTGCATATGGACATTTAGCAATATAGTGACCGGACTTACTACACCGGTTGCAAACCCTCTTGGAGCGGGGTTTGTACTCCTTCTCTTTCCTTTGCTTAAGGATTTGCCAAAAGCTCTTAATGAAAAGATCCATTTCCTCGTTGTCAAGCTTGGAGGCATCAATCGGGTGTGGAGGTGGCACCTTGCTCCAAGTTGACAATGAGTTTGGAGTCTTTGACCATAAGTTCAAAGCTCACAAACTTGCCAATCACCTCCTCGGGAGACATTTGCTTATACCTAGGATTCTCATGAATTAATTGCACTTGAGTGTGGTTACAAAAAACAAGAGATCTTAGAATAATCTTGACCATTTCATGGTCATCCCACTTGGTGCTCCTGAGGTTGCGGACTTGGTTCACCATTGTCTTGAGCCGGTTGTACATGGCTTGCGGCTCTTCTCCTTTGTTGAGGACGAACCGACCGGGTTCTCCCTCGATTGTTTCCCGCTTGGTGATCTTGGTTACTTTGTCCCCTTCGTGCGCCATCTTGAGGACGTCTTAAATTTCTTTGGCACTTTTCAACCCTTGCATCTTGTTGTACTCCTCTCTATACAAGGAAGCAAGGAGTATGGAGGTGGCTTGGGAGTTGAAGTGCCCCACTTGAGCAGCCTCATCAGAGTCGTAGTCCTGATCACCCACGTGTGGTGCCTGCGCTCCAAACTCAACAATATCCCAAATGCTTTCGTGGAGTGAGGTTAGATGGTGCCTCATTTTATCACTCCACATACAATAATCTTTACAATCAAAGTATGGTGGTTTTCCTAAGGGGGCGGAAAGTAAAGGAGCATGTTTAGGAATGCAAGGATAGCGAAGAGGGATCTTACTATACTTCTTACGCTCTTGGCACTTTGAGGATGTCGACTCAGCATCGGAGGTTGAGGGCGTGGATGAGTCGGTCTTGTAGTAGACCACCTTCTTCATCTTCTTTTTCTTCTTGTCGCCATTCTTATTTGATTCGATGGAGCCGGCGGATTCTTCCTTGTCCTCCTTGTGCTTGTCGCCGGCCTCCTTTGACGGAGTCTTGCCTTCATTCTTCTTCCCCGAAGATCTGGGCTTTTCCCCGGTGATCAACTCCTTTTTAGCATGTTCTACCGACATTACTTTGAGTTGTTAGACTCCAAAGAAATAGCGGGCTTTGATACCAATTGAAAGTCGCCTAGAGAGGGGTGAATAGGCAAAACCTGAAAATTATTAACTTTGAACACGAACTTCACCCGGATAACGAATTCGGAGTGCGGAAGAGAGTTCTCCTTGCTATGAGTTGCTCAATCGATGTGGATGACTTTGGGAGCTAACACAAAAAGATTGTAAGCAAGAGAACTTAAAGAGATGGGAGAGGAAGAATCAAATTGTAAGGTAATTATCAACACAAATGAACACAACGATATGTTTCCTGAGGTTCGGTTCCAATGAACCTACTCCCCGTTGAGGAGGCCACGGAGGCCGGGTCTTTTTCAACCCTTTCCCTCTCTCAATCAATCACTTAGACCGGTTGAGTGTTTCTTCTTAATCTCAAGGATCACTCAGATCCCGCAAGGACCACCACACACTTAGGTGTCTCTTGCTAGCTTTACAAGTCACTAGAGAGTTTAGAAGGAGATGAAGAAAGTATAATTAATAAAACCAAGCAACTCGCAACAAATGAAACACGGGGTCACACTCTCTCAAGTCACTAATCACTAATGATCACTAGCCGCACTTATGTCACTTGGAGAGGTTTGGAAGCTTTGAATGTGTCTTGGAATGAATTGCTTGCTCTTGTATTGAATGTGAGTGAGTAGAATGCTTGGATGTATTGAATGGAGGTGGTTGGGTTTGTATTTATAGCCACCAACCACTTCCTAGCCATTGCTTCTTTTCTGCCAACTGCGGACAGTTTGCGTCCCTGGTCCGAACGGTCCGCCCTGCACATCAACGGCTAAAATCGCAACGATGAGCAGTAATGGCTATATTAACAGCTATAGTGCATTAAATGTCTCGTCAGATGTCAGATAAAGCATTCACGGATGGTTCGGCCGTGCACCCCGGACCGTCCGCGAGGACGCTAAAAATGCATTTTTACCGAACCCATCACCTTCGGGTTTTTCTGATTTTTCAATAAGCAGACAGTCCGCGCCTAAGATCGAACGGTCCGAGCTTGGTCATGGACGGTGCTCTCTTCTGCTTCAGACAGTCCGTAGTGTAAATGCGTGGTTTGCATAGTTCCTGTCCGACACTCACCTTGGTGTCGCGGACGGTCCACCGGAAGGGCCCAGACGGTCTGCGCAGAGGTGAATTTTCCAAAAAGCTTCTATCCAATAATCTACGGTATTCCGGACAGTCGACTTAGAATTGATGTAGAAGAACTTATGCACCTGAGAAATAATCAAAAAGGCAAACTAGTTAGTCCATAAGATTTGTGATGGTCATTAAGCACCAAAATCAATTATAGAAAATGGTTAACGCCATTTCCCTTTTAGGTTCGATTGTGATCAAGGGAGATGGTTCAGGTAGGGATGGATTCGGATGTCTGGAGATCCAAATTATCCGTATTCGTTTTCGGATAAAGTGCTAATATGGATATCTGTATCCGTATTCGATTTTAATATGGATGTTAAATAGACATATCCGAATTCATTTTTTCTCTATCCGGTTTAAGATTCGTATTCGACAACATTCGACAAAACCGTGAAATATCCGATACTATCCGTATCCAAAAGGAAAAAGTATTCAATAAAATCAATTTAAACTTACTTTTATTACTAACTACTAATTATAAGTGATTTTAAACATTAAATAATATACTAAAAACTGAAGTACGCCATTTAAAATGTTAAAAATATTTATATCATAAACAAATGACTGTGTTAATCTTACATTACTAGTGATATACAATGATAAATTTTAATTAATATTAAAATTCTAATTTTGAATACATTAGATTATTGGAGTTTTAGAGTCCAAAATACAAATATACTTAATATACAAAAAGATTATATTTAGAGTCCAAAATATAAATATACCAGATATAAATAATTTATTTAAAAATATGATACTCAACTAAGTTTCAACTAAATAATGTATATGTATTATTGTTCATAATTTAATTGTAATATGATTTTTATCAACAATAAATCTATCCATAAAACAAATTAATACTTGTTATGATGCTATGTTCCAAATCAAGTAGTATCCGAATGTAAATCCGAATTCGAACTATCCGTTTTGTATTCGTATCCGACAATATTTGTATTTGTATCCGTATTCGGATTAAAATATGGTAAATAGTGACATTCGAATCCGTTTCCATGCATATCCGATCCGAATCCATCCCTAGGTTCAGGTGATGAATGGTGTTGGCGTGTGTCTATATATATATATATATATATATATATATATATATATATATATATATATATATAGTGGGGCTATTGCAAGCCCTGGGCTTCCAAATATATGGTGGAAGCCCCAGCCGCTCCTGCACCATCAGACCAGACCAGCCCTAGCCACCCCCTACACCACCTGACCAAATCAGCATGGCCTCCACCCACGCGCCCATCCCTGCATGCACGCCTTTTATTTCCATTTGCATGTGCAACAAAATTGGAATGCATGCGCACAAATTTAGGAGATGGATTGGCATGCATATAAACAAAAAAAAATCTGATTTGAATGCTTTATTTTGTCTATAAATACAGGATCTCTATAACAGCCATACATCTAATCTTGTTAGAAACATTTTATTATATATATATTGATATTAATTATGCTACACGGTGTAGGTATTTATGCAATATAGTACGCCGCATAAAAATTAGTTTCATGTTGCATGTGCATAAATTTAGGATGACAAGAATGTGTGTTAAGAGAAAATGGATTGACATGCATGAAAACAAAATAATCTAATTTAAATGCTTTATTTCTTCCATAAATATAGGATCTCTGCAAACAGTCATGCAGCTAGGCTCGTTAGACTAGTTTATAATATATATTGATACTAATTATGTTATACTGTGTAGATATTTATGCAGTATGGTACATCGCGTAAAAAATTAGTTTCCTGCTGCAATGCACACAAATTTAGGATGACAAAGAATGTGTGGTGAAAGGAAATAAATTAGCATGCATGGAAACCAAAAATATGATTTAAATGGTTAATTTCGTCCATAAAAATAGGTTCTCTCCAATATCCATGCAGGTAGGCTCGTTTGAACCAGATTATAACATATACTGATACTAATTATGCTACATAGTGTAGATATTTATGTAGTATGGTACACCGTGTAAAAAAATATGTTTCCTGCTGCATGCGCACAAATTTAGGATGGTAACAATGTGTGTTGAAAGGAAATTGATTGGCATGCATGGAAACAAAAAATCTTATTTAAATGATTTATTTCGTCCATAAAAATAGTATCTCTACAACAGCCATGTAGCTAGACTCGTTACAAACAATTTATAATGTATATTGATAGTAATTATGCTACACAGTAAATATATTTATGCATTACGGTACACTACTTAAAATTTGGCATGTGGGGTCACTGTTTGGACACATCTCCATGTTCGATTGTAAAAACCTTCAGTTTTGAGTGTAAAACCTCTCATTTTTTATCGTAAATACCGAGCTAATGTAAATGTTAGAAACCTCATATACACAATGGGTTAGATAACGAGATAATGCATACAAATCAATAAACGTTTGCGTAAAATGTGAATAGAAATATCATAAACAGACAACAGATGGAAAAGGTTGCCGCTCACGCCCTAAGGGAGCCGTAAAATGTGAATAGAAATATCATAAACAGACAAATCATTGACTGAAATATATGTCGTAAACACCTATTGACGTTGGCATAAATATGCATACAGAGTAGCATAAAAACATGTTGTCGCTCACGCCCTAAGGGAGTCGTTGCCCGCCGCACGCTCCTCTGGGATCCAACGCTGCTCACGTCTAGGGGAGGCCGTCGTCGCAGCTTGCCCCTAGGGAAGTCCGCCGCCATCGAACCCATCTCAGATGCGTTGCCTGTGACGGCGCGCGTCCCTCCGCCAACCGTGAACTCGTCGTTCGCCCGCCGCGGACCCGTTCTGTCCAAGCCGCAACCACCCGGCCGCGTCGGCCAGAGCCACGAGCCGCACCCCATCCGCGCCAGATCTCGCTAGACCCACGCGCTCGCATGTCGGTCAGAGCTGCGCCCCGTCTGTGCTGGATCCCGCCAGACCCGCGCCCCACATGTCGACCATCGTCGTCGTGGTCCGCTCGCGTCAGATCAACCCACCCACGCATATTGGTTCCATCGTCGCGCAACCGCTGCAACCACATGGCACCCCAGGGAACCGCGAGATCGGGCGCGTGCGGATGGGACCAGCAGCGGCAGCAGGTTTCTGCATGGTCGCCATGCCGACGGCAGCCACCGCGTGCTCGGCCAGCGACGCTCGCGCTGGATCCACCAGCCCGCAAGACCGTCGTCGCGCGCTGGTCCAGCGCCGCCTATGCTGGATCCACCCGCCCGCAACCGCTGTCGCGCTGAAACCCTAATTCTTGGTGGTCTCGGGTAATTTTTATAGACGACTCGAGACCTGGTCTGTTTAAGGTGGTGTGGCTAAACCGAAAGGTGGCATTGGGTCAGAGCTTCCGGTCACTCTTTGGAAGCCCAAGGCTTCTAAACTATATATAAATATATATGTCATCCTAGGTGAAGCTTTATCGGATACAAACCGACCTAGCTAGGTTCAACCGAGCACACCTAGCGCCCACGTGCATTGCCCGCTTGCGGGGTGTCCTCCACACCACTTTTGTTTTTACTTTTTTTGCGCATTGCTAGCATGTGCGCATGCATGGTTAGATTTTTTTCCTTCTTTCCTTTTTTGTTCATACCAATGAAACGTTCGGTAATAACCAATGAAACGTTCGGTCCGACGAAACGTTCTGTTATTAGGGACAAAATCGTTTGATTATTATGGATGAAACATTCGGTTACTACTAACGAATTGTTTGATTATTACCGACAAAACGTTCGGTTATTATTGATGAATTGTTCAGTTGTTACTATCGAATCTGAAAAATCGTTAAGTTGGATTGGGCACGCGGGGTTGTATAGGAGCGGATCATAGATCAATCGTTCACGGTTACAACAATTAAACAAAAATAAATATAGCACCTACAAAATAGCAACTATGAAGTGACATGCACGCAAAAAAATATGGCACCACCTATTTTAGACCTGAACAACCTGTCGCACAAAAAAAAGGAAAAAATAGTGCCTTGGTGGGGGTGGGGCGATTCGCATGCGGGGACGCGGCCGAGGGACACGGGGACCTGGTCAGGCATGTCGAGGTGACAAGGGCGGGGCGCGCTGGATGGCTAGGCGGGGTCGTTCTGGGTGAAGCTTGACATAGGGTGAAGATTTTTCACCTAAGGTGATGCTTCACTCAATCGGTAATAATTGACTATTACTGAAAATCGTTGAACAAAATAACAAATATAGAATCTCGGAAAACAATGCCCTTAGCGTAAAAAACATAAAGAAACATCCCTGAAGCAGGGTTAATCATCTCGTTTTCACCTGAATTTCGCCTGTTTTTGAAAACGGGATTCTACCGAATTTCTAATTTCCCGACTGGTTTACGTTTTCAAATTCAAAAAAAAAATCAAAATCCGCTTTTCCCGACCGAATTTTGCCGCATTCTAACCGAATTTCAATGCTTTTTGATCGTGAAACGCAGTTTGGTTAGAAAAAATAATTTTTGGTAGAATTTATCTGT
This sequence comes from Zea luxurians, assembly GCA_029449295.1. Taxonomy (NCBI): domain Eukaryota; kingdom Viridiplantae; phylum Streptophyta; class Magnoliopsida; order Poales; family Poaceae; genus Zea; species Zea luxurians. The sequence continues at coordinate 112,057,649 of JAOPSE010000009.1, read as the reverse complement.
ATTTTATTCAAATCATGTTGCACAATGAATAACGATATATTCACAAATAGTTTAATGCACAAAAACACATAAAACATATATATGCAAATAGAAAACCGCAATTTGAGTGCAACACACATCAATAGAATGTTACAGATGTGTCATACAAGTAAATATAAAAGTTTTTCATAATACAAATTGTCCAATAACACAAATTACAACACAAAACAATAGTTGAATGATAATGCATCCACATATTCAGTTGGAGTCATAATAATCAGGCATGTTCGAAGCATCTGGGTGTGGGCCCATTTCATATACACATTTCTATACAGTTATAAATAAATTTAGCTAGATAATATGAACAACAAACAAATATTTAATGATGAGGAAAAAGTAACACACCTGGAAGGTTGTAGAAGCATATGGATCCAAGTTTGTGGCACCATAAAATGGTTGTCCATATGTCAGATCAGGTGCTGGATGCGAGTTTACATATGCAAATGGATGAGTGGTTGTGCATACACATACATGACCGGTGGTGGTATTGGACCAGGTGGTGGTGCCTATCCACCATATAAGTGTTGGTCACGTCGAGGCGGATAGTTGTAACTCGACATGGCTGAGCTATGAAACCATATTTACGCAAATAGAAACCCGCAATTTGAGTGCAACGCAAGCAATAAAAGGTTACAATCATGTCATACAATACAAGTACATATAAAGTACATAGAAGTTTAAACTCAAAAAATCATATGAAGTTCATACATGCCCATTATAAAAGTCTACATATTACACATAAAATGTGTATAGATCCACGTAAAATAGAAGCTCAAACACTCGACAAAGTCCATATCTTGTAATTATATTGTTATGTCATATATGAACTTGGACTTGTATTGTTTGGAGTTTAGATTTATATTCATGTGAAGTTATATATATTCGGTGAGTAGTTTATGTGAGGGGTATATGTTATATGAAAATTGCATGGACAATCTCCGTTAATTTATGTATACTTGTGTATCTTGGATTTTACAATATCATATATATACAACACACTAAAATAGTACTAAAAATTAATTTTTTACACGTGTAAATGATCTTTTCGTCGAAAGAGCACCGAAATTCGCCGAGAAAGCACTCAAATCCAACGAGAAAACATTAAATTTTGTTTTTATAAAAAAAATTTAAAATTTTTGAATAGTGAACCAAAATTTTCGGGGAAAACCCCTCTAGAACCAGATGCCGACTAGTAGCGAAAACGAAAAATTTTGGTGAAATTCGCCGAAATCCCCTAGCTGACTTGTTAACCCTGCCCTGAAGTCACAGAGAACTATTTCTATTACGGGGAAAAGGGAAACAAACGGAAACCATCCCCCAGCGGACTCCTTGTTGAAAACAAATCGGGGAACAAAACGAATCAAAAATTACTGTTTACTAGCAGACTGGATTTCCCGCAAAAGTAGTTGAGAGGTGGACCAAAATCAAAATATTTTTTTGGCTTCTTAATAGTGTATATGTATAGATTCTCATGAATCAAACATGTGGTTGTTGATTCTGATTGAGAGAAATTAGTTGCAATAGTAAAAAAATCAACATATTAATAATGATTTCCACATTATAACATCACCTCCAACAGTCAGAAAGAATGTCAACTCCCTACTGTCTGTCTTAGACCTCGTATAGTTCCTTTAGTCCAGTAGTCCAGGGACTAAAGTTTAGTTAAGACTAAAATTTAGTCCCTCCTGTTTGGTTTTAGGAACTAAAACTATTCAAAACACATTAAGTGAATTATAAGAATTACCCGAGACCACCACGAATTAGGGTTTCAGCGCAGCAGGGGTTGCGGGCGGGTGGATCCAGCACAGGCGGCGCTGGACGAGCGCGCGACGACGGTCTTGCGGGCTGGTGGATCTAGTGCGGGCGTCGCTGGCCAAGCACGCGGCGGCTGTCGCCGGCATGGCGACCATGCAGGAACCTACTGCCCCTACTGGTCCCATCCGCACGCGCCCGATCTCGCGGTTCCCTGGGGCGCCATGTGGTTGCAGCGGTTGCGCGACGGCGGAACCAATACGCGTGGGTGGGCTGATCTGACACGAGCGGACCACGACGATGATGGCCGACATGCGGGGCGTGGGTCTGGCGGGATCCAGCGCGGATGGGGCGCAGCTCTGACCGACATGCGAGCGCGCGGGTCTGGCGGGATCCGACGCGGACGGGGTGCGGCTCGTGGCTCTGGCCAACGCGGCCGGGCGGTTCCGGCTTGGACAGAACGGGTCCGCAGCAGGCGAACGACGAATTCACGGTTGGCGGAGGGACGCGCGCCGTCACAGGCAACGCATCTGAGATGGGATCGATGGCGGCGGACTTCCCTAGGGGCAAGCTGTGACGACGGCCTCCCCTAGACGTGAGCAGCGTTGGACCCCAGAGGAGCGTGCGGCGGGCGACGACTCCCTTAGGGCGTGAGCGACGTGTTTTTATCCTACTCTGTATGCATATTTATGCCAACGTTAATAGGTGTTTACGACATATATTTCAGTCAATGGCTACCTTTTCCATCTGTTGTCTGTTTATGATATTTCTATTAACATTTTACGCAAACGTTTATTGATTTGTATGCATTATCTCGTTATCTAAACCAGTGTGTATATGAGGTTTCTAACATTTACATTAGCTCGGTATTTACGATAAAAAATGAGAGGTTTTACACTCAAAACTGAAGGTTTTTACGATCGAACATGTAGATGTGTCCAAACAGTGACCCCACATGCCAAATTTTAAGTATTGTACCGTAATGCATAAATATATTTATCGTGTAGCATAATTAGTATCAATATACATCATAAATTGTTTGTAACGAGTCTAGCGACATGGCTGTTGTAGAGATCCTATTTTTATGGACGAAATAAATCATTTAAATCAGATTTTTTGTTTCCATGCATGCCAATCAATTTCCTTTCAACACACATTATTACCATTCTAAATTTGTGCGCATGCAGCAGGAAACATATTTTTTACGTGGTATACCATACTACATAAATATCTACACTGTGTAGCATAATTAGTATCAGTATATGTTATAATCTGGTTCAAACGAACCTAGCTACATGGATATTAGAGAGAACCTATTTTTATGGACGAAATTAACCATTTAAATCATATTTTTTGTTTCCATGCATGCCAATTTATTTCCTTTCACCACACATTCTTTGTCATCCTAAATTTGTGTGCATTGCAGCAGGAAACTGATTTTTTACGCGGTGTACCACACTGCATAAATATCTACACAGTGTAACATAATTAGTATCAATATATATCATAAACTAGTCTAACGAGCCTAATTGCATGACTGTTTGTAGAGATTCTATATTTATGGGAGAAATAAAGCATTTAAATCAGATTATTTTGTTTCCATGCATGTCAATCCATTTCCTCTTAACACACATTCTTGTCATCCTAAATTTGTGCACATGCAACATGCAACTAATTTTTATGCGGCGTACTGTATTGCATAAATAGCTACATCGTGTAGCATAATTAATATCAGTATATATATAATAAAATGTTTCTAACAAGATTAGTTGTATGGCTCTTATAGAGATCCTGTATTTATGGACAGAATAAAGCATTCAAATCAGATTTTTTGTTTATATGCATGTCAATCCATCTCCTAAATTTGTGCGCATGCATTTCAATTTTGTTGCACATACAAATGGAAATAAAAGGCGTGCATGCAGGGATGGGCACGCGGGTGGAGGCCACGCTGATCTGGTCGGGTGGTGCAGGGGGCGGCTAGGGCTGGTCTGGTCGGATGGTGCAGGAGCGACTGGTGCTTCCACCATATATTTGGAAGCACAGGGCTTCCAATAGCCCCACTATATATATATATATTGAAAGTTCCCTTTGACTGGGAACAGGATCTGGATGTCGCCTAGAGGGGGGTGAATAGGCGAATAAAAATTATCACTTTAAAACTTAAATTCTTACTCTACTCGAAGACTAGAACGCAGTGGAGTGAAGAACCCTTCGAGTAGGTTGCAGCGGATTTGAAATTCCTGTCTTAAGAATATCCTGCACTTCAAAGAAAGCTAGTACCACAAGTAAGCAGTGAAGTGCAGATGTAAGAACTGAATAAGACAGAATCAGCACACAACACAGAGCAGAGCACGTGGACACAAGAATTTATCCCGAGGTTCGGCCAAGCCTGAAATGCTTGCCTAGTCCTCATTGGAGTTGCCACACCTGGGCTTGGAGTCTATTTCAACTCCTTCCTCCGTTTGCTCAGATCTATCAGTCAGACAGATAGAGCCTTCCACTATGTTGAGTTGGTTACAACGAAACCGCGGCTGCTTATAATCTTCTTGGCAGCTCTCCGGCAGAGTAACGATATGCTCAAGACCTTGCTCTAGCTCTTAGCAGCTCTTCTCCACTATCTAAAGGCTTATAACTTTGCCTTCTACATAAACTAGAGAGTTACACAAAAGAGGGAGAGTGAGAATTGATCAGAGTGATGTCTACACTTGTTGGCTGCACTTCGTCATTTGTTGGAGGCGCCTAGGAGTCCCTTTTATAGGCCCAAGAGGCCTAGGAGCCGTTGGAATCCCATTTGGAAGGCAATACTTGCTTTCTGTCAGGTGGCGCACCGGACAGTCCGGTGCACCACCGGACATCCACTATTCACGGTCCGGTGCGGATCTCCTTCCAAACATGGCGCAGTCGACCGTTGCAGACTAGGAGCCATTGGCGCACCGGACACTGTCCGATGCACACCGGACAGTCCGGTGCCCCCATCTGACCGTTGGCTCGGCCATGCGTCACGCGCGGATTGCGCGGCCGACCGTTGGCGCACCCGACCGTTGGCTCACCGGACAGTCCGGTGAATTATAGACGTACGCTGTTGACTTGGTTCCCGAGAGCGGCGACTTCGCCGCAGCCGACTCACCGAACACTGTCCGGTGCACCACCGGACAGTCCGGTGATTTATAGCCGTACGCCGCCGTCGAGACCCGAGAGCATCCAGTTGACCAGACGCCAGCCTGGCGCACCGGACACTGTCCGGTGCACCACCGGACAAAGTCCGGTGCACCCAGACCGAGCAAAGTCTTGGCTGCCCGAGCCAAGACTTATCCAATTGTATTTTCTCTGTTTTTCTTCTTCTCTCTGTTTCTAACACTTAGACAAATATGTTAGTACACAAAAACCAATGTACTAAGTCTAGAAACATACCTTCCCTTGGATTTTCACCTCTCTAGCATTTGACGTGCTTAAGATTGATGTTTCTGAGCTCCAACATCCTGCAAAGGTCACATAGAATATCTCCAAACATAGGAACAATCCAAACTACGAATCAAGGTGCACTTAGCTCTTTTGGGCTGCTTCCAGTTCTGGTTTTGATGCTGGTTCTTTTTCTAGTGACCTTGTTCACTTTTTAGAGCTAGATCTTGAGCCTTATGACTTACACCACATAACTATAGATGTTTCCTCATTGGTTGTAAGTCACGTCTTTATGTAGTGATCCTTGATGTGCCATCGCTCTTCTCAACTCGATCACCCTTGACTTTGCAAGTCTTCTTCTTCACCCTTGGCCTTGGGTTCCTCAGCCTCTTGACCTTCTCCCGTGCACTTGGTACCTCGAAGCTCTTCTTGCCTCCATCCTTGGCTTGATCAGTTGTCTCCGAGCTACACACCCGAGTCTCACTTTATGCAATGTCCATCTTACTTGTGATGTCCATTATCTATCCATAATCTAGTCCTTGGACCATCACACTTGTTCACTTGTGTTGAACCCTGTTAGTTTTACATTAAGCACCTATTCAACACTTAGCACACTTGTTATTCCTTTAATTGAGTTGTCATCCAAACACCAAAACCCACAAGAGAGCTTTCAATCTCCCCCTTTTTGGTGATTGATGGCAATACAATTAAAGCTTACATAAGAGTGAAATTTGAAGCACAAATTTTGAGCTCTAAGTTTGTAGAATGCTCCCCCTAAATATGTGCTTGCATTAAAGTCTTGGTTTTGGCCTTAAATGCCAAAATGCACATAATTAGGCTAATTCGAAGCATTGCTACACCTTAACACCTGTGGGATGCATTGTGTCAAGGAACAAACTATGATGCGTATAATACATAAATGCACAGAATCAGAGTTAAACACCAATCAATTGAGTGGATATATCACAGGAATATCAACCTACCACTATTCACCATTTAATACAACAAGAAGCATATGATAAGAATTATCAACAAGAAGCATATGATAAGAATTATCTATAACAACAAACTAACACATCCTTCCTTAAGATCAAAGGAACTCAGGAACTCAAGAAAACCCCTTTAAGATAAGCTTTCCTCTCAAGTTGAGGTAAGCTTTAATGCACAAATTCTCCCCCTTTGACATCAAACACCAAAACCATATTCAAGCAAGAACATAGAATGATGTCAAGGGACAGCAGGGTATTGAGTAGGTAAAACGTACTAACAATACTCCCCTTACTCATTAAACATATGCGCCACAAGCATTGGAGGAAAATTAATATGCATACATGCAAAAGATTAATACTTCCTTTTGTACCTTTACCATGTTGTGGTGTACTTTCTATCTTGTAGGTTTAATCTCTCGGGAGCTTCTCCACACTAGTGCCTGATCCTTTGTCCTAACCTTTTATTGTTGCTAAGACACCAAACTTAGAACAAGTTATAGTATTGCGGCACAAGATGAAGCTTCTATTCTAGTGATTATCAAAAGATGTCAATTGAAGCAAACTATCACTGCTACCAATTGAAAGGTCATTTATTATCATAGCTCCATGATATTTAAGGATAAGCATCTAGTATCACCAAATATTATAGAGCATGAGCAATCTAAAAATATGCAATTACTCACGACTTAAGATACTAATTTCTTGACTTACAGAGGTACCCACGTCCTGATTGCTCCATTTCTTGCTCATCTTCTCTTTTCCACCTTGAGACTATATAAGATCGCTCAAGAAACAATTAGTCTCAAAAGACACAAGTTATGTGTGCTCCCCCTAAACTTGTGCATCAAGTATTTGAATAACTTGTGCTTTGCACATTCTAGCTTTCTCAGAACTAGAGGGGATCACAACATATCTTGGTCAAGGCATACTCTCAATTTCATCACAAAGAGATACCAATTGAATGCCAAATGAAAGGTTGGCTTAATACAACAATGCATGCCTCAAGGAGTATAACAATTTACACGCAACCTAGACATGCTTCATACATGACAATCATTGCACCATATTTATCAATTGAAAAACAACACGATCATTAAAACATCACATAGCATGACTTACAAAAAGATACATGTTTATCCATATACACCGAGAGAGTTAATCATGGTGGATATACCAAATCAAAAGCTACCCATTGAATGATTCAAAAGATATATCCTATAGAGCACCCAGTCATGATTAAGCAAACACAATTATGCTCTTGGAAATCATGGATCATTATTTGATAGAAATTTAGCACAAGTAATCTAAAAAACACAACTACTCCAAGGATAGATAGCACGACAATCCATCTTAAGAGCAATACTGATAATGCACTTAAGAAACACAGGTACCGTCCTTTGGAGAGCCAGATGCAGATTCTCATCAAAGTCCTTTGCTTGATTCACCAATAATGATTAAGGACTTCTACAACTTATTTAACTTGAGATGAACATGGGATTAATATTGCACAATAATCCAACCTTGAGTTAATAATTAGACAATAAAGATTAACAGTTTAAGCATAGAGTTTGAAATAACCATTTTAAGCTCCCCCAGGATCTCCATTCCATCTCGAGGCACCTGCATGGTCTAGTTGACAAAGTTTGGTACCCATCTCGGGATGGGTCCATGACGTTCAACTAAAAGTGCCTTTGGTACCCAAATAGCCTTTGTGCTAGTTCTAGGTGATCTCGTTTTAGATCTAGCACAAGTGTATGATTTGGGTCTCCTAAGCAAATGAGATTGAGACAAATTTACTTGCTTAGGAACCTTACCTTTATTACATACCTTGGATAGATGACCCTGCTCACCACACTTGTAGCAGAAGCGTCGCTCAACCTGACATGATGCTTGCTGTTTGTCATTTTCCTTGGTGAGAGTCATCTTGGAGAGTGCACATCTTTGATTCTTCATGACCGGACATGAAGTGATCATGTGGTCCTTGTTGTTGCATCCAAAACATCTCATTGCCCCTTCATCCTTATCGTTGTACGGACAAGACGCGATGAGGTGGCCTAATGCTTTGCACTTGAAGCATCTCCTTTTTCCTCTCCTCTTTTTACTTTTGGATGACATAGAGATATTATTAGTGTAAACAACATGACTAATTAAATTGTTACCTTTCTCTTGTCTCATGTTGATTTCTTCACTTATTGCTTTAGGAACATCTTTCTCAAGGAGGTTGACCCTTGCTGCGGTTTCTCCTTCCTCATGTTTCTTCACCATGTGTTTGTAGATATCTTGAGGAAGTCGAGCATGACGTCTTCTCCTTAGTTGTCTTTGTTTCTTGTTCCCAAGCAATTTTCTTTTAGACCCTACAACTTGTTGCTCAATCAAGGATTGGCTTTCTTTTGAGGAGCGGGGGTTAGAACATGGTGATATACAATTTGAATGCGTACACTTGCAAGAATGAGGTTCACATGAATTTAAGTTTTCAAAGACAACCTTATGAGCAATATTGAGCATGATATGGTCATCAACTAATTCACTATGAGAATTTGACAACATATCATACTTTTCACTTAGGACAAGTTTTTCTAGATTTATCATCTCTACTTGACTCCTAAGCATAGAATTTTCAGTTTTAAGTTGAGCAACACAAGATAAAGTATCATCATTATTTCTTTGCTCAATTAAAATTGAATCATACCGTTGGACCAAATCATCATGAGAGCACTTTAGCTCCTCATGTTCTTTGGTCATCTTCTCCAGGCTATTGTTTGTTTTGATGAGTGTCTCCTCTAGCCTGAGAAGCGTCTTGCCTTGTTCCTTGTTCCTTCTCAACAGCTTAATCAAGAGTGCTTTGTCCTCTTTGTTGAGATGGATGTAGAAACGACAAATCTCCTCTTCTTCCACATCATCGGTCTCATTTTCCCTGTTATTAATGTCAGTGGAAGCAATACAGGAAAATATACCTTGTGGTGATTAAGATTCATCCTCACTATCATCCTCATATTCCTCCTTATCATGGCTTTTGTTTCCACCATCATTGTTAGCAACGAGACATTTATTACTAGTGGAGGACAAACCTGTCGATGAGGTGGATTCATCGTTTGGTGCCCAACACTTTTCTTCTCCCTTTGAAGGGTTAGTATCACAAGTAATATAGGGAGTAGGAGCATCACAATTTACCACAGAATATTTTCCTTTAATTCTATTCCATAAATCATGAGCATCAACAAATAAATCACTATCACTACTCATGATGGCAAAATAAGCACTTCTAGACAGAGTCAACTAAGATGTTGCACGCACGGTGATTGAGAGATAAACATCTTAGTTCAGCATTAGAGGGATTTTTACTAATATCAGAGGGAAAAATACTTCTACTAAAGATTTGTCTTAAATCAGGATCAACACTCATGAAGGCATTATAAATAGAGACAGACCAAGATTTATAATTAGAGCCATTGCCTAGAAGAAGTTCTACAGTTACCTCTTGTGACGACATCATCATCTCCGGACGGCTAAGCCCACACTGGAGAGGCCTAGCTCCGATACCAATTGAAAGTTCCCTTTGCCCGGGAACAGGATCTGGATGTCGCCTAGAGGGGGGGTGAATAGGCGAATAAAAATTATCACTTTAAAACTTAAATTCTTACTCTACTCGAAGACTAGAACGCAGTGGAGTGAAGAACCCTTCGAGTAGGTTGCAGCGGATTTGAAATTCCTGTCTTAAGAATATCCTGCACTTCAAAGAAAGTTAGTACCACAAGTAAGCAGTGAAGTGCAGATGTAAGAACTGAATAAGATAGAATCAGCACACAACACAGAGCAGAGCACGTGGACACAGGAATTTATCCCGAGGTTCGGCCAAGCCTGAAATGCTTGCCTAGTCCTCGTTGGAGTTAGCCACACCTGGGCTTGGAGTCAGACAGATAGAGCCTTCCACTATGTTGAGTTGGTTACAACGAAACCGCGGCTGCTTACAATCTTCTTGGCAGCTCTCTGGCAGAGTAACGATATGCTCAAGACCTTGCTCTAGCTCTTAGCAGCTCTTCTCCACTCTCTAAAGGCTTATAGCTTTGCCTTCTACACAAACTAGAGAGTTACACACAAGAGGGAGAGTGAGAATTGATCAGAGTGATGTCTACACTTGTTGGCTGCACTTCGTCATTTGTTGGAGGCGCCTAGGAGTCCCTTTTATAGGCCCAAGAGGCCTAGGAGCCGTTGGAATCCCATTTGGAAGGCAATACTTGCTTTCTGTCGGGTGGCGCACCGGACAGTCCGGTGCACCACCGGACATCCACTATTCACGGTCCGGTGCGGATCTCCTTCCAAACATGGCGCAATCGACCGTTGCAGACTAGGAGCCATTGGCGCACCGGACACTGTCTGGTGCACACCGAACAGTCCGGTGCCCCCATCTGACCGTTGGCTCGGCCACGCGTCACGCGCGGATTGCGCGGCCGACTGTTGGCGCACCCGACCGTTGGCTCACCGGACAGTCTGGTGCATCACCGGACAGTCCGGTAAATTATAGTCGTACGCTGTTGACTTGGTTCCCGAGAGCGGCGACTTCGCTGCAGCCGACTCACCGGACACTGTCCGGTGCACCACCGTACAGTCCGGTGTTTTATAGTCGTACGCCGCCGTCGAGACCCGAGAGCAGCCAGTTGACCAGACGCCAGCCTGGCGCACCGGACACTGTCCGGTGCGCCACCGGACAGTCCGGTGCACCCAGACCGAGCAGAGTCTTGGCTGCCCGAGCCAAGACTTATCCAATTGTATTTTCTCTGTTTTTCTTCTTCTCTCTGTTTCTAACACTTAAACAAATATGTTAGTACACAAAAACCAATGTACTAAGTCTAGAAACATACCTTCCCTTGGATTTTCACCTCTCTAGCATTTGACGTGCTTAAGATTGATGTTTCTGTGCTCCAACATCCTGCAAAGGTCACATAGAATATCTCCAAACATAGGAACAACCCAAACTACGAATCAAGGTGCACTTAGCTCTTTTGGGTTGCTTCCAGTTCTGGTTTTGATGCTGGTTCTTCTTCTAGTGACCTTGTTCACTTCTTAGAGCTAGATCTTGAGCCTTATGACTTACACCACATAACTATAGATGTTTCCTCATTGGTTGTAAGTCACGTCTTTATGTAGTGATCCTTGATGTGCCATAGCTCTTCTCAACTCAATCACCCTTGACTTTGCAAGTCTTCTTCTTCACCCTTAGCCTTGGGTTCCTCAGCCTCTTGACCTTCTCCCGTGCACTTGGTACCTCGAAGCTCTTCTTGCCTCCATCCTTGGCTTGATCAGTTGTCTCCGAGCTACGCACCCGAGTCTCACTTTATGCAATGTCCATCTTACTTGTGATGTCCTATATCTATCCATAATCTAGTCCTTGGACCATCACACTTGTTCACTTGTGTTGAACCCTGTTAGTTTTACATTAAGCACCTATTCAACACTTAGCACACTTGTTAGTCCTTTAATTGAGTTGTCATCCAAACACCCAAACCCACAAGAGAGCTTTCATATATATACACACGCCGACACCATTCATCACCTGAACCATCTCCCTTGATCACAATCGAACCTAAAAGGGAAATGGCGTTAACATTTTATGTAATTGATTTTGGTGCTTAACGACCATCACAAATCTTATGGACTAACTAGTTTGCCTATTTGATTGTTTCTCATGTGCATAAGTTCTTCTACATCAATTCTAAGTTGACTGTCTAGAATACCGTAGATTATTGGATAGGAGAAGCTTTTTGGAAAATTCACCTGTGCGCAGACCGTCTGGGCCCTTCCGGTGGACCGTCCGCGACACCAAGGTGAGTGTCAGACAGGAACTATGCAAACCACGCATTTACACTACGGACTGTCCGAAGCAGAAGAGAGCACCGTCCATGACCAAGCTCGGACCGTTCGATCTCAGGCGCGGACAGTCCGCTTATTGAAAAATCAGAAAAACCCGAAGGTGATGGGTTCGGTAAAAATGCATTTTTAGCGTCCTCGCGGACCGTCCGGGGTGCACGCATTCAAAACACATTAAATGCATTTTTTATCGGGAAACGCAGTTTGGTTAGAAAAAATAATTTTTTGGTAGAATTTATCTGTATTTTATTCAAATCATGTTGCACAATGAATAACGATATATTCACAAATAGTTTAATGCACAAAAACACATAAAACATATATATGCAAATAGAAAACCGCAATTTGAGTGCAACACACATCAATAGAATGTTACAGTTGTGTCATACAAGTAAATATAAAAGTTTTTCATAATACAAATTGTCCAATAACACAAATTACAACACAAAACAATAGTTGAATGATAATGCATCCACATATTTAGTTGGAATCATAATAATCAGGCATGTTCGAAGCATCTGGGTGTGGGCCCATTTCATATACACATTTCTATGCAGTTATAAATAAATTTAGCTAGATAATATGAACAACAAACAAATATTTAATGATGAGGAAAAAGTAACACACCTGGAAGGTTGTAGAAGCATATGGATCCAAGTTTGTGGCACCATAAAATGGTTGTCCATATGTCGGATCAGGTGCTGGATGCGAGTTTACATATGCAAATGGATGAGTGGTTGTGCATACACATACATGACCGGTGGTGGTATTGGACTAGGTGGTGGTGCCTATGCACCATATAAGTGTTTGTGGCAGAACTACCCGAATTATTCCAACTTAAGTGCCTAAGTCCTGCCTTAGAGGCTAGACCACATTTAAATAGGAATAACCCGTCAATCCCTCGGATCTAGTCCAACGAGGCCACTGACAGGATCAAGTACCATAGTCTCACTCGATGGTGAGTCACAGAGCAAATACAATAAAGCATAAAACCATACATTAAGGAGTATTAAACTTATTACATCATCATCAGAGTTTTAGCAAAAGTAGTCATCATTGTTCGAAGTGCAGCGGAATAAAACTAACGATAAATCAACAGAGAGATGGGGAAGCCTGTCCCATCACTCCACATGCTCCTCCTCAGCCGAGGTAGGGTCCCACTCGACTGTCCAACCCGGTGGCAAGATGGACGGCCAAGTCACTCCAGCAACCATGTCCTCTAGAGAACCTGTAAAATTATGCCACAAGCAAGGCTGAGTATACTAATACTCAGCTAGACTTACCCGGTGTGAGGAGTCTACTCCTCTACCTCTAGACATGCAGATGTTTGGCTGAGGGGTTTGGTTGCCAAAAGCACTAGCTAAGTTTATAAATCAAGTTTTAGCTTTGTCAAGTTTTAGTGTGACTCTCTTAAGACTAAATGTGTACTATCTACTCATTCATGGTATCAAGCAATTTAGCAATCAACATCTTTTGCCACATCATCACATTTCCACTTGTTACTCAATGCAGTACAATGGATCAAGCAGTCTCATTAGCTGCGAGAAGCAGACGATTCGAATCGAGTTTTTATCCTTGCAAGGTAAACCTAAACACACGACGTGGCGAGGCACTCCGTCCCCACACACATCAATCGTCCCCATCGATTCCCTGGCAACAGAAAGGGGCTCACCGCCTTGGCGTACAATGCCTCACTGACCCCGACTGCCGTCGTGCAGTGACCGCACTTGTACCCACCATAACCGGAATGGGAGACCACGTCTCAGGTCGCGTGAGGAGGGCAATCTGCAGGCAGGTTCACTCAGGTACTAGGCTTACCGATTTACCATATTTCTCGGCATGTGCTTAGTACATTCAAACGCTTGACACAGGTATCCGCACGTTAATCCTTATTCCATTTTCATCTCGTAGACCACGCATCCCCATGGATCCGTGTCCACAGACCATCATCATTCTGTTATCAAAGTGGATACAACCAATTCCTGACCTCGCGTGAGTGCTAGAAAAATCACTCGACTTCTACCGAGATCCCTAATTAGCACAGCAACTACTCGACTTAGCATACTAGTATCCATCTCAAAGGAATCCTGAGTCATGCAACTAAGGTTTCATTCAACTCCTACACTTAAGTGCACAGTACAATCCTACAAACAATAAGTGCAGTAAAATAATATATATAGAACTGGTTATGCATAAAACCGGGGTTTGCCTTCCAAAGTTGAGGTTGGCAGATCCTCTGGGGCAGGCTCTAGTGCTGGATCCGGGGCTACCTCCTGAGCAACTCCTTGCTCCGGCACGAGGACGTACTCTCCGTCAGCGAGGTTGCAATCTATCGAATGCAATGAATAAGAATATTGTAACGCCCTGAATTTGGGGGTATAAAATTTCTTTTCTAATACCCACCAAATTCAGGTGTTACTCTCTCATTTCTCTGCTTTCCTTATCTTTGTTCTAAACCGTGGAGAGTTATTTTGTTTATATAATTGTAAGCCTAGTAACATAAAACCCAAAAAGGGTCATGATTGTTGCACGACATGCTGGATCATCTTTTATTTTTTTATGTTGATTTATTCTAGTTGTGCATTCACGTAGTCCGCAAATTTGTGTTTGAAGTTGAATTCAAAAGAAAATAGCATAAAATAGAATATAAAAAAACAAGAGCAAGAAATAGAGAAAATACAAGAAAAACCGGTCCATTCCTGCTCCCCGCGGCCCAGCGCGCGGCGCCCGTGCTCGCCTCTCGCGCACCTGGCCCAGCGCCCGCTGCAGCTGTGCGCGCACGGACACGTTTGTCCAGTCCACTACCCACCGTGGCCCACATGTCAGCTCGTTTCTTCCTCATAAACCCATCCAGCCGAGCCACAGGAAACTGCCTCGCATGCCCACGATCTCCCACGCCGCTAATCCTCTCAGCTTTTGCGTTCAGCACATGGCGTCGACCTCCCTCAGTCCTCTCCATCCAGCAGCACGCAAGGCCTTCCCTCCCTGCTCTCCATGGCCGACGCCTCCTCCCATGGCCACATCCTGGCCGTGCTCGGCCCTCTCAGCCTATGCGCCGGCCGTCGGAGTACATGCCGATCTTGCCACCGTGTGCAAAGAATCGTCGCCGTCATCACAGGTGAGTTCTCTCCCCTTTATTTTCCTTCCTTCTAGCAGTATGTTGAGCAGCCCTCTCTGCCCCCTGTCGGGCAGTTCGTCTCCTCCTAGTGAAGCCCCTCGCGTGTGCCTTGCCTTCCCATCCCTCATGGCCATGGCTGTCCTCCCCTGCGCCCTACCCCCACGCGTGCCCGTGTGCTCGACAAAACCCCTCCAGGAGCAGTCGTGTAGGCAGCGTGGCGCGCACGGTGGCTAGCCCCAGCGACATCGGGCTCCTGCAGAGCGACCAGAAGGCCACCCTGGCGTGCGGCCGAGCTCCGCCTTGCAACCGGCCGACCTGCAGCCTCGCCAGGTGTGGCACGAGCCTATCCCATGGCCATAGCCATGGTGGCTGCATGGCAGTTTCTGCCCCATCCATGCGTGCGTCCGTGAATCGTGGGAGATGGGGATGCATGTGGTCATGTGATCCTTTGCGCGTGTGTTCCATGTGACCCACCATGTAGCCTTGTTTGCAGCCAAGTTTAATGTGCCATGCTGCTTTAATTCCATAGATTATTAATTATCCGATACCTTGTATGTCGTAGATCTGTTCAATTGTGATAGCTTCGTAGTAATGTCGTTTACATACTAGAAACATTATTTTGTCAGGACACAAGTTTTAATTAATTAGTGAATTATGTGTTCATCCGATATTTCAGAATAACAATTAAATAGAACTAATTTTATAATTTTATTAGCGTTTTATAAATACAAGTTAATGTGATTAATGCCTATTCAAACATTTTAATTAATAAGTGTTTAGTATAAACACGATGTCTGTTAGCGGCTCTCGTGCGTCGTGCGCGTCGTCGCACTGTCTACGCGTTGTTCGCACGTGTAGAACTCGTCATCGTCTCTTGTTGATCGTGTGCGTATCGCGCGCTGTCCGCACGTTATTTAATTATTTTCGTTATTGTCGCTCGCGCTAAGTAGTCAATTATTGTTTAGTTGTTGGTTATTTAAAATAACAATTCAATTAGAACGAGTCTATAGTTTTAATCCGTGCTTTTGTAAATATAAATGTTAATTAACTTGATTAATACCAACTTAAATAATTTAAATTAATTATTTGTTCGCTGTGTTTGCGTGTGGCATCGTTTGCGCGTCATCGTGGTGTTCGTGCGCGTAGTCGCGTTGACTCACGCGTGTCACGCGTTGTCGTGTGCGTTGTTTCGCGTGCCGCGTGCTGTTTCGCGTGTTGTCACGTGTGTCGTCACGTGTTGTTCGCGCGTGTCGCGCGTGCTGTTCGCACGCGTTGTCATGTGCTGATCTCGTGTGTCGATCACATGTGTCGCGCGGTGTCTGCGTGCCATAATAAATTGTTTTCGTTTATAATCACTCATGTTAATAACGTCAATTCGTCAGGTCACATGTTTTAGATAATTAACTTAAGGTTTGCTCAACTAATATTTATTTTCCAATTAGATTAAATGTGTAGTATTCAACTTGGGCTCTTATAATAAACATTAATATGGTTTATATTAACTTAAATACGTGTTGTTCGCGCACGTCGTCACGCGTCAGTCGCACATGGTCACGCGTTGTCGTGCGCGCTGTCCGTGTGCCCCTTCGCGTGTGTCGCGCACGTTGTTCACGCGTGTTGTGCGCGGCGTCGCGCTGTTCGCGCGTCGTTTGCGTATGTCGCACGTGATGTTTCACGTGTCGCGCGTCGCTCGCACGTGTCGCACGCTGTCCGCACGCGATATTAAATCGTTCGATTATAATCACTCATGTCAATTAATTAACTATTTCTTTAATCGTCCACTAGTAAGTTAGTCAAAGCTAAGTAGTAGTTTTAATTTATATTTGATATGATAATGTCAATTCATGTAATTATAATTATGTCGAACTAATATTCTAATTAATACTCGTTTAGTGTAAACGTTATAACTTCTCGACCGTAGCTTCGACCGTCGCGCTCCTTATCCCCGCGTAACCATAGAAGCGCTCTATATTTTTATATTGCTCGTTTTGATCTTGTATGGTGTAATGTTCTTATGCAAGTATATGTTTGCTTGTGCCTATTTGTATTTGTTGCGCATCGCGAATAGATTGCGATCTGTTCCTGAGCTTCGAGGAATCGACGATCAAGATTTGGTGAACCACTGGTTCCGAGATCAAGCTCTTCGAGTTCTGAAAGGTTGAAGACCCTGAGCATCTGTTTGGTGAAGGCAAGTGTCCTCTGACCTATTATGTCCCATTTACTGTATAATTCACTGTCCCGCATACTATGAACAACATAAGGATTGACTAGCTTTCTATTTACCTTGTCCTTGATTACCTTTTAGGTTACTATGGTTAGCTTCATGCTAGCGCTTTACTTTAATCAATGAACATGATGAGATACAATGATGATACTATGATTTTATTCTGGATATGATAATATACTTGTGGCATTTAAGGGGACTCGAGCTGTTTCTCGAGTGCCTCTCCGTAAGGACTGGTTCGTTGGATGACCGCCCGGGAAAACAGTGCAACCATGAGGGTGGAATGGGACGCCGTTAGCTGAATAATTAGAGGAACTAGGGTGTAGTTTGCTTCGCCGTCGTGCCGTCAATGGGGCTCGGTGTATGCGGCTCGCTCTATCGAGGGTGGATTGCCCCTTGGGGAGGAGTGCGGTACATTTAGGAAACCTAACGGGTGGCTACAGCCTCAGGGAATCTTTGTAAAGGCTTCGTAGTGAATCCCTAGCCATTCACCTTGGGAGTGAATAAGGGTCTTGCAAGCCCGAGCTAGAGAGGGAATCACGACTTGTGGGTAAAGTGCGCAACCTCTGCAGAGTGTTTGAAAACTGATATATCAGTCGTGCTCGCGGTTATGAGCGGCCAAGGGAGCTCCATTGATTAGAGATACTTGATCAGAGATGTTCGGATTACGGGTGGTGATGAGAATGGTGGGTTTTGATTATGATTATGGTAGTGGTAAGTGGTATTCTTTCCGTTTGGAAAGGGTACTTTGGGTTAATAACTCGGGTTAATGCTAAAACTTGGCTTTCTACTAGTAATAATAACCTGACCAACTAAAAGCAACTGCTTGACTTAACTCCACATAAAGCTAGTCCACCTCAGCTAAACGGGACATTTGCTGAGTACGTTGATGTGTACTCACCCTTGCTTTCACAAAACATCAGGTTGCCTTTGGTGCAATCTATGCTCAGGTAAAGAAGGTGTCGAGGCGGATCTCCAGGAGTTCCAGGACTTCGACGAGTTCGAGGATTAGGCTAGCGACCTCCCCCAGTCAGCTGTCTGTGGTGGATTGTTTACGTTGGCTACATTTCGATTATGTGTACTTTGATTTATATTATGTAAATAGCTCTAGTCTATAATATTATTACTTACTCCTTATTGTTATTCAAAGCATTGTGCTATGATGAGTCATTTATGTAATCGCTGTGTACGTGAATTTCTGATCCTGGCACGTACATGGTTCGCATTCGGTTTACCTTCTAAAACCGGGTGTGACAAATATGTATGCCATGATTATGCAGGATTTAGTAATCATTATGCTAAGTGAAGAAAAACAAAGTTAGCCAGTAACTTAGGGTTTTCTGGTTATACGGGGCTCTTAGTGGTTTATGCTTATAAATTTTAGGTTGGGGTTTTGTCTAGGGATAAGCATAGTGGATTGAAACTTGGATTTCCCTTAGATGTTTTAGTAGGCATTTAAGGGGTTTTGCTGGTTGGGTTAGGGTAACATTAGTCTCCACTATTAATTCCCCTTTTTCATTTTCTATTTATGAATTCTAGTGTGGGTTTGAACTACAACAGTGATTTAACTTTTTCCAAAAATTCTGTAAAAATTACAGTGGGTTACTAGTTGTTACTGTAATCTGTCCTATAAATTTGAGGTGGATCCTGACTCAGATACTACTTGTGCAAAATTAACAAGAATAAGTTTTAAAAGGGCATTTTACACTATAGCTGTGATTTAATTGAGGTTTCTGTACCAAATTTTATTTTTGTCCAGATACATAGGTGATATTAGGTCTCTGTGTTAAAAATCACAGAAAAAGGCCTACTGGATATTTAGTTGTGAATTTCTAAAGTTTTAGGCCAAAAAGATGCTTATAACCAACTTGTTATTTGAAAAATATCAAACAACAGATTCCATAATTTTTCTATGTTCATAATAACAAAATACTAGTTATCCCAAGTTTTGGGGTGTTTTCTCCTCAGGGTTATTTTTCTAGGGTTTTTCTAATATTTCCTGGTTTTTCTAAATTAAAAGGTATCTCCTTTCTTTGCACTAAACAATGGTATAATAAATTTTTCTAGTGAACTACACTGAATAAGGGAGCTAACAAAAATGTGGGTGCTCCCTGGTTCTTATTTTAAACCACCTTTTATATTTTCTTCAACTTTAAGAAAAAAGTGTTTTAAATGGCAAACTCTATCTTAATGGGGTGTACAGAGGGTTTTATTTTTTTTAAACAGGTTAGGAAATGATTAAGTACCTCTCTAAATTTTTTTAACCCCAGTCAAATAGTGTAGCTATTTTTCCTTATTTCTTTTAGCTTTTGATCAGTTAATCATTTAAATCAAAACTTTAAAGTTTTCTGCAGCACTTAGGGGTTTTATATTTTTCCTAAGTAGTTTACATTATTTAGGATCTGGCAAAATTGGTTTGACTCGATTTGGGTAAACCAAACTGAAGTTATGAATTTTTCAAGTTCTGTTTGGATTTAATTCAGAATATTTAAAAAGGTTTCCTGGAAATCCACTTTGCACCGAAGACCCTAGGTTCTTTCTAAATCGATTCCTTCATTTATACCCCTGCGCTACTATTCCCCTGAGTCACTGACAGCGCACAAAACCCCCTGGCCTTTTCTTCTTCTCCCCCGAGGTCCTTCCCCTTATGTAAACAGTAACCGCGGAAAGGAAAAGGGCGGCGCGGCTTACCGGCGGCGAGAGAGGTCCAGCGAGGGGCGGGGTTGGCTTTGGGAGGTTCTGGGGTCACAGCGAGGTACGGCTCGACGGCGGTGGTGGCCGGAATCGACCGGTCCACGCGCGCAGGCGGGTGAACACGTCGGCGGCGAGAGCTTCAGCCTAACCACGGCGATCTAGTTCAATTAAACGGCACGATGAGCTCCACGGGGTGACGTAGAGGCTATGTGTGCAGTGAATCGGAAAATGGCGCAGAGATTTACCCGGTCTACGTGCGCCTGCGGGGTTCCGAACTCCGGCGAGCGTGATTGCGCCTTTCCGGTGGCGGGGGTCCTTGGTTCAAGCTCTGGCAAGCTTCACGGCCTCCTAGGGAAGCTACCTAGGAGTTTGGATCGAGCGAAGGAGGGCAGGAAAAGGTTCGGCCACGGTGGTTGTCCTCGGGCGGCTCTGGCGGGTCGCGGAGAGGTCGCCGGAGCTATGGGCGAGCTCCGGGGAGTTGGGCGCGGGACAGGGGATGCAACGGGGAAGATGGCCGGGCACTGGGGCGAGCTTTATAGCCATGGCACGGGCGTGGTCACGGGCGGCCGCGGACGCGCGGGGGTTCGCGCACGGGCGTGCTCTGAGCGCTCCCCCGAGTGTCAGCCCACGTCGAACACGTGTGTGTTTGCTTCTGCCATGGTTCAACGGCCGATTGGAGCACCTTAGCGTGCAGATCTTGGCAAATCCACTGTGTACGGTCTCTTCCCTGCACCATATCCTACCTTTTTGATGTGAGTCCCAAGCCAAGATACGGTCGGGGTAGAGAGATATAGAGGTGAGAAGTTGCCTTTGTCCTAGCTGTCCAAACCGGGACAAAAGCTATGTCAAGTCGTGTCAAACGACTTGGGGTGGGGTTCAAATTTCTCCAAGGTATTCTAGAGGTATTTTGGCGCCACTTTGTCAATTGGGTCAAATGGTTTTGAAGTTTGCATGAGGGTGAACATGTTTGATCTTTGGCCAAGGGTTGGTTTTGGACTTAGAAAAATTTTAATTCTTCTTTTGTGCTCAACCCTTTGGTGAACCTTTTGGGGTTTTTCTGAATTCTTTTTGGGGTCACTTTCTTACTATCATTTGTAGGGTATTAAGTGTACTACATCTTTTATAATTGGCCCAAGTCATGATCATGTGGTTTTCATACCCTTTTGTTCATACTTACTTCTAGTGCTCCACTTGTCCAAAGGGGTTTGAATTAGGGTTTGGGCAATTCTCCCCCTTATATGTGCATAACAAGCCAAGGCATGACACCTAAGCTAGGTTGCACTTATTTAGGATCTTGATTTCCAAGTTTGGATTCCTTTACTCAAGTGAAGTCACATGTGATTATGGGCTTGGCTTGTGTAGTCTTGAGTGAAAACCCTAAGTAACACCTGGGGTGTTACAGCCCTCCCCCCTTAAAGTAATCTCGTCTCGAGATTAGGTAGAGTCCTTTGGAGGGGTGCCATGAAGGTGTGCTGGTGTGTGGTTTCTTCCTTTATCCAAGTTTCTCTAGTTAACTGCTCTTCGAATGTCATTCTCTTTGCGACTTCAGAAGGAAGTCCTTTTTGAGTCATTTCTAAAGCTTACCACACCTTTAGCATCTAAGTTTTCCTTATATTTGAATTCAAAGGGCAGGTGAGGTGGGGTTTTGGATTACGTACCGACTCTTTCGGGCAGAAAGTCGGGGAAGCGAGAACGTAGAAAATCCTCAGTCTCCCACGTAGCTTCTTCTACTGAATGGTGACTCCACTGAACCTTATACATTTTAATCGACTTTGCCCGCGTTGATCTCTCCTTTTGGTCCAATACCTTGACGGGGTGTTCCTGATAAGACAAGTCTGGTTCTATCTCAATTTCTGGTTCAGGTAATACTTCAGTAGGTAAGCGGACACATTTCCGTAGCTGAGACACATGGAACACATCATGAACAGCTGACATGTGGGGTGGCAACTTCAACTGATATGCTACGGGTCCACAAGTTTCCTTGATCTCATAGGGTCCAATGTAGCGAGGAGCTAACTTGCCCTTGATTCCAAATCTCTGGACACCTTTGGTGGGTGACATCTTAAGATAAACATGATCTCCCACTTCAAACTGTAGAGGCTTCCTTCTCTTGTCATGATAGCTCTTTTGCCTGGCCTAGGCAGCTTCTAGATTATTCTTAATAACTCTAACCTTTTCCTCTACTTCAAGTACCAAGTCTAGTCCAAATATTTCCCTCTCTCCTGCTTGAGACCAATTCAGCGGGGTCCTACACCTTCTTCCATACAAGGCTTCAAAAGGTGCCATCTTCAAACTGGACTGGTAGCTGTTATTATAGGAGAATTCTGTCAAAGAAAGACACTTGTCCCAATTCTTACCATAATGTAGCACACATGCCCTCAACATGTCTTCCAAAATCTGATTTACCCTTTCTGTCTGGCCATCTGTTTGAGGATGGTATGCTGAGCTTCTTATTGCATGGGTCCCAAGTGATTCTTGTAGGTGCTCCCAAAAGTGTGCCACAAACAGTGCTCCTCTGTCAGATACAATGGTCTTCAGAATGCCATGCAAACGCACTATTTGATCAACATAGATTTCTGCATATTTCTCTGTCTTGTGGGTTGTATGCACTGGCAAGAAATGAGCGGTCTTGGTCAACCTATCCACAATGACCCAAATAGAATTATGGTGCCGGGAGGTATTGGGCAATCCCACGATAAAATCCATGCAAATATCCTCCCATTTCCAAGATGATATGGGAAGGGGTTGCAAAGTGCCTGCTACCTTCAGATGGCTGGCCTTGACTCTCTGGCAGGTGTCGCATTCAGATATATACTTAGCAATTTCCCTTTTCATTCTGGTCCACCAGTATAAAGATCGGAGATCATGATACATCTTGTTACTGCCGGGGTGCATGGAAAATTTTGAAAGGTGAGCTTCATCCAATATCTTCTTTCTAAGCTCAGGGTTCCTGGGGACAACCAGTCGGTCTCCAAACCATAGAATTCCTTTGCTGTCCTGATGGAAGCATTTGTATTTTTCTGCTTTCTGTTCGATCATTTCCTTGATAACCTGAACACCCTTGTCACCCATCTGTGCCATGACTATTTGTTCTTGTAAGGTGGGCTCCACTGAAATATAACTCAAGGCACCGGAGGAAACGACTTCTATTTTCAACTTGCACAACTCATCACATAGGGTGGTGATTTTTGCATCCATATTCATACAATTGCACTGGGCCTTCCTGCTTAAAGCATCTGCCACAACATTGGCTTTACCAGGGTGGTAATGCACCTCCAAATCATAGTCCTTGATTAGCTCTAACCATATTCTTTGCCTCATATTAAGATCAGCCTGGGTGAAGATATATTTGAGACTCTTATGATTAGTGTAAATGTTACAGTGAGCTCCCATCAAGTAATGTCTCCATATCTTGAGAGCATGAACCACTGCTGCTAACTCAAGATCATGTGTGGGTAGTTCTGCTCATGGGGTCTGAGTGCTCGGGAGGCATAAGCAATGACTCTGTTGTCCTGCATTAAGACACATCCCAATCCAGTACCGGAAGCATCGCAATAAACTTCAAAGGGCTTGGTGTTGTCAGGTTGAGCTAGCACTGGTGCTGTTGTCAAATGCTGCCTTAGTGTATGGAAGGCATCCTCACACTTCTGGCTCCAATCATACTTAACCCCTTTCTTCAACAATTCAGTCATTGGCTTAGCAATTCTGGAGAAATCCGGAATGAATCGTCGATAATACCCTGCCAATCCTAGAAAACTACGGATCTGTCGTACTGTGGTAGGAGGTTTCCAATCCATAACTTCTTGTACCTTCTCAGGATCAACTGATATCCCGTCCTGAGAAATTGTGACCCAAAAATTTAATTTCCCTTAGCCAGAAATCACATTTAGACAACTTAGCATACAACTGATGGTCATGCAGTCTCTGAAGCACGGTATGCAAATGTTTAGTGTGCTCGGCTTCATTCTTGGAATAGACCAGAATATCATCAATGAAAACCACCACAAATTTGTCCAGCTCTGGCATGAATACTGAGTTCATCAAGTACATGAAATAAGCCGGGGCATTGGTAAGCCCAAAAGACATCACCAAAAACTCATAGAGCCCATATCTGGTAGAGAAAGCCGTCTTGGGAATATCACTGGCACGGATCTTGATCTGATGGTAACCCGAGCAAAGGTCTATCTTGGAGAACACTTTGGCTCCCACCAACTGATCAAACAAAACATCAATGCGGGGCAGTGGGTATTTGTTCTTGATGGTCACCGCATTGAGAGGGCGGTAATCGACACATATTCTCAGACTCTCATCCTTCTTAACAAACAAGGCTGGGCATCCCCAAGGTGAAGTACTTGGGCGAATGAACCCCTTGTCCAACAACTCTTGTAGCTACTTTTTCAACTCCGCTAATTCCGCAGGAGGCATCCTATAAGGTCTCTTGGATATAAGAGCAGTCCCAGGTTGCAATTCAATCTTGAACTCGATGTCTCTGTTGGGTGGCATACCTAGCAATTCATCAGGAAAGACATCTGGGTAGTCACAGACCACAGGGATTCTTTCAACCGGTGACTCTATCATAGTGAATGCACAAGAACGGGTACAACCCTGATCAGGCAAATATAAAGTAGTCTCGCCATAAGCAGGGGAGTGAATCTCAATGGCCCTTGCCGCAATATCCAATACTGTCTGATGCCTGGATAACCAATAAGTTCCCAATATAATGTCCACGCTATCCAATCCTAAGATGAGAAGGGTGGTTCTAATCACAAGACTACCAAATTTTATAGGCACTTGCCTGTTGATTTGGTAGGTGGCAACCCTGCCTCCTGGTGTTGAAATCGTAATACCCCCATTGGTGTGGTGAAAAGGTAATTGGCACTTGGCACTAAATTTTGCACTGATAAAACTATGTGATGCATCAAAATCAAAAAGAATAATTGCAGGATAATTCAAAACTGAAAAGATACCAGTCATGACGGGTGCTCCCTCTGGAATGTTAGCCATGGTGGTGAAGTTCAGTCAGCCTTGTCTCACTTGCACCTTTTGCCTCTTGCCTTGGTTCTGGTTGACATTCTGCCCCTGCCTCTGCTGGTTTCTGGGGCAATTCTTGGCATAATGTCCGGTGTTACCACAAGTGAAACACTTGTTGTCATTGGCCTGGCGGTACTGCTGCTGTTGTGGCTGATTGTTCCTCTGCACTGGAAACTGGGTGCGGTTGGGTGCCTGCTGCTGCTGCTGTGGTCGGATCACCCAACGTCCTTGTTGCTGCTAAGGTCCTCTGCTCTGAGTGTCAGATACGATCCTGAAGCGTTGTGGCTGAGCTGAAGGTCCTGCCACAGGGGTCTTCCTCTTCTTTTCTGCCTGACGAGCTGTGATACAGTCCTCCTGAGAAATGGCCATGTTGACTAACTCATTGTAGCTGTTGGCCCTGACTGTGTTGAGACGGTCACGAAGCTTAGTGCTGAGCCCCCTCCTGAACCTGTCCCTCTTCTTCTCGTTAGTATCTGCATAATATCCGGCATACTGGCACTGGTCATTGAAGGCCTGGGCATACTGTAACACTGTCTGGTTCACCTGAGTGAGTGCCAAAAACTCGTTGAGCTTGCGGTCCATAATGCCTGCTGGTATATGGTGCCCCCTGAAAGCTGCCTTGAACTCTCTCCATTCCACCTCATGGTCAGCTGGCTGCATAGCAAGATAGTGGTCCCACCATGTCCACGCGGGTCCACGAAGCTGCTGGGTGGCAAACCTGACCTTAGTCACCTCTGAACAAACTCCATGGAGTAGCGGGAATTTGGATTCCACTACTCTCAGCCATACATCAGCATCAAGTGGGTCCTCTGCCCTGGTGAACAACGGTGGCTGGGTACTGAGGAACTCCTGATAAGTGGCTGCTACAGGGTGACGCTGATGATCACCACCACCATAGTGCTGAGGTGGTGGCTGACGCTGAGCTAGCTGTCGCAAGATCTCGTTCTGCTGAGCCATCAACTCTTGCAGGGTAGGAGGCGGTGGCGGTGGTGGAGGAACGCGCTCATTCTGACCACGACGCGCTCTTCCCGCCATCTGAAAAATCATGTATATTCTCAACATCACATTTCTGAGGTTCAAGGTTCAATCGTGGCGAAAGAGTCAAAAGGGTAAAACCAATAAATTCTTGCATAATTATAACAGATTCCACATGGCATAAACTTTTCTTCTTAAATTAAAACTGGCATCATTCATCATCCATACTTCCAAAAGAGTTTGTCATGATTACATCAGTAACTCAAAAGACTCAACTCTATCTAGCCTAGTACCCCAAGGGTGCAAAAGCTAAGCTAGCTTCGAGGAGTTCTACCGTCACCGACTTCTAACTCTATCCCTGCGACCTAGTGGGCAAACGTGGCAACGCTCGACTTGGGGGAAGGTGGTCTCCCTGAGCCAGCAGTGTCTAAGCTGGAGGCAGGCTCCTCTCCTCCCTCGATGTCGACATCCTCGTTGGCCTCCATGTCCTGGATCTCCTGGTGGTGCATATCCAGGTGCTGATTAGCCTCTGCAAGCTGCTGTTGGGTGTTGATCAACTGATCCTCGAGAACCTCGATGGTGTTCTCTCTGGTTCCCACTAGCTCCTCAAGCTCTTGGATCTCATTTGACAGATGCTCCACTTGTAAGTCTTTTTCCACCATCTTAGTGGACAAGTCTACCACAAGTTCCTCTCTGTTATCCAAGGTAATTTTGGTAGCCTCCAACAATGCCATCAGATGGGACATTGCCTCTCCACGCATCACTTGCAGACGATACAGGGCATTCATGCACCGCACCGTCAAGTGAGTAGTCTACCCTGGGTAGATAGCCCAGATATCCTTGGCATGCTCCACTCGGTCCTTCCACATTGGGTCGTCCTCCTTCTCCGTGGGGAACAAGCCAATGGGGTGAGTGGACAGCTCCAAGGGGTGGAATCCGCAGAAGGTGGTCAGTCCGTGAAGAGCAATGGCTTCCATAGTGTCCTCAGCCCTATATCCAAAAGACTTAGAGTCCAGCGAACGCCAGCCTGGCTGCAGGGGATGAGGCTCCAGGGTCATCCTCACCCTACAGCGGGGCACTCGGTGCTTCTCGGACAACTGCACCGCGTACTGGGGAGGCATCGTGTAACCAGCTCCCTGAAGTACCTCCCACAAAATACGGGGGAAACCCTCTCGTGCAAGCCCGTCAGTGTGGGACTATGCATTCCCTTCGTCCGAGGATCCATGAGAAGTCATCTGTGTACGGTTAAGCGGAAGTAAAAGAAAAAGAAGTATAAAATGAAAAGGGAACGCAACTCAGCCTCTCTATAACTACGACAATGGTACTGGGGTACTTAATTTGTCATCATTGCGTATTTAAATTCTTACCCAATTATTAAATAGTTTAATTAAGGATGCATGCATGTTGTCCTAAATGACCTCACATTAACTTAGAGGGAATAGGAAGAAACTCCCATCCCTTATAGTAGCCTATAGGGCTTACTCAATTAGCCACCTAGATACCCTCTATCATCCTAAGGCTTCACGTCCTAGGTCTATCCTGGTTGTCCTACGATCTATCCAACATTTGTTTCTACCAAGTTTTATTTGAAAAAGGATGGTATTTATAGTTTATTGATTCCTCTGTGGTGGTACGAGCTCCGATACCAGTTGTGGCGGAACTGCCCGAATTATTCCAACTTAAGTGTCTAAGTCCCGCCTTAGAGGCTAGACCACACTTAAATGGGAATAACCCGTCAATCCCTCGGATCTAGTCCGACGAGGCCACTGACAGGATCAAGTACCACAGTCTCACTCGATGGTGAGTCACAGAGCAAATACAATAAAGCATAAAACCATACATTAAGGAGTATTAAACTTATTACATCATCATCGGAGTTTTAGCAAAAGTAGTCATCATTGTTCGAAGTGCAGCGGAATAAAACTAACGATAAATCAACAGAGAGATGGGGAAGCCTGTCCCATCACTCCTCATGCTCCTCCTCAGCCGAGGTAGGGTCCCACTCGACTGTCCAACCCGGTGGCAAGATGGACGGCCAAGTCACTCCAGCAACCATGTCCTCCAGAGAACCTGTAAAATTATGCCACAAGCAAGGCTGAGTATACTAATACTCAGCTAGACTTACCCGGTGTGAGGAGTCTACTCCTCTACCTCTAGACATGCAGCTGTTTGGCTGAGGGGTTTGGTTGCCAAAAGCACTAGCTAAGTTTATAAATCAAGTTTTAGCTTTGTCAAGTTTTAGTGTGACTCTCTTAAGACTAAATGTGTACTATCTGCTCATTCATGGTATCAAGCAATTTAGCAATCAACATCTTTTGCCACATCATCACATTTCCACTTGTTACTCAATGCAGTACAATGGATCAAGCAGTCTCATTAGCTGCGAGAAGCAGACGATTCGAATCGAGTTTTTATCCTTGCAAGGTAAACCTAAACACACGACGTGGCGAGGCACTCTGTCCCCACACACATCAACCGTCCCCATCGATTCCCTGGCAACAGAAAGGGACTCACCACCTAGCGTACAATGCCTCACTGACCCCGACTGCCGTCGTGCAGTGACCGCACTTGTACCCACCATAACCGGAATGGGAGACCACGTCTCAGGTCGCGTGAGGAGGGCAATCTGCGGGCAGGTTCACTCAGGTACTAGGCTTACCGATTTACCATATTTCTCGGCATGTGCTTAGTACATTCAAACGCTTGACACAGGTATCCACACGTTAATCCTTATTCCATTTTCATCTCGTAGACCACGCATCCCCATGGATCCGTGTCCACAGACCATCATCATTCTGTTATCAAAGTGGATACAACCAATTCCTGACCTTGTGCGAGTGCTAGAAAAATCACTCGACTTCTACCGAGATCCCTAATTAGCACAGCAGCTACTCGGCTTAGCATACTAGTATCCATCTCAAAGGAATCCTGAGTCATGCAACTAAGGTTTCATTCAACTCCTACACTTAAGTGCACAGTACAATCCTACAAACAATAAGTGCAGTAAAATAATATATATAGAACTGGTTATGCATAAAACCGGGGCTTGCCTTCCAAGTATATATAGAACTTCTAGGGTTATTTTTCTAGGGTTTTTCTAATGTTTCCTTATTTTTCTAAATTAAAAGGTATCTCCTTTCTTTGCACTAAACAATGGTATAATAAATTTTTCTAGTGAACTACACTGAATAAGGGAGCTAACAAAAATGTGGGTGCTCCCTGGTTCTTATTTTAAACCACCTTTTATATTTTCTTCAACTTTAAGCAAAAAGTGTTTTAAATGGCAAACTCTATCTTAATGGGGTGTACAGAGGGTTTTATTATTTTTAAACAGGTTAGGAAATGATTAAGTACCTCTCTAAATTTTCTTAACCCCAGTCAAATAGTGTAGCTATTTTTCCTTATTTCTTTTAGCTTTTGATCAGTTAATCATTTAAATCAAAACTTTAAAGTTTTCTGCAACACTTAGGAGTTTTATATTTTTCCTAAGTAGTTTACATTATTTAGGATCTGGCAAAATTGGTTTGACTCGATTTGGGTAAACCAAACTGAAGTTATGAATTTTTCAAGTTCTGTTTGGATTTAATTCAGAATATTTAAAAAGGTTTCCTGGAAATCCACTTTGCACCGAAGACCCTAGGTTCTTTCTAAATCTATCCCTTCATTTATACCCCTGCGCTACTATTCCCCTGAGTCACTGACAGCGCACAAAACCCCCTGGCCTTTTCTTCTTCTCCCCCGAGGTCCTTCCCCTTATGTAAACAGTAACCGCGGAAAGGAAAAGGGCGGCGCGGCTTACCGGCGGCGAGAGAGGTCCGGCGAGGGGCGGGGTTGGCTTTGGGAGGTTCTGGGGTCACAGCGAGGTACGGCTCGACGGCGGTGGTGGCCGGAATCGACCGGTCCACGCGCGCAGGCGGGTGAACACGTCGGCGGCGAGAGCTTCAGCCTAACCATGGCGATCTAGTTCAATTAAACGGCACGATGAGCTCCACGGGGTGACGTAGAGGCTATGTGTGCAGTGAATCGGAAAATGGCGCAGAGATTTACCCGGTCTACGTGCGCCGGCGGGGTTCCGAACTCCAGCGAGCGTGATTGCGCCTTTCCGGTGGCGGGGGTCCTTGGTTCAAGCTCTGGCAAGCTTCACGGCCTCCTAGGGAAGCTACCTAGGAGTTTGGATCGAGCGGAGGAGGGCGGGAAAAGGTTCGGCTATGGTGGTTGTCCTCGGGCGGCTCTGGCGGGTCGCGGAGAGGTCGCCGGAGCTATGGGCGAGCTCCAGGGAGTTGGGCGCGGGACAGGGGATGCAACGGGGAAGATGGTCGCGCACTGGGGCGAGCTTTATAGCCATGGCACGGGCGTGGTCACGGGCGGCCGCGGACGCACGGGGGTTCGCGCACGGGCGTGCTCTGAGCGCGCCCCCGAGTGTCAGCCCGCGTCGAACACGTGTGTGTTTGCTTCTGCCATGGTTCAACGGCCGATTGGAGCACCTTAGCGTGCAGATCTTGGCAAAACCACTGTGTACGGTCTCTTCCCTGCACCATATCCTACCTTTTTGATGTGAGTCCCAAGCCAAGATACGGTCGGGGTAGGGAGATATAGAGGTGAGTAGTTGCCTTTGTCCTAGCTGTCCAAACCGGGACAAAAGCTATGTCAAGTCGTGTCAAACGACTTGGGGTGGGGTTCAAATTTCTCCAAGGTATTCTAGAGGTATTTTGGCGCCACTTTGTCAATTGGGTCAAATGGTTTTGAAGTTTGCATGAGGGTTAACATGTTTGATCTTTGGCCAAGGGTTGGTTTTGGACTTAGAAAAATTTTAATTCTTCTTTTGTGCTCAACCCTTCGGTGAACCTTTTGGGGTTTTTCTTAATTCTTTTTGGGGTCACTTTCTTACTATCATTTGTAGGGTATTAAGTGTACTACATCTTTTATAATTGGCCCAAGTCATGATTATGTGGTTTTCATACCCTTTTGTTCATACTTACTTCTAGTGCTCCACTTGTACAAAGGGGTTTGAATTAGGGTTTGGGCAATTCTCCCCCTTATATGTGCATAACAAGCCAAGGCATGACTCCTAAGCTAGGTTGCACTTATTTAGGATCTTGATTTCCAAGTTTGGATTCCTTTACTCAAGTTAAGTCACATGTGATGATGGGCTTGGCTTGTGTAGTCTTGAGTGAAAACCCTAAGTAACACCTGGGGTGTTACAGTGTTGGTCACGTCGAGGCGGATAGTTGTAACTCAAGCTGGATGAGCTATGAAACCATACTTACGCAAATAGAAACTCGCAATTTGAGTGCAACGCAAAGCAATAAAAGGTTACAATCATGTCATACAATACAAGTACATATAAAGTACATAGAAGTTTAAACTCAAAAAATCATATGAAGTTCATACATGCCCATTATAAAAGTCTACATATTACACATAAAATGTGTATAGATCCACGTAAAATAGAAGCTCAAACACTCGACAAAGTCCATATCTTGTAATTATATTGTTATGTCATATATGAACTTGGACTTGTATTGTTTGGAGTTTAGATTTATATTCATGTGAAGTTATATATATTTGGTGAGTAGTTTATGTGAGGGGTATATGTTATATGAAAATTGCATGGACAATCTCCATTAATTTATGTATACTTGTGTATCTTGGATTTTATAATATCATATATATACAACACACTAAAATAGTACTAAAAAATTAAATTTTTACATG
Organism: Zea luxurians; assembly: GCA_029449295.1. Lineage (NCBI taxonomy): Eukaryota > Viridiplantae > Streptophyta > Magnoliopsida > Poales > Poaceae > Zea > Zea luxurians. The sequence continues at coordinate 112,025,845 of JAOPSE010000009.1, read as the reverse complement.
TGTAAATGATCTTTTCATCGAAAGAGCACCGAAATTCGCCGAGAAAGCACTCAAATCCAACGAGAAAACATTAAATTTTGTTTTTATAAAAAATTTTAAATTTTTTGAATAGTGAACCAAAATTTTCAGGGAAAAAACCCTCTAGAATCAGATGCCGACTAGTAGCGAAAACGAAAAATTTTGGTGAAATTCACTGAAATCCCCTAGCTGACTTGTTAACCCTGCCCTGAAGTCACAGAGAACTGTTCAATTACGGGGGAAAAAGGAAACAAACGAAGCGATCCCCCAGCGGACTCCTTGTTGAAAACAAACCGAGGAACAAAACGGATCAGAAATTACTGTTTACTAGCGGACTGGATTTCCCGCAAAAGTAGTTGAGAGGTGGACCAAAATCAAAATATTTTTTGGCTTTTTAATAGTGTATATGTATAGATACTCATGAATCAAACATGTGGTTGTTGATTCTGATTGAGAGAAATTAGTTGCAATAGTAAAAAATCAACATATTAATAATGATTTCCACATTATAACATCACCTCCAACAGTCATAAAGAATGTCAACTCCCTACTGTCTATCTTAAAGCTCGTATAGTTCCTTTAGTCCAGTAGTACAGGGACTAAAGTTTAGTTAAGACTAAAATTTAGTCCCTCCTGTTTGGTTTTAGGGTTTTAGGAACTAAAACTATTCAAAACACATTAAATGAATTATAAGAGGACTAAAATACATCTTATCATTAGTGCAACTGAAATAAAGGCTAAACAAAAAGCGAAATTTATATGATTTAGTCTTTTTTAGTCACCTCTTGAGAAATTAGAGACTAAATCAGTTTAGTCCCAGTTTTAGTCCCACCGTTTGGCAATATATAGACTAAATAGGACTAAAACGCTTTAGTCCCTCAAACCAAACGAGACCTTATTTATAAAAACGAACAATCAACTCCACCCAAAAGGCTCCAGCCCTTGCCATGTTGCAGTGAGGAGCATGCGTTAGGCCGACCATGAGAGATCAAACCAACAGCATCAGACCAAGCAATGACGTCCAATGTTTTTGCCTTCACTCTGATGAAAGCAGCTCCAGTTGTCCCTGGCTATTTATTACTCCCTCAGTCCCAAAATATAATTCGTTTTAGACTAAACAAACATTAATTAATTAATCTACGAATATAGTTTGTATGTATGTCTACATTCACTATCATTCGGATGAATATGGACTAAAAAAAAGACTAGAAAGAAATATATTTTGGGACAAATGGAGTATTTATTGATGTCTGGCAAAGTATTGAATTCATCCCAATCATGATGTCTCTCTAAGAACTGCAGTCATTTTCATCCTCCGTGTCTGTAGGGTACAGTGTGTCAAAAACCACCAGTGTAAAGAGGTTTCTTATTTCTGCATGTGTACCATTAGACAGGTTATGGTAATTGATCATCCCATCGCGTTTTGGTTCATGGCCATGCTCCTTTTTGCCATATTGAACACACTCGATAAATTTGAGAACCTTCAGGTAGGCTTGTAGTGGTATAAATACCTACAAAAGGGTAAAACCGATTATTTAACAGGAAAATAACACAAAAACTATTAGGCATAAACCAGCACCAGCCTGTTGCAGAAACACTAATAGCGCCAGAATCTCATGTTTGCTAATTGCTATTGTCATTTTAATAAATTGATCTCTCTCCCACTCCCATGCTAAAGTATCAGCATCAGGACAGTTAGATACATCACTACAGCACTTAAATATTTTCTTACCTTACTGATAAAGTGAAAGCCTAAAGCATTATCATAAGTATCAAGGTTATTTTCAACAGTGTGAACTAATTTGGTATCTGTCCCATTCTCATGACCATAAGTAACAGAAGGACAATTAACAACACCAATAATATTACAACTTAAACCTATTTACTTACTTTAGAATAAAATACAACAACAACAAAGCCTTTTATCCCAAGCAAACAAACCTTTGAATAAAATACTACTAACAGAATAAAAGCCAACAAATTTTCATGACTGATCTTTATTTTAACATTTCAGATGCCGTTCTCAAAGGATATAGAGGTCAGATTCCACAATAAACATTGGAGAAAATATATAACCTAAAAGTGGCAGAGATAAATTGGTAGTGCTTACAAGATCTGAGGAAGGTGCTTGAGGGATTTTTGCCATAGCATTTGCGACATGATACTCATCAGTCATTTCAGCTAATGCCTGCTTCATCAATGCAGCAAAGCTTTGTACTTCACCTGCCAAATGCTTATCAGTCCAGACTTTGGGTTCTAAGAGCTCTCGAAAGCCAGTATCATGTTGTCGGTTGATTGATTTTCCGATATCCACTGCCAAAGACATATCACCTCCCAGGTAAAAGGCTAGTGCAAAAGTAGCCACTATCAAAGGATCACATGGTTTGCGTGCCAATGCTTCATGAAAAGCTAAAAGGCTTATCCTGTAATTATAACGAGCAAGTTCAATAAGCTGGGCAAGAACAAAACGGTTGATTATATACTTAAGGGGCAATCATGATCATGAGAACGCTAATGGGCATTTAGGTTAAAAGCCCATTAGCAAGGGTTTATATACATGAAGAGGCTAGCGTGATAGAATCAAGAGGCATCCTAGCCGCCGCCTGCGCCTCTCTCCCTAAGGTTGAGAACACCCAAGCCGCTGTCTTTCCTCCGTTGCGTGCGTGGTGCTAGCACATTGATGTTGTAGTGTTTTATTGCGCAAGTGTGGTTACCATGGAGACGCTACTGCGGTGTTAATCAGCAACAAATACGAGCATAGATTAACGTGTTGGTGGTAAGTGAGGACGTACGACGACTTCCACTGCATCGTCATGTTTTTTTCGCTGTGCTGCACATCTACTGGTAATGATCCATGATCTTCTACTCGCATGTTATCTTGATTGTACCCATTTCCCTTCAATGAAACCAAAGTCGTTCATGCACATATTTTTATCATGGTGGTTTGCATCTAGGTGATTTGCCTAGTAGATTGGATCTACTTTTGCTTTGGTTATAGCATAAATTAGAACGGATGGAGTAGTTATCGGTATAGTCGCACAGGTCATTTGCCCCTACCCCTCAACCCCTGGCTGGAATCACCATTGGGGCATAATATCAGTTTCTTTTCCCTCATGACCTCTCGCACAACTTGTTGTTATTGCCATCAGAGCTAACAATGCGTGTACATTTCAAGTCAAGAAAGGCAATAGATTTGAGTTGGATGTACTGTTATCGTTCTACCTCGCACGATTATAATATAATTAACGAATAAAGGCATTTGGAACGTCTCAGGGCTCGCTTAATTTGATCAAACTGATAAGATTTTCATAGTGATTTCATTTGTAGGATCGATGAAATTCTAAGATATTTCAAAAGTGTTGCCCAAAGACCACCATTTGCGTACGACACATATTGCTTGGATAATCCCTTTCCACATCCACATACTATTTAGCTCTCCATCTGGCATGGTTTTGCAAGAAAAATAGTGAATGGTATGTGTATGACCCAAATGTATATGTGATGCTTGATGTCATCATGGAGGAATCAAGGATGAAGGCACAAAGCAGGACGTGGTGATGAAGATCACCATGACAAAGGGTCATATTATCTCACATTTAATATGACTATTTGTGGCGTTTTATTTTCCTATCGCAAATGTCATAAAATAGCTTCCCTCAGAAAAAATAATAATTCAATTTGATGTCCTTCCAACTACTGCACCTATAAAGATTCTAATCATCTTTTGGTATGCCTACCAAGCATAGTGTTATTGATTATCTAGATCTAATAGGGTGGATGTCGCACATCTCCATGCATAATGTTGGTTTGCTTAACAAGCCAATCAAATCAAATTTGGGCCTTCGAAATGATGTTGGGAACCGGGGTATTGGATGCCACCCAACAAACAAGAGTCACAGTTTATGATTAGCATGCTTACTTATGTCATTATGTTTCTAGCGGTGATGCCAAAGCTCATCTAGAATTTAATGAGCATGGATCTTGTCCACTATATGCCATTAGAGGAAAGTCCATGGTTATCACGGAGCCACGGCGATAGGCACCAATTAGGCATCAACACTCCAGCGGAATAGAAGGTCGGTAGTTACTAGTTAGTAATCACTAGCAATTTAGAGAATAGAGATTAAGAGTACAAGTTCATACTTCATAGCAAACAGATATAGGCGATAAATCCACATTGACAAACGGTCCATAGCAACCAAACAAACTAAAAGTCCAATGTCATAATCAAACAAATAAACTCAATAACTCAAACATGATGAGGTATAGAATAGTAGACCATCACCTAACCGACATCTAAGTCCATATCATTTAGGCCACCCTCATTCTCATCACTTGAAGCACCACTGTGTGGAGTAGGCGGTGCTTGGCCATAGTTATCCTCAACATCTAGAATTCTAGATCATTAGCAACCGACTAGAGGGGAGGGGTTGGCGAATACCTGATGGAGGGGAAAGATGGAAGGCTGCCTAGCCGGCTAGCGGAAGGAGGCTGGAAACTGCTGGCGGCTAGAAGGGAGGGATGGCCACTAGCCGACGGCTGGAGGGTCAGGAGAGGGGTGGTGGCCTGGCCGGCGGCTGGAGGGGAGGGGTGGCAGTGTTGACCAACAATAAATGTGAGGAACACAGATGAACGTGTTGTTGTTGCTGATATGCCGAGGACATACAACTACTTCTACACCATCGTCGCGCTCTTCTTTCGCTATGTTGCGTGTCTAGTGGTAACTATCCACGATCCTCTACTCAATTGCTATCTTAGTTGAATGTAGTAAATATGCCAGTGTGTAGTGTACCAGTTTCCCTTCAAAAACTACTTCAATTTCAATAATATAAAAGAGTCCATGTCAGCTAGAACTAGAGCAACATAAATTTTTTCCATGTCTGCCCATAATAAGTTTAATAATTCAACTCACCATAGACTATTGTGACATGGCCTGTTCGGTGCAAGAAAATTATCCAGCTTAGAAAATAAGACCTGCACAAAGATATTGAATGGGAACATAATCAAGAAAGTTCCATTAAAAATGCACAGCAACAAAACAAGGAAATGCCAATGTAGACGGTTGCTCTAGCCATATCATAGAGACATAGAATATCACATCCTGAAACCATCAAAGTTGCAACAAGAAAGTCATAATATCCGTTCAAATTTATATAACACTAATTGCAACATTGATTGATTATAATTATAGGAGCTAAGAGATTGATGAACATTAAAAATAATGATCTGTCACAAATTCTTAGTGAAAATGACGAAATGTTCTGCTCTGCAGAGTGGGACAGAGAGCAAGAAGAGAATAAATATAAGTTTCTATTTCATCTTTACAGCATGTCAATTGAAGATTTTAAGTTCCTTTCAATCTACATAACAGCAGTAAACAAGTGCCAAAATAAAACTCACAAGTAGCATATTAGTTCCTTTATCCTTCCTCTTAAAACGAGTCGAAGAGAAATATGCTGCCTGTACAGGCCGTTAAATCATTTAGTCAGCAAAACTCTACAAATACTTGATTTTCAAAATATGTTTATTTTCCTGGCCATGGGTTTACCTGAAAGGGCAACAAATGTTCAAGGAGGCCAAACCTCCACAACAACCTCAAAGAAGCTTCAGCTGAACCATAAGCAAGCATATAGTTCATCTCCATGAGTATCCTTGCCTGTAAAAATTGCATGTAAATAAATCAAAGAGGCAAACATACAAGCTACTTCATGTGGTTCTTTTAGAGAAGCAGAACCCATTGATATAATGAAACCACATTGTCCATGTCAGAAACAGACCTTATCAAGTCTTGCCACTGAGCAAGCAAGTGTTCTCACATAATAAGCTGTTTCTTTGGGGAAGCTGAACCCTAAACGAGCTGCAATTCTGATTGCACGTAGAATACGGGCTGTTAATTACATGATCACATTAATCACACCGATCACACACAAAAAGTAGAACTATAATAAAAGAAATAGTTAACTTCAGATACTGACCACAGTCCTCCTGAAACGAAGTGCCAGCAGGAATTACAGTACGGACCTATTAAAGGAAGAAAACTGCAAAATGAGAGCAAAAAAAGAATGTTCAATAGGTGCAAATATCAAACAAATAAGTACCACAGACCTTAGCTTTCTTAATATCTTCAATGCCTCCCAAGTAATCATAGATCTTTTCTGAATATGGGTTAAACATTAACCTGCAAATCTCCAAGAAAAAAATTACAAACTGCAATATGGTATCCATAATATTTGAAAGTACAGAAGTACTAACCCATTAATTGTGAAGTCCCTCCTTTGGCAGTTCTTCCAGCGAACAAAATCATTCTTGCTACAATTTTGGCTCTTTGAATTGTAAATCTGGCTACCACTTGATCCCCTTGCACAAGTATTAAAACTTGACACCTGCAAATAAGAAGGAATTAAGATATATCTTGCTAGTTGCCCACTCCAGCGAAAGGGCCTCTAGCGTAATGGTTAAGGCTTCCGGGTTACGTCCTGCGCGTCACCCTCCGGCAGGGCCGTTGCAGAGTGGGCGGTGACGGCCCGCTAGTGATAGGGGGCCAGGGTTTGGAGATTTTCTCGGCCGGGACCATGTTTCGGTCTCTTCTTAAAATAATACCGGGACGACGGTCTTTCCTTCCCCGGCCGAGTTTTTTTAGTTGCCCACTCCAGTGCAAAACAGAATTTTGATTCAGCAAATACCAACAACAAAGTGTGCAGTTTGGCAAGATTAAGCTAATGACTATAGATATGTGTTGTGCAGAGGGTGCTAAATTTACAATCGGTAAAAAGTTGCACGAACCTCAACGATGGAATTGTTCTCATGTACATGACATATGGGAAAACGCCTTCCTACTATAACAGCTGATCCTAAGAAAGTGTCTTTCACCTGCAGGGTTTAAGATAATAATAATTTTAATTGGCACGAACACATTGTATAAGCAATATATTCTCTGGCATCTCAACTAACAATTCTGAACATGAAAACTTAACAAACAGAATGAATCAATCACCATCTGCGCTGAATTATGCAAAATGTATTTCTTTTACCCAACATATTGATACTGAAATAAACAAAGAAGCATTGCACAAGTAGGGGAAATTTAAACAAGCATACACACTGGCAATTTTTTTGGCACTGGTACATATGCCATAAACTGATAGAAATGTCTATTCTACAGAAGGCCACATCCAATCATCTCTTTTCAGTTTTCACATAGAATCATCCATATAAAACATATGTTTGACAAGATTAAAATTATTTATGTCAATTTATCGACTCCCAAAATGATGTCACATAGAAGCTGGAGAATGCAAAATTGATGGTTCACGAATATCTCACACCTTTGTAAAATATTCAGGATTGTCTGATATGAATGATTTGTCTTTGCCATCAAAAGGCAACATAAGAATACACTGAAATCTATAAAGAACAAAAGTTTAAGTAAACCAAGATCATTGTTTCCAAGCAAGACATCCTCACATCATACAGATCACTTTTACACAGAGTAACCTTAAAATGGCTAGGCTCTGTTCAGTGTGTACTTGTGTACGATTGAAAAACTTGAATATAAAGTTACCAAGCAGTCTCACTGCATTTCGTACAAACAGGCTTGAGGTTATTAGCTGCACATCAACAGTACATTTCAAAACAACAACATAACCATACTTCAATGTACACTTTGGATATTACGTGTTTATACAATACACATAATCAAAGTACATTAGTCAGTTGCATGTGCATTGACACGGTTCATATATATCATATGAGTAGACTTTGTTTTAATAAGACACAAAAATATGTGTGTTCTATTGGTTAGGTGGTTGTGAATGTGAAGCTAACAACCAAGGTTCAAACCCCCATTTATGCATAATTTTACTTTATTTTTGCATTAAACGGGAAGGGTGACCCAGGACGCCCCTTGAAATTGGTGCTTTAATATAGTAGAGATTTAAAAACTGAAATTTTACACCCAATACATTGAAAGTAACTCTGTCAGTTATAACCAGCAAATTAGTCACGTCATAGTTCTTTAGCAACAAAGTAGTACCTGCTATTTGCAAAACTATGACAGCAAACTTAAAATATCTACGCGTTTCAGTGAAAGAATAGCTCCATCACATGATGCCTCAAAACTTGAGTAGACTTTCATTCCAGTAATACCGCTACATCATGATCACATCATTGTTAATTTGAGTTATAACCTGCCTAAGATCAGCTGTTGTTATTATGTCGAAATCCTTTGGCGTCTTTTTCATTATGAGATCTCGAACACAACCACCAACAAGGTACACATCATATCCTGCACAAAAAAAAGTGAAACATATCAACCAAGCAAGTAATGCAATGAACCAGCAACAACTGGGTGGTAATGGGATCTAAATTTTACACTATAAAATTTAAGGATCAGATCGTATTTGGATCAGGCTGTATTTCTATTTATTTTTGAGCTAAAATTAATTAAGGGCTCGAACGAATCGTGAAGAAACATTTGGATCGTGATCCATTACCACCCCTAGCAACAACAAAGGATACTCAAGCACCTAATTAACAGATGGAGAAAAGTACAATGGAATTGAAATCACATTCATATCTGATTAGCTATATTAATCGACTACTAGTACCGAACAGGATACAAATATGGTTTTCCATTTTTCATATCCAATTAACCGTTTCTCCTCTAGTCACATTTATATCTTCACAAAACAAAGTATGCCTTACATCTTTCATTCTGAAATATGATTTTATCCAAACTACTCAAATTTATTCAAATAAAAAATAGATGGATTCTGTTGCAGTATAGATAAAAGATAGTTTCAATTCTAATTAAGTAAAATGCAACTATTATATTTGCTTTATATGAGGCTGAGTTGAGTATTAAATCCTGTCTGCATTTGTTTTGACATTTGACCTGTAACTAAGTACTCGATCCACTAGTTCAGTCGCAGGACACCGGACTGAAATCCAACCTCAGCAGTGGCATTTCAGGATTTGGCAGGACAACAAACCAAACACTAGCAGGGACATTGGGGTGGAGGACGCACCTCTGCTGCGGAGGCGGTGTAGTACGTTCCAGGCCTCGGGGGGGATCATGGACTCCTTGATCCCGAACCTCTTGGCACTGATCTTCTTCCACTCCGGCCCCTCCATCCCCTCCGCTCCCGGCCCACCTGCAGAGAATGCTCAGCGCCCACCAGGTAAAGAAAAGCAAAACCCTTGGGGCTAGCATTTCGCCGTCACGTCACCACTGGATCAACAGCAAGAACGGAAGAGAGACTTACTGTCGGATGTAGGGGCGGTAGATGGGGTGGAGGAGTCGGAGGGCGAGGGCGAAGGGGACGGTGCGCGGCGGCGGCGCCGTGGGGAGGCGAGCGCGGCGAGTGGGGATGGTGCAAGGCGGCCGGGCCTCGTGAGCGATCCGAGCCACCGCAGATCCGGGGAGCGCAGGGCCATCGCGACCGGGACGGCGCGGCGGCGGGAGGCGAGAGCGGGGTGAAGCGCAGCAGCGGGCAGGCGAGCGGCGGAGGAGGGTGGATAGGCTGACGGCGGCGAATATGCCCATTATGCCAGATCCTCTTCGTTCCATTCGTTGCCTCTATCGGCGGGCTGCTTTGTGGCCCATGGGCCGTAGGGTTTTAGAGTTCGTAGTGGGCTTTTGATTGATGGGCCATTGTTGATAAAAGTGGTTCTATTTTGAAATTTTGATATACTGAGCTATGGAATCTAGTTAATTAATCAGAAAAATGTTTACTTTGCATTGCTGCATAAATAATAACATATGATTATTTTTAATAAAACATCATAATTAATGCCGAACAGAGTCCTAGTTCAGCCGAATGCTACTCTCGTTCTTAACATTGAGGTGCCACTGAATTTACATGCAACACACACCTGCAGCATTTTGGCTGACAGTGTATGATAGAACTAGAGACTTCTTACACCTAGATTATGCATTGCATTAATGCTTATCAAATTAATCCAATCATATACTCAATGTGTAACACATCCATACTTGATGGACTTCCAGATAAAGGAACAATGAATCCGAATAAAGCCTTCTTTTGCTCCATCAGCAGAAAACATTTTTCACTTGTCAAATTTATTTGTCAGATCAATGTCGAGAAGATCCTAAGTCCAACATAGAAGTGTGATCTCTAGTAGTATATCAGTGTGCAATCCTGCAAACTGGCAGCATGGATCTTTATATCCTCATCCAATGGCTACAAATGGAGGTGGAAAACTTCTGCGAAAGAAGCTCAAAAGGTCTGTTTGGTTCAGCTTTTTCTGACCAACTTTTTCGAGAATCTAGCTGTGTAGAAAATTTGAGTATCATTAGGATTACGTGCGGAGGAAGATAAAGTTGTCCATGAGACTCAGGATCTATAAAGTGACGGATTACTACTATTGCGACGACTCAACTGATTATATGTTTATGTTGATTTTGAATGGTTTTACCCAAACAAATTTTATAGAAGTTGGCTGAAAAACTAAGTATTTGACGGTCCGCAGCAGCTTTTGATGGCCAGAAGCTGCGAAAAGCCGAAACAAACAGGGATAAAGTTTCTTTTACGAACCTATCCCTCCCTAAAAATCAGCCTCAACCTCCCCTCGCCAAACGTTTTCTCCACCACATCCGGAGACGACGAGTCCAAGTGAAGGCGGTGGGCACGACAAAAGCGACGACAAGGACAGCAACCTTAAGCCCAAGTATGACATCACTTAGACTGCCTCCAGTAAGGACCGCTAAACAGTACTGTCTGCTAAATTTAGCGGACGACAACGTACTCTAGCCGTCCAACAAAGTACTCTATACAGTACGCTATAATTTAGTGGTGGTGTCGGACACGATAAATGTGGCGGACTTGTGTCGTCCGCTATCGCCATCATCGAGGCTGACCGTTTGCTCCCGCGCGCGGCTCGGAACCTTCAGCACAGTGTCGGTTTTCCGTCCTCTGTTCAACTCAGCAAGCTTTGGTGGCCCTGCTCCTCGTCGCAGCGGGTGCTGGTACGAGAGGGACGGGAGCTGGTGGCAAAGCTCGTTACTCCTACGCGTAGGGATGGGTGACCAGCACATGCAGCAGCATCATTGTCAAGATCAACATCCCCGCCGGATATTTGTTTGTTTTTATTATTAATATATGTTTATAAAATTGTCGTAGTAAAAAATGTTAATTACTTTTTTGAATTAGGTACGTTAGCTCGAATTCAATTTACATGAAAAATAGAGAATAAATATTGTAGGTAATGGATTCTGTTAACATTGTATATATAGAGGACTGATTTTAGAGGTCGTTGATAGAGATAAAGAAGATATAGAGGACGATTTTTTAGAGGATACTGTAAAAAACAAATAATATTATTTTAGAGGACGAAATTTAGGAGACGTTGCTGGAGAGCCTTAGATGCAATCTTGGCATACTTCCTTGAGGCTGCCTCCAGCAAGGGTCTGTATACGGTCCTGAACTCTAAATATAGAGATTTAGAGGATTCTTTTTGTGTCTAGCAGCAGTCTGTAAAGCGTACTCTAAAATAGAGGAGCACTCGACCATCCACTATCCCTAGAGTTCTTCTGCTGGTCCGCTATCAGGCGCTAGCAGTAGCTTTACCGTCCAAAAGCAGTTGTCAGCCGTACGATCCGTATATTGGCAGGGGTAAGAGCTGTTAGAATTATAGGCATTTTCCGTATCATTTTAATTCCGTAAATTAATATTATGATGATGACATATAAAAGATAATTAATCATGACATCAAATATATCCATAACAATATGGATCATGAGAACATAAAGCATATGGATTATATAAATCATATAAATACGATAAACATGTAAACTGACTGAACAATTAAAACTAAACAGATAGAAATATAAACAGCATGACTGAAAAATTAAAACAGACAGATCTATCATACTATAATAAGACAGAACAGATAAGATAAAATCATTCCTACATATGAAACAGCATAGATGAATATATGAAACATATATAATCTCCAGAACGTAAAACAGTAAGTAAATAAACTGATCATACCCTCCCATGCGCTCTGATGATCCAGATCCTTGGCCAACTTCTTTTGTCATGCTGGAGATGTTTTGGGCAGTCGCGTAGACGCTCCCCAAAAATCTAATTGTCGATCCCCCGTGCAAGGTCTCGAACGGCACCGGCTTCGGAGGCACCTGCCCTCTCGCTTCTCCGTGCGCGCAGAGTCACGAGATGGAAATACTCTCACTCGGCGGCTGGACTGTGATTCTGAAAGTGTTTTCTCGCGTGTACCGAGTGACAGGGGTGCTCCTCTATTTAACCTCTCGCAGAGGGAAGCTGAAGGAGAAGGGTCACTCGGCTAGTCAGTCAGCCCTCGCCGAGTCATGCCATGAGTCGGCCAGCTGAAGGATCACTCGGCTGATGAAGAGACAGGGTCACTCGGCTGACGAAGAGACAGGGTCACTCGGCTCACGAAGAGACAGGGTCACTCGGCTGACGAAGAGACAGGCAACTGAAAGGCTAACGCGGTTAGTGAGTGCTAAAAATTAACACAACCACACCACGCCCGCCCGCTCGCTCGCCCGCCCGCTGTTGGCACTGTCTCTCGACAGCAAGGAGATCCAACACAGGTGAATGGTGATGGCAACAGGGCACTCGCGCGTGATGGCTAAAGCTCTGTTAATCTGGCCTCTCACGGGCACTGTGCGGGGGTATTTATAGGTATCCGAGTGCACGGCGCCTTGCGTTAAGGACGCATGTGCCCTCAGGTACCTAGTTTATCCCCAGAATATTCCCATAAAGTGGGGTTACAAGCTGTAATTACAAGTACGCCTTTACAAATTAGGCTCGTAACACAAACGCGGCCACGCAGGGCCCGTTACAATGGGCCAGATCTCATGTGGGCCTCGGAGCTGACCGAGGCCGCGCCGCGGGGAGGCGTCGCCGCAGGCCTTCGTCTGGTGCCGGATCGAGCGAAGGGTCTCCGTGTTGTCTCTGGTGCCGATGAAGCGAAGGGTGTCCCTGCCTGCTTTGTCTGTCAGGGCAGGGGCTAAGCGGTGGAGACTTCGGGCGAAGGGTGGCGTTTCTGCCTTCGCTCCAACATTTGCCCTCCGAGGGACCAGTTCGACAAAGTCACCTGGTGCCGAAGACGTCGCTAGATGGCGGAGACGCTGCCCTCGCTCGAAGTGGTTCCGCGGGGGTTTTTGATGTGACCGTTGATGGACATCGTACTGTTGGACTGCGGGTTTTCCGAAGCGTCGCGCCCTGTGGGATTGCGGGTTTCCCGAGGAGCCGCGCCCTGCCTATAAAAGGGGGCGGGGGACGGCGCAGGCTGCGGCCTCCAGCGGAGGCAAGCCGCCGTTGCCGGCGAAGGCGGGCGCCTCTGCACCCAGCAAGGCGCCGGAGACAACGGCGGGCGCCGGAGTCTCCAAGCTGACGAAGGTGGTGCCGCCGGCCAGCGGAGTGGCGGAGGCTTCGAAGGCGGCCCGAACGTTGGCGCCGCCGGGCAAACGCGTTGCCGACTTCAGCACCGACATTAGTGTGGACGACTATCTTGGGGGTAAGTCACCCGGCCGCCTTCTCTTTTTTTTTGATCGTTGATGCGTTGCAGGGTCGGACGAGGGCCGGCTTGCTATAGCTGTGCCTGCCGGGGCAATCGCGATGGCTGCGCTGCCGTCGAAGGCGAGGGGCGGGACCCTTGGCGCCGGAGGCGAGGTGTCGGCCCTTGCGTTGGTCAGGGACGAGGCTGGCGCGGCGACCCGCCGGGTGTGCTCTGCAGGTGGCTGACTTCACCAGCCGTACTGCGTCGGGGGCACTTACGGCAGCCTTATCTGCCGAAGTCGAGAGACTTCGGACGCAACATGCTGACGCTGTCCGTGAGAAGTCTGCCTCCGACAGCAAGTGTCGTAAACTGGCGGACAAGGTGGCCGCCCTGGAGGAGGAAAAGGCTGACCTCCGGCGCCAGCTGGCGGGGGAGAGGAGGGAGACCAACGAGGCCATCGCCAAGGAGCAGGCCGCGCAGGCGGAGGCTAGGCTGGCACGGGCGGAAGCCAATCTTGCCAAGGATCTCGCCGAAGACCTGCGGGGGCGGCTCACCGCTCTGGAGAGCCGCGCGAAGGGGGCCGAAGCCTCGGTGCGAACGGAGGCCGAACGGACGCGCACACAGCTTATGGCCATATATCGCGAGCTGGGTGCGCGAACCGGTGACTTCGTGGTGCCGGAGCGAGAGGCCGGGCTTCGCTGTTTGGAATGGGTGCAAGAGGAGCTGCGGGAGCTCCCCACCGTCCTGGGGGGATTAATGTCGTTCGCCTCCCTGGTCACCTGCGAGGGGGCGATGAACGCACTCTCTCGCGAAGGGTGCCGGCACTATGAGGCCTTCGACCAGGCAGATGAAGATTTTGGGCGAGACATCTATAAGGTCGAAGACCCCGTGGTGAAGGAGTCCGCCGGCGCCCTCTATGACCGGATGTGGGGTCTGTATGGTGGTGAAGTGGTCAGGGAGCGGGCCGAGGCTGCGAGGGCTCAGGTAACGTTGTCGTTTGTTCTGCGTTTGCTGAATGTGGTCTGTGCGTGTGTTTGCTGACTTTTTGTATGTTTTGTTTTAGGCGGAGCGAGGCGAGCGGGTGGACGACTTCGGAGCACTGAACGACGCCCTGCCTGACCCGGAGCCGACCCCGGAGACCATGGAGGACGCACCAGGCGCCCCCACATCTGCTGCGACAGTGGAAGACCTGCCCCTGAAGGTGGCCGAAGGCGCTCCCGATGCCCTCGCAGCAGCTGCGCCGACCGTCGAAGGTCCGGCGGCGGAGGCGGTGGAAACAATGGCGGAGGTGGCAGCGGAGCCAACGGCGGAGGCCCTCGCAGCGTCAGGGCCCTCGCAGGTGGCATAGTGGTTGTTTAGGGTGAGGATTTTTGGATGTTGTACTGAATTTTGGTTGCTGCGCAGGTTCAAGATTTTGGGCCTGCGCACGCAACCGCTGCTACTGAGTTTTTGGCGGCTTCGACCGCGGAAGGTGGTAATGAATATAGTGGGTCTGCATCTGAGTTTTTGGATTTTGCCGACTCCGGGAGCTCGGTTGAGTGGACTGAGGAGTCGTCGGAGGAGAATTTGGATTATTTTGCGGCTTTGGACGTGGCTGCGGCGGAGGCTTCGCCACACGCCGCGGACGCGTCGGACGTGCCAGGCCCTAGCACTGGGCGCCGTCGACGAAGGGCGGTTGCAAAACGTAGGGTTAGCGCGGAGGAGCGGGCTCTGCTTCGTGTGAGTGGGGCTGGTCGGGAGGAACCGTTGTCCCTGCCGACCGCCGAGGGTGTAGGTGAAGGGGAACTGCGAAGGCTTTTTGCGGGTGAGGAGCTCAGGATAATGCTATTTAATTATAGGGAGATGGGAATTATTCCTAAGGTTGAGCCGATGTAGAGTGTGGTGCCCTCGCTTGTGTACGTCGAGGCTTGTATGGTGGAATTGTGTGCCCTCGCGTGCATGTGTGTGTGCGAAGGCGTTTTGTACTTACTAATTTGTTTTGCTGCGCTGTGTTGGCTTGATTATAGCTGGTCTTGGTGTGGATGGTTTGATGTTGTCGTTTCGGCCGTTGTTGTGCTAGTCCAGGTGTACCCTTAGGTGTCTTCTGCACAGATAGTCTTCGGTTTTTTCGCACTTGTTGCGCTGATCCGGCTGCACTTTTAAGCGACGTCTGCACGGATAGCCTTCGCGATAGACTCAGATTTTTTCCGCACCTGTTGTGCTAATCCGGCTGCACCCTTAGGCGACTTTTGCGCGGATAGGCTTCGCGATACACTTAGATTTTTTTCGCACTTGTTGTGCTAATCCGGCTGCACCCTTAGGCGACTTTTGCGCGGATAGTCTTCGCGATAGACTTAGATTTTTTTTCGCACTTGTTGTGCTAATCCGGCTGCACCCTTAGGCGACTTTTGCGCGGATAGTCTTCGCGATAGACTTAGATTTTTTTTCGCACTTGTTGTGTTAATCCGGCTGCACCCTTAGGCGACTTTTGCGCGGATAGTCTTCGCGATAGACTTAGATTTTTTTCGCACTTGTTGTGCTAATCCGGCTGCACCCTTAGGCGACTTTTGCGCGGATAGTCTTCGCGATAGACTTAGATTTTTTTTCGCACTTGTTGTGCTAATCCGGCTGCACCCTTAGGCGACTTTTGCGCGGATAGTCTTCGCGATAGACTTAGATTTTTTTCGCACTTGTTGTGCTAATCCGGCTGCACCCTTAGGCGACTTTTGCGCGGATGGTCTTCGCGATAGACTTAGATTTTTTTCGCACTTGTTGTGCTAATCCGGCTGCACCCTTAGGCGACTTTTGCGCGGATAGTCTTCGCGATAGACTTAGATTTTTTTTTCGCACTTGTTGTGCTAATCCGGCTGCACCCTTAGGCGACTTTTGCGCGGATAGTCTTCGCGATAGACTTAGATTTTTTTCGCACTTGTTGTGCTAATCCGGCTGCACCCTTAGGCGACTTTTGCGCGGATAGTCTTCGCGATAGACTTAGATTTTTTTCGCACTTGTTGTGCTAATCCGGCTGCACCCTTAGGCGACTTTTGCGCGGATTTGTCGCACGCGAGGGTAGCTAGCGCTTAGCCTCGCGGTGACCTCGTGGTGGTCGAATGTCGAAGACCGTCATCGCGGTCTTTTTCGACGCATGTCTTTTTGCGGGGGATTTTTTACGCATATGTTACATGGCTCCGCCTCGTTAAAAACCTCACCCCCCGGGAGGAAAAGAGTGCGGGCCGGTGCAAGAATTACAAGGGCGAAGACAGCCCTGAGGAATCAAACAAAAAATTTGCGGAGGTTGTCAATGTTCCAGGAGTGCTCCAGGTCCTCGCCGGTTGGCGTTGTGAGCCTGTAAGCGCTGGGGGAAGCTTTTGTCTTGACGATGAAAGGGCCCTCCCACCTGGGCTCCAGCTTGCCCTTGGACTCCGTTCGAGCTGTCCGAATGAGTACGAGGTCCCCCTCGCTGAACTCCCTCGGGGTGACTGAATGGTCGCGCCATGCTTTGGTCTGGGCTTGATACTTGTTCAGGGCCTGTAGGGCGAAGACACGGTCTCCGTCGATGAGATCCTTTGAAGTTGGTTCGTCCACATCTGGGACGGCCGACGGGACTGTTCGCGGGGACCCGTGCTTTATTTCTTGCGGGGTCATGGCCTTCGATCCGTATAAAAGACGGAAGGGAGTGAATCCGGTCGCCCTGCACTCAGTCGTGTTTAGTGCCCAGACTGCCTCGGGTAAAAAATCGCTCCATCTGCCCTTTTTTTCATCGAGGAGCATTTTTTTGATAGCTGTGAAGATTTTTCCGTTGGCGCGCTCCACGACCCCGTTGGACTGCGGATGATAGACTGAGGCGAAGGCAAGCTTGGTGCCAATGGAGAAACAAAAATCCTTGAAGCCTTGGTTATCAAACTGCTTGCCGTTGTCGACTGTTAATTCGGACGGTACTCCGAAGCGGCAAACGATGTTCTGCCAGAAGAATTTTTGGGCAGTCTTTGATGTTATTGTGGAGACAGCCCGTGCCTCGATCCATTTGGTGAAGTACTCGACCGCGACGAAGGCGAACTTAAGGTTCCCCTGAGCGGTAGGCAAGGGTCCAACAATGTCGAGACCCCAGCGCTGGAGAGGCCATGTGTGGGCGATCAGCTTTGTATACTGCGAAGGGCCACCTGACCGAGGAGAGAACTTCTGGCAGGCTTCGCAGGACCGAGTGACCCAATTCGCAGCGCAAATCATTGCGGGCCAGTAAAAACCCTGGCGGATCACCTTAGCAGCTAGGGCCCTCGGCCCCGCGTGCGAGCCGCACGTGCCACTGTGGACTTCACGTAGAATCTGCATGCCTTCGGCCTCGGTGACGCACTTAAGCATTGGTTGACTGACCCCTTTTTTATAGAGTTGGCCTTCAATCAGAGCGAAGTCTCGGCTTCGATGTCTGAGGCGCTTGGCCTCACTGATGTCGGCTGGGTGATAATACCCCTGCAGGAACAGGGTTATGGGTGCGCGCCAGTCTTCGGTCATGATGAGGTTGACTGTACGGTGGCTCTCGCTGTCATTGGTTATTTGGAGCCCTTCGGGGCTCCGGACTGCTGGTGTGCCGATGACGTGGAAGAACACGTCGGAGGGCAGAGTGTCGCCCCTGGCCGCGGCCTTGGCCAATGCGTCGGCCTCCTCGTTCTTGGCCCGGTCCACATGCTGCACGGTGAACCCCTTGAACTGCCTCTCGAGACTTCGGATGGCCGCGAGGTATTGCATGAGTGCGGGGTCCTTGGCTGCATAGTCTTTTTCGACCTGGCTGGCAACTACCTTGGAGTCTGTTTTGATGATGCAAGTGGTGACTCCGAGGGCCCTTAGCTTGCGGAGGCCGAGGATAACTGCTTCGTACTCTGCTATATTATTTGTGCATCTGTCGGAGTCCAGATTGAAGCTGAGTCGTGCTGCATATCTGTGCTTGACCCCGACAGGTGAGGTTATGATTGCGGCGACGCCTGCCCCCGCATGGCACCATGCGCCGTCGCAGTGGATGGTCCAGACCTTCTCTGTGGTCGGGTCCGGCCGTGTTACTGGCCCGGTCCAGTCGACGACGAAGTCTGCCAGGACTTGTGATTTGATGGCTGTCCTGGGCTCGAAGCTGATGTGGTAGCCGGAGAGTTCGGCTGCCCACTTGGCGATCCTCACCGATGCCTCCGGGTTTCTAAACAGTTCGCCGAGCCCCCTGTCTGAGGTGACGCGGACCTTGAATGCTTCAAAATAATGGCGCAGCTTGCGCGAGGACATAACGACTGCGTAGGCGATCTTCTCCAGCTCTGTCATGTTGCATTTGGACGGTGTCAGGACCTCGGAGACGTAATAAACAGGGCACTGTCTGACAGCGCCTTCGACTGTCTGCTCCTGCACTAGTGCCGCGCTGACCGCGTGCGGCGAAGCCGCGACATAGAGCAATAAGGGGAGCGAGGAGTCGGGGCTCGTGAGGGTGGCCAGCTCCGTTAAGTACTGTTTTAATGAGGCGAAGGCCGCTGCTTGCTCCGGCCCCCAAGCGAAGTCTTTTGCGCCGTGGAGAGTTTTGAGGAAAGGAAGACTTCGCTCGGCCGACCTGGAAATGAATCTGTTGAGAGCGGCCAATCTGCCTGTCAGACGCTGGACATCCCTGGTGGACTGCGGAGGCGACATGTCGATGATGGCCTGGATCTTCGTTGGGTTGGCCTCGATGCCGCGGTGCGACACCAGGTAGCCCAATATCTTGCCCTGGCGAACACCGAACACGCACTTTTCCGGGTTTAAGCGGAGTCGTGCGTCTCGCATGTTTGCGAATGTCTCGGCCAGGTCGGCGAGATGGTCCTCCTTATTTTTGCTGGCGACGACGATGTCGTCCACATATGTAAATATATTTCTGCCGACCTGCCCTTCGAGTACTGTTTTGGTGAGTCTGGAGAAGGTGGACCCGGCATTCTTGAGACCCTCCGGCATTCTGACGAAGCAATAAGTGCCGAAGGGTGTTATAAAGCTGGTGCTGGCCTTGTCTTCCTCCTTCATGTATATCTGGTGATAGCCGGAGAAGCAGTCGAGGAGAGACAGGACCTCGCATCCGGCCGCGCTATCGACTATTTTGTCGATCCGTGGCAACGGGAAATTGTCTTTTGGGCAGGCCTTATTGAGACAGGTGAAGTCTATACACATCCGCCATTTCCCGCTTTTTTTCTGCACCATTACAACATTGGAGAGCCATGTGGGGTAAGCCACTGGCTCAATGAATTTAGCCTCTAGGAGGCGGTGCACCTCCGCCTTGGCGGCCTCTGTCTTTTCATCGGACATTTTGCGAAGCTTTTGCTTTCTTGGTCGCACCGAGGGGTCGATTCCCAAACTGTGCTCGATTATGGATCGGCTGACTCCGACCAGGTCGAGGGCGGACCAGGCGAAGACATCTTTATTCTTGGCCAGGCAGCAGAGGAGCTTCTCTTCTTCATGCGAAGTAAGGTCTTCGCTGATAGTGACTGTCTGCTTGGGCGTGGCCTGATCGAGGGGGACAATCTTGGTCCCATCCTGACTCTGCAACTGAGCCCTGTCGTGCTGCTTGTCAGTTGGGCTGGCGGGCGCAGGGACCTCGCACTGTGTCGTGAGACAGTGCACGTTCCTCTGCCCGGGCACGAAGTCCCGCTCTATGTTGCGCGCTGTTTGCTGGTCACCGCGGACTGTAATTACGCCTAGCGGGCCTGGTATCTTCATGCACAAATACAGTCCATGGATGGCAGCTTCAAACTTATTGATGGAGCCCCGTCCCATGATGGCGTTGTATGGATATACCATATCCACAATGTCAAAAGTCACTTGCTCACTTCGGGCATTGGGTGCTACACCGAAGGAGAGGGGCAACTCTATTTTGCCGACGGGGAAGGTGCCTTTGCCGCCGAAGCCATACAACGGGTTGTCCGAAGGCTTAAGCAGGCTGTGGCTGATGCCCATGCGATCGAAGGCGTGGAGGAAGATGATGTCTGCCTGGCTGCCGTTGTCAACGAGGACCTTGTGTAGGTCCCAGCCTGCCACGCTGCAATTGATGACCATGGCATCGCAGTGGGGGGCGCTGCGCAAGTCGACGTCCCGTGCGTCGAAGGTGAGCGGTACGTGGGACCACTTCGTCTGTACAACTGGGCCCGTGATGGCGACATGGTTTATGCTGCGGTAGTGGTCCCGCTTCTGCCGCTTGGTGTCGAAGTCGGTGCTGGACCCCCCAGTTATCATATGGATGACTCCGCGATAAGGTTGATCGGCGAAGTCCTCCTGCTTTGGGGCGTGGGGGATGTTTTGTTGTTGCTGGTGTGGTGGTGGAGGCGGAGGATGTACGATTTGTACTTCCTGATGATGTTGGTAAGCGTGGTGCGGTGGATGCGGGGCGGGAGCGTGGATATATGGTGGAGGGGGTGGCTGGTAGTTATGCGCGACAATTCTGGGGTTGTCGGCTGGCTGCGCCCTTGCCATTCTGTCTCTGGTGGCCTTCACTTCGGGGCAGTCTTTGGTTGGGTGGGCGCAGTCTTCGCCATGGAAAAGGCAGTAAAATCGGCGCGGTGGAGGGGGTGGCTGCGCACGCCCTCGGCCGCTGCCGCGAGTTCCACTTCCGCGGCCCTGGGGGGGGATATTCCTGGCGCCGAAGGGGGTCAGCGGCCGGCTGCTGGTTGGCAATGTTGTGCACTTGCGGCTGACCGCGGCCATCTCGACCGGAGTCTGGTTGCGGAGTTCTTGTCCACGTGCGGCTGGACTGTGGGGCGTCTTTTGGCTTCCGCTGGGACTCAATCTTGCGCTGGTGGAGCTCCTCGGATCTGGCATACTTTTCAAATAGCTGGTACAGCTCTTGGAGGTTCTTCGGCGGATCTCTGATGCAGTGGCTGTAAAGGACGCCAGCGCGAAGACCACTGATAGCATAGTGGATGGCAATCTGGTCATCGACTGAGGGTAGCTGTGACTTGAGTGTGAGGAATTTGCGGTAATATTCCCTCAGGGTCTCCCTCTCTAGCTGCTTGCAGAGCGAGAGCTCGGCCAGGGCGTCGGTGTCCGGGCGGTACCCTTGGAAGTTGAGGAGGAACTTGTCCCGGAGACTTCTCCAGGAATCGATGGACAGCGGAGGCAACCTGGTGAACCAGGTGAGTGCAGGGCCCTCGAGGGCGATGATGAAGGACTTCGCCATTGTGGCGTCGTCCCCCCCGGACGATGCGACGGCGACCTGGTAACTCATTATGTATTGAGCCGGGTCGGTGCTGCCGTTGTACTTGGGGTAGGTCCCAGCCCGGAAGTTAGCTGGCCAGGGCGTCACTTGCAGGTGAGGCGCCAGGGGACTTCGCTCATCGAGATAATTGACCCCTTGGAATGGCGCGGCGTGCGGGAAAGTGAAGTCGCGCTGGGGGAAACGCGGGTCCTCCGGTTGCGCGCGGTGTTGCAGGGGTGGCTCATGCTGCAGGCCGAGGTGGCCTTCGCGTGTGTCTTCGTTTTGTGCGCGCTGCTGGAGGGATGACTCTTGCTGCGGGCCGAGGTGGCCTTCGCGCTGCATCAGCGCGATCTCCCGCTCGAGTTCCTGGGCCTTGTGCTCTTCGTCGCGTATCATCTGCCGCACTTTGGCGAGTGCGGACACACGCTGGCGCTTGGCCTCCAGTATCTCCTTCTGCCTCTGGAGGTTGCGGTTCTTGAGGCGCAGAGCGCGCAGCTGTAGCTGCTCTTCTGCTGAGATGCCGAGGACTTCACCGTCCTCGGCGAGGTCCGCGCCCTCCGGTGGTGCGAAGCCTGAGGGAGGTGCGAAGCCTGAGGGAGGTGCGAAGCCTGAGGGTTGTCCCTCGGGGTCGCAGGTGCGGAGGGTGTCGTCTTCAGTGGCCTCTTGGTGGGTGGATTGGGTGAGGGCGAGGGCCTTGCCCTTTCTTGCGGCGAGCAGTGCTGCCTTCGCAGCCTCGTCAGCCTTCGGGTTAGCTCTCTTGGGTGCCATCGCGGGTGGTTGTCTCGTAGCACGAACGGTGGGCGCCAAATGTTGGCACTGTCTCTCGACAGCAAGGAGATCCAACACAGGTGAATGGTGATGGCAACAGGGCACTCGCGCGTGATGGCTAAAGCTCTGTTAATCTGGCCTCTCACGGGCACTGTGCGGGGGTATTTATAGGTATCCGAGTGCACGGCGCCTTGCGTTAAGGACGCATGTGCCCTCAGGTACCTAGTTTATCCCCAGAATATTCCCATAAAGCGGGGTTACAAGCTGTAATTACAAGTACGCCTTTACAAATTAGGCCCGTAACACAAACGCGGCCACGCAGGGCCCGTTACAATGGGCCAGATCTCATGTGGGCCTCGGAGCTGACCGAGGCCGCGCCGCGGGGAGGCGTCGCCGCAGGCCTTCGTCTGGTGCCGGATCGAGCGAAGGGTCTCCGTGTTGTCTCTGGTGCCGATGAAGCGAAGGGTGTCCCTGCCTGCTTTGTCTGTCAGGGCAGGGGCTAAGCGGTGGAGACTTCGGGCGAAGGGTGACGTTTCTGCCTTCGCTCCAACACCCGCCCGCCTGCCTCGCCACGCCACGCCCCGCTCGGCGGCGGCGGCGGCGCGCGCGCGCGTGTGGCACGCCCTTGTCCATTTCCTGACTTCTCAATTTAGGTAGAATAAATCCCACCATATAAGTCAAGCCAAAAGACCCTTGGACTTTCAATGTGATACTATTGGTATTCTCCACCATTACACACCATAGAGTTTATTCAATAAATAGGCCAAGCCCATAAAAGATCCAACAATCCCCACCAAACTCTAGGGTTTGTAATGATGAAGTATCAGAATCACAATCCTTTGATATACCAGTGTTTCGATGGAGACTGTTAAGTTGAACATCCATCTAGAATAAGAGTTTCACTCATTCACAACTGAACAATGGACTAAGCCTTGAATTGACAGTTTTGTGCGAAATAAGATTCACTCAAATCCTTTGCTGATACTAGGCTGCAAAAGGGTATTCCCGCTTTTTAGAAGCATATAAGTCACACTTCAGTGCCTTTCATGAGTATTTAGGGATTACCCAAGTCCCATAGACTGTGACCAGCAGTCTGACTCATATAGGTGTATTCCTCAAAAGATGTTCTGTAGGACAACATCTCACCTTTAAAAGACTCTTGGAATACATTAAGGTAAAAACCATCCTGCCTTACAGATAGGAAAGATGTGCATCAGAAATGAGTTAAAGAAGGGATCTTTCCTCACAATCTACTCCTAGCTTGTTTCTCCACTCTACTTCACGGGATCTCCGATCACATAGAGCAGGTTACCACTAGAGTAGATCTCACATGGGTCTCATACCCATTTCTCTCGATGCACTTTCTATCACATTGCGTGATAGACCCTTAGTGAATTGATCTGCCAGATTATTCGATATGTGGACATAATCCACAGTTATAACTCCAGAGTTTTTCAACTTTCTGATAGATTTCAATCTCCTCTTAACATGCCTTGTAGACTTCATGTTATTCCTAGAACTGTTAACCTTTGTAATCACCGTTTGGTTGTCACAGTTCATGGAAATAGCCGGTATCGGTTTTTCAACTACAGGTAAATCCAATAGGAAATCACGTAGCCACTCGGCCTCAGCCCCAGCAGTGTCTAATGCTGCGAGTTCTGCTTCCATTGTAGACTTTGTTAAGATAGTCTGCTTGCAAGACTTCCAGGAAACAGCGCCACCTCCAAACAGAAACACATATCCGCTTGTGGCATAAAGCTCATCAGCATCAGAAATCCAGTTGACATCACAATAGCCTTCCAGCACTTTTGGGTTTCCGGTATAATGAATACCGTATGTCATAGTACCTTTTAAATACCGCAACACTCTCTCAAGAGCACGCCAGTGATCATCTCCTGGTTTCGACACAAACCGACTTAGCTTACTCACAGCATAAGAGATGTCTGGCCTTGTTGCACTTGCAAGGTACATGAGCGAGCCAATGATCTGGGAGTATGTCAATTGATCCCTTGCTATTCTCCGATTCTTTCTTAATAGCACACTAGGATCATAAGGTGTTGGAGCAGGATCACAGTCACTAAAACCAAAGCGACTCAATACCTTTTCCACATAATGGGATTGTAACAAAGTTACCCTACCATCAGCTTCTCTAACAAGCTTGATGTTTAGAATGACATCAGCCTCTCCCAAATCTTTCATCTCGAAATTGCTCGATAGAAGACTTTTAACTTCCTCAATCACATTGAGATTTGATCCAAAGATCAAAATGTCATCAACATAAAGGCACAGCATAACAGACTCACCCCCACCATACCGATAGTATACACACGTGTCAGATTCATTTACAACAAAGCCAGCTGCTGTAAGAGTATTATCAAACTTTTCATGCCATTGCTTAGGTGCTTGTTTTAGGCCATACAATGATTTTATCAACCTGCACACCTTGTTCTCTTGACCATCCGCAATGAACCCTTCTGGCTGATCCATGTAGATCTCCTCATCCAACTCTCCATTAAGGAAAGTTGTCTTAACATCCATCTGATGAATGATAAGACCATAAGAGGCTGCCACGGCTATTAATGTGCGAATCGTAGTCAATCGAGCCACTGGTGAGTAGGTATCAAAGAAATCTTCACCCTCCTTTTGGGTATATCCTTTGGCCACAAGCCTTGCCTTGTACCTCTCAATTGTACCATCAGGCCTAAGCTTTTTCTTGAAGATCCATTTGCAACCTATAGGTTGACAACCATAAGGACGGTCAACGACCTCCCAAGTTCCATTAGACATAATAGATTCCATCTCACTCCTTACTGCTTCCTTCCATAAGTCAGCATCAGGAGAGGAATATGCCTCACTAATGGTAGTTGGTGTGTCTTCCACAAGGTACACTATAAAGTCATTACCAAAGGATTTTGCAACCCTCTGTCTCTTGCTCTTTCGAGTGACTATAGTGTCATCCTCCTCAGGGATGTGCACGTGAGAATCCTCAGCATGATCTATAGGAATCGACAATTCGTGCTCATGGGGAATTATAGTCTCATGACTTGTATCACTAGGTGTATTCTTCATGGGAAACTCATTCTCAAAAAATGTTGTGTCTCTTGATTCCATGATAGTATCAACATACATATCAGGCACATCAGATTTTATAATTAAGAACCTATACCCAGTGCTGTGAAAAGAGTACCCAAGGAATATACAGTCAACAGTTTTAGGCCCAAGTTTACGTTTTTTGTTGATTGGCACATTCACTTTAGCCAAGCAACCCCAAGTGCGTAAATACGAGAGATTTACTCTTCTCTTTTCCCATTCCTCGAATGGTGTGATTTCTTTGTTCTTTGTTGGAACTCTATTCAGGACATGACATGTTGTCAAAATCGCCTCACCCCACCATGCCTTGGATAATCCCGCTGTACTCAACATGGCATTCACTAAATCTGTTAGAGTGCGGTTTTTCCTTTCAGCAATCCCATTGGATTATGGTGAGAATGGCGGTGTCCTCTCATGAATAATACCATGTTCCACGCAGAACTCATCGAACACATTAGAGAAATATTCTCCACCTCGATCAGACCTTAACCGTTTTATTTTCCTCTCAAGTTGGTTCTCAACTTCAGCTTTATAGGCCTTAAAATAATTGAACGCTTCATCTTTTGTTTTTAAGAGATACACATGGAAAAATCTAGTGGAGTCATCTATAAAAGTGAGAAAGTATCTTTTACCACCTTTGGTCAAAATTCCATTCATCTCGCACAGATCAGAATGAACAAGTTCTAGAGGTGCCAAACTCCTCGCCTCAGCAGCCTTATGAGGCTTGCGGGGTTGTTTTGATTCAACACACACATGGCACTTAGACTTTTTGACCAAATTAAATTTAGGAATTAAATTTATATTTGCTAACCGCATAAGACAGCCAAAGCTTGCATGACAAAAACGTGAATGCCATAAATCTGACTCATCAGAAAATTGAACAGAATTCACCAGTTTATTACATACATCATGCAGTGATAAGCGGAACAACCCTCCGCAGTCATATCCTTTACCAACAAAAGTACCATGTTTCGACACAACACATTTATTTGACTCAAGAACAACTTTGTATCCATCTCGACATAGCATAGACGCGCTAACGAGATTCTTCTTGATAGAGGGCACATGCTGCACGCTCTTCAATGGCACCGTCTTTCCCGAAGTAAACTTCAGAATGACAGTACCAACACCAAGAACATGAGCACGCGACCCATTTCCCATTAACAAGGCGCCAGACCTCCCGACCTGGTAGGAGGAGAACATAGAGGCATCAGCACACACATGAATATTTGCACCACTGTCCATCCACCACTCAGGTGAATTACAAACTGAGAGAACAAATGGTAAAGAATTACCATACCCAGATGTTCCATCTCCAGTTTCAGTGGTTACAACATTAGCTGATTTCTTGTCCTGTGTGAACTTGCGATCAGGGCACTCTCTAGCCCAATGTTGATCACTGCCACAGACAAAGCAACCTCCCTTTCCCTTGTTGTTGTTGTTGTTCTTTTTAAACTGAGCTGTATGAACAGGTTTATTTGCGTTCTCTGGTTTGTTCTGGTTTTTCTTCTTGTTAAACTTGCGGAAGTTTCTCTTCTGCACCACATTAGCAGTAGAGGTCTCCACACCTTTTCCATTGTCCTTTGATCTAGCTCTTTCCTCAACATCAAGAGTACCAATGAGCTCCTCCACATTAAACTCTTGTCTCTTATGTTTGAGAGAGGTAGCAAAGTCCTTCCAAGAAGGTGGCAACTTGGCGATTATGCCGCCAGCCACAAACTTGTCAGGCAAAGGACAAGGAAAAAGTTCGAGTTCCTTAGCTAGTGCCTGAAACTCATGAGCCTGTTCCACTACAGATCGGTTCTCAACCATCTTGTAGTCATACAGCTGCTCCATGAGATACAGCTCGCTACCAGCGTCAGTAACTCCAAACTTTCCAACAAGAGCATCCCACAGCTCTTTCCTTGTGGGAAGGATGATATAGCTTTTCTGGAATTTTGTATCCAGTGCGCTAATTACTGCTCCTCGAAAGAGGTTGTCTTCAGCCTTAAACTTAGCCTCATCCTCAGGAGGTAAGTTGGCAGGCTTGCCCTCAGCGGCATGAAAACAAGACATTGCAGTTAGCCACAATTCCATCTTAGCTTTCCATATCAAGAAGTTTTTACCATCAAAAGGATCAGGCTTTAGCACAGCAGCAAAACCTTTGATAGAAAAATGCCTAACATTAGGTTTTTGGATTGTTAGAATTATAGGCATTTTCCGTATCATTTTAATTCCGTAAATTAATATTATGATGATGACATATAAAAGATAATTAATCATGACATCAAATATATCCATAACAATATGGATCATGAGAAAATAAAGCATATGGATTATATAAATCATATAAATACGATAAACATGTAAACTGACTGAACAATTAAAACTAAACAGATAGAAATATAAACAGCATGACTGAAAAATTAAAACAGACAGATCTATCATACTATAATAAGACAGAACAGATAAGATAAAATCATTCCTACATATGAAACAGCATAGATGAATATATGAAACATATATATAATCTCCAGAATGTAAAACAGTAAGTAAATAAACTGATCATACCCTCCCATGCGCTCTGATGATCCAGATCTTTGGCCAACTTCTTTTGTCATGCTGGAGATGTTTTGGACAGTCGCGTAGATGCTCCCTAAAAACCTAATTGCCGATCCCCCGTGCAAGGTCTCGAACGGCACCGGCTTCAGAGGCACCTGCCCTCTCGCTTCTCTGTGCGTGCAGAGTCACGAGATGGAAATACTCTCACTCGGCGGCTGGACTGTGATTCTGAAAGTTTTTTCTCGCGTGTACCGAGTGACAGGGGTGCTCCTCTATTTAACCTCTCGCAGAGGGAAGCTGAAGGAGAAGGGTCACTCGGCTAGTCAGTCAGCCCTGGCCGAGTCATGTCATGAGTCGGCCAGCTGAAGGATCACTTGGCTGATGAAGAGACAGGATCACTCGGCTGACGAAGAGACAGACAACTGAAAGGTTAACGCGGTTAGTGAGTGCTAAAAATTAACACAACCACGTCCACCCGCCCCGCTCGCCACGCCACGCCACGGCGTGCGGCGGCGGCGCGCGCGCGCGTGTGGCACGCCCTTGTCCATTTCTTGACTTCTCAATTTAGGTAGAATAAATCCCACCATATAAGTCAAGCCAAAAGACCCTTGGACTTCCAATGTGGTACTATTGGTATTCTCCACCATTACACACCATAGAGTTTATTCAATAAATGGGGCCAAGCCCATAAAAGATCCAACAAGAGCAGTACTGTTTGTTACAAAAATATTCTATTTATATAGTTGGTATGTTATAGAGGATGAACTTTAGAGTACGCCGTTGGAGACGGTGAAGATATAGAGGACGAAATATTTTAGAGAGAACTGTAAAGGACATAGAATATTTTTTTAGAGGATGAAATTTAGAGAACGTTGCTGGAGACAGCCTAAGCCGTTGCGGTGGCCGAGTAGCGGCATTGCGATGTCGGCTTGTCGCAGCGGTCGCAGCTATAGTGTTGTGGTTGCAGCATGCTGTCGTGGCGCCACACAATCCATGGCGCCATGGTGGTCAGGTAGCTTCGCCGGCCAGGTGTCCCATACTGGCATATTGCCTTGGTGGACGTCGTGGTAGCTTGACCTGTCGTTCTAGTGCCTAGAGGTCAACCAAATGCCTAGATATGCAACTAAAATAGATTTCTAGAGTTGTTGTGATCGTATACCTTATGTTTGGGATTTTTATGTCATAAGTTTTGTTCCTATGGCATGTAGGAGGTGTCCATTTAGATCAGGGAATACAAAACTTTCTAGAAAACGGCGGTGTAACACCCTTAATTTGGGATATAAAATTTCTTTTCTAATATCTACCAAATTCAGGTGTTGCTCTCTCATTTGTTTGCTTTCCTTCTCTTTTTCCTAAAAATAGAGAATTATTTTGTTTTATATTGGTGTAAACCTAATGTAATAAGCCCTAGAGATGATTTGGTTGTTACATTCATGCCGTTGCATAGTATTTCTAAATGCAAAAAATGTTTCAGACATGTTAATATACCTTGTAGAAGCCTTCGGTAGTTTTTCATATTTTTTGGAATATTTTCTATTTCCCGAAAGCTAAAATCTATTTATTCGAGGTACTTAAAAATATTTTTAGAAACTTTAAATGTGTTTTTTAGTTCTTTAGGTGCCAAAACATTTCTAAGAATTTTTGGAAGCACCTACAATATTTTGAGCACAAAATATGGATTTCTAGTCTTTTTCTGAATTTAATAAATGATAAAATCGGAATTTGACCCGAATTTTTATCTCGTTCGAACCCAGCTATATATATATATATATATATATATATATATATATATATATATATAAGAGAAATGTACCCTTGGACTATTTCTATATTATTTTAGTGATTAAATGCACAATACACGAGGTGAGAACTAATAAATGTTGAGCAAAGATATATCTAGATGGATCAAGTATGAAGGTAAGTTATATATGCTTAGTCAATTGTTTTATGTGCTGAACATACTTGTCTAAGTTCCAGGGACTCAGCCAAGTGAAATCCAAAAGAATCAAAGGAAGACAAATGAAGTAACGTAGAAAAGGTGCTGGACTACGAGCACTGGACGGTCCGGTGCCACCCACCGGACAGTCCAGTGCACGGTCTGCCCAACTCTCTGCTCTCGGGTTTTCTGGCTACGTCGGCTATAATTCCCCGAACAGTCCGTGCGAGGCGCCGGACAGTATGATGTACCAGCCGTGCAACAGCTACCTGCCACGTCGACCAAGGGCCAACGGTCATATGGCGCACCGGACCGTCCGATGCGCCACAGAAAAGGAAACATCCAATTAGGAGATTCTCTACCGCGTCCTGTGCACGTACTGTTCACTGTCCGGTGCGCCAACGAATAGAAGACAAGAATTGCCTACCAAATGGAGCTCCAACAGCTCCTAACTGCCTTAGGGCTATAAAAGAGACCCCTACGCACATGGAGCAGAATACCAAGCCTCCATTAAACATCCTAAGACGCCTAGACTCCGCAAGCACGCATCTGGATCATTGTGTTTGAGATTTGAGCACTTGTTGAGTTGTAAACTCGCTACGCTGTATTTGTGTGCTCGTTTCTTGACTTGTGTGCGTGTCGCTGCTGTGACTCTAGCTCTTGCGTGTGTTTCTATTCCCTCCCTTACTCTTGTGGTTTTCATTGTGATCAATATTGTAAGGGTGAGAGGCTCCAACTTGTGGAGATTCCTCACAAAGGGAACATCTGATATAAGGAAGAAAACTGTGGTATTCAAGTGAATCATTGTATCGCTTGAAAGGGGTTGAATGCAACCCTCATTCATTGGGACGCCACAACATGGAAGTAAGCAATTGTTCTACTTGGCCAAACCACGGGATAAAAATCGATGTGTCACCTGTTGTTGTTCGTGTGTGATTCTCTCTGCTTCTACTCACTTAATAATTGCTTTAAGTTTAAATACTCACCTTGTGAAGAGCAATTAAGTGAAGAAGTCATCTCTTTCTCTCTAGATATAGCACCTTGGTTTTGGTTCCACTAACATTTCATAAACCAAGTTTTGTGCCATTTAGTGTTGATTTTTACAGGATCACTGAAAGGCAAATAGGGTTAACCATTTACTATAATTAATTTTGGTGGTTGACGACCAACACAAACATATGGACTAACTAGTTTGTCTAGAATTCATGTATTACAGGTGCATAAGGTTCAACACAAACCAAGAAAGAAATCAAGTTAGGGACACAATTTAATTAGAGCAAAAGGACTTGAGTGTGCTGAAAAATGGTGCACCAGACACTATCCGGTGGACACCGAATACTGACCGGTGCACCAGCCAAGCAACCTCTGAACCAGCTACTCTCGGAAATTTTAGGGGCGCGCTCTGCTATAATTCACCGGACTGTCCGGTGTGCCACCGGACTGTCCGATGAGACAACGGAGCAACGGTTCTCTGCGCGCCAACGGTCACCTGCTGCGATGAACAGTGCATGTCAGAAGTCAGAGCGCAGAAGTCAGAGGGCACCAGACTGTCTCGTGTGGCACCGGACTATCCGGTGTAGCTAGAAGACAAATATCCCCAATGGTCAACTGCTCCGAACCCTAACGGTTGCGTTGATGTGGCGCGCAACGGACAGTGCACAATGACTGTCCGGTGCGCCCATCGCCATCAGAATTCAGCCAACAGCTAGAAGTGGTTGGGAGGCTATAAATACCCCCCAATCACCTCATTCACTTCCATCCAAGCCTTCTGAAATCTTCATTCATTGCAAGAGCAAAAGCCCAACACTCCAACACACAATCAAAGCAATTAATCCACTCAAAGCCCCAAAATCAACTCTAGTGCATTAGGGCTTGTGAGAGGATCACTTGTGTTCTTTGTTGCTCTTGTCGCTTGGTTTAGCCTTTTCTTTTTCCCTTCTTATTCTTAAGAGACTTGTAATATAAGCAAGAGACACCTAAGTGTGTGGTGGTCCTTGCGGGTCTAAGTGACCCGTGAGATTAAGGAAAAGGCTCACTCGGACTAAGTGACCGTTTGAGAGAGGGAAAGGGTTGAAATAGACCCGGTCTTTGTGACCTCGTCAACGGGGACTAGTTCTTTGGAACCGAACCTCGGTAAAACAAACCATCGTGTTTACTCGCTTTAATTCTCGCTTGATTTGTTTTCTCCTCTCTAACGTTTCCTTGCTAGTACTAATTTGAGTTTGCTCCCATACATCATCCGCATCATTTGAGAAACTCTTAGCAAGGAAAACAATCTTTCGGACTTGAATTTAATTCTAACGCTAACCCCCGACTTTAGTGTGTGTTTAAGTTTATAAATTTATGGTTTCGCCTATTCACCCCCCTAGGCGACTTTCAATTGGTATCAGAGCCAGTGCTTCATTAAGAGCCTAACCAACTCGAAGTGATGTCTGGAGATCACGCCAAGAGGGAGATCATGACCGGCGAAAAGCCCGCGAGCTCGGGGAGGACTCTCTCAAGGGAGTCCGGTAACAAGTATAAGGAGGAATCCTCTTCCTCCATCAAGCCGCATTGGAAGGGTGACAAGAAGAAGAAGAAAATGAAGAAGGTGGTCTACTACGAGACCGACTCTTCGTCACCCTCCACATCCAGCTCCGAATCGTCCACCACTTCTAAGCGCAAGAAGTATAGTAAGATGCCCCTACGCTATCCTCGTATTTCAAAGCGTGCTCCTTTACTTTCCGTACCCCTAGGCAAACCACCATATTTTGATGGTGAAGATTATTGTATGTGGAGCGATAAAATGAGTCACCATCTAACCTCACTTCACAAAAGCATTTGGGATATTGTTGAATTTGGAGTGCAGGTACCAAAGGTGGGGGACGAGGACTACGACTCGGACGAGGCTGCCCAAATACGACACTTTAACTCTCAAGTAACTTCTATACTCCTCGCCTCTTTATGTCGAGAGGAGTATAATAAGGTGCAAGGGTTAAAGAGCGCCAAAGAAATTTGGGACGTCCTCAAAACCGCGCACGAAGGGGACGAGGTGACCAAGATCACCAAGCGAGAAACGATCGAGGGAGAACTCGGTCGATTCGTCCTCAATAAAGGGGAAGAGCCACAAGCCATGTACAATTGGCTCAAGACAATGGTGAACCAAGTGCGCAACCTCAGGAGCACCAAATGGGATGATGTAACACCCGGTTTTTAGGGGTCCAAAACCCGGGGTTAACATAAACACCAGGTATGCTGGGACCAAGTCTCATACATATGATGTATAGTGGCACAGGATCGAATGTCACATCTTTATATATAACAGGAGTTCTATACAAAATAAATAATTACATTATAAGGAGACAACGGTCCAGCAACCCAAAGTTGACTGGGAGACGACGGCCTAGACCTCTCACGAACTCATCGCAGCATCCTCCAAGCGCCTCATCCTGCGGTACCTGTTCTTGACCTGTGGGGTGGTGTGAGACAGCAAGAGTGAGCTCACATACGTTCATCGCTCAACAAGTTGTGGGGAATAATGTGCATGAACTCGCCAAAGGTGGGAGCTCACGTGAAGTGTAAGGCTTACCAAAGAAGATGGTTAGAGCTGAGCATTGCTTTTTAAGTTGGTCAAAATTTTATTAGCAGTTACTAAGTTTAAGTAAATACCAACCCAGTTAAATAGTAGAACAAAAGTAACAACTTCACCTGCGATGCAATGCATATGACAAATTGAGTTTAAGTTCCATCATTTAATCATGTGAGGGTCCGAGCTGCTCATGACCGTGAGCATGGCTAGTATACCAGTTTTACACTCTGCAGAGGTTGCGCATCTTTACCCACAAGTCGTGTATCCCATGTCGCCAGGGTTTGCAAGGCCCTTAGACACTTCCGAGGTGAATGGCTAGGGATCCACTACGAGGCCTTTACAAAGTTCCACTAGCTTCCAAAAACCCGCTACAGTTTATAGGAAGTTCCAATGCAGGAATCCCTTGCAGGACCGCCATCGCAGCAAAATCCTCCCGAGGGCCTCCCTACACTGACCACTTCCCTACTGCCCTTGCCCCTTTCGGGTAAGGTAGTCTTCCACTAGCTTTCCTAATTAATCAGCCAAGGGGTCCCATTCCTCCCTTGTGGTAGCACTGTTTTCCCGGGTGGTCGCTCCATGTTCCAATTAACATAATGATCTTAACATGAACCATAAATAACAACTGATAACAAAAGTATAATCATGAATAGTGTAATTTTCATACCCAAAACCACATATAGCACTAGCAAGTACTACCCAGAAAGTTCAGTGGTAAACAAGGTATAAAGATAGACAAACTAGGGTAACCTATTGGGTCCCATCAAAATTAACCTATGCAGATCATTATGATTAATTAGAACATGAGTGGGTAAAAAGAAGTGATCAAGGGCACAACTTGCCTGGGCCTTGAGATTCCAGGTACCAGGATGATCTTCAGATGACTCGTGACCTCACTGCTAGTCGTAGTAATTCAAACAAACATGGTATAGGCAAAATTAACATTACACCAAACAAAATACATATTAATAATCTACTTATTAAAATAAGATCACAGGAAAAAGAATTATTAATTTTTGAGTTATAGAATTCAAGTTATGAATTTTCAAAGGTTTTATGTGTTTAAAATGGATTAAGTGAGAGATTAAATTTCTAATTGTTTTCATGACCAAACAGAGGCACTAAATGATGAAGAATATTATTACAAAATTTTAGAAACTAGAATGGTTCAATTTGGAGCTAAAATGAATTTTCTATGAATTATCTAAGTTCTAGCAATTGTTTTTATATTAAAAATCTATTTCTGAATTTATTTATTTGATTTTCATGATCTCTGGACTGGGCGCATATTAAACAGAAACGAAGGGGGCTCGGTGTAAGAAGTCCCAAGACTCATTGCACAGCAGAACGGGACGGCGGGTTGATTCCGAGAAAACCCAGGGTCTCTTTATGAAGTTTGCCACGCGAAGGGGTACGGAGGGATTTGGGCCGTCCGATCCTGAATCTAGGGACCGGATTAGATCCACAGCCGCTCGAACCGTTATGAAGCAGCTACCACCAGATCAGGAATCAACGACCACAAATCGACCACGCCACCAGATACTGCCTGCCCTCCGATCCCGATCGGATGGCCCATGACTGATCGCAGCGAAGGGGTATGTTAACATCTAATCCTAGCCGTTCACTATGATCCGACGGTGTTCACACCATCTTCCTACCAACACCGAGCAGAGTCGCCGCCGTCAGGCTCACACGGCGGAGCACGTGAGTGCGACGGCGAACGGCCAACCCCGAGCGACTAAATCAAATCGGATAGGACTTACGCGATGATTATGCTATTGCGAACACGGTTTGAGGGTACTCACCGGCAATTGTACCGAGATGGTGCCTGGCCACGGCGAAGGGCGGGTCCATGGCGGAGACGCCACACCGGTGAGCAATTCCGGTGGCCGCAGAGTCTTTCCCCACCCAGCGACGCCACCGCAAGCTTCCATGCCCACCACCGAACTCCATAGTGCCACGGCCGAGCCCCCAGGGATAGCCGCGAGCGGTCTGCCGCTTTTCCTCCTGTCGCCAATGGCGCTTCCAAGGAGTTAAGGGTAGATGGGGTAGGGGAAGGTCGCCGTTCATGCATATATAGGCCCGGCCAAAATCGGAGTCCTTACCCAAGGCGCAAATCACGGGATTCGGTGGAGCTTGCGTTCTGTTGGGCGGAGTCGGCTACCGCGGACTTCGCTTGAGTCCGATCGGGTGAAGAAGGTCCTGACGTCCGGGCCCCACGCGGCAGGGAGTTGAGAGGAGGCGCGTGAGAATGACGAGTGGGGTCCACCAGTCGTTGACGCAGAGTTGGCAACTGGGCTGGCGCGGTGGAGTCCCTGTTCAGCGGGGCCCACGGAGCAGTGCTGTGCGGGAGATGGGCTGGCGCGCATGGTAGACGAGTCCAAGTTGGGCCGAATTGTGATCAAGCCAGCCCAGCAGGGTTCTTTCTTCTTTTTCTTTTCTTTATTCCTTTCTCTTTTCTTTTTCAAATTTAGATTTTCATTCCTCCTTTTACATTTCAAATTCAAATTTGAATTTCAGTTATGGATTTGTAATTATATCAAATGTACCAATTTACATTTGGAGATAAAGAAAAATATCTTTATGTATATATTTATTTCCTATGTTTTATGTGGTATTTCTTCTCTTTTTATTTTCAAAACCCTATATTTTAATTTAGAGATCAATTCAACCTTTAGATTTATTATTTTTTTATTATTATTAACATTATTATTTTATTTAATGCACAAACAGTAAAACTCCAACGAGATGCACTTTCTTTTATTTTAGTATCTTTGGTTTGATTTACTCACTCCTCATTTTATATATGCTCTTTTCATGATGCAAATAAGGCACATAAAATAAGGTAATCACCATGTATTTCTTGTAAACAATTTTGAGTATTACAAATTCTACCCCCCTTAAAAATAATCTCGTCCTCGAGATTTGTGAGAAAAAGGGATGTTTACTCATATTGTTCTCGGAACATATGCACAAACAAAGAAATCTTAGCATGAGGTATAATTCTTTAACAAAACATAGGGTCAATAGACCTTATTATTCCTTCTAAAAGAATACCATATCACCTACTAACTAAAGTAACATCTAGATCTTACAAATCATCATAATTTATATCTATGTAGCTTGGTGGAGCTGGTGGTGGTGGAGGTTGTTGTTGTTGTTGTCTTATCTGATTCTGCATCTCGGTCACCAGGTCTGTTAACTGTTGTATTACCAGTCTTTGGGTAGCAACCACTTGATCGATCTCAACAGGTGGGGGATTTGGAGGATTCATTTCTGTTTGCTGTTACGTGATAATCTTTCCTTTCCTGGTATTGACCATGAAAGTTAGAAGCATATGGTAATGGTTTTGCAAAGGAAATTATTCAATAAGCGGAATGAATAAGCTAGTAGCTGGTCATAATTCTGAAGATTCTTTAGTAGGGCTTGGTCTTTGTTTTTATGTCCAGATTTGGGGTAACCAGTCATATAAGGTGAATATCCAAGGGTAAGATAGAATCTGTCAAGATGAGAGGTATATATGGGTGAGATAGACTACAAGATGTAGGTTAAAAGTTTGTTTGTTGTCAGGTGGTGGTTGATAGATTATGCAATCCATTAAGACTCTATTGATTGGGTAAGTTATGTAACTTGTTATATAGGTCAAGTTGTTGGGTATGGCCGAGTTGATCTAGGTCACCAATTTAGGCTTAAGTGAATTTTGGAGTATAGCCTTATCCTTTGTATCAGCATTAAGTAACTCAATCTAGCTTAGATCATATTGGATTAGATAGAATCCAGATTAGGTTGGTACGACTAGATTAAACTAGTTAAGATTAGCTAGATCTACCAGGGTAGGATAAACATTATTAGGATATGTTAGAATCTTTTAAGATAGGATGGATTATATGATATAGGTAGGCCATTGTTCAAGGATGAGTTGGTATGAGACATTAATTTAGGTTAAGATATATTTGTAGAGACAGTGTTTAACCTATATCACCAACTTAACTAACTGGTTAATAACTCACTTTAGATCGGGTCATATTTAGATTAGATAGAATCTGGATTAGGTTGGATATAACTAGATTAGACTAGATAAAATCTAATTAATTTGCATCAGATCATGGTTGTTAGTGGGATAAGTATGCTAATTAAGGCAAGATGAATTCATAAGGATAGGGTAGAATCTTTTGAGGTCAGTTAGATCTATTAGGATAACAAAATCTTTTTCAAGATAAGATGAATCTATTAAAGTAATAGAGTATCTTTCAAGGTAAGATGGATCTATTAAGTTAGATATATTTTAATTAGGATAAGTTGGGGTCTTTTGAGATGAGATGGATCTATGAGTGTAGGATAGAATCTTTTTTTAGATGAGATGGATATTGTTAGGCTAGATCCTTTATTGAAGGATAATTTAGTTTGTCTAGTTATTTTATATATATATTCTTGTACCTATGTGTATATGCAGATGCAATTGTGGACATTATTCCACAACCCATCACACTCAATCAAAGATCCAAATCAGACAAGTATCATAAGAACAAACATTCAAGCACATAGATAAAAATAGTTTTGTCTCTGTTCCTAAGAGTAGGTCTCCTATCCCTAAAAGTCACTTTAAGCACAGGATTTCAAAGTGTGAAATCCACATTTGTCTTTAGAAGAGAAAAGATAAGAATAATCAGAGTAAAGCGGAAATAGATGAGAAAAGATTAAGATAAGTTTAGAAAAGAATCAGAGTAACAAAGGTAAGTAAGTATTGGTTGTTCAGTTCTATCTAGGTTTCGTCCTACAGTCAACATTCCTCTGATACCACTTCTGTAACACCCAGTTTTTAGGGGTCCAAAACCCGGGGTTAACATAAACACCAGGTATGCTGGGACCAAGTCTCATACATATGATGTATAGTGGCACAGGATCGAATGTCACATCTTTATATATAACAGGAGTTCTATACAAAATAAATAATTACATTATAAGGAGACAACGGTCCAGCAACCCAAAGTTGACTGGGAGACGACGGCCTAGACCTCTCACGAACTCATCGCAGCATCCTCCAAGCGCCTCATCCTGCGGTACCTGTTCTTGACCTGTGGGGTGGTGTGAGACAGCAAGAGTGAGCTCACATACGTTCATCGCTCAACAAGTTGTGGGGAATAATGTGCATGAACTCGCCAAAGGTGGGAGCTCACGTGAAGTGTAAGGCTTACCAAAGAAGATGGTTAGAGCTGAGCATTGCTTTTTAAGTTGGTCAAAATTTTATTAGCAGTTACTAAGTTTAAGTAAATACCAACCCAGTTAAATAGTAGAACAAAAGTAACAACTTCACCTGCGATGCAATGCATATGACAAATTGAGTTTAAGTTCCATCATTTAATCATGTGAGGGTCCGAGCTGCTCATGACCGTGAGCACGGCTAGTATACCAGTTTTACACTCTGCAGAGGTTGCGCATCTTTACCCACAAGTCGTGTATCCCATGTCGCCAGGGTTTGCAAGGCCCTTAGACACTTCCGAGGTGAATGGCTAGGGATCCACTACGAGGCCTTTACAAAGTTCCACTAGCTTCCAAAAACCCGCTACAGTTTATAGGAAGTTCCAATGCAGGAATCCCTTGCAGGACCGCCATCGCAGCAAAATCCTCCCGAGGGCCTCCCTACACTGACCACTTCCCTACTGCCCTTGCCCCTTTCGGGTAAGGTAGTCTTCCACTAGCTTTCCTAATTAATCAGCCAAGGGGTCCCATTCCTCCCTTATGGTAGCACTGTTTTCCCGGGTGGTCGCTCCATGTTCCAATTAACATAATGATCTTAACATGAACCATAAATAACAACTGATAACAAAAGTATAATCATGAATAGTGTAATTTTCATACCCAAAACCACATATAGCACTAGCAAGTACTACCCAGAAAGTTCAGTGGTAAACAAGGTATAAAGATAGACAAACTAGGGTAACCTATTGGGTCCCATCAAAATTAACCTATGCAGATCATTATGATTAATTAGAACATGAGTGGGTAAAAAGAAGTGATCAAGGGCACAACTTGCCTGGGCCTTGAGATTCCAGGTACCAGGATGATCTTCAGATGACTCGTGACCTCACTGCTAGTCGTAGTAATTCAAACAAACATGGTATAGGCAAAATTAACATTACACCAAACAAAATACATATTAATAATCTACTTATTAAAATAAGATCACAGGAAAAAGAATTATTAATTTTTGAGTTATAGAATTCAAGTTATGAATTTTCAAAGGTTTTATGTGTTTAAAATGGATTAAGTGAGAGATTAAATTTCTAATTGTTTTCATGACCAAACAGAGGCACTAAATGATGAAGAATATTATTACAAAATTTTAGAAACTGGAATGGTTCAATTTGGAGCTAAAATGAATTTTCTATGAATTATCTAAGTTCTAGCAATTGTTTTTATATTAAAAATCTATTTCTGAATTTATTTATTTGATTTTCATGATCTCTGGACTGGGCGCATATTAAACAGAAACGAAGGGGGCTCGGTGTAAGAAGTCCCAAGACTCATTGCACAGCAGAACGGGACGGCGGGTTGATTCCGAGAAAACCCAGGGTCTCTTTATGAAGTTTGCCACGCGAAGGGGTACGGAGGGATTTGGGCCGTCCGATCCTGAATCTAGGGACCGGATTAGATCCACAGCCGCTCGAACCGTTATGAAGCAGCTACCACCAGATCAGGAATCAACGGCCACAAATCGACCACGCCACCAGATACTGCCTGCCCTCCGATCCCGATCGGATGGCCCATGACTGATCGCAGCGAAGGGGTATGTTAACATCTAATCCTAGCCGTTCACTATGATCCGACGGTGTTCACACCATCTTCCTACCAACACCGAGCAGAGTCGCCGCCGTCAGGCTCACACGGCGGAGCACGTGAGTGCGACGGCGAACGGCCAACCCCGAGCGACTAAATCAAATCGGATAGGACTTACGCGATGATTATGCTATTGCGAACACGGTTTGAGGGTACTCACCGGCAATTGTACCGAGATGGTGCCTGGCCACGGCGAAGGGCGGGTCCATGGCGGAGACGCCACACCGGTGAGCAATTCCGGTGGCTGCAGAGTCTTTCCCCACCCAGCGACGCCACCGCAAGCTTCCATGCCCACCACCGAACTCCATAGTGCCACGGCCGAGCCCCCAGGGATAGCCGCGAGCGGTCTGCCGCTTTTCCTCCTGTCGCCAATGGCGCTTCCAAGGAGTTAAGGGTAGATGGGGTAGGGGAAGGTCGCCGTTCATGCATATATAGGCCCGGCCAAAATCGGAGTCCTTACCCAAGGCGCAAATCACGGGATTCGGTGGAGCTTGCGTTCTGTTGGGCGGAGTCGGCTACCGCGGACTTCGCTTGAGTCCGATCGGGTGAAGAAGGTCCTGACGTCCGGGCCCCACGCGGCAGGGAGTTGAGAGGAGGCGCGTGAGAATGACGAGTGGGGTCCACCAGTCGTTGACGCAGAGTTGGCAACTGGGCTGGCGCGGTGGAGTCCCTGTTCAGCGGGGCCCACGGAGCAGTGCTGTGCGGGAGATGGGCTGGCGCGCATGGTAGACGAGTCCAAGTTGGGCCGAATTGTGATCAAGCCAGCCCAGCAGGGTTCTTTCTTCTTTTTCTTTTCTTTATTCCTTTCTCTTTTCTTTTTCAAATTTAGATTTTCATTCCTCCTTTTACATTTCAAATTCAAATTTG
This sequence comes from Zea luxurians, assembly GCA_029449295.1. Taxonomy (NCBI): domain Eukaryota; kingdom Viridiplantae; phylum Streptophyta; class Magnoliopsida; order Poales; family Poaceae; genus Zea; species Zea luxurians. The sequence continues at coordinate 111,984,559 of JAOPSE010000009.1, read as the reverse complement.
AATTTCAGTTATGGATTTGTAATTATATCAAATGTACCAATTTACATTTGGAGATAAAGAAAAATATCTTTATGTATATATTTATTTCCTATGTTTTATGTGGTATTTCTTCTCTTTTTATTTTCAAAACCCTATATTTTAATTTAGAGATCAATTCAACCTTTAGATTTATTATTTTTTTTATTATTATTAACATTATTATTTTATTTAATGCACAAACAGTAAAACTCCAACGAGATGCACTTTCTTTTATTTTAGTATCTTTGGTTTGATTTACTCACTCCTCATTTTATATATGCTCTTTTCATGATGCAAATAAGGCACATAAAATAAGGTAATCACCATGTATTTCTTGTAAACAATTTTGAGTATTACAGATGACCATGAAATTGTCAAGGTTATTCTAAGATCCCTTGTTTTTCATAATCCTACTCAAGTACAATTAATACGTGGGGATTCTAGATACAAGCTAATGTCTCCCAAGGAAGTTATTGGCAAGTTTGTGAGCTTTTAACTTATGATCAAAGACTCCAAACACATTGTCAACTTGGAGCAAGGTGCCACCTCTACACCCAAGGTGCAACCCGTCGCATTCAAGGCGACGGAAGAAAAGGAGTCTACATCAAGTAGGCTTCCAATCGACGCCTCCAAGCTCAACAACGAGGAAATGGCGCTCATCATCAAGAGCTTCCGTCAAATCCTCAAGCAAAGGAGGGGGAAGGATTACAAGCCCCGCTCCAAGAGGGTGTGCTACCGATGTGGTAAGTTTGGTCATTTCATAGCAAAATGTCCAATTTCTAGTGAAAGTGACAGGGAAGAAGACAAGAAGGGGAAGAAGAAGGAGAAGAAGAGATACTACAAGAAGGGCGGCGATGCGCACATGTGCCGGGAATGGGACTCCGACGAGAGCTCCATCGACTCCTCCTCCGACAAGGACGCTGCCAACATCGCCGTCAACAAAGGCCTTCTGTTCCCAAACGTCGGCCACAAATGTCTCATGGCAAAGGATGACAAGAAGAAGAAGGTACACTCTAGAGCCAACCCTAAATATACTACATCTAGTGACGAGGGTAGCTCTAGCGATAATGAAGATGATTTACTTTCTCTCTTTGCCAACCTTAGCATGGAACAAAAGAAAAAATTGAATGAATTAATTGAGACCATTAACGAGAAGGATGATCTCTAGGAATGCCAAAAGGACTTGCTCGTTAAAGAAAATAAAAAAATTGTTAAGTTGAAAAATGCTTATGCTCAGGAAGTAGAGAAATGTGAAAACTTATCTAAAGAGCTTAGCATTTGTCATGATTCAAATTCAAGTCTTAGAACTGAGAATGCTAGTTTAGTTTTTAAGATTGAAAAATTGAATGTTTGCAATGATTCATTTTCCTGTCTTAGAGATGAGAATATTAGATTAAATGCTAAGATAGAAGAATTGAATGCCTCCAAACCATCTACATCTACTATTGATCATGTTACTATTTGCACTAGATGTAGAGATGTTAATATTGAAGCTATGGATGATCACCTTGCCATGATAAAACAACAAAATGATCACATAGCTAAATTAACTGCTAAAATTGCCGAGCATGAGTTAGAAAATGAAAAAAAAAATTAAATTTGCTAGAAGCATGCTCTATAATGGGAGATGCCCTGACATTAAGGATGGCATTGGGTTCCAACAAGGGAGCCAAAGCAATGTCAAGCTTAATGCCCCTAAGAAATTGTCTAATTTTGTTAAGGGTAAGGCTCCCATGGTTCAGAATAGTGAGGGTTACATTTTATATCCTGCAAATTATCTCGAACACAAAATTAGGAAGATTCATGCTAGAAAACCTCACACTGTTTTTCATCATGCATTCATGTATAAAAATGAGGCTTCTAGTTCTAGGCATACCACTCATGTTAAAATGCCTAAGAAGAAAATTCCTAATGCATCAAATGAGCATAATGTTTTATTTAAGACTTTTGATGCTTCTTATGTTCTAACTAACAAATCAGGCAAAATAGTTGCCAAATATGTTGGGGGCAAACACAAGAGTCCAAAGACTTGTGTTTGGGTACCCAAGGTACTTGTTTCTAATGTAAAAGGACCCAAGACCGTTTGGGTACCTAAGAACAAGGCCTAAACTTGTTTCACAGGTTTATGCATTCGGTGGTTCAAGTTGGATAATCGATAGTGGGTGCACAAACCACATGACAGGGGAGAAAATGATGGTCTCCTCTTATGAGAAAAACGATGATCCCCAATGAGCTATCACATTCGGGGATGGAAATCAAGGTATGGTCAAAGGTTTGGGTAAAATTGCAATATCCCCTGACCATTTCATTTCCAATGTTTTTCTTGTAGATTCTTTAGATTACAACTTGCTTTTTGTTTCTCAATTATGCAAAATGGGCTACAACTGTATATTTACTGGCGTAGGTGTTACTGTCTTTAGAAGAAGTGATGATTCAATAGCATTTAAGGGAGTGTTAGAAGGTCAGCTATACTTAGTTGATTTTAATGATAATCAAGCTGAACTAGACACTTGCTTAATTGCTAAGACTAACATGGGTTGGCTCTGGCATCGCCGACTTGCCCATGTTGGAATGAAGAATCTTCACAAGCTTCTAAAGGAGAACACATTTTAGGACTAACTAATGTTTATTTTGAGAAAGACAGGATTTGTAGCGCATGCCAAACAGGAAAGCAAGTTGGAGTCCATCATCCATACAAGAACATAATAACGACTGATAGGCCACTCAAGCTACTCCATATGGACCTATTCGGCTCGATCGCTTACATAAGCATCGGCGGGAGTAACTACTGTAACACCCTAGGTGTTACCCAAGGCCCTGGCCAAAGGAGCACACTTGTGTCCTACTCACCCTATATGCTAGATTGGAAAGTGAAGGCACTCAAAGCTTTAGAATCATGGTTAAGATAAGTATTAATCATAACAAGAAAGAAACCCTAGCCTTCATCCATTCTCACTCTTGAAAAAGGGTCTAAAACCCTAAATTCCCCTCTTAAAGCCATCAAACCCTAAACATGTGATTAAAGGGGAAAGAGTGGGCAAATGGCCAAATCATAAAAGGGAACCTTTACCAAAGATGAAGTATATTAGTAAACCTACACAATGGATTAAGGGAGGTATTACAAAAAGGCCCAACAAAAACCCCAAAACAATTCACCAAGTGAGGAGCACACTTGAGACATTCAAAATTTTTCTAAGTCCCCAAACCAACCCCAGCCCAAAGATCAAATGTGTTCAGCTTTGTGCTGGAGCCAAAACCACTTGGACCAAATAGCAAAAAGTGGCCAAATTACCCAAGGCACATCCCTGAAAAATTTGAAATCAAACCAAGGTCGTTTGACATGGTTTGGCATCAGTTTTGTCGTTGGTGAACAGTGCAGACATACAAGACTTGGCACCCACATATCTTGTAAACTAGGGTAGATCTTCCATTGGAACTTACACAAACTAGCTAGCCCTAGGTGCCAGGAATAGATCTTGCACAAGACATTTGGCGAGATTCGCACGCTTTGGAGCTCTGCAGGCGCAAGAACTCGGGCAGATGAACACGGCCACATGTTCGATGTGCCCTGGCGACGCCAGAGCACGCCCTCGGCGCTCCGCACACGCGCGCAGCCCCGCGCCGTGCCAACCCCTCGTTCACGCCCGCGCCCACGGCTATAAAAGCCACCCTGGCCTCGACCGTACACCCCCCCGTGTCCCTTACCCAACCCAAGCTCGAGTTCGCCGGCGTTTGCCCAGAGAACGGCGTGCCAGCGGCCGCGCAAGCCACGACCACCGTAGACCGACCAAACCAGCCACTCCCCGTCCCGTCCGACCCTCGGGTTAGCTTCTACGGACCTCAGTGAAGCTCCCCGAGCCGGGGATTGAACTCTACCTCACCGGAGGCGCCAGATCAACGTCGCCGGACTTAAACCGGCCGCCGTCGCACGTAGACCGAGCTCCACGGTAAGGCATTCGCCGATTCCTTGCACCTGTAGCATCCTTAGCATCCCGTGAAGCTCCCTGTGCCATTTGATTGAGCCCTACCACCGTGAGCAGGCCGGAGCACACGCCGCCGCCGAGCCCGACCGCCTGTGCATGCGGTCAGACCTATTCTAGCCATCACCGTCGACGACCCGCACCTCGACGTGACCGCCAGGACCTCCCGGATCTCATCCAGCCCTTCACCGGGCCTCCCTCGCCGCCGGTAAGCCGCGCCGTCCTTTTTCCTCTCCGTGGTTACTGTTACAAGGGGGAAGGAGCCTGGGTTAAAAGAACGAAAAGCCAGGGGGGATTTTGCGAAGTCAGTGACTCAGAGGAATAGTTCCGCAGGGGTGCGGTTTAAAGGATTAGTTAAGGGAAACCCAGGGGCCTCGGTGCAAACTGATTTTCATTAAACCCTTTTAAACATTATTATTTTAAATGCATGCAGAGCTTGCAAAATTCATAACTCCAATTTTATCCAGCCAAATTGAGTCAAATTAATTTTGCTAGGTTCTAAATAATATGAACTACTTAGGAAAAATAACAAACACCATAAGTACTGCAAGACTTTTTAGTGTTTCCATTTAATTAAGTGTACTGCCCAAAACTAAATAAATAAAGGATAAATAGAAATACTTTTGGACTGAGGGTAAGAAAAATCAGAGGCATGCCAAACTACTAACTACCCTGTTTAAAAATGTTGAACTCCCCAGTATACTAGATTAAGAAGAGATTAACCACAAAAACTTGTTTTAGTCCAAACATTAAAAAATGGAAAAGGGGATTAAAAATAAGAACCAGGGGCAACCACATTTTTCCTAGCTTACTTAAGTAGCATAGTTCACAAGAAAATTTTGTTGAACCCTCTGTTAGTATAAAAGAAATGCACCACATTTTATTTCTTGAAAACATTAAGAACTTAGAAAAATCCTAGAAAAATAACCCTAAAAAGAAACCACCCCAATCCTTGGGATAACTAATATTATGCTAGTAGGGATCTAGGAAAAATATGAGTTCTGTTGTTTGATATTTTCAAGTGACAAGTTAGTTATAAGTACATTTTTGACACTAAACTTTAGAAAATCACAACTAAATAACCATTAGGTCACTTTCTGTGATTTTTGGCACAGAGACCTATTAGCACCCATAAATCTTGGCAAAAATAAATTTTAGTCTAGAATCCTCACCTAAATCAGAGTTGTAGTGCAAAGTGACCTTTTACCCTTACTTTTGTCATTTTTGCCCAAGGGTTATCTGAATTAATTCTAACCTCAAAATTTTAAAATAAACTACAGAGATCAATGTTTACCCACTGTAATTTTTGTAACATTTTTGGAAAATTCTAAATTGCCATAGTAGTTGAAAAGCACTCAATAATAAGCATAATAGAAAGTAAAAGGGGAAGTGTGGAAGAAATTAATGATGTGCATTTAAATCCTCCTAAGAATCCAAACAAAACATAAAGGAGGTGATTAAAAAGTTTTAAGTTCACTCAAGACCCTAAGATGAGTGCATGGAACCCTAACACACCCTCCGACAAAGAAAACCCTAGTGTACCCACTGTTTTCATAATTGTTTCACCATACATAGTACTTAAAAATTGCCATATCATTAATATATATGTACCTTATTCATTGCATTCGATAGATTGTAATTTCGCTGACAGAGAGTACATCCTCGTTCCGGAGCAAGGAGCTGCTCAGGAGGTAGTCCAGGAGCCAGCACCAGAGCCTGCCATCGAGGATCTGCCTGCCCCAGCTTTGGAAGGCAAGCCCCGGTCTTGTGCATAACCATTATATATGTTATTTTACTGCACTTAATGTTTGTAGGCTTGTACTGTGCACTTAAGTGTAGGAGTTGACTGAAACCCTAGTTGCATGAACTCAGGATCCCCATTGAGATGGATACTAGTATGCTAGGTCGAGTAGCTGCTTTACTAATTAGGGATCTCGGTAGAAGTCGAGTGATTTTTCTAGCACTCGCGCGAGGTCGGGAATTGGTTGTATCCATTTTTATATCATAGTGATGATGGTTTGTGGACAACGATCCATGGGGATGCGTTGTCTACGAGACAGAAATTGGAATAAGGATTAAGGTGTGGTACCGTGTGTCAAGCGTTTGAACGTACTAAGCACATGCCGAGAAATATGGTAAATCGGTAAGCCTAGTACCTGAGTGAACCTGCCTGCAGACTTTACCCCTCACGTGACCTGAGACGTGGTCTCCCATTCTGGTTATGGTGGGTACAAGTGCGATCACTGCACGACGGCAGTCGGGGTTAGTGGGGCATTGTACGCCAAGGCGGTGAGCCCTGTTCTGTTGCCAGGGAATCGATGGGGACGGTTGATGTGTGTGGGGACGGAGTGCCTCGCCACATCATATGTTTAGGTTTACCTTGCAAGGATAAAAACTCGATTCGAATAGTCTGCTTCTCGCAGCTAATGAGACTGCTTGATCCATGCTGCTACATTGAGTAATAAGTGGAAATGAGTTGATTGGCAAAAGATGTTGATTGCTAAAATGCTTGATACCATGTATGATTAGCTAGGTACACATTTAGTCTTAAGAGAATCACACTAAAACTTGAAAAGCTAAAACTTGATTTTAGACTCAGCTAGTGCTTTTGGCAAACCAAACCCCTCAGCCAAACAGCTGCATGTCTAGAGGTAGAGGAGTAGACTCCTCACACCGGGTAAGTCTAGCTGAGTATTAGTATACTCAGCCTTGCTTGTGGCATAATTTTACATGTTCTCTGGAGGATATGGTTGCTGGAGTGACTTGGCCGTCTACCTTGCCACCGGGTTGGACAGTCGAGTGGGACCCTACCTCGGCCGGAGAGGAGCAGGAGGAGTGATGGGCCAGGCTTCCCCATCCTCCCTTTTATTTATCATTAGTTAATTTCCGCTGCATTTCGAACAATGATTACTACTTTTGCAAAACTCCGATGATGCTATAATAACCTTAAGCACTTCCTAATATATGGTTTTATGCTTTATTGTATTTGCTCTGTGCCTCACCTTCGAGTGAGTACGTGGTACTTGATCCTGTTACTAGCCTTGTCGGACTAGATCCGAGGGACTGACGTTTTATTCCTATTTAAGTGTGGTCTAGCCTCGAAGGTGGGACTTAGGCACTTAAGTTGGAATAATTTGGACGGTTCCGCCATAGCTTGTATCGGAGCTTGTACCACCACAGAGGAATCAATAAATCGTAATTACCAACCTTTTCAAAAATAAAACTTGTTAGAAACCAATGTTGGATAGATCGGTAAGATGATAAGGATAGACCTAGGACGTGAAGCCTTAGGATACTAGATGGGTAGCTAGGTGGCTATTTGAATATGCCCTACAGGCTGCTATGTTATGGATGGAGGATTTCTCTATCCCTATATGCTTGATGTGAGGTCGCTTAGGACGAGCATACATGCATCATTTTTCTAGTTGCTTAGTAAAAGGTCAAGAATTTTAAAAGCTACGTAATCAAAGAGGCACTGTAATAAGAATTAAGTCTACATCGAAGATCTCAACTTAACCATGGGAAAGCCAAGCACTAGTTTCCTTTTATTTTGGCAATTCTTTTTCTTTTTCGCTTACGCTTACCCTTACACAGATGACTTCTCATGAATCCTCGGAAGGAGGGAACGCACATTCCCACACGGATGGGTTTGCACGAGAGGGTTTTCCCGTATTTTGTGGGAGGTACTGCAGGGAGCCGGTTATGCTACGCCTCCCCAGTACGCGGTGCAGTTGTTCGAGGAGCACCGGGTACCCCGCGGTAGGGTGAGGATGACTTTGGAGCCTCATCCCTTGCAGCCAGGTTGGCGTTCGTTGGACTCTGAGTCTTTCAGTTTCAGGGCTGAGGATACTATTGAGTCCACTGCTCTCCATGTGCTAACGACCTTCTGCGGCTTTCACCCCTTGGAGTTATCAACCCATCCCATTGCCTTGTTTCCCGCTGAGAAGGAGGATGACCCAATGTGGAAGAATCGAGTGGAGCACGCCAAGGATGTGTGGGCTCTCTACCCAGGATAGACTGCTCACCTGATGGTTCGGTGCATGAATGCCATGTATCGTCTGCAGGCAGTGCGAGGTGAGGCAATGTCTCAGCTGATGGGACTAGTGGAGTCTACCAAGATCACCCTGGATAACCAGGAGGACCTTGTCGTAGATTTGTCCACCGAGTTGGTGGAAAAGGATCTCTAGGTAGAGCAAATGGCCACCCAAATCCAAGAGCTTGAGGATCAGGTGGAGGCCAGGGAGAACACCATCGAGGTTCTAGAAGATCAGCTCCAGACCACGCAGCAACAGCTTGAGGAAGCCAACCAGCATTCGGATCTGCACCATCAGGAGATTCAAGACATGGAGGCAGAAGTAGCCAATGAGGATGTCAACATCGAGGGAGGAGAGGAGCCGGAGCCTGCATCCAGTTTGGACACTGCTGGCTCAGGAAGACCGCCTTCCCTCGAGTCTAGCATTGCCTCGTTTGTTCATTAGGTTTCAGGGCTAGGATAGAAGTAAGCAGCGGTAAAACTCCTCAAAACTAGCTTAGCTTTTGCACCTTGGAGGTACTAGGCTAGAGAGAGTCGAGTATTTTGAGCACTGCTGTAACCGTCAGAAGAACTCTTTTGGCATGATTAATGGATGGATGGTTTCTACTTTTAAGTATGAATGAAATTATATTCTGATGGTACAATTGTGGAGGCAAGGAATTAATTGGAATCTTACCGACCTTGTATTTAGGATCTTTCATCATGTGCAATCACAGATTTCAAAGTATGATATTAAAAACCTCCTAAACTTCAGATGGCAGGAAGAGCGCGCCGTGGATAGAATGAGCGCATTCCTCCACCACCGCTGCTGCCTCCTACTATGCAAGAGCTGATGGCTCAGCAGAATGAGATTTTGCAACAGCTAGCTCAGCGTCAGCCACCACCTCAGCACTATGGTAGTGTTGATCATCATCAGCGTCCACAGCAGTGGCCACCTATCAGGAGTTCCTCAGTACTCAACCGCCGTTGTTCACTCGGGCAGAAGACCCACTCGACATGGATGTTTGGCTCAGGGTGGTGGAATCCAAATTCCCACTGCTTAATGGAGATTGTTCAGGTGTGACCAAGGTCCGCTTCGCCACCCAACAGCTTCGTGGACCCGCACGAACATGGTGGGATCATTTCCTCGCTATGCAGCCGGTTGACCATGTGGTTGAGTGGGGAGAGTTCAAGGCAGCCTTCAGGGGGCATCACATACCAGCAGGCATCATGGACCGCAAGCTCAATGAATTTCTGGCACTCACTCAGGGAGGTCGTACAGTGTTGCAGTACGCCCAAGCTTTCAATGACCTGTGTCAGTACGTAGGCTATCATGCTGACATGGATGAGAAGAAGAGGGACAGGTTCAGGAGGGGCCTCAGCACTAAGCTCCGTGACCGTCTCAACACAGTCAGAGCCAACAGCTACAATGAGTTCGTTAACATGGCCATCTCTCAGGAGGACTGCATCACAACCCGTCAGGCAGAAAAGAAGAGAAATACCCCTATGGTAGGACCTTCAGCTCAGCCTCAGCGCTTCAGGATTGTGTCCGACACTCAGAGTAGGGGACCCCAGTAGTAGCTAGGACGATGGGTGATCTGACCCCAGCAGCAGCAGCAGGCACCCAACCGCTCTCAACCCCTAGTTCAGAGGAACAACAACCAGCCACAGCAGCAGGACCGTCAGGGTAATGACAACAGGTGTTTCACTTGTGGTAGCCTTGGACATTATGCCAAGAATTGTCCCAAGAACCAGCAGAGGCAGGGGCAGAATGCAAGTTAGAACCAAGGCAAGAGACAGAGGGTGCAAGTGAGGCAGGGTAGGCTGAACTTCACCACATTGGCTGACATTCCAGAGGTGAAAGGGAAATGTGCCCTTGGGCCATTTCTAAGTATTTTGGTGATTTAGTGCCCAACACAGGTGCCTAATTGTAAAATGGTGGACAAAGTACAAATCAAGGATAAAGGTATGTTTCTCAGACTTAGTACATTGTTTTATGGACTAATGTATTGTGTCTAAGTGCTGGAAACAGAAAAAATCGAGTTGGAGAAGAAATGGCTCGAGCAGCCAAAGTCTGCCCAGTCTGGGTGCACCGGACTGTCCGGTGTGCACCGGACATGTCCGGTGCGCCAGGCTGGCTCAGGCGTGAAGTGGCCGCTCTCGGGAATTCGCCGACGGTGTACGGCTAAAATTCACCGGACTGTCCGGTGTGCACCGGACTGTCCGGTGTGCACCGGACTGTCCGGTGAGCCAACGGTCGGCCGGGCCAACGGTCGGCCGCGCGATCTGCGCGGGACACGTGGCCGAGCCAACGGCTAGAAGACGGCACCGGACTGTCCGGTGTGCACCGGACATGTCCGGTGCGCCAACGGCTCCCAGATCTGCAACGGTCGGCAACGGTCGGCAGCGCCATTTTAGGAAGGAAATCGGGCACCGGACAGTGTCCGGTGTGCACCGGACTGTCCGGTGCACCCGACGACAGAAGGCAAGATTGGCCTTCCAGATTTGCTCTCAACGGCTCCTAGCTGCCTTGGGGCTATAAAAGGGACCCCTAGGCGCATGGAGGAGCACACCAAGCAACCTTAGAGCATTCTTGATCATCCACACTCAGTCTTTGCGCATTCGTTTGTCATTCTCAGTGATTCGAGCTCCGTTCTAGTGAGAACTTTGAGATAGTCTTTTGAGCTCGATTCTTGGCCGTGTGTGTGCGCATTTTGCTGTGGATTTGTGTGTGTTGCTTTCCTCCGTTACTCCGTATTTCTTGTGAATCTCAAGTGTAAGGGCGAGAGGCTCCAAGTTGTGGAGAATCCTCGCAAACGGGATATTGAAAGGCAAAACAAAACATCGTGGTATTCAAGTTGGTCTTTGGACCGCTTGAGAGGGGTTGATTGCAACCCTCGTCCATTGGGACGCCACAACGTGGAGTAGGCAAGCGTTGGTCTTGGCCGAACCACGGGATAAACCACTGTGTCATCTCTGTGTTTGATCTCTTGTGGTATTGTGTTTTGTTGAGACTCCTCTCTAGCCACTTGGCGATTATTGTGCTAACACTTAACAAGTTTTTGTGGCTATAAGTTTAAGTTTTCACAGGATCACCTATTCACCCCCCCTCTAGGTGCTCTCAATTGGTATCAGAGCCGTTCTCTTCACAAAGGGACTAACCGCCCGAAGAGATGGATCCTAAGGGGAAGGGTATCGTGATCAACGACAAAGAGAAGGAATCCTTCGTCAACGAGCCGAAGGACGACAAGACTACCGACTCAGGCTCGGGGCACAGACGCAAAGAAGGGAAGAAGAAGAAGACAAGACGCATCAAGGAGATCATCTACTACGACAGCGACGAATCTTCCTCTTCCCAAAAGGACGACGACAACGACTACAAAAAGACGGTCAATTCGAACTTTTCATTTGATTATTCTCGTATTCAACATAGTTCGAATTCGCATTTGCTTTCCATTCCTCTTGGCAAACCTCCACACTTCGATGGGGAGGACTACAGATTTTGGAGTCACAAAATGCGTAGTCACTTATTCTCTCTCCATCCAAGCATTTGGGAGATTGTAGAGAATGGAATGAAGTTTGATAGCTCGGATAACTCTATGCTCATAAATGAACAAATCCATAGAAATGCACAAGCTACTACTGTTCTCTTAGCGTCCTTGTGCAGGGAAGAGTACAACAAGGTGAGCGGCTTGGACAATGCCAAGCAAATATGGGACACCCTCAAGATCTCTCACGAGGGGAATGACATCACCATGCTCACCAAAATGGAGTTGGTGGAGGGCGAGCTTGGACGATTCGCCATGATAAGGGGAGAGGAGCCAACCCAAACGTACAACCGGCTCAAGACCCTCATCAACAAAATAAGGAGCTACGGAAGCACACGATGGACGGACCACGACGTCGTCCGCCTAATGCTAAGGTCCTTTACCGTTCTTGATCCTCATCTCGTAAACAATATTCGTGAGAATCCCAGGTACACGATGATGACGCCCGAGGAGGTACTCGGAAAATTCGTAAGCGGGCGGATGATGATCAAGGAGGCGAGATATGTGGACGACGCTCTAAACGGTCCAATCAATGAACCTCAACCCGTTGCTCTCAAGGCAACGAGGAGCAAGGAGGCGCTACCGAGCAAGGTGGCGCAAGTTGAGGCGGCCGGGCTAAATAATGAGGAGATGGCCCTCATCATTAAGCGCTTCAAGACGGCGCTTAAGGGTCGCAAGGGACAACCAAGCAAGACCAAGACAAAGGAGAAGCGCTCGTGCTTCAAATGTGGTAAGATTGGTCATTTCATTGCTAACTGTCTGTAATACTCAAAGTTGTATACCAAGAGTAATAGAGAGAGCTCCTCATTTTGTGTGTCTCATATGCATCATAAAAAGAGCACCTATGTAATTGAGAGTGACTAAATAAAACAATTATTCTAAAATAAAGAAAAAAATACATCATGTGGAGTTTTTATGTTTGTGCATTAAATAAAATAATAATAGTAATAATAATAATGAGGATAATAAGAGAATAAATACTAGGAATTAAATCAAACCCTAAATTAAAACTAGGGTTTTCAAAAATGAGAGAAGAGAAAAGGGTGTAAGAATATAAATAATATACTATATTCTCCAGGATTTATATTCTCATTTCACAATATGAATGGAGGATAAATTTGCACAAGTTTGAATACTAAATTTGAATTCAAACTAAACCTTAGAAAGGAAGAAAATAGAAAGGAAAAATAAAAAGAAAAAGAATAAAAGCCACATGGGCCGACCTCTACTCATTTTGGCCCAGCAGAATAACACACCGCCCCAGCCCATCGGGGGAGTGCTCGCCCGCGCCGACAGGTGGGGATCCTCTGTCAGCCTCGCCCGCCTCCTCCACACGCGCGAGACTGACTTCCCTCTCACTGACTCTGCGGGCCCCGCAACCCAGAAACGCTCTCGCGCCTCGCTCTCTGACTACTGGGGCCCGCGCTCCAGCGTCTCAGTAGTTCGCCCGCGCCATGTTACGCTGCGCGTGGGGCCACTTCGTCAGGGCCTTCCGCTCCACCGCAACAGACTCGCGCGGAAGTGCCGCGCGCGCCGCGACGGCGTGGACCGGGAACTTCGCCGGGGTCAGCGCCGCTAACCACCCCACCTCGTCCGCGAATACGCCACAGCCGCTCGTTCTCGCTTGTCTCTGAACGGTGGGCCTGAGTTGTCATCGCGACCTCAACAACCTTCCCGTCCATGGCGGAAGCGCCCGCGGAACTCGCGCCGTTGACTGGAGCCACCGCGTGGATGAGCCTCCGCCCGTGATCTTCGCGTTGCGGCCAATAAGACCGGGCCCGTACCCTGCCGCGGGCTCCACTTCCCTTTCGCTCCACGACACCCGAGAATCACCCGCGCCGTGGCCTTCTATCGTCAAGCCACCGTCGTTCTTCGTGCTGGACACCCAATTGGAACCCCGTGTGCGGCCCGAGGGCTTCGCCCGTGCCCCTGGTTCGTTCCGGTGGTGATTGCGGGGCAGGTGGGTGACCGGAGTGCGCCCAATTCGTCTCCGCCGTCGCACATCCGCGGGTCGCCGTGGGCCGACCGAATCGACGCCGGACCTTGGGTAAGAAACCGCCCTCCTAATTCGCCTTCGTCTCAATTTCATTCCTCGCCTAGCATAGTTGGGGTTTGGCGCACTGGAGCTCGGGATTCGCTTTCGCCGGCAATGGCACCACCACGGCGCACCGTGTACCGAGTACTATACTCGGTGATGGCTAAAATTGGTGCTGGAATGGGGCTCGGCATGTCGTAAATTTCACGTGGATCGTGCGGATTGGGGTATGGCGCTCGGGAGGGCCGGAATCGTGATCTCCGGTGATCCCCGCCGCCGTGCGTGGGGGCTGTTTGCACGGCTCGGGCTGGGTGGAAGGCGAAGATGGCGCGGCCGTTGGATCGGGCGCGTACGGTTACGATTAGATCCAAGGTTGGGGTAATCGAGACCGTGGATGCTCGATTGTGCGGCTACGATTTTATGAAGCGTACCGATTGGTGGAGGGTGATCCGGTCCATTCGATGGAGATCATGCGGCCGGGGTTTCATGATCATTTCAACCTAATCTGTGCCCTCCGTCGTGAATCGGGCGGCCAAGATCTCTCGATACCCCTTCGTGGGTCATTTTGTTAAAGAACCCCTGTGAATTCCAGAAATCAACCCGCCGTCCTTTAGTCACTATGCGCTATGTCTCTGGATTCTTACCCCGGGGCCCCTGTGCTTCATAGATATTGAGGCCCGGTCCTGAGATCATTTAATTTGAATAAATGAAATAGAAAATGGGTTTTTAATATGAAAATAATTACTGGAATTTAATAAATTCATAGAAAATTCATACTAACTCCAAATCACTCCATTCCAGTTCCTAAAATTTTGTAATTTTATTCTCTATCACCTAGAGCCTCTGTTTTATCATGACAACAGTAAGAAAATTAACCTCACACTTAATCTTACTTAAAGCACATAAAACCTTTGAAAATCCATAACTTAAAATCTATAACTCCAAAAATTATGATTCATGTTCCTAGGATCTTATTTTAATGTGTAGATTTTTACTGTATATTTATTTTACATGTTTGGTGTGATGTTGATTTTGGCTATACTATGTATGTATTGTGTTGATGCGAGTAGATGAGCAAGCCACTGTGGATTCTGAGGTTCAACAAGTAGAAGTAGCTGAGCAGGAGCTCATTACAGGCAAGTTGTGCCCTTGATCACTTACTTTTCCCAGCCATGTTCTTATTAATTTTAATGATCTGCTTAGGTTAATTTTGATGGGAGCCTTTATGTTACCCCAGTTTTGATTACCTCTATACCTTGTTCACCCCTGAAATATTTTTGGGTAGTACTTGCTTTTGTTTTATGTGGATTGGGTATGGAGATACACTATTCATGATTATTCTGTTATTATCTTGTTATTATTGCTGTTCATGTTAAGATCATTAAATTAATGGGAACATGGAGCGACCACCCGGGAAAACAGTGCTACCACAAGGGTTTAATGGGACGCCCTTGGCTGACTAATTAGGAAAGCTAGTGGAAGACTACCTTACCCGAAAGGGGCAAGGGCAGTAGGGGAGTGGTCAGTGTAGGGAGGTCCCTGGTTGATTTTCCTGCAATGGCGGTCAGCCAGGAACCCTGCATTGGAACTTCCTATAAACTGTAGCGGGTTTTCGGAAGCTAGTGGAACTTTGTAAAGGCCTCGTAGTGGATCCCTAGCCATTCACCTCGGTAGTGTCTAAGGGCCTTGCAAACCCTGGCGACATGGGATACACGGCTTGTGGGTAAAGATGCGCAACCTCTGCAGAGTGTAAAACTAGTATACTAGTCGTGCTCACGGTCAAGAGCGGCTCGGACCCTCACATGATTAACTATGGAACTTAAATTTAATTTGACATTTGCATCGCATTTGGGATTATTTTACTATTACTGTTCTTTATTATTATTAAGGTTTGGTATTTACTTACACTTAGTAATTGCTAATAAAATTTTGACCAACTTATAAAAGCAATGCTCAGCCTTAGCCTCTATTTTATTGATCAGCCTTACACTTCATGAACTCCCACCTTTGGTGAGTTCATGCCACATTATTCCCCACGACTTGTTGAGCTATGAACGTATGTGAGCTCACTCTTGCTGTCTCACACCCCCCCACAGGAGAAGAGCAGGTGGTTGAAGAGGAGCCGCCTAACACTGAGGAGTTCGATCTGATCTAGGTGGCGTTTCTCAGTCGACATTGGCGCCGACGATCCTTAGTTCGTTTTACATTTATTATTTTATTTTGTAATAAGTCTTCCGCTATGTAATAAATACTCTGATGTTTTATGACATTTATCTCTATACACTCTGTTATTATATAGGTTGTCTTCTTGGCGCATGTATGAGATGCACCCGGCTTTGTCCTTTAAAACCGGGTGTTACAGAAGTGGTATCAGAGGAAATGTTGACTGTAGGACGAAACCTAGATAGAAATGGACAGACCATTACCTACTTATCTTACTCTGATTCCTTCTACACTTATCTTGAATCTGTCTCACCTTCTACTGTTCTACTCTGATCATTCTTACCTTTTCTACTCTGAGACAAGATGGATTTCACACCTTGGAATCCTACAACTATGATCTTTGTAAGGGATAGGAAACCTAAGACGAAATTAAAATTATTTTCTCTATTAAAAATGTTGGTTGATTGTTCTGATGATCAATGCTTGATTTGCTTCTTTGATTGATTGAAACATTATAGTTGGGCATCTTAGCATGTACCACTATAAGGTAATGTATTAGCTTTAGTGAGTGACACACTAATCTACTTAGCTAATAAATCCCCCGCAGTAACATTTCTTGTAATTACTCACCTTGTCTACAATTCTTCCTTTCTTACCCTATGTTACTAACCCAGATGGGCTACCCCTATACTGTTAGAAGAGAGCAGTATAGATTTGATCCTTGGTATGTCATGGTTAAGAAAGACAAAGGCAGTATATACACTGTGCTAAGGGAACCGTAGAATTCACCAGTTCCAAAGGACAAAGATTTGAAGTTGAAGTTGCAGTAACTACCACCATGAGTCTAACAACATTCTTAGAAGATGAGAAGTTTGTGGGTGACAACATTCGTGCAGTTAGAAGATTTTCCGGATGTCTTTCCAGAGGAGTTATTAGGGGTGCCACCAGATATGGATGTAGAGTTGGTCATTGATCTCTTACCTGGGACTGCTCCTAATTCTAAACGGCCATACATGATGTTCGTAGAAGAACTAAAGAAACTTAAGAAGCAATTAACGGAATTACAAGAGGCTGAGTATGTTCGTCCGAGTGCCTCACCTTGGGATAGCGCCAGTTCTATTTGTATAGAAGAAAGATGGATCGCAAGGGATGTGCGTGGATTATAGTTCCCTTAACAATGATGTTACTGTGAAGAGCAAGTATCCGGTACCCCGTATTGGGGACTTATTTAATCAGTTGAGATGTGCAAGGGTATTCTCGAAGATTGATCCCCGATCGAGTTACCATTAGATGAGGATTAGACCATCGGATATTCCCAAGACAACATTCTCGACTCAATATGGATTATATGAGTTCACTTTTATGTCGTTTGGATTAACCAACGCACCAGCCTATTTTATGGATTTGATGAATAAGGTGTTTATGGACTATTTGGATAGATTCGTCGTGGTATTCATCGACGATATTCATATCTATTCCTAGAGTGAGAGTGATCATGAGGAACATCTGAGATTGGTGCTACAGAAGTTACGAGATAATCAACTCTACGCTAAGTTCAGCAAGTGCGAGTTTTGGATTGATAAGGTGCCATTTCTTGGTCATATTATTTCTAATGGAGGAATAGCAGTGGATCCTGCTAAAGTGAAGGAGATAATGGAGTGGAAAGTGCCCACTACAGTTACTGAGATTCGGAGTTTCTTGGGACTCGCAGGATATTATCGGAGATTTATTGAAGGGTTCTCTAAAATTGCTAAGCCTATGACATCGCTTTTGGAAAAAGGAAGAGAATTCAAGTGGGATGAGAAGTGCCAAGAAAGCTTTGATCAATTGAAGGAGAGATTGATGTCACCTCCAGTATTGATTATGCCAGATCTACAGAAGGGATTTGACATTTATTGTGATGCATGTGGCCAAGGACTTGGATGTGTGCTCATGCAAGAAGGACATGTGATTGCCTATGCATCTCGTCAGTTGAGGAAGCATGAATTGAACTACCCCACCCATGACTTAGAGTTGGCTGCCGTTGTGCATGCACTTAAGATTTGGAGACACTATATTATGGGAACTAAGTGCCAAGTATACACGGATCATAAGAGTTTGAAGTATATATTCACTCAGAAGGATCTCAACCTTAGGCAACGCCGTTGGTTGGAGCTCATTAAGGATTATGACTTGGAGATTCACTATCACCCAGGCAAGGCGAATTTGGTTGCAGATGCCTTGAGTCGGAAGGAGCATGTTCACTCCGCTTTCGTTGTCCAGCTACCTGATGAATTAGCAAAAGATTTTGAGAGACTCAACCTGGGGATTGTTACACATACAGAAGGAGTTATCATCGAATTGGAACCTACCTTGGAACAGGAAATTCGTAAAGGTCAGATTGGTGATGCTAAGATTCAGGAGATCAAGGATCTGATAACCGAGGGTAGAGGCCCGGAGTTCACGGAGGATGAGCAAGGCACGATATGGTTCAAGAATCGGATCTGTGTTCCCGACATTGATAGTCTTCGGGAAACTATATTGAAGGAAGCACATGATTCAGCTTATTCTATCCACCCTGGGAGCACTAAGATATATCAGGATTTAAAGCAAAAATATTGGTGGTATGGATTGAAGAGAGATGTGGCTGCACATGTGGCTATGTGCGATGTATGCCAAAGAGTTAAGGCTGAACACCAGAGGCCAGCCGGACTATTGCACCCACTGAAGATACCTGAGTGGAAATGGGAAGAGATTGGCATGGACTTCATTGTTGGATTACCCCGCATGTCTGCTGGATATGATTCTATATGGGTGATTGTGGACAGGTTAACTAAAGTAGCCCACTTTATTCTAGTGAAGACCACGTATTCAGGAGCCAAGTTGGCAGAGTTGTACATGGCACGGATTGTCTGCCTGCATGGTGTGCCAAAGAAAATCGTGTCTGATCGAGGATCACAGTTTACCTCTCGGTATTGGAAGAAGTTGCACGAGTCATTGGATACGAGATTGAATTTTAGTTCGGCTTACCATCCACAGACTGATGGGCAGACTGAGAGGACCAACCAAGTGCTAGAGGATATGTTAAGAGCTTGTGCTCTTAAACATGGTGGAAGTTGGGATAAGAGTCTACCGTATGCGGAGTTCTCATATAATAATAGCTATCAGGCCAGTTTGAAGATGTCACCGTTTGAGGCTTTATATGGTAGAAAGTGCAGGACTCCACTGTATTGGGATCAAACTGGTGAAAGACAGTTGTTTGGGCCTGAGATTATACAAGAAGCAGAGGAACAAGTTCAGCAAATAAGGGAGAATTTGAGAACTGCGCAGTCAAGACAGAAAAGTTATGCTGACACCCGGAGAAGACTGCTTGAGTTTAAGGAGGGAGATTATGTTTATTTGAAGGTGTCACCCCTCCGGGGCATGAGAAGATTCAAAGTCAAAGGAAAGTTGTCCCCTCGCTTTATTGGACCCTTCTTAATCTTAAAGCGAGTAGGAGAGGTTGCATATCAATTGGAGTTACCGGATCATCTTGCTGATGTTCATGATGTCTTTCATGTATCTCAGCTGAAGAAATGCCTCAGAGTACCTGAGGAACAATTACCAATGGAAGACCTTAGTGTTCAAGATGATCTAACTTATGCTGAGTACCCCATCAAGATTTTGGATACTTTGACTCGAGTTACGAGGAATAAGGTTATAAAGATGTGCAAAGTTCAATGGAGCCACCACGGTGAAGATGAAGCAACTTGGGAAAGAGAAGAAGAGCTTCGCATAGATTTTCCCCACCTTTTCCCTAGATCTCCTTAAATCTCGAGGACGAGATTATTTTTAAGGGGGGTAGGATTTGTAATACTCAAAGTTGTATACCAAGAGTAATAGAGAGAGCTCCTCATTTTGTGTGTCTCATATGCATCATAAAAAGAGCACCTATGTAATTGAGAGTGACTAAATAAAACAATTATTCTAAAATAAAGAAAAAAATACATCATGTGGAGTTTTTATGTTTGTGCATTAAATAAAATAATAATAGTAATAATAATAATGAGGATAATAAGAGAATAAATACTAGGAATTAAATCAAACCCTAAATTAAAACTAGGGTTTTCAAAAATGAGAGAAGAGAAAAGGGTGTAAGAATATAAATAATATACTATATTCTCCAGGATTTATATTCTCATTTCACAATATGAATGGAGGATAAATTTGCACAAGTTTGAATACTAAATTTGAATTCAAACTAAACCTTAGAAAGGAAGAAAATAGAAAGGAAAAATAAAAAGAAAAAGAATAAAAGCCACATGGGCCGACCTCTACTCATTTTGGCCCAGCAGAATAACACACCGCCCCAGCCCATCGGGGGAGTGCTCGCCCGCGCCGACAGGTGGGGATCCTCTGTCAGCCTCGCCCGCCTCCTCCACACGCGCGCGACTGACTTCCCTCTCACTGACTCTGCGGGCCCCGCAACCCAGAAACGCTCTCGCGCCTCGCTCTCTGACTACTGGGGCCCGCGCTCCAGCGTCTCAGTAGTTCGCCCGCGCCATGTTACGCTGCGCGTGGGGCCACTTCGTCAGGGCCTTCCGCTCCACCGCAACAGACTCGCGCGGAAGTGCCGCGCGCGCCGCGACGGCGTGGACCGGGAACTTCGCCGGGGTCAGCGCCGCTAACCACCCCACCTCGTCTGCGAATACGCCCCAGCCGCTCGTTCTCGCTTGTCTCTGAACGGTGGGCTTGAGTTGTCATCGCGACCTCAACAACCTTCCCGTCCATGGCGGAAGCGCCCGCGGAACTCGCGCCGTTGACTGGAGCCACCGCGTGGATGAGCCTCCGCCCGTGATCTTCACGTTGCGGCCAATAAGACCGGGCCCGTACCCTGCCGCGGGCTCCACTTCCCTTTCGCTCCACGACACCCGAGAATCACCCGCGCCGTGGCCTTCTATCGTCAAGCCACCGTCGTTCTTCGTGCTGGACACCCAATTGGAACCCCGTGTGCGGCCCGAGGGCTTCGCCCGTGCCCCTGGTTCGTTCCGGTGGTGATTGCGGGGCAGGTGGGTGACCGGAGTGCGCCCAATTCGTCTCCGCCGTCGCACATCCGCGGGTCGCCGTGGGCCGACCGAATCGATGCTGGACCTTGGGTAAGAAACCGCCCTCCTAATTCGCCTTCGTCTCAATTTCATTCCTCGCCTAGCATAGTTGGGGTTTGGCGCACTGGAGCTCGGGATTCGCTTTCGCCGGCAATGGCACCACCACGACGCACCGTGTACCGAGTACTATACTCGGTGATGGCTAAAATTGGTGCTGGAATGGGGCTCGGCATGTCGTAAATTTCACGTGGATCGTGCGGATTGGGGTATGGCGCTCGGGAGGGCCGAAATCGTGATCTCCGGTGATCCCCGCCGCCGTGCGTGGGGGCTGTTTGCACGGCTCGGGCTGGGTGGAAGGCGAAGATGGCGCGGCCGTTGGATCGGGCGCGTACGGTTACGATTAGATCCAGGGTTGGGGTAATCGAGACCGTGGATGCTCGATTGTGCGGCTACGATTTTATGAAGCGTACCGATTGGTGGAGGGTGATCCGGTCCATTCGATGGAGATCGTGCGGCCGGGGTTTCATGATCATTTCAACCTAATCTGTGCCCTCCGTCGTGAATCGGGCGGCCAAGATCTCTCGATACCCCTTCGTGGGCCATTTTGTTAAAGAACCCCTGTGAATTCCAGAAATCAACCCGCCGTCCTTTAGTCACTATGCGCTGTGTCTCTGGATTCTTACCCCGGGGCCCCTGTGCTTCATAGATATTGAGGCCCGGTCCTGAGATCATTTAATTTGAATAAATGAAATAGAAAATGGGTTTTTAATATGAAAATAATTACTGGAATTTAATAAATTCATAGAAAATTCATACTAACTCCAAATCACTCCATTCCAGTTCCTAAAATTTTGTAATTTTATTCTCTATCACCTAGAGCCTCTGTTTTATCATGACAACAGTAAGAAAATTAACCTCACACTTAATCTTACTTAAAGCACATAAAACCTTTGAAAATCCATAACTTAAAATCTATAACTCCAAAAATTATGATTCCTGTTCCTAGGATCTTATTTTAATGTGTAGATTTTTACTGTATATTTATTTTACATGTTTGGTGTGATGTTGATTTTGGCTATACTATGTATGTATTGTGTTGATGCGAGTAGACGAGCAAGCCACTGTGGATTCTGAGGTTCAACAAGTAGAAGTAGCTGAGCAGGAGCTCATTACAGGCAAGTTGTGCCCTTGATCACTTACTTTTCCCAGCCATGTTCTTATTAATTTTAATGATCTGCTTAGGTTAATTTTGATGGGAGCCTTTATGTTACCCCAGTTTTGATTACCTCTATACCTTGTTCACCCCTGAAATATTTTTGGGTAGTACTTGCTATTGCTTTATGTGGATTGGGTATGGAGATACACTATTCATGATTATTCTGTTATTATCTTGTTATTATTGCTGTTCATGTTAAGATCATTAAATTTATGGGAACATGGAGCGACCACCCGGGAAAACAGTGCTACCACAAGGGTTTAATGGGACGCCCTTGGCTGACTAATTAGGAAAGCTAGTGGAAGACTACCTTACCCGAAAGGGGCAAGGGCAGTAGGGGAGTGGTCAGTGTAGGGAGGTCCCTGGTTGATTTTGCTGCGATGGCGGTCAGCCAGGAACCCTGCATTGGAACTTCCTATAAACTGTAGCGGGTTTTCGGAAGCTAGTGGAACTTTGTAAAGGCCTCGTAGTGGATCCCTAGCCATTCACCTCGGTAGTGTCTAAGGGCCTTGCAAACCCTGGCGACATGGGATACACGGCTTGTGGGTAAAGATGCGCAACCTCTGCAGAGTGTAAAACTAGTATACTAGCCGTGCTCACGGTCAAGAGCGGCTCGGACCCTCACATGATTAACTATGGAACTTAAATTTAATTTGACATTTGCATCGCATTTGGGATTATTTTACTATTACTGTTCTTTATTATTATTAAGGTTTGGTATTTACTTACACTTAGTAATTGCTAATAAAATTTTGACCAACTTATAAAAGCAATGCTCAGCCTTAGCCTCTATTTTATTGATCAGCCTTACACTTCATGAACTCCCACCTTTGGTGAGTTCATGCCACATTATTCCCCATGACTTGTTGAGCTATGAACGTATGTGAGCTCACTCTTGCTGTCTCACACCCCCCCACAGGAGAAGAGCAGGTGGTTGAAGAGGAGCCGCCTAACACTGAGGAGTTCGATCTGATCTAGGTGGCGTTTCTCAGTCGACATTGGCGCCGACGATCCTTAGTTCGTTTTACATTTATTATTTTATTTTGTAATAAGTCTTCCGCTATGTAATAAATACTCTGATGTTTTATGACATTTATCTCTATACACTCTGTTATTATATATGTTGTCTTCTTGGCGCATGTATGAGATGCACCCGGCTTTGTCCTTTAAAACCGGGTGTTACACTGTCCCGATAATGAAAGTGACCAGGAAAAGGGGAACAAAAGGGAGAAGAAGAAGCATTACAAGAAGGCCAAGGGCGAGGCGCATATCGGAAAGGAGTGGGATTCGGATTGCTCCTCCTCCGACTCCGACAATGAAGGACTCGCCGCCACTGCCTTCAACAAATCGGCCCTCTTCCCAAACGAGCATCACACTTGCCTCATGGCAAGGGAGAAGAAGGTAATCAATCATAATGCTAATACTTATGATTCTTCTAGTGATGATGAGTCTAGTGAGGATGAAATAGATTACTCCAGTTTATTCAAGGGATTGGATAGAACTAAGATAGCTAAGATTAATGAATTGATAGATGCCTTGAATGAAAAGGATAGAATCTTAGAAAAACAAGAAGATCTTTTATATGAAGAGCATGATAAATTTGTTAGTGCACAAAATTCACTTGCTCTAGAAGTTAAAAGAAATGGAATGCTTTCTTGTGAACTTTCTACTTGTAACGAAACCATTTCTTCTTTAAAAGGTGAAATTAATGATTTAAATGCTAAGCTAGAAGTAGCAAGTAAATCTAACTCTTGTGTTGAACATGTTGAAATTTGCACTAAGTGTAAGGATGTTGATATTAATGCTTGTTGTGAACACTTAGTTTCAATTTCAAAACTAAATGATGAAGTGGCTAGTCTTAGTGCCCAACTTAAGACTAGCAAGAATGAATTTGATAAGCTGAAATTTGCAAGGGATGCCTACACGATTGGTAGACACCCCTCAATTAAGGATGGACTTGGCTACAAGAGGGAAGCCAAGGACTTGACAAGCCATAAGGCTCCCATCTCTGCCAAGGAGAAAGGGAAGGCCCCTATGGCAACTAGTGCTAAAAAGAACCATGCCTTTATGTACCATGGTAGGAGACAAACTAGAAATGCTTATAGGAGCTATAATGCTTATGATGTTTTTGATTCTCATGCCATGTTTGCTTCTAGTTCTTCTTATATGCATGGTAGAAATATGTCTAGGAGAAATGCTATTCATCATGTGCCTAGAAAGAATATTATTCATGCTCCTAGGAAAGTAGTGAATGAACCTTCTACAATTTATTGTGCTTTAAATGCTTCCTTTGCTATTTGTAGAAAGGATAGGAAAATAGTTGCTAGGAAGTTAGGGGCAAAATGCAAGGGAGACAAAACTTGCATTTGGGTCCCTAAGGATATTTGCACTAACCTTGTAGGACCCAACATGAGTTGGGTACCTAAGACCCAAGCCTAATTTTGCCTTGCAGGTTTATGCATCCGGGGGTTCAAGCTGGATTATTGACAGCGGATGCACAAACCATATGACGGGGGAGAAGAAGATGTTCACCTCCTACGTCAAGAATAAAGATTCCCAAGATTCAATTATATTCGGTGATGGGAATCAAGGCAAGGTAAAAGGGTTAGGCAAAATTGCAATTTCTAATGAACACTCAATCTCCAATGTGTTTTTAGTTGAGTCTCTTGGTTACAATTTGCTATTTGTTAGTCAACTATGCAATATGGGATATAATTGTCTTTTTACAAATGTAGATGTGTCTGTCATTAGAAGAAGTGATGGTTCACTAGCCTTTAAGGGTGTACTAGACGGCAAGCTTTACTTAGTTGATTTTGCAAAAGAAGAGGCCGGTCTAGATGCATGCTTAATGGCTAAGACTTGCATGGGCTGGCTGTGGCATCGCCGCTTAGCACATGTGGGAATGAAGAACCTCCACAAGCTTCTAAAGGGAGAACACGTGATAGGTCTAACCAATGTTTATTTCGAAAAAGATAGACCTTGTGCAGCTTGTCAAGCAGGTAAACAAGTGGGAGGAGCACATCACAGCAAGAATGTGATGACCACGTCAAGATCTCTGGAGCTGCTGCATATGGACCTCTTCAGACCCGTCGCCTATCTAAGCATAGGAGGAAGTAAGTATGGTCTAGTTATTGTTGATGACTTTTCCCGCTTCACTTGGGTGTTCTTTTTGCAGGATAAGTCTGAAACCCAAGGGACCCTCAAGCGCTTCCTAAGGAGAGCTCAAAATGAGTTTGAGCTCAAGGTGAAAAAGATAAGGAGCGACAACGGGTCCGAATTCAAGAACCTTCAAGTGGAGGAGTTTCTTGAGGAGGAAGGGATCAAGCACGAGTTCTCCGCTCCCTACACACCTCAGCAAAATGGTGTGGTAGAGAGGAAGAACAGGACGCTCATAGATATGGCGAGGACTATGCTTGGAGAATTCAAGACCCCCGAGTGCTTTTGTTCGAAAGCCGTGAACACGGCCTGCCACGCCATCAACAGGGTCTACCTTCACCGCCTCCTCAAGAAGACGTCGTATGAGCTACTAACTGGTAACAAACCCAATGTGTCTTATTTTCGTGTATTTGGGAGCAAATGTTATATTCTTGTGAAGAAAGGTAGAACTTCTAAATTTGCTCCCAAAGCCGTAGAAGGGTTTTTGTTAGGTTATGATTCAAATACAAAGGCGTATAGGGTCTTCAACAAATCATCAGGTTTGGTTGAAGTCTCTAGCGACGTTGTATTTGATGAGACTAATGGCTCTCCAAGAGAGCAAGTTGTTGATTGTGATGATGTAGATGAAGAAGATGTTCCGACGGCCGCTATACGAACCATGGCGATTGGAGAAGTACGGCCACAGGAACAAGATGAACGAGATCAACCTTCTTCCTCAACAACGGTGCATCCCCCAACTCAAGACGATGAACAGGTTCATCAAAAGGAGGCATGTGATCAAGGGGGAGCACAAGATGATCACGTGATGGAGGAAGAAGCGCAACCGGCACCTCCAACCCAAGTTCGAGCGGTGATTCAAAGGGATCATCCCGTCGACCAAATTTTGGGTGACATTAGCAAGGGAGTAACTACTCGATCTCGATTAGTTAATTTTTGTGAGCATTACTCCTTTGTCTCTTCTATTGAGCCTTTCAGGGTAGAGGAGGCCTTGCTAGATCCGGATTGGGTATTGGCCATGCAGGAGGAACTCAACAACTTCAAGCGCAATGAAGTTTGGACACTGGTGCCTCGTCCCAAGCAAAATGTTGTGGGAACCAAGTGGGTGTTCCGCAACAAACAGGACGAGCACGGGGTGGTGACGAGGAACAAGGCTCGACTTGTGGCAAAAGGTTATGCCCAAGTCGCAGGTTTGGACTTTGAGGAGACTTTTGCTCCTGTGGCTAGGCTAGAATCAATTTGTATCTTGCTAGCATATGCCGCTCACCATTCTTTCAGGTTGTACCAAATGGATGTGAAGAGCGCTTTCCTCAATGGGCCGATCAAAGAGGAGGTGTACGTGGAGCAGCCCCCTGGTTTCGAGGATGAACGGTACCCCGACCATGTGTGTAAGCTCTCTAAGGCGCTCTATGGACTTAAGCAAGCCCCAAGAGCATGGTATGAATGCCTTAGAGACTTTTTAATTGCTAATGCTTTCAAGGTTGGGAAAGCCGATTCAACTCTTTTTACTAAGACTTGCGATGGTGATCTTTTTGTGTGCCAAATTTATGTCGACGACATAATATTTGGTTCCACTAACCAAAAGTCTTGTGAAGAGTTTAGCAGGGTAATGACGCAGAAATTCGAGATGTCGATGATGGGCGAGTTGAACTACTTCCTTGGGTTTCAAGTGAAGCAACTCAAGGACGGCACCTTCATCTCCCAAACGAAGTACACACAAGATTTGCTAAAGAGGTTTGGGATGAAGGACGCCAAGCCCGCAAAGACGCCGATGGGAACCGACGGACACACCGACCTCAACAAAGGAGGTAAGTCCGTTGATCAAAAAGCATACCGGTCCATGATAGGTTCTTTGCTTTATTTATGTGCTAGTAGACCGGATATTATGCTTAGCGTATGCATGTGTGCTAGATTTCAATCCGATCCAAAGGAGTGTCACTTAGTGGCTGTGAAGCGAATTCTTCGATATTTAGTCGCTACGCCTTGCTTCGGGATCTGGTATCCAAAGGGGTCTAACTTTGACTTGATTGGGTACTCAGATTCCGACTATGCTGGATGTAAGGTTGATAGGAAGAGTACATCGGGGACGTGCCAATTCTTAGGAAGGTCCCTGGTGTCATGGAACTCTAAGAAACAAACCTCCGTTGCCCTATCCACCGCTGAGGCCGAGTACGTTGCCGCAGGACAGTGTTGCGCGCAACTACTTTGGATGAGGCAAACCCTCAGGGACTTTGGCTACAATCTGAGCAAAGTCCCACTCCTATGTGACAATGAGAGTGCTATCCGAATAGCGGAAAATCCTGTTGAGCACAGCCGCACAAAGCACATTGACATCCGGCATCACTTTTTGAGAGACCACCAGCAAAAGGGAGATATCGAAGTGTTTCATGTTAGCACCGAGAACCAGCTAGCCGATATCTTTACTAAGCCTCTAGATGAGAAGACCTTTTGCAGGTTGCGTAGTGAGCTCAATATCTTAGATTCGCGGAACTTGGATTGAAATGTAGCATACATGTGTTTATGCCTTTGATCATGTTCATTCTGCATTTTATTGCTTATTGTGGTGCTCGAGTTGTACAAACACTCCCTGGACCTCACAAGTCCGTTGCAAAGTGATGCACAGTTTTAGGGGGAGATGTGTTACAACTTGACCCTTTGAAACTAACCATATGTTTGAGTTTGCTTGTTTTAGTCTCAAAGGAAAATTGAAAGGGAAAAGGTGGACTTGGACCATGAAAGACTTCCACTGCACTCCGATGAGAGGGTAACCTATTCCAAGTTCATCTAATGAACTCTTATTGCCATTTGCTCTTAATTGAAGATTTTGGTGAAGCAATGGGGTTATCGAGCCAAGATTAATCCCGTTTTGGTGTTTGATGCCAAAGGGGGAGAAAATAAAGGCCAAAGCGATAAATGGATCAGCTACCACTTGAGAGATTTTGAAAATAGTAGAATAGAGCTTTTGGTTTGTCAAAACTCTTTTGTTGTCTCTCTTATCAAAAGTTGGCTTCTTGTGGGGAGAAATATTGATTATGGGAAAAAGGGGGAGTTTTTGAAATCTTTGATCAATCTCTTTTGGAATGACTCTCTTTATGTTTCAACATGTGTGTTTGACTTAGAGATAGAGATTTGAGTTTGATTTGCAAAAACAAACCAAGTGGTGGCATAGAGTGATCCATATATGTCAAAATTGAATCAAAATAATTTGAGTTCTTATTTGAAATGTTTTTGTACTTGTTCTACTTGCTTTATGTTGTGTTGGCATAAATCACCAAAAAGGGGGAGATTGAAAGGGAAATGTGCCCTTGGGCCATTTCTAAGTATTTTGGTGATTTAGTGCCCAACACAGGTGCCTAATTGTAAAATGGTGGACAAAGTACAAATCAAGGATAAAGGTATGTTTCTCAGACTTAGTACATTGTTTTATGGACTAATGTATTGTGTCTAAGTGCTGGAAACAGAAAAAATCGAGTTGGAGAAGAAATGGCTCGAGCAGCCAAAGTCTGCCCAGTCTGGGTGCACCGGACTGTCCGGTGTGCACCGGACATGTCCGGTGCGCCAGGCTGGCTCAGGCGTGAAGTGGCCGCTCTCGGGAATTCGCCGACGGCGTACGGCTAAAATTCACCGGACTGTCCGGTGTGCACCGGACTGTCCGGTGAGCCAACGGTCGGCCGGGCCAACGGTCGGCCACGCGATCTGCGCGGGACACGTGGCCGAGCCAACGGCTAGAAGACGGCACCGGACTGTCCGGTGTGCACCGGACATGTCCGGTGCGCCAACGGCTCCCAGATCTGCAACGGTCGGCAACGGTCGGCAGCGCCATTTTAGGAAGGAAATCGGGCACCGGACAGTGTCCGGTGTGCACCGGACTGTCCGGTGCACCCGACGACAGAAGGCAAGATTGGCCTTCCAGATTTGCTCTCAACGGCTCCTAGCTGCCTTGGGGCTATAAAAGGGACCCCTAGGCGCATGGAGGAGCACACCAAGCAACCTTAGAGCATTCTTGATCATCCACACTCAGTCTTTGCGCATTCGTTTGTCATTCTCAGTGATTCGAGCTCCGTTCTAGTGAGAACTTTGAGATAGTCTTTTGAGCTCGATTCTTGGCCATGTGTGTGCGCATTTTGCTGTGGATTTGTGTGTGTTGCTTTCCTCCCTTACTCCGTATTTCTTGTGAATCTCAAGTGTAAGGGCGAGAGGCTCCAAGTTGTGGAGAATGCTCGCAAACGGGATATTGAAAGGCAAAACAAAACACCGTGGTATTCAAGTTGGTCTTTGGACCGCTTGAGAGGGGTTGATTGCAACCCTCGTCCATTGGGACGCCACAACGTGGAGTAGGCAAGCGTTGGTCTTGGCCGAACCACGGGATAAACCACTGTGTCATCTCTGTGTTTGATCTCTTGTGGTATTGTGTTTTGTTGAGACTCCTCTCTAGCCACTTGGCGATTATTGTGCTAACACTTAACAAGTTTTTGTGGCTATAAGTTTAAGTTTTCACAGGATCACCTATTCACCCCCCCTCTAGGTGCTCTCAAGAGGGAGCACCCGTCATGACTGGTATCTTTTCCATTTTGAATTATCCTATAGTCGTTCTTTTTTATTCTGGTGCATCACACAATTTTATCAGTGCAAAATTTAGTGCCAAGTGTCAGTTACCATTTCACCACACAAATGGGGGCATTACGATTGCAACACCAGGAGGCAGGGTTGCCACCTATCAACTCAACCGGCATGTGCCTATAAAATTTGATAGTCTTATAATTAAAACCACCCTCCTCATCATGGGATTGGAGAGTGTGGATATCATCTTAGGGACTAATTGGTTATCATGACATTAGGCAGTAATTGATATCGCAGCAAGGGCCATTGAAATACACTCACCTACTTGTGGTGAAATCACATTATATTTGCCTAGCCAAGGTTGTACCCGTTCTTGTGCCTTCGCCCTGACAGAGTCACCCGTAGCAAGAATTCCAGTGGTCTGTGAGTACCCTGATGTTTTCCTAGACAAATTGCCAGGGATGCCACCTGACAGGGACATAGAGTTTGAAATAGAGCTGCAGCTCGGAACTGCACCTATATCCAAGAGACCCTATAGGATGCCTCCAACAGAGTTAGCAGAACTGAAGAAACAGTTGCAAGAGTTGTTGGACAAGGGGTTCATTCGCCCAAGTACTTCACCATGGGGATGTCCGGCCTTGTTCATGAAGAAGAAGGATGAGAGTCTGAGATTGTGTGTGGATTATCGCCCTCTCAATGCGGTAACGATTAAAAATAAGTATCTGTTGCCCCGCATTGATGTGTTGTTTGATCAATTGGTGGGAGCCAAGGTGTTTTACAAGATAGACCTTCGCTCTGGCTATCATCAAATCAAGATCAGGGCCAACAATATTCTAAAGACGACTTTCTCCACCAGATACGGGCTTTATGAGTACTTGGTGATGTCATTCGGGCTGATAAATGCCCCGGCATATTTCATGTATTTGATGAATTCAGTGTTTATGCCAGAGCTGGACAAGTTCGTGGTGGTCTTCATTGATGATATCTTGGTCTACTCAACAAAAGAAGAAGAACATACCAAGCACTTGCATACAGTACTTCAGCGACTGCGCGATCATCGCTTATATGCTAAATTGTCCAAATGTGATTTCTGGCTAAGGGAGATTAAATTCTTGGGTCACACCATTTCTCAGGATGGGATATCAGTTGATCCTGAGAAGGTGCAAGAGGTGATGGATTGGAAGCCTCCTACCACCGTGCGACAGATTCAGAGTTTTCTGGGATTGGCAGGATATTATCAGTGATTCATTTTGGATTTCTCCAGGATTGCTAAGCCAATGACGGAATTATTGAAGAAGGGAGTAAAATTTGAATGGAGTCAGAAATGTGAGGATGCCTTTCATGCATTAAGGCAGCATCTGACAAAAGCACCCATGCTAGCACAGCCTGACAACACCAAACCTTTTGATGTGTATTGCGATGCTTCTGGCACTGGATCGAGTTGTGTTTTGATGCAAGACAACCGAGTTATTGCCTACGCATCACGAGCACTTAGGCCTCATGAGCAGAATTACCCCACACATGACCTAGAGTTAGTAGCAGTAGTTCATGCTCTGAAGATATGGAGACATTATCTAGTGGGAGCTCATTGTGAAAGGGAAATGTGCCCTTGGGCCATTTCTAAGTATTTTGGTGATTGAGTGCCAACACATGTGTTTAATTGTGAAGTTATATACATGGATGAACAAGGTGTAAATCATGAGATAAAGGTATGTTTCTAAGCCTTAGTACATTTGTTTTGTGGACTAACATATTTGTCTAAGTGTTAGAAACAGAAAGAAGAAAAAGAGAAAAGGGGAGAGAAAGACTTGGCTGTGTGCAGCCAAATCTCAGCTCGGTCTGGAGCACCGGACTGTCCGGTGTGCACCGGACAGTGTCCGGTGCGGCAGACTGACTCGGCGCAAACTAGCTGCTCTCGGGAATTCGCCGACGGCGTACGGCTAAAATTCACCGGACTGTCCGGTGTGCACCGGACTGTCCGGTGAGCCAACTGTCTGCCGGGCCAACGGTCGGCCGCGCAATCTGCGCGGGACACGTGGCGGAGCCAAC
Source organism: Zea luxurians (assembly GCA_029449295.1). NCBI lineage: Eukaryota > Viridiplantae > Streptophyta > Magnoliopsida > Poales > Poaceae > Zea > Zea luxurians. Next base: position 111,952,762 of record JAOPSE010000009.1, on the reverse strand, counting down.
GGTCGGAAGACGGCACCGGACTGTCCGGTGTGCACCGGACATGTCCGGTGCGCCAACGGCTCTCAGATCTCCAGCAGTCTGCAACGGTCGGCAGCGCCAGATAAGGAAACAAATCGGGCACCGGACAGTGTCCGGTGTGCACCGGACTGTCCGGTGCCTCCGACGACAGAAGGCAAGGATGGCCTTCCGGATTTGCTCTCAACGGCTCCTAGCTGCCTTGGGGCTATAAAAGGAGCCCCTAGGCGCATGGAGGAGATACACAAGCAACCTTTGAGCATTCCTGATCATCCACACTAAGTCTCTGCGCATTCGTTTGTGTTTCTAAGTGATTCGAGCTCTGTTCTAAGTGAGAACTCTGAGATAGTTTTGTGAGCTCGATTCTTGGCCGTGTGTGCGCTTTTGCTGTGGATTTGTGTGTGTTGCTTCCCTCCCTTACTCTGTGCTTTCTTTGTGATCATATACGTGTAAGGGCAAGAGACTCCAATTTGTGGAGATTCCTTGCAAACGGGATAGTGAAAGGCAAACAAAACACCGTGGTATTCAAGTGGGTCTTTGAACCGCTTGAGAGGGGTTGATTGCAACCCTCGTCCGTTGGGACGCCACAACGTGGAGTAGGCAAGCGTTGGTCTTGGCCGAACCACGGGATAAACCACTGTGTCACATCTGTGCTTGATCTTTTGTGGTATTGTGTTTTGTTGAGACTTCTCCTTAGCCACTTGGCAATAATCGTGCTAACACTTAACAAGTTTTTTGTGGCTTAAGTTTGAAGTTTTTACAGGATCACCTATTCACCCCCCTCTAGGTGCTCTCAATTGGTATCAGAGCCGTTCTATTCACAAAGGGACTAACCGCCCGAATAGATGGATCCTAAGGGGAAGGGTATAGTGATCAACGACAAAGAGAAGGAGACCTTCGTCAACGAGCCGAAGGACGACAAGCCTACCGACTCTGGCTCGGGCCATAGACGGAAGGAAGGGAGGAAGAAGAAGACAAGGCGCATCAAGGAGATCGTCTACTACGACAGCGATGAGTCTACTTCCTCCCAAAAGGACGACCACAGCGACTACGAGAGGAAGAAATCGGTTAATTCGAACTTTTCTTTTGACTACTCTCGTATTCCGCAAAGTTCACATTCACATTTGCTCTCCATTCCACTCGGCAAGCCCCCACACTTTGATGGAGAGGACTACGGATTTTGGAGCCACAAAATGCGTAGTCACCTATTCTCTCTCCATCCTAGTATATGGGAGATTGTAGAGAGTGGAATGCACTTTGATAGTTCGGATAGTCCCATGTTCATTAATGAACAAATTCATAAGAATGCACAAGCTACTACTATTCTTCTAGCTTCCTTGTGCAGGGATGAATACCATAAAGTAAGCGGCTTGGATAACGCCAAGCAAATCTGGGACACCCTCAAGATTTCTCATGAGGGGAACGACGTCACCTTGCTCACCAAGATGGAATTGGTGGAGGGAGAGCTTGGACGGTTCGCGATGATAAGGGGCGAGGAGCCGACGCAAACATACAACCGGCTCAAGACCCTTATCAACAAGATAAGAAGCTACGGGAGCACGCGATGGACGGACCACGACGTCGTCCGCCTAATGCTAAGGTCATTTACCGTTCTTGATCCTCACTTGGTGAACAATATACGTGAAAATCCCAGGTACACCAAGATGTCGCCCGAAGAAGTTCTTGGGAAATTCGTTAGCGGACGAATGATGATCAAGGAGGCAAGGTATGTGGACGACGCCTTGAATGGTCCGATCAACGAGCCGCAACCCCTCGCTCTCAAGGCGACACGAAGCAAGGAGGCGCTACCCAGCAAGGTGGCACAGATTGAGGCGGCCGGACTCAATGATAAAGAGATGGCTCTCATCATCAAGAGATTCAAGACGGCGCTAAATGGTCGCAAGGGGCAGCCAAGCAAGACCAAGACAAAGGGAAAGCGTTCATGCTTCAAATGCGGTAAGCTTGGTCATTTTATCGCTAACTGTCCCGATAATGAAAGTGACCAGGAAAAGGGAAACAAAAGAGAGAAGAAGAAGCAATACAAGAAGGCAAAGGGCGAGGCGCATCTAGGAAAGGAGTGGGACTCGGATTGCTCTTCGTCCGACTCCGACAACGAAGGACTCGCCGCCACTGCCTTCAACAAATCGGCTCTCTTCCCCAACGAGCGTCTCACATGCCTTATGGCAAGGGAGAAGAAGGTGAGTACTCAAGACTCCACTTATGCTTCTTCTAGTGATAGTGAGTCTAGTGATGATGATGACATAGATTATTCATGCTTGTTCAAAGGCTTAGATAGATCTAAAATTAATAAGATTAATGAGTTGATTGATGCTTTAAATGACAAGAATAGATTACTAGAAAAACAAGAGGATCTTTTATATGAGGAGCATGATAAATTTGTTAGTGCACAAAATTCTCTTGCTCTAGAAATTAAAAGAAATGAAATGCTTTCTAGTGAACTATCTACCTGTCATGAAACCATTTCTACCTTACAAGGTGTTAACAGTGATTTAAGTGCTAAATTAGAAGTAGCATATAAATCTAATTCCTGTGTTGAACATGTTGAAATTTGTACTAGGTGTAAAGATTTTGATGTTAATGCTTGTAGTGAACACTTAGTGTCAATTTCAAAACTAAATGATGAAGTGGCTAGTCTTAATGCCCAACTTAAGACTAGCAAGGATGAAGTTGATAAAATAAAATTTGCAAGGGATGCCTACACGGTTGGTAGACACCCCTCAATTAAGGATGGGCTTGGCTTCAAGAGGGAAGCCAAGAACTTAACAAGCCATAAGGCTCCCGTCTTCGTCAAGGAGAAAGGGAAGGCCCCTATGGCTAGTAACGCTAAAAAGAACCATGCCTTTATGTATAATGATAGGAGACATGCTAGAAATGCTTATAATGATTTTGATTCACATGTTTATGATTTTCATGCCATGTTTGCCTCTAGTTCCTCTCATAAGCATGATAGAGATATGTGTAGGAGAAATGTTGTACATATGCCTAGGAGAGATATTGCTCGTGTACCTAGAAAGAATGTTATTCATGCTCCTAGGAAAGTAGTGAATGAACCTTCTACCATTTATTATGCTTGTAATGCTCCCTTTGCTATTTGTAGAAAGGGTAAGAAGGTAATTGCTAGGAAGTTAGGGGCAAGATGCAAGGGAGATAAAACTTGCATTTGGGTCCCTAAAGATATTTGTGCTAACCTTGCAGGACCCAACATGAGTTGGGTACCTAAGACCCAAGCCTAAATTTGCCTTGCAGGTTTATGCATCCGGGGGTTCAAGCTGGATTATCGACAGCGGATGCACAAACCATATGACGGGGGAGAAGAAGATGTTCACCTCCTACGTCAAGAATAAGGATTCCCAAGATTCAATTATATTCGGTGATGGGAATCAAGGCAAGGTAAAAGGGTTAGGTAAAATTGCAATTTCTAATGAGCATTCTATCTCAAATGTATTCTTAGTGGAGAGTCTTGGATATAATTTGCTATCTGTTAGTCAATTATGTCAAATGGGATATAATTGTTTATTTACAAATGTAGATGTGACTGTCTTTAGAAGATGTGATGGTTCACTAGCTTTTAAGGGTGTACTAGACGGCAAGCTTTACCTAGTTGATTTTGCAAAAGAAGAGGCCGGTCTAGATGCATGCTTAATGGCTAAGACTTGCATGGGCTGGCTGTGGCATCGCCGCTTAGCACATGTGGGGATGAAGAACCTCCACAAGCTTCTAAAGGGAGAATACGTGATAGGTCTAACAAATGTGCATTTCGAAAAAGATAGACCTTGTGCAGCTTGTCAGGCAGGTAAACAGGTGGGAGGAGCGCATCACAGCAAGAATGTGATGACCACGTCAAGACCTCTGGAGCTGCTGCATATGGACCTCTTCGGACCCGTCGCCTATCTAAGCATAGGAGGAAGTAAGTATGGTTTAGTTATTGTTGATGACTTTTCCCGCTTCACTTGGGTGTTCTTTTTGCAGGATAAGTCTGAAACCCAAGGGACCCTCAAGCGCTTCCTCAGGAGAGCTCAAAATGAGTTTGAGCTCAAGGTGAAGAAGATAAGGAGCGACAACGGGTCCGAGTTCAAGAACCTTCAAGTAGAGGAGTTTCTTGAGGAGGAAGGGATCAAGCACGAGTTCTCCGCTCCCTACACACCACAGCAAAATGGTGTGGTAGAGAGGAAGAACAGGACGCTAATCGATATGGCGAGGACGATGCTTGGAGAGTTCAAGACCCCCGAGTGCTTTTGGTCGGAAGCCGTGAACACGGCTTGCCACGCCATCAACAGGGTCTACCTTCACCGCCTCCTCAAGAAGACGTCATATGAGCTACTAACCGGTAACAAACCCAATGTATCTTACTTTCGTGTTTTTGGGAGCAAGTGCTACATTCTAGTGAAGAAGGGTAGAAATTCTAAGTTTGCTCCCAAAGCTGTAGAAGGGTTTTTATTAGGTTATGATTCAAATACAAAGGCGTATAGGGTCTTCAACAAATCATCGGGTTTGGTTGAAGTCTCTAGCGACGTTGTATTTGATGAGACTAATGGCTCTCCAAGAGAGCAAGTTGTTGATTGTGATGATGTAGATGAAGAAGATGTTCCGACGGCCGCTATACGAACCATGGCGATTGGAGACGTTCGGCCACAGGAACAAGATGAACGAGATCAACCTTCTTCCTCAACGACGGTGCAACCCCCAACTCAAGACGATGAACAGTTTCATCAAAAGGAGGCGTGTGATCAAGGGGGAGCACAAGATGATCATGTGATGGAGGAAGAAGCGCAACCGGCACCTCCAACCCAAGTTCGAGCGATGATTCAAAGGGATCATCCCGTCGACCAAATTCTGGGTGACATTAGCAAGGGAGTAACTACTCGGTCTCGACTAGTTAATTTTTGTGAACATTACTCTTTTGTCTCCTCTATTGAGCCTTTCAGGGTAGAGGAGGCCTTGCTAGATCCGGATTGGGTGTTGGCCATGCAGGAGGAACTTAACAACTTCAAGCGCAATGAAGTTTGGACGCTGGTGCCTCGTCCCAAGCAAAATGTTGTGGGAACCAAGTGGGTGTTCCGCAACAAACAAGACGAGCACGGAGTGGTGACAAGGAACAAGGCTCGACTTGTGGCAAAAGGTTATGCCCAAGTCGCAGGTTTGGACTTTGAGGAGACTTTTGCTCCTGTGGCTAGGCTAGAGTCCATTCGTATCTTGCTAGCATATGCCGCTCACCATTCTTTCAGGTTGTACCAAATGGATGTGAAGAGCGCTTTCCTCAACGGGCCAATAAAGGAGGAGGTGTACGTGGAGCAACCCCCTGGCTTCGAGGATGAGCGGTACCCCGACCACGTGTGTAAGCTCTCTAAGGCGCTCTATGGACTTAAGCAAGCCCCAAGAGCATGGTATGAATGCCTTAGAGATTTCTTACTTGCTAATGCTTTCAAGGTTGGGAAAGCCGATCCAACTCTTTTTACAAAGACATGTGATGGTGATTTGTTTGTATGCCAAATTTATGTCGATGACATAATATTTGGTTCTACTAATCAAAAGTCTTGTGAAGAGTTTAGCAGGGTGATGACGCAGAAATTCGAGATGTCGATGATGGGCGAGTTGAACTACTTCCTTGGGTTCCAAGTGAAGCAACTCAAGGACGGCACCTTCATCTCCCAAACGAAGTACACGCAAGATTTGCTAAAGCGGTTTGGGATGAAGGACGCCAAGCCCGCAAAGACTCCGATGGGAACCGACGGACACACTGACCTCAACAAAGGAGGTAAGTCCGTTGATCAAAAAGCATACCGGTCAATGATAGGGTCTTTACTTTATTTATGTGCTAGTAGACCGGATATTATGCTTAGCGTATGCATGTGTGCTAGATTTCAATCCGATCCTAAGGAGTGTCACTTGGTGGCGGTGAAGCGAATTCTTAGATATTTAGTCGCTACGCCTTGCTTCGGGATCTGGTATCCAAAGGGGTCTAACTTTGACTTGATTGGGTACTCAGATTCCGACTATGCTGGATGTAAGGTCGATAGGAAGAGTACATCGGGGACGTGCCAATTCTTAGGAAGGTCCCTGGTGTCATGGAACTCTAAGAAACAAACCTCCGTTGCCCTATCCACCGCTGAGGCCGAGTACGTTGCCGCAGGTCAGTGTTGCGCGCAACTACTTTGGATGAGGCAAACCCTCCGGGACTTTGGCTACAATCTGAGCAAAGTCCCACTCCTATGTGATAATGAGAGTGCTATCCGAATAGCGGAAAATCCTGTTGAGCACAGCCGCACAAAGCACATTGACATCCGGCATCACTTTTTGAGAGACCACCAGCAAAAGGGAGATATCGAAGTGTTTTATGTTAGCACCGAGAACCAGCTAGCCGATATCTTTACCAAGCCTTTAGATGAGAAGACCTTTTGCAGGCTGCGTAGTGAGCTAAATGTCTTAGATTCGCGGAACTTGGATTGAATTGTAGCATACATGTATTCATGCTTTTGATCATGTTCCTTTTTGCATTTTGTTGCTTATCATGGTGCTCAAGTTGTACAAACACTCCCTGGACCTCACAAGTCCGTTGCAAAGTGATGCACATGTTTAGGGGGAGATGTGTTACAACTTGACCCTTTGAGACTAACCATATGTTTGAGTTTGTTTGATTTAGTCTCAATGACGACTTGAAAGGGAAAAGGTGGACTTGGACCATGCAAGACTTCCACTGCACTCCGATGAGAGGGTAACTTATTCCAAGTCCATCTCATTAACTCTTATTGCCATTTGCTCTTAATTGAAGTTTTTGGTGAGGCAATGGGGTTAAAGGGCCAAAATTGATCCCGTTTTGGTGCTTGATGCCAAAGGGGGAGAAAATAAAGGCCAAAGCAATAAATGGATCAGCTACCACTTGAGAGATTTTGAAAATAGTAGAATAGAGTTTTTGGTTTGTCAAAATTCTTATGTTGTCTCTCTTGTCAAAAGTTGGCTTCTTGTGGGGAGAAGTATTGTTTATGGGAAAAAGGGGGAGTTTTTGAAATCTTTGATCAATCTCTTTTGGAATGACTCTCTTTATGCTTCAACATGTGTGTTTAACTTAGAGATAGAGATTTGAGTTTGATTTGCAAAAACAAACCAAGTGGTGGCAAAAGGATGATCCATATATGCCAAAATTGAATAAAACTTAAATTTATTTTATTTGAAGTGAGTTTGCACTTGTTCTAGTTGCTTTATGTTGTGTTGGCATAAATCACCAAAAAGGGGGAGATTGAAAGGGAAATGTGCCCTTGGGCCATTTCTAAGTATTTTGGTGATTGAGTGCCAACACATGTGTTTAATTGTGAAGTTATATACATGGATGAACAAGGTGCAAATCATGAGATAAAGGTATGTTTCTAAGCCTTAGTACATTTGTTTTGTGGACTAACATATTTGTCTAAGTGTTAGAAACAGAAAGAAGAAAAAGAGAAAAGGGGAGAGAAAGACTTGGCTGTGTGCAGCCAAATCTCAGCTCGGTCTGGAGCACCGGACTGTCCGGTGTGCACCGGACAGTGTCCGGTGCGGCAGACTGACTCGGCGCAAACTAGCTGCTCTCGGGAATTCGCCGACGGCGTACGGCTAAAATTCACCGGACTGTCCGGTGTGCACCGGACTGTCCGGTGAGCCAACTGTCTGCCGGGCCAACGGTCGGCCGCACAATCTGCGCGGGACACGTGGCGGAGCCAACGGTCGGAAGACGGCACCGGACTGTCCGGTGTGCACCGGACATGTCCGGTGCGCCAACGGCTCTCAGATCTCCAGCAGTCTGCAACGGTCGGCAGCGCCAGATAAGGAAACAAATCGGGCACCGGACAGTGTCCGGTGTGCACCGGACTGTCCGGTGCCTCCGACGACAGAAGGCAAGGATGGCCTTCCGGATTTGCTCTCAACGGCTCCTAGCTGCCTTGGGGCTATAAAAGGAGCCCCTAGGCGCATGGAGGAGATACACAAGCAACCTTTGAGCATTCCTGATCATCCACACTAAGTCTTTGCGCATTCGTTTGTGTTTCTAAGTGATTCGAGCTCTGTTCTAAGTGAGAACTCTGAGATAGTTTTGTGAGCTCGATTCTTGGCCGTGTGTGCGCTTTTGCTGTGGATTTGTGTGTGTTGCTTCCCTCCCTTACTCTGTGCTTTCTTTGTGATCATATACGTGTAAGGGCAAGAGACTCCAATTTGTGGAGATTCCTTGCAAACGGGACAGTGAAAGGCAAACAAAACACCGTGGTATTCAAGTGGGTCTTTGAACCGCTTGAGAGGGGTTGATTGCAACCCTCGTCCGTTGGGACGCCACAACATGGAGTAGGCAAGCGTTGGTCTTGGCCGAACCACGAGATAAACCACTGTGTCACATCTGTGCTTGATCTTTTGTGGTATTGTGTTTTGTTGAGACTTCTCCTTAGCCACTTGGCAATAATCGTGCTAACACTTAACAAGTTTTTTGTGGCTTAAGTTTGAAGTTTTTACAGGATCACCTATTCACCCCCCCCTCTAGGTGCTCTCACATTGTAATATCTATACTGACCACAAGAGTCTGAAGTATATTTTCACCCAGGTTGATCTTAATATGAGGCAGAGAAGGTGGTTGGAATTGATCAAGGACTATGATTTGGAAGTGCATTACCATCCTGGCAAGGCCAATGTTGTGGCAGATGCATTAAGTCGAAAAGCCCAGTGCAACTGTGTAACCATGGACTCTAAGATCGCCACTCTGTGTGACGAGTTGCGCAAGCTAAACATGGAAGTTGTTTCCCCAGGTACCTTGAATTATATCTCGATGGAGCCAACTTTACAAGAGCAGATAATCATGGCACAAATTGGTGACAAGGGTGTTCAAGTCATTAAGGAAATGCTCGAACAAAAGCTGGATAAGTATAAATGCTTTCGTCAGGACAGCAAGGGAGTTCTCTGGTTTGAAGACCGATTGGTTGTTCCTAAAAACCCAGAACTCAGGAAGAAAATATTGGACGAAGCTCATCTATCCAAGTTTTCCATGCACCCCGACAGTAACAAATCATGACCTCAGATCCTTGTATTGGTGGACCAGAATGAAGAGAAAAATTGCTAAGTATGTATCTGAGTGCGACACTTGCCAAAGAATCAAGGCTAATCATTTGAGGGTAGCAGGTACCCTACAGCCTCTCCCCATACCATCTTGGAAATGGGAGGAACTCAGCATGAATTTTATCATGGGTTTGCCCAACACCTCCCAACACCATGATTCTATTTGGGTCATTGTGGATAGGCTAACCAAGACAGCTCATTTCTTGCCAGTGCATACCACCCACAGAGCAGAAAAGTATGTAGAAATATATATTGACCAAATAGTGCATTTGCATGGAATACCAAGGACTATCGTGTCAGACAGAGGAGCACCGTTCGTAGCACATTTCTGGGAGCAGCTACAAGAGTCACTGGGAACCCATGTGATAAGAAGCTCAGCATACCATCCTCAAACTGATGGCCAGACGGAAAGAGTAAATCAGATTCTAGAGGACATGTTGAGAGCCTGTGTGTTACACTATGGTAAGGATTGGGATAAGTGCCTTTCTTTGGCTGAATTCTCTTACAATAATAGCTACCAAACCAGCCTAAAGATGGCACCTTTTGAAGCCTTGTATGGGAGAAGGTGTAGAACACCGCTAAATTGGTCACAAGCTGGAGAAAGGGAAATATTTGGACCTGACATAGTGCTTGAAGCCGAGGATAAAGTCAGAGTCATTAAGAAGAACTTGGAAGCTGCTCAGGCTAGGCAGAAGAGCTATCATGATAAAAGAAGGAAGCCTCTACAATTCGAAGTGGGAGATCATGTATATCTCAAGGTGTCCCCCACCAAAGGTGTTCAGAGATTTGGGATCAAGGGCAAATCAGCTCCTCGCTATATTGAGCCCTATGAGATCAGAGACTTGTGGACCTGTAGCATACCAGTTAAAGTTGCCGCCTCATATGTCAGCAATTCATGATGTGTTCCATGTGTCTCAGCTAAGGAAGTGTGTCTGTTTACCCACTGTTGGGGACTTGTTCTCAAATGCTATGAATCAAGAACAAGGCAACACAAAAAATGTTAAATATCAAATGCCCTTCGTCCGCTGAAGCATTATCTCCCCAAGGATTTAATGAACTTCGGACGAAGGCCACGAACATAATGTTACGAAGGTTTCTCCTTCGTAACTGAATTTACAAAGATAATATAAAGTAATGTAAAATGTAAAACATCAAAGATAAACACGTCGGAAATAAATGGCATCATTCACATATTTTATCATATGAATATAAGATGTCTGAATACAATGTTTCAAGGTACGTTTATACCTTTGCTTTGACAAGTAATGATTCCCGAGAGATGCACTTGCAATTACAAGAATGCGTGAACAGTAAAGGAATACTGTTCACTATTTATAGACACAAGACACAGCCTGTGAGGAATTACAATCATGCCCCTCATAAAAGTTTACAACAATGACTAAAACACTTGTGGACTAAAAGGTCATTCTACTTTTAAGTCGGTTTGCAATTCCGAAGCTTCATGAACAGCAATCTTCGGTCATCACGTGCCGACAGCTTCAGCCGAAGTTGTTTCTTCCTGCAGGACCTTCGGCGACGAAGCATGGTCCCAACAGTAGCCCCTTCGCGGTGCTAGATCATTTTTCGTAACGAGCTTGATCCGTGAAAAAAGTCTCTTAGGCTTCAGGAAGCCGAAGGTCCGAAAAACACCTTCCCTGAGCTCGTTGTCGAGAAACGATTCAGTTTCCGAGCGTGTAGCGGTCCCACCCTGCAGGGTTACTATTTGGTCTCTGCGGTCCACCGCGCAGCGGGTGTAAGCAGCTGTTTGCCTGGTGTGTAAATCCTGACGATTCACCTTCTTACCTGCAGCACTATATAAACAGACGGGTAGGTGTGAAGTTACCATAGCATTCATTGTTATTGCACTGTTTTGCTGCCAAAATTTTTAACCATAGCCGAAGCTTGACTCTCGCAAGCAGACGAAGCTCCAATTTTAAAGCCTACTTCATCAGAAGAAAAAGCTTCGGAAGAAAAAGTTCTTTAGTTCCCAAGAAATTCAGAATTAAATGGCCAGAGTGCGCTCTACCGCTAGAGTTGATCGTGAGGGAGGCGAAGCCGAAGGAGCGGAAACTGTTCCTATCTCCGAAGCGATGCAACGATCCGGACTGGTGACCTCGGAAGGAATCCGTACTGCCGAGACAGGGCAGACTGCTGCCGAGACAGAAGAAGCTGTTGCCGAAGCGGAAGAAGGAAATATTGAGGAAGCTGATTCTGATGATGATTATCATATTGCCGTGCCAAGCAAGCCCAGCCACTTGGACTTCGGGAAGTCGACTGTCTCCAAGGCTGATTTCTCCAAGATGGTGAAGTCGGGTTATTTCAGTGAGAATGAGAAGAAGCTACTTCGCTTCGGGGGGGAAGAAACTACCCCGAAGCCAGAAAAAGATGAAATAGTTATTTTTAAGAGCTTTCTAAAAGCTGGATTAAGATTCCCCTTAAATAGGATGATATCTGATGTGCTACAAAGATTTGGTATCTACTTTCACCAACTGACTCCCAACGCAATTGTCAGGCTCAGCGTCTATATCTGGGCTCTCCGAAGTCAGGCGGTGGAGCCATTTGCTGACAGCTTCTGTCGAGTTCATGAGTTGCATTACCAAACTAAGGCCAGAAAAGATGGATTGCATGAGAATTTTGGCTGCTATAATTTTGCTTATCGGAAAACCACGAAGTTTCCCGTGATCAGCTACCGAAGCAAATGGCCGGCAGGCTGGAAATCAGAATGGTTTTATGTCAAAATTGATGAAGATAAAGAGAAGCTGGTTCAGAGCCCTCTTGAATTAATCTTCGGAGAAACAAGACCCCGATGCAAAATGGTATTAGAAGGTCCAACTTGGGCTGCACTGGGCGAATTCAAAATTATAGCAGAACATATTGGCACTAGAGATTTAGTGCAAGAATTCCTGGCTTTCAGAGTTTTTCCAACGATGAAAGAGTGGACAATGCCGAAGCTTGAAGGGGAAAAGAAAGAGGGGGAACTCGTCAGGCTACCTTATCATTATAAATTCAAGAAATTTTTTAAAGTACCCTGCCAAAAATGGCTTGATACAATTGAAATGATGAGCAATGAAATTCTTGGGAACTACTCTAAAAAAGAGGACCAACTGATGACAGCGGCCTTCGGCACTCGACCGAAACGAAGGCTGAACAGAGTGTTTGATGCCATAGGATTTGAATATGCTGACTACGGTCGACTGGGCGGAAATGCCGGAGGCCCGAAGCGAAAAAGGATTGCTAGCGCTACTGACGAAGAGGTTGTCAAGGTAGCCAAGAAGAAAAAGAAAGATTCTGAAAGTCTTAGCGCTGAAGAGTTAAATCCTGAGCCAAAGGTGGCCACTTCAAGAAAGAGAAAAGATGCGTCCCCGGAGCCGGAAACGTCGGTCCGAGAAGAAGATATTCCTGCTTCTCCTTCTGCTGTTGAAGTAGAAGAAATTATGAAGGTAATGACTGAACCCTTGCCTACCAGGCTAAGTCCACTGGCACTGGAACTGACGAAGTTTTTTCAGAAGGACAAGGCAGCTTCGGCAGCAGAAAGTCCTGCGAAGCCGAAAAAACGGAGAATTATTCAAGTAACAGATGTGATCCACCAGACGCCGCCACTGGCAACGGTGCCGAAAATTCCCTTTGCTGAAACTGTCGAAGCCGAAGCTACTGGGATGAAAACTACTGAAGCTGAAACCAGTGAACCCGAAGCTACCGGGGCCGAAGCCGGGGCCACCAAAGAGTCGAACCTGGAAACTACACTTGAGGTTATTGACAATATTCTCCTGAAAATGGCCGAAGAAGAAGCTACTGTGGCTGCAGTGAATACAACAACTGAAAAGGGGAAAGAGCAAATTGGTGAAATTTCTGAAGGAGAAGATTTTAACTTTCAAGACCTACTTGGACAAGAGTTAACAGACACTGAGAAAGAGGAGTTGAAAAAATATGCCATATCTTGCGGATATAAATCAGGCGCTATGCTATTTGGTGGGGTGAACGAAGGGAAACTAAGGTGCCTTCGGAACCGCACCGAAGCCAAAATTATCAGAACCCTTTCCAAAAGCATTGGCTTGCCGAAGGTGGAAGCGGACTTGTGTCGTTATCAACGACACCACATCGCCGGAAGCTTGCTTTATGCTAACTTCAAGGTAACGAATATTTTTGTTATTTTATTACTGTTATTATTAACTTTTGGGTCGTGTTCTAACGAAGACCATTTCGACAGAGCATATTATTAAGCAAGGTTCTAAAAATGCAACAAGATCTGGAGGAAGAGAAAAATAAAACCGTCATTCAAGATTTGACTGAAAAGATTGAAAACTACGAAACCAATCTGAAAAAGAAAGACTTCGCAATCCAAGATCTTGAAATCATGGTCAAAGAGCACGAAGGTGCATTAGAAAAGAAAGATTTTGTTATTCAGACCATGGAGGGCTCTTTAGCTGAAGTCCAAACTGAAAATGATAAATTAAAGAATGAATTGCTCCGTCAATCAGAAAAATTCGAGCAAGAAAAGAAATATTTTGAAACAAGCCTGAAAGCTGAAGTGGATAAATACTCAAATTTGCAGAAATCCTTTACAGAACTTCAGGAGAAATGCTTAAGCTTCGGCATCCGATGTGTGCAGCGGCTGAAGGACGTGTTTCACTCTATCGGAGCTAGCTCTTCGAAATTTACACCTTCAGCTGAAAATCTGCCAAGAACATTAGAACATATTGAAGGCGAAGTCGATGCCCTTGACGAAGTTATTGGTGGGCACGCTGACTTCTGCGCCCTGGTATCTTCTCGGGGCACAACTGCTGCTTTTTTGAAGGCTGGCTGCACACATGGAAACATCGTGAACAGACCAAACTTCAGCTTGTCAGCTTCAGATTTGTTAGATATCCCAAGCTTAGCCAGAAGCATTGGAAATAGATTCATGACCCAGATTTGGGTAAGTGGCGGGCGGAAAATGGCAGGCGACGAAGCTCGAAGCCATCTAAAGCCGGTAAGAAACTTATGTTTGTTACTTTTACCTTCTCCTTTGAAATTTTTACCTTTCTTACTGTGCTGTTTGATATATAGGATGACGAAGCTGAAGATTGACAATGCCGAAGTTTGACAAAACTGAAGACGAAGCCTTGGCTGAAGCTTAAAATTGCTTGTAATGCGCTTTCCTGCAAAAATTCTTGGAGAAACTCTTGTAATATAGATATGGAATAACTTATGTAAATTTGTACATACCTTGTAATATATTCTGTCTCCTATAACCACATCCAGTCTGCTTTGCTGTGGACGAAACTTCTCTTTTGAGCCGAAGGCGAAAAACACCTTCCCTTCTTTTCGTACACAACGAAGCATAGAAAATTTTTCCTTCGAATCTTTTCCTTATTTTCTGAAGCACCTGTCTTTTTTGTGTAGCATGATGATGACTCTACATATGTCTAAATGGATGTTTATGAATGCAAATGACATGATGATATGCTATGTGCAAATGAATATTAGGACACATGTTCAAAAAAAAACATAAGCACGGCCCTTCGTCCCCTTAAGAATGATAAAAATCTTTTTGCCGTTTACTTTTCGGCTTCACCGTTTACTTTTCGGTGTATCAGCGTTGACTTTTCGCTGTAAGCCTCCCTTAGGAGCTTCTTCGCCTTTTACTTTCAGCGGAATCGGCGTTTATTTTTCGCTGTAAGCCTCCCTTAGGAGCTTCTTCGCCTTTTACTTTCAGCGGAATCAGCGTTTATTTTTCGCTGTAAGCTCTGCATTCCCTTAGGAACGACCTTTGAGCTTTTCCCTATTCTCTTTTCTTTTTTCTTTGCACTCGAAGGTGCTTTCTCAGCTTTTACATTTACATTTTGGGGGATATCGCTCTTATAGAATTGAAATAAGGAAAAGAAAAATTACATGTTGTGGCCCCATTAAAAACCTTTCTCCCCCTTTGGAAAGGAAAAGGGTGCCACAAAAAAGAATAAAAAATTACATCAAACTAAACATAATATTGCCGAAGCTCATCCGCATTCCACGATCTAGGAATGTCATTGCCGTCCATATCCTTCAATCTGTAGGAACCAGGTCTTGACGAAGATACTACCAAAAAGGGGCCTTCCCACTTCAGCTGTAATTTGCCTACTGTTTCAGGGTTAGCTACTCTTCGAAGTACCAAGTGTACTGGTTCAATATTCTTTAGCTTGACCTTTCTATCATGCCATTTTATTGTTTCAGCTTGGTATTTATTGATGTTTTCCACAGCTTGAAGTCTAATCCCTTCAATAGCATCTTTTTCCACAGAACAATCAGCTTCGTTTTCGCCTTCTGCCGAAGCTACTGTCCTTATCGATCCTGTTTTAGCCTCTTCTGGGGTTATTGCTTCGTCACCAATCAATAGTTTAAAGGGTGTAAAGCCTGTTGATCTTGAAATGGTTGTGTTATGACTCCACACCACTTTGATTAACTCGTCTGGCCACTTTCCCCTTGGCTGATTGAAGATTGACTTCATTATTCCTGTCATTATGATCCCATTGGCTCTTTCAACAAGTCCATTAGATTCTGGGTGTCGGACTGATACAAAATGGATCTTCGTGCCGATTTGATTGCAAAATTCTCTAAAGGCTTCAGAATCAAACTGTGTCCCATTATCCACAGTTATGGCCTTCGGCACTCCGAAGCGACAAACAATGTTTTGCCAGAAAAACTTTTGAATAGTAAACGAGGTTATTGTGGCTAAGGGCTTTGCCTCAATCCACTTGGAAAAATATTCCACTGCCACCACCACATATCTTAAGTTCCCCTATGCAGGTGGTAATGGACCTAGCAAATCCAGACCCCACCTTTGCAATGGCCAAGTGGGCTGTATTAATTGAGTTAAAGACGAAGGTTGTTTTTGATCTCTTGCACATTTCTGACAACCTTCGCACTTTTGAACTAAATCCGCTGCATCCGAAGCTGCCTTTGGCCAATAAAATCCTTGGCGAAAAACTTTCCCAAGCAAGGGCTTAGATCCAATATGAGATCCACATAGACCTGCATGTATGTCCTTCATTAATTCTATACCTTCGGATCTAGATAAGCACTTGAGCAATGGGGAACAGACCCCGCGCTTGTATAACTCCCCTTCTATTATGACATATGGTCGAGCTCTTGCTTCTATTCTCCTGTTATAAGCTTCGTCGTCTGAAAGAAAATTACCCTGAAGGAAAGAGATGATTTCAGTTCTCCAATCTTCACTATAAACAGGGGATATGTTGAGGATTGCTCTTTCAAGAAGCTCGACCGAAGGTGCTTTTATTGTTTCAAAAAATACTTCCGAAGGTATAGGCAGCCCCTGGGCTGCTGACTTAGCCAATAGATCAGCGTATTCATTTTCTCCACGAGGAATATTTTTGACAGAGAAACCTTCGAAAGAAGCCTCAACCCTTCGGACTGTATCTAGATACCTTTCAAGCTTCGGGTCTCTTGCTTTGTAACTTTTGTCAACATGACCAGAAATAACTTGAGAATCAGTTTTAAGAATGGCCCTTCTGATTCCCATTGCCTTTAATTTCCGAAGACCCAAAAGCAGAGCTTCATACTCGGCGATGTTATTTGTGCAACTAAAATCAAGTCTTGCCGCATAACAAGTTTTAACTTTAGAAGGTGAAACCAACACAGCAGCCGCTCCTGCTCCAAAGGTTCCCCAAGACCCATCGCAAAACACTGTCCATGCTTCGACGTCTTTATTTGTTTCTTCCTCCTGTGCCCCTGGCGTCCAATCAGCAATGAAGTCTGCTAATGCCTGGGATTGAATCGAAGATCTATGAACATAATCAATACAAAATTCATTGAGCTCTGCAGCCCATTTTCCAATCCTTCCAGTAGCTTCTCGGTTCCTCATAATATCCTTCAGAGGTTGTGAAGAAGGAACAATTATGTTGTAAGCTTGAAAATAGTGCCGAAGCTTTCTGGAGGCCATCAAGACAGCATACAGTACCTTCTCCAACTCTGTATAATTTTTCTTTGATAAACTAAGAACCTCGGATACAAAATATATTGGGGCCTGCCTCTTAACCTGGCCTTCAAGCTTCTCCTGAACAAGTGCTGCGCTTACCGCTGAGTGCGAAGCTGCCACATATAATAACAAAGGAGCCCCTGGCGTAGGTGGAGTTAATGTTGTTAGATCTATCAAATACTGCTTCAGTTCTTTGAAGGCCTTCTGCTGGAGTGGTCCCCATTGAAAGACTTCAGCTGTCTTCAGCACTTCGAAGAATGGTAAGTTTCTTTCTGCTGATCTAGATATGAATCTGTTGAGAGATGCTAGCCTTCCTGTTAATCTTTGAGCTCCCTTTTTTGTACTAGGTGGCTCCATTCGAAGTATAGCTTCGATTTTACTTGGGTTGGCCTCAATTCCTTTTGTTGAAACTAAGCAACCGAGAAATTTCCCCTTCTTTACTCCGAAGACACATTTTTCTGGATTCAGCTTTAGACCAGCCTGTCTAAAATTAGCGAAGGTCTCCTGTAAATCAGCAATGTGGTTATCCTGCTTCGTACTTTTTACAATGATATCATCAACATAAGTTAGTACATTCCTGCCTATCTGAGAATGGAGAACCTTTGCTGTCATTCTGCTGAAACTTCCTCCAGCATTTTTAAGCCCTTCAGGCATCCGAAGGTAGCAATATGTCCCACTAGGGGTTATGAAGCTGGTTTTTGGTTCATCTTCCTTCTTCATCCATATTTGATGATAGCCTGAATAGCAGTCCAGCAAACTCATGAGCTCTGATGAAGCTGCTGCATCAACTAAGGAATCTATCCTTGGCAATGGAAACTCGTCCTTTGGACAGGCTTTATTAAGGTCAGTAAAATCGATACACATTCTCCATTTACCATTGGCCTTCTTCACCATAACAGTGTTAGCCAACCATTCTGGATATTTTACCTCTCTAATAACTCCGGCAGTGAGGAGTCTTTTCACTTCATTTCGAGCACCTTCGGCCTTGTCATCAGACATCTTCCGAAGCCTCTGTTTCCTGGGTCTGAAGGATGGATCAACATTGAGCGAGTGCTCAATAACATCCCTGTTAACTCCGCAAAGATCATTAGCTGACCAAGCAAAAACATCTTTATTGTTAAACAAAAACCTTATCAAGGTTTTCTCCTGCTCTTCGGACAATTGAGATCCCAATAGCACCTTCTGCTCTGCTATATCCTCACATAAGAGCATGGGTTTCGGCTGGTCAGCCGAAGCAGCTTTTTCCCTTCTGAACTTGTATTGCTCACAAGCTTCAGCTCCATCTATATTATGGATTGCTTTTGAGTCTGTACAATTTCCTTTGGCCCTTCTGGCAGCTTCTTGACTTCCATGAATAGCAATGGGCCCTTGGTCCGAAGGTATCTTCATGCAAAGATAAGCTGGATGCAGAATTGCTTCGAAGGCATTAAGAGTACCACGACCAATGATTGCATTGTAAGGGTACTCCATGTCAACGATATCAAACATAATTTGTTCAGTTCTTGTGTTGTTGATGAATCCGAAGGCCACTGACATTGAGATTTTGCCGAGTGCTACAATCTGCCTTCCTCCGAAGCCACAGAGGGGATGTGTGGCATCAAGAATTTTATCTTCGGGCTCTTGCATCTGTCTGAAGGCTTTAGCAAATATGATGTCGGCTGCACTGCCTGTATCAACCAAAACATTGTGAACCAGAAATCCTTTGATAACACAAGAGATAACCATAGCATCATTGTGTGGGTAATCCTTGAGTTGAAGATCCTCTTCGGAGAAGGTAATAGGAATGTGAGACCATCTGGACTTGATGAAGGGTCCTTGCACCCCGACATGCTGTACCCTTCTCTGTGCTTCCTTCTTTTGCTTCTTGTTGGCTGGTTCTGAACATGAACCGCCTGTTATCGGGAGTACCAGCTTCAGAACCGAAGCAGCTCCAGCTTGAATATTGAATGAAGCCATCAGCTCAGAAAAAATGGTAGTGAGTTCACCGGAGGTGGGCGCCAATATTGGGGACTTGTTCTCAAATGCTATGAATCAAGAACAAGGCAACACAAAAAATGTTAAATATCAAATGCCCTTCGTCCGCTGAAGCATTATCTCCCCAAGGATTTAATGAACTTCGGACGAAGGCCACGAACATAATGTTACGAAGGTTTCTCCTTCGTAACTGAATTTACAAAGATAATATAAAGTAATGTAAAATGTAAAACATCAAAGATAAACACGTCGGAAATAAATGGCATCATTCACATATTTTATCATATGAATATAAGATGTCTGAATACAATGTTTCAAGGTACGTTTATACCTTTGCTTTGACAAGTAATGATTCCCGAGAGATGCACTTGCAATTACAAGAATGCGTGAACAGTAAAGGAATACTGTTCACTATTTATAGACACAAGACACAGCCTGTGAGGAATTACAATCATGCCCCTCATAAAAGTTTACAACAATGACTAAAACACATGTGGACTAAAAGGTCATTCTACTTTTAAGTCGGTTTGCAATTCCGAAGCTTCATGAACAGCAATCTTCGGTCATCACGTGCCGACAGCTTCAGCTGAAGTTGTTTCTTCCTGCAGGACCTTCGGCGACGAAGCATGGTCCCAACACCCACAGAAGTATTACCTGAACCGGAATTGGAGGTAGAACCGGACTTGTCATATCAAGAGCACCCCATCAAGGTATTGGACCAAAAGGAGAGATCCACTCAAGCAAGGTCAATCTGAATGTATAAGATTCGGTGGAGCAACCATTCAGAAGAAGAGGCTACATGGGAAACTGAGGATTTTCTGCGCTCTCGCTTCCCCGATTTTCTGCCTAAAGGAATCGGTACGTAACCCAAAACACCCACCCCACTGCCCTTTGAATCTAAATATAAGAGAAACATAGTTAATAAGAACAGAGTAAATTGTGAAACTAAATCTAGAAGGACTTCCTTCTGAAGTTGCAAAGAGAATGACATTCGAAGAGCAGTTTGCTAGAGGATCTTGACCAAAAAGGAAACACAACACACTTACACGCACTTTCTTGGTACCCACTAAAGGATCCCTACCCAATCTCGGGGCGAGATTCCTTTAAGGGGGGAGGGCTGTAACACCCCAGGTGTTACCCAAGGCCCTGGCCAAAGGAGCACACTTGTGTCCTACTCACCCTATATGCTAGATTGGAAAGTGAAGGCACTCAAAGCTTTAGAATCATGGTTAAGATAAGTATTAATCATAACAAGAAAGAAACCATAGCCTTCATCCATTCTCACTCTTGAAAAAGGGTCTAAAACCCTAAATTCCCCTCTTAAAGCCATCAAACCCTAAACATGTGATTAAAGGGGAAAGAGTGGGCAAATGGACAAATCATAAAAGGGAACCTTTACCAAAGATGAAGTATATTAGTAAACCTACACAATGGATTAAGGGAGGTATTACAAAAAGGCCCAACAAAAACCCCAAAACAATTCACCAAGTGGGGAGCACACTTGAGCCATTTAATATTTTTCTAAGTCCCCAAACCAACCCTAGCCCAAAGATCAAATGTGTTCACCTTTGTGCTGGCACCAAAACCACTTAGACCAAATAGCAAAAAGTGGCCAAATTACCCAAGGCACATCCCTGAAAAATTTGAAATCAAACCAAGGTCGTTTGACATGGTTTGGCATCAGTTTTGTCGCTGGTGAACAGTGCAGACAGACAAGACTTGGCGCCCACATATCTTGTAAGCTAGGGTAGATCTTCCATTGGAACTTACACAAACTAGTTAGCCCTAGGTGCTAGGAAGAGATCTTGCACAAGACATTTGGTAAGATTCGCACGCTTTGGAGCTCTGCAGGCGCAAGAACTCAGGCAGATGAACACGGGCACGTGTTCGACGCGCCCTAGCGATGCCAGAGCACGCCCTCGGCGCTCCGCCCACGTGCGCAGCCCCGCGTCGTGCCAACCTCGCGTCCACACCCGTGCCTGCGGCTATAAAAGCCACCCCAGCCTCGACCGTACACCCTCGCGCGTCCCTAACCCAACCTGAGCTCGAGTTCGCCAGCGTTTGCCTAGAGAACGGCGTGCCAGCGGCCGCGCAAGCCACGACCACCGTAGACCGGCCAAACCAGCCACTCCCCGTCCCGTCCGACCCTCGTGTTAGCTTCTACAGACCTCAGTGAAGCTCCCTGAGCCGAGGATTGAACTCTACCTCATCGGAGACGGCGAATCGACGTCGCCGGACTTCAACCGGCCGCCATCGCATGTAGACCGAGCTCCACGGTAAGCCATTCTTCGATTCCTTGCACCTGTAGCATCCTTAGCATCCTGTGAAGCTCCCTATGTGGCGGAACTGCCCGAATTATTCCAACTTAAGTGCCTAAATCCTGCCTTAGAGGCTAGACCACACTTAAATGGGAATAACCCGTCAATCCCTCGGATCTAGTCCAACGAGGCCACTGACAGGATCAAGTACCACAGTCTCACGCGATGGTGAGTCACAGAGCAAATACAATAAAGCATAAAACCATACATTAAGGAGTATTAAAATTATTACATCATCATCAGAGTTTTAGCAAAAGTAGTCATCATTGTTCGAAGTGCAACGGAATAAAACTAACGGTAAATAAACAGAGAGATGGGGAAGCCTGTCCCATCACTCCTCATGCTCCTCCTCAGCCAAGGCAGGATCCCACTTGACTGTCCAATCCGGTGGCAAGATGGACGGCCAAGTCACTCCAGCAACCATGTCCTCCAAAGAACGTGTAAAATTATGCCACAAGCAAGGCTGAGTATACTAATACTCAGCTAGACTTACCCGGTGTGAGGAGTCTACTCCTCTACCTCTAGACATGCAGCTGTTTGGCTGAGGGGTTTAGTTGCCAAAAGCACTAGCTGAGTTTATAAATCAAGTTTTAGCTTTGTCAAGTTTTAGTGTGACTCTCTTAAGACTAAATGTATACCTATCTAATCATACATGGTATCAAACATTAGCAAGCAACAACTTTTTGCCAAGTCATCACATTTCCACTTGTTACTCAATGTAGCAGCATGGATCAAGCAGTCTCATTAGCTGCGAGAAGCAGACGATTCGAATCGAGTTTTTATCCTTGCAAGGTAAACCTAAACACACGACGTGGCGAGGCACTCCATCCACACACACATCAACCGTCCCCATCGATTCCCCGTCAGCAGATCAGGGCTCACCGCCTTGGCGTACAATGCCTCACTGACCCCGACTGCCGTCGTGCAGTGACCACACATGTACCCACCATAACCGGAATGGGAGACCACGTCTCAGGTTGCGTGAGGGGATATGTCCACTGCCAGGTTCACTCAGGTACTAGGCTTACCAATTTACCATATTTCTCGGCATGTGCTTAGTACATTCAAACGCTTGACACACGGTACCACACCTTAATCCTTATTCCAATTCCCGTCTCGTAGACAACGCATCCCCATGGACCGTTGTCCACAAACTATCATCATTACGATATCAAAATGGATACAACCAATTCCTGACCTCGCGCTAGTGCTAGAAAAATCACTCGACTTCTACCAAGATCCTAATTAATAAAGCAACTATTCGACCTAACATACTAGTATCCATCACAACAGGATTCCTGAGATCATGCAACTAGGGTTTCAATCAACTCCTACACTTAAGTGCACATTCAATCCTACATTCATTAAGTGTAGTAAAATAGCATAGTAAACAGGTCATGCGTAAAAACCGGGGCTTGCCTTCCAAAGCTGGGGCAGGCAGATCCTGTGGGGCAGGCTCTGGTGCTGGATCCGGGGCTACCTCCTGGGCAACTCCTTGCTCCGGCACGAGGACGTACTCTCCGTCAGCGAGGTTGCAATTTATCGAATGCAATGAATAAGAATATGTATGCCATGATTATGCAGAATTTAATAAGCATTATGCTAAGTGAAGAAAAACTAAGTTAGCTAGTAACTTAGGGTTTCCTGGTTATACGGGCTCTTAGTGGTTTATGCTTACCAATTTAGGTTTAGGTTTTATCTAGGGATAAGCACAGTGGATTGAAACTTGGATTTTCCTTAGATGTTTTAATAGGCATTTAAGTGGTTTTGCTGGTTGGGTTAGGGTAACACTAATCTCCATTATTAATTTCCCTTTTTCATTTTCTATTTATGAATTCTAGTGTGGGTTTGAACTACAACAGTGATTTAACCCTTAGTTATCCCAAGGTTTGGGGTGTTTTCTCCTTGGGGTTATTTTCTATGGTTTTTCTAAGTTTTCCTTGTTTTCCTAAAATAAAAGGCATCTCATTTCTTCTGTACTAAACAAAGGGATAATAAATTTTTCTAGTGAACTATACTGTATAAGTAAACTAACAAAAATGTGGGTGCTTCCTGGTTCTTTATTTAAACCACCTTTAATATTTTCTCTAACTTTAGGCTAAAAATGATTTAAATGGTAAACTCTACCTTAACTTGGTGTACAGAGGGGTTTATTATTTTTGAACATGTTAGGAAGTGATCAAGTACTTCTCTAAATTTTCTTAACCCTAGTCAAATAGTGTAGCTATTTTTCCTTATTTCTTTTAGCTTTTGACCAGTTAATCATTTAAATCAAAACTTTAAAGTTTTCTGTAACACTTAGGGGTTTTATATTTTTCCTAAGTAGTTTACATTATTTAGGATCTGGCAAAATTGGTTTGACTCGATTTGGGTAAACCAAACTGAAGTTATGAATTTTTCAAGTTCTGTTTGGATTTAAATCAGAATATTTTAAAAGGTTTCCTCGAAAACTACTTTGCACCGAAGACCCTGGGTTCTTTCTAAATCAATCCACTCATTTCTACCCCCGCACTACTATTCCCCTGAGTCACTGACAGCGCACAAAACCCCCCTGGTCTTTCCTTCTTCTTCCCCGAGGTCCCTCCCCTTATGTAAACAGTAGCCGCGGAAAGGAAAAGGGCGGCGTGGCTTACCGGCGGCGAGAGAGGTCCGGCGAGGGGCAGGGTTGGTTTCGGGAGGTCCTGGCGATCACAGCGAGGTACGGCTCGACGGCGGTGGTGGCCAGAATCGGCCGGTCCACGTGCGCAGGCGGGTGAACTCGTCGGCGGGGGTGCTCCGGCTTAACCACGACGATCTAGTTCAATTAAACGGCACGATGAGCTCCACGGGATGACGTAGAGGCTATGTGCGCAAGGAATCGGGAAATGGTGCAGAGACTTACCCGGTCTACGTTCACCGGCGATCGGGTGAAGTCCGGCGACCGTGGACTGGTTTCTCCGGCGAGGCAAAGTTTGATTCCTTGCTCGGGGAGCTTCACCGAGGCATGCACGATCTCTTCCGAGGGTCGAGCGTGGCTGGGAAGGGCTCTGCAGGCCGGTCTACGGTGGCGGGGGATCGGGTGGCCGCGGGCACGCCGTTTGTAGGACAAACGCCGGTGATCTTTGGCTCCGATGAGGTGGAGAGCACGCGGGGGAGTACGGTTGAAGCTTTGGTGGGCTTTATAGGCGCGGGCGCGAGCAGGAGACACGGGTGCGGCTCGGCGCGGCGCGGGGCGTGTGGGGTCGGGCGCTGGGCGTGCTCTGGCGCGCTCAGAGCGCGTCGAACACGTGGATGTGTTCTTCTGCCCTTGTTCAACAGCTCGCCGAGATCGCAAGCGTGCGAATCTTGGAAAAAATCCGGCGCAGGCCTCCTCCTAGCACCTAGGGCTGTCTCTTGTATGTGAGTCCCCATGGCAGATATGCCCTAGGTAGGGAGATTTGCGGACGCCAAATCTGGCTTGTCCCTCTGTCCACCTCGTGACAAAAACCATGCCAAATCTTGTCAAACGTCTTGGGCTCGGTTTCAAGCTTTTCCAGTGGGTGCCTTAGGTGGTATGACACCTTTTTGGTATACAACTCAAGTGGTTTTGGTGCCATTTACTAAGTGAACACGGTGGATCTTTAGATTAGGTTCAAAATTTAACTTAGAAAGAATTAGAGAGCTCTAGTGCTCTCTCCACTTAAAGAATGGATTTGGGGTTTTTAAGGGGTCTTTTTGTAATGTTTCCTCTCTGCATTTTGTAGATTATAATGTTACTTAAACTTTGGCTAAGTGTTAACTTATGCTTTGCACATTTGTTTAACCTTTTCCCCCCTAAACCAGGGTTTTGGGAGTTAAGGGCTCAAGAAGGGTCTAGGGTTTAATCCTCTCTTGCCCAAGGTGATAATTGCATAAATGCTTGGGTAATGCTTTGGGTCATTAACATTCTTGGTTAATACATGGTTCCCAAGGTTTTGGGGCTCCCTCTCCTCCACTTAACCACATGAGATAACATGTCATGGGTGCAAGTAGGGAGTCAGGGCCTTGGTAACACATGGGGTGTTACAGCCCTCCCCCCTTAAAGGAATCTCGTCCTGAGATTTTAGGTAGAGTCATTTGGAGGGGTGCCATGAAGGTGTGTTGGTGTGTTGCTCCTTCCTTTATCCAAGTTTCTTTAATTAACTGCTCTTCGAATGTCATTCTCTTTGCGACTTCAGAAGGAAGTCCTTTTTGAGTCATTTTCAAAGCTTACACTACCTTTAACATCTAAGTTTTTCTTATATTTGAATTCAAAGGGCAGGTGGGGGTGGGGTTTTGGGTTACGTACCGACTCCTTTGGGCAGAAAGTCAGGGAAGCGAGAACGTAGAAAATCCTCAGTCTCCCATGTAGCTTCTTCTACTGAATGGTGACTCCACTGAACCTTATACATTTTGATCGACCTTGCCCGCGTTGATCTCTCCTTTTGGTCCAATACCTTGACGGGGTGCTCTTGATAAGACAACTCTGGTTCTATCTCAATTTCTGGTTCAGGTAATACTTCAGTGGGTAAGCGGACACATTTCCGTAGCTGAGATACATGGAACACACTGTGAACTACTAACAGGTGGGGTGGCAAGTCCAACTGATAGGCTACGGATCCACAAGTTTCCTTGATCTCATAGGGTCCAATGTAGCGAGGAGCTAACTTGCCCTTGATTCCAAATCTCTGGACACCTTTGATGGGTGACACCTTAAGATAAACATGATCTCCCACTTCAAACTGTAGAGGCTTCCTTCTCTTATCATGATAGCTCTTTTGCCTGGCCTGGGCAGCTTCTAGGTTATTCTTAATAACCCTGACCTTTTCCTCTGCTTCAAGTACCAAGTCTGGTCCAAAAATTCCCTTTCTCCTGCTTGAGACCAATTCAGCGGGGTCCTACACCTTCTCCCATACAAGGCTTCAAAAGGTGCCATCTTCAAACTGGACTGGTAGCTGTTATTATAAGAGAACTCTGCCAATGAAAGACACTTGTCCCAATCCTTTCCATAGTGTAGCACACATGCCCTCAACATGTCTTCCAAAATCTGATTTACCCTTTCTGTCTGGCCATCTGTTTGAGGATGGTATGCTGAGCTTCTTATTACATGGGTCCCAAGTGATTCCTGTAATTGCTCCCAAAATCGTGCCACGAATGGTGCTCCTCTGTCCGATACTATAGTCCTTGGTATTCCATGCAAGTGAACGATCTGGTTAATGTAGATTTCTACATACCTCTCCGTCCTGTGGGTGGTGTGTACCGGCAAGAAATGAGCTGTCTTGGTCAATCTGTCCACAATGACCCAAATGGAGTCATGGTGCCGGGAGGTATTGGGCAATCCCACGATAAAATCCATGCAAATGTCCTCCCATTTCCAAGATGGTATGGCAAGGGGTTGCAAAGGGCCTGCTACCTTCAAATGACTGGCCTTGATTCTCTGGCAGGTGTCACATTCAGATATATACTTAGCAATTTCCCTCTTCATTCTGGTCCACTAGTATAAGGATCTGAGATCATGATACATCTTGTTACTGCCGGGGTGCATGGAGAATTTTGAAAGGTGAGCTTCATCCAATATCTTCTTTCTGAGCTCAGGGTTCTTGGGAACAACCAACCTGTCTCCAAACCATAGGATTCCTTTGCTGTCCTGACGGAAGCATTTGTATTTTTCTACTTTCTGCTTGATCATTTCCTTAATGACCTAAACACCCTTGTCACCAATCTGTGCCATGACTATTTGCTCTTGTAAGGTAGGCTCCACTGAAATATAATTTAAGGCACCGGAGGAAACAACTTCTAGGTTTAGTTTGCACAACTCATCACATAGGGTGGTGACTCTTGCATCCATGTTCATACAATTGCACTGAGCCTTCCTGCTTAAGGCATCTGCCACAACATTGGCCTTGCCAGGATGGTAATGCACCTCCAAATCATAGTCCTTGATTAGCTCTAACCATCTCCTCTGCCTCATATTAAGATCAGCCTGAGTGAAAATGTATTTGAGACTCTTATGATTAGTGTAAATGTTACAGTGAGCTCCCATGAAGTAATGTCTCCATATCTTGAGAGCATGAACCACAACTGCTAACTCTAGATCATGCGTGGGGTAGTTCTGCTCATGGGGTCTGAGTGCTCGGGAGGCATAAGCAATGACTCTGTTGTCTTGCATTAAGACACATCCCAAACCAGTACCGGAAGCATCGCAATAAACTTCAAGGGGCTTGGTGTTGTCTGGTTGAGCTAGCACTGGTGCTGTTGTCAAATGCTGCCTTAGTGTATGAAAGGCATCCTCACACTTCTGGCTCCAATCATACTTGACTTCCTTCTTCAACAGTTCAGTCATTGGCTTGGCAATTCTGGAGAAATCCGGAATGAATCGTCGATAATACCCTGCCAATCCCAGAAAACTCCGAATCTGCCTCACTGTGGTAGGAGGTTTCCAATCCATCACTTCTTGTACCTTCTCAGGATCAACTGATATCCCATCCTGAGAAATGGTGTGACCCAAAAATTTAATTTCTCTTAGCCAGAAATCACATTTAGACAACTTAGCATATAGACGATGATCCCACAGTCGCTGAAGCACGATGTGTAGATGCTCAGTATGCTCGTCTTCACTCTTGGAATAGACCAGAATATCATCAATGAAAACCACCACAAACTTGTCCAGCTCTGGCATGAATACTGAGTTCATTAAGTACATGAAATAAGCCGGGGCATTGGTCAGCCCAAAAGACATCACCAAGAATTCATAGAGCCCATATCTGGTAGAGAAAGTCGTCTTTGGAATATCACTGGCACGGATCTTGATTTGATGGTAGCCCAAGCGAAGGTCTATCTTGGAGAATACCTTGGCTCCCACCAACTGATCAAACAAAACATCAATGCGGGGTAGTGGGTATTTGTTCTTGATGGTCACCGCATTGAGAGGGCGGTAATCGACACACATTCTCAGACTTTCATCCTTCTTCTTTACAAACAAGGCTGGGCATCCCCAAGGTGAAGTACTTGGGCGAATGAACCCCTTGTCCAACAACTCTTGTAGCTGCTTTTTCAACTCCGCTAATTCCGCGGGAGGCATCCTATAGGGTCTCTTGGATATAGGAGCAGTCCCAGGCTGCAAATCAATCGCGAACTCTATGTCTCTATCGGGTGGCATTCCTGGCAATTCGTCAGGAAAGACATCTGGGTAGTCACAGACCACAGGGATTCTCTCAACCGGGGACTCTATCAGGGTGAATGCACAAGAGCGGGTGCAACCCTGATCAGGCAAAAATAAAGTAGTCTCGCCACAAGAAGGGGAGTGAATCTCAATGGCCCTTGCTGCAATATCAATCACTGCCTGATGTTTGGTTAACGAGTCAGTTCCCAATATGATATCCATGCTCTCCAATCCCAAAATGAGGAGGTTGGTTTTGATTATTAAACTACCAAACTTTATAGGCACATTCTTGTTGATTTGATAGGTGGCAACCCTGCCTCCTGGTGTTGAAATTGTAATACCCCCATTGGTGTGGTGAAAAGGTAATTGACACTTGGCACTAAATTTTGCATTGATAAAACTATGTGATGCACCAGAGTCAAAAAGAATAATAGCAGGATAATTCAAAACTGAAAAGATACTAGTCATGACGGGTGCTCCCTCTGGAATGTCAGCCATGGTGGTGAAGTTCAGTCTGCCTTGCCTCACTTGCACCTTCTGTCTCTTGCCTTGATTCTGGTTGGCATTCTGTCCTTGTCGCTGCTGGTTTCTGGGGCAATTCTAGGCATAATGCCCAGTGTTACCACAAGTGAAATACTTGTTGTCATTGGCCTAGCGGTACTGCTGCTGCTGTGGCTGATTGTTCCTCTGAACTGGAAACTGGGTGCGGTTGGGTGCCTGCTGCTGCTGCTGTGGCCGGATCACCCAACATCCTTGCTGCTGCTGAGGTCCTCTGTTTTGAGTGTCAGACACGATCCTGAAGCGCTGTGGCTGAGCTGAAGGTCCTGCCACAGGGGTCTTCCTCTTCTTCTCTGCTTGACGAGTTGTGATACAGTCCTCCTGCGAAATGGCCATGTTGACTAACTCATTATAGCTGTTGGCCCTGACTGTGTTGAGACGGTCATGGAGCTTAGTGCTGAGCCCCCTCCTGAACCTGTCCCTCTTTTTCTTGTCCATGTCTGCATGATATCTGGCATACCGGCACAAGTCATTAAAGGCCTGAGCGTACTGTAACACTGTCCGGTTCCCTTGAGTGAGTGCCAGGAATTCATTGAGCTTTCGGTCCATAATGCCTGCTGGTATATAGTGCCCCCTGAAAGCTGCCTTGAACTCTCTCCATTCTACCTCATGGTCAGCTGGCTGCATAGCAAGATAGTGGTCCCACCATGTCCGTGCGGGTCCGCAAAGCTGCTGGGTGGCGAACCTGACCTTAGTCACCTCTGAACAAACTCCATGGAGTAGCGGGAATTTGGATTCCACTACCCTCAGCCATACATCAGCATCAAGTGGGTCCTCTGCCCTGGTGAATAACGGTGGCTGAGTACTTAGGAACTCCTGGTAAGTGGCTGCGGCCGGGTGACGCTGATGGTCACCACCACCATAGTGTTGAGGTGGCGGCTGATGCTGAGCTAGCTGTCTCAAGATCTCGTTCTGCTGAGCCATCAGCTCCTGCAGAGTAGGCGGTGGTGGAGGAATGCGCTCATTCTGTCCACGACGCGCTCTTCCTGCCATCTGAAAAATCATGTATATTCTTAATATCACATTCCTGAGGTTCAAGGTTCAATCGTGGTGAAAGAGTCAAAAGGGTAAAACCAATATATTCTTGCATGAGTATAAAAGATTCCACATGGCATAAACTTTTCTTCTTAAATTAAGACTGACATCATTCATCATCCATGCTTCCAAAAGAGTTTGTCATGATTACATCAATAACTCAAGACTCAACTCTATCTAGCCTAGTACCCCAAGGGTGCAAAAGCTAAGCTAGCTTCGAGGAGTTCTACCGTCACTGACTTCTAACTCTATCCCTGTGACCTAGTGGGCAAACGAGGCAACGCTCGACTCGGGGGAAGGTGGTCTCCCTGAGCCAGCAGTGTCCAAACTGGAGGCAGGCTCCTCTCCTCCCTCGATATCGACATCCTCATTGGCCTCCATGTCCTGGATCTCCTGGTGATGCATATCCAGATGCTGGTTAGCCTCCGCAAGTTGCTGCTGGGTGTTGATAAGCTGATCTTTGAGAACCTCGATGGTGTTCTCCCTCGTTCCCACTAGCTCCTCAAGCTCTTGGATCTCATTTGACAATTGTTCCACCTGTAGGTCTTTTTCCACCATCTTAGTGGACAAGTCAACCACAAGTTCCTCTCTGTTATCCAAAGTGATCTTGGTTGCCTCCAACAATGCCATCAGATGGGACATTGCCTCTCCACGCATCACTTGCAGACAATACAGGCATTCATGCACCGCACCATCAAGTGAGTAGTCTGACATGGGTAGATAGCCCAGATATCCTTGGCATGCTCCACTCGGTCCTTCCACATTGGGTCGTCCTCCCTCTGCGCGGGGAACAAGCCAATGGGGTGAGTGGACAGCTCCAAGGGGTGGAATCCACAAAAGATGGTCAGTCCGTGAAGAGCAATCGCCTCGATAGTATCCTCAGCCCTGTATCCAAAAGACTCAGAGTCCAGCGAACGCCAGCCTGGCTGTAGGGGATGAGGCTCCAGGGTCATCCTCACCCTACAGCGGGGCACTCGGTGCTTCTCGAACAGCTGCACTGTGTACTGGGGAGGCGTCGTGTAACCAGCTCCCTGAAGTACCTCCCACAAGATACGGGGAAAACCCTCTCGTGCAAGCCCGTCAGTGTGGGACTGTGCATTCCCTTTGTCCGAGGATCCGTGAGAAGTCATCTGTGTACGGTTAAGCGTAAGTAAAAGAAAAAAGAATTATAAAAAGAAAAGGGATCGCAACTCAGCGTCTCTATAACTACGACAATGGTACTGGGGTACTTAGTTCGTCATCATTTTGTATTAAAGTTCTTACCCAATTATTAAATAGTTGAATTAAGGATGCATGCATGCTTGCCCTAAAACGACCTCACATTAACTTAGAGGGAACAGGAAGAAACTCCCATCCCTTATAGTAGCCTGTAGAGCTTATTCAACTAGCCACCTAACTACCCTCTATTATCCTAAGGCTTCACGTCCTAGGTCTATCCTGATCGTCCTTCGATCTATCCAACATTTGTTTCTAACCAGTTTTACTTTGAAAAAGGAAGGTATTTATAGTTTATTGATTCCTCTGTGGTGGTACGAGCTCCGATACCAGCTGTGGCGGAACTGCCCGAATTATTCCAACTTAAGTGCCTAAATCCTGCCTTAGAGGCTAGACCACACTTAAATGGGAATAACCCGTCAATCCCTCGGATCTAGTCCGACGAGGCCACTGATAGGATCAAGTACCACAGTCTCACGCAATGGTGAGTCACAGAGCAAATACAATAAAGCATAAAACCATACATTAAGGAGTATTAAACTTATTACATCATCATCGGAGTTTTAGCAAAAGTAGTCATCATTGTTCGAAGTGCAGCGGAATAAAACTAACGGTAAATAAACAGAGAGATGTGGAAGCCTGTCCCATCACTCCTCATGCTCCTCCTCAGCCGAGGCAGGATCCCACTCGACTGTCCAATCCGGTGGCAAGATGGACGGCCAAGTCACTCCAGCAACCATGTCCTCCAAAGAACCTATAAAATTATGCCACAAGCAAGGCTGAGTATACAAATACTCAGCTAGACTTACCTGGTGTGAGGAGTCTACTCCTCTACCTCTAGACATGCAGCTGTTTGGCTAAGGGGTTTAGTTGCCAAGAGCACTAGCTGAGTTTATAAATCAAGTTTTAGCTTTGTCAAGTTTTAGTGTGACTCTCTTAAGACTAAATGTATACCTATCTAATCATACATGGTATCAAACATTAGCAAGCAACAACTTTTTGCCAAGTCATCACATTTCCACTTGTTACTCAATGTAGCAGCATGGATCAAGCAGTCTCATTAGCTGCGAGAAGCAGACGATTTGAATCGAGTTTTTATCCTTGCAAGGTAAACCTAAACACACGACATGGCGAGGCACTCCGTCCCCATACACATCAACCGTCCCCATCGATTCCCCGTCAGCAGATCAGGGCTCACCGCCTTGGCGTACAATGCCTCATTGACCGCGACTGCCGTCGTGCAGTGACCGCACTTGTACCCACCATAACTGGAATGGGAGACCACGTCTCAGGTCGCGTGAGGGGATATGTCCACTGCCAGGTTCACTCAGGTTCTAGGCTTACCGATTTACCATATTTCTCGGCATGTGCTTAGTATATTCAAACGCTTGACACACGGTACCACACCTTAATCCTTATTCCAATTCCCGTCTCGTAGACAACGCATCCGCATGGACCGTTGTCCATAGACTATCATCATTACGATATCAAAATGGATACAACCAATTCCTGACCTCGTGCGAGTGCTAGAAAAATCACTCGACTTCTACCGAGATCCTAATTAATAAAGCAACTATTCGACCTAACATACTAGTATCCATCACAACAGGATTCCTGAGATCATGCAACTAGGGTTTCAATCAACTCCTACACTTAAGTGCACATTCAATCCTACATTCATTAAGTGTAGTAAAATAGCATAGTAAACAGGTCATGCGTAAAAACCGGGGCTTGCCTTCCAAAGCTGGGACAGGCAGATCCTCTGGGGCAGGCTCTGGTGCTGGATCCGGGGCTACCTCCTGGGCAACTCCTTGCTCCGGCACGAGGACGTACTCTCCGTCAGCGAGGTTGCAATCTATCGAATGCAATGAATAAGAATATGTATGCCATGATTATGCAGAATTTAATAAGCATTATGCTAAGTGAAGAAAAACTAAGTTAGCTAGTAACTTGGGGTTTCCTGGTTATACGGGCTCTTAGTGGTTTATGCTTACCAATTTAGGTTTAGGTTTTATCTAGGGATAAGCACAGTGGATTGAAACTTGGATTTTCCTTAGATGTTTTAATAGGCATTTAAGTGGTTTTGCTGGTTGGGTTAGGGTAACACTAATCTCCACTATTAATTTCCTTTTTTCATTTTCTATTTATGAATTCTAGTGTGGGTTTGAACTACAACAGTGATTTAACCTTTTCCAAAAATTCTGTAAAAATTACAGGGGGTTACTAGTTGTTACTGTAGTCTGTCCTATAAATTTGAGGTCCAGAATAAATAGAGTATGCCCTGGACAAAAATAACAAAAGTTGGGGCAAAGGGTCACCTTGCACTACAACTCTAAACTAGGGGTGGGTTCTGTCCTAAGGGTCATTTTTGCTGGTATCTAAAAGTAATAACATGCTTCTGTGCCAAAAATCACAGAAGGTTATTTGGTGGTGGTTTAGTTGTGATTTTCTAAAGTTAAATGTTAAAAAGGCACTTACTACTATCTTGTTAATTGAAAAATGTCAAACAACAGATTTCATATTTTTCCTATGTTTTTAATAACAAAACATTAGTTATCCCAAGGTTTGGGGTGTTTTCTCCTTGGGGTTATTTTTCTATGTTTTTTCTAAGTTTTCCTTGTTTTCCTAAAATAAAAGGCATCTCATTTCTTCTATACTAAACAAAGAGATAATAAATTTTTCTAGTGAACTATACTGTATAAATAAACTAACAAAAATGTGGGTGCTTCCTGGTTCTTTATTTAAACCACCTTTAATATTTTCTCTAACTTTAGGCTAAAAATGATTTAAATGGTAAACTCTACTTAACTTGGTGTACAGAGGGGTTTATTATTTTTGAACATGTTAGGAAGTGATCAAGTAATTCTCTAAATTTTCTTAACCCTAGTCAAATAGTGTAGCTATTTTTCCTTATTTCTTTTAGCTTTTGACCAGTTAATCATTTAAATCAAAACTTTAAAGTTTTCTGTAACACTTAGGGGTTTTATATTTTTTCTAAGTAGTTTACATTATTTAGGATCTGGCAAAATTGGTTTGACTCGATTTGGGTAAACCAAACTAAAGTTATGAATTTTTCAAGTTCTGTTTGGATTTAAATCAGGATATTTTAAAAGGTTTCCTGGAAAACTACTTTGCACCGAAGACCCTGGGTTCTTTCTAAATCAATCCACTCATTTCTACCCCTGCGCTACTATTCCCTGAGTCACTGACAGCGCACAAAACCCCCTGGTCTTTCCTTCTTCTTCCCCGAGGTCCCTCCCCTTATGTAAACAGTAGCCGCGGAAAGGAAAAGGGCGGCGCGGCTTACCGGCGGCGAGAGAGGTCCGACGAGGGGCGGGGTTGGCTTCGGGAGGTCCTAGCGGTCACAGCGAGGTATGGCTCGATGGCGGTGGTGGCCGGAATCGGCCGGTCCACGTGCGCAGGCGGGTGAACTCGTCGGCGGCGGGTGCTCCGGCTTAACCACGGCGATCTAGTTCAATTAAACGGCACGATGAGCTCCACGGGATGACATAGAGGCTATGTGCGCAAGGAATCGGGAAATGGTGCAGAGACTTACCCGGTCTACGTTCACCGGCGATCGGGTGAAGTCCGGCGACCGTGGACTGGCTTCTCCAGCGAGGCAAAGTCCGATTCCTTGCTCGGGGAGCTTCACCGAGGCATGCACGGTCTCTTCCGAGGGTCGGGCGTGGCTGGGAAGGGCTCTGCAGGCCGGTCTACGGTGTCGGGGGATCGGATGGCCGCGGGCACACCGTTTGCAGGGCAAACACCGGTGATCTTTGGCTCCGGTGAGGTGGAGAGCACGCGGGGGAGTACGGTTGAAGCTTCGGTGGGCTTTATAGGCGCGGGCGCGAGCAGGAGACACGGGCGCGGCTCGGCGCGGTGCGGGGCGCACGGGGTCAGGCGCTGGGCATGCTCTGGCGCGCTCAGAGCGCGTCGTACACGTGGAAGTGTTCTTCTACCCTTGTTCAACAGCTCGCCGAGATCGCAAGCGTGCGAATCTTGGCAAAAATCCGGCGCAGACCTCCTCCTAGCACCTAGGGTTGTCTCTTGTATGTGAGTCCCCATGGCAGATATGCCCTAGGTAGGGAGATTTGCGGACGCCAAATCTGGCTTGTCCCTCTGTCCACCTCGCGACAAAAACCATGCCAAATCTTGTCAAACGTCTTGGGCTCGGTTTCAAATTTTTCCAGTGGGTGCCTTAGGTGGTATGACACCTTTTTGGTATACAACTCAAGTGGTTTTGGTGCCATTTACTAAGTGAACACGGTGGATCTTTAGATTAGATTCAAAATTTAACTTAGAAAGAATTAGAGAGCTCTAGTGCTCTCTCCACTTAAAGAATGGATTTGGGGTTTTTAAGGGGTCTTTTTGTAATGTTTCCTTTCTGCATTTTGTAGATTATAATGTTACTTAAACCTTGGTTAAGGGTTAACTTATGATTTGCACATTTGTTTAACCTTTTCCCCCCTAAACCAGGGTTTTGGGAATTAAGGGCTCAAGAAGGGTCTAGGGTTTAATCCTCTCTTGCCCAAGGTGATAATCGCATAAATGCTTGGGTAATGCTTTGGGTCATTAACATTCTTGGTTAATACATGGTTCCCAAGGTTTTGGGGATCCCTCTCCTCCACTTAACCACATGAGATAACATGTCATGGGTGCAAGTAGGGAGTCAGGGCCTTGGTAACACATGGGGTGTTACGTGTCATTTGATTGAGCCCTACTGCCGTGAGCAGGCCGAAACACACGCCGCCGCCGAGCCCGACCGCCTGCGCACGCAGTCAGACCTATTCCGGACATCACTGTCGACTACCCGCACCTCGACGTGACTGCCTGGACCTCCCGGATCTCACCCAGCCCTTTACCGGACCTCCCTCGCCGCCAGTAAGCCACGCCGTCCTTTTTCCTCTCCGTGGTTACTGTTACAAGGGGGAAGGAGCCCGGGTTAAAAGAAGGAAAAGCCAGGGGGATTTTGTGAAGTCAGTGACTCAGAGGAATAGTTCCGCAGGGGTGCAGTTTAAAGGATTAGTTAAGGGAAACCCCAGGGGCCTCGGCGCAAACTGATTTTCCTTAAACCCTTTTAAACATTATTCTATTAAATGCAAGCAGAGCTTGCAAAATTCATAACTCCAATTTTACCCAGCCAAATTGAGTCAAATTAATTTTGCTAGGTTCTAAATAATATGAACTACTTAGGAAAAATAACAAACACCCTAAGTACTGCAAGACTTTTTAGAGTTTCCATTTAATTAAGTGTAGTGCCCAAAACTAAATAAATAGAGGATAAATAGAAATACTTTTGGACTGAGGGTAAGAAAAATCAGAGGCATGCCCAACTACTAACTACCCTGTTTAAAAATGTTGAACTCCCTAGTATACTAGATTAAGAAGAGATTAACCACAAAAAATGTTTTAGTCTTAACATTAAAAAAATGGAAAAGGGGATTAAAAATAAGAACCAGGGGGCAATCATATTTTTCCTAGCTTACTTAAGTAGCATAGTTCACAAGAAAATTTTGTTGAACCCTCTGTTAGTACAAAAGAAATGCACCACATTTTATTTCTTGAAAACATTAAGAACTTCGAAAAATCCTAGAAAAATAACCCTAAGGAGAAACCACCCCAATCCTTGGGAAAACTAATATTATGCTAGTAGGGATCTAGGAAAAATATGAGTTCTGTTGTTTGATATTTTTCAAGTGACAAGTTAGTTATAAGTACATTTTTGACATTAAACTTTAGAAAATCACAACTAAATAACCATTAGGTCACTTTCTGTGATTTTTGGCATAGAGACCTATTAGCACCCATAAATTTTGGCAAAAATAAAATTTAGTCCAGAATCCTCACTTAAATCAGAGCTGTAGTGCAAAGTGACCTTTTACCCTTACTTTTGTCATTTTTGCCCAAGGGTTATCTGAATTAATTCTACCCTCAAAATTTTAAAATAAACTACAGAGATCAATGTTTACCCACTGTAATTTTTGTAACATTTTTGGAAAATTCTAAATTGCCATAGTAGTTCAAAAGCACTCAATAATAAGCATAATAGAAAGTAAAAGGGGAAGTGTGGAAGAAATTAATGATGTACATTTAAATCCTCCTAAGAATCCAAACAAAACATAAAGGAGGTGATTAAAAAGTTTTAAGTTCACTCAAGACCCTAAGATGAGTGCATGGAACCCTAACACACCCTCCGACAAAGAAAACCCTAATGTACCCACTGTTTTCATAATTGTTTCACCATACATAGTACTTACAAATTGCCATATCATTAATATATATGTACCTTATTCATTGCATTCGATAGATAGTAATCTCGTTGACGGAGAGTACATCCTCGTTCTGGAGCAAGGAGCTGCTCAGGAGGTAGTCCAGGAGCCAGCATCAGAGCCTGCCATCGAG
The DNA here is from genome assembly GCA_029449295.1 of Zea luxurians. NCBI lineage: Eukaryota > Viridiplantae > Streptophyta > Magnoliopsida > Poales > Poaceae > Zea > Zea luxurians. Next base: position 111,915,069 of record JAOPSE010000009.1, on the reverse strand, counting down.
GATCTGTCTGCCCCAGCATTTGAAGGCAAGCCCGGTCTTATGCATAACCATTATATATGCTATTTTACTGCACTTAATGTTTGTAGGCTTGTACTGTGCACTTAAGTGTAGGAGTTGACTGAAACCCTAGTTGCATGAACTCATGATCCCCATTGAGATAGATACTAGTATGCTAGGTCGAGTAGCTGCTTTACTAATTAGGGATCTCGTTAGAAGTCGAGTGATTTTTCTAGCACTCGCGCGAGGTCAGGAATTGGTTGTATCCATTTTTATATCATAGTGATGATGGTCTGTGGACAATGATCCATGGGGATGTGTTGTCTACGAGACAGAAATTGGAATAAGGATTAAGGTGTGGTACCGTATGTCAAGCGTTTGAACGTACTAAGCACATGCCGAGAAATATGGTAAATCGGTAAGCCTAGTACCTGAGTGAACCTGCCCGCAGACTTTACCCCTCACGCGACCTGAGATGTGGTCTCCCATTCCGGTTATGGTGGGTACAAGTGCGGTCACTGCACGACGGCAGTTGGGGTCAGTGGGGCATTATACGCCAAGGCGGTGAGCCCTGTTCTGTTGCCAGGGAATCGATGGGGACGGTTGATGTGTGTGGGGACGGAGTGCCTCGCCACATCGTGTGTTTAGGTTTACCTTGCAAGGATAAAAACTCGTTTCGAATTGTCTGCTTCTCGCAGTAATGAGACTACTTGATCCATGCTGCTACATTGAGTAATAAGTGGAAATGAGTTGATTGGCAAAAGATGTTGATTGCTAAAATGCTTGATACCATGTATGATTAGCTAGGTACACATTTAGTCTTAAGAGAATCACACTAAAACTTGAAAAGCTAAAACTTGATTTTAGACTCAGCTAGTGCTTTTGGCAAACCAAACCCCTCAGCCAAACAGCTGCATGTCTAGAGGTAGAGGAGTAGACTCCTCACACCGGGTAAGTCTAACTGAGTATTAGTATACTCATCCTTGCTTATGGCATAATTTTACAGGTTCTCTGGAGGATATGGTTGCTGGAGTGACTTGGCCGTCTACCTTGCCACCGGGTTGGACAGTCGAGTGGGACCCTATCTCGGCCGGAGAGGAGCAGGAGGAGTGATGGGCCAGGCTTCCCCATCCTCCCTTTTATTTATCGTTAGTTAATTTCCACTGCATTTCGAATAATGATTACTACTTTTGCAAAACTCCGATGATGCTGTAATAACCTTAAGCACTTCCTAATGTATGGTTTTATGCTTTATTGTATTTGCTTTGTGCCTCACCTGCGAGTGAGTACGTGGTACTTGATCCTGTTAGTGGCCTTGTCAGACTAGATCCGAGGGACTGATGTTTTATTCCTATTTAAGTGTGGTATAGCCTCGAAGGTGTGACTTAGGCACTTAAGTTGGAATAATTTGGGCGATTCCGCCACAACTACTGTCTAGTTGTTGTGGATGATTATTCTCGCTTCACTTGGGTATTCTTTTTGCAGGAAAAATCTCAAACCCAAGAGACTTTAAAGAGATTCTTAAGATGAGCTCAAAATGAGTTCATATTTAGGATAAAAAAGATAAGAAGCGATAATGGGACGGAGTTCAAGAACTCTCAAATTGAAGGATTTCTTGAGGAGGAGGGCATCAAGCATGAGTTCTCTTCTCCCTACACACCTCAACAAAATGGTGTAGTGGAGAGAAAGAATAGAACTCTACTAGACATGGCAAGGACCATGCTTGATGAATACAAGACTCCAGACCGATTTTGGGCAGAAGCAATCAACACCGCTTGCTACTCTATCAACCAGCTCTACCTTCACCGAATCCTTAAGAAAACATCATATGAGCTTCTCACTGGTAAAAAGCCCAATGTTTCATATTTTAGAGTCTCTCAGAGTAAATGCTTTATTCTAATCAAAAGAGTTAGAAGTTCTAAATTTGCTCCTAAAGCTGTAGAAGGCTTTTTACTAGGTTATGACTCAAACACAAGGGCATATAGAGTCTTCAACAAATCCACTAGATTAGTTGAAGTTTCTTGTGACATTGTGTTTGATGAGACTAATGGCTCCCAAGTGGAGCAAGTTGATCTTGATAAGTTAGATGATGAAGAGGCTCTGTGCGTCGTGCTAAGGAACATGTCCATTGGGGATGTGTGTCTAAAGGAATCTGAAGAGCCCACACAAGCATAAGATCAACCATCATCTTCCATGCAAGCATCTCCACCAACTCAAGACTAGGATCGTGCTCAAAATGATAAAGATGAAGATCAAGAGGATGAGCCACCTCAATAGGAGGACATGGATCAAGGGGAGATGAAGATGATCAAGACAAGGAAGATGATCAAGAAATAAGGGATCAAAGACCGCCACACCCAAGAGTCCACCAAGCAATTCAACGAGATCACCCCGTCAACTCCATCCTTGGTGACATTCATAAGGGGGTAACCACTAGATCTCGAGTTGCTCATTTCTGTGAACATTACTCTTTTGTTTCCTCTATTGAGCCATACATGATAGAGAATGCACTAAGAGATCCAGATTGGGTGGTGGCTATGCAAGAAGAGCTCAACAACTTCACAAGAAATGAGGTATGGCATTTAGTTCCACGTCCTAATCAAAATGTTGTAGGTACCAAGTGGGTATTTCGCAACAAGCAAGATGAGCATGGTGTGGTGACAAGGAACAAAGCCCGACTTGTGGCCAAAGGTTATTCACAAGTTGAAGGTTTGGACTTTGATGAAACTTATGCACCCGTAGCTAGGCTTGAATTAATTCGTATATTACTTGCCTATGCTACTTACCATGGCTTCAAGCTTTATCAAATGGACGTGAAAAGTGCCTTCCTCAATGGACCTATCAAGGAAGTGGTCTATGTTGAGCAACCTCCTAGCTTTGAAGATAGTGAGTATCCTAACCATGTTTATAAGCTCTCAAAGGCGCTTTATGGGCTCAAGCAAGCCCCAACAACATGGTATGAATGCCTAAGAGACTTTCTTATCACTAATGGCTTCAAAGTTGGAAAGGCCGATCCTACTCTCTTCACCAAAACTGTTGCAAAAGACTTGTTTATATGCCAAATTTATGTTGATGATATTATATTTGGGTCTACTAACAAGTCAACTTGTGAAGAGTTTAGTAGGATTATGATACAAAAATTCGAGATGTCTATGATGGGGGAGTTGAAGTATTTCCTAGGATTTCAAATCAAGCAACTCCAAGATGGCACCTTCATCAGCCAAACAAAGTACGTTCAAGACATACTTAAGAAGTTTGGCATGAAGAATGGCAAACCCATCAAGACACCCATGGGAACCAATGGGCATCTCGACCTCGACACAGGAGGTAAGTCCGTAGATCAAAAGGTATACCGGTCGATGATAGGATCTTTACTCTACTTATGTGCATCTCGGCCGGATATTATGCTTTCTGTATGCATGTGTGCAAGGTTCCAAGCAAATCCTAAGGAAGTTCACCTTAGGGCCGTGAAAAGAATCATGAGATATTTAGTCTACACTCCTAAGTTTGGGCTTTGGTACCCCAAGGGATCTACCTTTGATCTAATTGGGTATTCCGATGCCAATTATGCCGGGTGTAAAATAGATAGAAAGAGCACATCAGGGACTTGTCAGTTTCTCGGAAGATCCCTAGTGTCATGGGCTTCAAAGAAACAAAAACCAGTAGCTCTTTCCACCACTGAAGCCGAGTACATTGCTGCAGGCCATTGTTGTGCGCAATTACTTTGGATGAGGCAACCCTTAGGGACTATGGCTACAAGTTAAGCAAAGTCCATCTCCAATGTGATAATGAGAGTGCAATCTGCATGGCGGATAATCCCGTTGAACACAGCTGCACTATGCACATAGACATCCGATATCACTTTCTAAGAGATCACCAACAAAAGGGGGATATCGAAATAGTTTATGTGAGCACCCACAACCAATTAGCCGATATCTTTACCAAGCCACTAGATGAGAAAACCTTTAGCAAACTTAGGAATGAGCTAAATATACTTGATTCTTGGAACTTTGATTGAAACATTGCACACATAGCTCACGAATATACCTTTGATCATATCTCTTTCATTTGGTACAAATGCATATTTCTTATTCTTCTTGTGCCAATGCTACAACTAATGTGCTTTCAAGTGTATTTCTATACTTAGTCATAGATTGAAAGGGAAATGGAGTTTTTTGGCAAAGACAAGGCTTCCACTCCAACTCTGACGGTATCATTTACCCTTTGCCGTTACTCCTATAACTCTCAATGGTATGACCCTTCACTCATATTTATATTACCATTTGGGAGAAAGTATTAGGTCCCAAAGGGGGAGAAAATTGCAAAAGGGCTCTCAAGTTCTCCGTTTTTGGCGATTAATGCCAAATGGGGAGAAAATATTAAGCCCAAAGCAAAAGGACCGCACCACCATTTCAAACAATTTCGAAATGAATTTTACAATTGGTGTATTTTTCAATTATTATCTAATTTTCAAGTGATATGTGAAAATAAAATTTCAAATTGGTATCTATTTCAAAAACCCTCTTGAAAGCTAAGAGGAGAATTCATTCAGGGGGAGCTTTTATATAGTCAAAGGAAAAGCATTTGAAATAGGGGGAGGAATTTCAAATCCTAAAAATGCTTCTTGCAATCATATTCCTATACCTTTGACTATTTGCAAACGTTTTTGAATAGATTTCTAAAAGATTTGCAAAAACAAAACTTGTGGTGCAAATGTGGTCCAAAATATTAAATAAAAGAAAGCCAAACCATTTACTCTTATTCATATGTTTAAAATCTTTCATTGGTTTCATTCCAAGTAACCTATGCACAATCTTCACAATTGCAAACTAGTTACATTTCTGCACGTCATATTTGCTTTGGTTTGTGTTGGCATCAATCACCAAAAAGGGGGAGATTGAAAGAGAAATAGGGTTAACCATTTCCTATAATTAATTTTGGTGGTTGACAATCAACACAAACACATGGACTAACTAGTTTGTCTAGAATTCATGTATTACAGGTGCATAAGGTTCAACATAAACAAAGAAAGAAATCAAGTTAGGGACACAATTTAATTAGAGTAAAAGGACTTGAGTGTGCTGGAAAATGGTACACCGGACATTGTCCGGTGTGCACCAGACACTTACCGGTGCGCCAGCCAAGCAACCGCTGAACCACCACTCTCGGGAATTTCAGGGGCACGCTCTGCTATAATTCACTGGACTGTCTGGTGTGTCACCGGACTGTCCAGTGAGCCAGTGGAGCAACGGTTCTCTGCGCGCCAACGGTCACCTGCCGCGATAAACAGTGCATGCCAGAAGTCAGAGGGCACCGGACTGTCTGGTGTGGCACTGGACTGTCCAGTGTAGATAGAAGAAAAACGTCCCTAACGGTCAACTGCTCTGAACCCCAATGGTTGCGCTGACGTGGCGCGCACCGGACAGTGCACAGTGACTGTCCGGTGGCGCACCAGACTGTCCGGTGCGCCCATCGCCAGCAGAATTCAACCAACAGCTAGAAGTGGTTGGGAGGCTATAAATACCTCCCAACCACCTCATTCACTTCATCCAAGCCTTCTGAAATCTTCATTCATTGCAATAGCAAAAGCCCAACACTCCAAGACATAATCAAAGCAATTAATCCACTCAAAGCCCCAAAATCAACTCTAGTGCATTAGGGCTTGTGAGAGGATCACTTGTGTTCTTTGTTACTCTTGTCGCTTGGTTTGGCCTTTTCTTTTTCCCTTATTATTATTAAGAGACTTGTAATCGAAGCAAGAGACACCTAAGTGTGTGGTGGTCCTTGCGGGGTCTAAGTGACACGTGGGATTAAGGAAAAGGCTCACTCGGTCTAAATGACCGTTTGAGAGAGGGAAAGGGTTGAAATAGACCCGGTCTTTGTGACCTCCTCAACGGGGACTAGGTTCTTTGGAACCGAACCTCGGTAAAACAAATATCGTATTTAATCGCTTTGATTCTCCTTTGATTTGTTTTCCCCTCTCTAACGTTTCCTTCCTAGTACTAATTTGAGTTTGCTCCCATACATCATCCACATCATTTGAGCAACTCTTAGCAAGAGAAACAATCTTTCGGATTTGAATTTAATTCTAACGCTAACCCCCGACTTTAATGTGTGTTTAAGTTTATAAATTTCAGGTTTCGCCTATTCACCCCCCTCTAGGTGACTTTCAATCACCTATTCACCTCCCTCTAGGTGCTCTCAATTGGTATCGAAGTCGTACTCTTCATTAAGGGACTAACTACCCAAAGAGATGGATCGTAAAGGTAAGGGGATAGTGATCAACGACAAAGAGAAGGAGACCCTCTACATCAACGAGCCAAAAGGCGACAAGCCCACTTACTCAGGCTCAAGTCGCAAAAAGAGGGATGGGAAGAAGAAGAGGCGCATAAAGAAGATCATCTACTATGGCAGCGACACCTCCTCCTCTTCACCAAGGGATGACGACGATGAAGACTCTTCATCGAAAAAGAAAACTGTTAATCAAAACTATTCTTTTGATTATTCTCGCATCCCTTATAATCCGAATGCCCATTTATTATCTATTCCACTTGGAAAATCCCCACATTTTGATGGAGAAGACTATTCATTTTGGAGTCATAAAATGTGCAGTCACTTATTTTCTCTCCATCCTAGTATATGGAAAATTGTTGAAAATGGAATGCATTTCGATAGCACTAACTACTGTTTTGCTAGCATCTTTATGCAGGGATGAACACAACAAAGTGAGCGGCTTAGACAAGGCCAAGCAAATATGGGATACCCTCAAGATCTCTCACGAGGGTAATGATGTCACTATAATTACAAAGATGGAACTGGTGGAAGGCGAGCTGGGGAGGTTTGCCATGATAAGGGGAGAGAAGCCAACTCAAACCTACAACAGGCTCAAGACCCTGGTCAACAAGATTCGAAGCTATGGGAGTACAAGATAGACGAATCATGACGTCGTCTGACTCATGCTAAGGTCCTTTACCATTATTGATCCTCATCTTGTGAATCTTATTCGTGAGAATCCTAGGTACACCAAGATGATGCCCGAGGAAATTCTCGGAAAATTTGTAAGTGGGCGCATGATGGTGAAGTAAGCGAGATACGTGGACAATGCTGCAAACGGACCACTTCCTCTCTATGAGTTGCATCCCGTTGCTCTCAAAGCAACCAGCAGCAAGGAGGTGCTACCTAGCAAGTGAAAGGGAAATAGAGTTAACCATTTCCTATAAATAGATTTTGGTGGTTGATGTCCAACACAAACCATGTGGACTAACTAGTTTGTCCATATGTCATTTATCTCAGGTGCATAAGGTTCAACACAAACCAAGAAAGAAATTTAGTTAGGGACTCAATCAAGAATTGGAGCAAGACATAGAGTGTGCTGATTTTTGGTGCACCGGAAACCAGTCACTCTCAGGAATTCAGAGGTGTGCTCCGCTATAATTCACCAGACTGTCCGGTGTGCCACCGGACTGTCCGGTGAGCCAGCGGAGCAACGGATCTCTACACGCCAATGGTCGTCTGCCACGATGAACAGTGCAAGTCAGAAGTCAGAGCAGCGAAGTCAGAGGTCACCGGACTGTCCGGTGCAGCAAAAGACAAGGCGCCCCAACGGTCAAATGCTCTAGACCCTAATGGACGAGCTGACGTGGCGCGCACCGGACAGTGAACAGTACCTGTCTGGTGCGCAACCGGACTGTGCGGTGCGCCCATTGCCAGCAACGGCTAGGAAGTGGTTGGGGGCTATAAATACCCCCCAACCACCTCATTCAAAGCCATCCAAGTTTTCAGAAGTTCACATTCAATACAAGAGCTCTAGCATTCACTCCAAGACACAATTCCAAAGATCAAATCCTCTCCAAGTCCCAAATTCATCTCAACCACTTAGTGACTTGTGAGATAGAGTTTTTGTATTCATTTGCGCTCTTGTCGCTTGGATTTCCTTCTTCCTTTCTCATTCCATTTCTCAAGTGCTTTGTAAAGCTTAGCAGGAGGCACCAAGTGTGTGGTGGTCCTTGCGGGGTCTTAGTGACCCATGTGATTAAAGGAAGGCTCATTAGGTCTAAGTGACCGTTTGAGAGAGAGGGAAAGGGTTGAAATAGACCCGGCCTTTGTGGCCTCCTCAACGAGGACTAGGTTCTTTGGAACCAAACCTCAGTAAAACAAATCACCGTGTCTACTCGCTTTGACTCTCGCTTGATTTGTTTGCCCTCTTTCCTCTCCCTAACATTTCCTTGCCAGTATCAATTTGAGTTTGCTCCCATACGTCATCCGCATCCTTTGAGCAAATCTTAGCAAGAGAAACATTCTTTCGGACTTGAATTTAATTCTAACGCTAACCCAGACCTTAGTGTGTGTTTAAGTTTAGAAATTTCAGGTTTCGCCTATTCACCCCCTCTAGGCAACTTTTAGCAAGGTAGCATAAGTGGAGGCTACCAGGCTCAACGAGGACGAAATGGCGCTTATAATTAAGCATTTCAAGACCGCCTTGAAGGGACACAAGGAGTATCCCAACAAGAACAAATCAAGGGGAAAGCGCTCCTGCTTCAAGTGCGGTGAGTCTAGTCATTTCGTAACACAATGTCCCGATAATGACAATGACCAAGCACAAGAAAAGAAAGGGTAGAAGGAAAGGAAGAAGAACTATAGGAAGCCAAAGGGCGAGGCGCACATTTGAAAAGAATGGGACTCCGACTGTTCTTCATCCAAATCTGATGATGGACTAGCTGACTCGGCCTTCAACAAGTCCTCTCTCTTCCCCAACGAACGACACACGCGCCTCATGGCTAAGGAGAAGAAGGTACGTACACGAGATACACCTAAGTATACTTCTTCTAGTGATGAGGAATCTTCTGACGATGAAGTAGATTATAGTGATCTATTTAAAGGTTTAGATAGATCTAAAGTAGATAAGATAAATGAATTGATTGATGCTCATAATGAAAAGGATAGGTTGCTAGAAAAGCAAGAAGATATTCTGTATGATGAACATGATAAATTCATTAATGTTCAAAAATCTCTTGCTCTAGAAATTAAGAAAAATGAACTATTGTCTTCTGAGTTGTCTGCTTGCAATGATTCTATCTCTAAGCTTAAGAAGTTAAATGTTGATTTAAATGCTAAGTTAGAAGAAGTGAATTTTGCTAGTTCATCTGTAGAGCATGTTGTTATCTGCAATAAGTGCAGAGATGCTAACATTGATGCTTGTAATGAACATGCCTCTACTATTCTTAAGCTAAATAATGATATTGCAAGTCTTAATGCTCAACTTAAGACTTGTAAGGATAATTATGAGAAACTAAAATTTGCTAGGGATGCCTACACCCTTGGTAGACACCCCTCTATTAAGGATGGACTTGGTTTCCAAAAGGAGACCAAGAACTTAACAAGCCAAAGGACTTCCAATCTCAGCAAGGAGAAAGGAAAGGCTCCTATGGTAGTAGCTCCTATTCTTCACATGACCAAAAAACCATGCTTATCTTTATGCTCATGTCAAGAATATTTCTAGTGTTGCTCATCATGATAGATGTTATAATCATGATGTTTATCTACTTGTCATGATGCTGCATTTAATTCTCATACCATGTTTGCAACTAGCTCTTCATATACTCATGGTAGAAATAGACCTAGGCGCTATCATGTTGCTTCTCATGCGCATAGGAAGGCATCCACTGGACCAACTACTCTTTATCAAACATGTGATGCTTCATTTATACTGTTATGTAAAAATGATAAAGTAGTTGCTAGAAGTTTGGGACCTAAGTGCAAGAGAGACAAAACTTACATCTGGGTTCCAAAGTCTATTGTGAGTTTGTGACTAACCTTGTAGGACCCAACAAGAGTTGGGTACCTAAAACCCAAGCTTAATTACCTTGCATGTTTATGCATCCGAGGGCTCAAGCTAGATTATTGATAGCGGATGCACAAACCACATGACGAGGGAGAAGAAAATGTTCACCTCCTACGTCAAGAACAGGGATTCCCAAGACACAATCATCTTTGGAGATGGGAACCAAGGCAAGGTTAAGGGGCAAAATAGCCATCACAACCGAGCATTCGATTTCAAATGTGTTTCTAATAGAATCGCTCGGGTACAATTTGTTGTCTGTAAGCCAATGATGTCATATGGGTTATAATTGCTTATTTACAAAAATGATGTATCTGTCTTTAGAAGAAGTGATGGTTCATTAGCTTTTAAGGGTCTATTAGACGGCAAGCTCTACTTAGTTGATTTCTCAAAAGAGAATGCCGATCTAGATGCATGCCTAATCGCTAAGACTAATATGGGCTGGCTCTAGCACCGTGTCACACCCGGTTTTGGAAGGTAAACCGAATGTGAACCATGTACGTGCCAGGATCAAAACTATCATACACAGCGATTACATAATTGGACATCATCACACAATGCTTGAATTAAATAGTTGAAAGGTACTTTATTACATCAAGATGTCCAAGACATCCACATAGTCTATTACATAAACATAGTTCAACATAATTATCAAAGTGCGGAAATAAGAAATGTAGATGCTAAGCCTACACAGGCAGCTGACTGGGGGTTTGCCACTAAGATAAACTAGAACTCGTCGTATTCCTGGAACTCCTCGAAGTCATCCATGTTGCCAGCTTCACCTCCTGAGCACTGAGAACAGTGGGGACAACCTGGGGTGGGGTGGTTTGTAAAGCAAGGGTGAGTACACTTTAACGTACTCAGCAAATGTCCCGTTTGTCTAAGGTGGACTAGCGGTATGTGGAGTTAAGGTTAAGCAGTTGCTTTTAGTTGGTCAAGTTTTATTATTATAAGTAGAGCCAAATTTTAGTAATAACCCAGTTATTACCAAGAGGCACTCCCTCCAAGAGGAAATACCAGATATCAGGATTATAATCACCATTGTTAATCATCATCGTAAAAGTAACCATTGTTCTTCTAATCGAAGAGGATCCCAAGGCTGCTCATAACCGTGAGAACGACTGACATACCAGTTTCTAACACTCTACAGAGGTTGCACACTTTACCCACAAGCCGTGATTCCCATTCTGCCCGGGGTTCTAGCCTCCCCATTGATCACTTCCAAGGTGACCTAGCAGGGTCTCACTACGTAGCCTTTACAAAGATTTCCCAGAGGACATAGCCACCCATTAGGTTTCTCCAGTTTGATAAACACAGTACATCTCCCTAGAGGAAGGGTGACTAACAATAACCAAATCAAAGAACCTCTGCAACCAGCCCCGTTAGAGCAAGTACTGTGCCCGGACCCCATTGACGGCCCTACAGCGAAGCCAACTACTCCTTTGGTTCCTCTAATTAATCAGCTAAGGGCATCCCATTCCACCCTCATGGTTGCACTGTTATCCCGGGTTGTCACTCCCCAAACAGGTCCTTACGGAGAGGTACTCAGGAAAGAGCCTGAGCCCCCTAAAGTAATCACAAGGACCTCATCGGGATAACATCATTGTATCATAAAAGATCACATCATGTTCATTGATTAAGTTTAAGCAATAGCATAAGCTAACCATGATTAACCCGAAAAGGTAAACAAGGGGAAAGTAAATACAGACTTGTCAATCCTTAAGTTTTAGTACTGTAATGTAGGACAGTGAATTATAAAGTAAGGTAGGACATGATAGGTCTGAGGACACTTGCCTTCACCAGGTTGCTGCTCAGGGAGGTCTCCAACAACACACTCAGGAATCTCGGATTGCTCGTTGTCTAAATAAAGCGAGCATGCATTCAATACATTTGGAAAGTGCAAATGAACATCACACCAAACATGTACAAACATTGGAACACATCTTAAAAAGACACAATACTACATAAGGGATAATGGATTCAAAGTATAACTTGAACTAGAACATAACCTAACTTCATTTTGGAAATTGATTATTATTTCTCTAAGTGTTACTTACATAAACATAACATAGATCAATTTATCTTATGGTGACCTAAAATTTAGGACAGGGATGAACTTATGTAATACTTATCATTAATTTCACAAGTTTAAACAAGTTCAAATCTCTAAGGTTCTCTTTTTATTTATTTTATTAAATAAATAAAACATACATCTACATTAGTTCATATTCAATCCTAAAAATTAGAGTGTGCAGACAGTGAGTGAACCTATTTTATTTAAACAGAGAATAATTCTATGAACATTTTGCAATTTGAATCACTAAATTTGGAGTTCATATGCAAAAGTTATGAAATAAACAAGTTTGAGAATTCAAAATATGAAATTAGGGCTAATTCTATGATTATTTAAAAGTCAAGGGCTAAATCTGCAAGATTACAGGGGCCTGCGCGCGAAAACCAGGGACGGTGGGTTGATTTCCTAAAACCAGGGGGTTTCTTAAGCAAAACAACCACGCGAAGGGGTATCGGGTGAATCTAACCGTTGGATCAGAAACCGGCAGCCGAGATTAGATCTGCGACCGAGGGCGCGCGCGCGGGCGGGCAAGCACTGACAAGCAAGATAGGGAGTGTCACCGACAGGGGGGAAGAGAGTGCACTGACCGAGCGAGCCCAGCGCCAGAGGGGAAACGGACGGCTACAGTGGTCCGAGCCGTTCGATCAAGATCGGACGGGGGGGGGGGGGTCCGAGCCGTTCGATCAAGATCGGACGGGGAAAATTAGACTAGGAAGGATGAGCAGCTGCGAGTGGCCTGACAGGTGGGTCAGGGCGTCATGTGCGCGTAAGCGAAGCAGTACCCGCGGTCCGAGCCATTCGATCTGAATCGGACGGAGGGGAAATCAGACTAGGGAAACAGACGGCTGCGGGCGGCGCCGCTCCTCTCCGCGGTGGTGAGGTCGCCGGAGTTGAGGCGGGTGCAAGCTAGGGTGGCTCTGGGGTCGCTGGAGTGGGTAGAGGGGAAGGGGGCGCTATGGCGAACTCAATGGCGGGGAAGAGGCCACGAATCCACGGGCAGAGAGGGTAGAACGGCGGTGAGAGAGTCTCGGGCGGGTCGGAGAAACTTCGGTGAGCGGTTCGGGTCACGGGGAGGGGACTTAAGGCGCGCTAAGGCCTGGGCTGGCTTCAGGAGAGGCAGATGCACCTTAGGGACTAACACCGGGGAACTAGACTGGGCTAAATCAGCCGGCCACCGCGCGAGCACGGCGGACCGCCGCGGTTGAGCACCGGTGAAGGCGAAATTGGATGAACACATGACGCAATAAGGGAAATTGGGCACGGGGACGAGTGTCTCACCTCCGGGCGGAGCTCGGGGAGGCTTGGGGCGGTCTCTGGCGAGCTGGATGGCCGGGAATGCGGGCGCGGGTCTCCGGCGGTGGCTGGCGGCGTGGGCAGAGTGCGAGAGAGGGCGAGGCTACGCGTAATGAGGTGAGGGGTGTGCGTGGGGCACTGGTGGGGCTCTAAAAAGGGAGTCGGGCGCATGGGCGGGAGTCGTGGCTGAGAAACCCGGCGATGTGCGCGAGTGCGCGCGCGCCGGTCCACGGCGGGCGCGAGGAAGGCAGAACTGGCAGGATTGACCCATGGTGCAGGGAGAGAAAAGAGGGACGCTCGGGGTAACGGCTCGACGATTGGTGATCCGGGCCCGCGAGACAGAGAGAGGGAGAGCGAGCGGGTGAAGTAACTGGCGCCGACAGGCTAGGTCCACTGGGCGGCGAGAGAGCGAGGGAAAGTGGGCGCTCGGGGTTGCGCCGACAGGTGGGGCTCGCCTGTCAGGCAGAGAGGGCGCGCGGGCGCGGACGCACGCGGGCCGGCCTTAATGGGCTGCCTTGGGCCGAATTAGCTTTTTCTATTTCCTTGGAATTTCTATTGCCTTTTCTATTTATTTTCTCTAGGGTTTTCAAATCCAAATTCAAACTAGGTTTCAAATTCAAATCAATTCAAACTTGTGCAACACTTCAAAGAATATTTTAAGCTCAGCATGATGCAACATGTCATGACTCATAAGGTTTTGGCAAAAATAAATAATTACCCTCCACTAGTTTAAGCTATTTCAAATTAAAAAGGAAAAAGAGAGAGAGAGGATCTAGAGAGAGAAAGCCTAGAGTGAGAAAAGAAAGAGTAACACATGATTTTGGGTGATAATTAGAAAGAAATTTTATACCCCCAAAATCAGGATGTTACACACCGCCGTCTAGCACATGTTGGGATGAAGAACCTTCATAAACTTCTAAAGGGACAACATGTGTTAGGACTAACCAATGTCTGTTTTGAGAAAGACAGACCTTGTGCAGCATGCCAGGCAGGGAAGCAGGTGGGAGGTAATCATCAAAGCAAGAACGTGATGTCAACATCAAGACCACAGGAACTCCTACATATGGATCTCTTCGGGCCCGTTGCTTATCTTAGTACCGGGGGAAGTAAGTATGGTTTTGTCATTGTTGATGATTTTCCCCGCTTCACTTGGGTTTTCTTTTTGTAGGATAAAACTGAAACCCAAGGAACATTAAAGCGCTTCTTAAGGAGAGCTCAAAATGAATTTGAGCTAAAGGTGAAAAAAGATAAGGAATGATAATGGATCTGAGTTCAAGAACCTTCAAGTTGAAGAATATCTTGAGGAGAAAGGCATCAAGCACGAGTTTTGTGCTCCCTACACACCACAACAAAATGGTGTGGTAGAGAGGAAGAATAGGACACTAATTGACATGGCAAGGACAATGCTTGGAGAATACAAGATGCCTGAGCGGTTTTGGTCAGAAGCTGTAAATATAGCCTGCCATGCCATTAGGGCTGGGCACATTTTTACCATATACCAAAAACCGTACCGAACCAAACCGAACCGTACCGAAATTTCGGTTTTTTTGGTATTTCGGTTCGGTTTCGGTTTTTAAAACTGTGAAGTTCGGTACACGGTATTGTAATCGGTTTTTGTACTGTACCGAACCGAATTACCGAGCAAACCGAACAGCCCATGTAAGCCACTAAGCCAGGCAGCCAGCCCACCATCTGAATATTGTTCTCTCCACAGCCCATGTAAGCCACCAACCGAAGCCTGTCTATTTGCACTAGTGATCGACGGCAACCGACCAAGGGCCAACCCTAGCCCCTAGGAGACACCGAGACGCGAGAGTCAGAAAGGGCGAAAGGCAGTAAGCTGTGGGCTGCGGCGGCGGACGGCGGCACGCCGGCACGGGCGCACGACGCTTCTCCTGTTCTCCACCACGGCACCACCAGCAGCCACCAAGGCTAGTGGTCCACTACGCGCCCCGCAAGCATCTGCATTCTGCAAGCATCTCTGCATCTGCACTTCAGCAGCACGCCACGCCGTCTAGCTCAACTGCTCAAGCGCGCGTCCGGCAGACCGGCACCGTCAAGCATCTGCAGCTCGCCACGCAAGCTGCAGCACGCCACGCAAGCATCTGCAGCACGGCACCGTCAAGCTCAAGCGCGCGTCCGGCATCAAGATTCAAGACAGAGGCGGCGTTTCTATAGCACACGGCGACGGCGGCTAGAACGGAGTGTTCCTCTAATGTATGTCTTCTTCTCACCCATTTTTTGCCGTTACCAATTTATTTTGATTTTTTTTGTCATGTATTAATGTATAGATGGGGGACACTGATGAAACCGTTGCAAACCAAGTCACTGGTGAAACTGTTGCAAACCAAGTCACTGAGGTGGTAGATGTAGAGAAGGATGGAGAGTGCAAGAAAAGGAAAGCTATTGCTCAAAGATCTGATGCATGGGAGCACTTCAGCAAGGTTAAACTTGATAATGGGGATGAAAGAGTCAAGTGCAAGTATTGTGCAAAATTGTTTCGCTGTGACCCAAAAATAAATGGTACGTCCTCCATGAAATCTCATTTGAAAATCTGCAAAAAGAATCCAAACAAAAAGTTAGTTGATAATCAAGGAACTTTGCAATTGCAACCTAGTCAAGAAAACAGTAGTGTTGGTACTGTTTCAACTTGGAAATTCGATGCTGATGATCTAAGGAATAGTTTTGCTGAAATGATTATTGAAGATGCACAACCTTTTGTTTTGCCTGAGCGTCCTGGGCTTAGAAAATTTTTGGCCAAAGCATGCCCACGTTTCATTTTGCCCTCTAGAAGAACAGCTACTAGAGCAGTTGTGAAAGTATATGATGTCCAAAAAGAGAAGCTTAAGAAGTTTTTAGGTGAACATTGTCAGCGCGTAAGCCTCACCACTGACACATGGACATCTAATACCACTGACACATGGACATCTAATACCAACCAAAATTACATGTGTGTAACGGCACATTTTATTGATAACCAATGGAAGCTCCACAAGTAAATCATTGGTTTTTTCTTGGTAAAAGGACATAGGGGCGAAGACATTGGAAAATCCTTAGAGAGTTGCCTAGCAGAATGGGGAATTGATAAGGTTTTGACAATAACAGTTGATAATGCTAGTGCAAACAATAATGCAATTAAGTACATGAAGAGGGTTTTGAATGAATCAAAAGGTTGCATTGCTGGAGGAGAATACCTGCACATGAGATGTGTTGCCCATATTATTAATTTGATAGTCACCGATGGACTAAAGGAAATAGACAAATCAATTAGTCGTGTCCGGGCAGCTGTTAAGTTTGTCAAGGCTGGACCATCTAGGCTAGTCAAATTTAAGAAATGTGCTGAATTAGCAAAAGTACAGACCAAAGCATTTTTAACCCTTGATGTTTGCACTAGGTGGAATTCAACATACCTTATGCTAAATATTGCACAACAATATGAAAAGGCATTTGAAAGGTATAGTGATGAAGATCCATACTATAGGCTAGATTTAGAAGGTGAAAATGGCCTTGGTGTTCCTGAGAAATCAGATTGGGAAAAGGCAAGAAAAATGGCTGAATTCCTAGAGCACTTCTATGAACTTACCCTTCGTGTTTCAGTCACAAGTAAACCAACCTCACATTCTTACTTCCACGAGATTGCTGATGTTTTGGTTTTATTGCGAGAGTGGTGTCGTAGCGAAGACAACTTATGTGCTGAAATGGGCAAGAGAATGATTGCAAAATATTATAAATATTGGGGGGAGAAGTACGGAGAGAAACTCAACTTGGCTGTTTTTTTCTGTGTTGCAATTGATCCAAGGTACAAGCTTTCTAATTATGTAAAGTTGGCTACCATGGTAATGTTTGGTGAAGACGTTGGAGAGAAATTATGGACAACAGTAAACACTTCTTTTCGTTTCTTGTTTGATGAGTACAAAGATATGTATGCTCCAGCTGAGAAGACACCACAACCAAATGACTCTAAAGAGCAGCCATCACATAGCAAACGGTTGATGAGGTCTATAGTTGCTCAACAAATGAACAATAATGGGAGTGGAAATATTACTGTCAAGTCTGAACTAGATAAGTATTTATCTGAGGACAGTGAGGAAGATAAGACTGGTTTTGACATTCTTAATTGGTGGAAGGACAATGCTACTAGACTGCCAATACTTGCTCGCATGGCCCGTGACCTTTTAGCTATTCCGATATCAACAGTAGCATCTGAGTCAGCATTTAGTTCGGGTGGAAGAACACTAGATGATTTTAGGAGCTCGCTCACACCAACAATGGTCGAGCGCTTGATTTGTGCCAATGATTGGATTCGTGGATCCAACATTATTAATGTTGAAGAGAATACCGAAGAAATGGCTAAGCTTGAGGAAGGTACAAACTATAAAACTAGTTCTGAATATATTTAATCAAACATATTTTATGTACTTATTGAGAATGCAACTGTACAGATATTGGTGGCCTTACCATTTCGAAGGAGGGGACTACTATTGAATCTTGATAATGGTATGGGAATTTATTTCACATAGTTGGATGGTGTATAAGTGTATTGATATTGCCATATTGTTAAGCAGGACTGCAGGAGATTGCAGGCTGCCAGGCGTGTGCTCTCAAAGTGTCAAGGACTCAGCTGACTGCAAAGTGCAAACTGAAATTGTTGTCTACTGGTCTACTGGAGTGCTGCCGTGTTGGTGCTGTACTGCTGTTTATCTACTGTTGTTGCCGCTGTGTGTAATAATCTTGGTTCGGTGGTTCCTGCCTTCCTGGAGTGCTGCCGTGTGCTGGTGCTGTACTCCACTACGCCTGTTTATCTGCTGGTCAGCTGGTGCCGTGCTAGTGGCTGTCGGCTGGTGCTGTACGCCTGTACTGTTGTTTATTTGTTGTTAGAATGAACTTTTTTTATGAGAATTACCTCTTTGATTTATTGATTTACTGTCAACTCTGTGTCTGTGTTGGAATGAACTTATTATTATTTATGTGATGTACTATGTATTCCTAAATTCTGTCTACATTATGTCCTGATAGCTATGTGTATGCCTGATAGCTTTCTAATTATGTACACCTGTATAGTGTTTGGGTTTTACCGAAAAACCTAAGTAAAAAACCGAAACCGAACTCCTCGGTTTTTCATTTTCAAGAAAATCGATCGGTTTCTAATGTCTAGAAAACCGAAGTTTTTTAGAACCGAAAAACCGAACCGAAAAACCGAACCGAAGTTTAAAAAAAAACCGAATGCCCAGCCCTACATGCCATAAACCGACTCTATCTGCATCGCCTCCTCAAGAAGACATCATACGAACTTCTAACCGGTAACAAACCCAATGTTTCCTATTTTCGTGTATTTGGGAGCAAATGCTACATCTTGGTAAAGAAAGGTAGGCATTCAAAGTTTGCTCCCAAAGCTGTAGAAGGGTTTTTACTAGGTTATGACTCAAATACAAAGGCGTATAGGGTCTTCAACAAGTCATCAGGATTAGTTGAAGTCTCTAGCGACGTTGTATTTGATGAAACTAATGGCTCTCCAAGAGAGCAAGTTGATCTTGATGATGTTGATGAGGATGAGGTTTCGACGACCGCAATGCGAACAACTACAATAGGTGACGTGCGACCACAGGAACAACAAGAGCAAGATCAACCTTCTTCCTCTACATTGGTGCATCCCCCAACTCAAGATGAGGAATAGGTACCTCAAGATGAAGGGCTGGATCAAGGGGAGCACATGAAGAACATGATAAGGAGGAAGAAGTGTCACAAGTTCCTCCAACTCAAATCCGGTCAACTGTTCAAAGAAATCATCCAGTGGATCAGATTCTGGGTGATATCAGCAAAAGAGTAACCACTCGATCACATTTAGCAAATTTTTGTGAGCATTACTCGTTTGTTTCTTCTATTGAGCCTTTCAGGGTAGAAGAAGCCTTGCAGGATCCGGACTAGGTGTTGGCCAGGCAGGAAGAGCTCAACAACTTCAAGAGAAATGAAGTTTGGAGCCTGGTGCCACGTCCGAAGCAAAATGTTGTGGGAACCACGTGGGTGTTCCACAACAAGCAAGATGAACACGGTGTGGTGACAAGAAACAAGGCTCAACTTGTGGCAAAAGGTTATGCCCAAGTCACAGGTTTGGATTTTGAGGAGACTTTTGCTCCTGTAGCTAGGCTAGAATCAATTCGAATATTATTGGCCTATACTGCTCACCACTCTTTTAAGCTATTTCAAATGAACGTGAAGAGCGCCTTCCTTAATGGACCAATCAAGGAGGAAGTATATGTGGAACAACCCCCTGGCTATGAGGATGACAGGTATCACGACCACATCTACAAGCTCTCTAAGGCGCTCTATGGGCTTAAGCAAGCCCCAAGAGCATGGTATGAATGCCTTAGAGATTTCCTTATTACTAATGCTTTCAAGGTTGGGAAAGCTGATCCTACTCTCTTTACTAAGACTTGTAATGGTGATCTTTTTGTATGCCAAATATATGTCGATGACATTATATTTGGTTCTACTAATCAAAAGTCTTGTGAGGAGTTTAGCAGGGTGATGATGCAAAAATTTGAGATGTCAATGATGGGCGAGTTGAACTACTTCCTTGGATTTCAAGTGAAGCAACTCAAGGAAGGAACCTTCATCTTCCAAACAAAGTATACTCAAGATTTTCTCAAGAGGTTTGGGATGAAGGATGCAAAGCCTGCAAAGACACCGATGGGAACGGACGGACATCTGGACCTCAACAAAGGAGGTAAGTCCGTTGATCAAAAGGCATACCGGTCTATGATAGGATCTTTGCTTTTATCTTTGTGCTAGTAGACTGGATATTATGCTAAGTGTATGCATGTGTGATAGATTTCAATCTGACCCCAAGGAGTGTCACCTTGTGGTCGTTAAGCGAATTCTTAGATATTTGGTTTCTACGCCTTGCTTCGGGATCTGGTATCCAAAGGGGTCTACCTTTGACTTAATCGGATATTCAGATTCTGACTATGCCGGGTGCAAGGTTGATAGGAAGAGCACATCAGGGACTTGTCAGTTTCTGGGAAGGTCCCTGATGTCTTGGAGCTCTAAGAAACAAACTTCCGTTGCCCTGTCCACCACTGAGGCTGAGTATGTTGCCGCAGGACAGTGTTGCGCGCAACTGCTTTGGATGAGGCAAACCCTTCGGGACTTTGGCTACAATCTGAGCAAAGTCCCACTCCTATGTGATAATGAGAGTGCAATCTGCTTGGCAGATAATCCTGTTGAACACAGCCGCACTAAGCACATAGACATCCATCATCACTTTTGAGAGACCACCAGCAAAGGGAAGATATCGATATTTACCATATTAGCACCGAGAACCAGCTAGCCAATATCTTCACCAAGCCTTTAAATGAGAAAAGGTTTTGCAGGTTGCGTAGTGAGCTAAATATCTTAGATTCGCGTAACTTGGATTGATCTATAGCATACATGTGTTCTATGCCTTTGATCATGTTACTTTAAGTATTAATGTCTTTAATTGCTTATTTTTTTATATTCAAGTTGTACAAGTCATCCCCAGACCTCACAAGTCCTTATGCAAATGATGCACATGTTTAGGGGGAGGATGTGCTACAACTTGACTCCTTTGAGACTAACTTGGGTGCTGTTTGGTTCACATATTTGTAACGTAATGGGTAACGGATAACGTTAAATCATGTTTGTTTTAGTCCAACCGTAATCAGATACCACACTAAAATTTGATACCAGCCTATTCAAATTTGTTACCGCCAGTAATCGAGCGTAAACCATTACCATTACCATTACCATTTACGTTACATTTTTTGAACCAAACAGCACCTTGTTTGTTGAGTACTCTTGATATAGTCTCAAAGTTGCATTGAAAGGGAAAAGTGAACTTGGACAAAGAAAGGGCTTCCACTGCATTCAGTTCTTCTTTTGGTAGACATTTTGGTGAGGCAATGGGGTTAAAGGGCCAAAAGTTCTCCTGTTTTGCTGCTTAATGCCAAAGGGGGAGAAATTAAGGCCAAAGCAAATGGATCAGCCAACCACTTGTGAATTTCAAAAAATTTAGAGTTAGAATCTTCGTGTTTGATCAAAACCCTCTTATTGCAAAAATTGTTCTCTTACGGGGGAGAATTTTGATTATGGGAAAAAGGGGGAGTTTTTGGCATTTGATCAAATTTACTCTTGAAAGATCTCTCGATTTGCCAAAACAAGTGTGTTGGAATTAGAGATAGGAAAAAGAATTTGTTTTGTGAAAATAAACCAAGTGGTGGCAAAAGTGATCCAAATATGCCAAATTCCTTAAAAATCTTATTGGTCTTCAATTTGCATTTTTGAGCTCTTCTAGATATGTTAGTTTTTTATATTGGCATGAATCACCAAAAAGGGGAGATTGAAAGAGAAATGTGCCCTTGGGGTATTTCTATATTGTTTTGGTGATTAAATGCACAACACACCAGGTGAGAACTAACAAATGTTGAGCAAAGGTATATCTAGATGGATTTATGTGCTAAACATACTTGTCTAAGTGCTAGACACATCAGTATGAAGGTAAGTTCTAGACGCTTTGTCAATTGTTTTATGTGCTAAACATACTTGTCTAAGTGCTAGGGACTCAGCTAAGTGAAATCCAAAAGAGTCAAAGGAAGACAAAGGAAGGAACGTAGAAAAGGTGCTGGACTGCGCAGCACCAGACGGTTCGGTGCCACCCACCGGACAGTCCGGTGCCACCCACCGGACAGTCCGGTGTGCACCCGACAGCCGGTGCACGGTCCGCCCAACTCTCTGCTCTTGGGTTTTCCTGGCTACGTCGGCTATAATTCATCAGACAGTCCGCGCGAGGCGCCGGACAGTCCGGTGTACCAGCCGTGCAACGGCTACCTGCCACATCGACCAAGGGCCAACGGTCATATGGTGCACCGGACCATCCGATGCACCACAGAAAAGGAAACCATCCAATCAGGCGATTCTCTGCCGCGTCCTGTGCACGTACTATTCACTGTCCGGTGGTGCACCACTGTCCGGTGGTGCACCAGACTGTCTGGTGCACCAACGGACAGAAGGCAAGAATTGCTTACCAAATGGAGCTCCAAAGGCTCCTAGCTGCCTTGGGGCTATAAAAGAGACCCCTAGGCGCATGGAGCAGAATACCAAGTCTCCATTGAACATCCTAAGACGCCGAGACTCCGCAAGCACGCATCCAGATCATTGTGTTTGAGATTTGAGCACTTGTTGAGTTGTGAAGTCGTTGCGTTGTGTTTGTGTGCTCGTTCCTTGACTTGTGTGCATGTTGCTGCTGTGACTCTAGCTCTTGCGTGTGTTTCTATTCCCTCCCTTACTCTTGTGGTTTTCATTATGATCAATATTGTAAGGGTGAGAGGCTCCAACTTGTGGAGATTCCTCACAAAGGGAACATCTGCTATAAGGAAGAAAACCATGGTATTCAAGTGGATCATTGGATCACTTGAAAGGGGTTGAGTGCAACCCTCGTCCATTGGGACGCCACAACGTGGAAGTAAGCAAGTGTTCTACTTGGCCGAACCACGAGATAAAAATCATTGTGTCACCTGTTGTTATTCGTGTGCGATTCTCTCTGCTTCTACTCACTTAATAATTGCTCTAAGTTTAAATACTCACCTTATGAAGAGCAATTAAGTGAAGAAGTCATCTCTTTCTCTCTAGACATAGCACCTTGGTTTTGGTTCCACACTTCCACTAACATTTCATAAACCAAGTTTTGTGCCATTTAGTGTTGATTTTTATAGGATCACCTATTCACTCGCCCTCTAGGTGCTCTCAATATAGTCGTCTTCTCCTTGCTGAGCACCTTCTGAATTACAAAATGGTTTTCTCAGATTCATTCTCTATCTCTTGGAATTGCTCGATGAAGTTCGGAGCGTTTCCAACTCCGGCAAGCAATTACTTTCATTCTGTGCGTCGTCGGTGGAATCTGACGATACCACTGCATTCGTCTCGTCGAGGACTTTGTCTTGGTGCTTTTGGTTCGTCGATTGGACCTCTGGTTCGCCATTAATCGAAGGATTTCACTTTAGCTCCGGCGAGGGTCTCCTTCTCCGATGAGTTTTTCAATTGTTGTCCATGTAAGTTCTTCGTTACATTCTCCATGTGCATAGTCCCTTCTCCATCTCATCTCGCCCCACCATAGCCCAGCCCCTCGACCCCCCTAGCATGAGGCGCGGCCTCGACGTGGCTGGGCCAGCCGTGGTCGGCTTTCTCCTCCCCCGGCCGAGCTTAGCCTACGCATAGCCAGCACCTGTGTGAACGCTCGCCCACCTTGCGCCGCACCTCCCCGCGCCGCTTCGACCCCGCCCCGTTGACCGGTCGGTGAGACCCGCCCAAGTCCGGCGTGCTACCTGCGCCACGCCCACTGTTTCCCTCGAGTCCCCGTCGTGCAAGAGAGAACAAAGGAAAACTGCCAGTGCGGTTCATCCGTGCGAGCGTCCAGAGAAAGGAGAAACAACCCATGCCACGTATTTGCATTTCGTTGGCTTGTTCAAGCGTCCCACGTTCAGCCATTCAGATTCTCTTCGGCCATGTCTCTGTGAGACTGCGACCCAGCATGAGACTGCTCTCCGGCTAATCACTTTGTGCTAATAATCCATGATTTAGTAATTATTTTATATCTTTTGTGTTATAAATCTGATTCACTACGTTCAAGTCGTGCTAGATCCGTATTAAAGTTGTCTACATGTTAAAAATATACACACATTTTAAATAATTTATTAAATATTTGTTTGACTAACTTTTATTAAATTAGCGTTCCAATTAAATATATTCTATAGTTTTCAACTTACGTGTTATAAATAATTGTTAATGTGATCAATGTCAACTTACATGTCTTGAATTAATAACTATTTAGTGTAACGCAACATTTATTTAGTATTTCTGGTCTGTCGTGTGTGTTGTTCCACACGTGGTTGCATGCTGGTTCGCACGTCGTTCGCTCTGGTCACACGCGCTGTCTCGTGCGCTGTTTCACGTGTTGTCACGCGCTATTTTGTGTGACGTCCGCGTGTTGTTCGCACGTGTCGTCACGCTATCAACGTGTTGTTCCACGTGTTGTCGCGCGCTTTTTCGCGTGTGTCATGCGCCGTCAGCATGTTGTTTCGCGCGTGTTACGGGCACTGTCCGCACGCGCTGTTAAACTGTTTTGTTTATAATCACTCATGTTAATTAGCTAAGTACTCGTTTAACTATTAAGTATTAAAATAGCAAGTTAATCAAAACTAAATAGTTTTAATTTACATTTCATAAATGATAATTAATATAATTACGTCGAATCAAATCTTTTAGCTAATACTTGTTTAGCGTAAACACGATAACTTCTCGACCGTAGCGTTTTGTTTCCTTGCGTGACCGTGGAAGCGAGGTCTATTTTACATCGCATATTTTTATAATGATTTCCCTTGTATGGTGTGATGTTGTTATGCATGCATATGTTTGTTTATTTGTTCCTGTTCATCTTCGTTGCGTGTCGTGAATATATCGTGAGCTGTTCCCGAGCTTCATGGAATTGACGACCAGGTTTCGACGACCAGGTGATCAATTTCTTTGAGTTCTACGAGGTTGAAGACCATGAGCATCTGTTTGGTGAAGACAAGTGTCCTCTGACCTATTTATGTCCTAATCACATGATAATTCATTTTCCCGCATTATATAATTAAAATATAAGGATTGACTAGTTTTTCTATTTACCTTGCCCTTGATTACATTTTGGTTATTATGGTTAGCTTTATGCTAGCGCTCTACTTTAATCAATGAATATGAAGAGAATATATATGATACGCTGATGATATCTGGATTATGATGATGACTTTTGTTATTTTAGGGGACTCGAGCTGTTTTCCGAGTACCTCTCCGTAAGGACCTGTTCGATGAATGACCACTCGAGAAAACAGTATAACCATGAGGGTGGTATGAGACACCCTTAGCTGATTAATCGGAGGAACTTGAGATGTAGTTGGCTTCACCGTAGGACCGTCAATGGGACCGGGTCATAGTGCTGCTCTGCTAAGGGTGGGTGCCGAGGTACTTTGATTTGGTTTTGTTAGTCACCCACCTTAGTGAGGAGTACTGTGTTTGTACGACTGGAGAAACCTAACAGGAGTGAAGATCGGGTCTTGCAAACGTAGGCTAGGAAGGGACCACGACTCATGGGTAAAGTGTGCGTCCTCTGCAGAGGAATGAAACTGATATATCAGTCGTGCTCACAGTTATGAGCGGCCTTGGGAGCTCCTTTGATTAGAGATACAGATGATCTGAGAAGCTATGGTTCTATTGATGGTTTTGGTTCGATGATGATAATGATGTTCCTCGACGAGGAAAGAATTCACAGGTTAGTTATTGCTAAAACTTGGCTTCCACTAATAATAAATACCTGACCAACTAAAAGCAACTGCTTTGAGATTAACTCCACATAAAGGTAGTCCGCCTCAGCTAAACAAGACATTTGTTGAGTACGTTGATGTGTACTCAGGTAAAGAAGGAGAGCAAGATGTCAAGGCGGATATCCAGGAGTTCTAGGACGTCAATGAGTTCGAGGATTAGGCTAGCGACCTCCCCCAGTCAGCTGCTTGTGGTGGGTTTATTTACGTTGGCTACGTTTCTATTATGTGCACTTTGATTTATATTATGTAAATGACTCTAGTCTATAATATTATTACTTACTCTTTGTTAATATTTGAAGAATTGTGTTATGATGAGTCATTTATGTAATCGCTGTGTACGTGAATTTCTGATACTGGCACGTACATGGTTCGCATTCGGTTTGCCTTCCAAAACCGGGTGTGACAAGCGGGTGTTGCTGTTTTTTCTCGTTAACGGTAATGTCCGAGAAACAAAAACAAGTACAATTTTTGTTGTATTTTGGTTTAGAATTTAGATACATAAAAGTCAAACTTTGGTCAACAAAATGGTTTTCGAAAATTGCAAAACGAAATTGTAATCCCTGATTTAGATATAAAAATATATACATGAATCGCTTTGTAACATTGACGGTGTTGTACCATCGTGTGGCTTGAATGATGAAACAAAATGCATACATGTGCTACTCTTGTAACTTGTGACCATTTGTTGATTGAATGTGTCAATTAATCCTTTAGCTAGTAACTTGCGTGCCCCACGTCTGTAGCAAACATTTTGTAATGTAAGTGATATAAGTAGTAATGTGGCATATTATGTTTTTTCATGCTGACCATTAGGAGTGTCAATGGCAAGTACCTAATTTTGACACCATATCATTGCTCTAGATATCCATAAATTAATTTCAAGTGCAATGATAAACTTTTCTAAAAGCCTTTTGTGGTTTACCTTATCATGATTTTGAAAGTTCCCTATGCCCAGGAACAGGATCTAGATGTCGCCTAGAGGGGGTGAATAGGCGAATAATAATTATCACTTTATTACTGGAAATTCTTACTCTACTTGAAGGCTGGATCGCAGTGGAATGAAAGACCCTTTGATTAGGTTGCAGCAAAATTGAAGTTCCTGTCTTAAAATACCCTGCACTTCGAAGACAGCTTGTACCACATATAAATATAGAAGTGCAAGTATAAACAGCAAATAAGACAGAGAAACAGCACATAGCACAGAGCAGAGCACACAGACACAGGGATTTATCCCGAGGTTCGGTCAAGCCTGAAATGCTTGCCTAGTCCTCGTTGGAGTTAGCCACACCTTGGCTTGGAGTCTATTTCAACTCCTTCCTCCGTTTGCTCAGATCTGTCAGTGCGACAGATAAAGCCTTCCACTATGTTGATATCAGTTACAACGATGTCATGGTTGCTTATAATATTCTCGACAGCACTCCGGCAGAGTAACAATGCGCTCAAGATTTTGCTCTAGCTCTTAGCAGCACTTCCCCTCTCTCTAAAGGCTTATAATTTCGCCTCTACACAAACTAGAGAGATACACGAGAGAGGGAGAGAAAGAATTGATCCAAATGATGTATGAACTTGTTGGCTGCTCTTGTGTACTTGTTTGAGGCGCCTAGGGGTCCCTTTTATAGCCCTAAAGGGCCTAGGAGCCATTAGAGCTTCATTTGGAAGCTCCTAGCCTTCCCTGTTTGCGGGTGCACCGGACTGTCCGGTGGCGCACCAGACAGTGAACAGTAATAGATCTGATTGACAGTTTCCTTCTCTGGAAGAGCTAGCCGTTGGTGCACCAGACAGGTTACTATTCACTGTCCTGTGCACCGGACAGAGTAACTATTCACTGTCCTGTGCACCGGACATGTTACTATTCACTGTCCTGTGCACCAGCCAACAACACACTAAGTGCCTTTTCCTCCATTCTTTCTCCGTTTGACTTCAATTTTTGGGAGGATTTTTCTGAGACTTAAACAAACACATTTAGAGTATAATCCAATTGATTTAGTCCTAGAAACTTATCTCTTTCTTGTTCTTCTCCTAGCTTTTCTGTTTCTCCTCAAGCAGAGATCAGAATGGCACTTTCTATGCAGAAAGAGTTAGAGAGCAAACCAAAGCACCAAACTTGTAGTAAGAGGTGTATGAAAAATGGTTGAACACTCTGTTATTCATTTTGGGGTTTTCCCTTTATTTTCTCAAAATAAATAAAGAAATGAATTAAAAAAAGAATTAGTGGCCAGCTGGACTGGGCCACTTCAAGGCCCGTGAGCCGAGCAGCCCAGCCGGCTAGAATATCCCTAGGGCACTTTGGTGCCTCTCACACAGACCGTGAAGGAGAGGGCGGTTAGGAGCTGAGCGGCGGCGGCTGGCTGAATGGCCTCTCCGAGTCCTTCGGTGAGATTGCCAGCGCTGATGCTCATCCGTTTTGCCTCCTCCTCCCCTTCTCGGCTCCTTAAAAGGCATGGGCTGAAAATCCCCTAGAGCTTCACCCTGGAAACGTGAGGTTCTCTGTTCTCTCTTTCTTCCACCATTTCAGTCCCGATTTTGGATCGATTCGTTCGTTCCTGGTGTTCTTGTGTTGAGCGAGCCATTGGTGACTGGAAACTGGGAGAAAGTTGAGCTGCGCTCGTGGATTTCTAGCGTGTTGTTACTATATTTCAGCGCCAGTGTGGTGCCGTTCTGCTCTGATTATTGTCCACCGTGGCCTGGTGCTTGGGCTCCCTGCTGCGTGGTGTTCCTCTTCTCGGGCTGGTGCCGTGGACGTCTCCCTCGGCTCCGGCAGCAACTCTAGTATCTCCGTCAACCTCCCGCCGTGTAGGTCCGGACGTGGGCAGCGGAATTGGTTTTCTGGGATAGAACCTTGTGTTCGCTGAGCTGGTCTTCCCACGTAGACAATCTATGTGCTGTGAGTTACTCGTTGCATCTCTATATTTATTGAATAGTTTTGTGCAATGTGATAGTATTATTTACTTGGGTGTGTGTAACGCCCTGAATTTGGGGGTAGAATTTTTTCTTCTTTTCACTCACCAAATTCGGGCGTTACTCTCTTTTATCTTCCCGTTTCGCTCCTTCCCAATTTCAAACCAGTATAGCGACGGGTGTCCGTGTCATGTATAAACAAAACCTAAGTGTCATGGGTGTTGCATCATGCCGAAGCACATCTCTTTGTCCGATGTCGCGTGTTCGTCTCGCCCCGTTTCGGATTTTTGGTTCGCGATTGGATTCCGTTTAGTGGTCGTGCGTGTCGTGGGTTTCGATCCATGATGTGTTAGAGCCTGGCCCAGCCCGGCCCGGTCCGGCCCGGTCCAGCCCGCTCGCCCCTGGCGCCCCCTGCCCTCCCCATGCGCCCCCCTCCACCTGATCCATTTGTCTCATTTGATTTTCTCCCGCGCGGTAACCTCCCTCTCCCTCTTCCACCTCTCTCTCTCCCCGTGGTGCCCTAGGGTTTGGAGTCGAGATCGCCGGAGTTTGGATCCCCGGAGGTGAGTTTTTCCCCTCCCCTTCCCTTCTCTCTCCTCCCCCTCCCCTTCTCCCCCGCGCGACCTCCCTGCCCGCGCGCCCCGCGCTGCCCCCTCGGCCCGACCTCGCGGCCGGCCTCGCCCCCTCCCCCGGTGAGCCCCCCTCGGCCGCGCCCGTGCGCCCTCCCGGCCCCGCGTCCCGCGCCGCCCTGATGAGCCGCGCCTCCGGCGAGCCCTCCCCACCCCCCGGCGAGCCGTGCCCCTACGAGCCCCTCCCCAGCGGCCTCCCCGCGCGCCCGGCGAGCCCTTCCCGCCCCCCGGCGAGCCGCGCCCCCGGCAGCCCCGTGCACGGCGAGGCCATCCCCGCGCGCGCCCTCCCCGGCCCAGGCGAGCCCTGCCCCGGCGAGCCCTCGCCCCGCCGTGGTCCCTCCCCGGCGGCCCTCCCTGCCCGCGCCCTCCCCTGCTCCCCGGCGAGCCCCGCCCCAGCCCCCGCGCCGCGCCCTGGCAGCGCCCCGCCGTGCCTCGGTCGTGCGCCCTCGGCCGCGCGCCCCCGGCGCGCCCCTGCCCGCTCCCGTGCCCCGGCGACTCGCATCCCGCGCGCCTGCACGATTCGCGTGCCTTCGGCACGCGCAGCGTGCTCCCGCGAGTGCGACCGTAGTCGCGCTGCGTTTAACCCTCGTTCTAATCTATTTTAATTTTAGTTTCGTTGATGTGCTGCGTCGCGCGCTTCGTCGTGCGACGATTCTTTTAATTTATATTTATTAAAGTGCTACGTTTAGCGCTTCATCGCGCGACGATTCGTTTAAATGCAGTTCAATTGACGTAAGCCGTCGTGCGTTTCATCACGCAACGCTTAACGTTTATCTATGATTAATGCAAGAATCTCGTTGCGCGCTCTGTCGCGCGGCGAGTCGTTTACATCTTAATTCAATCTAAATGTTGTGTCGTACGTCTCACCGTGCGACCACTCCCTTTTATTCATCTTTATCTATTTATAATGATTAAATGTGGAACATGACTTTAATTTATGCTCAATGCAGTGGCCAAATTAATGCCCTTCTGTTAAGCGAGTGGTTTAATTTATACTTATGTAACATGATCGCTTCTCGACCGTAGATCCGACTGTCATTTCCTCTTTCTCTCTCTTAACCATAATTGCGAGCCCCGCATTGAACGTCTGTTTATTTATTGCATTCCATTGTATGGTGTACTGTTCTTTTGTATTAAATGTGTGGAATGTATGTGTGAACTCGTATAGAGAACGATCTGGTTGAAGAGCCCGAGGAACTCACAGGAGAAGCCCCTGAGCAGCAGCTGGTTGGTGGAGGCAAGTGTCCCTTGACCTATCTTTGTCCTATACATTCTATAATTCACTTCCCGCATTTACACAGTTATACCTAAGGATTGACTAGCTTTTGTTATCCATGTCCTTGTTTACCTATTTGGGTTGGATTATTATTGTTTAGCTTTATGCTATTGCTCAACTCTAATCAATGAACATGATGAGATTTATCAATGATACGTTGTTTCCCTTCTTTATTATGATGTTATACTTGTGTCATTCAAGGGGGCTTGAGCGGTTTCTCGAGTGCCTCTCCGTAAGGACCTGTTCGTTGGATGACCGCCCGGGAAAACAGTGCAACCATGAGGGTGGAATGGGATGCCCTTAGCTGAATAATTAGAGGAACTGTGGTGTAGTTCGCTTAGCCATCGTGCCGTTAATGGGGCTCGGTGTATGCGGCTCGCTCTGCCAAGTTGGTTCGCCCCTTCAGGAGGAGTGCGGTGCATTTAGGAAACCTAACGAGCGGCTACAGCCCCGGGGAATCTTTGTAAAGGCTATGTAGTGATACCCTGCTGGGTCACCTTGGTAGTGATTAATGGAGAGTCATGATCTCCGGGCAGAAAGGGAATCATGGCTTGTGGGTAAAGTGCGCAACCTATGAAGAGTGTATGAAAACTGATATATCAGCCATGCTCGAGGTTATGAGCGGCCAAGGGAGCTCCATTGATTAGTGATACTTGATCAGAGATGTTCGGATTACATGTGGCAATGAGATTGGTGGTTTTTGGTATTGACTCTGGTAATGGTAAGTGGTACTCTTTCCGTTTGGAAAGGAGTACGTTTGGGTTAATAACGTGGGTTAATTCTAAAACTTGGCTTTCTCTACTAGTAATAATAATCTGACCAACTAAAAGCAACTGCTTGACTTACCCCCACATAAAGCTAGTCCACTACAGCCAAACGGGATACTTGCTGAGTATGTTGATGTGTACTCACCCTTGCTCTACACACCAAACCCCCTCCCCATCCCCAGGTTGTTAGCATTACAACCACTGCTCAGGAGAAGATGAAGCCGTGGAAGGAGACCACCAGGAGTTCCAAGATTACGATGAGTTCTAGGCGTGGGTTAGCGGCAACCCCCAGTCGGCTGCCTGTGAAGGCCGCGTGTATCTACGTTTCTTTCCCGCACTTTGATTATTGTAAAGACTATGTGGATGTCTCAGACATATGATGTAATCGACTATTATTTCCCTTTTATATTATCATTTGAGCACTGTGTGATGATGTCCAGTTATGTAACCGCTGTGTACGTGAATTGCTGATCCTGACACGTACATGGTTCGCATTCGGTTTGCCTTCTAAAACCGGGTGTGACATAGGTGGTATCAAAGCCGTGCTGACTGTAGGACCGCTAACCTAGAGTAGAATGGTCGTTCTAAGGATTATAGACCCTTATTCTCCCCTTGACTTTGGTATCCCTTCAAAAGTTGGTCATAATCGACCAAACCTATGTTCTACTATATATTATACCTTGCTAAAAATCTTTTTGTTCATTCTAATTCCTCATTTATTCATGGTTTACTTGCTGGTCATACTAGTTCTGTTCTCACT
The DNA here is from genome assembly GCA_029449295.1 of Zea luxurians. Classification (NCBI taxonomy): domain Eukaryota; kingdom Viridiplantae; phylum Streptophyta; class Magnoliopsida; order Poales; family Poaceae; genus Zea; species Zea luxurians. The sequence continues at coordinate 111,883,166 of JAOPSE010000009.1, read as the reverse complement.
CTTATGCTTGCAGTGTATTTTGTAGATGGCTCGTCTTAGACACACTACACGAAAGTCTATCATCCCCTTCTTACCCTCCCGTCTCGCGGAGCGTCCGCTTCGCCGTCTAGTGACAGGTCAGTCCAGCCACTTGGAGAGACTGCACCACCGCCTGCATGAGGAGCAGGAGCGTCGACGACAGGAGCTGGAGCAGCAGGGCTCTTCTTTCTCGCTCCAGCAGGAGATAGAGTCTGTGAGGAGCTGCTCCCCTATGCTCCCGCTAGAGGCGCCCCCTACACCACCACTGAGCGCCCCAGCCCCTAGAGTAGCTGCTGGAGGATACCCAGACGACGGAGGTGGTGACAGCAGCTTGAGCAACGACACCGACTTTTCTGCTGACCAGGAGCCGGAAGGATGGGTTGCTCGACCCATCACTCGCGACGCTGCTCGTGGGTGTCACTTCCACGATGCGCTCTACACCCTGCTACGTCGGGCACTTGACCGACGTACTTGGTCCATCGAGTATCGCTGTGTGGTCTTCCAGCACAGTCGCGGGGTCTACCTGGACCGCTGGGAGGCGACCTGCTTGGTGTGCCATCCGGAGAACAGTCTCTGGGGTGCTGAGGTCTGCTCAGAGCACTATTCCATCTCTGAGCGGGACTCAGCTGAGGCAGCCATGCAAGATGCCGCACGGCGTGCGCTTTCGCACTACTGCTCAGTGCTTGGTGGGGTAGCTGACAATCTCAACCTAAAGTATTACCCCCGCCGTCCATCTGGCAGCACAGGAGGCGTGATTGTCTCACCCGTTGGTGAGGACAATCCTAGGTTGAGCAGCACAGTCAACCTAGCCGTCGTGCTAAATACGGAGTTGGACCATGCACTAGACGAGCTGAGTAGGGCTCGTGCTGAGATCGCCCAGCTGCGGTCTGAGCGCGCGGAGCGTCGTCACCTGGATGATGGTTCCCCCGCTCCCGTAGGGACTCAGCACCCGTACCGCTCACCTCGGCGTGGACACCAGTCTTATGGCAACCCCGACTGCAAGACCAAGATAAATTTAGAACCATAGATCGTCAGAGTCAGATCTTGTAATTAATACGAAAATATATACATAGAAGCTATAGTCTTAGCGTTAGCCTTGATTTTAGTCAGTCTTAGTTAGACAGGGTAGTTTGCTTATCCTGTGCATTTATGTTTGTCATGATGAACTATGTCGGATTTGGATCTTTGTGATGACTGTCACCAGAGTGTGGGCATCGCCTGCATTTTGGTTTACCTGTTATATGTTAATGAAGTTAGTTATCTAGTTAGGAAGCCTTTCATTCCACTTTCCTCTTTATCTAAGAAGCTGTGTTGGTCTGTGTTGGAGATCAGTGAAGATGTTCATCTGTTCAGTGTTGTGGAGAATTTTATACTCTTTTCTTATGCTGCAAGATTTGCAAGATCAGTTCTGATGTGTGGTTGCATTCTGCAGATGTCAGAAAACAGGCGCAGAGGAGGAAGGCGTGCTCAGTAGGAGCAGGCAGTCCCATAGGATGAGGCGCCCCAGCAGCAGCTACTGCCACCCCCGCCCCCGATGTCCATCGAGCAGATGTTCCTGATGCAGACTCAGGCAGTTCAAGCCATCGGTCAGACTTTGGCCGCCATTCAGCAGCAGCAGCAGCCACCACCTCAGCCTCAGATGCCTAGGGACAAGCGTGCTGAATTTATGAGAGGTCATCCCCCAACGTTTGCCCACTCTTCTGACCCCATGGATGCTGAAGACTGGCTGCGCACTGTGGAGCGTGAGTTGCATACCACTCAGTGCGACGACAGGGAGAAAGTTCTGTATGGTCCCCGTCTATTGAGAGGAGCAACTCAGTCTTGGTGGGAGTCTTATCTCGCCACCCATGCCAACCCCGACACCATCACTTGGGAAGAGTTCAGAGGTAGATTTCGTCAGTACCATGTTCCTGCAGGTCTAATGACAGTGAAGAAGGAGGAGTTCCTGGCACTCAAGCAAGGGTCATTGTCGGTTAGTGAGTACCAGGACAGGTTTCTGCAACTGTCTCGCTATGCTCCTGAAGATGTCAACACCGACGCCAAGAAACAGTATCGTTTCCTGAGAGGCTTGGTTGACCCTCTACAGTATCAGCTGATGAATCATACCTTCCCGACATTTCAGCACCTGATTGATAGGGCAACCATGACAGAGAGGAAGCGTAAGGAGATGGAGGATCGCAAGCGCAAGATCAGTGGACCCCAGCCTGGAAGCAGCAATCGTCCTCGTTTCTCAGGCAATCCACCTCAGCAGTTTAGGCAGAACCAGCGTCCATCTTAGCAGCAGCAGTTTCAAAGGTAGTATCCTTAGCATCAGCATCAGAATCGCCAGAACAATCGGTCAGGAGGAGGTTAGTTCCAGAGGCAGAATCAGCAGGCACCTCGTCTTCCTACCCCAGCAAACCAGCAGAACAGTCAAGCCACACCAGTTCAGGGTGGAAACAGAGCGTGTTTCCACTGTGGAGAGCAGGGCCATTGGGTGATGCAATGTCCAAAGAAGGCAGCCCAGCAGCAGTCAGGCCCCAATGCCCCAGCAAAGCAGAATGTGTCTTAGCCTGGAGCACGCAACCACTCTCAGCCACGCTATAACCATGGGAGACTGAACCACTTGGAGGCTGAAGCAGTTCAGGAGACCCCCGGCATGATAGTAGGTATGTTTCTAGTCGACTCCCATATTGTAGAAGTGTTATTTGATACTGGAGCAACACATTCATTCATTACTGCATCATGGGTAGAAGCACATAATCTTCCAATCACTACCATGTCAACCCCCATTCAAATTGACTCAGCCAGTGGTAGAATTTGAGCCGATAGCATTTGCTTGAATGTAAGTGTGGAAATAAGGGGGATAGCTTTTCCCGCTAACATCATAGTAATGGGTACTCTGGGAATAGATGTCATCCTAGGGATGAATTGGCTAGATAAATATCAGGCAGTTATCAGTTGTGATAAGAGGTCAATCAAGTTGATGTCCCCACTAGGAGAGGAAGTGGTGACCGAGTTAGTCCCGCCTGAGCCGAAGAAAGGAGGTTGTTATCAGATGGCTGTTGATAGCAGTGAAGCAGACCCAATTGAGATTATCAAGGTTGTGTCAGAGTTCCCAGATGTGTTTCCAAAGGACCTACCAGGTATGCCACTAGAGCGAAAAGTTGAGTTTGCCATAGAGCTTCTTCCTAGAACCGCCCCCATCTTTAAGAGAGCTTACAGAGTATCTGGACCAGAGTTGGTTGAGCTCAAGAAGCAGATCGATGAGCTGTCAGAAAAAGGATACATCCGGCCAAGCACCTCGCCTTGGGCCGCCCCTGTCCTATTTGTGGAGAAGAAAGATGGCACCAGAAGGATGTGTATCAATTATCGAGCTCTGAATGAGGCCATGATCAAGAACAAGTACCCCTTGCCCATAATAGAAGATCTGTTCGACCAGTTGAGGGGAGCCAGCGTGTTCTCCAAGATAGATCTGAGGTCAAGTTATCATCAGCTCAGGATTCAACCTTCAGACATTCCGAAGACGGCATTCATTACCAAGTATGGGTTGTATGAGTTCACTGTGATGTATTTCGGTCTAACAAATGCACCGGCCTTCTTTATGAATCTGATGAACAGTGTATTCATGGATTATCTTGACAAGTTTGTGGTGGTATTTATTGATGTCATTCTGATATATTCTCAAAGCGAAGCAGAGCATGCAGATCATTTGAGGATGGTATTGCAGAGATTACGAGAGCACCAGCTGTATGCAAAGTTGAGCAAGTGCGAGTTCTGGATTAGTGAAGTCCTGTTCTTGGGTCATATAATTAACAAAGAAGGATTGGCTGTGGATCTGAAGAAAGTGGCAGTCATTCTGAACTGGAAAGCGCCAACAGATGCCCGAGGAATCAAGAGCTTCTTGGAATGGCTGGATATTATCGACGATTCATTGAAGGATTCTTGAAGATTGCGAAACCAATGACAGCTTTGCTAGGCAACAAAGTTGAGTTCAAGTGGACCCAGAAATGTCAAGAGGCCTTCGAAGCGCTGAAAGAGAAGTTGACTACAGCGCCTGTCTTAGTCTTGCCTAATGTGCACAAGCCCTTCTCGGTGTATTGCGATGCTTGTTACATCAGTTTGGGATGCGTGTTGATGCAAGAGGGAAGAGTGGTGGCTTACTCGTCCCGACAGCTGAAGGTTCATGAGAAGAATTATCCAATCCATGACCTAGAGTTGGCAGCAGTGGTTCACACACTGAAGACATGGAGGCACTATCTGTATGGGCAGAAATGTGATGTTTACACAGACCACAAGAGTTTGAAGTACATATTCACTCAGTCAGAGCTGAATATGAGGCAACGAAGATGGTTAGAGTTGATCAAAGTCTATGAATTGGAGATTCATTACCATCCAGGCAAAGCAAACGTAGTGGCTGATGCTTTGAGAAGGAAGAGTCAGGTCAATCTGATGGTCGCTCGTCCGATGCCCTATGAGTTGGCCAAAGAGTTTGATAGGTTGAGTCTCGAATTTCTGAACAATATGCGAGGAGTAACAGTTGAGCTAGAACCCACCTTAGAGCAGGAAATCAAAGAAGCACAGAAGAATGATGAGAAGATCAGTGAAATCCGGCGACTGATCCTAGGCGGTAGAGGCAAAGACTTTCGGGAAGATGCGGAAGGTGTGATATGGTTCAAAGACCGCTTGTGTGTTCCCAATGTCCAGTCTATTCGGGAGTTGATCCTCAAGGAAGCTCATGAGATAGCTTATTCGATACACCCTGGAAGTGAGAAGATGTATCAAGATCTGAAGAAGAAATTCTGGTGGTACGGAATGAAGAGGGAAATCGCAGAGCATGTGGCTATGTGTGATAGTTGTCGATGGATCAAGGCAGAGCATCAAAGGCCAGCTGGATTGTTCCAACCATTGCAAATTTCTCAGTGGAAATGGGATGAAATTGGTATGGATTTCATAGTCGGATTGCCTCGCACTCGAGCCGGCTACGATTCCATTTGGGTAGTGGTGGACCGCTTAACCAAGTCAGCCCACTTCATACCAGTCAAGACCAACTACAGTAGTGCAGTATTGGCAAAGTTGTACATGTCTCGGATCATTTGTCTTCATGGTATGCCAAAGAAGATAGTGTCAGATAGAGGAACGCAATTCACCTCTCATTTCTGGCCACAGTTGCATGAAGCCTTGGGTACACATCTGAATTTCAGCTCAGCCTATCATCCGCAGACCGATGGTCAGACCGAAAGAACCAATCAAATCCTTGAAGACATGTTGAGAGCCTGTGCATTGCAAGATCAGTCCGGATGGGACAAGAGTTTGCCTTATGCAGAGTTCTCCTATAACAACAGTTACCAGGTCAGCTTGAAGATGTCACCATTTCAGGCGCTTTATGGGAGGAGTTGTAGAACTCCGTTGCAATGGGATCAGCCTAGAGAAAAGCAAGTGTTCGGGCCAGACATTCTACTTGAAGCCGAAGAGAACATCAAGATGGTCTGGGAGAATCTGAAGATAGCGCAATGAAGGCAGCGAAGCTATGCAGACACAAGAAGAAGAGAGCTGAGTTTCGAAGTTGGAGATTTTGTCTATCTGAAAGTGTCACCGATTAGAGGAGTCAGAAGATTTGGAGTCAAAGGCAAGCTAGCACCTGGCTACATCGGTCCGTATCAGATTCTCGCAAGGCGTGGAGAAGTGGCCTATCAGCTCAGTTTGCCAGAAGGCTTGTCCGCAGTGCATGATGTCTTTCATGTATCTTAGTTGAAGAAGTGTTTGCGTGTGCCAGAAGAGCAATTGCCAGTGGAAGATCTGGAGGTCCAGGAAGACTTGACCTACATAGAGAAGCCAGCGCAGATTCTTGAGACTGTAGATAGAGTCCCCCGAAGGAAAACTATCAGAATGTGCAAAGTCAGATGGAATCACCACTCTGAGGAAGAAGCAACCTGGGAGCGTGAGGATGATCTGATGGCTAAATACCCTGAGCTCTTTGCTAGCCAACCTTGAATCTCGAGGGCGAGATTCTTTTAAGGGGGATAGGTTTGTAACGCCCTAAATTTGGGGGTAGAATTTTTCTTCTTTTCACTCACCAAATTCGGGCGTTACTCTCTTTTCTCTTCCCGTTTCGCTCCTTCTTCCCAATTTCAAACCAGTATAGTGACGGGTGTCCGTGTGTAACACCCTGAATTTGGGGGTATAAAATTTCTTTGCTCATATTCACAAATTCAGGTGTTACTTCCCTTTTCTCATCCTTCCCCAATCTTCTCTTTCTCATTTCTATAGGAGAAAAGTGGTTATTTTATTTGTAACTATAGTCTATTAGCTCAAACTCCAAGGGAGTATGAATTGTTGCATCATGTTGAACCCTAGATTTCACTTTTGTTTGGTGCATAATTCTTAGAAAGTCTAATTTGAATTTGTGGCTTATTTGAATTTGAATCAAATAGAGAAAATAAAAAGAAAAGAGAAAACAAATACCAGAATAAAAGAAAAAGGGAAAGAAGCCCAACCCTGCCGCCCCCTCGGCCTTTCGGCCCAGCCGGCCCAACCCCGAGCGCGCGCCTCTCCCCCCCCCCCCCCCCCCGCCCCCCCCCCCGCTCTCTCTGCCCTGGCGGGCCCGCCCGTCAGCGCGGCCGCCACCTCCGCGCCCGCCTCCCTCTCTCTCTGCTCGCGGGCCCGGCCTGTCAGCCCCGTCTTCCCCGCGTAACCGCCGCCCGCGCTGCGCGTTGCCGCGGTCTCCTCGCCCACGTCGCGTGTGGAGCTCGCAACCGCCCCACCCCCGGCCACTTGAGCCCAGGACCCCACTCGCCCTCTCCCCCTCCCTCATTTGCGCACCTGCAGGCCTCTCTCTCACCTCCCTCTCGCTGCGCGCACGCCAGAGCGCCGTCGCCACGAACCGCCGCCGTCCCGAGCTCGTTTCCCCGTCGCCGTTGGAGCTCCGCCGTGCCCTCAGCCACGGTGAGCTCCGCCCCGACGTCCGCAACCTGGGACGCGCTCCAATTTCCCCTTCCCCTCCCTATTTCCCTCTGCCCGCACTCACCCGCCGTCCTCCGTGCAGCCGCGGAGGTCCGCCACCGCCGACCCGGGCCGTCGTCGCGCCATTGCCGCCACCGAGGAGCCCCCGGAATCCGCCTTGAGGTAAGGAACCTCCCCTGCCCTCTCCCTTCCTCTCTATTGCTCTCTACTGCGCTTAATTCCTCGTCGGAGTTGATTAACGCCGCCGCCGAGCCGCTTCGCCGTGGACCGCCCCCCTCCGGTGCCCCTGCCCCGACCTAGCCCCCACCGGACGATTCCCCGCGCCCTCCCCAACCTTCCCGGCCGCTCAGGTCACCCCAAAGACCCGCAGAGCGCCCGCGCCCCTCGTCTCCGGCGAGTCCTCCGCCGCGGAGACGAGCGCCGCCGCCTCTGCTAGCCGTAGGGAAGGCCAAGGCCGGCCACCCGACCCCCGCCGTTCATCCCAGATCGGGCGGCCCTGATTCAATTAGCCCGGGACCAATCCTGGCCGTCCGCCGGAGATCCAACGGCCCAGGGCCGCTTCCCTCACACCCCGCGCCCGCGCTGCCCGCCTGGCCCCGCCTGTCAGCCCGCCCGCGCCCGCTCTGCCGCCCGGCCCCGCCTGTCAGCCCGCCCACGCCCGCGCTGCTCGCCTGGCCCCGCCTGTCAGCCGTCCGCCCCGCGCTGCCCGCCCGGCCCCGCCTGTCAGCCGCTCAGGCTGCCGCGCGCTCGCGCGCCCGCCCGCGGATCTAATCCTACGCGTTAATCTGAGATCCAACGACCGTAGGAGCCCGATACCCCTTCGCCCGCGCGTTTTCTTAAAGAGACCCCCGGTTTTCTGAAATTTAACCCGCCGTCCCTGGATTCTCGCAGTTAGGACCTCGGACCTTTTATTTAATTCAAAATAAGTATTTAGGGTATATTTTTAATCCCTAAACTTGTAAAATTCATAACTTTGTCATATGAACTCCAAATTAGGTGCTTCAAATTGCAAAATGCTCATAGTATTTTTGTCTACCTATTTAACCAATGTTTCCCTGCTGTTTTTATGTCCCAATTAATAGTTGATCATTAGGATAGGATTAAGGTTATTGGAACCCCTATTTGAGATAAATAAAAGATAGAAGACTTTAATAAAAGTGGGAGCACCTAAGTTTATGGACTTAAAACCATGTAATGATTTAACCCCACCACTGACTTAAACCTGATTAGTGGATAATGAATCATTTTGTATAGTCCTCTACCCTAGACCTAGGGAATACCAGAGTGCCTATCCCTTTTCTATTATGAACTTGTGATCTCTCTGCTGCATATGTTTGGTATATTATTTTTGTTTGTTGTTTCCCAAGTGCATAGTGTGAATGATTACTTTACATAGACAACGAGCAGTCTGTGTTTCCCGAGGAAGTTGCAGAGGAAGTTCCTGATCAACAGTTTGGTGAAGGCAAGTGTCCTCTGACCCATTATGTCCTATTCATTTATAACTTACTACCCCGCATTACTTACTTGAAACCTAAGGATTGACTAGCTTTACACTTTACTTTATCCTTGATGACCTTATGGGCTGTTATGGTTAGCATTCTGCTATTGCCTTAACTTAATCAATGAACATGATGTGACTATTTACGATACTGTTATCCTGATGATATTGATGATCTTGTGATACTCTAGGGGGCTCAGGCTGTTTCCTGAGTACCTCTCCGTAAGGACCTGTTCGTTGAGAGACCACCCGGGATAACAGTGCAACCATGAGGGTGAAATGGGATGCCCTTAGCTAATTAATTAGAGGAACTAGAGGTGTAGTTGCTTCGCCGTCGTGCCGTCAATGGGGTCCAGGCACAGTGCTTGCTCTGCCGAGGCTGAGTGCCGAGGTTCTTTCGTTTTGCTTTTGTTAGTCACTCTCCTGCGGGGAGGAGTACTGTGTTTATCAAACTGGAGAAACCTAACGGGCGGCTACGATCTCTAGGGAATCTTTGTAAAAGCTACGTAGTGATACCCTGCCGGACCACCTAGGTAGTGGTCAATGGGGATTAGCTCTCCCCGGGTAGAAAGGGAATCATGACTCATGGGTAAAGTGTGCGACCTCTGCAGAGGGTAGTGAAACTGATATATCAGCCGTGCTCACGGTTAAGAGCAGCCTTGGGATCCTCTTTGATTAGAGACACAGATGGTTCGAGATACAAGGATTATGTTATGGTTTTGGTTCGAATATGATGATGTTGTTCCTCGATGAGGAAATGGTTCATGGGTTGGTTAATGCTAAAATCTGGCTTCTACTAATGATAAATACCTGACCAACTAAAAGCAACTGCTTGAACCTAACCCCACATAAAGCTAGTCCACTTCAGCCAAACGGGACATTTGCTGAGTACGTTGTTGTGTACTCATCCTTGCTTTACCACAAAACACCAGGTTGTCCGCATTGTAACCACTGCTCAGGAGAAGGTGAAGCCGTGGGAGGAGACTTCCAGGAGTTCCAAGACTACGACGAATTCTAGGTGTGGGTTGGCGGCAACCCCCAGTCAGCTGCCTGTGAAGGCCTTATCTTTACTGCGTTTCGCTAGCATTTTGATTTACCTGTTAAGACGATGACTATGTGGATGTCTATGACTCTGTGATGTAATAAGTTAATACTCTCTTAAGTTATTATTCGAGCAATGTGCATTGATGTTCATTTATGTAATCGCTGTGTACGTGAGTTCTGATCCTGGCACGTACATAGTTCGCACTTGGTTTGCCTTCCAAAACCGGGTGTGACATAAGTGGTATCAAAGCCGTGCTGACTGTAGGACCGCTGACCTAGAGTAGCACTGGTCGTACTAAGGACTATTGACCTTCCCCCCTCACCTTGACCTCTGATGTTACTTCAAAAGTCGGTCACCTCGACCAACCCTATGTTTTACTACATATATATATACTATATTATACCTTGTTAAAACTTTTATCTTATTCTGTCTATGGTTTATTCACTTGTCATATTAGTTCTGCTCTTACTCTTATGCTTACGGTGTCTTTTGTAGATGGCTCGTCTTAGACACACTGCACGTAAGTCGGTGATTCCTTTCCTGCCGTCTCGACTTGCGGAGCGTCCTCTGCACCGCACCGTGTCCGGTCAGTCGAGTCACCTGGAGAGACTGCACCACCGCCTGCGTGAGGAGCAGGAACGCCGGCGCCAGCACAGAGAGCAGCAGGGCTCTTCCTCCCCACCCCAGCAGGAGGTGGAGTCCATGAGGCCCCGTTCCTCTGTTGCCCAGCTGGAGGCGCCCCCTGCACCACCGCGGGACGCCTCGGCTGTTGGAGGAGCTACCGGAGGAAGTCCTGGAGGAGACCCCGACGACGACGACTCAGACCATAGCTCGGAGTCTTCTGAGCCGCAGGAGGCGGAAGGATGGGTCGCCCGACCCATCACCCGTGACGCCGCTCGCGGTTGTCACTTCCACGACGCACTCGACACCTTGCTGCGCCAGGCTTTTGACCGGCATACCTGGTCGATCGAGTATCGTTGTGTAGTCTACCAGCACAGTCGCGGGAGGTACCCGGACCGCTGGGAGGCTACCTGCCTAGTTCGCCGTCCGGAGGATGACCTCCAGGGTGCGGAGGCCGTTTCGGAGCACTATTCCATCTCCGAGAGGGACACTGCAGAGGCGGCTATGCAGGATGCAGCACGACGTGCACTCTCCCAGTACTGTTCTTTGTTCGGTGGGGTGGCCGACGGTCTTAACCTTCGGTACTACCCCCGCCGCCCTACTGGCAGCACAGAGAGTGTGGTTGTCTCACCTGTTGGTGAGGCTAACCCTAGGTTGAGCAGCACAGTCAACCTAGTCGCAGTGCTTAACACTGAGCTGGATCACTCTCTGGACGAGCTGAGCAGGGCTCAAACGGAGATTGCGGAGTTGCGTGCTGAGCTGGCAGAGCGCCATCACCAGGAGGGTGGTTCTCCCGTTCCTGTTGGGACTCAGCACCCTTACCGCTCGCCGCCACGTGGTCACCACACTTATGGTTCCCCTGCCTGTAAGACCAGGATAGATCTGGATCCTTAGATCGTTAGCGTCGAAGTTTGTAATAATTCTTAAGTCAGATGTCTCAGTCTTAGATAGTTAGTTTAGTTTGCTTATCAGTTGCTTCCAATTAGCTTAGTTTGCTTATCAGTTGCTTGCATGCTTGTTATGATGAACTTGTGCTGGATTTGAATCTTTGTAATGACTGTTGCCAACCTGTGGGTTTCTCCTGCAGTTTGGCCTAGCTATAATGTTAATAAAGTCAGTTATTTAGTTGGGAAGCCATTTACTTCTACTTTCCTTCTTATCTGAGAAGCTGTGTTGAATCGTAATGAGGATCAGTGAAGCTCTTTGTTCACTCAGTGTCATGAAGAATTCTGTATTCTCTTTTCTTACGCTGGAGGGTTGTAAGATCAATGCTGATGCATGAATGTCTTCCATAGATGTCTGACAACAGGCACCGATGCAACAGGCGTGCTCAGCAAGAGCAGCATGACCAGCAGGAGGAACAACAGAGGCAGCCTCCCCGCCACCCCCGATGTCCGTGGAGCAGATGTTCTTGATGCAGACTCAGGCAGTGCAGGCCATTGGGCAGACTCTGGCAGCCATGCAGCAGGCTCAACAGCAACCCCAACCCCAATTGCAAGTGCAGATGCCCCAGATGCCACGGGATAAGCGTGGTGAGTTCATGAGAGGGCACCCTCCTACCTTCGCCCATTCTACCGACCCCATGGATGCAGAAGACTGGCTGCGCGCAGTGGAAAGAGAACTGCGCACCGCTCAATGTAACGACAGGGAGAAGGTTCTGTATGGTCCCCGTCAGCTAAGGGGAGCAGCCCAGTCCTGGTGGGAGTCCTACCTCGCCACACATGCTGACCCCGAAGCCATCACCTGGGAAGAATTCAGCGAGAGTTTCCGCAGGTACCATGTGCCGGAGGGACTGATGATCGTAAAGAAGGAGGAGTTTCTAGCTCTGAAGCAGGGACCCCTGTCTGTTAGTGAATACAGAGACAAGTTTCTGCAGCTATCTCGGTATGCACCTGAGGATGTCAACACTGATGCTAAAAGGCAGTACAGGTTCATGAGGGGTTTGGTGGATCCCCTGCATTACCAGCTGATGAATCACACCTTCCCCACCTTCCAGCACCTGATCGATAGGGCAGTTATGACTGAGAAGAAGCGTAAGGATATGGAAGATCGGAAGCGCAAGATGAGTGGACCCCAGACCGGAGGCATCAGCCGTCCACGTTTCTCAGGCAGTTCATCTCAGCAAGGCAGGCCTGGTCACCCACAAGGATATCAGAATCAGAACCAGCGTCCGCATCAGCAGCAGTTTCAGAGGCAGTACCCACAGCAGCAGTAGCAGTATCGTCAGCACAGCCAGCAGGGAGGTAATCAGTATCAGAAGCAGAACAACCAGGCACCTCCCCTTCCTGCCCCAGCAGCAAATCAGAGCAACCAAGCAGCCCCAGCACAAGGAGGAGGCAGAGGATGTTTCCACTGTGGAGAACAAGGCCACTGGGCGATGCAATGCCCGAAGAAGGGGGCACAGCAGCAGACCAACCCCAATGCTCCAACAAGGCAAGGTGTACTGCAGCCGACAGCAGGCAATCGTAACCAAGCGTACAACCATGGAAAGGTGAACCACTTGGAGGCCGAAGCGATCCAGGGTGCACCAGAAGTGGCAGTAGGTATGTTCTCAGTCGAATCTCATCCCACGAAAGTGCTATTTGATACTGGTGCAACTCATTCTTTTGTCACTGCAACCTGGGTAGAATTGCATAACATCTCAGTAGAGGCAATGATGCCGCCCATGAGGATTAATTCGGTTGGTGGCAAGGTGAAAACAGATAAAATATGCTCAAATATAAGGGTGGAAATAAGGGGGATAGGATTCCCCAGTGACTTAATAGTAATAGACACCCCTGGGATAGATGTTATTCTAGGGATGAATTGGTTAATGAAGTATGAAGCGAATGTTAGCTGTGACAAGAGGACCGTAACATTGAAGTCCCCGTCAGGAGAAGAGGTAGTGGCCGAGCTAAGGATGCCTAAATCAGCGGAGGGTGTCTGTCACCAGATTTCAGTTGATAGTAAGGAGCCCAACCCGCTCGAGGCTATCAAGGTTGTGTCGGACTTTCCGGACGTATTTCCCGAGGAGCTAACGGGCATGCCACCCGAGAGAAAAGTCGAATTTGCCATAGAGCTTATCCTTGGTACCGCCCCCATTTCCAAAAGAGCCTACCGAGTGTCTGGGCCAGAATTGGTGGAACTCAAGAAGCAGATAGATGAGATGTTAGAGAAGGGTTACATCAGACCAAGTACCTCGCCTTGGGCCGCTCCGGTGTTGTTTGTAGAGAAGAAAGATGGTACCAAAAGGATGTGCATAGACTACAGAGCCTTGAATGAAGTCACTGTCAAAAACAAGTACCCCCTGCCAAGGATAGAAGATTTGTTCGACCAGCTCAGAGGTGCCAGCGTATTATCGAAGATAGATCTGAGGTCAGGCTACCATCAACTCAGAATCCGACCCTCGGACATACCGAAGACGGCATTCATCACCAAGTACGGGTTATATGAATTCACAGTTATGTCCTTTGGTTTGACAAATGCGCCAGCCTTCTTTATGTACCTGATGAACAGTGTGTTCATGGATTATCTGGACAAGTTTGTGGTAGTGTTTATCGATGATATTCTTATATACTCTCAAAGTGAGGAAGAAGCAACCTGGGAACGAGAAGATGATCTGAAGGCCAGATACCCTGAACTCTTTGCTGACCAACCCTGAATCTCGGGGCGAGATTCTTTTAAGGGGGATAGGTTTGTAACACCCTGAATTTGGGGGTATAAAATTTCTTTGCTCATATTCACAAATTCAGGTGTTACTTCCCTTTTCTCATCCTTCCCCAATCTTCTCTTTCTCATTTCTATAGGAGAAAAGTGGTTATTTTATTTGTAACTATAGTCTATTAGCTCAAACTCCAAGGGAGTATGAATTGTTGCATCATGTTGAACCCTAGATTTCACTTTTGTTTGGTGCATAATTCTTAGAAAGTCTAATTTGAATTTGTGGCTTATTTGAATTTGAATCAAATAGAGAAAATAAAAAGAAAAGAGAAAACAAATACCAGAATAAAAGAAAAAGGGAAAGAAGCCCAACCCTGCCGCCCCCTCGGCCTTTCGGCCCAGCCAACCCAACCCCGCGCGCGCCTCTCCTTCCCCCCCCCCCCCGCTCTCTCTGCCCTGGCGGGCCCGCCCGTCAGCGCGGCCGCCGCCTCCGCGCCCGCCTCCCTCTCTCTCTGCTCGCGGGCCCGGCCTGTCAGCCCCGTCTTCCCCGCGTAACCGCCGCCCGCGCTGCGCGTTGCCGCGGTCTCCGCGCCCACGTCGCGCGTGGAGCTCGCAACCGCCCCGCCCCCGGCCACTTGAGCCCAGGACCCCACTCGCCCTCTCCCCCTCCCTCATTTGCGCACCTGCAGGCCTCTCTCTCACCTCCCCCTCGCTGCGCGCACGCTAGAGCGTCGTCGCCACGAACCGCCGTCGTCCCGAGCTCGTTTCCCCGTCGCCGTTGGAGCTCCGCCGTGCCCTCAGCCACGGTGAGCTCCGCTCCGACGTCCACAACCTGGGACGCGCTCCAATTTCCCCTTCCCCTCCCTATTTCCCTCTGCCCGCGCTCACCCGCCGTCCTCCGTGCAGCCGCGGAGGTCCGCCACCGCCGACCCGGGCCGTCGTCGCGCCATTGCCGCCACCGAGGAGCCCCCGGAGTCCGCCTTGAGGTAAGGAACCTCCCCTGCCCTCTCCCTTCCTCTCTATTGCTCTCTGCTGCGCTTAATTCCTCGTCGGAGTTGATTAACGCCGCCGCCGAGCCGCTTCGCCGTGGACCGCCCCCCTCCGGTGCCCCTGCCCCGACCTAGCCCCCACCGGACGATTCCCCGCGCCCTCCCCAACCTTCCCGGCCGCTCAGGTCACCCCAAAGACCCGCAGAGCGCCCGCGCCCCTCGTCTCCGGCGAGTCCTCCGCTGCGGAGACGAGCGCCGCCGCCTCTGCTAGCCGTAGGGAAGGCCAAGGCCGGCCACCCGACCCCCGCCGTTCATCCCAGATCGGGCGGCCCTGATTCAATTAGCCCGGGCCCAATCCTGGCCGTCCGCCGGAGATCCAACGGCCCAGGGCCGCTTCCCTCACACTCCGCGCCCGCGCTGCTCGCCTGGCCCCGCCTGTCAGCCCGCCCGCGCCCGCTCTGCCGCCCGGCCCCGCCTGTCAGCCCGCCCGCGCCCGCGCTGCTCGCCCGGCCCCGCCTATCAGCCGTCCGCCCCGCGCTGCCCGCCCGGCCCCGCCTGTCAGCCGCTCAGGCTGCCGCGCGCTCGCGCGCCCGCCCGCGGATCTAATCCTGCGCGTTAATCTGAGATCCAACGGCCGTAGGAGCCCGATACCCCTTCGCCCGCGCGTTTTCTTAAAGAGACCCCCGGTTTTCTGAAATTTAACCCGCCGTCCCTGGATTCTCGCAGTTAGGTCCTCGGACCTTTTATTTAATTCAAAATAAGTATTTAGGGTATATTTTTAATCCCTAAACTTGTAAAATTCATAACTTTGTCATATGAACTCCAAATTAGGTGCTTCAAATTGCAAAATGCTCATAGTATTTTTGTCTACCTATTTAACCAATGTTTCCCTGCTGTTTTTATGTCCCAATTAATAGTTCATCATTAGGATAGGATTAAGGTTATTGGAACCCCTATTTGAGATAAATAAAAGATAGAAGACTTTAATAAAAGTGGGAGCACCTAAGTTTATGGACTTAAAACCATGTAATGATTTAACCCCACCACTGACTTAAACCTGATTAGTGGATAATGAATCATTTTGTATAGTCCTCTACCCTAGACCTAGGGAATACCAGAGTGCCTATCCCTTTTCTATTATGAACTTGTGATCTCTCTGCTGCATATGTTTGGTATATTATTTTTGTTTGTTGTTTCCCAAGTGCATAGTGTGAATGATTACTTTACGTAGACAACGAGCAGTCTGTGTTTCCCGAGGAAGTTGCAGAGGAAGTTCCTGATCAACAGTTTGGTGAAGGCAAGTGTCCTCTGACCCATTATGTCCTATTCATTTATAACTTACTACCCCGCATTACTTACTTGAAACCTAAGGATTGACTAGCTTTACACTTTACTTTATCCTTGATGACCTTATGGGCTGTTATGGTTAGCATTCTGCTATTGCCTTAACTTAATCAATGAACATGATGTGACTATTTACGATACTGTTATCCTGATGATATTGATGACCTTGTGATACTCTAGGGGGCTCAGGCTGTTTCCTGAGTACCTCTCCGTAAGGACCTGTTCGTTGAGAGACCACCCGGGATAACAGTGCAACCATGAGGGTGAAATGGGATGCCCTTAGCTAATTAATTAGAGGAACTAGAGGTGTAGTTGCTTCGCCGTCGTGCCGTCAATGGGGTCCAGGCACAGTGCTTGCTCTGCCGAGGCTGAGTGCCGAGGTTCTTTCGTTTTGCTTTTGTTAGTCACTCTCCTGCGGGGAGGAGTACTGTGTTTATCAAACTGGAGAAACCTAACGGGCGGCTACGATCTCTAGGGAATCTTTGTAAAAGCTATGTAGTGATACCCTGCCGGACCACCTAGGTAGTGGTCAATGGGGATTAGCTCTCCCCGGGTAGAAAGGGAATCATGACTCATGGGTAAAGTGTGCGACCTCTGCAGAGGGTAGTGAAACTGATATATCAGCCGTGCTCACGGTTAAGAGCAGCCTTGGGATCCTCTTTGATTAGAGACACAGATGGTTCGAGATACAAGGATTATGTTATGGTTTTGGTTCGAATATGATGATGTTGTTCCTCGATGAGGAAATGGTTCATGGGTTGGTTAATGCTAAAATCTGGCTTCTACTAATGATAAATACCTGACCAACTAAAAGCAACTGCTTGAACCTAACCCCACATAAAGCTACTCCACTTCAGCCAAACGGGACATTTGCTGAGTACGTTGTTGTGTACTCATCCTTGCTTTACCACAAAACACCAGGTTGTCCGCATTGTAACCACTGCTCAGGAGAAGGTGAAGCCGTGGGAGGAGACTTCCAGGAGTTCCAAGACTACGACGAATTCTAGGTGTGGGTTGGCGGCAACCCCCAGTCAGCTGCCTGTGAAGGCCTTATCTTTACTGTGTTTCGCTAGCACTTTGATTTACCTGTTAAGACGATGACTATGTGGATGTCTATGACTCTGTGATGTAATAAGTTAATACTCTCTTAAGTTATTATTCGAGCAATGTGCATTGATGTTCATTTATGTAATCGCTGTGTACGTGAGTTCTGATCCTGGCACGTACATAGTTCGCACTTGGTTTGCCTTCCAAAACCGGGTGTGCCACCGTGTCATGTATAAACAAAACTTAAGTGTCATGGGTGTTGCATCATGCCGAAGCACATTTCTTTGTCTGATGTCGCGTGTTCGTCTCGCCCCATTTCGGATTTTTGGTTCGCAATCGGATTCCGTTTAGTGGTCGTGCGTGTCGTGGGTTTCGATCCGTGATGTGTCACAGCCTGGCCCAGCCTGGCCCAGCCCGGCCCGGCCTGGCCCGCGCGCCCCTGCCCTCCCCATGCGTGCGCCCCCCCCACCTGATCCATTTGTCTCATTTGATTTTCTCCTGCGCAGTAACCTCCCTCTCCCTTTTCCACCTCTCTCTCTCTCTCTCCCCGTGGTGCCCTAGGGTTTGGAGTCGAGATCACCGGAGTTTGGTTCCCCGGAGGTGAGTTTTTCCCCTCCCCTTCCCTTCTCTCTCTCCTCCCCCTCCCCTTCTTCTCCCCCGCGCGGCCTCCCTGCCCGCGTGCCCCGCGCCGCCTTGGCCCCCCGCACCCCCGCGCTGCCTCGGCCCTCGTGCCCGCGCCGTCCCATGGCCGCGCCCTCGGCCCGCGCCCTGCGCGCCGCCCCCTCGGCCCGACCCCGTGCCCGGCCTCGCCCCCTCCTCCGGCGAGCCCCCCTCGGCCGTGCTCGTGCGCCCTACCGGCCCCGCGCCCGCGCGCCCTCTTGGCTCCGCATCCCGCGCTGCCCCGGCGATTCGCGCCCCTGCGAGCCCCACCCTGGCGGCCTCCTTGCGCGCCCGTCGAGCCCTCCCCGTCCCCCGGCAGCCCCGTGCCCGGCGAGCCCCTCCCCGCGCGCCCTCCCCGGCCCCGGCGAGCCCTCGCCCCGCCGCGGTCCCTCCCCGGCGGCCCTCCTTGCCCGTGCCCTCCCCTTCTCCCCGGCGAGCCCCGCCCCGGCCCCCGCATCGTGCCCTGGCCGCGCCCGCCGTGCCTCGGTCGCGCGCCCCCGGCCGTGCCCCTGCCCGCACCCTCGTGCGCCCCTACCCGCGCCCGTGCCCCGGCGACTCGCGTCCCGCGCGCTTGCACGGTTCGCGTGCCTTCGGCACGCGCAACGTGCTCCCGCGAGTGCGACCGTAGTCACGCTGCGTTTAACCCTCGTTCTAATCTATTTTAATTTTAGTTTCGCCGATATGCTGCGGCGCGCGCTTCGTCGCGTGACGATTCTTTTAATTTATATTTATTAAAGTGCTACATGGCGCGCTTCGTCGCGCGACGATTCGTTTAAATGCAGTTCATTTGACGTAAGCCGTCGTGCGTTTCGTCGCACAACGCTTAACGTTTATCTATGATTAATGCAAGAATCTCGTTGCACGCTCTGTCGTTCGGTGAGTCGTTTACTTCTTAATTCAATCTAAATGCTGTGTCGTACGTCTTGCCATGCGACCACTCCCTTTCATTCATCTTTATCTATTTATAATTATTAAATGTGGAACATGACTTTACTTTATGCTCAATGCAGTGGCCAAATTAATGCCCTTCTGTTTAGCGAGTGGTTTAATTTATACTTATGTAACGTGATCGCTTCTCGGCCATAGACCCGACTGTCATTTCCTCTTTCTCTCTCTTAACCATAATTGCGAGCCCCGCGTTGAACGTCTGTTTATTTATTGCATTCCATTGTATGGTGTACTGTTCTTTTGTATTAAATGTGTGGAATGTATGTGTGAACTCGTATAGAGAACGATCTGATTGAAGAGCCCGAGGAACTCACAGGAGAAGCCCCTGAGCAGCAGTTGGTTGGTGGAGGCAAGTGTCCCTTGACCTATCTTTGTCCTATACATTCTATAATTCACTTCCCGCATTTACACAGTTATACCTAAGGATTGACTAGCTTTTGTTATCCATGTCCTTGTTTACCTATTTGGGTTGGATTATTATTGTTTAGCTTTATGCTATTGCTCAACTCTAATCAATGAACATGATGAGATTTATCAATGATACGCTGTTTCCCTTCTTTATTATGATGTTATACTTGTGTCATTCAAGGGGGCTCGAGCGGTTTCTCGAGTGCCTCTCCGTAAGGACCTGTTCGTTGGATGACCGCCCGGGAAAATAGTGCAACCATGAGGGTGGAATGGGATGCCCTTAGCTAGATAATTAGAGGAACCGGGGTGTAGTTCGCTTAGCCATCGTGCTGTTAATGGGGCTCGGTGTATGCGGCTCGCTCTGCCAAGTTGGTTCGCCCCTTCAGGAGGAGTGCGGTGCATATAGGAAACCTAATGGGCGGCTACAGCCCCGGGGAATCTTTGTAAAGGCTACGTAGTGATACACTGCTGGATCACCTTGGTAGTGATCAATGGAGAGTCATGATCTCCGGGCAGAAAGGGAATCACGGCTTGTGGGTAAAGTGTGCAACCTCTGTAGAGTGTATGAAAACTGATATATCAGCCATGCTCGCGGTTATGAGCGGCCAAGGGAGCTCCATTGATTAGTGATACTTGATCAGAGATGTTCGGATTACAGGTGGCAATGAGATTGGTGGTTTTTGGTATTGACTCTGGTAATGGTAAGTGGTACTCTTTCCGTTTGGAAAGGAGTACGTTTGGGTTAATAACAGGGTTAATTCTAAAACTTGGCTTTCTCTACTAGTAATAATAATCTGACCAACTAAAAGCAACTGCTTGACCTACCCCCACATAAAGCTAGTCCACTACAGCCAAACGGGATACTTGTTGAGTATGTTGATGTGTACTCACCCTTGCTCTACACACCAAACCCCCCCATCCCTAGGTTGTCAGCATTGCAACCACTGCTCAGGAGAAGATGAAGCCGTGGAAGGAGACCACCAGGAGTTTCAAGATTACGATGAGTTCTAGGCGTGGGTTAGCGGCAACCCCCAGTCGGCTGCCTGTGAAGGCCGCGTGTATCTACGTTTCTTTTCCGAACTTTGATTATTGTAAAGACTATGTGGATGTCGCAGACATATGATGTAATCGACTATTATTTCCCTTTTATATTATTATTTGAGCATTGTGTGATGATGTCCAGTTATGTAACTGCTGTGTACATGAATTGCTGATCCTGGCACGTACATAGTTCGCATTCGGTTTGCCTTCTAAAACCGGGTGTGACAGTGTGATTGCACAATCTGTGGGCGGATTTGATTGCTCAATGATGATAGCGATGTAGTGAGATGACGTGACAGTCTGGGTTTTAGTGTATTGTTATTTTCAGCAGTAAAATTATTTATGCCTAGTAATTTCTTTCACTATTGTGCAAGCTGATTATTTAAGTTCATTATTGTTCCTTAATTCTTGTGCACACTATTTTGATCTTGATATTCATGCTTAATTTCTAGGCTTATAATATCTGATCTAAAACCCTAATTTGGTAAGATAGGACTGTCACGTTAGTCGAGGATCTTTGATCACCCTTTTGCGTTGGAGGGCTGTCTAGTGCAGCAACCCACTATTTTGAGAGCAATATTTTAAGATAAACAATCATGTTTATTTGTTTGATCTGCCTTCTTCATCTACAAGCCATGTTTAATTTACAAATGCACCTGAGTAGCTATGTTTCATGTTTTCAATTACTGGAATTGCTACTATTCATTGCTAGTATAATTGCATATGGCATTTATCTGAGTTATATGCTTGTTTTATTCGAAATTAGAATATTTAATTTATTTAAATATGAAGGAAGCATGTCACTTATTTCAACAATCCAGAAAACCAATCCGTATAATGGCCTCCAGTTCTGATGTCATTAAGCCTGAAGCGTTCGACGGCGCAAACTTTAAGCGCTGGCAGATTAAGACTCGCATGTGGCTCACTGACCTAAAATTATTTTGGGTAGTGACGTCGGTTGTTCTCAAGGCTGCATCAGATGATTCTGATGATGCAGCGAAGGCCGCCGCACTAGCGGAGAAAGCCAAGTGGGACGAAGCCAATGAGGCATGCTTGTCTCGTCTGTTGAACGTCTTGTCGAACCGCTTATTTGACGTGTACTCCGGTTTTACCTCCGCTAAGGGTCTATGGACTGAACTTGAGAACGAGTTCTCTGAAGTTGACAATGGCAATGAGTCATTCACAACGGAAAACTACCTCAACTATAAAATGGCTGAGGGAAGGTCTGTTATGGAGCAGCTACAGGAGATTCAACTCCTTGTTAGGGACTTGGTCCAATATGGTTGTGTCCTACCAGACAGTTTTCAGGTGAATCCAATACTGGCAAAGCTCCCGCCTTCTTGGTGAGACTTTGTGACTTCACGCCGCCACATGAAGAAGCAAATGACTCTCACTGAGTTGTCAGCTGCGATAAATGTGGAAGAGCGTGCAAGGTCCAGTAACAAGCCATCCCAGCAACTCCAGGCTCACGTTGTTGAGAAGGGTGGAGATAGAAAATTCCAGAAGAAGAAGAAGAACTCTCCACAGAAGAATCTGAACCAACCTAAGTCCAAAAAGATGAAGAAGAAAAAGGAGGACTTTATCTGCTACGTTTGTGGTGTCTCTGGGCATACAGCTCGAAGGTGCAAACTTAGGAAGGGAAAAGGTCCTCCACCTCAGCGCAAAGAAGGGAATGTGGTGGTTTACTCCACCCCAGGGTATGCACCTCAGGCCTTTATGGCAAGTCCATCAAATGACTGGTGGATGGATTTCGGTGCTACTGTTCATATTTGTGTTGATCGATCCATGTCCTCTTCATTCCAGGGATACAGCAGCGCACCAGTCTTGATGGAAAATGGTGTTCCGGCAGCAGTTCGAGGTACTGGACAGGTCTACCTGAAGTTAACTTCAGGAAAGACGCTCATGCTGAAGGACATACTCTATGTGCCATCGATGAGCCGGAACCTCATATCAGTGTCGCTGCTATGTCGACAGGGTCTCAAATTAGTGTTTGAGTCTAATAAAGTGGTCCTGTCTAAGTTTGGTACTTTTGTTGGAAAGTCATATGAGTCAGGCGGTTTGTTCCGTCTTTCTGTTTTGAATAATCATTCTTCTTACCATGTTAATGTGGTCTGTAATAACAATTCCATTAATGATATATGGCATTCCCGTTTGTGTCATGTGAATTTTGAGGCCATTAAGAGATTAAGTGACATGACTTTAATTCTTGAATATAAACATGTTAAAGGTGTAAAATGTGGTATTTGTGTGCAAGCTTAGCAGCCTAGAAATCCGTTTCATATGGTTGAAGGCAGAAGTACCACTCCTTTAGAACTAATTCACTCAGATATCTGTGAGATGAATGGTATAATCACAAAAGGCGGTAAAAAGATACTTTCTTACCTTGATAGATGATGCTACCAGGTTCTGTTATATTTACTTACTCAGAACTAAAGATGAGGCACTAGAACACTTTAAGATCTATAAGACTGAAGTTGAAAACCAGCTAGACAAGAAAATTAAAAGGTTACGGTCTGATAGAGGAGGTGAATATCTTTCCAGCCTTTTTGATGAGTACTGCAAAGAGTGTGGAATCATTCATAAAACCACCGCTCCATATTCACCTCAGTCAAATGGGGTAGCTGAAAGGAAGAACCGAATAGTGTGTGACTTAGCTAATGCTTTGTTGCAAAGTTCGGGGATGCCTGACATCTGGTGGGGCGAGGCAGTACTCACGGTATGCTATGTCCTAAACAGGGTATCGCCTCGCAACCGTGAGGCCACACCCTATGAAGGATTTAAAGGAAGGAAGCTAGATCTTTCGCATCTTCAGACTTGGGCTGCCTTGCAAAGGTGAATGTCCTGTTGCCGAAGAAGAGAAAGTTAGGCCCTAAGACCGTAGACTGTCTTCCTAGGTTATGCACATAACAGTGCAGCTTATAGATTTCTAGTGGTCCATTCCGAGACGAGCGAAGTCGCTGTAAACGTAATAATGGAATCTCGGGATGTGACATTCTTTGAGAGCATCTTCCCTATGTGGGATAAGGAAGTAGTAGCCCCAGATGGTCCATCTCGAACTTATTCTCTGCCCTCGAGTGTCCATGACCAGACTCTAGATTTGGAGTTAAGGAGGAGTAAGAGACAAAGGACTGAAAAGTCTCTAGGTGGTGATTATATTATTTATCTAGTAGATGAAGAACCATGCTCCCTCACAGAAGCATATACATCTCCGAATGCAGAGTACTGGAGGGAGGCTGTCTGTAGCGAGATGGATTCAATCATCTCGAACGGAACCTGGGAGATAACTGATCTCCCAACTGGTTGCAAGCCTGTGGGCTGTAAATGGATCTTTAGGAGGAAGAGAGGACCCGATGGTACTATTTAAAAGTATAAGGCCCATCTTGTGGCTAAGGGTTTTACTCAAAAGAAAGAGGAGGATTATTTTGATAATTATTCTCCGGTGGCTCGATTGCCCATAATCCGTGTGCTCTTAGCGTTGGTGGCTGCTTATAAACTTCTTGTCCATCAAATGGACGTAAAGACAACATTCCTAAATGGAGAGCTAGAAGAGGAAATTTATATGCAGCAACTAGAAGGATTTGTGGTTAAAGGACAAGAGAGCAAAGTGTGTCGCTTGATTAAATCCTTATACGGTCTTAAGCAAGCTCCCAGACAATGGCATGAGAAGTTTAATAATACTCTGACCACTGCCGGGTTTTGTGTAAATGAAGCCGACAAGTGTGTGTATTATCGCTTCTCTGGGGGTAAAGGTGTTATCATGTGTTTATACGTTGATGACATATTGATATTTGGGACAGATTTGGAGGCTATCATGGAGACAAAAGTATTCCTCTCCAAGAACTTTGACATGAAGGACTTGGGTGAAGCTGATGTAATATTGAACATCAAGCTAATAAAGGGTGAGGATGGGATTACTTTGACACAATCCCATTATGTGGAAAAGGTCCTGACTCGCTTTGGACATATGGACAATAAACCAGTCACCACGCCCTATGATCCATCCTACACGCTCAGTAAACATGAAGGTGAGCCTGTGAACCAGCTACTATATTCGTAGATCATCGGATCTCTCATGTACCTGAGCAGTGCAACTAGACCAGATATCTCATATGCAGTATGCAGACTGGCTCTTTATTCGGCCAGTCCAGGAGATAGACACTGGGTAGCCTTGTACAGAGTGCTTCGGTATTTGAAGGGAGCGATGAATCTTGGTACTAAATATATCGGATTTCCGTCAGTACTTGAAGGATTCAGTGATGCAAACTGGATCTCTGCCTCGTATCAAATGAAGTCTACAAGTGGCTATGTGTTCACTTTAGCTGGTGGGGCCGTGTCATGGAGATCGTCTAAACAATCAGTGTCGACACATTCCACCAAAGAGGCTGAATTAGTTGCACTTGATTCAGCAGCATTGGAGGCTGAATGGTTGAGAGACCTGTTGTCAGACCTTCCAATGCTAGCAAAGCCGATACCGGCTGTCCTAGTATACTGTGACAACACTTCTGTGTTGCTGAAAGTGAACAATAGAAAGGACAACCAAAAATCCTCGAGGCATATCAGAAGACAACTTGATTCATGTCGGCATGCTAGGGAGACAGGTGTAATAACCGTAGATTACATCAAGTCTAAAAGGAACCTTGCTGATCCTTTTCACCAAAGGACTGGCTCAAAAGCCAATCCAAGCAGCATGCATGGGAATGGGACTCGTACCCTGTTAGCGGTTTCAATTGTGGATAACTACCCTGTGTGACCGGAGGTCCTGAGATCCAGGCTCCAGGAAATGAAGCACTGTGGAACCAAGAGCACAAAAGATAAAGAGTCTCATGAGCTGTTGTGCTCTGTCTGTATGGCAGGTTGAGCGATATGCTCTTAATGAAGTCAATGCTATAAGCAGGGAAATTGTCCTACAGAATTTCCTTAATGATTTCACCTATATGAGCTGACTGTGGGGTCGCAGTCCAGGAGAGAATGGGGGTTTCTTTCTAGTGAGTTCATGAATAGATATTAAAGGGCATGACCGTAAGGCCCTGCTCCGTAAGAGAAGCAGATAATCTGCATAGTACTATGTGCCTTTTGTGCAAAGATTCTCACACTAGGGTTTGTGGATCAAGGCGTAGTCCTCCGCTTACTCGTGCAGGGTTGGAGTA
Organism: Zea luxurians; assembly: GCA_029449295.1. Taxonomy (NCBI): domain Eukaryota; kingdom Viridiplantae; phylum Streptophyta; class Magnoliopsida; order Poales; family Poaceae; genus Zea; species Zea luxurians. The sequence goes on along the minus strand of JAOPSE010000009.1, from coordinate 111,857,819 downwards.
ACTGGGATAGGCTTTGGTTCAAACCTAACAAGTACCTCTGCTGAAAAGCAGTATATAAACAGTACGAGAGCTCAATGACATTGATCAGAAAATAAAAAGTGAAAATGGTGGAGATTGTTATTCATTTTGGGGTTTTCCCCTTTATTTTCTCAAAAGAAATAAAGAAATGAATTAAAAAAAGAATTAGTGGCCAGCCGGACTGGGCTACTTCAAGGCCCGTGAGCCGAGCAGCCCAGCCGGCTGGAATCTCCCTAGGGCACTTTGGTGCCTCTCACAGAGACCGTGAAGGAGAGGGCGGTTAGGAGCTGAGCGACGGCGGCTGGCTGAATGGCCTCTCCGAGTCCTTCGGCGAGATTGCCAACGCTGATGCTCATCTGTTTTGCCTCCTCCTCCCCTTTTCGGCTCCTTAAAAGGCATGGGCTGAAAATCCCCTGGAGCTTCACCCTGGAAATGTGGGGTTCTCTGTTCTCTCTTTCTTCCACCATTTCAGTCCCGATTTTGGATCGATTCGTTCGTTCCTGGTGTTCTTGTGTTGAGCGAGCCATTGGTGACTGGAAACTGGGAGAAAGTGGAGCTGCGCTCGTGGATTTCTAGCGCGTTGTTACTATATTTCAGCGCCAGTGCGGTGCCATTCTGCTTTGATTATTGTCCACCGTGGCCTGGTGCTTGGGCTCCCTACTGCGCGGTGTTCCTCTTCTCGGACTGGTGCCGTGGACGTCTCCCTCGGCTCTGGCAGCGGCTCTAGTATCTCCGTCAACCTCCCGCCGTTCAGGTCCGGACGTGGGCGGCGGAATTGGTTTTCTGGGACAGAACCTTGTGTTCGCTGAGCTGGTCTTCCCACGTAGACGATCTACGTTCTATGAGTTACTCATTGCATCTCTATATTTATTGAATAATTTTATGCAATCTGCTAGTATTATTTACTTGGGTGTGATTGCACAATCTGTGGGTGGATTTGATTGCTCAATAATGATAGCGGTGTAGTGAGACGACGTGACAGTCTGGGTTTTAGTGTATTGTTATTTTCAGCAGTAAAATTATTTATGCCTAGTAATTTTTTTCACTATTGTGCAAGTTGATTATTTAAGTTCATTATTGTTCCTTAATTCTTGTGCACACTATTTTGATCTTGATATTCATGCTTAATTTCTAGGCTTATAATATCTGATCTAAAACCCTGATTTGGTAAGATAGGACTGTCACGTTAGTCGAGGATCTTTGATCACCCTTTTGCGTTGGAGGGCTGTCTAGTGCAGCAACCCGCTATTTTGAGAGCAATATTTTAAAATAAACAATCATGTTTATTTGTTTAATCTGCCTTCTTCATCTACAAGCCATGTTAAATTTACAAATGGACCTGAGTAGTTATGTTTCATGTTTTCAATTACTGGAATTGCTACTGTTCATTGCTGATATAATTGCATATGGCATTTATCTGAGTTATATGCTTATTTTATTCGGAATTAGAATATTTAATTTATTTAAATATGAAGGAAGCGTGTCACTTATTTCTCTAATATTACAACACACTCAAACCTTACATACTTAACATTTTTCATCGTTTTACCCAATTTGGCATGTTTGAGGTCGATGTTGGAGTCTAAACCATCAAGTCAACTTGACTTGATCTAGATTGACATATCTGAGCTCCAACCCCATTGTTCACTTCCCGAGCTTGATCTTGAGCCTTATGACTTACACCACATAACTGTAGATGTTACCTCTTTGGTTGTAAGTCATGTCCTTATGTAGTGATCCTTGATGCACCATAACTCTTCTTAACTCGATCAACCTTGACTTTGCAAGTCTTCTTCTTCACCCCTGGCTTTGGGTTCTTGGTCTCCTTGACCTTCTTCCGTGCACTCGGTACCTCGAAGCTCTTCTTGCCTCCATCCTTGGCTTGATCGGTTGTCTCTGAGTTACGCACATCGAGTCTCACTTAAGCAATGTCCATCTTACTTGTGATGTCCATTATCTATAGATAATTCAGTCTTTGTACCATCACACTTTTTCACTTGTGTTGAACCCTGTTAGCTTTGCATTAAGCACCTTGTTGGGGCCATGCTTCGTTGCGCCGAAGGTCTTACACGAAGAAGCAGCTTCGGCTGAAGTTGCCCCCAGGAGATGGCCGAAGGTTCCTTTTTATGGAGCTTCGGCATTACAAACCGACATAGAGATAGAATGACCTTTTTGTCCATAAAGGTCTGAGTCAATGTTGTAAACTTTTGTAAGGGGCATAATTGTAATTTGTCACAGGCTGTGTCCCGTGCCTATAAATAGGTGAACAGTATCCCCGTACTGTTCACGGAGACTGGGCATTTTGCTATTGCGTCTCGCTTGTACTTTTCTTCCTTCAAGACCGAAGGTACATTTGTAATTTGAAATCATTTCTATTCTTCCATGATAATGAAATAGAAATGATTCTTTCATAACATTTAAATGTTTGTTTTATATTCTATGTTTAATACGAAACCTTCGTCATTTATTGTCATATTTACGAAGGTATGTCTTTCGTAACCTTCGTCCGAGATTCATTATTTCCCGAAGGGACATAATATTTCGGAGGACGAAGGACTTTAACACTTAACACTTTTTATGTTGCCTTGTTCTTAACTCTAAGCATTTGAGAACAAGTCCCCAACATTGGCGCCCACCTCCGGTGAACTCACTTCCACTTTTCTGAGCTGATGGCTTCGTTTAACAATCAAGCTGGAGCTGCTTCGGCTTCGAAGCTGGTGCTTCCGATCACAGGCGGTTCTTGCTCAGAGCCGGCTAATAAGAAGCAGAAGAAGGAGGCTCAGAGAAGGGTGCAGCATGTTGGAGTGCAGGGACCCTTCATCAAGTCGAAATGGTCTCACATTCCAATTACTTTCTCTCAGGAAGACCTTCAGCTTAAGCAGTGTAGCTGATATTATATTTGTTAAAGCCTTCAGACAAATGCAAGAGCCCGAAGATAAGATTCATGATGTTATGCACCCACTTTGTGGCTTCGGAGGGTGACAGATTGCAGCACTTGGGAAGATTACCATACCGGTTTTCTGAAATGACTAGGGGCTTCGGAGGAAGGTTCTATCCGAGGCATGTCAGGTCAATCCACAACTCTACTCAAAATGATGATAAGGGGAGTCAGCAGCATAGGCCGCAGTGCTCTTCACAGGTTTCGGGGCAACAGCAAAGCTTCTTCCGGCCACCAGCTCCAAGAGGCAGAGGCGCCAGGGGCTTCGGCGGAAGATTTGGAGATCAACCAAGGAGAATATTTTGCTTGTTCTGTGGTGAAAACAAGGGCCATACCACCAGGATGTGCCATGTTACCATCCAGAAGCAAGAAGAAATGGCCGAAGCTGCAGCAGAACAAACTCAGCTGAAGCAGGTCAAGCATACTGCTTCGTACCATCCGCCTTACATCCCAGAATATATTGGCAATCACCCTGCAGTTTCTGTTGCTTCGGCGAGTCAACCTCAAGCTCCCTGGCAACAGCCTCCGCCTCCACCACCGCTGCAACAAGGCCAACAGCCAGAAGGGAGCCAATATGCTCCACATCAAAGGAATCTCAGAGAACAATCCGAAGTTCGCACAGTCAATAGCACTGTGCCAGAGTCGAAGCACATCTATTGACAAATATCCTACCTTAATAGCAGTTTTTTCCATTCAGTTCTATTTTCTGTGTAACAAAGGACATTTTTTAGTTTTCATGTAACAGCTTCGTTGTTTACCACAAGGAAAATGTATTTTTTCAGGCTTAAGTTGCTGAAGCTTAAAAATTTGCGATAACAAGGAGGACCTTCGAATTATCAAAACTCCTTCGAAGCAACAAAATGTAACAGATTAAAGGACATGGATGGCAACGAAATTCCAAGATCTTGGAATGCAGATGAGCTTCGGAGATATTATGTATAACTTGATGTAACTTTTTTATGTTTTTCTTTTTTATGGCAGCCCTTTTCCTTTCTAAAGGGGGAGAAAGGTTTTTATGGGGCCATCATATGTAATTTCCTTTTTAGTTTTATAAGAGCAAAATCCCCCAAAAAATGTAAATGTAAAAGCTCAGAACGCACCATCGAGTGCCGAAACTGAAAAAGAGAAGAAGCTCCAAAGACGTCCCTAAGGGGATGCAGAGCTTACAGCGAAAAGTCAACGCTGATACCGCCTAAGTAAAAGGCGAAGAAGCTCCAAAGACGTCCCTAAGGGGATGCAGAGCTTACAGCGAAAAGTCAACGCTGATACCGCCTAAGTAAAAGGCGAAGAAGCTCCAAAGACGTTCCTAAGGGAATGCAGAGCTTATACTGCCTAAGTAAAAGGCGAAGAAGCTCCAAAGACGTTCCTAAGGGAATGCAGAGCTGATGTGTGTTCGGTTCTAAAGAAATAATGGCTGAGAGTGTGGCTTCAGACATATGTTTTGGACATTCATTCGCACATTACATTACATCATGGCATTTGCATGCATAAGCATTCATTCATAGCATTCATGTACCAAAGTGGTTGCTTCGGCAAAAAGGAGAAGTGGTTTTTTATGATTCGTTATGTAAAAGAAGAGCTTCGGCAAAAAGGAGAAGTGGTTTTTTATGATTCGTTATGTAAAAGAAGAGCTTCGGCAAAAAGGAGAAGTGGTTTTTTATGATTCGTTATGTAAAAGAAGAGCTTCGGCAAAAAGGAGAGGTGGTTTTTTATGATTCGTTATGTAAAAGAAAAGCTTCGGCAAAAAGGAGAAGTGGTTTTTTATGATTCGTTATGTAAAAGAAAAGCTTCGGCAAAAAGGAGAAGTGGTTTTTTATGATTCGTTGTGCTTTGTTGTGTACAAAAAAGAAAAGCTTCGTCGCTCGGCAAAAGAAGAATTGGTCTCTTATGCTTCGTTGTGTACGAAAAGAAGGGAAGGTGTTTTTTCGCCCTTGGCTCAAAATACTGATTTCGTCCACATCAAAGCCCCTCATCAGAAGGGTAAGAATATATTACAAGGTATGTACAAAGTTCCTTGAGCCTTCTCCCGCCCGCCTTTTGTCCATATCATTTTTATAAATCTATTTGAGATGCTTCGGGCGAGGTCAGGTATATCATCCAGGATTGATGGAGACAGGGTGAAGTTGGGCCTGTTGACAATTTTTCCATGCTCGCAGCCGGCCTTCAGGAATGCAGCAGCGGTACCCCGAGAGGCTACCCAGGCACAGAAGTCGCCGTGCCCGGCTATAACTTCGTCAAGTTCTTCGATTTCAGCTTCGATATGATCGAAGGCCTGTGGTAAATCTTCCGCTGAGGGGTTAAACTTCCCGCTGCTGGCTCCAACTGAGTAAAAAATCTTTTTTTTAATCGTTGAATGCACTTGTTGCTAAATTTCAAGCAGTTTTCTTGAAGACTTGTCAGTAGTTTTCCCAAATCTGAATTTTGCTGAGCTTCGGCTTCAAGTTTTGCACTAAGATCTTGTTTTTCTCGTTCGAACTGCTCAGACTGGCGGAGAAGCTTCGTATTCAGTTCTGATATTTTTGCTTCAGCTTCCGCCAATAAACCTTCGGTTGCCTGGAGCTCAAAGTTCTTTTTCTCGAAAGCATCTGATTGTTCCTTTATTTTGTTTTCCAAGTTTCCAATTATAACTTCATGCTTTTTATCTTCAAGATCTTGTTGCATTTGCAAGGCTTTGCTCAACAGCATACTCTATACGAACACAACCTTCGTCAGACATGTTTTTATTAGAAGCAACAAAAGTTAGGGGACAAGTTGTTCACCTTGAAGTTGGAGTAAAATAAACTACCAACGACATGTTGTCGTCGGTAGCGGCTGATGTCTGTCTCTAGCTTCGGAAAACCGATACTCTTTGATAGAGTACTGATTACCTTAGCTCCAGTTTGGTCTCGAATGCAGCCTAATTTTTCATCGTCTACACCTCCGAAGAGAAGAGCTCCTGGCTTGTATCCGCAAGATTTAGCGTATTCCTCGAGCTCTTCTATTTCGGCCTTCGTCAGTTCTTGCCCAACTAAATTTTGAAATGTGTAGGCTTCGTCATCCGAAGTGTCTTCGGCTATTTCTTTCCCCTTCCCAGGCACTGTGGCCATGGTTTTTCCGGCAGCAGTGGCAGCTTCTTCTGCATCCATGTCTTGCAAAATTTTGTCGATATCCTCAATGGCAGTTTCTAAGTTCACATCTTCGGCTGTAGCGGCTTTGGTAGCCGCGACCTCCGAAGGTGCGACTTCGACGTTAGTTGCGCCCTCGACGGCTGGTGTTTTCTGAATTGACGCCCTCGGCGGTGTCTTGTCAATAACCTCAGTCACTGTAACAATTCTTTGTCGTTTTGGTTTGGTTATCTTCGTTTGTTCCGGCTCTTCCACCTTTCGAAAAAGCTTCGTCAGTTGGAGCTTTAATGGACTTAGCTTCGGGGGCACGGATTCAGTCATTACCTTTAAAATTTCTTCTACGTCGCTGGTAGAGGGTGATGCGGGGGTCTCCTTTTCGTCAGATATTTTTCTCTTCGGAGATGTTATTTTCTTCTTTGGAATTTTCTTCTTTTTTGGCGGTTGAGTTGGACCTTCGGGTGTCATGTTGCAGCGAGGTCGGGTTTCTCCGAAGATTAGTCCGAGTGGACTTTGCACAAGTTTTTCCTTGTCGTCATCAACCTTGACATAAAACCACTCTGATTTCCAGCCTGCTGCCCATTTGCTTCGATAGCTAATTACCGGAAACTTTGTGCTTTTCCGATAGGCAAAATTGTAGCAACCAAAGTTATCATGTAATCCATCCTTTCTAGCCTTCGTCTGATAATGCAACTCGTGAACTCGACAAAAGCTGTCTGCAAGCGGCTCCACTGCTTGGCTTCGGAGTGCCCAAATATAAACACTGAGCCTAACGATAGCGTTAGGGGTCAGCTGGTGAAAATAGATACTGAATCTCTTCAGCACCTCTGCAATAATCCCGTGAAGGGGGAATCTTAATCCAGCCTTTAAAAAGCTCTTAAAAATGACAATTTCATCCTTTTCCGGCTTCGGGGTAGTCTCTTCTCCCCCGAAGCGTAATAGCTTCTTCTGATTCTCACTGAAAAAGCCCGATTTTACCATCTTGGATAGGTCAGCCTTCGAAACGGTCGACTTTCCAAAGTCCAAGTGGCTGGGTTTGCTGGGCATGGCAATGCGATAATCATCTTCGGGATCAGTTTCTTCAGCGTCCTCTTCTTCTGCTTCGGCAGTTGCGTGTTTTGTTTCAGCAGCGGGTGTTTCTTCTGGAATTACTAATCCCGATCGTTGCATTGCTTCGGAGATAGGAACGGTCTCCGAAGCTTCAATTTCGCCCCCCTCACGCTCAACCCTAGCAGTAGAGCGAATTCTGGCCATTTAATGATGAGTTTGTGGAATTAAAATATTTTTCTTCCGAAGCTTCTTCTGACGAAGCAGGCTATAGACTGGAGCTTCGTTTGGTTCCAGGAATCAAGCTTCGGCTATGGTTAAAAATTTTGGCAACAAAACAGTGCAAATAGCAATGAATGCTGTGGTAACTTCACACCTACTCGTCCGTTTATATAGTGCCGCAGGTAAGAAGGTGAAGCGGCAGGATTTTACGCCAGGCGGGCACTTGTACTCGCTGTGCAGTGGACCGCAAAGATCAAACAGTAACTCTGCAAGGTGGACCTGGCACGCGCTCGGAAACCGGATCGTTTCTCAGCAACGAGCTCAGGGAAGGTGTTTTTTGGACCTTCGGCTTCCCGAAGCTGAAGAGGCTTTTTTCACGGATCAAGCTCGTTACGAAAAACGATCTAGCACCGCGAAAGGGGCTACTGTTGGGGCCATGCTTCGTTGCGCCGAAGGTCTTACACGAAGAAGCAGCTTCGGCTGAAGTTGCCCCCAGGAGATGGCCGAAGGTTCCTTTTTATGGAGCTTCGGCATTACAAACCGACATAGAGATAGAATGACCTTTTTGTCCATAAAGGTCTGAGTCAATGTTGTAAACTTTTGTAAGGGGCATAATTGTAATTTGTCACAGGCTGTGTCCCGTGCCTATAAATAGGTGAACAGTATCCCCGTACTGTTCACGGAGACTGGGCATTTTGCTATTGCGTCTCGCTTGTACTTTTCTTCCTTCAAGACCGAAGGTACATTTGTAATTTGAAATCATTTCTATTCTTCCATGATAATGAAATAGAAATGATTCTTTCATAACATTTAAATGTTTGTTTTATATTCTATGTTTAATACGAAACCTTCGTCATTTATTGTCATATTTACGAAGGTATGTCTTTCGTAACCTTCGTCCGAGATTCATTATTTCCCGAAGGGACATAATATTTCGGAGGACGAAGGACTTTAACACTTAACACTTTTTATGTTGCCTTGTTCTTAACTCTAAGCATTTGAGAACAAGTCCCCAACACACCTGTTCAACACTTAGCACACTTGTTAGTCCTTTAATTGGGTTGTCATCTAAACACCAAAACCCACAAGAGAGCTTTCAGATTTGCTATGCTTCTGTTGTTTACTGAACATAAGAGTGACAAAACTTAGCTCTTTGGACTGGCATTCCTCATGTGCACTCTGAGATGTTGTTTCTAGTCTTTCAACTGATTTCATAAGGCAAACTTTCTCATAGTTTGTCTATCAACCATTAGCTCATAGTTCTCTTTAGTATTCTTCAGACTCAGGTTAAGCTCCTCTACTTGTGCCGCCTGAGCGTGCTCAATCTCATCTTGTTTGAGAAGGTGCTTCTCTTGTGGATCTCTAGATTCAACTGACATTTCCTGTAAGGCTGAGGTCAGACCCTTCATTGCCTTCTTATTTTTCTCAAGCTCATATTTGTTAGCTTCAAGCTCGTTAGGTAGTTGGTTCTTCTATTCATTCATGGTCTCAATTTTTGAGCTAGCATCCTTATCATTGTTCAGGGCCTCCATTTTCTCTTCTTCCATTGTACATAGATTCAACCTAAGCCTTCAACCTCTGTTCATAGATCTACCGCGTCTTTCTCTACTGCATTTGTCTGTTGGCCCGACACAACAATATCACTCTTGAGCTTTGTCAGCTCACCCTCCAATAACCTGACTTTGTCCCGAAAAGTAGAAACTTTAGATTCTCTATCACGAAGCAAACTACTCACCTTTCAAAATATTAGACTAATCCAACTAACCTCGAGTAGATGTGCCTTCTTCTGCCATTCATTAGCTAACTGTTGTGACTTCGAGCCAAAATTCCTAGCATCACCAACATCACTCTTAAGTTCATCAATTAGGCGCTCCAATCGAACTACCTTTTCTTCAACAACCTTTTTCTCTCAAGCCTGAGCTTTAATGCAGAGTTCTCTGCTTCAAGATTCTAAATCCTCTCTGCAGTCTTCTTCCCTTTGTCGTCCACCTTGGAATCAACCATCCCTTTGGATCGTGTGACTGAAAATAAAAAGAACGACGTGGATGCTCCCCACTCTTACATATAAGAATATCTAGTCCAGATTGGTGTCACCTTGTAGCGCCTAGGCCATTCTTTCTGCCTATAAGCGGCCATCATCGCCTTCCTCTTCCATGTGCCGACAAAATCGTAGAAAGGAAATACCCACCATTCCTTATTCAAATATTAGGTGAAGAGCCCTTTAAGAGCAAAAAAATTGTCAATATCTGATTGTTAAATAAACTTGGAGAGCATCAACTTCTGCTGGCGTACATAAGTCATAAGATAAGACAAGGCAGAAGAGAAGATAACGGAAAGAAAAGACATTTGAGCAGAACCTTTTATCTTCACTCTGGTTTCACAAGAAGTTTACAAATAATTATCTTAATATAGTAGAATGTTGGATAATCTATATATAATCAAAAAATATTTCCATATATATACTTCGCCTCATCTAGTTATACCTGATAACATTGTTCACTTGGGCAGGTTTTAAATAGAAATGCATAGATGACATGATATAACCAAACAGGTGCGTTACACTTAGTCGAGATTTTATTTGGTAAAAAAACAAGGAAAGACTGGTTCAAAACAACAATTAAGAGTGCGTGAGTAGTTGAGGTTTATGTCACATGAGATTATTTAATTTTCCCACCCTATTGAGATAATACCATCAAAATCATAAATAAATATTCCTAATGACATAAAGTACCAAAATACCAATAGATCATTCATTATAACAGTATCTTGCATGTTGTACTATCAATTTCTGAAAGCTTCAGGTAATTTAAACAGAGTAAAAAACACCTACTAGAGCATATAAATAGAGGGAAGAAGGCACGAGAGGTAGTGGCGCGCACGACGCGTGCGGCGTTGCGCGACGAGGCGAGGCAAAACAGAATTGACCGATTGAGTAGATGCGCGCGAGCGAAACAGACAATAATTTAGGAAAAACAGAATTAATCCATGGGCATGAGGTGTCAGCGAGAGGAGCATGCGAGGTGGTTGTGTCAGCATGACACGATGAGGGCGGGGAGGAGGTTGCACTTACGAACGTTGCGTGACAAGACGACGCAAGATGATATTGATGGAGGGGTAGACGAAGGGTAGACAGGGATAACATATGCGAGCGACATGTCGTTCGTGAGGAGAAGCGGTTTGGTGATCTCACAAAAAAGGACACGAGATCTGGAATAGGCTCGACGAGAGGAAGAAATATATATATTATAGAGCTTTCCGACTATTTCAATTTTCGCAAACACTAAATTTTAATGCTTAAAATAATATCAGAAAAATCAGAAGTTCATATTTAATAAAAAAATGTTTCAAAGGTTTAAAAATCTAGAAACATCCTCAAGATAATTTAACATGTTTCGAGAAATTTTGCACTCATAAACACTATGCAACAATCAAAGCTTCTCTATAATTTTATTTTATTAAGCTTAACACACACATACATATGCAGAATAACTCTCTATTATTAAAAAATAGAAAGAAGAGAAAAGAGATGGTAACACCTGAATTTTGAGTATAGATCAAAGAAATTTCGTACCCCAAAATTTAGGGTGTTACATTGTGATTGATAAAGAGTGAAAAAATCTGGTTTGAAAATCTCAGTTTAGAGCTCCAAAAGTGGAACTAATGATTTAGCAATATTTTGCAAAAAGTCAAAATACCAAAGTTATAGAGTTTTCTAAACCAAACAATTTTCACGCATAGAGATTTTCAAGTTTTATAGGGAAAAGTGGAGAAAGTTAAGTTTTTGACCTAGGGTTGGATGGCTGAAACTATTATCAACTAGCCATCTTTGGATCTTTATAACTTTTGATCTATGGGCAGTTTGGAGATGACCACTGTAGCAAAGCTGTAGAGCTACACTAGATTTATAACCTTGTTTAATTTACTTAACCCTAAATCAATATGGAACTAGTTGTAAAACTTGTTCAAAGGTGGCACGTCAGAGTCTGAATTTCAGATAGTGCAATATCCGGAACTAAAGATTTTATATTCTGAAGCAACGTTGGAAGCTTGTTGGTGACTAATCCATACAGCTATAGGTTAAAGTTTTTGTATAAATATCGAAGACCACATGTTGGTGTATAAGTTTGGTTAATGGTTATACCCCTAAAACTTTTTGTAACTGATACAAAAAGTGGTCTAGAAATGTAATGTTTATTTCTTGGTTTCAGACTTAGCAAGAAAATTCAAGTCTAAATTTGTGTGTTGATGCAAATTTTAGGCTTTATTAGTTTGGAATCCATAAGGTTCTGTCTAAGGGTCATTGTACCAAACTTGTAGAGAAACTTTAGGTGTACCAACATGATTGAGCCGCTTAACCTTAGAAACATTTGGAACTTGGAGAAAAGGTGCCCCAAAGTGCGGCTGATAGAATTTTGGAGTTTCAGTTAAGTGAATAGTAACCTGAATTTGAGTGCTGAGTCTGACTCAACTTTCGTGAGTTTTTGTGACTGATCCATATGTTTGTAGACTTATATGTCTATACTTTGTTGGTAGACCATGGTAAGGGGAACAAATATGCTGCTGAGTGAGCCTTGTGCTGCATAGAATTGTTAGTAAAAGGTATCCTAATGTGCACTGTCAGACTATTTTGATAATGTATCAAATTCACTAACTGAAGTTGGTTTTTCAGTGTGATTGATTGATTTTGGAGCCCTTAATGTTCCTCACAGACTTGGAACATTAAGTGAGTGTACCTTGGTGTTGTACAAAGTTGGGAGAAAAATTGCTCCAAAATGTTCCTCACAAACTTGGAATTCGGTTTGGGATTCAGCCCATTGAAATTAGTTTCAGTGTTTTCTATCAGACTTTGAGGTCTTCTTGTGCCTGATCTAAGGAGTTTAACTTAAGAGTCCCTATAGCAAAGTGCTAGAAGATAGTTTGTAGATGAGTTTCTATTAAAAGGAATTCTCCTGCTCTTATTTGAAATTGAGATAAAGTTGTACTGAAAGTTTTCGGTTCAGGCGTATAACAGCTCTTTGAATTCAGTTTCAGGGATAGTTTGACAGTGTGTTTTTCTTCTCCTTGACTCATCCTTCTTTCCTGATTTGTGTGCCCCTTTGAGGTTTGTCACTGAAGCAAAGTGTAAGAGTGTGATTAGGTGAACAAGTATACTGTAGTTGATTCCTTTGTCACCATTTGGAATCATGAGATGTAAGGGGTTTAAAATGGATGTTATGTTGGGTCTTGAGCTTAACTGGTTCAGTGTTGGGCCTGCAGTTCTGAAGATCCTAAGTTACAGTTGTGTGGTTATTGTCCTTGGTCAAGTGGAGTTGTGGATAGGTGTTGGCGCCTGTAGTGGCAAGGATAAGTTTGGCCTCAAATATTAGAGCCTTGTAATTGACTTGTAGAACACCTAAAAAGTAGTTTTGGAAGAAGAAGACTACTCTAGTGCTTCTTGATCCAGTGGTGGGGCTCCATCTAACTGATTTTTGTGGTAGCAGGATTTTGAATCTTCTCCTACTGAAAGGGAAATAGTCTCAACATTTCCTATAATCGATTTTGGTGTTTGACGACCATCACAAAGCTTGTGGACTAACCAGTTTGCCTAGTTGATCATTTCACAGGTGCATAAGTACATCTACAACTATTCTAAATCGACTGTCTAGAATACCGTAGATTATTCCGGACAGGAGAAACTTTTTTTTGGAAAAACACCTAAGCGCGGACCGTCCGCGACACCAAAGTGAGCCTCGGACAGGAACACTGCATAAACGCAAGTCAACACCATGGACTGTCTAATGGAGAAGCGACCACCGTCCGAGACCAAGCACGGACCGTCCGGCCTCAGGCGCGGACCGTCCGGTCGGTGAAAACCAGAAAATCCGAAGGTGACGGGTTCGGTAAAATGTATTTTTAGCGTCCTTGCGGACCATCCGGGGTGCACGACCGGACCATCCGCGACTACTTTATCTGACATCTGATGATGCATTAAATGCTCTATAGCCGTTGATATAGTCGTTACTGCTGACCGTTGCGATTTCAGCCATTGATGTGCAGGGCCGGACCATCCGGACCAGGGGCGCGGACCGTCCGCGGTTGGCAGGAAAGGAGCAACGGCTAGGAAGTGGTTGGGGGCTATAAATACAACCCCAACCACCTCCATTCACTTCACCCAAGCATTCCAATCCTTCACATTTAATACAAGAGCTAGCAATCCATTCCAAGACACAATCAAAGCTTCCAATCTCTCCAAGTTCCACAATTGAGACAAGTGATCATTAGTGATTAGTGACTTGAGAGAGAGAGAGTTTGATCTATGCGTTATTTGTCGCTCTTGTTGCTTGGTTTTTGCAATCGTGCTTTTTTCATCTCTTTCTCAACCTTCTAAGTGAATTGTAAAGGTTGCAAGAGACACCTAATCGTGTGGTGATCCTTGCGGGGTCTTAGTGACCCGTGAGATTAAGAAGCACTCAACCGGTCTAAGTGACTGATTGAGAGAGGGAAAGGGTTGAAATAGACCCGGCCTTTGTGGCCTCCTCAATGGGGACTAGGTTCTTTAGAACCGAACCTCGGTAAAACAAATCACCGTGTTCATTCGCTTGACTCTCATTTGATTTGTTTTCTCCCTCTCTCCCGGACTTGAATTTAATTCTAACACTAACTCCAGCTTGTAGTGTGTGCTTAAAGTTATAAATTTCAGGTTACGCCTATTCACCCCCCTCTAGGCGACTTTCACCTACAATAAGGCAAGCTCCAATGCATTTACCACCTTCCTTGTATTACAACATTTTATCACTTATATGTTGCCATTAGGTGATAGGAGTTGATTGATTAAACACTTGATGCATTATCATCCTTGGAAAATTGTCACCATACCTTGTCACCTGTTTTTATAAAAGCTAGAGATGCTTAGTCATGCTGATAGATTAAGAAAAATGTTTTTGATCTCTGCCTCATGTTTTACAAAAGAAAAATGGACTTGGAATGATGAAGGCGTCATAAAGCCTTGATGAATTCATCATCCAAGCATGGTACTTCTTTAAGGTATAAGGTTTTGAAATAATTTAAAATGAGATCAGACATTGAGCAGGAAAGGTCGCTCGTCTGTGTCGTTTAAGGACTGTAACGATTGTTGCCTTGCATGATCTAGGACCTTTTACCTACCCACATAACTCATCATGGGTAAGCCTTAGCTCGGCTATTCCATACGTGAAAACACGACCGCACACTAGGCATGGGAGATGGTGGGAGCAGCAGTTACCCTCCTAGCATAGTAGCTAGATGGTAGGTAATGTGCTCCCGGGTAGTGCGAACCAGTTCATGTAGTGGAGGATCCTTGGGAATGGTTGACATATGCAAGAGTTAAGTGCTACATATGTCATGTTGGAGATCTCCAGCTGGGTATTAATCGATTCAAATCGCCGTTACTTCTCGGATATGGAGACTGGATCACTGACCATCATCATATATATCAAGTAAAACCTAGATTTAATTAATAGCAAGCTAGATTAGGCCAAGTGAATGATCTAGATTATGAAAATCTAGATTCAGGTTAGATTCAGGTAAGAACCTAACTTGTAAAGTAAAACTTGGGTTAAGGATCCATTATTAGTAACCTTGCTTTTCTGCAAAAAGGAGTCCTTGATAATTGATGAGCTTGTCCTTGAGTCCCAAAAGCTAGCATGCCCTTGAGAGTCTTTGCTTTAGTTGGGTAAGTCTTGCTGAGTAATTGTCTACTCAAGGTTTTATTCCCTATGTTGTTGCAGGAAAGATTTTTTTGAGATCTCTGGCTTTAGTAGTTGCTTCATGTGGAGGCCTCGAAGCTTAGTTTACTTATATGTTTTCTCTATGGAAAGGCTTTATATTTCCAAGTGTTGTAATAAGTGATGCACTTTGAGTACTATCAGAACTTGAAATAATTACAACTCTTTCTATCATGTAAAACTTGAGCTTTGAAATGTAAAGTAGGTTTTGTAAAGACTTCCGCTTTATATTTGGTGCATATTTATCAAATATGATTACTGTAATGTACATGTTTTGTGGGAGATCCTTGGGATGATGAGTTCGAGTTGATGAACTCGATAGCCTTGTTAAGTTACCCGGTACACGTGCATACCCATCCAAGGCCATTATGGCAAGGATTGGTGCATGTGAGCCTGATAACTTGGGAGGGCTGTCACACACCTCTACCTCCAAACTACGCCACCATACAAAGAGACTATCTGATGGACCAAATCCTAGGTGATATCAGCAAGGGAGTAACGAGTCGATCTCGTATTACTAATTTTTGTGAGCACTACTCTTTTGTCTCTTCTATTGAGCCTTTTAGGGTAGAAGAAGCACTATAAGATCCGGATTGGGTGATGGCCATGCAGGAAGAGCTTAACAACTTCAAGAGAAATAAAGTCTAGAGCATGGTGCCACGTCCAAACCAAAATGTTGTGAAAACCAAGTGGGTGTTCTGCAACAAACAAGATGAGTATGGAGTGGTGGCAAAAAACAATGCTCAACTTGTGGCAAAAGATTATGCCCAAGTCGCAAGTTTGCATTTTGAGAAGACTTTTGCTCCTATAGCTAGGCTAGAATCAATTTGTATATTATTGGCCTATGCTGCTCACCACTCATTTAAGCTTTTTCAAATGGACGTGAAGAGCGCCTTTCTTAATGGACCAATCAAGGAGGAGGTGTACGTGGAGCAACCCCCTGGCTTTGAGGACGATAGGTATCCTGACCTTGTCTACAATCTCTCTAAGGCGCTCTATGGGCTTAAGCAAGCACCAAAAACATGGTATGAATGCCTTAGAGATTTTCTCATTTCAAATGCTTTCAAGGTAGGGAAAGTTGATCCAAGTCTTTTCACTAATACTTGTAATGGTTATTTGTTTATATGCCAAATATATGTCGATGACATTATATTTGGTTTTACTAATCAAAAGTCTTGTGGGGAGTTTAGCAGGGTGATGATGCAGAAATTTGAGATATCAATGATGGGCGAGCTGACCTACTTCCTTGGATTTCAAGTAAAATAGCTCAAGGACGACGCCTTCCTCTTCCAAACAAAGTATACACAAGATATCCTCAAGAAGTTGAGGATGAAAGACACAAAGCCATCAAGCCACCGATGGGAACGAACAGACACTTGGACCTCGACGCGGGAGGTAAGTCTGTAGATCAAAAGATATACCGATCTATGATAGGTTCCTTGCTTTATTTATGTGCAAGTCGACCGGATACTATGCTTTCCATATGTATGTGTGCTAGATTTCAATCCGACCCCAAGGAATGTCACCTTATGGTCATGAAATGAATTTTGAGATATTTGGTTCACACGCCTCACCTCGGCCTCTGGTATCCTAAGGGTCTACCTTTAACCTAATTTGGTACTTACATTCTGACTATGCCAGGTGCAAGGTAGATAGGAATAGCACATTAGGGACATGTCAATTTTTAGCGAGGTCCCTGGTGTCTTGGATCTCTAAAAGGCAAAATTTCGTTGCCATATCCACCGTCGAGGCCGAGTATATTACCGTAAGGCAGTGTTGTGTGCAATTACATTGGATGGGGCAAACCCTCCGGGACTTTGGCCACAATCTGAGCTAAGTCCTACTCCTGTGTGACAATGAGAGTGCAATCCGCTTAGCGGATAATCCTGTTGAATACAGCCTCACTAAGCACATAGACATCTAGCATCATTTTTTGAGAGACCACCAGCAAAGGCGAGATATCTATATATGTCATGTTAGCACCGATCACTAGCTAGTTGATATCTTCACCAAACCTTTAGATGAGAGGAGGTTTTGTGAACTGTGTAGTGAGCTAAATGTCTTAGATTCACGAAACTTAGATTGATCTATAATATACATGTATTTTATGCCTTTGATCATGTTCATGTGCTTTAGTTCATATTATTTCTTATTTTAGAGCTCAAGTTGTAGAATGTGATCCTCGGACTTCACAAGTCCTTGTGTGTTGGTGCATATGTTGAGGGGGAGGATATTCTAAAACTTGACCCTCTAGGACTAATGCTTTTGTGTAACTTGAGTTTATACAGTCTCAAAGGAGGACTGAAAGAGAAAAGGTGAATGTGGACAAAGGAAGACGCTTCCACTGCTAAAAGGGTACCATTGTACTTTGTCTTAAATTCACTTGGTTCTTCATTGCCTTTGGTTTTAATTCGATTTTTGGTAAGGCAATGAGGTTAGGCCATTAGTTTCTCCGTTTAGGAGCTTAAAGCCAAAGGGGGAGTAATTTAAGGCCAAACAATTGGATCAACCACCACTTAAGTTTTAAATTTTAAACTTATATTTTTATCAAAACCCTCTTGATAGCAAAGAGGCTCTCTCATTGCAAAAACTATTCTCTTTTAGGGGGAAAAGTCATATTATGGGAAAAGAGGAGTTTTTGGTATTGGATCAAAACAAGTCTTCTAAAAATGGTTTGATTTGCAAAATCTAAGTATTTTGACTTATAAAGTGGGAAAATGGATTTGTTTGCAAAATCAAAACCAGTGGTGGCTAAGTGATCCAAATATGCCAAATCATATGAACACTTCTTAAGTTTGAGTTTTGTATTTAATTTGCATCTTTTGTTTCACATTGGGTTTAGTTAGTCAATTTTGAGTTACTTTTGGTGTGTGGACATAAATCACCAAAAGGGGGAGATTAAAAGGTAAATGTGCCATGGGCCATTTCTACATGTTTTGTTGATTAACTGCTCAACACACCACATTGGACTAACCATCTTCATATGAGTCTGAGCGCAGGTACATAGAAGGCAAAGTGAAGAGATAAAGTCCAAATGAGCACGAAATGAAGACCAAAAGTGCAACTTTGGATAAAGCTACAAAAACATGAGGTTTAAATACTTGAATAAGTTGCACATACCTTATACTATGTTTCTTGCACATTGGTTCGGTTACTAACTCTTTTGTGCAAGAAAAGTAACTTTTGGACTTAGTTTTGGACATATTGCAAACCCTGGTGAAATAGAGGAGAAAATGTATGTTTCCCACACTTAGTCAATTGGATTAAGTGCTAACTATGTTTGTCTAAGTCATAGGGAAGCTACCAAAATAGCCAACGTTTTGCTGGTCTGGGCCTCACCGGACTGGTCCGGTGGTGCACCGGATTCACTACTAAAAAATCACCCTAATGCCACGACAGATATTGCAACAACAATATTTTTGTTGCATTAGATGTTAGTTATTGCCACAACCTTTAAAAGTGGTTGCAATATATGGACCATTTTGCCACCATTTTTGTGCATTGCGATAACCATGACTTCCGTTGCAAGAGTAATGTGTTATTGCTACCACTAGAACAGTTGTTGCAAAATTACCCTAGTGCCACCCCTAATAATGCAACAACACTAAAGTTGTAGCAATAGGTGTTAGATATTGCCACAACCTTTAAAAGTGGTTGTAATATATGCACATTTTTTGCCACTTCTTTTGTGTGTTGCGATAATCATAAGTATTGTTGCAAGAGAAAGATGTTATTTCTACCACTAGAAAAGATGTTGCACAAGCACCGTATTGCCACACTGGATATTGCGACAGTAGTAAATTTGTTGCATTATGTATAGTTGTTGTCACAACCGTTAGAACTAGTTGCAATATATGCACATTTTCGCCACTAGTTGCAATATATGCACATTTTCGCCACTGTTTTTGTACATTGCAATAGTGATGACTTTCGTTGCAAGAGAACAATGTTATTGCTACCACTAGAAAAGTTGCTGCAATGGCGGTTATGCCACATATTTTCTTTGTTGCGATAAACTTAAATTTCATTGCAAAATGTTGTTGCCATTTGCAAACAAAAATAATTTGATTGCAATTTGTTTGTCAATTCACAACAAATTTAATTTGTTGCCATAATTTATCCTTTCATTGCAAAAGGTTGAAACTATTAGATATTGCATAAAGATTTCAAGTCTGTTATATATGTGCAAAAGCAATGTCACGTTAGTGTAAGAAACGTTTGATATTCTAAAGGCAAATAATTCTTTTCACATAATTTCAAATTTGATATATACATCCATTCCAAAAATAGAAACTAATACAAGGAAAAGTAAAGGCAAACAATTCTTTCTAGATAATTTCAAATCTGATATATATATATATATATATGCATTCCAAAAATAGAAACTAATACAAGGAAAAGTATCACGACGGTGTAAGAAATGTTCGACACTTTCCAAACATCGTCACATATATACAACCAGCGGCCTCCAAAAGTAATGTACAAATAGCAACCAACAAGCCGCCTACCGCCTGTGGGTCGATTAATTAGGACGATAGAAACCTCCAAAGGCGTGGTGTACAACTAAAGGCCTCAGGTACACACACAGGTAATTAACACTCTCCAACGCACACCAGGAACTGCTCTCCTCTGGCCGCCCCTCGTGCCTTTTTCTATAGCCGCCACGAGCACCTGCTCAATTTATTTTCCAACAACAGTAGGACCTGTTGTCCTCTTACTGCCCCTCATGTGCCTTTTCTCAATGCTCTCTGCAGACGTCAGGACCCCTCACTGCTTAGTTTACCTTCCAACACAGCAAGGACCTACTCTGCTACCATCAAGACCCCTCACTGCTCAGTTTATCTGCCAACACATAGAAAGATTCACTGCAAGAGAAAACATGATACATGACCATCAAGTGACAGGTAATGATCAAATCAATAATTAGCTGGATAAGGATAGCAACAAATAAGCAAGTGATGGCAGACCTTGTAACAAATATATGGAATTAGATAGTATTACATTGCGTTATTAAACATCACAGGCCTTGTCACCAATTGTAATGTTTTCTATGGCTTCAGTTTCCCTAGCTAGTAGATAATGAACCAATCCCAAGTGATGCCAACAGTGCCAGCTACTAAAAAATCACCCTAATGCCATTATACACCTCATTGAGTTGTTTGGTGAAGACATGACAAGGTGGACAGCAATGAGATCCCCAATACAGGTCAATTGTCTTGGTAGTAAGGTCAGCTATAGGAATCTAAAACAAACATTGTTGGCAATTCAAGAGTTGACAATAGGTGGTATATGTATAGTTTATCATATGCCTATTGTTATCTGACCCTCTAGTTGAATCAAACAAAGTTGCATCAAGAGTAGCCGGGTATCTTGAAGCCAAGAAAGCTGATAAAGGTGTAGGGTGTTTAGGTGTACAAGGTCAATAAAAAGAAATCAGGAGATCTACAAAGGTGCAGGGTGTTTAGGTGTATAAGGTCAAGGTAAATGTTAAATGTGTAGCATGCAACATAATTAGAATAATGAATGTGTTATTTTCAGGAGTGCGCTTAAAGAAAAGATATGACCCCCAACTACAAATGATAAGAACTAATTGAGCAATAATTTCACACCATAACACAATCTAATAAAAGGGTGAAAACGTACAAAGAAAAACTAACTGAAGCCATGGAATCAACATCATTTGTTGTTCATGTTTGGCGTTTTTCTGGAATCATTTTCATCATTTTCAAACTCAACATGATTGCACACTAAAATTTTATAATTTGCTCTGCATTCTATGATTGTTGGCAATTTAAAAGTAAGATGGAATATTAGATCGCTCTGATGTCAGTCAGCAATTGGGGACAGTTTGATTCCAGTATATTTGACTTGGTTCTTGGGTGCAGGTTCTAGGCATTAAAAGGGCAACATCAAGGAGATTATTTAGAAGTATATAGGTGAGCATATATATATGAATAACATCAAGTTATGATTTACAAAATACCTACACATCAAGGAGGGGTTCCAGTTGTCAATAACATTTGAATGGCTGGAAATCACTTAGCAGCTACACATCAAGTTATCTACATATATACCACAAACATCTCATGTCAACTTGCTAACAGGAGAGTAAATAGGATTTTGAAAACTGTGTTGTTGCTAGTGACTACATATTGCATGAATTAATAACTTATCATTAAACTTTAAAGCTCAATACTGGTTATGACTGAAAATCAGTTTAACTTTGTTTTTTTTTTGTTATAGGTCCTGGCTAGTGATTCTTATCTTATACTAGAAAGCCATGTCTCAGAATAATAGGAGTTGGATGCGCATGCACTTCACGACAAATGAGTGGCAAACAAATTTCAGAAAGTTCATACAAACTACATTTGGTGGCACTGCTAGAGGAGAAACTGCACCATGTCCATGTTCAAGATGTCGATGCATGTCCTACAGAACACAATCCCAGGTTCAGAGTCACTTGGTTATTAGAGGGTTTGATGAGAGCTTCATCGAAGAAGGAAACCAAGCAAATGATTCAGATGAGGGCAATGCTGCAGTAGTTGTCAATGATGATGAAACAGGTGACAGTGGTTCTGTGACCGAACTAGTTTCAACGCTAATCAGTGGTGCTATACATGAAGACATCATAGGAAATATTAATGAAGAGCCAAATGCAAAAGCAAAGGCATTCTTTAATCTATTAACAGAGGCAAAGAAGGAATTGTATCCAGGTTGCAAGGAGGTCACTAAGGTATCTTTTATAGTAAGGCTCTTTCAGATTAAATGCATGTTTGGTCTTAGTAAAAGTGCATTAGCGGCCGTACTTCAGTTGTTTCGGCTTGTTCTCCCAAAAGGCCACTGTGTTCCGGACACATTGGATAAAGTACAAAAGGTTATTCATGATCTTGGCCTTGACTACCAAAAGATACATGCATGTGTCAATGATTGTTTGTTGTTTCGGAAAGAATATGCAGCCATGGATACATGTCCAACATGTGGTGAGTCTAGATGGCAACCAACGATTTCTGGTCATCATGAGGAGGCAACCAACAAGCGTGCCCCGCGGAAAATCCTAAGATATTTCCCAGTTATTCCTCGATTGCAAAGGTTGTATATGAATTCGACCACATCTGAATATATGCATTGGCACAAGGAGGGCTTAGTCCAAGATAACAAAATGAGGCACCCTGCTGACTCTAAGGCATGGAAGCATGTAGATAACATATACAAAGATTTTGCTACTGATCCTCGTAACATTCGGTTGGGTCTTGCATCTGATGGATTCAATCCATTTGGAATGGTCAATGTTGCGTACACTATATGGCCTGTCATTTTAATCCCTTACAACTTGCCACCTTGGTTGTGTTTGAAACAACCTTTCTGGATGTTGTCAATGTTGATACCCGGTAAAAACTCTCCAGGAAACAATATTGATGTATATTTGCAGCCTCTGATTGATGAGCTCAAAGACCTTTGGGGAAAAGGTATTGAGACATGGGATGCCAAGGAGAAGAAGAATTTTAATTTGAGAGCAATTCTTCTCTGGACAATTAATGACTTCCCAGCATATGGGATGTTATCTGGCTGGAGCACAAAAGGCAAGTTTGCATGTCCATACTGCCACAAGGATACCAACTTCTTATGGTTGAAATGTGGATCCAAGCATTGCTACATGGGACATCGTCGGTTTCTGCCTATGGATCATAGGTGGCGCAAGAACAAGGCCAGTTTCAACAATACTGTGGAAACAAGGGAGCCTCCAGTGCCATTGAGTGGTGAAGGGGTTCTGCAACAGTATGAAATTTTTGAGCAAATCACTTTTGGGAAGTCTACAAGGAAAAGGAAGCAGCGTGAGGAAGAAACTAGATGGCACAATTGGAGGAAAAAGAGTATTTTTTTTTGAACTACAATACTGGGAAAATTTGCTCGTAAGGCATAATTTGGATGTGATGCACATTGAGAAAAACATTTGTGACAACATATTGGGGACTTTGGTAGGTATGGAAGGGAAATGTAAGGATGGCGAGAAGGCTCGACTTGACATGGAGCATTTAGGCATCAGGAAGGATCAACACATTGTGCTCGGGAATGGAAAATACACCTTGCCATCAGCACTTTACACATTGGGTAAGGATGAGATGACATGGTTATGCCAATTCCTAGAAGGTGTGAAGATGCCTGATGGTTATGCCTCTAACATTAAGAGGAGTGTGGATGTGAACAAGTGTAAGGTATCTGGTCTAAAAACTCATGACTGTCATGTTATTTTTCAAAAACTATTACCCATTGCAGTTCACAATGTTTTGCCAGAAAATGTTGCTCTTCCATTGATTCAGCTTAGTAGGTGCTTTAATGCAATATGTTCAAAGGAGCTGAGTGATGAAGATTTAGAGCAGTTGAGCACCTCGATTCCTGAAACCCTTTGTCGGCTTGAGATGATTTTCCCACCAGCCTTTTTTGATATAATGATCCATTTGCCGATTCATCTAGCTGAAGAGGCTAAACTTGGAGGACCAGTGTGCTATAGATGGATGTATCCAGTTGAGAGATATCTACGTACTCTTAAAGCCTATGTATGGAACAAAGCGCACCCTGAAGGCTCGATAGCTGAGGGATATATATTAGAGGAGTGCATGACATTTTGCAGTCGCTTCTTGCAAGACGTGGAAACCAAGCTTAATCATGCAGACCGTCATGAAGCTGCTGCTGTGAATGAACCACCATCTGGCCTAAGCATATTTGCCAACATTGACTACACTAAGAAAGGATTCACTGTCGAGTCACTTTCTAGGAGTGAGCTGCAGCGGATGAGGCACTACATATTACAAAATTGTGATGAGGCTACTCCATGGATAAAGTAAGATCTTATTTCAAAATCTATATTTTGATACTATGCATTGGCATGTTTCATAGAATTTGAACTACCTGAAGCCCTCTTTTAAAATATTGTAGCGAGCATATGGACGAACTAAAAAAAATAAGTACACGGAATGTTGATCAAAGGCACAAGGAACAATTTGTAGGCTGGTTCGAGCGAAAGGTGGGTTGTGAGTAATTTGTTTTATTTGTAATGTCATCCACTAACTGCTGCTCCATATTATATTTGCAAATAACTTAAGCATATTTCGTTGGCTGCAGATCAGCAAACTAAATCAACAATGGAAGACAAGTGACCCGCTCTACACACTTTCACAAGGACCAGACCATCGGGCTCGTGTTTTCAACAGATGCTTCATCAATGGGTTTCTTTTTCGTACAGAAAAAATAGAGCAAAACCTATGCACATAAAATAGTGGTGTTGTTGTGAAAGGAGATGAAAGCTCCGGTAATATTGACTGGTATGGTGTGATTAAAAAAATTATTGCACTAGATTTTCCTCAAGGAAAGGAAGTTGTCCTCTTTCAGTGCAACTGGTTCCATGTTCCTACCGCCACGAACAAAGGAAGAGGGTACCAAAGGGATCATTATGGAATTATTGATATTGTTAAAACTCGGTTGTGCTATTTAGATGAGCCTTATATTCTTGGTTCACAAGCTGAGCAGGTATTTTATGTCAATGGTACAAAGAAAAAAGATTGGTGCACTGTTGTAAGAATGAAACCCCGAAATCTGTTCGCCATGCCAGAATCTGAAAATTCAGAAATTGATCTTGATTCAATAGATGTGGGATTGGAAGGCATGAGTGTTTCAAGCAGTGATGAAGTATTGGTGAAGTGGAGAAGGTCTGACATGGAAGGTGTAACCGGTGATGCTTGTGTCATTGAGAAAGCGCTTGATGAATTTATAGAAGAAACGTATGATATTGGGTTAGCAGATGAGGAGGATGAAGAAGACAACACATACATTGATGATGGATATGTAGCACCTGTGGACTCATCACGAGACGCAAATGATGATGATTTTTTTGTTTAAAAGAAAAGTCACAGACTATTGGCACACACTGAATTGAGGCAAACACGTACAATCGTGTAACTATTATATATTTAATTTGTAATGATCTTACAATCACGTACCTCTTATTTTTATATTCTTAATAATGTATGCACCAACTGACACACATACTTGGAAGTAATCTTTTTATTCTGCTAAGCATCCCAAATACACTAAGGATTTGAAAAATTGAGACAACTATGGTTTACCAGACTGACAGCAACAGCACCATAGAGTTTAGTTACCTGAGGCCCACCATAGGCGCTTGGCTGCTTTGGGTTGTCCATGAGAAAATGGCACCACCAATTCTGAAGCTGAAACCACATTAAGAGGCAAATGGCTGAAAGCATTGGAAATGAAAGAGGAACAATTAGCTGCTAGAAAAAGAAATGGGAACAAGAAGCCATTACACATAGAAATTTGTACAATTATCTTCTCACACAAGAAATTATTCATGCACATACATAAATTAGGCTAGAAATGGGGAACAGTGTGACGGGCGGAGGGATAGTGTTCGGGGACTTGCCTACACCCTGGAGAGAGGAAGCTGCTGATAGAACGTCGAGCTCGGCACGCGAGTTGTGAAGCATCTGGTGGATCTGCTCGTCGAGGATGGCCGATGGATAGGGTTCATGGACTGGCATTTTTCTTCGTCCACTATCTCGGCAAAACTATCAACTAAATTGAAGGTGCGTTCAAATCTCCAAAAAAAGAAGAGCCAGATCAGCAGACTACATAGTAACAAACCACATCTCGGCTATGGGGGACCAGCGATACTCACGCGCACGGATCTGGCAGTAGAGCGAAGCATTCTTGTGCGCGATGACGAGTGGCGCCTCGGCCGCGGAGGCATTGGCGACGAGGGATGGCATGAACCGGGAGACGGAGCGAGCAGATGAGGATGGAATGGGCCGGGGCGGCTCCGTATCCCTAGTATGGAATCTCTGGTAGATGCCCACAGACGTGTCGAACGGCTCGGAGATGACTCAGATAGACAGCCTCATACTCTCTCCGTCTCTCGTATACACATCAGTATTGTTGCACGTATACACATACTCAATACTCTCTCGTTCCCATCGTTTAATTTTTCTAAACAAATGCCATATAGTATTTGAACATATACCATGAACAATTATTTACTTGAACATGTACCATGAACAATTATTCACGTGAGGCTTCTAATTAAGGCTTCTAAGGCATGTACATTATGGCAAACCTCCTTTTGTACTATGAACAATTATTCACAATGGCGGATCCAGGATTGATCCAAGAGGGGGCTACTAAACTAAGGCTATAAAATTTTTTAAACCAAACAAAAAAATATAATTGATATTTAATATGACACAAGATATAATTTAAACATTAATCAAAAGATGCCTGCCAACAGAACAATTCAAAATAGTGCACTGTTCTGCTTCCAGGAAGACGGCGAGACGACGACCGCCCACTGGAGACGGCGAGTGTCCACGACCGGAGGCGGGCCTGCGGGAGCCTGCGCGGCAGCGCCCACAACTCATGAGTCCACGACCGTCGACTGGAGAGGGCGAGAGGAGGCGGAGACGGCTAGACGGCAAGACCCCGAGACGACGACTCGGAGAGCGGAGTGGGCGAGCGGTGGCTGACGGCTAGAGGAGTGGAGGCGGAGATGCGACTGCTTGTACTGGGCCTATTCGCTCGCGGACCACGACCGGGGCTGCAGCCCAGGCAGCCCCGGACGTAGATCCGCCCCTGATTATTCACATTATGGCAAACATTCTTTTGTACTATGAACAATTATTCACGTAATGGCAAACCTCCTTTTTTTACTATGAACAATTATTCATGTGAGGCTTCTAAGGTTGTTCGTAACACGTACCCTCCACCTATACCCGATCATCGTTTATTCTTCAAATGCTAAATTTAGTGTTGGAACTCGCTAACCCGCCGAGACGGAGGGAGCACCTAGGCCTTCACCCGCTCTGTGCGCTCCCTCCGTAGTGGAGCTCACTCTTCAGTATTCGCGCTCTTTAGTCTTCGCTTGAATCCCTTCTGACATGTTCTGCTTTTTGCCGTGTAGTCGATCGAGCGAGGGGGCGTTGCGCCTTCGCCCCAACATTTAGTTATTTGCTATCCATCCCATTTACTCTCTAGATTCGCCAACTCGATAGCAACTCCCTAAACACATCTGTCGTCGATTCCTTTTTCGCACAAAAGGTAGTCAGGGTCCACCGTCAGTCGACCACCGCTTACCCACAAGTCGCATCGCCGAACTGTCGCTTCCTAACAAGTCGCATCGACCGATCTTAACCTCTGCCCTCGATGTTCACTACCCTCGACCCTATCGTCTAAATGAGGAACTCAAAATTAAACTATTGTCTAAATATGAGGAGCTATTGAAGACAAAACTATTTTTTACTTCCAATAGCTATTTAGCAACTTACCAAACAAAAGTTTAGATAGTTTTTTTCTAGAGATCTATTAAAGTTGTGTGTTCCCAGCTTTCAGCATAGCGGCATTCAATATTTCTTTTTCATATTTTTAAATTGATATCTTGCAATGAAGACCAAAACGTCTCTCTTTATCCTTTTAAATGTAAATACACTCAACATTTTGAATATATATAGTCGTACTCAATATATATCTCTAACAATTTGTCCTAATTTAAACAAATACTTATGTAATTAGCAATGGTAATAACGTGCTGAATTTAGGGGAAAAAGAGCCTATTACGGCACCTAATCCTACTCCTACCGAGGCCCACCTGCTTCATGTCAGCCCAGCCCAGCCGTGAAGAGGCCATGCCGCCCATGCGACACCACTCCAATCCAGTCGCCACCATCCAGTATTCGACGACGGAGTAGCCTTGCCCTAGCCGCCACCACTCTACCAGGTACCACGCAATCCAGCAGTATTCGACGACGGAATAGCAGGCATTTGGCGTCCGCTTTGGCTGGACGGTGGCCTACAGGTACCTGTTCTCTTGTACTACAACTCTTCAAGGTTGTGACTTTTCAGTTGAACTTGTTCAAAGATTAGACTTCTATCAAAAAATGCAACTCTGTAATGGAATTTAGTGTAGAAACTCTGCAGCCAACATATTGAATCTTATGGATCAGTACTGGTAATGCTAATGAACTTAGTACTTCAAAGTCAATTGATTTTCATCAAAAAGTGCATGATGGCGCACATGAGTGGCTTGAGAAACTATTGTCTAACAAGCAGTGATGCTCATTTTTGCCATTAAATTATACTGCCATTAAATTATTAATGACGCTCATTTTTTCTAGAATAGAAGTGATCTATTTTAGTGCAAAATAGCAGTGACGCTCATTTTCTTTAAATTTCATCTGAGGGTTAGCATGTAGTCAGCAATTAATCATCTTCTTTCAATTTCAATCAGTGATATAAGCATCTCGTTAACCTTTTTTTTGTGTAACCTATGATATAAGCAGGGCATGTCCTCTTACATGATTTTTTCATTTCCTATCCTGTCAGCATCTATTTTCCTGACCTATGATGATGACTCAAGGAGGATTGCCACCGACAAGCAATGAAGCTAATCTGTGCACCAATGACAATGGTAGCCAACTTGGTACTCGGATTGTGGACGAGATTATGGCTGGGAAGAACGTCTTCTTTGATCTTCCTGACAAGTAAAAATCTATCTACACATATTGTTTTCTATTGCTTTGTCCTTGGCGCAGATCATAATTAGTGTATATTGTTTTCATACCTCTTAATTTTTGTCAGCATCTATTTTAGTCATTGTTTGCTTAAATATATTTGTGTGGCAGGTTGACTGGTGAGATATGGACCTTGAAATTCCATTGCATGGGAGCACAACCTGGAAAAGAGATTGTCACATTAAATATTGATAAAGCTTATGTTGCCTTTTACAACGTGGTGTACATGAAATCAAAACTTGGATATTCTGGGAGGGATTTCTTGTTTTACAAGAAATGATGTGGCATTGAACGATCCAGGCTAGTGGCACTTGATTACATCCACCAAGAAGAGGCCATGATATCTGATAATGTGGATGAGAGAAAAATAAGTTTTGTGCTCACAAAAGATCCACCCAGTGATCTAGAGGTAAGCATAACTCCCATCAAGCGTCCAAGGCAGCGGACAAATGTTGATGAAGAAAATACAGAAGTGTTGATTGATGCATATAAGGAGTGGCTTGCAATACTACAACATGATAATCCAGAAACAGGTAAGTTAAGATGTCAAACTCATTACACTAAATGCATGATATGTTATACTTTCCATTGTTAAACTTACATATTGTTAAAGTGCAGATTTAATGGATGACTTTAGGGAGGATACGATCAAAACATATAAAGAATGGTTAAGGCATCAAGGCGATCTTCCAGATATCTGTAATTTCTTTTATTCACAGCGTACTGACATATAGTGTATATTTTCACAAATTGTTAGAGACATAACTGATGTCTATGCTATCTTAGTATTGTATGAACGACGAAGCAATGATGACCAAAGATTAAAATATGAAGAAATTCATGGCAGCGGCAAACCTACGGCTGATTGGCCATCTCATGCTAGACGTCATAGGAAAAGAGATCCTGGTATATTTTACTAAGAGTGTTTTTATTCAAATGTTGCAATCTTCTACTTTGGATATTTCTACCCATTCATATGTTATTGGTATATATGTAGATAACGATGGAGTCTTCAAAAAGGAGGGGCGTGGTACCCTTAAGGGTATAGCAGCAGCTACCAAGCGAATCAAGAACGGCGATCACAAACTTAAGATTGAATTTTCATCTAAGCTTGGAGGTCCCGTAGGACCAAACACTCGCACTTTTGTGGATGAAATCGTATTGTTTACAAAGAAAAAGGCACCACTCATTGGAGTGAAAAAGTGGAAAGATATAGAGCTCAATGTTAGATCTTCTATAGCATCTGACGTACTGGTATGTGCAATTTCTTTAGTAACTATTATTTGCCTAGCATGCTATGGCACCGCTACTTCACCCGAGATTAAGCCATCTCAGATTTTGTTTGGTATGATCTACTGAGATATGGTCAACTGTTCACAATTTACTAGACAATTAACCATCTCTTTGTATCAAAACTGAAATAGCGAAGGTGGGAGTTTCCAAGAAATGAGGACGCGCATGAAAAGATATGGTCTATTGCCAAGGAGAGGTACAAAGGATGGCGATCAGCATTAAGCTCAACATACAAGGCATACAATAATTATGCTGAAAGGATGAAAAACAAGCCTGAAGATGTAGACATCGTCGAGTGGCATTACCTGATGTTGTATTTTGGATCTGAGAAATTCCAGGTTCGATAGCATTTCCTTTACAATGATTGACACTTGCATAATATCGATGATTCTAGCATTTTATTTATTAATTCATTTACAACTGTTATTATTTTGTAGAAAATAAGTAGTCGGAACTCGGAAAACCGTCAGAAACAAAGAACAAAGCATATAATGGGTTCTAGAACTTTTTCCCAAATAAGCTTTGACCAGGTAATGATATGACCACTACATTATTTTCCATGATTAATGACAAACTTGTATAATGCATTCTTCGCATCATAGAGAGACCCAGAAACTGGTATAGAACCAACTGAACTAACCCTGTGGATGAGTACTCATTGTAAAAATGGTGAATGGTCGGAAGAGGCTTCACGTGGTATTTATGTAAGTGAATCACAAAGTTTAGTACTTAAACATACTTCAAAATACTATGTAGAAATTATTATTTGAATTGAGTAAACTTGAACTACATTGTTCATTTCAGGAGAAGGCATGTGAGAAAATTGTTGAGAAAGTATATCAAGATGATGGATTTGATCTGACGAGAGAAGACAAAAATGCAATTTTCCAAACATCATTCAAGGAAACAACAGGATGCAAGGCAAATAGGCTTCATGGTCATGGGTACCTATCAAGATATCCAACAAGAAGTCAAGTGATGGATTCAAAATTCCTCGAACAAGCTCGTGCAACGGCTGCAACCAACAAAAAGAACATTGAACTCGAAACCCAGGTCCAACTATTAAATGAAAAACTTGCGAGTGAGGTTGCAGAACGAGAAAGAATAGTGCAAGAAAAGATGCAAGCACTGCAAGAAGAAGAAGAAAGAAAAAGGCAACTACTTAGAGAAGAAATGAGGAAGGAAATGGTTGCTGCCCTTACTGCAGCACAACAGGTATAAAATTTGATATTTGTATCTTTTACCACCATTGCTATTGGAAACTTCTTCAACATAAATTGTTTGATCAATTGTTTAATGCAGGCCAACCGAGAAAGCATCACTCCAGTCGATCCTCCTTTAGTGATCCCAACTGAAACTCCTGAACTCATCCTAGCTGATCCTCTTGCACCAACACCAAGAAGTGAAAACAATGTTTGTACTCCAGACACAAACAACAAGAAAGACAATGTGCCAGCGAACTATATTAGCTCTTATGCTCTAAGGAATGCTGTGACAAGACGTGTGCAGGCAAGGGGCAACAAAAGAAGTGAATGTGTATGGAATGCAAATGTTCATGTATTTTGGTCATATATACTATAGTATGAAATTCTTTTGATAGTTTTGTTTTTTAATCTTGAATATGATTATAGGTACAATCTGTAAGTGCAAGCGAGAAACAAGGTAGATCATCTTAAGAAGTTCTATCAAAGCGTGTTTAAGGTATGTCCACAATCCAATGGAGCACTTCCTATTTTTAGTGTTGTTGTCATGCATGCAATGGATTTTAGTGTTGTTGTGCTGCTTGCTGCGTGCTGCTGCTTGCTGTTGCTTGCTAGGAGTTGTGCTATATAAAAGGTTTAGTTCTTGCATAGCATTTGGAATCTACTTAGAGAGCAACTACATGATTAACCAAGTTACTGTACCTGTAGCCACTGCAGTTGTAGTCTTCCACTTATGGTTAACCAAGTTATTGTAGCTTTACTAATTAATTGTTTTGAACACTTCCAACAGGTTCGTTGTCATCGCGATATCGTTGTCATGATAACCATCACTTGCATCAATGGAGGAGATGGAGGGGTACACGGTGGACCAAAAAAGCTTCCACTCATTTGCTAGTGTTGAGTAGTTTATTACCTATGTTATCACAATCCAAGCTAGCATGAGGATGTTGTGATTGTGAGCTGTTTTGTCAAATTAATTTGTATTTGGTCACTGTTTATTTGGTGCAACCTATTTGTTACAAAATGGTATGGATATAGTTAATATATGAGGCAAGAGACAAATATTATGGTTGTCAATTTTGGTTCTGACGTTACATATGCAAAATATAATTCGATCTTTTTGTGTAATATTTTATACCCAATAGAAATATGAAATGCATTTTTGTATAAATTATGGGTTGAATATATGTAATTGCAACAGTTTTATTCGTTGTTGTATGGTTCGGTTGCACTATCTTTATAGTTGCGACATCATCAATTGAAATGATTTTTTTGTTGCAATAAGATGTAATTACAATGGATCTATTTCGTTGGGACTTCAGTTGTCGCAACATTTTCTCCTTGTTGCAACATCATTAGTTACAACAATGTTTTTGTTGCCATAAAGACTTGTACCATGGATAAATTTTTATAGTAAAAAGGTCATATAACCACGAGACACATTATGTTGCAAAATGATCAAATGCAACGAAATTATTTGCATGGCAATACATCTTGTTGCCACGAGTCACTTGTGTGGCACTAGTGTTTTGTTGCCATGAAGCATCTTGTGGTAACAAAGCCATTTGCAACAGATTCAAATGTGGCATTAACACTTATTACCATGAAATATGTTGTGGCAATATAGTTTTTGGCAACTATTATAAATGTTGCAATATAACTTATTTGCAACATAATAGTCCATTGTAACAACAAACAGTTACAACACTTGAACACGTTGCAAAGGATGTAGTAATTGCAACAGAACGTAAAAATGTTGCTATAACCTATTGCCACTCAATTTTTTGCAACAGCAGGCAACGATAGTTGTTCTATCTCAATTGGTGCCTATTGCAACGATTTATAGCCTATCGCAACGATTTTTGCCCATTGCAAGAAGGTGATTTTTTAGTAGTGATTGGGTCCATGAGGGGCCTAGACTTAGGCACCAGGCTAGCTGGCGCACCACACTAGGTCCGTGGTGCACCAGACCACTCCATACGTGAACAATGCGCTCTTAGAAATATTATTTTAAAATTCACCGGACCACTACTGTTCATGGTCTGGTGTGCCACCGGACCACTTCTCCAATGGATCCTTCAGGCGTAACAGCTAGCTGACGTCACCGTCCGGTCCAGTAGTGCATGGACCCAGTCTGGTGTTCGTCAATATAAGGAAAGCGTCAAATCAGATCTGAGACTGGGGGCGCGCAGACCCGGTCCAGTGGTGCACCAGACCGCGCCCGAAGACAAGGAAGTTTTTTTGGCTTCCATGTGAGGATTGCAAAGGCTCCTAGGCCCCTTGTGGCTACAAAAGGGACCCCTAGGCGCCTCATACCAGTACTCAAACATCTCAAGAACACACCAACACTTCAACACTCTGCGATCACGTCCTCTAGTGATTTGAGAGAGATTCGAACGCCAGTTTTGAGTCATTCTTGTGTGATCTTGTACTCGCACTCTTGTCTTTGCTTCTCTTGCGTGTGTTGATGTATTGTGCTTTTGTGTGTGTTTTCTTTCTCCCTCCCTTACTCTAAATTTTGATTGTGACCATCTTTGTGAGGCTGTGAGAGACTCTAATTTATGGAGATTCCTCACAAACGGGAATACCGATATAAGAAAGAAATCGTGGGGCTCAAGTTTGATCTTTGGATCACTTGAGAGGGATTGATTGCAACCCTTGTCCAAAGGAAGACACCACAACGTGGAGGTAGGCTTTGGCTGAACCATGGGATAAAAATCGTTGTGTCTCTTGTGTCATTTATTTCATCGCAATTTTTCTTTCTTCCTAGTTCTCTCTACTCACTTGTATTACTGCTCTTAAAATCTTTCATCTCTTGAAAGAGCAATCAAGTGAAGGGAACATTTCTCTCTTCTCATCTGAACTTGGTCTTAATTTACTCTAACTCAATATTAGACCAAGTTTGTCTTGTTTTAAACTATTTTTGCAGGATCACTTATTCACCCCCTCTAGGTGCTCTCAGTAACCCATTTTCACTAACGTTTTTCAAAATCGCCAGCGTTATGGTGATTTTTTAGAACCGCCTGTGGAAATCCTATTTCTATAAGCGGTTGTGTTAACCCAACCACTAGTGGAAATAGGATTTTCACTGGCGGTTCTCTTTACTCAACCGCCAGTGGAAATAGGTTTCCACTGGTGGTTTCCTAATATCAACTGCCATCGAAAATATTTTTCCCACTGGAAGTTTTATGAACTTAGCCGTCAGTCGTGATTTTCCCGCCTTTTTCAAATTTCCCACCGAAACCCACATATATATATATATATTGATATTAAGACTAAACCATATTGGATAATAGCCACATGTAATTTAATTATATCATACATTTATATACATCAAAGTTTTTTATTTACAACCATAAAGTTACATGTATATGCATCACACATTCTATACATCAAAGTTTTCACCTAAGCTATCTTCCTCTCTTTCCATACAAACACATGCACTCCATTCATTAAACAACTAAATTTATATTGGATAAACTGAATTGAGAACTAAACATGAAAAGAAGTGAGAGGAGAGACAACATCTAACCATCTTAAGCTACCTCGTATGAGGAAATAGAGACAAAAACATAGCTACTCTTCTCTCTAACACACGGTGAAACCCTAGATCCAAAATGTGGCTAAAATTGAACAAGAATGAACAAAAATTGGCAAGAGAAACATAAAAGCAAACTTTTCTAGCAACTAATAAACAAAAAATCTTAATTACCAAATCTATCTTCCTCTCTCTCTCCATACAAACACATGCACCACATTCATTAAACAACTAAATATATATCTTTGATAAACTGAATTTAAAACTAAACATGGAAAGGAGAGAGAGTAGAGGCAATATCTAACCATAAGCAACCTCATTTGAGGAAATAGAGACAAAAACCTAGGTACCCTTCTCTCTAACATAGGTGAAACCCTAGATAAAAGATGTGGCTAAAATTATGCAAGAATGAACAAAAATGTCAAGAGAAACCAACCTTTCTTAACAACCTTCTTCTAAAAATGAAGATCAAAACCTCTACCCTTGTATTTTGTGAAATCTGGATGTCCAAAATCGCCTACAATGGAAGGTGGCTACGAGAAACAATGCTGATCGAGGAGAAAGAAGGAGTTTTGATACTACAACGTTCACAGACGATTGAAGCAAGGAACTGTCGGTGGAAACACATTTTCACTGGCGGTTGTCTTAACTTAACCGACAGTGGAAACCATCCATTTACGCTGGCGGTTGATGTAATGGAACCGCCAGTGATGGTCTCGTTTTCACTGGCGGTTCCATTACACCAACTGCTAGTGGAAATGGATAGTTTGTACCGACGGTTAAGTTAAGACGACTGCTAGTGGAAATGTGTTTTCACTTGTGGTTCTTTAATCGGGCTCCCTTTTTCTTTTACTCGCGCGCGATAACTAAAACTGCATGTAAAAGTTAGACCTCGGCGCAGGCTTAGAGCTGTTTTCTACTAGTGTTTTTTTCTAGATTGACCAATAATTTTTGTGCCCTTCTCCTTCCTCTAGCATTTCCTTGAACAATATTATCTCTTAGCTAATATTTTGTAGTTCTTCTTCTTTTGCTGGCCAATACGGACTAAAAATCGAACTTCATGTGCATTGATAAGAGTGTCGAAGATCGTTCCACCCACTGGCTTCAAATTTTTCTATGCAATTGGGTATAATTGAACGACTATGCACATTTTTTTTAAAAAAAATAGTGATATAAATCAATGCATAATAGACATGAGATCTTCAGAATTGACATGAGACCACGAGCATCAAAACAAGCGCAGGCACATTCATTTATGCTAAAGTGGGCTTTGATGGCCCGACAGTCCCGCTTGCTCCATTCGTATCTGGGCCAGGCCTCCAAGCCCAGCCAGCTACTCCTAAACTCCTAGCGTTCTAATATAAAAAGCACACTCTCACCAAATCAAAAGTAAAAAAAAAGGGTACAAGCTTCGAGCGCTTCGTCATTAGCTGCACATATAGGAACTTTTGGAAGAGCAGAATACTACGTACTAGACAAATGCTGATAAATGCCGTGTATATTTTCTGAGACATGCATGCAAGCTGGTGATCATGCATGGCCATATGGGGGCATGTGGTGGGGTCCGGTATGTACGAGCTCACCCTGTTCAGTGCACATACATATTTTTTCAAGAGATGTCACTTGCTATCTGGTGTAGTGGCGTGTGTATACATATCATATATATATTATTACTCATGCATATGGCCATGCACGCGCAAACATGAAACATCTTTTTGGCGACTAGCTAGCTCCGCTTTTGTGTACGAGCATATAAACGCACGCACGGTCAGTGAAAGTGATGCATCGTTCTCTTATGAAAATGGGGCGCACTTTGCGCCATTTTTCCATGCATGCAGTGATGACCTATGATGCGTCAGGGCATATATAGTGGGGATCGGAATCAGGGCTGTTCCTGACTTTTTGGGGGCCTAGTGCGAAATCCAATATGGAGGCTCTCCATCTATCATGTATATACACTATATATATAATAGAAAAAACTTCTATGTCATGCCTTAAAGTTTATAAGATGACAAATATAAATTAGAGCCATAACATTGTCACATGTCACATGATATCATGCTAAAAATTTCTTCTAACATTTTGTGATACAAAGTCGTCGATTATACCATTAAGATCAATCTCATCCAACAGCTTCTTCTCAATGCACAGAATTGCCAAACCATTTAATCTATTTTGAAAATAGTTCTTCAATAATTTCAATTTTGAAAAGCTTCTCTCAGCTGATGCAACCATCACAGGCATAGTAAACAATATTCGATAAACGATTGAGATATTAGGATAGCAATCTAAATCTCTGACATGCTCGAATATCTTCATAGCAGACAATATGCCATCTGGTAAAGTAAATTTCAAAATCTTTAATTCAGAAATAAGACCATGTACCTCAACATCAGATGAACCATTATGAGAAAAATTGTCTGCAAGTTTGGTGCAAGACTCTTCTAGTTCAGTATCATTCAATGAGTTTGGGATAGTTGATCTCAATAAAAAACCAAATATATTTTTGAACACCATGAGTTCTTCAAATATGGTTTTCAAAGAAGTGATTGTCATATTAATTACAACCAAAAAATATTTCACTTTAAAACCCCTTTCGGCCTCTAGAATTTTTTCTTGGTCATTACTTTTATCAAGATCGCTATCCTGCAGGGTCCGTGGAACAGAGAATTAGAGATGTGGGGCCACTGTTTTTTAAAAGAGTGGGGGCCCACTGGCTATGGGTGGCCGGTGCGGTGGCACCCCCTAGGGCCGGCCCTGATCGGAATAGTGATGTCCCTCTTTCGATTGCATGTCCTTTTATTTCTTCCTGATCCCGCCCACGCGCGCCCATTAAAACCATGTTCGTTTGATCCATGAAAGGGAATTAGGCTTACACCTAGTCCCTAATTAATTTTGGTGGTTAAATTGCCCAACACAAATATTTGGACGAACTAGTTTGCTCTAGTGCATAAGTTATACAGGTGCAAAAGGTTCACACTTAGCCAATAAAAAGACCAAGTATTGGGTTCAAACAAAGGAGCAAGGGACAACCGAAGGCACCTCTGGTCTGGCGCACCGGACTGTCCGGTGTGCCACCGGACATGTCCGGTGCACCAGAGGACTCCAACTCCAAACTCGTCACCTTCGGGAATTTCCAGAGGCAACTCCGCTATAATTCACCGGACTATCCGGTGTACACCGGACATGTTCGGTGCTCCAAGGAAGAGCGGCCTCAGGAACTCGCCAGCCTCGGGAATTCATTTCAGCAGCTTCGCTATAATTCACCGGACTGTCCGGTGTACACCGGACTGTCCGGTGTAACAGCGCGGCAACGGCTATTTCGGCGCCAACGCCTACCTGCGACGCATTAAATGCGCGCGCTGCGCGTGCAGAGGTCAGGCACGCCCATGCTGGCACACCGGACAATCTACAGTGCATGTCCGGTGCGCCACCAGACATCAAGGCGGGCCCAGAAGACAGAGCTCCAACGGTCGAACCCAACGGCTTTTGGTGATGTGGCTGTCGCACCGGACATGTCCGGTGTACACCGGACTGTCCGGTGCGCCATCGAACAGACAGCCTCACCAAACGGCTAGTTTGGTGGTTGGGGCTATAAATACCCCCAACCACCCATCATTCATTGCATCCAAGTTTTCACACTTCCAACTACTTACAAGAGCTAGGCATTCAATTCTAGACACACTCAAGAGATCAAATCCTCTCCCAAATTCCACACAAAGCTTTAGTGACTAGTGAGAGAGATTTGCTTGTGTTCTTTCGAGCTCTTGCGCTTGGATTGCTTTCTTCTTTCTTGATTCTTTCATTGCGATCAAACTCACTTGTAATTGAGGCAAGAGACACCAATCTTGTGGTGGTCCTTGTAGGAACTTTGTGTTCCAAGTGATTGAGAAGAGAAAGCTCACTCGGTCCGAGGGACCGTTTGAGAGAGGGTAAGGGTTGAAAGAGACCCGGCCTTTGTGGCCTCCTCAACGGGGAGTAGGTTTGAGAGAACCGAACCTCGGTAAAACAAATCCGCGTGTCTCACTTCATTATTCGCTTGCGATTTGTTTTGCACCCTCTCTCGCAGACTCTATTATATTTCTAACGCTAACCCGACTTGTAGTTGTGATTATTTTTGAGAATTTCAGTTTCGCCCTATTCACCCCCCCTCTAGGCGACTTTCAATTGGTATCAGAGCCCGGTGCTTCATTAGAGCCTAACCGCTCGAAGTGATGTCAGGAGATCACACCAAGAGGGAGATGGAGACCGGCGACAAGCCCACTACGAGCCAAGGGAGCACATCATCGGAAGAGTCCCGCACTAAGAGGAAGGAGAAGAAGAAGGACTCCTCCAAACAGAAGGAGAAAAGATCTTCTTCCTCACACCACAAAGAGAAGAAGGAAAAATCTTCTTCCCACAAGTCGCATCATAAAGGCGACAAGCACAAGAGGATGAGGAAAGTGGTCTACTACGAGACCGACACCTCGTCAACATCGACCTCCGACTCGGATGCGCCGTCCGTAACTTCTAAGCGCCAAGAGCGCAAGAAGTTTAGTAAGATCCCCTTACACTATCCCCGTACATCTAGACCCACTCCATTACTTTCCGTTCCATTAGGCAAACCGCCAACCTTTGATGGCGAAGATTATGCTAGGTGGAGTGATTTAATGAAATTTTATCTAACCTCACTCTACAAAAGTATATGGAATGTTGTTGAGTTTGGAGCACAGGTACCATCCGTAGGGGATGAAGACTATGATACGGACGAAGTGGCCCAAATCGAGCACTTCAACTCCCAAGCCACAACCATACTCCTCGCCTCTCTAAGCAAGGAGGAATACAACAAGGTCCAAGGGTTGAAGAATGCAAAGGAGATTTGGGACCTTCTCAAGACCGCGCACGAGGGTGATGAACTCACCAAGATCACCAAGCGGGAAACGATCGAGGGGGAGCTCGGTCGTTTTCGTCTTCGCCAAGGGGAGGAGCCACAAGATATGTACAACCGGCTCAAAACCTTGGTGAACCAAGTGCGCAACCTCGGGAGCAAGAAGTGGGACGACCACGAGGTGGTTAAGGTTATTCTAAGATCTCTCATTTTCCTTAACCCCACTCAAGTTCAATTAATTCGTGGTAATCCTAGATACACACTAATGACTCCCGAGGAAGTAATCGGGAATTTTGTGAGCTTTGAATGTATGATCAAGGGATCAAAGAAGATCAACGAGCTTGATGAACCCTCCACGTCCGAAGCACAACCGATGGCATTCAAGGCGACGAAGGAGAAGAAGGAGGAGTCTACACCGAGTAGACAACCAATTGACGCCTCCAAGCTCGACAATGAGGAGATGGCTTTAATCATTAAAAGCTTTCGCCAAATCCTCAAGCAAAGGAGAGGGAAAGACTACAAATCCCGCTCCAAGAAAGTGTGCTACAAATGTGGTAAGCCCGGTCATTTTATTGCAAAATGTCCTATATCTAGTGACAGTGACAGGGGCGACGACAAGAAGGGAAAGAGGAGAGAAAAGAAGAAGTACTACAAGAAGAAGGGCGGCGATGCCCATGTTTGCTGGGAGTGGGACTCCAACGAGAGCTCCTCCGACTCCTCCGACGACGACGAGGACGCCGCCAACATCGCCGTCACCAAGGGACTCCTCTTCCCCAACGTCGGCCACAAGTGCCTCATGGCAAAGGACGGCAAAAGGAAGAAGGTTAAATCTAAATCCTCCACTAAATATGAATCCTCTAGTGATGATAATGCTAGTGATGAGGAAAATAATTTGCGTACCCTTTTTGCCGACCTAAACATGCAACAAAAAGAAAAATTAAATGAATTAATTAGTGTCATCCATGAGAAGGATGATCTCTTGGACTCCCAAGAGAACTTCCTAATCAAGGAAAATAAAAAGCATGTTAAGGTTGAAAATGCTTATGCTCTACAAGTTGAAAATGTGAAAAATTGTCTAGTGAGCTAAGCAATTGCCATGAGACTATTGACAACCTTAGAAATGAAAATGCTAGATTAATTACTAAGGTTGATTCTCATGTATGTGATGTCTCAATTCCCAATCTTAGAAATTATAATGATGATTTGCTTGCTAAGATTAAGGAATTGAATGATTCTCTTGCTAGCCTTAGGGTAGAAAATGAAAATTTGATTGCTAAGGCTAAAGATTTTGATGTTTGCAATACTACTATTTCCGACCTTAGAACTAAGAATGATATGTTGCATGCTAAGGTTGTAGAACTAAAATCTTGCAAACCCTCTACATCTACCGTTGAGCACACTTCTATTTGTACTAGATGTAGAGATATTGATATCAATGCTATTCATGATCACATGGCTTTAATTAAACAACAAAATGATCATATAGCATTATTAGATGCTAAAATTGCCGAGCATAACTTAGAAAATGAAAAATTTAAATTTGCTAGAAGTATGCTCTATAATGGGAGACGCCCTGGCATCAAGGATGGCATTGGCTTCCAAAGGGGAGGCAATGTCAAACTTAATGCCCCTCCTAAAAACTTGTCTAACTTTGTTAAGGGCAAGGCTCCCATGCCTCAGGATAACGAGAGTTACATTTTG
Organism: Zea luxurians; assembly: GCA_029449295.1. NCBI lineage: Eukaryota > Viridiplantae > Streptophyta > Magnoliopsida > Poales > Poaceae > Zea > Zea luxurians. The sequence continues at coordinate 111,816,576 of JAOPSE010000009.1, read as the reverse complement.
TACCCTGCCGGTTATCCCGAGAGCAAAATTAGGAGAACTCATTCTAGGAAGTCTCACTCTGGCCCTAACCATGCTTTTATGTATAAGGGTGAGACATCTAGCTCTAGGCAACCAACCCGTGCTAAGTTGCCTAGAAAGAAAACTCCTAGTGCATCAAATGAGCATGACATTTCATTTAAAACTTTTGATGCATCATATGTGCTTACTAACAAATCCGGCAAGGTAGTTGCCAAGTTTGTTGGGGGCAAACACAAGGGCTCCAAGACTTGTGTTTGGGTACCCAAAGTTCTTGTTTCTAATGCCAAAGGACCCAAGACCGTTTGGGTACCTAAAATCAAGAACTAAAATTGTTTTATAGGTTTATGCATCTGGGGGCTCAAGTTGGATACTCGACAGCGGGTGCACAAACCACATGACAGGGGAGAAGAAGATGTTCTCCTCCTACGAGAAAAACCAAGATCCCCAACGAGCTATCACATTCGGGGATGGAAATCAAGGTTTGGTCAAAGGATTGGGTAAAATTGCTATATCACCTAACCATACTATTTCCAATGTTTTTCTTGTAGATTCTTTAGATTACAATTTGCTTTCTGTATCTCAATTATGTCAAATGGGCTACAACTGTCTCTTTACTGATGTAGGTGTCACTGTCTTTAGAAGAAGTGATGATTCAATAGCATTTAAGGGTGTGTTAGAGGGTCAGCTATACTTGGTAGATTTTGATAGAGCTGAACTCGACACATGCTTAATTGCTAAGACTAACATGGGTTGGCTCTGGCATCGCCGACTAGCCCACGTTGGGATGAAGAATCTTCATAAGCTTCTAAAGGGAGAGCACATTTTGGGACTAACAAATGTTCATTTTGAGAAAGACAGGATTTGTAGCGCATGCCAAGCAGGAAAGCAAGTTGGGTCTCATCATCCACACAAGAACATTATGACAAGTGACAGGCCACTGGAGCTCCTACACATGAATTTATTCGGTCTGATCGCTTACATAAGCATCGGCGGGAGTAAGTACTGTCTAGTTATTGTGGATGACTATTCTCGCTTCACTTGGGTGTTCTTTTTGCAGGAAAAATCCCATACCCAAGAGACCTTAAAGGGATTCTTGAGACGGGCTCAAAATGAGTTCAGCTTAAGGATTAAGAAAATTAGAAGCGACAACGGAACGGAGTTCAAGAACTCTCAAATTGAAGGCTTCCTTGAGGAGGAGGGCATCAAGCATGAGTTCTCTTCTCCCTACACTCCACAACAAAATGGTGTAGTGGAGAGGAAGAATCGAACTCTATTGGACATGGCAGGAACCATGCTTGATGAGTACAAGACACCGGATCGGTTTTGGGCCGAGGCGGTCAACACCGCTTGCTACGCCATCAACCGGTTATATCTTCACCGAATCCTCAAGAAGACATCCTATGAACTCCTAACCGGTAAAAAGCCAAATATTTCATATTTTAGAGTTTTTGGTAGCAAATGTTTTATTCTTGTCAAAAGAGGTAGAAAATCTAAATTTGCTCCTAAAACTGTAGAAGGCTTTTTACTAGGATATGACTCAAACACAAGGGCATATAGAGTCTTTAACAAGTCCTCAGGACTTGTTGAAGTTTCTTGTGACGTTGTGTTTGATGAGACTAACGGCTCTCAAGTAGAGCAAGTTGATCTTGATGAGATAGGTGAAGAACAGGCTCCGTGCATCGCGCTAAGGAACATGTCCATTGGGGATGTGTGTCCTAAGGAATCCGAAGAGCCTCCAAATGCACAAGATCAACCATCCTCCTCCACGCAAGCATCTCCACCAACTCAAATTGAGGACGAGGCTCAAGTTGATGAAGGAGAAGATCAAAGAGATGAGCCACCTCAAGATGACAGCAATGATCAAGGGGGAGATGCGAATGATCAAGACAAGGAGGATGAACAACCAAGACCGCCACACCCAAGAGTCCATCAAGCAATCCAACGAGATCACCCCGTCGACACCATCCTCGGCGACATTCATAAGGGGGTAACGACTCGATCTCGGGTTGCACATTTTTGTGAGCATTACTCTTTTGTTTCCTCTATTGAGCCACACAGGGTAGAGGAAGCACTTCAAGATTCGGATTGGGTGATGGCAATGCAAGAGGAGCTCAACAACTTCACTAGGAACGAGGTATGGCATTTAGTTCCACGTCCTGACCAAAATGTTGTAGGAACCAAGTGGGTCTTCCGCAACAAACAAGACGAGCATGGTGTGGTGACAAGGAACAAAGCTCGACTCGTGGCCAAGGGATATTCACAAGTCGAAGGTTTGGATTTTGGTGAAACCTATGCACTCGTAGCTAGGCTTGAGTCCATTCGCATATTATTGGCCTATGCTACTTACCATGGCTTCAAGCTTTATCAAATGGACGTGAAGAGTGCCTTCCTCAATGGACCAATCAAGGAGGAGGTCTATGTTGAGCAACCTCCCGGCTTTGAAGATAGTGAGTACCCTAACCATGTTTATAGGCTCTCTAAGGCGCTTTATGGGCTCAAGCAAGCCCCAAGAGCATGGTATGAATGCCTTAGCGATTTCCTTATTGCAAATGGCTTCAAAGTCGGCAAGGCCGATCCTACTTTGTTCACTAAAACTCTTGACAATGATTTGTTCGTTGCCAAATTTATGTTGATGATATTATATTTGGGTCTACTAACGAATCTACATGTGAAGAATTTAGTAGGATCATGACAAAGAAATTCGAGATGTCTATGATGGGGGAGTTGAAGTATTTTCTAGGATTCCAAGTCAAGCAACTCCAAGAAGGCACCTTCATTAGCCAAATGAAGTACACTCAAGACATTCTAACCAAGTTTGGAATGAAGGATGCCAAGCCCATCAAGACACCCATGGGAACCAATGGGCATCTCGACCTCGACACGGGAGGTAAGTCTGTGGATCAAAAGGTATACCGGTCGATGATTGGTTCATTGCTTTATTTATGCGCATCTTGACCGGACATTATGCTTTCCGTTTGCATGTGTGCAAGATTCCAAGCCGACCCTAAAGAATCACACCTTACGGCCGTAAAACGAATCTTGAGATATTTGGCTTATACTCCTAAGTTTGGGCTTTGGTACCCTCGGGGATCCACATTTGATTTGATTGGTTATTCGGATGCCGATTGGGCGGGGTGTAAGATTAATAGAAAGAGCACATCGGGGACTTGCTAGTTCTTGGGAAGATCCTTCGTGTCTTGGGCTTCAAAGAAGCAAAATTCAGTCGCTCTTTCTACCGCCGAAGCCAAGTATATTGCCGCAGGCCATTGTTGCGCACAATTGCTTTGGATGAGGCAAACCCTGCGGGACTATGGTTACAAACTAACCAAAGTTCCCCTTCTATGTGATAATGAGAGTGCAATCCGCATGGCGGATAATCTCGTTGAGCATAGCCGCACTAAACACATAGCCATTCGGTATCATTTTCTTAGGGATCACCAACAAAAGGGGGATATCGAGATTTCATACATTAACACTAAAAATCAATTAGTCGATATCTTTACCAAGCCACTAGATGAACAAACTTTTACCAAACTTAGGCATGAGCTCAATATTCTTGATTCTAGGAACTTCTTTTGCTAATTTGCACACATAGCTCATAAGTATACCTTTGATCATGTCTCTTTTATATATGCTATGACTAATGTGTCTTCAAGTGTATTTCAAACCAAGTCATAGGTATATTGAAAGGGAATTGGAGTCTTCGGCGAAAACAAAGGCTTCCACTCCACTCTACTACTCATCCTTCGCCGTCGCTCCGCATCACTCTCCATCTTTGGTATAATCTTCACTCATATGTTTATTTGCCAAAGGGAAGAAAGTAGTTAGGAAAGGGCCTATATTTCATTCCAAGTATCCGTTTTTTGCGATTCATGCCAAAGGGGGAGAAAGTATTGGCCCAAAGCAAAAGGACCGACCACCACCCTAATTTTTTAAAAAAATTAATGATTTTCAATTGGTAAATTTCAAATTGATATCTCTTTGTGTTCTAAAGGGGGAGCAAATAGTATTTTCAAAATTTGATATCTTAAAACCCTCTTGAACACTAAGAGGAGAATTTATTGAGGGGGAGTTTTGTTTAGTCAAAGGAAAAGCATTTGAAAAAGGGGAGAAAATTTCAAAACTTGAAAATGCTTCGCAAAAATCTTACTCATTTACCTTTGACTATCTTGCAAAAAGTCTTTGAAAACAATTTACAAAAGAATTTGCAAAACAAAACTTGTGGTGCAAATGTGGTCCAATATGTTAAAAATGAAGAAACAATCCATGCATATCTTGTAAGTATTTATATTGGCTCAACTCCAAGCAACCTTTGCACTTACATTATGCAAACTAGTTCAATTATGCACTTTTATATTTGCTTTGGTTTGTGTTGGCATCAATCACCAAAAAGGGGGAGATTGAAAGGGAATTAGGCTTACACCTAGTCCCTAATTAATTTTGGTGGTTAAATTGCCCAACACAAATATTTGGACTAACTAGTTTGCTCTAGTGCATAAGTTATACAGGTGCAAAAGGTTCACACTTAGCCAATAAAAAGACCAAGTATTGGGTTCAAACAAAGGAGCAAGGGACAACCGAAGGCACCTCTGGTCTGGCGCACCGGACTGTCCGGTGTGCCACCGGACATGTCCGGTGCACCAGAGGACTCCAACTCCAAACTCGTCACCTTCGGGAATTTCCAGAGGCAACTCCGCTATAATTCACCGGACTGTCCGGTGTACACCGGACATGTCCGGTGCTCCAAGGAAGAGCGGCCTCAGGAACTCGCCAGCCTCGGGAATTCATTTCAGCATCTTCGCTATAATTCACCGGACTGTCCGGTGTACACCGGACTGTCCGGTGTACACCGGACTGTCCGGTGTAACAGCGCGGCAACGGCTATTTCGGCGCCAACGCCTACCTGCAACGCATTAAATGCGCGCGCTGCGCGTGCAGAGGTCAGGCACGCCCATCCTGGCACACCGGACAATCTACAGTGCATGTCCGATGCGCCACCGGACATCAAGGCGGGCCCAGAAGACAGAGCTCCAACGGTCGAACCCAACGGCTTTTGGTGACGTGGCTGTCGCACCGAACATGTCCGGTGTGCACCGGACTGTCCGGTGCGCCATCGAACAGACAGCCTCACCAAACGGCTAGTTTGGTGGTTGGGGCTATAAATACCCCCAACCACCCATCATTCATTGCATCCAAGTTTTCACACTTCCAACTACTTACAAGAGCTAGGCATTCAATTCTAGACACACTCAAGAGATCAAATCCTCTCCCAAATTCCACACAAAGCTTTAGTGACTAGTGAGAGAGATTTGCTTGTGTTCTTTCGAGCTCTTGCGCTTGGATTGCTTTCTTCTTTCTTGATTCTTTCATTGCGATCAAACTCACTTGTAATTGAGGCAAGAGACACCAATCTTGTGGTGGTCCTTGTAGGAACTTTGTGTTCCAAGTGATTGAGAAGAGAAAGCTCACTCGGTCCGAGGGACTGTTTGAGAGAGGGTAAGGGTTGAAAGAGACCCGGCCTTTGTGGCCTCCTCAACGGGGAGTAGGTTTGAGAGAACCGAACCTCGGTAAAACAAATCCGCGTGTCTCACTTCATTATTCGCTTGCGATTTGTTTTGCACCCTCTCTCGCAGACTCTATTATATTTCTAACGCTAACCCGGCTTGTAGTTGTGATTATTTTTGATAATTTCAGTTTCGCCCTATTCACCCCCCTCTAGGCGACTTTCAATCCAAAACCATATAGATTGAAGAGGATTAGAAGGAATTGAAGAGGATTTTGACTTGTACAAGATTTGATTCCCCTCAATCTCTATGGATCAGCATAAAACGAACCAGGCCTAAATACATACGTACTGTATATTTGCCGTGGACCGGTCAACATACGTAGTAGAAATATGGCTAATTAAACATAAGCAAATTTAAAAGGTTCTAGGTTTAAATTTACAGTGAAAAAATATATTTCATTTCAAACTAATCACGTATTCATAAAGTAATAGATAGAATGTATTTTTTTTACGTATATCTATATTTATTATCATTTAAATGAATGTAGACGTAAAAAAATTGTCTAGAAAAAAAACCATATTTTGGTACGGAGGGAGTACAAGATTTAATGATTTCATCTTGATCTATGATTTACCAGTTTAGTCTTTAAATATTAGGGGTAAGATTTATACAATGCTTTTATATACAAGATAAATATCACTACCGGAATCGCGTTCTTTGCCGAGTGTCTAAGACACTCGGTAAAGACTATTTTACACTCGACAAAAGTTTTGTCGAGTCTAACACTCGGCAAATATTTTATCGGCAAAGGGTTCTTTGCCGAGTATTTTTTTCGGTCACTCGGCAAAGACTTTGCCGAGTGTCGAAAAGCACTCGGCAAAGAAAAACACTCGGTAAATTAAGAATAAAAAATTAAAAAAACAGCAAAACATTTTTTTAAATTATAGGAACAACTCTCCAACCCTACCATATATACCTTACCCATTACCCTATTATTTTTCACTATTATTTGAATCAAATTTATATGTTTTGTAAATGATGAGATTCGAACTCGCAACCTCTCTCTCACGCATACCCTCCTATACCACTACAACAATTATGTATATATTACGTTTTCATTCCCATGTACTATAACAAACCGAGAGTAATTTGATTATTTAAGGCATTAAATGAGTTCATTTGAAAATGTGACCAACTACAAAGTTGCATAACTTTTTGAGGTCTACAAGTTTTATCTTAATAGTTTCTACATCCGAGACCGTTTACAAAATTTGAATTTTAAATTTGAAAACTTCACACGAATTTTTCAATGAAAAGATGATTTCAAATCAAAAAGTTGTCAATTACAAAGTTTCATTACATTTCAAGACCTACAACTTTTATTTTGGTGGTTTTTCCATCCGAGATAGTTTGAAAAATTTAAATTTCAAAATTCAAACATAGTTTTGCATAACAAGATGATTTCAAACCAAAACATTGTCAACTACAAAGTTTCATAACTCTTCAATACCTACAACTTTCATGTTGGTGGTTTTTTCTTTCGAGGTTGTTTTCAAAATTCAAATTTTAAATTTTTTAAATTCAGACTTAGTTTTTGTTGACAATATGACTTCAAATAAAAAAGTTGTCAACTACAAACTTCTATAACTTCTCAGGATCTACAAAGTTTATTTTGGTTGTTTGGTCATTTGTTTATCTCACATGATGGTTGTAACAATATGCATAAATTATATACGTCTCTCTCGTAGTTTCATAAACTACGAGAGAGATATAGGTTTTATGAACAAAATTATTTTTATTTTGTCATATGAAGAAATGTTCGATATATAAATTGTACATCATGATGAGTTATACAAATTTATAGTTGAAAACTTTTTCATTTGAATTAATTTACTGCTTTAAAATATGATTTTTAAATTGTCTTTGCCTAGTGTTAGAAAAAAAACACTCGACAAAGAGCTCTTTGCCGAGTGTTGTATTTGTGACACTCGGCAAAGAGCCCTTTGTCGAGTGTCAAAAACAAGACACTCGGCAAAAAAAACTATTTGCCGAGTGTCAAAAATAAAACACTCGGCAAAGAGCTTCTTCGCCGAGTGTTTTATTTTACCGAGGGTTTTTTGTGTGGCACTCGGCAAAGAGCTTCTTTGCCGAGTTCCCGAAAAAAACACTCGGCAAAGAATATGACACTTGGAAAAGAGCCAAATTCCGGTAGTGTATGTGAGAGCACCTAGAAGGGATGAATAGGTGATCCTGCAAAACTTGCTTAAAACAACACAAACTTGGTCTATAATAAGAGTTAGAGAGTTTGAGAGTAGAGAGAAAGAAAAAGTTTTTTTCACTTGATTGCTCTATCAAGATATAGTTTAGACTTAGAGCAATATTGCAAGTGAGAATTAGAAACTTGGAAGAGATAAAAAATTGCAATAAAGTAAATGGCACAAGAGACATAACAATTTTCATCCTGTGTTTCGGTCAAGCGTAATATTCTTGCCTACTCCACGTTGTGGCATACCAACGGACGAGAGGGTTGCACTCAACCCCTCTCAAGTGATCCAAAGATTAAACTTGAGTACAACGGTTCTTCCTTATATCTTGATATCCCGTTTGTGAGGAATCTCCATAAGTTGGAATCTTTTATGCCTTACACAATTGATCACAATCAAAGCCAGAGCAAAGGAGGAGTAAGAACATGCACATAAGACCACAATCGCAGCAACAACACGCACGAAAGCAAAAACAAGAGCACAACAACAAAACGACACAGTTAAGGCTAAGAAATACGCTCAAATCACTCTCTAATCACTGAACGGTGTGGTCGTGGAGTCTCGGAGTTGTAGTGTTGTAATACCCAAATTGTAAATAATGATAATAGAGTTGATCTCCTTAAATGTTTTGTCCTCTAGTTATTAGAACATGTGAACAACCACCTTTAAAATGATTAATTAGCCAATGGCACCTAAATAACCTATGCATCATGCTGGAGTTTATTTGATTGTGCATTTATAAATAACGATAATGATAATATCAATAAAAATATGTTAATGTCAAAGTTTGGAATTAAGGCCTAATTTGGAATTTAGGGTTTGGAGAAGAGAAGGAAAAATACTATCCAAAAATAGAACAAAATATATAGATAAATAAAATCTTGCTATAATGGAATGATCAAATTATACAGTTAAAATGAGTGCAAGTTCACAATCAAAATTGAATTCAAATATGAAGTTTAAACAATAAAAAGGAAAACAAATTAGGGAATAAAGAAAAAAGGAAAGGAAGAACCTGTGTGGGGCCCTTTTCTTTTTCCCGTGGCCCAAGTCGCGCAGATTACCACTAGTCGGCCTAGTACTAGTTTAAGGCCCAAAATTTGTATAAAAATAATAATAATAAAATAATAATGATAAAAATATAATGATGAGACAGGAATTTGAATTCAGACCAAATGTGCACTTTAGAGAATTGGAAATGAAATAAAGAAAACGAGAAAGGAATATAATACAACTCAAAGTCTCTACTACTACATAAGACGTTAGTGTAGACGTTCACATTTTTTTGGTGCACGGTTCTGCCATCTGCCGTCACCCGCTCTCCTCTCGCGCTGTCTCGCCAACAGACCTACCCCCGCTGTCCTATCTCGAGCCTCTGATCTCTCGCCCGCCATCATGGAAGGAGAACCAACACATCCAGACACATCCAGGGAAGGTCCGTGTGGTTCCGGAAGGTCCGACTCCGCTCTCCTCTCTGATGTCTCTCTCGCCCGCCATCTGCGCCAAGAATCACCGCCATCTTCGCGCTCCTCTCTGCAATCCACCGCCATCCATGGCAGCTCTGTCCGCGCCCACAAATCACGCGCAGATTCATGGCAGCCGCGCCTCGCTCTCCTCTCTGCAGTCCGCCGCGAATCTTGGCGCCCACACCTCTGCAGTCTGCCCTGCTCCATGCTCTCTCTGCATCCGCCGCCATCCATGGCAGCTCTGGCCGCGCCCACAAATCGCGCGCAGATTCATGGCAGCCGCCTTTTCGCTCGAGCACCCATGCAATCATCACCGCTGCCATCCATGGCAGCTCTGTCCGCGCCCACAAATCACGCGCAGATTCATGCCTCCCGCTATCACATTCTCACCGGCTGCCCCGGTCGCGCTTCCTTCTCCTGCAGGCATCAGAAAAGGGGGCAAAAAGGCCACCGATTTCTCCTCGCCCAGGCACAACCTCGCTTTGGAGTCTAGGCCAAACCAGCAGGCCGCCTTTCCGCTCGAGCACCCACGCAATCATCACCACTGTCATCCTGTCGCTCTTCTCTTCCCCTTCCATTCCTCGGCACCACGCCCTCAGGAACGCCGCATGCCCTCCGCACAAGGCGCCGCCTGTTCCCGGTGACCGCGGGGTCGAGATCGGCGCGCCATGGCCGTGCCCGGAGGCCTGGACTAGGACTATGCACAGGACGCCTCCATTAAGCTCTTCGGCCGCAGCATCCCGGTTCTCCACTCCTCCGTCTTCGCCGCCACCACCGTGGCCGCATCCGAGGTGAGCAGCAGCAACAGTCTCAGTTCTCGGATTCATTCCCTGACGAGGGACGGGGATCTTTCATGGTCGACGGGTTCTCGCGGGGGAGCAGGATGGTCATTGCCGGCCGTTTCTGAGGAAAAGGGAGAGGACGGGAAAGCGGAATCGGATACGCTTTTTCTTCCCCCTGCTTTTGCACTGTCAAATGCGTGTTGGTGGATCATGGTTCCTGCTGGGATTCTGGTCGCTATTGCTGCGAAAAGGTTCTTCCTTTTGGAGCCCTGTTTGATTTCATACCTCATTAAAAAAAGTTGTGGGTTTATGTGTTTGCTCCTTCAGTGTTTGTACAGGAATTTTCTTCCAATACGTGTTTCTTCACCAAGTCACTCTCCGTATTTACGGCCGTATTTACGGTGAGATTTATGTTGGTTTATCCCTTACTCAGATTCTAATCATGTGAGCCTTTGGCCTGCCTATAATCGTTTCGTGCTTAGGGATTACTTCTGTTCATGCTTGATGTGATAGCTTGGAATCGAAATGTTCAATATGTACGATAAGAAGATTGGTTGCCTTTTCGTAGCGTCCATGTACGATTTTGTTTCCTTTTTTCTTTAGAAAGATACATTGCCTTTGTCTGTGGAGAAATCGCTGAGAATTTTCTTGTTTTCGTGGGGGTAATCAGTAATGCCATGGAAAAGGTAACGGACATTCAAGTTACATCAGTTAACAGACTATTAATCAGGTTCCTTGAGTTCCTTTGGATGTCTTTATTTTTAAGAGGGGGTCCTCTGGCTACCTTTCAGTGTACTAAATATGAAAGCATGTTGTGTGAGTGTGACAAGGGACTTGTTGTTTCTGCTGTGCTTATGAACAAAAACAGAATCTTATTAATATTTACTCTCTGATGGTGGAGGAATCAGGGGTGGCCTTTTTGGTTTGCTAGAACACCCCGGTTGCAAATGTACTATTTCATCCTTGACCACGCTGAGAAGAAACGAACCAACAAATGGGAAATAGGAACCAAAGGCAATACAGACAATTTAGGAGGTGGGATAAAAATAAAGGAAAAATACTTGTCCTTGTTCTTGTTCTTTTTTCAGATTGTAGGGCAGCTCTCCCTGTGTTTGTCACCTTGGAACACAGAATCCCTACTACTCTCCCCCATAAGGTGTATGAATTCCCTAAGCATAATCTGTTGTGAATAATATAATACAAATGTGCTACCTTGACAACCATATGGATTTTGCATATTAAAGTTGTACCTTGACATGCTGAACAAGTGTTGTCGTGGTGGTGTGTCTGCCTAAACTATGTAAGCTTGTCTTTATTGGAATTATTCATACTTTGTAATCAGGCACTTTAATGTACTCCGGAGATGCAAGGAGAATGTTTTCAAGTGATTAGTGATGTTTGTCGATCTGTATCTACTTTTTACTCCCGTTACAACGTACGGGCACGGACCTAGTAAACTTATAAATAAATAAGTCCATCACATTTTGAGTATGTTAAACTTGTATATTAATCCGAGGATAAAGTTTGTCACAAGATTTGAATATAAAAAGAATTGAATTTAAGTTGAATTTGGAAATAGGAGAAGGAAAAATGGAAAATAGAATAATATATATATATATATATATATATATATATATATATATATAACTGTGCACTCGGGCCGAATCACCATCGGGCGGCCCACTATCACCACTCCAGCGTGTGGCCCACGAAGACAACCCCCCTTACACCGCGCCTCGCATGCGTACCTGGGTCGCTGTCAATGTAGGACCCGCCTGTCGGTCCACACCCATTCGCTGCGCGCGCCCAGTCTCCTCGCGGACTCGTTGATAGGAAGCCCCACCGCTAGGTCCACCGCCGGCGCGTGGAGTGTGTTGGGTGACTGGCATCGGGGACCCGCCTGTCGGGATCTGCCCCAACCTCCCCGTAACAAGCTCCGCGTGGTTCGTGCGTCCGCTCCCTAGCTCCACCTCCGCGCCGTCGGCCACGTTTTGTGGCACTAGCGTAGGACCAACACGTCAAATGCCTCTCACCTGCACCGAAGTGGCGGGGTTCTCGGCTGCGCTGACCACGAGCTCGAGCAAATCGCGTACCCGCGGGCTCCCCGGATAGCGCAGCAAATCGCAGGCCGTTGCAACCTCCCTGGCTCGCATCCACCTGGCTACAAAGGGGGAATCGAAGCCACGCTCTGCTCTGCCTCATCTTCATCTACTCGACCAGAGGGGTTGTGGCGCGGATGCTCAGGGGAGGTCCGCTGCCGCAATCGGGGTGAGATTTGGGAGGAAAAATGTAGCATCCCAAAAATTCAAATCCTGAAATTTTCTCAAACTCACCCTAAATTCAAAATGAATTTCAAGTTTCATTTCAAAATGTTTGTTTGCGAGTTGATATCAACAAATAAAATATAGTGGTCTATATTATCTCCAAAATCCTCCTCAAAATATCCTACAAATATTTTCCGAGTGATCCCCCTCAAATCCTTTCCAGAAATACTGCCCAGATATTTCCCTAGTGATCCCCTTCAAGTTCTTTCCAGAAATATTGCCCAGATGTTCCACCGATATATCTCCAAGTATTTTTCCTCTTGAGAAATACCTTCAGAATCATTTTTCAAGTCCCTATAAATATTTTCTTCATAACTTTCTTCATGCTCATACGTATACGTATGCCTCCAGTGTCATACGTGAGCTCTACAAGCTAATCTCACTTATACAAGACAAATACATGCTAATCTCCCACTAATCCTCTCGTCCTCCCACTAATCCTCTCATCCCTCCCCCTAATCACCCCACCATGGCTATAAATAGAGGGGCAAGGGCCTCCTCTCATCCCACCCTAAGCCATTTCATGGCAACTCTCTTCCCCCCCCCACACACACCCACTCCATGTTCCACACAAGCACACACCAGCACAAGGATCGTTCGATCGTTCTTCGATCGTTCGTCCCCTGTTCTTAGTTTGTTCGTTCGTTCGTCCGATCGTTCGATCGTTCGTCCGATCATTCATGGTTCGTTCGTCCGTTCGTCTGTTCGTTCGTCCAAATAATCTTTTTCCTACCGTTGTGCTGCCGAAATTCCGATCGTTCGTTCATTCGATCATTCGATCGTTCATCGTTCGTTCATAGTTCCTATTCATCGTTCATCGTTCGTTCATGGTCCCTATTCATCGTTCTTCTAGATAATCTTTGTCCTGTCGTTATGCTGCCGAAATTCCGATCGTTCGTCCGATCATTCGATCGTTCGTCCGTTCATTCATCCAAATAATCGTTGTCCTGCCGTTATGCTGCCGAAATTCGGATCGTTCGTTCGTTCGATCATTCGATCGTTCATCGTTCGTTCATAGTTCCTATTCATCGTTCATCGTTCGTTCATGGTCCCTATTCATCGTTCTTCCAGATAATCTTTGTCCTGCCGTTATGCTGCCGAAATTCCGATCGTTCGTTCGTCCGATCATTCGATCGTTCGTCCGTTCGTTCATAGTTCCTATTCATCGTTCGTTCATAGTTCCTATTCATCGTTCATCGTTCGTTCATACGACTATCCACCATCACTATTCACCGTTACTATTCATCATTGCTATTCACTGACACTATTCACCATCGTTACTATTCAGTGTTACTATTCATCATCGTTACTATTCATCATCGTTACTACTCATCTATGATATATAGTAACTTTTTTGTCGTCACTATTCATCGTTACTATTCATCATTACTATTCATCGATTAGTCGATCACCCCAAATTTCAACTACTCATACATCATGTTGTCCAGTCCACCTAAGACCAGCCAGACCCATATTCCAGTCATACGAACTCCAGTGACTGTGATTTTCCTTCCAGTAGGAACTTCCCATCTGGTCACCCATCCCAGGTTTCTCCAAGTTGAGCATGCTTAACTTTGAGATTCCTTTGAACCAGGCTTCCAAACTCAGATTCCAATAATTCTTGTTTCTAAATTCTTATCAAACTATTCCCTATCCAACCATGTCATCCCTTAAGCATGGTCCATATTCCAGAAAACTACCAAAATACTCTTGTTCCATATTCTGCCTATAACTCTCCTGTTCATACTAAGTCAGACGATTCATTCGTCACTATTCTCACCAACAGTGAACTTCACTGTGCTACACCACATACACCCAGCTATAAATACACCCAGCTACCCTCTCCCTCTCCACACACACTCCACACCCTCAGCCAAGGAAAACTCCCACCCACTCAGTTACTCCGCTCTGCCGGCTACACGTGTAGTGTCGCTTCGCCTCCAGTCCACCCTCCTGGTAAGCACCTCCGCTCCACCACTAGTAGTACCTCAACACCACATGACATAGATTCTACTCAAGACTCTACCCATCCATATATCGCTATTCTGACCACTATACTAAATATTTATTGGTATACTTGCTTGTTTGTATGTTTGCTTATTCATGTTGCATAGTTATCAGAGTGTTCGTGCCATCTCGTGGAGGCCAGATCTGCAAGTCTACGCCAGGCGGTGAAGCCAGAAGCCAGTTCCGTGAGCTCTCCTTCCCCCTTCACCGAATAAGCACGGCAAGCTCACTGGATCCCTTTGATGCATAAATTACCTATGCTTTTACAACCACAACCCTCAGCTTGTTATTTTATGCATGATATGATTTTGAGACAAGTTATTATGGCCACTCAGCCGCTTACCGCAATCAATACTTGATATATTTGTTACAAATGATTTGAGGAAAGGTGTGAGTTTTCAAAAGAAAATGATTTTCAAAATGTGTTTGATGAAGGGTTTCCACCCTTATCACCTTTGAGTGGGGATGATCAGGGACTCCCTGGTTTAGGGGAGGGCCTAAGGTGATGGCTCAGCTGGTTTAGGCGTGAGCAGAAGGATTGTCCCCTCTTATAAGGACCGGTTTGTCATCTTTCACTACCTGTACTCATGATAAGTACAACCACTCGAGACTGTGTGGGCAGTCACTCAATCTGAACTCGTACGGTCCAACCCCAGGGTTATGAAGGCTGGGGAGCACCGGGAGGATAAGGAGGGGGAAAGTTTTGTCCGGTTTGGACATGGTGGTGGCCTGACTCCTTCCGGATAACCGTTAAGGTTAGGACGTGCGGGGAAAGAAAGAGATTCGGATTCGGGTCTCACTAGCTATGAGATTGCAGAGCCGGACTAGTGGGTAAAGTGTACACCTCTGCGCAGAGTTTGAAAACCTATTCGAATAGTCTGTGTCCACAGGAATGGACGAGTCTGGTGTGGTATGGCAATTAGTGTTTAGTTTTCAAAAAAAAAGGTGCTTTTGGGAAAAGTGGTTTTTATAAGGACCGGCGGTTGAGCCGTGAGCTATGGTGGACGGGAAGTCCAGTAGCTGTTTTTTTTGGAAATGAAAACCAGTGGGAAACTGCTGAGTTACCTGGATGGTTTAGTCCAGGGGATTTTGTTATAATACTGAAAAACTTCCTGCTCCTTTTGGAGAGGATGCGCTTTGCGAAAGTACAAAATGTTTTTTAAAACAACCCTGCATAAAATATTGTTGTTTCTGCAAAATATTCTGAGCTCCACATATTCCATGCATTATATTTGATTTCCCCATTCCGCGGGTGAAGGTGAGCTGCTGAGTATGTTTGTACTCACCCTTGCTTATTTGTTGTTTTTCAGAAAAAGGAGATCGGGTAAGAGTTACGACTGTTCCCAACCTTGCCTGTGGCTGTTGGACCGCTGATTTGCTTCGCTGCGTATATCGGGCTGCTTCAGCCCCACTCTGATGATATGTCTCGAGTTGTGGACCAACTCTTAAAGTTGGTCGCCACCTTTGTAGGTTTGTCTCGTTTAATAAGATTTGGTATCATCTGATATATATAAATGTGTTTACTAGCCTCCTGGGACTAGTAATTGTATCACATTTGAGTCCTAGAGGATTGGGGACGCTTCAGGTGGTATCAGAGCTGTTAGGTTGGCCGCAGGACGTAACCCCTTAGCTTGATCAAAAGTTTTTGAGTCAAAACTATTTTCTTAAAAAAAATATTGCTCTCATCCCTTCATTTCAAAAATGTTTTCCCCCTTTCCTTCTCTCAGAAGTCAGATGGAGGTTCAGTGCCAAACTAGCTTCTGCCAGAATGAAGATGGTTTCCCCAAGTTGCTGAGAGCATGCACAGTCCACCTCGGAATCAGGAGCCAGCCAGAGTATGATGGTCATGAATTCATCGAGCATGGCACAGAAAAGTGTGTCGTGACTGTATACATTGGATCCAGTCCGCACCATGTGGAATGGAGTGTCACTGCTGGTGGGCACAAATTCAAAGACACCTGCCAAGTCGTCGTTCGCAAGGCATTGAGGGCCCTGTGTTAGATCTATGAAGAAGAAGTGGCCGACACCCCGCTCAGATTCTTTCCGCCCTTTCAGAGAGACCGTCCTGCTTGGATGGCCAGGATGCGTGCATTGGAAGGGAAGCAGCTGCTTGAGGACGACCCCACAGTCGTGTACCTCACTGCATACCTGCTCACCCTGGATGCACAGTATGATTTCTTGGCTCGACACCACCGTCAGATGATTGCCCGAGCAGAAGATGCAGAGAAGCTCAACCGTAAGCTCCATGTGGATCTCACCTCAGCTCAAGCCTGTGTAGCTGCCTTGGAAAGTCGTGAAGCCATTGCTGTTGAAGCCCTGAAGCAGGCCAAGGATGAGCACGTCCAGAAGTTGATGGAGGCCTACTTGGTAACCCACAACCAACGTAGAGCCCTGCGGATCCAAGAGCCCGCTTCATCCAACCCTGTTCAACCCATCAAAGCTGAAGACCCATAGATTCTTGAAGGTCACCCGGTCTCTACGAGAGGAGAAAAGAAGGCTTGGGAACTCTCGGAAGGAGCCATAGTCTTGGAAGGAATTCCAGTCTCCCCTAAGGCTATGGATAAGCAAGAGCACCCCAAGTCCTCCCAAGATCCCCCGCCAGAGTTGTTTGAGCCCCTCACCATGAAGAAGATTCCAACACCATCCCTTGAAGTCAAGGAAGAAGCTGCAAGCACCCCGCCAGTACCGCTGCCCTCTGAGGAGCTACAAGAGCCAGTCCCACTTGAAGAAGAGTTCGACCCCGGGTTGCCATCTCAGTTGCCACCAGAAGAAGTCATCAACATCAGTTCCCTCTTGACCCATCTAGGAGATATCTCAGATTGAAGTTGTGCGCTAGCCTTGCTAGAAGAGAAGCTGCCTGGTCTGAAGTTAGTTATGCCCAGTCCTCTGCATGCATTGGGTAGTGAAGTTTTTCTTCACTTTGGCTAGAGCCCTGCATGTATGAGAGGTAATCGTGTAGTCTCGTGTTTTGAAAAACTCTAATTGTGTGGCCCCCTAGGGCATTTCAAAATGAATTTCGCTTGATGTTTTCTCCCCTTTTGAGTGCATATGTGATGCTTTAACGTTAGTGCTCATAAGTCGCATTTAGCATAGTTCTCAATTCAGGAGTCGAGCAATAGTAGTTATGCTTAGCCCCGATTCTGAGTAGTCCGTGCTTGGGAAAAACTCTATTCTTCCCTTATTCAAAACATTTTATTTGTTTATGCTTATCATTGCTGAGCTTGTGTGTTTTCTTTCTTTTTAAGAAAGGTTTTCTCTGAAAACATAGATAACAAATTAGATCTAATCCTCACCTTATGCTTCCATTCTCATCTTAACCCATCTCAAGAGAAAAGTGCCTTACCCAAGAAGATACTCGGAAGCTTACCCTTGAAGCCTGGAACAAGCTACAGAAGAAACCAGTCCAGCCGCTCAGTCAAAAGGACTGACCGTGGGAATCAAAGCACTGCCCCTGAGTCAAAGTAAACAGGAAAAGAGGACAGAAGGAGTTATTACCATACAGAGATGCAAAGATTCTTGAAACCAGAGACCACAAACATCAGGGTCATTGACCCCACCACTCATCCGTGCCCCCCCGCACTCATGCCTCGCCTCCATGCGCACTACCACCGCCACCCACCGCCCCCCTTTGCAGCGCACTACCGCCGCCCACGACACCTTTGCAGCGCACCCACCGCCACCGTCATCGCCGGCAACACCAGGCCCCCCTCCCCTTATCGCACCCGCTGCCGTGTAGCACCTACTCCGTCATCACTACTCCGCAACCGGACACCCCCGCTCGCCTATAAATCCCCCCCACCAGCCCCCTCAACGCCCAACTCGCTCAAAGCACACTCTAGATAAATCCCCTCTGCCAAATAGCAAGCAACTCCATTTTCCACTCCCTCGCCCCTAAGATCACAATGTTTGGTGATTCTTGTGTTGAAGACTGTTGCACATGGTTCATAGTCTTTGGTTTCCTCCAATGTGTGATAGTAATACTCTTTGATAGAATCCTCGAGTGGGAAGAGCAAAGAGAAAGAAAGAGACAGTGAAAAGTGAAAAGTGAGAAGAGAAAAGAAGATAGTGAAGAGGAGATGAGAAGAAGGTTATCCCAAAATCAACCCAGTGTCAGTCATCTCTTCGTAGCCTGTTCAAGCAGCAGCAGAAGAAGAAGGCCTCGTAACACCTGTGTTATGAGGTACTTCAAGGAGTTCAAATTCCCAATATTCAAGAGTTCTACCCTCATTCTTTTTAAGTGGGGTAGTGTTCCAACAAGGTTCCTGCTATGGAGAAAAAGAAGAAGGCCTGTAGCAAGCTTGTGGAGGACCAGATCACCGAAGCTTATAAGTTTCTGGATGAGAAGTGGTCACCCAAGTTCCGTTAATGAAGTACCAGAAGACCAATCAAGGAAGGAATCCATGTGGGAGTTCGCAAGAGGAAGGTTTGCGTGTTGGCATCAATGCTTCTTCAATAAGCTAGCTGCCAAGCGAAACCTAGAAGCCTGAAGATGATCTTTGAGTAGCCAGAATCAGCATTTGCAATCAGCAACCAGATGCTTCTCAAAGGCTAGATTTTGTTGAAGTTCCATCTCCTCGAAGAGTTGCAAAGTGAAGATATGTAGCTGAAGTAAAGCTATACCCATAACCCTTCTAAGCCAAATCTTGAGGACGAGATTCCTTTTAAGTGGGGTAGATTTGTAGCATCCCAAAAATTCAAATCCTGAAATTTTCTCAAACTCACCCTAAATTCAAAATGAATTTCAAGTTTCATTTCAAAATGTTTGTTTGCGAGTTGATATCAACAAATAAAATATAGTGGTCTATATTATCTCCAAAATCCTCCTCAAAATATCCTACAAATATTTTTCGAGTGATCCCCCTCAAATTCTTTCCAGAAATACTGCCCAGATATTTCCCTAGTGATCCCCTTCAAGTTATTTCCAGAAATATTGCCCAGATGTTCCACCGATATATCTCCAAGTATTTTCCTCTTGAGAAATACCTTCAGAATCATTTTTCAAGTCCCTATAAATATTTTCTTCATAACTTTCTTCATGCTCATACGTATACGTATGCCTCCAGTGTCATACGTGAGCTCTACAAGCTAATCTCACTTATACAAGACAAATACATGCTAATCTCCCACTAATCCTCTCGTCCTCCCACTAATCCTCTCATCCCTCCCCCTAATCACCCCACCATGGCTATAAATAGAGGGGCAAGGGCCTCCTCTCATCCCACCCCAAGCCATTTCATGGCAACTCTCTTCCCCCCCCCCACACACACCCACTCCATGTTCCACACAAGCACACACCAGCACAAGGATCGTTCGATCGTTCGTCCCCTGTTCTTAGTTTGTTCGTTCGTTCGTCCGATCGTTCGTCCGATCGTTCATGGTTCGTTCGTCCGATCGTTCGATCGTTCGTCCGTTCGTTCGTCCAAATAATCTTTTTCCTACCGTTATGCTGCCGAAATTCCGATCGTTCGTTCGATCATTCGATCGTTCATCGTTCGTTCATAGTTCCTATTCATCATTCATCGTTCGTTCATGGTCCCTATTCATCGTTCTTCCAGATAATCTTTGTCCTGTCGTTATGCTGCCGAAATTCCGATCGTTCGTCCGATCATTCGATCGTTCGTCCGTTCATTCATCCAAATAATCTTTGTCCTGCCGTTATGCTACCGAAATTCGGATCGTTCGTTCGTTCGATCATTCGATCGTTCATCATTCGTTCATAGTTCCAATTCATCGTTCATCGTTCGTTCATGGTCCCTATTCATCGTTCTTCCAGATAATCTTTGTCCTGCCGTTATGCTGCCGAAATTCCGATCGTTCGTTCGTCCGATCATTCGATCGTTTGTCCGTTCGTTCATAGTTCCTATTCATCGTTCAACGTTCGTTCATAGTTCCTATTCATCGTTCGTTCATACGACTATTCACCATCACTATTCACCGTTACTATTCATCATTACTATTCACTGACACTATTCACCATCGTTACTATTCAGTGTTACTATTCATCATCGTTACTACTCATCTATGATATCTAGTAACTTTTTTGTCGTCACTATTCATCGTTACTATTCATCATTACTATTCATCGATTAGCCGATCACCCCAAATTTCAACTACTCATACATCATGTTGTCCAGTCCACCTAAGACCAGCCAGACCCATATTCCAGTCATACGAACTCCGGAGACTGTGATTTTCCTTCCAGTAGGAACTTCCCATCTGGTCACCCATCCCAGGTTTCTCCAAGTTGAGCATGCTTAACTTTGAGATTCCTTTGAACCAGGCTTCCAAACTCAGATTCCAATAATTCTTGTTTCTAAATTCTTATCAAACTATTCCCTATCCAACCATGTCATCCCTTAAGCATGGTCCATATTCCAGAAAACTCCCAAAATACTCTTGTTCCATATTCTGCCTATAACTCTCCTGTTCATACTAAGTCAGACGATTCATTCGTCACTATTCTCACCAACAGTGAACTTCACTGTGCTACACCACATACACCCAGCTATAAATACACCCAGCTACCCTCTCCCTCTCCACACACACTCCACACCCTCAGCCAAGGAAAACTCCCACCCACTCAGTTACTCCGCTCTGCCGGCTACACGTGTAGTGTCGCTTCGCCTCCAGTCCACCCTCCTGGTAAGCACCTCCGCTCCACCACTAGTAGTACCTCAACACCACATGACATAGATTCTACTCAAGACTCTACCCATCCATATATCGCTATTCTGACCACTATACTAAATATTTATTGGTATACTTGCTTGTTTGTATGTTTGCTTATTCATGTTGCATAGTTATCAGAGTGTTCGTGCCATCTCGTGGAGGCCAGATCTGCAAGTCTACGCCAGGCGGTGGAGCCAGAAGCCAGTTCCGTGAGCTCTCCTTCCCCCTTCACCGAATAAGCACGGCAAGCTCACTGGATCCCTTTGATGCATAAATTACCTATGCTTTTACAACCACAACCCTCAGCTTGTTATTTTATGCATGATATGATTTTGAGACAAGTTATTATGGCCACTCAGCCGCTTGCCGCAATCAATACTTGATATATTTGTTACAAATGATTTGAGGAAAGGTGTGAGTTTTCAAAAGAAAATGATTTTCAAAATGTGTTTGATGAAGGGTTTCCACCCTTATCACCTTTGAGTGGGGATGATCAGGGACTCCCTGGTTTAGGGGACGGCCTAAGGTGATGGCTCAGCTGGTTTAGGCGTGAGCAGAAGGATTGTCCCCTCTTATAAGGACCGGTTTGTCATCTTTCACTACCTGTACTCATGATAAGTACAACCACTCAAGACTGTGTGGGCAGTCACTCAATCTGAACTCGTACGGTCCAACCCCAGGGTTATGAAGGCTGGGGAGCACCGGGAGGATAAGGAGGGGGAAAGTTTTGTCCGGTTTGGACATGGTGGTGGCCTGACTCCTTCCGGATAACCGTTAAGGTTAGGACGTGCGGGGAAAGAAAGAGATTCGGATTCGGGTCTCACTAGCTATGAGATCGCAGAGCCGGACTAGTGGGTAAAGTGTACACCTCTGCGCAGAGTTTGAAAACCTATTCAAATAGTCTGTGTCCACAGGAATGGACGAGTCTGGTGTTGTATGGCAATTAGTGTTTAGTTTTCAAAAAAAAGGTGCTTTTGGGAAAAGTGGTTTTTATAAGGACCGGCGGTTGAGCCGTGAGCTATGGTGGACGGGAAGTCCAGTAGCTATTTTTTTGGAAATGAAAACCAGTGGGAAACTGCTGAGTTACCTGGATGGTTTAGTCCAGGGGATTTTGTTATAATACTGAAAAACTTCCTGCTCCTTTTCGAGAGGATGCGCTTTGCGAAAGTACAAAATGTTTTTCAAAACAACCCTGCATAAAATATTGTTGTTTCTACAAAATATTCTGAGCTCCACATATTCCATGCATTATATCTGATTTCCCCATTCCGCGGGTGAAGGTGGGCTGCTGAGTACGTTTGTACTCACCCTTGCTTATTTGTTGTTTTTCAGAAAAAGGAGATCGGGTAAGAGTTACGACTGTTCCCAACCTTGCCTGTGGCTGTTGGACTGCTGATTTGCTTCGCTGCGTATATCGGGCTGCTTCAGCCCCACTCTGATGATATGTCTCGAGTTGTGGACCAACTCTTAAAGTTGTTCGCCACCTTTGTAGGTTTGTCTCGTTTAAGAAGATTTGGTATCATCTGCTATATAAATGTGTTTACTAGCCTCCTGGGACTAGTAATTGTATCACATTTGAGTCCCAGAGGATTGGGGATGCTTCAAAAAAGCGCCGCGCGACCGGTTTCGCAACCACCACTGTCGGTGCCCCGCTGGCAGGCAAAGAAGCTTCTCTCGGTCACCAGGAACGCTCCTATAGCAGTCTTTGGTGGGCAGGATCACATGTGGGTAGGCAATTTCTCACTGGAGCAAAACACGCCGCTGTGGACCGCATCGCTCCGTGGCGGTGGCTCGTCGCGACTTCATTTCTGGTGAGAAACTAACTCTCCATCATCGTCGTGTCCCCCGCATCGTGTAGAACTAGCGAGTTGGTGATTTCGTGGCCGGTTTGGGCTTCTAGATTGCTGTCCGGCAACCTCGCCGGTGAGGTTGGGTAGCACCGCCGCGCGGCTCAGCGGGGAAGTGGAGGAATAGCCCTCGGGCCATTGATTTCCTGACGGACGGCCTAGATTAGATCAAAGGATACCCCTTCGTTCCTTTAGTCGTGGGCCGTTAGATCGTGATCCAACACGCGTGTTCGGTTGTCAGCTCATGCCCTTTTGGGTGCCGTCGGATCGGGATCCCGTGGCCTAGGATTGATCTAGGGCGTTTTTAATTAGCACCGTAGAGTTCTGATCCAACGGGCTGTGTCCCTAGATGCCTCTTCACCGGACGTAAGTTATAAAAGAGACCCTAGAAAATAAAAGAAATAACCCACCATCCCTTATAACTGTACGCTGTGTCTGGTGTTTCTTGCGCAGAGACCCCCAGGCTTCTCAGTTTTCCTGCGCCCAGCCCAGAGGATTGGGAAATCCAGGGAAATAATTGGAAAATGGATTTTTGATATAAAAATAAATGCTAGAATTGGTTTAATTCATAGAAAATTCATACTAGCTCCTTTTTAGTCCATTCTAGTTCCTATAATTTTGTAATAATATTGTTTATCAGATAGTGCCACTGCTTTGACATGAAAGCCACATTAAAATTTATTTCCTAATTAATCTTATACTTAACACATAAATCATTAGAAATTCGTAACTTAAAATCTATGACTCCGATTTGATCCGTTCAAGTTGCGTTAGTCTCGTATAAATATTTACTATGCAGTAACAACATTTATTGTATCATGTCTCATTATTTTATAATTAGATCTGTATTTAACTGATGTTGGTTAGTCTGGTAAAACTGCTTATCATTATAAACTACTAGAATATGATCTATGGTCAATTTATAACTTAGATTAAAGTTAAGATAATTATTTATGGAATAACCTTTTATATGATTTATATTAACCAATTTATGATATAGTTTAATATTTTAATCACATAAATCCTCTATAAAATCATAACTCCTTAACCGTAACTCCGATTTTAGTGGTTCTCGTTTCTGCAATCTCGTAGCTTCGCGTAGATCATTATTATGCATTATGTTCTTATGTTTGGTGTGATGTTAATTTTGTTATACCATGTCTGTTTGTATTGCTATGACTAGCAGTGAGGTCGAGGATCTGAAGAATCACCCTGGTAACTGGAATCTCAAGTGCCAGGCAAGTTGTCCCTTGATCCACTTTTGTTACCCAATAATGTTCTTTAATATCACTTATTCATGTATAGGTTTAATTTTGATGGGACCCAATAGGTCACCCCAGTCTGTTTATCCTGTTTACCTTGTTTACCCCTAAATCACTTGGGTAGTTTTGCTATTGCTTTATATGGTTTTGGGTTAATATTTCATTATATCCATGTTCCAATTATTATGTTATTTTATTTTCATGACAAGATCATTATATTATGTTAATTGGAACATGGAGCTTAACTTGAGAAACACGTGCCACCACAAGGGAGGAATGGGACCCCTGGGCTAACTAACTAGGAAAGCTAGTGGAAGACTACCTTACCCGAAAGGGGCAAGGGCAGTAGGGGAGTTGCATGCAAGGAGGTTCTCGGGTTGATTTTGCTGCGATGGCGGTCAGACGAGGGATTCTTGCAAGTGCTCTTCCCATAAACTGTAGCGGGTTTTCGGAAGCTAGTGGAACTTTGTAAAGGCCTCGTAGTGGATCCCTAGCCATTCAACTCGGTAGTGTCTAAGGGTCTAGCTAACCCTGGCGACATGGGAAACACGACTTGTGGGTAAAGGGTACAACTTCTGCAGAGTGTAAAACTGGTATACTAGCCAAGCTCACGGTCAAGAGCAGCTCAGGACTCGCATGATTAATCTATGGAACTTAAACTCAATTTGTCATTTGCATGGGTTTATTATTAATTTTGTTCTGTTATTATTATTATGGGTTGGTATTTACTTACATCTAGTAATTGCTAAAAAATTTTGACCAACTTTAAAAGCAATGCTCAGCCTTTAACCCCTATTATTGATCAGCCTTACATTTCACATGAGCTCCCACCTTTGGCGAGTTCATGTCACATTATTCCCCACAACATGTTGAGCAATGAACATGTGTGAGCTCACCCTTGCTGTCTCACACCCGCCCCCACAGGTCAAGAACAGGTACCACTGGATGGCGCATGGTGGATGTTGCAATGTGTTCGTGAGAGGTCTAGATCGTCGTCTCCTAGTTGACTTTCTGGTGCCAAGGATGGATTTTAGATCCTTTTATATTTATCATTTATTTTGTAAGACTTTCGCTATATAATAAATACTCTGATTATATTATGACATTTATCTTTATACGCTCTGTTATTATATATATTGTCTTCTTTGGCGCATGTATGAGATGCACCCGGCTTTGTCCCTTAAAATCGGGTGTGACAACTAGCCTGCCCCATCCCGCGGGTGCGCACGCGTCCAGCGTCGTGCGCGCCAGCTAACTAGTGGGGCCCCTAAACCAGTCTCTCTGCGCGAGCACCAGCATTACCGTGTTTCCCTAACGAGCGGGCCCGCGTGGTAGTTCTGCTTCCTTCGCGCTGTGGCTGGTGCGTGGGGTCGCAATGTCAGGTCCGTCTCTAACCGAAACAACCGCACTCTCTATGGTCCGCGCGGGATGCTTGGCACGAACGCCAGGTTCGGGATCCCCGCCCTGCGTATAAATTGGGGTCGTCGCTAACCTCTGCGGCCCTCTTCCTCATCCAGTTGAAAGTCGGAGCACTACACCACAGAGAGCAGACTGTGTGAGGGAAGGGACGGAAAGCTCGTCGTCATCGGCGCAACCCCTACACGTTGAGGACCGAACGTCGGTAGGTGCTGGGACCAACGTCGAGCACTCCGCACGTGGTCATGACCCTCCTGGGTGAGCTCGGCAGCCAGAGTCATCCGGATTTCTTGTCGACGCTGTCCAACACCTCCGCTCGCCCCTCATCGCGATTGTGGCTCCTACTACGCGATTGTCGGTATGATTATGCCCTCGTATTTTGTATTCGTCTAGCGATTTGGGTAGCCACCCTCGGGATAGCCATCGGGTTCTTGTCGCGAAAACCGAAGGCCTCGCCGGAGCCCTCCGACGCGGCTGGACCAACACCGCCGTCGGCTGTCTAGGGGAGGAAGGCAAGGGGTATTCCCCATTAGATATACTTCGGACGATGGTGATGGACTCGGGTGAACCGTCCTTGGCTGGGATGATTGTGACCGTGGATCATCGATAGAAGGGGCGTGAACGCTTGGGGATCCGGGATGGATCTGACTGTTAGATCAGGATCCGATGCTCCCCGCGGTGTACCGATTAATTTTAGGCCATGAGATCTAATTTAGACGGCCAGATCTGGCCTATACCCTTCGGCCTGGAGAAGTTGCTAAAGAGCCCCTGTAGTTTCCTAAAACCAACCATCGGTCCGCATCTATTAAAAAGTAATTGCGCAGAGGCCCAGAACTTTGTAGATTACACCCTAAACTTCATAGTAATGATGTGCGCAGTCCAGACAGCGAATAAAATCAGAGAATTTCATTTAGAAAATGATTTTTAATGTAAAAATAATTGTAGGAACTTGTGTAAATCCTAGAAAATTTATTTTAACTCCTTCTCAACCCATTCTAGTTCCTATAATTTTGTATTAATATTGTTCATCACTTGGTAAATTTGTTTTAGCATGAAACCTAGGGTAAAAATTAATCACTTGGTTAATTGTGTACCAAACACATAAATACTTTGGAAAATCATAACTTAAAATCCGTAGCTCCGAATTTAGTGATTCTTGTTCCTACAATTTTGTTTAGATGCGTAGAATATTATCATGCAGTATATTCCTATGTTTGGTGTGATGATTAATTTCCCTTGTACCATGTTTATTTGTACTGTGACGAGTAGACGAGCAAGTGACCGAGGATCCAGGTGTTCAACAGGTAGAAGTTGCTGAGCATGAGCTTATTGAAGGCAAGTTGTGCCCTTGACCACTTTTATTTATCCAATAATATTCTCTATAATCATTTTGGCATGCATAGGCTTAATTTTGATGGGACCCAATAGGTCACCCTAGTTTAGTCATCTTTACACCTTGTTTACACCTGAACTTTTGGGTAGTCTTTGCTATTACTACATATGGTTTTTTGGTGTTGAGATAACTATTACACATGGTCATTCTTTATTATTATTGTTCTATTTCTGTTCATGATAAGACTATTATGTTAATTAGAACATGGAGCTTAACTTGAGAAACACGTGCCACCACAAGGGTGGAATGGGACGCCCTTGGCTGACTAATTAGGAAAGCTAGTGGAGGACTATCTTACCCGAAAGGGGCAAGGGCAGTAGGAGAGTAGGCATGTAGGGAGGTTCTCAGGTTGATTTTGCTGCGATGGCGGTCAGACAGGGGATTCCTGCATTGCTCTTCCTAGAACTGTAGCGGGTTTTCTGAAGCTAGTGGAACTTTATAAAGGCCTCATAGTGGATCTCTATTCATTCACCTCGAAAGTGTCTAAGGGCCTTGCAAACCCTGGCTAGACGGGATACACGACTTGTGGGTAAAGGGTGCAATCTTTGTAGAGTGTAAAACTATTATACTAGTCGTGCTCGCGGTCATATGCAGCCCAGGACTCTCGCATGATTAATTTATGGAATTAAATTCAATTTGTCATTTGCATCGTATTGTGATTTATTATTAATTTTGATCTATTATTACTCTGGTTTGGTATCTACTTACATTTAGTAACTGCTAATAAAACTTGACTAACTTATTAAAAAGCAATGCTCAGCTTTAACCATTATTTATTGATCAGCCTTATACTTCACATGAACTCCCACCTATGGTGAGTTCATGCACATTATTCCCAACAACTTGTTGAGCTATGATCTTTTGTGAGCTCACCCTTGCGATATATAAACACCCCCACAGGAGAAGAACAGGTGGTCTAGGAGGAGCCTTACAACGAGGAGTACAAGCTCATCTAGGTGGCGTCTTCTTGTCAGCTTTATGGCACTGAGGAATAATATTTAGTTCGTTTTATTGTTATCATTTATTTTTGTAAGACTTTCACTATGTAATAATGATACTTGTGACATTTATCTCTATACACTTTGTCATTATATGTGATGTTCTTCTTTAGCGCATATATGAGACGCACCCGGCTTTATCCCTTAAATCTAGGTGTGACAAGTGTGCTCTTATAATGCTTGGTGTATTATTAATGGTGCCCAAGGGCCTCTTTTATAGCCCCAAAGGCCAAAGGATTCGTTGCTCCTTTCTTTGGTATGTCCAGATTTTTTCTATCCGCGGGTGCACAAGACTGTCTGGTGCACACCGGACAACCTCAGCTACAGCGGTTGCCAAATCGGTTGATTGGTCGCCTTCCTTTTTAGGGGGGCACCGGGCTGTCCATTGGCGCATCAGACTGTCCGGTGACCCCTCCCGACCGTTGGCGCGTGGACGTGGACGTCGTCGATCTCGCTGTCGACCGTTGGCGCGGGTGATGATGAGCTGTTGGCAGCTTGGCTGATGATTTATAGCCAGCGAGACTGGTGAATTCCCGAGAGCGGCTAATTGACCAGGCCAGCACCAGAATGTCCGGTGAAGCGTAGTTTGGCCCAAGTTTTGCTCTTTTGAGCCAAACTCCTTTTCTTTTTCTTTTTTTGGCTCTCTTTATGAGGTTCACTAGCATTTAGATAAACATAGTTAGCAATTAAAACAATTGACTAAGTGAGAGGACCATACCTTTTTCACCTCATTCTCAAGCCCAAGTAAAGGATTAGCAATATGCCCAATCTCAAGCCCAAGATGCTTTTCTCTACAAAATGTGTTAGAGCCCAAAACAAGTGTTAGAAACATTGTAAAGGACCCACGCGACATATTTAAAAGTGCAAACCTCATACTTATAGCATTTTTCACAAAATTGCATATTTTTGTGTCCATGTTTGTGCTCTTTTGGACTTGACGACTTCAATTTGCTTTCTAAACACATGTTCTTATGCTCATATGAAGAGTGTTAGTTCAAAGTTGTGTGTTGAGCATTTAATCACCAAAACTAGAAAGCACAAGGGCACATTTGCCTTTCTATTTCAGTACGCACATGTTAGGAGAATAATAAATATAGAGAGAGCATGATAAAAATATAATGCATCTGTACGTATGTCATGCACCTTCGAGGATGGCCTTTGTCTCTTGGTATTTCTTCCTCTTTAGGGCTTGTTCGGTTATACCCCAATTCATATGGATTGAGGGGGATTGAGGGGGTTTGAATCCCTAGTAAGTCAAAATCTCCTCTAATCTGTATCAATCCCCTCCAATCCATATGGATTAAAAATAACCGAACAAGCCCTTATTTAATTTTCCATTTATGCGTGCATGCGTGTCTACTACCATACGCATGCTGTGCTGTGTCTATCAATTGGATCGGTTTCTTTTATATACGCGTGCCTGCCTGTCTGCCTGAAACGTGTCCGCTAGCTTTACACCTAATTAACATGATTGAACGTTTAGCTAGCTTCTTTTGTAATTGCATATGCATATGCAGCATCCACATCAGAGCTGGGGGCACTACACACTGGTACGGTTATTCCTTGTCCAGTGTGCACGCTCATCGTCTCTTTTTCCCAGCTTTTGTTCACCAGCTATAAATTGCGAGATCGGTTCCTTTTCGGTACGTACGGCGTCTGACAGGCCGGACGACTTTCATGTGTGTTTCGTTCTTGAATCCTTATAAGCTAGCGTGCACGCATTGCATGCCGCCTCCTCCAGTAGTGGTCTTGAAGGTAACGGTAGTTTTTACAGTTAATTACTCCCGAGTTACACAGAGCATAAACATGCGCTAGATTTTCTTTTTGCTAATATATATAACCTGTGTTTCGATTTCTGGCCGGATTTTAATTCAAGCTAGTGCTGAGTTATGCATACTCCTCTGTTTCTAGCGAAGCCAAACTTTTTTTTTTATCTTTGGTCATCGATTTTTGTGGAAATCGATCCTTACAGTTTAACGCCGTTTCACACAGTTATTATTTCAGATTCACAACATGCATGCATGAAGTATAGTAATCATTGGTCAATATAAATATTTAACTTGGAAGAAAACTAGAATAGGAATGGATCGGAGTGAGCGAAATATACTACCACTAGTAGAAAAAACGACAAAAGGTTTGTATCTTCTTCAGTCACGATGATTGTGTTGGGACCCGGGACGTACTAATAAAACCCTGCAGGTATAAAATTTACATACGTTTTTTTTTGTTTGTCCCGGCCGGCCGGTTGGTAGTTCCAATCGGGACTAAAAGTAGTCACCCTATAGTCCTGGACTCCTGGTTGACGTTATCAATTGGTATTAAAGGCCCTCCAACCTTTAGTCCTAGTTGATGTCACCACTCCATATATGTATACTAAAAGTGCCCCCTATATATGTGTGAATTTAAAAGGAGAGCACTCAGGAGCTGATCACATATAATATGGGGGGTTAAGTTGGTAAAAAAAACCTACATGCAAGACATAATGCTCCTATAGGTTTAATTTGAATCCCATGCACTGCAAGAGGGGTTTTAAATTTATATTATTTTAAGAGCCATGACCCTTAGTCCTGGGTCTGTAGAAAATTTGAAACCCTCAGATATACCTGATGTTATTGTTGCACCATTTTTTCATATTAGTTCGGTGAATCATAGGTAGGGAGGGTAATGAGCGGTAAATTTCAAACTATAGAAAATAAGGATTAATTGGATCATATTAGGATGGAGCTCTATTTGTATTTATATATATATATATATATATATATATATATATATATATATATATATATGCAGCAACAAACAAAGGCATGCATATATAGAAAGCTCTATTGTGTCCATACTCATGCCCTTCACCATGCACAGAAAAGGCCGCACATTCCCATGAAAAGCATACACGGCCGGCCGGCCCCGCGTCCTTAATAAATAAATAAATAAACCCTGCTGGCAGCGTCCAGCTGAGCCAGCTAGGCCGCCCACTTTGTGTTATTAATTATCACTCTTCATCGTCCCCGGCCTCTGGCGTGTTTGCTTGCATGCATGCATGCAGTACACAACTCTTGTCACTTGCCACTAAATAATATACTCACGCAGTACTGTGCTGAGAGATGCCAGCAGCAGCTATAGCAGTGACACAGAAACACTCCTTCAGACGAGCGCTACGCTACGCATCTGCAATTCTGCATGCATATAGTAGGTAGGGTTAGGGTGCAAGGGCGGCCGGGCCGGAGCACGACGCATCAGAGAAAGGCTTAAGCTTTGCATGCATGCATGGCTGCGTGAATGCCGCTGGCCCCGCCCCCAAATATTCCCTGACGCGTGGACCCTTTCCCTCATTACTCCTCCTCCTCCTGTCTGTCTGTCTGTCTGTCCGTCTCTGCAGCATGCACCCACATCTACTCCTCCTCCTCCTATGTATCCACATGTGGCCATCACCCATATGCATGCATCTCATATATAAATAAGCATTCTGTCTGTAATACTACTACTATATAGTACACTAGTATAGAGCCTTTGCTTGTAGCTCAAACCTGCATGCATGCATGCATGCATCACCGCCGGTAATCATCGTGTCCGCCTGGTCAGGTCTGCACAACTAATGCCACTTTTAAGCAAAAGGCCTCGGCCGGCCCGGCCCGTACGGAGACGGTGGCCGCTTTGGAATCCGGCCGGAGAGCTATACTAGCTAGCTAGCCTCTTGGCAAACATATTCCTCCTGTCCCTCCGCTCCCACACACGCTAGTAGTGCAAACAGATCCAGGCCGCATATATGCGTACGTACGTACTCCTACGTACGTAGTAGTATATAATATAAAAATGGCCACGAGTACACATGCATGCATGACACTTTTCTGTTTCCTTTACCGACTTAGGAATAGTATTATATTACGTACTACTATACTATGGTCACTAACTTTCATGCATGCATATGTAATGTAGTTTAAAAAAGGCAGCTCTCGACCGAACCGGCCTCTCCTCTCAAAAGGACGTACGACGACTGGAGGTAATAAAGAGTAGACTACACACTAGCTGCCGCATTCTGATCGTCTCGACATGCTGATGCATGCACTCACAAATTCAAAAGCCATACTACACACTAAGCAGGCGGCCGGTGAGGTGGTGTGTGCATATGCACATGATGAGATCCATCGATCCATGGTAAAAAGTGAGTTCTTGTTGTTTAACCTGCTGTCTCGGTCGAGGTGTAGCTTTCTTTCCCCTGAGTTTTGGAAATAATTTAATTGTGTGCTAGCTAGCTAGCTAGCTATAGTCTAGTTATGAGGGCCCGAGAGATTAGGGGAATGATAGTACAGTACGTACGCCGCTGGAGTGGTGCTAATTCCGTTTGAGCTAGCTAGCGTCCGTACGTACTTAGGTGTGGTGACAAAGGGCCCGTTAATTGCACGCATGCATGGAGCGGACAAACCAAGGTAGGCCCAAGCCATCTGCAAAATTTAACACATGCAACGCATATGCATGCTGGCCTGCCGCGACACGTACGTACGTACGTCGTCGGGTTCTTCCAGCGAACCTTGTTTAAGAAGGTACTGTGTACTCCAGTAGCGCTGCTTTCCTTAAAAGCAGAGGTTATATTTATATACCTCCTTTAAAATAAACTAAGGCGAGTGTCATGTCATGAGCAGAGGTCGTGCGTGGTGGTTATTAATTGCGTTGCGTTGCGTTGCATGGCATGGGTGACACCACTAAACTAACCAAGTGCGTGGATCGGAAACCTAGCTATATCGATCCCTCCATCATCATCGTCACCAGTCTGAACTAAACTAATCTATATCATCAGAATATATATATATATATACTACGTACGGACTTGCATGTATACATACGTACGGTACGTGTAACTTCAGCTCTACTCTAGTGGTATAGTGGCCTGCAGGTGTATACGCACATCGTCCATCACGTACGTACGTACGCGTTGGTCTTGGTCATCGATGATCTCTGCATGCATGAGCCCATCAACGTACGGTACGGTACGCTGGAAATTAATTGGAGTAGATTGTTAATAAGTGCGTCGTCGCAATGCAAGCGGCAGACAGACCCAGGGGCTGATCTGCGCCGGGATTCAAGGGGTACCTCAGCAAAAAAAAAAACAAAGGGAATGTAGTAAATACTATGCTGCTGCAGCACTCACCAGTCACCACGCGCAGAGTCAGTCACAGGTCTGCCCCCCACCCCCACCCTCTCTGCCCGACTGCCCCCAGTGCAGCGCAGCCGGGCGTGGCCCCACCATCCTCCCTGATCTCTGCACTGCACTACTGCAGCATGTGTGGTCGTCGTGGATAGATGGATGGATGCATGCATGGGCTTCGGCCTTCGGTCGGCCGCGCTGGGGCCCTTTATTCCCTTTCATCGGCTGGTGCTGACCCGGCCCACGCTCTTGCATCTACATTTTTACACACCGTTGCAAAAGCCCCCCCCCCCGTTTCCGTTGAGTACTGTAGTTCACACAAACAGTGTTTTCGCCTACTTTCCTGCCCCGGCTGCACATTTCATTTCGAAAAACAAATAAGTTTCAGGCGGACGCACGCCACACGAGCATGTTAGAGTGTGTCATCTACCCGAGCCGGTTAACAAGAACAGGGGTAGAGTTAATCTTAACCGTACGTCTATTCGTGTCCTTGATGGGGGCTACCTTGACCTTTAGTTGCATTCCCCGGTCACACGACGCCATATAAATAGATTAAGGGGCCAGGTGGTTTAGCAAACGATAATCGCCCGACCATAAACCCTAATCGACATAAACATAATCCCCATGTGCGTAGTGACTGAAAGAG
Organism: Zea luxurians; assembly: GCA_029449295.1. NCBI lineage: Eukaryota > Viridiplantae > Streptophyta > Magnoliopsida > Poales > Poaceae > Zea > Zea luxurians. The sequence goes on along the minus strand of JAOPSE010000009.1, from coordinate 111,782,837 downwards.
CTGTGATTTATACCATCGAACCCCGTGATCACCCCAACGGACATGGGATCCGAGCCTCCCCTTGCATGTGCCGCTGGAGGAGGAAATCCACCGCAGATCTGAGCCTCCGCTTGCATGATATTCCATTTTGAATAGTGAGTAATTTATCTCACTTAGGCCTTATTCGGTCCGGTGTGAATTAAAGAGGATTGGAATAGATAAAATTCTTTTCTAGTTAAAATTGGATAGAAAGAGATTTAATCTTTCTCAATCCCTTCTATCCCTTTGTAACCGAACAAGACCTCAAACCCCTCCAAATCCCCTTGCTCCCCAAAACCCTTAGGGCTAGTTTGGTGGGATTTCCCCTTCTTTTTTCGAGGTGGAGAATCCCAAGAATTGTTATTTGAATAAGACATTTAATTATTTAGAAGAAGTTTTTCTTCCCTGGGTTTATTTCTCCTTGCTTCCAAACTAGCCCTTAACGCTGATTTGATGATAAGGGAATTGGAGAGAATCTATGGAGAAGGAATCCTCTCTAATTTCTTGGTCACCAAACCAGCCCTTAAGGTATCTTGTGTAACGCAAGAATATATAGACATGAACACAATTGCTCAAAATCATGCGGATGAGTATAACAGTTATAATCTTCTTCATCCCTACAAAAGGGTTTCTCTTGAGCCATCGCTATAAAACTAATGCGCAACTCATAGGTAATAGCTAAGAGCATCTCCAACAGGAGCCCTAAACGAGTTTCTATTTTGAAATATAGAACTCTAACACAAAAACATGCTTCAATAGAGACCCTATTTTACAAAAAAAACTCATCAAACTATTATAGGGCTCGGTCTCTCGGATCATAAATATAGTATTTCATATACTAGAGCCATATCCTCATTTTGTACACTATTTCTAATAATTTATTTCCTAAATAACATTGATCTATCTCCTAATAATATGTTATAGGGCTCAACTGTTGGAGCTGCAAACGTTTTTGTGGCCCTAATCACTTTAAATCATTAGGTCCTATTTTGATTCCGAGGACTCAAATATAGGACCTCTCGTTGGAGATGATCTAAAATGGCTTTCAGCTAATGAGGTACGTGGCTCTAAAATATATAGCGCCTTCGAGAGACAAAATTCGAAGTTGGATGTTTCATTCTTGGTATAAAAAGATAAAAAGGAAATAAAGGATTAATAGATAATGGACGACTCGACTCTAAGCTATCGGTAGCTATATATGTTCCTCGACAACGATGGTAGAAAAGCTGTTCACATATAAAGTGGCAAATGAGTAAACTACAAGAGCGCGCAGGTACGTATATTATTCTAGATGTTTTCTATTTCCACATGGGAATAAGAAGTGACTTGTCAAAGGATGAAGAAGAAGCTAGCTTGTGGTAGTGCCATGAACACGGACTAAATGCTATATACCGGCCGGTGCTAGCTGAAATTATGGCCCACAAAAAAGTTACTGCTGGTGTTCCCCTGGATAATCCATCGCAGCAGAGTAGGATATATATATATGCGTCTCTGAGTTGTACTACGTACTATGATTACCCACTCTGGAGGATCGATGTTTACACATACGTGCTGTCCATCCATGCATCAATTGCACACGTTGACTATACACTAAGCTAGCTAGGTAGAGCAATAATATTTGTATATGCACGAGCGTTGACGAAACACCCCCCCCCCCCCCTGTAATGAGGATATATCAACGTTTGGGTAAAGAAATGTATATTTTCATTCTGTTTGTTTTGGTTTGAATTTGAACGAACTAACTGGCTAATGTTATTATTGACATGTACCGAAAAAAGGATAAAATTTGAAACGATAAACCCAAATTCTTCGTTGGGATTGGTATTGATAAAGACATAGATATATCACTCTTACTACTATTTTTTCAGTTAAATTTCGTATTAATATATACTTCATTTAGGACCCTGACAGACAGACAGACAGAACATATGTAACTCAATGGGCTGGTATTGATGTTAAGCAAATAAAGCATCTTTTCTCAATGATCTTTTCTTGTTCCTTTTGAAAGAAAGAAAGAAAGAAAGAAAGAAAGAAAGAAACATGCAACTGCAAGTGCCACCGCGCGCGCGCCTGCAAGGTAGGGCGAAGAGGAGCCAACGGCTTTAATTTCTGCGCTAGCTGATACTTGATGAGATCGAACACGATTTAGGCGGCTAGCTGGCTAGCTAGCAGACGCCAGGCTGCATATACTATATACCAGGCCAGGACTATACAGCAGGTAGCTACTATACTGCGCGTAGAGCCGTAGACCAAAGGCGACAGATCGAACAAGTTAAAAGGCTCGGAATGAAAGTAGAAGCACGCGCGTAGGCACAGCCATGGCTCGTCATTTCACTGTTCGTAGCCGTAGCTAGCTGGGCTGGCGGTCTCTCCTCTCATCTCGCCGGCCTCCTGCAGCCTGCACAGGCTGTGCTGGTGGTCTCTGGCTCTGCTCTTCTCCTCTTGCCGGTCGCGGTCGGTCAGGATTGATTGATTCATTCATGCACGCACGCGCGCGCGCGCGCGGTTCCATGCATGCATCGCCTGAAGATCCTCTGCTCACAATCTATCGCGCACCGTATTTTCGCAGGGCGAGATCTGTCGCACGCGCATACGCATGCGCGCGCGCGCGCACACACACAAAGGCAGCATTCACACGCTAGTGTACGTAGAGTTGTACGTACGGAGTAGCTACTGTAGGTGGCATTACGATTTACCATTACTCCTGCGCTGGCTGCATTATATTCTTTGTGCAGGCAGTAGCTAACCCTAGGCGCCGCCGCAGTAGTATACATGGTCGCATGTGTGTCGTCTGCATGCAGCATGCAGAGGGGGGGTGGGCAGCTAGCGCGCGCGGTGCAGCCTGCACTGCAGGGCAGGGTTCATGAATGGGCAGAGGCCAGGGGGCGCATGCAGCACAAATCAAGGGACACAGCGCCATCATTCTCACATATGCCCCGCCCTAGCTGCTAGTGCCCTGCTGCTGCTGCTGTCCCTCCCTCAGTCCCTGTGCATGTAATTGTGCTGTGTGGCCAGCCACAGCGCCACCCGCTTCGCGCTTCAGCATGCATCCTCTGCTCTCCACTACTACTCGTAGCTAGAGCATTGAGGTTGAGGGAGTACTGGTAATTAGTGCTGTGAATATGGGTCGGACTTTTCGGATCAGCATGAGCACGATCCAAAATCAGGAGCTCAAAACATGGTTCGGTATGAAATAATATGGACCGAGCTAGCACGGCTCGAAGAAAGGCCTGGGCTTGGGCCGACACGGCCCAATTAAACCTATTTTATTTAATTTCTTTAATTTAGAAAGATATCGACTTTATATTGTTGTGATATTTGGAGTTTATGTAGTCAAATAATGCTAGGATTGTTTAATATATTTAATTTAGTAAGCTATAGACTTAATGTGGTCGTAATATTTTTATTTTATATGGTCGATCAAATATACTGGCCGAGTTTGGGCCGACACGGCCCAACGAAAGCACGCACTACAGGAAACGCATAAATTTTCGTGGGCCAAAAACCCACGAAAATAAGCCTAAACCGACGAAAATAGGACATTTTCGTCGGCAGGGCCGACGAAAATAGCCGCCGAAAATAAGTTCGACGAAAATAGGCACCTATTTCCGTCCGTACCGACGAAAAATACCTATTTTCGTCGGCTTTCCCAAGGCCGACGAAAATAGACTCACTATTTTCGTCGGCCTCCGTGGTGGCCGACGAAAATACGTGCCCAGAATATTTTCGTCGGCCTCCGTGGTGGCCGACGAAAATATTCTGGGAACATATTTTCGTCGGCCACCATGGAGGCCGACGAAAATTGATGGTTCCCCCCCCCCCCCCCCCCCCCAAAACAGATTTTTCTGCACCTATTAATAATTCACAGCAAAATACACAATATCACAATTCACATATACAGATTCACAAGCAAAATACATAATTCACAAAACACATTCACATATACATAAATAGTCCATAGTCCATTCAAATACGTCCAGAGTCACCAGGAAGGTTCACATATACATAAATAGTCCATTCACATATACATAAACATTCACATATACTCCTCACTCCGGCGGGCTGTGAGAGTTTTGACCACTCCCTCCTCCGCCACCAGGAAGGTGGCCACTCCCTCCAGCACCATGGACGAGGAAGTCTTGGACGTTGACACCACCCTCCGATCCATGAGCATGTGACGCTGAACCCTGCAATTCATCAATCATTCAAATAAGGCTGTATTTTGCTATCCCTATACCTATACATTGCTGTGTTTGGTCAATATTTGCATAAAACTAAATATGGAACGTCACCTGTGATCCATGGTGAGGAGGAGGCTGTGCATGCATCCACGGGTACTGTTGTGCTGGCCACCCCATAGGTGGTGGCACCCACCCCGTCGGTGGCAGTGCCATCCACGCTTGAAATGGCTGAGAGCCCCCGGTGGCTGGGAGACCGGTGGCACCCATCCTAGGACTGGCTGCGATCCTTGGGGTGGTGGAGGCGTCCAAGTGCCTGGAGGTGCCTGCGTCCACCCAACACCGGTCCACTGTGGCTGCGACACTGGAGCTTGTCCTGGCCATTGTCCCCATCCTTGTGCCCTGCGAGCCATTTTTGATAATAAAAAAGATTTGCTATGGAATTGAAGTGTTCAGATAGTGTTACCTGGGGAGGGCGAAAAGCGGGCAAGTTCATATCAGGGCCGAGTCTAGTAGTCATTTCCTGCAAATGGATGCAACGTTAGAATCGCAACATTATACTTTGAATTCAATGACGACACGTGATGAGATAGACGAATTACCTGAAAATAAGAAGCCATATATTGCGTCAGCTGCCCAACCTGCTCCTGCGCTGCTCGAGCCTGCTCCTGTGCTGCTCGAGCCTGCTCCTGTGCTGCCCGAGTCTCCTCCTCCAGCTGAGCCTCTTGAGCAGACCTAAAGGAGCGAGAACTCCCTCCCGAAGCCGATGCCTTCCCTTGACCTATTGTCCTATTATAATCCACAACGCCAGTGCCAAAGGCAAACCTGCATGATACACATAGTTGAGCCATTAAGTGGACACATTCTTGTTAATGAAATCATCGAATCAAACACAAACACCTCACCTGCCATGCTTTCTACCCCCACCACTGTGGTACAACGCTGAGGCATCTAAGTCTGAATGCATCCAGTCGAAGTCAGGCCCATGGCGTTGAGTCATTTCCTCCCCATATGCATTCTGCAAAGAAAGTTAGAGTTGGAGTTAGACACAAAATATGCAATTTAATTCGTAAATACAAACTTGTTTACCATTTTCTCCCTTGCCGCCTCGCTGCATAGCACATCAGGGTTAGCCGGATCAGGGCCACGGTGACCACAGACGTAAACCTCCATAAAACTTGGAGCAACTCCACTTTCAGCTTCCTGCATGAAAAAGAAGAGTTAAACCATAGAATTTTCATAGATGTAACATACAAGTTTGATTTATATACTTACCATGCGGCGTGCGGTACCAAGGTGTCCATCGGCGCCGTACCTGTGCCCCGGTCCTTCAGTGCCACGGTTGGCACGGTGCTTGTTGGACTCTGCAATCCACTCAGGCGACGCCCATCTCTTAGCCAACCACCTCCAGGCTTCCATGTCCTTCGCCAGCCAATCCACAACGCTCTCCAGGTACTGCTCCTCTGTGATGTAGATCTCATTGGCCCCTAATGCTTTGCTCATTTTCTGCCCCTTTATCTTCTTGTAGTAGTAGTTGATGGCCGCGATGCGAGCATTGTACATGGCATCCTTGATTACCTTATCAGCGCACTTCCGAAAGTGCCTCTTCACACGTGTCCACTGAGCCTGATCCTCCTCGATGTCATCTGGCAATTGGAACCTCCCCTACATATCAATGGAGAAGTTAAGTTAAAGTAAGATTAGGAGAAGCAATAATTCAGTGAATTGCTTATATACGAAAGTAAACTCACCCAGAACTCGTCCCACACAGCCACCTGACAAGTCCTTCGTTTTTTTCCGAGCTTCCCCCTCTGCTACTGCTTTCCCCTGACTCCCCTGGCTGGACATAGTCCTTTAGACCCCAGTCAGCCCACTGCATAGCCGCGAACCTCTCGCCATTGAGCTCCACCATGCCAGGGTAGTAGAAGCGATAGAGGCTACCCAACATCGCGTTCACCTTGGGACGTCTGCCTGTACCGTCCCAAGTCAAGTCTTCCCATGACCTACAAACATTAATAAAACAAGTAAACCAGTGCAATCACGTTCACATTAAAAAATTAACACAACAGAAATAAGCCCCACCATTCTCCATGCGGCCGGATGAGCCTCCTCTCGGCAGGTCTCGGACCAAGCGCATTGCTCTTCTTATACCTAAGTATACAAGTAAATTCAATATGATGAAATGATTAAAAACTAATATCAATTAAACTAATATGCATAATAATACCTGAAGGACGTAGAACCATCTGACGCGTCGCCCGCGCTGCCTGCCCCCATAGGGTCAACCTCCTCATCCTGCTCACCCTCCTCATCCTGCTCACCCTCCTCACCCTGCACATGAGCATCCTGCTGAGGAGTCTCCTGCTCACCCTCTTCACCCTGTACTTCGTCTAGACAGTCGAGAAGTTGCTGCTGCCTCTGTCGGCTCTGTGATGTGCCCTGAAAAAGCCCACTGCCCGAGCTGTCCTCGTTGGCCGCGCTGCCCCCACTCCTCCTCGATCTCCTATGCTTGAACATGTTCAACTGTAGATAAATTAATGTCAAACCACAGTATATGAAACAAATAATATGAAAATTAATAATGTGGAAATTGGAATACATAGCTTAATTGATTAACTAAAAGAAACATACTAATCAAAAGTCATCCGCATCCGATGATGCTTCTTCGGCTCGTTGTTTATTCATACGCTCTTGATTTCGTTGGATCCTTACTGATCTTCTAACGACGACAGGTCATTTGCGCTTTGACCTAGGTTCTTCAATTAAGTCGCTTGAATTGCAACAGAGATTTTCAAGGCCTTCTCCATTGGTCACATGGAATTGGTGAGCTATGTCTTGATTCGACGCTGCTTCTGGTTGAAAAACAGCGTCATCGTTGTCCCTGCTCGTATTCACGTAGTCAGCACTCTCTGGAGCGACGACTTGTGGGTTGACTTTGATTGCAACCCACCAAGCCCTAAGGCTTGGGTGAGGATATGGCATGTAGTACACCTGTTTTGCCTGATTTGCAAGGACAACATCGCTCATACTGCTCGGAATCCTAGAGCTATGCTTCACCTCGACATTACCATACTTGTCGACACGAGTCCCACTATGAGCATCAAACCAGTCACACTCGAAAAACACGACTTTAAGTTCCTTGGGGCCATCGAAAAACAACTCTACAATGTTTTGAAGAACACCGTAATAGTCCACTACTTTGTCATCGTCAACATATGAACTTGCCAACACACCACTATTGGTGGTGGCTGCCAATGGTCGACTCTTCTCTAATTTCGCGGTTCGGAAGCGATATCCATTTATCAGTCACATCGAAACATGTGCTTATGGTGCTTTCAGCAACGTTATGCTAATGGTGCATCAAGTCTATGTTGTGCGGCATGATCAAGGCTTTTGCATACGGAAGCTCCCATATTGATGAAATATGGGTCCAGTTGTGGTCCTCCCCGTAGCCTTGAAACCTATCATTTTCTCCTTGCTTCAGACAAGCATGCCATGCCATTATCTGCGGTGCAGTTTGCCTCTTTGGTGGCCCATTTCTGATTTTGGCTCCACTTCTAAATGCAGTAAGCGAATTCCTGAAATCATGCTTGAATGGAGTCCAACGTCGATGAGCATCAAAGAATGACACTTTCCCACCATGCTTCAATCTGAATGCATCCGTATCATTCATACATATGGGATAGCACAACCGACCATGAACACACCATCCAGACCAATCTCCATACGCCAGCAGATCATGCACTGACCACAAATAAGCAGCGCGCATGGTAAACTCCTTTTCAGTATGACTGTCATAAGCCTTCACACCTCTCCACAATTGTTTCAGCTCTTCAATTAAAGGGCGAACAAACATATTCAGCTTTGGCCCTGGATGCTCGGGGCCTGGGATGACTAGTGCAAGGAACATGAACTCTTCTTTATTGACCAACTCAGGAGGAAGATTATATGGCACAATGAAGACAGGCCAACATGAGTAAGGGCTTGCACTGGTATTGAAAGGTGTGAATCCGTCCGTCGATAGACCAAGCCGTACACTCCTAGGGCCGTTTGCAAATTCGGGATCAAACTCGTCAAATGCCTTCCACACATCACCGTCCGACGGATGGACCATTATGTCTGGATCAGTGACGAGACGTACACCATTCTTTGGCCACGTCATATGCAGAGCTATTTCCTTGTTGAGGAACAACCTTGAAAGCCGAGGAATGATGGGCAACCGACGAAGTTGCTTAGCTGCGACCTTCGTAACTACCAATTCACCGTCATCATTTGTCACCTCGACATATCTAGAAGCTTCGCAATGCTTACAACGGTCCAGCTTGTCATCCTCCTCAAAGAATAGCATGCAACTGTTGGGACACACGTCGATCTTCTCATATGTCATCCCAAGACCAGCCAACATCTTCTTTGCGAAGTACATATTCTTTGGCAACTTATGATTCTCCGGGAGAACCTCGCCCATCAGTTGGACGATGTCGTTGTAAGCACTGTTTGAAATGTTGTGCTTCGACTTTATCGCCATTAGTCTTGTGAGAGTCCCAAGAACTGACATCTGAGTGTGCTCGTGCAGTCTCTCTTCTCCCGCGGCGAGTAGCCGGAAGAATTCATGAGCATCGCGTGGAAGCTGCCCCGGCTCCTCAGTGTTCATTTCAACCTCCCTACCAAGATCATGCAACATATCGTCCATCCTATCATGATCGTCATCAAGCTCCACATCCGCGTCAACGTGTCTAATAGACTCTCCATGCCGGTACCATACAAGGTAGTTCGGCATAAACCCACTTTTGCAAAGGTGTTTCTCCATTTCTTCCTTCTTCTGAGGCCACTTGTTCTCGCAGCGATTGCAAGGACACTTCAGTAGACGACCAGTTGCATCTTTGAAAGCGTGCTCAAGAAAATCCTTTGTTACACCCATCCATTCATTCGAATGTGCCCCATCCTTTCTCCACCCGTCATACATCACCTTTCGATCACCGTCCATTTCAAAGGCTAAACAAAAGTCAAAGAACATCAACGATCGTCCGTGGCTTATTTAGGTGAACTCCCTATTAGGTAAAGGCCCTAAACCCACCCAAGAGTGTAGGCCGATGCTTGTGATTTATGACGTGTAGCCTACGATTGCCGCGAAATTTTGGCAGCATAACCCCGCTGCTCTCCAAGCACACGCCTGAACATGGTGTGTTGGAGAACAACTGGGTTACACAACCGAAATTCTGCGTCAATCATAAGGCACATGTCACAAATCACAAGCATCGGCTTACACTCTCAGGCTGTCCAAAATACGTGGACAATTCCGGAACGGCGAACCTCACAAGCCAATGTGACGTTCGCCGTTCCCGAACGGGTGACGCATACGGTTCGCTACGGTTAACGATTAAAACTGAGAATAATGTATACATGAGAAATTACGAAAACAATGTATACCTGAGAATAATGTACGAGTCTAGCTAACGGTGGAGAAGGTCAAGTCGAAGAACACCTATATACAAAAAATATTATTGTCAATAAAAAATTCGGCAGCACCTCCCCTATAAAGTGATGTTTCTAAAACCTGCAAATAAACGACAACACGATGATTGCCAACACAGAAAACTACACGATAGCTACATAATAAACAATATATATGCTGACCAGTATATGCTAAACAATATGTTGACCAGTATATGCTAAACAATATGCTACAAGTATATGCTAAACAATATGCTACAATTATATGCTAACTATATACTCACTAACTTTCCTTCATCCAATATACTAACAATTTCCTAACTATATAATCACTATATAGTTAGTTTAACATAGTGCTATGTTAAACAATATACTTTACCATGTGCTAAGTAACTTAAAAAATTTAAAATTTTACCTGTCGGACTAGGAGGCGAGGCGAAGCTCGGTGCGGCTGCGACGGGGGACGGCGGTGGAGAGAGCCGGTGTCCGAGGCTCTCGAGCCGAGGGCGGTGGTGGGGGCGAGGCTGCCGAGCAGTGGGGGCGCGTGTCGCTGGAGCTGCACGGGCGAGCGGTGCCCCGTCGAGGAGCAGGGGCGGACGCCGCCGGAGCTGCAGGGGGCCGGGGCACGATGAGGCGGGCCGCCTGATCACCGGTGGAGGGAAGGGCGACGGCGCGGCAGGCGCGCGGCGCGGCAGCGGCGCGTGACGGCGAGGGAGGACGGCGGGCGGCGTTGCGGCGAGGGAGGACGGGGGACCGGAGGCGCCGACGGCGGCGCAGAGACGGAGGGCGGGCGGGCGGCGGCGCAAATAGGAAGTGCGAGACGAGCGAGAGAGAGAAAGTGGGCTGAGGCCGATTAACGGACCACTATTTTCGTCGGCCTCACTGAGGCCGACGAAAATAGTGGTCAGTTAATGCCTTATTTTCGTCGGCCGGAAGGTCGACGAAAATAATTGACTTATGTTCGTCGGTCTAGCTATGACCGACGAAAATACAGCTTATTTTCGTCGGCCTCGGGGCCCACGAAAATATCTTTCCTATTTTTGTGGGCAGGCCGACGACAATATGTACTGGCCCACGAAAATAAGCCAAATTTTCGTCGGTCCCGAGGGCCGACGAAAATACTTATGTAATTTCGTGGGCCGACCGACGAAAATATCTAGGCCCACGAAAATTTATGCGTTTCCTGTAGTGACGACGTGGTTTAGGGTCGGACTGGGCCACTGTTTTTACACTTCGGGTCGACACGACACGGTTCAAAAGTTTTTTTTGGCTTTTCTGACCTAAACCTGTTTGATACAAAACACGATAAACTTAGAGCGGGCTGACCCGGCCCAATTCCCAGCACTACTAGTACTCACTAGTCACTACTAATACGTACGACGACTGGATATATGCTCTGTGCCACTCATCCCAGAATTAAACATCCACAGCGCGGCAGCGCGCCACCATGGACTGGACATGCATGCACGCACGCACGCACATTCTTCCACACGTAGTACAGTAGTACGTCGTATGTCATTTAATGGCTACTTAACTGCTGATGATCATCGGTCGTCGGACCATGCATGCATATGCAATGCAGCAGATGAAGGGAGGAAAAGCCTACTGTCTACGTATGCACTGGTCCACGTACTCTCTTTTCCTCAAATTCCGTGTCCTCAAAAAAAAGTTCTAGCATTAATTAGCAACGTGCTACAACTAGGAGTACTACAGTGTATGAGTTTAGGTCAAATCGACCCAAGCTACATAAATGAGTATTACGCACTACCGGAGAACGCGATTCTGACTTTGTATGGTCAAATGGTTAATGTACAGACAATTTTGTTAGCTCTATAGCTGACAAATCAGCCCATTTATTAGTTAGTCCGTCGTGGTAGCATAAATGGAGAACCAACAGAATTAAGCTGGCCCGGATAATGATGTCTTTGCATAGCTCTAGATCATAAGCCAATTATATTTTTGTTGCTAAGATGAGTTACATGGGGATTTGTTTATAAAAAAACATTATCTTCTGCACTAGAACGCGATTGGCAATAACAATGGGCAGGGAGCTAGGCTAGCTAGTGGATGTGCTGGGGGAGGGAGGTGTTGCAGAGGGGGTTACATAATATACTACTAGCTAGGAGAAAAAAGATTGTGTCACAATATGACATTGTAGGTAATCGGGGATTGAAAGTAGGCATGCGAAAAAAGATACTAGCACCGTACCGCGCTCCGACATTACAGGGAAGTTGGTGAGGATGAGGAGGATGCTATCGATGGTTAGCATGGGAAAGAGAGTGCCGCGCGCGCGTGAAGACGTGGTTGGGCTAGCTTGGGGCAGAGAGAGAGAGAGGGATATGGGGCCTTGCATGCATCAAATGACGGTAGATTAAGAAGGAAATTATTCGCAGGTATTTTCATGCGGTAATAATCAGCTCATGACATGTCTACGTACGTATGCTAAGCTACGCGTGAGAGGAATTGAAAGACATATGTCACTGATTAAGGTAGTCCTGTTCATATAACATATATGGGTGACAGTGGCAGGGGATAGTTATGACCAAAAGGGGCTTATATATGCCAAACCCCACAAGGCAATCCTCTGTGTGTGCGTAATGAATCGCGCTATTTTGCAATTAATCCCTATATTATTCTTGGTGGTCTGGTGGATATGGCACTGGCGGGCAGATGCATGCCTACTGTTTGCGAAGCATAAGTGGCCTGTGTATGTCTATGTGGACCCAAAGATGTCTAGTGGACGACTGGACGGTCAGGTCTCAGGTGTGGCAGCTGGGAGGGGGTGTAACTCTTATAAATGAGAAAAGAGAGAGTGTGCTACAGCCAGGGAGACCCCACCGGCTATGATTTCCAGGGACGATGAGGGGAGGAGCCATTTGGGGAAGCTTGCATGATGATGAGAACGGACCACGACTGTGGAGCATGCATGCAGGAGCTGTTTCGCTACAGCAGCTAGCATTCCATGCATGCATCTGCATGCCCCCCACCCCCTGCTGCCTTGAGGGTTTTTTTTTTTATTATCATGGAGTGGAGGGGAGACGTGAGCTGAAAAGGTACGGCATGATTTGTGCGTGGGATGGAGTGGCTGCCACACATCTTACAAACACACGCTGGGGAAGCAATGGATCAATTGTAAAACTCTTACCAAACCATCAAAACGGCTGGATTCAAATCATTGGACTGATATCCGATCCAGGGCCATTCCTGACTTTTTAGGGGCCTGGTGCGAAATCTGAAATGGAGGCCCTATCCACACATAATATATATAATATTCAACGTATACAAATTATTATGCACTATTTTCAAGTTTATAAGATGACAAATATAAAATATAGCAAAAACACATACTTGTTATCCGATGTCATTAAAAATATCTTCTAACATTTTGTGATACAAATCATCGCTTATACCATTAAAATCAATCACATCCAACAACTTCTTTTAGATACATATAATCGTCAAACCATTTAACCTCTCTTAAGTCATTGTTGACCTTAAATAGTTCAAAAAATAATTCAATTTTAAAAATCTTCTCTCCGTCGATGCAACCATCATGTGTATAGTAAATAATACTCTCTCTGTATCAAAATAGAATTTATTTTGCTTCTCTAGTTGATTCCTCATCATCTAGTTGAATATAGACATAAAAATCAAGAGTTAAAACAAATACTATTTTGGAACGAAGTGAATATTAGATAAGTAATTGAGATATTAATTTAACAATCTAAACGAAACTGATCGATAGTGCATCGCTCTTGCGTATTTATGTCTAAGGTAGATATACTTAGCGGAAAAAGTGCTAACGTACAGTGGCTAGAGGGACCCTCTGTTTTTGGGGGCCCGGTGCGGCCGCACCCGCCGCACCCCCTCAGGGCCGGCTGTGATCCGATCGACTACAGAAAAAACGCGTATTGGGTTGTGACGAGTGATTGTCAATAAGTATAGCGTATTAGGTTGAGTCGTGTGGACTGACTGGGACATGAGTGTATTTGTGCATTGGCCTATGACACGTATGTGTGGAAACCGAAGAGGGTGGTCGACGGTGAAGCCGAAGGCGCTATACTGGTCATTTAACTGGTCATTTGCATCACATTATGATTTTATTATTAATTTTGATCTGCTATTACTCTAGTTTGATATATACTTACATTTAGTATCTACTAATAAAATTTGACCAACTTATTAAAAGCAATGCTCAGCTTTCACCATTATTTGTTGATCAGTCTTACACTTCACATGAACTCACACCTTTAGTGAGTTTATGCACATTATTCCCCACAACTTGTTAAGCTATGATCTTTTGTGAGCTCACTTTTACGATATATAAACCCCACACAGGAGAAGAACAGGTGCTCCAGGAGGAGCCCTACAACGAGGAGTACGAGCTTATTTAGGTGGTATCTCCAGTAAGCTTTATGGCGCCAAGAAATAATATATAGTTCGTTTTATTATTATCATTTATTTTTGTAAAGACTTCAGCTATGTAATAATGATACTTGTGACATTTATCTCTATACACTTTGTTATTATATGTGATGTTCTTCTTTGGCGCACATATGAGACACATCCGGCTTTATCCCTTAAATCCGGGTGTGACAACTACTGATATGGTTGACGGACACTAGTTATTTTTGTCGACTATCCTAAATATGAACGAAAACTAAAAAGGAAAATATTTGTTTAGTTTTCCTGTTGTGTCTAATTGAAGTATTTGGAGATGAATATGAGTAGCATGCATATGGTGCAATCCAAAGCGTGACGTGTCACATCGCGAAGAAGATTTGAGTTATGTTTTCTATTGTCCACACATGTGGAGTAGTGAAGGAAGCCAACATTGACACCACATATTTACATCTGAAGTTTCCTGGCTATATAAGGTTTGTATTCTGATGGGTGTCTCTTAGGCCCTATTGGGTGTTCTTAGACAACTCCGGCTCCGGCTCTATAGGGTTTAGGGCTCCTGTGCACCATACTCCATCCGGTGTCCTATTATTTGTCGCTTAGAATAAGGTTTGAGTCAAACTTATAAGACTTAGACTACAAATAACTGTTTTATTATTTAGTTTTCAAACCTAATATTTATATGCACCGGTTTATCTTAAAAAATACTTTTTATAAAAGTATAAATATATTAAGAGTTTATTTGTATTTTAACAAAAAAACATTGGTCAAAACTACATTTTGGAGACTATATATGTTGTTGTCCTAAACAACAAATAATAAGACATCAGAGAGAGCAGTTAGTGAGCTTCTGTATCTCGTTTTATTTTATTCGTTGTGTATAATATCACACTCTGATTTCTGTAAAAACATTTTTTGTGACGGATTGAATTAAACTTCCCACAAGTACATAGTCTAACGCTGCTAAGGTCGTCTCTAGCAGATGGTGCGTATGATCATATAAAATAAGGAGAAAGAAGTTCGAAATACGAGAGGAGATAATAGATAGTATAACTAAGTTGCTGGAGATTAGCCTAATAGAAACTAGAAACTGGTCGGGTACTCTCCGGGCTAAATCGGAGGCAAGATGGACACACACACTCTCACCCCGTCGCATGAATTTCTGTTTCTATGGTGCATTGCATTTGGGCCGTGGACTTTGGGTGTCAGTGCAAATTGCAAACGTCCACCAATGGGCAGGCACGGCAGGTCCAGTCCAGTTCACTCGCACCCTCTCCTCACTCCTCAGCAGCAGCTAGCAAGCATGGCAGTATAGCATGTGTCTCGATCCGTCTAAATTTCCGCGCAAAAGGCTATACCACCTACTACTCCTCATACCTACCTGAGACATAAACAAGTCGAGTGATGAGGGAGTAGCCTGCATTGATGCTGGTCCTGCGCGCATGCAGCACCAAAGGCGCGCACGCGGACTGCCGCCGCCTCCGATCCCTAGCCAGATGCACATGCACTCATGCAGCAGCACATAGCCACACACACACATGCATACTACAGAGACTCAGAGAGTAGTACGTACGTATTCGATGGAATCCCTGGAACCGGCCGGGCCCGGCCTCCCTGTAGCTAGAACGCTGCTAGTACTCCGTCCTACTAGCGATGTAGTACGTACGTACTCCCTAGAGATAGAGGCGACGAAGCTAGGCACAGACTCACAGCACGCGCGCCTGGGCGCCACAGCATAGAAAGGATGGGGCCGGCAAGAAGGATGGATGGAACGATACAGTACTGTATCTACGAGGGCTGGTTGAATTGGTAGCTCTGGTCATGCATGCATGCAAGGCAAGTAGGCAACCGAAGCGCTCGGCTCGATGGATCGTCGACACTACTGCTCATCTGCTCCTGGTAGTAGGACTCAAGTAGTAGTAGATAGCATAGGCGTAGTAGATGATGATGCATGATCGGTCTGTTGGGGCGAAGGCGAAGACGCTACCCTCCGCTCTAGCCTTCGTCTACCTCACTGCGCAGACAGGAAGCTGAAAGACCGGCAAGGTCCACCCTACGCCTACCCCGCTGCACCGAAAGGGAGCAGAAAGACCGGCGAGGTCCACCCTTCGTCTTCTATGATACGGGACGAAGGCCTACGGCGATGTCGCCCCGTCCCACGTCCTCACTCCGCCTAGAGGTCCATGTGGGGTTCGGCCCATTGTAACGGGCCCCGCTCGGATAAATGTGTTACGAGCCCGATTTGTAACAGCTTTTCTGTAATGACAGTATGTAACCCTCCTTTATAGGAATATTCCGGTGATAGACCGGGTGCCTGGAGCACATGCGTCCTTACATTGAGGCGCTGGACACTCAGGCACCTATAAATACCTCCGTACAGTGCCCCTGAGGGGCTGGATTAACAGAGCAATTGCTGCCTCCAGTTAAACCGTGTTCACATCTCGCTCACCCCCCTGTTAGAATCAACCTGCCCGGGAACGCAAGTTCCAACAATGGCGCCCACCATTCGTGCTACGAGAAAACCACCCGCGATGGCACCCAAAAGAGCTAACTCGAAGGCAGCCCCATCCGTCGACGAAGCTGCGAAGGCAGCCCTGCTAGCTGAGAAAAAGGGCAAGGCCCTCGCCGACAACACCCACCAAGGAGCTGGTGAAGACGTAGCACACAGTAAGAGACAGCGAAACGATCAACACACTCCGAAAGGCACCCTTCGCACCTGCAGCTCCGAAGGGCAGCCGCAAGTGCCACCTCCAGGCTTTGCACCACCAGAGGGCGAGGACATAGTAGAGGACGGCGAGGTCCTCGGCGTCTCCGCAGAAGAACAACTACAGCTACGGGCCCTGCGCCTCAGAAACCGCAACCTTCAGAAGCAGAAGGAAATCCTCGAGGCCAAGCGCCAACGCGTCTCTGTGCAGGCCAAGCTGCGCCAAATGATACGAGATGAAGAGCAGAGGGCTCAGGAGCTTGAGCAGGAGATTGCGCTCTTGCAGCGCGAAGGCCAACATGATCTGCAGCACGGCCCGCCCCTCCAGCAGCGTGCGCCAGTCGAAGACCTATTCGTCCCTCACCGTGGGCCCTTTATCCCGCACGCTGCAGCTTTCCAAGGCATCAATTACCTTGACGAGCGAAGCCCCCTAGCGCCGCAACTGCAAGTGTCACCATGGCCCGCCAATTTTAGGGCGGGGACTTACCCCAAGTACAACGGCAGCACTGACCCAGCACAGTATATCATGAGCTATCAAGTCGCCGTTGCATCAGCCGGAGGGGACGACGCCACAATGGCCAAGTCATTCATCATCGCCCTCGAAGGCCCCGCTCTCACCTGGTACACCAGGTTGCCCCCGATGTCCATCGACTCCTGAAAAAGTCTCCAGGACAAATTTCTGCTTAACTTCCAAGGGTACCGCCAGACACCGATGCCTTGGCTGAATTGTCACTCTGTAAGCAGCTGGAGAGAGAAACTCTGCGGGAGTACTACCGCAAGTTTCTGACCCTCAAGTCACAACTGCCTTCGGTTGATGACCAAATCGCCATTCACTACGCCATCAGCGGCCTTCGGGCTGGCGTCCTTTACAGCCACTGCATCAGGGATCCACCCAAGAACCTCCAGGAGCTGTATCAGCTGTTCGAAAAATATGCCAGATCCGAAGAGCTCCACCAGCGCAAGGTCGAGTCCCAGAGAAAACCCAAGGACCCTCCACAGTCCAGCCGGACGTGGACAAGGCCTTCGCAGTCAGACTCCGGTCGGGACGGCCGCAGTCAACAGCAGGTACACAACATTGCCAACCAGCACCCCGCTGGTGAGGCCCCTCGCTGCCAAGATTATCCCCCCAGGGCCGCGACAACAGAACTCGTGGTCGGGGCCGGGGACGAGCGCAACAGCCGCGCCGTTTCTATTGCTTGTTTCACGGCGAAGACTGTGCGCACCCAACAAGGGATTGCCCGGAAACGAAGGCTACCAGGGACAGGATGTCTCGGGCGCAACCAGTTGACAACCCAAGAGTTGTCGCGCACACATATCAGCAACTCCCACAACCATACAACCACGGCCCCGCACCACATCCACCAAACCACGCTTACCAACACCACCAAGAGATACAAATCGTACCTCCCCCACTCCCACCTCCACCCCCGCAGCAGCCAAACATCCACCACCCAAACCACCCCCAAGCACCAAAACAAGAAGACTTCGTGGATCAGTCGTATCGCGGAGTCATTCAGATGATCACCGGGGGGTCCAGCGTCGACTTCGATATGAAGCGACAGAAGAGAGACCATTACCGCAGCATCAACCACGTCGCCGTCACAGGTCCAGTCGTGCAGACAAAGTGGTCTCACGTACCGTTGACTTTCGATGCCAAAGATGTCGACCTGCACAGCGCACCCCACATCGACGCCATGGTCATCAACTGCAGCGTGGCAGGCTGGGACCTACACAAGGTCTTAGTTGACAATGGCAGCCAGGCGGACATCATTTTTCTCCACGCCTTCGACCGCATGGGCATCAGCCACAGCTTGCTGAAGCCTTCGGACAACCCTTTATATGGCTTCGGCGGCATGGGCACCTTCCCAGTGGGCAAAATAGAGCTACCCCTGTCCTTCGGTGTAGCACCCATTGCACGAAGTGAACAGGTCACTTTCGACATCGTTGACATGGTGTACCCGTACAACGCCATAATGGGTCGGGGCTCCATCAACAAGTTTGAGGTAGCCATCCACGGACTTTACCTGTGCATGAAGATCCCGGGCCCGCTAGGCGTGATCACAGTCCATGGCAACCAGCAGGCCGCACGCAACATAGAAAGAGACTTCGTCCCAGGGCAAAGGAACGTACACTGCCTCACGGCGCAGCGCGAGGTCCCTGAAGCTACCCGCCCAGCCGACATCGGGCATGAAAAGGCATAGCTGCAGAGCAATGATGGGACGAAGACAGTCCCCCTTGACCAGGCAACACCTAAGCAAACAGTGGTCATAAGCGAGGACCTCACTTCGCATGACGAGGCGAGACTCATCTCCTGTCTTTCCAAAAATAAGGACCTCTTCGCCTGGTCCGCCCTCGACCTGGTCAGAGTCAGTCGCTCCATTATTGAGCACAGCTTGGGCATCGACCCTTCGGTGAGGCCAAAGAAGCAGAGGCTGCGCAAAATGTCAGATGAGAAGACAGAAGCCGCCAAGGCCGAGGTACACCGCCTGCTTGAGGCCAATTTCATCGAACCAGTCGCCTACTCTATGTGGCTCTCCAACGTAGTCATGGTGTAAAAGAAGAGCGGTAAGTGGCGAATGTGCATTGACTTCACCAGCCTCAACAAGGCCTGCCCCAAGGACAATTTCCCCTGCCTTAGATCGACAAGATAGTCGATAGTGCGGCTGGGTGCGAAGTCATGTCACTCCTTGACTGCTTCTCCGGCTATAACCAGATATATATGAAGGAGGAAGACAAGGCTAGCACCAGTTTTATAACACCCTTCGGCACGTACTGCTTCATCAGAATGCCGGAGGGACTAAAGAACACTGGGTCCACGTTCTCTCGCCTCACAAAGACGGTGCTCGAGAGCGAAGTTGGCAGAAACATATTTACGTATGTAGACGACATCATCGTCGCCAGCAAAAGCAAAGAGGACCACCTGGCTGACCTCGCAGAAACATTCGCGAACATGCGAGACGCACGACTTCGCCTAAACCCCAAAAAGTGTGTCTTCGGCTTTCGCCAGGGGAAAATACTGGGCTACCTGGTGTTGCATCGTGGAATTGAAGCCAACCCAAGCAAGATCCAGGCTATCATCAACATGACGCCCCCGCAATCAGCCAGAGACGTCCAACGACTGACAGGCAGATTGGCCGCCCTCAAAGTGCCCCCCTGACCGCTTCACCACAGGGTCGTCGACCTTGAAAATCTCCCGTTCAAAGTTCTCGTCTGATTGGTCGAAGACCTCGTAGTGCCTGCAGCCCTCGCGGGACAACGCATTCATGGCCCCCTCGCAGGTGACAAGGGAGGCGAAGGACATGAAACCCTCCACAATGGTCGGGAGCACCAGCAGCTCCTCCTGCATCCATTCGAGGAAGCGAAGGTCAGCTTCCCGGTCGGGCACTTCGAAGTCAGCGGTCCGTGCACCCAGCTCGTGGTATGCTCCCACGAACTGTGCGTGCGTCCGCTCAACTTCCGAGCGCGTAGAGGCCTCGGCCTTGTCCACGCGGCCGCGCAAGGCGTTGAACCTCGCCTCCAGCTCTTCTGCGCGCTGACCGGCGAGACTGCTCTCCGCCCGCGCCACCTTGGTCTCCGCTTGCGCTGCCTGCGCCTCGGCGATGGCCTGGTTCGCCTCCCTCCTCTCCTCCGCTAGCTGGCGCCGGAGGTCCGTCTTCTCGGCCTCCAAGGCGGCCACTTTCTCCGCTAGCCTGCGATTCTTGCTCTCCACCGCCGACTTCTCCCGAACGGCATCCGCGTGCTGCGCCCGAAGTCTCTCAACTTCGGCAGCCACGTCCGCAGTTAGGACACCCGATGCCACGCGGTCGGTGAAGTCGTCCGCCTAACAAAAGCACATGAGCCCCAAAACCTCATGCAAACAACAAACTTCGAAGTCCAGCACAACTTACCTGCTTCAACTCCTGCGACGCCTCCCTCAGCCACCGGGACATGGAGCCCGCCACGTCCTTGGTGGCAGCGGCTGATAGAATCTCGCCGCTCACGCAGAAAGCGGCCCACGGGTCTTGCACGACACCCTTCCCCCCAGTCACCAACGCTGGCAGCACCGTTGCCGCCGAAGGCGGGACAACAACCAACTGCTCCTCACCCAACCCTGCGACAAATCACCGGTCAAAAAAAAGAAAAAAACCTACCAACAAAATAATCCTCGACACTGATGTCCGTGCCGAAGTCACCAACATGCCTCCCCGGCGAAGGCAGCTCCCGTCCCTTCGCGGATCTGCCCGGGGGAGGCTTGGTTCTACCAGAGGTGGCGGTCTTCACAATCGCCGACACCTTGCTGGATCCGAGCGCGGCCGGCTTAGCAGCCGGCATCGGCTGGCTACTGCCGGGGGCAGCAGCCTTCGTGCTCCCCCGCGCCCTCTTCACTTCACGCCTAGGATCTGCGATCCTGACGACCGCCCGGCGCTTCTGCGCAGCGTCTTGACGGTCCTTGTTCATCACTGCCGACACAACAGCAGCAATATTCCGTCCGTAAGGAAAAATCCTCAAGCCACGAGCTATACGAGACGTAGACATGTCTTCGCCCTCCGCCCAGGGGATCGAAACATTCTTTGGCCATCGAACCCCGGTCACCTCCAGCATTCGTGCCGAAGACTCCCGGAGCTCGGGCGAAGACATCCTTCCCCTGGGGGCCGCATATGTCCCCATTAACTCCACAGCAAAACCATCAGACACCCCCACTTCCCCCACTGCAGTACCTAACTTTCTCTTCTTGGTGGCCGGGGCAGCCTCCTGCGAAGGCCCTTCCTCAGTCACGCCCATCGGTTTTTTCCCACGGCGGTCGGCGGCATCTTCTCTGGGATAAACACCGTATGGCAAGCAGTTCAGTTCGAAGACCCGATTAAATCTGTCGTTGGACCCCCGGATATCATAGCTCCGCAGACCCTCCGTCCGTGACACGTAGCGCCCCACGATCCTCACCGCACCGTCTTCCGCCTCGCGCACGAATGCGGCAGGATCCCGGCCACGCAGATCCAACGCGAAGGCAGGACTTCGCACCAGCTGCCCGCCTCGGGAGGGCATCTCGCGAGGGCACACCTCGCCCAGCGCCCAGCCATGCGCCAAGGGCCACACCCCATACCCGATAAACTCCTTAACTAAATCGCGCCTGCTACTCATGCGGGCAGCGCACCGAAGGGCCCCTTCGTCTTCATCGTCCTCCGCCACCTCAAACTGCGGATACGCTGTGTAATAGTGGGAGCACATGACGGCCACGGGGAGCCCTGGGTGGTCTTCGACTGTGCCCTCGGAAACGTAAAACTAGAAATCCCACCAGTTGCCCCACTTATTGCGGGCGCAAGGAACCAACTCCACCACTTCCATCGAAGTCTTGCCGGTCTTCGGCGTAAATGTGCACGATCCAAACTGTGCAATCTCATCTCCAATTTTCCTCTTTTGCCAATGCAGACAGTAATGTTTTGCGAAGACCTCTACAGAGGGCCGACTGCCATACGAAGTTGTCACCCAAACATACTTCGCCAGGGCCACCACGACATTCGGCGTCAGCTGGTGGACCTAGACCTCGAATCTTCGCAGGACCTTCGCCACGAATCGATGTGCAGGCAGACGAAGACCAGCGGTGAAAAAAGCCTCAAAAGCGACCAACTCGCCTTCTGGCTCTGGGACCTCCTCCGCCCCCAGAACTCGCCCCACCCTGCTGCCAAAATATCCAAGCTGCTGCATATCCTGAACGCGGACCGAGGAAATCCGCGACACGCCAAACTCCACGGTATCCCCAGGATGTAACTCCTCCGCCGCCACATTGCTCAAAGTGTCCTCGGATGACGCGCCAGCCGGCGGCGTGTTGGTAGCAGATGAGGAAGAGGACGGCATGGCTACGTACCGTCGGCGGCGGCGGGCGATTTGCTTGACGCGGGCTAGATCTCCGATGAGCAGAAGCAGGGAGGGCAGGCGAGCGGACGAACGATTTCAAAACGAGGCTAGGGTTTGGCGGCGTGCGAAAAGAGTACTTGACCCGCGTCGACCCCCCTTTTTATACACAGGACGCGACGCTTCGGGAAACCTGCACTCCAACAGTACGGCGTCCATCAACGGTCACATCAAAAACCCCAGCGGAACCACTTCGAGCGAGGGCAGCGTCTCCACCATCTGGCGAAGTCTTCGGCACCAGATGACTTAGTCGAACTGGTCCCTCGGAGGGCAAATGTTGGGGCGAAGGCGAAGACGCTACCCTCCGCTCCAGCCTTCGTCTACCTCACTGCGCAGACAGGAAGCTGAAAGACCGGCGAGGTCCACCCTACGCCTACCCCGCTGCGCCGACAGGGAGCAGAAAGACCGGTGAGGTCCACCCTTCGTCTTCTATGATACGGGACGAAGGCCTACGGCGATGTCGCCCCGTCCCACGTCCTCACTCCGCCTGGAGGCCCATGTGGGGTTCGGCCCATTGTAACGGGCCCCGCTCGGATAAATGTGTTACGAGCCCGATTTGTAACAGCTTTTCTGTAATGGCAGTATGTAACCCTCCTTTATAGGAATATTCCGGGGATAGACCGGGTGCCTGGGGGCACATGCGTCCTTACATTGAGGCGCTGGGCACTCAGACACCTATAAATACCCCCGTACAGTGCCCTTGAGGGGCTGGATTAACAGAGCAGAGCAATTGCTGCCTCCAGTTAAACCGTGTTCATATCTCACTCACCTCTGTTGGAATCAACCTGGCCGGGAACGCAAGTTCCAACACGGTCATTAGCTAGTAGTACTGCAGACTGTAGTAGCAGTAGAGTAGATCCAACTGCTGTCACGGCATGGGCTGGCTCTCGCTCGTGGATGCATGGATCTGCGGAGAGCTGCCTGCATGCAGATGGTGAGCAATCATGCACCCCTGCTACTGTTGATAGTACTACTAGAGTAGCTCTAGCGGTCTAGCCCCCCGGGCGGAGCTGAGCTGCTGGTGGCTGGCCCCAGCTGAGCCAGATGCCCGTGACTGCGAGAGACCGAGTCGGGTGTGTTCGGTTGGCCGTTTTCCACCCCATCCTTACTCATTCCTATACGAATAAATAGAAGCTCGTTTGGTCGTTAAGCTCCACTGTTTCGGTTCGACTCCACTCACGCATGCAGATATTCGGCACCATGTGGAGCATGCATGTCGTGATGGATGCAGGATTTAGAGCATAGGCCCTGTTTGGGGGGAAAAAAATCTTTACATATGGAATGTAAAGAATCTACTTTACAGTCTCTCACATACACCAGATACCAGATGCTGGTCCATATAAATAGAAGTGTTGGAACTTGCATTCCTGGGCAGGTTGATTCCAACGGAGGAGTGAGCGAGATGTGAACACGGTTTAACTTGAAGCGGCGATTGCACTGTTAATCCAGTCCCTCAAGGGCACTGTACGGGGTATTTATAGGTGCCTGAATGCCCAGCGTCTCAATGTAAGGACGCATGTGCCCTCAGGCACCCGGTCTATCCCCGGAATATTCCTATAAAGGAGGGTTAAAGACTGTCATTACAGAAAAGCTGCTACAAATCGGGCCCGTAACACATTTATCCGAGCGGGGCCCGTTACAATGGGCCGAATCCCACGTGGGCCTCAAGGCGGAGTGAGGACGTGGGACGGGGCGACATCGCCGTAGGCCTTCGTCCTGTATCATAGAAGACGAAGGGTGGACCTCGCCGATCTTTCTGCTTCCTGCCGGCGCATCGAGGTAGACGAAGGCTGGAGCGGAGGGTAGCGTCTTCGCCTTCGCCCCAACATTTGCCCTCCGAGAGACCAGTTCGACTAAGTCATCTGGTGCCGAAGACTTCGCCAGATGGTGGAGACGCTGCCCTTGCTCGAAGTGGTTCCGCGGGGGTTTTTGATGTGCCCGTTGATGGACGTCGTACTGTTAGAGTGCGGGTTTCCCGAAGCGCCGCGTCCTGTGTATAAAAAGGGGGGCCGGCGCGGGTCAAGTACTCTTTTTGCACGCCGCCAAACCCTAGCCTCCTTTTGAAATCGTTCGTCCGCCCGCCTGCTCTCCCTGCTTCTGCTCATCGGAGATCTGGCCCGCGTCAAGCAAACCGCCCGCCGCCGCCGACGTACGTAGCCATGCCGTCCCCTTCCTCATATGTTGCCAATACGCCGCCGGCTGGCGCGTCATTCGAGGACACTTTGAGCAATGTGGCGGTGGAGGAGTTACATCCTAGGGATACCGTGGAGTTTGGCGTGTCGCGGATTTCCTCGGTCCGTGTTCAGGATATGCAGCAGCTTGGATATTTTAGCAGCGGAGTGGGGCGTGTCCCGGGGGCGGAGGAGGTCCCCGAGCCAGAAGGCGAGTTGGTCGTTTTTTAGGCTTTTTTCACCGCTGGTCTTCGTCTGCCTGCACATCGATTCGTGGCGGAGGTCCTGCGAAGATTCGAGGTCCAGGTCCACCAGCTGACGCTGAATGCCGTGGTGGCCCTAGCGAAGTATGTTTGGGCGACGACTTCGTATGGCGGTCGGCCCTCTGTGGAGGTCTTCGCAAAACATTACTGTCTGCACTGGCAAAATAGGAAAATTGGAGATGAGATTGCACAATTTGGATCATGCACATTTACGCCGAAGACCGGCAAGACTTCGATGGAAGTGGTGGAGTTGGTTCCTTGTGCCCGCAATAAGTGGGGCAACTGGTGGGATTTCTGGTTTTACGTTTCCGAGGGCACAGTCGAAGGCCACCCAGGACTCCCCGTGGCCGTCATGTGTTCCCACTATTAGATAGCGTATCCGCAGTTTGAGGTGGCGGAGGATGATGAAGACGAAGGGGCCCTTCGGTGCGCTACCCGCATGAGTAGCGGGCGCGATTTAGTTGAGGAATTTATCGGGTATGGGGTGTGGCCCCTGGCGCATGGTTGGGCGCTGGGCGAGGTGTGCCCTCGCGAGATGCCCTCCCGGGGCGGGCAGCGGGTGCGAAGTCCTGCCTTCGCGTTGGATCTACATGGCCGGGATCCTGCCGCATTCGTGCGCGAGGCGGAAGACGGTGCGGCGAGGGTCGTGGGGCGCTACGTGTCGAAGACGGAGGGTCAGCGGAGCTGGGATATCCGAGGGTCCAACAACAGATTGAATCGGGTCTTCGAACTAAACCGCTTGCCATACGGTGTTTATCCCGGGGAAGATGCCGCCGACCATCGTGGGAAAAAACCGATGGGCGTGACCGAGGAAGGGCCTTCGTAGGAGGCTACCCCGGCCACTAAGAAGAGAAAGTTAGGTACTGTAGTGGGGGAAGTGGGGATGTCTGATGGTTTTGCTGTGGAGTTGATGGGGACATGCGCAGCCCCCGCGGGAAGGATGTCTTCGCCCGAGCTCCGGGAGTCTTCGGCACGAATGCTGGAGGTGACCGGGGGTCGTTGGCCAAAGAATGTTCCAATCCCCTGGGCGGAGGGCGAAGACATGTCTATGTCTCATATGGCTCGTGGCTTGAGGATTTTTCCTTACGGACGGAATAGTGCTGCTGTTGTGTCGGCAGTGATGAACAAGGACCGTCAAGACGCTGCGCAGAAGCGCCGGACGGTCGTCAGGATTGCAGATCCTAGGCGTGAAGCGAAGAGGGCGCGGGGGAGCATGAAGGCTACTACCCCCGGCGGTAGCCAGCCGATGACGGCTGCTAAGCCGGCCGCGCCCGGATCCAGCAAGGTGTCGGCGAGTGCGAAGACTGCCGCCTCTGGCGGAACCAAGCCTCCCTCGGGCGGATCCGTGAAGGGACGAGAGCTGCCTTCGCCGGGGAGGCGTGTTGGCGACTTCGGCACGGACATCAGTGTCGAGGATTATCTTGTTGGTAAGTTTTTTTTTTACCGGTGATTTGTCGCAGGGTCGGGTGAAGAGCAGTTGGTTTTTGTCCCGCCTTCGGCGGCAACCGCGCTGCCAGCGTTGGCGGCTGGGGGGAAGGGTGCCGCGCAAGACCCGTGGGCCACTTTCTGCGCGAGCGGCGAGATTCCGTCAGCCGCTGCCGCCAAGGACGTGGCGGGCTCCATGTCCCGGCGGCTGAGGGAGGCGTCGCAGGAGCTGAAGCAGGTAAGTTGTGCTGGGCTTCGAAGTTTGTTGTTTGCATGAGGTTTTGGGGCTCATGTGATTTTGTTAGGCGGCCGACTTCGCCGACCGCGTGGCGTCAGGTGTCCTGACTGCGAACGTGGCTGCCGAAGTCGAGAGACTTCGGGCGCAGCACGCGGATGCCGTTTGGGAGAAGTCGGCGGCGGAGAGCAAGAACCGCAGGCTGGCGGAGAAAGTGGCCGCCTTGGAGGCCGAGAAGACGGACCTCCGGCGCCGGGTGGTGGAGGAGAGGAGGGAGGCGAACCAGGCCGTCGTCGAGGCACAGGCTGCGCAAGCGGAGGCCAAAGTGGCGCGGACTGAGAGCAGTCTCGCCAGTCAGCGCGCCGAAGAGCTGGAGGCGAGGTTCAACGCCTTGCGCGACCGCGTGGATAAGGCCAAGGCCTCTACGCGCTCGGAAGTTGAGCGGACATACGCATAGTTCGTGGGAGCGTACCGCGAGCAGGGTGCGTGGACCGCTGACTTCGAAGTGCCCGACCGAGAAGCGGGCATTTGCTTCCTCGAATGGATGCAGGAGGAGCTGCTGGTGCTCCCGACCATTGTGGAGGGTTTCATGTCCTTCGCCTCCCTTGTCACCTGTGAGGGGGCCATGAATGCGTTGTCCCGTGAGGGCTGTAGGCACTACGAGGTCTTCGACCAATCGGACGAGAACTTTGAACGCGAGATTTTCAAGGTCGACGACCCTGTGGTGAAGCAGTCAGGGGGGCACTTTTCGATAGGATGTGGGGTCCACATGGTCGGGAGGCGGTCAGGGAGCGATCCGACCGGGCGAGAGAGCAAGTGAGGGTCATTTGTTGTATGGTAGTGTGTGTGGGTATGCTTGGTTTTTGCTGAGTGACTGGTGTTGCTGCAGATGGAGCGTGCTGAGGACGTCGAGGACTTCAGAGCTCTGGCCGGTGCTGAAAGGGAAATGTGCCCTTGGGCCATTTCTATAAGATTTTGGTGATTTAGTGCTCCACACAAATGCTTTGAGTAATATTTGTGCCAAAGACTCAAGAAGTGCAAATCAAGATTAAAGGTATGATTCTAGACTTAGTACATTGTTTTGAAGACTAATGTATTGTGTCTAAGTGCTAGAAACAGGAGAAATCGCTTTGGAGAAAAGTTGGCTATGTTCAGCCAAAGGCTGCTCGATCTGGGTGCACCGGACTGTCCGGTGGTGCACCGGACAGTGTCCGGTGTGCCAGGTCCAGTCCAGGTGAACAACCTGCTCTCGGGTCTCGACGGCGGCGTATGGCTATAAATCATTGGACTGTCCGGTGGTGCACCGGACTGTCCGGTGAGTCGGCTGCGGCGAAGTCGCTGCTCTCGGGAACCAAGTCAACAGCGTACAACTATAATTCACCGGACTGTCCGGTGAGGCACCGGACTGTCCGGTGAGCCAACGGTCACGCACGCCAACAGTCGGCCATGCAATCCGCGCGTGATGCGTGGCCGAGCCAATGGTCGGATGGGGGCACCGGACTGTCCGGTATGCACCAGACAGTGTCCGGTGCGCCAACGGCTCCAAATCTTCAACGGTCGGCTACACCAGATTAGGAAAGCAATCCGCACCGAACAGTGTCCGGTGGTGCACCGGACTGTCCGGTGTGCCACCCGATAGAAGGCAAGATTTGCCTTCCTGGACTGCTTCCAACGGCTCCTAGCTGCCTTGGGGCTATAAAAGAGACCCCTAGGCGCATGGAGGAGAAAACCAAGCACTCTTTGATCAACTCTAAGCACCAAGACTCTATTTCCGCACTTTTGATTCTTTGTGATAGCAACTAGAGCTCCATTTGAGTACAGAACTCTTCGAATTGTGTTGCGAGCTCAAGTTGTGTCTTGTGTGCGTGTTTGTGCTCTGATTTTGTGTCTTGTGTGTGTTGCTCATCCCATCCTTACTTCCGTGCTTATTTGTGATCATCAAATTGTAAGGGCGAGAGGCTCCAAGTTGTGGAGATTCCTCGCAAGCGGGATATAGTGAAACCAAGAGAAACACTGTGGTATTCAAGTTGGTCTTTGGACCGCTTGAAAGGGGTTGAGTGCAACCCTCATCCGTTGGGACGCCACAACATGGAGTAGGCAAGTGTTGGACTTGGCCGAACCACGGGATAAACCACTGTGCCACTCTGTGTTGATTTCTTTGTGGTTATCGTGTTTAGCAAGAATTCCTCTCTAGCCACTTGACTTTATTGCTCTAACACTTAATCAAGTTTGTGGCTTTAAGTTTCAAGTTTTACAGGATCACCTATTCACCCCCCTCTAGGTGCTCTCAATTGGTATCGGAGCCGTTCTCTTCAAGAAAGGGACTAATCGCCCGAAGGGATGGATCCTAAAGGAAAGGGGATGGTGATCAACGACAAGGAGAAGGAGTCCTTCCTCAATGAGCCAAAAGACGACAAGCCCACTGACTCGGGCTCAAGTCATAAGAAGGACGGGAAGAAGAAGAGGCGTATCAAGAAGATCGTCTACTACGACAGCGACGAGTCTTCTTCTTCCCAAAAGGACGACGACGACTACGAGAAAAAGAAAACGGTCAACTCAAACTTTTCTTTTGATTACTCTCATATTCCGCATAATTCAAATGCACATTTGCTTTCCATTCCTCTTGGTAAACCTCCACACTTTGATGGAGAGGACTACGGATTTTGGAGTCACAAAATGCGTAGTCACTTGTTCTCTCTTCATCTAAGTATATGGGAGATAGTAGAGAATGGAATGCATTTTGATAGTTCGGATAATCCCATGTTTATCAATGAACAAATTCACAAAAATGCACAAGCTACCACTGTTCTTTTAGCATCCTTGTGCAGGGAAGAGTACCATAAGGTGAGCGGCTTGGATAACGCCAAGCAGATTTGGGACACCCTCAGGATCTCGCATGAGGGAAATGATGTCACCATGCTCACCAAGATGGAGTTGGTGGAGGGTGAACTAGAAAGGTTCGCAATGATTAGGGGGGAGGAGCCAACCCAAACATACAACAGGCTCAAGACCCTGGTCAACAAAATAAGGAGCTATGGAAGCATGAGATGGATGGACCACGACGTCGTCCGGCTTATGCTAAGGTCCTTCACTGTTCTTGATCCTCATCTTGTTAACTCTATTTGTGAAAATCCTAGGTATACCAAGATGACGCCCGAGGAAATACTTGGGAAGTTTGTGAGCGGGCGAATGATGATCAAGGAGGCGAGATATGTTGATGAGGCACTAAATGGCCCAATCCAAGAGCCTCAAACCGTTGCTCTCAAAGCAACAAGTAGTAGGGAGGCGCTACCTAGCAAGGTGGCGCAAGTTGAGGCAGCCGGGCTTAACGAGGAAGAAATGGCCCTCATCATCAAGCGCTTTAAGACGATGCTTAAAGGAAGAAAGGAGCACCCAAACAAGATCAAGACAAAGGGAAAGCGCTCCTGCTTCAAGTGTGGTAAGTATGGTCATTTTATAGCAAACTGTCCCGACAATACTAATGACCAGGAGCAAGAGAAAGGCGGGAAGAAGGAAAAGAAGAAGGCCTACAAGAAGGCGAAGGGCGAGGCACATCTCGGCAAAGAGTGGGACTCGGATTGTTCGTCATCCGACTCCGACGACGAGGGACTCGTCGCCTCAACCTTCAACAAATCGTCGCTCTTCCCCAACGAGCGCCACACTTGCCTAATGGCAAAGGAAAAGAAGGTAATCACTAGAGAAACTCCTAAGTACTCTACTTCTAGTGATGAGGACTCTAGTGATGATGATGAAATTGATTATACTAGCTTGTTCAAAGGATTAAATAGAGCTAAGATAGAAAAGATTAATGAGCTGATTGATGCATTGAATGAAAAAGATAGACTGCTAGAGAGGCAAGAGGACATCTTGTATGAGGAACATGATAAATTTGTTAATGTTCAAAAGTCTCTTGCCTTAGAGATTAAAAGGAATGAATTACTATCTTCTGAATTGTCTATTTGCAATGAATCTATTTCTAGCTTGAAGATTTTGAATGATGATTTAAATGCTGAGCTAGAAGTTGCAAATAAATCTAGTTCTTGTATTGAGCATGTAGTAATTTGCAATAGGTGTAAGGATTTTAATGTTGATGCTTGCAATGAACATTTAATTTCCATTTCTAAATTAAATGATGAAGTAGCTAGTCTTAATGCCCAACTTAAGACTAGCAAAAATGATTTTGATAAACTAAAATTTGCAAGGGATGTGAAAGGGAATTAGGCTTACACCTAGTTCCTAATTAATTTTGGTGGTTGAATTGCCCAACACAAATATTGGACTAATTAGTTTGCTCTAGTATATAAGTTATACAGGTGCCAAAGGATTCACACTTAGCCAATAAAAAGACCAAGTATTGGGTTCAAACAAAGGAGCAAGAACCAACCGAAGGCACCTCTAGTCTGGCGCACCGGACTGTCCGGTGTGCCACCGGACATGTCCGGTGCACCAGAGGACTCCGACTTCAAACTCTTCACCTTCGGGAATTCGCGCTATAATTCACCGGACTGTCCGGTGTACACCGGACAGTGTCTGGTGCTCCAAGGATGAGCGGCCTCGCGAACTCGGCAGCCTCGGGAATTCACTTCGGCTGCTCCGCTATAATTCACCGGACTGTCCGGTGTACACCGGACTGTCCGGTGTGATAGCGGGGCAACGGCTACTTCGGCGCCAACGGTCACCTGCAGGCGCATTAAATGCGCGCCAGAGCGCGCAGAAGTCAGGCACGCGCGTCATGGCGCACCGGACACTCTACAGTACATGTCCGGTGTGCCACCGGACATCCAGGCGGGCCCAGCAATCAGAGCTCCAACGGTCAGAACCCTAACGGTCGGGTGACGTGGCTGTCGCACCGGACATGTCCGATGTGCACCGGACTGTCCGGTGCACCATACGACTGACAGCCTTCACCAACGGCTAGATTTTGGTTGGTGGCTATAAATACCACCCCAACCGGCCACTTCAAGGTGTGGGAGCCCAAGCAACATTCCAAGTCATCTAGTTGACATACTCAAGCCCTCCCAACCACATATATTCATTGATCCATCCTATACACAAGATTTAGACCACTACAACCAACACAAGTGCCACAAAAGAGAGAGCAAGCAAAAGAGAGCTACTCATTTGAGTTTAGCACTAGTGCCTTGTGAGATTCATCGAGAGATAGTGTGTGCTTCATCTTTGTGTTCATTTGCGCGTGGAGTTTTGACTCCCATTGAACTTCCTCCAAAGTTTTGGAGGCTTGTAAAAGCTAGCAAGAGACACCAAAGATTGTGGTGGTCCTTGTGGGATCGAGAGTGATCCTTGAGAAGAAGAAGAGCTCACCGATCCTTGTGTGATTGGGGGAGAGAGGGAAAGGGTTGAAAAAGACCCGTCCTTAAGTGGACTCCTCAACGGGGACTAGGCCTTCGAGGGCCGAACCTCGGTAAAACAAATCACCCGTGTCCATTATGTTTATTGCTTGTGATTTGTTTGCTTTCCCTTGCTCTAAGTTTTCTTGCACCATTATTTGCTAATTTCATTTGGTATTGCTTCAAGTTAAATTTCCATTTAGTGAAGCAACACGTTGCAAGAAAGAACTTGTTCTAGTGCTCTTCTCATCTAAGGGTTCTTGCTTTGTTATTCTATAACTTATTAGTTGTATTGATTTATCTCTCCCGCATTATTTAGCAATATTCCTTTCAAGCAAGAACTTAGTTTCTATTCTCCGATATTTATCTTGTTCTAACCACTAATCAAGGGATCTAGTTGGGGGATAAAGTTTTAATTTTCAGGTTCCGCCTATTCACCCCCCCTCTAGGCGACTTTCAATTGGTATCAGAGCTAGGCACTTCATCTTGAGTCTAACAACTCGAAGTGATGGCTCGTAGAAGATCCCAAAAGAACAAGAAGACCCAAGAGAACAAGGAGGAGGAAGAAGAAAATGAACGGAGGAGACCAAACGATGAATCCACCTCTCCAAGAGGTTTGTCTTCCCATTTCGATTCCCACATATGTTGTGTGGCTAATGCAAATGATACCGGAAGCACAAATGAGGATGAGGAGGAAGAAAGAAGCTTTGTGCAACTCTACGCTCGCTTAAGCCAAGAAGATAAGGCGGTCATGCTCAAACTTCTAGAAAGAGCGAGAGAGCAAGGCGAAGCTCGTCAAAGGCTAGAAAGTATTCTCTCCATGAAGATGCAATGCTTTGACGAGTTGACTAAAGAACATGAGGAGCTAAAGTGCTCTCATGTTGATTTGGTCCAAAGGTATGAAACTATTTCAATTGAGCAAGATAACGCTTTACATTGTATCGCTCAATTAGTAAATAAGAATACCTTGCTTATGGACCAAGTAGAAAAGCTAAAGGTTGAAAATCTAGCTTTTCAAGATAAATATGATATGCTCCTATGCTCTCATGAAAATCTTAGAGATGATCATATCATATTAAACATTGCTCATGATGTTGTGATAGAAAACTTAAAATCTCAACAACCTCACTCATGCACATGTATTCAAATTGATACTATATTACCATGTGCTAATGCTTGTTGTCCGTCGACAAGCAAATCTTCCTTTGAGCTAGAATTTGCAGGAACAAACGATGATTCATATCAAAAGCTCAAGGAAGAAAATGAGAGGCTGAAGATGAGCTTGACACAACTAAAAGGGAAGTGCATTGCTCAACCTTCTCAAGATAACCGTGACCACATGGTGAAGAAGCTTGAGACGGGAACAACCGAGGCATGCACTACATCCCTTGAAGAAAATGTCAAGGGGTTGAGGATTGCCAAGAGGAAGAAACAAAAGATGAAATTCAACACCTCCTCCAAAAGCCTCAACCACGCCTCCACAAAAGGTAACATCCAAGGTAATGATCAAGCCACACCTCACATTAAGAGGTGTAGTGAATGCTTTGAAGAGGGGCACTTGATTAGGTCATGTCCCTACATTAAAAATGGCTTGATTATTAACAAGGATAATAGACTTTGTTTTAAATGCTCCAAGAAGGGACACTTGCTTAGATCTTGTCCCCATTTAAAACAAAAAGGCATAGGGTTAGAAAAGAAAGTTTTTACTAACCATGTAGCAGGCAACAAACAAGGAAAGAAGAAAACTTCAAAACTTGAAAAATGCCTATGCTACACATGCCGAAAGAAGGGACATCAATGCAAGGATTGTCCCATTGGTAACAATTCCACTCCTAACTTGTCAATTGATTCTCATATAACTAGGCAACCCAAAATTACAACTTGTGCTAGAAAGGTAATGAGTTTACCTAGTGCTAACACAAAGGACTTTTGGGTTCCTAGATCTTTGTTGACTAACCGTGATGGACCCATCAAGCGATGGGTACCAAAATATGCTTGACAAGATTTGTAGGAGAAGGAGATGATATGAAGCCTTGGGGTGCTTGAGAGAATCCATTCAAGCTATCAATCTTCAATGATCTATATCCATGAGTGATCCGAGGTTATTCTTCAAATTACTATGTCTTAAACCCATATCATCTCGAGAAAGATATTGATGTTGTAGGAAATAAAAGAAGTTACATCAAGGCTTACAACATGGAGGAAAGTCAAAGGATGGTAACTTCTATGCTTTTAAGTGCAAGTGTCTCAAATTATCATTTCTTAAGTGTTTTGTGTAGTCACATAGAAATATGTAGCACTTCAAATGTCTTTAAATTTGTATTACCATTCTTTGAAGAATTTCCTCTCATATGGTAGATTGCATACTCATCATTTCCATCTTATGGCAATCTACATGCTTTAAATTGTTGCAAGTATTTCATGGCATGATTTTCGCTAGTCATTCTATTATTGCCATGATTCTAGATATAGAGAGATACTTCAAGTTCTTAAAAAGGATAAGGTGTCATGTAAAGAATTCAAATTCTTAGGACACTTATTTAATGAAAATTCTCTCTATAACCAGAATAGTGAGACTAATGATTTTATCTAAGTAACCCAAGTAGTCTCACTTGTAGAGAATAAGTTTCTCTTTAAAAGTGTGTAATCTAACATGAAAAGAAAAATCAATCCAATGTTTTATGTTGTATTTCTACTTGCTCAAATTGGATATGATTCTTTCACATTTATCGCTTTCCAAATCATGAATTAGATTTATTCCTATAATCTCAAAGGATTATTTATGCTTGTTTTATGAGTTAAAATTGAGCATAACATCATCTATGGATAATCTAGTTCATGCTATGAAGTTTCCATGTTTTAGTAATCTAGCTTTTCATTCCTTATCAAAAATGGTTACAAAAATGGAAACTAGTGCTTGTATTACTAACAACGTATCTCTTGAGCTTACTTATGAATATCTACAAAAGAGAAAGTACACAAGCCTCATGGGTTGTTCTTCACCCAAAAGAAGAAAGGTAAAAGCAAAGGTATGGGAACTCATCTTCTTAATCAAATATAGTTCCCATCAATGATTATTTACTCTAGTTATATCTCTGTGAAGAAATTGATTCTTTATCGAATTTAAATTGGCTAAGATGTGCATTCAATCTCATTCTCATCAATGCACTTATCCATTAGAATCCATTTCATGCCTTTGCTATATTTGTTATCATATTGATTTGCTTCCAAGTATTGATTAACTAAATTTAATATGATAAAGTAAAATCTCCAATGATTATTAAAATGCTTAAAAGGTGCTCACTCATATTTCTAAAATGAAATGCACTAATGTTAAGGATTTTACTTCATGTCTGTGTGATCTATGGATGATAAATTGTGCTTATTTCCTATCTAAAAGAAATCATCCTTCATTATATACTCCCTTGTGCTATTAACATCTTTCTTGAGTATTTTCAATAAGTTTGAAAGGAAAAGAAAACAACTACAAAGGGAGGACTCTCAAATGAAAGAGGAGGACATCAAGAACAACAACACCTACTTGGATAATAAGGTCTACAAAACAATCAATGGTGTGGTTGTGAGTATTCTAAATACTTTCATTATGAGAATACTAGGCTTAAGTTGTTTATTGCAAAAATTATGAGCCTTGATCAAGATGTATAATGCTTCTCCCTATTTGTCTTTAAAGTAAATACATCCATTCAATCTCAAATACTCGATGCATATCTTTAGGGGGAGTCTATTCTTATATCTTGATTTTGTTGAGACTAATGCTTTATCTCAGTAATTTCATATAGTCTCTTGCGTGAGAATAAGTTTCTCATAAAGTATGCTACTCTTTTTAAAATTCTTGTCTTTCACTCTAAAGTAGCATATTTGCTGGATTCTCCTACTCTAAGCTTAATTGATAATCTAATGCGTATGTTGTTCTTTTGATCACATCTGTTATTTGTTTGATCATTGAATGACTTCAATCAACAATCATGCTTCTTAGTGCCGTATATACTTTCAATTGATATCTTGATATGCACTAAGTTAAAAGGAGAATTCATGATACATTTATGCAACTTGTGATCCATTTTTGATATATGCTAACAATAACTTGAAAAGATCACTAGTTGTAGAACTCTCTCTTGTGCAAAATATTTCCCTATATTGTCATTAAGAATAGGTCTTAAGCATCTAAGACTAAGGACAAAGCACAATGAAGAGAGTGTTCCTATGTAAAGGTACAAAAAGGTAAAACTATCTCCTTTTATTTAAACTTGTACCTAAATCTTCCTTTTCTATACTCTCTTTACATATCTTGTTTAAAAGGAAGAGAAAGCATGTCCGTGCATATCCCTGCTTCATATCTAGTTTAACTTCTCAAAAATTCATTCATGCTTTAATGCATCTTTGTTGAAACTAGATGAAGTGATTTAATTGTCAAAGAGCTTAAAGCTTAACCTTGTAACGAGGATAAGCTGCCTTTGTTCCAAAGGTGGATGGTCCTTAAGCCTCTTTGAAATCCTTAAGGGAAAATGCTTGAAATGTTTACAACATGCTTTCATAAGTGCATAAACTGTCATGAGCATCACACTTATAATATGACACAATGCACTTCACATTCTGTATGATATAGATATGTTCTCATTAACCTAATTATGTGCAATTGGCATTTGAGGCCAAAAATATGTTTTCCTCTCGCACATATTTAGGAGGAGCAATCTATGTTATATAGAACTATGATCATGCTTAATTTGATATATCCTCTTGATCATATCTCTTTTATATGCTATGACTAATGTGTTTTCAAGTAAATTTCAAACCAAGTCATAGGTACATTGAAAGGGAATTGGAGTCTTCGGCGAAGACAAAGCTTCCACTCTACTCTATCAATATTATCTACCCTTCGCCATCACTCCACAATGTCTCTCCATCTTTGGTATAATCTTCACTTATATGTTTTATTTGCCAAAGGGGGAAAAAGTAGCTAGAAAGGGCCTATATCTCATTCCAAGTATCCGTTTTTGGCGATTCATGCCAAAGGGGGAGAAAGTATTGGCCCAAAGCAAAAGGACCGCACCACCACCCTAATTTTACAATTAATGGTTTTCAATTGGAAAATTTCAAATTGGTATCTCTTTGTGTTCTAAAGGGGGAGCAAATAGTATTTTCAAAACTTGATATCTTAAAACCCTCTTGAACACTAAGAGGAGAATTTATTTGAGGGGGAGTTTTGTTTAGTCAAAGGAAAAGCATTTGAAACAAGGGGAGAAAATTTTAAACTTGAAAATGCTTTGCAAAAATCTTATTCATTTACCTTTGACTATGTTGCAAAAAGGACTTTGAAAAGGATTTACAAAAAGAATTTGCAAAAACAAAACATGTGGTGCAAGCGTGGTCCAATATGTTAAAAATAAAGAAACAATCCATGCATATCTTGTAAGTATTTATATTGGCTCAACTCCAAGCAACCTTTGCACTTACATTATGCAAACTAGTTCAATTATGCACTTCTATATTTGCTTTGGTTTGTGTTGGCATCAATCACCAAAAAGGGGGAGATTGAAAGGGAATTAGGCTTACACCTAGTTCCTAATTAATTTTGGTGGTTGAATTGCCCAACACAAATATTGGACTAACTAGTTTGCTCTAGTATATAAGTTATACAGGTGCCAAAGGATTCACACTTAGCCAATAAAAAGACCAAGTATTGGGTTCAAACAAAGGAGCAAGAACCAACCGAAGGCACCTCTAGTCTGGCGCACCGGACTGTCCGGTGTGCCACCGGACATGTCCGGTGCACCAGAGGACTCCGACTTCAAACTCTTCACCTTCGGGAATTCGCGCTATAATTCACCGGACTGTCCGGTGTACACCGGACAGTGTCTGGTGCTCCAAGGATGAGCGGCCTCGCGAACTCGGCAGCCTCGGGAATTCACTTCGGCTGCTCCGCTATAATTCACCGGACTGTCCGGTGTACACCGGACTGTCCGGTGTGACAGCGGGGCAACGGCTACTTCGGCGCCAACGGTCACCTGCAGGCGCATTAAATGCGCGCCAGAGCGTGCAGAAGTCAGGCACGCGCGTCATGGCGCACCGGACACTCTACAGTACATGTCCGGTGTGCCACCGGACATCCAGGCGGGCCCAGCAATCAGAGCTCCAACGGTCAGAACCCTAACGGTCGGGTGACGTGGCTGTCGCACCGGACATGTCCGATGTGCACCGGACTGTCCGGTGCACCATACGACTGACAGCCTTCACCAACGGCTAGATTTTGGTTGGTGGCTATAAATACCACCCCAACCGGCCACTTCAAGGTGTGGGAGCCCAAGCAACATTCCAAGTCATCTAGTTGACATACTCAAGCCCTCCCAACCACATATATTCATTGATCCATCCTATACACAAGATTTAGACCACTACAACCAACACAAGTGCCACAAAAGAGAGAGCAAGCAAAAGAGAGCTACTCATTTGAGTTTAGCACTAGTGCCTTGTGAGATTCATCGAGAGATAGTGTGTGCTTCATCTTTGTGTTCATTTGCGCGTGGAGTTTTGACTCCCATTGAACTTCCTCCAAAGTTTTGGAGGCTTGTAAAAGCTAGCAAGAGACACCAAAGATTGTGGTGGTCCTTGTGGGATCGAGAGTGATCCTTGAGAAGAAGAAGAGCTCACCGATCCTTGTGTGATTGGGGGAGAGAGGGAAAGGGTTGAAAAAGACCCGTCCTTAAGTGGACTCCTCAACGGGGACTAGGCCTTCGAGGGCCGAACCTCGGTAAAACAAATCACCCGTGTCCATTATGTTTATTGCTTGTGATTTGTTTGCTTTCCCTTGCTCTAAGTTTTCTTGCACCATTATTTGCTAATTTCATTTGGTATTGCTTCAAGTTAAATTTCCATTTAGTGAAGCAACACGTTGCAAGAAAGAACTTGTTCTAGTGCTCTTCTCATCTAAGGGTTCTTGCTTTGTTATTCTATAACTTATTAGTTGTATTGATTTATCTCTCCCGCATTATTTAGCAATATTCCTTTCAAGCAAGAACTTAGTTTCTATTCTCCGATATTTATCTTGTTCTAACCACTAATCAAGGGATCTAGTTGGGGGATAAAGTTTTAATTTTCAGGTTCCGCCTATTCACCCCCCCTCTAGGCGACTTTCAATTGGTATCAGAGCTAGGCACTTCATCTTGAGTCTAACAACTCGAAGTGATGGCTCGTAGAAGATCCCAAAAGAACAAGAAGACCCAAGAGAACAAGGAGGAAGAAGAAGAAAATGAACGGAGGAGACCAAACGATGAATCCACCTCTCCAAGAGGTTTGTCTTCCCATTTCGATTCCCACATATGTTGTGTGGCTAATGCAAATGATACCGGAAGCACAAATGAGGATGAGGAGGAAGAAAGAAGCTTTGTGCAACTCTACGCTCGCTTAAGCCAAGAAGATAAGGCGGTCATGCTCAAACTTCTAGAAAGAGCGAGAGAGCAAGGCGAAGCTCGTCAAAGGCTAGAAAGTATTCTCTCCATGAAGATGCAATGCTTTGACGAGTTGACTAAAGAACATGAGGAGCTAAAGTGCTCTCATGTTGATTTGGTCCAAAGGTATGAAACTATTTCAATTGAGCAAGATAACGCTTTACATTGTATCGCTCAATTAGTAAATAAGAATACCTTGCTTATGGACCAAGTAGAAAAGCTAAAGGTTGAAAATCTAGCTTTTCAAGATAAATATGATATGCTCCTATGCTCTCATGAAAATCTTAGAGATGATCATATCATATTAAACATTGCTCATGAGGTTGTGATAGAAAACTTAAAATCTCAACAACCTCACTCATGCACATGTATTCAAATTGATACTATATTACCATGTGCTAATGCTTGTTGTCCGTCGACAAGCAAATCTTCCTTTGAGCTAGAATTTGCAGGAACAAACGATGATTCATATCAAAAGCTCAAGGAAGAAAATGAGAGGCTGAAGATGAGCTTGACACAACTAAAAGGGAAGTGCATTGCTCAACCTTCTCAAGATAACCGTGACCACATGGTGAAGAAGCTTGAGACGGGAACAACCGAGGCATGCACTACATCCCTTGAAGAAAATGTCAAGGGGTTGAGGATTGCCAAGAGGAAGAAACAAAAGATGAAATTCAACACCTCCTCCAAAAGCCTCAACCACGCCTCCACAAAAGGTAACATCCAAGGTAATGATCAAGCCACACCTCACATTAAGAGGTGTAGTGAATGCTTTGAAGAGGGGCACTTGATTAGGTCATGTCCCTACATTAAAAATGGCTTGATTATTAACAAGGATAATAGACTTTGTTTTAAATGCTCCAAGAAGGGACACTTGCTTAGATCTTGTCCCCATTTAAAACAAAAAGGCATAGGGTTAGAAAAGAAAGTTTTTACTAACCATGTAGCAGGAAACAAACAAGGAAAGAAGAAAACTTCAAAACTTGAAAAACGCCTATGCTACACATGCCGAAAGAAGGGACATCAATGCAAGGATTGTCCCATTGGTAACAATTCCACTCCTAACTTGTCAATTGATTCTCATATAACTAGGCAACCCAAAATTACAACTTGTGCTAGAAAGGTAATGAGTTTACCTAGTGCTAACACAAAGGACTTTTGGGTTCCTAGATCTTTGTTGACTAACCGTGATGGACCCATCAAGCGATGGGTACCAAAATATGCTTGACAAGATTTGTAGGAGAAGGAGATGATATGAAGCCTTGGGGTGCTTGAGAGAATCCATTCAAGCTATCAATCTTCAATGATCTATATCCATGAGTGATCCGAGGTTATTCTTCAAATTACTATGTCTTAAACCCATATCATCTCGAGAAAGATATTGATGTTGTAGGAAATAAAAGAAGTTACATCAAGGCTTACAACATGGAGGAAAGTCAAAGGATGGTAACTTCTATGCTTTTAAGTGCAAGTGTCTCAAATTATCATTTCTTAAGTGTTTTGTGTAGTCACATAGAAATATGTAGCACTTCACATAGAAATTTGTTGTTAGGCAGAACTAGCTTAATAGTAATCAGAGGAGCACGACCATGTGTAGCTTCTAATGATGTAACTCAGCAAATTCATCAGGTATGCAAATTCATCATCATTTACTTGTTGTTAACTATATTATGATGTAACTCAGTAAATGTCATTTGTACATGTATATTAGACCCCTCTAGCTACCTTGCCGACGCATGAACGAGAAGACGAGTTAGACTTTGTCGAAACCCTCTTCGCTAGTGGAGGTATCAACCATCACTCGTCACTATAACCCGATGGTGATCGGCGACCGTGAGCTTCCATGTTATTGTGTTATGATACTTGAGACTTTTATTATGACTGTATGAGATATTGTCTCTTATTAGTACTGGACGATGAGATGTGTATTATTATGACTATGGATGAGACTTTCATGATGTAATTGATGAGACTATGGATTTAAATATTGTTATGTGATTGTGTGTGAGATGTTTTATGTGAAAATATGTTGTGCTATATAGCTGTTGATATATTTGTTATGTTGTGTAATGTGGTGTAAAATAAAAATAAACAACATTTGTAATGCTGGTCAAATTAACTTCCTAGAGGCTACATTAAGCCGTAGGAAGTTAGCTGGCTAATTTCCTAGGGGCTACAGTCAGCCGTAGGAAGTTAGCCAGCTAACTTCCTAGGGGCTACAGTCAGCCGTAGGAAGTTAGTCGTAGGAAGTTAGTCAGCTGACGGCGCTGACGACGTGAAGCTACTAACTTCCGAGAATCTACTAACTTCCGAGAGGCTTCTTTGGCTGTAGGAAGTTAGCTAACTTCCTAGAGGGCTCTAGGAAGTTAAGCTAACTTCCGACAAAAAATTTTCGAGAGCCAAACTTCCGACGGGATGACTTAACTTCCGAGAGTTTAGCTAACTTCCTAGAGTTTAGGCCTAACTTTCTAGGGTTTAGGCTCTAGGAAGTTTACTATTTTGGTGTAGTGCTAGGAGGAATTCTGTGTCTCATGCTCCTAGGAAAGTGTATAATGGATCTACCACTGTCTTTCATGCTTGCAATGCTAAGTTTATTCTTTCATGTAAAAATAAAAAGGTGATTACTAAAAAGGTGGGAGCCAAATGCAAGGGAGACAAGACTTGCATTTGGGTCCCTAAGGCTATTGTAACTAACCTTGTAGGACCCAACAAGAGTTGGGTACCTAAAACCCAAGCCTAATTTGCCTTGCAGGTTTATGCATCCGGGGGCTCGAGCTGGATTATCGACAGCGGATGCACAAACCACATGACGGGGGAGAAGAAGATGTTCACCTCCTACATCAAGAACAAAGATTCCCAAGACTCAATCATATTTGGTGACGGAAATCAAGGCAAGGTTAAAGGACTAGGAAAAATAGCTATTTCTTCCGAGCATTCCATTTCTAATGTGTTTTTAGTGGAATCGCTCGGATATAACTTGTTGTCCGTTAGTCAATTATGTAATATGGGTTACAACTGCTTATTTACAAATGTAGATGTGTCTGTCTTTAGAAGGAGTGATGGTTCATTAGATTTTAAGGGTGTACTAGACGACAAACTCTATTTAGTTGATTTTTTGAAGGAGGAGGCCGATCTAGATGCATGCTTAATCGCTAAGACTAGCATGGGCTGGCTGTGGCATCGCCGTCTAGCACATGTGGGGATGAAGAACCTTCACAAACTTCTAAAGGGAGAACATGTGTTAGGTCTAACAAATGTAACTTTTGAAAAAGATAGACGTTGTGCAGCTTGTCAAGCAGGAAAACAAGTGGGAAGTGCTCATCACATCAAGAACGTGATGACTACATCTAGACCTCTGGAGCTATTACATATGGACCTCTTCGGACCCGTCGCCTACCTCAGCATCAGGGGAAGTAAGTATGGTCTTGTTATTGTTGATGATTTTTCCTGCTTCACTTGGGTATTCTTTTTGCAGGATAAATCTGAAACCCAAGGGACCCTCAAGCGCTTCCTAAGGAGAGCTCAAAATGAATTTGAGCTCAAGGTGAAGAAGATAAGGAGCAACAACGGGTCCGAGT
The DNA here is from genome assembly GCA_029449295.1 of Zea luxurians. Classification (NCBI taxonomy): domain Eukaryota; kingdom Viridiplantae; phylum Streptophyta; class Magnoliopsida; order Poales; family Poaceae; genus Zea; species Zea luxurians. The sequence goes on along the minus strand of JAOPSE010000009.1, from coordinate 111,739,710 downwards.
TCAAGAACCTGCAAGTGGAGGAGTTTCTTGAGGAGGAAGGAATCAAGCACGAGTTCTCCGCTCCCTACACACCACATCAAAATGGTGTGGTAGAGAGGAAGAACAGGACGCTTATAAAAATGGCAAGGACGATGCTTGGAGAATTCAAGACGCCCGAGCGGTTTTGGTCGGAAGCTGTGAACACAGCTTACCACGCCATAAACCGAGTCTACCTTCATCGACTCCTCAAGAAGACATCATACGAGCTTCTAACCGGTAACAAACCCAACGTTTCGTATTTTCGAGTTTTTGGGAGTAAATGCTACATTCTGGTGAAGAAAGGTAGAAATTCAAAATTTGCTCCCAAAGCTGTAGAAGGGTTTTTGTTAGGTTATGATTCAAATACAAAGGCGTATAGAGTCTTCAACAAATCATCGGGTTTGGTTGAAGTCTCTAGCGACGTTGTATTTGATGAGACTAATGGCTCTCCGAGAGAGCAAGTTGATCTTGATGATGTAGATGAAGATGATGTTCCAACGGACGCAATTCGTACCATGGCGATTGGAGATGTATGACCACAGGAACACCAAGAGCAAGATCAACCTTCTTCCTCAACGACTGTGCACCCCCCAACTCAAGATGACGAACAGGTCCCTCAAGAAGAGGCGTGTGATCAAGGGGGAGCACAAGATGTCCAAGTTGAAGAGGAAGAAGCACCACAGACCCCTCCAACTCAAGTTCGAGCGATGATTCAAAGGAATCATCCCGTCGACCAGATTTTGGGTGATATTAGCAAGGGAGTAACTACTCGCTCTAGATTAGCTAATTTTTGTGAGCATTACTCTTTTGTCTCTTCTATTGAGCCTTTTCACGGTAGAAGAAGCCTTGCTAGATGCAGACTGGGTGTTGGCTATGCAGGAAGAGCTCAACAACTTCAAGCGAAATGAAGTTTGGACGCTGGTGCCACGTCCCAAGCAAAACGTTGTGGGAACCAAGTGGGTGTTCCGCAACAAACAGGACGAGCACGGGGTGGTGACAAGGAACAAGGCTCGACTTGTGGCAAAAGGTTATGCCCAAGTCGCAGGTTTGGACTTTGAGGAGACTTTTGCTCCTGTGGCTAGGCTAGAGTCGATTCGTATTTTGTTAGCCTATGCCACTCACCATTCTTTCAGGTTGTTCCAAATGGACGTGAAGAGCGCTTTCCTCAATGGGCCAATCAAGGAGGAGGTGTACGTGGAGCAACCCCCTAGCTTTGAGGATGAATGGTACCCCGACCACGTGTGTAAGCTCTCTAAGGCGCTCTATGGACTTAAGTAAGCCCCAAGAGCATGGTATGAATGCCTTAGAGACTTTTTAATTGCTAATGCTTTCAAGGTTGGGAAAGCTGATCCAACTCTTTTCACTAAGACTTGTGACAGTGATCTATTTGTGTGCCAAATTTATGTCGATGACATAATATTTGGTTCTACTAACCAAAAGTCTTGTGAAGAGTTTAGCAGGGTGATGACTCAAAAATTCGAGATGTCAATGATGGGCGAGTTGAACTACTTCCTTGGGTTCCAAGTGAAGCAACTCAAGGACGGCACCTTCATCTGACAAACAAAGTACACGCAAGACTTGCTCAAGCGGTTTGGGATGAAGGACGCCAAGCCCGCAAAGACTCTAATGGGAACCGACGGACATGTCGACCTCAACAAAGGAGGTAAGTCCGTCGATCAAAAGGCATACCGGTCTATGATAGGGTCTTTACTTTATTTATGTGCTAGTAGACCGGATATTATGCTTAGCGTATGCATGTGTGCTAGATTTTAATCTGACCCAAGGGAGTGCCACCTTGTGGCCGTTAAGCGAATTCTTAGATATTTAGTTGCTACGCCTTGCTTCGGGATCTGGTATCCAAAGGGGTCTACCTTTGACTTGATTGGATATTTAGACTCCGATTATGCTGGATGTAAGGTCGATAGGAAGAGTACATCAGGGACGTGCCAATTTCTAGGAAGGTCCCTGGTGTCCTGGAGTTCTAAGAAACAAACCTCCGTTGCCCTATCCACCGCTGAGGCCGAGTACGTTGCCACAGGACAGTGTTGCGCACAACTACTTTGGATGAGGCAAACCCTCCGGGACTTTGGCTACAATCTGAGCAAAGTCCCACTCCTATGTGACAATGAGAGTGCAATCCGCATGGCGGACAATCCTGTTGAACACAGCCGCACAAAGCACATAGACATCCGGCATCACTTTTTGAGAGACCACCAGCAAAAGGGAGATATCGAAGTGTTTTATGTTAGCACCGAGAACCAGCTAGCCGATATCTTTACCAAGCCTTTAGATGAGAAGACCTTTTGCAGGCTGCGTAGTGAGCTAAATGTCTTAGATTCGCGTAACTTGGATTGATATAGATCATACATGTGTTTTATGCCTTTGATCATGTTCCATTATGCACTTTATTGCTTATTCATGGTGCTCAAGTTGTGCAAGGGATCCCCCGGACCTCACAAGTCCATGTGAGAATGATGCACATATTTAGGGGGAGAAATGCTATAACTTGACCCTTTGAGACTAACCGTGTGCTTGAGTCTTCTTAATTTAGTCTCAAAGGAAGATTGAAAGGAAAAAGGTGAACTTGGACCATGCAAGACTTCCACTGCACTCCGATGAGAGAGTAACTTACTCCAAGTTCATCTCCGTGTTCTTATTGCCTTTTTACTCTTAATTGAAGATTTTGGTGAGGCAATGGGGTTTAAGGGCCAATAATGATCCTGTTTTGGTGCTTAATGCCAAAGGGGGAGAAATTAAGGCCAAAGCAAGAAATGGATCAGCTACCACTTGAGGATTTTGAAAATAGTAGAGTTAGAGCTTTTGTTTTGTCAAAATACTCTTATTGTCTCTAATTGTCAAAAGTTGGTCTCTTGTGGGGAGAATGTTTGATTATGGGAAAAAGGGGGAGTTTTTGAATCAATTTCTCTTGGAATACCTCTCTCTATGCCTCAACAAGTGATTTTGACTTAGAGATAGGAAATCGAGTTTGATTTGCAAAAACAAACCAAGTGGTGGCAAAGAATGATCCAAATATGTCAAATTTGAATCAAATACCAATTTTTGTTCTCATTTGCATTGATGTTGCACTTCTTTAGTTGCTTTTTGTTGTGTTGGCATAAATCACCAAAAAGGGGGAGATTGAAAGGGAAATGTGCCCTTGGGCCATTTCTATAAGATTTTGGTGATTTAGTGCTCCACGCAAATGCTTTGAGTAATATTTGTGCCAAAGACTCAAGAAGTGCAAATCAAGATTAAAGGTATGTTTCTAGACTTAGTACATTGTTTTGAAGACTAATGTATTGTGTCTAAGTGCTAGAAATAGGAGAAATCGCTTTGGAGAAAAGTTGGTTGTGTTCAGCCAAAGGCTGCTCGGTCTGGGTGCACCGGACTGTCCGGTGGTGCACCGGACAGTGTTCGGTGTGCCAGGACCAGTCCAGGTGAACAGCCTGCTCTCGGGTCTCAACGGCGGCGTACGACTATAAATCACCGGACTGTCCGGTGGTGCACCGGACTGTCCGGTGAGTCGTCTGCGGCGAAGTCGCTGCTCTCGGGAACCAAGTCAACAGTGTACGGCTATAATTCACCGGACTGTCCGGTGAGCCAACGGTCGGGCGCGCCAACGGTCGGCCGTGCAATCCGCGCGTGACGCGTGGCCGAGCCAACGGTCGGATGGGGGCACCGAACTGTCCGGTGTGCACCGGAGAGTGTCCGGTGCGCCAACGGCTCCAAATCTTCAACGGTCGGATACGCTAGATTAGGAAAGCAATCCGCACCGGACAGTGTCCGGTGGTGCACTGGACTGTCCGGTGCGCCACCCGACAGAAGGCAAGATTTGCCTTCCTGGATTGCTTCCAACGGCTCCTAGTTGCCTTGGGGCTATAAAAGGGACCCCTAGGCGCATGGAGGAGAAAACCAAGCACTCTTTGATCAACTCTAAGCACCAAGACTCCATTTCCGCGCTTTTGATTCTTTGTGATAGCAACTAGAGCTCCATTTGAGTAGAGAACTCTTCGAATTGTGTTGCGAGCTCACGTTGTGTCTTGTGTGTGTGTTTGTGCTCTGATTTTGTGTCTTGTGTGTGTTGCTCATCCCATCCTTACTTCCGTGCTTATTTGTGATCATCAAATTGTAAGGGCGAGAGGCTCCAAGTTGTGGAGATTCCTCGCAAGCGGGATATAGTGAAACCAAGAGAAACATCGTGGTATTCAAGTTGGTCTTTGGACCGCTTGAAAGGGGTTGAGTGCAACCCTCGTCCGTTGGGACGCCACAACGTGGAGTAGGCAAGTGTTGGACTTGGCCGAACCATGGGATAAACCACTGTGCCTCTCTGTGTTGATTTCTTTGTGGTTATCGTGTTTAGCAAGAACTCCTCTCTAGCCACTTGACTTTATTGCTCTAACACTTAATCAAGTTTGTGGCTTTAAGTTTCAAGTTTTACAGAATCACCTATTCACCCCCCTCTAGGTGCTCTCAGGCGCACCGCCCGATGCTACGGAGGTCAAACCGGTGCTGCCCTCGGATGCAAGTGAAGGCCCCTCGGCAGTGCCCGTGCCTACTGTGGTTGAGGAAGACCCTGCGTCAGCCCCTGCGCCGTCGGTCGAAGGTGCCTTGGAGATGGTGGCTGAGCCGGCAGTCAAAGACCCCACGACCGCGACCGCGTCTTCGCAGGTGGCTAAATAGGTGGGGGGGAGTTTGTAAGTCTTGTCTGAGTGTTACTGAACTTCGGTTGCTGTGCAGGTTTAGGGTTTTGGGCCTGCGCACGCAACTGCTACTGACAATACTAATTTTGTGGCTTCGACCGGGGTTGCTGGAGACAATTCTGATGATTCTGTGTCAAAGTTTTTTGGATCTGATGATTCTGAGAGTTCGATTGTGTGGACAGAGTGGTCTTCGGATGAGGACTTAGACTATTTTGCAGCATTGGATGTGGCTGCAGCGGAGACTTCTCTGCGTGTGACGGGTGAGGATATTCCTTATGCGAATGCTGGACGTAGGCGTCGAAGGGCGGTGGCAAAGCGGAGGGTGAGCGAGTTGTCACGAAGTGATAGGCGTCATGGTGAGGTGGAGGGTGGTTGTCTTCGAGTGGACGGGACTGCCAAACGGGAATTGTTGTCTTCGCCGGCTGGGGCGAGTGTAGGTGAGGGGGAGCTGCGAAGTCTTTTTGAGGGTGAGGAATTGAAGATAATGTTGTTCAACTATAGGGAGATGGGTATCATCCCGAAGGTTGAGCCATTGTAATGTGTGATGCCCTCGTTGTGTGTGTAACTATGATTTGTATGATGAGACAGCGTGCCTTCATTGATCCGGCCGCGCCCGTAGGCGTATCTTGTGCACACTTATTGTGCTATTCCGGCTGCACCCGTAGGCGACTTTTGCGCGGATAGTCTTTTGGAAAAGACTTCGATTTTTCGCACTTATTGTGCTATTCCGGCTGCACCCGTAGGCGACTTTTGCGTGGAGTCTTTTGGAAAAGACTTCGATTTTTCGCACTTATTGTGCTACTCCGGCTGCACCCTTAGGTGACTTTTGCGCGGAGTCTTTTTGAAAAGGCTTCAATTTTTTGCACTTATTGTGCTACTCCGGCTGCACCCGTAGGCGACTTTTGCACGGATAGTCTTTTGGAAAAGACTTCAATTTTTCGCACTTATCGTGCTACTCCGGCTGCACCCATAGGCGACTTTTGCGCGGATAGTCTTTTGGAAAAGACTTCAATTTTTCGCACTTATTATGCTACTCCGGCTGCACCCGTAGGCGACTTTTGCGTGGAGTGTCGCACACGAGGGTAGTAAGTGCTGCCCCTCACGGTGACTTTGGTGTGGTCGAATGCCGAAGACCGTCGATGCGGTCTTTTTCGACGTGTCTTAATTTTTGCGGGGGATTTTTGTGGGTATATTGTATGGCTCCACCTCATTAAAAACCTCACCCCTAGTAGGAAAAGAGTACGGGCCAGAATGATAATGTTTGGTTAATTACAAGGGTGTGATGGCCTTGAGGAATCAAACAAAAAATTTGCGGAGATTGTCTATGTTCCAGGAATGCTCCAGGTCTTCGCCAGATTGCGTTGTTAGCTTGTACGTGCTGGGGGACGACTTCGTCTTGACGATGAATGGTCCTTCCCACTTCGGCTCCAGCTTACCTCGTGACTCGGTCCGGGTTGTTCGGACGAGTACGAGGTCTCCTTCGTTGAATTCCCTCGGGACGGCTGCGTGGTCGCGCTAGGTCTTCGTTTGGGCTTGATATTTGTTGAGGGCCTGCAGGGCAAAGACGCAGTCTGCATCGATGAGATCTTTGGAGGTTAGCTCGTCTACATCGGGTGAAGCCGAAGCGCTTGTTCTTGGGGACCCATGCTTGATTTCTTGCAGGGTCATGGCCTCCGAACCATATAGCAGGCGAAAGGGAGTAAACCCGGTCGCCCGACACTCGGTCGTGTTCAGCGCCCAGACTGCTTCAGGTAGCAGGTCGGCCCATTTACCCTTCTTGTCGTCGAGGAGCATTTTCTTGATCGCCGTGAAAATCTTGCCGTTGGCGCGCTCCACGACGCCGTTGGATTGTGGGTGATATACTGAGGCGAAGGCAAGTTTGGTGCCAATGGAGAAGCAGAAGTCCCTGAAGTCTTGGCTGTCAAATTGCTTTCCATTGTCAACTGTGAGCTCGGACGGGACTCCGAACCGGCAAACAATGTTTTGCCAGAAGAATTTCTGGGCAGTCTTCGATGTTATCGTTGATACTGCTCTTGCCTCGATCCACTTGGTGAAATACTCGACGGCGACGAAGGTGAACTTGAGGTTCCCTTGGGCCGTGGGTAGTGGCCCGACAATGTCCAGGCCCCAGCGCTGAAGGGGCCACGTGTGGGCGATTAGCTTTGTGAATTGCGAAGGGCTTCCCGAGCGTGGAGAAAACTTTTGGCAGGCTTCGCACGACCTTGTGACCCGATTCGCGGCGCAGATCATAGCATGCCAGTAGAAGCCTTGATGGATCACCTTGGCAGCTAGGGCCCTAGGCCTCGCATGAGAGCCACAAGTTCCACTGTGGACTTCGCGCAGGATCTGAACGCCTTCGGTCTCGGTGACGCATTTAAGCATGGGTTGACTGACCCCCTTCTTGTAAAGTTGTCCCTCGATGAGGGCGAAGTCTCGGCTTCGGTGTTTGAGGCGCTTGGCCTCGCTGATATCACTTGGGTGGTAATATCCCTGCAGGAACATGGTTATCGGTGCCCGCCAGTCTTCGGTCATGATGAGGTTGACTATGCGGTGGCCTTCGGTGTCGTTGGTTATTTGGAGGCCCTCTGGGCTACGAACGGCTGGCGTGCCGATGACGTGGTAGAATACGTTAGAGGGCAGGGCCTCGCCTCTGGCGGCTGCCTTGGCCAATGCATCAGCCTCCTTGTTCTTGGCTCGGTCCACGTGCTGCAAGGTGAAGCCTTTGAACTGTCTCTCGAGACTGCGGACAGCCGTGAGGTACTGCGCAAGTGCGGGGTCCTTTGCTACGTAATCCTTCTCGACTTGCCCGGCAACTACTTTGGAGTCTGTTCTTATTATGCAGGTGGTGACACCAAGTGCCCATAGCTTGCGAAGGCTGAGGATGACCACTTCGTATTCTGCTACGTTGTTGGTGCATCTGTCGGACTCCAAAGCAAAGCTGAGACGTGCTGCATATCTGTGCTTGACCCCTGTGGGCGAAGTAATGACTGCCGCTGCGCCTGCCCCCGCATGGCAACATGCGCCGTCGTAGTGGATGGTCCACACCTTCTCTGCAGACATGTCCGGCTGCGTTATTGGCCCGGTCCAGTTGACGATGAAGTCTGCCAGGACTTGTGACTTGATGGCTATCCTGGGCTCGAAGGTGATATGGTATCCGGAAAGCTCGGTCGCCCACTTGGCGATCCGGACAGATGCCTCCGGATTTCTGAATAATTCGCCGAGTCCCCTGTCCGAGGTGACTCGCACCTTGAACGCTTAAAAATAGTGGTGCAGCTTGCGCGAAGCCATAACGACTGCGTAGGCGTTTTTTTCCAGTTCCGTCATGTTGCATTTTGATGTCGTGAGTACTTCGGAGACGTAATAAACTAGACACTGCCTGGTCGTGCCTTCTCTGTCCTGCTCTTGAACTAGTGCTGTGTTGACCGCGTGCAGCGAGGCTGCGACGTAGAGCAACAGGGGTAGCGAGGGGTTGGGGCTTGTAAGAATTGCCAGCTCTGATAGGTGCTGCTTTAGTGATACGAAGGCCGCCGCTTGCTCTAGTCCCCATGCGAAGTCCTTTGCGCCGCGTAGCGTTTTGAGGAAAGGTAGGCTTCACTCTGCGGATTTGGAAATGAATCTATTGAGGGCGGCCAATCTGCCTGTCAGTCGTTGGACGTCTCTGGCTGACTGTGGGGGCGTCATGTTGATGATGGCCTGGATCTTGCTTGGGTTGGCTTCGATCCCGCGGTGCGACACCAGGTAGCCCAGTATTTTCCCCTGGCGAACGCCGAAGACACACTTTTCAGGGTTTAGGCGAAGTCGTGCGTCTCGCATGTTCGCGAATATTTCTGCGAGGTCAGCTAGGTGGTCCTCTTTGCTTGTGCTGGCGACGACGATGTCGTCTACATACGTAAATATGTTTCTGCCGACTTGGCTCTCGAGCACCGTCTTGGTGAGGCGAGAGAACGTGGACCCGACGTTCTTTAGTCCCTCCGGCATTCTGATGAAGCAGTACATGCCGAAGGGTGTTATGAAACTAGTGCTTGCCTTGTCTTCCTCCTTCATATATATCTGGTGATAGCCGGAGAAGCAGTCAAGGAGTGACATGACTTCGCACCCGTCCGCGCTATCGACGATCTTGTCGATCCGAGGCAGGGAGAAATTGTCCTTGGGGCAGGCCTTGTTGAGGCTGGTGAAATCAATGCACATCTGCCACTTGCCGCTCTTCTTTTGCACCATGATTATGTTGGAGAGCCACGTAGGGTAGGCGATTGGTTCGATGAAGTTGGCCTCGAGCAGGCGGTGTACCTCGGCCTTGGCAGCTTCTGTCTTCTCATCTGACATTTTGCGCAGCCTCTGCTTCTTCGGCCTCACCGAAGGGTCAATGCCCAAGCTGTGCTCAATAATGGAGCGACTGACTCCGACCAGGTCGAGGGCGGACCAGGCGAAGACGTCCTTATTTTTTGGAAAGACAGGAGATGAGTCTCTCCTCATCATGCGAAGTAAGGTCCTCGCTTATTACGACCGTTTGCTTGGGTGTTGCCTGGTCAAGGGGGACTGTCTTCGTCCCATCGTTGCTTTGCAGCTGTGCCTTCTCATGCCCATTGTCGGTTGGGCGGGTAGCCTCAGGGACCTCGCGAAAGCGCCGTGAGGCAGTGCACGTTCCTTTGCCCTGGAACAAAGTCTCTTTCTATATTGCGCGCGGCCTACTGGTTGCCATGGACTGTGATCACGCCTAGCGGGCCCGGGATCTTCATGCACAGGTAAAGTCCGTGGATGGCTGCCTCAAACTTGTTGATGGAGCCCTGACCATTATGGCGTTGTACGGGTACACCATGTCAACGATGTCGAAATTGATCTGCTCACTTCGTGCATTGGGTGCTACACCGAAGGACAGGGGTAGCTCTATTTTGCCCACAGGGAAGGTGCCTTGCCGCCGAAGCCATATAAGGGGTTGTCCGAAGGCTTCAGCAAGCTGTGGCTGATGCCCATGCGGTCGAAGGCGTGGAGGAAAATGATGTCCGCCTGGCTGCCGTTGTCCACTAAGACCTTGTGTAGGTCCCAGCTTGCCACGCTGCAGTTGATGACCATGGCGTCGATGTGGGGTGCGCTGCGGAGGTCGACATCTCTGGCGTCGAAAGTCAACGGCACGTGAGACCACTTTGTCTGCACGACTGGACTTGTGACGGCGACGTGGTTGACGCTGCGGTAATGGTCCCTCTTCTGTCGCTTCGTGTCGAAGTCGACGCTGGACCCCCCGGTGATCATGTGAATGACTCCACGATACGGCTGATCAGCGAAGTCCTCTTGCTTTGGTGCTTGGGGGTGGTTTGGGTGGTGGATGTTTGGCTGCTGCGGGGGTGGAGGTGGGAGTGGGAAGGTACGATTTGTACCTCCTGGTGGTGTTGGTAAGCGTGGTTAGGTGGATGTTGTGCGGGGCCGTGGTTGTATGGTTGTGGGAGTTGTTGATATGTGTGCGCGACAACTCTTGGGTTGTCAGCTGGTTGCGCCCGAGACATCCTGTCCCTGGTGGCCTTCGTTTCTAGGCAGTCCCTTGTTGGGTGCGCACAATCTTCACCGTGAAACAAGCAGTAGAAATGGCGCGGCTGTTGCGCTCGTCCCCGGCCCTGACCACGAGTTCCGTTGCCGCGGCCCTAGGGGGATAATCTTGGCGGCGAGGGGCCTCACCAGCGGGGTGCTGGTTGGCAATGTTGTGTACCTGCTGCTGACTGCGGTCGTCCCGACCAGAGTCTGACTGCGAAGGTCTTGTCCACGTCCGGCTGGACTGCGGAGGGTCCTTGGGTTTTCTCTGGGACTTGACCTTGCGCTGGTGGAGCTCTTTGGATCTGGCATATTTTTCGAACAGCTGATACAGCTCCTGGAGGTTCTTGGGTGGATCCCTGATGCAGTGGCTGTAAAGGACGCCGACCCGAAGGCCGCTGATGGCGTAGTGAATGGCGATTCGGTCATCAACCGAAGGCAGTTGTGACTTGAGGGTCAGAAACTTGCGATAGTACTCCTGTAGAGTTTCTCTCTCCAGCTGCTTGCAGAGTGACAATTCAGCCAAGGCATCGGTGTCTGGACGGTACCCTTGGAAGTTGAGCAGAAATTTGTACCGGAGACTTCTCCAGGAGTCAATGGACAACAGGGGCGGCCTGGTGTACCAGGTGAGAGCGGGGCCTTCAAGGGCGATGATGAATGACTTGGCCATCGTGGCGTCGTCCCCTCCGGATGATGCGACGGCGACTTGATAGCTCATGATATACTGTGCTGGGTCAGTGCTGCCATTGTACTTGGGGTAGGTCCCTGCCCTGAAATTGGCGGGCCATGGTGACACTTGCAGTTGCAGCGCCAGGGAGCTTCGCTCGTCAAGGTAATTGATGCCTTGGAAAGCTGCCGCGTGCGGGATGAAGGGCCCGCGCTGAGGGACGAATAGGTCTTCGACTGGCGCACACTGCTGGAGGGGCGGGCCACGTTGCAGATCATGTTGGCCTTCGCGCTGCAAGAGCGCAATCTCTTGCTCAAGCTCCTGAGCCCTCTGCTCTTCATCTCGTATCATTTGGCGCAGCTTGGCCTGCACAGAGACGCGTTGGCGCTTGGCCTCAAGGATTTCCTTCTGCTTCTAAAGGTTGCGGTTTCTGAGGCGCAGGGCCCATAGCTGTAGCTGTTCTTCTGCAGAGACGCCGAGGACCTCGCCGTCCTCTGTTGCGTCCTCACCCTCTGGTGGTGCGAAGCCTGGGGGTGGCACTTATGGCTGCCCTTCAGAGCTGCAGGTGCGAAGGGTGCCTTCTAGAGTGTGTTGATCGTTGCGCTGTCTCTTGCTGTGTGCTTCGTCTTCACCAGCTCCTTGGTGGGTGTTGTCGGCGAGGGCCTTGCTCTTTTTCTCAGCTAGTAGGGCTGCCTTCGCTGCTTCGTCGACAGATGGGGCTGCCTTCGAGTTAGCTCTTTTGGGTGCCATCGCGGGTGGTCTTCTCGTAGCTCGAATGGTGGGCGCCAATGTTGGAACTTGCCTTCCCGGGCAGGTTGATTCCAATGGGGGAGTGAGCGAGATGTGAACACGGTTTAACTTGAAGCGGCGATTGCACTGTTAATCTAGCCCCTCAAGGACACTGTACGAGGGTATTTATAGGTGCCTGAGTGCCCAGCGTCTCAATGTAAGGACGCATGTGCCCTCAGGCACCCGGTCTATCCCCGAAATATTCCTATAAAGGAGGGTTACAGACTGTCATTACAGAAAAGCTGCTACAAATCGGGCCCGTAACACATTTATCCGAGCGGGGCCCGTTACAATGGGCTGAATCCCACGTGGGCCTCAAGGCGGAGTGAGGACGTGGGACGGGGCGACATCACCATAGGCCTTCGTCCTGTATCATAGAATACAAAGGGTGGACCTCGCCGGTCTTTCTGCTTCGTGCCGGCGCAGCGAGGTAGACGAAGGCTGGAGCGGAGGGTAGCGTCTTCGCCTTCGCCCCAACAAGAATAAAAATAAATTACTAAAGGATTATTTTGTAAATTTTAATCTATCTTTGTCGCCTTCAAGTGCTAAATGTGAGGGGCTGTAAAAAATGGTGTTTACATCCGGTATGTACATAATTTTTTTCCCTGTTTGGGGGAAAGCCTTTTCTGCCGAAGGTCCTCAGAATCAGCTAATCGTATCCTTCTTGTGATTCATTTCAGGAGTAACCAATTTATGTTCAACTTAAATGCATAGACGAAGCACGTGTCCGAACTCGAAGCGATCAGCACACAAGAAAACGAAGAGAAAGTGTTTATTGACGTGCTCGCCAAGACTTCGAAAGAATACTATTACAATTTGTTTGGATGTCGATATTGGAGGGTATAGAATCGAATTTGGTTCAATATCAAATCAGCCATAATATTGAAATGAGATGTAATTCCAATTCTATTGTTTCGATGTCGCTGAACTGGAGTTCGGAATTATGCGGTCTAATTCCACGCAATATATAGGGATGCGTTCGGTATCCAGAGAGGGAGTTTCTAGCTATAGTCCAATTCCGGGGAATTGGGTATCCGATTCCAAATCTTAATTCCGTGTGCAGCCAAACGACGGAATTGAGGAAAGCTAATTCCAATTCCCAATTCCGTGCTCCAATATCGACATCCAAACGGGCTATTAGTTGATTTCAATAGTTTGTATGTGTAGGAGCTGAGGACATGGTTGTAATTTCGTACGAAGTTGTACACCGAACGGTCACTGTAGATAGAGGCACAGTGTCGTCCATGCTGGGGTTTTTGGGAACGAAATTGCTCCGCCTCTAAAGATACATTTTCTTGTTACCTTCGAGATGCTACCATAGCCTTCGAAGGTACTATTGTAATCAACTTGTAATCAAGGAGGAATAATAAGAGAAGTGTATCAACAATAAATTTCCCTGAGTATATTCGTCTATATCATTTCTTTTAAATTTATAAAGATCTTTTTCCTTTACACTGTCCCTCGTGGGTCAAACTCGAAGGACGAAGGTCTAACCCCTTTAATTGTGTTGCTATGTTTTGGTTCTCCACCAAAATCTTAACAGGTGACCAACATTGTCGTCCACCTCCTGTGAACTCGCGACCTTGACGAAGAATATGGCAAGCAAAGCTAGCCTTGATGCTTCATCACAAGTTCAAAGATAGCTTATCCTCCCCATTAAGGAGGGATTTAGCTTCGAACCCAGCAACAAAAACCAGAAGAAAGAAGCACAAAGAAGGTGCAGCATGTCGGGGTACAAGGGCCCTACATCAGATCTAAATGGTCCGACATCCCAATAATGTTCTCCCAAGAAGATCTTCAACTCAGGGACTACCCACAAAATGGTGCCATGGTGATATCTTGTGTCATAAAGGGTTTCATAGTCCACAATGTCTTAGTGGATATAGACAGTGCAGCGGACATCATCGTCGCTAAAGCTTTCAGACAAATGGAAGAACCTGAAGATCGGTTACAAGAGTCCATGAATCCACTCATTGGCTTTGGAGGAAAGCAAATAGTAGCACTTGGAAAATTAAGTATGCCATTGTCCTTTGGCTATGTAAACAACACTAGGACCAAAGACATCTTGTTTGACATAATCGATATAGAATACCCATACAATGCAATCAACAATAGAGGAACACCGAACGCCTTTGAAGCCATACTGCATCCAACGTATTTATGCATGAACATACCATCCGCTCAAGAACCAATCTCAATTTATGAAAGCCAAGAAGATGCAAGAAGAGCCGAATGAAGCTAGGTAGAATCAAAAGCTATACACAGTATTAACGAAGCTGAAGCTTAGAGCCAGCAAGCAAGTCAAAGAAAAGGCAACTATAGCAGATTAGCCAAAGCCAGTCCTTCTTTGTGAATATGTCACTGATCATAAGGTTATCTTTGGATCACAACTAACCTCAGGGCAAGAAAGAAGCCCGAAAAAATTCATATTTCATAACAAAGATGTTTTTGCTTGGTCAGCTAAAGACTTATGCGGGGTTGACAGAAGTATCATTGAACATGCCCGCAAAGTGGATCCTAATATCAAGCTAAGAAAGCAAAAGATTTGGAAAATGTCTGATGACAATCGAAGGTGCAAGAGCAGAAGTCAAATAGCTTCTCGGTGCAGGAGTAATAAAAGAAGTTGCTTACTCAGAATGGCTCGCCAACACAATTATGGTAAAGTCAAATGGGAAGTAGAGAATGTGCATTGATTTCACAGGCCTTAATAAAGCCTGTCCGAAGGATGAGTTCCCTCTACCAAGAATTGATTACCTTATAGATGTAGCAGCTACATCGGAACTCATGAGTCTCCAAGATTGTTACTTAGGACACCATCATATATGGATGAAAAAAGAGGATGAGCCAAAAACTAGCTTTATAACTCCTAGCAGTACATATTGTTACCTTCAGATGCTAGAGGGGCTGAAAAATGCTGGTAGAAGCTTCCGTAGAATGATAAGTAAGCTACACAGTAAAATTGGCAAGAATGCGTTAACATATGTGGATGGCATCATTGTTAGGAGCACCAAACAAGAGGACCACTGTAACACCCTGTCCAATCCCTAGACCGGCGGTACTTACTCCTTGCAGCTCGCTATGATCATATATTGTCTCCCCAGACCAACACGAGTCTTTTGTGCACACTTTGTCCTCACTCATGCACACCCATAAAAACTTCCCGATCGTCACCCATCCCAAATTGCTCCAAGACAAGCACGCTTAACTTGGAGGTTCTTTCGAGACAGGCTTCTGAAAAAGAAGATGCACCTTGTTGGTATGAGTACACTATTAATTCTATTAAGCCTCGGGCTAGGATATCACAATCCACCCCCTTAAAAGACCAACGTCCTCGTCGATCAACCCCAATCGAGGAACCTCCCCTCTTAGCCACGTCTGTGTGTCTAGTGTCGTCATATGCCCACATATGCCATGCGCCATATACCTGAACCCCTAACCCACACACGCCCCATGAAACCATGAGGGTCGGCTCTAACACCACTAATAACACCCCGTACAATCCCTAGACCGGCGGTACTTACTCCTGGTAGCTCGCTAGGATCATATATTGTCCCCCAGACCAATACGAGTCTTTTGTCCGCACTTTGTTCTCACTAATGCGCACCAGTGAAAACTTCTCGGTCGGTCACCCATGCTAAATTGCTCCAAGCCAAGCACGCTTAACTTGGAGGTTCTTTCGAGATAGGCTTCCAAAAAACAAGATGCACCTTGTTGGTATGAGTACACTATTAATTCTATTAAGCCTTGGGCCAGGATATTCCATCCTAGGGGCCAGGATATCACAACCACATCTTGGATTGGCTAGAGACCTTTGGCAACTTTAGAAAGGCTGGCCTAAAGCTTAATCCTCAGAAATGGTGTTTAGGGTTAAGAAGGAAAAATTCCTCGGAAGTCTAGTGTCAACGAAAGTAATTGAAACCAACCCTGCCATACTTTGTATGGAACCACCCAAATCAAGAAAAGGGGCTTACCGCTTGGCAATCAGATTAGCAACTCTAAATAGATTCATTTCAAGGACCGCTGAGTGAAGCTTGCCATTTTTCGAGGTGGTAAAGTCACCTGACGTATTCCAATGGGAACCAGCCTAACAACAAGCTTTTGAATACCTTAAACAATATCTGATTCAATTAACAACCTTATCTCCACCATTGACAGGGGTTTCTATGCTGCTATATGTTTTTGCTTCTCATTCCATCGTAAGTGCAACCCTAGTTTAGGAGAAGCTAGAAGACGGATGCAAGAAGCAAGTATTAGTGTACTTGATTTCTAAAGTACATGGGCCATTTAAGCAAAAACTATTTGGAAATGGAGAAAGTGTTATATGGATTCCTTATGACATCTAGAAAGCTTCGTCATTATTTTCAGTCATACAACATCATCATGGCTTCGTCTCAACCATTGAGAGACATTATAATAAATAGAAAATCCACTGACTAGATTGGGAAATGGACTACTAAACTCGATCATCCATATAGTCCAAGCCCTAACTGACTTCATCGCTAATTGGACACCGAGTCTGCAAGAGGAATCAGCGACACTAGATGAAGCTATCTAGACAGTTTTTGTGATGGATGTTGGAGTTCCTTTGGACTAGGGACTGCAATTGTTATTATTTCACCTTCAAAGCCAAAGACTTCATATGTGGTCAAGTTGGGATTTCAATGCACTAATAATATTGTAGAATACGAAGCTATCCTCCTTATTCTCATAAAATTGAAAGTCATGGGTGTTAAGAGAGCAGTGCTCAAGTCTGATTCTCAAGTAATAACATGCCATGTTGATAAAAGCAGTAGAGCCAAGAGACCAACACTAAAGAAGTACCTTGATACAATCTGAAGAATGGAATGGTCATTTGAAGGTTTCTCTGTGAGAAACGTACCAAGGGTAGACAATGAACACGCTGACATGCTAGCTAAAACTGTGGCTCAGGGGCTTCCCCTCCCACCTGAAGTCTTCTTCGAAGTTTTGAAGGAACCTATAGTAGATCTAATGAAAATAGTTGTATTAAAACAATTTCAATAACACATAGTGGGGACTGGAGGGTAGAGATCATATTGTTTCTCAATCAAACCATCCAACTAATGACGAAGCTTGGATAAAAAGGATGAAGGCCAGGACAAAACCATATAAGATCGTAGAAGGAGAATATAAGATCGTAGAAGGAGAATTGTTGAAGGAAAGTGTTTGCTCCCTTTACTCAAGTGTCTATCTAGATCCTAAGGCTTGGAATTGATGAAGGACATCCATTCAGGCATTTGTGGATCACACGTTGGACCCAAAGCATTGCTCGAAAGGGTGTTTCGCTAGGTTTTCTATTGGCCGAAGACAGCTTTAGATGCAACAGACCTAGTAAAAAGATGTGATAACTGCCAGAGGTGTGCAAGAGATCAAAATCAACCCTCCTCGTTCACTCAACTGATTCAACCGACATGGCCATTGAAAGAAACACGGGCGCCTAGAGAGGGTGTGAATTAGGACATATAAAAAAACTTGCTAATCTAGGCCACAAATAAATCTCTAGAACTAAACGTATGCAAATGAGGAAACTAGAATGTGCAAACTAGGTTTTGCCTAAGTGTTGCTATCTCTAGCGCAAAAGAGTTTTGCAACCTAAGTTCCAATCCTATATATTCTAAACTAGAAAGGAGAGAAAGAAACTTAAGTACTTGAATGTAAATACAGAAGTTAAAGATTAAAGGTAGAGATGCAAACTCTCAGTGACTCCGCCAATAACTTTAGTGAGGTGTACAGAACCACACAAGATCTCGTCTAACCCTTGTTAGTGCCGCTACAAAAGGCTAGCCCACACGAGGGCCAAGCACCATGGACAAGTAACTCCGTAGAGAGCTACAGACCTTCTCTAAGGACAAGTGGTGCTCCACATCTGGCTCCTCTCGGATGCTCCCCATCGTCTTCACTATCAAGCTTCTAGTCGAAACACCGTGGGCCCCATTCTCTCCGATACACGGTGGTAGCCGCACCACAAACTCAGTTGATGCAGTCTCGTAAGACTCTCGCCCCACTCGGTAGAATTACAATGGCTCGCGCAAGAGCCGATGGCTTTTGTGGCGTTTTCCTAAACTCACTCAACTAACTAGGAACAACCTAGAGCAAGCACAATAGCATTCTAACTAACCTAAACACTTTGCAAAGCACATATGCTAATCACCGAGTGATTCTATTAAGGACTTGGGTGTTTGAGCACTTGGAGATGTGTATGACTTCACTTGGTATGTTGCTTGGGCTCCCACGCCTTCAAATGGCTAAATAGAGGGTATTTATAGTGCCCCCACTTAATTCTACCCATTGGAGAAAAGCTGCAAAATTTATGTCTGCGTGTGCACCGGACCGGTCCAGTGCACCACTAGACTGTCTGGTCCAAGCTTCCATGTCAGCTAGCTGTTGCACCTCTTGGCACTATAGATGGTTGAAAGTTGCCTAGAGGGGGGGGGGGTGAATAAGCGAAACCTGAAATTTATAAACTTAAGCACACACTACAAGCCAGGGTTAGCGTTAGAATGAAATTCAGGTCTGGAAGAGAGGAATAAGGCGAGTGAACACGGTGATTTGTTTTACCGAGGTTCGGTTCCAAAGAACCTAGTCCCCGTTGAGGAGGTCACAAAGACCGGGTCTATTTCAACCCTTTCCCTCTCTCAAACGGTCACTTAGACCGAGTGAGCCTTCTTCCTTAATCTCACGGGTCACTTAGACCCCGCAAGGATCACCACACACTTGGTATCTCTTGCCTCGCTTACAAAGCACTTGAGAGTAAGAATGGGAAAAGAAGAAAGGCCAAACCAAGCAACAAGAGCAACAAAAGAACACAAAACACCCTCTCATAAGTCCCTAATGGAATTGAGTTGATTTGGTGGCTTGAAGAGGATTCAAACTATTTGATGTGTCTTGGAGTGGAGTCATTTGCTCTTGTATTGAATGCAATGTTCAGAATGCTTGGATGGATATGAATGAGGTGGTTGGGGGCTATCTATAGCCTCCAACCACTTTGGTAGCCATTGGCAAGGCTGCTGGCGATGGGCGCACCGGACAGTCCGGTGCGCCACCGAACAGGTACTGTTTCTTGTCCGGTGCGCCGCCACGTCACCCAACCGTTAGGGTTATGAGCAGTTGACCGTTGGAGACGCTTGTCTTCTTGCGGCACTGGACAGTCCGATGCATTCTAACTTCTGCGCTCTGACTTCTGACTTGGCACTGTTCCGCACTGTTGCGTTCGCAGAGTCAACCGTTGGCAGAGAGCCGTTGCTCCGCTGGCTCACCGAACAGTCCGGTGGCACACCAGACAGTCCGATGAATTATAGCAGAGCGCATCAAAACATTATGCTCATTTGATGCAGCATGAATTTTCTT
Organism: Zea luxurians; assembly: GCA_029449295.1. Taxonomy (NCBI): domain Eukaryota; kingdom Viridiplantae; phylum Streptophyta; class Magnoliopsida; order Poales; family Poaceae; genus Zea; species Zea luxurians. Next base: position 111,720,651 of record JAOPSE010000009.1, on the reverse strand, counting down.
TTTAGGCATTTCAATATGAGTGGTATGCCTAGAGCTAGAAGCCTCATTTTTATACATAAATGCATGATGAGAAACATTGTGAGGTTTTCAAGCATGAATTTTCCTAATTTTGTGCTTAGGATAGTGAGCAGGATATAAAATGTAGCCTTCCCTATCCTGAACCATGGGAGCTTTGCCTTTAACAAAATTAGACAGTTTCTTAGGGGCATTAAGCCTGACATTGCTTCCCTATTAGAAACCAAAGCCATCCTTAATGCCAGGGCGTCTCCCATTATAGAGCATGCTTCAAGTAAATTTAAACTTTTCATTTTCAAGTTCGTGCTCATTAAATTTAGTAGTTAATTTAGCTATGTGATCATTTTGTTGTTTAATCATAGCAAGGTGATCATCCATAGCTTCAATGTTAACATCTCTACATCTAGTGCAAATGGAAACATGCTCAACAGTAGATGTAGATGGTTTGCAAACATTTAATTCTTCTATCTTAGCATTTAATCTAACATTCTCATCTCTAAGACAGGAAATAGAATCATTGCAAACATTCAACTCATCAATCTTAGCATTTAGACTAGCATTTTCATTTCTAAGATAGATAATTGAATCATTACAAATGCTAAGCTCTTTAATTAAGTTTTCATATTTTTCTACTTCCTGAGCATAAGCATTATTCAATTTAACAATTTTTTTGTTTTATTTAATGAGGAAGTCCTTTTGGCTTTCCAAGAGTTCATCCTCCTCATTAATGGCTTCTATTAACTCATTTAATTTTTTCTTTTGGTCCATGCTAAGGTTGGCAAAGAGAGCAAATAAATCATCTTCGTTATCACTAGAGCTACCCTCATCACTAGATGTTGTATATTTGGGGGTGGCTCTAGAGTGTACCTTCTTCTTCTTGTCGTCCTTAGCCATGAGACACTTGTGGCCGATGTTGGGGAAGAGAAGAACTTTGTTGACGGCGATGTTGGTGGCGTCCTTGTTGGAGGAGGAGTAGGTGGAGCTCTCGTCGAAGTCCCATTCCGGACACACGTGGGCATCACCGCCCTTCTTCTTGTAGTACCTCTTTTCTCCTTCTTCTTCCCTTTCTTGTCGTCGTCCCTGTCACTTCCACTAGAATTTGGACATTTAGCTACGAAATGACTGGGCTTACCACATTTGTAACACACCCTTTTGGAGCAGGGTTTGTAGTCCTTCCCCCTCCTTTGCTTGAGGATTTGATGGAAACTCTTGATGATGAGTGCCATCTCTCGTTGTCGAGCTTGGAGGCATCGATTGGAAGCCTACTTGGTGTAGACTCCCTCTTCTCTTCTTCCGTCGCTTTGAATGCGACGGGTTGCACCTCGGGTGTTGAGGTGGCGCCTTGCTCCAAGTTGACAATATCTTTGGAGTCTTTGATCATAAGTTCAAAGCTCACAAACTTGTCAATCACTTCCTCGGGAGACATTAGTCTATATCTAGAATCCCCATGTATTAATTGAACTTGAGTAGGATTGCGAAATACAAGGGATCTAAGAATAACCTTGACCATTTCATGGTCGTCCCATTTGGTGCTTGTCGGTACCCCTGAAAAGGGGTACCCCCTACTACTGTATCAAGACGTAGTGCCCACGTGGCTATCTCTTAACCGCGCAGCAATAATGCCGCGAACGGGGCCAAGCCACGACTCGGCCCAGTCGCGGACCGCTACTCAGGGCCCACAGTAGCGCCCGACCGCACCACATGGGCGGGTTCGGAGCCGCCACGTGTCCAGGAAAGAAGGAATGCTCCAGGACATCAACAGTAATTCCGGACCCCCATGGGAGGGCGCCGGACCTCTGGGTATGCAGCCGGGACCCCCAGAGGAGGTCCGGGACCAACACGTGTGTAGGCCGGGTCCTTGGGATGGAGCCTGGACCCCCCTGCGTGGGGTCCAAACCGCCCACGGCAGGGTCCCAGAATTCCAAGGCAAGAAATACTTAAGCCGTGGTTAAGGACCAGGCTAGGGTTCGGTGCTGACACGTGTCCGGATCCCATCCTGTATGCTTCTGCTCCCCGCCCAGGCGGAGACCCGATGCCGCCACATGGCCCACGACCCGTGACGTAAGCCAACGGGCGGAGCCTGACGTATGGCCTCTGCGCCGCGGGCCGCACCGCGGGCTACGCCGCAAGCTACGCTACCTCGGCATTAAATGCGGATAGGGCGCACCGCCTATCCATCCCGCTGACAGGCGATGTGCCGCCTCAGGATTTAATGCGCCCTATCCACTCCGCTGGCAGGCGATGTGATGCCTCGGCATTTAATGATCCCTCTCTCTATTCCTTCGGCGGACAGCGACCGGGCCATCCTGCAGGCGGCGAACCTGTCCAATCTATTGGCAGGTGGCATGCCCATACTGCCGCATGTTCTGCCCTCATGATGGCTCGCGCGTTACTAAGGAAGCAGCCGCGAGGAGTCAATACTGTAAGCGCTACAGACATTACTACACTCGGAGATCGCCGGATGTTGCAGGCGTTAGTTATTTCCCTCCATTTTGCCCCTGGGCCCACATGTTGGGGTCCAGTGCCCTTGTACGTGCCCCCCTTGGTCTATAAAAGGGAGGGCACACGGCGTTACAAGGCAACTTCACTTAGATCCACACAGGCCAACTTAGATTCTCAGCTTTCAAGCTCTCACAGCAATACAACACACAGTGGAGTAGGGTATTATGCTCCGGCGACCCGAATCACTCTAAATCTTTGTGTTCTTGTGTGTTCATCCCCTAATCTCGTAACAGGCAAAACGCTTAGTCCCCTCCTCATCTTAGGATTTAGGGCGGGTGCGTTCCGCCACCCGGCCGGAGAATTCCTCTCCGATAGTGCTCCCGAGGTTACGCACTTGGTTCACCATGGTCTTTAGCCGGTTGTACGTTTCTTGCAACTCTTCTCCTTTATTGAGGATGAATCGACCAAGTTCGCCCTCGATTGTTTCGCGCTTGGTGATCTTTGTCACCTCGTCTCCTTCGTGCGCGGTTTTGAGGACGTCCCAAATCTATTTGGCATTCTTCAACCCTTGCACCTTGTTATACTCCTCTCGACATAAGGAGGCGAGGAGTATAGACGTGGCTTGAGAGTTGAAGTGCCTAATTTGGGCAGCCTCGAATGAGTCATAGTCTTTGTCCCCCACCTTCGGTACCTGCGCTCCATACTCAACAATATCCCAAATGCTTTCGTGGAGTGAGGTTAGATGGTGCCTCATTTTATCACTCCACATAGAATAATCTTCACCATCAAAATATGGTGGTTTGCCTAAGGGAACGGAAAGTAGAGGAGCGCGCTTAGAAATACGGGGATAGCATAGGGGCATCTTACTATACTTCGTGCGCTCATGGCGCTTAGAAGTAGTCAATGACTCAGAGCCGAATGTGGAGGGTGACGAATAGACGGTCTCGTAGTAGACCACCTTCTTCATCTTCTTCTTCTTGTCACCTCTCCGATGGGACTTGATGGAGGAAGAGGATTCCTCCTTATGCTTGTCGCCGGTCACGATCTTCCTCTTGGCATGATCTCCAGACATCACTTTGAGTCGGTTAGACTCTTAATGAAGTACTAGCTCTGATACCAATTGAAAGTTGCCTAGAGGGGGGGTGAATAGGCGAAACCTAAAATTTATAAACTTAAGCACACACTACAAGCCGGGGTTAGCTTTAGAATTAAATTCAAGTCCGGAAGAGAGGGAAAAACAAATCAACAAGAAATAAGGCGAGTGAACATGGTGATTTGTTTTACCGAGGTTCGGTTCCAAAGAACCTAGTCCCCGTTGAGGAGGTCATAAAGACTGGGTCTATTTCAACCCTTTCTCTCTCTTAAACGGTCACTTAGACCGAGTGAGCCTTCTTCCTTAATCTCATGGGTCACTTAGACCCCGCAAGGATCACTACACACTTGGTGTCTCTTGCCTCTCTTACAATGCATTTGAGAGTAAGAATGGGAAAAGAAGAAAGGCCAAACCAAGCAACAAGAGCAACAAAAGAACACAAAACACCCTCTCACAAGTCCCTAATGGAATTGAGTTGATCTGGTGGCTTGGAGAGGATTCAAACTATTTGATGTGTCTTGGAGTGGAGTCTTTTACTCATGTATTGAATGCAATGTTCAGAATGCTTGGATGGATATGAATGAGGTGGTTGGGGGGTATTTATAGCTGCCAACCACTTTGGTAGCTGTTGGCAAGGCTGCTGGCGATGGGCGCACCGGACAGTCCGGTGCGCCACCGGACAGGTACTGTTCCTTGTCCGGTGCACCGCCACGTCACCCAACCGTTAGGATTCTGAGCAGTTGATCGTTGGAGACGCTTGTCTTCTTGCGGCACCGGACAGTCCGGTGCTACACTGGACAGTCCGGTGCATTCTAACTTCTACGCTCTGATTTCTGACTTGGCACTGTTCCACACTATTGCGTTCGTAGTCGACCGTTGGCGCAGAGAGCCGTTGCTCCGCTGGCTCACCAGACAGTCCGGTGGCACACCAGACAGTCCGGTGAATTATAGCGGAGCGTGTCTTCATTTTCCCGAGAGTGGCTAGTTCAATCTTGTACGGTCCTGGTGCGTCGGACACTGTCCGATGGTGCACCGGACACTATCCGGTGGCACACCGAACAGTCCGATGTGCCATTCTTCAGCACACTCAAGTCCTTTGCTCCGTTTCAAATTGAGTCCCTAAATTGATGCTTTTATTGGTTTGTGTTGAACCTTATGCACCTGTAAATAGATGGGTTCTAGACAAACTAGTTAGTCCATGTGTTTGTGTTGATCATCAACCACCAAAATTAATTATAGGAAATGGTTAACCCAATCTCCCTTTCAATGGTTCGGTGTGCCACCCGCATGGTCTGGTGCCTGAGACGTAATATAGCCATTGGACCATGGTTCGAGGCACCATTGGACCGGTCTGGTGCCTGCCTGAGAGCTGATTGTAGAGCTCTCTGCGCACATGGTTTGGTGCACCACCAGACCGTCTGGTGAGCCACCAGTGCGCTAGCTGACAGCCCACTTCTTGAATCTTCTATCTTCTTGCCTTGGGATATTTTGGTCTCGTGTCTTGGACTTCTGTTGAGTATTTACAGGTCTTCTTGGAGTCTTTTAGGTCTTCTTTTGAGGTGTTGCATCCTCAAGGCCTAAGTCCAATCCACTTCGCATCATGTGAACTACAAAATACATACTCTTGGAAAACTTTAGTTCACTAGTTATTTTGTTCATCGAACACCAAAATCACGGGGCAATCCTCGAGATGCCATCGAGAATTATACCTATCCCTCTGATGCCACTGGACCCACATGTCATACGCACAAAAATTACCCCCTAGATGCCATTCAATGGCTCACAAGGGATGAGTATTAAAATCGATGGCATACAAGGGATTTTTCTAAATCACTTAGCCCATTCAATGGTTCATTTTTGTCCCATACCTACGCATTTTATCAAAGGCTTTCCGTAAATTGGCCAGATGAGAATCAAATATAACTAATTTGACTACTATATCATCTATATATACTTCCACAATATTTGCTAATGACTCATGGAAGATCAAATTCATAGCCCTTTCATAGGTAGCACCGACATTCTTTAATCCAAATGTTATGACGACCCACTTAAATAACCCAAATAATCCAAATGCTTTCGTGGCACTCTGTTGCTTGTTCTTCTTTTTATTATTATATGATGCATTGGAGTTCTTCTTTTGTACCATATTGGCACTAGAAGTCTCAACTCCTTTTCTACGAGTGTCTTTAGCTCTCGCCCTCTCCTCAACCTCAAGAGAACTAATAAGCTCAGCTACGCTAAACTCTTGTCTCTTATGTTTTAGAGTGGTAGCAAAGTCCATCCAAGAAGGTGGCAACTTAGTGATAATACCACCGGCCACAAACTTGTCATGGAAGACACATGGGAATTATTCGAATTCCTTGGCCAGTGCCTATATTTCATGAGCCTGTTCAACTATAGGACGATTTTCCACCATCTTGTAGTCAAACAACTGCTCCATGATGTACAGCTCTCTACTGAAAGGGAAATGTGCCTTTGGTCCATTTCTATAATGTTTTGGTGATTAAGTGCCAACACATAATCTTTAAGTTGTTAGGTGCCAAACAAGCAAGAAGTGCAAATCATGTAACAAGGTACGTTTCTAGACTTAGTACATTGTTTTGAGTACTAACATATTCTGTCTAAGTGCTAGAAACAGCGAGAAAAGAATTGCAAAAAGTCTTGGCTCGGTGCAGCCAAAACTCTGCTCAGTCTGGCACACCGGACTGTTCGGTGGTGCACCGGATAGTGTCCGATGCGCCAGGCTGAACTCCGGTGAACAGGCCACTTTCGAGATTTGGCGGCGTATGGCTATAATTCACCGGACTGTCCGGTGAGCCAACGGTCGCCAGCGCAACGGTCGGTCGCGCAATCCGCGGGCGACGCGTGGCCTGCACCAACGGTCGGCAGGGGGGCACCGGACTGTCTGGTGTGCACCAGACAGTGTCCGGTGCGCCAATCGGCCCGGAGCTGCAATAGTCACCTGCGCTAGAAAAGGAAGGAGATCGGCACCGGACTGTCCGGTGCGCCACTCGATAGAAGGCAAGGATCGTCTTCCTTGTTGGTATTCAACAGCTCTTAGCTGCCTTGGGGCTATAAAAGGGACCCCTAGGCGCATGGAGGAGCTACCCAAGCATTCACTAAGCATCCTAAGGCATCCAGACTCTGTTCCCGCGCATTCGTTTCATTGTGTTAGAGATTTGAGCTCTATTCGAGTCGAGAACTCCCTGTGTTGTCCTTTGAGCTCAATTCTTCTCTTGTGTGCGCGGGTGTGCTGCGATTTGAGTCTCGTGTGTGTTGCTCTTCCCAACCTTACTCTTGTGCGTTCTTTGTGATCAATCTTGTAAGGGCGAGAGGCTCCAACTTGTGGAGATTCCTCGCAAACGGGAAGAAAACTATAAGGAAGAACACCGTGGTATTCAAGTTGATCATTGGATCACTTGAAAGGGGTTGAGTACAACCCTCGTCCATTGGGATGCCACAATGTGGAAGTAGGCAAGTGTTACTTGGTTGAACCACGGGATAAAATCGTGTGTCTCTTATGTTGCTTCTCTCTTTGATTGTCTGTGTTCGCAAGAGTTCGCCTCATTGACTTGATTAACTCGTGCTAACATCTCTTTGATCAAGCTTGTTGGAATTTATTGTTGAATCTTGCAGGATCACCTATTCACCCCGCTCTAGGTGCTCTCAATTGGTATCAGAGCCGTTCTCTTCACATAAGGAACTACTCGCCCGAAGAGATGGATCCTAAGGGAAAGGGGATGGTGGTCAACGACAAGGAGAAGGAGTCCATCTTCAACGAGCCAAGAGATGACAAGCCCACTGACTCTGGCTCGAGTCACAAGAAGAAGGACGGGAAGAAGAAGAGGCGCATCAAGAAGATCATCTACTATGACAGCGATGAATCTTCTTCTTCACCAAAAGACGACGACGATGATGACTCATCTAAAAGGAAACCGGTTAATCAAAACTATTCATTTGATTATTCTCGTATTCCATTCAATTCTAATGCTCATTTGCTATCAATTCCACTTGGTAAACCTCCACATTTTGATGGAGAAGACTACTCTTTTTGGAGTCACAAAATGCGTAGTCACTTATTTTCTCTCCATCCTAGTATTTGGGAGATAGTTGAAAATGGAATGCATTTTGATAGTACGGATAACCCTGTGTTTATTAACGAGCAAATTCATAGGAATGCACAAGCTACCACTGTCTTGCTAGCATATTTGTGCAGTGATGAGTACAACAAGGTGAGCGGCTTAGACAACGCCAAGCAAATCTGGGACACCCTCAAGATATCTCATGAGGGGAACGACGCCACCATGATCACCAAAATGGAGTTGGTGGAAGGCGAGCTGGGAAGGTTCGCGATGATCAGGGGAGAGGAGCCAACACAAACATACAACAGGCTCAAGACCCTGGTTAACAAGATTAGAAGCTATGGAAGCACAAGATGGACGGACCACGACGTCGTCCGTCTTATGCTAAGGTCATTCACGGTAATTGACCCCCATCTTGTTAACCTTATTCGTGAGAATCTCAGGTACACCAAGATGACGCCCGAGGAGATTCTTGGGAAGTTTGTGAGCGGGCGCATGATGGTGAAGGAGGCCCGATATGTGGACGATGCTCTAAACGGTCCACTACCCGTCCACGAGCCTCAAACCGTTGCCCTCAAAGCAACAAGCAGCAGGGAGGCGCTACCAAGCACGGTGGCACAAGTTGAAGCTGCCAGGCTAAATGAAGAAGAGATGACCCTAATCATTAATCGCTTCAAGACCGCTCTAAAAGGACGCAAGGAGCACCCCAACAAGAACAAAGCAAAGGGGAAGCGCTCCTGCTTCAAATGCGCTAAGACTGGTCATTTTATAGCACAATGCCCCGATAATGAAAATGACCAGGAACAAGAAAAGCATGGGAAGAGGGAGAAGAAGAAGGTTTATAAGAAGGCGAAGGGCGAGGCGCACATTGACAAAGAATGGGAATCAGACTGCTCTTCATCGGACTCCGACGATGAAGGACTCGCAGCCTCGGCCTTCAACAAGTCTTCTCTCTTCCCCAACGAACGCCACACTTGCCTCATGACCAAGGAAAAGAAGGTAAGTGTTCGAGAAACCCCTAAGTATACTACTTCAATCGATGATGATTCTAGTGATGATGAAGTAGATTATACTCATTTATTTAAGGGTTTAGATAGAGCTAAAGTAGATAAAATTAATGAGTTAATTGATGCTCTAAATGAAAAAGATAGATTGCTAGAGAAGCAAGAGGACGTTTTATATGAAGAACATGACAAATTTGTTAGTGTACAAAAATCTCTTGCTTTAGAAACTAAAAGGAATGAAATACTATCTTCTGAGTTATCTGCTTGCCATGAAACTGTATCTAGTTTAAAGAGTTTAAATGATGATTTAAATGCTAAGCTAGAGGAAGCTAATAAATCTAATTCATGTGTAGAACATGTTAGTATCTGTAATAGATGTAAGGACTTTGATGTTAATGCTTGTAATGAACATCTTATTGCTATTACAAAATTGAATGATGAAGTGGCAAGTCTTAATGCTCAACTTAAGACCTGCAAAATTGATTTTGATAAATTAAAATTTGCCAGGGATGCCTACACAATTGGTAGACACCCCACTATTAAGGATGGACTTGGTTTTCAAAAGGAAACCAAGAACTTAACAAGCCAGAAGGCTCCCATTCTCGCTAAGGAGAAAGGGAAGACCCCTATGGCTATTAGCATTCAAAGGAATCATGCTTTCATGTATAATAGGAAAATTGCTAGTCATTCCAATTATAATAGGAGTTATGATCATGATGCTTTTGATTCACATGCTATGATTGCTTCAAGCTCTACTTTTATGCATGGTAGAAGTAGGCCTAGAAAAGGTAATGTTGCTGATCATGTGCCTAGGAAAATGTGCAATGAATCTACTATCATTTACCATGCTTGCAATACTTCATTTGCTCTTTTATGTAAGAAGGAAAAAGTAGTTGCTAGAAAGTTGGGATCCAAATGCAAGGGAGATAAGACTTGTATTTGGGTTCCAAAGGCTATTGTGACTAACCTTGTAGGACCCAACAAGAGTTGGGTACCTAAAACCCAAGTGTAAATTGCCTTGCAGGTTTATGCATCTGAGGGCTCAAGCTGGATTATTGACAGCGGATGCACGAACCACATGACGGGGAGAAGATGTTCACCTCCTACGTAAAGAACAAGGATTCCCAGGATTCGATCATCTTTGGAGATGAGAACCAAGGCAAGGTTAAAGGATTGGGGGAAGATAGCCATTTCATCCGAGAATTCTATATCCAATGTGTTCTTAGTTGAATCGCTCAGGTACAACTTATTGTCTGTGAGTCAATTATGTAATATGGGTTATAATTGTCTATTTACCAATATAGGTGTATCTGCCTTTAGAAGGAGTGATGGTTCATTAGCGTTTAAGGGTGTACTAGACGGCAAACTCTACTTATTTGATTTTTTGAAAGAGGAGGCTGATCTAGATGCATGCTTAATAGCTAAGACTAGCATGGGCTGGCTGTGGCATCGCCGTCTAGCACATGTTGGGATGAAGAACCTTCACAAACTTCTAAAGGGAGAACATGTGTTAGGACTAACAAATGTATGTTTCAAGAAAGATAGACCTTGTGCAGCTTGTCAGGCAGGAAAATAGTTGGGGAGCACTCATCACAGCAAGAATGTGATGACAACATCAAAACCACTAGAGCTACTACATATGGACCTCTTCGGACCCATTGCCTACCTTAGCATCGGGGGAAGTAAGTATGGTCTTGTTATTGTTGATGATTTTTCCCGCTTCACTTGGGTGTTCTTTTTGCAGGATAAAACAGAAACCCAAGGGACCCTAAAGCGCTTTCTAAGGAGGGCTCAAAACGAATTTGAGCCCAAGGTGAAAAAGATAAGAAGCGACAATGGGTCCGAGTTCAAGAATCTGCAAGTGGACGAGTATCTTGAGGAGGAAGGCATCAAGCATGAGTTCTCCGCTCCCTACACACCACAGCAAAATAGTGTGATAGAGAGGAAGAACAGGACGCTTATCGACATGGCGAGGACGACACTTGGAGAGTTCAAGACGCCCGAGCGGTTTTGGTCGGAAGCTGTGAATACAGCTTGCCACGCCATAAACTGGCTATATCTGCATCGCCTCCTTAAGAAGACCTCCTACAAACTCCTTACCAGTAACAAACCCAATGTTTCTTACTTTCGTGTATTTGGGAGCAAATGCTACATTTTGGTGAAGAAAGGTAGACATTCTAAATTTGCTCCCAAAGCTGTAGAAGGGTTTTTACTAGGATATGACTCAAATACAAAGGCGTATAGGGTCTTCAACAAATCATTGGGTTTGGTTGAAGTCTCTAGTGTCGTTGTATTTGATGAGACTAATGGCTCTCCAAGAGAGCAAGTTGATCTTGATGACATAGATGACGATGATGTTCCAACGGCCGCAATACGCACCATAGCGATTGGAGATGTGTGACCACAGGAACAACAAAAGCAAGATCAACCTTCTTCCTGAACAATGGTGCATCCCCCAACTCAAGATGATGGACATGTTCCTCAAGAAGAGGTGTGTGATCAAGGGGGAGCACAAGAAGAACAAGTTTTGGAGGAAGAAGCACCACTGGTCCCTCCAACTCAAGTCCGAGCGACGATCCAACGACATCACCCCGTCGATCAGATACTAGGTGACATAAGCAAGGGAGTAACAACTCGCTCACGTCTAGCTAATTTTTGTGAGCATTACTCATTTGTCTCTTCTATTGAGCCTTTCAGGGTAGAAGAGGCCTTGCAAGATCCAGACTAGGTGTTGGCCATGCAGGAAGAGCTCAACAACTTCAAGAGGAACGATGTTTGGAGCCTGGTGCCACGTCCCAAGCAAAATGTTGTGAGAACCAAGTGGGTGTTCCGCAACAAGCAAGACGAGCACGGGGTGGTGACAAAAAACAAGGCTCGACTTGTGGCAAAAGGTTATGTCCAAGTCGCAGGTTTGGATTTCGAGGAGACTTTTGCTCCTGTGGCTAGGCTAGAATCAATTCGAATATTATTAGCCTATGCCGCTCACCACTCTTTCAGGTTGTTTCAAATGGATGTAAAGAGCGCTTTCCTCAATGGGCCAATCAAGGAGGAGGTATACGTGGAATAACCCCCTGGCTTTGAGGATAACAGCAGGGTGATGACTCAAAAGTTCGAGATGTCGATGATGGGCGAGTTGACCTACTTCCTTGGGTTCCAAGTGAAGCAACTCAAGGATGGCACCTTCCTCTCCCAAACGAAGTACACTCAAGACCTTCTCAAGAGGTTTGGGATGAAGGACACAAAGCCCGCAAAGACACCGATGGGAACCGACGGGCATGTCGACCTCAACAAAGGAGGTAAGTTCGTTAATCAAAAGGCATACTGGTCTATGATAGGTTCCTTGCTTTATTTATGTGCTAGTAGACCGGACATTATGCTTAGTGTATGCATGTGTGCTAGATTTCAATCCAACCCCAAGGAATGTCACCTTGTGGCCGTTAAGCGAATTCTTAGATATTTAATTGCTACGCCTTGCTTCGGGATCTGGTATCCAAAGGGGTCTACCTTTGACTTAATTGGATATTCAGACTCCGATTATGTTGGATGCAAGGTTGATAGGAAGAGTACATCATGGACATGCCAATTCCTAGGAAGGTCCCTGGTGTCTTAGAGTTCAAAGAAACAAACATCCGTTGCCCTATCCACCACTGAGGCCGAGTATGTTGCCACAGGACAGTGTTGCGCACAACTACTTTGGATGAGGCAAACCCTCCAAGACTTTGGCTACAATCTGAGCAAAGTCCCACTCCTATGTGATAATGAGAGTGCAATCCGCATGGCGGATAATTCTGCACTAAGCACATAGACATCTGACATCACTTTCTGAGAGACCACCAGCAAAAGGGAGATATCGAAGTGTACCATATTAGCACCGAGAACCAGCTAGCTGATATCTTTACCAAGCTGTTGGATGAGAAAACCTTTTGCATGTCTTAGATTCGTGTAACTTGGATTGATCTATAGCATACATGTGTTCTATGCCTATGATCATGTTACTTCATGCATTTATGTTATTTGTTGCTTATTGATGGTGCTCAAGTTGTGGAAGGGATCCCCGGACCTCACAAGTCCATGTGTGAATGATGCACATATTTAGGGGGAGATGTGCTACAACTTGACCCTTTGAGACTAACATTTGTGTTTGAGTATACTTGATGTAGTTTCAAAGGTGCATTGAAAGGGAAAGGTGAACTTGGACCATGCAAAGACTTCCACTGCACTTCGGTATTAGTGTAATTAACTCCAAGTTCATACTTAATGCTCTTATTGCCTTTTTGCTCTTAATTGACAATTTTGGTGAGGCAATGGGGTTAAAGGGCCAAGAATGATCCCGTTTTGGTGCTTAATGCCAAAGGGGGAGAAATTAAGGCCAAAACAAATGGATCAACTACCACTTGTGAATTTTGAAAATAATAGAGTTAGAACTTTTGATTTGATTTGCCCAAAATACTCTTAGTGTAAAATTTGGTCTCTTGTGGGGAGAATTTATGATTATGGGAAAAAGGGGAGTTTTTTCGCACTTGATCAATTTCACTCTTGCATTATCTCTCTTTGTGCCCAAACAAGTGTGTTTGATTTAGAGATAGGAAAATGAATTTGATTTGCAAAAACAAACCAAGTGGTGGCAAAGAATGATCCAAATATGCCAAATTAGAGTAAAAAACAATTTGGTCCTCATTTGCATTGATATTGCCCTTATTTTGGTTGCTTTTTGAGGTGTTGGCATAAATCACCAAAAAGGGGGAGATTGAAAGGGAAATGTGCCTTTGGGCCATTTCTATAATGTTTTGGTGATTAAGTGCCCAACACATAATCTTTAAGTTGTTACGTGCCAAACAAGAAAGAAGAGCAAATCATGTAACAAGGTACGTTTCTAGACTTAGTACATTGTTTTGAGTACTAACATATTCTGTCTAAGTGCTAGAAACAGCGAGAAAAGAATTGCAAAAAGTCTTGGCTCGGTGCAGCCAAAACTCTGCTCAGTCTGGCACACCGGACAGTGTCCGGTGCGCCAGGCTGAACTCCGGTGAACAGGCCACTCTCAGGAAAAGTTTGGCGGCGTACGACTATAATTCACCGGACTGTCCGGTGGTACACCGGACTGTCTGGTGAGCCAACGGTCGCCAGCGTAACCGTCGGCCGCGCAATCCGCGGGCGACGCGTGGCCCGCGCCAACAGTCGGCGGGGGGCATCGCACTGTCCGATGTGCACCGGACAGTGTCCGGTGCACCAACCGACCCGGAGCTGCAACGGTCACCTATGCCAGAAAAGGAAGGAGATCGGCACCGGACTGTCTACAGTGACTGTCCGGTGGTGCACCGGACTGTCCGGTGCGCCACTTGACAAAAGGCAAGGATAACCTTCCTTGTTGGTCTTCAATGGCTCCTAGCTGCCTTGGGGCTATAAAAGGGACCCCTAGGCGCATGGTGGAGCTACCCAAGCATTCACTAAGCATCCTAAGGCATCCAGACTCTGTTCCCGCGCATTCGTTTCATTGTGTTAGAGATTTGAGCTCTATTCGAGTCGAGAACTCCCCGTGTTGTCCTTTGAGCTCAATTCTTCTCTTGTGTGCGTGGGTGTACTACGATTTGAGTCTTGTGTGTGTTGCTCCTCCCAACCTTACTCTTGTGCGTTCTTTGTGATCAATCTTGTAAGGGCGAGAGGCTCCAACTTGTGGAGATTCCTCGCAAACAGGAAGAAAACTATAAGGAAGAACACTGTGGTATTCAAGTTGATCATTGGATCACTTGAAAGGGGTTGAGTGCAACCCTCGTCCATTGGGATGCCACAACGTGGAAGTAGGCAAGTGTTACTTGGCCAAACCACGGGATAAAATCGCGTGTCTCTTGTGTTGCTTCTCTCTTTGATTATCTGTGTTCGCAAGAGCTCGCCTCATTGACTTGATTAACTCGTGCTAACATCTCTTTTATCAAGCTTGTTGGAATTTAGTGTTGAATCTTGCAGGATCACCTCTTCACCCCCCTCTAGGTGCTCTCAGCTACCGACATCAGAAACAACAAAATTCTCATCTAATGCATCTCATAACTCTTTTGTAGATGTGCACGTTAGATAAGAATCTACATACTTGTTGGCAAGAGCACCAATCATGGCGCCTCAAAACAGGTTATCGGTAACGTCGAACATTCTCTCCTCTTCAGGAGTGAACTGTTTGGGTTTCCCCTGTGCGACATGATAGCAATTCATTGCTGTCAACCACTGTATCATCTTACTATGCCATCTCTTGTAAAATGTCCCATCAAAAGGTTCACTTGGTTTTAACACAGCAGCAAAATGACTAACAGAAAAAGCCTAATATTAGGTTTTTGGATTGTTAGAAAATTAGGCATCATCAGGTTTAATTTAATCCAGAAGAATAATATAATATATGTGATGACATGTATGTGCATATGTGTACCACTATTCGCATAAGCAGTAAACAGAAATGAAACATTCACAAGTACGAAAAACAGGAAGTACCCTGCGGAGGGACCTATGCTCAAGGAATCAATGTCTCCATTCGCACGAGATATCTCATGTGTATGTTCGATGTATTCGTATAAACTCGA
The DNA here is from genome assembly GCA_029449295.1 of Zea luxurians. Lineage (NCBI taxonomy): Eukaryota > Viridiplantae > Streptophyta > Magnoliopsida > Poales > Poaceae > Zea > Zea luxurians. Next base: position 111,705,446 of record JAOPSE010000009.1, on the reverse strand, counting down.
TGCAGGCAGGTGACGCAGTGCAGTCCCTCGAACGATGCCGATGACGAGGAACCGAAACAACGCTAGTCGAGCGGATGAAGCAAGTAGTCACGAGTACGCTCCCCAAAAACCTGATCGCACACACACCTGTGCAAGTATACCTCTGCGGACGGTGATTTCGGAGGCCTACTCTCCCACTCTCTGTGCTCGCAGAAGGTGGGACGAGAATGTGCTGGTTGCAACATGTCTGAGAGACCGTTCGTCTAACCGGAAGAGCATCCTCCTCCTCCATTCTTATACACAGTCAGAGGGATGGGAGTAGGGCAACGGACAACAACGGTCGCGCCATTAGAACCAGAAACCGATGAGTAATTGTGAAAGGGAATTAGGCTTAGACCTAGTTCCTAAATAATTTTGGTGGTTGAATTGCCCAACACAAACATTGGACTAACTAGTTTACTCTAGTGCATAAGTTATACAGGTGCAAAAGGTTCACAATCAGCCAATAATAAGACCAAATGTTGGATTCAACAAAGGAGCAGCAAGGCAACCGAGGGCTCCTCTGGCCGGAGGCACCGGACTGTCCGGTGTGCACCGGACTGTCCGGTGTGGCCAGAGGACTTCGACTCCAACTCTTCACCCTCGGGTATTCTCCAAGGCCGGCGCGCTATAATTCACCGGACTGTCCGGTGTGCACCGGACATGTCCGGTGCCCCAAGGGAACGCGGCCTTCGGAACTCGCCAGCCTCGGGTTTGCTCGGGAGCCGCTCCGCTAAAATTCACCGGACTGTCCGGTGTACACCGGACTGTCCGGTGTGCCAGCGGAGCAACGGCTCCCTGCGGCGCCAACGGCTCTCTGCGGTGCATTAAATGCGCGCGCAGCGCGCGCAGATGTCAGGCACGCCCATGCCGGTGCACCGGACATCAAACAGTGCTTGTCCGGTGTGCACCGGACACCCAGGGGGGCCCACAAGTCAGAAGCTCCAACGGTCAGAATCCAACGGCAACCGTGACGTGGCAGGGGCACCGGACTGTCCGGTGTGCACCGGACTGTCCGGTGCGCCATCGAACAGAGGACTCCAGCCAACGGTCACTTGTGGTGGTTGGGGCTATAAATACCCCAACCACCCCACATTCATTGCCATCCAAGTTTTCCAACTCTCAACCACTTACAAGAGCTAGGCATTCAATTCTAGACACAAACAAAAGAGATCAAATCCTCTCCAATTCCACTCAAGCCCTTAGTGACTAGCGAGAGAGATTTGCCGTGTTCTTTTGAGCTCTTGCGCTTGGATCGCTTTCTTTCTTTCTCACTTGTTCTTGTGATCATCACTCAATTGTAACCAAGGCAAGAGGCACCAAGTGTGTGGTGGCCCTTGCGGGAAGTTTTGTTCCCGGTTGATTGAGAAGAAGAGAAAGCTCACTCGATCCGTGGGATCGTTTGAGAGAGGGAAGGGTTGAAAGAGACCCGGCCTTTGTGGCCTCCTCAACGGGGAGTAGGTTTGCAAGAACCGAACCTCGGTAAAACAAATCCTTGTGTCACACTCTTATTTGCTTGCGATTTGTTTTGCGCCCTCTCTCGCGGACTCGTTTCTTTATTACTAACGCTAACCCGGCTTGTAGTTGTGATTATTTTTGTAAATTTCAGTTTCGCCCTATTCACCCCCCCCTCTAGGCGACTATCAATTGGTATCAGAGCCCGGTACTTCATTAGAGCCTAACCGCTCGAAGTGATGTCGGGAGATCCCGCCAAGAAGGAGATGGAGACCGGCGATGACAAGCCCACTACAAGCCAAGGGAGCACCTCATCTTCATCGGAAGAGTCCCGCACCAAGAGAAGGGAGAAGAAGAAGAGATCCTCCAAGCGAAAGGAGAAAAGATCTTCCTCTTCTCACCACAAGGAGAAGAAGGAAAAATCTTCTTCTCACAAGCCGCATCGGAGTGGGGACAAGCACAAAAGGATGAGGAAGGTGGTCTTCTACGAGACCGACACTTCATCGACCTCCACCTCCGGCTCCGACGCGGCGTCCGTCACTTCTAAACGCCAAGAGCGTAAGAAGTATAGTAAGATTCCCCTACACTACCCTCGCATTCCTAAACATACACCTTTACTTTCCGTCCCATTAGGCAAACCACCAACTTTTAATGGTGAAGATTATGCTATGTGGAGTAATTTGATGCGATTTCATCTAACCTCTCTCCACAAAAGATTATGGGATGTTGTTGAGTTTGGTGTACAGATACCATCCGTAGGGGATGAAGACTACGACACGGACGAAGTGGCCCAAATCGAGCACTTCAACTCCCAAGCCACAACCATCCTCCTTGCCTCTCTAAGCAAGGAGGAATACAACAAAGTACAAGGGTTGAAGAACGCCAAGGAGATTTGGGACCTACTCAAGACGGCGCACGAGGGTGATGAACTCACAAAAATCACCAAGCGGGAAACGATCGAGGGGGAGCTCGGTCGCTTCCGTCTTCGCCAAGGGGAGGAGCCACAAGACATGTACAACCGGCTCAAGACCTTGGTAAACCAAGTGCGCAACCTCGGGAGCGCAAAATGGGATGACCACGAAGTGGTTAAGGTTATTCTAAGAGCCCTTATTTTCCTTAACCCCACACAAGTTCAATTAATTCGTGGCAATCCTAGATATACTCAAATGACCCCCGAGGAAGTTATCGGGAATTTTGTTAGTTTTGAATGCATGATTAAGGGCTCCAAGAAGATCAACGAGCTTGACGAGCCTTCCACATCCGAGGCGCAACCCGTGGCCTTCAAGGCAACGGAGGAGAAGAAGGAGGAGTCTACACCAAGTAGACAACCAATTGACGCCTCCAAGCTCGACAACGAGGAGATGGCCCTAATCATCAAGAGTTTTCGGCAAATCCTCAAGCAACGGAAGGGGAAGGATTACAAATCCCGTTCCAAGAAGGTTTGCTACAAATGTGGTAAGCCCGGTCACTTTATTGCTAAATGTCCATTATCAAGTGATAGTGACAGGGACAACGACAAGAAGGGCAAGAGGAAGGAGAAGAAGAAGTACTACAAGAAGAAGGGCGGCGATGCCCATGTTTGTCGGGAGTGGGACTCCGACGAAAGCTCAAGCGACTCCTCCGACGACGCCGCCAACATCGCCGTCACCAAGGGCCTCCTCTTCCCCAACGTCGGCCACAAGTGCCTCATGGCCAAGGACGGCAAAAAGAAGGTAAAATCAAAGTCCTCCACTAAATATGAAACATCTAGTGATGAGGATAATGATAAAAATGAAGAGGATAATTTGCGTATTCTTTTTGCCAACCTTAACATGGAACAAAAAGAAAAATTAAATGAATTGATTAGTGCCATCCATGAAAAGGATGATCTCTTGGACTCCCAAGAGGACTTCCTAATCAAGGAAAACAAAAAACATGTTAAGGTTAAAAATGCTTATGCTCTAGAAAGAGAAAAATGTGAAAAATTGTCTAGTGAGCTAAGTATTTGTCATGAGACTTTAGACAACCTTAGAAATGAAAATGCCAATTTGCTAGCTAAGGTTGATTCTCACATTTGCAATGTTTCAATTCCTAGAAATGATAATCATGATTTGCTTGCTAGAATTGAAAAATTGAACATTTCTCTTGCTAGCCTTAGAGATGAGAATGAGAAATTAATTGCTAAGGCTAAGGATTTTGATGTTTGCAATGCTACTATTTCCGACCTTAGAACTAAAAATGATATGTTACATGCTAAGGTTGTTGAACTTAAAACTTGCAAACCCTCTACATCGAATGTTGAGCATGTTTCCATTTGTACTAGATGTAGAGATATTAATGTTGATGCTATCCATGATCACCTAGCTTTAATTAAGAAACAAAATGATCACATAGCACAACTTAATGCTAAGATTAGAGAGCATGACTTAGAAAATGAAAAATTTAAACTTGCTAGAAGCATGCTCTATAATGGGAGACGCCCGGGCATTAAGGACGGCATTGGTTTCCAAAGGGGAGACAATGTCAAAATTAATGCCCCTCCTAAGAACTTGTCTAACTTTGTTAAGGGCAAGGCTCCCATGCCTCAGGATAACGAGGGTTACATTTTGTACCCTGCCGGGTATCCTGAGAGTAAAATTAAGAAAATTCATTCTAGGAAGTCTCACTCTGGCCCTAATTATGCTTTTATGTATAAGGGTGAGACATCTAGATCTAGGCAACCAACCCATGCCAAGTTGCCTAGAAAGAAAATTCCAAATGCATCAAATGATCATGCTATTTCATTTAAGACTTTTGATGCATCTTATGTTTTGACTAGCAAATCCGGCAAGGTAGTTGCCAAAATTGTTGGGGGCAAACACAAGGGCTCCAAGACTTGTGTTTGGGTACCCAAAGTTCTTGTATCTAATGCCAAAGGACCCAAAACCGTTTGGGTACCTAAAACAAAGAACTAAACTTGTTTTGTAGGTTTATGCATCCGGGGGCACAAGTTGGATACTCGACAGCGGGTGCACAAACCACATGACCGGGGAGAAAAGGATGTTCTCCTCATATGAGAAAAACCAAGATCCCCAACGAGCTATCACATTCGGGGATGGAAATCAAGGTTTGGTCAAAGGTTTGGGTAAAATTGCTATATCCCCTGACCATTCCATTTCAAATGTTTTTCTTGTAGATTCCTTAGATTACAATTTGCTTTCCGTATCCCAATTATGTCAAATGGGCTACAACTGTCTTTTTACTGATACTGGTGTAACTGTCTTTAGAAGAAGTGATGATTCAATAGCTTTTAAGGGAGTGTTAGAGGGTCAGCTATACTTAGTAGATTTTAATAGAGCTGAACTCGACACTTGCTTGATTGCTAAGACTAACTTGGGTTGGCTCTGGCACCGCCGACTAGCCCATGTTGGAATGAAGAATCTTCACAAGCTTCTAAAGGGAGAACACATTTTGGGACTAACCGATGTTCATTTTGAGAAAGACAGGATTTGTAGTGCATGCCAAGCCGGGAAGCAAGTTGGTGTTCATCATCCACACAAAAATATCATGACTACCGACAGGCCACTGGAGCTCCTACATATGGATCTATTCGGCCCGATCGCTTACATAAGCATCGGCGGTAGTAAGTATTGTCTTGTAATTGTGGATGATTATTCTCGCTTCACTTGGGTATTCTTTTTGCAGGAAAAATCACAAACCCAAGAGACCTTAAAGGGATTCTTGAGACGAGCTCAAAATGAGTTCGGCTTAAGGATCAAGAAAATTAGAAGCGACAATGGAACGGAGTTCAAAAACGCTCAAATTGAAGTTTTTCTTGAGGAGGAGGGCATCAAGCATGAGTTCTCTTCTCCCTACACTCCACAACAAAATGGTGTAGTGGAGAGGAAGAATCGAACTCTATTGGACATGGCAAGAACCATGCTTGATGAGTACAAGACACCGGATCGGTTTTGGGCCGAGGCGGTCAACACCGCCTGCTACGCCATCAACCGGTTATATCTTCATCGAATCCTCAAGAAGACATCCTATGAACTCCTAACCGGTAAAAAGCCCAATATTTCATATTTTAGAGTTTTTGGTAGCAAATGTTTTATACTTGTTAAAAGAGGTAGAAAATCTAAATTTGCTCCTAAAACTGTAGAAGGCTTTTTACTAGGATATGACTCAAACACAAGGGCATATAGAGTCTTTAACAAGTCCTCAGGACTTGTTGAAGTTTCTTGTGACGTTGTGTTTGATGAGACTAACGGCTCTCAAGTAGAGCAAGTTGATCTTGATGATATAGGTGAAGAACAGGCTCCATGCATAGCGCTAAGGAACATGTCCATTGGGGATGTGTGTCCTAAGGAATCCGAAGAGCCTCCAAATGCACAAGATCAACCATCCTCCTCCATGCAAGCATCTCCACCAACTCAAGTTGAGGATGAGGCTCAAGATGTTGAACAAGAAAATCAAGAAGATGAGCCACCTCAAAATGACGGCAACGATCAAGGGGGAGATTCAAATGATGAAAACAAGGAGGATGAACAACCAAGGCCGCCACACCCAAGAGTCCACCAAGCAATTCAACGAGATCACCCCGTCGACACCATCCTCGGCGACATTCATAAGGGGGTAACTACTCGATCTCGTGTTGCTCATTTTTGTGAACATTACTCGTTTGTTTCCTCTATTGAGCCAACCAGGGTAGAGGAGGCACTTCAAGATTCGGATTGGGTGATGGCGATGCAAGAGGAGCTCAACAATTTCACGAGGAACGAGGTATGGCACTTAGTTCCACGTCCTAACCAAAATGTTGTAGGAACCAAGTGGGTCTTCCGCAACAAGCAAGACGAGCATGGTGTGGTGACTAGGAACAAAGCTCGACTCGTGGCCAAGGGGTATTCACAAGTCGAAGGTTTGGATTTTGGTGAAACCTATGCACCCGTAGCTAGGCTTGAGTCAATTCGTATATTATTAGCCTATGCTACTTACCATGGCTTCAAGCTCTACCAAATGGACGTGAAGAGTGCATTCCTCAATGGACCAATCAAGGAGGAGGTCTATGTTGAGCAACCTCCCGGCTTTGAAGACAGTGAGTATCCTAACCATGTTTATAGACTCTCTAAGGCGCTTTATGGGCTCAAGCAAGCCCCAAGAGCATGGTATGAATGCCTTAGAGATTTCCTTATTGCTAATGGCTTCAAAGTCGGCAAGGCCGATCCTACTTTATTCACTAAGACTCTTGATAATGATTTGTTTGTATGCCAAATTTATGTTGATGATATCATATTTGGGTCTACTAACAAATCTACATGTGAAGAATTTAGTAGGATCATGACACAGAAATTCGAGATGTCGATGATGGGGGAGTTGAAGTATTTTCTAGGATTCCAAGTCAAGCAACTCCATGAGGGCACCTTCATTAGCCAAACGAAGTATACTCAAGATATCCTAAGCAAGTTTGGAATGAAGGATGCCAAGCCCATCAAGACACCCATGGGGACTAATGGACATCTCGACCTCGACACGGGAGGTAAGTCCGTGGATCAAAAGGTATACCGGTCGATGATTGGATCATTGCTTTATTTATGTGCATCTCGACCGGACATTATGCTTTCCGTATGCATGTGTGCAAGATTCCAAGCCGACCCTAAGGAATCACACCTTACGGCCGTAAAACGAATCTTGAGATACTTGGCTTTTACTCCTAAGTTTGGGCTTTGGTACCCTCGGGGATCCACATTTGATTTAATTGGTTATTCGGATGCCGATTGGGCGGGGTGTAGGATTAATAGAAAGAGCACATCGGGGACTTGCCAGTTCTTGGGAAGATCCTTGGTGTCTTGGGCTTCAAAGAAGCAAAATTCGGTCGCTCTTTCTACCGCCGAAGCCGAGTATATTGCCGCAGGCCATTGTTGCGCGCAATTGCTTTGGATGAGGCAAACCCTGCGGGACTACGGTTACAAATTAACCAAAGTCCCTTTGCTATGTGACAATGAGAGTGCAATCAAAATGGCCGACAATCCCGTCGAGCACAGCCGCACTAAGCACATAGCCATTCGGTATCATTTTCTTCGGGATCACCAACAAAAGGGGGATATCGAGATTTCTTATATTAATACTAAAGATCAATTAGCCGATATCTTTACCAAACCACTTGATGAACAATCTTTTACCCGACTTAGGCATGAGCTTAATATTCTTGATTCTAGGAATTTCTTTTGCTAGTCTTGCACGCATAGCACATGAATATACCTTTGATCATGTCTCTTTTATATATGCTATGACTAATGTGTTTTCAAGTGTATTTCAACCAAGTCATAGGTATATTGAAAGGGAATTGGAGTCTTCGGCGAAGACAAAGGCTTCCACTTCGTTCTACTACTCATCCTTCGCCGTCGCTCCGCATCATCTCTCCAACGTTGGTATAACCTTCACTCATTTATTTCATGACCAAAGGGGGAGAATGTACTTCATTGGGCTCTAATGATTCCGTTTTTGGCGATTCATGCCAAAGGGGGAGAAAATATGAGCCCAAAGCAAAAGGACCGCACCACCACCCCTAATTTTAAATTTGATGATTTTCAATGATAAATTTCAAAATTGGTATCTCTTTGTGTTCTAAAAGGGGGAGCAAGTAGTGTTTTCAAAATTAATGGAAAACCCTCTTGAACACTAAGAGGAGACCTCATTTGAGGGGGAGTTTTGCTTAGTCAAAGGAAAAGCATTGGAAATAGGGGGAGAAAATTCCATATCTTGAAAATGCTTTGCAAAATCTTTTTTCATTTACCTTTGACTATCTTGCAAAAGTACTTTGAAAAGAATTTACAAAAGAATTTGCAAAAACAAAACTCGTGGTGCAAATGTGGTCCAATATGTGAAAAATAAAGAAAACCATCCATGCGCATCATATAAATTTATATTGGCTCAATTTCAAGCAACCTTTGCACTTACATTATGAAAACTAGTTCAATTATGCACTTCTATATTTGCTTTGGTTTGTGTTGGCATCAATCACCAAAAAGGGGGAGATTGAAAGGGAATTAGGCTTAGACCTAGTTCCTAAATAATTTTGGTGGTTGAATTGCCCAACACAAACATTGGACTAACTAGTTTACTCTAGTGCATAAGTTATACAGGTGCAAAAGGTTCACAATCAGCCAATAATAAGACCAAATGTTGGATTCAACAAAGGAGCAGCAAGGCAACCGAGGGCTCCTCTGGCCGGAGGCACCGGACTGTCCGGTGTGCACCGGACTGTCCGGTGTGGCCAGAGGACTTCGACTCCAACTCTTCACCCTCGGGTATTCTCCAAGGCCGGCGCGCTATAATTCACCGGACTGTCCGGTGTGCACCGGACATGTCCGGTGCCCCAAGGGAACGCGGCCTTCGGAACTCGCCAGCCTCGGGTTTGCTCGGGAGCCGCTCCGCTAAAATTCACCGGACTGTCCGGTGTACACCGGACTGTCCGGTGTGCCAGCGGAGCAACGGCTCCCTGCGGCGCCAACGGCTCTCTGCGGTGCATTAAATGCGCGCGCAGCGCGCGCAGATGTCAGGCACGCCCATGCCGGTGCACCGGACATCAAACAGTGCTTGTCCGGTGTGCACCGGACACCCAGGGGGGCCCACAAGTCAGAAGCTCCAACGGTCAGAATCCAACGGCAACCGTGACGTGGCAGGGGCACCGGACTGTCCGGTGTGCACCGGACTGTCCGGTGCGCCATCGAACAGAGGACTCCAGCCAACGGTCACTTGTGGTGGTTGGGGCTATAAATACCCCAACCACCCCACATTCATTGCCATCCAAGTTTTCCAACTCTCAACCACTTACAAGAGCTAGGCATTCAATTCTAGACACAAACAAAAGAGATCAAATCCTCTCCAATTCCACTCAAGCCCTTAGTGACTAGCGAGAGAGATTTGCCGTGTTCTTTTGAGCTCTTGCGCTTGGATCGCTTTCTTTCTTTCTCACTTGTTCTTGTGATCATCACTCAATTGTAACCAAGGCAAGAGGCACCAAGTGTGTGGTGGCCCTTGCGGGAAGTTTTGTTCCCGGTTGATTGAGAAGAAGAGAAAGCTCACTCGATCCGTGGGATCGTTTGAGAGAGGGAAGGGTTGAAAGAGACCCGGCCTTTGTGGCCTCCTCAACGGGGAGTAGGTTTGCAAGAACCGAACCTCGGTAAAACAAATCCTTGTGTCACACTCTTATTTGCTTGCGATTTGTTTTGCGCCCTCTCTCGCGGACTCGTTTCTTTATTACTAACGCTAACCCGGCTTGTAGTTGTGATTATTTTTGTAAATTTCAGTTTCGCCCTATTCACCCCCCCCTCTAGGCGACTATCAAATTGACGTCCTTTACTAGCCATAAGACAGGAAACAGACGATCATCATGACAGTCATCACTCTAGGCAAAATGCGCAACCGTTTGAAAGGAATATTTGGACCAAAGTCCGATCTACCACGAACCACGACAATAGACATGACTGGCCCGACTGGCGATGGCGGTGCGCGCGTGTGTGTGGAGGTCCTTCATCCTTTTCGCAACTTCTCAATAGATGCACCAATGGTCCACCTATTTAAGTTGATTGATTTGTCCCTTGGACTTCCAATATGGTACTAAATTATTAGTACACCATAGCATTAATGTGGGCCATTAGCATTGACCATTATTGAATATTAATTTGGGCCAAGCCCACATTAATCCAACAGATACTATAATTTCCTTCAATTTCGACGACGAAGAATGCAACGACGAGGGTCTTTCTCCTGATGGTTAGTTCAACGGATGTGACACCCTTTGTATCGATGGGACTGTCACTCCTGACACCGCTGAATGTCATGTTGGTCCTGATCAGCTCACTGCCCTGTTTGTTTAGCTTTCTATATAATGAGTAAGGCATTAAATTTATGGTTGCTCCTCCATTCATTATCATCCAAGAAATTGGTGTCCCATCAATGTGGTCGCACATGAACATTGACTTTAAATTATAGAATGATTCCTTGGGTTTGGTGAAGATCACGTCTTTAAGAATAAAATCAAACTGAGCAACCATATGTACATAATCTCTGATAATAGCATAATCAGAGGAAAAACTAATTATATTAATTTCCATGTTTACGTGATGTGGTGAAGCTTCGTAATCCACCATGTCTCCTCCCAATAAATTGTCCTTGTTGCTGCCACTTTGTCCATTTGGACCGGGTAGTCTTCTGGAGCTCTCTAGTTGGAGCGGGCGGTCTAGCCTCTGGGACCGGATGGTCGCCTCAAACTCGAACGGTCTGGCCTCAGGGGCCAGACTATCTGCGATACCTGCAGGGGTTGGCGCCACAAGGGTTTCATCTTATATTTTTGTGGCCATCTTTTCTTTTTCGACGGCCTTGGGACTCCACTTTTTTTGCGGTGGTGGATATTGAAGATGTGTATCATTAAATGTTTTTTTCCGCTTCCTCCTATCTTCTTTCTTTTATTCCCAGTCATTGCAGCTTGCGCTTTTGAGAGTGTGTTAGTCCCGATAGGCACCATCGGGGCATGGAGTATTTGGGGTCAATTGTTTTAGTGGTTATAACCTTACTTTTTTATTCATTATTTCTGGCCGACTCACCAAAGGTCATTGACCCTTCATTAATGCCATTGATGATGACATATGTTGTGCCTATTTTAATGATGTCGCCAGCTATTGTCCTCTTCATTTCCTTTGAACTTGAGGCCAATTCTACAGATGTTGGAGTTTTCTCCTTATTCCCTCTATCGGATTGGTCGGCCTTTGTGGCGGGTGAGTACTCCGACAATCTTGCTAGAGCTATTCATGCTGACTAGATTGAGAGAGACTCAATCGGTCTTGTACTAGTGGGGTTAACCTATCAAACACATATGTTTGTTGTGCCCCTAGGTAGGGTGTGGTGGCATCTTGTAAGGGTATGACGGTGTTGGGGGCCTTCCTCTTCTGAAGGTCCTCAAAAACTAAACTAACATGCTTTTCAGTATATCAAAATGCTACAGGAGGCTTCGGCTTTGAGAAGGTGCGCACGGTACGAAGGTCTGGTTCGAACGAAGGACAAAACTAGCTCCGAAGCTATGGCTGAAGGAGCTTTGGCTCAGCATGTTGACAATGGCGAAATGAGAAACTGACCTAATGGGGAAAGTACTGCTCAGTCCTAGATAGCTTGTCTTACATTAACAACAAATGTTAGGGACATGAATGTAATTTTATCCAGGCTACGTCCTGTGCCTATAAATAGATGAACAGTAACACTGTACTGTTCATGCTGACTTGTAATCACTCTCGTGTCACTCTCGCTTTTACACCTTCAGTCAAGCCGAAGGTACAAATGTAATTTGAATATTATTGATGTTTATCCATGTTTACAAAATAAGAATATGAATAATTTAGTGATTTGAAATGATTATTTATATTCTCTTTATGTTTCATATGTTTCCATTTACATCTATGCTCACTGAAATGATAAAGGTACGTCCTTCATGACCTTCGTTTGAAAGTCATTATATCCCAAGGGAAATAATGCTTCGAAGAACGAAGGTCCCTAATCATTAACAATTGTGTTGCTTTTCTCTTGATGTATAGCATTCGAGAGCAAGGACCAACATTGGCGCCCACCTCCGGTGAACTCATTCGACCACCTTCGGCAACCATCGACATTCGTCATGCCGCTGAAGAAGATAGTTGTGCTAGGGGCTGCATTGCAGCCACTGGATGTTAATCAGGAGATGCTACATGAAGCTAGGAGCCAGAAGAGGAAGGCTGCTAGCCCAACACCTCAGGAGGAGGAACTGGACCAAGAGATCAGGGACCTTGAAGCTATCCATCAACAGGTTCAAAAGAAGAAAGAGAAGATGCTTTGGCTTGCCGACCTCCATAGAAAGATCGACGAGGCCGCTGAAGAAATGTGCCATCTTACTGAGGAGGACCAAGACCGAAGGCCTCATCATAGGGAGCTTCGGCAAGAGAATTCATACAATGATGATGAATGGTATGGTGATTTTCATCATAACAATTTTGCTTTTGATGATGCTTCTCCTTTGGTGGCAGAGTTGCAAGCCATTCCATGGCCCCCATCATACAGGCCACCTCAGCTTCCTATGTATGATGGACATTCAGACCCCAAGCAGTTTCTGATGAGCTATGAAGCAACCATATCTTCATATGGGGGCAATACTGCAGTCATGGCGAAGTCCTTTGTCATGGCAGTTTGAAGTGTGGCCCAGACCTGGTACTCTTCTCTCCGGCTAGGGACAATCACATCATGGCAGAAGCTCAAAGATATGCTAATCACTAGCTTCCAAGGCTTTCAAATGAAGCCAGTCACTGCTTAGGCCTTGTTTCAGTGCACACAAGACCATGAGGAATATCTTCAGGCATATGTCCGAATGTTCCTGCGTCTAAGAGCACAAGCGCCTACAGTGCCTAATGAAATTGTCATTGAGGCCATGATCAAGGGGCTTCGCCCGGGACCTACAGCTCAATATTTTGCTAGGAAGCCTCCATAGACCTTGGAGAAGCTTCTTCAAAAGATGGATGAGTACATCTGGGCTGATAATGATTTCCGCCAAAGAAGGGAGGAAGCATACATGTTTTCTAAGATGACCAGGGGCTTCGGAGGAAGAATTCACCCCAGGCATGTTAGGTCGATCCACAATTCCAACCCAAGTGATGATAGAGGAAGTCAATCTCAAAGGCAACAACACAGCTCCCAGTCTTTAGGGCCACAACAAAGCTCCTTTAGGCCACCAGCCACAAGAGGCAGAGGGGGCAGAAGCTTTGAAGGAAGATACGGGGATCAGCCCAGAAGACTATTTTGCTTATTTTGTGGTGAAGACAAAGGTCACACCACAAGAACATGCCAAGTGACAATTCAGAAGCAAAAAGAGATAGCCAAAGCTGAGGCATGATAGAATCAGCCGAAGCAGGTCCTACATACTGCTTCATGCTATTCTCCTTAAGTCCCAGAGTACGTAGGTAATCAATAGCCTACGGCCTTTGTCGCTTTGGCAAGCCACTCTCAAGCTTCTTGGGCTCAGCTCCCACCACCACCACCGCTACCACCCAATCTGACTCGAAGCCAGCAGCCAGAAGGGCACCAACACGCTCAACAGCAGCGCGATTTTAGGGAGGAGCCCGAGGCTCGCACGGTCAATAGCATTGTGCCTGAATCCAAGCACATTTACTGAAGAATATCCTACCTTTGGTGTATTTTTATCTTTTCTTCTGTTTTGTTCTTTGTATAAAAAATAAGTCACGAAGGACTGAATTTTGATTTCATGTAATAATAGTGCTTGAATCATTGAGTGAAACGCTTCCTCTTAACAAAATTCTGAAGCTACAAAAGCCGTTCCTAAGGGAGTGTAGTGTAAGTTTCGAAGCTCAAAAGTCGTTCCTAAGGGAGCGCAGAGTAAGTTTCGAAGCTACAAAAAGTCGTTCCTAAGGGAGCGTAGTGTAAGTTCCGAAGCTCAAAAGTCGTTTCTAAGGGAATGCAGAGCCAAAATACCACCGAAATAGAAGGTGAAGAAGCTCCAAAGTTGTTCCTAAGGGGATGCAGAGCTTAGATACTGCCGAAATAGAAGGTGAAGAAGCTCCAAAGTCATTCCTAAGGGGATGCAGAGCTTAGATACCACCGAAATAGAAGGTGAAGAAGCTCCAAAGTCGTTCCTAAGGGGATGCAAAGCTTAGATACCACCGAAATATAAGGTGAAGAAGCTCCAAAGTCGTTCCTAAGGGGATGCAGAGCTTGAAGACTCCAAAGACGTCCCTAAGGGGATGCAGAGTCTTGAGTGTTTCAGTGAGGGCTTGTGTCTTCGGCATAAACATCATGTTGCATCATATCATCGCATCATTCCACATAGCATTACATCATACATCATATCGCATCAACAACAAAGATTGAGCACGAAGAAAATCTTCGACAATAACTTGATGAATAAAAGTGTGCTGAGGCACGAGGCAAACCTTTGGCAAATACAATCTTACCAGGAAAGTCTTAACAGTATCACACAACAAAGCTTTGCTATAAAAGGGTTTTTTCTTTATGAAGCATGAAAAGAAGGGAAGGTGTTTTTTCGCCAAAGGCTCAAAAATGGTATGTGAGTAAATTTCATGCATCGCAAAGAAATATATTACATACACAAATGTTACATTGTTTCACAATTGTTTCATACATAGATGTTACATTGTATCATCACAACAAAAGCTTAGTCTTCTTTGAGAATTTTTTCAGCAGCCTCATTTAGTAGTTTATCGACAACTTCATCGATAATGGCATTGGCAACACCCATCACATCCAGCGCCTCCTTCATAACAGGATCGGCCTGGGGGTCGTATGGCTCCAGCAGTGGAGAGAGGTCAGCTGTAGTAAACAAATCGTTAATTCGAAGCCAGAAAACAAACAACAAAACTAAAATTCAATGATAATACCTATACGCCTTGTGCGCTCGTCGGCTTCTTCGGCTCACTTAGCTTCTTCCCGAGCGTCATGGGTATCCTTTTCACTTTTACTTATAATTTCATTGGCCATTTCTCGGCCATCGTTCACCCAGACGTCGGAATAAAATTTCCCGCCCACCAACATGGCTTCGGCCGAGGGGTCCTTCGTGTCGTCTGTGGAGAAGGCGGCTTCAGTCTGAGCCGCAACTTTAACATGGTCACAACCAGCCTTCTCCGGAATAGCCGCAATCCCTCGAGCACCAGCGAAGGCACAAATATCACCACGATCGTTAAGAATCTCTTCAAAGGCTTCGGTTTCTTCACTTATCAAATCAATGACCCCCTCGGGGTCACCTCGAATGAATTTCTCTTCAGAAGAGTACGCACCCACATTGGCAAAGCTGGTTTTCATTTTTCTTACGCAATCCAAGGATTTTTCAAAGCATCTCTCCTTGGATTCACGAAGCTCCTTAACATTCTTTTCCAATCTTGTGTTCTTCCATTCACTTATTTCTTGACTCGCTTTTGCAACTTCAAAATTCTCATTAGCTTCAGCTAGTTGTTTCCGAAGGTTCTCGATTTCGGCCTCGTTTGCTTTGGATTGAGTATTGAATTTTGCCTCATCTTTCTTCGCCCTGTCCATTAAGGAAAACAGAATTTTGTCTTTTTCTGCAGCTTTGTTCCTCAGTCTGATAACCTCTGATCGAAGGTTGCTAAGAGCCATCTAGCAATTTTCATCTTCAGCATTCTTCTGCGCTCTCAAAGCGTTGCTAAGAATTAAGCCCTGCGAAAAGAGGGGAGGAAAAGGATTAGCACAAGAACAACAGATACAAGAAAAATAATTTACTTAAAAGTCCATAACTCCCATACCTTCAGACTATTGTACGCAAGGTTGTCTGCGAGGTCATCCTTTGACATGGCAGAAAGACCAACTTCAAGCTTTGGAAACCCAATATTTTTTGCTATCTCCCGACAGACAGATATTTCCTTGTTGTCTGGGAGACAGTACAGAAAATCATCTTCGTTCGTGCCATTGTACACCAGAGCCCCCTTCAGATATTTTAATTATCGGGCGTAATGTTTGGCTTCCGTGATCTCTTCTTCAGATAACCTTTTACCCGAAGCATGTCATATAATAAAGTCAAGATCTTCAGAGGGTGCTTCGGGAGTAGGAGATTTAACTGTTTCGGGTCCCTTTATCTTCTCTAGAACCAAGCCGGTATTCAAATATTCTTGTTCAGCTCTCCGTTCAGTTCTAGCAGGCTCTGCCTCAGCAGCCACTGAGGGCCCAGCTTCGGTTTCATCGTGAGCTGTAGCAGCTTCAGCAATTTTCTTTGCAGGGGCAGGAGTTAATGCCCTCGTCGACTCCATGACAGCGTCTAGCATGCTTGCCATCCTCCTCTTTGGAGTTGCTGCCAGAGCTTTTGCCACCTTCGGCAATTCTGGCTCGGATAGCGGACTTGGCCTTTTCGTTGGTCCTACCGTCTCCTCCCGGTTCGGCTCTTCAGTCGCCTTTCCTTTAACTTTGACAGTGTGTTTTGGCGCTTTGGCCGCTCTGGTTGCAGGGACCTCGGACACTTCAGCCGATTCTTCAGTGCTTCGGTCAGTAGGAGCAGGCTGCTCTAGTTCAGCAGTAAATGTCCCTTCACCAAGCTTCGACACCATGGCTATTTCAATATATCTGGACCGGTGCGTTAGAACCTTAATTTTCTTGCCCTTCAGCAGCAGAGATAGCCGAAGTAGCAATTTTTCTCTTTTTTCCATGCTTTCGTGAGGGATAGCTGTAATGTGGATATACAAAGCCAATAGCATCAAAAACTCTGTTTAGCCTTTTCTTGCCTCGAGTTCCAAAGGCTAAAATCATGGCATCATCTTCAGCCCTTGTATAGGCCCCACGCAATTCATCGCTCATCGCCTCGATACAGTTCAGCTAGTCATCATTTGGTTCATCAAACTGATCCCTAAATCTGAAGGTATATTTCAAATAAACCAAGCCACCTTGGCTAGACCCAGCAGCAGTCTCCTTCGGCATCTCCCACTCATTAACAAGAGGCCATACCCTGTAGGCAATGTGCTCCTGGACTAATTCCCTCGTACCAATGAAGGTGCATACATTGTTGAAGCCCTTCTGGCATGTTTTGATATCATTCCCAAGGGTCGTAGCTGGCCTCTTGATACCGAAGCGAGACAAAATGGGGCGTTGGATAACCCCCTTTATGTCCTCCCTTTCAGTCAAATTATTCTTAACATAAAACCATTCCTCCATCAAGGCCCCAGGCCACCTTTTTCGAAATGTTGGAACTGGGTAACTTACATCAGAGCGAGGTATGAAGCCATAGAAACCGAAATTGTTGTGATATTGCTCCTTGCCAGTGGCCTTCGTCTCGTACAATAGCTCGTGCATGTTACAGAAGCACTTTGCGCTTGGTTCTAGCCCTTGGCTCCTCACGGCCCAAGCAAAAACACGTATCCTAATTATAGCTTTGGGAGTAATCTGATGAAGAAAGATCTCAAATGTCTTCAGCACTTCAACAAAAAATCTGCTCAATGGAAACCGAAGACCCACCTTCATGAAGCTTCTGAACACAACCACTTCATCAGCTTCAGGTGCAGGGGCAGTGTTATCCCCTCCAGCCCTCACAATGGAAATATCTCGAAAATATCTCCCTTTCATAGCATCAATTTGACTCTGCTTAATGGATGATTTTCTAAAGATGGTGTGACTTGGTTGCCAGGGCCAATTTTCAGCATCTTCGTCTTTACTTTCCACATCAAAGCTCCCGCTATCGTTAGAATCTTCAGACAAATCAGCTAGCATTTCCTTTGTAATCTTTTTTGTGTTCGTCTTCTCCATAGCCTCTGTCGGCGTTTCGAGACCGGGGGGTCCCTAAGCCGACGAGTGAGTGTGCCGCGTGCCCCAGCCCAGATGGGTCGAGCGCGTGGGCGAGCGCGAAGGGGGGAGAAGCGAGGTGGCCGGAGCCGAGTCGTGAGGGAGGTGGAGATCCCGCGGCCTTCGTGTTCGTCCCGCGCCCAGGTCGGGTGCGCTTGCAGTAGGGGGTTACAAGCGTCCACGCGGGTGAGGGGAGCGAGCGGCCCCAAGAGAGCGCCTGCCCCTGCCCTCGTTCCCGCGGGGCCAACCCTCTCTAAGAAGGCCCTGGTCCTTCCTTTTATAGGCGTAAGGAGAGGATCCAGGTGTACAATGGGGGTGCAGCAGCGTGCTACGTGTCTAGCGGGGGAGAGCTAGTGCCCTAAGTACATGCCAAGGTGGCAGCCGGAGAGATCTTGGCACCCAGCCGGTGTGGTGTCGTGGCTGTCGGAGGAGTAACGGAGCCTGGTGGAGGGACAGCTGTCGGAACAGTTGGGCTCTTGCTGACGTCCTCCTGCTTCCGTAAGGGAGCTGAGAGCCGCCGTCGTCATGGGTCTAGCGGGGCGCCATCATTGCCTATCTGGCGGAGCTAGCCAGATGGGACGTCGGTCCTGTTCTCTGCGGCCCGAGTCGGCTCGGGGTAGGGTGATGATGGCGCTTCCTGTTGACGTGGCGGACTTGTGCCCTAGGTCGGGCGACGTGGAGGCTCCTCCGAAGCCGAGGTCGAGTCTGTCCTGCATGGCAGAGGCCGAGCCCGAGCTCCTGGGTCGGGCGAGGCGGAGGTCGTCGTCTTCCGGGGCCTTAGCCTGAGTCCGAGCCCTGGGTCGGGCGGAGCGGAGTTCACCGTCTTCCGGGGCCTTAGCCCGAGTCCGAGCCCTGGGTCGGGCGGAGCGGAGTTCGCCGTCTTCCGGGGCCTTAGCCCGAGTCCGAGCCCTGGGTCGGGCGGAGCGGAGTTCGCCGTCTTCCGGGGCCTTAGCCCGAGTCCGAGCCCTGGGTCGGGTGGAGCGGAGTTCGCCGTCTTCCGGGGCCTTAGCCCGAGTCCGAGCCCTAGGTCGGGCGGAGCTTCCTATGGCGCCTTTGGCAAGGCCTGGCTGCCTGTCAGTCTCACTCTGTCAAGTGGCACTGCAGTCGGGATGGCGCAGGCGGCGCTGTCCTTCTGTCAGACCGGTCAGTGGAGTGGCGAAGTGACGGCGGTCACTTCGGCTCTGCCAGGGGGCGCGCGTCAGGATAAAGGTGCCAGGCTACCTTTGCGTTAAATGCCCCTGTGACTTGGTCGGTCGGTGCGGCGATTTAGTCAGGGTTGCTTCTTAACGAAGGCAAGGCCTCGGGCGAGCCGGAGATGCGTCTGCCGTAAAAAAGGGGGCCTCGGGCGAGATGGAAACACCTCAGGGTCGGCTGCCCTTGCTCGAGGCTAGGCTCGGGCGAGGCGTGATCGAGTCGCTCGTATGGACTGATCCTTTACTTAATCATACCCATCAGGCCTCTGCAGCTTTATGCTGATGGGGGTTACCAGCTGAGAATTAGGCGTCTTGAGGGTACCCCTAATTATGGTCCCCGACAGCCTCGTAAAAGCCAGCAAATGCAGGATCAAAAACCTTCTTATCGTCAGCCATTTGAAGGGCACTTGAACAAATGCCGAAGCTCAAGAAACAAGCAAAATCTCAGAGCAAGAAAATTAAATCTTGAAACAATAGCACAACAATTGAGTTGGTGCAACAAATGCTGTCGATACAAGTCCCTATTTATATGCCCGGTGCATTGCAACCCGGTAGGCCCCACATGTCATTGATTTTCGCTATTCTAGCGAAGGGAAGGTGTTTTTTGGACCTTCGACTAAAGGCCTTCGTTCACGTCGCAGTCTGAATTTGTTATATGCAAAAACAAATTAATACTGCGAGGGGCTACTGTTGGGGGCCTTCCTCTTCCGAAGGTCCTCAAAAACTAAACTAACATGCTTTTCAGTATATCAAAATGCTACAGGAGGCTTCGGGTTTGAGAAGAAGGTGCGCACGGTATGAAGGTCTGGTTCGAACGAAGGACAAAACTAGCTCCGAAGCTATGGCTGAAGGAGCTTCGACTCAGCATGTTGACAATGGCAAAATGAGAAACTGACCTAATGGGGAAAGTACTGCTCAGTCCTAGATAGCTTGTCTTACATTAACAACAAATGTCAGGGACATGAATGTAATTTTATCCAGGCTGCGTCCTGTGCCTATAAATAGATGAACAGTAACACCGTACTGTTCACGCTGACTTATAATCACTCTTGCGTCACTCTCGCTTTTACACCTTCAGTCAAGCCGAAGGTACAAATGTAATTTGAATATTATTGATGTTTATCCATGTTTACAAAATAAGAATATGAATAATCTAGTGATTTGAAATGATTATTTATATTCTCTTTATGTTTCATATGTTTACATTTACATCTCTGCTCACTGAAATGATGAAGGTACGTCCTTCATGACCTTCATTTGAAAGTCATTATATCCCAAGGACAATAATGCTTCAAAGAACGAAGGTCCCTAATCATTAACTATTGTGTTGCTTTGCTCTTGATGTATAGCATTCGAGAGTGAGGACCAACAAACGGTATGCCCCACATTTGATTTGGGACATATGGTGTGGGTATGTATGTATGTATGAGGGTATGAGAATTGAGGTGGGTATGTCATGGGTGGATGTTGGGGCGAATAGTAGGATCGATATTGGGGTGGAGGTGACCATGCTGGTGTTTGTGGTGTCAATCGGACGACATCAGGGGCCGATTTATTTGGCTTTGCTTGGTGGAAGGGTCCAATTGCTTTTTATGGCTTTTCTTGACCAGGTGAGCGAGGTTGCTTTCTCGATCAATCATGATGACCAGCCTTCTTGTTGACATACTTGTACAACAGCTGGTAAAAAGTTAGATCAACTTTAATCAGCCAACCAGGTGCTTTAGCCATGTTTTGCTTCCACGTGCCTACTTTGGGTTGTCAAGGTTGAAGGTTCATGGTCGCTGCTGCCTCTGGTAGAAGCTGATATGTCCACCCTGACTGGCTGGACTATCCACAGGTGAAGTGGACCATATGTGCTTATGGGCCGGTCCGTCCATGATGCACATAACATGGGCCTTGATCGTGCCCTCTTTCTGCGCCTGCCCCCAGCGTTAGAGGATATGATGGTGATCTTCAGCGTCTCTCCCGTATCTAGTGTATTTTTGGTAATGACCTTTCTACAGATAGTTTCCTTGCTTTCATCGAGAACCCGAGGGTCACCGATGAGGACACCCTTTCCTTTGTCTTTATCAGTCACTTCTGGCCGAACCAAGACTTTCTTACCATTGAGATCAAGGGTGTTGATAGGGAATAGCTGTTTATTCACCTGCATTTCTTGAAAATTCAACCGACCCTCATTAATGGTCGATTGTATCTGTCGGCGAAACACATTGCAATAATTAATAGCATGAGAAAAAATTATGTCATTTGCGATATGTTTTCCTTTTCAATTCATCAGCATGTGGTATGGTGTGAGTCATTTTAATAATGTCACTTTTTACTAATTCATCAAATATTTTGTCAGCAAAATTAAAGATAAATTTAACCTCTTCTTGTTGTTTCTTTTGGATTGACTGTAAAGAGGTACAGGATGACGGTTTGGCCTTAGCTGGCCAAACCATCTCAGCGGCATACAACTCTTTTGGCTCGTCATCTGAGCTACTTTGATCATAATTGACTAAATTAATATTGTGACGTGTTGGCTTAGGTGTATCTTTGCTTCGGCTTTCATAAGCCAAAGCTTGCTGATGTAGTTGTGCTAATGTAAAAACTAGACACATTCTAACTTTTCCCTCAAATAATGGCACATTCCATTAAGGGCTAATCATATGGATTGTTTCTCCGCAATGTGGATTTGGAACCATCGGTTTCTAGTGTTCTAGAGTCTCCAGATGTACTCATTAACTGGTTCATCCTTCCCTTGTCATAAGGCTGCAAAATCTACCAGGTCTAACTCATAAGCCCCAGTGAAAAAATGATCATGGAATTTTTGCTCTAAATCTTCCCAAGAGTAAATAGAGTTAGGTGGCAAGGTGGCGTACCATGCGAAGGCAGTATCAGTTAGGGATAGAGATAAAAACGTACATGGAACGCATCATTATCACCCAATTCCCCTAATCAGGCTAAGAATTGGGCTATATGCTCATTTTTGCTTCTTCCCTGGTTACCCGAAAATTTGTAAATTCAGGTGTTGGGGACATGTTCTCAAATGCTAAGAATTAAGAACAAGGCAACATAAAAAGTGTTAAATGTTAAATTCCTTCGTCCTTATAAACATTATGTCCCTTCGAATATAATGAATCTTGGACGAAGGTTACGAAGGAAAAGACCTTCGTAAGATTGATAGATGATAAAAAAGAGCACATATATGATACACGAGCAATGGTATGAATATTATCATTAACTTATTTTTATTACCAAATTCATAAAAACAAATTACAAATGTACCTTCAAATTGATGAAAAGTAAAGGTACAGACGTGATGCGAAAAAGCATATGCCAAGTCAGCGTGAACAGTAAGGGAGTACTGTTCATCTATTTATAGGCACGGGGCGCAGCCCGTGTAAAATTACATTGATGCCCTTTACATTTATCAATAACTTTATAGCAATCCTTCGAGGTTTAATTTGACTTTTCATCCTTAAGTCGGTTCCTCTTTTCTATCGTCATGCTGAAGCTTTTCTGCACATAGCTTCGTGATCGTCTTATCCTTCGTCGTAGTCGCTTTCCATCTCGGTCAAGCTTCGTCTTAACCATGCTCATGTACATCCGCAACCTGACTCCAAAGATACCTGTTCACATGTTTCACTCGGAAAATATTGTCAAATCATGTTTTTGAGGACCTTCAGAAGCCGAAGGCCCCCAATAGTAGCCCCTCACAATATTAATTTACTGCAATGATAAATTCATATTGCGACATGGACGAAGGCTTTAAGCCGAAGGTCCGAAAAAACACCTTCCTTCTGCTAGAATAGCAACAGTCATTGACAAACGGGGCCCTCCAGTTTTCGAGACACTGGGTGTATAAATAAGAGCTTACCGCAAGTTTATTTGGCACGCTCTTTTGCCATCTGCTTTTACTCACCCAACTTTTTAGCCTATGCGCAACAGCACTTGCTCGGTTTTAAATTTTTAAGCTTCGGTTTCGAGTGTGTTTTGTCAGCATTTGCGAAGATGTCTGAAGATAAGAAAGTTGTTGGTGCTTCGAAGCTAAGCCTTTCTGAGGAGATGCACCTGGGCTTTCTTGAATCAATGTCAAAGACTAATACAGAGAAGATTACCAGGGAAATTTTGGAGGGTTTATCTGAAGATACCGGCGACAGTGAAAGTTACGATGTGGATAGTGGTGGTGATGATTCCGAAGATCGACCCTGGCGACCAAGCCATGCAGTTTTTGGTAAGTCCAGTATTAAGGAAAATCATCTTGTCAATATGAGAGGCAGATACTTTCGGGACTTGTCTGTTGTGAGGGCTGACGAAGGAGAGAAGACTTGTCCGACTCCCGAGGAAAATGAGGTCGTGATATTCCGAAGCTTCTTAAAAGCTTGATTACGATTTCCCTTGAGCAGTTTTGTCATGGAAGTACTGAAGACATTTGAAATCTACCTTCACCAACTTACCCCCGAAGCAATCATAAGGATGAACATCTTTGCGTGGGCCGCAAGAAGCCAAGGTTTGGAACCTAACGCAAAAAGCTTCTGCAACGTACACGAGCTATTGTATGAGACAAAACCCTGGGGCAAAGAGCAGTATCACAACAACTTTGGCTGCTACAGCTTCGGCGCTCGGTCTGGGTCAAGCTGCCCTGTGCCGACCTTTCGAAAGAGGTGGCCCGGCAACTGGATGACAGAATGGTTTTACGTGAAAAATGACTTGAAATCACGTGAAGATATCAAGGGTATCATTATGCGCCCTATCTGGCAACGCTTCGGCCTCCGGAAGCCGAAGGTGGAAATGGATGAAGCAGCCGAAGAATGCCAGAGAGCCTTCGGCGTGGTTTGCTCTTTTATTGGGACAAGGGATTTTGTCCATGAGCATATTGCCTTCAGAATATGGCCACTTGTAGAAAAGTGGGAAATGCCGAAGGAGACCGTCAAGGAACCTGACGAAGGTGGACTAGTTAGGCTAAAATACACATTCAAGTACGGAGATAAGTTTGTTGAGCCAGATGATGACTGGTTAAAAAGTATTGAGGCCATAAGTGACGAATTGCTTGGGGTATACTAGAAGGCCGAAGATACTGCATTATCAGCGGCCTTCGGAGGTCGAAAGAAGAAGAGACTTAACCGAGTATTCGATGCAATTGGGTTTGTCTACCCCGACTACCATTACCCAGTGCGAGGCCAAAAAAGAAAGAATACTTCTCGTGCAAAGGAAATTGCTTCAGCTGCTCCTAGCGAGCCAGCGCCGAAGAGAAAAAAGGTAAAGGTTCTCACACACCGGCCACGTTATATTGAACCGGCCACAGTGCCTGAGTTTATTGGTGAGACCTCTTCGGCCACCGAAGCTAGAAAACCAACTCCAGTGCCAAAAATCAAAGAAATGGCCGAAGTACCAGCAACAGAGAAAACAGAAGAACCGAGGACTGAAGAAACAAAAACATTAGAAATTTTAAGTCCTTCAACAAAAATTGAGGCAACAAAAAGCCAAAAGGGGCCAGCAGCGACCCCGAAAAGAAAAAGGATGGTTAATGTGCTGGATGTTTTGGAGACAATTAAATCTTCAAGCATAACTTCGAAGAAAACTGTTGAAACTTCTGAAGTGTCTACTGAAGCCTTTGTTGCTGAAGCTTCGAAGCAACAATTTGAAAGTGAGCCCACCAAGGTAAAACCTTTGGAAGCTGAAGAAACAAAATTGACAGAGGCAACTTTGGAAACCAAAAAAACAAAAATGACAGAGCCGATTTTTTTGAAGAAATTGAAGCTGCTGCCCCCGAAGCATCTTCCAAAATACGTGATTATCTTGTGCGACATGCTTCGGGGAAGAAATTATCTGAAGAAGAGATTTTTGAAGCTAATCACTATGCCCGAGAACTGAAGTATCCGAAGGGGGCCCTAGTGTTCAATGGGACAGACGAAGATGACTTCCTATACTGTCTCCCAGACAGTAAAGAATTATCCGTCTGTCGGGAGATGGCTAGAAGCGTGGGGTTCCCGAAGCTTGAAGCTGGCCTTTGCGCCATGACGAAGGACGATCTTGCGGATAGCCTTGCATACAATAGTCTGAAGGTACAAAAATTGTGAATTTTGAAGTTTATGAATTTTGAATTAGTCTTTTGTTCTTATGTTAATCCATTCATTCTTTTGAATAGGGCTTAATACTCAGCAATGACTTAAGAGCACAAAAGAATGCTGAAGATGAGAGCTGCACTATTGCTCTCAACAACCTTCGAACAGAGGTTATCAGGCTAAGAAACGAAGCCTTGGAAAAGGACAAAATTCTGCTTACATTGGTGGATAAGATAAAGGAAGACGAAACTAGTTCTAAAGCTCAAGCCGAGGCTCAGAAGCGCGAAATCGAAGATCTTCGGAAACAATTAGCCCGAGCTAAAGAAGAACGCATACTTGAAGAAACAAAACGAGAACTTAGTTATCAATGGGCAAATCATTTGGAAATAAATGTTGAAGAGCTTCGTGCTTCCAAGAAAAGGTGCTATGATAAATCCATAGAGTGTGTTAAGAAGATAAAATCCAGCTTCGCCAGCGTTGGCGCATTCTCTAGCGAAGAAAATTTCACAAGGGGGAATCCAGAAGGCCCGATTGAATGGATCAGTCACGAAGCTGAGGCCTTCGAGGAAATCTTGAATAGTCGCGGGGACATTTGTGCTTTTTCGGGCGCCAGGGGAATTGTTACTATTTTGGAGAAGAAAGGGTGCGAGCATGTGAAATCTTTAGCACAATCTGAAGCTGCTTTATCCTCTGAAGATATTAAAGACCCTTCAGCCGAAGCAAGCCTGGTCGGTGGAAAATTTTTCACCGACATTTGGGACAATGGTGGCCGAGAAATGGCTCAAGAAATCATTCAAAGAAGCGAAAAAGGCATCCATGATGCTAGGAAGGTAGCGGAGGCTGCTGAGAAAAGCGCAGGGCTCGAAGGGCAAATAGGTATTAACTAGTGGTTTTTATTCTGTTGTGATTTTTGATTTCAAACTTTGTCGCGGTTTGTAATAGTAATATAGCCGTATCCTCTCCTCCCTTAGAACCTGCTGAGGCATCTCCGGGCCCCCACCCAAAGGGAGACGACGAAATTAGAAAAATGGCCGAAGCCATCATGGACAAAGTTGTCGATCAGCTACTGAACGAAGCTGCAGAAGTAGTTCTTAGGGAAGATTAAATGCTATTGTAAAAATATTTGGAACGTGACATGTGTAAAACTTTGTAACTTTGAATGTAATATATAATCTATTTATGGTTCAATTCTTTACGATGCATGAAATTTTGCATACATACCGTTTTTTGAGCCTTCGGCGAAAAAACACCTTCCCTTCTTTTCATGCTTCGTGAAGAGAATCTTTTATGTATCACAAGAATTTCCATACTTCTCTGATGAAGAATATCCAAGCTTCGTGAAAACATTCTTCGAAGCTATAAAAAAGTTTTATGTTGTCTCTCTAATGAAGCTACACTTCTTCTCAATTTATCTTGTGCCTTAGCACGATTTTCTCTTTTTCAAAACATTCTCTGAAGATCAGTACTGTGTCCCCTTCTTGTTCTACATGCAATATGATGTATGATGCTTATGTTATGCAAAATGATGTGATGATGTTATGCTATGCAAAATGATATTTGTGCCGAAGATACACACATCCCTGCAATAGAGCACACAATCTTTTTATCTCAGCGCTGACTTTTCGCTGTAAGCCTCCCTTAGGAGCTTCTTCGCCTTTTACTTTCAGCGGAATCAGCATTTATTTATCATTGTAAGCCTCCCTTAGGAGCTTCTTCGCCTTTTACTTTCAGCGGAATCAGCGTTTATTTTTCGCTGTAAGCCTCCCTTAGGAGCTTCTTCGCCTTTTACTTTCAGCGGAATCAGCGTTTATTTTTCGCTGTAAGCTCTGCATTCCCTTCGGAACGACTTTTGAGCAGAAAACTTACACTGCGCTCCCTTAGGAACGACTTTTTACTACTTCGAAGAAGTTACACTGCGTTCCTTAGAACAAGTTTTTGATAATTCGAAGGTTCTCCATGCCACCATAAATTCTTGTGCTTCGGCAACTCAAGCCTATGGAGGAGATATGTTTTCATTATGATGACAAGCTAAACTGTTACAAGAAATTGAAAAAACGATAAAAGACACTTAAACTTCCCATAATTGTTCCTTACTACTAAGAAAGTAAAATTGAATGCGAAAATGCAAAAAGCTGCTGTCTAAGTAGGATATTTTGTCAGTAAATGTGCTTCGACTCTGGCACAGTGCTATTGACTGTGCGAGCTTCAGACTCCTCTCTGAAGTCCCGCTGGGGGTGAGAGTGCTGACTCCCCTCTGGCTGCGGACCTCGTTGTATCGGTGGTGGCGGTGGAAGCTGTTGCCAAGATGCTTGGGGTTGACTTGCCGAAGCAACAGAGGCTGCAGGGTGATTGCCTATATATTCTGGAATGTAAGGCGAATGGTACGAAGCAGTATGCATAACCTGCTTCGGCTGGCTCTGTTGCGCTGCAGCTTCTGCTAGCTCCTTTTGCTTCTGGATGGTAACATGGCACATCCTGGTGGTATGGCCCTTGCCTTCACCACAGAATAGGCAGTAAATTTTTCTTGGTTGATCTCCAAATCTTCCCCCGAAGCCCCTGGCGCCTCTGCCCCTTGGCGCTGGCGGCCGGAAAGAGCTTTGCTGTTGCCCCGAAGCTTGCGAGGAGCACTGTGGCCTTTGCTGTTGACTCCCTTTGTCATCACTTTGAGTAGAATTGTGAATTGACCTGACGTGCCTCGGATAAAATCTTCCTCCGAAGCCTCTGGTCATTTCAGAGAACCTGAAAGCTTCCTCCCTTCTTTGGCGAAAATCATTGTCAGCTCGAATATACTCGTCCATCTTCTAGAGCAGCTTCTCCAAAGTTTAAGGAGGCTTCCTGGCAAAGTACTGAGCTGAAGGTCCTAGCCAAAGCCCCTTTATCATGGCCTCAATGACAATTTCATTGGGCACTGTTGGTGCATGTGCCCTCAGACGTAGGAACCTTCGGACATATGCCTGAAGGTATTCTTCGTGATCCTGGGTGCACTGGAATAAAGCTTGAGCAGTGACTGGCTTCGTCTGAAACCCTTGGAAGCTGGTTATCAACATATCCTTCAGCTTTTGCCATGAGGTGATTGTCCCTGGCCTAAGAGAGGAGTACCAGGTTTGTGCAACGCTCCTGACAGCCATGGCGAAAGACTTTGCCATGACCACCGTGTTGCCACCATACGAAGATATGGTTGCCTCATAGCTCATCAAGAATTGTTTCGGGTCTGAATGACCGTCGTACATGGAGAGCTGGGGTGGCTTGTAAGACTGTGGCCAAGGAGTAGCCTGCAGTTCTGTTGGCAGGGGAGAAGTATCATCAAAAGCAAAATTTCCGTGATGGAAATCTTCATACCAGTCGCCCTCGTTGTAGAAGCCCTCTTGATGAAGCTCTCTGTGCGAGGCCTTTGGTTCTGGTCATCTTGAGCAAGATGTCGAAGCTCTTCAGAGGCTTCGTCTATCTGCCTTTGAAGATCAGCTAGACGAGCCATCTTCTCCTTCTTCCGTTGGACCTGTTGATTGATCATCTCCAAATTTTGGATTTCTTGATCCAAGTCGTCCTCCGGAGGCGTTGGACTGGTGACCTTCCTCTTCTAGCTTCGGGCCTCCCTAAGAGAAACGACATCTTGATTGGGGTCCAGCGGCTGCAGAGTGGCAGCCCCTGTCATTGAAGCTTTTTTCGGCGGCATGACGAAGGTGATGCTTGCCAAAGGTGTTCAAAACTCAAAAAATGGACGTGAGTTCACCGGAGGTGGGCGCCAATGTTGGGGACTTGTTCTCAAATGCTAAGAATTAAGAACAAGGCAACATAAAAAGTGTTAAATGTTAAATTCCTTCGTCCTTATAAACATTATGTCCCTTCGGATATAATGAATCTTGGACGAAGGTTACGAAGGAAAAGACCTTCGTAAGATTGATAGATGATAAAAAAGAGCACATATATGATACACGAGCAATGATATGAATATTATCATTAACTTATTTTTATTACCAAATTCATAAAAACAAATTACAAATGTACATTCAGATTGATGAAAAGTAAAGGTACAGACGTGATGCGAAAAAGCATATGCCAAGTCAGCGTGAACAGTACGGGAGTACTGTTCATCTATTTATAGGCACGGAGCGCAGCCCGTGTAAAATTACATTGATGCCCTTTACATTTATCAATAACTTTATAGCAATCCTTCGAGGTTTAATTTGACTTTTCATCTTTAAGTCGGTTCCTCTTTTCTGCCGTCATGCCGAAGCTTTTCTGCACATAGCTTCGTGATCGTCTTATCCTTCGTCGTAGTCGCTTTCCATCCCGGTCAAGATTCGTCTTAACCATGCTCTTATACATCCGCAACCTGACTCCGAAGATACCTGTTCACATGTTTCACTCGGAAAATATTGTCAAATCATGTTTTTGAAGACCTTCGGAAGCCGAAGGCCCCCAACATCAGGTATCTGTGTCCCTTGTGAGTATGGGTCATAGTCAAATCAGCTGTCATACGATCATCAAAAAGATTGCCCTCCATGGGACATGTTAACTCCGAGTTTGTCATGGAATGCACCACCTATATCCTCTCTAACTATATTAATGACGGCGAGTGGTAATCCACCGGCCCTTTGGTCCATATGTGTGGTCGCTGGTGTATCATTATATTGCCCCCTTGCCCATGGGTTTGGGTTATGTGGTGCATTAATGTTGGCTCTAGGTACTCCATACTGCATGCTAGGTCTTTCCGGCCTTCTAGGGGCCGAAAAGGGCTCATACCTATGTGTATGTGGGATCATTACACGTCCTTAAGGAGCCATGGGTGCTAGAGAGACGTTACTTTGGGGCTGGTAGTAGGGTTGCTGGTAATATTCTACGTTTTGCTCCTCATACACTGGCGTGGACAGTCCGGTGTAATACTCGAATGGTCCAAAGGTTTGCTCGGACTGTCTACGTGTATAGCAAGACTATCCGAGCATCTCTATTGCTCTTGGTGTGGGCTTTGGTGGTTCATCGTGAAGGATAGAGCCGACCACCACTAGGTCGACCGTCCGGCCGTGCGTAGGTGAAAGTCGCCTAGAGGGGGTGAATAGGCGAAACCTGAAATTTACAAACTTAAACTTGCACTAAGGTCAGGGTTAGCGTTAAAAATTAAATCCAAGCGTGGAAGATAGTTCTCCTTGCTTAGAGTTGCTCAATCAATGTGGATGACCTTTGGGAGCAAACTCAAATCAATATGAGCAAGGGAACTTTTAGAGAGGGAAAACAAAATAAGTGAAGATCAGCAAGTGAACACGGTGATTTGTTTTACCAAGGTTCGGTTTCAAAGAACCTAGTCCCCATTGAGGAGGCCACAAAGGCCGGGTCTATTTCAACCCTTTCCCTCTCTCAATCGGTCACACAGACCGATCGAGGCTTCTCCTTAATCACTTGGGTCACTAAGACCCCGCATGGATCACCACACACGTAGGTGTCTCTTGCAAGCTTTACAAAGCACTTATGAGAACAAGAATAGAGAAGGAGAAAGCAATCCAAGCAACAAGAGCAACAAAAGAACACAAATGATCCTCTCACAAGTCTCTAAGCACTAGAGTTGATTTTGGGAGCTTGGAGTGGATTGAATGCTTTGATTGTGTCTTGAAGTGTTGGACTTTGCTCTTGCAATGAATGTGGAGTTTAGAAAACTTGGATGCCATTGAAGGAGATGGTTGGGGGTATTTATAGCCTCCAACCACTTCTTAGCCGTTGGCTGAGTTTGCTGTTGATGGACACACAGGACAGTCCAGTGGTGCACCGGACATGTACTGTTCACTGTCCGGTGCGCGCCACGTCAGCACGCCCATTGGGGTTTGGAGCGGTTGACCGTTGGAAGCCTTTGTCCTGTAGTTGCACCAGACAGTCTGGTGCCACACCGGACATGTCCGGTGTGCTCTGACTTCTGTGCTCTAACTTCTGCCGCGCACTGTTCACAACTATTCACTTTTGCAGTCAACCGTTGGTGCCAGGTTACATTGCACAGTTGGCTCACCGGACATGTCCGGTGCACACCGGACAGTCCGATGAATTATAGCGGAGTGCCCCTTGGAAAATCTCGAGAGTGAGCTGTTCGAGTGGAGCTCGGCCTGGTGCACCGGACATTGTCCAGTGCGCCACTTGCAGCACACTCTCAAGTCCTTTGCTCCAAATTTGTTTGAGTCCCCAACTGAATATATTTCTTGGTTTGTGTTGAACCTTATGCACCTGAGATAAATGACATCTTGGCAAACTAATTAGTCTACATGGTTTGTGATGGACGTCAACCACCAAAATTGATTATAGGAAATGTTTAAGTCCATTTCCCTTTCAATCTCTTCGTTTTTTGTGATTGATGCCAACACAAACCAAAGCAAATATAGAGTGTAGAAATGTAACTAGTTTGCAGTTATGATTGACGTGCATATGTTTCTTAGATTTAAACCAATTGAAAGACTTTATACATATGTCTAATAAACGTGATTGCTTTCTTCTTATTTAACATTTTGGACCACATTTGCACCACTCGCTTGTTTTCACAAATCTTTTGGAAAAATCTTTTCAAATTCTTTTGCAAATAGTCAAAGGTATAAGAGTATGATTTCAAGAAGTATTTTCAAGAGTTGAATTTCCTCCCCCTGTTTCAAATGCTTTTCCTTTGACTAAATGAAAGCTCCCCCTAAAAAATTCTCCCCTTAGCTTTCCAGAGGGTTTTTGAAATGATTTCCCTTTTTGAAATTGATTCCAAATGAAATTATACCAGTTGAAATTTTTATACTATCTTGATATTTTTGAAGCAAAAAAATACCAATTTGAAAATTTTTTAGATTAACTCAAATACTGACTAAAATAATTTCTTCCTTTAGTTTTTCAAAAATTTAAAATGGTGGTGCAGTCCTTTTGCTTTGGGCTTAATACTTTCTCCCCCTTTGGCATTAATCGCCAAAAACGAAGAACTTGAGAGCCCTTGATACTTTCTCCCCCGTTGGTAAAAGAAATATGAGTGAAGTGTTATAACAATTGAGAGTTTTCTTGAGTAACGACAAAGGATAAATGATACTGTCAGAGTTGGAGTGGAAGTCTTGTCTTTGCCGAATACTCCATTTCCCTTTCAATTTAAGACTAAGCATAGAAATACACTTGAAAGAACATTAGTTTTAACCTTGGCACAAGAAGAATAAGAAATATGTATTTGTACCAAATGAAAGAGACAAGATCAAAGGTATATGCATAAGCTATGTGTGCAATGTTTCAATCAAAGTTCCGAGAATCAAGTATATTTAGCTCATTCCTAAGTTTGCTAAAAGTCTTTTCATCTAGTGGCTTGGTAAAATATCGGCTAATTGGTTGTGGGTATTAACATAAGCATTTTCGATATCCCCCTTTTGTTGGTGGTCTCTCAAAAGGTGATATCGGATGTCTATGTACTTAGTGCGGCTGTGTTCAACGGGATTTTGCGCCATGCGGATTGCACTCTCATTATCACATAGGAGAGGGATTTTGCTCAACTTGTAGCCATAGTCCCTGAGGGTTTGCCTCATCTAGAGTAATTGTGCACAACAATGACCTGCAGCAATATACTCGGCTTCGGCGATGGAAAGAGCTACAAAGTTTTGTTTCTTTGAAGCTCAAGACACCAGGGATCTTCCCAGAAACTGACAAGTCCCAAATGTGCTCTTCCTATCAATTTTACATCCGGCATAATCAGCATCAGAATACCTAATTAAATCAAAGGTAGATCCCTTGGGGTACCAAAGCCCAAACTTAGTAGTGTAAACTAAGTATCTCATGATTCTTTTCATGGCCCTAAGGTGAACTTCCTTAGGATTTGCCTGGAACCTTGCACACATGCATATAGAAAGCATAATATCCGGCCTTGACGCACATAAATAGAGTAAATAACCAATCATCGATCGGTATACCTTTTGATCTACGGATTTACCTCCCGTGTCGAGGTCGAGATGCCCATTGGTTCCCATGGGTGTCTTGATGGGTTTGGAATTCTTCATTCCAAACTTCTTGAGAATATCTTGAATGTACTTAGTTTGGATGATGAATGTGCCCTCTTGGAGTTGCTTGATTTGGAATCCAAGGAAATACTTCAACTCCCCCATCATAGACATCTCGAATTTCTGTATCATGATCCTACTAAACTCTTCACAAGATGACTTGTTAGTAGACCCAAATATAATATCATCAACATAAATTTGGCATATAAACAAGTCTTTAGAAATAGTTTTAGTGAAGAGAGTAGGATCGATTTTACCGACTTTGAAGCCATTAGTGATAGGAAAGTCTCACAGGCATTCATACCATGTTCTTGGGGCTTGCTTAAGCCCATAAAGCACCTTTAAGAGCTTATAAACATGGTTAGGGTACTCACTATCTTCAAAGCCAGGAGGTTGCTCAGCATATACCTCGTCCTTGATAGGTCCATTAAGGAAGGCACTCTTCACGTCCATTTGATACAACTTAAAGCCATGGTAAGTAGCATAGGCAAGTAATATTCGAATTGACTCAAGCCTAGCTACGGGTGCGTAGGTTTCATCAAAATCTGAACCTTTGACTTGTGAATATCCTTTGGCCACAAGTCGGGCTTTGTTCCTTGTCACCACACCATGCACATCTTGCTTGTTACGGAATACCCATTTCGTACCTACAACATTTTGATTAGGACGTGGAACTAAATGTCATACCTCATTCCTCGTGAAGTTGTTGAGCTCCTCTTGCATTACCACCACCCAATCTAGATCTCTTAGCGCATCCTCTATCCTGTATGGCTCAATAGAAGACACAAAAGAGTAATGTTCATGAAAATGAGCAACTCGAGATCTAGTGGTTACCCCCTTGTGAATGTCACCAAGAATGGAGTTGACGGGGTGATCTCTTTGAATTGCTTGGTGGACTCGGGTGAGGCGGTCTTTGATCCCGAATTTCTTGATCATCTTCATCTCCCCCTTGATCAATGTCCTCCTATTGAGGTGGCTCAACATCTTGGTCTTCATCCTCTTCTTCTTGAGCCATGTCCTCTTCTTGAGTAGCTGGAGATGCTTGTAAGGAAGATGATGGTTGATCTTGTGCTTGTGGAGGCTCTTCGTATTCTTTTGGGCACATGTCCCCAATGGATATGTTCCTTAGCACGATGCATGGAGCCTCTTCATCATCTAGTTCATCAAGATCAACTTGCTCCACTTGGGAGCCATTAGTCTCATCAAACACAATGTCACAAGAAACTTCAACTAATCCACTGGACTTGTTGAAGACTCTATATGCCCTTGTGTTTGAGTCATAACCAAGTAAAAAACCTTCTACTGCTTTAGGAGTAAATTTGGAATTTTACCTCTTTAATAAGAATAAAACATTTGCTCCCAAAAACTCTAAAATAAGAAACATTGGGCTTTTTACCGGTAAGGAGTTCATATGATGTTTTCTTGAGGATTCGGTGAAGATATAACCGGTTGATGGAGTAGCAAGCGGTGTTAATTGACTCTGCCCAAAACCGGTCCGGTGTCTTGTACTCATCAAGCGTGGTCCTTGCCATGTCCAATAGACTTCTATTCTTCCTCTCCACTACACCATTTTGTTGAGGTGTGTAGGGAGAAGAGAACTCATGCTTGATGCCCTCTTCCTCAAGAAATCCTTCAATTTGTGAATTCTTGAACTCTGTTCCATTGTCGCTTCTAATCTTTTTGATTTTCAATCCGAACTCATTTTGAGCTCTTCTTAAGAATCTCTTTAGGGTCTCTTGGGTTTGAGATTTTTCCTGCAAAAAGAATACCTAAGTGAAGCGATAATAATCATCCACAATAATAAGACAATACTTACTCTTGCCGATGCTTATGTAAGCGATCGGGCCGAATAGATCCATGTGGAGTAGCTCAAGCGGCCTGTCGGTCATCATGATGTTCTTGTGTGGATGATGGACTCCAACTTGCTTCCCTGCTTAGCACGCACTACAAATCCTGTCTCTCTCAAAATGAACATTTGTTAGTCCTAAAATGTGTCCTCCCTTTAGAAGCTTGTGAAGATTCTTCATTCCAACATGGGCAAGTCGGCGATGCCAGAGCCAGCCCATATTAGTCTTAGCAATTAAGCAAGTGTCTAGCTCAGCTTTGTCATCATTAAAATCAACTAAGTATAACTGACCATTTAACAATCCCTTAAATGCTATTGAATCATCACTTCTTCTAAGGACAGTAACACATAAATCAGTGAATAGACAGTTGTAGCCCATTTTGCATAACTGAGAAACAGAAAGCAAGTTATAATCTAAAGAATCTACAAGAAAACATTGGAAATAGAATGGTCAGGTGATATAGCAATTTTACCCAAACCTTTGACCAACCCTTGATTTCTGATAGGAACGGGGGGTGCCTGATCTTCCGTCAGGTGAAGATAACTATCGATTTGGTGGAGATGTCATACAGACGATCCGGCTTCCAATCAACAAGTCTAGAACCCCACAATCGCAGCACCACTTCTCCTCTGGTTATCAACCATGCGCTGCTCGATTGACCATGCCACGAAGGATAATCCTTGCCTGTGAATCGAATACACAAGCAAGAACGAGAAAGAACACAATCTAAAAAATTGCAGATGGATGAATTACGCTATCGAGTTAGGGTCTCACAAATCGATCTAACAGCGAACTATTCTCGACAGATTAACTTAAGAAAAACCCACGCTAACAAGAATGTGGCGGCTATTAATATAGACCCTAGGGTTATGCAAGACCCCCTGGACGCGCCCCTAATGGGCTCAACGAAGATACACGACCCAAAAGACCAAAAGACGGCGTCGCAGCGCCAGAACAGATTCTGGACGTCAACTTGTTTAGACAATTCCTGTCGATTCTGGATGAATTTGGACCTGAAACTAGTGCCATTGGAAGCTCCTCAAAATTATATTTCCATCCATATAAAGAACGTCCAAATCCGACTCCGTATGCGGCTTGGGCGTCCATTTTATTACGGGCTGTTCCTGGAATCCGAAACTGAAATGAACTCGAATCGGTTTGAGCCTCCATCTTGATCCAGACGTCCTAGCTGGTCCTCCCTATGCTGGTCCTCTCCTTCATTCCTAAGTACAATTAAATCATTAGGTAGCATACTACTCTCAAATGCACAAGAATAATTACTTAGGAACGAGATCACCTATAAATTCAATTATCGAGCGCGTGCGCGAGTAATTGAGGAGTCAACTTGAGGAGTGTTGTTTGTATCCTTGGGAGTGATGTCCTCATCATCCTCCCCCTCTTGAAGTGGAGTCATCCTTGACTCAAGCTCATCCACTTCTCCCAAATATGGCCAAATCTGAAATATTAAAGGTGGGACTGATCACAAACTCGTGAGGCAACTCAAGTTTATATGCATTGTCATTAATCTTCTCCAAAATTTTATATGGTCCAGCAGCACGGGGCATCAATTTAGGCTTTCTCAAAGCTGGAAATCTATCCTTCCGTAAATGTAACCACACTAAATCACCCGGTTCAAGTTTTACTGCCTTTCTACCTTGACTACCAGCAAGTTTATATTTCTCGGTCATCTTTTTCTATGTTTTCTTTAGTTGAAGCATGCAATTTCAAAATAAAATCAGCACGCTCCTTAGCATCACTATGTACACACTCCATAGTAGGTAGAGGCAAAAGATCAATAGGCGCACGAGGGTTAAAGCCATACACTACCTGAAAAGGACTTACCTTGGTGGTGGAGTGTTCCGCCCTATTATACGAGAACTCCACATGTGGGAGACACTCTTCCCACATCTTCAAATTGTGCTTCAATATCGCTCGCAACATTGTAGACAATGTGCGATTCACAACCTCTGTTTGTCCATCCGTTTGGGGGTGGCAAGTAGTAGAAAACAGCAACTTTGTCCCCAATTTGTTCCATAGTGTGCGCCAAAAGTGACTCAAAAACTTTGCATCACGATCTGAAACAATAGTAGAAGGCATACCATGCAAGCGCACAATCTCTTTGAAAAAGAGATTAGCAATATGAATGGCATCATCCGTTTTATGACAAGGTATGAAATGTGCCATCTTAGAAAAACGATCAACCACCACAAAAACACTATCGCTCCCCCTCTTCGTTCGAGGCAATCCCAAAACAAAGTCCATCGAAATATCCGCCCATGGAACCGAAGGAGTAGGGAGAGGCATATACAAACCATGTGGATTCAACCGTGACTTGGCCTTTTGACACGTTGTGCATTTAACAACAAAGCGCCCAATATCACGTCTCAAATGTGGCCAAAAGAAGTGTGTGGACAGCACAGCCTCCATCTTCTTAGCACCAAAGTGGCCCATCAAACCACCACCATGTGCTTCCTACAACAACAAGAGACGAACAGAACCAACTGGAATGCATAGGCGGTTAGCTCTAAACAAGTATCCATCATTAAGCACATATTTATTCCATGTACGTCCCTCTTTGCAATTTAATAACACATCTTTAAACTCATCATCTAATGCATATTGTCCCTTAATCAATTCAAGTCCAAAAATCTGATAATCAAGTTGAGACAACAAGGAATAACGTCTAGATAAAGCATCAGCAATCACATTATCACTCCCCTTTTTGTGTTTAATGATGTAGGGAAATGTCTCAAGAAACTCCACCCACGTAGCATGTCTACGATTCAGATTTGTTTGGCTACGAAGATGCTTAATTGATTCATGATCCAAATGAATAACAAATTCTTTAGACCATAAATAATGTTCCCACGTATGTAAAGAACGAATGAGAGCATACAATTCTTTGTCATATGTAGAATAATTAAGAATAGGTCCATATAGTTTCTCACTAAAGTAAGCAACGAGTTTACCTCCTTGCAACAAAACAACACCAATACCAACTCCACTTGCATCACATTCAAGCTCAAAAGTCTTAACCAAATCAGGAAGTTGGAGTAGCGGTGCTTGAGTAAGCTTGTCTTTCAAAAGTGCAAAGGAATCCTATTGTGGCTGCCCCCAATGGACCGAAATGCCCTTCTTGGTCAGCTCATGTAAAGGGGCAGCGATGGTGCTGAAATCCTTCACAAAACGGCGATAAAAGCCTATAAGTCCAAGAAAACTCCGCACTTGTGTCACCGTCAAAGGCGTTGGCCAACTTTGAATGGCATACACCTTGGCCTCATCCACCTCAATGCCATGTGGAGTCACAACATAGCCAAGAAACGAAACTCGTTCGGTGCAAAAGGTGCACTTCTCGAGGTTAGCAAATAAACGCGCAGCTCACAAAGTGCCAAAAATAGCACGTAAGTGATCCATATGTGCCTCTAATGACTTGCTGTAAATCAAGATATCATCAAATTAAACCACCACAAATTTACTAATAAAGGGGCGTAAAACCTCGTTCATCAATCTCATGAAAGTATTTGGTGCATTAGTTAACCCAAAAGGCATTACTAACCACTCATACAAGCCGAATTTAGTTTTGAAAACAGTTTTCCATTCATCGCCCAATTTCATTCTAATTTGGTGGTATCCACTACGCAAATCAACTTTAGAGAACCATTTAACTCATCAAGCATATCATCTAATCGAGGAATAGGATGACGATACCTAATGGTGATGTTGTTAATGGCTCTACAATCTACACACATGCGCCAACTACCATATTTTTTGGGGACCAAAATGACAGGTACAAAACAAGGACTAAGGCTCTCACGTACATATCCATGGTCCAAAAGGTCTTGGACCTATCGCTGAATCTCCATAGTCTCTTCAGTGTTTGCCCGATATGCAGCACGATTGGGCAAACTTGCTCCAGGAATCAAATCAATTTGATGCTCAATCCCGTGAATGGGAGGAAGTCCAGGAGGTATCTCAGCGGGAAAAACATCGCTGAATTCCTGCAAAAGGTTAGTCACAGGCGCAGGTACATTGCCAACAATATCATCATTGGAAAATAAAGCGTCTGTGCACACTAAAACATAGTAGCAAGTATCATCAGCATGTATTTCAGCAAGATCAGATTTTGTAACAAGCATTACAGGAGCTTTCAAATGAATGGCTTGCTGATTTCAGATTTAACAGGTGGTTCATTATTTGTATTTGCAGCTCTATCCTTGTCAGCTTGTACAATTTGAGCAGGAGTCAAAGGAAGCAAAGTAATTTTCTTGCCCTTATGCATGAAAGTGTATGTATTACTCCGACCATGGTGACGTGCATCATTATCATATTCCCAAAGTCTACCCAACAAAAGAGTGCATGCTTCCATAGGTACAACATCACAATCCGCATAATCAGAATATATACTAATGGAAAAATGCACGCGTACCATTTGTGTTACCTTAACCTTGCCGGTATCATTAAACCATTGAATGTGGTATGGATGCGGACGTGGGCGTGTGGGCAAGCTAAGCTTCTTGACCAAATCTGAACTTACCAAATTGTTACAGCTTCCTCCATCAATAATAACACGAGCACGTCGATCCTTGATGACGAAGAAAGTCTAGAACAAATTATGGCGCTGCTGCTGCCCGGAGGTCTCTGGCTGAGCACTGAGGACACATTGCACAATGATGTTCCGGAAATTTGTTGTGGCAGCATCACCATCAATGGCAGCATCATCTCTGACATCATCACTTGTAACACCATCATCCTCCACATCCGACGCACTAATGTACCCATCGTCCGTAGCAATGTACGTTCGTTGGCTAGGACAATCCTTCTTCACGTGACCAAGCCCATGGCAGCGGTGGCACTAAATGCTCGAAGTGCATCCACTGGAAGGCACCACCGAATCTAGTTTCTTGGCAGGTACCTACAAAGTAGATGTACCTACGGTGGGAGCGGAAGACGAAGGTCGCGTGGGCGCTGGAGGAGTCAGAGGTGTGCGAGGTGTCGTCTTTGGCAACGGGGTGGTGCCAAAGGTACTTCAGGATCGATGATGTGACTGATATCGTCCCTGCACTTCCTTCTCTGCAAGCATAGCAAACTGGAACAACTTGTCGACAGTGTAAAAATCTTTATAATCAAGAATATCCTGTATTTCACACCTCAAACCCGAATAAAAACGTCAAATAGCATCCTCGGTCCCCTCGACTATTTCACAACGCTGCAATCCCTTTTGAAGCTCACCATAATAATCCTGAATAGACTTATCCCCTTGATCTAAACGCATCAGTTTCTTACGCAATTCTCTATGATAAGATGGGGGAACAAATCTATCACGCATAGCATCCTTTAGGTCATCCCAAGTAGTTGGTTGTCTACCATCACCCACTAAACCAGTCCACCAAATGATAGCAAAATCTTTGAACTCACTAGTGGCTTGTCTAACCTGATGGTGTTCAGGCACAAGATGGGAGGCAAATTTTTGCTCTACTGTCATCTCCCAATCAAGATATGCCTCAGCATCATAATGACCCGAAAAAGAAGGTATGGTGAACTTAATCTTAGCAAAAGGGTCATCGGGAATACGATTGTTATTACCTCGCTGGTTGTCACCCATACCTACCCTATTCCAACGAAGATGGCGTCGTAGGCGGGCGTCTCTGGTAGCTGCCTCGTCAAAATTGCCACGTGCATCGAAAATGGCATCATCTTGAGCCTGTGGTGGAGGCTGCTGATGCCATGGTGGATGTTGCTGGGGTTGTGGTGGTGGAGGAGGAGGCTGCTGATGTAGTGGACGTGTCTCCAATGTGGCAACCCGATCGACAAGCTCGGTTATCCGTCTCTCCACCCTATCTAGCACTTCGCCAAGATCCATTGCAATAAGCGCATCATGGACAAACTTGTGGACCGTTTCCTCCATATTTTCCCCCATACGCTTGCAAATAACATCGAAGTTTTCGCGGCTGACATAATCAGAAAATTGTGTGGGAATGACTACCTCAATCATGTCATCAGATCCTGCCATTGGAAACACCAAAACAGGAACAAACAGTAAAGGTTATCCCTAATAAGCAACTACGCGCTCTCTGAGTGAATAGGAACACACACTACCGTGTCTTACCAAGTTCTTACTAGTATCTAATGAAAACACAATGCAAAGGACGGTACAATCGGAGGCTAGTTCGTGATACTTACAAAGAGGTAGTGAAACCGCGATTGCAAGGTCAAATCTGTATTGATTAAAAGATATAGTATGTGGAGCTATAGGACAGGCACAATATGTGTGTGAATGTGGAACAAAATCGAGTGCAGATGAGTGAAGTTCAATAAATATCCAAAGCACAAGTCACAATTGCTGGCTAAGAGATGTATCCGAGGCGTAGCACAACAAGTTGGAACAAAGAACAATGGAAGGAGCTCACCGAACTAGCAGAATGGCAGTACCGTAAATATTGTACTAGCGAGGCCAAAAAGGCACTAGTAGGAATCACAGGTGATTTTGTTTTTCTTTTATGTATGATTTTTTTGATATTTTTCTCGGCACAAGAAGCAACAAAATAGGAGGTACACCAAGTTTCACCTAAAACAGAGATCATATGTGGTCTACAGAAAATTAGCACGTTCTCTAAAAAGCGTGCAAGAGCTTTGGCAAATTTTTTTCTTTATTTTCATGAATTTTTTTTGACAATTTTATCAAAACCAAACAGGCCATAGGCCAGTTTGCTTGGCCTCAGAATGGCGTCACCAAGCTCCTGTAAAAATTTCAGATTTTTTGGACAATCGAGCGAAAAGTTATGTCCGGTTTAAGGAAGTTACCTCAAGTTATGTTTTTGGGAGGCACGGTTAGGGAAAAACTTCCCTATCTGCAATCACAGGAGAACACAATCTTCCGTGGAAAAAATAGGTTGTGCCAGATGAATAAGGAAGGGTTGCGGTGCAGGCAGAAAACTCAAGGCGGCTCGTAACCTATCTAGGGCTGGCGCGGCGAGAAGTCACACAAGGGGGCTAGCGAGGGCAAGTCGATTAATGGGGTGGATCGACTTGTGATCTGGGTAATGGTGGATGGGACAGTGGCGAAGGTGCAGTTGACTACGACGAAGATACACCCTAAACCAGCAACATGACTCGACCACGAACACGAACTGAACAAAGCCAAACTGAAAACAAAATTGCAAAGGCTAAACAAGGGTTCTAGGACAGCGGAATTTTTTTTGTATGGCAAGTATCTGGAGTTATAGGACAAAAAACATAAACTAAACTTGGGTAAGCCTGACGGTAATACCTAAGTCTTTGAATACCACTTGATAGGAACAGGGGTGCCCGATCTTCCGTCAGGTGAAGATAACTATCGATTTGGTGGTGATGTCATACAGACGATCCGGCTTCCAATCAACAAGACTAGAACCCCGCAATCGCAGCACCACTTCTCCTCTGGTTATCAATCGTGTGCTGCTCGATTGACCTCACCACGAAGGCTACTCCTAGCCTGCTGATCAAAGACACAAGCAAGAACGAGAAAGAACACAATCTGAAAAATTGCAGATGGATGAATTACGCTCTCGAGTTGGGGTCTCACAAACCGATCTAACGGCGAACTG
This sequence comes from Zea luxurians, assembly GCA_029449295.1. Lineage (NCBI taxonomy): Eukaryota > Viridiplantae > Streptophyta > Magnoliopsida > Poales > Poaceae > Zea > Zea luxurians. The sequence goes on along the minus strand of JAOPSE010000009.1, from coordinate 111,663,031 downwards.
TTCTCGACAGATTAACTTAAGCAAAACCCACCCTAACAAGAATGTGGTGGCTATTAATATAGACCCTAGGGTTATGCAAGGCCCCCTGGACGCGCCCCTAATGGGCTCAACGAAGATACACGACCCAAAAGACCAAAAGACGGCGTCGCAGCGTCGGAACAGATTCTGAACGTCGACTTGTTTAGACAATTCCCGTTGATTCTGAATGAGTTTGGACCTAAAACTGGTTCCATTGGAAGCTCCTCGAAATTATCTTTCCATCCATATAAAGAACGTCCAAATCCGACTCTGTATGCGACTTGGGCGTCCATTTTATTACGGGCTGTTCCTGGAATCCGAAACTGAAATAAACTCGAATCGGTTTGGGCCTCCATCTTGATCCAGACGTCCTAGCTGGTCCTCCCTATGCTGGTCCTCTCCTTCATTCCTAAGTACAATTAAATCATTAGGTAGCATACTACTCTCAAATGCACAAGAATAATTACTTAGGAATGAGATCACCTGTAAATTCAATTGTCGAGCGCGTGCGCGAGTAATTGAGGAGTCAACTTGAGGAGTGTTGTTTGTATCCATGGGAATGATGTCCTCATCAATTTCCATCCCCAAATGTAATCGCTCTTTGGGGATCTTCATTTTTCTCATATGAGGAGAACATCCTTTTCTCCCGTGTCATGTGGTTTGTGCACCCGCTATCGATTATCCAACTTGATCCACCGGATGCATAAACCTACAAAACAAGTTTAGGCCTTGTTCTTAGGTACCCATACAGTATTAAATCCTTTAACATTAGAAACAATCACCTTGGGTACCCAAACACAAGTCTTTGGACTCTTGTGTTTGCCCCCAACATATTTGGCAACTACCTTGCCTGATTTGTTAGTAAGTACATAAGATGCATCAAAGGTCTTAAATGAAATATTATGCTCATTTGATGCAGTGACAATTTTCTTTTTAGGCATTTTGATATGAGTGAAATGCCTAGAACTAGATGCCTTATTTCTATACATAAAAGCATGACGAGAAACATTGTGAGGTTTTCTAGCATGAATTTCTAATCTTATGCTCAGGATAGTTTACAGGATATAAAATGTAGCCTTCCTATCCTCAATCATGGGAGCTTTACCCTTAACAAAATTTGACAATTTTTTCTTGGGGGCATTATGTTTAATGTTGCTTTGGCTCCCCTGTTGGAAGCCAATACCATCCTTAATGCCCGGGCGTCTCCCATTATAGAGCATACTATGAGCAAATTTAAATTTTTCATTCTCAAGTTTATGCTCTGCAATTTTAGCATTTAATGTAGCTATGTGATCATTTTGTTTTTAATCATGGCAAGGCGATCATCAATAGCTTCAACATTAATATCTCTACATCTAGTGCAAATAGTAACATGCTCGACAGTAGATGTAGAGGGTTTGCAAACATTCAATTCTTTTATCTTAGCAGTTAAACTAGCATTCTCATCTCTAAGACAGGAAATTGAATCATTGCAAATGCTAAGCTCACTAGACAAGTTTTCACATTTTTCTACTTCTAGAGCATAAGCATTTTTCAACTTAATAAATTTTTTGTTTTCCTTAACGAGCAAGTCCTCTTGGCATTCCAAGAGATCATCATTCTCGTTAATGGTTTCAATTAATTCATTTAATTTTTTCTTTTGGTCCATGGTAAGGTTGGCAAAGAGGGAAATCAAATCATCATTATTATCACTAGAGCTACCCTCATCATCAGATGTAGTATATTTGGGGCTATCTCTAAAATGTACCTTCTTTTTCTTGCCATCCTTAGCCATGAAACACTTATGGCCGATGTTGGGGAAGAGGAGGCCTTTGTTGACGATGATGTTGGTGGCGTCCTCGTCGGAGGAGGAGTCGGTGGAGCTCTCGTCGGAGTCCCATTCCTGCCCCATGTGCGCATCACCACCCTTCTTCTTGTAGTACCTTTTCTTCTCCATCTTTTTCTTCCCCTTCTTATCGTCGTCCCTGTCACTATCACTTGTATATGGACATTTAGTAATGAAGTGACCAGACTTACCACACCAGTAGCACACCCTCTTGGAATGGGGTTTGTAGTCCTTCCCCTTCCTTTGCTTGAGGATTTGCCGAAAGCTCTTAATGATAAGAGCCATCTCCTCGTTGTCGAGCTTGGAGGCATCGATTGGGAGCCTACTTGGTGTAGACTCTTCCTTATTTTCTTCTATTGCTTTGAATGCAACGGGTTGCACCTCGGGTGTGGAGGTGGTGCCTTGCTCCAAGTTGACAATGTGTTTGGAGTCTTTGATCATAAGTTCAAAGCTTACAAACTTGCCAGTCACTTCCTCAGGGGACATCTGTTTATATCTAGGATCTCCACGAATTAATTGAACTTGAGTAGAATTACGAAATACGAGAGATCTTAGAATAACCTTGACCATTTCATGGTCGTCCCATTTGGTGCTTCTGAGGTTGCGCACTTGATTGACCATCGTCTTGAGCCGGTTGTACATCGCTTGCGGCTCTTCTCCTTTGTTGAGGACAAATCAACCGAGTTCTCCCTCGATCATCTTGTGTTTGGTGATCTTGGTCACCTCGTCCCCTTCATGTGCCGTTTTGAGGACATCCCAAATTTCTTTGGCATTTTTCAACCCTTGCACCTTATTATACTCCTCTCGACACAAGGAGGCAAGGAGTATAGAAGTTGCTTAGGAATTGAAATGCCTAATTTGGGCGGCCTTGTCCGAGTTATAATCCTCGTTGCCCACCTATGGTGCCTGCACTCCAAACTCAACAATATCCCATATGCTTTTGTGGACTGAGGTTAGATGATGCCTCATTTTATCACTCCACATACAATAATCTTCACCATCAAAATATGGTGGTTTGCCTAGGGGTACAAAAAGTAGAGGAGCGCATTTAGGAATGCGAGGATAGCGAAGAGGCATCTTACTATACTTCTTACGCTCGTGGCTCTTTGAAGTTGTAGACTCGTCGCCAGATGCGGAGGGTGATGAAGAGTCGGTCTCGTAGTAGACCACCTTCTTAATTTTCTTCTTCTTCTTCTTGTCACCCCTCCTAAGTGACTTGATGGAGGAAGAGGATTCCTCCTTGAACTTGTCGCCGGACTCCCTTGATAGAGTCCTTCCCAAGCCCATGGCCTTATCGCCGGTGACTATCTCCCTCTTGGCGTGATCTCCAGACATCACTTTGAGTTTGTTAGACTCTTAATGAAGCACTGGCTCTGATACCAATTGAAAGTTGCCTAGAGGGGGTGAATAGGTGAAACCTGAAATTTACAAACTTGCACTAAGGCTGGGGTTAGCGTTAGAATTAAATCCAAGTGTGGAAGATAGATCTCCTTGCTTAGAGTTGCTCAATCAATGCGGATGACCTTTGAGAGCAAACTCAAATCAATATGAGCAAGGGAACTTTTAGAGAGGGAAACAAATCAAGTGAAGATCAACAAGTGAACACGGTGATTTGTTTTACCGAGGTTCGGTTCCAAAGAACCTAGTCCCCATTGAGGAGGCCACAAAGGCCGGGTCTATTTTAACCCTTTCCCTCTCTCAAACGGTCACATAGAACGGTCAAGGCTTCTCCTTAATCACTTGGGTCACTAAGACCCCGCAAGGATCACCACACACGTATGTATCTCTTGCAAGCTTTACAAAGCACTTATGAGAATAAGAATAGAGAAGGATAAAGCAATCCAAGCAACAAGAGCAACAACAGAACACAAATGATCCTCTCACAAGTCTCTAAGCACTAGAGTTGATTTTGGGAGCTTGGAGTGGATTGAATGCTTTGATTGTGTCTTTAAGTGTTGGACTTTGCTCTTGTAATGAATGTGAAGTTCAGAAAACTTGGATGCCATTGAAGGAGGTGGTTGGGGGTATTTATAGCCTCCAACCACTTCCTAGCCGTTGGCTGAGTTTGTTGTCGATGGACACACCGGACAGTCCGATGGCGCACCGGACAGGTACTGTTCACCGTCCGGTGCGCGCCACATCAGCACGCCCATTGGGGTTTGGAGTGGTTGACCGTTGGAAGCCTTTGTCCTATAGTTGCACCGGACATGTCTGATGTGCTCTGACTTTTGTGCTCTGACTTCTGTCGCGCACTGTTCGCAACTGTTCACTTTTGCAGCCGACCATTGGCGTCAGGTTACCGTTGCACAGTTGGCTCACCGGACATGTCCGGTGCACACCGGACAGTCTGGTGAATTATAGCGTAGCGCCCCTTGGAAAGTTCCGAGAGTGAGCTGTTTGAGTGGAGCTCGGCCTGGTGCACCAGACACTGTCCAATGCACATTGGACATTGTCCGGTGCGCCACTTGCAGCACACTCTCAAGTCCTTTGCTCCAAATTTGTTTGATTCCCTAACTAAATTTCTTTCTTGGTTTGTGTTGAACCTTATGCACCTGAGATAAATGACATCTTGGCAAACTAATTAGTCTACGTGGTTTGTGATGGACGTCAACCACCAAAATTGATTATAGGAAATGTTTAAGTCTATTTCCCTTTCAGTAGGGGCACAGGCTGCTCCCATATGGGTGGGAGAGGATGTGGCTGTCCTTTATAGGAATTCATCAGTATCTAATAAAGTGTTTGGGATTGGACCTGCCCATTCGCAGCTGATGGGTCCTATAGGTTTTCTTTAGTTTAGGCATCATGTGATGGAAAACTAGTAATGATAGATTTATCAAATGCACGTGCTAGCCTTATATAATCCTCTTGTTGTATCTATTCCCGCTACTTCTCTACGTAAGATCAAAGAGCTTGGATGTCATCAGGTTTACTTATAGCGGGTCTGATTGTAGCATGACAAAGATTCGCTAGGTTGTATTCCCTCTGTCGAATGAGCTTCTGGTTTCGGTCAACCTTGAAATCAACCAAGAACAGCTCGTCGAGTTCTGCTTGCATCCTTTTCCTAGCATCTTCCAACCTCTAATATTCTTCATTCGACAGGTTATTCATAGTCGGCTTGATGATGTTGCTAGGGGAGACATCGGAGTTATCCTTTGAATCAGTCATATGGGACCGATTTGGTAAATCAAATCTCAGACACCCTAGCGGAGTCGCTAAAAACTGTGTTGGCGTGGATCTGGGCGCCAAACACTGGGTGTTGTTTCGCTTGGCGGGCTCTCTACAGCGGCGTGGACGGTCCACGGCCTAGGGACAGATGGCCCGCGACCTTGAAGGAGGAGAGGGGTTCTCTGCCCCAAGCCAGACAGTCTACGCCTGATGGTCAGACGGTCCGCGTGTGCGCAGTGCGGCGTTGTTTGCCAAACAGCACCTGGATCTCGCCCTCCCGGAGGGACCTCGTCAGGGAGGAGAGAACCTAGGGTTTGTCTTAGGATCGATAGGTCACCCAAGATGTCTCTAGACGACATAGAGTCGAAGAGAGGTGGAGATTGCGATGAAGAAGGCTACGTTGCTGGCTACTCCTAGGGCAAGAAAGTAAAAGAATTGATGAACCGGTTGATTGGTTCGATTGATGGTACTCACAATCAGTCGTATCCCTTCATATATATATATATATATATATATATATATATATATATATATATATATATATATATATATATTGGTGTATAAAGAGGAAGGTTTAGACCTATTTCTATGCGTTCACCAATAAAATCTACGAGATTAGATGGACAAACACGCGTGGAAGAGGGGATAACGGCAGTTGATCTAATTAGCTCGCGGACTGTCTGCGCTAAAGGGCGGACCGTCCATAGGCTGGACCGTGGTAAATATGGTGCTCAACACATATCATTTTTTTTCGTTGGCGTGTTAATTAATGCGCATAAAAATCTCATTTTTTGGTTGAAAGCACACCGGACCCTATGACTATTAAATAGGAAAGGGTAGTGATAGACGTCTCTATTGGCCAACTCAGCCCCCTTTAAAATGCTGAAATTTCACAACAATTATACATGATTTACATAATTCAACTACATTTTACTTAAAACTAACATTGTAGTGGTACTTTAAGACTAGTTTGGAAACTCAAATCCCTTGATGATTGTAGGGGATTGAGGCTTTGTTTGGTTACATGGTGATCGCAGTGGATCGAGAAAGATTAAATTCTTTTTATTCAATTTTGACTAGTGTTGACTCTCTTTTGGGCCAATCGCCTAGAGCGAGGACATGGGATGCTCTTTGCGTGAGCGTGGATCGTCCGGGATAGGTCATCGGACCGTCTGTGACTTGAGCTCCTGCAGGGTAGCGGACGGTCCGTGCGTGCGTAGAGGCTGCAATGAGCTCCTACAGAACCTAGATTTAGCTACCGGGAGAGACCCCATTAGGGATGAAAGATTTTAGGGCTGTCTTGGGGTCGACAGACCACCCAATACACCTATAAACGATGTTGAGCCGAATAGAGATGACGATTGAGGATGAAGAAGACTAAGTTAGGCTAAGTTACTGCTGCTCCTAGTACAAGAATGTAAAGGTAATGATAATAGAATGATTTGATCGATTGGACGGTCCTTCAATCGGTCGTAGCCTTTTATATTTATAGTGGAGAGGTTTGAACCTGTTCTTTGGCACATCCCAACAATTTCCTGTATGATTAGCCAGCTAGGCTAGGCACGTGCGGGATAAAACTCTCGTCTAAGTTAATCTAGTCATGGACCGTCCGTCCGGGACACGGACCGTCTGGGCCAAACGGCTGGATCGTCTGGTACACAACAACTAATAAGAGATTTAATACCCTACAATCTACTTTAATCCAACTTGAACTGAATAAGCCACAGAAAATTATTCTAGGAGAATTTGAGTTTTCAAACTAACTAATAATATTTTGAGAAAGAGGCCCGGGGTCGATTCGTAGCTTTCTTTGACGAGGAGAGAATTGAGACAGAGGCAGCCATCAATCCATTACCCATGAGGTAGTGCTCTTCTGTATATGTGTACTAGTAGGGCAGGAGAACGTACTACTACTACGAGATAGGGGATCCGAGGTGTAGTGTGCTAGTACATGGCCGACCATATATAAATGATTGCCCAGCAGCATGCAGCAGCAGTGGATCCATCGAGTGCTGGCGCCATGGATGATCATGTCGACGGATGGATGGATACGGATCGGAGGACACCTCTGTCTCTCTCCCCATCTCCATCTCGCTCCCGTGGTCAAGAGAAGAAACAACAGGAAGGAGGTCATGTCACATCGCTACCAGCTACAGAGGCCGATCGAGAGGGCTTTGAGTGGGAGAAGAGAGGGCGACGTGAACGCCGAGCGGTCAATCAGCTTTTGAATTGGTCGTTTCAGCTCAGCAGCCTGACTCTGACTTGCTCCAGGCCCGGACCATGCACCCATCGTCCATGCCGGCACGCACGCACATTGGTGCCGTACTGCCACCGCTGCCATAGCTCCCTCTCCCCTCCCGAGTCAAAACCCCAAGCCTGAGGCTCGCTCTACCAGCTGCAAGTAGAAGTAGGGCAGTTCGCCGGTTCCCACGAGGACCAGTCTGTGTGTGCGCGTGCTTCAGCTTGCCTCGGGTTTTCTCTAAACTTTTACCACACGTACTGCTGCCTAACAAGAGTGATTGTGATGCGAAGGGAAAAAAAAAGTCCACCATCAATGCACGCGCACACGCCGCGCTCGCTGTCGATGCGTAGGTTGCATGATATAGACAGAATAACATAACATCGTTATATTCTACCTATCTTAATTGAATAACTTAGTCACCATAAAGAAGCCAACCAATTAAGCCAAGCTCTCCCTCTATTCTAAAATAAAATTCGTTTTTGGGTGACTAGTACAATACTTTATGTGTGTGTTTTGTATGTGTGTCTAAATTTATCACCATCCATTTAAATATAGATATAAAAATCTAGAGCTAATTAAACGACTACTATTTTAAGACGGTGGGAGTAGTTGGTAACCACAGTAGCACTATTGGATTTATTCTGTTTTTCAATAAAACATGTTGGCATTTTTATATGAGAAACTTCTGTATTACGGGTAAAATCGCACTAATAACTTTTTTTGAAGCCTCCAACTTAACAGGTAGTGAGAATATATTTTAGAAGAAATTACTGATCAATTATAACTCAAAAAATGTATTCTATCTGTTTTTGATAGATCATATTAACTCTGTCCTAAGTCAAATATTTGTATCTTCGACCATCGATTTTAAAATAATATATTTTATAACAAAATATTTATGTTTCTAAAATTTATTTTAAGTAATATTTTCATAATCTGTGTTGTGAAATTATAAGATTTTTTTTTGAAATGGTGATCCTAATAACAATGTTTGATTTAGAACAAAGTTAATCTGGCATGTGAAAAGGGAAGGAGTAACATAAAGTCAAACATAACACTCCCTCATTCCAATTTATAATTTATTTGATTTTTTACCCTAAGTTTGATCGACTTGTCTTATTCAAAAATTTCAATAATCATTATAAATTTTTACTGTGGTACAGTTTAGCATATAATATACTTTAGTTTTCGCTTTGAATTTTTCAGTTTTTCACGAAAATTTTGAATAAGACAAGTTGGTCAAACATGGTCTAAAAAAGTCAAACGAATTATAAATTAGTGCGGAGAGAGTAAGTAACTTTGATCGAAGGGATATTTTACGCTTTTATGATAAAGAAACTCTCAACACCTTTAGAACCGACAAGCTACATGTGGACTTTTACATTTGAGTTAGAGGAAGATGTTCTTCATAGAACGGGTATGTTTGGCACAACTTTATCATAAGGTTCATGTGTTGTTGGAAGTTGTTTTTTCAACTATCAATACCTTTACAAACAGCTGTACATATAAAGCTTATAAACTTTTGCTCTCATAAGAAAATAGGTGAGATAAATCTAAAATTATCAATTTCTTTTTGCCTCACCTCTCACAAATAGGCTCAGCATGTCCATGTGTTAGATTTATCCATGTTATGGCTAATTTGGAAACTTAAATCGTCTCTGTGAAACTCGAGGATTGAGTGGAAAAATACCTTATTTTTCCATTCAATTCTTGAGAATCCCGGAGAGGATTTAAGTTTCCAAACTAGTCCTTAGTCGTGCGGTTGAGCCAACATAGGAAAATCTGCCATGGGGACGCTACTGGAGGAGGGAGCAGTTGTTGGCTCTATTTGTTTGGGCTTTTTTCAGCTTCTTGCCATCAAAAGTTGTTGCGAACTACCAAACGTCTAGCTTTCTAGCCCGCTTCTATAAACTCGCTTTGGTAAAAACTGTTCAAAATCAACATGAACATAGAATTGATCGAGTCGTCACGATAGTCGGAATCCGTTGATTTCTAGATCTTGAACCCTTTGGATCACTTAATCTTCCTCCGCATGTAATCCCCATGATACTTAGATTCTTTCTAGAGCTAGATTCTCTACACATCCAGATTCTCGGAAAAAGTTAGTCAGAAAAAAGCTGAACCAACAGGCCCATTGCTTGCTGCGTGGGTGCATGGCCAAGGGCACGATCACGAGGACCGTCGAGCGTGCGAGAAAACACTTGCATCTTTGGGCTTGGGCGAGTGATACCAGAGTAGAAATAGATCTGGGGGAGGAACGAGGTGAAAAAATAGGAGAGAATAAGGAAAAATAAGGTTTTAGTTTAGATATTTTATCTCTATATATTCTCAAAATCTATTTGCCAAAGGATGTATAAAAACTAATTAGTTATATGGATCAATGTTTTCTTATCTGCTGATTGTTTCTGCTCGACAAAGTGGCGATCAGTGGATCAAATCGATTAATCGAACGATCGAACCCAATTAATCGACACATCACAATTTAGTAGAATTCATTAGCGATAGGATCTAAGCTCTAATGTGTAAAATGTAATGATGAGAGGAAAAACATTACACAAGGCAGGAAGGAGAAGGGTGTGTCTAGGGTGTCACAGAAGAGGGATAGAGACATCTTCTAATGTGCGAGCACGAGAGGACGAAAGATAGAGCTAATGCGGACATGTTGGCAAAGATGGATGGAGAGAATAGGTGGAGGTATGTCGGATATAAGATCTACGGTCGGTCCTTGGGGACCATCGGTCAGCAAGCACGCTATGGAGAGGCCTATGGCAACTGGGGCCTATCGAATATTAGGAGGAGAAAGAAAACGCCTGCCCTAGAAGCACCCGTCCTCGGATGAGCCCCACGGCACCGAGCCTGGGGCCATAGTGGCGGAGGAGGACATGGGGGCCGAGCGAACCGAACGAAAACTACTCGAGTGGATCCCTCGCCCGACCCAAGTGAAAGGGAATTAGGCTTACACCTAGTCCCCAAATAATTTTGGTGGTTGAATTGCCCAACACAAATATTGGACTAACTAAGTTTGCTCTAGTATATAAGTTATACAGGTGCAAAAGGTTCACACTCAGCCAATAAAAAGATCAAGTTTTGGATTCAACAAAGGAGCAAAGCGGCAACCGAAGGCACCTCTGGTCTGGAGGCACCGGACTGTCCGGTGTACACCGGACAGTGTCCGGTGCGCCACCGGACAGTGTTCGGTGCACCAGAGGACTCCAACTCAAACTCGCCACCTTCGGGAATTTCTCAGGCAGGCGCGCTATAATTCACCGGACTGTCCGGTGTACACCGGACAGTGTCCGGTGCTCCAAGGAAGCGCGGCCTCCACAACTCGCCAGCCTCGGGTTCGCGCGGCAGCCGCTCCGCTATAATTCACCGGACATGTCCGGTGTGCACCGGACTGTCCGGTGTACCAGCGGAGCAACGGCTATTTCGGCGCCAACGGCTACCTGCGCTGCATTTAATGCGCGCGCAGCGCGCGCAGAGGTCAGGCGCGCCCATACCGGCGCACCGGACAATGAACAGTGGTTGTCCGGTGTGCACCGGACACCCAGGCGGGCCCAGAAGTCAGAAGCTCCAACGGTCAGAATCCAACGGCATTGATGACGTGGCGGGGGCACCGGACATGTCCGGTGTGCACCGGACTATCCGGTGCACCATACGACAGACAGCTCCACCAACGGCCACTTTTGGTGGTTGGGGCTATAAATACCCCAACCACCCCACCATTCATTGCATCCAAGTTTTCCAACTTCCAACCACTATACAAGAGCTAGCATTCATTGCAAAGCACACCAAAAGAGATCAAATCCTCTCCCAACTCCACACAAAGCCCTAGTGACTAGAGAGAGTGATTTGTAGTGTTCATTTGAGCTCTTGCGCTTGGATCGCTTCTTTTTCTTTCGCATTCTTTCTTGTGATCAAACACTCACTTGTAATTGAGGCAAGAGACACCAATTGTGTGGTGGTCCTTGCGGGAAGTTTGATTCCCAAGTGATTTGAGAAAGAGAAGCTCACTCGGTCCGGGGGACCGTTTGAGAGAGGGAAGGGTTGAAAGAGACCCGGCCTTTGTGGCCTCCTCAACGGGGAGTAGGTTTGAGAGAACCGAACCTCGGTAAAACAAATCCGCATGTCTCACTTCTTTATTTGCTTGTGATTTGTTTTGCACCCTCTCTCGCGGACTCTATTATATTTCTAACGCTAACCCAGCTTGTAGTTGTGATTATTTTTGAGATTTTCAGTTTCGCCCTATTCACCCCCCCTCTAGGCGACTTTCAATTGGTATCAGAGCCCGGTGCTTCATTAGAGCCTAACCGCTCGAAGTGATGTCGGGAGATCACACCAAGAGGGAGATGGAGACCGGCGACAAGCCCACTACAAGCCAAGGGAGCACTTCATCGGAAGAGTCCCGCACCAAGAGGAGGGAGAAGAAGAAGGACTCCTCCAAACGGATGGAGAAAAGATCTTCCTCTTCTCACCATAAAGAGAAGAAGGAAAAATCTTCTTCTCACAAGTCGCATCGGAAAGGCGACAAGCACAAGAGGATGAGGAAGGTGGTCTACTACGAGACCGACACTTCTTCAACATCCACCTCCGACTCCGATGCACCGTCCGTAACTTCTAAGCGCCAAGAGCGCAAGAAGTTTAGTAAGATCCCCTTAAACTATCCCTGTACATCTAGACATACTCCATTACTTTCCGTTCCATTAGGCAAACCGCCAACTTTTGATGGCGAAGATTATGCTAGGTGGAGTGATTTAATGAAATTTCATCTAACCTCACTCCACAAAAGTATATGGAATGTTGTTGAGTTTGGAGCACAGGTACCTTCTGTAGGGGATGAGGATTATGATACGGACGAAGTGGCCCAAATCGAGCACTTCAACTCCCAAGCCACAACCATTCTCCTCACCTCTCTAAGCAAGGAGGAATACAACAAAGTGCAAGGATTGAAGAATGCAAAGGAGATTTGGGACCTACTCAAGACGGCGCACGAGAGTGATGAACTCACCAAGATCACCAAGCGGGAAACGATCGAGGGGGAGCTCGGTCGCTTCCGTCTTCGCCAAGGGGAGGAGCCACAAGATATGTACAATCGGCTCAAGACCTTGGTGAACCAAGTGCGCAACCTCGGGAGCAAAAAGTGGGATGACCACGAGGTGGTTAAGGTTATTTTAAGAGCTCTTATTTTCCTTAATCCCACTCAAATTCAATTAATTCGTGGTAATCCTAGATATCCACTAATGACCCCCGAGGAAGTTATCGGGAATTTTGTGAGCTTTGAATGCATGATTAAGGGCTCAAAGAAGATCAACGAGCTTGACGAACCTTCCACATCCGAGGCGCAACCGATGGCCTTCAAGGCAACGGAGGAGAAGAAGGAGGAGTCTACACCAAGTAGACAACCAATTGACGCTTCCAAGCTCGACAATGAGGAGATGGCCTTAATCATCAAAAGCTTTCGGCAAATCCTCAAGCAACGGAAGGGGAAGGATTACAAATCCCGTTCCAAGAAGGTTTGCTACAAGTGTGGTAAGCCCGGTCACTTTATAGCTAAATGTCCATTATCAAGTGACAATGACAGGGACAACGACAAGAAGGGCAAGAGAAGAGAAAAGAAGAGGTACCACAAGAAGAGGGGCGGCGATGCCCACATGTGCCGCGAGTGGGACTCCGACGAGAGCTCCACCGAGTCCTCCTCCGACGAGAACGCCGCCAACATCGCCGTCACCAAGGGGCTTCTCTTCCCCAACGTCGGCCACAAGTGCCTCATGGCAAAGGACGACAAAAGGAAGAAGGTTAAATCTAACTCCTCCACTAAATATGAATCTTCTAGTGATGATAATGCTAGTGGTGAGGAAGATAATTTGTGTATCCTTTTTGCCAATCTTAACATGGAACAAAAGGAAAAATTAAATAAATTGATCAGTGCTATTCATGAAAAGGATGACCTTTTGGATTCCCAAGAGGATTTTCTAATTAAAGAAAACAAGAAACATGTTAAGATTAAAAATGCTTATGCTCTAGAAGTAGAAAAATGTCAAAAACTATCTAGTGAGCTAAGCACTTGCCATGACACTATAGCCAACCTTAGAAATGAAAATGCTAATTTAATTGCTAAGGTTGATTCTCATGTTTGTATTGTTTCAACTTCCTATCCTAGAAATGATAATGTTGATTTGCTTGCTAGGATTGATGAGTTGAATGTTTCTATTGCTAGCCTTAGAGTAGAAAATGAAAATTTGATTGCTAAGGCTAAAAATTTTGATGTTTGCAATACTATTATTTCCGACCTTAGAACTAAGAATGATATGTTACATGCTAAGGTTGTAGAACTAAAATCTTGCAAACCCTCTGCATCTAATGTTGAGCATGTTTCTATTTGTACTAGATGTAGAGATGTTGATATCAATGCTATTCATGATCACATGGCTTTAATTTAACAACAAAATGATCATATAGCATTATTAGATGCTAAAATTGCCGAGCATAACTTAGAAAATGAAAAGTTTAAATTTGCTAGAAGTATGCTCTATAATGGGAGACGCCCGGGCATCAAGGATGGCATTGGCTTCCAAAGGGGAGACAATGTCAAACTTAATGCCCCTCCAAAGAATTTATCTAACTTTGTTAAGGGCAAGGCTCCCATGCCTCAGGATAACGAGGGGTACATTTTGTACCCTGCCGGCTATCCTGAGAGCAAAATTAGGAGAACTCATTCGAGGAAGTCTCACTCTGGCCCTAACCATGCTTTTATGTATAAGGGTGAGACATCTAGCTCTAGGCAACCAACCCGTGCCAAGTTGCCTAGAAAGAAAATTCCTAATGCATCAAATGATCATGCTATTTCATTCAAAACTTTTGATGCATCATATGTTTTAACTAACAAATCCGGCAAGGTAGTTGCCAAAATTGTTGGGGGCAAACACAAGGGCTCCAAGACTTGTGTTTGGGTACCCAAAGTTCTTGTTTCTAATGCCAAAGGACCCAAAACCGTTTGGGTACCTAAAGTCAAGAACTAAAATTGTTTTGTAGGTTTATGCATCCGGGGGTTCAAGTTGGATACTCGACAACGGGTGCACAAACCACATGACAGGGGAGAAAAAGATGTTCTCCTCATATGAGAAAAACCAAGATCCCCAACGAGCTATCACATTCGGGGATGGAAATCAAGGTTTGGTCAAAGGATTGGGTAAAATTGCTATATCACCTGACCATACTATTTCCAATGTTTTTCTTGTAGATTCTTTAGATTACAATTTGCTTTCCGTATCCCAATTATGTCAAATGGGCTACAACTGTCTATTTACTGATGTAGGTGTCACTGTTTTTAGAAGGAGTGATGATTCAATAGCATTTAAGGGAGTGTTAGAGGGTCAGCTATACTTGGTAGATTTTGATAGAGCTAAACTCGATACTTGCTTGGTTGCTAAGACTAACTTGGGTTGGCTCTGGCACCGCCGACTAGCCCATGTTGGAATGAAGAATCTTCATAAGCTTCTAAAGGGAGAACACATTTTAGGGCTAACAAATGTTCATTTTGAGAAAGACAGGATTTGTAGCGCATGCCAAGCCGGGAAGCAAGTTGGCACTCATCATCCACACAAGAACATCATGACTAGTGACAGGCCACTGGAGCTCCTACACATGGACCTATTCGGCCCGATCACTTACATAAGCATCGGCGGGAGTAAGTACTGTCTAGTTATTGTGGATGATTATTCTCGCTTCACTTGGGTGTTCTTTTTGCAGGACAAATCTCATACCCAAGAGACCTTAAAGGGATTCTTGAGATGGGCTCAAAATGAGTTCGGCTTAGGGATCAAGAAAATTAGAAGCGACAATGGGACGGAGTTCAAGAACTCTCAAATTGAAGGCTTCCTTGAGGAGGAGGGCATCAAGCATGAGTTCTCTTCTCCCTACACTCCACAACAAAATGGTGTAGTGGAGAGGAAGAATCGAACTCTATTGGACATGGCAAGAACCATGCTTGATGAGTACAAGACACCGGATCGGTTTTGGGCCGAAGCGGTCAACACCGCTTGCTACGCCATCAACCGGTTATATCTTCACCGAATCCTCAAGAAGACATCCTATGAACTCCTAACCGGTAAAAAGCCAAATATATCATATTTTAGAGTTTTTGGTAGCAAATGTTTTATACTTGTTAAAAGAGGTAGAAAATCTAAATTTGCTCCTAAAACTATAGAAGGCTTTTTACTAGGATATGACTCAAACACAAGGGCATATAGAGTCTTTAACAAGTCCTCAGGACTTGTTGAAGTTTCTTGTGACGTTGTGTTTGATGAGACTAACGGCTCTCAAGTAGAGCAAGTTGATCTTGATGAGATAGGTGAAGAACAGGCTCCATGCATAGCGCTAAGGAACATGTCCATTGGGGATGTGTGTCCTAAGGAATCCGAAGAGCCTCCACATGCACAAGATCAACCATCCTCCTCCATGCAAGCATCTCCACCAACTCAAATTGAGGATGATGCTCAAGATGTTGAACAAGAAGATCAAGAAGATGAGCCACCTCAAAATGACGGCAACGATCAAGGGGGAGATGCAAATAATGAAGGCAAGGAGGATGAACAACCAAGGCCGCCTCACCCAAGAGTCCACCAAGCAATACAACGAGATCACCCCGTCGACACCATCCTCGGCGACATTCATAAGGGGGTAACTACTCGATCTCGTGTTGCACATTTTTGTGAACATTACTCTTTTGTTTCCTCTATTGAGCCACACAGGGTAGAGGAAGCACTTCAAGATTCGGATTGGGTGATGGCGATGCAAGAGGAGCTCAACAATTTCACAAGGAATGAGGTATGGCATTTAGTTCCACGTCCTAATCAAAATGTTGTAGGAACCAAGTGGGTCTTCCGCAACAAGCAAGACGAGCATGGTGTGGTGACAAGGAACAAAGCTCGACTCGTGGCCAAGGGGTATTCACAAGTCGAAGGTTTGGATTTTGGTGAAACCTATGCACCCGTAGCTAGGCTTGAATCAATTCGCATATTATTAGCCTATGCTACTTACCATGGCTTCAAGCTTTATCAAATGGACGTGAAGAGTGCCTTCCTCAATGGACCAATCAAGGAGGAGGTCTATGTTGAGCAACCTCCCGGCTTTGAAGACAGTGAGTACCCTAACCATGTTTATAGGCTCTCTAAGGCGCTTTATGGGCTCAAGCAAGCCCCAAGAGCATGGTATGAATGCCTTAGAGATTTCCTTATTGCAAATGGCTTCAAAGTCGGCAAAGCCGATCCTACTTTATTCACCAAAACACTTGATAATGATTTGTTTGTATGCCAAATTTATGTTGATGATATTATATTTGGGTCTACTAACAAATCTACATGTGAAGAATTTAGTAGGATCATGACACAGAAATTCGAGATGTCTATGATGGGGGAGTTGAAGTATTTTCTAGGATTTCAAGTCAAACAACTCCAAGAGGGCACATTCATTTGCCAAACAAAATATGCTCAAGACATTCTAAGCAAGTTTGGAATGAAGGATGCCAAGCCCATCAAGACTCCCATGGGAACAAATGGGCATCTCGACCTCGACACGGGAGGTAAGTCCGTGGATCAAAAGGTATACCGGTCGATGATTGGTTCATTGCTTTATTTATGTGCATCTCGACCGGACATTATGCTTTCCGTATGCATGTGTGCAAGATTTCAAGCCGACCCTAAGGAATCACACCTTACGGCCGTAAAACGAATCTTGAGATATTTGGCTTATACTCCTAAGTTTGGGCTTTGGTACCCTCGGGGATCCACTTTTGATTTGATTGGTTATTCAGATGCCGATTGGGCGGGGTGTAAGATTAATAGGAAGAGCACATCGGGGACTTGCCAGTTCTTGGGAAGATCCTTGGTGTCATGGGCTTCAAAGAAGCAAAATTTCGTCGCTCTTTCTACCGCCGAAGCTGAGTATATTGCCGCAGGCCATTGTTGCGCGCAATTGCTTTGGATGAGGCAAACCCTGGGGACTACGGTTACAAATTAACCAAAGTTCCTCTTCTATGTGATAATGAGAGTGCAATCCGCATGGCGGATAATCCCGTTGAGCATAGCCGCACTAAACACATAGCCATTCGGTATCATTTTCTTCGGGATCACCAACAAAAGGGGGATATCGAGATTTCATACATTAACACTAAAGATCAATTAGCCGATATCTTTACCAAGCCACTTGATGAACAATCTTTTACCAGACTTAGGCATGAGCTTAATATTCTTGATTCTAGGAATTTCTTTTGCTAAACTTGCACACATAGCTCATAAGAATACCTTTGATCATGTCTCTTTTATATGCTATGACTAATATGTTTTCAAGTGTATTCCAAACCAAGTCATAGGTATATTGAAAGGGAATTGGAGTCTTCGGCGAAGACAAAGGCTTCCACTCCGCTCTACTACTCATCCTTCGCCGTCGCTCCGCATCACTCTCCAACGTTGGTATAATCTTCACTCATTTATTTTATGACCAAAGGAGGAGAAAGTACTTCTAAGGGCTTATATCTCACTCAAAGTATCCGTTTTTGGCGATTCATGCCAAAGGGGGAGAAAGTATGAGCCCAAAGCAAAAGGACCGCACCACCACCCTAATTTTTAAATTGATGATTTTCAATTGGTAAATTTCAAAATTGGTATCTCTGTGTGTTCTAAAGGGGGAGCAAGTAGTATTTTCAAAATTGATATCTTAAAACCCTCTTGAACACTAAGAGGAGACCTTATTTGAGGGGGAGTTTTGTTTAGTCAAAGGAAAAGCATTTGGAACAAAGGAAGAAAATTTTAAAACTTGAAAATGCTTTGCAAAATCTTATTCACTTACCTTTGACTATCTTGCAAAAGGACTTTGAAAAGAATTTACAAAAGGTTTTGCAAAAACAAAACTTGTGGTGTGAATTTGGTCCAATATGTCAAAAACAAAGGAAACAATCCATGCGCATCATGTAAGTATTTATATTGGCTCAAATTCCAAGCAACCTTTGCACTTACTTTATGCAAACTAGTTCAATTATGCACGTCTATATTTGCTTTGGTTTGTGTTGGCATCAATCACCAAAAAGGGGGAGATTGAAAGGGAATTAGGCTTACACCTAGTCCCCAAATAATTTTGGTGGTTGAATTGCCCAACACAAATATTGGACTAACTAAGTTTGCTCTAGTATATAAGTTATACAGGTGCAAAAGGTTCACACTCAGCCAATAAAAAGATCAAGTTTTGGATTCAACAAAGGAGCAAAGCGGCAACCGAAGGCACCTCTGGTCTGGAGGCACCGGACTGTCCGGTGTACACCGGACAGTGTCCGGTGCACCAGAGGACTCCAACTCAAACTCGCCACCTTCGGGAATTTCTTAGGCAGGCGCGCTATAATTCACCGGACTGTCCGGTGTACACCGGACAGTGTCCGGTGCTCCAAGGAAGCGCGGCCTCCACAACTCACCAGCCTCGGGTTCGCGCGGCAGCCGCTCCGCTATAATTCACCGGACATGTCCGGTGTGCACCGGACTGTCCGGTGTACCAGCGGAGCAATGGCTATTTCGGCGCCAACGGCTACCTGCGCTGCATTTAATGCGCGCGCAGCGCGCGCAGAGGTCAGGCGCGCCCATACCGGCGCACCGGACAATGAACAGTGGTTGTCCGGTGTGCACCGGACACCCAGGCGGGCCCAGAAGTCAGAAGCTCCAACGGTCAGAATCCAACGGCATTGATGACGTGGCGGGGGCACCGGACTGTCCGGTGCACCATACGACAGACAGCTCCACCAACGACCACTTTTGGTGGTTGGGGCTATAAATACCCCAACCACCCCACCATTCATTGCATCCAAGTTTTCCAACTTCCAACCACTATACAAGAGCTAGCATTCATTGCAAAGCACACCAAAAGAGATCAAATCCTCTCCCAACTCCACACAAAGCCCTAGTGACTAGAGAGAGTGATTTGTAGTGTTCATTTGAGCTCTTGCGCTTGGATCGCTTCTTTTTCTTTCGCATTCTTTCTTGTGATCAAACACTCACTTGTAATTGAGGCAAGAGACACCAATTGTGTGGTGGTCCTTGCGGGAAGTTTGATTCCCAAGTGATTTGAGAAAGAGAAGCTCACTCGGTCCGGGGGACCGTTTGAGAGAGGGAAGGGTTGAAAGAGACTCGGCCTTTGTGGCCTCCTCAACGGGGAGTAGGTTTGAGAGAACCGAACCTCGGTAAAACAAATCCGCGTGTCTCACTTCTTTATTTGCTTGCGATTTGTTTTGCACCCTCTCTCGCGGACTCTATTATATTTCTAACGTTAACCCGGCTTGTAGTTGTGATTATTTTTGAGATTTTCAGTTTCGCCCTATTCACCCCCCTCTAGGCGACTTTCACCAAGACTGACCCACCGTAAGTGACCGGTTGCATTAACTATGCCTAGTGTCTAGCCGCGGTAGAGGCATCGGTCCGCCTCCCACTCATGGCCTACGACCTCCTTAGGCTGCAACACATTTATGGCCTGCGCCCTCGCCTACAGCGCACTCATGGGCTATCAGGGCTAGGCCTAAGTGCGTAGACCGCCTGCAGGGCACAACGAGACAAGCCGTGACAAGGCCCAAGCTACGAAGGCTAGGGGTCGGCGTAGCTCGAATGATGGCGCTCGGTCCTCTCTCGCTGCCCACGTTGTCTGCCATAAAGAATACAAGACACCCGGATGACCCGAGGCTCATGGACGCACGTGGCTTCATCGGGATAGAACGCTCCGTTTTACCATCGCCCGGTGACTACTTGAGAAAGCCACGGCTGGCCGACCCCCTCCTTGGCCTATAAAAGGAGGATTTTGGCCCCAAGACGACGGATGGACGAACACAAAGTCAACGGACCGAAGAAAGGAAGGAGGACGCATCGTCGAGGACCAAGAGGTCGAAGCCCCTCGCCAAGCCAAGACTTAGTTAGGACTCCAGCTTTGTAGCCCTTAGCTCCATCTCCTCCACACAAGAGACTTGAGAGCCTCTCCTCCCTCTTTTTCTCACTTGTAACCCCTACTACAAGCGTTGATAAGTAAAGGTGCCGGTAGCGCAAGCCGCCAAAGACTAGATGTAGGGACGTTTTGTCCGAACAAGTATAAATCTTGTGCCCACCATACACACTGTCCGAAGCCTAGAATGCGCATACAGATTAACTTGTCGGAGATAGGTTCGAAACACCGACAAGGTACCTATAGGGCACCACTGCATCTAGAAATGGAAGAGGGGGGCACTGAATCACTCGTGCTGCTGGTAGGGTTTAGTCGGAGGTAGAGATCTAGACTCGATGAGAAGGGACACCGAGGAAGGGAGGCACTGGAGTTGCGCCATAGAAGAGAGGACAACAAGGGACTAAGGAAGTTGTTGGCTTATTGGCGGCAAAGAAGGGAGACAGGGGCGCAAGGGCAATGTTGGCGTAGCGGCACACCGTGCAAGGTGCTGGCGACTCCATGTGGGATGAGAATATGGTTTACTTAGAGCATCTCCAACAATCCCTTAAATTGATGCCTCATATTAAAATATAAGGCTCAATCTAGAAAAAATAGTTCCAATGGTGCCTCATTTTACAAAAACTTGTTTAAAAATTATAGAGCACCTCTTGAAGTGCTACAAATATACTATACCTTATTCTGTTGCTCTATCTACCGCAATGGATCTAGCTAGTTGGTGAGGCCACGTGAGCCCCGTCTTCTCCATGCCCATGGCTCATAGTCTTCCTCCAATCCTAAAGCGCCACATGTCTTTGTTACGGACATGAGGCTTTATTGTTAGAGCTTAATTATTTGTTACTGCCATAGATTCTCTAATACAGGGCAACTTTAAATTTGTAGGGTATTTTTATAGGGCACCCTCTTGCAGATATTCTTAGTAGTACTTTAATTTTTATCCACCATGGACTGAGTGGGCCTAAATGGATGCTTAAAAAATAAAGTAGGCCAAAAGCCCAAAACAAATGAGAAATTGATTATCTGCAATCTAGTCGAACAAGTAGTCGCGACTAACCGATGATTACTTGGACGATCAGCTTTTTAATCACCCTAATTAGGTCGTTGGCTCGTTGCCGCTGATGAGGTGTGTAGGACCTATTGACCTGTCACCCAATTAATCGTCACAGAAAATAGCGGTAAGGATAGAGTTTAAGGGCTAATTTGATAACTCTATTTTTCTAAAAATTATCATTTCTAAGGGAAAATAAACTAATTTTTCTTAAGAAAATGAAAATTATTTTAAAAAATGGGCTTGCCAAAGTGATCCTAAGCTGGAAAAAAAATTGGTTCACTACTCAAAGTTGTGGCAAAGGAACCTAAAAATCATACTGCCCCAGCTAGGACTGTAAACAAGGCTTCAAGTTGTTTGCTGCGACCTTATTAAAGCCGTTCATTGATGTAGATATAATCAGATAAAATACTGTATGAATAAACATAAGTCGACGGATTAAAGCCAAAGCCAAGGCTAGGACACCGGACACCGTCGTGTATCGTTGTCTTCTTCCTGTTGGATCTACGCGAGCGGAGCGCCCGTGAGCAGTGGTATTCCCTGCTACCACTTGCTACTTATTCTGCGCCTCCTGTCACGGATGGGATGATGACGTCTGGCCGTCCTACGAATAGGGAGCGTGAACAGCACTATCCTGGCATGCATGCATGCATGGGAGGGAGCTCGCAGATCAGTCCGGCTATCGCGTGCGATCGACCGACTGATGTGGTGACTCTGGAACTCCACGTCTCGTCGAGTTGCTGCGCACGGTTGAGGGAAAAAAATTGACTACCGCCGGCTGCAGGAAAACATCTCTTCAGCTGCCTTTGGATTGACGACACGCGTCCACCCACAAATCTCAAAGAAATGAAGCTGGCTCGGCTTACAGACTCCTCTGGCTCCTTTCTTTACTCATCTGTAATTGCTCCCTTTTGCTCTGGCTTGCTTACGGATGGCTCATCGGCTCTTTTTTTTCTCCTCTGTGCGATCAGCTCAAGCAGTGCGGGTGTGGACCATGCGCGTGAGGTTTTTGATTAAATGCTCGAGAGGGATTTAGTTTGCTGAAGCTTGATGGTCGATGGTGATGCCAGAGGAAGACGGCTGATACATTGCGCCTCCAATTCGTTGGCTAGGAGAGAGACGCACACCTCATACACCTGTGTTGGCACTGTCTCTCGACAGCAAGGAGATCCAACACGGGTGAATGGTGATGGCAACAGGGCACTTGCGCGTGATGGCAAAAGCTCTGTTAATTCAGCCTCTCACGGGCACTGTGCGGGGGTATTTATAGGTATCCGAGTGCACGGCGCCTTGCGTTAAGGACGCATGTGCCCTCAGGTACCTAGTTTATCCCCAGAATATTCCCATAAAGCGGGGTTACAAGCTGTAATTACAAGTACGCCTTTACAAATTAGGCCCGTAACACAAACGCGGCCACGCAGGGCCCGCTACAATGGGCCAGATCTCATGTGGGCCTCGGAGCTGACCGAGGCCGCGCCGTGGGGAGGCGTCGCCGCAGGCCTTCGTCTGGTGCCGAATCGAGCGAAGGGTCTCCGTGTTGTCTCTGGTGCCGACAAGCGAAGGGCGTCCCCGCCTGCTTTCTGTCAGGGCAGGGGCTAAGCGGTGGAGACTTCGGGCGAAGGGTGGCGTTTCTGCCTTCGCTCCAACAACCTGTTTGAAGGTAGTACTTACTCCTCTTTGGTGGAGTGAATTATAGTTAGACTTAACCTGCTGTGTTTAAGCATTGCGTTGGAGTTTTATAAATTTTCTGAAGTCGTTGGATTTGGGATGGGGGTTATAGACTTGTAAGCCTAATTCATTTAATCATTTTGCATTTTTGCTGCTAGGATTTGGAAATCGCTGGAGGTTTTGGCTGCCACTGCACCACACCTTTAGTATGATGTACAACAGCGCTATGCACTGATGCACACTACTGTCAAGACTAGGGCAACAAATTATTGAAACTTTCAGTCCTCGCAGTAAATGATTGAGTTCAAAATTTCTACACAATGAAGAAAACATCCCATGAGATTTTCAAGCTGGAAGAGAATGAAAGATAACCATGTGTTATATGTATACTAGTATAGATCAGAGTTTGTTGGTCTGTTCATGTGTGTTCTTCTATACTAGTGATTGTAATGACCAGTTTTGATTTCTATTTTCATCAGAACAATGCAAATGGACTATTACACCTCCAATCACATTGAAGTTTATAAAAGAGTGCCTTCTGCTTATATGGTGTGATTATGTGCTTCATCAAAATGTAATTTTCGAGCAGCTGATGCTTCTTGATCAACTCCAAGTAAAAGGCTTGTATATCCTCCTAGCATCAATGGAGTAACCATGGCTGGAAAGTCCGCACACATATCATTGGTTACAACATCGTGTAATGTCATATTAGCACCAATGATTTCATCAAAAGATTTCTGTGTAAACAATAAACCTTTTTAGAGAATATTTAGATAAAAGAATTAATAAAAAAGAAGTGGTTTTGACACTGAACACTTCAATGCAAGGGTTGTTGCCATACGAGACAACCGTGCAGCATGTGCTTTCAAGTTTTCCTTTCATTTCCTTTATTTTCAATATAAAAACCTCTTTTTGCATATTTAGTCCACCTGTTTAGTACATAATGAGATGGTAACATGAACACATCATTTATATTGAATACTTTCAATGCATGTCTGCATAATATACCTACAAGATATAAAAGCTAGCGTTAAGCAATTTGTATTGGAAGAGAAGTTGTAATTCAAATTGTGGATACGTACCTATGGATTCAAACTTCCTGCAAGAACATGTAATAGTCCTATCTGCAATGTTGAATACAACTATTGCTCCATAATTTGTGTTGTACATCTCATATGCATTTTGTCCGGACTCAAAAGACATTCCAACTTCAGGAACTTTCACAGTTGGTCCATGCTTTGATTTAGGAATTGTGTTGTCATCGCCTTGACCATTTTCACTAATAGCCAACAATGCTATGTGGGGTGTCTGTTTTTGTGTAGAAGTGTTAAAAATGTGCACATATAAAAAATGATCAGACCATAGATGAACAAAAAAGGCATCAAAGAAATAGGTGATTATACATGTGTTTTATGCTGGTCATCAGCTCTCTGATCACCCAAAGTTGCAAAGTCTTCAGATACAAAGGGGAGCAAAAGAGATTGTACCTGCTGATCGTTGGCTACGTAATCCCCAATTGTTGCGGTGTTTTCATGTGCACAGGGGAGGCTGAGTTGTCTTGCCATGTCCTCTTGTCCTGCCATGTCCCTGCCATGGTGATCGCTAGTTACTATATGATGGGTACTAGACGATGGGATTTATTCATGGTGCTAGATGATTGCACTAAAACATACTTAAAACTTCTATATGTCAGCCAGGGAAGATCACCTTTGTCTCGGAAGGGGAAGAGGTGGATCATTGCAAAGCAACGCAGGAGAGGCAATGATCGGCAGCGACGGCGGCGGCACTTCGTGAGGAAGTCTGTTATTGCATAATGCAGTTGAGAAAAAAGAACCAGCATCTGTTAGCTGAGCCGGAGGAACCTGAATTGTTAGTTACAGCCGAGATAAATATGGCTTCAGTTGAGAAAAGAAAGGAGCCAGAGGAGTCTATAAGCCGAGTCAGTTTCGTTTCTTTAAGATTTGTGGACGGACACGTGTTGTCGATCCAAAGGCAGCTGCAGAGACGTTTTCCTAAAGCTGGCGATAGGCAATTTCCCGGTTGAGGGACGTGGAAATATTTAAGGGCGTTTTTTATATTTGGACTGCTCTATGTTCTTGTATTTTCTCTCTCTCGAGGCAACAGAATGCACTCCCATCATCCGTGGCCACTAAAGGCCAACTCTAGCGGGCCACCTAAACGGTCGTCCAAAGTGCCGCGTTACATTGTTAATTGTATTGTTTTCAAAGTGAAGTTTGAAATGGTGAGCAGGGACGGATCTACATAGGCCCGAGTGAGGGGCTAGGCTCCCGCTCATTTCTCCTTTGCATATGGTAGTCTAAATTTTCACTATGAAATCCCCTGCTCAGCGTCGTTTAGATGCCCCTGTTCTATTATTTTGGTGCCCATCTTTGCAAGTATGCCCCACTCATTTTATTTTGGATCCGCCCCTGATGGTGAGTGAGGTAGAGAGTCTATTGAAGATAGTCTAATGTTGTCTCCGAGTGCTATCCTATCCTATCTCATCTCATATCTCACCTATCGTTTCAAACTTCAGTATACAAACAGTATAATTTACAGTATAAATACTTATTTTACATGAATTGCGGAGTCTAATGAAATTATAGGACAAAGCTAGTGTTCAAAACTCTCACATAGTAGTATAAGATGAGATAGCCGGTGTCTTAGGCCCCTCATTCCTATCGGCCACGCCCTATGCTATCTCCAATAACTTATTCATCATGTTCTTTTATTTAAAACCTCACTGTGTAAATAATGCAATATACAATGTAAAACAGTGTTTTGCATGGTCATATGCATGGTCTGCTGGCCGTAGCCTAAGGGTATAATGTTCTTGAGGCAATTTTTTATATATCACTCTAATTTTGTCCAATATTTATTTGCAATAGTAAATATTCTAATATCTTCTATGTCACTCGGATACAATTTCTTACTCTTCGATACCATCGTGAATAGCATAGAATAGATTAGGATATGCAATTTTCTTACCCGTCTATTCCACTAGAGTTGGCATGGAAGGGTAAGAAATTGTGTCCGAATAGAATAGGAGTTAGGACATTTGTGATGGCAAATAAGATACTCATCAAAATTGCACTAGCATATAGCTAATTTTCCTAATGTTATAAGAAGGCTCTACGAGGAAGGTAAACTAGGCTCTCAAAACAAATAAGAATATAGGCCTATCCAAATTATTATTTTAGTAAACTCCTTAGCACCTTGACACCTACTATAGTTATTGTATAGAAGCACTCTACAAAGTTGTCCCTAGGGCTATTACACCTAATCAAGTCCTTAGCAAAAGATCACACTAAGAAAATATGCTCTTAAGAACGAGAAATAAAGCTATGCTAAGCACTCTATCATGCAATCCTAGTTATCATTAAAGGAACTTGCACACAAACAAGCTCAAACAACAAGCAATACAAGAATGAAAGAGAGACAAAGATACACCTAGATTATATATAGTATCGGGCCATTGCACAACTTACAAATATACACCTAGAATATATATAGACAAAGAGTTACTAAGACTTAGTTAAGCATAAGTTCATCCATGAATGCCTCTTCTTCAATCTAAAATAGTGGGTTTCAAATCATCTACACCAATAGGAGCCTCTGCAACAAGAACTACACCAAGAAGGATCACCCAAGTGCACTAACATGTCGTATAGGTCATGGCAATCACTAAATATAACTGTAATAAGTCTTTACTCAAAAGAAATCAAAGCAAGAACACTAGTAGCACTCAATGCTAACACTCACACTAGTACACAAATTATTTTGCTAGTCACTTCTCTCCCGATTGATGATATTGTTGAAGATACGACATGTAGGCTTGTTGTCCCCTATGATAGGCAAAAGATGAAAGCAATGAAGGTTTCCAAGGGAACAGGCAATGTCAGGCTACATGTGCCACAACAATCTGATCATGAGCGACTATGCCTACATGTCAATGTAAAAAGTCTACCCAAATCATCTCCTAGATGAGCTTGACATGCCAACTCCGGATAGGATCTCGTACCTAGGAGACGCTAAGAACAACTTCGTACTCTGGAATCACGACAACCTCATCTTGGATAGGACAACATAGCCCTAACCATCCTTCATGGGTCACAATAAAACGGTGACAAATAGAATGGCCCATAGAAGAAAATTGTGGCACTACCATGCACTCCCTCACCAACAAATGGTCCATAGAGCATATTGTACCATGCCCTTCCCTGTTGACAAATAGTCCACAAGAGCAAACTACACCATCCATTAGTACGATACAGACGAATAATACTATACCAACTACCATCAACCACAATAAGTAGCAAGGGGTGGTCAGCAAATTAGTCAAAATGTACAAAATCTCAACTAAAATTGAATGTTTGTTTCTTGCAACTATAGTTGTAGTCCAACATATATGAAGACATTACCACATCTTTTCCATGACATACATAGGCTGCTATGGCATAACTCATCTTGTTTGTTATGTAAGTTAATTACAAGCAACGTAGTTCACTCTATTGCTTCACTATAGGTACTTTAGGAAGTATATAAATTTATGATTGGTCCTTACAAGATGCAAAACTATATCTACAAAACAGTGGAAACCCATATATATACCTATCTTCGATAGAGATTAACCAGAGATGCAACATAGTTTCGAGTTGCTATATGATGCTACAGAGCTTAAGGGCTTGAATGAGAAAGAGCGACGACCATTTTGAAAATTTCTATGCAAGAACCCTAAATATCAAGTGCCAATGTATATCTACACATGCATAAAGTTCATTGAAGAACATCAGTGTCTAGTTGCCCCTTAAAACTTCACATAAGTTAGTATAGTTGAAAATGTATATGCATTGGTATTCCTTATGTTTAAGTAGAAATTTTGCAAGCGTACAAAATATATTGTTGTCAACCATAAAATATATTGTTGCAAGTGTACAAACTTGATATACGTTCATGGCTGTCAACCATAGAATCATCTTTGCATGACATCTTTTTTTAGTTTGAACCCTCTAATGGAATTTGTGGTTTAAGCACAACAACAAAGCTACTAACATTAAAATTCATACACAAATTAGGTTTTTGAATTATTGAACTTAGTAAGGGTTTTAGATATAAAATAATCCACAAAGTAATATAGAAAAGCATGACATGTGTGAATAATGTTCACAATATTAATTTACTTCTAATTAATTGATAGATCAACAAGGAAAAAATTGCTGGAAAAACAAGAAAATAAATAATTAAGATAAGGATGAAGGTATATCCTATAATATGGCGAGTGTTGGGGCACCAAAGGCGCTGTTTGATGGATCAGTTGACATGATCTTAGCGTAGCTCTTTGGTGTAGTCAATAAAATTTGATTTAATGTAGATCAAAACATTATCTAGAAGTAGAGAAAGTAGTTATGCCAAACGTTTTCCAAGAACCTGATTGACCACCTAGCCTATGCAAGAGATTTGTGTCTAGTGTCTCTTAAGGAGGGAGGCCAGTGCCTTTTATAGATGGATAGGATGCTCTAATAGTCAGCCTCAAATGAACAAGTTAACCAATGAATGAATTTTGTTGTTACTCTATAACTTCTGAATGAAATCAACTGTTATCGATAATGGACACCATCATTTGTTTGTTACTATTTGTTGAAAACGATAAAAATTTATGTCACCATGCATGTATATATGATGTATCATATCGTATCAACACAACTCGACTCAACTTGCTGCACCATGCCACACTGTACTACACCACGCCATGCCACACCTCACTTCGACATGGCATGGCACACATGTGTGGCTCCGCCTTCCCCATTTTCATCTTCTCAATAGATAACCATTGGAACGCACTATTTAAGTTGACTATACTTTATTTCAATTAGCATTGTGGCACTAATGTCCCTATGACACCTCGTATTCCACATGGACCTTGAATTTAATTAGAATTTATTTATTGCAATAAAAATGTTTTACCACAATCCCCAACTAATTCCAAGGTATACATGAAATATTCTCAATTTGATGTTGTTTGATATACCAGTGTTCTGATGGAGACTATTAAGTCGAACATCCATCTAGACTAGAGGTTAGACACACCCACAATAGACCAATTGATTATGCCTTGAATTGATAGTTTTATGCAAATGGTTACACTAGAGTTCTTTACTAGTACTAGACTACCAAAGACATTCCCTCAGTTTCAAGTGTATGAGTCATACATCTTGACCTTTCATTAGCTTCTAGAGTTCACCCAAAATCTCATAGAATGTGACTAGGAGTATGGGTCATATAGGTGTATTTTTTAAAAGATGTTATGTAAGACAACATCTCTGCTTACCATAAGCTGCATAGAATGCATTAAGATGTGAAGGAACCTATGATACAAAAGGAGATTAGTGCATATTTCGAGGAGTGTGATGTGCACAACTTCAAAAGAGTGGCATGTGTAAAGGTACTCTCTTCTCAACCAAACAATAGATTGTTTCTCGTACTACTTCATGGAATCTCCAATCATGCAAGAAGTGTTACCACTATGGTATGGTTCACGCGGGTTGCAAGCCCATCTCTATTGATGCACTATCTATCACATTGCGTGAAAGATCGTTTGTAAATCGATCTGCCAGATTATTAGCTGTCTGGACATATTCTAGTGCTACCACTCTAGAGTTTCTCATTTTTTCGACATATTTCAAATGCCTCTTCACATGCTTTGACAACTTCATGTTGTCCTTAGAACTATTCACCTTGATAATCACTATATCATTATCATAGTTCATCAGAATAGTTGGTATATGTTTTCAACAACTAACAAGTTCATCAATATTCCATGAAGCCACATAGCCTTAGTTGTGGCGGTATCTAGTGTTGTGAGTTTTGCTTCTGTTAGAATTCTTGAAGATAATCTGCTTGTCGGACATCCAAGAAATATCACCACCTCCAAAAGTGACCACATATCCACTAGTGGCCCTTAACTCATTAGTATCATATATCCAATTTGAATCAATATAACCATATATAGTGAAATCTATAGCTAGATGCCCCTTTTAGGTAGGAAACTACACTTTCTAGAGCACACTAATGATCACCTCCAAGATTTGAAGCAAACCTACTGAGCTTGCTCGCAACAAATGAGATATCATACCTCCTAGCACTAGCTAAATATATTAGCAAGCCAATAATTTGATAATATCTCAAGTGATCCCTTGCTATTCTCTTATTATTTCTTAATAGCACACTAGAACCATACAAAGTTGGGGCAGGCTTGTAATCGCTAATTCCAAAATGACTCAAGAGTTGTTCCAAATAGTGAGACTGTACCAATGTAATCCCACCATCATCTTCTCTCAACAAGTTAATGTTTAAGATGACATCCACTTCACCCAAATCCTTCATGACAAAATTTTTAGACAAAAAGTCCTTGACCTCCTTAATCAC
Source organism: Zea luxurians (assembly GCA_029449295.1). Lineage (NCBI taxonomy): Eukaryota > Viridiplantae > Streptophyta > Magnoliopsida > Poales > Poaceae > Zea > Zea luxurians. Next base: position 111,632,677 of record JAOPSE010000009.1, on the reverse strand, counting down.
ATTAAGGCCAGTCCCAAATATCAATATGTCAATGACATATAAAGTCATGATCACTCCCTCTCCTCCACCATAGGGTAATATACTCACTTGTCAGCTTCATTCATAACAAAGACCACAAAGTGGAAAGTCTTGTCAAAATGCTCATGCCACTTCTTAGGTGCTTATTTGAGGCCATACAAAGATTTTAATAATCTACACATCTTTCCTTTATGACCTTTCACTGTAAATCCATTTTGCTGATCCATATAGATCTCCTCCAACTCTCCATTAAGGAAAGATGTCTTAACGTCCATCTAATGGAAGATCAGTCCATGAGAGACTACCAGGGATAGTAGGACTCAAATTATGGTCATTTTACCCACTGATGAATAAGTGTCAAAGAAGTCCTCACCTTCTTTTTACATTTATCCTTTTGTTACCAACCTAGCCTTGTACTTCTCAATTGTACCATCACACCAAGGCATCTTTTTCAATACCCTCTTAGGTCCTATAGATTTACACCCATATGTAAGATCCACTTGTTCCATTTTTCATGATGGAATCGATTCTGTCTCACTTCATACCACTTTCTTCAATTGGTCAATTTTCTAAGACAAATAAGCCTCAATAATGATTTTTGGCATATCATTCACTAGATACACAATAAATCCATAACCAAAAGACTTTGTAGTCCACTATCTCTTACTTTTTCGAGTAACTCCATTGTCCTCATCTTTTGGATTATCAGCAAGTGGAGATTCTAAGTGGTCTATTGGAACCATGGGCTCAAACAAGAAGATACGTTCTTAGCTAGATGAGGTAGGTGTCTCCATTATGGGGAATGTGTTCTCATAGAACATGACATCTCTATACTATGATTATTGCCTCAATAAATCATGAACTCTAGACCTTATATTAGAAATTTATAACCTACGCTCAGCTGGGTGAGACACGTCGTGCATGTGCATGTGGCTCCACCTTTCCCATTTTGAAGTCCTTAATAAATGACCACTAGAATATGCTATTTAGGTTGATTACACATTCTTTTAGTTTGCAATGTGGGACTAATGTTACTATGTCACCTTGTATTCCACATGGGCCTTGAAATTAATTAGGCCCTATCGTTGGGTGACAGTCGAGGATATAGTGAGTATACCCTCGTATAGATTTGATAGAGGATTTTGGTGTGTCTTCCTATGAATACATGATCGGCTGGGCCCTACCCAGTTACCTGGAGATGAACACGAAAAACACACACAAGCTCTACGAGGGAGACAAGGGTTAGAGAGGTTCGAGCCACTGGAGCGTAATACCCTATGTCCTCTTTGTATGGATTGGATTGCAGGAAAAAGGCTAAGTGCTGATTATAGATCTACATGAGGGTTGTGAGAGCTTGAGAGTGTAAAATGCTTGGATTTGTGAAAAGTTGGGGATACCCACATAGGGGACCTCCCTCTCCCTTTTATAGACCAAGGGAGAGGAGGTTACATTTAACAAGTGGGGCTTGCCAAACGCCTGTCCCACCATGCATTAAATGGAAGTTATTAATGTTAGTACATGGTCCTGTAAACTTGTCCAAGGTGTTGTAGATGCAAGCCCTGCTCGTAGCGAATGACCTAGGCACGCGCATGGCATGCACACGTTGCAAGGGTCCTCGAATGTGGCAGGTGGTAGAGTAGGTCCTCCACAACACTATAGGAGTCGTAGGAGTTTGTGAAGCACATCGAGGTTGTGCACACTATAACACCCTAAATTTAGGGATATAAAATTTCTTCTCTAATATCTACCAAATTCAGGTGTTACCTCTTTTCCTCTCTCTATAGGTTTCCTTCCCCTTCCTTTTAATAGAGTTTATTTATTTATTTGGGAGATGTATTATTCCTTTAGTATATTAAAAACTAGGGGAGACATGAAATGTTGCATCATGTTGAGCTTAGACTTTACGTTTTGTTTGAGGCATATGTTTGAAATATTCAAATTTGAATTTGTGGTTTGGTTGGATTTGAATTCAAAAGAGAAAAGAAAAAGAAAAGGAATTAGAAATTCAGAATAAAAGAAAAATAGAAAGCAGCCCAGCTCCCTCCCTCTCTTAGCCATTCGGCCCATTAGGCCCAGCACTTGACCGCACGCACCCTCCCCCTCTCTCCCTCTGCCAGGCGGGCCCGACCTATCGGCGCCATTCTCTTCGCGTGGCCCCGCCCTCTCTCTCTGGTTTGTGGGCCCGACCGGTCAGCACCGCTGCCCATTTCCCCCTCGCGTGCCCGTGCCTCTGTCCCGCTGCCTGTTTCCCCCCCGTTGGCGCTCCGACCACGCCTGTCAGCCCCGTCTTCCCCACAACTGCCGCTAACCCCGCGCGCACGCACACTGAGAAGTCTGGACATGTCGCAGCCCACGTCACCTAGCTCTCTTTTGAGCCCCGCCCGCACCCGCTCTCCCTCCCCTGCCTCATTTCACCCGCTCTTAGCCTCTCTCACGCTCAATCGCCGCCGCCCGGGCTCACCGGAGAAGCACGCCCGCCGTGCCGTCCACCTGGAGCTCTAGATGCCACATCGAGCCTCCCCGAGAGCCGTCCCGAGGTGAGGAACCTTTCCCCGTGCTTTGGTTGCCCGATTTTGCCTTGCCATGGTGATTTTGCGCTCGTCGGAGCTCTGCCTTGCCAGTCCGCCGCACTCGCACGACGTTTGGCAAATTTTGCCTCACCCCATGCTTGTGCTTTGGCTCTAGGTGTTCCCCATCCCTCACCGGAGGTCGTGCCAGCCTTAGCGCACCTGATTCCCCCTCCTAGCGGCTAGGATTGCTCGCCGGAGTAACCCCGACCCGCCTGGAGCACCCCCTCCGCCATTCACTCACCTCTAGTACCGTTCTCACGACCGAAACCCCGCCATCGAGTTTGCCGGGTCCCCCTCACCGGTCCTGGCCAACTTCGACGACCCCAGACCCCTGGAGTCTGCATCTACCTTGTCTCCGGTGACTTCACCACCACAGACGGAGCAACATTGTCCATCGTGCCATTAACCTCCTTCGTGCCTGATCCTAGTCGCTCAGCCCTGATCTAGCGGTCCAGATAACTAGATACCGCTTCGTGTGGGCGCCCTTGCCCCTGGACCCCACTCGTAAGTCGTCTGCGCCCTAGCACTGGGCCCAACTAGTCAGCTCGCCCTCACCTCGTAAGTCAATATAGCAAAGTTGTAGAGCTATCATAGGAGAACAAGTTTGATTAAGTGACTGAGCACTGTTGCTAAATAGAAATTCGAGTAAAATAAGCACAAAGTTGGGCTGTTAGTCAATTTTGAAACTGAAACATGGCCACCAGTGCCACTGTCCGAACTTTGGGATCAAGTTTGGGTAGGATCTAGTGCTCGATTGAGGATGGTTGCCATAGTCGATTTGTAGCTGGATCATAGGGCTACAAGTTTGCTACGGATGGATTGGCGAGTTCTTGCACAAAAATCCGAGATCTTGGCGCTGTAATTTGGTTTGTCAGGCGCTCTGAACAAGTGCTCATAGTACAGTAACTGAAAAAATCCTGGTTTAGATCCCCTCACCACCGAGGAGCCATGCGCTCGGATTCGTGCCGCCGCGGTGATTCGTGTCCGGCGCTGGTGGATAACGAAGAAGGGGTAAGAAATATCGCGCCGTAGATAACCTCTGGCCACTGTTCTCACCGGCTGTCATGTCCCGCCGCGGTTGATCGCGCTGGCATCACCGGAGTTCGCCGTTATTCGGCCCAGCTGCGTGCCTCAAAGCCTTACCACATCGTAGTGAGTCACCGTAACCCACCCGTTCATCGCCAGTGATCTTGCCACGGTGAACGCCACGAATTGCTAGCGCCAGTAACCTCTTTCCTCTCCGCCCGCCACCGCGCCAACTCCAATTCACGCGCCACCGCCCCTGGAGTCTATAAATTGAGCATGCCATCAGGTCCGTAAGGTAGTCAAGCACCCAATCCACCAAGACGTTCCTCCAATTGCTCACCAGAGCTCGCTAATTTGAGATTTCCCCCAAATCGATCCCGAGCGCCGCGCAAAGTGATCTCGCCGTGGCTAACGTGTTTCAGGTCCGTTCGTGTCCTCTGACTCCTCATTTCAGTACCCTTAGGTTCTCTTGATACTCTCTGACCCATCCAATTGAGCTAGAATCCATTAGATCATCGGGAACATCTCGGTCGGTCCATTCCTCGCGCTGTCACCATGGGCATTATGATTAAGGGCTCGAACTCTACAATTGATGGAGGGGAAATGGTTAGGAGGGGTCAAATTTGGTGTCAACCGCACCGGAGAACCGGTAGTTAAGTTATCCGGCCGGTATGAGCTCGCCAGAGATCTCGCTCCACCGTCCATCGTCGTGGACCTGGCGTTGTAAAGAAATGAGAACGCAGGGGCTTAATTGCGACTGTCAGTGACACAATGAAATAGGATACATGGCTCTTAACCAGTTATCCAAACCATCAGGGGCCTCTGTGTAAATCCGCCAGCGCGGGCGCGCGCGCGGCGTGTTTCGCTTGGGCGTGGGCTGTATGGGCCAGTTTCAGCCCAGAACTGTTCATAGTTTTCTCTTTTTCTTTTCTTCCAAGCTTAGAAAATTCTTAGAAAAATGTAGAAAAATGCTAAAAATGCAAGACCAATTTTGCTAGGTTCCTAATTTTCTATAGTATTTAATAAAAATAGTTTCATGATTTTTAGTTCAAATAGGGAATTATGAGATATTTAAAATAGCCAAAACCCATACCCCTGGAATTTTAGAAATTAATTAATAATCCCAAATATCACCAAACTTTTGAGAAAAGCTTTAAATATTATTTGGAAGCCTTGGGTAAAGTTTGGTATGATTTAAACCATGTTTGGTACCTAGAACCCAAAACCCTAGTCTTCTGCCCTATGAACTTCACCATTGACTCCAAAGACCCTAGTTTCCTAGAGTTCCGTGAAGGAAAATTGTATTCAAGATCTAAGACTATATACTTTTATTATCTTTGCATTTTCATGAGTATTACATGAGCATTCTTGATTATATACGGTTATATATAGAAAACGAAGAAGAGATAGAAGTTGAAGAAGTAAGGGCTACACCACCACCTGAAGAACCATAGGCCGAGAACTGCTTTTATTTTGACATATGTGGAGCAGAGCCTGACTCACCTATAACACAAGGCAAGCCCCGGTGCATTTTCCACCTCCTTGCTATTTTAAAATCCTTCTCACTTGCTTGATGCATTAGGTGATAGGAGTTGTGTGCTAAACAAATTGCTGCATTTCCTTCCTTGAGAATTTGATTACCTTTCCTTGATCCCCTGTTTTACAAAAAGGTTTTTCTTATGCTTAGCTTTGCTCTAGAAAAACAAAATGTTTTGTTTTAACAAAAGATGATGCTTCAAAGTGGGTGGGATGTTTTCAAAAATAAAACTTGATGGTGGATCCATCATGGCCGTGATGGGTTCAACATCGGAAAAGATGTACCTCTGCCAGGTACCAAACTTTGGGTTGAAAATAATAAAGCTGAGACCGAGCGGTTGACTTGCACGAGAGGAGAGTCTCGGTGTAGTGTCTCCGTCTAAGTCGATTAAGGACCTTCTCGATGTAGGCTTGCTGATCGAGGCCCCTTTAACTGGTCACATGCCTCATCATGGGTAAGCTTTGCCTCGGGTAGACTAATACCAGAATAAGATAACACGCAATGGGAGTGGAGAGATGGCAAGAGTAGCGTGTACCCTCCGTGGCTAGAGGCTGGACGGTGGTGTATCTGTGCTCTCGGTTGGCGTGAACCTGATCTGGTCTTAAGAACCCCGGTGGCGAGTTGACATATGCAAGGGTTAAGTGCTACATATGTCGTGTGATTGGAGATCCTCAACTGAGTATTAATCGATTCGGATCGCCGTTACTTCTCGGACATGAAGACTTGGTCACTGCTCAACACGTAGCAATCCAGTGGACAAGAAGGGTTAATAAGAAATTGGCTAGTTTAGGTCAAGTGCTTGAACTAGGGTAGAAAGAACTCTAGATTTGGGTAATGACTTAACCTGCTAATAAAATTTGGATTTTTAAGGATCCACTATTAGTAAGCATTTTTGCAAACAAAGTCTTGATTCTTGATTAAGCCTTACCTTGACTCCCTTAAAGCCAGCATATCCTTGAGAGTCTTTTTATTTTGATGGGTAAGACTTGCAAAAGTACACTTCGTACTCAGGGCTATGTCCCATGTTGTTTTAGCTGAAGAAGCAGAAATTTTTTGTCGCTTTTGTTCCAAAGTGGTGCCAAAAGAAGAAAATCAAGACTGAAGCCGTGGGAGGAGGTGTCCTCCTTTAAGAAAAACTTTTTACTGTTTATCGGGAGGGGTTTTTGCCTCCCAAGTTATGTAATAATATTACTCCAGCACTCTTATATTTGCTCTGGTCTGTAATAATACTACTCTTTCTCTACTTTAAAATAAAATAAAGTTATTGTAACTGCTTCCGCATACTCGTTCCTCCGATGTGTTGAAATATCTGCGTAACGGGTGAAACGCTCTTGGGCAAGGTAAAGAATACAGATACCGAACTTGTCAAGTGATCAGGTGCATCTGTAGGGTTGTCCGAGGTCCGATGGACAAGGACAACTGTAGGTGGGCCTAATGACTTGGGAGGTTCCGTCACAGCTGATATCGGAGCGAAGCCCATCTCTGCAGATGTTGAGGCACTTTCAAAAAGAATTTTCAAAGACTTATCTAAGAAAATTTCTTTCCTTCTTATCTAACTACCCTATGAAATACTTATATTAAGACCAGATAGTAGAGTGCAATGTATAGAAGGTTGTGAATCAACTAAGGTTGATTCTGTAATTATGCATGCATCATGATAAAAACTATACTAATAAGAATTTCCCCCTTATGGAGATATGCCGCCACGCAAAGGAAAACCGCGCGCAAGTCCACCGGACCGATTGGCGTGTCTCGCCATCAGCTGGCTCCAAGGCATGAGGAAAGTAGCAGCGGCAGCAATGATCCCATTGGTGATCTAGAAGCCTAGGTGGAGCAGCTTCGTGCGGAGTTACGTCATAGAAACAGTGTGTGGGTCAAGGATGGTCAGCGCATAAATGAGTTAAGAACTGACATCCAGCATCTGCAACACGAGCTTGCCGAACGAGATTTGGCACTCGATTAGGCTGTCAACTCGCGTTCCATTGCTTGGGACCGAGAGGCTAAAGCTCGAGCCCGTGTGGAAGAGCTAAGCATGACCGTGGATAACTTGCAGGTGTAATGCAATACATTGCATGAGGAGGTTCATGAATTGTATTCGCAACTACACCATGACGTACCTGCAGACCCTGTCGGAATGGGAGCTGGACCTTCTGAAACAGCAGGTGAAGCATTTGGTGGGGAACTGGATCTTTTCAAACCCCCTCCTTCAATGAACCTGGCTGATGAATGGACCCCTAGACCCGACAACGAAGCTGCTAAGGATAATAAGTACTAGTAGTAGTATAGTTTAGAAATGATGTTAATGTAAAATAGGTAATGATGTCATGTTGTACATTGAGTTTGTAACATTACCTCTTAACTAATGTAAAATGATGGTATGTATCAGCATGTGATATTTTCCAAATATTTCTATGCTTCAGATGCCATCTCGAACTCGTGCACATGACGGCGCAGGAACATCCCGTGGCCAAGAAGACACACCAAATCCACCGCCGGTTCCACCCATGCTGGCCGAGGCTATCGCCGCCTTGGTCACCGCGACCGCTGACAACACCCGCTTCCTACGTGAAATGGTGGGACAACAACTTCAGCAGCAAGGCGGGAGGGCTTATCCACAAGGACCCCGCGAAACTTCGTATTTGGATTTCTCGGAAACCCGTCCCCCACTGTTCGTTAAAGCCGAAGATCCCCTCGAAGCTGACGAATGGATTCGGGTCATTGTGCAGAAGTTTGGACTCCTCCGATGCACGGAGACCCAGAAGCCATTATTTGTGGCGCAGCAGTTAAGAGGCCCTGCCAGCACCTGGTGGGGAAATTATGTGGCCATTCAGCCTGCCGGCCATCAAGTCACTTGGGACGAATTTAAGTTGGCATTTTAGGAGCACTACATTCCAGAAGGAGTGCTCCATATGAAGCAAGAAGAGTTCATGAAACTCAAACAAGGTGGAGATACTGTTGCACAGTACCTCAACAAGTTCAATCATTTGTCCCAGTATGCAATTGACCAGGTCAACACTGACCTAAAAAAGAGGAATTGTTTTATGAGAGGCCTTAATGACCAGCTATAATGGAAGATGGCCACCTGCCTCGACCTCTCCTACAGCAGGGCTGTCAGCACAGCGCTGGCAGTTGAAGCTAAATATGCAGGCCCAGGCAAGTCGAAGGGCTATGGAGGTGACAGGTCCAACCAAGGGCCTGAAAAGCGACAAAGGTTGGTGATCCGACCTTTCAATCAAAACCGTTCTTCACCTCGTCCACCCTCCTACCCCTTTAAACAACCTGTATTCATCCGCCCTGCTACTGCCCCCACTTCAACCATTCAGCCGAGTGCCCCTGGTACTCGTTTCCTAGCACTCCCAAGTTCATCTACTGGTTGCTTCAATTGTGGGAAGTCTGGACATTTCATCAAAGACTGCCCATATCCAAAGCGGAACAACTCCAATAATCAGCAGAACCCGGGAAGTTCCAGCCAAGGCAAGGGAAACACGACAAATAATGCAGCAGGCAAGAATATGAAGAAAACTGGGCGAATCTATTATACACAAGTGGCCACTACACCGAAGGGAGAACCGGTCATGATGGGTACGTTTCTCGTGGCCAATCACCCTGCAGTCATTCTCTTTGATTCTGGTGCTTCACATACATTCATAAGCAAGAAGTTTGTGGAGAAATATTGCATTCCTTGCATTGAATCAAGGGAAGGGTTCATTATTCATTTGCCTGGGGGACAAATATTCACTAAAGAAATGGCTTTCCATGTGCCCGTAACATTGGCTAAACGGGACTTTCCCACAAATATGATTGTTCTGAAAGGCCAAGATATAGATGTAATTTTGGGCATGAATTGGTTAGCCCAGCATAAAGCTATCCTCAACACTGATCTGAGAACCATCAGGTTGAGCTATGGCCAGGAAGAGGTTCTCTTGTCCATCCCTGTAGCTATTCCAGCTAAACTATTTGGCAGAGTTTATGAAGCCATCATACCGGAGATCCAAGATATTCTGGTAGTATGTGAATTCCCAGACGTCTTTTTGGAAGATCTGCCTGGATTGCCTCCAGAGAGAGATGTAGAATTTGTGATTGAGTTGAAGCCCAGTACGGCTCCTATTTCTAGAAGGTCGTATCGAATGCCTCTGAATGAGTTGGCAGAGCTCAAGACACAATTTCAAGATCTACTAGAAAAAGGATTCATCCGACCAAGCTCATCGCCATGGGGTTGTCCAGCCATCTTTGTCAAGAAGAAGGACCAAACGCTTCGGATGTGCATGGATTACAGACCCCTTAATGAGGTCACAATCAGGAATAAGTACCCTCTTCCCCGGATTGATATCATATTTGATCAGCTTACCGGAGCTCGGGTATTTTCCAAGATTGACCTCAGGTCGGGTTACCATTAGATCTGTCTCCGACCCGAAGATATACCCAAGACCGCATTCACTACGCGGTATGGATTATTTGAATATCTGGTTATGTCTTTCGGATTAACAAATGCTCCTGCCCACTTCACATATTTGATGAACTCGGTATTCATGCCCGAGTTGGATAAATTCGTGGTAGTCTTCATTTATGATATTTTGATATATTCCAAGAATGAAGAGGAGCATGCTCGGTATTTGTGGATCGTATTAACGCGCTTAAGGGAGCATCAATTATATGCTAAATTCAGTAAATGCGCATTTTGGCTGGAGGAGATCCAATTTTTGGGACACGTATTGTCTGCCAAAGGGATTGCGGTGGATCCCAGCAAGGTCAAGGATATTTTGGAGTGGAAACCACCAACCACTGTACATCAAGTCCGAAGTTTCCTTGGACTGGCTGGTTATTACCGCCGATTTATTCCGGATTTTTCCAAGCTTGTGAAGCCAATCACAAGTTTATTGAAGAACTATACCAAATTTAATTGGTCTTCAAGATGCAATGAAGCCTTCGAGCAGTTGAAGGTGTTATTGACCACTGCTCCGGTATTAGCTCAATCAGACATTGAAAAGCCATTTGATGTGTATTGTGACGCATCAGGCAGTGGTTTAGGTTGTGTCTTGATGCAAGAAGGTCGAGTTGTAGCATACGCCTCAGGACAGTTGCACCGGCATGAGGAACATTATCCAACTCATGACCTGGAATTAGCTGCTGTGGTTCATGCCCTGAAAATATGGTGTCATTATCTGCTGGGGAATACTTGTCATATCTATACAGATCATAAAAGTTTGAAGTACATTTTACCCAGTCAGAGCTAAATATGAGGCAGAGGAGATGGCTCGAGCTGATTAAAGATTATGAATTGAAAATTCACTATCACCCAGGCAAGGCTAATGTAGTGGCAGAAGCACTAAGTCGCAAGGCTTCCTGTCATTGTCTTACGATGAAGACCTCTGACCTTACAATATGCCAACTTGCCAAGAAATAGAGAAGTTGAACCTGGGAATGATTCAACATGGAACTTTCAATCACTTGAAGCTTGAGTCGATTCTTCTGCAAAGAATAATTGATGCACAAAGGAATAATGAGGGCATGAAACACATTCATAAGAAAATGGAGGTCGGTAAAGCCAACTGCTTCAGAAAAGATGATCAAGGCATTGTATGGTTTAACAACCGCATAGTTGTGCCCAAAAATGATGAAATTCACCAGCAAATTTTAGATGAAGCACATCTTAGTCGCTATTCTATTCATCCCGGAAGCACTAAGATGTATCATGATCTAAAGCAGCATTATTGGTGGACGAAGATGAAGATTGAAATTGCACGCTATGTGGCGAGATGCGACACTTGCAGACGTGTCAAGGCCATACATGTGAAAACTGCTGGCCCATTGCAACCTTTACCTATCCCAAGATGGAAATGGGAGGATATTAGTATGGACTTCATTGTGGGGTTACCCAGGACAGCAAAAGGGTATGATTCCCTCTGGGTTATCATTGATCGACTTATGAAGATCGCCCACTTTCTCCCAGTCTAGGTGAAGTATACAGTGGCCACATATGCAGAACTATATATTGCTCGTATTCTCAGTTTGCACGGTGTTCCGAAGACAATAGTGTCGGATCGTGGACCTTAATTTGTATCCAAGTTCTGGGAAGAACTTCACAAATCCTTGGGTACTAAATTGCTCCACAGTTCGGCCTATCATCCTCAAACTAGTGGACAGACTGAGAGAGTAAATCAGATACTTGAGGATATGTTGCGAGCATGTGTTCTAGAATTCCCACAGAAATGGGATGATTGCTTACCATTGGCTGAGTTCTCATACAATAACAGCTATCAAGAGAGCATCAAAATGGCACCCTTTTAAGCTTTGTATGGACGATGGTGTCGTACTCCGTTAAACTGGTCTAAACCAGGAGAGAGATGGTTTTTCAGGTCTGATATGGTAAAAGAAATGGAAGAGAAGGTTCAACGAATAATACATAACTTGAAAGAAGCCCAAGCTCACCAAAAGAGTTATGTAGACAAACAACGCCAACCCTTGTACTTTCAAGTTGAAGATTATGTCTACCTGAAAGTCTCACCAATGAAGGGTGTATCTCATTTCGGGGTAAAAGGGAAGCTTGCACCCCGGTACATTGGTCCTTTTCCTATTCTTGAAAGATATGGACCAGTGGCATACCGACTCCAATTACCCGAAACATTGTCTGCTGTGCACAATGTGTTCCACGTATCTCAATTGAAGAAGTGTCTTCAGGTCCTAGATCGAACAATTGAAGTGACAGATGTTGCCTTAGAACCAGACTTGACATATGCAGAACATCCTATTTGAGTCTTGGATCAAAAGGACAGGATTACTCGAAGGAAAACTCTCAAGTTTTATAAGATACAATGGAACCAACACACGGAAGATGAAGCTACTTGGGAAACTCAAGACTTTTTAGAAAAGAACTTCCCAGGCTTTCTAGCTTCATGTAAATTGTGAGATATATACACTCGTTGTAATAAAGGAATAAACCCCATACCACCCCTGCCTTGTACCAAAAATAAGGAAATAAAAATGTGAAGCATTTCCTTTTCCATTACTTGCCCTAGGACTTTTAATCTCGGGACGAGATTCTTTTATGGGGGGAAGGATGTAACACCCCTGGTGTTACTGCCACTAAAACTTGAGCATAACATCATGAGCATTAGCATGGCATGTGCTTGTTACACTTAGAATGCATTCACTAGGCAAAAAGTTCAAACAAGTTGTACTGATATGACTTGTCATGGGTGAAACCCTAGGGTAGGGCACTTAAACCTAAACTAAACTTAGGGTGTCAATAAAGCCCAAATGAGTTAAATTCTCAAAACTTAATAGAAATGGTCATAAGATATCAACTCTAATAGAAATTGATAGCATCCAAACTCTAGAAGTGCCAGAAACCCTAAAAAGGACCACTAAAAACCCCAAATAGAAACCCTAGGGGGTTATATGCAAATGTTGCACACTTTTGGACCTAAGTGCAAAAACCATGGAGATTGGTACCTTAAGTCATATGGTTTACCTATTTGAAGATTTGCAAAAGAAGCCATGAGATTTGGGCCTAATTGCAAAAAGGCCACTTTATGTATCTCAAGTGTTTAAGTTCAGAACCAGTTGATTGAGGCTAAATTTGGAGCCCTACATCTTAGGATTCTTGAAGTTTTTGCTTAAAGTCAATATAGCAAAGTTGTAGATCTATCATAGGAGAACAAGTTTGATTAAGTGACTGAGCACTATTGCTGAATAGAAATTGGAGTAAAATAAGCACAAAGTTGGGCTGTTAGTCAATTTTGAAACTAAAACATGGCCACCAGTGCCACTGGCCGAACTTTGGGATCAAGTTTGGGTAGGATCTAGTGCTCGATTGAGGATGGTTGCCATAGTCGATTTGTAGCTGGATCATAGGGCTACAAGTTTGCTACGGATGGATTGGCGAGTTCTTGCACAAAAATCGAAGATCTTGGCGCTGTAATTTGGTCTGTCAGGCGCTCTGAACAAGTGCTCATAGTACAGTAACTGAAAAAGATCCTGGGTTTAGATCCCCTCGCTATCGACGAGCCGTGCGCTCGGATTCATGCCGCTGCTGTGATTCATTTTCAGCGCTGGTGGATAACGAAGAAGGGGTAAGAAATATCGCGCCATAGATAACCTCCGGCCACTGTTCTCACCGGCCGTCGTGTCCTGCCGCGGTTGATCACGCTGGCATCACCGGAGTTCGTCGTTATCCAGCCCGGCTGCGTGCCTTAAAGCCATACCACATCGCAGTGAGTCACCGTAACCCACCCGTTCATCGCCGGTGAGCTTGCCACGGTGAACGCCATGAATTGCTAGCGCCAGTAACCTCTTTACTCTCCGCCCGCCACCGTGCCAACTCCAATTCACGCACCACCGCCCCTGGAGTCTATAAATTGAGCATGCTGTTGGGTCCGTAAGGTAGTCAAGCACCCAATCCATCAAGCCGTGCCTCCAATTGCTCACCAGAGCTCACCAATTTAAGATTTCCCCCAAATCGATCCCGAGCGCCGTGCAAAGTGATCTCGCCGTGGCTAACGTGTTTCAGGTCCGTTCGTGTCCTCTGACTCCTCGTTTCAGTATCCTTACGTGCTCTTGATACTCTCTGACCCATCCAATTGAGCTAGAATCCATTAGATCATTGGGAACATCTCGGTCGGTCCATTCCTCGCGCTGTCACCATGGGCATTATGATTAAGGGCTCGAACTCTACAATTGATGGAGGGGAAATGGTTAGGAGGGGTCAAATTTGGTGTCAACCGCACTAGAGCACCGGTAGTTAAGTTATCCAGCCGGTATGAGCTCGCCGGAGATCTTGCTCCACCGTCCACCGTCGTGGACCTGTCATTGTAAAGAAATGAGAACGCAGGGGCCTAATTGCGACTGTTAGTGACACAATAAAATAGGATACAGGGCTCTTAACCAGTTATCCAAACCATCAGGGGCCTCTGTGTAAATCTGCCAGCATGGGCGCGTGCGCGGCGTGTTTCGCCTGGGCGTGGGCTGTATGAGCCAGTTTCAGCCGAGAACTGTTCATAGTTTTCTCTTTTTCTTTTCTGCCAAGCTTAGAAAATTCCTAGAAAATTGTAGAAAAATGCTAAAAATGAAAGTCCAATTTTGCTAGGTTCCTAATTTTCTATAGTATTTGATAAAAATAGTTTCATGATTTTTAGTTCAAATAGGGAATTATGGGATATTTAAAATAGCCAAAACCCATACCCCTGGAATTTTAGAAATTAATTAATAATCCCAAATATCACCAAACTTTTGAGAAAAGCTTTAAATATTATTTGGAATCCTTAGGTAAAGTTTAGTATGATTTAAACCATGTTTGGTACCTAGAACCCAAAACCCTAGTCTTCTGCCCAATGAACTTCACCATTGACTCCAAAGACCCTAGTTTCCTAGAGTTCCGTGAAGGAAAATTGTATTCAAGACCTAAGACTATATACTTTTATTATCTTTGCATTTTCATGAGCATTACATGAGCATTCATGAATATATATGGTTATATATAAAAAATGAAGAAGAGATAGAAGTTGAAGAAGTAAGGGCTACACCACCACCTGAAGAACCACAGGTCGGGAACTGCTTTTATTTTGACATCTGTGGAGCAGAGCCTGACTCACCTATAACACAAGGCAAGCCCCGGTGCATTTGCCACCTCCTTGCTATTTTAAAATCCTTCTCACTTGCTTGATGCATTAGGTGATAGGAGTTGTGTGCTAAAAAAATTGCTGCATTTCCTTCCTTGAGAATTTGATTACCTTTCCTTGATCCCCTGTTTTACAAAAAAGTTTTTCTTATGCTTAGCTTTGCTCTAGAAAAACAAAATGTTTTGTTTTAACAAAAGATGATGCTTCAAAGTGGATGGGATGTTTTAAAAAATAAAACTTGATGGTGGATCCATCATGGCCGTGATGGTTTCAACATCAGAAAAGATGTACCTCTGCCAGGTACCAAACTTTGGGTTGAAAATAATAAAGCTGAGACCGGACGGTTGACTTGCACGAGAGGAGAGTCTCGGTGTAGTGTCTCCATCTGAGTCGTTTAAGGACCTTCTCGATATAGGCTTGTTGATCGAGGCCCCTTTAACTGGTCACATGCCTCATCATGGGTAAGCTTTGCCTCGGACAGACTAATACCAGAATAAGATAACATGCAATGGGACTGGAGAGATGGCGAGAGTAGCATGTACCCTCCATGGCAAGAGGCTGGACGATGGTGTATCTCTGCTCTCGGTTGGCGTGAACCTGATCTGTTCTTAAGAACCCTGGTGGCGAGTTGACATATGCAAGGGTTAAGTGCTACATATGTTGTGTGATTGGAGATCCTCAGCTAAGTATTAATCGATTCGGATCACCGTTACTTCTCGGACATGAAGACTTGGTCACTGCCCTACACGTAGCAATCCAGTGAACAAGAAGGGTTAATAAGAAATTGGCTAGTTTAGGTCAAGTGCTTGAATTAGGGTAGAAAGAACTCTAGATTCAGATAATGACTTAACCTGCTAATAAAATTTGGATTTTTATGGATCCACTATTAGTAAGTGAAAGCTCTCTTGTGGGTTTTGGTGTTTGGATGACAACTCAATTAAAGGACTAACAAGTGTGCTAAGTGTTGAACAGGTGCTTAATGTAAAGCTAACAGGGTTCAACACAAGTGAACAAGTGTGATGGTCCAAGAACTAGTTGATGATAGATAATGGGCATCACAAGTAAGATGGACATTGCAAAAGTGATACTCGGGTGCGTAGCTCGGAGACAACTGATCAAGCCAAGGACGGAGGCAAGAAGAGCTTCGAGGTACCAAGTGCACGGGAGAAGGTCAAGGAGGCTCAGGAACCCAAAGCCAAGGGTGAAGAAGAAGGCTTGCAAAGTCAAGGGTGATCGAGTTGAGAAGAGCTACGGCACATCAAGGATGATAGTCGCCTAGAGGGGGGGTGAATAGGGCGAAACTGAAATTTACAAAAATAATCACAACTACAAGCCGGGTTAGCGTTAGTAATAAAGAAACGAGTCCGCGAGAGAGGGCGCAAAACAAATCGCAAGCAAATAAGAGTGTGACACGAGGATTTGTTTTACCGAGGTTCGGTTCTCGCAAACCTACTCCCCGTTGAGGAGGCCACAAAGGCCGGGTCTCTTTCAACCCTTCCCTCTCTCAAACGATCCCACGGATCGAGTGAGCTTTCTCTTCTTCTCAATCAAACGGGAACAAAGCTTCCCCGCAAGGGCCACCACACAATTGGTGCCTCTTGCCTTGGTTACAATTGATTGATGATCTCAAGAACAAATGAGAAAGAAAGAAAGCAATCCAAGCGCAAGAGCTCAAAAGAACACGGCAAATCTCTCTCGCTAGTCACTAAGGGTTTGAGTGGAATTGGAGAGGATTTGATCTCTTTGTATGTGTCTAGAATTGAATGCCTAGCTCTTGTAAGTGGTTGAGAGTTGGAAAACTTGGATAGCAATGAATGTGGGGTGGTTGGGGTATTTATAGCCCCAACCACCAAAGATGACCGTTGCTGGAACTCCTCTGTTCGATGGCGCACCGGACAGTCCGGTGCACACCGGACAGTCCGGTGCCCCTGCCACGTCACCATTGCCGTTGGATTCTGACCGTTGGAGCTTCTGACTTCTGGGCCCTCCTGGGTGTCCGGTGCACACCGGACATGTACTGTTTGATGTCCGGTGCACCGGCATGGGCGTGCCTGACGTCTGCGCGCGCTGCGCGCGCATTAAATGCACCGCAGGGAGCCGTTGGCGCCGCAGGGAGCCGTTGCTCCGCTGGTGCACCGGACAGTCCGGTGAATTTTAGCGGAGTGGCTGCCGAGCGAACCCGAGGCTGACGAGTTCCGGAGGCCGCGTTTCCTTGGAGCACCGGACATGTCCGGTGCACACCGGACAGTCCGGTGAATTATAGCGCGCCGGCTTCCGAGAATTCCCGAGAGCGAAGAGTTTGAAGTCGAAGTCCTCTGGCCGCACCGGACAGTCCGGTGCACACCGGACAGTCCGGTGCCTCCGGCCAGAGGAGCCCTCGGTTGCCTTGCTGCTCCTTTGTTGAATCCAACACTTGGTCTTTTTATTGGCTGATTGTGAACCTTTTGCACCTGTATAACTTATGCACTAGAGTAAACTAGTTAGTCCAATGTTTGTGTTGGGCAATTCAACCACCAAAATTATTTAGGAACTAGGTCTAAGCCTAATTCCCTTTCAATCTCCCCCTTTTTGGTGATTGATGCCAACACAAACCAAAGCAAATATAGAAGTGCATAATTGAACTAGTTTACATAATGTAAGTGCAAAGGTTGCTTGGAATTGAGCCAATATAAACTTATATGATGCGCATGGATGGTTTCTTTGTTTTTGACATATTGGACCATATTTGCACCACGAGTTTTGTTTTTGCAAATTCTTTTGTAAATTCTTTTCAAAGTACTTTTGCAAGATAGTCAAAGGTAAATGAAAAAGATTTTGCAAAGCATTTTCAAGATATGGAATTTTCTCCCCCTATTTCCAAAGCTTTTCCTTTGACTAAGCAAAACTCCCCCTCAAATAAGGTCTCCTCTTAGTGTTCAAGAGGGTTTTAAGACATCAATTTTGAAAATACTCGTTACTCCCCTCTTAGAACACAAAGAGATACCAATTTTGAAATTTACCAATATAAAATTATCAAATTTAAAAAATTAGGTGGTGGTGCGGTCCTTTTGCTTTGGGCTCACGCTTTCTCCCCCTTTGGCATGAATCGCCAAAAACAGAATCATTAGAGCCCAATGAAGTACATTCTCCCCCTTTGGTCATGAAATAAATGAGTGAAGGTTATACCAACGTTGGAGAGATGATGCGGAGCGACGGCGAAGGATGAGTAGTAGAACGGAGTGGAAGCCTTTGTCTTCGCCGAAGACTCCAATTCCCTTTCAATATACCTATGACTTGGGTGAAATACACTTGAAAACACATTAGTCATAGCATATATAAAAGAGACATGATCAAAGGTATATTCATGTGCTATGCGTGCAAGACTAGCAAAAGAAATTCCTAGAATCAAGAATATTAAGCTCATGCCTAAGTCGGGTAAAAGATTGTTCATCAAGTGGTTTGGTAAAGATATCGGCTAATTGATCTTTAGTATTAATATAAGAAATCTCGATATCCCCCTTTTGTTGGTGATCCCGAAGAAAATGATACCGAATGGCTATGTGCTTAGTGCGGCTGTGCTCGACGGGATTGTCGGCCATTTTGATTGCACTCTCATTGTCACATAGCAAAGGGACTTTGGTTAATTTGTAACCGTAGTCCCGCAGGGTTTGCCTCATCCAAAGCAATTGCGCGCAACAATGACCTGCGGCAATATACTCGGCTTCGGCGGTAGAAAGAGCGACCGAATTTTGCTTCTTTGAAGCCCATGACACCAAGGATCTTCCCAAGAACTGGCAAGTCCCCGATGTGCTCTTCCTATTAATCCTACACCCCGCCCAATCGGCATCCGAATAACCAATCAAATCAAATGTGGATCCCCGAGGGTACCAAAGCCCAAACTTAGGAGTAAAAGCCAAATATCTCAAGATTCGTTTCACGGCCGTAAGGTGTGATTCCTTAGGGTCGGCTTGGAATCTTGCACACATGCACACGGAAAGCATAATGTCCGGTCGAGATGCACATAAATAAAGCAATGATCCAATCATCGACCGGTATACCTTTTGATCCACGGACTTACCTCCCGTGTCGAGGTCGAGATGCCCATTAGTGCCCATGGGTGTCTTGATGGGCTTGGCATCCTTCATTCCAAACTTGCTTAAAATGTCTTGAGTATACTTTGTTTGGCTAATGAAGGTGCCCTCTTGGAGTTGCTTGACTTGAAATCCTAAGAAATATTTCAACTCCCCCATCATCGACATCTCGAATTTCTGTGTCATGATCCTACTAAATTCTTCACATGTAGATTTGTTAGTAGACCCAAATATAATATCATCAACATAAATTTGGCATACGAACAAATCGTTGTCAAGAGTTTTAGTGAATAAAGTAGGATCGGCCTTGCCGACTTTGAAGCCATTTGCAATGAGGAAATCTCTAAGGCATTCATACCATGCTCTTGGGGCTTGCTTGAGCCCATAAAGCGCCTTTGAGAGCCTATAAACATGGTTAGGATACTCACTGTCTTCAAAGCCGGGAGGTTGCTCAACATAGACCTCCTCCTTGATTGGTCCATTGAGGAAGGCACTCTTCACGTCCATTTGATAAAGCTTGAAGCCATGGTAAGTAGCATAGGCTAATAATATACGAATTGACTCAAGCCTAGCTACGGGTGCATAGGTTTCTCCAAAATCCAAACCTTCGACTTGTGAATACCCCTTGGCCACGAGTCGAGCTTTGTTCCTTGTCACCACACCATGCTCGTCTTGCTTGTTGCGGAAGACCCACTTGGTTCCTACAACATTTTGACTAGGACGTGAAACTAAGTGCCATACCTCGTTCCTTGTGAAATTGTTGAGCTCCTCTTGCATCGCCATCACCCAATCCGAATCTTGTAGTGCTTCCTCTACCCTGGTTGGCTCAATAGAGGAAACAAACGAGTAATGTTCACAAAAATGAGCAACACGAGATCGAGTAGTTACCCCCTTATGAATATCGCCAAGGATAGTGTCGACGGGGTGATCTCGTTGTATTGCTTGGTGGACTCTTGGGTGTGGCGGCCTTGGTTGTTCATCCTCCTTGTCTTCATCATTTGAATCTCCCCCTTGATCGTTGCCGTCATTTTGAGGTGGCTCATCTTCTTGATTTTCTTGTTCAACATCTTGAGCCTCATCCTCAACTTGAGTTGGTGGAGATGCTTGCATGGAGGAGGATGGTTGATCTTGTGCATTTGGAGGCTCTTCGGATTCCTTAGGACACACATCCCCGATGGACATGTTCCTTAGCGCTATGCATGGAGCCTGTTCTTCACCTACATCATCAAGATCAACTTGCTCTACTTGAGAGCCGTTAGTCTCATCAAACACAACGTCACAAGAAACTTCAACAAGTCCTGAGGACTTGTTAAAGACTCTATATGCCCTTGTGTTTGAGTCATATCCTAGTAAAAAGCCTTCTACAGTTTTAGGAGCAAATTTAGATTTTCTACCTCTTTTAACAAGTATAAAACATTTGCTACCAAAAACTCTAAAATATGAAATATTGGGCTTTTTACCGGTTAGGAGTTCATAAGATGTCTTCTTGAGGATTCGATGAAGATATAATCGGTTGATGGCGTAGCAGGCGGTGTTGACCGCCTCGGCCCAAAACCGATCCGGTGTCTTGTACTCATCAAGCATGGTTCTTGCCATGTCCAATAGAGTTCGATTCTTCCTCTCCACTACACCATTTTGTTGTGGAGTGTAGGGAGAAGAGAACTCATGCTTGATGCCCTCCTCCTCAAGAAAGTCTTCAATTTGGGAATTTTTGAACTCCGTCCCATTGTCGCTTCTAATTTTCTTGATCCTTAAGCCGAACTCATTTTGAGCCCGTCTCAAGAATCCCTTTAAGGTCTCTTGGGTTTGTGATTTTTCCTGCAAAAAGAATACCCAAGTGAAGCGAGAATAATCATCCACAATTACAAGACAATACTTACTACCGCCGATGCTTATGTAAGCGATCGGGCCGAATAGATCCATATGTAGGAGCTCCAGTGGCCTGTCGGTAGTCATGATATTTTTGTGTGGATGATGTATCCCAACTTGCTTCCCAGCTTGGCATGCGCTACAAATCCTGTCTTTCTCAAAATGAACATCGGTTAGTCCCAAAATGTGTTCTCCCTTTAGAAGCTTGTGAAGATTCTTCATTCCAACATGGGCTAGTCGGCGGTGCCAGAGCCAACCCAAGTTAGTCTTAGCAATCAAGCAAGTGTCGAGTTCAGCTTTATTAAAATCTACTAAGTATAGCTGACCCTCTAACACTCCCTTAAAAGCTATTGAATCATCACTTCTTCTAAAGACAGTAACACCTATATCAGTAAAAAGACAGTTGTAGCCCATTTGACATAATTGGGATACGAAAAGCAAATTGTAATCTAATGAATCTACAAGAAAAACATTGGAAATAGAATGGTCAGGAGATATAGCAATTTTACCCAAACCTTTGACCAAACCTTGATTTCCATCCCCGAATGTGATAGCTCGTTGGGGATCTTGGTTTTTCTCATATGAGGAGAACATCCTTTTCTCCCCGGTCATGTGGTTTGTGCACCCGCTGTCGAGTATCCAACTTGTGCCCCCGGATGCATAAACCTACAAAACAAGTTTAGTTCTTTGTTTTAGGTACCCAAACGGTTTTGGGTCCTTTGGCATTAGATACAAGAACTTTGGGTACCCAAACACAAGTCTTGGAGCCCTTGTGTTTGCCCCCAACAATTTTGGCAACTACCTTGCCGGACTTGCTAGTCAAAACATAAGATGCATCAAAAGTTTTAAATGAAACGGCATGATCATTTGATGCATTAATGGTTTTCTTTCTAGGCAACTTGGCATGGGTTGGTTGCCTAGATCTAGATGTCTCACCCTTATACATAAAAGCATAATTAGGGCCAGAGTGAGACTTCCTAGAATGAATTTTCTTAATTTTACTCTCAGGATACCCGGCAGGGTACAAAATGTAACCCTCGTTATCCTGAGGCATGGGAGCCTTGCCCTTAACAAAGTTAGACAAGTTCTTAGGAGGGGCATTAATTTTGACATTGTCTCCCCTTTGGAAGCCAATGCCGTCCTTAATGCCCGGGCGTCTCCCATTATAGAGCATGCTTCTAGCAAGTTTAAATTTTTCATTTTCTAAGTCATGCTCTCTAATCTTAGCATTAAGTTGTGCTATGTGATCATTTTGTTTCTTAATTAAAGCTAGGTGATCATGGATAGCATCAACATTAATATCTCTACATCTAGTACAAATGGAAATATGCTCAACATTAGATGTAGAGGGTTTGCAAGATTTTAGTTCAACAACCTTAGCATGCAACAAATCATTTTTAGCTCTAAGGTCGGAAATAGTAGCATTGCAAACATCAAAATCCTTAGCCTTAGCAATTAATTTCTCATTCTCATTTCTAAGGCTAGCAATGGAAGCATTCAATTCATCAATCCTAGCAAGCAAATCAACATCATCATTTCTAGGATCAATGCAAACATGAGAATCAACCTTAGCAATTAAATTGGCATTTTCATTTCTAAGGTTGTCTAAAGTCTCATGGCAAATACTTAGCTCACTAGACAATTTTTCACATTTTTCTCTTTCTAGAGCATAAGCATTTTTAACCTTAACATGTTTCTTGTTTTCCTTGATTAGGAAGTCCTCTTGGGAGTCCAAGAGATCATCCTTTTCATGGATGGCACTAATTAGCTCATTTAATTTTTCTTTTTGTTCCATGTTAAGGTTGGCAAAAAGAATACACAAATTATCTTCCTCATTTTTATCATTATCCTCATCACTAGATGTTTCATATTTAGTGGAGGACCTTGATTTTACCTTCTTTTTGCCGTCCTTGGCCATAAGACACTTGTGGCCGACGTTGGGGAAGAGAAGGCCCTTGGTGACGGCGATGTTGGCGGCGTCCTCGTCGTCGGAGGAGTCGCTTGAGCTTTCGTCGGAGTCCCACTCCCGACAAACATGGGCATCGCCGCCCTTCTTCTTGTAGTATTTCTTCTTCTCCTTCCTCTTGCCCTTCTTGTCGTCGCCCCTGTCACTATCACTAGACATAGGACATTTTGCAATAAAATGACCGGGCTTACCACACTTGTAGCAAACCTTCTTGGAACGGGATTTGTAATCTTTCCCTTTCCGTTGCTTGAGGATTTGCCGGAAGCTTTTGATGATTAGGGCCATCTCCTCGTTGTCGAGCTTGGAGGCGTCAATTGGTTGTCTACTTGGTGTAGACTCCTCCTTCTTCTCCTCCATTGCCTTGAAGGCCACGGGTTGCGCCTCGGATGTGGAGGGTTCATCAAGCTCGTTGATCTTCTTGGAGCCCTTAATCATGCATTCAAAACTCACAAAATTCCCGATAACTTCCTCGGGGGTCATTTGTGTATATCTAGGATTGCCACGAATTAATTGAACTTGTGTGGGGTTAAGGAAAATAAGGGCTCTTAGAATAACCTTAACCACTTCGTGGTCATCCCATTTTGCGCTCCCGAGGTTGCGCACTTGGTTCACCAAGGTCTTGAGCCGGTTGTACATGTCTTGTGGCTCCTCCCCTTGGCGAAGACGGAAGCGACCGAGCTCCCCCTCGATCGTTTCCCGCTTGGTGATCTTGGTGAGTTCATCACCCTCGTGCGCCGTCTTGAGTAGGTCCCAAATCTCCTTGGCGTTCTTCAACCCTTGTACTTTGTTGTATTCCTCCTTGCTTAGTGAGGCAAGGAGAATGGTTGTGGCTTGGGAGTTGAAGTGCTCGATTTGGGCCACTTCGTCCGTGTCGTAGTCTTCATCCCCTACGGATGGTACCTGTACACCATACTCAACAACATCCCATAATCTTTTGTGGAGAGAGGTTAGATGAAATCGCATCAAATTACTCCACATAGCATAATCTTCACCATTAAAAGTTGGTGGTTTGCCTAAAGGGACGGAAAGTAAAGGTGTATGTTTAGGAATGCGAGGGTAGCGTAGGGGGATCTTACTATACTTCTTACGCTCTTGGCGTTTAGAAGTGACGGACGCCGCGTCGGAGCCGGAGGTAGATGTCGATGAAGTATCGGTCTCGTAGTAGACCACCTTCCTCATCCTCTTGTGCTTGTCCCCACTCCGATGCGGCTTGTGAGAAGAAGATTTTTCCTTCTTCTCTTTGTGGTGAGAAGAGGAAGATCTTTTCTCCTTCCGCTTGGAGGATTTCTTCTTCTTCTCTCTTCTCTTGGTGCGGGACTCTTCCGATGAAGATGAAGTGCTCCCTTGACTTGTAGTGGGCTTGTCGTCGCCGGTCTCCATCTCCCTCTTGGTGTGATCTCCCGACATCACTTCGAGCGGTTAGGCTCTAATGAAGCACCGGGCTCCGATACCAATTGATAGTCGCCTAGAGGGGGGGTGAATAGGGCGAAACTGAAATTTACAAAAATAATCACAACTACAAGCCGGGTTAGCGTTAGTAATAAAGAAACGAGTCCGCGAGAGAGGGCGCAAAACAAATCGCAAGCAAATAAGAGTGTGACACGAGGATTTGTTTTACCGAGGTTCGGTTCTCGCAAACCTACTCCCCGTTGAGGAGGCCACAAAGGCCGGGTCTCTTTCAACCCTTCCCTCTCTCAAACGATCCCACGGATCGAGTGAGCTTTCTCTTCTTCTCAATCAAACGGGAACAAAGCTTCCCCGCAAGGGCCACCACACAATTGGTGCCTCTTGCCTTGGTTACAATTGATTGATGATCTCAAGAACAAATGAGAAAGAAAGAAAGCAATCCAAGCGCAAGAGCTCAAAAGAACACGACAAATCTCTCTCGCTAGTCACTAAGGGTTTGAGTGGAATTGGAGAGGATTTGATCTCTTTGTATGTGTCTAGAATTGAATGCCTAGCTCTTGTAAGTGGTTGAGAGTTGGAAAACTTGGATAGCAATGAATGTGGGGTGGTTGGGGTATTTATAGCCCCAACCACCAAAGATGACCGTTGCTGGAACTCCTCTGTTCGATGGCGCACTGGACAGTCCGGTGCACACCGGACAGTCCGGTGCCCCTGCCACGTCACCATTGCCGTTGGATTCTGACCGTTGGAGCTTCTGACTTCTGGGCCCTCCTGGGTGTCCGGTGCACACCGGACATGTACTGTTTGATGTCCGGTGCACCGGCATGGGCGTGCCTGACGTCTGCGCGCGCTGCGCGCGCATTAAATGCACCGCAGGGAGCCGTTGGCGCCGCAGGGAGCCGTTGCTCCGCTGGTGCACCGGACAGTCCGGTGCACACCGGACAGTCCGGTGAATTTTAGCGGAGTGGCTGCCGAGCGAACCCGAGGCTGACGAGTTCCGGAGGCCGCGTTTCCTTGGAGCACCGGACATGTCCGGTGCACACCGGACAGTCCGGTGAATTATAGCGCGCCGGCTTCCGAGAATTCCCGAGAGCGAAGAGTTTGAAGTCGAAGTCCTCTGGCCGCACCGGACAGTCCGGTGCACACCGGACAGTCCGGTGCCTCCGGCCAGAGGAGCCCTCGGTTGCCTTGCTGCTCCTTTGTTGAATCCAACACTTGGTCTTTTTATTGGCTGATTGTGAACCTTTTGCACCTGTATAACTTATGCACTAGAGTAAACTAGTTAGTCCAATGTTTGTGTTGGGCAATTCAACCACCAAAATTATTTAGGAACTAGGTCTAAGCCTAATTCCCTTTCAAAGGATCACTACATAAGGACGTGACTTACAACCAATGAGGTAACAACTACAGTTATGTGGTGTAAGTCATAAGGCTCAAGATCAAGCTCTAAGAAGGAGATAAAGGTCACTAGAAGGAGAACAAGTGTCAAAACCAGAACTGGAAGCAGCCCAAAAGAGCTAAGTTCACCTTGATCTTTAGTTTGGGTTGTTCCTATGTTTGGAGATGTTCTATGTGACCTTTGTAGGATGTTGGAGCTAAGAAATGTCAATCTAGATCAAGTCAAGCTCACTTGATGATTTATGAGTCCAACATCAAAGCTCAAGCATGTCAAATGCTATAGATGTAATAATTAAGAGAAGGTATGTTTCTAGACTTAGTACATTGGTTTTGTGTACTAATATACTTGTCTAAGTGTTAGAAACAGAAAGAAGAACAAAAGGAAAGAGGTGCAAAAGGTTTGGCTGTGTACAGCCAAGACTCAGCTCAGTCTGGCACACCGGACTGTCCGGTGGTGCACCGGACAGTGTCCGGTGCGCCAGGTTGAACTCCGATGAACAGGCCGCTCTCGGGAGAAGTCTGGCGACGTACGACTATAATTCACCGGACTGTCCGGTGGTGCACCGGACTGTCCGGTGAGCCAACGGTCGGCTGGGCCAACGGTCGGCCGCGCAATCCGCGCGTGACGCGTGGCCGAGCCAACGGGCACCGGAATGTCCGGTGTGCACCGGACAGTGTCCGGTGCGCCAACGGCTCCAGGACTGCAACGCTCGACTGCTCCATTTCTGGAAGGAAATCGGGCACCGGACTGTCCGGTGCGCCACCCGACAGAAGGCAAGATTTGCCTTCCTGGATTACTTCCAACGGCTCCTAGGCCCCTTGTGCCTATAAAAGGGACCCCTAGGCGCCTCAAGCAAGAGACAAGTGCAGCCAACAAGTGTAGACATCACTCAAATAAATTCTCACTCTCCCTCTTGTGTGTAACTCTATAGTTTGTGTAGAAGGCACAACTATAAGCCTTTAGAGAGAGGAGAAGTGCTGCTAAGAGCTAGAGCAAGGTCTTGAGCGTATCGTTACTCTGCCGAGGTGCTGTCAAGAAGTTTGTAAGCAGCCGCGGTTTTGTTGTAACCCAACTCAACAGTGAAAGGCTCTATCTGTCATACTGATAGATCTGAGCAAACGGAGGAAGGAGTTGAAATAGACACCAAGCCCAGGTGTGGCTAACTCCAACGAGGACTAGGCAAGCATTTCAGGCTTGGTCGAACCTCGGGATAAATCCTTACGTCTGTGTGCTCTCTTCTGTATTGTATCCTGACTCTCTGTCTTACTCGCCTTTATGTCTGCACTTCAACACTTATCTGTGGTATAAGCTTTATTTGAAGTGCAGGACATTTTGAGACAGGATCTTCTATTCTGCTGCAACCTACTCGAAGGGTCTTCTCACTCCACTACGTGTGACGGAACCTCCCAAATAATTAGGCCCACCTACAGTTGTCCTTGTCTAACAGACATCAGACACCCTGTAGATGTTCCTAAGTTACTTGACAAGCTCGGTATCTTTCCCTACCTCACCAGGAACGTTTCACCCGTCTTGCAGACATTACAGAACATCGGAGATAAAGAAATGCGGAAGCGAATTACATAAACTTACATTTATTTCAAAAGCAAGCTCGAGTTATTTTATTACAGACCAGACTAAAAGTGAGTGCATAGAAATAATATTATACAAACCAAGGGAGGCACTGACTCCTCCCGAAGCTATAAGAAAAAGATCCTAGGTGGAGGACCGAGTCCTCCCGCACTTCAGTCTTGTTTTTCTTCTTTGGGAACCACCTTGGCACAGAAGCAGCAAAAGTCTGCTACTTCCTCACCTAAAAACAACGAAGGGATAAACCCTGAGTATGGAATTACTCAGCAAGTCTTACCCGACTAAAGAAAAGACTCTCAAGGGTATGCTGGTTATATGGGAGTCAAGGTAAGGCTTTTCAATAATCAAAGACTCTGTTTTGCAGAAATGCTTACTAAAGTGGATCCTTAAAAATCCAATTTTATTTGTCAAGTTAAGTAAAATTACCTGCACTAGAGTTCTTTCTACCCTAGTTCAATCACTGGTCCTACACTAGCCAATTTCTTAACAAAAACCCATCATCTTTAGTGGAATGCTACGTGTAAGTCAGTGGCCAAGTCTCCATAACCGCGGAGGTACGGCGATCCGAATCGATTATACTCAGCTGAGGATCTCCAATCACACGACATATGTAGCACTTAACCCTTGCATATGTCAACCCGCCACCGGGGTTCTTAAGACCGGATCAGGTTCACGCAAACCGAGAGCACAGATACACCACCGTCCAGCCTCTTGCCACGGAGGGTACACGCTACTCTCGCCACCGCTCCACGCCCATTTCGTGTTATCTTATTCCGGCCTTAGTCTGCCCGAGGCAAGGCTTACCCATGACGAGGCATGTGACCAGTTAAAGGGTCCTCGGTCAGCAGGCTTACATCGACAAGGTCCTTAATCAACTCAGACGGAGACACTACACCGAGACTCTCTTCTCGTGCAAGTCACCCGCCCGGTCTCAGCTTAATCTTTTTAACCCAAAACTTGGTACCTGGCAGAGGTACATCTTTTCCAATGTTGAATCCATCACGGCCATGATGGATCCATCATCAAGTTTTATTTTTTTGAAAACATCCCACCCACTTTTGCCACAACATCTTTTGTAAAAACAAAACCTTTTGTTTTTCTAAAGCAAAGCTAAGCATCAAATAGCTTTTGTAAAACAGGTGATCAAGGAAGGTAATCAAATTCAAGGAAGGTATTGCAGGAATTGTTTTATCAATCAACTCCTATCACCTAATGCATCAAACAAGTGAGAAAGATTTAAAACAACAAGGAAGGTGGCAAATGCACCGGGGCTTGCCTTTGTTATCAGGTGAGTCCTGCTCGGATCCACAAATATCGAAATAAAAGCAGTTGCCTGCTTGAGGATCTGAGGTTGGTGGAGTCCCCTCTTCAGTGACTTCTTCTTCTTCTTCTTCGTGTTCTAACATAACCATATATATGCATAAGAATGGATGCCATGGGATGCTCATGAGGATGCGAAGATAATATAAACTTATTATCTAGGTCTTGAGTACAACTTTCCTTCACGGAGTTCCGGGAACTTAGGGTTTCCGGAGTCGGTAAAGGAGTTCATAGGGCAGGGGGGGTGTTTTGGGGTTGGGTGATCAAACAAGGTCCAAATCAATTCAAACCCTACCCAAGGCTTCTAAATATTATGAGGAACTCATATAAAAATTTTGAGCATTTTTGGAATTACCATTTGTTTTCTAAAAATCCATAACCAAAATTTTTAACCACTTTAAATACCCTAAAATTTCTTACTTCCACTAAAAATCACAAAACTACTTTTACTAAATTCTAGGGAAAATAAAAAGCCTAGGAAAATTAGTTTCACAATTTTAGCATTTTTCTACATTTTTCTACATATTTCTAAAGCTCTGCTGGAAAAAGAAAAAAGAAAAGGATTAAATAGAACTGGGCCGATTCTGGCCCAGACGGCCCAGGTCCGGGGCAAAACACGCCCGCGCGCGCCCGCGCCCTGGCGGTTTTGCAGAACGACCCCCGCGTTTCTGGCTAACTAAGAACAGGTTATTTCACTGTTTAACCAAGTCACTGACCATTACAAAAAGGCCCCTGCGTTTCTACCTATTCACGACTCGAAGTCCACGACGCCGTTCATGCGTGGCCGTGCTCCGGCGAGCCAGCAGACCGGCCGAACGGGGCCATGACCGGCGCTCCCGAGCGGTGGACACCAAATTGGAGCTAGCCTGAGCATTTCCCCTAACCTAATTGCACGAACGACCAACTACTGAGCTCTGGCCACGGTGACCGAGAGCATGGCGGACGGATGAGTGCGTTCCCGTCGATTCATGGCGGTCTAATTCGATTTAACGGGTCGGTGAGCATCAAGAGCAAGCAAGGATGTTGAAACCAGGAAACCGAGGGTGAGATTGGACCTGAATCGGGTTGACCACGACGAGGTGTTCTTCGCGGTGTTCTTCAACGGTTTTGGGGAAAACTTGGAATTGGAGCTCACGGTGGCAGGACTGGGGGTGATACTGGACGATGAGGTACGTGATGAAGTTGCGGAGCTAACGGTGGGCTCAATTTAAAGACTCCGAGAGCGGTGGCTCTCAATTTGACCGCGACGAGCTGGCGGCCGGAGGTGAAGAAGAAGCCTGGCGCGCGCGGTTACGTGTCCTAAGGCGTGGCAACCTCTCCAACGATGATGGGATGGCCCAAGGGAATCACGGCGACACGGTAGAAAAGCTAGGCCACGCGGCGGAGGACCGTCGACCGGAGTTGGAGAAGAAACGCGAGCTGCGGATGCGCTGGCAAGCCTTCCGCGCGGCGGTTTCCGGTGAGGGCACGGGGTTGCCGCTTAACCTGAGTTCGCCACCTCGGTAACTTTTGCCACGATACCCAGGAGCTTTACCGCGACCACCGACGACCGGTCACGCCGCGGTGGCGTTCTTATCGCCGGCGGGGGTGATCCTGATCCACAGCGCGATATATCTGATGACGATGAACAGTGCTCTGAATTCAAGAAAGAACTTGACTGACAGAGCACATTGGAGCTCCATTTACTCCCGATTTTGTGTGAAACCTAAACCATCCTTCTGCAGCAAAGTTATAGAGCTATAATCCATCTATCATTTTGCTACAATGTGTACTCACAAAAGGTCACTGGATCCCCTTCAAAATCGAGCTCAAAGTTCATGTCATAACACTGTTAATCTGTATTTCAGGCTTCAGGCAGTCTGACAGTCCAACTTCAGGCTCATTTATCTCTAAATTTTTCTTAACAACTGAGCTCACACGCTTTAGCAAAGTTGTTCTCCTATAATCGGTCTTCAACTTTGATGTGGTGACCTAGGGCAAAAACCCTATACTTTGAAAGTTACAAAGCCCCAAAGTTGAGCCAATTCTCTGATTTTCAGACTTAGAATAGAACTCAAATGAGGTCCATTTTGCATTTAAGTCCAAAACTTAGGGTTTGGCTTTCAAGTCCACATATTTGTGAACCAAATGACTTTATATGTTTAAACATAGTAGTCTTTACACTTTAGTCCAAAGGTTCATCACTTTTGCACATAAGCCCCTAGGGTTTGGTTTTAGGGTTTTCCAGGGTTCCAATTAGGGTTTCTGGTATCCCAGGGGTATAAGTGTGATTCAAGTTTATTCTTGGGGTCATTCTATGACTTTTACCCTAAAGCTTTTAGATTTTCTCATCTTAGGTTAAGTTTTACCCCACTAATCCCTATTTAGGGTAAAGCTTCCTATCCAGGGTTCTATTTGCAAAACATTAAAACAATACAACTTATTTGAAACTTTTGCCTAGTGAATGCACTCTAAGTGTATCAAACATATGCAATACCAATGCTATGATGTCATGCTCAAGTTTTAGTTATAGTAACACCAGGAGTGTTACATCCTTCCCCCCATAAAAGAATCTCGTCCCGAGATTTAAAGTCCTAGGGTGAGTAATGGAAAAGGAAATGTGTCACATTTTTATTTCCTCATTTCTGGTACAAGGCAGGGTGGTGTGGGGTTCATTCCTTTATTGCCATAACTATATACACTTTACAAGTTACATGAGGCTAGAAAGCCTGGGAAATTCTTATTCAAGAAGTCTTGAGTTTCCCACGTAGCCTCTTCTTCAGAATGCTGGTTCCACTGTATCTTGTAGAACTTGAGAGTCTTTCTCTGGGTAACCCTGTCCTTTTGATCCAGAACTCGAATAGGATGTTCCGAGTATGTTAAATCTGGTTCCAGGACAACATCAGTCACTTTAACGGTTCGATCAGGAACCCGAAGACACTTCTTCAATTGTGACACGTGGAACACATTATGCACAGCAGACAATGTTTCGGGGAGCTGAAGTCGGTATGCCACTGGTCCACATTGCTCAAGTACCAGGAATGGACCAATGTACCTGGGTGCAAGTTTCCCTTTAACCCTGAAACGTGATACACCCTTCATTGGTGAGACCTTCAGGTAAACATAGTCTCCTTCCAGGAAATATAAGGGCCTTCGCCGTTTGTCTGCGTAACTCTTCTGACGAGCTTGTGCCTTCTTCATATTATAAATAATTTTCTGAACCTTATCCTCGGCCTCTTTCACCATATCAGGCCTAAAGAAGCATCTTTCACCAGGTTCAGACCAATTTAGCAGAGTTCGACACCGACGTCCATATAAAGCTTCAAAGGGTGCCATCTTGATACTTTCTTGATAACTGTTATTGTATGAAAACTCCGCCAAAGGCAAACATTCATCCCATTTTGGTGAGAAGTTCAGGACACATGCCCGTAGCATATCTTCAAGTATTTGGTTCACTCTCTCAGTCTGTCCACTGGTTTGAGGATGATAGGCCGAACTGTGGAGTAACTTAGTACCCAAGGATTTGTGAAGTGCTTCCCAAAACTTGGCTACAAATTGAGGTCCACGATCCGACACTATGGTCTTTGGAACACCATGCAGACTAAGAATATGATCAATGTACAATTGGGCGTAGACAGTAATCGGGGAATTTGTTTTGACTGGCAGAAAGTGAGCAATCTTTGTAAGCCGATCAATTATAACCCAAATAGAGTCATACCCATTTATCATCCTGGGCAGTCCCACAATAAAGTCCATGCTGATGTCTTCCCATTTCCATGTTGGAATTGGCAAAGATTGTAATGGACCAGCAGTTTTCATGTGTATGGCCTTGACACGTCTGCAAGTGTCACATCTAGCCACATAGCGTGCAATTTCAATCTTCATCTTTGTCCACCAGTAATGTTGCTTTAAATCTTGGTACATCTTAGTGCTTCCGGGATGAATAGAATAACGACTAAGATGTGCTTCATCAAGAATTTGCTGGCGGAGTTCTTCGTTCTTTGGCACGACTATGCGGTTTTTAAACCATATCACACCTTGATCGTCTTCCTTGAAACATTTGGCTACTCCAGCCCTTATCTTCTCTCGTATGTGCTTCATACCCAGATTATCTTTTTGAGCATCAATTATCCTTTGCAAAATGATTTACTCAAGCTTTAGTTGATTCAGAGTCCCTTGTTGGATTATCCCCAGGTTTAGCTTCTCCATTTCTTGACATAAAGTGTTCTCGGAGGTCTTTGCCATAAGACAGTGGCAGGAAGTCTTACGACTCAATGCATCTGCCACCACATTGGCCTTGCCTGGGTGATAATGGATCTCCAGTTCATAGTCTTTAATGAGCTCAAGCCATCGTCTTTGCCTCATATTTAACTCTGACTGGGTAAAGATGTACTTCAAACTTTTATGATCTGTATATATGTGACAGATATTTCCCAGCAGATAGTGACGCCATATTTTCAGGGCATGAACCACAGCAGCTAGCTCCAGATCATGAGTTGGATAATGCTCCTCATGTCGGCGCAACTGCCTTGAAGCATATGCAATTACTCGGCCCTCTTGCATCAGTACACAGCCGAGCCCACTGCCAGATGCATCACAATATACATCAAAAGGCTTAGTGATGTCCGGTTGAGCCAATACCGGAGCAGTGGTTAATAATGTCTTCAATTGCTCAAAGGCTTCATTACACTTAGAAGACCAATTGAATTTAATATCATTCTTCAATAAACTTGTGATTGGCTTCACAAGCTTAGAAAAATCGGGTATGAATCTGCGATAATATCCAGCTAGTCCAAGAAAACTCCGGACTTGGTGAACAGTGGTTGGGGGTTTCCATTCCAGAATATCTTTGACCTTGCTAGGATCTATCGCAATTCCTTTAGCTGATAACACGTGCCCCAAAAATTGAATTTCCTCCAGCCAGAACGCGCACTTGCTGAACTTGGCATACAGCTGATGTTCCCTCAGGCGCGTCAGTACAATCCGTAGATGCTGAGCATGCTCCTCTTCATTTTTAGAGTATATCAAAATATCGTTGATGAAGACCACCACGAACTTGTCCAACTCGGGCATGAACACCGAGTTCATCAAATAGGTGAAGTGGGCAGGAGCATTTGTGAGCCCGAAAGACATTACCAAGTATTCAAACAATCCATACCGCGTAGTGAATGCGGTATTCGGTATATCCTTGGGCCGAATACGGATTTGATGATAGCCCGACCTGAGATCAATTTTAGAAAATACCCTCGCCCCAGTCAGTTGATCAAATAAGAAGTCGATCCTTGGAAGAGGGTACTTATTCTTGATGGTGACCTCATTTAGGGGTCGATAGTCCATGCACATTCGCAAGGTTTGATCCTTCTTCTTCACAAAGATGGTGGGGCAACCCCATGGGGACGAGCTTGGCCGGATGAATCCCTTATTTAGTAGATCTTGTAATTGAATCTTCAATTCCGCCAACTCATTAGGGGGCATACGGTACGATCTTCGGGAGATGGGAGCCGTACCGGGCTTTAGTTCAATTACGAATTCTACATCTCTTTCAGGGGGCAGTCCAGGCAAATCTTCCGGAAATACATCTGGAAACTCACATACTACCGGAATGTTCTTGATCTCCGGTACAATGGCTTCAAATATTCTACCAGAAGCTTTGGCTAGATTGGTCACGGGGAGAGACAAAAGAATTTCTTCTTGATTATAGCTCAACCTGACGGTTCTGAGTTCAGTGTTGAGTATTGCCTTGTATTGGGTTAACCAATTCATTCCCAAAATTACATCTATATCCTGGCCTTTCAGAACAATCATATTAGCAGGAAAGTTCCGTCCGGCCATTGTTACTGGCACATCATAGGCCACTTCTCTAGTAAAAATGTGTCCCCCAGGTGAATGAATTTTAAATCCCTCTCTTGATTCATGGCATGCAATGTGATGTTGCTCCACAAATTTCTTGCTAATGAAGGTATGCGAAGCACCAGAATCAAAAAGAATAATTGCAGGGTGACTGGCCACGGGAAACGTACCCATCATCACCGGCTCTCCTTCCGGTGTAGTGGCCACTTGGGTGTAATATACACGCCCCGTCTTCTTGGTATTCCTCCCCACAGCATTTCCCTTGGGCTGAGTGGACTTCCCAGTTCCTTGCTGAGCATTGGATTGATTTTGCTTGGGGTATGGGCAGTCTTTGATAAAATGTCCTGACTTGCCGCAGTTGAAACACCCAGTTGAAGAGCTGGGCAAGGCGGGGAATCGAGTGCCTGGGGCACCCGGCTGATTTAGGGAAGTGGAGGTATTGTTGGGGCGGATAATAATGGGTTGTTTGAAAGGGAATGGTGGTGGACGGGAAAAAGTACGGTTTTGGCTAGAAGGCCGGATGACGAACCGTTGCCTCTTCGCCTGGCCCTGATTAGGCCTCTCACCACTGAATCCCTTATTCTTCCCAGAACTTGCGTATTTCGCTTCCACAGATAAGGCTGTACTGACAGCCTTTCCATATGTGAGATCAATACATGTGGCCATTTTTCGCTGCAACCGGTCATTTAGACCTCTCATGAAGCAGTTCTTTTTCTTCAAATCAGTATTCACCTGGTCAATGGCATACTGCGACAGGTGATTAAACTTGTTAAGATACTGATTGATGGTGTCTCCTCCTTGTTTCAGCTTCATGAATTCCTCTTGTTTCATATGCAGCACTTCTTCAGGTATGTAGTGCTCGCGGAAGGCTGCTTTAAATTCTTCCCAAGTGATTTGATGGTTGTCAGGTTGGATAGCCACAAAATTTCCCCAGCAAGTACTGGCAGGGCCACATAGTTGCTGTGCCGCGAACAATGGCTTCTGCGTTTCAGAACAACGAAGAAGGCCAAACTTTTGTTCAATAACTCGTATCCACTCGTCGGCTTCTAGCGGGTCTTCTGCTTTGGCGAATAGAGGTGGACGAGTTTCGGAGAAATCCAGATAAGTAGTTTCACGGGGACCTTGCTGAAAACCTCTTCCTGTCTGCTGCTGGAACTGCTGCTGACCCGCCATTTCCCTAAGGAAGCGGGTATTGTCTGCGGTGGCATTCACCAAGGCGGCAATCGCCTCGGCTAGCGTGGGTGGAACCGGAGGTGGATTTGGGGTGACATCCCGACCCCCAGAAGTTCCGGCTGCGTCCTGTCCGCGAGTCCTGGTCGGCATCTGAGGCAAAAACATTTGAATAAACATAATATGCCAAAGAGACCTTCCATTTTACATTACTATAAAAAGTAATGATACAGACTCGATATTACATAACAGGATACATTACCCATTATACAAAAGTTCAACCTATTATACAACCGTGCATTCTACAATACACTACTCTACTTTTATTACACCATTAGTCCTGCTTTCCGTTACTTTTAGCGGCCTCATCATCAGGTGTGGGAGTCTAGACGTCCACCAACCTCAAAGAAGGAGGGGGTTCAAAAAGGTCTAATTCCCCACCCAGCGCGCGTCCCGCAACGTGAGAGGGTCCGGCTTCCGCCTCAGCAGAGTGTGCAGGCACACTAGGGTGTAATTGTGAGTATAGTATATGGACTTCCTCATGCAACGTATTGCAGTAGACCTGCAGGTTGTCGACGGCTGAGCTAAGTTCTTTAATTCGGGCCTGAGCCCTTGCTTCCTTAGCACATGCCAACATATGAGACTGTACTGCCCAGTCAAGTGCTAAGTCTCGATCAGCAAGCTGATCCCGCAGGTGACGGATGTCCCTTCTTAGTTCATTGATTCTATCTCCGTCTGTGATCCAAGCATTGGTCCTGTGTTGCAGCGTTGCTTGAAGTCGACTCACTTGGGCTTCAAGGTCTCCTATGGGGTCATTACTCCCGCTGCTGCTGCTTTCGTGTCGAGGGGCTAGTTGATGCCGGGGTACTCCAATTGGTCCCGTTGACTTATGTGCCGTTAGCCTTGTGCGTGGCGGCAACTTTCTAAGGGGGAAAATTTATTAGCATAATTCTTAGCATGATGCATGAATAAGTACAGAATCAACCTTAGTCGATTCAACCTTCTATACATTGCACTCTTCCTATCTGGTCTTTTAAGATAGACTCTTCAGAAGACTTAGGTAAGAATAGAAAAGAGTTTTTAGGTAAGACTTTCGAAAGTCCTTTTGAAAATGCCTCATAATATCTGCAAAGAAGGGCTACGCTCCGATACCAGCTGTGACGGAACCTCCCAAATAATTAGGCCCACCTACAGTTGTCCTTGTCTAACAGACATCAGACACCCTGTAGATGTTCCTAAGTTACTTGACAAGCTCGGTATCTTTCCCTACCTCACCAGGAACGTTTCACCCGTCTTGCAGACATTACAGAACATCGGAGATAAAGAAATGCGGAAGCGAATTACATAAACTTACATTTATTTCAAAAGCAAGCTCGAGTTATTTTATTACAGACCAGACTAAAAGTGAGTGCATAGAAGTAATATTATACAAACCAAGGGAGGCACTGACTCCTCCCGAAGCTATAAGAAAAAGATCCTAGGTGGAGGACCGAGTCCTCCCGCACTTCAGTCTTGTTTTTCTTCTTTGGGAACCACCTTGGCACAGAAGCAGCAAAAGTCTGCTACTTCCTCACCTAAAAACAACGAAGGGATAAACCCTGAGTATGGAATTACTCAGCAAGTCTTACCCGACTAAAGAAAAGACTCTCAAGGGTATGCTGGTTATATGGGAGTCAAGGTAAGGCTTTTCAATAATCAAAGACTCTGTTTTGCAGAAATGCTTACTAAAGTGGATCCTTAAAAATCCAATTTTATTTGTCAAGTTAAGTAAAATTACCTGCACTAGAGTTCTTTCTACCCTAGTTCAATCACTAGTCCTACACTAGCCAATTTCTTAACAAAAACCCATCATCTTTAGTGGAATGCTACGTGTAAGTCAGTGGCCAAGTCTCCATAACCGCGGAGGTACGGCGATCCGAATCGATTATACTCAGCTGAGGATCTTCAATCACACGACATATGTAGCACTTAACCCTTGCATATGTCAACCCGCCACCGGGGTTCTTAAGACCGGATCAGGTTCACGCAAACCGAGAGCACAGATACACCACCGTCCAGCCTCTTGCCACGGAGGGTACACGCTACTCTCGCCACCGCTCCACGCCCATTTCGTGTTATCTTATTCCGGCCTTAGTCTGCCCGAGGCAAGGCTTACCCATGACGAGGCATGTGACCAGTTAAAGGGTCCTCGGTCAGCAGGCTTACATCGACAAGGTCCTTAATCGACTCAGACGGAGACACTACACCGAGACTCTCTTCTCGTGCAAGTCATCCGCCCGGTCTCAGCTTAATCTTTTTAACCCAAAACTTGGTACCTGGCAGAGGTACATCTTTTCCGATGTTGAATCCATCACGGCCATGATGGATCCATCATCAAGTTTTATTTTTTTGAAAA
Organism: Zea luxurians; assembly: GCA_029449295.1. Lineage (NCBI taxonomy): Eukaryota > Viridiplantae > Streptophyta > Magnoliopsida > Poales > Poaceae > Zea > Zea luxurians. The sequence goes on along the minus strand of JAOPSE010000009.1, from coordinate 111,594,897 downwards.
CATCCCACCCACTTTTGCCACAACATCTTTTGTAAAAACAAAACCTTTTGTTTTTCTAAAGCAAAGCTAAGCATCAAAAAGCTTTTGTAAAACAGGTGATCAAGGAAGGTAATCAAATTCAAGGAAGGTATTGCAGGAATTGTTTTATCAATCAACTCCTATCACCTAATGCATCAAACAAGTGAGAAAGATTTAAAACAACAAGGAAGGTGGCAAATGCACCGGGGCTTGCCTTTGTTATCAGGTGAGTCCTGCTCGGATCCACAAATATCGAAATAAAAGCAGTTGCCTGCTTGAGGATCTGAGGTTGGTGGAGTCCCCTCTTCAGTGACTTCTTCTTCTTCTTCGTGTTCTAACATAACCATATATATGCATAAGAATGGATGCCATGGGATGCTCATGAGGATGCGAAGATAATATAAACTTATTATCTAGGTCTTGAGTACAACTTTCCTTCATGGAGTTCCGGGAACTTAGGGTTTCCGGAGTCGGTAAAGGAGTTCATAGGGCAGGGGGGGTGTTTTGGGGTTGGGTGATCAAACAAGGTCCAAATCAATTCAAACCCTACCCAAGGCTTCTAAATATTATGAGGAACTCATATAAAAATTTTGAGCATTTTTGGAATTACCATTTGTTTTCTAAAAATCCATAACCAATATTTTTAACCACTTTAAATACCCTAAAATTTCTTACTTCCACTAAAAATCACAAAACTATTTTTACTAAATTCTAGGGAAAATAAAAAGCCTAGGAAAATTAGTTTCACAATTTTAGCATTTTTCTACATTTTTCTACATATTTCTAAAGCTCTGCTGGAAAAAGAAAAAAGAAAAGGATTAAATAGAACTGGGCCGGTTCTGGCCCAGACGGCCCAGGTCCGGGGCAAAACACGCCCGCGTGCGCCCGCGCCCTGGCGGTTTTGCAGAACGACCCCCACGTTTCTGGCTAACTGAGAACAGGTTATTTCACTGTTTAACCAAGTCACTGACCATTACAAAAAGGCCCCTGCGTTTCTACCTATTCACGACTGGAAGTCCACGACGCCGTTCATGCGCGGCCGTGCTCCAGCGAGCCAGCAGACCGGCCGAACGGGGCCATGACCGGCGCTCCCGAGCGATGGACACCAAATTGGAGCTAGCCTGAGCATTTCCCCTAACCTAATTGCACGAACGACCAACTACTGAGCTCTGGCCACGGTGACCGAGAGCATGGCGGACGGATGAGTGCGTTCCCGTCGATTCATGGCGGTCTAATTCGATTTAACGGGTCGGTGAGCATCAAGAGCAAGCAAGGATGTTGAAACCAGGAAACCGAGGGTGAGATTGGACCTGAATCGGGCTGACCACGGCGTGGTGTTCTTCGCGGTGTTCTTCAACGGTTTTGGGGAAAACTTGGAATTGGAGCTCACGGTGGCAGGACTGGGGGTGATACTGGACGATGAGGTACGTGATGAAGTTGCGGAGCTAACGGTGGGCTCAATTTAAAGACTCCGAGAGCGGTGGCTCTCAATTTGACCGCGACGAGCTGGCGGCCGGAGGTGAAGAAGAAGCCTGGCGCGCGCGGTTACGTGTCCTAAGGCGTGGCAACCTCTCCAACGATGATGGGATGGCCCAAGGGAATCACGGCGACACGGTAGAAAAGCTAGGCCACGCGGCGGAGGACCGTCGACCGGAGTTGGAGAAGAAACGCGAGCTGCGGATGCGCTGGCAAGCCTTCCGCGCGGCGGTTTCCGGTGAGGGCACGGGGTTGCCGCTTAACCTGAGTTCGCCACCTCGGTAACTTTTGCCACGATACCCAGGAGCTTTACCGCGACCACCGACGACCGGTCACGCCGCGGTGGCGTTCTTATCGCCGGCGGGGGTGATCCTGATCCACAGCGCGATATATCTGATGACGATGAACAGTGCTCTGAATTCAAGAAAGAACTTGACTGACAGAGCACATTGGAGCTCCATTTACTCCCGATTTTGTGTGAAATCTGAACCATCCTTCTGCAGCAAAGTTATAGAGCTATAATCCATCTATCATTTTGCTACAATGTGTACTCACAAAAGGTCACTGGATCCCCTTCAAAATCGAGCTCAAAGTTCATGTCATAACACTGTTAATCTGTATTTCAGGCTTCAGGCAGTTTGACAGTCCAACTTCAGGCTCATTTATCTCTAAATTTTTCTTAACAACTGAGCTCACACGCTTTAGCAAAGTTGTTCTCCTATAATTGGTCTTCAACTTTGATGTGGTGACCTAGGGCAAAAACCCTATACTTTGAAAGTTACAAAGCCCCAAAGTTGAGCCAATTCTCTGATTTTCAGACTTAGAATAGAACTCAAATGAGGTCCATTTTGCATTTAAGTCCAAAACTTAGGGTTTGGCTTTCAAGTCCACATATTTGTGAACCAAATGACTTTATATGTTTAAACATAGTAGTCTTTACACTTTAGTCCAAAGGTTCATCACTTTTGCACATAAGCCCCTAGGGTTTGGTTTTAGGGTTTTCCAGGGTTCCAATTAGGGTTTCTGGTATCCCAGGGGTATAAGTGTGATTCAAGTTTATTCTTGGGGTCATTCTATGACTTTTACCCTAAAGCTTTTAGATTTTCTCATCTTAGGTTAAGTTTTACCCCATTAATCCCTATTTAGGGTAAAGCTTCCTATCCAGGGTTCTATTTGCAAAACATTAAAACAATACAACTTATTTGAAACTTTTGCCTAGTGAATGCACTCTAAGTGTATCAAACATATGCAATACCAATGCTATGATGTCATGCTCAAGTTTTAGTTATAGTAACACCAGGAGTGTTACACTGCGTACTAAGTCTTCGAGTAGAGTAAGAATTTAAGTTTTAAAGTGATAAGTTTTATTCGCCTATTCACCCCCCCTCTAGGCGACATCCAGATCCTATTCCCGGGTCAAAGGGAACTTTCAATTGGTATCAGAGCTAGGCCTCTTCAGTGTGGGCTTAGCCGTCCGGAGATGACGATGTCGTCACAAGAGGTAACTGTAGAACTTCTTTTAGGCGATGGCTCAAATTACAAGTCTTGGTCTGTCTCTATTTATAATGCTTTCATGAGTGTTGATCCTGATTTGAGACAGGTCTTTAGTAGAAGTATTTTTCCCTCTAATGTTAGTAAAAATCCTTCTAATGATGAACTAAGATGTCTATCTCTAAATCACCATGCTTGCAACATCTTAGTTGATTCTCTTTCTAGAGATGCCTATTTTGCCATCATGAGTAGTGATATTGATTTATTTGTTGATGCTCATGATTTATGGAATAGAATTAAAGTAAAATATTTTGTGGCAAATTGTACTGCTCCCACTCCCTATATTGCTTGTGATGCTAACCTTTCAAAGGGAGAAGAGCAAGAACGATGGGCACCAAACGATGAATCCACCTTGTCAACAGGTTTGTTCTCCACTAGTAATAAATGTTTTATTGCTAACAATGACGGTGGAGACGAAAGCCATGATGAGAAGGAATATGAGGATGATAGCGAGGATGAATCTTCATCACCACAAAGTGCATTTTCCTGTATTGCTTCCACTAACATTGATGACAGGGAAAATGAGACCGACGATGTGGAAGAAGAGGAGATTCGCCGTTTCTACATCCATCTCAACAAAGAGGACAAAGCGCTCTTGGTTAAACTATTGAGAAGGAACAAGGAACAAGGCGAGACACTTCTCAGGCTAAAGGAGACACTCATCAAAACAAACAACAGCCTGGAGAAGATGACCAAAGAACATGAGGAGCTAAAGTGCTCTCATGATGATTTGGTCCAACGGTATGATTCAATTTTATTTGAGCAAAGAAATAATGATGATGCTTTATCTTGTGTTGCTCAACTTAAAATGGAAAATGCCATGCTTAGGAGTCAAGTTGAAATGATAAACTTAGAAAAACTTGCTCTAGGTGAAGAATATGACATGTTATCATTTTCTCATAATAAATTAATTGATGACCATATCATGCTTGATATTGCTCATGAAATAGTAATTACTAGTGTTAACTCAAGTGAACCTCATTCTTGTAAATGTGCACATGTGGATAATCTATCACCATGTGCTAACCCCTGTCACTCAAAAGGAAGCGAGTGTTTAAATGAGCAAAAAGTTGCAGGGTCACAAAAGAAATTGTGTGGGAACAAGAAGCAAAGACAACTAAGGAGAAGACGCATTGCTCAACTCTCTCAAGATATCCACAGGCGCGTGGTGAAGAAGCTTGAGAAAGGAAAAACTGCAGCAAGTGTTAAGCTCAATAAGAAGAATGTTCCTAAAGATGAAGAAATCAACATGAGCTTGGAAAAAGGTAAAGATTCAATTAATCATGTTGTTTGCACTGACCTTTTCTCTATGTCATCCAAGAACAAAAAGAGAAAAGGGAAAAGGAGGTGCTTTAAGTGCAACAAGTCAGGACACCTCATTGCGTCATGTCCATACACCAACAAGGGTGAAGGGATAAGGAGATGATTCAGATGCAATGACAAGAACCACACGATCACTTCTTGTCCTCTATTGATGGATCAAGCATGTGCAGTCTCCAAGATGACTCTCACCAAGGAAAATAACAAACAGCAAGCGTCATGTCAGGTTGAGCGACGCTTCTGCTACAAGTGTGGTGAGCAGGGTCATCTATCCAAGGTATGTAACAAAGGTGAGGTTCCTAAGCAAGTAAATTTGTCTCAATCTTATTCGCTTAGGAGACCCAAATCATACACTTGTGCTAGATCTATAACGAGATCACCTAGAACTAGCACAAAGACTATTTGGGTACCAAAGGCACTTTTGGTTGAACGTCATGGACCCATCCCGAGGTGGGTACCAAATTGTGCTAACTAGACAATGCAGGTGCCTTGAGATGGACTGGAGACCATGGGAGAGCTTAAGACGGTTATCTAAAACTCTATGCTTAAGCTGTTAATTGTTTTGGTGTTTATTGACCCAAGTTTGAATTATTGTGAGACACTAATCCCATGTTCATCTCAAGTGAAATAAGGTGAATAGGTCCTTAATCATTATTGGTGAATCAAACAAAGGACCTTGATGAGATTCTTCAACTTGCTCTCCAAAGGATGGTACCCTAGTATCTTGAGTACATTCTTGCAAACAAGTATTGCTTTTAAGGTGGATTATTGTGTTTACCTATCCTTGGAGTAGTTATGCTCTTGATTGCCTGTGTTGAGTACCTTCCAATCAATGATTAATGATTTCCAAGATAGTAACCATGCTTGCTTAATCATGATTGTGTGCGTCAGAGGTGATGTCTCTTAATGGGTAGTTTTTCATTAAATATATCCACAATGATTAACTCTCTTTTTGTGTTCGCAAATAAACCTGTATCTCTTTGTGAGTTATGCTATATGGTTTAATGACTAACCTATGTGCAAGTATGACATTTTGTTTGTCTATGTTCACATGATTACTCTAGTCTAGTATTGTGTGAATACCAAATCCATGTTGTGCCTCTAATGCACCTTTTAAGCTGTAAGGTGCATGAGTAAAAGGAGCCCTCAATTAGTAACAACTGGTGCTCTCATAGCAATTCAGGAAAAGGCAAAGGTATGGAGAATGGAACTATGCAATTTCATCGAATATCTTGAAGTTCCATTAATTGTGATCACAGCCATGGTCTTGCCTCTGGATTGGTAGTATCTTGGCCTAGGTGCTCCTTACTTTAAAATGTTGTTTCTTTTGGTGTACCTAAAGAACCTTCTTAATTATGGTGTGCTTAGACATTGCGCTTTATAAACATGATCGTGTTGTTTTTCAATTGGTATATATGGTGCAATGATAGTCAAGTATGAAGCATGTCTAAGTTGTGTGTAAATGTTATACTTCCTGTGAGTATTCAATTGGCTTAGGTGCTCCTGAGGCATGCATTGTTAGATTAAATCAACCCTTAATTTGGTGTTCAATTGTTATCCCTTTGCGATGAAATTTAGAGAATTCCTTGACCAAGATATGTTGTGATCCCCTCTAGTTCTGAGAAACCTAGAATGTGCAAAGTGCAAGTTATTCAAATACTTGATGCACAAGTGTAGGGGGAGCACACATAACTTGCGTCTTTTGAGACTAATTGTATTTTGAGCAATCTTGTGTAGTCTCAAGGTGGAAAAGAGGAGATGAGCAAGAAATGGAGCAATCAGGACTGGGGTACCTCTGTAAGTCAAGAAATTGGTATCTTAAGTCGTGAGTAATTGCATATTTTTAGATTGCTCATGCTCTATAAAATTTGGTGATACTATATGCTTATCCTTAAAAATCATGGAGCTATGATAATAAATGATCTTGCAATGGTATCTTTCAATTGGTAGCCGTGATAGTTTACTTCAATTGACATCTTTTGGTAATCACTAGAATAAAAGCTTCATCTTGTGCCACATTACTATAACTTGCTCTAAGCTTGGTGTCTTAGCAACAAGAAAAGGTTAGGTTAAAGGATCAGGCACAAGTGTGGAGAAGCTCCCAAGAGACTAATACTTTCAAGAGAGGAAGTACACCACATCCGGGCAAAGGTACAAAGGAAGTATTGATCTTTTGCGTATATGTACCTTAACTTGCCTCCAAATGCTTGTGGTGCATTTGTTGAATGAGTAAGGGGGAGTATTGTTAGTGTTTATCTCCTTAACACCCTGCTGTCCCTTGACAACATCCTATGTTCTTGCTTGAATATGGTTTTGGTGTTTGATGTCAAAGGGGGAGAATTTGTGCATTAAAGCTTATCTCAACCTGAGAGAAAAGCTTATCCTAAGGGGTGATGTGTCAGTTTGAGCATTGTTAGTGTGTTATTGATAAGTCTTATCATATGCTTCTTGCAGTATTATATGTGTTGCATCATATGGACTAGTGTTTGTATTATATGTGTTGCATCATATGGACTAGTGTTTAGTGTTTCCGCTGCTATGAATTAATTGGCTTCTATAGTGTAATAGATAGTCATATGGTTAATAGTGCTTTAAGAGGGCTTCTATAGTGTAATAGATAGTCATATGGTTAATAGTGCTTTAAGAGAATTAATTGGCTTCTATAGTATAATAGATAGTCATGTGGTTAATGGTGCTTTAAGATTAAAGGTGCTTTAAGATTGCTTTAAATTGGTATCTTAGTTTAAATTGGTATCTTAATGGTGAATAGTGGTAGGTTGATATTCCTGTGATATATCCACTTAAGTGAATGGTGTTTAACTCTGATTATGTGCATTTGTGTGTTATAGCATCATGGTTTGATTCTTGACACAATGCATTCCAAAAAAATAAGGTGTAGAAATGTTTCGATTTAGCCTAAGTATGTGCATTTTGGCATTTAAGGCCAAAGCTAAGTTTTTAATGCAAGCACATATTTAGGGGGAGCATTCTACAATCTTAGAACTCAATTTGTGCTTTAAATTTCACTCTTATGTAAGCTTTAATTGTGTTGCCATCAATCACCAAAAAGGGGGAGATTGAAAGCTCTCTTGTGGGTTTTGGTGTTTGGATGACAACTCAATTAAAGGACTAACAAGTGTGCTAAGTGTTGAACAGGTGCTTAATGTAAAGCTAACAGGGTTCAACACAAGTGAACAAGTGTGATGGTCCAAGGACTAGTTGATGATAGATAATGGGCATCACAAGTAAGATGGACATTGCAAAAGTGACACTCGGGTGCGTAGCTCGGAGACAACTGATCAAGCCAAGGACAGAGGCAAGAAGAGCTTCGAGGTACCAAGTGCACGGGAGAAGGTCAAGGAGGCTGAGGAACCCAAAGCCAAGGGCGAAGAAGAAGGCTTGCAAAGTCAAGGGTGATCGAGTTGAGAACAGCTACGGCACATCAAGGATCACTACATAAGGACGTGACTTACAACCAATGAGGTAACAACTACAGTTATGTGGTGTAAGTCATAAGGCTCAAGATCAAGCTCTAAGAAGGAGATAAAGGTCACTAGAAGGAGAACAAGTGTCAAAACCAGAACTAGAAGCAGCCCAAAAGAGCTAAGTTCACCTTGATCTTTAGTTTGGGTTGTTCCTATGTTTGGAGATGTTCTATGTGACCTTTGCAGGATGTTGGAGCTAAGAAATGTCAATCTAGATCAAGTCAAGCTGACTTGATGATTTATGAGTCCAACATCAAAGCTCAAGCATGTCAAATGCTATAGATGTAATAATTAAGAGAAGGTATGTTTCTAGACTTAGTACATTGGTTTTGTGTAGTAATATACTTGTCTAAGTGTTAGAAACAGAAAGAAGAAGAAAAGGAAAGAGGTGCAAAAGGCTTGGCTGTGTACAGCCAAGACTCAGCTCAGTCTGGCACACCAGACTATCCGGTGGTGCACCGGACAGTGTCCGGTGGTGGACCGGATAGTGTCCGGTGCGCCAGGTTGAACTCCGGTGAATAGGCCGCTCTCGGGAGAAGTATGGCGACGTACGGCTATAATTCACCGGACTGTCCGGTGGTGCACCGGACTGTCCGGTGAGCCAACGGTCGGCTGGGCCAACGGTCGGCCGCGCAGTCCGCCCGTGACGCGTGGCCGAGCCAACGGGCACCGGACTGTCCGGTGTGCACCGGACAGTGTCCGGTGCGCCAACGACTCCAGGACTGCAACGGTCGACTGCTCCATTTCTGGAAGGAAATCGGGCACCGGACAGTGTCCGGTGGTGCACCGGACTGTCCGGTGTGCCACCCGACAGAAGGCAAGATTTGCCTTCTTGGATTGCTTCCAACGGCTCCTAGGCCCCTTGTGCCTATAAAAGGGACCCCTAGGCGCCTCAAGCAAGAGACAAGTGCAGCCAACAAGTGTAGACATCACTCGAATCAATTCTCACTCTCCCTCTTGTGTGTAACTCTATAGTTTGTGTAGAAGGCACAGCTATAAGCCTTTAGAGAGATGAGAAGTGCTGCTAAGAGCTAGAGCAAGGTCTTGAGCGTATCGTTACTCTGCCGAGGTACTGTCAAGAAGTTTGTAAGCAACCGCGGTTTTGTTGTAACCCAACTCAATAGTGAAAGGCTCTATCTGTCATACTGACAGATCTGAGCAAACGGAGGAAGGAGTTGAAATAGACTCCAAGCCCAGGTGTGGCTAACTCCAACAAGGACTAGGCAAACATTTCAGGCTTGGCCGAACCTCGGGATAAATCCTTACGTCTGTGTGCTCTCTTCTGTATTGTATCCTGACTCTCTGTCTTACTCGCCTTTATGTCTGCACTTCAACACTTATATGTGGTATAAGCTTTATTTGAAGTGCAGGACATTTTGAGACAGGATCTTCTATTCCGTTGCAACCTACTCGAAGGGTCTTCTCACTCCACTGCGTACTAAGTCTTCGAGTAGAGTAAGAATTTAAGTTTTAAAGTGATAAGTTTTATTCGCCTATTCACCCCCCCTCTCTAGGCGACATCCAGATCCTGTTCCCGGGTCAAAGGGAACTTTCAGTAAGCATTCTTGATTCTTGATTAAGCCTTACCTTGACTCCCTTAAAGCCAGCATATCCTTGAGAGTCTTTTATTTTGATGGGTAAGACTTGCGAAAGTACACTTCGTACTCAGGGCTATGTCCCATGTTGTTTTAGGTGAAGAAGCAGCAAATTTTTGTTGCTTTTGTTCCAAGGTGGTGCCCAAAGAAGAAAATCAAGACTGAAGCCACAGGAGGAGGTGTCCTCCTTTAAGAAAAACTTTTTACTGTTTATCAGGACGGGTTTTTGCCTCCCAAGTTATGTAATAATATTACTCCAGTACTCTTATATTTGCTCTGGTCTGTAATAATACTACTCTTTCTCTACTTTAAAATAAAATAAAGTTATTGTAACTGCTTCCGCATACTCGTTCCCCCGATGTGTTGTAATATCTGTGTAACGGGTGAAACGCTCTTGGGCAAGGTAAAGAATACAGATACCGAACTTGTCAAGTGATCAGGTGCATCTGCAGGGTTGTCCGAGGTCCGATGGACAAGGACAACTGTAGGTGGGCCTAATGACTTGGAAGGTTCCGTCACACCGCCAGTGAAAATCGATTTTCACTGGCGGTTGAGTTAAGAAAACCGCCACTGGAAATTGATTTTCACTGGCGATCGACGTAATAAATCAGCCAGTGAAAATTATTTTCAGAAACATTAAACGGGTTTTAAAAATAGCAACAAATTTTTATTTTAGACCCCACCCAAATCACAAGTCACGGCATTTTTCGCGCGAACTGGCGGTTGAGTTAAGAAAACCGCCACTGGAAATTGATTTTCACTGGCGATCGACGTAATAAATCAGCCAGTGAAAATTATTTTCAGAAACATTAAACAGGTTTTAAAAATAGCAACAAAATTTTATTTTAGACCCCACCCAAATCACAAGTCACGGCATTTTTCGCGCAAAATTCGCGCGCTACGCGGTTATTAGGAATCGAACAGCCGACCTCACCCTCGCGCGTACCCTCTACTATCACTCCAGCTATGGCATGCTTTGTGTCTAATTTGTAGTTTTTTGTCCACATATTACAACCAACTTAATGTAAATTGCTTGTTTGAGATCGTAAATGAATTCAAATAAAAAGTTATCACTACAAAGTTGAATAACTTTTGAAGTTCTACAACTTTTAATTTGACACTTTTTTCATCTGAGGTAGTTTACAAAATTTGAATTTTAAATTTGGCATATTTAGATTCAATTTTTGAGAACTAAAATGAGTTCAAATAAAAAAGTTATCAACTACAAAGTTTCATAACTTTTTGAGATCTACAACTTTTATTTTTGGGGTTTTGTCATACGAGGTCATTTGAAAAACTCGAAAAAATTAAGGATAAAAATGATTTCTAGTGGCAGTTTCTTAAGAAAGCCGCCACTAGAAATCGATTTCTACAGGCGGTTCCTTAAAAAAACTGCTACTAGAAATCATGGATTTTTACAGGCGGTTTTCTTAAGAAACCACCTATAAAAATACAATTTCTAGTGGCGGTTTTCTTAAGAAACCGCCACTAAAAATAGCACAGACAGTTGATAACTGAATCCATCTGTACAAATAAATCGCTCCGCAGGCTTTGAGCCTTTTTGTACTAGTGATCTGATCTCGGTCGTTGATCTATGATCGGATGGCCAAGAGCTCTTGATACCCCTTCACTTGGAAATTTTGTTAAAGAACCCCTCGGGTTTCTGAGAATCAACCCGCAGTCCATTTTTATTGCGCCCGAGTCCCTGGTTTCTTGCAGAGAGACCCCTGGACTTTATTTTAATCACAGAAATAGGTTTAATAGAGAGTTTTTGAATTCCAAAACTTATAAATTTCATATCTTGGTCATATGAATTCCAAATTGGGTGGTTCAAATTGCAAAATGTTCATAATGTTATTCTTTATCTATTTAAATTTTATTCATTTGCTATTTTCATGTCTCAATTTTGTGGCTAGTCAAGTTAATTTAAAGTGACAGAATATTTTTTAAAGGTAAAATAAAAGGTAAAACCCTAGTGAATATTCATATGCCTAAATTTGTAGACCTAACCTCATTTAATGTAATCCCATCCCTGGAATAAGTTCATTTAAGTAAGTAATTTACTGAGATAGACTTAGTTAAAGAACAGTAGAACCTTAGGCATAGTGATCTACCCTAGAACCTAGATTTCACCTGTGTGTGCATATGTTTGGTGTACTATTCTTTTGTCATTCCCCAAGTGTGTTGAATGCATGATTGCTTTGCGTAGACAACGAGCAGTCCAAGGTTTCCAAGTGTGTTGTAGGAGACTTCCCTGAGCAGCAACGTGGTGAAGGCAAGTGTCCTCTGACCCAGTAAGTCCTACTTACTTTATGACTCACTGTCCCGCATACCATGATCAAACTAAGGATTAACAAGTGTTCTGTTTTTCCTGTCCTTGTTTACCCTTTGGGAATTGGTTAATATGATTAGTATTATGCTACTGCCTTACTTTAATCAATGAACATGATGAGAACATTTATGATACTTTGATGATATCTTGATTATGATGATGAACATGTGATACTTTAGGGGACTCGAGCTGTTTCCTGAGTACCTCTCCGTAAGGACCGATTCGTTTGATGACCACCTGGGAAAACAGTACAACCATGATGGTGGAATGGGACGCCCTTAGCTGACTAATTGGAAGAACTTGGGGGTGTACTTAGCTTCATGTAGTGCCGTCAATGGGGGCTTGGGCATAGTGCTTGCTCTGCTAAGGGTGGGTGCCGAGGTTCATTCGATTTGGTTTTGTTAGTCACCCACCTTAGGGAGGAGTACTATGTTTGTACGACTGGTGAAACCTAACGGGCAACTACACACTAGGAGAATCTTTATAAAGGCTACATAGTGAAACCTTGCCGACTCACCTTGGTAGTGCTTGAGGGTTTGATTGACCCGAGGCAAAAAGGGATCACGACTCGTGGGTGAAGTGTGCAACCTCTACAGAGTGTTAGAAACTGATATATCAGTCGTGGTCAAAGTTAATAGCAGCCTTGGGAGCTCCTTTGACTAGAGTAACTCTGGATACTTTTATGATGATGCTTAATGGTGATGATTACATTTATGGTACTTAGTATATCCTCTTGGAGGGAGTACTATTTGGGTTAATAACTTGGGATTAATACTAAAACTTGGCTCTTTACTAGTAATAAATACCCAACCAACTAAAAGCAACTACTTTGAGCTTAACCCCACATTCAACTAGTCCACTTCAGCCAAACGGGACATTTGCTGAGTACGTTGATGTGGACTCACCCTTGCTTTAAAACACCAAAACCCCAGGTTGTCCCCATTGCAACTAGAGCTCATGAGAAGATGAAGGCAACGTGGAGGACTTTCAGGAGTTTTGGGACTTCGACGAGTTCTAGATTAGATTAGTGGCAAACCCCTAGTTAGCTGCCTGTGAAGGCCTTATCGTACTACGTTTCGTTCGACACTTTGATTATGACTTAAGTTAATGACTCTATGGATTTCTTAGACATCGTGATGTAATAAAGTAATTATTTATGTAATTATTCTGAGCAATGTGTGATGATGTCCAATTATGTAATCGTTGTGTACGTGAATTTCTGATCCTAGCACGTACATGGTTCGCATTTGGTTTGCCTTCCAAAACCGGGTGTGACACACAACATGGCATACAATACGAGTTACCTAGAACATGACAGTCCATGGTGCGTACCGTCCGCAACACCATAGGGGTCTTGGCAGTCCATGGAGCACACCACGAATGCTAACATAGTGCCACACTAGTTCTGGGAATTGGATTGTTGGGGCTTGATGACCAAATAATGGGAATGATGTAGCCACAGTTGTGCTTTTTATATCGAACAGGGGCAACAAATCTTCTAACTCCACCAATTCCTTGACCGACCACGACATTAGAGACCACCCACATGGCAAGTCGAGAGTTCTCCCAGTCATGAGGGTTGGGAGACATCTAAAAGGATCAAGATACCCAAGAGGGGGGGTGAATTGGGCTTTTCTAAATTTCTTGCAAAAGATTAAATCCTAATCTTAAGCCCGACTTCAACCAACTAGTTAACTATATCACAAAAGCTAAGAATGCTTAAACAAACCCTAAGTAATCATGGCAAATATAAGGAATGTAAATACTCAAAGTAAATTGCTCAAAGTAATAATGGAATGTAAAGCAAAGGCAAGAAGACTCCTCCAATTTTTCCCAAGGAATCGAAGAGTCTGCACTCTCTACTAGTCCTCGTTGGACCACCCATGCAAGGGTATAGCTCCCCCTTAGTCCTCGCAAGGACCTAGTACTCACTACGAGATGATCCTTTGTCTCTCTAGCGCGGTGGAACCCTCACGACAGCGTACAATTGGCAAACTGGGTCACCAACAAAGCCTTCTGGGTGATCAACGAGATCCAATCGGCACCAAGCCATATAGGTGATGCCGATCACCAAGAGTAAGAGGCTCTAGACTTTCACTTGACCATGAAAAGCCTAATGTGAGTGGTGTGTGCTCTAGGTGGCTCTCTCTTTCACTAAAGAGGCACTTATCATGGGATTATGATTTGGTAATCACCTCACTATGCCATGGGATCTTGCAAACTCAATGCAATGAATATCAAGTGGTTGGCGGCAGCAAGACAATGAATGTGGCTAATAGAGGGGGTATAAATACCCCCAACAACCAAAACTAGTCGTTATTGTAAAACAGTCTCGGCTGGCGCACTAGACTGGTCCAGTGCGCCAACAATGGCTAGGTGTCAGAACTAGCCGTTACACTATGGCTGTACGGCGTGCTAGCGGTGGCCATTTGGACCAGTTCGGTGCGCCGGGCTGGCAGGCGCCGTCTGCAGTGCTATCTGGAAAATAGATCTGGTCGACCACCGGACTGGCCCGGTGACCTAGTAGAAGCCCCACTTCAATGTTCTAAGGGTTTTTCGAATCGGTTTTCGCTCTAACTTTTGCGTGGACTTAAGTGAGATAACTAGCATTAGTTTTATGCATGTGTATCCAACCAAACTACATGAGAGAAGTATAGGTCAAGTTACTTATCCAAAACCTCCCTTTATATTACGACTAAAAATAAATAATTGGCCTATTTCTAACCTAAGTGCCAACAACTTCTTCGACACTTAGAACTAGCAGTCCTTGACCTTTTAGACATGCTTCCTTAGCCATCTTTTTATTTTCCATCATCCGGGGTGTTTTGTTCAAGTCCAACTACCTGCATTGTGACTTAACTTACCATGTCGTTCTACAAAACATGTGTTAGTCACGATAATCTTACGTTCTCATTATCCACTAAAACCAACTAGGGGCCTAGAATCTTTCACCCTCCCCCTTTCTTCATAGGACCTAGAAAACACATGGCGAGCATAAACCCTGCAACAAGCTAGAGTCTACCGGAGAGCTCCCGGCCCCGCACAATAGTGATGGAGCGGAAGCTTAATGGAGTCTACCTAGAGGGTCTGGAGCCCTCGGAGAACCTCAAAGTTATGTGGCGCTATCGGACCTCACCAAGGTTAGGGTTGGCAGACTCACCTGGTGCAATCGGAACTCGCCAAGAACTTGGTGAGGGCCATTACAGAAGGGAGCCTCATGATTGTTTGAGTGGTCGGCATGTTGGCCACATATTTGTCTTGTCGCTTCGGTGGTCTCTTGTCGACCTGATCCTCCTCGAAGGTGGGACTCGTAGGCTATCCTCTCCACACATGCCTAGTTTGATTGCAGCGACTAGGGTACCCATACATAGTGGCGTGGACCGTCCCTATTTATTACAATAAAACATTTATTACAACACATCCAATTTGTACTAAAATTTCATTTTAAGCTTGTTTCATGTCCGATATTACCTAATTCTACTATAGGGTCTTCGATTGTGGCAGACGTGTTGGCATCATGATTGCTAATTGCTATGGACGGCGGCCTCCGCGCGCATGGGTTGGCCCACGATAACAACATGTGAATGGCTATTAGGGAGTGAACAATCAATTTGAATTCCTGAGGTCACGTGCAACCCACATAGGTTATTTGTATTTTAAGAGGTATCTAATAAGTGCAAAAAAACATAAAATACATATCATGGTGAAGAAATATCTCTAGCACAAAAAGGAGAAAAAAGGTACGATGATATTGCACACAAAATCCAATGCATATCTCATTATCAATTTATGTTGAGATTATGAGATTTTGGCCCAAAATACAATACAAAAATTAGAATCTGTTTGGTTAAAAATGAGATAATAGAATGTGGCACTTACCAAACACCACACTGATTAT
The DNA here is from genome assembly GCA_029449295.1 of Zea luxurians. Lineage (NCBI taxonomy): Eukaryota > Viridiplantae > Streptophyta > Magnoliopsida > Poales > Poaceae > Zea > Zea luxurians. The sequence continues at coordinate 111,579,222 of JAOPSE010000009.1, read as the reverse complement.
CTCAAATGGTAAAATTTAACCACTGCACCACATTTGTCTTAGTATTTATAATGGAAGGTCTGATGATTTTAAAAATTTAGGTTTGGCTGTTGCCATACTATATCATAATGGCTCCTCCGTCGTTGAAGAACCACAACATAGTATTTAGATTGTACATGTCCTGACTATATCAAACAATCTACCATTGATGTTTTACAACCTAGGGTTGCAAGCTACAAAATTCTAGTGTCAAAGAAGTAAACTAGGCTATGTCACTAGAGGTGAAAATAAAGTAATAAACAGCTAGATAGAAGTCAATACCAGGGCATCACGCTATTTTATGCCGTTGTTCGGTGACTTGTGGATCCACTACACTCGTGACCATATTTGTTTCCACTTGTAACTAGCCTCTTGCGAAGAAAAAAAGCTAAGAAATGTTCATTGCACTAATCGTGAGCTTCCCATGCTTGGTGCATGCACATCAATGAGTTGATGGACCAATCACGGGCGGTACGTACCATTTTTTACTGGCGGTTTCAGTTACTGCGCGCCAGTGAAAATAAACAGGTAGGACCGACATAAGGAATTGTCAGTGAAAACATATTTTCACTGTTGGTTCACTTAACACAACCATCAGTGGAAAGGGGCTATTTCCACCGGCAGTTGGTATAAAAGAACCGCCAGAAAATAGGATTTCTACTAGCGGTTTCATAAGCGAACCTCAGTGGAAATATCCCATTTCCACTGGTGGTTGTGTGTTAAGTGAACGGCCACTGGAAATAAGTTTCCACTAGCGGTTCTTTAACACAACCGCCAGTGAACTTTATGTTATAAATACACCTTCTTCCTCCCGACAGGAACTATAGGTCGCAGCCAACTTGCATTGGAGGCAATTTTGTAGGTCAGATTTCATAAAATACAAGGGGCATGTGCCACAATTCAGTTGAATTACCAACACAGCCATCGAACAGTGCAAAATACATATAGGCACATTACATATACACATTCATCTAACTATGGGCCAATAGAAATGTTATTTTCACTAGCGGTTTTGTTAAGAAAAGGACGAGTGAATATAACATTTCTGCTGGCGGTTATATTAAGCAAACCGCCCGTAGAAAAGTCATTTCCACTGGAGGTTAGTTAAGAAAACGGCCAGTGGAAACGTTATTTCTACTAGCAGTTTTTTTAAGAAAACCACTAGTGAAAATAGCATTTCCACTAGAGGTTCCAAGATAACCGCCAGTGGAAATGTCGATTTTCACTGGCCTCTAGTGTTGGGGGCCTTTGTCTTCTGAAGGTCCTCAAAAACATGGCTAACTATTTATTTCTAGCATACTATTAATTATTACATGGGCTTCGTTACCAGGAAAGCTTCGACATAACTCGAGGGAAGTACGACGAAGCAAGCTTCGTCATGATGAAGCAGGAAGGCAACAAAGGGAGAAGGTGTCGTTCAAGTTATTGAATGTAAATGACGATGCTGCCCCTGTGACTTTTGTAAACCTTCTATGTAATTGTTGAGGATACAAATGTAATAACGTACGAAGTTATACGTTTGTCTATAAATAGTTGAACAAGACCCCCATACTGTTCATGCTAGATTGTAATTGCTCTCGCGTCATTATCTTCAAACAAGCCGAAGGTATCGATGTAATACAAACTTAAATAGTATATATATATTCGTCATGAAATAAATATGCGGCTTGATTTTACATCTTGTAAATTTATTCTTATTTCTACGAATGATGAGGACTTGTCCATCATGATCTTCGTCTAAAAATCATTATACTCGAGAGAGAATAATGCTTCGAAGGACAAAGGTCTTTAACATATAACAAATTTATTGCCTTATTCTTGATCCGAAGCAGTTGAAAACAAGTGAACAACATTGGCGCCTACCTCCGGTGAACTCAAACGACCACCTTCGACAGGAAGAGCTCGAACAGCTACCTTTGACATGCCACTGAAGAAGGCAGTAGCACTAGGGACTGCCCTTGCGCCGCTGGACACCAACCAAGAAGGGCTCCTTTTAAGGGAGGCCCGAAGCTAGAAAAGGAAGGCCAATAGCCTAACACCACAGGAAGAAGAGTTGGATCAAGAAATCAGAGATCTAGAGGCTATCCACCAACAAGTGGAGAGAAGAAGGGAGAAAATGCTTTGGCTGACTGAACTCCAGAAGAAGATTGATGAAGCAGCCGAAGAGTGCGTCACATCACACAAGACAACGAGCAAGGGCGTAGGCCACAACAGAAAGAGCTTTGCCAGGAAAGCCCAAGCTATGATGATGTATGGTATGACGGTTTTCATCATGATAACATTGCTTTTGATGATGCTTCCCCCTACCAACAGAATTGCAGGCTACCCCATGGCCACCTTCGTACAAACCACCACAGCTTCCCATGTATGACATGCATTTGGACCTGAAGCAGTTCCTCATGAGTTATGAAGCAACCATATCATCATAAGGTGGCAACACTGCTGTCATGGCGAAATCCTTTGTCATGGCAGTCAGGAGTGTTGCTCAAACATGGTATTCTTCTGTTCGGCCTGGAACAATCACATCGTGGCAGAAGTTGAAGGATATGTTAGTCACCAATTTTCAGGGCTTTTAGACGAAGCCAGTGACTGCTCAAGCCCTATCCCAGTGCACACAGGACCACAAGGAGTATTTACTAGCATATGTCCAAAGGTTTCTACATCTCAGAGCTCAAGCGCCAATGGTGCCAAATGAGATTGTTATGGAAGCCATGATCAAGGGACTTCGTCTAGGACCAACAACGCAATATTTTGCTAGGAAGCCCCCACAAACCCTGGAGAAGCTTCTACAAAAGATGGATGAGTACATCAGAGCCGACAATAATTTTCGGTAAAGAAGGGAAGAAGCTTACATATATTCTAAGATGACCAAGGGCTTTGGAGGAAGGCTCCACCCAAGGCATGTCAGGACAATACACAATCCCAGCCAAAGTGAAGATAGAGGCAATCACAACCAAGGGAATCAACATAGTTCCCAGTCATCTGGGACGTAGCAAAGCTCCATCAGACCATCAACCCCAAGAGGTAGAGGGGGACGAAGCTTTGGAGGAAGATTCAGCTCACAACCAAGAAGGTTGTTTTGCTTGTTCTGTGGAGAAGATAAGGGGCACACAATGTAACACCCGGTCTTAAAGGAACAAAGCCGGGTGCATCTCATACATGCGCCAAGAAGACAACACATATAATAACAGAGTGTATAGAGATAAATGTCATTAACATCAGAGTATTTATTACATAGCGGAAGACTTATTACAAAATAAAGTAATAAAGATAAAACAAACTAAGGATCGTCGGCGCCAATGTCGACTGGGAAACGCCACCTAGATCAGATCGAACTCCTCAGTGTTAGGCAGCTCCTCCTGAACCACCTGATCATCTCCTGTGGGGGGGGTGTGAGACAGCAAGGGTGAGCTCACACATGATCATAGCTCAACAAGTTGTGGGGAACCAGTGGACATAAACTCACAAAGGTGTGAGTTCATGTGATGTGTAAGGCTTAATCAAAGACAGGGGTTAAAGCTGAGCATTGCTTTTAAGTAGTTGGTCAAAATTTTATTAGCAATTACTAAGTGTAAGTAAATACCAAACCATAAGTAAAGTAATAGAACAAAATTAATAATAAACCCATGCAATGCAAATGACAAATTGAATTTAAGTTCCATAGTTAAACATCAGAGAGTCCTGAGCTGCTCGTGACCGTGAGCTCGGCTAGTATACCAGTTTTACACTCTGCAGAGGTTGTACCCTTTACCCACAAGTCATGTTACCCATCTGCCAAGGGGTCATGAATCCCATATACCTCTACCTAAGAAGCACGGCAGGGCAACACTACGAGGCCTTTACAAAGTTCCACTAGCTTCCGAAAACCCGCTACAGTTTATGGGAAGATCCAGTAAAGGGTTCCTGGCTGATAGCCATCGCAGCAAAATCAACCAGGGACCTCCCCGCACTGACCTCTCCCCTACTGCCCTTGCCCCTTCCGGGTAAGGTAGTCTTCCACTAGCTTTCCTAATTAGTCAGCCAAGGGCGTCCCATTCCACCCTTGTGGTGGCACGTGGTTCTCAAGTTAAGCTCTATGTTCCAATTAACATTAATGATAACAACATGAACATAAACAGAATAACAACAAGAATTGGAACATAGAGGTAATAAATGATTATCCCAAAACCATATAAAGCAATAGCAAACTACCCAGGTGACTCAGGGGTAAACAAGGTAATGAGATAAGCAATCTAGGGTGACCTATTGGGTCCCATCAAAATTAACCTATGCATGGATAAGTGATATTAAAGAACATTATTGGGTAAAAAGTGGTCAAGGGCACAACTTGCCTTCAATGAGCTCCTGCTCAGCTACCTCAACCTGCTGTTCACCAGGATCCTCAGCAACGGGCTCTTCTACTCGCCACAATACAAACAAGCACAGTGCATATAGAGAAATTAACATTACACCAAACATATAAACAAAATGTACAGAGATATTCTACATATTAAAATAAAATCCTAGGAACAGAAATCATATTTTTCTGAGTTATAGATTTTAAATTATGCCTTTTTAAAGGTTTTTATGTGTTTTAAATAAGATTAAGTGTGAGATAAATTTTCCTACTGTTGTCATGATAAAACAGTGGCTCTAAGTGATAGACAATAAAATTATAAAAATTTAGAAAGTGGAATGGATTAATTTGGAGTTAGTATGAATTTTCTATGAATTATTGAAGTTCTAGCAATTATTTTTTCTATTAAAAATCTATTTAATAATCATTTATTCTGGTTTTATTATGCTCTGGACTGGGCCTCAATTAATGGAAATGCCAGGGGCTACGGGGTAAGAATCCAGAGACCCAGCGCATAGTGCCAGAGGATGGCGGGTTGATTCGCTAAAAGGTGAGGGACTCTTTAATAAAACTGACCCGCGAAGGGGTATCGAGTCGTTCTGGCCGTTGGATTAGATCCGAACGGCGTGGATTTAATGCACCGAAGCGGTACCCCGCTTCCAATCCTAGCCGCACGATTGGATCGGACGGTCATGATTTTAAAGACGTGAGCGCATCAAGGATCGTCCGATCAGAACTCTACGGCACGGATTACCCTAACGCGAATCGTTACCCAGGTCTAATCGCGTCCGTTCATCGCCGAATCGACGGACGCGAACTCCTCTTCTCCCCTCGACTAACCAAGACGGCGGCGCCGCCGCGATTCCCTCCCGGTCGAACTCCGGCGAGGAGGAAACGGTGTTCCCTGAGTGCTAAGCCCCAAATTGAATCGAGTTTTACCATGCGGACATCAACGCGATTACGAGGAATGGATACATACCGGGAATCGAGACTCCGACCACGCTGGCCACGCAACGATGCGGTTCCGCGGCTGCGCCCGTGCTCCGGCGAGAAATCAACCTCGCCCTGCTGCCGGATTCGCCTCACCGAGTGCACGAATAGCTTCGCCACGACCCGCACGATCGCCCGGTGTCCCGATTGGGGCCCAATTCGAGCTGTAGGTGGACGACCGCGGCGGTGGCTAAGAACAAGGAGATGGCGGTGCAGCACAAGCTTGCAGCTGCGGAAAAGGGTCGGCGATGGCGGCGCGATGCGAATGAGACGGGGTCGTGGGAAGTGGGTTGGCCTTTATCGCCCGGGTCGCGGAGTCGGAGCCCAGGAAGCGCGGAAGGTGGGCGAGCTCCGCCGCGCGACGCGGTCTGTTTGTTAGCGCGACGACCGGGATGACAGGTGGGGTCGAGCTGTCGGCGACGGGCGCGCGTGCGAAGTAAAGGGGAGCGTGTGCAGTGTGCGACCGACCAGCGGGGCCCGCGAGCAAGTGAGACAATACCGAGCCGCGCGGGAATGAACAGCTGACCGGTGGGTCCCCCATGCCAGGCGGTTGCGCGCTCGGTGGGAGAACTACTGGGCCGCGCGGGTTTCATCCGGAGCTGGGCCGAAATGGCGCCAAGGGCCCAGGTATGTCCACTTTTCTTTTTCTTTTTTTCTGTTTTATTTCCTATTTTCAAATTTAAATCCCAATTTGAATTCAAACTTGTTTGTGATCTTCTTAACTGGGTTAAACAATTAAATTAGAATATTAGTGGGGGACAAAATGTATTCTTTCATACATTTACTTTCCTCTAATTTGTATAACCTTTTCCTTCTCTCTTTTCTTAATCCTAGGATTACTTTAGGATTTAATTTCTCATTGGATATTTAATATTTTTCTTGTCACACAATGCACACAAAAATAAAATATCCAGCATGATGCAACAATTTGGTAGCATGTCTTTTATTTATTGTTCTTGGACATGGTGTTCTCATATGATGATGAATATAGATCAAACTCACATAAAGAGAAAATGTTTCTCTATTGATATTATTCCTAGCAATTACAAAGTAGGTGTTACAAATCCTACCCCCCTTAAAAATAATCTCGTCCTCGAGATTTTAAGAAGAACTAGAGAAAAGGTGGGGGAAATCTATGCGAAGCTCTTCTTCTCTTTCCCAAGTTGCTTCATCTTCACTGTGGTGACTCCATTGAACTTTGCACATTTTTATCACCTTATTCCTTGTAACTCGAGTCAAGGTATCCAAAATCTTGATCGGGTACTCCGTGTAAGTCAAATCACCTTGAACACTGAGCTCTTCCATTGGTAACTGTTCCTCGGGAACACGGAGACACTTCTTTAGTTGAGATACGTGGAACACGTTATGCACATCTGATAGACTAGCAGGTAACTCCAGTTGGTATGCCATCTCTCCAACTCTCCTAAAGATCAAGAATGGTCCAATATAGCGAGGGGACAATTTTCCCTTGACTTTAAATCTCCTCATACCACGAAGTGGTGACACCTTGAGATACACATAATCTCCCTCTTCAAATTCCAGTGGTCTCCTTCTATTATCAGCATAACTCTTTTGCCTGGTTTGAGCCACTCTCAAATTTTCTCGAATTATACGAACTTGTTCTTCTGCTTCTTGAATCAATTCAGGTCCAAAGAACTGTCTCTCTCCAGTCTGGTCCCAATATAGAGGAGTCCTGCACTTCCTCCCATATAAAGCTTCAAAAGGTGACATCTTCAGACTGGCCTGATAACTATTATTATATGAGAACTCAGCATATGGCAGACTTTTATCCCAACTTCCTCCATGCTGAAGGGCACATGCTCTCAACATATCTTCCAATACTTGATTAGTCCTTTCAGTCTGTCCATCAGTCTGAGGGTGATAAGCCGTGCTAAAATTCAACTTCGTACTCATGTTCTCATGAAAGCTTCTCCAAAATCTCGAGGTAAACTGTGAACCTCGATCAGACACGATCTTCTTTGGTACTCCATGCAAACACACAATCCGAGCCATATATAACTCTGCTAGCTGAGAACCTTTATAAGTAGTCTTGACAGGAATAAAGTGAGCCACTTTAGTCAATCTATCCACAATCACCCATATTGCATCATATCCTTTCTGGGTGCGAGGCAATCCAGTAATGAAATCCATACCAATCTCTTCCCATTTCCACTCGGGTATCTTCAGTGGATGCAGTAATCCAGCTGGCCTCTGGTGTTCAGCCTTAACTCTTTGACATACATCGCACATAGCCACATGTGCAGCTACATCTCTTTTCAATCCATACCACCAATATTTCCGTTTCAAATCCTGGTACATCTTGGTACTACCAGGATGAATAGAATAATCCGAATCATGGGCCTCCTTTAAAATAGTCTCCCGAAGGCTTTTAACATCAGGAACACATATTCTGTCCTTGAACCACACAGTGCCCTGCTCATCTTCCGTGAATTCCGGAACTCGACCTTCAGTAATCAGATCCTTAATCTCTTTTATTTTAGCATCATCAACTTGTCCTTTGCGGATCTCTTGCTCCAAAGTAGGTTCCACATCAATAGTAACTCCCTCAGTATGAGCAACTATCCCCAGGTTAAGTCTCCTGAAGTCCTCAACAATCTCATCGGGTAGCTGGGCAACAACAGCTGAATGAACATGCTCCTTGCGACTCAAGGCATCTGCAACCAAGTTTGCCTTGCCCGGGTGATAGTGAATCTCCAAATCATAATCCTTGATAAGCTCCAACCAACGGCGTTGCCTAAGGTTGAGATCCTTCTGAGTGAATATATACTTCAAACTCTTATGATCCGTATACACTTGGCACTTGGTCCCCATGATATAATGTCTCCAAATCTTAAGTGCATGCACAACGGCTGCCAATTCCAAGTCATGAGTGGGGTAGTTCAATTCATGTCTCCGCAACTGACGAGAAGCATAAGCGATCACATGTCCTTCTTGCATGAGCACACATCCAAGTCCTTGGCCACATGCATCACAATAAATATCAAATCCTTTCTGCAAGTCTGGCATAACCAATACTGGTGGAGACATCAATCTTTCCTTCAATTGATCAAAGCTCTCTTGACATTTCTCATCCCACTTAAATTCTTTTCCTTTCTCCAAAAGCGAAGTCATCGGCTTAGCAATCTTAGAAAATCCTTCAATAAATCTCCGATAATAGCCTGCTAATCCCAAGAAACTCCGAATCTCAGTAACTGTAGTGGGTACTTTCCACTCCATTATCTCCTTAACCTTAGCAGGATCCACTGCTATTCCTCCATTAGAAATAATATGACCAAGAAATGGCACTTCGCCAATCCAAAACTCGCACTTGCTGAACTTGGCATATAGCTGGTTATCTCGTAGCTTCTGTAGCACCATCCTCAGATGTTCCTCGTGATCACTATCACTCTGAGAATAAATAAGAATATCGTCGATGAATACCACGACGAATCTGTCCAAATACTCCATAAACACCTTGTTCATTAAGTTCATAAAATAGGCTGGTGCATTAGTCAATCCAAACGACATAACTGTGAACTCATATAATCCATATCTAGTCGAGAAAGCCGTCTTGGGGATGTCCGATGGTCTAATCCTCATCTGATGGTAACCGGATCGGAGATCAATCTTCGAAAATACTCTAGCACCTCTCATTTGATCAAACAGGTCCTCAATGCGGGGCAACGGATACTTGTTCTTCACTGTAACATCATTAAGAGATCTATAATCCACACACATCCGCTGCGATCCATCCTTCTTCTGTACAAACAAGACCGGTGCTCCCCAAGGTGAGGAACTCGGACGAATGTACCCAGCCTCTTGTAACTCAGTTAACTGCTTCTTAAGCTCCTTCAACTCTTCTACGGACATTCTATATGGCCGTTTAGAAATAGGGGCGGTTCCAGGTAAGAGATCAATAACAAACTCAACTTCTCTTTCAGGTGGCATTCCTGGTAACTCCTCTGGAAAGACATCCGGAAAATCTCTAACCACCCGGATATTGTCACCAACAAACTCCTCAGGCATGAAGAACATTGCACGCATAGATGAGGAGGTTACTGCAATGTTAACTTGAAACCTTTCTCCTTTAGTAGTAGTGAGTTCTACGGTACCTCTTCCACATGCTATAACGGCCTTTGCCTTTCTTAGCCATGACATACCAAGGATCAAATCTATACTGCTTGACTCCAATATTATAGCAGTAGCTCCAAATTCTCTACCCATAATAGTTAATGTCAATCTACGTGTCATTTGATTTGCCTCAACATGCCCTTTAGGTGTAATTACTATCAGGGGTTTTCTCATATTTAGCAGTGGTATTTCATTTGTGTTGGCATATCTAGCAGACATGAATGAATGTGTAGCACCAGAATCAAATAATATTGTTGCAGGAATTGCATTAACATAAAACATACCAATTACGAGGTCCCCTCCATCCGGAGTAGCATCAACGCTGACTTGATTAACCTTGGCAATAGAATATCCCTTGCCAGTTCCTGGAGTTTGCTGCCTGTTCTGAACTAGAGTAGTAGCAATCCTCTGTGGGCAGACATTTGCATAATGACCAATCTTCCCACACTTGTAACATTGAGTGCCCGGACTCTGTCCTGAAAACTTCGTCGGGGTGCCAGCAGGGGTAGCCTGTCGAGGAGGTGGAGTCCTCAGTGGTGATTGCGGAACTGGGCGTGGTCCTCCGGGTCGAGTCGGTGTACCCTGTGGTGAACTGTAGCGAGGACGAACACTGCTACTTCCTTGTCCTTGAGATATGGCCTTCCTCTTCAGATCTCCCAGTTGAACACGCTTGTGTTCAATAGCCAGTGCCTTATCAAGCAGCCTCTGAAATGATGGAAATGTGTGTGCCACCAGAGCATACTGCAAGGGTCCATTAAGTCCTTCAATAAAATGCTCCTGCTTCCTCTCGTCTTCAGCAACTTCTTCAGGGGCATATCTGGATAACTGAATAAACTTGTCTCTGTACTCACTGACTGACATACTCCCTTGCTTCAGCGACAGAAATTCCTTCTTCTTAATCTTTATCATACCAGCTGGAATATGATAGTTCCGGAACTGCGTACTGAACTCCGCCCAGGTAATAGTATCCGCAGCATCATGGGCAGCAGTATAAGAATCCCACCAGTCAGCAGCAGGACCAATCAGACGTCCAGAAGCATATAAAACCTTCTCCCTGTCAGTGCATTGTGCAATAATCAGCATCTTCTCAATTGCTTTCAGCCAATCATCCGCGTCAAGTGGATCTGGTGAGCTTGCAAATGTGGGTGGCTTATGGCTCATGAACTCTCTATGCTTGTCACGGGGTGGAACTGGTGGTGGTGGAGGTGGAGGCAGTGGCACTTGTTGCTGTTGTTGTTGCATTTGCTGTTGCAGCTGCTGTTGTTGCGCCCTCCTTTCCTGGCGTATCTCATCTCGCTCCTGGCGCAACTCCTGTCGTATATCCTCTCTTTCTTGACGCATCTCTTGGCGTTCTTGCTGCATCTGTGCACGCATATCCGCCATAGTATCTGCCATCTGCTGCATCATCGCCATCTGAGCAGCAACCAATGGGTCAACTCCGCCCGGTGGAGGATTGGGAGGATTCATCGCAGCAGGTTGTGGCTGAGGTTGTCTTCGAGTGTGTTGGTTAGGAGGCAAATCAATTCCACCACCCCGCCTGGTATTGACCATCTGAGTTAGATACATATGGTAAGAAGATAATAGACAAGGCAGGTATTTACAAATCAGGTTACTTTGGGGGATTTATTAGCTAAGCAGATTAATATTTCACCTACTATAGCTAATTCAATACCTTATGTTGGTACATGCTGAGATGTCCTTCTATAATAATTCAATCAATTAAAGAAGCAAATCAGGCATGTAGCATCAGCACAATCAAACAACATTTTTAAATAGAGAAAATAGTTTTAATTTTGTCTTAGGTTCCCTATCTCTTAAAAATGTCATAGGGGTAGGGATTCCAAGGTTTGAAATCCATCTTGTCTCAGAGTAGAAAAGGTAAGAATGATCAGAGTAGAACAGTAGAAGGTGAGACAGGATCAAGATAAGTGTAGAAAGAATCAGAGTAAGGTGAGTGTAGAATGAATCAGAATGAGATAAGTAGGTAAGGGTTGTCCATTTCTATCTAGGTTTCGTCCTACAGTCAACATTTGCTCTGATACCACTTCTGTAACACCCGGTCTTAAAGGAACAAAGCCGGGTGCATCTCATACATGCGCCAAGAAGACAACACATATAATAACAGAGTGTATAGAGATAAATGTCATTAACATCAGAGTATTTATTACATAGCGGAAGACTTATTACAAAATAAAGTAATAAAGATAAAACAAACTAAGGATCGTCGGCGCCAATGTCGACTGGGAAACGCCACCTAGATCAGATCGAACTCCTCAGTGTTAGGCAGCTCCTCCTGAACCACCTGATCATCTCCTGTGGGGGGGGGTGTGAGACAGCAAGGGTGAGCTCACACATGATCATAGCTCAACAAGTTGTGGGGAACCAGTGGACATAAACTCACAAAGGTGTGAGTTCATGTGATGTGTAAGGCTTAATCAAAGACAGGGGTTAAAGCTGAGCATTGCTTTTAAGTAGTTGGTCAAAATTTTATTAGCAATTACTAAGTGTAAGTAAATACCAAACCATAAGTAAAGTAATAGAACAAAATTAATAATAAACCCATGCAATGCAAATGACAAATTGAATTTAAGTTCCATAGTTAAACATCAGAGAGTCCTGAGCTGCTCGTGACCGTGAGCTCGGCTAGTATACCAGTTTTACACTCTGCAGAGGTTGTACCCTTTACCCACAAGTCATGTTACCCATCTGCCAAGGGGTCATGAATCCCATATACCTCTACCTAAGAAGCACGGCAGGGCAACACTACGAGGCCTTTACAAAGTTCCACTAGCTTCCGAAAACCCGCTACAGTTTATGGGAAGATCCAGTAAAGGGTTCCTGGCTGATAGCCATCGCAGCAAAATCAACCAGGGACCTCCCCGCACTGACCTCTCCCCTACTGCCCTTGCCCCTTCCGGGTAAGGTAGTCTTCCACTAGCTTTCCTAATTAGTCAGCCAAGGGCGTCCCATTCCACCCTTGTGGTGGCACGTGGTTCTCAAGTTAAGCTCTATGTTCCAATTAACATTAATGATAACAACATGAACATAAACAGAATAACAACAAGAATTGGAACATAGAGGTAATAAATGATTATCCCAAAACCATATAAAGCAATAGCAAACTACCCAGGTGACTCAGGGGTAAACAAGGTAATGAGATAAGCAATCTAGGGTGACCTATTGGGTCCCATCAAAATTAACCTATGCATGGATAAGTGATATTAAAGAACATTATTGGGTAAAAAGTGGTCAAGGGCACAACTTGCCTTCAATGAGCTCCTGCTCAGCTACCTCAACCTGCTGTTCACCAGGATCCTCAGCAACGGGCTCTTCTACTCGCCACAATACAAACAAGCACAGTGCATATAGAGAAATTAACATTACACCAAACATATAAACAAAATGTACAGAGATATTCTACATATTAAAATAAAATCCTAGGAACAGAAATCATATTTTTCTGAGTTATAGATTTTAAATTATGCCTTTTTAAAGGTTTTTATGTGTTTTAAATAAGATTAAGTGTGAGATAAATTTTCCTACTGTTGTCATGATAAAACAGTGGCTCTAAGTGATAGACAATAAAATTATAAAAATTTAGAAAGTGGAATGGATTAATTTGGAGTTAGTATGAATTTTCTATGAATTATTGAAGTTCTAGCAATTATTTTTTCTATTAAAAATCTATTTAATAATCATTTATTCTGGTTTTATTATGCTCTGGACTGGGCCTCAATTAATGGAAATGCCAGGGGCTACGGGGTAAGAATCCAGAGACCCAGCGCATAGTGCCAGAGGATGGCGGGTTGATTCGCTAAAAGGTGAGGGACTCTTTAATAAAACTGACCCGCGAAGGGGTATCGAGTCGTTCTGGCCGTTGGATTAGATCCGAACGGCGTGGATTTAATGCACCGAAGCGGTACCCCGCTTCCAATCCTAGCCGCACGATTGGATCGGACGGTCATGATTTTAAAGACGTGAGCGCATCAAGGATCGTCCGATCAGAACTCTACGGCACGGATTACCCTAACGCGAATCGTTACCCAGGTCTAATCGCGTCCGTTCATCGCCGAATCGACGGACGCGAACTCCTCTTCTCCCCTCGACTAACCAAGACGGCGGCGCCGCCGCGATTCCCTCCCGGTCGAACTCCGGCGAGGAGGAAACGGTGTTCCCTGAGTGCTAAGCCCCAAATTGAATCGAGTTTTACCATGCGGACATCAACGCGATTACGAGGAATGGATACATACCGGGAATCGAGACTCCGACCACGCTGGCCACGCAACGATGCGGTTCCGCGGCTGCGCCCGTGCTCCGGCGAGAAATCAACCTCGCCCTGCTGCCGGATTCGCCTCACCGAGTGCACGAATAGCTTCGCCACGACCCGCACGATCGCCCGGTGTCCCGATTGGGGCCCAATTCGAGCTGTAGGTGGACGACCGCGGCGGTGGCTAAGAACAAGGAGATGGCGGTGCAGCACAAGCTTGCAGCTGCGGAAAAGGGTCGGCGATGGCGGCGCGATGCGAATGAGACGGGGTCGTGGGAAGTGGGTTGGCCTTTATCGCCCGGGTCGCGGAGTCGGAGCCCAGGAAGCGCGGAAGGTGGGCGAGCTCCGCCGCGCGACGCGGTCTGTTTGTTAGCGCGACGACCGGGATGACAGGTGGGGTCGAGCTGTCGGCGACGGGCGCGCGTGCGAAGTAAAGGGGAGCGTGTGCAGTGTGCGACCGACCAGCGGGGCCCGCGAGCAAGTGAGACAATACCGAGCCGCGCGGGAATGAACAGCTGACCGGTGGGTCCCCCATGCCAGGCGGTTGCGCGCTCGGTGGGAGAACTACTGGGCCGCGCGGGTTTCATCCGGAGCTGGGCCGAAATGGCGCCAAGGGCCCAGGTATGTCCACTTTTCTTTTTCTTTTTTTCTGTTTTATTTCCTATTTTCAAATTTAAATCCCAATTTGAATTCAAACTTGTTTGTGATCTTCTTAACTGGGTTAAACAATTAAATTAGAATATTAGTGGGGGACAAAATGTATTCTTTCATACATTTACTTTCCTCTAATTTGTATAACCTTTTCCTTCTCTCTTTTCTTAATCCTAGGATTACTTTAGGATTTAATTTCTCATTGGATATTTAATATTTTTCTTGTCACACAATGCACACAAAAATAAAATATCCAGCATGATGCAACAATTTGGTAGCATGTCTTTTATTTATTGTTCTTGGACATGGTGTTCTCATATGATGATGAATATAGATCAAACTCACATAAAGAGAAAATGTTTCTCTATTGATATTATTCCTAGCAATTACAAAGTAGGTGTTACACACAACTACGAAATGCCAAGTTACAATACAGAAGCAAAAGGAGATAGCTGAGGCCGAAGCACGGCAGAATCAGCCAAAGCAAGTCCTACATACTGCTTTGTGCTATTCCTCGTACATTCCTGAGTATGTGGGCAATCAATAGCCATTTTCACAACCCACAGTGTCAGTAGCTTCGGTGAGCCACTCTCTAGCTGCATGGGTCTTGCCACCACCACCACCACCGGTCATGGCTCGAACTTTGTCGCACAACCAACAACCTGAAGGGCATCGCCAAATTTAGCAACAACACGATGTAAGGTAAGAGTCCGAAGCCCGGACAGTCAACAACATTGTACTTGAATCAATGCACATTTACTGAAACAACAGTGGGGCTAGATCAAAAAACTTTCATACACACCTAATGTAATTTTCATTTATCTCAATTTCATGTTTTTGCCTCAAAGACAATTTGAGAAGGTACAACCTTTGACATGGTGTAATAAATCTAGAGTTACACCATCGAGTGTAACAGAAAGCGTGAAAAAGCTCCAAAGTCGTTCCTACGGGGATGAAGAGCTAAAATACCACGTTAGTAAAAGCTAAAGAAGCTCCAAAGTCGTTCCTAAGGGGATGCATAGCTTAGCTCCAAAGTCGTTCCTACGGGGACGCAGAGCTAAAATACTACCTAAGTAAAAGGTGAAGATGCTCCAAAGTCGTTCCTAAGGGGATGTAGAGCTTAGCTCCAAAGTCGTTCCTATGGGGATGCAGAGCTCAAATGCCACCTAAGTAAAAGGTGAAGAGACTCCAAATTCATTACTAAGGGAATGCAGAGTCTTACTATTACGAAGTGTTCGCTCATTAATATTTCCTGCATCATATCATCGCATCATACTGCATAACATCGCATCATTCATCATCTTGCATCATCCAAAACAACGTAAAAAGAAGGGAAATTGCTCCTTCGACCACAATGGCTAACTCATGAGGTCAAGCGTATCTTTGATAAAGAATTATGAAAGAATGGTTCAACGATACCCGTTGCTATTAAACGGTAAAGAATCCCACATACAAGACCTACAACAAGGCCTTCAGGATTATTTTTGCACTTCGGCAACGGTATTTCTTATGCAAAACCTATGGCAAGACCTTCGAATTTGATAATGCCACTTCATTGAAAAAGGGATCTTTCTTTATGAAGCGTGAAAAGAAGAGAAGGTGTTTTTTCGTCTTTGGCTAAAAAATGGTACGTATGACAGCTTCACGCTCCACAAAGAAATATATTACATCATGAGATTTATAGTTGGCAATTGTTTTTTACATAAAAAAACAACATACAAAAATTCTACAAGTGTTTTTATATATAGCCTAATCATGCTCCTTCAGGACACTTTCAGCAGCTTCGTTTAGAAGTCTATCCACTGCTTCATCAATTGTTGCATTTGCTATTCTAATTTCATCAAGAGTACCCTTCAGGGCTGGATTGTCGTCAGAGTTGTATGGCTCTGGAGGAGACAGATCAGCTACATCAAATTATAAGCTTTTGTTAGACACGAAGCTAACATATTTACGAAGCAAAAAAATAACAAACGTACCTATACATCTTTCGCGCTCATTGGCCTCTTCAGCTTTTCTTGCCTCTTCTAAGACAAGATGAGACTCTTCTTCATTTCGCCTAATGGTTTCGTCTGCCATCTCTCGACCGCCATTCATCCACACATCGAAATAGAATTTTCCACTG
Organism: Zea luxurians; assembly: GCA_029449295.1. Lineage (NCBI taxonomy): Eukaryota > Viridiplantae > Streptophyta > Magnoliopsida > Poales > Poaceae > Zea > Zea luxurians. The sequence goes on along the minus strand of JAOPSE010000009.1, from coordinate 111,562,707 downwards.
AGGGTGATAGCTTCGGCTGACGGCTCCTTGATGCCAGTCGCTGAAACTGAGAAGTTTGGATGAATTACAGCCTTGGCATGTTCACAGGTAGCTTTTTCTACTAGTGATACAGCCCCCTGAGCCCCTATGCATGCACAAAAATCTCCCCTACCAGATAGGACTTCATCAAATGCTTCGACTTTGCCCTTAATCCACTTGATTACACCCTCGGGATCACCATGAATGAAATTTTGCTCAGCCGAGAATGCACCAACATTAACAAAAGCAATTTTCAACTTGTCTGAGCATTACATAGCAACATTATAGCACTCCTCCTTCGCCTGACGAAGCTCCTGAACATTCTTCTGAACCCTTAACCGTTCGGTGTCGGATATCTCATGCTTTGATTGCTCGGCGTTAAAGTTTTCAGTAACTTCATCAAGCTTCTTCTACAGTCCTGCTACTTCAGATCTATGTAATCCCACTTGAATGATAAAGCATATTCTAGATCAACTATGCATTTTGCATCTGCTTTTTTTCTTTCTCAAATTTTAGAATATTTTCATCCACTTCAGAAAGTTTGGCCAAATTAGCTTCGCTTATTTTTAATCTTTCGACCAAAGAAAGCAGGATTTTATCTTTTTCAAGCGCCTCATTCCAAAGAGTTATAATTTCCGAGCGTAAATTCCTGAAGGCCATCTTCGTGCTCTCATCTTTGCAATCCTTCTAAGCTTTTAAAGCTTTGCTTAAAATAAGACCCTAATTGTCGGTGTTTTGTGTCCGACCGCACACCCGAGGTTACCCTCGTGGTGCTTGTGGGTAGGTCGGTGTCGCAGATTGTAACTCGATGGTTCGCGCTCTGGTAAGAGAGAGAGAAGCGGATTTCGTAGGTTCAGGACGCTTTGAGGAGCGTAATACCCTACTTCCTGGGGTGGCTTTGTATATGGATGAGGTTACAAGTGGTGACTACTGAGCTGAGGGGATGCTAATGAGATGAAAATGGAGGGGGTCCCCCTGGGCCTTATATACACGACCATGGGGGGTCTTCCCGCACAAGTATTGATCGCAATCTTCCTACTTATCTCTTAATTAGTAGCAGACAACTTTCACTATCTCGAGGAAAATCCGGCGCTTCCATGCCAAGCTATTGAAAGGGAAATGTGCCCTTGGACCATTTCTAAGTATTTTGGTGATTGAGTGCCAACACAAGTGCTTTTATGCTAATCTATGCAAAGTGGTGGACAAAGTGAAAATCTTGTCAAAAGGTATGTTTCTAGACTTAGTACATTGTTTTTATGGACTAATGTATTGTGTCTAAGTGCTGGAAACAGGAAAGATTGAATTGGAAATGAGATGGCTTTGTTCAGCCAAAGTCTGCTCGGTCTGGGTGCACCGGACTGTCCGGTGGTGCACCGGACTGTCCGGTGGTGCACCGGCGAACAGGCTGCTCTCGGGACTTCGACGGCGGTGTACAGCTAAAATTCACCGGTCGGTCCGGTGGCGCACCGGACTGTCCGGTGAGCCGTTCACAGGCGAACTCGTCGCTCTCAGGAGATGATTAACGGCGTACGGCTAAAATTCACCGGTCTGTCCGGTGGTGCACCGGACTATCCAGTGAGTCAACGGTCAGCCGGGGCAACGGTCGGCCGAGGATTCCGCGCGTGACGCGTGGCCGAGCCAACGGTCACATTGGTGCACCGGACTGTCCGGTGCAGTGTCCGGTGCGCCAACGGCTCTCAGACTCCAACGGTCGGCTTCGCCAAATAAGGAAGGAGATCTGCACCGGACAGTGTCCGGTGGTGCACCGGACTGTCCGGTGCGCCAGTCGACAGAAGGCAAAATCTGCCTTCCAAGATTGCTCTCAACGGCTCCTAGCTGCCTTGGGGTTATAAAAGGGACCCCTAGGCGCATGGAGGAGGAGACCAAGCATTCCTAGAGCACTCTTGATCACTCATACTCCGTTCCTACGCACTTGTTTGACATTCTAGTGATTTAAGCTCCGTTCTAGTGTGCTAGTCTCTTGAGCTTAATGTAACACCCGGTTTTAAAGAACAAAGCCGGGTGCATCTCATACATGCGCCAAGAAGACAACATATATAATAACAGAGTGTATAGAGATAAATGTCATAAATCATCAGAGTATTTATTACATAGCGGAAGTCTTATTACAAAATAAAATAATAAAGATAAAACGAACTAAGGATCGATGGCGCCAATGTCGACTGAGAAACGCCACCTAGATCAGATCGAACTCCTCAGTGTTAGGCGGCTCCTCCTGAACCACCTGATCATCTCCTGTGGGGGGGTGTGAGACAGCAAGGGTGAGCTCACACATGATCATAGCTCAACAAGTTGTGGGGAACCAGTGGGCACAAACTCACAAAGGTGTGAGTTCATGTGATGTGTAAGGCTAATCAATGATAGGGGTTAAAGCTGAGCATTGCTTTTAAGTAGTTGGTCAAAATTTTATTAGCAGTTACTAAGTGTAAGTAAATACCAAACCATAAGTAAAGTAATAGAACAAAATTAATAACAAACCCATGCAATGCAAATGACAAAATTGAATTTAAGTTCCATAATTTAAACATCAGAGAGTCCTGAGCTGCTCATGACCGCGAGCTCGGCTAGTATACCAGTTTTACACTCTGCAGAGGTTGTACCCTTTACCCACAAGTCATGTTACCCATCTGCCAAGGGGTCATGAATCCCATATACCTCTACCTAGGAAGCACGGCAGGGCAACACTACGAGGCCTTTACAAAGTTCCACTAGCTTCCGAAAACCCGCTACAGTTTATGGGAAGATCCAGTAAAGGGTTCCTGGCTGACCGCCATCGCAGCAAAATCAACCAGGGACCTCCCCGCACTGACTTCTCCCCTACTGCCCTTGCCCCTTTCGGGTAAGGTAGTCTTCCACTAGCTTTCCTAATTAGTCAGCCAAGGGCGTCCCATTCCACCCTTGTGGTGGCACGTGGTTCTCAAGTTAAGCTCTATGTTCCAATTAACATTAATGATAACAACATGAACATAAACAGAATAACAACAAGAATTGGAACATAGAGGTAATAAATGATTATACCAAAACCATATAAAGCAATAGCCAACTACCCAAGTGATTCAGGGGTAAACAAGGTAATGAGATAAACAAATCTAGGGTGACCTATTGGGTCCCATCAAAATTAACCTATGCATGGATAAGTGATATTTAAAGAACATTATTGGGTAAGAAGTGGTCAAGGGCACAACTTGCCTTCAATGAGCTCCTGCTCAGCTACTTCAACCTGCTGCTCACCAGGATCCTCAGCAACGGGCTCTTCTACTCGCCACAATACAAACAAGCACAGTGCATATATAGAAATTAACATTACACCAAACATATAAACAAAATGCACAGAGATATTCTACATATTAAAATAAAATCCTAGGAACAGAAATCATAATTTTCTGAGTTACAGATTTTAAGTTATGCATTTTCAAAGGTTTTATGTGCTCTAAATAGGATTAAGTAATAAATAAATTCCTTACTGTTTTTATGCCAAAACAGAGACACTAAGAGCTAGAGAATAAAATTACAAAATTTTAGCAACTGGAATGAAGTGATTTGGACTAAAAATGGATTTTCTATGAATTTATAAAGTTCTAGCAATTATTTTTGTATTAAAAATTCAATTTCCTAATCATTTAATCAATTTATAACTGTGCTGGACTGGGCCTCAATTACTGGAAACCACAGGGGGCTCGAGGCAAATTACCCGAGACACAGCGCACAGGATTTGTGGACGGCGGGTTGATTTCCTTAAAACCCGAGGGCTCTTTAGAAAAAATACCCAGGCCGAAGGGGTATCGGGCCGTTCTGGCCGTTGGATCACACACGGACGGCTCGGATTAGATTTAGTGTAACCCGAACCGGTACGCACCTACAACCGTTCGATCGGCGATCAACGGCCCAGATTTAATGAAGCCGAGATCACGCCGCAGCCCTCCGATTGAATCCTACGGTTCAGATCTAAAGCGCGAAGGGGTATCCCCTGGCCTAATCTCGGCCGTCCGCCAACGATCCGATGGCGCACGGTTATCGCCCCAACTGGGCAGACTCGCGCGGCGGCGCCGCTCAGGCCGACGGCGGCGTTCTCACCGGAGATCGGCCATCCGGCGCGGCGGAGGTCCATTTCCTACCCCGACTAGTGCTACGTGAACAGGAGTACATAGCGAACTGATTGAGGTACATCATACCGGCGTTGAAGTAGGCGGTGGCCACTGGCCACGGTACGGGCGGATCCGCGGCGAGGTTATAGCTCCGACGAGGAATTCGGTTGATCCTCCCTGCCTCCGCTGACGCGATTTCGCCGCAGCAGCAACCCACGCACCACGGTGATCCGCCCAGGCCCCTCACGAGTCCCGGCGCGGCGGTGTAGAAAGGAGTCCTCGGCAGCGACGGCGGATCGGGTTATGGCGCTGCCAGGGAACGGCGGTGAAGCTCGGGTCGGTGCTCGGCGATGGAGTAGAGGAGGAGGTGCGGCGCGGATTAGTTGAGGAGGAGGCGGGGCCGATTGGGGTTTTAATCCCCACGATTGGATCCGGTCAACGGCGCGATTCGCGTGGGAGGATCCGAGCGGGTCCGCACGAGCAGCGCCAAGGTCGGGAGGTTGTTGACGATGATCTGACCACACGGGTCCACGCGCCAGCGAGGAAGCCGAGCGCCAGTGAACGCGGATGGAGAGGCTGGCAGCCGGGCCCCATCTGTCAGTCCCCCAGCGCGCGGGTGTGAGACCGCACCGTGGGTCCCGGTTGTCGGCGCGCTCGGGTTGTCCAGTTGGGCCGCGCGGGTCAGAAGGAGGATTGGGCCGAATTGAGGTAGCCGGCCCAGTTAGGCTTTTATTCCTTTTCTCTTTTTATTTCCTGTTTTTCTTTTTCATTTCTCTTTTCAAATTCAAACTTCAACCAAATTCAAACTTTGTGGCACTTTATATACTGGCTTAATTATTTATTTTGATCATATCAACTGTGATGAAGTAATTTTAATGATAACTTTATTTGTATCGAATAATATTCCTTCCTCTTCTCTATTCTCAAGAATTTCTTTTTGGTTTTAAATTCCCTTTTTGGTCTTTAATATTTTTCTTGTCACAAAATGCACACAAAATAAATTATCCAGCATGATGCAACAATTTAGTGGCATATCTCTTTATTAATTGTTCTTGGACATGGTGTTCTTATATGATGGTGCATAAAAATCAAACTCACATAAAGAGAAATTGTTTCTCTATTGGTATTATCTCTAGCAAATACAAAGTGGGTGTTACAAATCCTACCCCCCTTAAAAATAATCTCGTCCTCGAGATTTAAGAAGAACTAGAGAAAAGGTGGGGAAAATCTATACGAAGCTCTTCTTCTCTTTCCCAAGTTGCTTCATCTTCACTGTGGTGACTCCATTGTACTTTGCACATCTTTATCACCTTATTCCTTGTAACTCGAGTCAAAGTATCCAAAATCTTGATTGGGTACTCCGTGTAAGTCAAATCACCTTGAACACTGAGCTCTTCCATTGGTAACTGTTCCTCAGGGACACGGAGACATTTCTTCAGTTGAGATACATGGAACACATTATGCACATCTGATAGACTAGCAGGTAACTCAAGTTGGTATGCCATCTCCCCAACTCTCCTAAAGATCAAGAATGGTCCAATATAGCGAGGGGACAATTTGCCCTTGACTTTGAATCTCCTCATTCCACGCAGTGGTGACACCTTGAGGTACACATAATCTCCTTCTTCGAATTCCAGTGGCCTCCTTCTATTATCAGCATAACTCTTCTGCCTGGTTTGAGCCACTCTCAAATTCTCTCGAATTATACGAACTTGTTCTTCTGCTTCTTGAATCAATTCAGGCCCAAAGAACTGTCTCTCTCCAGTCTGATCCCAATATAGAGGAGTCCTGCACTTCCTCCCATATAAAGCTTCAAAAGGTGACATTTTCAGACTGGCCTGGTAACTATTATTATACGAGAACTCAGCATACGGTAGACTTTTATCCCAACTTCCTCCATGTTGAAGGGCACAAGCTCTCAACATATCCTCCAAAACTTGATTAGTCCTTTCAGTCTGTCCATCAGTCTGAGGGTGATAAGCCGTACTGAAATTCAACTTCGTGCTCATGTTCTCATGAAAGCTTCTCCAAAATCTTGAGGTAAACTGCGAACCTCGATCGGACACGATCTTCTTTGGTACTCCATGTAAACACACAATCCGGGCCATATATAACTCCGCTAACTGAGAACCTTTATAAGTAGTCTTGACAGGAATAAAGTGAGCCACTTTAGTCAATCTATCCACAATCACCCATATAGCATCATATCCTTTCTGGGTGCGAGGCAGTCCAGTAATGAAATCCATACCAATCTCTTCCCATTTCCACTCGGGTATCTTCAGTGGATGCAGTAGTCCAGCTGGCCTCTGGTGTTCAGCCTTAACTCTTTGACATACATCGCACATAGCCACATGTGCAGCTACATCTCTTTTCAATCCATACCACCAATATTTCCGTTTCAAATCCTGATACATCTTGGTACTACCAGGATGAATAGAACAATCCGAGTCATGGGCCTCCTTTAAAATAGTCTCCCGAAGGCTTTTAATATCAGGGACACACATCCTGTCCTTGAACCATACAGTGCCCTGCTCATCTTCCGTGAATTCCGGAACTCGACCTTCAGTAATCAGATCTCTAATCTCTTTTATTTTAGCATCACCAACTTGTCCTTTGCGGATCTCTTGCTCCAGAGTAGGTTCCACGTCAATAGTAACTCCTTCAGTATGAGCAACTATCCCCAGGTTAAGTCTCCTGAAGTCCTCAACAATCTCATCGGGTAGCTGGGCAACAACAGCTGAATGAACATGCTCCTTGCGACTCAAGGCATCTGCAACCAAATTTGCCTTGCCCGGATGATAGTGAATCTCCAAATCATAATCCTTGATAAGCTCCAACCAACGGCGTTGCCTAAGATTGAGATCCTTCTGAGTGAATATATACTTCAAACTCTTATGATCCGTATACACTTGGCACTTGGTCCCCATGATATAATGTCTCCAGATCTTAAGTGCATGCACAACGGCTGCCAATTCCAAGTCATGAGTGGGGTAGTTCAATTCATGTCTCCGCAACTGACGAGAAGCATAAGCAATCACATGTCCTTCCTGCATGAGCACACATCCTAAGCCTTGGCCACATGCATCACAATAGATATCAAATCCTTTCTGCAGGTCCGGCATAACCAATACTGGTGGCGACATCAACCTCTTCTTCAATAGATCAAAGCTGTCTTGACACTTCTCGTCCCACTTAAATTCTTTTCCTTTCTCCAAAAGCGAAGTCATCGGCTTAGCAATCTTAGAAAATCCTTCAATAAACCTCCGATAATATCCAGCAAGTCCTAAGAAACTTCGAATCTCAGTAACTGTAGTGGGGACTCTCCACTCCATTATCTCCTTAACCTTAGCAGGATCCACTGCTATTCCTCCATTAGAAATAATATGACCAAGAAATGGCACTTCGCCAATCCAAAACTCGCACTTGCTGAACTTAGCATAGAGTTGATTATCTCGTAGCTTCTGTAGCACCATCCTCAGATGTTCCTCGTGATCACTTTCACTCTGAGAATAAATAAGAATATCGTCGATGAACACCACGACGAATCTGTCCAAATACTCCATAAACACCTTGTTCATTAAGTTCATAAAATAGGCTGGTGCGTTGGTTAATCCAAACGACATAACAGTAAACTCATATAATCCATATCTAGTCGAGAAAGCCGTCTTGGGAATATCCGATGGTCTAATCCTCATCTGATGGTATCCCGATCGGAGATCAATCTTCGAAAATACCCTAGCACCTCTCATTTGATCAAATAAATCTTCAATACGGGGCAACGGATACTTGTTCTTCACTGTCACATCATTAAGAGATCTATAATCCACACACATCCGTTGCGATCCATCCTTCTTCTGTACAAACAAGACCGGTGCTCCCCAAGGTGAGGAACTCGGACGAATGTACCCAGCCTCTTGTAACTCAGTTAACTGCTTCTTAAGTTCCTTCAACTCCTCTACGGACATTCTATATGGCCGTTTAGAAATAGGGGCGGTTCCAGGTAAGAGGTCAATAACAAACTCAACTTCTCTATCAGGTGGCATTCCTGGTAACTCCTCTGGAAAGACATCCGGAAAATCTCTAACCACCCGAATATTGTTACCAACAAACTCCTCAGGCATAAAGAACATTGCACGCATAGATGAGGAGGTCACTGCAATATTAACTTGAAACCTTTCTCCTTTAGTAGTAGTGAGTTCTACGGTACCTCTACCACATGCTATAACGGCCTTTGCCTTTCTTAGCCATGACATACCAAGAATCAAATCTATACTACTTGACTCCAATATTATAGCTGTAGCTCCAAATTCTCTACCCATAATGGTTAATGTCAATCTACGTGTCATTTGATTCGCCTCAACAGGCCCTTTAGGTGTAATTACTATCAGGGGTGTTCTCATATTTAGCAGTGGTATTTCATTTGTGTTGGCATATCTAGCAGACATAAATGAATGTGTAGCACCAGAATCAAATAATATGGTTGCAGGTATTGCATTAACATAAAACATACCAATTACGAGGTCCCCTCCGTCCGGAGTAGCATCAACGCTGACTTGATTAACCTTGGCAATAGAATATCCCTTGCCAGGGGTCTGTTGCTGCCTGTTCTGAACTGGAGTAGTAGCAATCCTCTGTGGGCAGACATTTGCATAATGACCAATCTTCCCACACTTGTAACATTGAGTGCCTGGACTCTGTCCTGAAAACTTCGTCGGGGTGCCAGTAGGGGTAGCCTGTCGAGGAGGTGGAGTCCTCAGTGGTGACTGCTGAACTGGGCGTGGTCCTCCGGGTCGAGTCGGTGTACTCTGTGGTGAACTGTAGCGAGGACGAACACTGCTGCTTCCTTGTCCCTGAGATATGGCCTTTCTCTTCAAATCTCCCAGTTGAACACGCTTGTGTTCAATAGCCAGTGCCTTATCAAGCAGCCTCTGAAATGATGGAAAAGTGTGTGCCACAAGAGCATACTGCAGTGGTCCATTAAGTCCCTCAATGAAATGCTCCTGCTTCCTCTCGTCTTCAGCAACTTCTTCAGGGGCATATCTGGATAACTGAATAAACTTGTCGCGGTACTCGCTGACTGACATACTTCCTTGCTTCAGCGACAGAAATTCCTTCTTCTTGATCTTTATCATCCCAGCTGGAATATGGTAGTTCCTGAATTGTGTACTAAATTCTGCCCAGGTAATAGTATCAGCAGCATCGTGGGCAGCAGTATAAGAATCCCACCAGTCAGCAGCAGGACCAATCAGACGTCCAGAAGCATATAAAACCTTCTCCCGGTCAGCGCATTGTGCAATATTCAGCATCTTCTCAATTGCTTTCAGCCAATCATCTGCATCAAGTGGATCTGGCGAGCTTGCAAATGTGGGTGGCTTATGGCTCATGAACTCCCTATGCTTATCTCGGGGTGGAACTGGTGGTGGTGGAGGTGGAGGCAGTGGTACTTGTTGCTGTTGTTGTTGCATTTGCTGTTGCAGCTGTTGTTGTTGCGCCCTCCTTTCCTGGCGTATCTCATCTCTCTCCTGGCGTAACTCCTGGCATATATCTTCTCTCTCCTGACGCATCTCCTGGCGTTCTTGTTGCATCTGGGCACGCATATCAGCCATGGTGTCCGCCATTTGCTGCATCACCGCCATCTGTGCAGCAACCAGTGGGTCAACTCCGCCTGGTGGAGGATTAGGAGGATTCATCCCAGCAGGTTGTGGCTGAGGTTGTCTTCGAGTGTGTTGGTTAGGAGGCAAGTCAATTCCACCACCCCGCCTGGTATTGACCATCTGAGTTAGATACATATGGTAAGAAAATAATAGACAAGGCAGGTATTTACAAATCAGGTTACTTTGGGGGATTTATTAGCTAAGCAGATTAATATTTCACCTATCCTAGCTAATTCAATACCTTATGGTGGTACATACTAAGATGTCCATACCTAATGTATCAATCAATCAAAGAAGCAAATCAGGCATTTATCATCAGCACAATCAAACAACATTTTTAAGGAAAATAGTTTTAAATTTTGTCTTAGGTTCCCTATATCTTAAAAAGATCATGGTCATAGGATTCCAAGGTGTGAAATCCATCTTGTCTTAGAGTAGAAAAGATAAGAAGGACAGGAGTAGAACAGTAGAAGGTGAGACAAGATCAAGATAAGTTTAGAAAGAATCAGAGTAAGGTGAGTGTAGAATGAATCAGAATGAGATAAGTAGGTAAGGGTCTTGTCCATTTCTATCTAGGTCTCGTCCTACAGTCAACATTTCCTCTGATACCACTTCTGTAACACCCGGTTTTAAAGAACAAAGCCGGGTGCATCTCATACATGCGCCAAGAAGACAACATATATAATAACAGAGTGTATAGAGATAAATGTCATAAATCATCAGAGTATTTATTACATAGCGGAAGTCTTATTACAAAATAAAATAATAAAGATAAAACGAACTAAGGATCGATGGCGCCAATGTCGACTGAGAAACGCCACCTAGATCAGATCGAACTCCTCAGTGTTAGGCGGCTCCTCCTGAACCACCTGATCATCTCCTGTGGGGGGGTGTGAGACAGCAAGGGTGAGCTCACACATGATCATAGCTCAACAAGTTGTGGGGAACCAGTGGGCACAAACTCACAAAGGTGTGAGTTCATGTGATGTGTAAGGCTAATCAATGATAGGGGTTAAAGCTGAGCATTGCTTTTAAGTAGTTGGTCAAAATTTTATTAGCAGTTACTAAGTGTAAGTAAATACCAAACCATAAGTAAAGTAATAGAACAAAATTAATAACAAACCCATGCAATGCAAATGACAAAATTGAATTTAAGTTCCATAATTTAAACATCAGAGAGTCCTGAGCTGCTCATGACCGCGAGCTCGGCTAGTATACCAGTTTTACACTCTGCAGAGGTTGTACCCTTTACCCACAAGTCATGTTACCCATCTGCCAAGGGGTCATGAATCCCATATACCTCTACCTAGGAAGCACGGCAGGGCAACACTACGAGGCCTTTACAAAGTTCCACTAGCTTCCGAAAACCCGCTACAGTTTATGGGAAGATCCAGTAAAGGGTTCCTGGCTGACCGCCATCGCAGCAAAATCAACCAGGGACCTCCCCGCACTGACTTCTCCCCTACTGCCCTTGCCCCTTTCGGGTAAGGTAGTCTTCCACTAGCTTTCCTAATTAGTCAGCCAAGGGCGTCCCATTCCACCCTTGTGGTGGCACGTGGTTCTCAAGTTAAGCTCTATGTTCCAATTAACATTAATGATAACAACATGAACATAAACAGAATAACAACAAGAATTGGAACATAGAGGTAATAAATGATTATACCAAAACCATATAAAGCAATAGCCAACTACCCAAGTGATTCAGGGGTAAACAAGGTAATGAGATAAACAAATCTAGGGTGACCTATTGGGTCCCATCAAAATTAACCTATGCATGGATAAGTGATATTTAAAGAACATTATTGGGTAAGAAGTGGTCAAGGGCACAACTTGCCTTCAATGAGCTCCTGCTCAGCTACTTCAACCTGCTGCTCACCAGGATCCTCAGCAACGGGCTCTTCTACTCGCCACAATACAAACAAGCACAGTGCATATATAGAAATTAACATTACACCAAACATATAAACAAAATGCACAGAGATATTCTACATATTAAAATAAAATCCTAGGAACAGAAATCATAATTTTCTGAGTTACAGATTTTAAGTTATGCATTTTCAAAGGTTTTATGTGCTCTAAATAGGATTAAGTAATAAATAAATTCCTTACTGTTTTTATGCCAAAACAGAGACACTAAGAGCTAGAGAATAAAATTACAAAATTTTAGCAACTGGAATGAAGTGATTTGGACTAAAAATGGATTTTCTATGAATTTATAAAGTTCTAGCAATTATTTTTGTATTAAAAATTCAATTTCCTAATCATTTAATCAATTTATAACTGTGCTGGACTGGGCCTCAATTACTGGAAACCACAGGGGGCTCGAGGCAAATTACCCGAGACACAGCGCACAGGATTTGTGGACGGCGGGTTGATTTCCTTAAAACCCGAGGGCTCTTTAGAAAAAATACCCAGGCCGAAGGGGTATCGGGCCGTTCTGGCCGTTGGATCACACACGGACGGCTCGGATTAGATTTAGTGTAACCCGAACCGGTACGCACCTACAACCGTTCGATCGGCGATCAACGGCCCAGATTTAATGAAGCCGAGATCACGCCGCAGCCCTCCGATTGAATCCTACGGTTCAGATCTAAAGCGTGAAGGGGTATCCCCTGGCCTAATCTCGGCCGTCCGCCAACGATCCGATGGCGCACGGTTATCGCCCAACTGGGCAGACTCGCGCGGCGGCGCCGCTCAGGCCGACGGCGGCGTTCTCACCGGAGATCGGCCATCCGGCGCGGCGGAGGTCCATTTCCTACCCCGACTAGTGCTATGTGAACAGGAGTACATAGCGAACTGATTGAGGTACATCATACCGGCGTTGAAGTAGGCGGTGGCCACTGGCCACGGTACGGGCGGATCCGCGGCGAGGTTATAGCTCCGACGAGGAATTCGGTTGATCCTCCCTGCCTCCGCTGACGCGATTTCGCCGCAGCAGCAACCCACGCACCACGGTGATCCGCCCAGGCCCCTCACGAGTCCCGGCGCGGCGGTGTAGAAAGGAGTCCTCGGCAGCGACGGCGGATCGGGTTATGGCGCTGCCAGGGAACGGCGGTGAAGCTCGGGTCGGTGCTCGGCGATGGAGTAGAGGAGGAGGTGCGGCGCGGATTAGTTGAGGAGGAGGCGGGGCCGATTGGGGTTTTAATCCCCACGATTGGATCCGGTCAACGGCGCGATTCGCGTGGGAGGATCCGAGCGGGTCCGCACGAGCAGCGCCAAGGTCGGGAGGTTGTTGACGATGATCTGACCACACGGGTCCACGCGCCAGCGAGGAAGCCGAGCGCCAGTGAACGCGGATGGAGAGGCTGGCAGCCGGGCCCCATCTGTCAGTCCCCCAGCGCGCGGGTGTGAGACCGCACCGTGGGTCCCGGTTGTCGGCGCGCTCGGGTTGTCCAGTTGGGCCGCGCGGGTCAGAAGGAGGATTGGGCCGAATTGAGGTAGCCGGCCCAGTTAGGCTTTTATTCCTTTTCTCTTTTTATTTCCTGTTTTTCTTTTTCATTTCTCTTTTCAAATTCAAACTTCAACCAAATTCAAACTTTGTGGCACTTTATATACTGGCTTAATTATTTATTTTGATCATATCAACTGTGATGAAGTAATTTTAATGATAACTTTATTTGTATCGAATAATATTCCTTCCTCTTCTCTATTCTCAAGAATTTCTTTTTGGTTTTAAATTCCCTTTTTGGTCTTGAATATTTTTCTTGTCACAAAATGCACACAAAATAAATTATCCAGCATGATGCAACAATTTAGTGGCATATCTCTTTATTAATTGTTCTTGGACATGGTGTTCTTATATGATGGTGCATAAAAATCAAACTCACATAAAGAGAAATTGTTTCTCTATTGGTATTATCTCTAGCAAATACAAAGTGGGTGTTACACTTAAGTCTGGGTCTTGTGTGTGTGTGTATTTGCTATGATCTTAGTGTCTAGTGTGAGTTGCTAATCCCTCCCTTGCTCCGTGCTTCTTTGTGAACTTCAAGTGTAAGGGCGAGAGGCTCCAAGTTGTGGAGATTCCTCGCAAACAGGATTAAGAAAAGCAAGCAAAACACCGTGGTATTCAAGTGGGTCTTGGGACCGCTTGAGAGGGGTTGAATGCAACCCTCGTCCGTTGGGACGCCACAACGTGGAGTAGGCAAGCGTTGGTCTTGGCCGAACCATGGGATAACCACCGTGCCATCTCTGTGATTGATTTCTTGTGGTTATTGTGTTTTGTTGAGACTCCTCTCTAGCCACTTGGCAATTATTGTGCTAACACTTAACCAAGTTTTGTGGCTTAAGTTTTAAGTTTGACAGGATCACCTATTCACCCCCCCTCTAGGTGCTCTCAATTGGTATCAGAGTCGTTCTCTTCACAAAGGGACTAATCGCCCGAAGAGATGGATCCTAAGGGGAAGGGAATCGTGATCAACGATAAAGAGAAGGAGTCCTTCGTCAACGAGCCAAAGGATGACAAGCCTACCGACTCGGGCTCGGGCCATAGACGCAAAGATGGGAAGAAGAAGAAGACAAGACGCATCAAGGAGATCGTCTACTACGACGACAGTGATGAGTCTACTTCTTCCCAAAAGGACAACGACGACAACGACTACGACAAACGAAAGACGGTTAACTCAAACTTTTCTTTCGATTATTCGCGTATCCCGCATAGCTCAAATACTCATTTGCTCTCCATTCCTCTTGGCAAGCCTCCACACTTTGATGGGGAGGACTACGGATTTTGGAGCCACAAAATGCGTAGTCACCTGTTCTCTCTCCATCCAAGCATATGGGAGATTGTTGAGAATGGAATGAAGTTTGATAGCTTGGATAGTCCTATTTTTATTAATGAACAGATTCATAGAAATGCACAAGCTACTACTGTGTTGTTAGCCTCTTTGTGCAGGGACGAGTACCATAAAGTGAGCGGCTTGGACAATGCCAAGCAGATTTGGGACACCCTCAAGATCTCTCATGAGGGGAACGACGTCACCTTGCTCACCAAGATGGAGTTGGTGGAGGGCGAGCTTGGACGATTCGCAATGATAAGGGGCGAGGAGCCAACGCAAACATACAACCGGCTCAAGACCCTTATCAACAAAATAAGGAGCTATGGAAGCACGCGATGGACGGACCACGACGTCGTCCGACTAATGCTAAGGTCCTTTACTGTTCTTGATCCACATTTGGTGAATAATATTCGTGAGAATCCCAGGTACACCAAAATGTCGCCCGAAGAAGTCCTTGGAAAATTCGTAAGCGGGCGAATGATGATCAAGGAGGCGAGGTACGTGGACGACGCACTGAATGGTCCAATCAATGAGCCTCAACCCGTTGCTCTCAAGGCAACGAGAAGCAAGTTGGCGTTACCTAGCAAGGTGGCGCAAGTTGAGGCGGCAGGGCTCAATGATGATGAGATGGCTCTCATCATCAAGCGCTTCAAGACGGCGCTCAAGAGTCGCAAGGGACAGCCAAGCAAGACCAAAGCCAAGGGGAAGCGCTCATGCTTCAAATGCGATAAGATTGGTCATTTTATTGCTAACTGTCCCGATAATGAAAGTGACCAGGAACACGGGAGCAAGAGGGAAAGGAAGAAAAATTACAAGAAGGCCAAGGGCGAGGCACATCTAGGAAAGGAGTGGGATTCGGATTGCTCCTCCTCCAACTCCGACAATGAAGGACTCGCCGCCACCGCCTTCAACAAGTCATCCCTCTTCCCCAACGAGCATCACACATGCCTCATGGCGAAGGAGAAGAAGGTATGTACTCGGGATATCACTTATGCTTCTTCAAGTGATGATTCTAGTGATGACGATGAGATAGACTATTCTAGTTTATTTAAAGGTTTGGATAGAATTAAAATTGGCAAAATTAATGAGTTAATTGATGCCTTGAATGAAAAGGATAGACTTTTAGAAAAGCAAGAGGATTTGTTGTATGACGAACATGATAAATTTGTAGAGGCACAAAAAGCTCATGCCTTAGAAGTTAAAAGAAATGAAATGCTTTCTTATGAACTATCTACTTGTCATGAAACCATTTCTACTTTAAAAGGTGTTAATGATGATTTAAATGCTAAACTAGAAGTAGCGAGTAAATTTAACTCTTGTGTAGAACATGTTTGCACTAGGTGTAAAGATCTTAATGTTGATACTTGTAATGAACACCTAGAGTGCATTTCTAAACTAAATGATGAAATAGCTAGTCTTAATGCTAAACTTAAGACTAGCAAAAGTGAATTTGACAAACTAAAATTTGCAAGGGATGCCTACACAATTGGTAGACACCCCTCAATTAAGGATGGTCTTGGCTTCAAAAGGGAAGCCAAGAACTTGACAAGCCATAAGGCTCCCATCTCCGCCAAGGAGAAAGGGAAGGCCCCTATGGCTAGTAATGTGCAAAAGAACCATGCTTTTATGTACCATGATAGGAGACAATCTAGAAATACTTATAGGAGTTGGAATGCTTATGATGCTTTTGATTCTCATGCCATGCTTGCTTCTAGCTCTTCCTATGTGCATGATAGAAATGTTGGTAGGAGAAATGTTGTTCATAATATGCCTAGGAGAAATGTTGTCAATGTTCCTAGGAAAGTTAATGAACCTTCTACAATATATCATGCTTGCAATGCTTCTTTTGCCATTTATAGAAAGAATAAGAAGGTGATTGCTAGGAAGCTAGGGGCCAAATGTAAGGGAGATAAAACTTGCATTTGGGTCCCTAAGACAATTGTAACTAACCTTGTAGGACCCAACAAGAGTTGGGTACCTAAGACCCAAGCCTAAATTTGCCTTGCAGGTTTATGCATCCGGGGGTTCAAGCTGGATTATCGACAGCGGATGCACAAACCACATGACGGGGGAAAAGAGGATGTTCTCTTCCTACGTCAAGAATAAGGATTCCCAAGATTCAATAATATTCGGTGATGGGAACCAAGGCAAGGTAAAAGGGTTAGGTAAAATTGCTATTTCATCTGAGCACTCTATTTCTAATGTGTTTTTAGTTGAGTCGCTAGGATATAATTTGTTATCTATTAGTCAACTATGCAAAATGGGATATAATTGTCTATTTACAAATGTAGATGTGTCTGTCTTTAGAAGATGTGATGGTTCACTAGCTTTTAAGGGTGTACTAGACGACAAACTTTATTTGGTTGATTTTGCAAAAGAAGAGGCCGGTCTAGATGCATGCTTAATGGCTAAGACTTGCATGGGCTGGTTGTGGCATCGCCGCTTAGCACATGTGGGGATGAAGAACCTCCCCAAGCTTCTAAAGGGAGAACACGTGATAGGTCTAACTAATGTACATTTCGAAAAAGATAGACCTTGTGCAGCTTGTCAAGCAGGGAAACAGGTGGGAGGCTCTCATCACACCAAAAATGTGATGACCACATCAAGACCCTTGGAGATGCTTCATATGGACCTCTTCGGACCCGTCGCCTATCTAAGTATAGGAGGAAGTAAGTATGGTCTTGTTATAGTTGATGATTTTTCCCGCTTCACTTGGGTATTCTTTTTGCAGGATAAATCTGAAACCCAAGGGACCCTCAAGCGCTTCCTAAGGAGAGCTCAAAATGAGTTTGAGCTCAAGGTGAAGAAGATAAGGAGCGACAACGGGTCCGAATTCAAGAATCTTCAAGTGGAGGAGTTCCTTGAGGAGGAGGGGATCAAGCACGAGTTCTCCGCTCCCTACACACCTCAGCAAAATGGTGTGGTAGAGAGGAAGAACAGGACGCTCATTGATATGGCAAGGACTATGCTTGGAGAGTTCAAGACCCCCCGAGCGTTTTTGGTCGGAAGCCGTGAACACGACTTGCCACGCCATCAACAGGGTCTATCTTCACCGCCTCCTCAAGAAGACTTCATATGAGCTGCTAACTGGTAACAAACCCAATGTGTCTTATTTTCGTGTATTTGGGAGCAAGTGTTACATTCTTGTGAAGAAAGGTAGAACCTCTAAATTTGCTCCCAAAACTGTAGAAGGGTTTTTATTAGGTTATGATTCAAATACAAAGGCGTATAGGGTCTTCAACAAATCATCAGGTTTGGTTGAAGTCTCTAGCGACGTTGTATTTGATGAGACTAATGGCTCTCCAAGAGAGCAAGTTGTTGATCTTGATGATGTAGATGAAGAAGACGTTCCAACGGCCGCGACACGCACCATGGCGATTGGAGATGTGCGGCCTCAAGAACAATTGGAGCAAGATCAACCATCTTCCTCAACTATGGTGCATCCCCCAACCCAAGATGACGAACAGGTACCTCAAGTGGAGGCGCATGATCAAGGGGGAGCACAGGATGTTCAAGTTGAAGAGAAAGAAGCACCTCAGGCACCTCCAACCCAAGTTCGAGCGACGATTCAAAGGGATCATCCCGTCGACCAAATATTGGGTGATATTAGCAAGGGAGTAACTACTCGTTCAAGATTAGTTAATTTTTGTGAGTATTACTCCTTTGTCTCTTCTATTGAGCCTTTCAGGGTAGAAGAGGCCTTGCTAGATCCGGACTGGGTGTTGGCCATGCAGGAGGAGCTCAACAACTTCAAGCGCAATGAAGTTTGGACACTGGTGCCTTGTCCCAAACAAAATGTTGTGGGAACCAAATGCGTGTTCCGCAACAAACAGGACGAGCACGGGGTGGTGACGAGGAACAAGGCTCGACTTGTGGCAAAAGGTTATGCCCAAGTCGCAGGTTTGGACTTTGAGGAGACGTTTGCTCCTGTGGCTAGGCTAGAATCAATTCATATATTGCTAGCATATGCCGCTCACCATTCTTTCAGGTTGTACCAAATGGATGTGAAGAGCGCTTTCCTCAATGGGCCGATCAAGGAGGAGGTGTACGTGGAGCAACCCCCTGGCTTCGAGGATGAACGGTACCCCGACCACGTGTGTAAGCTCTGTAAGGCGCTCTATGGACTTAAGCAAGCCCCAAGAGCATGGTAGGAATGCCTTAGATACTTTTTAATTGCTAATGCTTTCAAGGTTGGGAAAGCCGATCCAACTCTTTTCACTAAGACTTGCAATGGTGATCTTTTTGTGTGCCAAATTTATGTCGATGACATAATATTTGGTTCTACTAACCAAAAGTCTTGCGAAGAGTTTAGCAGGGTGATGACGCAGAAATTCGAGATGTCGATGATGGGCGAGTTGAATTACTTCCTTGGGTTCCAAGTGAAGCAACTCAAGGATGGTACCTTCATCTCCCAAACGAAGTACACGCAAGACTTGCTAAAGCGGTTTGGGATGAATGACGCCAAGCCCGCAAAGACTCTGATGGGAACCGATGGACACACCAACCTCAACAAAGGAGGTAAGTCCGTTGATCAAAAGGCATACCGGTCTATGATAGGGTCTTTACTTTATTTGTGTGCTAGTAGACCGGATATTATGCTTAGCGTATGCATGTGTGCTAGATTTCAATCCGATCCTAAGGAGTGTCACTTAGTGACTGTGAAGCGAATTCTTCGATATTTAGTCGCTATGCTTTGCTTCGGGATCTGGTATCCAAAGGGGTCTAACTTTGACTTGATTGGATACTCAGATTCCGACTATGCTGGATGTAAGGTCGATAGGAAGAGTACATCAGGGACGTGCCAATTCTTAGGAAGGTCCCTGGTGTCATGGAACTCTAAGAAACAAACTTCCGTTGCCCTATCCACCGCTGAGGCCGAGTACGTTGCCGCAGGACAGTGTTGTGCGCAACTACTTTGGATGAGGCAAACCCTCCGGGACTTTGGCTACAATCTGAGCAAAGTCCCACTCCTATGTGACAATGAGAGTGCTATCCGAATAGCGGAAAATCCTGTTGAGCATAGCCGCACAAAGCACATTGACATCCGGCATCACTTTTTGAGAGACCACCAGCAAAAGGGAGATATCGAAGTGTTTCATGTTAGCACCGAGAACCAGCTAGCCGATATCTTCACTAAGCCTTTAGATGAAAATACCTTTTGCAGGCTGCGTAGTGAGCTAAATGTCCTGGATTCGTGGAACTTGGATTGATTTATAGCATACATGTGTTTATGCCTTTGGTCATGTTCCTTCTGCATTTGTTGCTTATGTATGGTGCTCAAGTTGTACAAACACTCCCTGGACCTCACAAGTCCTTTTGCAAGTGATGCACATATTTAGGGTGAGCTGTGCTACAACTTGACCCTTTGAGACTAACCGTGTGCTTGAGTTTGCTTGTTTTAGTCTCAAAGGAGATTTGAAAGGGAAAAGGTGGACTTGGACCATGAAAGACTTCCACTGCACTCCGATGAGAGGGTAATTTATTCCAAGTTCATCTACTCTTATTGCCTTTGTATTCTTATTTGAAGATTTTGGTGAGGCAATGGGGCTAAAGGGCCAAGATTGATCCCGTTTTGGTGCTTGATGCCAAAGGGGGAGAAAATAAAGGCCAAAGCAATAAATGGATCAGCTACCACTTGAGAAATTTTGAAAACAGTAGAATAGAGCTTTTGGTTTGTCAAAACTCTTTTATTGTCTCTTTTGTCAAAAGTTGGCCTCTTGTGGGGAGAAGTGTTGATTATGGGAAAAGGGGGAGTTTTTGAAATCCTTGATCAATTTCCTTTGGAATATCTCTCTTTATGTCTCTACAAGTGAATTTGACTTAGAGATAGGAATTTGAGTTTGATTTGCAAAAACAAACCAAGTGGTGGCAAAGTATGATCCATATATGTCAAAATTGAATCAAAACAATTTTGAGTATTCATTTGCATTGATATTGCACTTGTTCTAGTTGCTTTATGTTGTGTTGGCTTAAATCACCAAAAAGGGGGAGATTGAAAGGGAAATGTGCCCTTGGACCATTTCTAAGTATTTTGGTGATTGAGTGCCAACACAAGTGCTTTTATGCTAATCTATGCAAAGTGGTGGACAAAGTGAAAATCTTGTCAAAAGGTATGTTTCTAGACTTAGTACATTGTTTTTATGGACTAATGTATTGTGTCTAAGTGCTAGAAACAGGAAAGATTGAATTGGAAATGAGATGGCTTTGTTCAGCCAAAGTCTGCTCGGTCTGGGTGCACCGGACTGTCCGGTGGTGCACCGGACAGTGTCCGGTGCGCCAGGCTGGCTCTGGCGAACAGGCTGCTCTCGGGACTTCGACGGCGGTGTACGGCTAAAATTCACCGGTCGGTCCGGTGGCGCACCGGACTGTCCGGTGAGCCGTTCACAGGCGAACTCGTCGTTCTCGGGAGATGATTAACGGCGTACGGCTAAAATTCACCGGTCTGTCCGGTGGTGCACCGGACTATCCGGTGAGTCAACGGTCAGCTGGGGCAACGGTCGGCCGAGGATTCCGCGTGTGACGCGTGGCCGAGCCAACGGTCACATTGGTGCACCGAACTGTCCGGTGTGCACCGGACAGTGTCCGGTGTGCCAACGGCTCTCAGACTCCAACGGTCGGCTTCGCCAAATAAGGAAGGAGATCTGCACCGGACAGTGTCCGGTGCGCCAGTCGACAGAAGGCAAAATCTGCCTTCCAAGATTGCTCTCAACGGCTCCTAGCTACCTTGGGGCTATAAAAGGGACCCCTAGGCGCATGGAGGAGGAGACCAAGCATTCCTAGAGCACTCTTGATCACTCATACTCCGTTCCTACGCACTTGTTTGACATTCTAGTGATTTAAGCTCCGTTCTAGTGTGCTAGTCTCTTGAGCTTAAGTCTGGGTCTTGTGTGTGTGTGTGTATTTGTTGTGATCTTAATGTCTTGTGTGAGTTGCTAATCCCTCCCTTGCTCCGTGCTTCTTTGTGAACTTCAAGTGTAAGGGCGAGAGACTCCAAGTTGTGGAGATTCCTCGCAAACGGGATTAAGAAAAGCAAGCAAAACACCGTGGTATTCAAGTGGGTCTTTGGACTGCTTGAGAGGGGTTGATTGCAACCCTCGTCCGTTGGGACGCCACAACGTGGAGTAGGCAAGCGTTGGTCTTGGCCGAACCACGGGATAACCACTGTGCCATCTCTGTGATTGATTTCTTGTGGTTATTGTGTTTTGTTGAGACTCCTCTCTAGCCACTTGGCAATTATTGTGCTAACACTTAACCAAGTTTTGTGGCTTAAGTTTTAAGTTTGACAGGATCACCTATTCACCCCCCCTCTAGGTG
The DNA here is from genome assembly GCA_029449295.1 of Zea luxurians. NCBI lineage: Eukaryota > Viridiplantae > Streptophyta > Magnoliopsida > Poales > Poaceae > Zea > Zea luxurians. The sequence continues at coordinate 111,540,840 of JAOPSE010000009.1, read as the reverse complement.
CTCTCAGCTATCCCCGACGTTTTAGAATGTCAAGCGCGGGGAACAAACATGCCCAACATATCCACGCCTATGCTGCGGCTAGCTTGGATGTGGGCCTCTTTTGCCTCTGGATCGGCCTGCTTCCATTGTCTCTATTCGCCTGGCCCATGATGGGATGCTTTAGAGGGGCAACTACCACGTGGCCCCGAGCTTTTCGCCCTTGTGTGGACCCGGGGATATCCATCCCCCACAAGCCACCGATCTTTAAATTGATTTTGAAATAATCGATTCAAAGGTCCTCGACACTTGCTTCCGAGTTCATCGTCTTGCATTGAGACACTACAATTCCATTGGGTGTATCCCCTGAGCTTTGATTTGATTTTGAAATAATCAATTCAAAGGTCTTCATCTTTTGATTTAGGATTCAGCACCCAACTTTGAAATTTTGTGATTCTGTTGGATGCACCGAAGGTCCACCCAATTGGTGTAGCCCCCGAGCTTTGAATTGATTTTGAAATAATCAACTCAAAGGTCTTCATCTTGTGCTTTTTTTAAAATATCCTTTTAAAGTAGCTCGGTGACGACATCTGTTCATATCCTTTTTTGTATGGAGTTAATTTGATTGGTGACAAGCTAGAGTCCGGCCAGTCGAAACAGAGAGGTCCTGGCTGGACGCCACTCGGCCGTGGACTTCAATGCCTCTACAGATTGGACTTGTGCTTGGCGAAATCTGAACTTCCTCTCGTTTCAACCGATCTTCTCTATTGTCGTAGTATATTCATTGTGTATATGTTGCAGGTCTCACCGCTTCAGAAAATCTTGGAGAATCCGGGCGGTATAGCCAATGGTGTGCCCAATGGGTGTCTGCTCAGTAAAAGATGTCCATCGTGTAGTCCTGAAATAGTAACTTGATGCGACGGAAAGGTGTAATATTGTGTCTGAGCGGTTGATTTTGATTCATCCGGTGCCATGTTATGTGAAACGGTGCTAGACGCCTGACTCATTTCTTGGAGGCTTGAACCGCTATTGAATTCTTGTGACTGTTTGGTGAACGGGTAGGAAGCTTTGGCACTCATCTGGCTTAGAGCTGGAGGTTGACTCTGCCGCTCTAGACCTTGGTGGTGACCTGGCGAGTGCCGATCTAGAAGATGACATTAAGAGTTGTGGTGGCATCAGAGCTGGTGGGCATGTTTCAGAGGAGGAGGAAGTGGATGAGGGTGAGGAGGATGTTCCTCCTTTGGTTCGCAGGAATCGTTATTGCAAAGCCAGCAACTATGTCCCAATTCAGGCTCTATCGGGGCTTGTTCGCCTCTAGGGGATGATGATGTCTGCTATTGACCATGCACTGGAGGAGATCATTCCAGAAGGTCTCTTATTGGAACTTCCAGAAGCTGGGGATGTTGGCATCCGTGTAGAGGTCCTGGATGATGTTCCTTCTGCTAGCCTTCCTGTTGGGCAAGAAATAACCCGGGCAGTTTCCCATGCATCTTCGACCTTTGAGGGCTGTCTGATTTGCGAGGACACTTCGGTCCCTGATGTTACACATGAGGGTTATCCAGCCCCCGAGGGTACGATTGAGGATAACCCAGCCCCGAGGGTGTTACTAAAGGTGGTCCAGCCCTCGAGGGTCCTGAACTTGGCTCTTCTTCTGCTGCTTCTATGGTTGTTCATGTTGGGTCACCAGCGGTTCAGTCTGAGGAAGCTGCGGTGATAAGTCTTGATCTTCGTACTGCTCTTGCTGGCCCGGCTACTTTAGAGGTCAGTAATCCGGGTGTTGAGGATCCACTGTGTGCTATTGGAGCCAAGATTCCACTAGGCGTCACCCTGAGCATGAGTTTCAATCCTTCTCTGGCGCTCAAACCTGCTCTCGATATTGCCTCTACCAGTGTCCCTCTGTTTGATAGTATCTCAACGCCTCTGGCCTTGGGATTTCCTCTATTGCTTTCTAACCTTCAGGTGAGTTGATCCTTACCATGCTTTATCTTTGTCGATAGATGATTCCCTTGCTAATTCATATACTTGCAGAATGTTCTGAGCTCAGTGTCGACTTAGCTAAGGGCGTGTGGTACCCCTGTTCCCAATCAAGTTTTATCTTTGTTGTAGTGGAACCGTCTTTTGCTTCAGAAACAGATAGATGACCTGAAATCTTTGAATGTCGGCTAGTGGGTTGATAACTCTCTTTGGTGTTTGTTGCTTCTTCATTTACTCCATGGATTATTTTTTCTTCCCTTCCTAGTGCTGATTCGACGGTGTTCCGATGCAGAGGAGAGGTGTGCTCAGAGTCAAACTGATCTAAATTAGGTTTCTGCATTCTTGGATGGTGCTCGAGCCATGAATTCTTCCTTGAACGCCCAGATTGATTTAGAAAATAGAGCTCACGAGGTAACTTCTTTTGAGTGTTCATAGTACCTTATGCTATGCTTTTGCTTGGATGTTTAGTACTCTTGTTGTCTGTAGGAGGAGATGCTGAAACTTCTTGATTCCTGAGACAGTCTGGATATAACATGTACCGCGATGCCAGCGTCTCCCTCACTACTTTGGAGAGGAGTCACCATTTTACTATGTCAGAGCTTGATCGCCATAGAGACGAGTTGAAGGTTTCCCAGAATGAGGTGTCGCAGCTTAATAGGTTGTTGTCTTCAAGAGATTATGTTATCAGAGAGTTGTGTGCCTCAAAAAAGCTTGTTTCGTAGGAGTTGGAAATTGCTCGTCGTGATATCAAGGTCTTAGAGGGCGGCCGCGATATTATGAAGGCATTGTGCGACAAAGCGATGGACAAGAATGTTCGTGCCGGCCGGATCTTGATGAAGAGGACTGGCATCGTGCTGCCTAATGACATTGCAGCTGACGTGCTTGCTGTGTCTGTTGATACGAGTAAACCTTCTTCCTCTCGTGATCCTGCAGATAAGGTTCCTTGCGAGGATGCTCCTGCATAGTAATTGTGTGGTGAAAACAAACATTGATTTGTCCAAACAAAAACTCTTTTCATTGAGATGGTATTTTCCGCGGTTTCTCGAACGTTGAGTTACTCTTCCCTTTTTGTTGTGTGTAAGTAGGGTATAGTAGGCGCCCTGAGGTTTTTGCTGCTTAATTGATCATGTTGCACCGATTTAAGGCTTTTCTGACTTAGGCCGGCTGCTACGTTGGTGGGGCATAGTAGTCACCCAGAGTTATGTATGCGTGAGCATGTCGCACCGACTTAAGGCATTTCCGACTTAAACCGGTTGCTCTGTTAACAAGGTATAGTAATCACCCTAAGTTATGTATGTGTGAGCATGTCACACTGACTTAAGGCATTTCTGACTTAAGTTGATTGCTCCGTTAGCAGGGTATAGTAATCACCCTAAGTTATGTATGTGTGAGCTTGTCACACCGACTTAAGGCGTTTCCGACTTAAGCTGATTGCTCTGTTAGCAGGGTATAGTAATTGCCCTAAGTCATGTATGCGTGAACGCGCTGCGTTGGCTTAAGTCGTTTCCGACTTAAACTGATCGCTACTTGAGAGTTTGTTTGTATGCAGACGAACACAGAAGCTTTATTGATAATGAAACCTTTCGTTTACAATGTGTGGCTTGCTGACTAGAGTTTGAGGTATTGCTACAGGTAGAATTTCCTAAGGTGCTCAAATTCCACGAGTTTCCTACTTGGGTCCCATCCATCTGGATAAGTCGGTAGGATCCTGGCCGAGTGACTTCTGCAGTGATGAATGGTCCTTCCCACTGCGGTGATAATTTGTGTCGCCCTTCTCCTGCCAATACGCGGTGGAGCACTAGGTCTCCTACTACGAAGGATCAGTATCGCACTGCTTTGTCATGGTAGTGCCTCAGAGTTTGCTGATATCTGGCCGATTGGATGATGACATTCAAACGTTCTTCTTCCAATACGTCAACATCTTCCAATCTGGTTGTTCCCGCTTCAACTATGCTTTCAAATGTTAACATGGGTGCTTCAAAGATCAAATCTAATGGCAACACGACTTCTGATCCGTACACCATGAAGAACAGAGTGTTTCCATGCAGGGCCTGGCTTGGTTGGGTTTGCAGACTCTAGACTACATACGGTAGTTCTCTGATCCATTTCCTTGCAAAATTTTCGCTCTTGTCGAATACTTTCTTCCTGAGCGCATCAAGTATCATCCAGTTGGCTCTTTCTACCTGTCTATTAGCTCTCAGGTGTGCTACTAACGCGTACTTCATCAGGATGCTCCTCTGTTCGCAGAAGTTGAAGAATTCTAAGCTAGTGAAGTTAGATCCCAAGTCTATGATGATGTTGTTGGGTATCCCGAATCTGAATATTATTTCTAGAATGAACTCCACTGCTTTTGCTGAAGTCAGAGAGGCGATTGGTTTGTACTCTATCCACTTTGTAAACTTGTCGATAGCGACGAGTACGTGAGTATACCCTCCTTGAGCTTTTTTGAACGACCCGATCATATCCAACCACCAGCACGCAAAGGGTCGGGTTATAGGGATAGTTTGCAGACGCTGGGCCGACAAGTGCTGTTGCTTCGATAGGAACTGACATGCTTTGCATTTCTAGACCAGGTCTACTGCATCCTTCTTTGCTGTTGGCCAATAAAAACCAGACCTGAAGGCTTTCCCTACCAATGTTTTTAATGATGCATGTATGCCGCATTGCCCTGCATGGATTTCATCCATCAGCTGCCTTCCTGTAGCCAAGTCAATACACTTCATGAGGATCCCTGCCACACCTCTCCTGTACAACAGAAATCATATGATGGTATTGTGGGCCGACTGCCTTGCGATGCGCTCTACAACGGCCTTGTCATCCGGTTCTTCCTCGTTTTTTATGTACCAGATAATCGGCTCCCTCTAGTCATTGGGATCTATCTCTGCCTGGTCTATAATGTTGCATTCTTCAGCATGTCCTGCGGTGATGCTCGGTTGTTGCACTTCTTGGAATAAAATCCCGGGTGGAACCTAGGCCCAACTGGACCCTAGTTTTGACAATGCGTCTGTTGCTGCATTGTGATCCCTCTCCTTATGGTGGAATTCCACACCCTCGAATTTATCTTCTAGCTTTCGCACAGTGGCGCAGTAGTTGTTCATTGAGTCGGTTGTGCAATCCTAGTCTTTATTTACCTAGCTGATGAACACTAGCGAATCACCATATACCATTAGTCTTTTGATGCCTAGCGAGATGGCAATGCCCAACCCATGAACTAAGGCTTCACACTCTACGACATTGTTGGAAGCTAGGAACAGGAGCTAAAGCGCATATTTGAGTTGATCACCTCTAGGGGCAATGAAAAGGATTCCCGCTCCTGCCACCTGCAGCTTCAACGAACCGTCAAAGTACATCTTCGAGACTTCAACTGCTTCTAGGTTCTCTGGAACCTAGTGTTTGGTCCATTCTGATATGAAATCGACCAGTGCTTGAGTTTTGATTACAGTGCAAGGTCGGAATTCTGTGTCATGAGCTCCGAGTTCGCATGCCCACTTGGTCGTTCTTCCAACTGCTTCTTTGTTTTGGAGTATATCTTCTATCGGGAATCTCGTGACTACTATGACTTTGTGGTTGTCAAAATAGTGCCGGAGTTTACGAGCAGTTAGGAGTACTGCATATAATAGCTTCTGAACTTGAGGATACCTTATCTTCGAGGGACTGAGGACCTCGCTGATAAAGTATACAAGATGTTGTACCGGATATGCACGCCCTTCTTCTGCCCGCTCGACTACCAACATAGTGTTTACCACGTGAGTCGTGCAGGAGATATATAACAGCAGGTCTTCAGCTACCTGGCTTGCTGTAGCTCGGCATGGCGGCTTGAGTACCGGTGGTGTGGTCAGGAATTCCTTTAGTGCTTCTAGGGCTTCCTGAGCTTCTTGGTCCACTGGAATTTATCCACCTTCTTGAGCAGCTTATAGAATGACATTCCTCTTTCACCGAGCCTTGAGATGAAACGACTCAGTGCTGCCATGCACCCAGTGAGCCTCTGTACTTTCTTCTGTGATCATGGTGTCTCCATCCTCATTATGGCTTCAATTTTTTCTGGGTTTGCCTCTATTCCTCGATGGATGATGATAAACCCGAGTAGCTTTCTGGCCGGTACTCTGAACACATATTTTTCTAGATTCAGTTTCCATCGGTAGCGCCTCAAGATGTTGAAGACCTGTTGTAAATCTTTGGTGAAGTTCTCCAGGCTTTCTGTTTTTATTACCACATCATCGACATAAGCTTCTACATGCTTGCCCCAGTGATCGGCTAATCATGTTTGGATAACCCTCTGGTAGGTTGCTCCAGCGTTTTTGAGGCTAAACGTCATGGTGGTATAGCAGAAGGCCCCAAAAGGTGTGATGAATGCAGTCTTTTCCTCGTCTTCCTTTGCCAAACCGATTTGGTGTTATCCAGAGTAGAAATCCAAGAAGTAGAGCATAGAGCAGCCAGTGGTTGAATCGACTACCTGATCTATCCTAGGGAGTCCGAAAGGATCTTTTGGGCAGTGTTTGTTGAGATTGGTATAGTCGACGCACATGCGCCAATCAAATTTATTCTTTTTTAGTACAAGAATAGGATTCGCTAGCCACTCAGGGTGTAGTACTTCTCTAATGAAACATGCCGATACCAGGCGAGCTAATTCCGCCCGTATAGCCTCTCTTTTGTCGGGCATGAAACGACGTAGCATTTGTCGGATCGGTCTTGCTTGACGGTACACTTTGAGTTTGTGCTCGGCTAGCTCTCTCAGGACTCTGGGCATGTTCGCAGGTTGCCATGCGAACACGTCTTGAGTGTCTTGCAGGAACTGGACAAGCGCACTTTCCTATTTGTCGTCAAGGCTAGAACTGATGATCGCATTCTTGCGTTCATCAGAGAATCTGAGGTTGATTCTTTTAGTTTCTTCAGTTGGTCGCATAGAGGTCACGATCGATGCTTCATTCAAAGGGATTGTAAAATCCTCTTCTGCTGGTCTGCCATCGATCCATATGGGAAGGGCTATCGAGGGCCTGGCAGTGAGAGCCATCTAAATGGCACCCGAAAGCACTCAGTGGCGCCTTGGAAGTCAGCGCGCACGATGATGATCCCCTGAGGACCTGGCATTTTGAGTATCATATATGGGTAGTGCGGGATGGCCATGAATTTTGCCAATCCTGGCCTCCCAATAATGGCTTTGTACCCGCAGTCGAAGCGTGCCACCTCGAACCTCATGAACTCAGTTTGGTAGTTCTCTAGGGTTCTGAAGGTGACAGACATGTAGATGTGACCTAGTGGGTACTATCCTTCGGTCGGCACGATACTGAAGAAGGGGGTATCCTACTAAGTGAGGTCGACAATGGTGACCCCAGAGCGTGAAGTGTTTGGGGAAAGGTGACATTGATGCTGCTGCCACCATCCACCAACACCTTCTTAACCTAGCTTTCCTAGATCATAGGGTCGACACGTACCGGGTACTTGCCGGGGTGATCGAAGTTAAGCCATTGATCGTCTCCACTGAAGGATATTCTAAGCTTCGACCATCGGTAAGGGGCCGGAGAGCTGTTTGTGGCCACTAGAACTTGCCGATCATTGAGCTTCTGTTGCCTTTTGTTTTCTTATGCTCCATGCCCTCCGAATATGACATTGACCTCCCTGTCGATGCGTGGGAAGGCTCTGCCCCTACCTCCCTACTGCTGCTGAAGCTGCTTAGGCTCAGTAGGCTCTCCTCGAGGAGGGGGAGGCGGTAGCGGCTGGAATGGCCAGCCATGCCCGATGGAGTTTTTGAAATCTCTGCAGTTCCATAGAGTGTGTCACATGTCCTTGTGGTATGGGCACTGGAAGTTGAGGATCTCATCCAGTGTCCTTACCCCTCCACGGGGTGCGCCGCGGGCTCGAGCTGCAGGTGGTCCAGTGGTGTGCACTTCCTCCCGGGGCCTCTTCTCCCAGCATTTGTCTGGTTGCTGGTTCGTGTCCCTTCGCGACGCTGGAGGTACGGGCTTCGCGCTTCCAATGAGGTCTTGAGCCCGTTCATCTGCGTTGATGTAGATGTCCGCCTCCCTAAACAGTTGTTCAGAGGTGGCGGGTGCTTTTTGAAGTATAGCTCGGACAAAACCGGATCATTGGACCCCCGATAGAAGTCTTCGATCACAGTTGCCTTAGCAACCTCAGGGATGCGGTTCCTCATTGTTTGAAATCTTTTGAGGAATGAACAGAGAGTTTCATCATTTTGGCGCTTGATGGATTTGAGATCCCACGACTGCGCTGGCTTGTTGGAGAGGGACTAGAAGTTTGCGACAAACCGGTAGCTGAAATCTCCCCAATCGTCGATGCAATGTCGAGGTAGATACCGGAGCCATTGTAGTGCGTCCTGGCCCAGAATGATGGGTAGGTACGCCGTCATGATGTCCTCCATTGCCCCAGCATCTCGGGCGACGGTTGTGTAGACGACCAGCCAACCCCCCGGGTCCTGCTTGGGTTCATATTTGTCGACGTTGGAGACTTTGAAGTTGGGAGGCATTGGATGGCCCGGAGGTGAGGGGTGAGCACGGAGACCCTGCACGTCTCCTCCTATCGATGATCATGTTGTTGATCCCGGGGAGGGGAGCGAGTATTAGGTCGCCTCGAACATCCCCAGACGGGACTGTTAGTAGAGGCTGCCGCTGACTCGATCCTGGTTGCACGGCTGTGTGTTGGCACACCATGATCTCGATCGTATTCCTCCCAGAGACTTATTTCATTTTCGTGTCGACGATCGCACGAAGCACTGATGTTGCTTCGTGTGTCTCGTCAACTGTTGATGGCATGACATAGATCGTTCGGTGGGTGAGCGAGAGGTAGCAGATGATTGGCCGCTTGAGTGAGCACCCGCCGATAGCCCTCCGCGTCTAGGGTTCGCGGGATGCCATTGGCTATCTGCGCTAGGATCCCTCCAACTTCGCTTGGCATGTTTAGTGCTCGAGCGAAGTCGGGGTACAAGTTTCATGTGAGGAACGGGTTCTTCCGTCGAAGCCTAGCATCTTGTTCAGCTAGCTCCCACTCGCGTTCCTGAGCTTAGCGACGATCGCGGCGGTGGGAGTTGCACCGTTCTCGATGTGTTCTTTCACCAGGGGTCTCCCCCATCTCTAAGGCTTTGTCCCAAGAGACGGGTTAAGCCAGGTCCCGTTCTTCGGCATCATGGTGTCATCGCACGTTTCGGTGCCTGTTTCTCCGTCGTCGTGCATAGCGCTAGGGAGGTTCTTCCCCCAACATGGTGGGTTCGTCGTCCGAGATGAGCGATGACTCCAGTCTTCCCTGAATGAAGAGAATGTCGGGGAAGAAAGGAGTAGGTGCAGCGGTGTGCTTCTTCCCATCCTCCTTTGAGGGCGGAGGAATCAGGGTGGTCGTCCGCTGTGCTTTTTCGCCCCGGTTCAGAATGTTCATCTTCTTCTGCCGGGTGACCCATGTCCATTCCTTAGTAGGCGAGGTGGACAACGGAGTTTGTCGGGTTGGGGAAGCCGGGGTTGACTGGGCTTCTACCCTCTGGGGGGTCCTAAGCCTAGCCTCATGCAAGACCATGCCCCATCGTGCCATTGGTGGTGGCGCGGTTCGTGGTTTCGCTTCAGCTCCCTTTGGCGCTCTCGAGGAAGATTTCTTCCTGGGTGGAGTTGCTATGTGGCGCAGAGTTCCCTCTACATCCGCCACGCAAGAGATTGTCCCAAAGCAGAAAACTTCTCCTGGACTGAAGGTGATCTTGCTCTTGAAAATGATGGACATGGAGTCAGCGTTGATCGATGACACACCCCCTACCTAGCGCGCCAGCTGTCAGTGTTTAGTGACCGACCGCACACCTGGATTTACCCTCATGGTGCTTTTGGGTAGATCGGTGTCATGGGTCGTAACTTGATGGTTCGCGCTCTGGCGAGAGAGAGAGAAGCGGATTCAGCAGGTTCGGGCTGCTTTGAGGAGCGTAATACCCTACTTCCTGGATGGCTTTGTATATGGATGAGGTTACAGGAAGTGACTACTGAGCTGAGGGGATGCAAATGAGATGAAAATGGAGGGGTCCCCCTTGGCCTTATATACACGACGATGGGGGGTCTTCTTGCACAAGTATCGATCACAATCTTCCTACCTATCTCCTAATTAGTAGCAAACAAGTTTCACTATCTCAAGGAAAATCTGGCGCTTCCATGCCGAGCTATCCCTGATGTTTTAGGATCTCGGGCATGGGAACAAACATGCCCGACATATCCATGCCTATGTCGTGGCTTGCTTGGATGTGGGCCTTTTTCGCCTCTGGATCGGCCTGCTTCCATTGTCTCTGTTCGCCTGGCCCATGATGGGACGCTTCAGAGGGGCAACTGCCACGTGGCCCCTAGCAAAGTTTTTGCCCTTGTGTGGACCCGGGGGATATCCATCCCCCACACTAATAATAAGAGAAATGTATATCAAAATGAGCAAAAATATACTTGAAATAATTACCAAAACATTGACAGGAATAGTAAACACAAACCTTTAGACTATTGTATGTTAAAATGTCTGCTAGATGATCCTTCGGCATTAAGGATAATCCAAGCTCAAGCTTCGAATAACTCATCTTGGCCATCATCTCTCGGCAGACATCAATCTCCTTGCTGTTAGGAAGACAGTATAGAAAGTCGTTTTCTTCATCTCATTTGTACACCAAGGATCCTCGAGGATATTTCAGTTTCTTGGCGTAATGATGGGCCTCAGCAATTTTCCTCCGTGTCAGCTGCTTTCTCGAAGCGTGACGGATAATAAATTCAAGATCTTCGGTCGATGCCGCTTCTGGTATCGACAGTGTTAACTTCTCTCGTAGACTTTCCTTTAGTTTCTCTATTGTCCTAGTTTTTGAAGGTCCAGCTTTAGCGCAGGCAGGAAAAGCGCTTGCAGCGACAGCTTCTCCCAATTCTTCAACTTTGTCTTCGAAAATCCTAGTAGGAGTAGGAGTAGCCACCTTCGAACATTTCAGAACAGAGTCTAGAACGCTGGTCATTCTCCTCCCTTTCCTATGAGTCGTCGCTGGAATAGTTGCTGTCCTTGTCAACTCTAGCAGCGATGGAGAAATTTGCAACTTTGGCTACTGGTCACTTTTCAAACTTTCTGATTTTGACTTCTCCAGTTGAGTGGTGGTAGCTTTAGCTACCGCAGCGGGTGTTATCTCCAAAGCTGAGAGGGTAGCTTTGGCAGATTCAACATCCTCTATCTTTGAACCTTCTATAGCAGGTAGTGTAGGAGCCCTCTCCAAAAAATAAGACTTTGGCCGATGAGTTACAATCTTCATTCTTTTGGGTTTCAGCACAGTAGAAGGGGCAGTTGATGCAATCCTCCTCTTTGTCCCTTGCTTTCGAGCCGAGAAGCAGTAATCGGGGTACACAAAACCAATAACGTCAAAAGTCTATTTATCCTTTTCTTTCCATGGGCACTGAAGGCAGTATTCATGGTTTAGTCTTCAGCCTTCGTATATGCCCCCAATAGATCATCAGCGGTCGCCTCAATAGCCTCGAGCAATTCGTCATCTGGCTCCCTAAACTGACTTCTGTAGTGGTATGTATATTTCAAATAAACAAGGCCACCTTTGCTTGAGCTATAAGTGGTCTCCTTCGACATTTCCCATTCGTTAACAAGGGGCCATACTTTGAAAGCTATGTGTTCTTGAACCATGTCCCTAGTGCTAATGTAACTGCACAAAGTGTTGAAGGCCACTAGGCAAGCTTCAGCCCTGTCACTATTCACAATCGAGGGCCTTCGAATTCCAAAGAGAGATCGTATTGGATGTTGAATTATATCTTTTACGTCTTCCCTCTCAACCAAATCAATCTTACATAGAACCATTGCTTCATCCAAAATTGTTGTGATAGCAACCAAAATTGTTGTGATATTGTTCCTTCCCCATTGCCTTCGTCTGATAAGACAACTCATGTATATTACAGAAAGAATCAGTGTTCGTTCCAACCCCTAGCTCCTCATTGCCCACATGAAAACCCTGATTTTGGTCAAAGCTTCAGGGGTGAGTTGATGAAGATATATCTCGAATCTTTTAAGTACTTCAACAAGCATTTTATGTAGAGAAACCGAAGGCCACCCTTCATAAAACTCTTAAAAACAACCACTTCATCAGCTTTGAGAAGAGGAACAATATTCTTTCCTCTAGCCCTCACTATAGTTGTGTCACGAAAATATTTACCTTTCATTGCTTCAATTCGTCCTCTTTTAACAGTGGATTTTCCAAATATAACATGACTTGGCCTCCACGGCCGGTCTTCGGCGTCATCGATCGTGTCACTCTCCACATCAAAATCCTTGCTGTCACTAGAACCCTCAGATAGTCCAGCTAACATCTCATCAGTAATTTTCTCAACATTGGTCCTCTCCATGGCTTCGTAGAAACAAACGAGTGTGATTTCCACGCTTTTCTTCTCTTCGGCCATTTCAACGATGATTGCAACAAAAAGCCGAAGTTTAGAAGCAATCACGGTTGTAGAGTCAGAAAGCTAAAACGACAAACCCAACACAAAGCTTGACAACACGAAAAATATTTTCAACGCAAACCCTTGTATATAGTCGCAAAGCACCACTCAACCATGGGTCCCACAATACAGAATATCTCGCTATTCTAGCGAAGGGAAGGTGTTTTTTGGACCTTCAACTAAAGGCCTTCGTTCATTTCATAGTTTGAAATTGTTACAAAGGAACAAACTAATACTGCGAGGGGCTACTGTTGGGGGCCTTTGTCTTCCGAAGGTCCTCAAAAACACGACTAACTATTTGTTTCTAGCATACTATTAATTATTACAGGGGGTTCATTAACATGAAAGCTTTGACATAACTCAAGGGAAGTACGACGAAGCAAGCTTTGTCATGATGAAGCAAGAAGGCAACAAAGGGAGAAGTTGTCATTCAAGTTATTGAATGTAAATGACGCTGCTACCCCTGTGACATTTGTAAACCTTGTATGTGATTATTGATGATACAAATGTAATAACATACGAAGTTGTACGTTTGCCTATAAATAGTTGAACAGTACCCCCATACTGTTCACACTGGATTGTAATTGCTCTCGTGTCTTTGTCTTCAAACAAGCCGAAGCTATCAATGTAATACAAACTTAAATAGTATCTATATCTTTATTATGAAATAAATATGCGGCTTGATTTTACATCTTGTAAATGTATTCTTATTTCTACGAATGATGAGGACTTGTCCTTCATGATCTTCCTCTAAAAATCATTATACTCGAGTGAGAATAATGCTTTGAAGGACAAATGTCTTTAACATATAACAAATATGTTGCCTTGTTCTTGATCCGAAGCAGTTGAGAACAAGTGAACAACATCTAGCACTGCTGACACTGAAAAACGCTAGTAGAAATACCTCTAGAACCGCCACTATATAGCTTCTATGTACCAATGAATCACACTTAAGGTAAAAAGGCACTATGCTTTTCAGCATTTGGTCGTATTATGTGTTAGCTGATGAAACATGTTCCTGTCCCTAGGTCACTACGATGGAAGAGCCCCAGTCATTGGAGTTGACATGTTTTTTTGTTTCCCATTTTTCAACTAACATAACGGTGATGCAAAACTTTTTGGCTACGAACCTAATAAAAGAGTGAATCAATGATCCTAGAGGTACGACAAGAGGACACATTGATAGGGAGGAAGTGGCATAGTGCAGTATCACAACAGCATTGCACACCATTTTCAGCGGGCAGGGTAATTTTCGGCGCCGAACATGGTCGCCGAAAATAGTGCCTTACTTTTGGCGGCCGCGGACCTTAGCCGTCGAAAATAACCTTATTTTCGGCGACATACGTCATGGTCACCGAAAATTATCGAATTTAAATTGCCAAGAACTTTTTCCTCTGTTTCCTCGCTTTCCTTCTCCCTCCCTCCTCTCTCTCCCGACATGGCGCCTACTACTTCCGGTGCCGGCTCACCACACTGCCGCCTCCACCCCCGGCTCGCACCGCCACCTTCTACCGGGTCGTGGGGCCGCCTCTCCCACCACCACTCTCGGTCGCCGCTCCCACAACGCAGGCCGACCCAACGTAGAGCCCTCCTCCGATCGGCCACCACCCCATCGAGAGGTTTTTTACATATTTTATTCCATATTTTTGGCGGTCGTTATTCATTTGCTGCCAAAATTAGTATGTATTTGTGATTAGTATGGTTGTTTGATTAGGGTGTGTGATTAGAATTATTGTTTAGTTCCATTAATGTATTAGTGGCATATGTGGGTGTGTGATTTGTGGCATATTGTATTTTTGGCATATGTGGGTGTGTGTATTAGTGGCATATGTGGGTGTGTAATTAGTGGCATATGTGGGTGTGTGTATTAGTGGCATGTTGTATTTGTGATTAGTATGCTTGTTTGATTAGGTTGTGTGATTAGTATTATTTTTTAGTATGTTATAGTTGTATGCGATACATTTGCATTATTTGTTTTATAAGTACATTATAGTGGTATGTGGTACATTTGCATTATTAGTGGTATGTGGTACTTTTTTCGATTTGATTAATAGAATATCATTCTTTATTATAAGTACTTTATTGTTTTAGTGGTAGCGAGGTTATGGTGCCGAAATTTCCTTTGGATCCTGCTGGTTTGTCATAAATCTGTGTCCTGTCGGTCACTCTTGGGTGGGTTTAGGACCTATCCTTGCCTATATATGTAGGACCGATACCCTTGACGAAGTTGAATGATGTTTTTACGATATGGTCCGCTTTATTAGTCTCAGGCATGGCTGAAAATCGCGCATGGATGTACAATGGCTAGAGTAGGAATGGATGTCATTCTGCTGAGTGGGTAGCCAAGACCAAAGATTATATGGACCATGCTTTCTCCTTGTCATTAACCGGCACTTTCAGATGCCCTTGTAGGCTGCACGAAAACAATATATTCCTTAATAAGGAAAGAGTTGGCCTAGATCTCTGTTAGTTTGGATTTATGCCCAGATATGAGGTGTGGGAACATCATGGTGAGGTAGTACCCAACCCAAATGTAGAAGAGGAGAAGAACAATGATTGGGCTGGCGGTGATGCGATGCATGAGATGCTAGATTCGCTACGTACAGATCAAGTCTTAGGTTACCTATGTTGTCTACATAATCCTGGAATTATGACCGACTCTAAAGGCGTGCTGGTTCCTTACACTAGCTAGTAGCACTTTGCACTATCTCCACGTGCTACATATGGAACAGCTCAGGGCGTCGTCAAGCACGACTTTTGGGTAAAAGTATTGTTTGATACTAACATTTTATGATTTGTTTGATACTAACTTGATTTTCGATGTTGGATAGAGATGCTATCGTGTGGAACCTAAGGCTCAGGAGCATGCAGACCGAGTATTAGAGAAAAATGTGAAGAAGGTGTGCAAGGATGCAATTTCCAATGCTCGTCTACAGGTTGTGAACGCGTATTTGAAGTGTCGAAGGAATTCTATCAACAACTTTCGATAATATGCAGATGTATACTTGACTATGGACCAGTACATGGAGGTAAAAATCTAATCTAGCAGCTCATTCAAATATGAATGTAATTTTTTGCTAACATTTAGATGCAGGTAACTCTTCCTTGGATGGAACACCGGCTACAGACTTATAGGGCTTTGTGTGAGATATGGGCTTCAGGGTGGATTGACAAGTCAAACAGGAATCGACATAGATAGTGCCATCAGCAGGACGAGGACGGTGATGAGGTCGTAGTCAACCATACCTATGGGGCTAATGGACACATTCAGTTGGCGAAGCGAATGGTGAGTATTTAGTATTCTATTTTACTCAGAAATGAAATCGATTTAAACTCATATATTTGCAGGAGGCTCAAACTAGAGTTGTCCCGAACCCAATCGATGTTTATAGGCGAGGGCATAGAGTGAAAAAATAGTGAAATCCCCAATGAGGTATGGAGTCAGGAGACCACTGAGCGTCTAGTTAGTAGTTGTTAGGATTAATGTTTTCCTATCATATAGCTATACATTATATGTGTGTTGAACCTTCATATTGTATTGCAGAATACTTACGGGCAGGAGATGGTTAGGAAGTATGATGAAGACTATGATTCGTGAGGAACGTCAACCATTGACTTTGAAGTTGTGCATTCTATTGGAGGAAAGTCCCATGGACAGTGTGAACTTGTGAAATGTTTTCATTAAGATTGAAATTATGACCAAATAGCTAATTTTCTTATTTTTTCAAGATATTCTATGTTTACCGGTGTGATCGATTCGATGGAGTTGCAGTCTCGTGGCGGCTCTTCGTCGTAGGCGGTTTGTGGTAGCAGCCGTAGTCGACGCTCGAGCATGGAGGAGGCTACGAGGGAGTAGCAAGAAAGGTTTCGTGAAGAGCTGCAGCAGCAGCAAATGACATTTGTCCAATAACAATCAGAATACATGGTTGCTTACAACGCACATACACAACAAACAATGAACGTGAGTGTCTTATTTATTGTCAACACGGTCGTATATTTATCCTATAACTAATATACTGCATATGCAATAGTTTTGGTTTCCAGAGCAGGTACAACAGCAACCATTCGTTTTCCCTCAATTTCAGCCGTCGATGCCTCGGTGGGGATTACATGCTCCTCCACCTCCACCTCAGCTGTGTCGATAAGTATCTCTACTCGAGTGTATTATGAACAAGAACTTAATATGAATTAGCTCCAATGTATCGATCAAATTCAATTTAGTTTAGACTTGTCGTTTGTATTAGCCTTTTAAATCTTGACTTTGTAGAGATAGAGGGTTATGGGCCACAACACGCCACCATCGGTGATACCAGCATCAGGAGGAGCTTTTGGAGGGAAGGAGCTATTACAGAAGAAGTTTGTTTGATAAACAATTTGTTTGAATAGTGGTCAAATTAGAACTGTAGTTATTAATGTATTCTTCTTTCTTTCAGACTCCAAAGCAGACAAACGACTTCGTCAACAATTCCAAATTAGGGCACGTTGTCACCTGTCTTTATCTTCCTTTCCAGGAATTGGTTGGATTTGCTTTTTTCTTTCTGTTTTTCGTCACTTGATGGAGTTTCTTCGTGCTCATAGTGGTGCTATCGTGTGGTGTAGTTTGGTGGCAATCGATGAAGCTCTCATGACGTTCGTCACTAGGGGAAGGGAACTGGGGATAATTGTAGGTGTCGTCGCCATCACGCGTTTTCCTTGGTTTTGGATGAGATTTAGGCACTACAAGTAGTCTTTTTTCGTTGGATTAGATGGGTATTAGATTTTGATCTTGTAATTAGTCTTTGTAGAATAGCAGTCTTCTTATGGAATCGTCAATAAAAATATAATTTCTACATGTGGTTTCTAAAGGAAACCACATATAGAAATCATTTGAAATAGGATTTTTTGAAGTTTTTCAAATGACTTTGCAGGAAAAACCACCAAAATAAAAGTTGTAGATATCTAAAAGGTATGAAACTTTGTAGCTAACAACCTTTTCATTTGAAATCATTTGGGCTATCAAAATTGCATGTGAATTGGACAAATTTTAAAATGCAAATTTTACGAATGACCTCGGATGGATGAAGTACCAAAATAAAAGTTGTAGAACTTAGAAAGTTATTCAACTTTGTAATTCCCAACCTTTTCGTTTGAATTCGTTTACAGTCTCAAACAATCAGTTTATACTCGGTTTATTCTAATACGTGGGCAACAAAACTGCAATCCAGACACAAGTGATGGGTGGAGTGATAGAAAAGGCTACGCGCGAGGCTAAGTTTGGGGGTTCAATTGCCACCAGCCACGTAACGTGCGAATTTTGCGGAAAAATGACATGACTTGATGGAAAATATTTGTATTGGTGGTTGACGAAAATCGATTTGTGCTGGTGATTATCTTAACTGGACTGTCAGTACAAATCTATTCTCACAGTGGTTCTCAATACGTCTGTGAAAATAAATATTTCTATTGACCTCTATCATTGACGTTCTAAAATACACTAGTATAAATATGTTAACAACGGCCAGTAGAGTGCTTATTTGTACTAGTGTGAACTGCCTATATACATCTTGATTGATACAGGCGTTTGACACAAATGACAAATGGTCCTCATGTCCGCCTCTCGTACACGTTTTTTTGCCATCTGTGCAAAACTGCAAGTAATACAGAACTTCCACGACAACCCACGTACGTACGCTTCAAAGGAAAACTCTAGTTACACCTCCGCCATGGATCAACGACGATCATTGTCGCTTGAAGAATAAAGAACACCTCAGACGTGCGTTAGTTGAGCAAACAACCGGGGAGGAGGCACGCCATGCATGATCGTGTCCCGAGCGCAGTGATGGCATGTTGACGAGCGAGCTAGTGAAAAGCAGGAGAGGTGGCAGGCGCAGAATAAATGCACTATACGTGTGTGCCTACAGGAACACGTTACACGTACGATATGGCTGATGTTAACATGCATGATGTGTGAAGTACTCCGTCCGTCCCCGTCGATTTTGCTCAAGATTTTTATATCCACGTTTATACAGATGATTATAAACCTAAACACACACACACATATATATATATATATATTAATTATCATAGAAATTTGGTAAAAAAGTAGAATGAATTTTAATTTAGGACGCAGCGAGTATGTTTCATACGTAGCGATACTAACAAAGAAATTTCGGCACCTCAACTTGAAGCACTGCTATAACCACAACAGTAATCGATCTGTATAACTTTTGTTGATGAGAGACCGACAAAAACTAGAGTATATCTGACAGAAGTTATCAGCTAATTTCTATCGACTATACATGGCCGACATAAGTTACTTCCGGCTGCTAACTTCTATCGGCTCTTGTCAATAGCCGATGGAATGCCCCCCCACCCCCCCCCACCCCCCCCTCCCCCCCCCCCCCCCCCAACACCCCGAACCTAGGGTGCTCCCATTTTTAGGGCACTCCCACATGAGTTCTTTCATAAATTAGTTCACAAGAATGTCTAAGAACTAGAGGGCTCTAGGGTCCTAGGTTCTTCTAATAGCAAGAAGTGTAACATTTAGGGTCACCACAACGTTGAGGCGCTTCTACCAAGAACGATCTAAGTCTTGAGTCCCCAGGTCCGGCACTCCTGGGTAGAAACATTCATACTCACCTTGGGCCCTTTATCAACCCCTATCCTCAAATAACTTTAATAGTTGAACCCTGACCCCAGGTGTCACATCCGGGTTTTAGGAATCCAAAACTCGGCCGCGAAATAAACATCAGGTGTGCTGGGACTAAGTCTCACACATATGATGAATAGTCGTACAGAAACGAATGTCACATCTTTACTATATAATAGGAGTTTTTTACAAAATAAATAAATAATTACATCATAAGGAGACAACGATCCAGCAACACAAAGTTGACTGGGAGACGACGACCTAGACCTCTCACGAACTCATCACAGCATCCTCCATGCGCCTCATCCCGCGGTACCTGTTCTTGACATGTGGGGGTATGAGACAGCAATAGTGAGCTCATATACGTTCATCGCTCAACAAGTTGTGGGAAATAATGTGCATGAACTCGCCAAAGGTGGGAGCTCATGTGAAGTGTAAGACTTACCAAAGAGGATTGTTAGAGCTAAGCATTGCTTTTAAAGTTGGTCAAAATTTTATTAGCAATTACTAAGTATAAGTAAATACCAACCCAATTAAGTAGTAGAACAAAAGTGATAATAACACATGTGATGCAATGCATATGACAAATTGAATTTAGTTCCATAAATTAATCATGTGAGGGTCCCAGCTGCTCATGACCGTGACCACGACTAGTATACCAGCTTTACACTCTTAGAGATTGCGCATCTTTACCCACAAGTCATGTTACCCATCTGCCAAGAGAAGGCCAATCCCATACACCTCTACCGAGGAGGCGAGGCAAGGTAACACTACGAGGCCTTTACAAAGTTCCACTAGCTTCAGAAAACCCGCTACAGTTTCTAGGAAGCTCCAATGCAGGGACCCCTCGCCTGACCGCCATCGCAGCAAAATCAACCCAAGAGCCTCCATACACTGACCACTCCCCTACTGCCCTTGCCCCTTTCGGGTAAGGTAGTCTTCCACTAGCTTTCCTAATTAGTCAGCTAAGGGCGTCCCATACCACCCTTGTGGTAGCACTGTTTTCCCGGATGGTCGCTCCATGTTCCAATTAACATAATAATCTTAACATGGACAGTAAATAACAACTGATAATAAAATATAATCATGAATAATGTGTATCTCTATACCCAAAACAACATAAAGCAATAGCAGGTACTACCCAAAAATTCAGTGGTAAACAAGGTATAAAGATAGTCAAACTAGGGTAACCTATTGGGTCCCATCAAAATTAACCTATGCAGATCATTATGATTAATCAGAACATGACTGGGTAGAATGAAGTGATCAAGGGCACAACTTGCCTGGGACTTGAGATTCCAGGTACCAGGATGATCTTCAGATTCTCATGACCTCACTGCTAGTCATAGAGATACAAACAAACATGGTATAGACAAAATTAACATCACACCAAGCATAAGAACAAACTACATAAGTGTGGGGGACGGATATCCCCCGGGTCCACCAGAAGGATAAAAGACCTCACGAAAGGCCCGTGGGCCCAATAATTCGCGAGGTCATCCCTTCGTGGGCCTGGGGAAGAACGCCTAATGAAGTGGATCAACGCAAGCCCAGATGGCCCAACGAATTTGAGTAATGATCGCAACAGTGACCCGACCTCCCCGCGCAGGGGCCCCGCGTATCGGAACAGAGTGGAGATAGGTCGGCAGGATTATAGGAAGATAGACTCAGTCGGTTCACTATTACTTAGGCACACGTTGTTATCATATCCACATGTAACGCCCCACAGTCGAGTATATAAGGCCTAGGGAGCACCCCTTCAAAGACATCTATCCCACTACTTAGCCATCCACCCGGCTCTCTACGCTTCCAACACTAGAGAGTCCCCTTGTAACCCACCACATAAAGTACTCACACCAGGACGTAGGGTGTTATGCATCTCCAAGCGGCCCGAACCTGTATAAAACTGTCCACTGCCTCTTATGCATTAGCACGAACCATCGAGCTACAGTCGGTAACACTGTCCTACTCCAAAAAGCACCTTGAGGGGCAACCCCGGGTGCGCGGTCGGACCCAAAACACCGACAGCTGGCGCGCCAAGTAGGGTGTGTGTCACCGATCCAAGCTAGCTCAATGGCCGTCACCTTCCAGCACAAGATCATTCTCCGCCCCGGGTCCGTGTTCTGCTTCGGAACTATTTCATCTGTAGCAGATGAAGAGGGAACTCTGCATCGCATCGCGGATCCACCGGAGAGAAAGTCTTCCTCAAAGATCTTCGAGAAAATTAGAGCGAAGCAGGAAAAATCGCAACCTCCAGCACTCCGAGAAAAGACCACCTTCAGCAAGCTAGGAGCCGAGGGTCCGTCTACCCGGAGAACTCCACTGTCCACCTCTCCGACGGAAAAATGGACACGGATCACAAGGAAAAAGGAAGCGAATAAGGCCAAGGATCATCAAGCTGCTCTTTTTGTGTCTCCGTCCTCAAAGGAGAGCAGAAAGAAGACCGTCGCGACAACTGTTCCATTCTACCCCGACATCCTCTTCATCGAGGGAAGAGCAGAATCGAATCCTATCTCCAACGATGAACCGACTGCTCCAGGAGAAGAACCTCTTCATCGGGAATCTCGCCGGCGGAGGAACCGACGCCGAAATATTCGGCGACATCACGAGGCCGGAGAACGGGATCCGGCGCAGCCCGTATCACGAGACGAGGTCTCAGAAGTGGGAGAAACTCCGGAAGAACGGGTCCTCAGAGAAAGAAGGAACTCTCGACGACGTGACCGTCGGCAGGCTCAAGAACAGGCTGAGCAGGAAACAAGGCAAAATTGAGAGAATCCACTCTTCGGACGCAACCTGAACCCCGACTTTGCTCGAGCCATGAACACACCGAGTGAAGTCGGTGGAGTATTGGCTCGGATAGCCGATGGCCTCCCCGGACTCCAGACGCCGAGGGCTATCGGCGACTGTTCACTCGAGCAGTCAACCACCTTCTGCCACTCGCTTATCCACCGAGCGATCTACGACACGCCATCAACAGTCGGTGGGATGCACGGAGCTCCATCAATGCTTCGCACGAACGACGACACAAGAACGAGATCCGTCGCCAAGAAGAGTATGACCGGGATCTCGGCACAGAGTCAGGCCACCAGGACTGAGTCAGCAACGGCTTCGACTAGTGGCACCACCTGGGGACGATCGAGGCACCACGACAACCACTCCCCTCCCAGGGACAGACATCATCATCGATGACAAGAGGACATGTGTGGAGTATCGGCGCTTACTCCACGCCTCAGTGCCATTCAGTGGCCCCCTAACTTCAAGGTCTCCAAAGTTGACAAATATGAACCCAAGTAGAATCCGGGAGGCTGGCTGGCCGTCTACACCACTGCCGCCCGAGCCGCTGGGGCAACTGAAGATGTGAGGACTACGTACTTACCTATTGTCCTTGGGCAAGACGCGCTGCAACGGCTGCGACACCTACCCCGACATTGCATCGACGACTGGAGCGACTTCAGTCGGCGCTTCACCGCCAACTTCCAATCTCTCTCCGACAAACCGGCGCAATCATGGGACCTCAAATCCATCAAGCGCGGGGGGACGAAACTCTTCGGTCGTACCTCAAAAGATTTCAGACCATGAGAAACCGTATCCCCGAGGTCGCGGAAGCAGCAGTGATCGAGGACTTCTACCGGGGATCCAATGACTCGGCCTTCATCCGAGCCATACTACAGAAGGCACCGACCACTTCTGAGCAGCTATTCTGGGAAGCCGACCTCTACATCACCACCGATGAACGAGCTCAAGACCTCATCGGAGGAGCAAAGCCCGCACCAGCAGCACCGCGATGCGACACGAACCAGCAACCCGACAAACGCTGGGAGAAGAGGCCTCATGAAGAGGTCCACGCTGCCGGACCGCCCGCCTCTCGCGCCCGAGGAGGACCTCGCGGAGGCGAACACACGCTATATGACATCCTCGACGCCCAGTGCCCGTACCACAAGGACATGCGCCACACCCTACGGAACTGTAGAGACTTCAAGCATTCCGTGGGGAATGGCCAACCCTTCCAACCTCTACCTCCTCCCCCGCCACGAGGAGGACCTGGAGAACCTCGATAACCCCAGCAACAGGAGGAGGGAGGAGGTGGAGCCTTCTCGTGCGTTGACAGAGAAGTCAACGTCATCTTCGGTGGACACAGGTCGCAAGAAAGCAAGAGACAACAAAAGCTCAACGATTGTCAGATACTGGTGGCGGCCACCGGTCCCCCCGCCCTGTACCGATGGTCTGAGCACCCGATCACCTTCACCCGGGCAGATCAGTGGCTCAACTTCGACCATCCAGGCAAGTACCCGCTCCTCGTCGATTCGGTGATCCGAGAGAGCAGGGTAAAGAAGGTATTAGTGGACGGGGGAAGCAGCATCAACGTCACCTTCCCCCGGACACTGCAAGGCTTGGGAGTCCCCCTCAAAGAGCTCCACGAGTCGGACACCCCTTTCTTCGGCATCGTGCCGACTGAAGGAGAATATCCGCTGGGCCACATCTACACGCCGGTCACCTTCGGAACTCTGGAAAACTACAGAACCGAGTTCCTGAGGTTCGAGGTGGCAAACTTCGACTGTGAGTACAACGCCATCATCGGAAGGCCTGGATTGGCGAAGTTCATGGCCATTCCACATTATACATATATGATATTGAAGATGCCAGGACCACAAGGAATCACTACTGTGCGCGCTGACTTCCAAGGCGCCGCAGAGTGTTTCCGAGTGGCCATTCAAGCGGCCCTCACCACCAAACCATCGGCGATTTCTTCTGCGCAGGCGAACTCAAAGCCTGAGGAAGACCTCGCGGTACCCGCGAATGAAGCTCAAGCCGTGACCTCTATACGGCCGACTGAAGAAACAAAGAGAATCAATCTTGGGTTCGCCGACGAACGCAAAATAGCTATCATCAGTTCCAGCCTGGATGACAAATAGGAAGGCGCGCTCGTCCAGTTTTTGCAAGATAACCGAGATGTATTCGCATGGCAACCTGTGGATATGCCGGGAGTCCCGAGAGAACTGGCCGAGCACAAATTGAAGGTCTACCCCCAGGCGAGCCTGATCCGACAAAAATTATGTCGCTTCACGCCCGACAAGAGAGAAGCCATCCATGCTGAGCTGGCTCGCTTAGTCGCGGCCGGATTCATTAGAGAAGTGTTACATCCAGAGTGGTTAGCCAACCCTGTTCTTGTACTCAAAAAGAATAAAGTGGATTGGCGCATGTGCGTCGACTATACGGATCTCAACAAACATTGCCCGAAGGATCCCTTCGGACTTCCTAGGATAGACCAGGTGGTGGACTCAACCGCTAGATGTTCTGTGTTGTCTTTCTTGGATTGCTACTCCAGGTATCATCAAATTAGCTTGGCAAAAGAAGATGAGAAAAAATTGTTGGATCTTTTATGGGCTTGGCCCATTTATTGAATAAACTCTATGGTGTGTAATGGTGGAGAATACCAATAGTACCATATTGGAAGTCCAAGGGTCTTTTGGCTTGACTTATATGGTGGGAATTATTCCACCTAACTTGAGAAGTCAAGAAACGGACAAGGGCGTGCCACACGCGCGTGCGCGCCATCGCCGCTGGCCGGGCCGGGCTCGGGCGTGGCATGGCGAGGCAGGCAGGCAGGCAGGCGAGCGGGCATGGTGTGGTTGTGTTAATTTTTAGCACTCACTAACCGCGTAAACCTTTCAGTTGCTTGTCTCTTCGTCAGCTGCATGCGAGACTCTTGTCCTTTAGCTGCCTGTCCCTTGCCGTGCAGCATGCGACCCTTCTCCTTCAGCTTCCATCTACGAGAGGTTAAGTAGAGGAGAACCCCTGGCACTTGGTACACATGAACAAAACCAATTCAGAGTCACAGCCCAGCCACAAGTGAGAGTATTCCCATCTCGTGACTCTACGCGCACAGAGCAGCGAGAGGGCAGGTGCCTCCGAAGCCCTTGCCGTTCGAGACCTTGCACGGGGGGATCGGCAATTAGGTTTTTGGGGAGCGTCTATGCGACTGCCCAAAACATCTTCTTCCTGGCGACATGATAAGGAAAGCTGGACAAAGATCTAGATCATCAGAGCGCATGGGAGGGTATGATCAGTTTATTTCCTTACTGTTTTACGTTCTGCAGATTATATATGTTTCATATATTCGTCTGTGCTATTTTATATGTAGCAATGATTTTACCTTATCTGTTCTGTCTTATTATAATATGATAGATCTGTCTGTTTTAATTTTACAGTCATGTTGTTTATGTTTCTATCTGTTTATTTTCAATTGTTCAGTCAGTTTATATGTTTATCGTATTTATATGATTCATATGCTTTGTGTTCTCATGATCCATATTGTTATGGATATATTTGAGATCACGATTTCTATGGTTAATTATCTTTTATATGTCATCATCATAATGTTAATTTATGGAATTACAATAATACGGAAAATGCCTATAATTCTAACAATCCAAAAACCTAATGTTAGGCATTTTTCTGTCAGAGGTTTTGCTGCTGTGCTAAAGCCTGATCCTTTTGATGGTAAAAACTTCTTGATATTGAAAGCTAAGATGGAATTGTGGCTTACTGCAATGTCTTGTTTTCATGCCGCTGAGGGCAAGCCTGTCGACTTACCTCCTGAGGATGAGGCTATGTTTAAGGCTGAAGACAACGTCTTTCGAGGAGCAGTAATTAGCGCATTTGATGCAAAATTCCAGAAAAGCTATATCATCCTTCCTACAGGGAAAGAGCTGTGGGATGCACTTGTTGAAAAGTTTGGAGTAACTGACGCTGGTAGTGAGCTGTATCTCATGCAGCAGCTGTATGACTACAAGATGGTTGAGAACCGATCTATAGTGGAACAGGCTCATGAGTTTTAGGCACTAGCTAAGGAACTCGAACTTTTTCCTTGTCCTTTGCCTAACAAGTTTGTGGTTGGTGGTATAATCGCCAAGTTGCCACCTTCTTGGAAGGACTTTGCTACCTCTCTCAAACATAAGAGACAAGAGTTCAATGTGGAAGAGCTCATTGGTACTCTTGATGTTGAGGAAAGGGCTAGAACAAAGGACAATGGAAAAGGTGTGGAGACCTCTACTGCTAATGTGGTGCAGAAGAGAAACTTCCGCAAGTTTAACAAGAAGAAAAACCAGAACAAACAAGAGAATGCAAATAAACCTGTTCAAACAGCACAGTTTAAAAAGAAGAACAACAACAACAAGGGAAAGGGAGGATGCTTTGTCTGTGGCAGTGATCAACATTGGGCTAGAGAATGCCCTGATCGCAAGTTCACACAGGACAAGAAATCAGCTAATGTTGTAACCACTGAAACTTAAGATGGAACATATGGGTATGTAATTCTTTACCATTTGTTCTTTCAGTTTGTAATTCACCTGAGTGGTGGATGGATAGTGGTGCAAACATTCATGTGTGCGCTGATGCCTCTATGTTCTCCTCCTATCAGGTCGGGAGGTCTGGCGCCTTGTTAATGGGAAATGGGTCGCATGCTCATGTTCTTGGTGTTGGTACAATCATTCTGAAGTTTACTTCGGGAAAGACGGTGCCATTGAAGAGCGTGCAGCATGTGCCCTCTATCAAGAAGAATCTCGTTAGCGCTTCTATGCTATGTTGAGATGGATACAAAGTTGTTCTTGAGTCTAATAAATGTGTTGTGTCGAAACATGGTACTTTTGTTGGTAAAGGATATGACTGCGGAGGCTTGTTCCGCTTATCCCTACATGATGTGTGTAATAAAATGGTGAATTCTGTTCATTTTTCTGATGAGTCAGATTTATGGCATTCACGTTTTTGTCATGCAAGCTTTGGCTGTCTTGTGCGGTTAGCAAATCTAAATCTAATTCCTAAATTTAACTTGGTCAAAAAGTCTAAGTGTCATGTGTGTGTTGAATCAAAACAACCCCACAAGCCTCATAAGGCTGCTGAGGCGAGGAGTTTGGCACCTCTAGAACTTGTTCATTCTGATCTGTGTGAGATGAATGGAATTTTGACCAAAGGTGGTAAAAGATACTTTCTCACTTTTATAGATGACTCCACTAGATTTTGCTATGTGTATCTCTTAAAAACAAAAGATGAAGCGTTTAATTATTTTAAGACCTATAAAGCTGAAGTTGAGAACCAACTTGAGAGGAAAATAAAACGGTTAAGGTCCGATCGAGGTGGAGAATATTTCTCTAATGTGTTCGATGAGTTCTGCGTGGAACATGGTATTATTCATGAGAGGACATCGCCATTCTCACCACAATCCAATGGTATTGCTGAAAGGAAAAACCGCACTCTAACAGATTTGGTGAATGCCATGTTGAGTACAGCGGGATTATCCAAGGCATGGTGGGGTGAGGCAATTTTGACAGCGTGTCATGTCCTAAATAGAGTTCCAACAAAGAACAAAGAGATCACACCATTTGAGGAATGGGAAAAGACAAGATTAAATCTCTCATATTTGCGCACTTGGGGTTGCTTGGCTAAAGTGAATGTGCCAATCAAAAAAAAAGTGTAAACTTGGGCCTAAAAATGTTGATTGTATATTCCTTGGGTACTCTTTTCACAGTACTGGGTATAGGTTCTTAATTATAAAATCTGATGTGCCTGATATGTATGTTGATACTATCATGGAATCAAGAGACGCAACATTTTTTGAGAATGAGTTTCCCATGAAGAATACACCTAGTGATATAAGTCATGAGACTATAATTCCCCATGAGCACGAATTGTCGATTCCTATAGATCATGCTGAGGATTCTCACGTGCACATCCCTGAGGAGGATGACACTATAGTCACTCGAAAGAGCAAGAGACAGAGGGTTGCAAAATCCTTTGGTAATGACTTTATAGTGTACCTTGTGGAAGACACACCAACTACCATTAGAGAGGCATATTCCTCTCCTGATGCTGACTTATGGAAGGAAGCAATAAGGAGTGAGATGGAATCTATTATGTCTAATGGAACTTGGGAGGTCATTGACCGTCCTTATGGTCGTCAACCTATAGGTTGCAAATGGATCTTCAAGAAAAAGCTTAGGCCTGATGGTACAATCGAGAGGTACAAGGCAAGGCTTGTGGCCAAAGGATATACCCAAAAGGAGGGTGAAGATTTCTTTGATACCTACTCACCAATGGCTCGATTGACTACAATTCGCACATTAATAGCTGTGGCAGCCTCTTATGGTCTTATCATTCATCAGATGGATGTTAAGACAGCTTTCCTAAATGGAGAGTTGGATGAGGAGATCTACATGGATCAGCCAGAAGGGTTCATTGCGGATGGTCAAGAGAACAAGGTGTGCAGGTTGATAAAATCATTGTATGGCCTAAAACAAGCACCTAAGCAATGGCATGAAAAGTTTGATAATACTCTTACAGCCGCTGGTTTTGCTGTAAATGAATCTGACATGTGTGTGTATTATCGGTATGGTGGGGGTGAGTCTGTTATGCTGTGTCTTTATGTTGATGACATCTTGATCTTTGGATCAAATCTCAATGTGATTGAGGAAGTTAAAAATCTTCTATCGAGCAATTTCGAAATGAAAGATTTGGGAGAAGCTGATGTCATTCTAAACATCAGGGCTTGTTAGAGAAGCTGATGGTGGGGTAACTTTGTTAAAATCCCATTATGTGGAAACGGTATTGAGTCGCTTTGGTTTTAGTGACTGTGATCTTGCTCCAACACCTTTTGATCCTAGTATGCTATTGAGAAAGAATCGGAGAATAGCAAGGGATCAATTGATATACTCCAAGATCATTGGCTCGCTCATGTACCTTGCAAGTGCAACAAGGCCAGACATCTCTTATGTTGTGAGTAAGCTAAGTCGGTTTGTGTCGAAACCAGGAGATGATCACTGGCGTGCTCTTGAGAGAGTATTGCGGTATTTGAAAGGTACTATGACATACGGTATTCATTACATTGGAAACCCAAAAGTGCTGGAAGGCTATTGTGATGCCAACTGGATTTCTGATGCTGATGAGCTTTATGCCACAAGCGGATATGTGTTTTTGTTTGGAGGTGGCGCTGTTTCCTGGAAGTCTTGCAAGCAGACTATCTTAACGAAGTCTACAATGGAAGCATAACTCGCAACATTAGACACTGCTGGGGCTGAGGCCGAGTGGCTTCGTGATTTCCTATAGGATTTACCGGTAGTTGAAAAACCGATACCGGCTATTTCCATGAACTGTGACAACCAAACGGTGATTACAAAGGTTAACAGTTCTAGGAATAACATGAAGTCTACAAGGCATGTTAAGAGGAGATTGAAATCTGTCAGAAAGCTGAAAAACTCCGGAGTTATAACGGTGGATTATGTCCACACATCTAATAATCTAGCAGATCAATTCACTAAGGGTCTATCACGCAATGTGATAGAAAGTGCATCGAGGGAAATGGGTATGAGACCCATGTGAAATCTACTCTAGTAGTAACCTGCTCTATGTGATCGGAGATCCCGTGAAGTAGAGTGGAGAAACAAGCTAGGAGTAGATTGTGAGGAAAGATCCCTTCTTTAACTCATTTCTGATGCACATCTTTCCTATCTGTAAGGCAGGATGGTATTTACCTTAATGTATTCCAAGAGTCTTATAAAGGTGAGATGTTGTCCTACAGAACATCTTTTGAGGAATACACCTATACGAGTCAGACTGCTGGTCACAGTCTATGGGACTTGGGTAATCCCTAAATACTCATGAAAGGCACTGAAGTGTGACTTATATGCTTCTAAACAGCGGGAATACCCTTTTGTAGCCTAGTATCAGCAAAGGATTTGAGTGAATCTCACTTCGCACAAAACTGTCAATTCAAGGCTTAGTCCATTGTTCAGTTGTGAATGAGTGAAACTCTTATTCTAGATAGATGTTCAACTTAACAGTCTCCATCGAAACACTAGTATATCAAAGGATTGTGATTCTGATACTTCATCATTACAAAGCCTAGAGTTTGGTGGGGATTGTTGGATCTTTTATGGGCTTGGCCCATTTATTGAATAAACTCTATGGTGTGTAATGGTGGAGAATACCAATAGTACCATATTGGAAGTCCAAGGGTCTTTTGGCTTGACTTATATGGTGGGAATTATTCCACCTAACTTGAGAAGTCAAGAAACGGACAAGGGCGTGCCACACGCGCGCGCACGCCGCCGCCGCCGGCCGGGCCGGGCTCGGGCGTGGCGTGGCGAGGCGAGGCGAGGCAGGCAGGCAGGCGAGCGGGCGTGGTGTGGTTGTGTTAATTTTTAACACTCACTAACCGCGTAAACCTTTCAGTTGTCTGTCTCTTCGTCAGCTGCATGCGAGACCCTTGTCCTTCATCTGCTTGTCCCTTGGCGTGCAGCATGTGACCCTTCTCCTTCAGCTTCCCTCTGCGAGAGGTTAAGTAGAGGAGAACCCCTGGCACTTGGTACACGTGAACAGAACCAATTCAGAGTCACATCCCAGCCGCAAGTGAGAGTATTCCCATCTCGTGACTCTACGCGCACAGAGCAGCGAGAGGGCAGGTGCCTCCGAAGCCCTTGCCGTTCGAGACCTTGCACGGGGGATCGGCAATTAGGTTTTTGGGGAGTGTCTACGCGACATCCCAAAACATCTTCTTCCTGGCGACATGACAAGGGAAGCTGGACAAGGATCTGGATCATCAGAGCGCATGGGAGGGTATGATCAGTTTATTTCCTTACTGTTTTACATTCTGCAGATTATATATGTTTCATATATTCATCTGTGTTGTTTTATATGTAGCAATGATTTTACCTTATCTGTTCTGTCTTATTATAATATGATAGATCTGTCTGTTTTAATTTTACAGTCATGCTGTTTATGTTTCTATCTGTTTATTTTCAATTGTTCAGTCAGTTTATATGTTTATCGTATTTATATGATTCATATGCTTTGTGTTCTCATGATCCATATTGTTATGGATATATTTGAGATCACAATTTCTATAGTTAATTATCTTTTATATGTCATCATCATAATGTTAATTTATGGAATTAAAATGATACGGAAAATGCCTATAATTCTAACAAAAACAACATTCATCACCCCGTTCGGAGCCTTCTGCTATACCTCGATGCCGTTCGGCCTCAAAAACGCTGGAGCGACTTATCAGAGAGCTATTCAGACATGCTTAGCCGACCACTGGGGTAAGCGTGTGGAAGCTTATGTGGATGATGTGGTAATCAATACAGAAAACTCAGAAAATTTCATTGAAGATTTACAGCTGGTCTTCAACAGGCTCCGGCGATATCGATGGAAACTTAATCCCAAAAAATGTGTCTTCGGAGTACCAACAGGAAAGTTGATCGGGTTTATTGTCAGCCACCGGGAAATTGAGGCCAATCCAGAAAAGATCGAGGCTATCTTGAGAATGGAAGCACCACGATCACAGAAGAAAGTACAAAGACTTACCGGATGCATGGCAGCTCTAAGCAGATTCATATAAAGGCTGGGAGACAAAGGCTTACCATTCTATAAGTTGCTCAAGAAGGTAGACAAATTCCAGTGGACTTCAGAAGCATAGGAAGCTCTAGATGCGCTGAAGAAATTCTTGACAACACCACCAGTGCTAAAACCACCTCGTCGAGCCACGCCGATTCAACCAGCTGAAGATCTGCTATTATGCATCTCTTGCACGACTCACGTGGTGAGCACCGCGTTGGTAGTCGAGCGAGCAGAAGAAGGACATGCATACCCAGTACAACATCCTGTCTATTTCATCAGTGAAGTCCTAGGTCCCTCGAAGAAGAAATACCCTCAAGTTCAAAAATTATTATATGCAGTACTTCTAACTGCACGCAAGCTCCGTCACTACTTCGACGACCACAAAGTCATAGTAGTCACTGGATTTCCGATAGGGGATATTCTTCACAATAAAGAAGCCATCAGAAGAATAGCCAAGTGGGCCTGTGAACTGGGATCTCATGACATTGAATTTCGACCTCGCATCGCAATCAAAACTCAAGCACTAGTTGACTTCATATCAGAGTGGACCGAACAACAGGTGCCGGATAACCCGAAAACTGCAGAAGTATGGCGAATGTATTTTGATGGCTCGTTGAAACTGCAGGGGGCAGGTGCAGGGATCCTCTTCATTGCACCCAGAGGTGAACAACTCAAATATGCTCTTCAATTGTTATTTCCAGCATCCAACAATGCAGCAGAATACGAAGCTCTGATTCATGGACTAAACATTGCCATATCACTGGGCATCAAGAGACTGATGGTATATGGAGATTCTCTGGTGGTCATAAGTCAGATAAATAAAGAATGGGATTGCTCGAATGATTCCATGGGAAAATACTGCACTGCTGTCCGAAAAATAGAAGACAAATTTGAAGGTCTGGAATTTCATCATGTGGAGAGAGACCGCAACACGGCAGCTGATGCATTGTCCAAGCTAGGGTCCAGTCGCACTCAGGTCCCACCTGAAGTTTTTGTCCAAGAAGTACTTCACCCGAGCATTTCACTAGATCGGGTAAAGGAATCCAATACTCTGAGCCAACCAGAGTCAGATTCTGATGACTAGAGAGAGCCGATCATCAAATACATAAAAAATGAGGAGGAACCAGATGACAAAAATGCAGCAGAACGCATTGCAAGGCAGTCAGCTCATTATACTCTCATTGGGGAAACACTATACAGAAGGGGCGCATCAGGAGTCCTCATGAAATGCATTCTCTCAGCTACAGGGAAGCAGCTGCTAGAAGAGGTCCATGCTGGGCGATGCGGGATACACGCAACATTTAGGACCCTGGTTGGGAAGGTCTTCAGGTCGGGTTTCTACTGGCCAACAGCAAAGAGTGATGCAGCCGAGTTAGTCCAGAGGTGCGAAGCCTGCCAGTACTTGTCAAAACAGCAGCATCTACCAGCACAGCAACTGCAAACCATACCTGTAACCTGGCCATTCGCATGCTGGGGACTGGATATGATTGGACCCTTCAAGAAAGCTCAAGGAGGATACACTCATGTACTGGTTGCTATCGACAAATTCATTAAATGGATAGAGTTCAAACCCATTGCTTCTCTAACTTCAGCTAAGGCGGTGGAATTCATACAAGACATAATATTCAGGTTCGGAATACCAAATAGCATCATAACCGACCTAGGATCCAATTTCACAAGCTCAGAGTTTTTTGATTTCTGCGAACAAAAAAAGCATTCAGATCAAATATGCCTCGGTGGCACATTCAAGAGCCAACGGGCAGGTAGAAAGAGCCAACGAGATGATATTGGAAGCACTCAGAAAGAAAGTTTTCGACAAGAATGAAAAGTTCGCAGGAAAGTGGATTAGAGAGTTGTCGTATGTTGTTTGGATCCTGAGAACTCAACCTAGCCGAGCTCTGCATAGAAACACTCCTTTCTTCATGGTCTATGGTTCGGAGGCAGTGCTACCCGCTGATCTCAAGTTTGGGGCACCGAGGTTAATCTTTGAAAACATAGCAGAAGCTGAGGCTATTAGACTGGAGGATGTTGATATACTAGAAGAAGAACGATTGAATACGGTGATTCAGTCAGCTCGGTATCAGCAAACTCTGAGGCGCTATCATGACAAGGCCATACGGCATCGATCCTTCGCAGTAGGAGACCTCGTCCTCCGCCGAATTCTAACGGGGGAGGGACGGCACAAATTGTCACCACTATGGGAAGGACCATTCATAGTAGCAGAAGTCACTCGGCCTAGATCATATCGTCTCACTCAAATGGACGGCACAGAAAATGGGAACTCATGGAACATAGAACATCTCAGGAAGTTTTACCCCTAGCTATATCTCAAAAGCTATTGGGACGACAATGTATTCTGTAAACTGGGAAATATATCACCAATAAAAAGACTTCAAAGGCACTCAAATTGTTTACTGTCAACCTGCATGCTTACTTAACTCAGGGTGATCACTATACCCTACTAACGGAGCAATCGGCTTAAGTCGGCAACGGCTTAAGGCGGTGTGACATGCTCACGCTTACTTAACTCGGGGTGACCAATATACCATACTAACGGAGCAATCAGCTTAAGTCGGCAATGGCTTAAGGCGGTGTGACATGCTCACGCTTACTTAACTCGGGGTGACCGCTATACCCTACTAACGGAGCAATCGGCTTAAGTCGGCAACGACTTAAGGCGGTGTGACATGCTCACACTTACTTAACTCGGGGGGACCACTATACCCTACTAACGGAGCAATCGGCTTAAGTCGGCAACGGCTTAAGGCGATGTGACATGCTCACGCTTACTTAACTCGGGGTGACCACTATACCCTACTAACGGAGCAGTCGATTTAAGTCGGTAATGACTTAAATCGGCACGGTGCACTCGCGCCTACTTAATCCAACACAAGCACGTCTGTAATTACTCATCTTAGGGCGACCTCTATGCCCCGCGAAATACGAAGAAATTTCAAAACCATCACACTACATTTACTTCTGCAATTGTAGATACTGTTGGATTCTAACAACGGGAAAACAATAACGGCATTCAGTACTAAAAAGTGTTTTCTAACAAAATATCCGAGCACACTAACCACATATACAAAGCATTCAGTGTTTCTATTTGGTAATGTTCTTCTTAGGAGCGACCGACGAAGAAGGGGGACTCGAAGAGTCAGGAGCAGCATTCACGTCTGCCACTATGTCATCAGGAACGACCACGCCTGTTGGGGACTTGTCCTTAACTGCTTCGGCTTAAGAACAAGGCAACACAGAAATTGTTAAACGTTAAAAGTCCTTCATCCTTCGAAGCATTATTTCTCTTGGGATATAATGAGTCTTGGACGAAGGTTATAAAGGACATACCTTCATGAGGGCAACAAATAATGAAGAAGGATTCATACAAAGTATGAATAATAACATAAATACTTAAATATTATCATTATTTCATTTCTATTTTTATTATTATGGAAAAATAGAAATGATAACAAATTTACAAATGTACCTTCGGCTTGAAAGAAGGCAAAAGTACAAGCGTGACGCGAAAGCAAATGCCAAGTCAGCGTGAATAGTATGGGAGTACTGTTCATCTATTTATAGGCACGGGACGCAGCCCATGTAAAATTACACCCATACCCTTTACATTTGCCAATAACTCTATAGTAATTCATCGAGGTCTAGATAGCCTTTTCCCCTTTAAGTCGGTTTCCTTTTCTGTTATCATGCCGAAGCTCCCTTGCGCACAGCTTCAGCTCTGTTCCATCCTTCATATCCCTTGTGCT
Organism: Zea luxurians; assembly: GCA_029449295.1. Classification (NCBI taxonomy): domain Eukaryota; kingdom Viridiplantae; phylum Streptophyta; class Magnoliopsida; order Poales; family Poaceae; genus Zea; species Zea luxurians. The sequence continues at coordinate 111,505,672 of JAOPSE010000009.1, read as the reverse complement.
TCTCCATACTGTGATTTTGACTCAAGTCCGAAGGGTCCAAGTCCGAAGGTACCTGCTCATGTATTATACTCCAGAAACATTGTTAAATCATGTTTTTGAGGATCTTCGGAAGCCAAAGGCCCCCAACACGGAAGCCGAAGGCCCCCAACAGTAGCCCCTCGCAATATTAATTTGTTAGAATGATAAATTCAGATTGCAATATGGACGAAGGCCTTAAGCCGAAGGTCCAAAAAAACACCTTCCCTTTGCTAGAATAGCATCAGTCAATAACAAGCGGGGCCCTCCCACTTGCAACGCACTGGGCGTATAAATAAGAGCGCACCGCGAGCACATTTGGCACGTTTTCTTGCCTTCTGCTCTTGCTTTCGCAATTTTTAGCTCTTGCATACCAACGCTTGCCTAACTTTTTAGATTTTTTAGCTTCGGCCTTAAGAGCACATTTTCAACATTTCCAAAGATGACTCAAGATAAAAAGCTGTTGCTGAAACGAGGCTCAGCCTTTCTGAGGAGAAGAATCTTGGGTTTCTTGAATCAATAGCAAAGCCGAATACAGAGAAGATCACTAGGGAGATTTTAGAAGGTTTATCTGAAGACACTAGTGAAAGTGACAGTTATGATATGGAAAGTGGAGGTGAAGACTCCGAAGATCGACCGTGGCGACCCAGTCACACAGTCTTCGAAAAATCAACTATTAAGCAGAGTCACCTTGACAATATGAGGGGGAGATATTTTCGAGGTATGTCTACTGTGAGGGCAGATGACGGAGAGAAGACTGTGCCTACTCCCGAAGAGAATGAAGTTGTGATCTTCCAAAGCTTTTTCAAAGCTGGGCTTTGGTTCCCCTTAAGCAAATTTGTGGTTGAGGTTTTAAAGATCTATCAGGTTTACCTTCATCAAATTACTCCCGAAGCAATCATAAGAATGAGAATCTTTGTTTGGGTCGTGAGGAGCCAGGGCTTGGAGCCAAATGCAAAAAGTTTCTGCAGTATGCACAAACTGTTATATGAGACGAAACCTTGGGGCAAAGAGCAATATCATAACAATTTTGGCTGCTATAGCTTCGTCGCTCGCTCTGGCTCGAGCTGCCCCATGCCAAGCTTCCGGAAAATATGGCCTGGGGACTGGATGAAGGAATGGTTTTACGTGAAACACGATTTAAAGGCACGAGAAGACATTAAAGATATTATCATGCGTCCTATCTGGCAGCGCTTCGGCCTTCGGAAACTGAAGGTGGAAATTGATGAAGCAGCCGAAGAATGCCAAAAGGCCTTCGGCATAGTCTGCTCTTTCATTGGGACGAGGGATTTAGTCCAGGAGCACATAGCCTTCAGAGTGTGGCCGCTTATAGAGCAATGGGAAATGTCGAAGGAAACTATCAGCAAGTCTGACGAAGGTGGGCTGGTTAGGTTGAAATACACCTTCAGATATGAAGGTAAGTTTGTTGAGCCGGATGATGACTGGTTGAAATGCATCGAAGCTACAAGCGACGAACTGCTTGGACCATATTCAAAGGCAGAAGATAACGCGTTATCTACGGCCTTCGGAGGCCGGAAGAAGAAGAGGCTGAATAGAGTTTTCGATGCTATTGGGTTTATGTACCTTGATTACCGCTACCCGTTACGGGGGCAAAAAAGAAAAGATGCAACTTCCGGTAAAGATGATGCTTCAGCTGCTCCAAGCGAGCCTGCGCCGAAGAGGAAAAAGGTGAAAGTCCTTACTCACCGACCACGCTTTATTGAACCGGCCATAGTGCCCAAGTTTGTCGGTGAGACCTCTTCGGCTACTGAAGCCAAAGAACCTACGCTTGAGCAGAAAACTGATGAGCTGACTGCAACACCGAAGGTTGAAAAAATTGAAGAGCCGAGAGCTGAAGGGACAAGAACATCAGAAATTTTAAGTCCTTCGGCAGGAGTTGAAGTGCCAAAAACCTAGAAAGGTCTAGCAGTGATCCCCAAAAGAAAAAGGATGGTTAATGTTCTAGATGTACTGGAGACAATAAAGTCTTCAAGCTCTACTCCGAGGAAAATTGTCGAAGCTCCAAAAACGCAAATTGAGACAACAGCATCTGAAGCCGAAGCTACAAAGCGCAAGGCTGAGACCAAAGCTGGGCCTTCAGAGCCCGCCAAGGAGAAATCCTTGGAAACCAGAGAAAAAGAAACAGAAGCGGCAGAGCAAATTTTGGCTGAAAAAACTGCCACTGCCACCCCCGAAGCATTTTCCGAAGCTCTCAATTATATTTTACGACATGCTTCGGGGAAAAAGTTGACTGAAAAAGAAAAGCGAGAAGCTCAGTTCTATGCCCAAAAATTGAAATATCCAAAGGGGGCATTGATTTTCAACGGCAGCGGAGAAGAAGACTTCTTGTATTGTCTCCCAGACAGCAAGGAGATTTCTGTCTGCCGGAAGATGAGCAAAAGCTTCGGATTCCTGACACTAGAGGACGGGCTCTCGGTGCTATCAAAAGATGAATTGGCCGACAGCTTAGCATACAATAGCTTAAAGGTGAGAAAATGAATTTTACTGAAAAGCAAAATTTTTCCATTTGCTTATACTTAATATCGTATTCCTTTTTCAGGGCCTTATTCTTAGCAACGCCCTCAGGGCGCAAAAAAGTGCTGAAGACGAAGGATGTACTATATCTTTGAACAACCTTCGTTCCGAAGTAATTGAACTAAGGAACGAAGGTCTTGAAATAGATAAAATATTAAACTCATTGGTAGACAAAATAAAAGAAGACGAAGCTACCTTCAAAGCCCAAGCTGAAGCCTAGAAATGCAAAATTGAAGACCTTCGGAAACAGCTGGCAGAAGCAAAATTAAAGTGTGCAATTGCCGAAGCTGACCGAGACGCCAGTAACTATTGGAAAAATTATTGGGAGAGGACAGTTGTAGAACTTCGGTCTTCAAAAGAGAAATGCTACGAAAAATCCATAGAATGTGTGCAAAAAATAAAATCTAGCTTTGCCAATGTTGGTGCATTCTCTAGCGAGGACAACTTCATAAGGGGCGATCCTAAAGGCCCAATTGATTGGATCAGCAATGAAGCTGAAGCCTTTGAGGAAGTTTTGAGTGGCCACGGAGATGTCTGCGCCTTCTCAGGTGCTAGAGGAATTGCGGCTATCTTAGAGAAGGCATGATGCGAGCATGTGAAGATTCTGGCCCAATCCGAAGCTGCGCTCTCTATTGAAGATACAAAGGACCCCTCGGCTGAGGCAAGCTTAGTTGGCGAAAAGTTTTTCACCGACATCTAGGAAAATGGTGGCCGAGGGATGGCTCACGAAATTATAAGGAAAAGTGAAAAAGATACTCACGATGCTAGAGAAGCAGCAAAGGCAGCTGAAAAGACTGCAGAACTTGAAAGGCGGATAGGTATTACCTAATTACTTTTGACTTTGTGTTTTATTTCTGTGACTTCGAACTTATTTATGTTTTGTATCGCAGCTGAACTATCTCCTCCCCCGGAGCCTTTCGAGTCATTGGCCGACCCCGAAGCAAAAAAGGAAGATGAAATTACAAAGATGGCCGAAGCTATTATGGACGAACTGTGACTCGACTATTAAACGAAGCTGCAGAAGCAGTTTTAAAAGAAGAATAGCTATTGTTGTAGAAACATTCGTAATATTGATGTAATATTTGCTGAACAAAGTGTGTAATATTTTACAGTTTTAAATGTAATATATAAGCTATTTTGTAATCCAGTTCTTTTCGATGCCTGAAACTTTACGTACATACCGTTTTTGAGCCTTCGGCGAAAAAACACCTTCCCTTCTTTTCATGCTTTGTGAAGAATACACATAATCCGTGAAAATATTATGCTTCGTAAGCAATAGATCCTTTTTGATATTAGAGATGACGAAGCTGTACTTATTTTGTGCCTTGGCACAACTTCTTCGAAACAATTTCCGAAGATCAATGATGTATACCCTTCTTGTGCCATTGATGCAGTATGATGTATGATGTCATGTTATGCGAATGATGTGATGATGTTATGCTATGCAAAATGATATTTGTGCCGAAAATGCACACACATTCCCACAGTAAAATACACAATCTTTTTGCCGTTTATGTTTTGGCTTCACCGCTTATTTTTCGGTGTATCAGCGCTGACTTTTCGCTGTAAGCCTCCCTTAGGAGCTTCTTCGCCTTTTACTTCGGCGGTATTCGCGTTGACTTTTCGCGCTTCGCCTTATACTTCGGCGGAATCAGCGTTTATTTTTCGCTGTAAGCTCTGCATTCCCTTTGGAACGACTTTTGAGCAGAAAACTTACGCTGTGTTCCCTTAGGAACGACTTTTTGTTGTTTTGGCAAACTTACACTGCGTTCCTTAGAACGGCTTTTTGTTGCTTCGTCAAAACTTGTAATATAATTGTGAATCCTGCGTTCTCTTGAGAACAACTTTCATGATGTACTATCTTTTGGAACTTCGTGAGTCTGTGAAGAAGGTATATTATATCATGACAATGACGAAGCTTTTACAAGAAATTGAAAACAACAAAAGAACTAGGCTTTCAATGATTGCTCCTTATTGAAAAGTAAAATGCAAAAACTGTTTCAGAGGTAGGATATCTCCTAGTAGATGTGTTTCGATTCCGGCACAGTACTGTTGACTGTGCGAGCTTCGAACTGTTCCCTGAAGTCTCGCTGCTGGTGAGTGTGCTGGCTCCCTTCTGGCTACTGGCCTTGAGGATATGCGGGTTGCATTGGTGGTGGAGGTGGAGGTTGTTGCCAAGATGCCTGAGGTTGGCTTGCCGAAGCAACAGAAGCTGCAGAATGGTTACCCACATACTCTGGTATGTACGGTGAATGATACGAAGCAGTATGCATAACTTGCTTCGGCTGATTCTGCTGGGCTGCAGCTTCTGCTATCTCCTTCTGTTTCTGGATGGTGACATGGCACATCCTTGTAGTATGGCCCTTGTCCTCACCGCAGAATAAGCAATAAATTTTCCTGGGCTGATCCCCAAATCTTCTGCCGAAGCCCCTGGCGCTTCTGCCCCTTGGAGCTGGAGACCGAGGATAGCTTTGTTGCTGCCCCGAAGCCTGGGAGGAATATTGCGGCCTCTGCTGTTGACCTCCTCTATCATCATTCTGAGTAGAATGAATTGATCTGACGTACCTTGGGTGGACTCTTCCTCCGAAGCCCCTGGTCATTTCAGAGAACCTGTAAGCTTCCTCCCTTCTCTGTCGAAAGTCATTATCAGCGCGGATGTATTCATCCATCTTCTGAAGCAATTTCTCCAGGGTCTGAGGGGGCTTCCTGGCGAAGTATTGGGCCGTAGGTCCTGGTCGAAGCCCCTTAATCATGGCCTCAATGACAATTTCATTGGGCACCGTTGGCGCTTGTGCCCTCAGACGCAAGAACCTTCGAACATACGCCTGGAGGTATTCTTCATGATCTTGTGTGCACTGGAACAAAGCTTGAGCAGTAACCAGCTTCGTCTGAAACCCTTGGAAACTAGTGATCAGCATGTCTTTCAGCTTCTGCCATGATGTGATTGTTCCTGGCCGAAGAGAGGAGTACCAGGTTTGTGCAACATTCTTGACTGCCATGACGAAGGATTTTGCCATGACTGTAGTATTGCCACCATATGAAGATATGGTAGCTTCGTAGCTCATCAGAAACCATTTCGGATCTGAGTGTCCATCGTACATGGGAAGCTAGGGTGGCTTGTAAGACGGGGGCCAAGGTGTAGCCTGCAATTCTGCTGACAGAGGAGAAGCATCATCAAAGGCAAAATTTCCATGATGGAAATCCTCATGCCAATCATCCTTGTTGAAGAAGCCCTCTTGGTGAAGCTCTCTGTGTTGGGGCCTTCGGTTCTGCTCATCTTGAGTAAGATGACGTACTTCTTCAGTGGCTTCGTCAATCTACCTTTGTAGGTCAGCTAGCCGAGCCATTTTTTCCTTCTTCTTCTGCACTTGCTGATGAAGCATCTCCATATTCCTGATTTCTTGGTCCAGCTCATCCTCTTGGGGTGTTGGACTGGTGGCCTTCCTCTTCTGGCTTCGGGCCTCTCGAAGAGAAAGGGTCTCCTGGTTCGGGTCCAGTGGCTGCAGAGCGGCAGTCCCTGTCGCTGAAGCTTTCTTTAGCGGCATGACGAAGGTTGATGCTTGCCAAAGGTGGTCGAAAAGGGTTCACCGGAGGTGGGCGCCAATGTTGGGGACTTGTCCTTAACTGCTTCGGCTTAAGAACAAGGCAACACAGAAATTGTTAAACGTTGAAAGTCCTTCGTCCTTCGAAGCATTATTTCCCTCGGGATATAATGAGTCTTGGACGAAGGTTATGAAGGACATACCTTCATGAGGGCAACAAATAATGAAGAAGGATTCATACAAAGTATGAATAATAACATAAATACTTAAATATTATCATTAATTCATTTCTATTTTTATTATTATGGAAAAATAGAAATGATAACAAATTTACAAATGTACCTTCGGCTTGAAAGAAGGCAAAAGTACAAGCGTGACGCAAAAGCAAATGCCAAGTCAGCGTGAATAGTACGGGAGTACTGTTCATCTATTTATAGGCACGGGACGCAGCCCATGTAAAATTACACCCATACCCTTTACATTTGCCAATAACTCTATAGTAATTCATCGGGGTCTAGATAGCCTTTTCCCCTTTAAGTCGGTTTCCTTTTCCGCTATCATGCCGAAGCTCCCTTGCGCACAGCTTCGGCTCTGTTCCATCCTTCGTATCCCTTGTGCTTCTCCATACTGTGATTTTGACTCAAGTCCGAAGGGTCCAAGTCCGAAGGTACCTGCTCATGTATTATACTCCAGAAACATTGTTAAATCATGTTTTTGAGGACCTTCGGAAGCCGAAGGCCCCCAACACGGAAGTCGAAGGCCCCCAACAACGCCAGGTCTCCTCATCAGGATTCGCCCCGCGCGAACGGCTTTGTCCATAGCTTTGTCGCACTAGGCCCTCAGAGTAGCGGAAGTGTCTTCAGCAGCCTTGACAGCCAACCGAGCAGCTTCTAGCTCCTGGACGACTGACCTCTTGGAAGCGCGCAGATCCATGATGATAGTATCCTTGCTCGACACCAATTGCCTAAGGCGAATCATATCATCTAGGGACTCTTGCAGCTTATAAAGATGATTATCCAAGTCTTCCATGGTGAAACGATGGCTCCTCTCCAAGATAGTCAACGAGTTGCTGGCGTCGCGATATAACTTGTCAAGGTTATCACAGGAAGTTGCAAGGGCACGTTTTTCCTCCTGCAGACAAGAATCAGTTTCTCCAACGTCAAGCAAGCATTAAGAACACAGCAGATAAAGCCAAGTAAAGCTTAATTCATTGGTCACCTTTTCAGAGTCGAGCTGAGCATGGAGAGTGGAATTCAGCATGTTGGCATCATTCAGAGAAGCTGAAACCCGGGCCAAGTCCATCTAACCTTGAGAATGTTTCTCTTCAGGATCAGAGTACCGTCGGGCCATATCTATCAAGAAACGGTCACACAAGGGTGTTCAGCTAAAAAGCAGATCAGTCAAGTAGCCAAAGAAGAAACAAAGGGCACTAACCAGCACTCGCCATCTCCAAATACGATACCCGTTGCCGAAGCAGCACTGGATTCCAATGTGCCAGAGATAGAGCTCCTTCTGGGACAGAGGCACCCTGCAATCTCAGTTGACCAGCCATCTCGTCAACCAATGCATGACATTAAAAACAGATGAGTATAAGAACAGTAGTTCACCTGGAGTATAGTCAGGCCAGAAGAAACCAAATTACCTGAAGGTTGGAGAAAAACGAAGGAACCCCCAAATCATGGGAATTCAATTGGTGACTTGATGAAGGATTACCAACCGAAGCAATCCGCAAGGCATCAGTGGGGACCAACTCAGTGTCATCAGCGGGAATCAAAACTCTGTCATTAGGAGCGCCGACTTCTAAGGCGACTTCCTGACCCGAAGCTCGTGCCGCTACCATGCAACCAGAATGCGGAGGAGAAGACCCTACATGATCATTCATGGAAGTATGAGAGGGAGAACCCACTTGGACACCCTCGGGGGCTAGGTCATAGCTCGCGCTACCCATCCGAGCCGAATCATCTCCGGCAACACCCTCGGGGCTGGGCAAACGCTAGCGCCATCCTTGAGGACCGAGCTCTCTGTAGCAGCCACCTCTAAGGCTGAAGGACCTTCAACCACTTCCATGGGAACAGAGCAATCCAGATCAGCCTCTCGACTCTTAAGACCGCGCTCCAAGGTCGATGAGGCACGAGATGCTACTTAGGATAACTCTTACCCGGCATCAGGCACATCAGCGCAAACTTCCATCATTCCACCATCTGCCGGCTCCGACAACAGATCTTCTGGGACCATGTCTTCGAGAGTCTAATCAAAATTTGCCAGAGACAATTCTTGCAGACCAACGAGAGTAGACAAAGCTGGAGAAGGAACACCACTACTCTCCCCGCTGGCTATGTAGCGCCCGGCTATTCTTCCGAATCAAGGGAATTTCCTCCTCCTCTTCCTCATCTTCATCAATAATGTGGACAGTACACCCATTGGGATCAACTTTGGCTGGATTACACCCATTGGGGTCAACATCATCAAGGTCACACCCATTGGGTGCAGCATCAGTCGGGTCACACCCATTTTGCTACACTATACTACTAACTACTACTACATTATTTCACTAATACTACTTCTACCACTAATCTATACTAACATTTAAAACCAGTGGCGTCTAGCCACTAGCCTTGTTGCTGCCCTTGCTGCTACCCTTGCTGCCATCGCCGCCGTCGCCGCTGCCACCCTTGCCGCCGCCGTCGCCTCCCTTGCCGTCACCTTCGCCGCCGTCACCGCCGCCGTCGCCATCGCCTCTGTCGTCGTCGTCGTCCTCGCCATCACCGTCGCCGCCGCCCTCCTCAGACAAGTTTGAGGAGTTCTCCTCGTCCGAGGAGTACTTCGACTTATCTAAGCCCTCGAGCCCGGCGCGCTCGACGGCCCGGATGTAGGTCCACACCTCTGCGGCGAGCCCCTAGGAGTCGTTTGAGTCATCAGACGACGCCGAGGGAGAGGCACGGACCGGTGAGCCCTCTGACTCGGAGGAGAACTCCTCCTCCGAGTACTCCGAGTTGCCGAAGTCCTCCGAGAGAGGAGTCGGCTCATGTTTCCGCTTGTCGCCGGACTGATGCGAAGAACTCCCGCCTTTCTTGCTCTTGCCCATGGTGGAGTAGAAGGAAAGTGAAGAAAGTAAGCAACAAGTAGCAGTAAGAGTTGTGAAGATGCTGAAGAAGCAAATACACTATTTATAGAAGAAGAAGAAGGCAACCGCTCACCTCCTACCACGGCCACTGAACAGTCGCAAAAATTCAATATGCAATTCAAACCGTATGGAAACACGTCAGGTAGCTGGCGCCGTTCCACGTAACACAACACCCATTGGGACTCCAGTCAACTGCTTGGGCGATATGATTACACCCGCGGTCACGTCAAGTTACTACTCAGAAGCAGTTTGCTAAACGCTCAGCGCACCAAGCCGTCCCTTGCCTACACCCATTGGGGGGGACGTCCAGGAATTTTCAATAGATTTTCCCAAGCAGTCACATCCATACAGTATACGCAATGAATACCTCAAGACAGAAGGAAGATATCAACAGGGATCAGAGGAAAGCCAAATATAGCCGATGAGGTACAAGTCTAATCGAAGAAGTATTGAAGCACGAAGTGATATGAAGACTAGCCAAAGGCCATCTACCGAACGTCCAATCAGTCGCAGATCAAATAAATTGCAAGACCTAGCAAGATATGGACAGATCGCGTGCTTGACTTTGAAGACAAAATCGAATGCTGACCTTTAAGCATAATGTTGATGATATAATGCTGATCTCTAAAGCATTCGACAAAAGGAAAGGATGATTTCTAAAGAAAACAAGACAGCATGAGATGAAGACCTTCGAGCGGATTATTTTCAAAAATCCACTCAAAGCTCGGGGGCTACACCCATTGGGTGCACCTTCGGTGCACCCAATGAATCATCTACCTCGAGAGGCAGAATGCTAACCTCTAAAGCATAGGGTGAAACTAAGACAAGGCTGACTTCTGAAAAAGCACAAATGGAAGATAAAAGTGATTTTTGAGAAGACTTAAAATGAAGACCTTCGAGTGGATTATTTACAAAAATCCACTCGAAGCTCGGGGGCTACACCCTTCGGTGCACCCAATGAAATTCGAGTCCCAAAAAATCAAAATGCTGACCTCCAAAGCATAAACTCAAGGCAGAACACCGAGTTTTGAAGAGTAATAGCGGAAGAAGACAGTAAAAGATCGCTTTTACTGGGTCACTCATAGTTCAGGAGCAGTGGCCCGGCAGACTTACTTTCGAGTTATTCCTTATCAAAATCAAAAAACTGCAAGCTGGACCTTGGATCTTTGGGCCGGTTATTTCAAAATCAACCCAAGGATCGGGGGCTTGTGGAGGACGGATATCCCTCGGGTCCACCAGAAGGATAAAAGACCTCACGAAAGGCCCGTGGGCCCAATAATTCATGAGGTCATCCCTTCGTGGGCCTGGGGAAGAACGCCTAGTGAAGTGGATCGACACAAGATCGGATCGACGCAAGCCCAGATGGCCCGACGAATTTGAGTAATGATCGCCAACAGTGACCCGACCTCCCCGCGTAGGGGCCCCGCGTATCGGAACAGAGCGGAGATAGGTCAGCAGGATTATAGGAAGATAGACTCAGTCGGTTCACTATTATTTAGGCACACGTTGTTATCATATCCACATGTAACGCCCCACGGTCGAGTATATAAGGCCTAGGGGGCACCCCTTCAAAGACATCTATCCCACTACGCTTCCAACACTAGAGAGCCTCCTTGTAACCCACCACATAAAGTACTCACACCAGGACGTAGGGTGTTACGCACCTCCAAGCGGCCCGAACCTGTATAAAACTGTCCACTGCCTCTCGTGCATTAGCACGAACCATTGAGCTACAGTCAGTAACACCGTCCTACTCCAAAAAGCACCTTGAGGGGCAACTCCGGGTGCGTGGTCGGACCCAAAACACCGACAATAAGAATATTCTACGTGTCTCTACGAGATCGTGGGTTCGAGAACCGCTAAAATCGGAGTTATGGTTAAGGTTTATGGAAGATCTACATGATTTAAATATTAAACTATCTTATAAATTGAATAGTATTCATCATATGAGAGAATATTATATCAACTTTAATATAAGTCATTACTTGATTAAAGATCATCTAGTCAAATTAAGATCAGAATTACTATATTAATATTAGAAAAACGAATCTAATAACATAGGTTAATCAAATTGGTTACCTAATCATAAAAGTATGTGATATCGTATAATTAATGTTTCTACTGTGTAGAGATTATTTTTGTGAAGCTAACGTAACTGGAATGAGTCAAATCGGAATAAAAATGAACAACATATGAATTTTCTAAGATTTGAGAATTATTTTATACTTGAAAATCAATTTCCATATTTTCTTTTATTATTTTCTGATCCATATATACCGCGGATACTATTTCTTAGAACCCCGGGGTCTATTCTGTAAAAATTATGGACCTAATTATAATGGTCGTGTGCCTTGGGTGGATGGCGGGTTATTTTCAACGAAAACCGAGGTCTCTTTTGCAAAAGTATCGTTGCGGTTTAACGTGGGATCGGCCAGAGCCGTCCATCCAGTGATCTAGGGCCTAGATTAAAATAGCGAACCAGTATGTAATTAGACCCGCCCGATCCCAAATCCACGGCTCCCACGCAACCACACCATCCACAAATCCGAACCGCCCACAGAGACTTCCATGGCGAATCAAATTCTGGCCGAACCGGTACGGGCCCTAATCGTGGCCGCCGATCCAAACGCGTGTGGCCTAGATCTATTCCCGAATGGATATGAGTAGGAGCTAATCTTCACCGTTGATCAACGTACCAACATCGCCCCGCCTCGTCTCCCCCCCCCTCGGTCGTATCCACAGAGGTGAACAGGGTCCGACGCGGCGGTGCCATAGCCGAACCCCGCCTAAAATCCATAACCCGGACGAACCTTCAATTCGAACGTTGCTACACGGAGCCTTGATGATCGCGAGCTCAAAGAAGGAAGTGTCACCGATTATCGCGGCATGGAGAGCACTGACCACGGTGCATCGCGGCCCGCGGCGGAGCAGAGGCACCGGTGACTATAGGGTCCTTTCCCGCCCCTGACGCCCCCATAAGCCTCCATGCGCATCACCAAACCCTACTGTGCACCATCCGAGCCCCCAACAATGGTATGCCTCCGATTAGCCGGCGGCGGCGCGGCGACAGCAACTTCATGGCGTACCACATGACCGCTAAGGCCCACGACACTCGATGGTGGAGATTGTAGCTTGAGGTTGAGGGCGAGATGGTACGGGGGCTCGGTATTTATAGGCCAGAGCATAATAGCCTAGGGCAGGACTGCGGCTAGTCCGGCCGTTCGGGTAATTTTAACAGCCCGAGCTCGTCGCGAGTTCGTTGCGGTCCGACTTGGTGGAAGACCATGCTGACGAGTTGGCCCCACCGGCCGGCATACAGGGATTTCGGGGAGTCCCAACAACTGGAGCGAGTTTGTTGCTCGGCGAGGATCACGGAGCGATGAACTTGGTTGTGGTTGTTTCGGGGAGGAAGAAACTAACAGCATGACCCCACCAACCAGCGACCGCGCACAAGTAGAGAGGCTGAAGTGGGGGCCCTGTTTGTCAGTGTAGGGGGAAGGGCGCGCGGTGCTGAGATGGGTCGGGCATGCGTACGAGTGAAATGGGCCAGGAGGTAGAAATTCGGCCCAGAACTAGTCTTAGCCTTTTCTTTTCTTTCTTTTCTTTATTGTTTCTATTTTTCTGGTTTTCAAAATCTAATATTTGAATTCAAATTTGTCACAGAAATCAAGTGCATAAATAGGGTGCTAGCATGATGAATTATAACTATATATATATATATATATATATATATATATATATATATATGTATGTATATCCTTTCCCACATCTATTTCGTTCTCTTTTCTTATTTCTCTTTCCATTTTCTAGTTTACATTTTATTTAAAATTTGAGGTCAATTTTATGTTTTCAATGTATCACAACAAAGTCGTTAGTAAGAGATGTACCTTTCTTTATTCCTTTAATGGTTACTTAATTAAGTTAATATTATTAATTGATTATGAAGAGGAAAATAAATTCCCAAATGTTTCAACAATTCCAAAACACTATTATAAATATATTTATTATATTTTTTTACCAATTTTGGGCTTTACACCAGGGGGCCTAGGGCCTCCCATAGAGACAACGGGACTCATTATAGTGATTAAAATATAAAGGAATCTACAGATCAAAAGAATGGAGTTGGTCACCAATAAGGGCATGATGGCCCTCAAAGACAGGACGCCATGTTTAAAGTCTCCTCCTAACAGTGTCATAATGCGAGCACTATGAATAAAGCTCTCTTGCAACACACTAAATGTGATGTGTGGCATTACAGTCTGATAGGCGCACTGTCACCACAACTTAGGCAACAAGATACTCAAGCCACTATATGAAACATGTATCGATCATGTAGCCACGCGTGGGTGCGCTTGTGTAACAAGAAGTATTATCATGTACATAATGCTACACTAGTTACTAACTACATCATAACTAATGCGTGGACTCTGCAATTAGTGGATACAACATAACATACAAGCCTAGCTATAGTTACGACTAACACTTAAGTAGGATGTCGTTGCGTCTAAACTACATCATAACCAACACACATCCATTCACATAACTCACAAAACTTCACATTACAACCATATAATCAATTCATACACAACAAATTTCACACCACCAGCATAGCTTACATAACCAGTTCAGATCACTACAACGAGATAAGTTAAGTGTTTCTTTCACGAAAGCACATAGCATTCAAAGTTTAAAATCGAAGACCACCACAATTTTGTTTAAGATACTGAGGGGCATCATCCACAAGTTAAAAAACAAAGACAACCAAAAGCACCATACTTAGGTCGCTGCCTCCACTAGGAGGAGGGTACGCGAAGAGGGACTCAACAAATCCAGTTCCCCACGGGTTCAGACCCACTCCCGCCCGCTCTAGGCATAGCCTATGCAAGAATTCAAATATCAACAAGTTAAATACAAATATCAACAAGTTAAGTATACAAATGTACAAAATCATCAAGAGTTATAAAACATATCCTATCTCCAGGTGCAGGTATATGTGTGGGGGTGTTGAACTGTTGAGTCCCTGTCCCATGTTTAATGGATAATTGACTAAGCTTAGATACGATTCTTGTTTTGCTTCTACATTAACTAGATGAAATGATAGGTTGGAGAATGTTATAAGATAATTTGCTAAGATTAACGTACCTAAGCTGGTGTGGATGCAAACTGGCTCCATTGTGGCGGTGGTGGAATGTTTATTGGTGTCGTGCCCTGTTGCTACATTGATTGTTGAACATATGTGTTACTATTTAAGATGTGGTATTGAAATATAAGAATTTAGAGTTCGCATCATCCATACTTACTTGATACATTGCTTGGTTATGTTGCATGCAGGCCTGCATAAATTCCCGTTGTTGTCTCATCTCCTCACGTAACCTCATAATCTCCAACTCCTGCTTGTTCAATCAACGAGAGCATGAGCTACGTGAAGATGAACCCATCCTCTAAGCTTTCATCGATGACAAGTCAATCAATCCATCAAAGAGTGTGTATCTACGTGTGATTCAAAAATTGTGTTTGGTGCATGATCAATTTAGTATCAATCGGGTAATTTTATAAGTTAGAGCTAACCGTACAAGCGCTTTTCCCCCACCACTTGTGTACACGACTGAGGGATCCACCGGTTCATGTCGCCAGTTGAAGTCAGGGTCATGACGCCAAACCATATCCTCCCCATATGTCGCCTATACATCATTCACAAACTTAGAAATGCAGGAATTTTTATACTTTGAACTTTTATAATTTTGAGCCAAAACTCATGAGCCGATCCGTGGATGTCCGACTGCACAACTGCTTGGGATTATTAGGGTCTGGTCCATTGTGGCCCATCATGTACACCTCAATGTCACTAGGCTTTTGGCCATGTATAGTTTCAAAATAAACAAAAAACATCCATAAGCAATCAAACTATACGGTGATCGACATAGCTAGATCAAACTTACCATTCTTTTAGCTTTTTAGAGCATGTCGTCACTGCTGAATTTGTGGTTAGGATTGGTGCCTCGACATTCCCTGTGATGTGCCGACCCTTTCTAGAAGCATTCAGAAGACCACCATCGGCACCAAGCATAGTACGCATTAGGCACAGGCGTCATCCATGGAATCATCACATGCACACACGAGGTCACATATTTTATCAATCTCAACAATTATCAAAAAGAGTAAAGCAAATTGAATACTAACCTCACGATAATGTTCATCAGTCAAATATATCTTTGAGAACCCTTATTTTTGTTAAAGGGGTTTGCTTCTTCTGCATGATTTTAAAAATACAGATTTGTAGCTCAAATTCTCGCATAGTATATTACATCCTTCACTAGCTTCTTTGCATTTTTTTGGAACACACGTTCATCGTGCACCATGTCATCCTCCCCTTCAGGCAACCAATAACAAAGCTACGGCATAAAGAATACAAATACAAGGTTATAAGTCATAGTATAAAAATATTAAGAAATAGAACAAAAACAATAGAGAATTTGTACCCAAAAGTCATGTCGCAGCAGTCCCTGTTTGTCGGTGTGGTCCCGTTCCTTTTTCAGCTTGTACTCGTCCCAGTTACTGACGAGCACCTCCTCCACGCTACTCCGTCTGACACCTTCACTAAACTAGGGTAGTTATGGCAAATGTAATCTCGATTATATTTTTTATCGTCTCGTAATAGTAGGCTTCATGTCCTTATATATCGTTGCCCTAGTAACGACTCTATTTTGAGTGGCAACCATAGGATGACTAGATTCAAATATGCTTGAATGAAAGCAGTATCTATTGATGTCATAGCGTCCATAGCTTTTGGCAGTTATGCTTCCAATAGATAGCTGACGTAAGTCATCATTCATATTCATTTCCTCCTCAAACTATCAATTATGCCATAGCAAAGTGTGTAATGCAGTTAACTAAAATAATGAAACTAGGTCTTGGAGCCACATAATTAAGACTAACACGGTCCCAGAGCCACATAATGAAATAAGATCGTCCATGCATTCCATCACGTCGCAATTTGTTTAGGTCTCTTATTGTTGGTCTGCCGAGACACCTCATGTTTTGTTCATCAAACTCGTTGCCAAATATTAACGCAGGAAATGAGATATTTGAGAACATAAACTAATTCACATATGAACAATTTAAGGAAATAAACTCTTACGTGAAGTATTTTTCCACCTCAGGCATATTCGTGAACATGTACAGTAAAGCAAACTTATGTTCTTCCATAGTGAGGTGATATGCCTTAGGTGGACCAACAATTTTGCAGTTTGTTTAAAAAATTGAAAGATCACTACACGAATGCATCTCTCGTTCATCATCATGGTACCTCTTCTTTCGAGCAAATACATTATGTTCTTATGCAAAGTAACAACTTGTGAACTGTGCTACCTCCTTCAGTTTAAATTGTTCCGTCATACATCCTTCAACTCTTGCCTTATTGCTCACCATTGCTCTAAGCTTGTTTAATGCCTTTCTATATGAAACATCCACCTATACTAAATAGGACCACCAACCTTAGCTTCATATGGAAGATGTATAGGAAGATGTTGCATAGGATTGAAGAAACCCGGTTGGAATATTTTTTTCCAATTTGCACAAAAGCACTGGTGCCTATTTCTCCAGCTACTCCACCATATCTCTTATGATTTGATTAGCCCATAGCTGTCTGTAGAAATAGCTAACTTCAGCTAACGTTTTCCACACAACATCGGTAATACCACACAACATCAGAATCAATGACTTAGCATAAGGAATCTCCCACAAGCCACATATGTGAGTCCAGTTATGCTCCTCACCAAAACCTTGAAACCTTTTCCCACTCTCATCTAGGACAAGTTTCCTATGCTCCTCTATAATTTACATCCCACTACATCGCTTGGGTGGTCCCTTCGTGACGATTTTGCCCTTCCTAAACTCCTTTCTCTGCCTTCTGAACGGGTGATTCAGGGGTAGAAAATATCTATGTCAATCAACGTAACATATATTCCCACCAGCAGTAAGACGAAAACAATATGTATCTTTACCACAAATAGGACATGTCCATCTACCATGCACGCTCCATCAAGAGAAAATACCATACATCATAAAATCATGAATCAAGAATAGATATGCAACCTGAAGATTGAATTTCTGCTTCTTAACGCAGTCATAGGCTTCCACTACTACCCATAGCTTCTTTAACTCTTCAGTCAGTGGTTGAAGCATCACATTTAGGCATACGCCAGTATGCTCAGGCCTAGGTATAACAAGACATAAGAGCATAGATTAAATTTGATGCAAAGGGCAGGTTGAAGGTTGTATGGGATGGAAAAGATAGACCAACATGAGTAGGACGCAACGGTCATATTGAAAGGCGTGAAACCATCAGTTGCCAAGTTGATACGAACATTTCTTACATCGCTGGCAAACTCTAGATCAAAGTTGTCAAGCGACTTTCATGCATCACCATCTGATAGGTGCACCATTAACCCATCTTGTATGTCCGTATGATCTTTGTGCCACCTCATGTGCATAGCGGTCTTCCTCGAGACAAACAAACGTTTCACTCTAGCAGTGAGAGGCATGTATTGAAGTTGTTTTTGTGCAATCTTTGTCACCACCTTCTCCCCATCTTCGTTTAGAAGCTCCACGTACCTCGACTTGCCATATTTTAAGCACTTCTCTTCACTACCATGTTCCTTCCAAAAGAGCGTGTCGTTTTCCTAGCAAACATCAATCTTCTCATACTCCATACCAAGACCTTCAAGTAATTTCTTGGACTAGTACATGACTTTGGGCATCTTGTGACCCATAGGAAGAACCTCTCTAATCAAATCCATGAGATCCTTATAACAATTGATTGAGAATGCAAACTTGGACTTGATTCACGTCAGCCAGATCATGAATTCAAGAACGGTCACATCGGTGTGCTTGTGAAGAGACTCTTCTAATGCTTTGAGGAGGTCGAAGAACTTCTGAACCTCTGGTGTAGGTGAATCATGATAATCTAGGGCCAATTTAGGATGTAGATCCTTAAGCATCTAGTCCATCCTATCAACATCTTCATCGTCATCAACTTCTATTTGTGCCTCTCGTTCATGGCATGACTCCTCGTAGAAATATCAGATCTTATAGCCTGGCACAAAACTGTGCGAGCACATGTGTAGTGTGACCCGCCGCTTGTCGTTGCTCATCATATTTCTGTATTTTTTGCATGGACAACTAATATTATCTATTTGTGACAAAGAAATTGCACGCTCTAGAAACTTCTGAGTTTTGGCAAACCATTCACATGAGTGGCACCCACCCTTGTTGAAGCCTTCATACATCCAATCACGAGTATCACCCATTATTGCAGTTGTGTACTAGTAAGAAGTGTGCATGAGACATTCACGTTTCTACACATCATGACCTACATCTATAGGTAATTGATAAGTCCTATACCCACCCAAGGATGACCAATGGAGTGTGGTATTTGTGACCACCATGATGTGCTCGAACAAAAATTCGGCAGCATAACCTCGTTGCTCTCCAATGCACGCTTGATTTGGTTCAATAGATAACAACAAGGTTACGCAATCGAAATTCCATACGAGCACATCATGGTCATCACAAATACCACACTCCATCGGTTATCCTGAGGCTTTCTAGAAAAGCAACAATTCTGAACCGCCACACATCACATGGGTGATGCATAGCGGTCCGAAGTGGGTGACACATAGTTTTTGAAACCCTAACCCTGTAACACAAGACTTTAGGGTGGAGATTACAAGTTAGCCATAACCAGATAATACAAGATTATAAGTTAACTCTAATCAAAAAAATAATATCAATTCATCAATTCAATAGCATAAGTTAAACCTAACACAATAGAATTAAATCATATCATTAAAATAATAAATAACATTAAATTAAAAAATTATATTCAAATTCACAACTATAACTTAGAAATACCAAGTATCATTCACAAAATCATATTCATCCAAATTACACTATCAATTCATATAATATTAAACTAACTCTAGTGCAAAAGAGAGTTATCTCTCGTCGGCCTTAAAAACCAATGAAAATTAGTAACATTTCTGTTTTAACTACCCTAGGCATACTACTTAAACAACTTACAATCAAATAATTTGCATAAAAAATGAGCGAGAGGAGGCACCTTGACAAGGGAGGCAGCGAGGCGGCTCTAGTGAGGCAAGGGAAGGCAACGGGCAAGCTTCGGGATGTCACAGGCCGATGGTGGGGCGACACGGTCGACGTGATGGTGATGACCAACTCTGGGGCGGTGGTGGCTCGGGCCAGAGGCGATGGCGTCGATTCCAGGCAGTTGGGCGGTGCTGGGGTGGTGGCAGCACGAACTTGAGGTAGTGGTGTTGTGGACCAGAGGTGGCGGTGGGGCAGAGCAATGGGGTGGTGCTAGGCCGACCGCATAGAGAGGCAGCGCGCCGCTATGGCACAGGTGAGGGGGCGACCGGGATGAGGTGCAGTGGATCCGAGGAGGCAGGGTGGCTCCGGGACGCGGCAAGGCACCGGCGAGAAGCCACTAGCGGCGGCAACGAAATCAAGGGCAATGACAGCTCTACGTACGTGTGCACACGAGAGAGAAAGAAACGGGAGAGAGAGAGGGAGTTCGAGGCCAAGAGCTATTGACACGTGGGGACTATAAACCACCAATTTTTGTCGGCCTATAACTTGCAGTCGACAGGGGTTAAAGGGGTACGTGGCCGCGAGGGTTTGGGCAGGGTCAAACGAGCATTAGTTCCTGTCGGTCCATGGTTGGCCGATGACAATTACTTAACTCACGTCAGCTATGAGATCGACCAATGGGAATTAGTATTATCCTCGTCAACTTCGAGCTAGCCGACGGCTGTTAAAAAGGCCGATGGGGATCTTTGCGATTCCTGCTGTGGTCTATTGGTGATTGTTGTTAGCCTTAATCGTCAATTGTAAGGAGCTCTTGTGTTCATTCTCTATAAGAGATTCACAAATAGAAACGTTGATGGAATCATGGCTAGTTGGAGTGCCTCTCTAGTGTGGTTATTATGGCACCCAATTGATTGGCTTCACATGTGATGCTAATTAGCATGTGATCTACCTATCTTGAACTCACCACGATGAGGATGTAGATTGCCGGCAAGCAAACGAAACTTAGGGATAAATCATTGTGTTTATTCACTTGCTTATATTGGTTTGATTTCTATGACAATTGGATTTGCATTCGTATTTTTGTCTTGTGTGGTATTTTTTGAGTATCTCTAGAGTAGCTCATAATTGTAACTAGTTGTTGTTAGCTCTCTACTAAGCCTTCTAGTGTAGTTGTATAGTTGAGTGAAATTAACTTAGAGACATAGCTACTAGAATTTTTAAAGGGTCTGCATTTTGTGAAATAGAGCTAGGGCAAGCATATGCTTCTGCACCACCTCTTATACTAACTAACTTTTCTATAAGTAATTTGTGGTCTTTAAAAAGAAATTTTATAAGTCATGCACCTCCTCTAGCCATGTATATCCTGGCAAAGAGATGGTGCTCTTAGCAAAAGATGATCATATAAAGATGCAATCCAACCACAACATGACATCACCATAGCAAAAGTGGTTCTAATTTCATATGGGTGAAGAATGGATTTCAACATTGATGATTGGTCTTCACCAATCTATTAATTAGAGTTACATTGCTATTGGAGAAATAGATTGAAATCTATGTTACTATCTTCTTCTCCAAGAAAGCAAGGACTCATTGTAATGTGCATGTTCATTTCATCCATTATTAATATGTAATTAGTACATATAGTGCATGCTCAATAGGATGATGCATAATAAATTAATGTAACCAATCACTATTGCTTGAAATGGTTGGTTGAATCTAGTGGTAGAAATATGAGTTTGTTCAAGATCTAGTGAACCCAAGTACTTGATCTTTATTGGATTGGAACAAGTGACAAATACAACCTCAATAAGATGACCACTAAAGATGTGAAAGAAGATTAAATAAGTTTAAAACCTGACATGGAAAATTGTGCAAATCAATGTATTCAAGTCAATAAGATGAAGCTCATGAATACGATAAGTTTTCGAGAATTAAGATTACAATGACAAATCCAAAAAGTGGTTTCCTCGTCACCATCAAGATTAACATGTGGAATATTCGTGTATTCTAATTAATGAATTAACACATTCTATCAAGTTTTGTCAATGATGGAATCCACAAGCAGTCCTCAACTTTAATAGATAATAAAATTAAGAAAATGCTTACCTCACCTATAAGACCACAAATATTATCAAATGGTATGATAAACACAAGTTCTCATGAAATTCATGATATAGATGACTTCCATAAAAATGCAAGACTCAAGTGATGTCAATCTGCCCACACTCAATTGCATATCTTGAAGGGCGAGAGTGATCTTGTGGTCTCACCACTAGCAAGAGGATGTTTACCTCATGTGTACCAAAGTTGTGGTGCTCAATATAGCATATAACTTTGTATTTGAAATTTTTTATTGGAAGTGGTTTAGAGTCCCAAATATGTATTTTTGAAATTTTATGCATTATGAGTTCAAATTTAGAATTCTGAAACAACCTTAAATCTTTACAAAGTTAATACTAAAGTTGTTAAGGCTGACCTGATCTACGTGTTTGTTGTTTATAAGTTTTTTATTCAAACTCTTTTAGTTTTAAATATTTATTTTAAGTTTTTATATTGTTGGTACTTGATTTCAATTCTCCTGAAGGTATCGAAAATCAAGGCAACACAAGTTAGATATAAAGACCTCCGTCCTTTGATATAACACTTCTTTAGAGTGTTAGAACTAAGGACATAGGTTTTTAAATAGAAAGATAATGAGATAATATGAAAAATACAATGTGGAGTTCTATTGAAAACTCATCTCGTATGCCTTATCATTTTATTTCATCTCTTCTGATATCAAACAAATTTACAAGCATACATTCGGCTCCTTAATACAGGATGACAAGAAGGGTCTTTGAAGGATAAGGAAAACAAAGTTATGGCCCTTGAAAAAGGTATTTATGCAGGGCAATGTTCACCTATTTATAGGGATGCTGAACTGCCTTTGTAAAAAATTACAATCATGCCCCTTAAGGCATTACACTTATTGTTTACAAATGACATCAGGGTAGTATTTTATTTTCTCCTTTTTCCGCTGCAGGTCTTGGCCTTCATCATATGAGAACTTCTGTGCCGACTAGCATTCGAAGCCTTTCTCCTTTCCCAAAGGTATCGACTTCATATCGCACCTTCGCTACTTGCGCGTATAGGCAAAGCTTCTTTACATGTTCCTTCAACCGAAGGTCGGCTTCGTCAGTCAATATAAGCGCACCTAAAACACAGTTGCTTATGTCGAAATGAAGGTTAAATGGGGACCTTCGGCATAATAGGCCCCCAACAGTAGCCCCTTGTGAAATAAGTTTGTTTCTTCATAACATGCTTAGATCACAAAATAGAAGAAATTGGGAGGCCTTGTGCTAAAGGTCCGAAAAATACATTCTCGAAGCTCGTTGTGAATACCTTAACTGGTAGGGCCTAGAACTCAGTGAGTACAACTGTTAAGTTCAAAAATCTATGGGTATAAAAGGAAGCGACACCCGACGGTGTTAATACGACATTTGCTGGTATTGAGCTTGATATTGTTAAAGTCTGCTCTGCCTTCGAAGCTTACTTCGATCGCTTTCCACCTCCAAACCGGCCTTAGCCAGTTGAAAGGTACACTTTTTCAATAGAAAATGGTTGGAGAGCAGCTTGGTTATAACACCCTGAATTTGGGGTATAAAATTTCTCTTCTAATATCCACCAAATTCAGGTGCTACTCTTTCCTTTCTTCGCTTTTCTTCTCTTTTTTATAAATAAAGGAGTGTTATTTTGTTATATATTGGCGTAAGCCTAGTGAAGTGAGCCCTAGAGGCACTTCGGCTGTTGCAGCCATGTCGTTGCATAGTGTTTCTATGTGCGAAAATTGTTTGAAACATGTTAATATGCCTTGTAGAAGTTTTCGGTAAATTTTCATATTTTGTGAATATTCCTCTATTTTCCGAAATTTAAAATCTATTTATTTGAGATACTTAAAGCATTTTAAAAAGTTCTAAATTTGTTTTTTGAGTTCCTTGGGTGCTAAATCATGTCTAGGAATTTTCCTAGATTTTTTGGAGCCTTCGAGATTATTTTCTATATTAAAAACGATTTTAACCTTTTTCTGAAATTACTTTTAATTTTAAAAATAGGATAATTACAAACAATAAAATATCTTCAAACCCTAGCAATATATATATGGCTGGAATCCTCTCGTCAAGCCATTTCCAACTTTTGAAACCCCATCCCCAGTCTAGATCTGAAATCCCGGAATTGCTGACCGAAGTTTGGGACAGTTCCAACTCCAGTGAGCAATTACTTTAAATTCGTGCATCGTCAACGGAATCCGAGGGTACCGCTGTGTTCGTCTCGTCAACAGATTCACCTTGGTGCCTTCGATTTGTCGATCCGGCCGATGATTCGTCCCCAAACGACGTTTTTTCCTCTCGGCTTCGGCAAGGTCGTCTTGTCCGGTGAGCTCTCTCACCATTGTTGCCAAAGATTTCTTCATCTTCTCTCTCCCGCACGTGCAACCCCTCTCTCCCTTCCCTCTCTTCCTTCTCCGGTGGCGACACCCCTCCTCCGCGCCCCCTTCCCCCTCCACCCCTCCCCCGCACGGCCTCCCTGTGGTGGCGGCGGGGGCCAGCCGACCGCGCCCCCCTCCCCCACGCCGGCCGGCTCGGCCCCCCTTTTTTTCCCTGTGACCGGCCCCCTTCGCCCTCTCCTCCCCTTGCCATGGTGAGAGGAAGGAGAAGGAGGAGGAAAAAGAGGGCCATTTTGTGAATAGGCCCTGGGCAATTTTAAAACTGTGTACAGAAATTTGTTTCATTTTAAAATCGCAATAACTTTTGTATTTTAAACCCGATTCACTCTGTTCAAATTGTATTAGATTCATATTAAAATTGTCCACATGTTAGAGGTATTTTCCCTGCTGTTACACATTTTTTAATTTTTTGTATGTTTGTTTGACCGATGGTTACTAGAACGACATTTCAATTTAAATCTAATTTAGGATTTTTGATTTGCGTATTTATAATTAAACATCAGTGTGGTTAATCTTAATTGAAATATTATTTATTAATAATTGTTTAGTTTAAATGTGTTGTCTATTTAATAGTCCTCGCGTGTTGCGTTGGTCCGCGCGCCGTGCGTGCTGTCGTGCTGCTTCGCGCGTCGCGCATTTCGTCTTGTGTCGTTAGTTCGTCTCACATAGAGTCGCTAATGTTAATTAAATTACTTATCTAACTGAAAGCCATTAGCGCAATAGATTAATCAAAACTAGGCGATAACTCTAGTTGCATTTGATAAAGGTCAATTAATATAATTAGGTTGAATTAAATATTTTAATTAATATTTGTTTAGTGTAAACGCGATAACTTCTCAACCGCAGCTCCAACTCTCGCGTTTCTTTTCCTCGTGTGACCGTAGAAGCGATCTATATTTTATATCACATATTTTTATAATGTTTTCCTTTGTATGGTGTAATGTTCTTATGCATGTATATGTTTTTTGTTTGTGTCTGTTCGTATTCGCTGCACGTTGCGAATAGATTGCGATCTGTTTCTGAGCTTCGAGGAATCGACGATCAAACCTTGGAGACCAAGTGACCAAGCTTTTCAAGATCTACATAGTTGTCTGAGCATCTGTTTGGTGAAGGCAAGTGTCCTCTGACCTATTTATGTCCTATTCACATGATATTTCATTTCCCTGCATTACATAATTGAAACCTAAGGATTGACTAGCTTTCTATTTACCTTATCCTTGATTACCTTTTGGGTTATTATGGTTAGCTTTATGCTAGTGCTCTACTTTAATCCATGAACATGATGAGATACATTTATGATACTATGATTTTCTTCTGGATATGTTGATGGACTTGTGACAGTAAAGGGGGCTCAGGCTGTTTCCTGAGTACCTCTTCGTAAGGACCTGTTCGTTGAGAGACCACCCGAGAAAACAGTGTAACCATGAGGGTGGTATGGGACGCCCTTAGCTGATTAATTGGAGGAACCTATGGTGTAGTTTGCTTCGTTGTTGTGCCATCAATGGGAGCTGGTGCATAGTGCTTGCTCTGCTAAGGGTGGGACACCCTTAGTTGATTAATTGGAGGAACTTGGGAGTACTGTGTTTGTACGACTGGCGAAACCTAACGGGCGGCTGCACACTAGGAGAATCTTTGTAAAGGCTACGTAGTAAAACCTTGTCGACTCACCTTGGAAGTGGTTGAGGGTTTGATCGACCCGAGGCAAAAAAGGTAATCACGACTCATGGCTAAAGTGTGCGACCTCCGTAGAGGAATGAAGCTGATATATCAGTCGTGCACATAGTAAAGAGTGGCCTTGGGGTCCTCTTTGATTAGAGATATAAATGGTTTGAGATATAATGGTTACGGATGATGATGATGGTTCTATTAATGATGTTTCTAACCGTGGATTTTGGTATTTCCTCTATGAGGAGGTATTCCTTGGGATAATAACTTGGGTTACTGATAAAACTTGGCTCATATGAATGAATAAAACTTGTCAAAGTAAAAGAAACTTGATTTCAGCCTAACTCTACATAAAGCTAGTCCACCTCATCCAAATGAGATATTTGTTGAGTACGTCGATGTGTACACACACTTGCTTTCACAAAACACCAGGTTGCCTTTGGTGAAACCTATGCTCAGGTAAAGAAGAAGAAGGTGTCGAGGCGGATCTCCCAGTGTTCTTGAACTTTGACGAGTTCGAGGATTAGGCTAGCGACCTCCCTAGTCAGCTGACTGTGGTGTGTTTGTTTACGTTGGTTACATTTCTATTCTATGTACTTTGATTTATATAATGTACCTGACTCTAGTTTGTAATATCATTACTTACCCTTTATTATTAGAAGCATGGTGCTATGATGAGTCATTTATGTAATCGTTGTGTACGTGAATTTCTGATCCTGGCACGTACATGGTTTGCATTCGGTTTACCTGTCAAAACTGGGTGTGACACTGGTGCTGATGTGCCCATGGCACCTTCATCAAGCGTCCAAGAGACGAAGGTTAGTTGAGAACTTGGCTGCAACAGTGGTGGCTACCGCCTCTCAAGCCGAAGCTGGCGCTGTAAATCCATCTGATGATAGTGACGACATTGATATTGAAAAAGAAGATAGCACCACCATTCGTCCTACGAAGCCAAATCATGTGAACTTCGGCAAATCAAAAATCAAAGGAGGACACATTGAGGTACTTGAGCGCTTTGGCTATATTGACAATGTCAATTGGGTGCGGCTAGGAGGTGATGATTTAGTGTTGAAGCCAAAAGAGGACGAGGTAGTTGTGTTTCATAGTTTTCTGAAGGCTGGGCTTAGATTCCCTTTGCATAAGATGGTAGTTGCAGTTTTGAAAAGGTTTTACATATACCTTCACCAGCTTACACCAAACGCCATAGTGCATTTAGGAATTTTTATTTGGATTGTGCGGAGTCAAGATGTGAGGCTTGATGCCGAAGCATTCTATGAGGCCTTCAGCCAAATCCATGAATTACACTTTCAGACGAAGGCAACTAGGGGCCTTCACAACAACTTCAACTATTATAACTTTGCTTATCGGAGGGGTGCAATGTTCCCGTCTCCTGCATGCTGATTCAAGTGGACAAACGAGTGGGCGATAGAGTAGTTTGACGTGAAGAATGATTTGAATGAGCGGATTAATATAAAAGGAATCATCCAGACTCTTATTGTCACATGCTTCAGATATAAAAAACCAAGATGTTATATCAGCTTTGAAGCTCATGCTGCTATTTTTGCTTTCAATGTCGTTTGTACACACATTGGGACAAGGGATCTTATTTAGGAGTTTCTAGCATTTAAAACATGGCCACTATGGGCTGAATGGGAGATGTCTGAAAAATATGCTTCAGACGTGGAGCCTGGGTTGGTCAAACTTCTATAAATATAAGTTCTAAGACGAGTTTGGGAGCCTAGTGACGGATGGTTAGATTATGTGGAGGCAAAATGCAATGAAATACATGGTAACTATAGTAAACCATAGGCCAAAGCTCTGCAATGGGCTTTTGCGACTCAGAAGATCAAATCGTGTTTTTATGCTATTGGTTTTTTCTATCTTGACTATCACAACATGGTTCAGGATTTGAAGAAAAGAAAAAGAAAAGTGACCATGAAGCGAAACAAGGTTCCAAAGATACGGGCTGAATCGACTCTTCGAGCTTCGGAGGAAATTCGGGTACAAAGGGTTTTCTGAAATATATTCATCACTTACAAACCTGTTGTGTCAATCTTGTTGTTTTAATGTTTCTTAGGCTGCTCCTGAAGTGGAGGTGTGACAGAACCTCCCAAGTCATTAGGCCCAGCTACAGTTGTCCTTGTCCAACGGACCTTGGACAACCCTGTAGATGCACATAATCACTCGACAAGTTCGGTATCTATTTCCTTTTCCTCACCCAAGAGCGTTTCACCCGTCACGCAGATATTATAACACATCGGATGAACAAATAAGCGAAAGCGAATTACAATAACTTAGTTTACATTCATTAAAATATAGAAAGAGTATTATTATTACATCACCAGGTCATAAGAGTGCATAAGTATTATTACTACAAAGTTGGGATGCAAAAACCCCTCCCGCATAAAAGTATATTGTTTTTCAAGATGGAGGCCAACATCCTCCCGCAACCACTTCACTGTTGAGGTTTGTCCTTGGGCACCACATCCTTGGGCACCACCTTAGTGCAAAAACAGCAAAATTCTATTGTTTCTTCACCTACAACAACATGGGTTCGAAAACCCTGAGTACGAAGTGTACTTTCGCAAGTCTTACCCATCAATATAAAAGAATCTCAAGGATGCTGGCTTTAAGGGAGTCAAGGTAAGGCTTAATAAAGAATCAAGTCTCTATTTGCAAAAATGCTTACTAATAGTGCATCCTTAAAAATCCAGTTTTATTAAAAATTTAAGTCATTACCTGTCACTAGAGTTCTTTCTATCTTAGTTCAAGCACTTGGCCTATACTAGCCATCCCTTTTATCAATCCATTTTTGTTCACTAGAATGCTACGTGTAGGGTAGTGACCAAGTCTTCATGTCCGAGAAGTAACGGCGATCCGAATCGATTAATACCCAGCTGGGGATCTCCAATCACACGACATATGTAACACTTAACCCTTGCATATGTCAACTCGCCACCAGGGTTCTTAAGACTAGACCGGGTTCACGCCAACCGAGAGCACAGATACACCACCGTCTAGCCTCTTGCCACGGAGGGTACACGCTACTCTCGCCATCTCTCCACTCCCATTGCGTGTTTCTAGTATTAGTCTACCCGAGGCAAAGCTTACCCATGACGAGGTATGTGACCAGTTAAAAGGTCCTCGATCAGCAAGCCTACATCGAGACGGTCCTTAATCGATTCAGACAGAGACACTATACCGAGACTCTCTTCTCGTGCAAGTCACTCGTCCGGTCTCAGCTTTATCATTTAAAACCCCAAAGTTTGGTACCTTGCAGAGGTACATCTTTTCCGATGTTGAACCCATCACGACCATGATGGATCCACCATCAAGTTTTATTTTTGAAAACATCCCATCCACTGTGAAGCATCACTTTTTGCTTTAAAACAAAACATTTGTTTTTCTAAAGCAGGACTAAGCATTAGAAAACCTTTTTAATAAAACAAGTAATCAAGGAATGGTAAACAGATCCAAGGAAGGAAATGCAGCAATTGGTTTAACACCTAACTCCTATCACCTAATGCATCATTCAAGTGATAAAGAGTTTAAAACAGCAAGGAGGTGGCAAATGCACCGGGGCTTGCCTTGTGTTGTAGGAGAGTTAGGCTCTGTTCTACAAATATCAAAGTAAAAACAGTTCTCGGCAAGTGGATTTTTTGTTGACGGAGTAGGCTCTTCCTCTTCAATAGTCACTTCTTCTTCGTTTTCTATATATAACCATATATAATCATGAATGCTCATGTAATGCTTATGAAAATGCATTAATAGAAAAGATGTATCAAGTTGTATTCATAATACAACTTTCCTTCACGGTGCACGAGGGAAACAATGGTTTTGTTAGGTCAGTGCCTTAGTACGGTTAGACATTTTTACCCTAAGGAGCTAGGGTTTTGGGTTTAGGAATCAAACAATGTCCAAAGCAAGTCAAACTTCACTCATAGGATCTAAATATCATATTAAACTTATCCAAAAAGTTTGGTGATTTTTGGAGTTATTAAATAATTCCTAAAATTCCAGAAGTATAGGTTTAAGCTCTTTTAAATACTGATTAATTCCTTGTTTGGACTAAAAATCCTAGAACTATTTTTATTAAATACTAGAGAAATTTTGGAGTCCAACAAAATTGGGCTCATATTTTTATCATTTTCTATAATTTTCTATGGATTTCCTAAGTCTGGTAGAAAAAAGAAAAAGAGAAAGCATAAAGAGTAATGGGCTGAAACTAGCCCAAGTCGGCCCACGCACAGGCGAAAGTGCGCCCGCGTGCGCCTGCTTTGTCAGATTTCCACAGAAGACCCCGATGATTTGAAAAATCCTTAAAGAGTCCGCAGCACTATTTCTCTGTGTCACTGACCATCGCAAACAGACCCTCCCCTTTTCTATTTCTTCACAAGTCGAGATCCCCGATTGTGGGCGGCGGAGCAATGACTCCGGCGAGCCCGTATCGGCCGGATAACTCAACTACCAGTGCTCCGATGCGGTTGACACCTAATTCAACCCCTAATGATCATTAACCCTCAATCAATTTTAAGGTTCTAGCCCCTAATCTCTCTGTCCACGCTGACAACGCGATCAACGGACAAACCAAGGCGTTCCCGGTGATCCAACATGTTCTAGCTTAATTGGTCGGGTCGAGAAGCATCAAGAGCACATAGGAATGCTAAAACAAGAGCGAGGAGGGCATGATCGGACCTGTGGAGAGCTGGCCATGGTGAGCTCACACAATACGGTGTTCTTGACCGATTTGGGGGAAATCTCAAATTAGAGCTCTCTGGTGGACAATCCGAGACACGAGTGGGTGTGCTGGATGCTTGACTACCTAGCGGAGCTAAGGCACGCTCAATTTATAGGGCCTAAGAGTGGTGGCTCCTAATTTGGGCATGGCGCGCTAGCGGCCGGAGAGAGGGACTGAGTCACCGCGGCGATCTACCGTGGTGATCACTGGTTGAGAAGCCATGGCTGTTACCAGTGAGCTACTACGGCTAGCAGCGACGTGGTAAAAGGGTCCCGGCATGGCGCAATCACGGCAAACTACGTATACCTCGACGACGGTCGCTCGGCCACGTTGCCAGAGCGAGTGGATGGACGACAGAGCGACCACAATGCTCCGAACTCATCCGCGGGGAAGTTCTTTTTACTGTTGAGCGCAATCCACAGACCCGAGGCACGAATCATGGTGGCCGACGCAAATCCAGACGCAGGGTCACCGGCGGCGAGGGGGACTGAACCTGAAGATCTTTTGCGCGCTATACCATCATATTCTTATTCAGTGTGCCTGACAGAGCAATTTGTAGGGCGATTTGCTTCAAATTTCATGTAGTGACTTGACCATCTCCTTACATCAAAGTTGTAGCTCTACAAACCAGCTACAAATCGACTATAGGGACCTGACTCATTTACCCCCTCCTTTGAGCTTGAATTGAGTCCAAAGTTGAGTAGATCTCACTGTCAGTAAAAATTCAGACTATAGGGTGACTGACAGCAATACTTTGAGTCCATTTAACTCCAACTTTTGTACAACACTTATGTCTGATGACTTAACCAAACTTATACTCCTTTAGTAGCTCTATAATCTTGGTGTGTTGACCTAGGGCAAATTCTTTATGAATTGTGAGATATAAAGCTCCAAAGTTGACCCATTTCAACTGAATTCAGACTTAGTCATATATAGTTTATGGGGTGCTTTTTGCAAATAAGCCCAAATCCCACAACTTGACTTGCAAATCCTCAAATGTGGTGTTCTATTACTTTGGTATTTGCACATTGATCCAAAAGTGCACCAAATTTACACTTAGCCCCCTTGAAAGTAGACGCGGCCCGATCTTCCGTGAGATACGATAACTTGATTGAGTGGAGATCTCGACGTTGATGATCCAAGGCTCCGAGCGAACGGTTCCTCGCAATCACTACACCACAGCTCCGTTGGTTATCACCTGTGACACACAAATGACCTCGCCACGAAGGCTTATCCCTGCAAGCGCAATCAAAAACACAAGCAAGAACAGGAAAGAAACGCAACCAAAATTGTATTGATTACGGGATGGGGTCTCACAAACCGATGGCGGCGACACTGTTCGATGACAGAATTGATCTAAGCAAAACCCAAACCTAATGTGGCAGCGGCTGCTTAATAAATAGAGTATTAGGGCATGCGTGACCCCTGGACTTGCCCCTAATGGGCTCTGACGCGATACACGGCCCAATAGACGGTGTCGCAGCACCAAAACAGAATCTAAATGCTAACTTGTTTCGACGATTCCCGTTGACTTCGGACGAATTTTAGGGTGGAACCAGTTGGGTTGGTTAGATAATCTGCTTATCTTTCCAACCATATCAAGTTCATCGCAATCGGAGTCCGGATGCATCTTGGGCGTCCATTTTAGTGCAGACTGGTCCTGGAACCCGAGATGGAGTCGCAGTCGAGTCGGACTTGATCTCCTTCCTGTTGTGGGCGCCCTTGTTGCTCCTCCTAAACACCTAGGCCTTTCCAAAGTCCTTGCTGGTCCTCTCCAAGGTTCCTAATCATCAAAACATCCATGGCCCCAAGCGTAAGCTTTGAAACACAATTGACTAGGGTAGAACGTACTTGGAGATTTAGCTGTCGTGCACGCGATCGTGTTATCGGTCCATTCATTGTATGTATAGAAGTGATGTCATCATCATCCTCCTCCTCTTGAATTGGAGTCGTCCTCGACTCGATATCATCTTCGTCACCCATATATGGCTTCAAATCTGAAATGTTAAAGGTGGGACTAACCCGAAAATCTGGAGGCAACTCAGGTGGTAATCCAGGGGGTATCTCAGAGGGAAACACATCCATATACTCTTGCAAAAGGTTAGCAATAGCCGGTGGCAAAGCAATAGACGTATCATCAATGGAATAGAAAACATTTTTGCACACTAAGGCATAGCAAAGCCCAACAGAGGCATGTAACTCATCAAGATCAGATTTAGTGGCTAGCAAAGTAGAAGTTTTTAACTTAATAGGTTGCTGATTTCAGAGTTCAAAACACCTTTTTGCTTAGCATTAGTCTTTTTCTCATGTTCAAAGTGGACCATTTCAGTGGAAGTCATAGGAAGCAACACAATTTTATTTCCCTTACGCATGAAAGTATATTTATTAGATCTACCATGGTGAATAGCATCAGTATCAAACTCCCAAGGATGTCCCAGTAAAAGAGAGCAAGCATCCATACTCACCACATCGAAATCAGCAAAGTCACGGTAAGAGCCAATAGAAAAATGCACCCTTGCTGTTTTTGTTACCTTGAACTTACCGCTGTTGTTAAACCATTGAATGTGATAAGGGTGGGGATGTTGTCATGTGGTCAAGCCAAGCTTCTTAACCACCTCAACGTTCACCATGTTGTTGCAGCTACCACCGTCAATGATGGTATGTACACGGCAGTCCTTGACGATGAGGAACATGTTGAAGAGGTTGTGGCGCTGTCTGTTGTCGTCGTCACTAGCCGTGGCACTCAAAGCTCGTTGCACAATCAAGGCCTTATAGGTCTCGGTCGCTATTGTACCAAGAACCTCTTCATCACCATCATAAGTCTCTGCAATGTTAGCTCCAACAGTATCTTCATCTTCCACATCAGAAGCACTAACATACCCACCATCACTAGTAGCAATGTATGCCCGTTTGCTGGGACAATCTCGCTGAATATGGCCAAGTCCCTGGTAGCGGTGGCACTTGATGTCAGAGGAGCGGCCTGTGGAAGAGGTGGTCATAGCAGGTTTTGCTGCAACACCCGAAGGCACCAAGGACTTGCTGTTGTCATGTCCCTGTGATGCCGAAGGTGCGGTGTTGCGTGTGCCGCTGGTGGAGGAAGATGTGGACGTCCGTACACCCGAAGAGGATGACGTCTTGGCTGGCGCCGGTGGCTGGTGTGGCGCGAAAGTGCTGCTCCTCTGCTGTTGACGACCCTGCAATTCTTTTTCTGCCAACATAGAAAGATGGAACAAGCGTTGTATAGAATGATATTCTTTATAATCAACAATATCCTAAATCTCCCGCCTCAATCCCCCATAAAACCTAACCATTTGATCCTCCGGATCCTCAACTACCCCACATTGTAGCATACCTTTCTGAAGCTCTTAGTAGTATTCCTGTACCGACATGTCTCCCTGATCTAAGCGTTGCAATTTTTTCCGAAGATCACGTCTATAAGAAGGGGGAACAAAGCGAGCTCGCATCTCCTCTTTTAACGCATTCCATGTTTGTGGTGCAGCACTTGTGTTAACAAGTTCATTCCACCAAATGATAGCAAAATCTCTAAATTCACTAGTGGCTTGTCTAACCCTATGCTGCTCAGGAACAAGATGGGAATTAAATTTTTGTTCTACCGTCATCTCCCAGTCTAAGTAAGCTTCAGCATCATAAGAACCCATGAACGGTGGAATAGAGAACTTAATCTTAGCAAATAGATCATGGTCTGGTTCAGGATTATGATGACGAGGTCTACCATTACCTCCCATACTCTGTCGATTACGTGCGAGGTGTTGTGGCAGCGGTGCATAAACATCGTTCTCATCGTCCACATGAGAGTGAGATGGGGCTAGAGTTGGTAGTGGGGGACGAGCCTCCAGTATGTCCATGCGTGTAACAAGTTCATCAACTCGTCGATCAAGCTGCTCATAGGATGTCGCCGCAGAGTCCTGGTATGTTTTAAAAGCTTCAGTCATCGCGCACATCATCTCCTTCAATTCCAGCTGAGAGACACACTCATCATCATTAAGCTTAGGCCCCTTGTCCTTGTCCATTTGATTCTTTGGTCCTGTCATTGTTAGCACAAAACAGAGACAAAAAGGCAACAAACAATGTGAACCCTATAACTATCTCTCGGGGTGGTGGTGGTGGAATACAAATTATGAAGCGTCTTACCCCGCTCTTACAACGTTCTTACCAGCACTACAGGTGGCAAACGGTGACCGGTGTGACTGTCCAACGAGCGTGAGTGTGATTGCAAAGGAGTACTGTTCTGCTCGAGAGAAAGCTAGAGCTATGGGAAGGCTGACTATATATATATATGTGGCACACAAGTCAGCAACAGATAGCAATACTGAATAAGTGTTCCAAGTACTCGTCCTAGTTGTTGGGCTAGAAAATGTAATAGAACAGTTGGACCAAGGCACAAGAAAAGAGGTACAAGTATCTAGTAGAAATGGCAGTTCTGTAAATAGAGCAGATTTTTCAGCACTAGTAGAAATCAAAGGCGTGTTTGCAAAGGAGTACTAGCAAAAGAGCTCGAAATATTCTGAATTTTTTACCACTGATCCAAAAACACAAAGGATGGAAGCACACAAAATTTCACTTGAAACAGAGTTGTATTGTGTCCTAGAGAAAATCACAAATTTTTTCTGAAATTCGTGAAAACACTTAAACAATTATTTTTATTATCTTTCCGATTTTTTTGAATTTTTTGACCGAACCAAACAGGCTGAAGACCAGTTTAGGTCACCCCAGAATGGAGTCAGGAATTTGCTGTAAAAATTTGAGCTCAAACGGAGCACCGAGCGAAAATTTATGCCCGTATTATGGAAGGTACCTCAAGTTATGGTTTTCAAATGCACAAATCGGCAGGAACCGTAGCGGCGGCTGAAAGGGAAATGTGCCCTTGGGCCATTTATAAGTATTTTGGTGATTTAGTGTCCAACACATGTGCCTAAGTGTAAAATGGTGGACAAAGTACAAATCAAGGATAAAGGTATGTTTCTCAGACTTAGTACATTGTTTTATGGACTAATGTATTGTGTCTAAGTGCTGGAAACAGGAAAAATCCAATTGAAAATGCCTTGGCTCGAGCAGCCAAAGTATGCTCAGTCTGGGAGCACCGGACTGTCCGGTGGTGCACTGGACAGTGTCCGGTGCGCCAGGCTGGCTCGAGCGAAGTGGCTGCTCTCGGGACTTCGAAGGCGGTGTACGGCTATAATTCACCGGACTGTCCGGTGGTGCACCGGACTGTCCGGTGGGCCGTTCACAGGCGAACTCGTCGCTCTCAGGAATTCATCGGCGACGTACGGCTATAATTCACCGGACTGTCCGGTGTGCACCGGACTGTCCGGTGAGCCAACGGTCGGCCGGGCCAACGGTCGGCCGGGCCAACGGTCGGCCGCGCGATCTGCGCGGGACACGTGGTCGTGCCAACGGCTAGTAGGAGGCACCGGACTGTCCAGTGTGCACCGGATATGTCCAGTGCGCCAACGGCTCTCTGGCTGCCAACGGTCGACTGCGCCATTTATGGAAGGAAATCGGGCACCGGACAGTGTCCGGTGTGCACCGGACTGTCCGGTGTGCACCGGACTGTCCGGTGCGCCAGTCGACAGAAGGCAAGATCAGCCTTCCTAGATTGCTCTCAACGGCTCCTAGCTGCCTTGGGGCTATAAAAGGGAACCCTAGGTGCATGGAGGAGTACACCAAGCATTCCTACAACATTCCTAAGCACCAAGACATCGATTCCGCGCCTTTGATTCTTTGCGATAGCAATTAGAGCTCTAGTTGAGTGGTGAACTCATTGAGTTGTGTTGTGAGCTCTCGTTGCGACTTGTGTGCGTGGTGTCGCTGTGATTTCTTGTCTTGAGTGCGTTGCTAATCCCTCCCTTGCTCCGTGCTTCTTTGTGAACTTTAAGTGTAAGGGCGAGAGGCTCCAAGTTGTGGAGATTCCTCGCAAACAGGATTGAGTAAAGCAAGCAAAACACCGTGGTATTCAAGTGGGTCTTTGGACCGCTTGAGAGGGGTTGATTGCAACCCTCGTCCGTTGGGACGCCACAACGTGGAGTAGGCAAGCGTTGGTCTTGGCCGAACCACGGGATAACCACCGTGCCATCTCTGTGATTGATTTCTTGTGGTTATTGTGTTTTGACTCCTCTCTAGCCACTTGGCATTTACTGTGCTAACGCTTAACCAAGTTTTTGTGGCTTAAGTTTTCAAGTTTTACAGGATCACCTATTCACCCCCCTCCCTCTAGGTGCCCTCAATTGGTATTAGAGCCATTCTCTTCACAAAGGGACTAACCGCCCGAAGAGATGGATCCTAAGGGGAAGGGTATCGTGATCAACGATAAAGAGAAGGAATCCTTCGTCAACGAGCCGAAGGACGACAAGCCTACCGACTCCGGCTCGGGCCATAGACGGAAGGAAGGGAAGAAGAAGAAGACGAGGTGCATCAAGGAGATCGTCTACTACGACGACAGCGATGAGTCTACTTCTTCCCAAAAGGACGACGACCACAATGACTACGAGAGAAGGAAACCGGTTAATTCGAACTTCACTTTTGACTACTCTCGTATTCCTCAAAGTACAAATGCTCATTTATTATCTATTCCACTTGGTAAACCTCCTCATTTTGATGGAGAGGACTACGGATTTTGGAGTCACAAAATGTGTAGTCACTTGTTCTCTCTCCATCCTAGTATATGGGAGATTGTAGAGAGTGGAATGCACTTTGATA
Source organism: Zea luxurians (assembly GCA_029449295.1). Classification (NCBI taxonomy): domain Eukaryota; kingdom Viridiplantae; phylum Streptophyta; class Magnoliopsida; order Poales; family Poaceae; genus Zea; species Zea luxurians. The sequence continues at coordinate 111,468,746 of JAOPSE010000009.1, read as the reverse complement.
GTACGGATAGTCCCATGTTCATTAATGAGCAAATTCATAAGAATGCACAAGCTACTACTGTTCTTCTAGCTTCATTGTGCAGGGATGAATACCACAAAGTGAGCGGCTTGGATAACGCTAAGCAAATATGGGACACCCTCAAGATTTCTCATGAGGGGAACGACGTCACCTTGCTCACCAAGATGGAGTTGGTGGAAGGCGAGCTTGGACGATTCACGATGATAAGGGGCGAGGAGCCGACACAAACATACAACCAGCTCAAGACCCTTATCAACAAAATAAGAAGCTACGGAAGCACGCGATGGACGGACCACGACGTCGTCCGACTGATGCTAAGGTCCTTTACCGTTCTTGATCCTCATTTGGTGAATAATATTCGTGAGAATCCCAGGTACACCAAAATGTCGTCCGAAGAAGTCCTTGGAAAATTCGTAAGCGGGCGAATGATGATCAAGGAGGCGAGGTACATGGACGACGCTCTAAACGGTCCAATCAATGAGCCTCAACCCGTTGCTCTCAAAGCAACAAGGAGCAAGGAGGCGTTACCCAGCAAGGTAGCACAAATTGAGGCGGCCGGACTTAATGATGAAGAGATGGCCCTCATCATCAAGAGATTCAAGACGGCGCTTAAGAGTCGCAAGGGACAGCCAAGCAAGACCAAAGCCAAGGGGAAGCGCTCATGCTTCAAATGCGGTAAGATTGGTCATTTTATTGCTAACTGTCCCGACAATGATAGTGATCAGGATCAAGGGAACAAGAGGGAGAAGAAGAAAAACTATAAGAAGGCAAAGGGCGAGGCACATCTTGGCAAGGAGTGGGATTCGGATTGCTCCTCGTCCGACTCCGACAATGAAGGACTCGCCGCCACCGCCTTCAACAAGTCATCCCTCTTCCCCAACGAGCGTCACACATGCCTTATGGCAAGGGAGAAGAAGGTATGTACTCGAAACTCTACCTATGCTTCTTCAAGTGAGGACGAATCTAGTGATGAGGATGAAATAGATTATTCATGTTTATTTAAGGGCCTAGATTGAACCAAGGTAGATAAAATTAATGAATTGATTGATGCCTTGAATGATAAGAATAGGCTCTTAGAAAAACAAGAGGACTTGCTATATGAAGAACATGACAAATTTGTAGAAGCACAAAAATCTCATGCCTTAGAAGTTAAGAGAAATGAAATGCTTTCTTATGAATTATCTTCTTGCCATGAGACAATTTCTAGCTTAAGGAGCATTAATGATGATTTGAATGCTAAGTTAGAAATAGCTAGTAAATCAACAACTTGTGTAGAAAATGTTGTTATTTGCAATAGATGTAAAGATTTTGATATTGATGCTTGTAGTGAACACATAGCTTCTATTGCAAAGTTAAATAATGAAATGGCTAGCCTTAATGCCCAACTTAAGGCTAGCAAAAGTGATTTTGATAAACTAAAATTTGCTAGGGATGCCTACCCCTCAATTAAGGATGGGCTTGGCTTCAAGAGGGAAGCCAAGAACTTAACAAGCCATAAGGCTCCCATCTCCGCCAAGGAGAAAGGGAAGGCCCCTATGGCATGTAGTACTAAAAAGAACCATGCTTTTATGTACAATGATAGAAGACAATCTCATAGGAGTTGTAATGCTTTTGATTCACATACCTATGATTCTTATGCTATGTTTGCTCCCAGTTCTTCCTATATGCATGGTAGAGATATGCCTAGGAAGAATATTCATCATGTGCCTAGAAAGAATATTGTTCATGTTCCTAGGAAAGTTATAAATGGACCCTCTACAATTTATCATGCTTTAAATGCTTCCTTTGCTATTTGTAGAAAGGATAGGAAGATAGTTGCTAGGAAATTAGGGGCAAAATGCAAGGGTGATAAAACTTGCATTTGGGTCCCTAAGGAAATTGTGACTAACCTTGTAGGACCCAACAAGAGTTGGGTACCTAAGACCCAAGCCTAAATTTGCCTTGCAGGTTTATGCATCCAGGGGTTCAAGCTGGATTATCGACAGCGGATGCACAAACCATATGACGAGGGAGAAGAAGATGTTCACCTCCTACGTCAAGAATAAGGATTCCCAAGATTCAATCATATTCGGTGATGGGAACCAAGGCAAGGTGAAAGGTTTAGGCAAGATTGCAATATCTAATGAGCACTCTATCTCTAATGTGTTTTTAGTTGAGTCTCTTGGATATAATTTACTCTCTGTCAGTCAATTATGTAATATGGGATATAATTGTCTATTTACAAATGTAGATGTGTCTGTCTTTAGAAGATGTGATGGTTCACTAGCTTTTAAGGGTGTACTAGACGGCAAACTTTATTTAGTTGATTTTGCAAAAGAAGAGGCCGGTCTAGATGCATGCTTAATGGCTAAGACTTGCATGGGCTGGTTGTGGCATCGCCGCTTAGCACATGTGGGGATGAAGAACCTCCACAAGCTTATAAAGGGAGAACACGTGATAGGTCTAACCAATGTACATTTCGAAAAAGATAGACCTTGTGCAGCTTGTCAAGCAGGTAAACAGGTGGGAGGAGCACATCACAGCAAGAATGTGATGACCACTTCAAGACCTCTGGAGATGCTGCATATGGACCTCTTCGGACCCGTCGCCTATCTGAGCATAGGAGGAAGTAAGTATGGTCTAGTTATTGTTGATGACTTTTCCCGCTTCACTTGGGTGTTCTTTTTGCAGGATAAGTCTGAAACCCAAGGGACCCTCAAGCGCTTCCTAAGGAGAGCTCAAAATGAGTTTGAGCTCAAGGTGAAGAAGATAAGAAGCGACAACGGGTCCGAATTCAAGAATCTTCAAGTGGAGGAGTTCCTTGAGGAGGAGGGGATCAAGCATGAGTCCTCCGCTCCCTACACACCTCAGCAAAATGGTGTGGTAGAGAGGAAGAACAGGACGCTCATTGATATGGCGAGGACTATGCTTGGAGAGTTCAAGACCCCCAAGCGTTTTTGGTCGGAAGCCGTGAACACGGCTTGCCACGCCATCAACAGGATGAAGAAGATGTTCCAACGGCCGCGATTCGCACCATGGCGATTGGAGATGTACGGCCTCAGGAACAATTGGAGCAAGATCAACCGTCTTCCTCAACAAAGGTGCATCCCCCATCCCAAGATGACGAACAGGTACCTCAAGTGGAGGCGCATGATCAAGGGGGAGCACAGGATGTTCAAGTTGAAGAGGAAAAAGCACATCAGGCACCTCCAACCCAAGTTCGAGCGACGATCCAAAGGGATCATCCCGTCGACCAAATTTTGGGTGACATTAGCAAGGGAGTAACTACTCATTCAAGATTAGTTAATTTTTGTGAGCATTACTCCTTTGTCTCTTCTATTGAGCCTTTCAGGGTAGAAGAGGCCTTGCTAGATCCGGACTGGGTGTTGGCCATGCAGGAGGAACTCAACAATTTCAAGCGCAATGAAGTTTGGACACTGGTGCCTCGTCCCAAGCAAAATGTTGTGGGAACCAAGTGGGTGTTCCACAACAAACAGGATGAGCACGGGGTGGTGACGAGGAACAAGGCTCGACTTGTGGCAAAAGGTTATGCCCAAGTCGCAGGTTTGGACTTTCAGGAGACTTTTGCTCCTGTGGCTAGGCTAGAATCAATCCGTATCTTGCTACCATATGCCGCTCACCATTCTTTCAGGTTGTACCAAATGGATGTGAAGAGCGCTTTCCTCAACGGGCCGATCAAGGAGGAGGTGTACGTGGAGCAACCCCCTGGCTTCGAGGATGAACGGTACCCCGACCACGTGTGTAAGCTCTCTAAGGCGCTCTATGGACTTAAGCAAGCCCCAAGAGCATGGTATGAATGCCTTAGAGACTTTTTAATTGCTAATGCTTTCAAGGTTGGGAAAGCCGATCCAACTCTTTTTACTAAGACTTGCGATGGTGATCTTTTTGTGTGCCAAATTTATGTCGATGACATAATATTTGGTTCTACTAATCAAAAGTCTTGTGAAGAGTTTAGCAGGGTGATGACGCAGAAATTCGAGATGTCGATGATGGGCGAGTTGAACTACTTCCTTGGGTTCCAAGTGAAGCAACTCAAGGACGGCACCTTCATCTCCCAAACAAAGTACACGCAAGATTTGTTAAAGCGGTTTGGGATGAAGGACGCCAAGCCCGCCAAGACGCCGATGGGAACCGACAGACACACCGACCTCAACAAAGGTGGTAAGTCCGTTGATCAAAAAGCATACCGGTCTATGATAGGGTCTTTACTTTATTTGTGTGCTAGTAGACCGGATATTATGCTTAGCGTATGCATGTGTGCTAGATTTCAATCCGATCCTAAGGAGTGTCACTTAGTGGCTGTGAAGCGAATTCTTCGATATTTAGTCGCTACGCCTTGCTTCGGGATCTGGTATCCAAAGGGGTCTAACTTTGACTTGATTGGGTACTCAGATTCCGACTATGCTGGATGTAAGGTCGATAGGAAGAGTACATCTGGGACGTGCCAATTCTTAGGAAGGTCCTTGGTATCGTGGAACTCTAAGAAACAAACTTCTGTTGCCCTATCCACCGCTGAGGCCGAGTACGTTGCCGCAGGACAGTGTTGCGCGCAACTACTTTGGATGAGGCAAACCCTCCGGGACTTTGGCTACAATCTGAGCAAAGTCCCACTCCTATGTGATAATGAGAGTGCTATCCGCATAGCGGAAAATCCTGTTGAGCATAGCCGCACAAAGCACATTGACATCCGGCATCACTTTTTGAGAGACCACCAGCAAAAGGGAGATATCGAAGTGTTTCATGTTAGCACCGAGAACCAGCTAGCCGATATCTTCACTAAGCCTTTAGATGAAAAGACCTTTTGCAGGTTGTGTAGTGAGCTAAATGTCCTAGATTCGCAGAACTTGGATTGAATTGTAGCATATGTGTTTATGCCTTTGATCATGTTCATTCTGCATTTTGTTGCTTATTGTGGTGCTCAAGTTGTACAAACACTCCCTGGACCTCACAAGTCCGTTTTGCAAGTGATGCACATATTTAGGGGGAGCTGTGCTACAACTTGACCCTTTGAGTCTAACCATGTGCTTGAGTTTGGTTGTTTTTAGCCTCAAAGGAGGATTGAAAGGGAAAAGGTGGACTTGGACCATGCAAGACTTCCACTGCACTCCGATGAAAAGAGTAACTTTTCCATGTTCATCTTTATACTCTTATTGCCTTTGTGTTCTCATTTGAAGATTTTGGTGAGGCAATGGGGTTAAAGGGCCAAGATTGATCCTGTTTTGGTGCTTGATGCCAAAGGGGGAGAAAATAAAGGCCAAAGCAATAGATGGATCAGCTACCACTTGAGAAATTTTGAAAATAGTAGATTAGAGCTTTTGGTTTGTCAAAACTCTTTTATTGTCTCTTATGTCAAAAGTTGGCCTCTTGTGGGGAGAAGTGTTGATTATGGGAAAAGGGGGAATTTTTGAAATCTTTGATCAAATTTCTTTGGAAACCCTCTCTTTATGTCTCTACAAGTGGATTTGACTTAGAGATAGGAATTTGAGTTTGATTTGCAAAAACAAACCAAGTGGTGGCATAGAGTGATCCATATATGTCAAATTTGAATCGAAACAATTTTGAGTTCTTAGTTGAATTGATTTTGTACTTGTTCTACTTGCTTTATGTTGTGTTGGCATAAATCACCAAAAAGGGGGAGATTGAAAGGGAAATGTGCCCTTGGGCCATTTCTAAGTATTTTGGTGATTTAGTGTCCAACACATGTGCCTAAGTGTAAAATGGTGGACAAAGTACAAATCAAGGATAAAGGTATGTTTCTCAGACTTAGTACATTGTTTTATGGACTAATGTATTGTGTCTAAGTGCTGGAAACAGGAAAAATCCAATTGAAAATGCCTTGGCTCGAGCAGCCAAAGTATGCTCAGTCTGGGAGCACCGGACTGTCCGGTGGTCCACCGGACAGTGTCCGGTGCGCCAGGCTGGCTCGAGCGAAGTGGCTGCTCTCGGGACTTCGACGGCGGTGTACGGCTATAATTCACCGGACTGTCCGGTGGGCCGTTCACAGGCGAACTCGTCGCTCTCGGGAATTCATCGGCGACGTACGGCTATAATTCACCGGACTGTCCGGTGTGCACTGGACTGTCCGGTGAGCCAACGATCGGCCGGGCCAACGGTCGGCCGCGCGATCTGCGCGGGACACGTGGCCGTGCCAACGGCTAGTAGGAGGCACCGGACTGTCCGGTGTGCACCGGATATGTCCGGTGCGCCAACGGCTCTCTGGCTACCAACGGTCGACTGCGCCATTTATGGAAGGAAATCGGGCACTGGACAGTGTCCGGTGTGCACCGGACTGTCCGGTGTGCACCGGACTGTCCGGTGCGCCAGTCGACAGAAGGCAAGATCAGCCTTCCTAGATTGCTCTCAATGGCTCCTAGCTGCCTTGGGGCTATAAAAGGGACCCCTAGGCGCATGGAGGAGTACACCAAGCATTCCTACAACATTTCTAAGCACCAAGACATCGATTCCGCGCCTTTGATTCTTTGCGATAGCAATTAGAGCTCTAGTTGAGTGGTGAACTCATTGAGTTGTGTTGTGAGCTCTCGTTGCGACTTGTGTGCGTGGTGTCGCTGTGATTTCTTGTCTTGAGTGCGTTGCTAATCCCTCCCTTGCTCCGTGCTTCTTTGTGAACTTTAAGTGTAAGGGCGAGAGGCTCCAAGTTGTGGAGATTCCTCGCAAACGGGATTGAGTAAAGCAAGCAAAACACCGTGGTATTCAAGTGGGTCTTTGGACCGCTTGAGAGGGGTTGATTGCAACCCTCGTCCGTTGGGACGCCACAACGTGGAGTAGGCAAGCGTTGGTCTTGGCCGAACCACGGGATAACCACCGTGCCATCTCTGTGATTGATTTCTTGTGGTTATTGTGTTTTGACTCCTCTCTAGCCACTTGGCATTTACTGTGCTAACGCTTAACCAAGTTTTTGTGGCATAAGTTTTCAAGTTTTACAGGATCACCTATTCACCCCCCCCCTCTAGGTGCTCTCAGCGGCTATGGAGCACAGAGTCGATTTTAGAGATAGGATCTTTTTTGTGGATATGGTTGGTTTAGATACAGGATCTGTTTTGTGGATAGGGTCGGTTTTAGAGATAGGATCTGTTTTGTGGATAGGGTCGGTTGTAGAGATATGATCTGTTTTGTGGATAGGGTCGGTTTTAGAGATAGGATCTGTTTTGTAGATAGGGTCGGTTTTATAGGATGGAAGCGGATGGACAGAATAAAACTGAACCAAAACAAATCTAATCCAGCAACCAAACTCAACTAGAACACGAACTCAGAACTGCGGACTCTAAAACTGAATTGTGCAAAGGCTAAGGCAATGGTTTTAGGTCAGAATAAACTGATTGTAATTATATTTTTTTGGCTTTTTGTGGACAATGGGACGAAACCAAACTAATATAAAGGTAGGATTATACCTCACGGGCAACCTGGAAATCTGATACCAATTGATAGTAGACGCGACCCGATCTTCCGTGAGATACGATAACTTGATTGAGTGGAGATCTCGACGTTGATGATCCAAGGCTCCGAGCGAACGGTTCCTCGCAATCACTATACCACAGCTCCGTTGGTTATCACCTGTGACACACGAATGACCTCACCACGAAGGCTTATCCCTGCAAGCGCAATCAAGAACACAAGCAAGAACAGGAAAGAAACGCAACCAAAATTGTATTGATTACGGGATGGGGTCTCACAAACCGATGACGGCGACACTGTTCGATGACAGAATTGATCTAAGCAAAACGCAAACCAAATGTGGCGGCGGCTGCTGAATAAATAGAGTATTAGGGCGTGCGTGACCCCTGGACTCGCCCCTAATGGGCTCTGACGCGATACACGGCCCAACGACCCAACAGACGGTGTCGCAACACCAAAACAGAATCTGAACGTTGACTTATTTCGACCATTCCTGTTGACTTCGGACAAATTTTAGGATGGAACCAGTTGGGTTGGTTAGATAATCTCTTTATCTTTTCAACCATATCAAGTCCGTCGCAATCGGAGTCCGGATGCATCTTGGGCGTCCATTTTAGTGCAGACTGGCCCTAGAACCCGAGATGGAGTCGCAGCCAAGTCGGACTTGATCTCCTTCCTGTTGTGGGCGCCCTTGCTGCTCCTCCTCAACACATAGGCCTTTCCCAAGTCATTGCTGGTCCTCTCCAAGGTTCCTAATCATCAAAACATCCATGGCCCCAAGCATAAGCTCTGAAACACAATTGACTAGGGTAGAACGTACCTGGAGATTTAGCTGTCGTGCACGCGATCGTGTTATCGATCCATTCATTGTATGTATAGAAGTGATGTCCTCATCACCCCTAGGGTTCCAATTTAGGGTTTTGGTGTTACTAAAGTCCATTAAAGATGATATCTTATGATCATTTCCCATGTCTTTTGAGGTTTTCACATATTTGGGCTTCACTTATATCCATAAGCCATGATCTAGGGTTAAACATTCTACCCTAGGGTTAACCACACCTCAAGTCACATCAGTACAACTTATTTGAAATTTTTACCTAGTGAATGAACTCTAGGTATAACAAACACATGATATGCCAATGCTCATGATGTTATGCTCAAGTTTTAGTGACAGTAACACCAGAGGTGTTACAGGAGGTGCCATTTATGTCTAAGGAAATTCGTTATGTAGGAACCGAAGGGGTAAAGATTGAGGATGCTATCGATCTGAAGCTCAAAAGGTCATTCCCTTGAAGCCAATTTCGGAAAGTGAGGAGGAACAACGGATAGATCCAGTATTGAGCTCGTTCTTTGATATTGACGAAGGGGAGTCTGAGGAAAAAGATAGTGTTGGTACAATGCTTGCAACGGAGGATATTACACTGCTTCCTATGGCTGCGACCATACCAAGTCCAAAGGTTGATTTGGCGGCTATAGTCGTGACACCTTCAGCAATTGTGGTGGTCGAAGAGAAAATTGGTTCTTCGAATCTCGCCATAGTAGAAGACAAGGGAAAGGGCCTATAAGGAACGAAGAGGCTAAGAAGACCATTGAAGATGACAAGCCCCTTGGTGAAGGGCCCTTCGATCAAGAACTTGGTGGCCGAAAGTACTGGATTCATCAAGGAGCTAGGAAAACAATGGGTGCCAAGCAACTAGCCAAAGCTATTGGCTTTGTTGAACAACTTGGGTACCCTTTGGGGGCTACAATCTTCGGGGGAGGGCCAAATGATTACTTGTATTGTTGCAGAGATAGCATGGAAGCTGAAGCATGCTGCTACATGGCGAACAATATTGGTTTCCCAAAGCTTGAGGCCAAGCTATCAACCATGTCTTCCGAAGATTTCTCTAACAACTTGGCTTACACACACCTGAAAGTAACTTCTATTAGCTTTGTTTTCAAACTTCATGTTAGCTTGATACACTACTTTACTTATCTTTTTGACTTCTTACAGGGTTTGTTTTTTAGTAAAGCCCTAAAGAACAAGATAAATGTTGGGGCCGAGGCTGCCCGTAAAGAGATAGTTAAGCTTAGGTCCGAAGTATCTAGGATTTGGTTTGACTGCAAAGAGAAGGAGAGATCTTTTATGATTTTAGAGAAAGATTTTGTTGAGAGCCGAACCAAAGTTCTGGATTTGTCCGAAGAAAAAATCTAGTTGAAAGAAACAATGGGGAGCAAAATATCATATCTCGAAGCTTTAGTCACTGAAAAAGATAAGTGCATTGCATATCTTGAAGTTGAATTGCAACAAACAAAAACAGAATTCGAACCTGAAGTAAACAAGGTAAGGCAAGCATCTGCCGAAACAGTTGTTGACCTCAGCACCACCGCTCAAGTGAGAATAGATGATCTTAAAGATGAAGTAAATCACGTGAGGCAACTTAATGAGACTATCGAATCTGTAACACCCTGAATTTGGGGATATAAAATTTCTATTCTAATATCCACCAAATTCAGGTTGTTACTTTGTCATTTCTCTACTTTCCTTATCTTTTCCCAAAAATGGAGAATTATTTTTGTTTTATATCGGCATAATCCCCGTAAAATAAAACCCTAAGAGGGTCCTTGATTGTTATATAGCATGTCGAGGCATATTTTTTGTGTCGAATTATTGTGTTTGGGCATCAATTCAAACTCATTAAATATTTGAATCCTTGATTCAAAAACTATGATTTGAGAAAATAGAAACAAAAGAGAGAGAAAAAGAAAAGAAATGAATAAATAATAGGGAAAACCAGCCCTCCCTCCCTTCCATCGGCCTGCCCGAGGCCCAGCTTGCCGCATGCGGCCCACCCAGCCCACCCAACGCTGGCGCCCCCCCCCCAACAAACCCTAGCCGCCATGCCCAGCCGCCCCTAGCCATCGGGCCCGCCTGTCAGGGGTGCCTAGCCCCTGTTCCTCTTCCCCCGAACCGCCCTGGCGCTAATCTCGCCGACGATGCAACCTCTCCCCTCTCTCCTCTCCCCCATCCTCTCTCCCCCTCGACGCACTCTCCCTGCCTCACCATGCGGCCCCAGCGCGGGCGCGGCTCCAGCGCGGGTGGCCTGGGCGCGGCCTCTAGCGTGGTCCGGCCATGGCGGCGCGGGCGCACAGCCTCGGCTCCTCGGCAGGCGGCCATGGCGCAGTTCAGGCGCGCAGCCCGGCGGCTAGTCTGCTCTGCGGGGCAGCGGCCCTGCGCGAGCGTGCGGCCACGGCCAGGCGCGGGCAGGGCAGACGGCCCTCGTCCAGTGCACGGCGGCCTCTGGCGCGGCCAACGGCGTCGTGGCCCGGCCAGCATCGTGCCCCTGGCATGGCCATGGCGCCCGGCGGCGTGACCATGGCACGGCCAGCGAGTCCGCCCCTCCCCGGTGCGGCTAGGTGAGGTGGTGTGGCCGCCGGCCGGTTGGCCGAACAGCCTGCCTGCCATGGGCGAGGTCCTAGGGCGCGGTCGCCCAACTCTCACGCGCTAGCGAGTTCGCCCCAGCATGCCCCGCGCGTAGCGTCATCCGTCGTCGAGCAGGGAGACGCGCCCCATCAACTTCATCGTGCCCTAAGCCTATATGCGTCGAGCCCATCTCATGCCAAGGTGAACGACGTCTACCTGTCGTCGTCTACCCATGCTCGTAGTCCGTTGTCGCCTAGCTGGTGTGTTCGCGCCACGCGTCGCAGCTCGCGCGTTGTCGCATGTGACACATAGGTTGTTTGCGCGTCATCGCCGTGCTGTTCACGTCATTCGTGTGAGTCGCGTCAACTCCGTAGCAGCATCAACTCCATATTAGTAACATTATTATGTAATGACGTATGTTTTAATCAACTGGCTAATTATTTGTTATCCGATATTTATGAGAATAACAATTTGAATAAAAATAATTTCTAGTTGTATTTATGCTTTTATAAATACAAGCTGATGTGATTAATGCCTATTTAAATGTTGTAATTTATAAGTGTTTAGTCTGGACACGATGTCTGTTAGGTATTTTCGTGTGCCGCGCGCTGTCGGGCGCGTCGTCCGCGCGTTGTTTCGCACAGGGTCGTGTGTCATCACGCATCATTCGTGTGGGTCACGCATTGTTCGTGCGTGCCGTTCGCGTGTGTCGCGCGCCTAGCCGCGCGCCGTTCACGCGTTATCCGCGTGCGAGATTAAATCATTCGCACGTAATCGCTCAGGTCAGTTAATTAATTATTGGTTCAATTGTTCACTATTAAGACAGTAAGTTAGCCAAAACTGAGTAGTAGATATTATTTCTATTTGAGAAATGTCGAATTAAATATTCCAATTAATACTTTCTCAGTGTAAACACGCTAACCCCTCGACCGTAGCTTCGACTATCGCGGTTCTTTTCCTCGCGTAACCGTAGAGGCGCTCTCTATTTTTATATTGCTCGCTTTTATAACATTTTATCTTGTATGGTGTAATGTTCTTATGCATATGTACATGTTTGTTTGCTTGTGCTTGTTCGTCTTCGCTTCGCGCCACGAATAGTCTACGATCCATTTTCAAGCTTCGAGAAATCGACAGTCAAGCTTTGGCGACCAAGAGATTGAACTCTCCGAGTTCTACGAGAATGAATACCCTGAGCATCTATTTGGTGAAGGCAAGTGTCCTCTGACCCATTATGTCCCATTTACTTTATAATTCACTGCCCCGCATACTATGAGCAGCCTAAGGATTGACTAGCTTTCTATTTACCTGGTCCTTGATTACCTTTTGGGCTACAATGGTTAGATTCATGCTATTGCTTCACTTTAATCAATGAACATGATGTGAACACTTATGATACGATGTTGTCATTATAATTATGATGTTGGACTAGTGATACTTTAGGGGACTCGAGCGGTTTCTCGAGTGCCTCTCCGTAAGGACCTATTCGTTGGATAACCTCCTGGGAAAACAGTGCAACCATGAGGGTGGAATGGGACGCCCTTAGCTGAATAATTAGAGGAACCGGGGTGTAGTTCGCTTCGCCGTCGTGCCATTAATGGGGCTCGGTGTATACGGCTCGCTCTGCCAAGGTTGGTTCATCCCTTGAGGAGGAGTGCGGTGCATTTAGGAAACCTGACAGGCGGCTACGGCCTCGGGGAATCTTTGTAAAGGTTACGTAGTGATGCCCTGTCGGGCCACCTAGGTAGTGGTCAATGGGGAGTAGCTCTCTCCGGGCAGAAAGGGAATCACGACTCGTGGGTAAAGTGCGCAACCTCTACAAAGTGTTATGAAACTGATATATCAGTCATGCTCGCGGTTATGAGCGGCCAAGGGAGCTCCATTGATTAGAGATACTTTGATCAGAGATGGTTGGTTTATAGGTGGTGATGAGGATGAAGGTTATGATTATGCTTATGGTAATGGTAAGTGGTATTCTTTCCGTTTGGAAAGGGTATATTTGGGTTAATAACTTGGGTTAATGCTAAAACCTGGCTTTCTACTAGTAATAATAACTTGACCAAGTAAAAGCAACTGCTTGACTTAACCCCACCTAAAGCTAGTCCACTACAGCCAAACGGGACATTTGCTGAGTACGTTGATGTGTACTCACCCTTGCTTTCACAAAACACCAGGTTGCCTTTGGTGCAATCTATGCTCAGGTAAAGAAGAAGGCGTCGAGGCGGATCTCCAGGAGTTCCAGGACTTCGACGAGTTCAAGGATTAGACTAGCGACCTCCCCTAGTCAACTGCCTGTGGTGGGTTGTTTACGTTGGCTACGTTTTAATTCTGTGTACATTGATTTATATTATGTAAATGGCTCTAGTCTGTAATATTATTACTTACTCTTTATTGTAATTTGAAGCATTGTGCTATGATGAGTCATTTATGTAATAGTTGTGTACGTGAATTTCTGGTCCTGGCACGTACATGGTTCGCATTCGGTTTACCTTCTAAAACCGAGTGTGACAGAATCCTAGCGGCAAACTATACATCCTCGGCAATAGATGTTATAATGAGTTAGTGAAGACCTTCTCCTCTGCCGGAGCTTCATCTAGAGAGAAGAATTTTTTAGATGGTGACTTGGAGGGCTTAATGCGGTGGGTATTTAGTGAAACTCGTGCCTATAAAAGAGTTCTCTCAGCACGAGAGGACTATTGCGCATGGATAGGCGCCCAAAGCGCAGCTTTGGTTTTTGCTGAAGGCCAGGTGTTATCATATGAAGATTTGCACCGACCTTGACTTCAAAGTTTCTGCTAACCACGTCTTAAGATCAACCGTCGAGGCTTCAGAGTGGTCTAAAAAAATCTTATCTGATATATGGAAGAAAGGAGGGAAGGAGATTAGTATCAAAGAATCTATGAACAATAGGGAGAAGGCTTGTAATTTATTACCTTCGTCTTACATGTGCGGGGCGTACACACTGTGACTTTCAAACTTTTTGCAGGCTCGACAGGCTGTTGAAAAGGCTGTAGATATTAGACGAAAACTGCAAGGCAAGAAAGCCGAAGGTACTTACTCTTTTTCTCGCTTCTGCTATATTTTCATTGCATACATGTTTTGACTATAGTTTTCTAACTTTTGTTAAGAAGTCTCTACTTCACAGGTGAACATTGAAGTAAAGCATACTAAAGCTGAAGCTAAGGATGCTGGTATTGAAGCCGAAGCAGTAGCTGTCAGGGCTGCAAAGAAGGCCACAAATGATGTTGTTCTCAGAATTTGTGAGCGTATCTATGATGAAGTGATGCAGGGCAACAAAGGAAGTTGATGATATAATGTAAAAAACCATGATATTTTGTTGTAAAATTTTGTTAGTACGAAATGCTTGGACACTTCGAAACTTTTCAAGTGACTTGTAATAAATTCGTACTTCTTGCTTTATTTTTGCTTCTCAACTTTCTTTTGTGATGTGTAAAAAAAATTAACACGCGTTTTTGAGCCGAAGGCAAAAAACACCTTCCCTTCTTTTAACACATTACAAAGGAACGCTTCTTTATAGAGATATTTTTGAAGTAAACTAAATTTATGTTGTTGTTTGATTAGGTGATTGAATTGTAGCTCTAGATTTCCCTTGGGAACGACTTCGGAGCTTTTTCACCGTTATGTGAATGGGTCGTAAATCTACATTCCCTTAGGAACGACTTCAAAGCTTTTTTCAATGTTACTTTGGTGAATGAATCGTAGTTCTGCATTCCCTTAGAAATGACTTCGGGGCTTTTTTCAATGTTACTTTGTTGAATGAATCATAGATATGCATTCCCTTAGGAACGACTTAAGAGCTTTTTTCACCATTACTTTGGTGAAAGAAATCTTCAAACAAATGACTGGAGGTATTCATCTAGATCCTGGGTACACTAAAACAAAGCTTGTACAGTGACTGGCTTTGACTTGAAACCTTGGGAACTGGTGAAGAGCATCTCCTTCAACTTTTACCATGAAGTTACAGTTCTTGGTCGAAACGACAAGTACCAGGTCTGAGCCATATTTCTGACCGCCATGATGGACTTCGCCATGACTGCTGAATTACCACCATATAAAGATATGGTAGCTTCGTAACTCATAAGGAATTGCTTTGGATCAGTTAGGCCATCATACATTAGCAATGTGGGGGCCTGTATAACAGTGGCTAGGGTGTCGCATGCAGCTCCGATGTCAGTGGGGAAGCTTCGTCATAGAGGAAGTCTTGGAAGTTGACTGGTTCATGACGAAGATTCTCATGGTTGAAGCACTCATAATTCTGGTCCATGTAGTTGTTATGGTCTTGCGCTTCAATGTTGCGCATTTCTTCAGTTGCTTCGTCAATATTGTCAGAAGTTCAGAAAGTCGAAGCACTTCTCTCTATGCTCCTCCAATTGTTGGTGGATCTCTTGATCGAGCTCTTGGTCTTGTAGTTCTGGGCTAATAGCCTTCCTCTTGGTTTCTTGCCTCCCTGAGGAGAGCTTCATCCCCTTGGTTAGTGTACAAGTTCTTGAGGATGGAGCTGGTTGTTGTTGCCTTCTTCAGTGGCATGGTGTGAGTTGTGGCCGTGAGATCACCGGAGGTGGGCACCAATGTTGTTACTTGATTTCAATTCTCCTAAACGTATTGAAAATCAAGGCAATACAAGTTAGATATAAAGACCTTTGTCCTTTGATATAACACTTCTTCGGAGTGTTAGAATGAAGGACGAAGGTTTTTAAAGAGAAAGATAATGAGATAATATGAAAAGACAATGTGGAGATCTATATGAAACTCATCTCGCATGCCTTAGCATTTTATTCCATCTCTTCTGATATCAAACAAATTTACAAACATACATTCGGCTCCTTAATATAGGATGACACAAAGGTTCTTTGAAGGCTAAGCAGCACGAAGTTATGGACCTTGAAAAAGGTACTTTATGCAGGGCACTGTTCACCTATTTATAGAGAAGATGAACCGCCTTTGTCAAAATTACAATCATGCCCCTCAAGGCTTTACACACATTGTTTATAAATGACATCAGGATAGTATTGTATTTTCTCCTCTTTCCGCTACGCAGGTGACACAAAGATTCTTCGCTGGCTAGCATTCGAAGCCTTTCTCCTTTCCCGAAGGTATCGACTTCGGTTCGCACCTTTGCTACTTGCACGTATAGGCAAAGCTTCTTTACATGTTCCTTCAGCCGAAGGTCAGCTTCGTCAATCAATAGAAGAGCACCTAAAACACAATTGCTTGTGCCAAAACGAAGGTTAAATGGGGACCTTCGGCATAATAGACCCCCAACATATATTTTAAGGTTTAAAGTTTTAGTTTTTTAAAATGATCTTGGATAGAGACACATCTTATACCAAAGTATGGTGGTTGACAAGATTTAAAAACTTTCAGTAAATTGAAACTTTTTATTATTATTTGAGTTTATTTAATAGCTAATATGGATTAGTGTGTTAGTATGGATTAACGCTGTTAATAATTTAGATCGACGGAAGTGTAGTCATGGTGGTCACCTCTAAGGAAATCCAATTATTAAGGGTCTGTTTAGAAGAACACAGTTACTAAGAAATTGATTTACGCTCCGTTTGGATCATTGGAATTGAATTCCATTCTAATAATAGTAATTTAGGCATATATCAATTAAGCTAATTCGGTTTTATGCAAAAATATATTTGTATATTATTATTAGCAAGATATCAGAGATATTTATGTGCTACATTTTTACTATAGAGGAGTGAGACGAAGAGTGTCATATGATTTACAAAGTAGAAACAAATTCTACTAATGCATAAAATCATTTTCCATCCTCCATCCAATGAATTTGAGATAGGTTTAAATCTGAACTTTGAAAAGTGGTGGAATATCAAATTCTAAATTAAATAAGTTACTTTATTGAGTACTTTCCAATTACTATAAAATGAAAGGATCCAAACGCTCCGTTATAGAAATTGATGTGGTTCGAAACATAACAGGTTATGTCTCTATTTATATAAATTAAATTCCTAATTTCTTAAAAACCAAGAAGTTATAGTGTCTTAGCTAAAAGATAAAAATTAGTTTTTTAAAAAAACTCAGTTGCTTCCAAACATGACCTAACAGTGTCACGTTTTGCGGGACGATAGGCTGCGAGGAGGATCGATCATGCGATGTATGCATGCTCTCTCAAAATATGAATGAAGAATGAGTAATGAAACAGCGTCGTTGCCTCCGGCCGGTTCGCAGCTTGGTCCTGTCGGTGAGAGGAGACGGGGCTGACAGCAGCACCGCAACAACAGCAAGCCTAGGCGCTACACGTGCGAATAATAGACCGACTCCCTCGTTCCGGTCGCTCCAGTTTCTGTTCTCCGGTCAGTCGTCCGACTCCGACCCGGGGGCGGTCACCGATCAGCGCAGTGCAGTTCCTGCTTTATTAGCCGTCGGTCCTCGCGCGCCGATTCGGCAGGTGCAAATGCAAATGCAAACAACCGACCGAATCGACAGTTGAGCATGCGGGTAATGTGGTTGAGTGGCGCACGCGTTTGTCCCTCCTTCCATCCTGTTACAAGTAATGTACACCATTCTAATCGGAGAATATCTCACTCAAGGCATGGTGGCAGTAGATCACGATCCAAATATTTCTTCACAATTAATTTAAATCCTTAGTAAATTTTAGTTCTGTTGGCATCAATCTAGATGTACCGTCTACGACAGCACGGACAATCCGCGGTATAGGACCGGACGGTCCGCTCTCTGGGTCGGACGGTCCGCAATGGCGTAAGGCCGTCTTCTTTCTTACGGGAACCTAGATCTCGCCTCTAGTGGACAGATCTTAGGGTGCTCCGGATCGACAGTTCACCCTAGGCGTTCACAAACGACATAGAGTCGCATAGAAATTAAGAGATCAATTCGAGAAATAGACCTTGAGTGAAGTAGACGAAGTAGATCTTGCCTCTCGAGAGGGATAAGATTCTAGGGTCATCTTGGGGTTGGTAGACCACCCAAGACGGAACTAGACGACTTAGAGTCGAATAGGGGTGGAGGTGGATATGTAGAAAGCTACAACTAGGATTATGCTATATCTATTCCTAGGACAGGAATGATAAAGAAAGTAAATTGGTTCGATTGGAATGTGTTTGAGGGTTCTCAATCAGTCGTATCCCTTCCTATATATAGGGGGAGGTCTGTGAAAGCTAGAATTGGTTTAAGCATTTTTACCGCACTTAGGTAGCCACAGGTTGCATGTTAATATAGGCACCAATGACTGGGCGCAACAGCACGTACAGGAAGCAATCAAATCAATCTAAGTCATTCCTTTCTATCTATAGGAGATTGATTATCTTTTCTATCTATAGAAGATTCATTCGGTTGAAGATTACATGCACAGGAAGCTTCTAGAGAAAGAATCTCTAACACCCCCCCCCCTCAATCACAACTGCACTAAGTTGAGATTGTGAGTGAACTGATGGAAACGTTGTTGAGGTAGAGCTTTCGTGAAACCATCTGCTAGTTGATCATTAGTAGAGATAAACCGAACATCAAGTAGTCTCTTTGATACTTGATCCCGAACAAAGTGATAGTCGACCTCTATGTGCTTCATGCGACCTTGGAATATTAGATTCGAAGATAGGTACTTAGCACCCATATTATCACAGCAGAGACGTGCAGTGGATGGACATGAGACACGAAGTTCCTTCAGAAGCTTTTGAAGCCACATTATTTATGTTGTAGCATTGGCCATTCATTTATACTCAGCTTCGGTGCTTGATCTGGACACGGTCGGCTGCTTCTTGGCACACCATGAAATTAAATTGGAGCCAAGAAACACAGCATATCCTCCTGTGGACTTTCGATCAGCAGGGTGTCCTGCCCAGTCAGAATCAAAGAAGCCACTAACCAATAGAGACGGGGATCGACAGATGTGAGTACCCAGACCTAGTGTTCCTTTGACATACCGCAAAATGCGCTTGACTATTGTCCAGTGCACACTGGTAGGAACACTAAGATACTGACAAGCCTTGTTTATTGCAAACGCAAGATCAGGCCTGGTATGGGACAAATACTGAAGGGCACCAACAATACTCCTATAATTCTTCACATCCTCATGATCCAAGTGGAGTTCCATCATAAATCAAAAGTTTTTCTGTAGTAGACAAAGGTGTCGGAATCGGCTTGCAAGATAACATTCCAACCCGTCGAAGTAAATCTGTAGCATATTTTTCTTGAGATAGGAGTATACCATTAGATAGATGGGTAACTTGAATCCCTAAAAAATAATTTAGAGTCCCAAGGTCCTTAAGGGCAAAATCAGCTCGCGGATTAGCAAGAAGAGCATCAATAGCCTTTGGGGAAGAGCTAGTAACAATGATATCATCCACATAGACCAACAGATAAATTGTGAGAGACACTTTCTTGTATATAAATAGTGATATGTCTGCTTTAGAGGCAATAAAACCAAGAGCTTGCAATTTGAGACTCAAACGAGAATACCACGCACACGGAGCTTGTTTCAAACCATAAAGAGCCTTGTCCAACTTACAGTGATAGCTGGGCTTAGAAGGATCTTCAAACCCCGGGGGCTGCTTCATATACACATTTTCCTCTAGAACACCGTGAAGAAACGCATTCTGCACATCTAGCTGACGAAGACTCTAGCCTTGAGAAACAGCAATAGAGAGAACCAAACGGATTGTCGCAAATTTAACAACAGGACTAAAAGTGTCATCATAATCAATACCATAGCGTTGCTTAAAACCCTTTGCAACCAACGGAGCTTTATGTCGATCAATGGAGCCATCAACCTTTCTTTTTAGTTTGAAAACCCATTTGCAATCAATGAGATTTTGGCCACTGATAGGGGGGACCAAATGCCATGTATTATTTCGTATTAGGACTGAAAATTCAGATTCCATAGCTTGTTTCCAATTGGGATCAGTTAAAGAAGTAGAGATATTGGTCGGTTCTTCACAAGTAATAAGGTTTCCATAACGCACAGTACCATATTTGTAAACCTTTGGTTTGCGGATACCTGCTTGGAGGCGAGTACGCGGAGCCGTAGGCAAAACAGGTCCCAAGGTTGATGTGGAGGGACCCAATGTCACGGGAGTCGGCACAACCACAGGTTCTTATGGAGCAGAATGTTGGACCGGGGTAGATGCCATTGCTTGATCCTGAGACACTGCTGATAATGGTGCAGGTACGACAGTCGAGGCAGCAGGAACATGCAGATTAGGTACCTGGGCAGCAGTCGTTCCTGTAGCTGGATCAGCCCCGGTATTTGTGCACATCTTATGGTTGACATCGCCTAGGAGTGTTTGCGGCTGCAAAAAACTGTTAGGCAAAGGATTTAACCAGATAACAGGAGGATCATATGCCACATTGGAATCTGTAATACCCATGGGTGGAGATTCTCGGATGAGTAAGACTTCAGATGTATATCGTGCACCTATTGTGGGGTTAAGAGTAGCAAAACAAAAAATAGTTTCATCAAACACAACATCCCAGGAAATGTATATCCAGGTTGTAGGAATATCGAGACATTTGTAGCCCTTATGAAGGTTGTTGTAACCAATGAAGGCACAACAGGTAGATCGGAACTAAAGTTTATGGGAGTTGTTAGAACGAAGGTTTGGCCAGCAGGCACAACCAAAAACCCGAAGGTTGGAGTAATCCGGTGTGGTTTCAAAAATACGATGTAGCGGAGTGTCATAGTCTATGTGTTTGGATGGAGTTCGATTTATGAGGTGTGTTGTGGTGAGAAAGGCTTGGTCCAAAAATTTGAGTGGCATGAATGCAGTAGCTAGGAAAGCAAGGCATGTCTCAACTATGTGCTTATGTTTGCGTTCGGCGACACCATTTTTTTGGTGTGCATGTGGGCAGGACACACTTTGGGTGATGCCGACATTGCGGAAAAAGGAATTGAGACGTTCATATTCACCACCCCAGTCTGTTTGTATAGATATGATTTTACGATCAAACAGACGTTCAACAAGGCACTGAAATTCTTTAAAGAACTGAAAAACTTCAGATTTGTAACGAAGAAAATAAATCCAAGTGAACTTACTATAATCATCAATAAAGCTGACATAGTATTTCTTATTGCCAAAGGAATCAGTTGCAAGCCCCGAGACATCAGAGAAGACTAGTTGAAGAGGGGCAGTACACTGACTTTCAGACTTGGAATATGGCAGCTGGTGAGCTTTGGCTTGAAGACATGCATCACAGACTTATTCTGAAGAGCCGACACGAGAACATGACAAGCTATTATTCTTGATAACACCAAGTACAATATCTCGAGATGGGTGACCTAAACGAAGATGCCACTGTTGGGAGGACGGCTTTATTGTGGAGAGGATGAGCTTCTGAACACTGGGGGCGATCGATTGTAGAAGATAGAGGCCACCTTTATAGGGTCCCCGTAGCAGAACCTGCTTGGTTACCTGATCCTTGATCAAGAAAAAATGGGGGTGAAGCTCAATAAAAGTATTGTTATCAAGAGTGAACCGATGAATGGAAACAAATTGTTTATGAGCAGTGGGAACATGAAGAACTTTGTTCAGATGTAAGGAGCGAGAAGGGGTGGGTATAACAGATTGACCAACATGGGCAATGTCCATACCTGTACCGTTGGCAGCCCAAATCTGCTCATTGCCATTATAGCGCTCACGCATTGTGAGCTGCTCAAGTTCGCTGGTGATGTGGTCGGTAGCACCAGAGTCTAGGTACCAGTGTTGATCATCACCAGAGGATGATGCCAGGTTTGCACCACGAGTGTCTAGGGAATAACTGTCATCAAATCTGTACCAACAGATATCAGCTTCGTGGCCCTCCTTCTTGCATACCTGGCACCTAGGACGACTCTGGCCTCCAAGCGCACTTGATGACACGCTACTGGAGGAGCGACGATAGTTATTTTGTGTTGTATCCTCCACGGGACCTGCGTGAGGAAGAGCCAAGGCCGGAGCCAAAGAAACATCCACAGCCACGAGATGGAGATCCACCACGAGTCCAGGAAGGACCACGGTCCCGTGACACTGCGTTGGCGGAGGAGGATGAGTTGTAGGAGGTGTGGGCAGCCTGTTGTGTCAACCGGAGTTCAAAAGCCAGTATTTGTGAGTATAACTCAGCGGGTGCAATTGGCTCGACCCGGGTAACAATAGAGGACACAAAAGAATTATAGATCTCTTCATCAAGGCCAGTGAGCACATACGCAACAAACTCCTCATCTCCGAGGGGTTGGCTGGACACGGTCATCTCATTTGTGTAGCTCTTCATCTTGGAATAAAATTCTGTCATGGTGGACGCACCTTTCTTTGTTGTGGCGAGCGCGATGCATGTGTTGACGGAGCGAGCACGAGAACGGTTGGCGTACATCTTGTCTAGTGTGTGCCAGACATCAATCGACGTCGTGAGCGTGGTGACTCCCATGAGCACCTCCCTCGTCAGGGACGAGAAGAGATACCCGAGAATAGCCTGATCACGGGATACTCAGCGAGCATACTCCGGGTTTGGTTGAACGGAGGTGGTTTCATCGGTGTTGACGACGATGGTCTGAGCCGGCATGGCTTTGGCTCCAGCGAGTAGTCCCTCTATCTGCACCGCTTGGATCAGCGACAAGACTTGGGCTTTCCACAACATGTAATTTGTTTTGTTGAGTTTCTCTATAATCGGGATTTGGAAGGAGGAGGGGATGGTGACGGTATTGGAGTCAAACGCCATGGCTAGATGAAAGTATTTCAGAGGTTGGCTCTAACACTCCCTTAAATGCTATTGAATCATCACTTCTTCTAAAGACAATAACACCTACATCAGTGAATAACAATTGTAGCCCATTTTGCATAATTGAGAAACTGAAAGCAAGTTGTAATCTAAGGAATCTACAAGAAAAAACATTGGAAATGGAGTGGTCAGGAGATATAGCAATTTTACCCAAACCTTTGACCAAACCTTGATTTGCATACCTGAATGTGATAGCTCTTTGGGGATCTTCATTTTTCTCATATGAGGAGAACATCCTTTTCTCCCTTGTCATGTGGTTTGTGCACCCGCTATCGATTATCAAACTTGATCCACCGGATGCATAAACCTACAAAACAAATTTAGGCCTTGTTCTTAGGTACCCAAACGGTCTTGGTTCCTTTCACATTAGAAACAAGCACCTTGGGTACCCAAACACAAGTCTTAGGACTCTTGTGTTTGCCCCGACATATTTGGCAACTACTTTGCCTGATTTGTTAGTGAGCACATAAGATGCATCAAAAGTTTTAAATGAAATGTTATGCTCATTTGATGCATTAGTAATTTTATTTTTAGACATTTTGATATGAGTGGAATGCCTAGAGCTAGATGGCTCATTACTATACAAATAAGCATGATGAGAAACAGTATAAGGTTTTCTAGCATGGATTTTCCTAATTTTGTGCTCAGGATAGTTCTTAGGATATAAAATGTAACCCTCTCTATCCTGAACCATGGGAGCCTTACCCTTAACAAAATTAGATAGTTTCTTGGGGCGTTAAGTTTGGTGTTGCTTTGGCTCCCTTGTTGGAAGTCAATGCCATCCTTAATGCCAGGGCGTCTCCCATTATAAAGCATGCTTCGAGCAAATTTAAACTTTTCATTTTCTAACTCATGCTCGGCAATCTTAGCATTTAATTTAGCTATGTGATCATTTTGTTCTTTAATCATAGCTAGGTGATCATCCATAGCATCAATATTAACATCTCTACATCTGGTACAAATAGTGACATGCTCAACAATAGATGTAGGAATATTGCAAACATTCAATTCTTCTATCTTAGCATTTAAACTAGCATTCTCATCTCTAAGACAGGAAATTGAATCATTGCAAATGCTAAGCTCTTTAGATAAATTTTCACATTTTTCTACCTCTAAAGCATAAGCATTTTTCAATTTAACAAATTTCTTATTTTCCTTAACAAGCAAGTCCTCTTGGCATTCCAAAAGATCATCCTTCTCGTCAATGGATTCTATCAATTCATTTATTTTCTTCTTTTGATCTTTAGTAAAGTTGGCAAAAAGAGAAGTTAAATCATCTTCATTATCACTAGAGCTACCCTCATCATCGGATGTAGTATATTTGAGGGTATCTCTAGAATGCACCTTCTTCTTGCCATCCTTAGCCATTAGGCATTTGTGGCCGACGTTGGGGAAGAGAAGTCCCTTGTTGATGGCGATGTTGGCGGCGTCCTCGTCGGAGGAAGAGTCGGTGAAACTCTCGTCGGAGTCCCATTCCTGCCCCATGTGTGCTTCGCCACCCTACTTCTTGTAGTATCTCTTCTCCTCCATCTTCTTCTTCCCTTTCTTGTCACTGTCCTTATCATTGTCACTTGTATATGGACATTTAGCAATAAAGTGACCGGACTTACCACACCTGTAGCACACCCTTTTGGAACGGAGCTTGTAGTCCTTCCCTTTCCTTTGTTTGAGGATTTGTCGAAAGCTCTTAATGATAAGAGTCATCTCCTTGTTGTCGAGCTTGGAGGAGTCAATTGAGAGTCTACTTGATGTAGACTCTTCCTTCTTCTCTTCCGTTGCTTTGAATGCAACGGGTTGCACCTCGGGTGTGGAAGTGGTGCCTTGCTCCAAGTTGACAATGTGTTTGGAGTCTTTGATCATTAGTTCAAAGCTCACAAACTTGCCAATCACTTCCTCGGGGGACATCCGTTTGAATTAATTGAACTTGAGTAGGATTACGAAAATTGAGAGATCTTAGAATAACCTTGACCATTTCATGGTCATCCCATTTTGTGCTCCTGAGGTTGCGCACTTGGTTGACCATCGTCTTGAGTCGGTTGTACATTGCTTGTGGCTCCTCTCCTTTGTTGAGGACGAATCTACCGGGTTCTCCCTCGATCATCTTGCGCTTGGTGATCTTGGTCACCTCGTCCCCTTCGTGCGCCGTCTTGAGGACATCCCAAATTTCTTTGGCATTTTTTAACCCTTGCACCTTATTATACTCCTCTCGACACAAGGAGGCGAGGAGTATAGAAGTTACCTAGGAGTTAAAATGCCTAATTTGGGCGGCTTCATCTGAGTCGTAGTCCTCGTCGCCCACCTGTGGTGCCTGCGCTCCAAACTCAACAATATCCCATATGCTTTCATGGAGTGAGGTTAGATGATGCCTCATTTTATCACTCCACATGCAATAATCTTCACCATCAAAATATGGTGGTTTGCCTATGTCGGTGTTTTGGGTCCGACCGCGCACCCGGGTTGCCCCGCAAGGTGCTTTTTGGAGTAGGACGGTGTCACCGACTGTAGCTCGATGGTTCGCGCTAGAGACGCGAGAGACAGTGGACAGTTTTATATAGGTTCGGGCCGCTTTGAGGTCGTAACACCCTACGTCCTGGCGTGAGTACTATATGTGGTGGATTACAAAGAAGCTCTCTAGTGTCGAGGATGCTAGAGAACCGGGTGGATGGCTAAGTAGTGAGATGCTTTTGAGGGGGTGCCCCCTAGGCCTTATATACTCGACCGTGGGGCGTTACATGTGGATATGATAACAACGCGAGCCTAAGTAATAGTAAACCGACTAAGTCTATCTCCTTATAATTCAGCCGACCTACCCCTACTCTGTTCCGATGTGTGAGGCCCCTGCGCGGGAAGGTTGGGTCTCTGTTGCGGTTGCAATTCAAACTCGTCGGGTCGTCTGGGCCTGCGTCGATCCGATCTTGTGTCAAACTGCTTCACTAGACGTTCCTCCCCAAGCCCACGAAGGAACGACCTTGCGAATTATTGGGCCCCCGGGCCTTTTGTGAGGTCTTTTATCCTTCCGGTGGATTTGGGGGATATCCGTCCCCCACAAGCCCCTGATCTTTGGGTTGATTTTGAAATAACCGGCCCAAAGATCCTAGGTCCAGCTTGAAGTTTTTTTATTTTGATAAGGAATGCCTTGAAAATAAGTATGTCGAGCCACTGCTTCTGAACTCTGAGTGACCTGGTAAAAACGATCTTTTATTGTCTTCTTCTGCTATTATTCCTCAAAA
Source organism: Zea luxurians (assembly GCA_029449295.1). NCBI lineage: Eukaryota > Viridiplantae > Streptophyta > Magnoliopsida > Poales > Poaceae > Zea > Zea luxurians. The sequence goes on along the minus strand of JAOPSE010000009.1, from coordinate 111,442,940 downwards.
TTCGGTGTTCTATCTCGGGTTTATGCTTTGGAGGTCAGCATTTCGTTCTTTAGAGTTCAAAATTCATTGGGTGCACCCAATGGGTGTAGCCTTCGAGCTTTGAGTGGATTTTTGTAAATAATCCACTCGAGGGTCTTCATTACAAGTCTTCTCAGAAATCACTTTTATTTTCCACTTGTGCTTTTAGAAGTCAGTCTTGTCTTAGTTTCATCTTATGCTTTAGAAGTCAGCATTCTGCCTCTTGGGGTTGATGATTCATTTGGTGCACCAAAGGTGCACCCAATGGGTGTAGCCCCCGAGCTTTGAGTGGATTTTTGAAAATAATCCACTCGAAGGTCTTCATCTCACGCTGTTTTTCAGAAATCATCCTTTCCTTTTGTCGAATGCTTTAGAGATCAGCATTATATCATCAACATTATGCTTTAGAGGTCAGCATACATTTTTGTCTTTGAAATCGAGCACGCGATCTGCCCATATCTTGTTAGGTCTTGCAATTTATTTGATCTACGACTGATTGGACGTTCGGTAGATGGCCTTTGGCTAGTCTTCATATCACTTCGTGCTTCAATGCTTCTGTTGATTAGACTTGTACCTCATCGGCTATATTTGGCTTTCCTCTGATCTCTGTTGATATCTTCCTTCTGTCTTGAGGTATTCATTGCATATACTGTATGGATGTGACTACTTGGGAAAATCTATTGAAAATTCCTAGACGTCCCCCCCCCCTAATGGGTGTAGGCAAGGGACGGCTTGGTGCGCTGAGCGTTTAGCAAACTGCTCCTGAGTAGTAACTTGACGTGACCGCGGGTGTAATCATATCGTCCAAGCAGTTGACTAGAGTCCCAATGGGTGTTGTGTTACATGGAACGGCGCCAGCCGCCTGATGTGTTTCTAGACGGTTTGAATTGCATATTGAATTTTTGCGACTGTTCAGTGGTCGTGGTAGGAGGTGAGCGGTTGCCTTCTTCTTCTATAAATAGTGTGCTTTCTTCTCCGGCATCTTCACATATCTTACTGCCACTTGTTGCTTACTCTCTTCTCTTCTTCTACTCCGCCATGGGCAAGAGCAAGAAAGGTGGGAGTTCCTCACACCATTCCGGCGATAAGCGGAAGCGCGAGCCGACTCCTCCCTCGGAGGACTTCGGCGAGTCGGAGTACTCAGAGGAGGAGTTCTCCTCCGAGTCAGAGGGCTCGCCGGTCCATGCCTCTCCCCCGACGTCGTCTGATGATTCAGACGACTCCCAGGGGATCGCCGCAGAGGTGTGGACCTACATCCGGGCCATCGAGCGCGCCGGGCTCGAGGGCTCGGATGAGTCAGAGGTCTCCTCGGACGAGGAGAACTCCTCGGACTCGTCTGAGGAGGGCGGCGGTGGCGGCGATGGCGAGGGCGATGGCGACGATGGAGGCGACAGCGATGGCGACGGCGGCAAAGGTGGAGGCAAGGACGGCAGCGGTGACGGCAGGGACGGCAGCAAGGGCAGCATCAAGAGCAGCAACAAGGCCAGTGGCTAGGCGCCACTGGTTTTAAATGTTAGTATAGATTAGTAGTAGAAGTAGTATTAGTGAAATAATGTAGTAGTAGTTAGTAGTATAGTGTAGTGAAATATAATGTAGTAGTGTAGTGTATCGAACAGTGGGAAGAAGACTAACTCATAATGAGTTGGTTTTTAAGTTTGGTAATACTTCCCCTCCCTTTATAATGAAGAAGATTTCATCCCATTTGGCATGTGTTTCTTTGTTTTCCCATCGCTCCTTTTCCAGTCGATCGTGTTTATGCTTAATGCAGCCGTTGTTCTTGGAAGTAATGCTTGAGTAACGACTTGGAATCGTCAAGTCGCATTTTTGATTTGCCTGCACATTCGTAGAGAAAAAAACGGCTAATTTACTGTTAGTATTTTTAGAGGTGGTAACCAAGTGGTTCTTTTTGCGACACCGGCGTTTTAGAGGTAACAGCCGAGTCCTTTTGAGCCACGTTGTCGTTTTAGAAATAACGGCCGAGTGATTACTTGCGACTTCGGCGTTTTAGAAATAACAGCTGAGTGATAATGGGCCACGTCGGTGTTTTAGAAATAACGACCGAGTGAAGACTGGTAACGTCAGCGTTTTAGAAATAACAGCTAAGTTACATTGGGCCACGTCGGCCGTTTTGGAAATAACAGCCGAGTGATGACTTGGCACGTCAGCGTTTTAGAAATAACAGCTGAGTTGTATTGGGCCACGTCGGTGTTTATGGAATCAATGGCCGAGTGATGACTGGACACTTTTTAGAAATGGCATCTGGCCCGGGAAAACCCCATTTGTACTGCGCCGTCGCATGCCTCTGCATTCTGAGCCCTAGCCCTACTTTTCTGCATCCAGACCTTCTCTGCTTTCTTGTAATCTTGCTTCCACTCAGTTCGCCAGCGAGATTGAGATGGCGCCTAAGCGGAAGAATCACAGTTCATCTACCGCGACTATTCCTCCCATCGATCCCAACAGCCAGTTGCCTTTCGCAGGTAACCACATGTCTGTTGTTTCTGAGTCCGACCTTCTTCACCTTGTCTCCGTCGGAGTTCTTCCTCCGAAACAACTTTGTTCTTGGCGGATCTGCCATGGGGTTACTGTCCCGATAGAGGACACCCACGAATCCGTTGTTTATATTCCTTTTCTCATCCGCGGCCTTGCTCTTCCTATTTCTCCTTTCTTCCGCGGTCTCCTTGATTTCTATCATCTGAATCCCAATTCTATTCTGCAAGTTTCCATTTTTGTCCATTTGTGTGAAGCCTACCTTGGTATTCTGCCACATTTTGGCTTGTGGAAATACTTGTATCACTGTCGGCCTGGGATGGCCGAGGGACAGCACCAGCTCATGGGTGGTGCAAGTTTAGAGATGCGTCGTAGGAGGAAGACAGAGTACCTCGACATCCCACTCAAGGACAGCATCAAGGGATGGCGCCTGGAATGGTTTATTGTAGAGAATCACGGCAGTTCTCTACCCCCTCGGTCGGGGAGACAGCCGGATGTTCACGCTCCAAGTTGGACTAAATCCCCCCACGGACTTGGAGATAGCCGAGGCCAGGGTTCTGCTTGCCGAGGTTGGCTTATTGAAGGAGAAAGGTCTGACTACTGAAGTTGTGGTCGCCGATTTTGTTTTTAAGAACATTCAGCCACTTAAGGATAGAGTGTACCCAGCTTATCTGTATCGTGGCATCACTAACTCGACCCAGGTTACCAACAGAAGGATTCCTGCTGTAGATCTGGTAAGTCGGCTTGAGATGATTCTTAGAGGCAAGGTGTCGAATATCGGTGCTCTTGTTGTGTAGCCTGGAATCTGCCTCCTTCCAAGACTTTCATCAGTTTTGTGTCAAATCCTCCTGCTGGTGACAGTGGTTTGGGCCTTAGAGTGCGACCCTCTCCCGAAGAGGTTGAAGCTTTGATTGTTTCGCTTGGTGAAATCCCCAATGACGAGAGGCAAGTTCATTTTGAGATGCCTATAAACCCGAGCGACGCAGAAATAAGTGCTATGCTGGACATATTGGCTGAGGATTCCTCTGATTCGGTCCCTGCTGAAACACTAGCTGTAGCACCTATCCCAGAGCCTGGAAAGACCTTGGACATTCAAAGATCTGATAGCACTCGTCCGAAGCGTCCTCGTCCGGCCAGTCATCCAGCTTCTCCTGCTGAGGGGAAGAAAAAGAAAAAGAGACGGCTTCGGCAAGTGTCATGCTTGAATCAGGATGCCGGCCCTTCTGCTCCTGCTGCCGAGGAAGTGCTGGTGGAGATTTTTACTGTTGATGAACCCAATGGGTGTGACCCGGCTGATGCTGACCCCAATGGGTGTAACCTTGATGATGCTAAACCTAATGGGCGCAATCTGGCCAGAGCTGATCCCAATGGGTGTGCTATTCGTATTATTGACGAGGATGAGGAAGAGGAGGAGGAAATCCCCTTAATTCGGAAGAACAGTCATTGTTACATAGCCAGTGGGGAGAGTAGTGGTGTTCCTTCTCCAGCTTTGTCTGCTCTCGTTGGTCTGCAAGAATTGTCTCTAGCAAATTTTGATCAAACTCCCGAAGATATGGTCCCTGAGGATCTGCTGTCCGAGCCGATAGATGGTGGAATGATGGAAGTTTGCGCTGATATGCTTGATGTCGGGTTAGAGTTATCCTGAGCAGCGTCTCGTGCCTCATCGACCTTGGAGCGTGGTCCTAAGAATCAAGAGGCTGATCTAGATTGCTCCGTTCCCATGGTGGTGGTTGAAAATCCTTCAGCCTTAGAGGTGGCTGCTACAGAGAACCTGGTCCGTGAGGATGGCGCTGGCGTTTGCCCAGCCCCCGAGGGTGTTACCGGTGATGATCCGGCTCGAGTGGGCAGCGCGAGCTATGACCCAGCCCTCGAGGGTGTCCAGGCGGGTTCCCCTTCTCATACTTCCATGGATGTCCACGTTGGGTCTTCTCCTCCACATTCTGGTTGCGTGGCTGCAGCACAAGCTTTGGGTCAGGAAGTCGCCTTAGAGGCCAGCGCACCTGGTGCTAGAGTTTTGATTTCTGCTGATGATGCTGGATTGGTCCCCAATGATGCTCTGCAGATTGCTTCGGTTGGTGATCCTTCGTCAAGTCACCAACTGACTTCCCATGATTTGGGGCTTCCTTCGTTCTTCTCTAATCTCCAGGTAATTTGGCTTTTCCTGATCTGACTATACTCCGGGTGAAATGTTGTCCTTGCACTCATTTGTTTCCAATGTTAGGCTTTGGTTGATGAGATGGCTGGTCAGCTAAGATCGCAGGGTGCCTCTGTCCCGGAAGGAGCTCTATCTCTAACACATTGGAATCCCATGCTGCTTCATCAGCGAGTATCTGAGTTGGAGATGGCAAATGCTGGTTAGTGCCCTTTGTTTCCTCATTGGCTACTTGATTAATCTGCTTTTTGGCTGAATATCCTTGTTTAACCGTTTCTTGCTAGACATGGCTCGGCGGTACTCTGATCTTGAAGAGAAACATTCTCAAGGTTAGACGGACCTGGCCCGGTTTCTGCTTCCCTGAATGATGCCAACATGTTGAATTCCTCTCTCAATGCTCAGCTTGACTCTGAAAAGGTGGCCAATGAATTAAGCTTTTCTTGACTTTCTCTGTTGTGTTCTTACTGCCTGCATGATGTTTAAGAACTGATTCTTGTCTGCAGGAGGAAAAACATGCTCTTGCTACTTCTCGTGACAACCTTGACAAGTTGTATCGCGATGCCAGCAATTCTTTGACTATCTTGGAGAGGAGCCATCGGTTCACCATGGAGGACTTGGATAATCACCGTTACAAGCTACAGGAGTCCCTGGACGATATGATTCGTCTTAGGCAGTTGGTGTCGAGCAAAGATTATATCATCAAGGATCTGCGTGCTTCCAAGAGATCAGTCGTCCTGGAGCTAGATGCTACTCGGCTGGCTGTCAAGGCTGCTGAAGACGCTTCCGCTACTTTGAAGGCCCAGCGCGACAAGGCTATGGACAAAGCCATTCGCGCGGGGCGAATCTTGATGAGGAGACCCGGTGTGATTGTTCCTGATGACATAGTTGCAGATGTGAATGCTGCTCCTGATTCTTTGAGTCGCCCTTCTTCATCGGTCGCTCCTGAGAAAAAAATTACCAAGTAGAAACACTGAATGCATTGTGTATGTGGTTAGTGTGCTCGAATATTCTGTCAGAAAGTGTTTTCAGTAGTGAATGCCATTATTATTTTCCTGTTGTTAGAATCCAACATTAGTTATAATTGCAGAGGCAAATGTAGTGTGATGATTTTGAAATTTCTTCTTTTTTCGTGAGGCATGGAGATTGCCCTAAGATGAGTAATCGCAAACGTGCTTGTGTTGGGTCAAGTAGACGTGAGTGTGCCGTGCCGATTTAAGTCGCTACCGACTTAAACCGACTGCTCTGTTAGTAGGGTATAGTGATCACCCTGAGTTGCGCGTGAGCATGTCACACCGCCTTAAGTCATCGCCAACTTAAGTCGATTGCTCCGTTAGTAGGGTATAGTGGTCACCCTAAGTTAAGTAAGCATGAGCATGTCACACCGCCTTAAGTCATTGCCGACTTAAGTCGATTGCTCCATTAGTAGGGTATAGTGGTCACCCTAAGTTAAGTAAGCGTGAGCATGTCACACCGCCTTAAGTCGTCGCCGACTTAAGTCGATTGCTCCGTTAGTAGGGTATAGTGGTCACCCTCAGTCGAGTAAGCGTGCAGGTTGACAGTAAATAGTTTGAGTGCCTTTGAGAATGGAGTCTTTTTATTGATGATGCATTTCCCAATTTACAGAATACAAGGCCGTCCCAATAGCTTTTGAAATCTAGCTAGGGGTAAAACTTTCTGAGATGTTCTATATTCCATGAGTTCCCAATTTCCGTGTCGTCCATTTTAGTAAGACGATATGATCCAGGCCGAGAGACTTCTGCTACTATGAATGGCCCTTCCCATAGTGGCGACAATTTGTGTCGTCCCTCCCCCGTTAGAATTCGGCGGAGGACAAGATCTCCCACTGCGAAGGATCGATGCCATATGGCCTTATCATGATAGCACCTCAGAGTTTGCTGATACCGGGCTGACTGAATCACCATATTCAACCGTTCCTCTTCTAGTATATCAACATCTTCCAGCCTAGTAGCTTCGGCTTCAGCTATGTTTTCGAAGATCAATCTTGGTGCCCCAAACTTGAGATCAGCAGGTAGCACTGCCTCCGAGCCATAGACCATAAAGAAAGGAGTGTTTCCATGCAGAGCTCGGCTAGGTTGAGTTCTCAGGCTCCAGACAACATATGGCAACTCTCTGATCCACTTTCCTGCGAGCTTTTCATTCTTGTCGAAGACTTTCTTTTTGAGCGCCTCCAATATCATCTCGTTGGCTCTTTCTACTTGCCCGTTGGCTCTTGGGTGCGCCACCGAGGCATATTTGATCTGAATGCTTTTTTGTTCACAGAAATCGAAGAACTCTGAGCTTGTGAAATTGGATCCTAGGTCGGTTATGATGCTATTCGGTATCCCGAACCTAAATATTATGTCTTGTATGAATTCCACTGCCTTAGCTGAAGTTAGAGAAGCAATGGGTTTGAACTCTATCGACTTAGTGAATTTGTCGATAGCAACCAGTACATGAGTGTACCTCCTTGAGCTTTCTTGAAAGGTCCAATCATATCCAGTCCCCAGCACGCGAATGGCCAGGTTACAGGTATGGTTTGTAGTTGCTGTGCTGGTAGATGCTGCTGTTTTGATAAGTGCTGACAAGCTTCGCACCTCTGGACTAACTCGACGGCATCACTCTTTGTCGTTGGCCAGTAGAAACTAGACCTGAAGACCTTCCCAACCAAAGTCCTGGATCTTGCGTGTATCCCACATTGCCCAGCATGGACCTCATCTAGCAGTTGCTTCCCAGTAGCTGAAAGAATGCATTTCATGAGGACTCCTAATGCGCCCCTTCTGTATAGTGTTTCCCCAATGAGAGTGTAATGAGCTGACTGCCTTGCAATGCGCTCTGCTGCATTTTTGTCATCCGGCTCCTCCTCGTTCTTTATGTACCTGATGATTGGCTCCCTCCAGTCATCAGAATCTGACTCTGGTTGGCTCAGAATATTGCATTCCTCTACCCGATCTAGTGAAATGCTCGGGTGCAGTACTTCTTGGACAAAAACTCTAGGCGGGACCTGAGTCCGACTGGATCCTAGTTTCGACAATGCATCAGCTGCCGTGTTGCGGTCTCTCTCCACATGATGAAATTCCAAACCTTCAAACTTGTCTTCTAGCTTTCGGACGGCAGTGCAGTATTTTCCCATGGAGTCATTCAAGCAATCCCACTCTTTGTTTATCTGACTTATGACCACCAAAGAATCCCCATATACCATTAGTCTCTTGATGCCCAGTGATATGGCAATGTTCAGTCCATGTATCAAAGCTTCGTACTCTGCTGCATTGTTGGACGCTGGGAATAACAATTGAAGAGCATATTTGAGTTGTTCACCTCCAGGTGCAATGAAGAGGATCCCTGCACCTGCTCCCTGCAGCTTCAACGAGCCATCGAAATACATTTGCCATACTTCTGCAGTTTTCGAGTTATCGGGCACTTGTTGCTCGGCCCATTCTGATACAAAGTCAACTATTGCTTGAGTCTTGATTGCAGTGCAAGGTCGAAACTCAATGTCATGGGCTCCCAGTTCACAGGCCCACTTGGCTATTCTTCCGATGGCTTCTTTATTGTGGAGAATATTCCCTATAGAAATCCAGTGACTACTATGACTTTGTGATCGTCGAAGTAGTGACGGAGCTTGCGTGCAGTTAGAAGTACTGCATACAATAGTTTCTGAACTTGAGGGTATTTCTTCTTTGAGGGACCCAGGACTTCGCTGATGAAATAGACAGGATGTTGCATTGGGTACGTGTGTCCTTCTTCTGCTCGCTCGACTACTAACGCGATGCTCACCACGTGAGTCGTGCAAGAGATGTATAATAGCAGATCTTCAGCCGATTGACTTGGCGTGGCTCCGCGCGGCGGTTTTTAGCACTAGTGGTGTTGTCAGGAATTTCTTCAGTGTGTCTAGAGCTTCCTGAGCCTCTAAAGTCCACTGGAATTTGTCTACCTTCTTGAGCAACTTATAGAACGGTAGGCCTTTTTCTCCCAGCCTTGATATGAACCTGCTTAGGGCTGCCTTGCATCCGGTAAGTCTTTGTACTTTCTTCTGTGATTTTGGTGCTTCCATTCTCATGATAGCTTCGATCTTTTCTGGGTTGGCCTCAATTCCTCGGTGGCTGACAATAAACCCGAGCAATTTTCCTGCTAGTACTCTGAAGACGCATTTTTCAGGATTAAGCTTCCATCGATATCGCCATAGACTGTTGAAGACCAGCTGTAAATCTTCAATGAAATTTTCTTAGTTTTCTATCTTTATCACCACATCATGCACATAAGCTTCCACACGCTTGCCCCAGTGGTCAGCTAAGCATGTCTGAATAGCCCTCTAGTAAGTCGCTCCAGCGTTTTTGAGGCCAAACGACATGGAGGTATAGCAGAAGGCTCCGAACGGCGTGATGAATGCTATTTTTTCCTCGTCTTCTTTTGCCAGGATGATCTGATGATACCCAGAGTAGCAATCCAAGAAAGACAACATAGAACATCCGGCGGTCGAGTCTACCACCTAATCTATTCTAGGAAGTCCGAAGGGATCCTTCGGACAGTGCTTGTTGAGATCTGTATAGTCGACGCACATTCGTCAATCCACTTTATTCTTTTTGAGTACAAGAACAGGATTTGCTAACCACTCAGGGTGTAACACTTCTCTAATGAATCTGGCCACGACCAAGCGAGCCAACTCTACACGGATGGCTTCTCTCTTGTCGGGCGTGAAGCGACGTAATTTTTGTCGGATCAGCCTCGCTTGGGGGTAGACCTTCAATTTGTGCTCGGCCAGTTCTCTCGGGACTCCCGGCATATCCGCAGGTTGCCATGTGAATACGGCTCGGTTATCTTGCAGGAACTGGACGAGCGTGCCTTCCTATTTGTCATCCAGGCTGGAACTGATGATGGTAGTCTTGCGCTCATCGGCGAACCCGAGGTCGATTCTCTTGGTTTCTTCGGTTGGTCGCATAGAGGTCACGGCTTGAGCTTCATTCGCGGGTACCGCAAGGTCTTCCTCAGGTTTTGAGATTGCCTGCGCAGAAGAAGTCACCGACGGTTTGGCGGTGAGGGCCGCTTGAATGGCCACTCGGAAACATTCTGCGGCGCCTTGGAAGTCAGCACGCACAGTTATGATTCCTTGCGGTCCTGGCATCTTCAATATCATGTACGTATAATGTGGAATGGCCATGAACTTTGCCAATCCTGGCCTACCGATGATGGCGTTGTACCCACAGTAGAAGTTTGCCACCTCGAACCTCAGGAACTCGGTTCTGTAGTTTTTCGGAGTTCCGAAGGTGACTGGCATGTAGATGTGTCCCAGTGGATATTCTCCGTCAGTCGGCACGATGCCAAAGAAAGGAGTGTCCGACTCATGGAGCTCTTTGAGGGGAACTCCCAAGCCTTGGAGCGTCCGGGGGAAGGTGACGTTGATGCTGCTTCCCCCATCCACTAGTACCTTTTTTACCCTGCTTTCTCGGATCACCGGATCGACGAGGAGCCGGTACTTGCCCGGGTGGTCGAAGTTGAGCCACTGATCCACTTGAGTGAAGGTGATCGGGTGCTCGGACCATCGATACGGGGCGGGAGGTCCAACGGTCGCCACCAATATCTGACGGTCGTTGAGCTTTTGTTGCCTCTTGCTTTCTTGCGACCCATGTCCACCAAAGATGACGTTGACTTCTCCGTCGACGCGTGGGAAGGCTCCACCTCCTCCCCCTTCCTGCTGTTGGGGTTGTCGAGGTTCTCCAGGTCCTCCTCGTGGTGGGGGAGGCGGCAGAGGTTGGAAGGGTCGGTCGTTCCCCATGGAATGCTTGAAGTCTCTACAGTTCAGAAGGTGTGGCGCATGTCCTTGTGGTACGGGCACTAGGCGTCGAGGATGTTGTCCAGCATGCGTTCGCCTTCGCGAGGTCCTCCTCGGGCGCGAGAGGCGGGTGGTCTGGCGGCGTGGACTTCTTCACGAGGCCTCTTTTCCCAACGTTTGTCGGGTTGTTGGTTCGTGTCGCGTCGCGGTGCCACCGGCGTAGGCTTTGTTCCTCCGATGAGGTCCTGAGCTCGTTCATCGGCGGTGATGTAGAGGTCGGCTTCCTGGAACAGCTGCTCAAAGGTAGTCGGCGCTTTCTACAGTATGGCGCAGACGAAGGCCGAGTCATTAGATCCCCGGTAGAAGTCCTCGATCACTGCTGCTTCTGTGACCTTGGGGATACAATTCCTCATGGTCTGAAATCTTTTGAGGTACGACTGGAGAGTCTCATCCCCTCGGCGCTTGATGGATTTGAGGTCCCATGGCTGCGCCGGTTTGTCGGAGAGAGATTGGAAGTTGGCGGTGAAGCGCCAACTGAAATCGTTCCAATCGTCGATGCAGTGCTGGGGTAGGTGTTGTAGCCATTGCAGTGCATCCTGCCCGAGAACGATAGGCAAGTATGCGGTCATCACGTCTTCGGTTGCCCCAGCGGCTCGGGCGGCGGTGGTGTAGACGGCCAGTCAGCCTCCCGGATCCTGCTTAGGCTCGTACTTGTCGATGTTGGAGACTTTGAAGTTAGGGGGCCATTGAATGGCCCTAAGGCACGGAGTGAGTGCCGATACTCCATATGTGTCCTCCTGTCGTCGATGATGATGCCTGTCCCGGGGAGGGGAGTTGTTGTCGTGGTGCCTCGACCGTCCCCGGGTCGTGCCACCAGTCGAAGCCGTTGTCGACTCAGTTCTGGTGGCCTGACTCCGCGTAGGGATGTCGTGATCCCGGTCATATTCTTCCCGGTGCCGGATCTCGTTCTCGTGTCGTCGTTCGCGCGAGGCGTTGATGGAGCTCCGTGCGTCTCGCCGACTGTTGATGGCGTGTCGTAGGTCGCTCGGTGGATGAGCGAGAGGTAGAAGGTGGTTGGCCGCCCGAGTGAACAGTCGCCGATAGCCCTCGGCGTCTGGAGTCCGGGGGAGGCCATCGGCTATTTGAGCCAATACTCCACCAACTTCGCTTGGTGTGTTCATGGCTCGGGCAAAGTCGGGGTTCAGGTTGCGTCCGAAAAGTGGATTTTCTTGGTGTTGCTGAAAGGGAAATATGCCCTTGGGCCATTTCTAGGTATTTTGGTGATTGAGTGCCAACACAAGTGCTTAAGTGTAAATCTATGCCAAGTGATGGACAAGGTGCAAATCAAGTCTAAAGGTATGTTTCTAGACTTAGTACATTGTTTTTGAGAACTAATGTATTGTGTCTAAGTGCTGGAAACAGGAGAAATCAATTTGGGGATGACTTGGCTCGTTCAGCCAAATTCTGCTCAGTCTGGGTGCACCAGACAGTGTCCGGTGGTGCACCAGACAGTGTCCGGTGCGCCAGGCTGGCTCTGGCTAACTTGCTGCTCTCGGGACTTTGACGGCGATGTATGGCTATAAATCACCGGACTGTCCGGTGGTGCACCGGACTGTCCGGTGAGCCATTCACAGGCGAAGTCGTCGCTCTCGGGAAGTGATTAACGGCGTACGGCTATAAATCACCAGACTGTCCGGTGGTGCACCGGACTGTCCGGTGAGCCAACAGTCGGTCGGGCCCACGGTCGGCCGCGCGATCCGCGTGGGACATGTGGCTGAGCCAACGGCTAGAAGGGGGCACCGGACTGTCCGGTGTGCACCGGACAGTGTCCGGTGCGCCAACGGCTCTGAATCTGCAACGGTCGGCTTCGCCAAATAAGGAAATAAATCCGCACCGGACAGTGTCCGGTGGTGCATCGGACTGTCCGGTGCGCCAGGCGACAGAAGGCAAGAATTGCCTTCCTGGAATGCTCTCAACAGCTCCTAGCTGCCTTGGGGCTATAAAAGGGACCCCTAGGCGCATGGAGGAGTACACCAAGCATCCTTTGAGCATTGTTGATCACTCACACTTCATTCTTGCGCACTTGTTCGACATTCTTAGTGATTTGAGCTCCGTTCTAGTGAGAACCTCGTGATATTCTTTTGAGCTCAAGTCTGGGTCTTGTGTGTGTGTATTTGCTGTGATTTTGTGTCTCGTGTGCGTTGCTCATCCCTCCCTTACTCCGTGCTTCTTTGTGAACATCAAAGTGTAAGGGCGAGAGACTCCAAGTTGTGGAGATTCCTCGCGAGCGGGATATAGTAAAGCAAAGCAAAACACCGTGGTATTCAAGTGGGTCTTTGGACCGCTTGAGAGGGGTTGATTGCAACCCTCGTCCGTTGGGATAAACCACTGTGGAGTAGGCAAGTTTTGTACTTGGCCGAACCACGGGATAAACCACTGTGTCTATCTGTGTTGATCCTCTTGTGGTTGTTGTGTTTTGCAAGAACTCCTCTCTAGCCACTTGGCCTTATTGTGCTAACGCTTAATCAAGTTTTTGTGGCTTTAAGTTTAAGTTTTTACAGGATCACCTATTCACCCCCCCTCTAGGTGCTCTCAATTGGTATCGGAGTCGTTCTCTTCAAGAAAGGGACTAATCGCCCGAAGAGATGGATCCTAAGGGGAAGGGGATTGTGATCAATGATAAGGAGAAGGAGTCCTTCGTCAACGAGCCGAAAGATGACAAGCCTACCGACTCGGGCTCGGGCCACAAACGAAAAGATGGGAAGAAGAAGAAGACGAGGCACATCAAGGAGATCGTCTACTACGACGACAGCGACGAGTCCTCTTCTTCCCAAAATGACGATGACAACGACTACGAGAAAAAGAATATGGTTAATTCAAACTTCTCTTTCGATTATTCTCGTATTCCGTATAGCTCAAATGCACATTTGCTTTCCATTCCTCTTGGCAAGCCTCCACACTTTGATGGGGAGGACTACGGATTTTGGAGTCACAAAATGCATAGTCACTTGTTCTCTCTCCATCCAAGCATATGGGAGATAGTAGAGAGTGGAATGAAATTTGATAGTACTGATAGTCCCATGTTCATAAATGAGCAAATTCACAAAAATGCACAAGCTACTACTGTTCTTCTAGCTTCTTTGTGTAGGGACGAATACCATAAGGTGAGCGGCTTGGATAACGCCAAGCAGATCTGGGACACCCTCAAGATCTCACATGAGGGGAACGACGTCACCAAGCTCACCAAGATGGAATTGGTGGAAGGCGAACTTGGGAGATTTGCAATGATCAGGGGCGAGGAGCCAACCCAAACGTACAACCGGCTCAAGACCCTCGTCAACAAAATAAGGAGCTATGGAAGCACGCGATGGACAGACCACGACGTCGTCCGCCTAATGCTAAGGTCCTTTACCGTCCTTGATCCACATCTTGTGAACAATATTCGTGAGAATCCTAGGTACATGAAGATAACGCCCTAGGAGATCCTTGGAAAGTTTGTAAGCGGGCGGATGATGATCAAGGAGGCAAGATACGTCGACGATGCATTGAATGGCCCAATCCAAGAGCCTCAAACTATTGCTCTCAAGGCAATGAGGAGCAAGGAGGCGCTACCTAGCAAGGTGGCACAAGTCGAGGCGGCCGGGCTTAATGATGAAGAGATGGCCCTCATCATCAAGCGCTTCAAGACGGCGCTAAAGGGTCGCAAGGGGCAGCCTAACAAGAACAAGACGAAGGGGAAGCGCTCATGCTTCAAATGTGGTAAGATTGGTCATTTTATCGCTAATTGTCCTGATAATGATAGTGACCAGGAACAAGGGAACAAGAGAGAAAAGAAGAAGTCTTACAAGAAGGCAAAGGGCGAGGCACACCTTGGCAAGGAGTGGGACTCGGATTGATCGTCTTCCGACTCCGACAACGAAGGACTCGCCGCCACCGCCTTCAACAAATTGGCCCTCTTCCCCAACGAGCGTCACACATGCCTCATGGCGAAGGAGAAGAAGGTATGTACTCGGAATACTACTTATGCTTCTTCAAGTGATAATGAGTCTAGTGATGATGATGAAATACACTATTCATGTTTATTCAAGGGCTTAGATAGAACTAAGGTTGATAAGATTAATGAGTTGATTGATGCCTTGAATGATAAGAATAGATTATTAGAAAAGCAAGAGGATCTTTTGTATGAAGAACATGATAAGTTTGTAGAGGCACAAAAATCCCTTGCTTTAGAAATTAAAAGGAATGAAATGCTTTCTTGTGAATTGTCTACATGCCATGACTCTATTTCTAGCTTAAAGAGCATAAATGATGATTTGAATGCTAAGTTAGAAATAGCAAATAAATCAACATCTTGTGTAGAACATGTTACAATTTGCAATAGGTGTAAAGATTTTGATGTTGATGCTTGTAGTGAACACCTAGTTTCAATTTCTAAATTGAATGATGAAGTGGCTAGTCTTAATGCCCAACTTAAGACTAGCAAGAGTGAATTTGATAAAATAAAATTTGCAAGGGATGCCTACACAATTGGTAGACACCCCTCAATTAAGGATGGTCTTGGCTTCAAGAGGGAAGTCAAGAACTTAACAAGCCATAAGGCTTCCATCTCCGCCAAGGAGAAAGGGAAAGCCCCTATGGCTAGTAGTGCTAAAAAGAACCATGCTTTCATATACCATGATAGGAGACATTCTAGAAATGCTTATAAGAGTTGTAATGCTTATGATTCAAATGCAATGTTTGCTTCAAGTTCTTCCTATATGCATGGTAGAGATATGCCTAGGAGAAATGTCATTCATCATATGCCTAGGAGAGATGTTGCTCATGTTCCTAGGAAGATTAATGAACCTTCTACAATTTATCATGCTTGCAATGCTTCCTTTGCTATTTGTAGAAAGGATAAAAAGGTGATTGCTAGGAAGTTAGGGGCAAGATGCAAGGGAGATAAAACTTGCATTTGGGTCCCTAAGACCATTGTGAATAACCTTGTAGGACCCAACAAGAGTTGGGTACCTAAAACCCAAGCCTAAATTTGCCTTGCAGGTTTATGCATCCGGGGGTACAAGCTGGATTATCGACAGCGGATGCACAAACCACATGACGGGGGAGAAGAAGATGTTCACCTCCTACGTCAAGAACAAGGATTCCCAAGATTCAATCATATTCGGTGACGGGAATCAAGGCAAGGTGAAAGGGTTAGGAAAGATTGCTATTTCATCCGAACACTCCATTTCTAATGTATTTTTAGTTGAGTCACTTGGATATAATTTGTTATCCGTTAGTCAATTATGCAATATGGGATATAACTGTTTATTCACAAATGTAGATGTGTCTGTCTTTAGAAGAAGTGATGGTTCATTAGCTTTTAAGGGTGTACTAGACGGCAAACTTTATTTAGTTGATTTTGCAAAAGAGGAGGCCGGTCTAGATGCATGCTTAATTGCTAAGACTAGCATGGGCTGGCTGTGGCATCGCCGCTTAGCACATGTGGGGATGAAGAACCTTCACAAGCTTCTAAAGGGAGAACACGTGATAGGTCTAACTAATGTTACCTTCGAAAAAGATAGACCTTGTGTAGCTTGTCAAGCAGGTAAACAAGTGGGAAGCTCTCATCATGCCAAAAATGTGATGACAACATCAAGACCCCTGGAGTTACTTCATATGGACCTCTTCGGACCCGTCGCCTATCTAAGCATAGGAGGAAGTAAGTATGGTCTTGTTATAGTTGATGATTTTTCCTGCTTCACTTGGGTATTCTTTTTGCAGGATAAAGTTGAAACCCAAGGAACCCTCAAGCGCTTCCTAAGGAGAGCTCAAAATGAGTTTGAGCTCAAGGTGAAGAAGATAAGGAGCGACAACGGGTCCGAGTTCAAGAATCTTCAAGTGGAGGAGTACCTTGAGGAGGAAGGGATCAAGCACGAGTTCTCTGCTCCCTACACATCACAACAAAATGGTGTGGTAGAGAGGAAGAACAGGACGCTCATCGATATGGCGAGGACGATGCTTGGAGAGTTCAAGACCCCCGAGCGCTTTTGGTCGGAAGCCGTGAACACGGCTTGCCCCCCCATCAACCGGGTCTACCTTCACCGCCTCCTCAAGAAGGCTTCATATGAGCTTCTAACCAGTAACAAACCCAATGTGTCTTACTTTCGTGTATTTGGGAGCAAATGCTATATTCTAGTAAAGAAGGGTAGAAATTCTAAGTTTGCTCCCAAAGCTGTAGAAGGGTTTTTGTTAGGTTATGACTCAAATACAAAGGTGTATAGGGTCTTCAACAAATCATCAGGTTTGGTTGAAGTCTCTAGCGACGTTGTATTTGATGAGACTAATGGCTCTCCAAGAGAGCAAGTTGTTGATCTTGATGATGTAGATGAAGAAGACGTTCCAACGGACGCGACTCGTACCATGGCGATTGGCGATGTGCGACCACAGGAACTCGAGGAGCAAGATCAACCCTCTTCCTCAACAATGGTGCATCCTCCAACCCAAGATGACGAACAGGTACCTCAAGTGGAGGCGTGTGATCAAGGGGGAGCACAGGATGTCCAAGTTGAAGAGGAAGAAGCACCTCAGGCACCTCCAACCCAAGTTCGAGTGACGATTCAAAGGAATCATCCCGTCGACCAAATTTTGGGTGACATTAGCAAGGGAGTAACTACTCGTTCTAGATTAGTTAATTTTTGTGAGCATTACTCCTTTGTCTCTTCTATTGAGCCTTTCAGGGTAGAAGAGGCATTGCTAGATCCGGACTGGGTGTTGGCCATGCAGGAGGAGCTCAATAACTTCAAGCGTAATGAAGTTTGGACACTGGTGCCGCGTCCCAAGCAAAATGTTGTGGGAACCAAGTGGGTGTTCCACAACAAACAGGACGAGCACGGGGTGGTGACAAGGAACAAGGCTCGACTTGTGGCAAAAGGTTATGCCCAAGTCGCAGGTTTGGACTTTGAGGAGACTTTTGCTCCTATGGCTAGGCTAGAGTCCATTCGTATTTTGCTAGCATATGCCGCTCACCATTCTTTCAGGTTGTTCCAAATGGATGTGAAGATCGCTTTCCTCAACGGGCCAATCAAGGAGGAGGTGTACGTGGAGCAACCCCCTGGCTTCGAGGATGAACGGTACCCCGACCACGTATGTAAGCTCTCTAAGGCGCTTTATGGACTTAAGCAAGCCCCAAGAGTATGGTATGAATGCCTTAGAGACTTTCTAATTGCTAATGCTTTCAAGGTTGGGAAAGCCGATCCGACTTTATTCACTAAGACTTGTGATGGTGACTTATTTGTGTGCCAAATTTATGTCGATGACATAATATTTGGTTCTACTAACCAAAAGTCTTGTGAAGTGTTTAGCAGGGTGATGACTCAAAAGTTTGAGATGTCGATGATGGGCGAGTTGAACTACTTCCTTGGGTTCCAAGTGAAGCAACTCAAGGACGGCACCTTCATCTCCCAAATGAAGTACACGCAAGACTTGCTAAAGCGGTTTGGGATGAAGGACACCAAGCCCGCAAAGACTCCGATGGGAACTGACGGACACGTCGACCTCAACAAAGGAGGTAAGTCCGTTGATCAAAAAGCATACCAGTTTATGATAGGTTCTTTGCTTTATTTATGCGCTAGTAGACCGGATATTATGCTTAGTGTATGCATGTGTGCTAGATTTCAATCCGATCCAAGGGAGTGTCATTTAGTGGCTGTGAAGCAAATTCTTAGATATTTAGTCGCTACGCCTTGCTTCGGGATCTGGTATCCAAAGGGGTCTACCTTTGACTTAATTGGATATTCAGACTCCGATTATGCTGGATATAAGGTCGATAGGAAGAGTACATCGGGGACGTGCCAATTCTTAGGAAGGTCCCTGGTGTCATGGAGTTCTAAGAAACAAACTTTCATGTCCTATCCACCGCTGAGGCCGAGTACGTTGCCGCAGGACAGTGTTGCGCGCAACTACTTTGGATGAGGCAAACCCTTCGGGACTTTGGCTACAATCTGAGCAAAGTCCCACTCCTATGTGACAATGAGAGTGCTATCCGCATAGCGGACAATCCTGTCGAGCACAGCCGCACAAAGCACATTGACATCCGGCATCACTTTTTGAGAGACCACCAGCAAAAGGGAGATATCAAAGTGTTTTATATTAGCACCGAGAACCAGCTAGCCGATATCTTTACCAAGCCTCTAGATGAGAAGACCTTTTGCAGGCTGCGTAGTGAGCTAAATATCTTAGATTCGTGGAACTTGGATTGATTTGTAGCATACATGTGTATTATGCTTTGAACATGTTCCCTTATGCATATTGTTGTTTATTTATGGTGCTCAAGTTGTACAAACACTCCCCGGACCTCAAAAGTCTATGTGTGAGTGATGCACATATTTAGGGGGAGATGTGCTACAACTTGACCCTTTGAGACTAACCATGTGCTTGAGTTTGCTTGATTTAGTCTCAAAGGTGGATTGAAAGGGAAAGGTGGACTTGGACCATGAAAGACTTCCACTGCACTCCGATGAGAGGGTAACTTACTCCAAGTCCATCTCAATATCCTTATTGCCTTTGTACTCTTATTTGAATATTTTGGTGAGGCAATGCGGTTAAAGGGCCAAAATTGATCCCGTTTTGGTGCTTGATGCCAAAGGGGGAGAAAATAAGGCCAAAGCAAGAAATGGATCAGCTACCACTTGAGAATTTTGAAAACAGTAGAATAGAGCTTTTGTTTTGTCAAAATACTCTTATTGTCCCTCTTTGTCAAAAGTTGGTCTCTTGTGGGGAGAATGTTTGATTATGGGAAAAAGGGGGAGTGTTTTGAATCTTTGATCAATTTCTCTTGGAATACCTCTCTTTATGTCTCTACAAGTGAATTTGACTTAGAGATAGGAAATTGAGTTTGATTTGCAAAAACAAACCAAGTGGTGGCAAAGTATGATCCATAAATGCCAAATTTGAATCAAAACAATTTTGAGTTTTCATTTGTATTGATGTTGCACTTCTTTTAGTTGCTTTTTGTTGTGTTGGCATAAATCACCAAAAAGGGGGAGATTGAAAGGGAAATATGCCCTTGGGCCATTTCTAAGTATTTTGGTGATTGAGTGCCAACACAAGTGCTTAAGTGTAAATCTATGCCAAGTGATGGACAAGGTGCAAATCAAGTCTAAAGGTATGTTTCTAGACTTAGTACATTGTTTTTTAGAACTAATGTATTGTGTCTAAGTGCTGGAAACAGGAGAAATCAATTTAGAGATGACTTGTCTCGTTCAGCCAAATTCTGCTCAGTCTGGGTGCACCGGACTGTCCGGTGGTGCACCGGATAGTGTCCGGTGCGCCTGAAAGGGAAATGTGTCCTTGGGCCATTTCTAAGTATTTTGGTGATTTAGTGTCCAACACAAGTGCCTAATTGTAAAAAGGTGGACAAAGTACAAATCAAGGATAAAGGTATGTTTCTCAGACTTAGTACATTGTTTTATGGACTAATGTATTGTGTCTAAGTGCTGGAAACAGAAAAAATCGAGTTGGAGAAGAGATGGCTCGAGCAGCCAAAGTCTGCTCAGTCTGGGTGCACCGGACTGTCCGGTGGTGCACCGGACAGTGTCCGGTGCGTCAGGCTGGCTCGAGGGAAAAGGCTGCTCTCGGGACTTCGACGGCGGTGTACGGCTATAATTCACCGGACTGTCCGGTGGGCCGTTCACAGGCGAACTCGTCGCTCTCGGGAATTCATCGTCGACGTATGGCTATAATTCACCGGACTGTCCGGTGTGCACCGGACTGTCCGGTGAGCCAACGGTCAGCCGGGGCAACGGTCGGTCGCGCGATCTGCGCGGGACACATGGTCGAGCCAACGGCTAGAAGGGGGCACCGGTCTGTCCGGTGTGCACCGGACATGTCCGGTGCGCCAACGGCTCTCTGGCTGCCAACGGTCGACTGTGCCATTTATGGAAGGAAATCGAGCACCGGACAGTGTCCGGTGTGCACCGGACTGTCCGGTGCACCAGTCGACAGAAGGCAAGATCAGCCTTCCTAGATTGCTCTCAACGGCTCCTAGCTGCCTTGGGGATATAAAAGGGACCCCTAGGCACATGGAGGAGCACACCAAGCATTCCTACAACAATCTTAAGCACCAAGACATCGATTCCGCGCCTTTGATTCTTTGCGATAGCAATTAGAGCTCTAGTTGAGTGGTGAACTCATTGAGTTGTGTTGTGAGCTCTCGTTGCGACTTGTGTGCGTGGTGTTGCTGTGATTTCTTGTCTTGTGTGCGTTGCTAATCCCTCCCTTGCTCCGTGTTCTTTGTGAATTTCAAGTGTAAGGGCGAGAGGCTCCAAGTTGTGGAGATTCCTCGCAAATGGGATTGAGAAAAAGCAAGCAAAACACTGTGGTATTCAAGTGGGTCTTTGGACCGCTTGAGAGGGGTTGATTGCAACCCTCGTCCGTTGGGACGCCACAACGTGGAGTAGGCAAGCGTTGGTCTTGGCCGAACCACAGGATAACCACCGTGCCATCTCTGTGATTGATCTTGTTGGTTATTGTGTTTTGTTGAAGCTTCCTCTCTAGCCACTTGGCGGTTATTGTGCTAACACTTAATCAAGTTTTTGTGGCCTAAGTTTTAAGTGTTACAGGATCACCTATTCACCCCCCCTCTAAGTGCTCTCAATTGGTATCGGAGCCGTTCTCTTCACAAAGGGACTAACCGCCCGAAGAGATGGATCCTAAGGGGAAGGGAATCGTGATCAACGACAAAGAGAAGGAATCCTTCGTCAACGAGCCGAAGGACGACAAGCCTACCGACTCCGGCTCGGGCCATAGACGGAAAGAAGGGAAGAAGAAGAAGACGAGGCGCATCAAGGAGATCGTCTACTACGACAGCGATGAGTCTACTTCTTCCCAAAAGGACGACGACCACAACGACTACGAGAGAAGGAAACCGGTTAATTCGAACTTTTCTTTTGACTACTCTCGTATTCCGCAAAGTTCAAATTCACATTTACTCTCCATTCCACTCGGCAAGCCTCCACACTTTGATGGAGAGGACTACGGATTTTGGAGTCACAAAATGCGTAGTCACCTATTCTCTCTCCATCCTAGTATATGGGAGATTGTAGAGAGTGGAATGCACTTTGATAGTACGGATAGTCCTGTGTTCATTAATGAGCAAATACATAAGAATGCACAAGCTACTACTATTCTTCTAGCTTCTTTGTGCAGGGATGAATACCACAAAGTGAGCGGCTTGGATAACGCCAAGCAAATATGGGACACCCTCAAGATTTCTCATGAGGGGAACGACGTCACCTTGCTCACCAAAATGGAGTTGGTGGAGGGTGAGCTTGGACGGTTCGTGATGATAAGGGGCGAGGAGCCAACTCAAACATACAACCGGCTGAAGACCCTTATCAACAAAATAAGGAGCTACGGAAGCACGCGATGGACGGACCACGACGTCGTCTGACTGATGCTAAGGTCCTTTACCGTTCTTGATCCTCATTTGGTGAATAATATTCGTGAGAATCCCAGGTACACCAAAATGTCGCCCGAAGAAGTCCTTGGAAAATTCGTTAGCGAGCGAATGATGATCAAGGAGGCGAGGTACGTGGACGACGCATTGAATGGTCCAATCAACGAGCCTCAACCCCTTGCTCTCAAGGCAACAAGAAGCAAGGAGGCACTACCTAGCAAGGTGGCACAAATTGAGGCGACCGGACTTAATGATGAAGAGATGGCCCTCATCATCAAGAGATTCAAGACGGCGCTTAAAGGTCGCAAGGGACAGCCAAGCAAGACCAAAGCCAAGGGGAAGCGCTCATGCTTCAAATGCGGTAAGCTTGGTCATTTTATTGCTAACTGTCCCGACAATGATAGTGATCAGGATCAAGGGAACAAGAGGGAGAAGAAGAAGAACTATAAAAAGGCAAAGGGCGAGGCTCATCTTGGCAAAGAGTGGGATTCGGATTGCTCCTCGTCCGACTCCGACAATAAAGGACTCGCCGCCACCGCCTTCAACAAGTCATCCCTCTTCCCAAGCGAGCGTCACACATGCCTTATGGCAAGGGAGAAGAAGGTATGTACTTGAGACTCTACTTATGCTTCTTCAAGTGAGGATGAATCTAGTGATGAGGATGAAATAGATTATTCATGTCTATTTAAGGGCCTAGATAGAACCAAGGTAGACAAAATTAATGAATTGATTGATGCCTTGAATGATAAGAATAGGCTTCTAGAAAAACAAGAGGACTTGTTGTATGAAGAACATGACAAATTTGTAGAAGCTCAAAAATCTCATGCCTTAGAAGTTAAGAGAAATGAAATGCTTTCTTGTGAATTATCTTCTTGCCATGAGACAATTTCTAACTTAAGAAGCATTAATGATGATTTGAATGCTAAGTTAGAAATAGCTAGTAAATCAACAACTTGTGTAAAAAATGTTGTTATTTGCAATAGATGTAAAGATTTTGATATTGATGCTTGTAGTGAACACATAGCTTCTATTGCAAAATTAAATGATGAAATGGCTAGTCTTAATGCCAAACTTAAGGCTAGCAAAAGTGATTTTGATAAACTAAAATTTGCTAGGGATGCCTACACGATTGGTAGACACCCCTCCATTAAGGATGGGCTTGGCTTCAAGAGGGAAGCCAAGAACTTAACAAGCCATAAGGCTCCCATCTCCGCCAAGGAGAAAGGGAAGGCCCCTATGTCAAGTAGTACTAAAAAGAACCATGCTTTTATGTACAATGATAGAAGACAGTCTCATAGGAGTTGTAATGCTTTTGATTCACATGCCTATGATTCTTATGCTATGTATGCTTCTAGTTCTTCCTATATGCATTGTAGAGATATGCCTAGAAAAAATATTCATCATGTGCCTAGAAAGAATTTTGTTCATGCTCCTAGGAAAGTTATGAATGGTCCCTCTACAATTTATCATGCTTTGAATGCTTCCTTTGCTATTTGTAGAAAGGATAGGAAGATAGTTGCTAGGAAGTTAGGGGCAAAATGCAAGGGTGATAAAACTTGCATTTGGGTCCCTAAGGAAATTGTGACTAACCTTGTAGGACCCAACAAGAGTTGGGTACCTAAGACCCAAGCCTAAATTTGCCTTGCAGGTTTATGCATCCGGGGGTTCAAGCTGGATTATCGACAGCGGATGCACGAACCATATGACGGGGGAAAAGAGGATGTTCTCTTCCTACGTCAAGAATAAGGATTCCTAAGATTCAATCATATTCGGTGATGGGAACCAAGGCAAGGTGAAAGGTTTAGGCAAGATTGCAATATCAAATGAGCACTCTATCTCTAATGTGTTTTTAGTTGAGTCTCTAGGTTATAATTTACTATCTGTTAGTCAATTATGTAATATGGGATATAATTGTTTATTTACAAATGTAGATGTGTCTGTCTTTAGAAGATGTGATGGTTCACTAGCTTTTAAGGGTGTACTAGACGGCAAACTTTATTTAGTTGATTTTGCAAAAGAAGAGGCCGGTCTAGATGCATGCTTAATGGCTAAGACTTGCATGGGCTGGTTGTGGCATCGCCGCTTAGCACATGTGGGGATGAAGAACCTCCACAAGCTTCTAAAGGGAGAACACGTGATATGTCTAACCAATGTTCATTTCAAAAAAGATAGACCTTGTGCAGCTTGTCAAGCAGGTAAACAAGTGGGAGGAGCACATCACAGCAAGAATGTGATGACCACTTCAAGACCTCTGGAGCTGCTGCATATGGACCTCTTCGGACCCGTCGCCTATCTGAGCATAGGAGGAAGTAAGTATGGTCTAGTTATTGTTGATGACTTTTCCCGCTTCACTTGGGTGTTCTTTTTGCAGGATAAGTCTGAAACCCAAGGGACCCTCAAGCGCTTCCTCAGGAGAGCTCAAAATGAGTTTGAGCTCAAGGTGAAGAAGATAAGGAGCGACAACGGGTCCAAATTCAAGAATCTTCAAGTGGAGGAGTTTTTTGAGGAGGAGGGGATCAAGCACGAGTTCTCCGCTCCCTACACACCTCAGCAAAATGGTGTGGTAGAGAGGAAGAACAGGACGCTCATAGATATGGCGAGGACTATGCTTGGAGAGTTCAAGACCCCCGAGTGCTTTTGGTCGGAAGCCATGAACACGGCTTGCCACGCCATCAACAGGGTCTACCTTCACCGCCTCCTCAAGAAGACTTCATATGAGCTGCTGACTGGTAACAAACCCAATGTATCGTACTTTCGTGTATTTGGGAGTAAATGCTACATTCTAGTGAAGAAGGGTAGGAATTCCAAATTTGCTCCCAAAGTCGTAGAAGGGTTTTTATTAGGTTATGATTCAAATACAAAGGCGTATAGGGTCTTCAACAAATCATCGGGTTTGGTTGAAGTCTCTAGCGACGTTGTATTTGATGAGACTAATGGCTCTCCAAGAGAGCAAGTTGTTGATCTTGATGATGTAGATGAAGAAGACGTTCCAACGGCCGCGATACGCACCATGGCGATTGGAGATGTATGGCCTCAGGAACAATTCAAGCAAGATCAACCGTCTTCCTCAACTATGGTGCATCCCCCAACTCAAGATGATGAACAGGTACCTCAAGTGGAGGCGCATGATCAAGGGGGAGCACAGGATGATCAAGTTGAAGAGGAAAAAGCACCTCAGGCACCTCCAACCCAAGTTCGAGCGACGATCCAAAGGGATCATCCCGTCGACCAAATATTGGGTGATATTAGCAAGGGAGTAACTACTCGTTCAAGATTAGTTAATTTTTGTGAGCATTACTCTTTTGTCTCTTCTATTGAGCCTTTCAGGGTAGAAGAGGCCTTGCTAGATCCGGACTGGGTGTTGGCCATGCAGGAGGAACTCAACAACTTCAAGCGCAATGAAGTTTGGACACTAGTGCCTCGTCCCAAGCAAAACGTTGTGGGAACCAAGTGGGTGTTCCGCAACAAACAGGACGAGCACGGGGTGGTGACGAGGAACAAGGCTCGACTTGTGGCAAAAGGTTATGCCCAAGTCGCAGGTTTGGACTTTGAGGAGACATTTGCTCCTGTGGCTAGGCTAGAATCAATCCGTATTTTGCTAGCATATGCCGCTCACCATTCTTTCAGATTATACCAAATGGATGTGAAGAGCGCTTTCCTCAACGGGCCAATCAAGGAGGAGGTGTACGTGGAGCAACCCCCTGGCTTCGAGGATGAACGGTACCCCGACCACGTGTGTAAGCTCTCTAAGGCGCTCTATGGACTTAAGCAAGCCCCAAGAGCATGGTATGAATGCCTTAGGGACTTTTTAATTGCTAATGCTTTCAAGGTTGGGAAAGCCGATCCAACTCTTTTCACTAAGACTTGCGACGGTGATCTTTTTGTGTGCCAAATTTATGTCGATGACATAATATTTGGTTCTACTAACCAAAAGTCTTGTGAAGAGTTTAGCAGGGTGATGACGCAGAAATTCGAGATGTCGATGATGGGCGAGTTGAACTACTTCCTTGGGTTCCAAGTGAAGCAACTCAAGGACGGCACCTTCATCTCTCAAACGAAGTACACGCAAGATTTGTTAAAGCGGTTTGGGATGAAGGACACCAAGCCCGCAAAGACGCCGATGGGAACTGATGGACACACCGACCTCAACAAAGGAGGTAAGTCCGTTGATCAAAAAGCATACCGGTCCATGATAGGTTCTTTGCTTTATCTATGTGCTAGTAGACCGGATATTATGCTTAGCGTATGCATGTGTGCTAGATTTCAATCCGATCCTAAGGAGTGTCACTTAGTGGCTGTGAAGCGAATTCTAAGATATTTAGTCGCTACGCCCTGCTTCGGGATCTGGTATCCAAAGGGGTCTAACTTTGACTTGATTGGGTACTCAGATTCTGACTATGCTGGATGTAAGGTCGATAGGAAGAGTACATCGGGGACGTGCCAATTCTTAGGAAGGTCCCTGGTGTCGTGGAACTCAAAGAAACAAACTTCCGTTGCCCTATCCACCGCTGAGGCCGAGTACGTTGCCGCAGGACAGTGTTGTGCGCAACTACTTTGGATGAGGCAAACCCTCCGGGACTTTGGCTACAATCTGAGCAAAGTCCCACTCCTATGTGACAATGAGAGTGCTATCCGCATAGCGGAAAATCCTGTTGAGCACAGCCGCACAAAGCACATTGACATCTGGCATCACTTTTTGAGAGACCACCAGCAAAAGGGGGATATAGAAGTGTTTCATGTTAGCACCGAGAACCAGCTAGCCGATATCTTTACCAAGCCTCTAGATGAGAAGACCTTTTGCAGGCTGCGTAGTGAGCTCAATATCTTAGATTCGCGGAACTTGGATTGAATTGTAGCATACATGTGTTTATGCCTTTGATCATGTTCATTCTGCATTTTGTTGCTTATTGTGGTGCTCAAGTTGTACAAACACTCCCTGGACCTCACATGTCCTTTTTGCAAGTGATGCACATATTTAGGGGGAGCTGTGCTACAACTTGACCCTTTGAGACTAACCATGTACTTGAGTTTGGTTGTTTTAGTCTCAAAAGAGGATTGAAAGGGAAAAGGTGGACTTGGACCATGCAAGACTTCCACTGCACTCCGATGAAAAGAGTAACTTTTCCAAGTTCATCTTTATACTCTTATTGCCTTTGTACTCTTATTTGAAGATTTTGGTGAGGCAATGGGGTTTAAAGGGCCATGATTGATCCCGTTTTAGTGCTTGATGCCAAAGGGGGAGAAAATAAAGGCCAAAGCAATAGATGGATCAGCTACCACTTGAGAAATTTTGAAAATAGTAGATTAGAGCTTTTGGTTTGTCAAAACTCTTTTATTGTCTCTTATGTCAAAAGTTGGCCTCTTGTGGGGAGAAGTGTTGATTATGGGAAAAAGGGGGAGTTTTTGAAATCCTTGATCAAATTTCTTTGGAAAACCTCTCTTTATATCTCTACAAGTGGTTTTGACTTAGAGATAGGAATTTGAGTTTGATTTGCAAAAACAAACCAAGTGGTGGCATAGAGTGATCCATATATGTCAAATTTGAATCAAAATAATTTGAGTTCTTATTTGAAGTGATTTTGTACTTGTTCTACTTGCTTTATGTTGTGTTGGCATAAATCACCAAAAAGGGGAGATTGAAAGGGAAATGTGTCCTTGGGCCATCTCTAAGTATTTTGGTGATTTAGTGTCCAACACAAGTGCCTAATTGTAAAAAGGTGGACAAAGTACAAATCAAGGATAAAGGTATGTTTCTCAGACTTAGTACATTGTTTTATGGACTAATGTATTGTGTCTAAGTGCTGGAAACAGAAAAAATCGAGTTGGAGAAGAGATGGCTCGAGCAGCCAAAGTCTGCTCAGTCTGGGTGCACCGGACTGTCCGGTGGTGCACCGGACAGTGTCCGGTGCGTCAGGCTGGCTCGAGGGAAAAGGCTGCTCTCGGGACTTCGACGGCGGTGTACGGCTATAATTCATCGGACTGTCCGGTGGTGCACCGGACTGTCCGGTGGGCCGTTCACAGGCGAACTCATCGCTCTCGGGAATTCATCGTCGATGTACGGCTATAATTCACCAGACTGTCCGGTGTGCACCGAACTGTCCGGTGAGCCAACGGTCAGCCGAGGCAACGGTCGGCCGCGCGATCTGCGTAGGACACGTGGTCGAGCCAACGGCTAGAAGGGGGCACCGGTCTGTCCGGTGTGCACCGGACATGTCCGGTGCGCCAACGGCTCTCTGGCTGCCAACGGTCGACTGCGCCATTTATTGAAGGAAATCGGGCACCGGACAGTGTCCGGTGTGCACCGGACTATCCGGTGCACCAGTCGACAGAAGGCAAGATCAGCCTTCCTAGATTGCTCTCAACGGCTCCTAGCTGCCTTGGGGCTATAAAAGGGACCCCTAGGCGCATGGAGGAGCACACCAAGCATTCCTACAACAATCTTAAGCACCAAGACATCGATTCCGCGCCTTTGATTCTTTGCGATAGCAATTAGAGCTCTAGTTGAGTGGTGAACTCATTGAGTTGTGTTGTGAGCTCTCGTTGCGACTTGTGTGCGTGGTGTTGCTGTGATTTCTTGTCTTGTGTGCGTTGCTAATCCCTCCCTTGCTCCGTGTTCTTTGTGAATTTCAAGTGTAAGGGCGAGAGGCTCCAAGTTGTGGAGATTCCTCGCAAACGGGATTGAGAAAAAGCAAGCAAAACACCGTGGTATTCAAGTGGGTCTTTGGACCGCTTGAGAGGGGTTGATTGCAACCCTCGTCCGTTGGGACGCCACAACGTGGAGTAGGCAAGCGTTGGTCTTGGCCGAACCACGGGATAACCACCGTGCCATCTCTGTGATTGATCTTGTTGGATATTGTGTTTTGTTGAAGATTCCTCTCTAACCACTTGGCGGTTATTGTGCTAACACTTAATCAAGTTTTTATGGCCTAAGTTTTAAGTGTTACAGGATCACCTATTCACCCCCCCCCCTCTAGGTGCTCTCAGCGCCAGGCTGGCTCTGGCTAACTTGCTGCTCTCGGGACTTTGACGGCGGTGTACGGCTATAAATCACCGGACTGTCCGGTGGTGCACCGGACTGTCCAGTGAGCCATTCACAGGCGAAGTCGTCGCTCTTGGGAAGTGATTAACGGCATACGGCTATAAATCACCGGACTGTCCGGTGGTGCACTGGACTGTATGGTGAGCCAACGGCTCTGAATCTGCAATGGTCGGCTTCGCCAAATAAGGAAAGAAATCCGCACCGAACAGTGTCCGGTGGTGCACCGGACTGTCCGGTGCGCCAGGCGACAGAAGGCAAGAATTGCCTTCCTGGAATGCTCTCAACGACTCCTAGCTGCCTTGGGGCTTTAAAAGGGACCCCTAGGCGCATGGAGGAGTACACCAAGCATCCTTTGAGCATTGTTGATCACTCACACTTCATTCTTGCGCACTTGTTCGACATTCTTAGTGATTTGAGCTCCGTTCTAGTGAGAACCTCGTGACATTCTTTTGAGCTCAAGTCTGGGTCTTGTGTGTGCGTATTTGCTGTGATTTTGTGTCTCGTGTGCGTTGCTCATCCCTCCCTTACTCCGTGCTTCTTTGTGAACATCAAAGTGTAAGGGCGAGAGACTCCAAGTTGTGGAGATTCCTCACGAGCGAGATATAGTAAAGCAAAGCAAAACACTGTGGTATTCAAGTGGGTCTTTGGACCGCTTGAGAGGGGTTGATTGCAACCCTCGTCCGTTGGGACGCCACAACGTGGAGTAGGCAAGTTTTGTACTTGGCCGAACCACGGGATAAACCACTGTGTCTATCTGTGTTGATCCTCTTGTGGTTGTTGTGTTTTGCAAGAACTCCTCTCTAGCCACTTGGCCTTATTGTGCTAACGCTTAATCAAGTTTTTGTGGCTTTAAGTTTAAGTTTTTACAGGATCACCTATTCACCCCCCCCTCTAGGTGCTCTCAGTTGCCTCGCTTCCTACTCAGCCTGCTCTTGAGCTTTCCGACGATCACGTCATCGGGAATTCCTCCTTTTCCTGAAGACCCGTTCTTCTGGAGTTTCTCCTATCTCCGAGACCTCGTCTCGTGATACGGGCTGCGCTGGGTCCTACTCTCTGGCCTCGTGATGTCACCGAATATTTCAGCGTCGGTTCCTTCGTCGGCGGGATTCCCGCTGAGGAGGTTCTTCCCCGGGCGCAGTTGGTTCATCGTCGGAGACAGGGGGCGACTCCACTCTCCCGATGAAGAGGACGTCGGGGTAGAATGGAACTGTCGCTGTGATGAGCTTCTTTCCGTTCTCCTTTGAGGACGGAGGCACCGAAAGAGCAGTTTGACAATCCTTTACCTTGTTCACTTCCTTTTTCCTTGTGATCCGTGTCCATTTTTTCGTCGGAGAGGTGGACAACGGAGTCTTCCAGGTAGACGGACCCTCGGCTCCTAGCTTGCTGAAGGTGGTTTTTGCTCGGAGCGCTGGAGGTTGCGCTTTTTCCTGTTTCGCTCTGACTTTCCTGGAGATTTTTTAGGAAGATTTCTCTCCGGCGGATCCGCGATGCGATGTAGAGTTCCTTCTTCATATGCTACGGACGAAATGGTTTCGAAGCAGAACATGGACCCGGGGCAGAGGACGATCTTGTGCTGGAAAGTGACGGCCATTGAGCTAGCTTGGATCAGTGACACACCCCCTACCTAGCGTGCCAGCTGTCGGTGTTTTGGGTCCGACCACGCACCCGGGGTTGCCCCTCAAGGTGCTTTTTGGAGTAGGACGGTGTCACCGACTGTAGCTCGATGGTTCGCGCTAGAGGCGCGAGAGACAGTGGACAGTTTTGTACAGGATCGGGCCGCTTTGAGGTGCGTAACACCCTACATCCTGGCGTGAGTACTTTATGTGGTGGATTACAAAGAAGCTCTCTAGTGTCGAGGATGCTAGAGAACCGGGTGGATGGCTAAGTAGTGAGATGCTTTCGAGGGGGTGCCCCCTAGGCCTTATATACTCGACCATGTGGTGTTACATGTGGATATGATAACAACGCGAGCCTAAGTAATAGTAAACCGACTGAGTCTATCTCCCTATAATTCAGCCGACCTACCCCTGCTCTGTTCCGATGTGTGAGGCCCCTGCGCAGGAAGGTCGGGTCTCTGTTGCGGTTGCAATTCAAACTCGTCGGGTCGTCTAGGCCTGCGTCGATCCGGTCTTGTGTCGAACTGCTTCACTAGACGTTCCTCCCCAAGCCCACGAAGGAATGACCTTGCGAATTATTGGGCCCCCGGGCCTTTCATGAGGTCTTTTATCCTTCCGGTGGATCCGAGGGATATCCGTCCCCCACAGCCTAGGGGTACCAAAAGTAGAGGAGCGCGCTTTGAAATGCGTGGATAGCGAAGAGGCATCTTACTATACTTCTTACGCTCTTGGCGCCTCGAAGTTGAAGACTCGGCGCCGGATGTGGAAGGTGATGAAGAGTCGGTCTCGTAGTAGACCACCATCTTCATTTTCTTTTTCTTCTTTTCACCCTTCCTATGTGACTTGATGGAGAAGGAAGATTCCTCCTTGTATTTGTCACCGGACTCCTTTGACAGAGTCCTTCCCGAGCCTATGGCCTTGTCGCCTGTGACAATCTCCCTCTTGGCGTGATCTCCATACATCACTTTGAGTTTGTCAGACTCTTAATGAAGCACTGGCTCCGATACCAATTGTAAGTCGCCTAGAGGGGGTGAATAGGCGAAACCTGAAATTTATAAACTTTAAACACGCACTAAGGCCGGGGTTAGCGTTAGAATTAAATCGGAGTTCGAAAGATAGTTCTCCTTGCCAAGAGTTGCTCAATCAATGCGGATAACGTTTGGGAGCAAACTCAAATCAATATTAGCAAGGGAACTTTTAGAGAGAGGAAAGATGGGAAAACAAATCCAGTGAAGATCACACAAATGAACACGATGATTTGTTTACAGATGTTCGGTTCCAAAGAACCTAGTCCCCGTTGAGGAGGCCACAAAGGCCGGGTCTATTTCAACCCTTTCCCTCTATCAATCGGTCACACAGACCGGTCGAGGCTTCTCCTTAATCACTTGGGTCACTAAGACCCCGCAAGGATCACCACACACTTAGGTGTCTCTTGCTAGCTTTACAAAGCACTTATAGAATTAAGAATGGGAAGGAGAAAGCAATCCAAGCAACAAGAGCAACAAAAGAACACAAAACACCCTATCTCAAGTCATTAAGCAATTGAGTTGATTTTGAGGCTTGGAGGGGATTTGATCTTTGGAATGTGTCTTGGAGTGAATGCTATTGCTCTTGTGTTGAATGTGAACTTCAGAAAACTTGGATGGATTGAATGGAGGTGGTTTGGGGGTATTTATAGCCCCAACCACTATTCTAGCCGTTGCTGGCGATGGCGCACCGGACAGTCCGGTGGTGCACCGGACAGGGCAATATTCACTGTCTGGTGCGTGCCACGTCAGCACGCCATTGGGGTTTGGAGCGGTTGATCGTTGAAGTCCTTTGTCCTATAGCTGCACTGGACAGTCCGGTGCGTTCTGACTTCGTAGCCTGACATTTGACTTCGCACTGTGCACTGTTGTACTGACATCACAGTCGACCGTTGAGGCTAGGTTACCGTTGTTCCGTTGGCTCACCGGACATGTCTGGTGCACACTGAACATGTCCGGTGAATTATAGTGGAGTGTCCCTTGGAAAAACTCGAGAGTGGCCTGTTTGGGTGGTGCTCGACCTGGGGCACCGGACACTGCCCGGTGCGCCACTGGCAGCACCATTCCAAGTCTTTGCTCCAAACTTGTTTGAGTCCCCAACTTAATTTCTTTCTTGGTTTATGTTGAACCTTATGCACCTGAGATAAATGACATCTAAGCAAACTAGTTAGTCCACGTGGTTTGAGATGGACGTCAACCACCAAAATCGATTATAGAAATGATTATGCCTATTTCCCTTTCAATTTACCAACGGAAGACATTGGAATCATTAGTGTTATGAAGAAAGGAGTCATGCCATTTATAATATGTACACCTTTTCAGTTCTTCTATCGAGGGAATTGTATGCGACAATTTAATGTTAACATTCTTAAGTAATTCATTAAATATTTTATCACATTTAGCAACATTAAATGTGAACTTAACTTTCCCCTTTTGTGATGAGTGCAGGTGCGAGTGAGCAGAAGATTTGGCCTTAGCAGGCTAAACAAACTCAGCGACACATGACCCTTTTGACTCATCCCCTAAGCTATTATGGTCGTGATATTTATCCTGGGCCTTAGGTAGCCAGCTATATTTATGCAGGCCTTCTATACTAGGTTGATCACGGGTGGCTTCTAGTACTTCAGACGGTCCGACATGTGTAGTCGGACGGTCGGTGAGCGGACCGGACGGTCCGATACTATTTCTGGACTGTCCAGTCACTCCGGGCAACGCCTGTGATCCTTGTGATGGGCTCTGTGTGACTCCAGACTATCCGGCTTATGGTGCCGGACTGTTTGACGGAGGCCGGACGGTCTGAGATCATGTGCGGATGGTCCGACCGTGCTTAGAGTCGACCTACCATTTAGTGAAGATGGCAGTGACGGACGTCCTAGATATGAGTCCATCGGCATACCAGGATATGGCTGGGAAAACCCATTTGTTGCCGATGTGTTTGGCGCAATTGTTTCGGTGCCTAATTCATATGATAAAAAATTAGGCATGTGAGTTTTTTCTAATGCATGTGACATCTTCTCTATATCGTATGTGATACTTTTAATCTGATTACCAAAAAGAAATTTTAATAGATTGAATATCATTAGCTGACTTGACATCACATACCGTGAGGACCTGCTGCAGCACGGCTGGCATGTAATCCATGTTTATTGCCATCCCAGACGATCTTCTGGTGGCAATCTAAGTGTGAGAGGTACGACTTCTTCGCCACATTGAGCACCTGATCTTGTTATCGCTGGATCTCCTCATCCAACTTCTTCATGTCATCTTCTAATTTCTTATGCTCAACGGTCGATAAATTAGTCAGCCTTGTGTCGCTGCTAGGAGAAACATCGTTGAGACCTTTAGAATCGGTCATATAAGCCTGATTTTGTAGATCTGCAACCTTCATCCCAAACATCGTTGAGATTTCGTGCAAGGTTTAATATAGTGGTTGATAATACATGATCCATAACATTGTTGTAGTATGCCAACCAAAGTCTAAAAGAGACAAAGAATATAAGATAAAATATTTATTGAATGACCAATAAATCATCAAACCTAATTCGCTTGCAGACGCTGATATCTGAACCTCACCCCTTTATGATTCATCCTATCGACTGGCTAGACAGCTGCCGATTGTCGCTGACCACTTGACTTGTCTCTGCCATAGCGCCACAACCAAAGTCCAAAGAAGGTGATCACGCGAAGCAGCAGAATGAGCGCCATCAACTTATATACATACTACATTAGATCTCTTGGATAATAAAACCTACAAATTTCAACTAAAGTTGTCACCTGATAGTTGATGTGTACACGACAAATTTGACTTGTACCTGTGTAGGTTGATAAATTTTCATAGATCCTCGAGGCTAATTGGATTTTTTACTTCTCTCAAAAAAAATTAGCTGCCTCATGAATACTAAAGTCATTATATAAAAGTTGAATTTCATCAGTTGGATGTTCATCGTTATGTCGTCTTTATTATTTTGGTATTGTTCTTGCGTCACAACTTTAGTTTAATATATCAATTAGCTAGAAAGATCTAGAATTCTTATTCCATGTCGAGTGCTTAAACTTGATAACATTATACAATATTTTTTATCATATAGTATTGATGAATTGGTCGGCTCTCCTTATATCGTAATCCTGGCTCCGCCCCTGGCGACGCGTGCTGTTGTTCTTTTTACGGCGATCGTTCATGGGACTGCACTGCGTACATCTTACTGCATCGAATTTGTACGTCTACATCGAACATACACATGAGATGTCTCGTGTGAATGGTGTCGGTGTTTCGAAACCCGGGGGTCCCTGGACCGACGAGTGAATTGTCGCTGCGTGCCCCAGCCCAGGTGGGTCGACGCGAGGCGGAACGCGAAGGGGGGAAAGGAAGCAGCCGGAGGGAGGCAGGCGTGAGAGAGTGGATCCCGCGGCCTTTGTGTTAGCCCCGCGCCTGAGTCGGGTGCGCTTGCAGTAGGGGGATACAAGCGTCCACGCGGGAGTGGGAGCGAGCGTCCTTGCGCGAGCGCCGTCCCGTCCTTCTCCGCGCGGGCCAACCCTCTGTAAGAGGGCCCTGGTCCTCCCTTTTATAGGCGTAAGGAGAGGATCCAGGTGTACAATGGGGAGTGTAGCAATGTGCTAACGTGTCTAGCGGTGGGGAGCTAGCGCCCTAAGTACATGCCATCGTGGCAGCCGGAGAGGTTTTGGCACCCAGTTCGTGTGGTGTCATGGCCGTCGGAGGAGCGCTGGAGCCTGGCGAAAGGACAGCTGTCGAGGCTGTCGAGTCCTTGCTGACGTCCTCTTGCTTCCGTAAGGGGGCCAAGAGCCGCCGTCGTCACAGAGCGTGCGGGGCGCCATCATTGCCTATCTGGCGGAGCGAGCCAGATGGGATGTCGTTCCCCGTAGCCTGAGTCAGCTCGGGGTAGGGTAATGATGGCGCCTCCTGTCAACGTGGTCGGTCCGCGCCCTAGGTTGGGCGATGTGGAGGCTCCTCCGAGGTCAAGGTCGAGTCTGTCTTCCGTGGCCGTGGTCGAGTCCGAGCCCCTGGGTCGGGCGAGGCGGAGACCGTGGGCTGAGGCCAGGGCTGAGTCCGAGCCCTAGGGTCGGGCGAAGCGGAGTCCGTCGTCTCCTGGGGCTGAGCCCAAGTCCGAGCCCTGGGGTCGGGCGAGGCAGAGTTTGTCGTCTTCCAGGGTTAGCCCATGTCCGAGCCCTGGGTCGGGCGGAGCGGAGTTCGCCGTCTTCCAGGGCTGAGCCCATGTCCGAGCCCTGGGGTCGGGCGAGGCGGAGTTCGTCGTCTTCCGGGGTTGAGCCCATGTCCGAGTCCTGGGTCGGGCGGAGCGGAGTTCGCCGTCTTCCGGGGCTGAGCCCGAGTCCGAGCCCTAGGTCGGGCGGAGCGGAGTTCGCCGTCTTCTGAGGCTGAGCCCGAGTCCGAGCCCTGGGTCGGGCGGAGCGGAGTTCGCCGTCTTCCGGGGCTGAGCCCGAGTCCAAGCCCTGGGTCGGGCGGAGCGGAGTTCGTCGTCTTCCGGGGATGAGCCCGAGTCCGAGCCCTGGGGTCGGGCGAGGTGGAGTTTCCTATGACGCCCGAGGCTTGCCATGGCTACTGTCAGCTTCACTCTGTCAGGTGGCTCAGCAGTCGGAGCGGCGCAGGCGGCGCTGTCCTCTTGTCAGACCGGTCAGTAGAGCGGCGAAGTGACTGCGGTCACTTCGGCTCTGTCTACTGGAGGGCGTGCGTCAGGATAAAGGTGTCAGGCCACCTTTGCATCAAATGCCCCTGCGATTTGGTCGGTCGGCGTGGCGATGTGGCCAAGGTTGCTTCTCGGTGAAGACTTGGCCTCGGGCGAGCCGATAGTGTGCCCGTTGCTGGAGGGGGGTCCTCGGGCGAGACGTAGGTTCTCCGGGGTCGGCTTCCCTTGCCCGAGGCTAGGCTCGGGCGAGGCACGATCATGTCCCTTGAATGGACCGATCCTTGACTTAATCGCACCCATCAGGCCTTTGCACCTTTGTGCTGATGGGGGTTACCAGCTGAGATTTAGGGGTCTTGAGGGTACCCCTAATTATGGTCCCCGACAGTAGCCCCCGAGCCTCCAAGGGAGTACTAATACTCGCTTGGAGGATTTTGCCGCACTTTTTTGCAAGGGGACCAGCTTTTTCGGTTGCATTCTGTTCCGGTGGGTGCGCGCGAGCGCACCCGCCGGGTGTAGCCCCCGAGGCTTTGGAGGAGTAGTTTTACTCCTTCGAGGTCTTAGTGCGTTTCGCAACACTTCGGCTGGTCTAGTTGTTCCCTCATGCGAGCTGGCCGTAGCCCGAGTGCATGGTCGGGTCCCAAGTTCTCGGGCTGGTATGTTGACGCTGTCAACGGTTTGGCCGGAGCCGGGTTTGCGAGAGCAGCCCCCGAGCCTCTGCACAGGGCGAGAGGACGGTCAAGGATAGACTCGTCTTTTTTACATACGCCCCTGCGTCGCCTTTCCGCAAGGAGGAGGGGGGAAAGCGCTATGTTGTCCTTGGAGGGCGCCGAACATGGTGTTTCCGGTGAGCTGCTGGCGGGTAATCCGAGCGGACGTCCGTGCCCCATTTGTTAGGGGTCGGCTAGAGGCCCAGAGGCACGCCCAAAAGTACCTGCGGGGGATCTGCCGGACACGGTCCCCTATCGACGGGGTCCGAGGGCTCGATGCCTCCCTCTGATGGGATTCCATTACAAGATCGTTCCCGCTGGTCTCGGAAATGTCCTAGGGTACCTCGGGAGCGTAGCCCAAGCCTTGGTTATGTATCGAACGTACCCATGGTCATCCCTCGCTCTGTGTCTGAGGCGGCTGTGAACCCTTCGAGGGCCAGCCTACGAACCCCTGATCAGTAGTGGGCGCGGAGCCCGAGTGGCCTGAGGCAGCCGTTGAACCCTTCCAAGGGGCCGGCCTTCAAACCTCTGACCAGTAGTGGGTGTGGAGCCCACGTGCTCTGAGGCGGCTGTTGAACCCCTCTGAGGGGCCAGCCTTCGAACCTCTGATCAGTAGGGAGGCTCGGAGCCTGTTTCCTTCACGGAGAAGGGTCCTTTTCGGGGTATCCCCCTTTCCCGGTCGCTGTTGTAAGAGAGAGAAAGAGGAAAAGGAAAAGGACACGAAATCGAATGACTCGGCGTACCTTTTTTGACGCGGTCATTATGGCGAAGGCGAAGCGTCGCTCGCTTCCCCTGCCAGAGACGCCGCCTGTCCCGCCGCGGAGTTAATGCAACGGGGCGAGCGGTTCGCGGGGCGGCCGTTGCGCGTGTGCGAGCCGTTCGAGGAACGGATCACGGGCGCGCCATCTTCATGCCGTGAGAGAGGGCTCCCCCGCTGCCCCTGGATGGGACGTGAGCTTGGCTGACGACGTGACCTCTGCTTCTGCCCGCCTGTCACCGCCATTACTGCCGGCCCATTTTTGACCGCATTTGACCGTCGCACTTGGCTGGCACTGCAGGGTTGCATCGAGTCGCGGTATTGACTCGGCAGTCGAGGAGGCGCGGTAGTGGCACGAGTGGCGGTGCAGTTGCTCACACGTAGCAACCGGCGCGCCGGTTGCATGACGCGTGGGCCTGGACCTCCATGCTGGGCTCGTTGGAGTCGAAGGGGCGCGCCTACTTGGCACGGTTGCATGCCGCCTGCATGGCTGCCCGCCCTTTCACCCGCTGGTCTGGGCAAAAGTGGAGGAGTGCTTGTAACCGCCGGGTGGTTGCACGCACCGCGTGCGCGCGGCGGTTTGGCTTCTTCTCCCCTGGACCGGCTTGCATGACGTGTGGGACCCAGTCCCCGCGCCGTGGGGGAGAATCTTGGAGCGTGTCGGAGAAGACTCAACCCGCGACGGTTGAGGACGCAAGTGGAGAGAGTCACCTTTAAAAGGGGGGCGACCCCCTTGGAGGGCAACCGTGTCTTCGCGCTCCCCTCATGCACCGTGCCTTTCCACCTTCCGAGCCCCCTGATGGGGGACGCCCGCAATCCTTCCGCCTTGTCGTCGGAGGAACGCAACTTCATGGAAGTTGGTACCTTTCGGCCATCGTTCGGCTTCAAGGATTTTCATCGTGCAGCCCGGCTGCATCCCCTCGCCGGCGGTCACCCAAGACGGTGACCACCAGCTTGATGGTGGGGAGAAGCGAACCGGGCTGCGGCCTCCGCCCTGCCCTCGGCTTCAAGGATCTTCATCATCCTTGCTGGGGCGGAGGGTGAGGCGAGTCGGGGGGGCGCCTCCGCGTGGGTCGGTAACCCTTTTCTTCCCCCGGCGTCTGGGGAAGAAAGGCATCTTCCAGCTTCGCGGAGGCTTCCCTCAGCCACGTCGGGGTAGGCGGACCGCCGCTGCTCAGCTAGGGTGCAGCATTCCGTCCTCCGTCCGAACGATGGTCGCGTCGCGTGCGGGCCGGCCACGTCCAGGCCTTCCTCACGCCGACAGCCGCGTCAGTGGGTCGCCTAGCACGTCGTGTGCCGCGAGGGCGGCGCTCATGTTCTGGGCGGCTCCGGCGAGAGCGAGGACCTGCCGGTGCGCTTTGAGGCGTCCGGCGCCCGCTGGCGCGGTGTTGAGGTGGTGGCAGCCGGAGAAGGCTTCTCTGCCAACGAGATTTCCAACTCCGCCTGTACCCCCGGGTCTCCGTCTCTCGGCTTGAATGGCTGGTTCTCGTCCTTTGTGAGCGAGAGCCCTCCTGCCATAGCACCTGCCCGGAAGCCGTTGCTGAAGCTGCTTCGCCGCTCGGGGCGGAGGCCGTCGTCGCCGCTGCCGGAACGGGCGACGGCGAGCCACCCGTCGGCCTTCTGTTGCTCCGCAGGCCCCCCAATCGCGTGGGGTTGTTCGTACCTGCGGAGGTGGAACCGGAGTTCCGTTTGTAATGGCACTTTAAGTGCCGGTGTTTTGTTCAATGCGGTTGTCGAGGCCTGAACGTGTATGTATTTTCGGCACGGAGCCGTGTTTTTTCTTCATTTCGAGCACTAAGACTCGCCTTGTCGATTATCTGGACCGCTTCACCGAGCGTGAGTTGCCTCGTGCAAAGGTGACGAGTGAGGTATCCGTATCCCAGAGGAGTAGGAGTCCCTCGGCTCGGTCGGCCTTGCAGTCCGAGGCCCCTCTTACTTAGTTAAAGGAACCCCTCGGCCGCTCTTCGATGAGCCGAAGCCGGAGGTAGTGGTGTCAGCACGGGCGGAGGCAGAGTTGGCTTCGAAAAAGAGGTGTAGTTGGCCAGAGCCTGGCCGGGTCGTCCACTGGCAGAACCGACGCCGGAGTTGAGCTGTCGAGGCCACAAGCCGAGCTGATGTCTTTGGGGGTCAGCTGGCCGAGGCCTCGGGGTGGCCGGCCGAGCCGCCTGCTCGGGCCAGATTCTTGAGGAAGACCCTGGCGGCGATGGCCCGGGTGTGGTGCTGATGTCGTCCTTCAGAGTGGGGGCCCTCCGACCGCGTCGCCGTCCGAGGCTAGGTCAGACCCCGCCGAAGGTGTAGTTGATGCCGAGGGTGCTGCTGCCCCCTTCGGCTGTCGACGTCCGAGCCTGCAGGATCAGGTTGTCTTGTAGTGTGTGTATGTTTTCCGCGGCCGCCGAGGCCTAAACACACCGTCGTCGTGTTGTAAAGATGCGTTTCTTTTCCTCTTGTTTCGAGTATCTGGACTCATATGTCGGTAACAGAATTGTTTGTGCGGGCGAGAGTTGCTTTTCACGGAAGGCGATGAGTGAGGTATCCGTATCCCGGAGGTGTAGGAATCCCTCGACTCGGTCAGCCTTGCCGCTTACGCGCGCTCTTACTCGTCCATAGGGTTCTGTTACCGACGCAGTCGAGAAGGCCCAAAAAATCATTTCGGCAGAGGAGCTCTCGAGCATGAAGACTTGTTCGGTCCGTGGAGTCACTTATCCGAACGCGAGTTACTTATCGCAGAAGGTGATGAGTGAGGTATCCGTATCCCAGAGGCGTAGGAGTCCCTCGGCTCGGTCAGCCTTGGCTGCTTACGTGTACTTCGTCATTTTCAGGATCCACTTTTGAAGTAGTCGAAGAGCACGAAAGGCATTCTGGCAGAAAAGATTTTTTTTCTTTTTTCGAGGAAAATTTTGACGCAGAGGGGGTTGCCCCCTTCTAGCCCCCGAGGGAGGGTCGGGCTTTGCCGAGGCAAGGCTAACCCTTCCTTGACGACCAGACTTGGTGTGTGAACGAGGTATACGAGCAACTTGAAAGCATCTTAAGGGTAGAAGCGACGTAGCTGTTGGATGTTCCAAGCGTTGCTGTAGACCTCGCCTTGGCTGTTGGCCAGCTTGTATGTTCCGGGCTTCAGGACCTTGGCAATGACGAACGGCCCTTCCCAGGGAGGCGTGAGTTTGTGCCGCCCCCGGGCGTCTTGTCGCAGCCGAAGCACCAGGTCGCCCACCTGGAGGTCTCGGGACCGAACCCCTCGGGCGTGGTAGCGTCGCAGGGACTGCTGGTACCGCGCCGAGTGTAGTAAGGCCACGTCCCGAGCCTCCTCCAGCTGGTCCAGTGAGTCTTCTCGGTTGGCTCGGTTGCTTTGGTCGGTGTAGGCCTTCGCCCTCGGGGAACCGTATTCTAGGTCTGTGGGCAAGATGGCCTCGGCCCCATAGACTAGAAAGAACGGTGTGAAGCCCGTGGCTCGGCTCGGCGTTGTCCTCAGGCTCCAGACCACCGAGGGGAGTTCCTTCATCCACCGCTTGTTGAACTTGTTGAGGTCGTTGTAGATCCGAGGCTTGAGTCCTTGCAGGATCATGCCGTTGGCCCGCTCCACTTGCCCATTCGTCATGGGGTGTGCCACGATAGCCCAGTCCACCCAGATGTGGTGATCATCGCAGAAGTCCAGGAACTTTCTACCGGTGAACTGGGTACCGTTGTCGGTGATGATGGAGTTCGGGACCCCAAAGCGATGGATGATGTTGGTGAAGAACGCCACCGCCTGTTCGGACCTGATGCTGTTTAGGGGTCGGACCTCGATCCACTTGGAGAATTTGTCGATGGCGACCAACAGGTGCGTGTAGCCCCCGAGTGCCTTCTGCAAGGGGCCAACGAGGTCCAGACCCCACACAGCAAACGGCCAGGTGATGGGTATGGTCTGCAGAGCCTGAGCGGGCAGGTGGGTCTGCAGAGCCTGAGCGGGCAGGTGGGTCTGCCTCGCGTAGAACTGACACCCTTCGCAGGTGCGGACAATTCTAGTAGCGTCGACCACCGCCGTCAGCCAGTAGAATCCTTGTCGGAAGGCGTTTCCAACGAGGGTTCGAGGTGCTGTGTGATGGCCGCAAGCCCCCGAGTGTATCTCTTGCAAGAGCTGCTGGCCTTCGGCGATGGAAATGCATCGCTGGAGGATGCCTGAGGGGCTGCGGTGGTAGAGCTCCTTCCCATCTCCCAGCAAGACGAAAGACTTGGCGTGCCGCGCCAAACGCCGAGCTTCGGCTTGGTCGAGGGGCAGCTCCCCTCGGTGGAGATATTGCAGGTACGGGGTCTGCCAGCTTTGATTAGGCGTGACCTCGCTCGGTTCCCCCTCGACGCACAGTGCCTCACCCTCGGGGGCCGAGGGTACCTCGGGCTGAGCCGAGGGTACGTCGGACCGTGCCGAGGGTACCTCGGACTGGGCCGAGGGTATCTTGGACTGAGCCGAGGATACCTCGGACTCAGCCGAAGGTGCCTCGGGCGGAGCCGAAGGTGCCTCGGGCTCGGGCGTGTCCTCGGTCTTGACGGAGGGTTGATGCAGGTCTCGGGAGAATACGTCCGGGGGAACTGTTGTTCGTCCCGAGGCTATTTTAGCCAGCTCGTCCGCAGTCTCGTTGTAGCGTCGGGCGATGTGGTTGAGCTCGAGCCCGTAGAACTTGTCTTCCAGGCGCCGAACCTCATCGCAGTAGGCTTCCATCTTTGGGTCGCGGCAGTGGGAGTTCTTCATGACTTGGTCGATGACGAGCTGCGAGTCACCGCGAGCGTCGAGGCGTCGGACCCCTAGCTCGATGGCGATTCGCAACCCGTTTACCAGAGCCTCGTACTCAGCCACGTTGTTGGACGCCGGGAAGTGGAGGCGTAGCACGTAGCGTAGGTGCTTCCCGAGGGGCGAGACGAAGAGGAGGCCTGCGCCGGCCCCCGTCTTCATCAGCGACCCATCGAAAAACATGGTCCAGAGCTCCGGTTGGATCGGAGCCGTCGGGAGCTGGGTGTCGGCCCATTCAGCCACGAAGTCCGCCAAGACCTGGGACTTGATGGCCTTCCGAGGGGCGAACAAGATCGTCTCGCCCATGATCTCCACCGCCCACTTTGCAATTCTACCCGAGGCCTCTCGGGACTGGATGATCTCTCCCAGGGGGAAGGATGACACCACAGTCACCGGATGAGACTCGAAGTAGTGTCGCAACTTCCGCCGTGTCAGGATCACCGCGTACATCAGCTTCTGGATTTGTGGGTAGCGGATCTTGGTCTCGGACAGTACCTCACTGATGAAGTAGACTGGCCTCTGGACGGGCAATGCATGCCCTTCTTCTCGACTCTCAACCACGATCGTGACGCTAACCACCTGGGTGGTTGCGGCGACGTAGATCAAGAGGGCTTCTCCGGCAGCGGGGGGCACCAATATGGGCGCGTTCGTGAGGAGCGCCTTCAGGTTCCCGAGGGCTTCCTTGGCCTCGGGAGTCTAAGCGAAGCACTCGGCCTTCCTTAAGAGGTGGTACAGAGGCAGACCTCTTTCGCCGAGGCAGGAGATGAAGCGGCTCA
This sequence comes from Zea luxurians, assembly GCA_029449295.1. NCBI lineage: Eukaryota > Viridiplantae > Streptophyta > Magnoliopsida > Poales > Poaceae > Zea > Zea luxurians. The sequence goes on along the minus strand of JAOPSE010000009.1, from coordinate 111,399,736 downwards.
GAGCCGCGAGACATCCCATGACCCTCTGTACGCCTTTCAAGTCCTTGATTGGCCCCATGCTAGTGATGGCTGCAATCTTCTCCGGGTTGGCTTCGATGCCCCGCTCGGAGACGATGAACCCCAAGAGCATGCCTCGGGGGACCCCGAAGACACACTTTTCGGGATTAAGCTTCACGCCTTTCGCCTTGAGACATCGGAACGTCGCTTCAAGGTCGGAAAGGAGGTCGGAGGCCATCCTCGTCTTGACTATGATGTCATCGACGTAGGCCTCGACCGTTCAGCCGATGTGTTCGCCAAACACATGGTTCATGCATCGCTGGTACGTTGCCCCCGCATTCCTCTTTGATGAACCCTACCGCCAGTAGCTTGTGGATCTCCTCGCCTATGGCTCTGCGCTTTTCTATGTCGAATCGGCGCAGAGGTTGCTTCATGGGTCGGGCCCCAGCTCGGATATGCAGAGAGTGCTCGGCGACTTCCCTCGGTATGCCGGGCATGTCCGAGGGACTCCACGCGAAAACGTCGGCGTTTGCGCGGAGAAAGTCGACGAGCACTGCTTCCTATTTGGGATCAAGCTCGGAGCCGATCCGGATCTGCTTGGAGGCGTCGCTGCTGGGGTCGAGGGGACGGACTTAACCGTCTCCGCTGGCTCGAAGTTGCCGGCGTGACGCTTCATGTCTGGCACCTCCTTAGAGAGGCTTTCCAGGTCGGCGATGAGGGCCTCGGACTCGGCGAGGGCCTCGGCGTACTCCACGCACTCCACGTCGCATTCGAACGCGTGTTTGTACGTGGGGCCGACGGTGATGACCCTGTTGGGGCCCGGCATCTTGAGCTTGAGGTAGGTGTAGTTAGGGACGACCATGAACTTCGCGTAGCATGGCCTCCCCAGTGCCGCGTGGTAGGTTCCTCGAAACCCGACCACTTCGAATGTGAGGGTCTCCTTTCGAAAGTTGGAGGGTGTCCCGAAGCAGACGGGTAGGTCGAGTTGTCCGAGGGGTTGAACGCGCTTCCCGGGGACGATCCCGTGGAAAGGCGCAGCGCCCGTCCGGACCGAGGACAGATCGATCCGCAGGAGCCCGAGGGTCTCGGCGTAGATGATGTTGAGGCTGCTGCCTCCGTCTATGAGGACCTTGGTGAGCCTGACGTTGCCGATGATGGGGTCGACAACGAGTGGGTATCTCCCCGGGATCGGCATGTAGTCTGGATGGTCGGCCCAGTCGAAGGTGATGGGCTTGTCGGACCAGTCTAAATAGACTGGCGCCGCCACCTTTATCGAGCAGACCTCCCGACGCTCTTGCTTGAGGTGCCGAGCCGAGGCGTTCGCCACTTGCCCGCCGTAGATCATGAAGCAATCACGGACCTCGGGGAACCCTCCTGCCTTGTGATCTTCCTCCTTCACGTCGTCGAGGGCCTTGCCACCCTCCGCGGGTGGCCCGGCCTTGTGGAAGTGTCGTCGAAGCATGGCACACTCCTCAAGGGTGTGCTTGACGGGCCCCTGATGATAGGGGCATGGCTCCTTGAGCATCTTGTCGAAGAGGTTGTGTAACACCCGGATTTCAGGGGTCCAAAACCCGGGCGTAAACATAATCACCAGGTGTGCTGGGACCAAGTCTCACACATATGATGAATCATGGCACAGGATCGAATGTCACAACTTTATATATAACAGGAGTTCTATACAAAATAAATAATTACATTATAAGGAGACAACGGTCCAGCAACCCAAAGTTGACTGGGAGACGACGACCTAGACCTCTCACGAACTCATCGCAGCAACCTCCAAGCGCCTCATCCTGTGGTACCTGTTCTTGACCTGTGGGGGGGTGTGAGACAGCAAGAGTGAGCTCACATACGTTCATCGCTCAACAAGTTGTGGGGAATAATGTGCATGAACTCGCCAAAGGTGGGAGCTCATGTGAAGTGTAAGGCTTACCAAAGAGGATGGTTAGAGCTGAGCATTGCTTTTAAAGTTGGTCAAAATTTTATTAGCAGTTACTAAGTATAAGTAAATACCAACCCAGTTAAATAGTAGAACAAAAGTAACAACATCACCTGCGATGCAATGCATATGACAAATTGAATTTAGTTCCATAATTTAATCATGTGAGGGTCCGAGCCGCTCATGACCGTGAGCACGGCTAGTATACTAGTTTTACACTCTGCAGAGGTTGCGCATCTTTACCCACAAGTCGTGTATCCCATGTCGCCTGGGTTTGCAAGGCCCTTAGACACTACCGAGGTGAATGGCTAGGGATCCACTACGAGGCCTTTACAAAGTTCCACTAGCTTCCGAAAACCCGCTACAGTTTATAGGAAGATCCAGTGCAGGGTTCCTGGCTGACCGCCATCGCAGCAAAATCAACCAGGGACCTCCCTACACTGACCTCTCCCCTACTGCCCTTGCCCCTTTCGGGTAAGGTAGTCTTCCACTAGTTTTCCTAATTAGTCAGCCAAGGGCGTCCCATTAAACCCTTGTGGTAGCACTGTTTTCCCGGGTGGTCGCTCCATGTTCCCATTAATTTAATGATCTTAACATGAACAACAATAATAACAAGATAATAACAGAATAATCATGAATAATGAATCTCCATACCCAATCCACATAAAGCAATAGCAAGTACTACCCAAAAATATTCCAGGGGTGAACAAGGTATAGAGGTAATCAAAACTGGGGTACATAAAGGATCCCATCAAAATTAACCTATGCAGATCATTAAAATTAATAAGAACATGGCTGGGAAAAGTAAGTGATCAAGGGCACAACTTGCCTGGGACTTGAGATTCCAGATACTAACTTGCTCTTCAGATGACTCGTAACCTCGCACTAGTCGCACCAATACAAACAGGCATAATATAAAGAGGAAATTAACATCACACCAAACATGTATAGAAATACATATTAATAATCTACATATTAAAATAAGATCATAGGAAAAAGAATCATTAAATTTGGAGTTGTAGATTTTAAGTTATGAATTTCCAAAGGTTTTATGTGCTTGATATATGATTATTTAAGAAATTAATTTTATTACTGTTTTCATGTCAAAACAGAGACACTAGGTGATAAACAATAATATTACAAAATTATAGAAACTGAAATGGATTAATTTAGACTTAATCTGAATTTTCTATGATTTAAACAAATTCTAGTCATTATTTTCATAATAAAAATCCATTTCTAATTACTTTTTCCCGGGTTTTCTAGTTTTCTGTCCTGGCGCACAATAAACAGAGAACTCGGGGGCTAGCTCGCAATTGTTTCCAAGACTCAGTATAACCCCGAGTGGACGGCGGGTTAATTGAAGAAGACCACGAGGACTCTTTAACAAATAAGCCATGGCTAAGGGGTACGAGTGAATGGTAGCCGCACGATCAGAGATGGGCGCCCTGGATTAGATCAAATTAATCTGAACCGGTACGAACTGTGAGCCCTCGGATTTTAATCCCACGGCCCACGATCCAAATAGCACCCACACCCATTCTGTCCGCTTGATCAAACTTCAATGCCTAGGATTCCCCCACGAACCGGTATGCAGGAGTTCTAATCTGTGCCGTCATTCTATCAATCAACGGCACCGGCAGCTTGCCCAATACCAACGAAGAAACACGACGGGACCGAACCCAACACGGCGGCGCCGCCCCGTGCCGCGGCGGCGGAACCCACCGGAGACCCCCCGATCCTGCAACACACAGCTCTAATTCCCTAATCGAGCGAAGCTACACGATCCTGGGTGCTTAGCGAACAAGATCCAGGACATACCGGAGGCTGATTTGGGTTCTGCAGCGACGCCCACGCGCGATGCGTTTTCTTCCCCTGCGGCAGGAGAAATCCGATCGGTGATACCAAGGTTTCCCCCCCCCCCCCCCCCGCCAGCGAGCACACAACTCCCACGACGCTTCCACCGACAGAGCGCGAGTTCCGCGAGCAGGTGGCTTACAGATGAGACCCTCGTGAGCACACCCCCGTTCATGGCGATACCCCCGGTCGCTTGCTTTTATACCCACAGCCAGCACGCGATTTTCGGCCATGGACTCCCAACGACATGCGCGAGTCATGCGGTACCCAACCCGCGACTTCCGCGCGTTAGGTAGGGAGGAAATCTCGGGTTCCATTGAAGTGCCCCATGCGGCGGCGAGGGAATCGCGCGATTCGGTTGAGGAGATGAAGCTGACGTGATTGGCCCACCCGCCAGAGAAACGCGACGCGCCCGCATTGACTGACTCGTGGACCCCACCTGGCAGTGACACCGTGAAAAAGAAAAAGAAAAGGGGCGCAAGTGGGCCGGTGGGGTGCTTTTCAGCCCAACAGGCGCAGTGAGGGCGCGAAAAGGGGAAGATGGGCCGAACTGAAGTTGTGCCAGCCCAAGCAGTGTTTTTAACCTTTTCTTTTTTTTGATTTATTTTCTTTTCATTTGAATCTCTAATTTGAATTTGAATCCTGTTATGAACTTCACCTTTGAGTCAAATGTACCAACTCAAATCTGTGCAAGAATAATTATAATTATTTTTATTCACATAGTAATTTCTTCCTTCTCTTTTCTCTTTTACATATTATTTCTATTTTCTATTCCAAATTCAAATTTATACTTCTATTTTAGTTTTCAGATTTTTCAAATGTATCAATTGAAACCCAAAGGTGAATATAAACCATACTATTTTAATATTACTAATTTAAGTTTTATTCTTCTTGTTATTTATTTCATGGGATGTATAAATGGTTTCCTTTAAAAGAAAAATCCTTTTCTCATCATCTTCTTATTTCCTAATTTCCAAAGTATTATGATACTTTATTTATATTTTTTTTTCTCTACTAATTTTGGGTCTTACAAATCCTACCCCCCTTAACAAAAATCTCGTCCTCGAGATTTGTAAGAAAAGGGATGTATACTCATATTGTTCTCGGAACATATGCACAAACAAAGAAATCTCAGCATGAGGTATAATTCTTTAACAAAACATAGGGTCAATAGACCTTATTGTTCCTTCTAAAATAATATCATATCATCTACTATCTAAAGTAACATCTAGATCTTACAAATCATCATAATTTATATCTATGTACCTTGGTGGAGCTGGTGGTGGTGGTGGAGGTTGTTGTTGTTGTTGTCTCTCCAACCGCGCTTGCCTTATTTCTTGGCGGACCTGACGTATTTCCTCGCGTTCTTGTCTTATCTGATTTTGCATCTCGGTCACCAAGTCTGTTAATTGTTGTATTACCAATCTTTGGGCAGCAACCACTTGATCGATTTCAACAGGTGGAGGATTTGGAGGATTCATTTCCGTTTGCTGTTGTGTGATAATCTTTCCTTTCCTGGTATTGACCATGAAAGTTAGAAGCATATGGTAATAGTTTTGCAAAAGGAATTATTCAATAAGTGGAATGAATAAGCTAGTAGCTGGTTATAATCTGAAGATTCTTTAGTAGGGCTTAATCTTTGTTTTACGTCTAGATTGGGGTAACCAGTTGTATAAGGTGAATATCCAAGGGTAAGATGGAATCTGTCAAGATGAGAGATATATAGGGGTGAGATAGACTACAAGATGTAGGTTAAAAGTTTGTTTGCTATTAGGTGGGAATAGAAAGGTTATACCATTCATCATGGCTCTATTGGTTAGATCAGATCTCATGCATGTGGCTGAGTGGGTTTAAGGCACTAGTTTATTTTTAAGTGCATGAGGGGTATAGACTTATCTCTTGTACCAGCATTAAGTAACTTACTCTAGACTAGATCATAATAGATTAGATAAAATCTGGATTAGACTAGTTTAAGTTAGATAGATTTATCAGGGTAAGATATATCTTGTTAGGATATGTTAGAATCTTTTGAGATAGGATGGGATATACGGTGTAGGTAGGTCAGAAGCTCTATTAGGTTAACACAGAGGGATTATGCAACTATCGGATGGGTAAGGTAGTTGCATATGTATATGGTCAAGTTGATCTAGGGCATCAATTTAGCTTAAATCATTTTTATAGGAGTGAGGTCTAATCCATTTCACTAGTACTAACTAATCTATTAAATAACTCACTTTAGATTGGATCATATTAGATTAGATGGGATCTAGATTGGTATCACCGGATTAGTCTAGACAATATCTAATTACTTTGAATTAGATCGTGGTTGATATTTTAGACTAGGATAAATATGCTAATTAGGGTAGGATGAATTCATAAGGATAAGGTATAATCTTTTGAGGTAAATTAGATCTATTAGGATAACAAAATCTTTTCAAGATAAGATGAATTTATTAAGGCAAGAGAGTATCTTGTAAGATAAGATGGATCTATTAAGATAAGAGAGTGTCTTTTAAGATAAGAAGGACTTCTATGAAATAGATACCTTTTAGTGGAGAATAATCTAAGTTGTTTAGTTATCTCGTGAATTCTATTTTTGCCTATATGCCTATGCGTATATGCAGATGTAATTGTGGACATTACTCCACAACTAATCACACTCAATCAAAGATCCAAATCAAACAAGTATCATAAGAACAAACACTCAAGCGTATGGATAACTATAAAAATGGTTTTGTTTTTGTTCCTAAGAGTAGGTTTCCTATTCCTAAAGGTCACTTTAGGCACGGAATTTCAAAGGGTGAAATCCACATTTGTCTTTAGAAGGAAAAAGGTAAGAATCATCAGAGTAAAGCGGAATTAGATGAGAAAAGATTAAGAAAAGTTTAGAAAAGAACCAGAGTAGCAAAGGTAAGTAGGTAAGGGCTGTCCAGTTCTATCTAGGTTTCGTCCTACAGTCAACATTCCTCTGATACCACTTCTGTAACACCCGGATTTTAGGGGTCCAAAACCCGGGCGTAAACATAATCACCAGGTGTGCTGGGACCAAGTCTCACACATATGATGAATCATGGCACAGGATCGAATGTCACAACTTTATATATAACAGGAGTTCTATACAAAATAAATAATTACATTATAAGGAGACAACGGTCCAGCAACCCAAAGTTGACTGGGAGACGACGACCTAGACTTCTCACGAACTCATCGCAGCAACCTCCAAGCGCCTCATCCTGTGGTACCTGTTCTTGACCTGTGGGGGGGGGGTGTGAGACAGCAAGAGTGAGCTCACATACGTTCATCGCTCAACAAGTTGTGGGGAATAATGTGCATGAACTCGCCAAAGGTGGGAGCTCATGTGAAGTGTAAGGCTTACCAAAGAGGATGGTTAGAGCTGAGCATTGCTTTTAAAGTTGGTCAAAATTTTATTAGCAGTTACTAAGTATAAGTAAATACCAACCCAGTTAAATAGTAGAACAAAAGTAACAACATCACCTGCGATGCAATGCATATGACAAATTGAATTTAGTTCCATAATTTAATCATGTGAGGGTCCGAGCCGCTCATGACCGTGAGCACGGCTAGTATACTAGTTTTACACTCTGCAGAGGTTGCGCATCTTTACCCACAAGTCGTGTATCCCATGTCGCCTGGGTTTGCAAGGCCCTTAGACACTACCGAGGTGAATGGCTAGGGATCCACTACGAGGCCTTTACAAAGTTCCACTAGCTTCCGAAAACCCGCTACAGTTTATAGGAAGATCCAGTGCAGGGTTCCTGGCTGACCGCCATCGCAGCAAAATCAACCAGGGACCTCCCTACACTGACCTCTCCCCTACTGCCCTTGCCCCTTTCGGGTAAGGTAGTCTTCCACTAGTTTTCCTAATTAGTCAGCCAAGGGCGTCCCATTAAACCCTTGTGGTAGCACTGTTTTCCCGGGTGGTCGCTCCATGTTCCCATTAATTTAATGATCTTAACATGAACAACAATAATAACAAGATAATAACAGAATAATCATGAATAATGAATCTCCATACCCAATCCACATAAAGCAATAGCAAGTACTACCCAAAAATATTCCAGGGGTGAACAAGGTATAGAGGTAATCAAAACTGGGGTACATAAAGGATCCCATCAAAATTAACCTATGCAGATCATTAAAATTAATAAGAACATGGCTGGGAAAAGTAAGTGATCAAGGGCACAACTTGCCTGGGACTTGAGATTCCAGATACTAACTTGCTCTTCAGATGACTCGTAACCTCGCACTAGTCGCACCAATACAAACAGGCATAATATAAAGAGGAAATTAACATCACACCAAACATGTATAGAAATACATATTAATAATCTACATATTAAAATAAGATCATAGGAAAAAGAATCATTAAATTTGGAGTTGTAGATTTTAAGTTATGAATTTCCAAAGGTTTTATGTGCTTGATATATGATTATTTAAGAAATTAATTTTATTACTGTTTTCATGTCAAAACAGAGACACTAGGTGATAAACAATAATATTACAAAATTATAGAAACTGAAATGGATTAATTTAGACTTAATCTGAATTTTCTATGATTTAAACAAATTCTAGTCATTATTTTCATAATAAAAATCCATTTCTAATTACTTTTTCCCGGGTTTTCTAGTTTTCTGTCCTGGCGCACAATAAACAGAGAACTCGGGGGCTAGCTCGCAATTGTTTCCAAGACTCAGTATAACCCCGAGTGGACGGCGGGTTAATTGAAGAAGACCACGAGGACTCTTTAACAAATAAGCCATGGCTAAGGGGTACGAGTGAATGGTAGCCGCACGATCAGAGATGGGCGCCCTGGATTAGATTAAATTAATCTGAACCGGTACGAACTGCGAGCCCTCGGATTTTAATCCCACGGCCCACGATCCAAATAGCACCCACACCCATTCTGTCCGCTCGATCAAACTTCAATGCCCAGGATTCCCCCACGAACCGGTATGCAGGAGTTCTAATCTGTGCCGTCATTCTATCAATCAACGGCACCGGCAGCTTGCCCAATACCAACGAAGAAACACGACGGGACCGAACCCAACGCGGCGGCGCCGCCCCGTGCCGCGGCGGCGGAACCCACCGGAGACCCCCCGATCCTGCAACACACAGCTCTAATTCCCTAATCGAGCGAAGCTACACGATCCTGGGTGCTTAGCGAACAAGATCCAGGACATACCGGAGGCTGATTTGGGTTCTGCAGCGACGCCCACGCACGATGCGTTTTCTTCCCCCGCGGCAGGAGAAATCCGATCGGTGATACCAAGGTTTCCCCCCCCCCCCGCCAGCGAGCACACAACTCCCACGACGCTTCCACCGACAGAGCGCGAGTTCCGCGAGCAGGTGGCTTACAGATGAGACCCTCGTGAGCACACCCCCGTTCATGGCGATACCCCCGGTCGCTTGCTTTTATACCCACAGCCAGCACGCGATTTTCGGCCATGGACTCCCAACGACATGCGCGAGTCATGCGGTACCCAACCCGCGACTTCCGCGCGTTAGGTAGGGAGGAAATCTCGGGTTCCATTGAAGTGCCCCATGCGGCGGCGAGGGAATCGCGCGATTCGGTTGAGGAGATGAAGCTGACGTGATTGGCCCACCCGCCAGAGAAACGCGACGCGCCCGCATTGACTGACTCGTGGACCCCACCTGGCAGTGACACCGTGAAAAAGAAAAAGAAAAGGGGCGCAAGTGGGCCAGCGGGGTGCTTTTCAGCCCAACAGGCGCAGTGAGGGCGCGAAAAGGGGAAGATGGGCCGAACTGAAGTTGTGCCAGCCCAAGCAGTGTTTTTAACCTTTTCTTTTTTTTTGATTTATTTTCTTTTCATTTGAATCTCTAATTTGAATTTGAATCCTGTTATGAACTTCACCTTTGAGTCAAATGTACCAACTCAAATCTGTGCAAGAATAATTATAATTATTTTTATTCACATAGTAATTTCTTCCTTCTCTTTTCTCTTTTACATATTATTTCTATTTTCTATTCCAAATTCAAATTTATACTTCTATTTTAGTTTTCAGATTTTTCAAATGTATCAATTGAAACCCAAAGGTGAATATAAACCATACTATTTTAATATTACTAATTTAAGTTTTATTCTTCTTGTTATTTATTTCATGGGATGTATAAATGGTTTCCTTTAAAAGAAAAATCCTTTTCTCATCATCTTCTTATTTCCTAATTTCCAAAGTATTATGATACTTTATTTATATTTTTTTCTCTACTAATTTTGGGTCTTACAGGTTGGCACCTCCGGGAGGCTTCCGAGGGTTCTTGTACTCGGTGGCGGCGACAAGGTCCGCGTCGGCGGCGTCGCGTTTCGCTTGCGACTTCTTCTTGCCCTTCTTCTTGGCGCCGCGCTGAGTTGACGCCTCGGGAGCATCTTCCGGTGGGCGGCCCTGGGGCTGCTTGTCCTTCCGGAAAATGGCCTCAACCGCCTCCTGGCCAGAGGCGAACTTGGTGGCGATGTCCATTAGCTCGCTCGCCCTGGTGGGGGTCTTACGACCCAGCTTGCTCACCAGGTCGCGGCAGGTGGTGCCGGCGAGGAACGCGCCGATGACATCTGAATCGGTGACGTTGGGCAGCTCTGTGCGCTGCTTCGAGAATCGCCGGATGTAGTCCCGGAGAGGCTCTCCCGGCTGCTGGCGGCAGCTTCGGAGATCCCAGGAGTTCCCAGGGCGCACGTACGTGCCCTGGAAATTGCCGGCGAAGGCTTGGACCAGGTCGTCCCAGTTGGAGATCTGCCCCGGGGGCAGGTGCTCCAGCCAGGCTCGAGCGGTGTCGGAGAGGAACAGGGGGAGGTTGGATGATGAGGTTGTCATCGTCCGTTCCACCCAGTTGGCAGGCCAGCCGATAGTCCGCGAGCCACAGTTCCGGTCTCGTCTCCCCCGAGTACTTTGTGATAGTAGTCGGGGTTCGGAACCGGGTCGGGAACGGTGCCCGTCGTATGGCGCGGCTGAAAGCCTACGGACCGGGTGGTTCGGGCGAAGGACTCCGATCCTCCCCGCTGTCGTAGCGTCCCCCACGCCTGGGGTGGTAGCCTCGGCGCGCCCTGTCATCGAGGTGGGCCCGACGGCTGTGATGATGGCGCTCGTTGCCGAGGCGACCCGGGGCCGCAGGCGCTGTGTTGCTCGTGCGCCCGGAGTGGACCGAGGCTTCCCGCATGAATCGGGAAGTCGCGGCGCGATGTTCCGAGGGGAACCCCTGCCTTCGGGAGGCAGAGCTTTCGGCCCGTCGGACCGCGGCGTCCTCCAGGAGATTCTTGAGCTCTCCCTGGATACGCCGCCCCTCGGTGGTTGATGGCTCCGGCATCGCGCGGAGGAGTATTGCCGTTGCAGCCAGGTTCTGGCCGACTCCGCTGGAATCCGGCGGCGGCCTCACCCTGACGTCGTGGCGATGCGGTGCTGGATGTCCTGGGGGAGATGACGCGCTTCTCCGGCCGGGGGTTGGACAGTCCATTCCTGCCCGATGTCCCGGCGGATCGGCACAAGCGTTCCTACTCCCTCGTCGAGCCTGGCCTGCCTCTCGCGGATTTGCTCGAGCTGTGGGTCAGGACCCCCCGCCGGGACGGGGACCACAGCTAGCTCCCGAAGGATGTCAACGCGAGGCACAGGCCTAGGGGGATCACCGTTTTCCGGCATACCAAGATGGTTGCCTTCGCCGGGACCCCCTAGATCAACGTGGAAACATTCACGACTTGGGCCGCGGTCCTCGTTGTCGAGGCCACGGCTGCCATCGGAACAGTCGGAAAGGCAAGTAGTCACATGCGGTCATGAAGTCCCGCACGGCACTAGGGTTACCAAGTCCGGAGAAATCCCAACAGAGGTCGGGCTCGCCATCTTCCTCGGACCCTGAGGGCTCGTAGGTCGAGTCGGCCGTCAGTTGGTCCCAGGGTGACCGCACACGATACCCCAGAGGGCTTGGAATCGCCTCTAAGAGAGTGCTCACCGAAGCGGAGTCGCTTGGTGGGTCGAGGCCGAATCCAAAAGACACGAGATGGGAATCGGTCGGTACCTTTCAGTCGACGGTTGGTGACGAGGTCGCGTCTAGGACTGACTGCACCGTTATCTCAGGTACGAGGGTGACGCCCAGCAAGTCCTTCGCGAGCATGCTGGCGTCGTGCGTTTGCTTGAGATTGGCGTGTTGCGGGGAGGCGGCGCTCGTCTTCGTCTCAGACACGAGATCGATGCCCGACGCGCCCTCCGTTGGGGCACCGGCGCCGTCGACTCGCTCGACAGCCAACGAGGTGCTGCTTCCCGCTTGGCTTTGGTTGCCCCGCCTCCTCCTCCGTCGGCGGGGGAGGGGACGGGACAGGCCCGAATGTCATCCTTCCACCACGTGGGGAAGGCATCGCCGATTTCCCCGCCGGCGAGCGGGTTGTCGACCGCCATTGTCGCTGTCGCACGGCAGGGGAAGGAGTATCATGTCGTAGCTGCCGTCGAGGGACATGAACTCAAGATTCCCGAAACGGAGCACCGTCCTGGGCTGGAAAGGTTGCTGGAGACAGCTTGACGGGAAGCTGTTCGTCAACACGCAATAGGCCCCTACCTGGCGCGCCAACTGTCGGTGTTTCGAAACCCGGGGGGTCCCTGGACCGACGAGTGAATTGTCGTCGCGTGCCCCAGCCCAGATGGGTCGACGCGAGGCGGAACGCGAAGGGGGGAAAGGAAGCAGCCGGAGGGAGGCAGGCGTGAGAGAGTGGATCCCGCGGCCTTCGTGTTAGCCCCGCGCCTGAGTCAGGTGCGCTTGCAGTAGGGGGATTGAAAGGGAATTAGGCTTACACCTATTTCCTATACTAATTTTGGTGGTTGAATTGCCCAACACAAATAATTGGACTAACTAGTTTGCCCAAGTTTATAAGTTCTACAGGTACAAAGGTTCACCATAAGCCAATAAAAAGACCAAGAAAAAGGGTTCAAACAAAGGAGCAAAGGGACAACCGAAGGCACCCTGGTCGGGCGCACCGGACAGTGTCCGGTGCACCAGGGAAGACCGACCTCAAACTCTTCACCTTCGGGAATTCTCAGTGCCGGCGCGCTATAATTCACCGGACTGTCCGGTGTACACCGGATAGTGTCCGGTGCTCCAAGAGGACGCGGCTCTGAACTCGCCAGTCTCGGGAATTCGCTTCGGCTGCTCCGCTATAATTTACCGGACATGTCCGGTGTACACCGGACTGTCCGGTGTAACTGAGGGGCAACGGCTACTTCTGGCGCCAACGGCTACCTGCAGCGCATTAAATGCGCACCAGCGCGCGCAGTGGTCAGGCACGCCCATGCTGGCGCACCGGACACCCTACAGTTCATGTCCGGTGCGCCACCGGTCATCCAGGCGGGCCCAGCGTCAGAGCTCCAACGGTCGGAACCATAACGTTCGGGTGACGTGGCTGGCGCACCGGACATGTCCGGTGTGCACCGGACTGTCCGGTGCACCATGCGACAGACAGCCTCCACCCAAACGGCTAGTTTGGTGGTTGGGGCTATAAATACCCCCAACCACCCCACATTCAAGTCATCCAAGTTTTCCCACTTCAACTACTTACAAGAGCTCTTGCATTCAATTCTAGACACACCAAAGTGATCAAATCCTCTCCAAACACCACACAACGCCCTAGTGATTAGTGAGAGAGATTTGCTTGTGTTCTTTCGAGCTCTTGCGCTTGGATTGTTTTCTTCCGTCTTTGATTCTTCATTGCGATCAAACTCACTTGTAATTGAGGCAAGAGACACCAATTTTGTGGTGGTCCTTCTGGGAACTTTGTGTTCCAAGTGATTGAGAAGAAAAGCTCACTTAGTCCGAGGGACTGTTTGAGAGAGGGTAAGGGTTGAAAGAGACCCGGCCTTTGTGGCCTCCTCAACGGGGAGTAGGTTTGCGAGAACCGAACCTCGGTAAAACAAATCCGCGTGTCACACTCTTTATTCGCTTGCGATTTGTTTTGCGCCCTCTCTCTCGGACTCATTATTATTTCTAACGCTAACCCGGCTTGTAGTTGTGATTAATTTTGTAAATTTCAGTTTCGCCCTATTCACCCCCCCCCCCTCTAGGCGAATTTCAATTGGTATCAAAGCCCGGTGCTTCATTAGAGCCTAACCGCTCGAAGTGATGTCGGGAGATCACACCAAGAGGGAGATGGAGACCGGCGACAAGCCGACTACGAGTCACGGGAGCACTTCATCGAAAGAGTCCCACACCAAGAGGAAGGAGAAGAAGAAGGACTCCTCCAAAGGGAAGGAGAAAAGATCTTCTTCACATCACAAAGAGAAGAAGGAAAAATCCTCTTCCCACAAGCCGCATCGGAGTGGGGACAAGAAAAAGAGGATGAGGAAGGTGGTCTACTACGAGACCGATTCTTCATCGACATCCACCTCCGGCTCCGACGCGGCGTCCGTCACTTCTAAGCGCCAAGAGCGTAAGAAGTATAGTAAGATCCCCTTACGCTACCCTCGCATTCCTAAACATACACCTTTGCTTTCCGTTCCATTAGGCAAACCACCAACGTTTGATGGTGAATACTATGCTAGGTGGAGTGATTTAATGCGATTTCATCTAACCTCACTCCACAAAAGTATATGGGATGTTGTTGAGTTTGGTGTACAGGTACCATCCGTAGGGGATGAAGACTATGATGTGGATGAAGTGGCCCAAATCGAGCACTTCAATTCCCAAGCCACAACCATTCTCCTCGCCTCTCTAAGTAGAGAGGAATATAACAAGGTACAAGGATTTAAGAATGCGAAGGAGATTTGGGACTTACTCAAGACCGCGCACGAAGGTGATGAACTCACCAAGATCACCAAGCAGGAAACGATCGAGGGGGAGCTCAGTCGCTTCCGTCTTCGCCAAGGAGAGGAGCCACAAGATATGTACAACCGGCTCAAAACCTTGGTGAACCAAGTGCGCAACCTCGGGAGCAAGAAATGGGATGACCACGAGGTGGTTAAGGTTATTTTAAGATCACTTATTTTCCTTAACCCTACTCAAGTACAATTAATTCGTGGCAACCCAAGATATACACTAATGACTCCCGAGGAAGTAATCGGGAATTTTGTGAGCTTTGAATGTATGATTAAAGGCTCAAAGAAGATCAACGAGCTTGATGAACCCTCCACGTCCGAGGCACAACCGGTGGCATTTAAGGCGACGGAGGAGAAGAAGGAGGAGTCTACACCAAATAGACAACCAATTGACGCCTCCAAGCTCGACAATGAGGAGATGGCTTTAATCATCAAAAGCTTTCGCCAAATCCTCAAGCAACGGAAGGGGAAGGACTACAAATCCCGTTCCAAGAAGGTTTGCTACAAGTGTGGTAAGCCCGGTCACTTTATTGCTAAATGTCCATTATCAAGTGACAGTGACAGGGATAACGACAAGAAGGGCAAGACGAGAGAAAAGAAGAGGTACCACAAGAAGAAGGGCGGCGATGCCCACGTGTGCCGCGAGTGGAACTCCGACGAGAGCTCCACCGACTCCTCCTCCGACGACGAGGACGCCGCCAACATCGCCGTCACTAAGGGACTCCTCTTCCCCAACGTCGGCCACAAGTGCCTCATGGCAAAGGACGGCAAAAAGAAGAAGGTTAAATCTAAATCCTCCACTAGATATGAGTCTTCTAGTGATGAAAATGCTAGTTATGAGGAGGACAACTTGCGTACCCTTTTTGCCAACCTTAACATGGAACAAAAGGAAAAATTAAATGAATTAATTAGTGCCATCCATGAAAAGGATGATCTCTTGGACTCCCAAGAGGACTTCCTAATCAAGGAAAATAAAAAGCATGTTAAGGTTAAGAATGCTTATGCTCTAGAGGTAGAAAAATGTGAGAAATTATCTAGTGAGCTAAGCACATGCCATGACACTATTGCCAACCTTAGAAATGAAAATGCTAAATTAATTGCTAAGGTTGATTCTCATGTTTGTATTTCCAATCCTAGAGATGATAATGTTGATTTACTTGCTAGGATTGATGAGTTGAATATTTCTCTTGCTAGCCTTAGAAATGAGAATGAAAAATTGATTGATAAGGCTAGAGATTTTGATATTTGCAATGTTACAATTTCCAATCTTAGAGATAAAAATGATATATTACGTGCTAAGATTGTTGAACTTAATTCTTGCAAACCCTCTACATCTGCCGATGAGCATGTGTCTATTTGTGATAGATGTAGAGATGTTGATATCAATGCTATTCATGATCACATGGTATTAATTAAACAACAAAATGATCATATAGCAAAATTAGATGCAAAAATTGCAGAGCATAACTTAGAAAATGAAAAGTTTAAATTTGCTAGAAGTATGCTCTATAATGGGAGACGCCCTGGCATCAAGGATGGCATTGGCTACCAAAGGGGAGACAATGTCAAACTTAGTGCCCCTCCTAAAAGATTGTCTAATTTTGTTAAGGGCAAGGCTCTCATGCCTCAGGATAACGAGGGTTACATTTTGTACCCTGCCGGTTATCCCGAGAGCAAAATTAGGAGAACTCATTCTAGGAAGTCTCACTCTGGCCCTAATCATGCTTTTATATATAAGGGTGAGACATCTAGCTCTAGGCAACCAACCCGTGCCAAGTTGCCTAAGAAGAAAACTCCTAATGCATCAAATGATCATGACATTTCATTCAAAACTTTTGATGCATCCTATGTTTTGACTAACAAATCCGGCAAGGTAGTTGCCAAGTTTGTTGGGGGCAAACACAAGGGCTCCAAGACTTGTGTTTGGGTACCCAAAGTTCTTGTTTCTAATGCCAAAGGACCCAAAACCGTTTGGGTACCTAAAGTCAAGAACTAAACTTGTTTTGTAGGTTTATGCATCCGGGGGCTCAAGTTGGATCATCGACAGCGGGTGCACAAACCACATGACAGGGGAGAAGAAGATGTTCTCCTCCTACGAGAAAAACCAAGATCCCCAACGAGCTATCACATTCGGGGATGGAAACCAAGGTTTGGTCAAAGGTTTGGGTAAAATAGCTATATCTCCTGACCATTCCATTTCCAATGTTTTTCTTGTAGATTCTTTAGATTACAATTTGCTTTCCGTTTCGCAATTATGTCAAATGGGCTACAACTGTCTATTTACTGATGTAGGTGTCACTGTCTTTAGAAGAAGTGATGATTCAATAGCATTTAAGGGAGTGTTAGAGGGTCAGCTATACTTGGTAGATTTTGATAGAGCTGAACTCGACACTTGCTTAATTGCTAAGACTAACATGGGTTGGCTCTAGCACCGCCGACTAGCACATATTGGAATGAAGAATCTTCATAAGCTTCTAAAGGGAGAGCACATTTTAGGACTAACAAATGTTCATTTTGAGAAAGACATGATTTGTAGCGCATGCCAAGCCGGGAAGCAAGTTGGCACTCATCATCCACACAAGAACATCATGACAAGTGACAGGCCACTGGAGCTCCTACACATGGATTTATTCGGCCCGATCGCTTACATAAGCATCGGCGGGAGTAAGTACTGTCTAGTTATTGTGGATGATTATTCTCGCTTCACTTGGGTGTTCTTTTTGCAGGAAAAATCCCATACCCAAGAGACCTAAAAGGGATTCTTGAGACGGGCTCAAAATGAGTTCGGCTTAAGGATCAAGAAAATTAGAAGCGACAACGGGACGGAGTTCAAGAACTCTCAAATTGAAAGCTTTCTTGAGGAAGAGGGCATCAAGCATGAGTTCTCTTCTCCCTACACCCCACAACAAAATGGTGTAGTGGAGAGGAAGAATCGAACTCTATTGGACATGGCAAGAACCATGCTTGATGAGTACAAGACACCGGATCGGTTTTGGGCCGAGGCGGTCAACACCGCTTGCTACGCCATCAACCGGTTATATCTACACCGAATCCTCAAGAAGACATCCTATGAACTCCTAACCGGTAAAAAGCCCAATATTTCATATTTTAGAGTTTTTGGTAGCAAATGCTTTATTCTTATTAAAAGAGGTAGAAAATCTAAATTTGCTCCTAAAACTGTAGAAGGCTTTTTACTAGGATATGATTCAAACACAAGGGCATATAGAGTCTTTAACAAGTCCTCAGGACTAGTTGAAGTTTCTTGTGACGTTGTGTTTGATGAGACTAACGGCTCTCAAGTAGAGCAAGTTGATCTTGATGAGATAGGTGAAGAACAGGCTTCGTGCATAGCGCTAAGGAACATGTCCATTGGGGATGTGTGTCCTAAGGAATCCGAAGAGCCTCCACATACACAAGATCAACCATCCTCCTCCACGCAAGCATCTCCACCAACCCAAAATGAGGACGAGGCTCAAGTTGATAAAGAGGAAGAACACAATGATGAGCCACCTCAAGATGACGACAATGATCAAGGGGGAGATGCAAATGATGAAGACAAGGAGGATGAAGAACCAAGGCCGCCACACCCAAGAGTCCACCAAGCAATCCAACGAGATCACCCCGTCGACACCATCCTTGGCGACATTCATAAGGGGGTAACCACTCGATCTCGTGTTGCACATTTTTGTGAGCATTACTCTTTTGTTTCCTCTATTGAGCCACACAGGGTAGAGGAAGCACTTCAAGATTCGGATTGGGTGATGGCGATGCAACAGGAGCTCAACAATTTCACTAGGAATGAGGTATGGCATTTAGTTCCACGTCCTAATCAAAATGTTGTAGGAACCAAATGGGTCTTCCGCAACAAGCAAGATGAGATGGTGTGGTGACAAGGAACAAAGCTCGACTCGTGGCCAAGGGGTATTCACAAGTCGAAGGTTTGGATTTTGGTGAAACCTATGCACCCGTAGCTAGGCTTGAGTCAATTCGCATATTATTGGCCTATGCTACTTACCATGGCTTCAAGCTTTACCAAATGGACGTGAAGAGTGCTTTCCTCAATGGACCAATCAAGGAAGAG
This sequence comes from Zea luxurians, assembly GCA_029449295.1. Lineage (NCBI taxonomy): Eukaryota > Viridiplantae > Streptophyta > Magnoliopsida > Poales > Poaceae > Zea > Zea luxurians. Next base: position 111,381,045 of record JAOPSE010000009.1, on the reverse strand, counting down.
GTCTATGTTGAGCAACCTCCCGGCTTTGAAGACAGTGAGTACCCTAACCATGTTTATAGGCTCTCTAAGGCGCTTTATGGGCTCAAGCAAGCCCCAAGAGCATGGTATGAATGCCTAAGAGACTTCCTTATTGCTAATGGCTTCAAAGTCGGCAAAGCCGATCCTACTTTATTCACTAAAACTCTTGACAATGATTTGTTCGTATGCCAAATTTATGTTGATGATATTATATTTGGGTCTACTAACGAATCTACATGTGAAGAATTTAGTAGGATCATGACAAAGAAATTCGAGATGTCTATGATGGGGGAGTTGAAGTATTTCTTAGGATTTCAAGTGAAGCAACTCCAAGAGGGCACCTTCATTAGCCAAATGAAGTACACTCAAGACATTCTAACCAAGTTTGGAATGAAGGATGCCAAGCCCATCAAGACACCCATGGGAACCAATGGGCATCTCGACCTCGACACGGGAGGTAAATTTGTCGATCAAAAGGTATACCGGTCGATGATTGGTTCATTACTTTATTTATGTGCATCTCGACTGGACATTATGCTTTCCGTATGCATGTGTGCAAGATTCCAAGCCGACCCTAAGGAATCACACCTTACGGCTGTAAAACGAATCTTGAGATATTTGTCTTATACACCTAAGTTTGGGCTTTGGTACCCTCGGGGATCCACTTTTGATTTGATTGGTTATTCGGATGCCGATTGGGCAGGGTGTAAGATTAATAGAAAGAGCACATCGGGGACTTGCCAGTTCTTGGGAAGATCCTTAGTGTCTTGGGCTTCAAAGAAGAAAAATTCGGTCGCTCTTTCTACCGTCGAAGCCGAGTACATTGCCGCAGGCCATTGTTGCGCGCAATTGCTTTGGATGAGGCAAACCCTGCGGGACTATGGTTACAAATTAACCAAAGTTCCCCTTCTATGTGATAATGAGAGTGCAATCCGCATGGCGGATAATCCCGTTGAGCATAGCCGCACTAAACACATAGCCATTCGGTATCATTTTCTTAGGGATCACCAACAAAAGGGGGATATCGAGATTTCATACATTAACACTAAAGATCAATTAGCAGATATCTTTACCAAGCCACTTGATGAACAAACTTTTACCAAACTTAGGCATGAGCTCAATATTCTTGATTCTAGGAATTTCTTTTGCTAATTTGCACACATAGCTCATAAGTATACCTTTGATCATGTCTCTTTTATATGCTATGACTAATGTATTTTCAAGTATGTTTCAAACCAAGTCATAAGCATATTGAAAGGGAATTGGAGTTCTCGGCGAAGACAAAGGCTTCCACTCCACTCTACTACTCATCCTTCGCCGTCGCTCCGCATCACTCTCCGTCTTTGGTATAATTTTTACTCGTATGTTTTAATTGTCAAAGGGGAGATAGTAGATAGCAAAAGGGCTTATATCTCACTCAAAGTATCCGTTTTTGGCGATTCATGCCAAAGGGGGAGAAAGTATGAGCCCAAAGCAAAAGGACCGCACCACCACCCTAATTTTAAAAATTGATGATTTTCAATTGTTAAATTTCAAATTAGTATCTCTTTGTGTTCTAAAGGGGGAGAAAGTAGCATTTTCAAAATTGATATCTTAAAACCCTCTTGAACACTAAGAGGAGAATTTATTCGAGGGGGAGTTTTGTTTTAGTCAAGGAAAAGCATTTTAAGACAAAGGGAGAAAATTTCAAATCTTGAAAATGCTTCTCAAAATCTTATTCATTTACCTTTGACTATCTTGCAAAAGGACTTTAAAAAGAATTTACAAAAGAATTTGCAAAAACAAAACTTGTGGTGCAAGCGTGGTCCAAAATGTTAAAAATAAAGAAACAATCCATACATATCTAGTGAGTAATATTTATTGGCTCAATTCTAAGTAACCTTTGCACTTACATTTTGCAAACTAGTTCAATTCTGCACTTCTATATTTGCTTTGGTTTGTGTTGGCATCAATCACCAAAAAGGGGGAGATTGAAAGGGAATTAGGCTTACACCTATTTCCTATACTAATTTTGGTGGTTGAATTGCCCAACACAAATAATTGGACTAACTAGTTTGCCCAAGTTTATAAGTTCTACAGGTACAAAGGTTCACCATAAGCCAATAAAAAGACCAAGAAAAAGGGTTCAAACAAAGGAGCAAAGGGACAACCGAAGGCACCCTGGTCGGGCGCACCGGACTGTCCGGTGTGCCACCGGCCAGTATCCGGTGCACCAAGGAAGACCGACCTCAAACTCTTCACCTTCGGGAATTCTCAGTGCCGGCGCGCTATAATTCACCGGACTGTCCGGTGTACACCGGACAGTGTCCGGTCCTCCAAGAGGACGCGGCTCTGAACTCGCCAGTCTCGGGAATTCGCTTCGGCTGCTCCGCTATAATTCACCGGACATGTCTGGTGTACACCGGACTGTCCGGTGTAACTGCGGGGCAACGGCTACTTCTGGCGCCAACGGCTACCTGCAGCGCATTAAATGCGCGCCAGCGCACGCAGTGGTTAGGCACGCCCATGCTGGCGCACCGGACACCCTACAGTTCATGTCCGGTGCGCCACCGGTCATCCAGGCGGGCCCAGCGTCAGAGCTCCAACGGTTGGAACCATAACGTTTAGGTGACGTGGCTGGCGCACCGGACATGTCCGGTGTGCACCGGACTGTCCGGTGCACCATGCGACAGACAGCCTCCACCCAAACGGCTAGTTTGGTGGTTGGGGCTATAAATACCCCCAACCACCCCACATTCAAGTCATCCAAGTTTTCCCACTTCAACTACTTACAAGAGCTCTTGCATTCAATTCTAGACACACCAAAGTGATCAAATCCTCTCCAAACTCCACACAACGCCCTAGTGATTAGTGAGAGAGATTTGCTTGTGTTCTTTCGAGCTCTTGCGCTTGGATTGTTTTCTTCCGTCTTTGATTCTTCATTGCGATCAAACTCACTTGTAATTGAGGCAAGAGACACCAATTTTGTGGTGGTCCTTGTGGGAACTTTGTGTTCCAAGTGATTGAGAAGAAAAGCTCACTCAGTCCGAGGGACTGTTTGAGAGAGGGTAAGGGTTGAAAGAGACCCGGCCTTTGTGGCCTCCTCAACTGGGAGTAGGTTTGCGAGAACCGAACCTCGGTAAAACAAATCTGTGTGTCACACTCTTTATTCGCTTGCGATTTGTTTTGCGCCCTCTCTCTCGGACTCATTATTATTTCTAACGCTAACCCGGCTTGTAGTTGTGATTAATTTTGTAAATTTCAGTTTCGCCCAATTCACCCCCCCCCTCTACGCGACTTTCAGGGATACAAGCGTCCACGCGGGAGTGGGAGCGAGCGGCCTTGCGCGAGCGCCGTCCCGTCCTTCTCCGCGCGGGCCAACTCTCTGTAAGAGGGCCCTGGTCCTCCCTTTTATAGGCGTAAGGAGAGGATCCAGGTGTACAATGGGGAGTGTAGCAATGTGCTAACGTGTCTAACGGTGGGGAGCTAGCGCCCTAAGTACATGCCATCGTGGCAGCCGGAGAGGTTTTGGCACCCGGTTCGTGTGGTGTCGTGGCCGTCGGAGGAGCGCTGGAGCCTGGCGGAAGGACAGCTGTTGGGGCTGTCGAGTCCTTGCTGACGTCCTCTTGCTTCCGTAAGGGGGCCGAGAGCCGCCGTCGTCACAGAGCGTGCGGGGCGCCATCATTGCCTATCTGGCGGAGCGAGCCAGATGTGACGCCGGTCTTGTTCCCCGTAGCCTGAGTCAGCTCGGGGTAGGGTAATGATGGCGCCTCCTGTCGACGTGGTCGGTCCGCGCCCTAGGTTGGGCGATGTGGAGGCTCCTCCGAGGTCGAGGTCGAGTCTGTCTTCCATGGCCGTGGTCGAGTCCGAGCCCCTGGGTCGGGCGAGGCGGAGACCGTCGGCTGAGGCCAGGGCTGAGTCCGAGCCCTGGGGTCGGGTGAAGCGGAGTCCGTCGTCTCCTGGGGTTGAGCCCAAGTCCGAGCCCTGGGGTCGGGCGAGGCGGAGTTCGTCGTCTTCCGGGGTTGAGCCCATGTCCGAGCCCTGGGTCGGGCGGAGCGGAGTTCGCCGTCTTTCGGGGCTGAGCCCATGTCCGAGCCCTGGGGTCGGGCGAGGCGGAGTTCGTCGTCTTCCGGGGTTGAGCCCTTGTCCGAGCCCTGGGTAGGGCGGAGCGGAGTTCGCCGTCTTCCGGGGCTGAGCCCGAGTCCGAGCCCTGGGTCGGGCGGAGCGGAGTTCGCCGTCTTCCGGGGCTGAGCCCGAGTCCGAGCCCTGGGTCGGGCGGAGCGGAGTTCGTCGTCTTCCGGGGCTGAGCCCGAGTCCGAGCCCTGGGGTCGGGCGAGGCGGAGTTTCCTATGACGCCCGAGGCCGGCCTTGGCTGCTGTCAGCTTCACTCTGTCAGGTGGCTCAGCAGTCGGAGCGGCGCAGGCGGCGCTTTCCTCTTATCAGACCGGTCAATAGAGCGGCGAAGTGACTGCGGTCACTTCGGCTCTGTCGGCTGGAGGGCGTGCGTCAGGATAAAGGTGTGAGGCCACCTTTGCATTAAATGCCACTGCGATTTGGTCGGTCGGCGTGGCGATGTGGCCAAGGTTGCTTCTCGGTGAAGACTGGGCCTCGGGCGAGCCGATAGTGTGCCCGTTGCTGGAGGGGGGTCCTCGGGCGAGACGTAGGTTCTACGGGGTCGGCTTCCCTTACCCGAGGCTAGACTCGGGGGAGGCACGATCATGTCCCTTGAATAGACCGATACTTGACTTAATCGCACCCATCAGGCCTTTGCAGCTTTGTGCTGATGGGGGTTACCAGCTGAGATTTAGGGGTCTTGAGGGTACCCCTAATTATGGTCCCCGACAAATGGAGTCACTGATGTCTTGATCATCGGTACCTCTGCAAGGTATTTTCTGTTTTCCGTATTTATGGATGTTTTATTGTTGTGTACTGCTTATACGAGTAGTGATATACATATACACATACATGTCATCACATATATCACACTATTTTTCTGAATTAAATTAAAATTGATAATGACTAAATTTGTAACAAACCACCCGCACGATCATACTAGTATATATGGGACTAATTGGAGTACCTCCTTCCTTATACATGTTCATGTTGCGTGAGTTATAACGAGTTGTACGATGAAACGAAGGAGCTTTCTTTCTCGAGCCTCATCTTTTTTTGTTAGGGTCCGTTTGTTTCCCTTGATTTTGAGGAATTATAATCTAACTAATAGAGTAGTCTATTTTTTAGAATGTGACATTTCATAACTTTTCAACATTTATATATAAGCCTATCTCAAATTCATAGGGTGAGATATGGAAATTGATTTTATAGATTTACATGCTATATTTCTAATGTACAACTTATAACAAACTCTTCTACTTGCTTTTTTATAGTATAAATATAGTTTATAATTATCTCTCTCATATGATTTAGAATAATATATAAGTAAATTACATATACAAATATAATAACTTAATTAGTTTGTGTCTAAATTATTATTATTAGAATAGAATTCAATTTCAACCAAATAAACGGGGTTTTATAGGCGTCTGTACAGTTAATAATAAAAGATTGAGTCGAGAAAGCTTTATACAACTTTTCTGCCTCATCTACCTTACTCTCGCAGTCGCAGTTACTGCTCACAATGCATCCATCCGATCCGCACGTACGACCATTAAATTTCCCGGCCCATGGGGGCGTTTACGTCACGCCTGGACCGCACCTGACGCGCCATATAGAATGGTCAAGAAAGCAGTACGCACGTGTGTGGCTGCCCGTTGAGAAACTAAAAAGTATGCGTGTGTGCACGTCTATTACTACGATCAACAGCGATGGCCCTTTGGTACGTGTACACTTTGGGATGGGGCACAGCACGAATGCGTACTGTTGGCGCCCATCTGTACGCACCGGAATGGATTGTCTGACGTCACTCTCTATACAGGCATGAACGATCCACAACACAGGGTCGAACGGTTGACGTTATTCTCTATGTAGGCACGAACGATCCACAGCATAGGGCCAAACGGTTCATGGCCTGGACGCAGAAGCAACTTCTCTGCATACATCGGTATGCGTGACGGTCCGTGATGGTGTAGAGGGTATTTGTTCTTCGCAACAGACTTATATCTCGTCTCTTGGGAGGGATCCTGTCGGAGATAAGAGACCTTAGGGTGTGTCTTGGCGTCGGTAGGTCATCCAAGACGTCTGTAGTCGATGTAGAACCGAAAAGATGTAAAGATTTGAGGTAGAGATAGGCTAAACTAGGGCTAAACTAGAGCTACTCCTAATGCATAAAGTAAAAAACGATAAGTATATTTAATTTTATCGACTGTAGGGGTTCAATCGGACGTAGCCCTTCATCTATATAAAAGGAGAAGTCTAAACCGTTACAAGTCGGTTACCGAGTTAATTTCGCAGATTTAGTTAATAAATCTCGTAAGAAACTCGAAACATTAACTGATTCTGCGCACGTGCGAACCATCCGTGCCACCACTGTTGACAGTCCGGACCACAGACCCTCCAGCCTCTGGGCCGGACCATCCGTGAAGTCATTTTCTGAGCTCAACACGTACTTCTTGAGAGGCTCAGGTTTTCATCGGTACATTTTGTGTTGATCGAAAAAAGATAACAAAAGACTAGCATTATTTTTCGATGGTGTTTTGAGATGATGTTTGTTACGTTGGAAGGTCTGGGTTAGCTAGCTTGGCGGGTTACATCATCAACCTCGCACATCCGCGTCGCGTTTTGGCGCTGTCTTATGTAGCAGCGAGGATACATTTTTTTTTATGTCGTTTGCCTTTTATGTGGCGTACATGATTAGGCTGGAAACCATAATCTCGGATAATTTAGGGCCCCTTTGTTAGAGAGCCACGAAAGTAGAGTGATTCCATTCTATAATTTCGAGATTAGAGCAGTTTCGTTTTAGATTCTGAGCGCGGTGTCGAATCATTCTATTTTCTAGGAATATTTCTAATGTAAAGCCACTCCGCTCCGACTGCAACCAAACGCAGGCAAAATATAGTGGCTTTATCCCACCTTGCTCCTCGCTTCCCAACCAAACACAGAATAAAGTGATTTTATCTCTGTTGGTGTCTGTAATCCGACTGCGCATCAGAGGGTTACCCACGTGATGTTTTCGGGTAGGACGGCGTTGTTGATTGTGACTCGATGGTACGTACAGAGGCACGTCGACAATGCACAAGAATTTATATAGATTCGGGCTGCTTTGGAATGCGTAACACCTTACTTCATGTTTGTGGCCGTATTTTGGCTCCTGGGGTACGAAGGTTACAAGTGAGCTTTGTGACTGCTCAAGTGTTGCTAGTGAGGGTGGGTGAGATGAGATGATTTTGTAGGGGTCTCTCTCGGTCTTATATACACGACCAAAGAGTTATCTCTTTACAAGTTATGATCACTATCTATTTTGCTTATCTCCTTTTTTATTGCAGCTTGCAGCCCTGCATATCCGGGGTCTTGATCACCTTCTTGTCCGAGTTATTGCCGAAGGCTTAGCTCCTCAGGTGCTTACAACTGCACCACCCAAGATATCAGTGCATCGGTAGCACCTAACTCGGACGTCGATCTTTGCATTCTTGGATTAGATTCGTTAGTAATAATACCATCACCAAAGACAAATCATTTGATACTCGCTAAAGAGCCAAATTCCGGTAGTAATAATACCATCAAAAGACAAAGTGTGTTTCAACAACGATAACTGAAAAACAAAGTTCACAAACATAACAAATCTTAACAAAAGATCACCAACATCCAAAAGCCGAAGAAGCATCTTCACGTCCATCGGGAGGTTGAAGGCTCCCTTGTAGAAGACTGCAACCGAACCGTTGGCACCGATCGGGCGCCAATCACTGCGTTGAGAACTGAAAGGGAAATAGGCTAAAACCTTTTCCTAATTGATTTTGGTGGTTGAATTGCCCAACACAAATAATTGGACTAACTAGTTTGCTCTAGATTATAAGTTCTACAGGTGCCAAAGGTTCACAATAAACCAATACAAAGTTCAAAGAAAGGGTTCAAAAAGAAAGGAGCAAAGCACCGAAGACTGCCCTGGTCTGGCGCACCGGACTGTCCGGTGCACCACCGGATAGTGTCTGGTGCACCAGTGTGGATTCCCTCCAACTCGCTAGCTTCGGGAATTTGGGGAGCCACTCCGCTATAATTCATCGGACTGTCCGGTGTAGCACCGGACTGTCCGGTGTGCCAGCGGAGTAACGGCTAACTGCGCCAACGGTCGTCTGCAAAAGCTACAGGAATAGTGAACAGTGCGTGACTGCGCGCGCAGAGTCAGAGCAGGCGCCAGAAGGCGCACCGGACAGTGAACAGTGACTGTCCGGTGCACCACCGGACTGTCCGGTGGCCCACATGTCAGAAGCTCCAACGGTCGAACTCTAACGGTTGGGTGACGTGGCTGGCGCACCGGACAGTGTCCGGTGGCGCACCGGACTGTCCGGTGCGCCATACGACAGCAGCCATCCCCAACGGCCATTTTGGTGGTTGGGGCTATAAATACCCCCCAACCACCACACTTCAATGCATCCAAGTTTTCAGCCATCAAACCTCATACAAGAGCTATAGACTACATTCCAAGACACAAACAAAGAGATCAAATCCTCTCCCAAGTCCGGAATCATTCCAAACAAATTAGTGACTAGAGAGAGACTTTTGTGTTCTTTTGAGCTTGGATCGCTTTTCTTCTTCCTCTATTCTTGTTTCCAACTCACTTGTAATCAAAGCAAGAGATACCAAGTTGTGGTGGTCCTTGTAGTGGACTAAGTGTCCATTTGATTGAAGAAAAAGGCTCACTCGGTCTAAGTGACCGTTTGAGAGAGAAAAAGGGTTGAAAGAGACCCGGTCTTTGTGACCACCTCAACGACGAGTAGGTTTGCAAGAACCGAACCTCGATAAAATAAATCACCGTGTTTATCTGCTTTAATTCTTTGTTGATTTGTTTTTCCTCTCTTTCGGACTCGAATTTAATTCTAACATTAACCCCAGCTTGTAGTGTGTGCTTAAGTTTATAAATTTCAGATTCCGCCTATTCACCCCCCTCTAGGCGACTTTCAATTGGTATCGGAGCCCGGTTACTTCATTAGAGCCTAACCGCTCGAAGTTATGTCGGGAGCTCACGCCAAGAAGGAGATGAGGGCCAGCGAGAAGCCTGCCACAAGCCACGGGAAGGCTCCATCGGGGGAGTCCGCCAACAAGAAGAGGGAGGAATCACCTCCCCGCGTCAAGTCGCACCGGAGTGGTGACAAGAAGAAGAAAATGAAGAAAGTGGTCTACTACGAGACCGACTCTTCATCGCCATCCATCTCCGGCTCCGACACGCCGTCCGTCACTTCTAAGCGCCATGAGCGCAAGAAGTTTATTAAGATCCCCCTACGCTATCCTCGCATTTCCAAACGCACCCCTTTACTTTCCGTCCCACTAGGCAAACCACCGGTTTTTTACAGTGAAGATTATTATATGTGGAGTGATAAAATGAGGCACCATTTAACCTCACTCCACGCTAGTATTTGGGACATTGTTGAATTTGGTGCACAGGAACCATCCGTGGGAGATGAAGGCTATGACTCGGACGAGGTAGCCCAAATCCGGCACTTCAACTCCCAAGCCACTACTATACTCCTCGCCTCTCTAAGTCGAGAGGAGTATAATAAGGTGCAAGGTTTGAAGAGTGTCAAAGAGATTTGGGACGTGCTCAAGACCGCGCACGAAGGAGATGAGGTGACTAAGATCACCAAGCGAGAAACGATCAAGGGGGAGCTCGGTCGCTTCATGCTTCACCAAGGGGAGGAGCCACAAGCAATGTACAAGCGTCTCAAGACATTGGTGAACCAAGTGCGCAACCTCGGGAGCACCAAATGGGATGACCATGAAATGGTCAAGGTTATTCTTAGATCACTCGTTTTCCTTAACCCTACTCAAGTTCAATTAATTTGTGGTGATCCAAGATATAAACTAATGTCTCCCGAGGAAGTGATAGGAAAATTTATGAGCTTTGAATTAATGATCAAAGGCTCCAAGAAAATCATCGAGCAAGGCGCCACCTCTACATCCGAGGTGCAACCCGTCGCCTTCAAGGCGACGGAGGAGAAGAAGGAAGAGTCTACATGAAGTAGGCTTCCCATCGATGCCTCCAAGCTCGACAATGAGGAGATGGCTTTAATCATCAAAAGCTTTCGCCAAATCCTCAAGCAAAGGAGGGGGAAGGACTACAAGCCCCGCTCCAAGAAAGTATGCTACAAATGTGGTAAGCCCGGTCATTTTATCGCTAAATGTCCTTTGTCTAGTGATAGTGACAAGGATAACGACAAGAAGGGGAGAAGGAAGGAGAAGAAGAAGTATTACAAGAAGAAGGGCGGTGATGCCCATGTTTGTCGGGAATGGGATTTCGACGAGAGCTCCACCGACTCCTCCTCTGATGAGGAGGACGCCAACATCGCCGTCAACAAGGGCCTCCACTTCCCCAACGTCGGCCACAAGTGCCTCATGGCAAAAGACGGCAAGAAGAAGAAGGTAAAATCTAGATCCTCCACTAAGTATGCAACTTCTAGTGATGAGGATAATTCTAGTGATGATGAGGATAACTTGCTCACTCTTTTTGCCAACTTAAACATGCAACAAAAAGAAAAATTGAATGAATTGATTAGTGCTATTCATGAGAAGGATGAACTCTTGTATAGCCAAGAGGACTTCCTTATTAAAGAAAATAAAAAGCATGTTAAAGTTAAAAATGCTTATGCTCAGGAGATAGAAAAATGTAAAAAATTAACTAGTGAGCTAAGCACTTGCCATGATGTCATCTCAAACCTTAGAAATGATAATGCTAAACTAATTGCTAAGGTTGAGAATTTAAATGTTTGTGATGATTCTCTTGTTAGTCTTAGAAATGATAATGCTAGTTTGATTACTAAGATTGACAAGTTGAATGCATCACTCTCTAGCCTTAAAATTGAAAAAAAAAATTAATTGCTAAGGCTAAAGATTAAATGATTACAATGTTTCTATTTCCAATCTTAGAGATGAGAATGCTATTTTACATGCTAAGATTGTTGAATTAAATACTTGCAAACCGTCTACATCTACCATTGAGCATGTCACTATTTGTACTAGATGTAGAGATATTAATGTTGATGTTATTCATGATCACCTTGCTTTAATTAAACAACAAAATAATCACATAGCTCAACTTAGTGCTAAGATTCATGAGCATGACTTAGAAAATAAAAAATTTAAATTTGCTAGAAGCATGCTCTATAGTGGGAGACGCCCTGGCATTAAGGATGGCATTGGCTTCCAACAAGGAGGTAATGTCAAACTCAATGCCCCTAAGAAATTGTCCAATTTTGTTAAGGGCAAAGCTCCCATGGCTCAGGATAACGAGGGCTACATTTTATACCCTGTCGATTATCCCGAGCACAAAATTAGGAGAATTCACTCTAGGAAGTCTCACTCTGGCTCTAATCATGCTTTTATGTATAAGAGTGAGGCATCTAACTCTAGGCAATCAACCCATGTTAAATTGCCTAAAAAGAAATCTCCAATAGCATCAAATGAACCTAATATTTCATTTAATACTTTTGATGCTTCTTATGTGCTCACTAACAAATCAGGCAAAGTAGTTGCCAAATATGTTGGGGCCAAACACAGGGGATCAAAGACTTGTGTTTGGGTACCCAAGGTGCTTGTTTCTAATGTAAAAGGACCCAAGACTGTTTGGGTACCTAAGAACAAGGCCTAAATTTGTTTTGTAGGTTTATGCATCTGGGGGCTCAAGTTGGATAATTGATAGCGGGTGCACAAACCACATGACAGGGGAGAAAAGGATGTTCTCCTCCTATGAGAAAAACCATGATCCCCAATGAGCTATCACATTCGGGGATGGAAATCAAGGTTTGGTCAAAGGACATGGTAAAATTGCTATATCTCCTGACCATTCTATTTCCAATGTTTTTCTTGTAGATTCTTTAGATTACAATTTGCTTTCAGTTTCTCAATTATGTAAAATGGGCTACAATTGTCTTTTTACGGATATAGGTGTTACTGTCTTTTGAAGAAGTGATGATTCAATAGCATTTAAGGGAGTGTTAGAGGGTCAGTTATACTTAGTTGATTTTAATAGAGCTGAACTAGATACTTACTTAATTGCTAAGACTAACATGGGTTGGCTCTGGCATCGCCGACTAGCCCACGTTGGGATGAAGAATCTTCATAAGCTTCTAAAGGGAGAGCACATTTTGGGACTAACAAATGTTCATTTTGAGAAAGATAGGGTTTGTAGCGCATGTCAAGCAGGGAAGCAAGTTGGTGTTCATCATCCACACAAGAACATCATGACGACCGACAGGCCGCTCGAGCTACTCCACATGGACCTATTCGACCCAATCGCTTACATAAGCATCGGCGGGAGTAAGTACTGTCTAGTTATTGTGGATGATTATTCTCGCTTCACTTGGGTGTTCTTTTTGCAGAAAAAATCTCAAACCCAAGAGACCTTAAAGGGATTCTTGAGATGGGCTCAAAATGAGTTCGGTTTAAGGATCAAAAAGATTAGAAGCGACAACGGAACGGAGTTTAAGAACTCACAAATAGAAGGCTTTCTTGAGGAGGAGGGCATCAAGCATGAGTTCTCTTCTCCCTACACGCCACAACAAAATGGTGTAGTGGAGAGGAAGAATAGAACTCTACTTGATATGGCGAGGACCATGCTTGATGAATACAAGACTTCGGACCGGTTTTGGGCGGAAGCAATCAACACCGCTTGCTATGCCATCAACCGTCTCTACCTTCACCGAATCCTCAAGAAGACATCATATGAACTCCTAACCGGTAAAAAGCCCAATGTTTCATATTTTAGAGTCTTTGGTAGCAAATGCTTTATTCTTGTTAAAAGAGGTAGAAAATCTAAATTTGCTCCTAAGGCTGTAGAAGGCTTTTTACTTGGTTATGACTCAAACACAAGGGCATATAGAGTCTTTAATAAGTCCACTGGACTAGTTGAAGTTTCTTGTGACATTGTGTTTGATGAGACTAACGGCTCTCAAGTAGAGCAAGTTGATCTTGATGAGCTAGATGATGAAGAGGCTCCGAGCATAGCGCTAAGGAACATGTCCATTGGGATGTGTGTCCTAAGGAATCTGAAGAGTCTCCACAAGCACAAGATCAACCATCTTCCTCCATGCAAGCATCTCCACCAACCCAAGATGAGGATCAAGCTCAAGATGATGAAAATGAAGATCAAGAGGAGCCACCTCAAGAGGAGGACAATGATCAAGGGGGAGATGCTAATGATCAAGACAAGGAAGATAATGAGAGTCCAAGACCGCCACACCCAAGAGTCCACCAAGCAATACAATGAGATCACCCCGTGAACACCATCCTCGACGATATTCAAAAGGGGGTAACCACTTGATCTCGTGTTGCTCATTTTTGTGAACACTACTCCTTTGTGTCTTCTATTGAGCCATACAGGGTGGAAGACGCATTAAGGGATTCGGATTGGGTGTTGGCAATGCAAGAGGAACTCAACAACTTCATGAGGAATGAGGTATGGCATTTAGTTCCATGTCCTAATCAAAATGTTGTAGGAACCAAGTGGGTCTTCCGCAACAAGCAAGATGAGCATGGTGTGGTGACAAGGAACAAAGCCCAACTTGTGGCCAAGGGATACTCACAAGTCGAAGGTTTGGATTTCGGTGAAACCTATGCACCCGTAGCTAGGCTTGAGTCAATTCGTATATTACTTGCCTATGCTACTTACCATGGCTTTAAGCTCTATCAAATGGACGTGAAAAGTGCCTTCCTCAATGGACCAATCAAGGAGGAGGTCTATGTTGAGCAACCTTCCGACTTTGAAGATAGTGAGTACCCTAATCATGTATATAAACTCTCTAAGATGCTTTATGGGCTCAAGCAAGCCCCAAGAGCATGGTATGAATGCCTAAGAGATTTCCTTATCGCTAATGGCTTCAAATTCGGAAAAGTCGATCCTACCCTCTTTACTAAAACAATTGCAAATGATTTGTTTGTATGCCAAATTTATGTTGATGATATTATATTTGGGTCAACTAACAAATCTACATGTGAAGAGTTTAGTAGGATCATGGTACAAAAATTCGAGATGTCAATGATGGAGGAGTTGAAGTATTTCTTAGGATTTCAAGTGAAGCAACTCCAGGAAGGCACCTTCATCAGCCAAACAAAGTACATTCAAGATATTCACCAAGTTTGGAATGAAGGATGCCAAGCCCATCAAGACACCCATGGGAACCAATGGGCATCTCGACCTTGACACGGTAGGTAAATCCGTAGATCAAAAGGTATATCGGTCGATGATAGGATCTTTACACTATTTATGTGCATCTCAACCGGATATTATGCTTTCCGTATGCATGTGTGCAAGATTCCAAGCCGATCCTAAGGAAGTTCATCTTAGGGCCGTAAAACGAATCTTGAGATATTTAGTTCAAACTCCTAAGTTTGGTCTTTGGTACCCCAAGGGATCCACTTTTGATTTAATTGGTTATTCAGATGCTGATTGGACAGGGTGTAAGATTGATAGAAAGAGCACATCAGGGACTTGCCAGTTCTTGGGAAGATCTCTGGTGTCTTAGGCTTCTAAGAAACAAAATTCTGTAGCTCTTTCTACCGCTAAAGCCGAGTACATTGTCGCAGGCCATTGTTGCGCGCAATTGCTTTGGATGAGGCAAACCCTTAAGGACTATGGTTACAAATTAACCAAAGTCCCTCTCCTATGTGATAATGAGAGTGCAATCCGCATGGCGGATAATCCCGTTGAGCACAGCCGCACTAAGCACATAGCCATTCGGTATCACTTTTTAAGGGATCACCAACAAAGGGGGGATATCGAGATTGCATATGTTAGCACCAAAGAACAATTAGCCGATATCTTTACCAAGCCATTAGATGAGAAAACTTTTACCAAACTTAGGCATGAATTAAATATCCTTGATTCTAGGAACTTTGATTGATTCCTTGCATACATAGCTCATTTATACCTTTGATCATATCTCTTTCATGTGCTATGACTAATGTGGTTTTCAAGTGTATTTCATGCTAAGTCATAGATTGAAAGGGAAATGGAGTTCTTCGGTGAAGACAAGGCTTCCACTCCACTCCATTGAATTATTCATCCTTCGCCGTCACTCCGCACCACTCTCCAATTTGGTATAATCTTCACTCATACATTATTTACCAAAGGGGGAGAGAGTTTGAAAGGGCTTATGTTTCACTCACAAGTATCCGTTTTTGGTGATTCATACCAAAGGGGAGAAAGTATTAGCCCAAAGCAAAAGGACCGCACCACCACCAATTTCAAAAATATAGTCTTTCAATTTTGTATTAAAAGAAGTCTTTTTTCAATTGGTATCTTATTTTTGATATAATGTAAAATTGGTATGACCTCTTTCAAACTTAATATCTAAAACCCTCTTGAACACTAAAAGGAGAATTTCATTGAGCGGG
The DNA here is from genome assembly GCA_029449295.1 of Zea luxurians. Classification (NCBI taxonomy): domain Eukaryota; kingdom Viridiplantae; phylum Streptophyta; class Magnoliopsida; order Poales; family Poaceae; genus Zea; species Zea luxurians. The sequence goes on along the minus strand of JAOPSE010000009.1, from coordinate 111,365,550 downwards.
AGTTTTGTTTAGTCAAAGGAAAAGCATCTGAAACAAAGCGAGAAAATTTCAAATATTGAAAATGCTTCTCGAAATCTTATTTATCTACCTCTATTTGCAAAAAGACTTTTAAAAGAATTTACAAAAACAAAACAAGTGGTGCAAGCGTGGTCCAAAATTTTAAAATAGAAGAAACCATCCATGCATATCTTATGAAATTGGTTTAAATTCCAAGTAACCTTTGCACTTACATCATGCAAATTAGTTCAATTCTGCACTTATATATTTGCTTTGGTTTGTGTTGGCATCAATCACCAAAAAGGGGGAGATTGAAAGGGAAATAGGCTAAAACCTTTTCCTAATTGATTTTGGTGGTTGAATTGCCCAACAAAAATAATTGGACTAACTAGTTTGCTCTAGATTATAAGTTCTACAGGTGCCAAAAATTCACAATAAACCAATACAAAGTTCAAAGAAAGGGTTCAAAAAGAAAGGAGCAAAGCACCGAAGACTGTCCTGGTCTGGCGCACCGGACAGTGTCCGGTGCACCAGTGTGGATTCCCTCCAACTCGCTAGCTTCGGGAATTTGGGGAGCCACTCCGCTATAATTCACCGGACTGTCCGGTGTAGCACCGGACTGTCCGGTGTGCCAGCGGAGTAACGGCTAACTGCGCCAACGGTCGTCTGCAAAAGCTACAGGAACAGTGAACAGTGCGCGACTGCGCGCGCAGAGACAGAGCAGGCGCCAGAAGGCGCACCGGACAATGAACAGTGACTGTCCGGTGCACCACCGGACCGTCCAGTGGCCCACATGTCAGAAGCTCCAACGGTCGAACCCTAACGGTTGGGTGATGTGGCTGGCGCACCGGACATTGTCCAGTGGCGCACCGGACTGTCCGGTGCGCCATATGACAGCAGCCATCCCCAACGGCCATTTTGGTGATTGGGGCTATAAATACCCCCAACCACCACACTTCAATGCATCCAAGTTTTCAGCCATCAAACCTCATACAAGAGCTATGGACTCCATTCCAAGGCACAAACAAAGAGATCAAATCCTCCCCCAAGTCCAGAATCACTCCAAACAAATTAGTGACTAGAGAGAGAGACTTTTGTGTTCTTTTGAGCTCTTGTGCTTGGATCGCTTTTCTTCTTCCTCTATTCTTGTTTCCAACTCACTTGTAATCAAAGCAAGAGACACCAAGTTGTGGTGGTCCTTGTAGTGGACTAAGTGTCCATTTGATTGAAGAAAAAGGCTCACTCGGTCTAAGTGACCGTTTGAGAGAGGGAAAGGGTTGAAAGAGACCCGGTCTTTGTGACCACCTCAACGGGGAGTAGGTTTGCAAGAACCGAACCTCGGTAAAACAAATCACCATGTTCAACTGCTTTAATTCTTTGTTGATTTGTTTTCCCTCTCTTTCGGACTCGAATTTAATTCTAACATTAACCCCGGCTCGTAGTGTGTGCTTAAGTTTGTAAATTTCAGATTCCGCCTATTCACCCCCCTCTAGGCAACTTTCAAGAACCGGTAGCGGTCCTCTCTGCACATGTACAAACGGTCCGCGGCCAGGGGCCGGACGGTCCGCGACCTGGAGCAGGGCTCGGGTTCCCTGCCTGACGTGCCGGATGATCTGTGCCTATAGGCCAAACGGTCCACACGTGCGTAGGGGTGGCGAGGTTCGTCGGCGGCTCCTGGATCTCGCTCCCGGGAGGGACCCCGTCGGGGAGGAGAGATCCTAGGTGTTGTCTAGGGTCAGCAGACCGACCTAGACACCTCTAATCAACATAGAGCCGAAAGGAAGCAAAGAATTTAGGGATTGGGAGGCTAAACTAGAACTACACTAGAACTACTCCTAATGCCTAAGGTAAAAATGAGAGATAAACTGATTATTGATTCGATTGGTGATGTACAAATCGGTCGTATTCCTCTATATTTATATAGGAGGGGAGCTAGACCCGTTAGAAACAAATCTCCCGAGTTAATTTCGCAAATCTAGCCAACAAAACCCGCAACAAACTCGGAACCCTAACTGATTCTACGCGCGTGTGTACCGTCCGCACCACCAGCGCGGACCGTCCGTAGGTCACTTTTGGTGTCCAACATATGCCCCCTGCCTTTTGGAGGAGCTGAGCGAACCAAAAGCAACTAACTCGATGTAATCACATCGGGTTTTTTAAGCATCTTGCCACATACTAGGATGGTACTGCTTGAGGAAACGTCCGTTCAATGCCTTGGGAAAAACTTTGCCTTGTAATGTTTGCAGTAAGTATGTGCTAACGGACATTACCTGTGTTACCTTGTATGGGCCTTCCCAGCTTGGAGACCATTTTCCAAACTTCCGGTCTTTGCTCCTTAGAGGCAAGATGGTCTTCCACACTAGATCCCCTACTTGGAACGATTTAGCCTTGAGCTTCTTGTTGTAAGCTTTGGCGACTATGATCTTATCTTTTTCCATTTCTCCAAATGTTGTCATTCTCTTATCGGCCACTTCATCAACATTATCCATCATTGAATTATAATAATCACCGACAGTTGGATCATTTTGCTTGGCGAACCTAACAGCGTTTAAACTTATTTCCATGGGCAACACTGCTTCCTGCCCATAGACAAGCTCAAAAGGAGACACTTTAGTAGCATGGTGTTTAGATATTCTGTGAGCCTACAAAGCTTCGGACAAAATCTTATGCCACTGCTTAGGATTATCAGATATCTTCTTTTTTATCAGGCTAATCAATTTCCTATTACTAGACTCAACATGCCCATTAGCCTGAGCATAATACGGAGATAAATTGAGTAACTTAATCCTATATAATTCAACAAACTCACGTACCTCCTTTGACATAAAAGAAGCCCCCTGGTCTGTAGTCAAAGTTTGGGGAATGTCGAATCTATGATTAATATGCTCAGTTATGAACTCAATTACCTCCTTGTGTGTCATGTTCTTCAGAGCAATGGCTTCAGTCCATTTGGCAAAGTAGTCAGTGGCAACTAACACGAACCGATGCCCTTTTGATGATGAAGGATGAATCTCTCTTATAAAGTCCAATTACCATCCTCTGAAAGGCCAAGGCTTAATGATACGATGTAATTCGGCTGTAGGGACCAACTGTAAGTTGCCAAATTTTTGACATACTTGGCATCCTTTGTAGTACTTGAAACAATCAGCTACCATGTTAGACGAATAGAAGTCAGACCTTCGCAATAACCACTTCATCTTTGGAGCCGACTGATGGGTACCACAAATCCCTTCATGTACTTCGGCCAAGGCTAATATAGCATCACCTGGGCCCAAGCATTTAAGCAGGACGTCGTTGGTTGTTCGGCGGTAGAGTTCATCACTCATTAAAACATACTTTAAAGTTGTACGCCGAACGTTCCTATCCATCCTAACATTGGAATTTTGTAGATAATTAATTATGGGTGTCCTTCAATCGCTTGCATCGGCTTCATTACCAGCCGAATCAATCAGGAGAACCTTCCTGGCAGCCCCGGACGGTCTGGAACACTCACCCGGAAGGTCCACGACCTAGGGAATTGGCCCTGTACCGGTTATCAGATTTTCGGTGTTGTGAAATTTCCCTCGCTTTATCCGATAACCTGATGCATCTTGTGCCAAATTGTTAGCTCTGTGATTCTCAACTCTAGAGATGTGTCGAATGCTGAATTCGTCAAAAGAATGAATTATGCCCCAACATTTTTCAAGGTAACTGTTTAAAGTACCATCAAAACATTGATACTCTTCTAATACATGTTGGATAACTAGTTGAGAATCATCAAATGCCTTCACATGTTTTGCTCCCATACAATTTAAAAGTTCCAAGCCGAACAAAAGGGCCTCATATTCGACTTGATTGTTAGTGCAATAAGTTTTCAATCGGCTAGAGAAGTCGAATGAGACATTGAAAGGGAAATGTGCCCTTGGGCCATTTCTAAGTATTTTGGTGATTTAGTGCCCAACACAGGTGCCTAATTGTAAAATGGTAGACAAAGTACAAATCAAGGATAAAGGTATGTTTCTCAGACTTAGTACATTGTTTTATGGACTAATGTATTGTGTCTAAGTGCTGGAAACAGAAAAAAATCGAGTTGGAGAAGAAATGGCTCGAGCAGCCAAAGTCTGCCCAGTCTGGGTACACCGGACTGTCCGGTGTGCACCGGACATGTCCGGTGCGCCAGGCTGGCTCGGCGTGAAGTGGCCGCTCTCGGGAATTCGCCGACGGCGTACGGCTAAAATTCACCGGACTGTCCGGTGTGCACCGGACTGTCCGGTGAGCCAACGGTCGGCCGGGCCAACGGTCGGCTGCGGAATCTGCGCGCGACACATGGCCGGGCCAACGGTCGGAAGGGGGCGCCGGACTGTCCGGTGTGCACCGGACATGTCCGGTGTGCCAACGGCTCCCAGATCTGCAACGGTCGGCAACGGTCGGCAGCGCCATTTTAGGAAGGAAATCGGTCACCGGACAGTGTCCGGTGTGCACCGGACTGTCCGGTGCACCCGACGACAGAAGGCAAGATTGGCCTTCCAGATTTGCTCTCAACGGCTCCTAGCTGCCTTGGGGCTATAAAAGGGACCCCTAGGCGCATGGAGGAGAACACCAAGCAACCTTAGAGCATTCTTGATCATCCACATTAAGTCTTTGCGCATTCGTTTGTCATTCTCAGTGATTCGAGCTCCGTTCTAGTGAGAACTTTGAGATAGTCTTTTGAGCTCGATTCTTGGCCGTGTGTGTGCGCATTTTGCTGTGGATTTGTGTGTGTTGCTGTCCTCCCTTACTCCGTATTTCTTGTGAATCTCAAGTGTAAGGGCGAGAGGCTCCAAGTTGTGGAGAATCCTCGCAAACGGGATATTGAAAGGCAAAACAAAACACCGTGGTATTCAAGTTGGTCTTTGGACCGCTTGAGAGGGGTTGATTGCAACCCTCGTCCGTTGGGACGCCACAACGTGGAGTAGGCAAGCGTTGGTCTTGGCCGAACCACGAGATAAACCACTGTGTCATCTCTGTGTTTGATCTCTTGTGGTATTGTGTTTTGTTGAGACTCCTCTCTAGCCACTTGGCGATTATTGTGCTAACACTTAACAAGTTTTTGTGGCTATAAGTTTAAGTTTTCACAGGATCACCTATTCACCCCCCCCCCCTCTAGGTGCTCTCAATTGGTATCAGAGTCGTTCTCTTCACAAAGGGACTAACCGCCCGAAGAGATGGATCCTAAGGGGAAGGGTATCGTGATCAACGACAAAGAGAAGGAATCCTTCGTCAACGAGCCGAAGGACGATAAGCCTACCGACTCTGGCTCGGGCCACAGACGGAAGGAAGGGAAGAAGAAGAAGACAAGGCGCATCAAGGAGATCGTCTACTACGACAGCGATGAGTCTACTTCTTCCCAAAAGGACGAGGACCACAACGACTACAAGAGAAGGAAACCGGTTAATTCGAACTTTTCCTTTGACTACTCTCGTATTCCGCAAAGTTCAAATTCACATTTGCTCTCCATTCCACTCGGCAAGCCCCCACACTTTGATGGGGAGGACTACGGATTTTGGAGCCACAAAATGCGTAGTCACCTATTCTCTCTCCATCCTAGTATATGGGAGATTGTAGAGAGTGGAATGCACTTTGATAGTTCGGATAGTCCCATGTTCATTAATGAACAAATTCATAAGAATGCACAGGCTACTACTGTCCTTCTAGCTTCCTTGTGCAGGGATGAATACCATAAAGTGAGCGGCTTGGATAACGCCAAGCAGATCTGGGACACCCTCAAGATTTCTCATGAGGGGAACGACGTCACCTTGCTCACCAAGATGGAGTTGGTGGAGGGCGAGCTTGGACGGTTCGCGATGATAAGGGGCGAGGAGCCGACGCAAACATACAACCGGCTCAAGACCCTTATCAACAAGATAAGGAGCTACGGAAGCACGCGATGGACGGACCACGACGTCGTCCGACTGATGCTAAGGTCCTTTACCGTTCTTGATCCTCATCTCGTGAACAATATTCGTGAGAATCCCAGGTACACGATGATGACGCCCGAGGAGGTACTCGGAAAATTCGTAAGCGGCCGGATGATGATCAAGGAGGCGAGATACGTCGACGACGCGTTGAACGGTCCAATCCACGAGCCTCAACCCATCGCTCTCAAGGCAACAAGGAGCAAGGAGCCGCTACCTAGCAAGGTGGCGCAAGTTGAGGCGGCCGGGCTCAATGATGAAGAGATGGCTCTCATCATCAAGAGATTCAAGACGGCGCTAAATGGTCGCAAGGGGCAACCAAGGAAGACCAAGACAAAGGGGAAGCGCTCATGCTTCAAATGTGGTAAGGTTGGTCATTTTATTGCTAACTGTCCCGAAAATGATAGTGACCAGGAGCAAGGGAAAAATGGGAAGAGAGAGAACAAGAAGGTTTACAAGAAGGCCAAAGGCGAAGCACACCTTGGAAAGGAGTGGGATTCGGATTGCTCTTCGTCCGACTCCGACGACGAAGGACTCGCCGCCACTGCCTTCAACAAATCGGCCCTCTTCCCAAACGAGCATCACACTTGCCTCATGGCAAGGGAGAAGAAGGTAATCAATCATAATGCTAATACTTATGATTCTTCTAGTGATGATGAGTCTAGTGAGGATGAAATAGATTACTCCAGTTTATTCAAGGGATTGGATAGAACTAAGATAGCTAAGATTAATGAATTGATTGATGCCTTGAATGAAAAGGACAGAATCTTAGAGAAACAAGAAGATCTTTTATATGAAGAGCATGATAAATTTGTTAGTGCACAAAATTCACTTGCTCTAGAAGTTAAAAGAAATGGAATGCTTTCTTGTGAACTTTCTACTTGTAACGAAACCATTTCTTCTTTAAAAGGTGAAATTAATGATTTAAATGCTAAGCTAGAAGTAGCAAGTAAATCTAACTCTTGTGTTGAACATGTTGAAATTTGCACTAAGTGTAAGGATGTTGATATTAATGCTTGTTGTGAACACTTAGTTTCAATTTCAAAACTAAATGATGAAGTGGCTAGTCTTAGTGCCCAACTTAAGACTAGCAAGAATGAATTTGATAAGCTGAAATTTGCAAGGGATGCCTACACGATTGGTAGACACCCCTCAATTAAGGATGGACTTGGCTTCAAGAGGGAAGCCAAGAACTTAACAAGCCATAAGGCTCCCATCTTCGTCAAGGAGAAAGGGAAGGCCCCTATGGCTAGTAGTGCTAAAAAGAACCATGCCTTCTTGTACCATGATAGGAGACAAACTAGAAATACTTATAGGAGTTATAATGCTTATAATGATTTTGATTCTCATGACATGTTTGCTTCTAGTTCCTCCTATGTGCATGATAGAAATATTGGTAGGAGAAATGTTGTTCATAATATGCCTAGGAGAAATGTTGTTAATGTTCCTAGGAAAGTTAATGAACCTTCTACAATATATCATGCTTTGAATGCTTCCTTTGCTATTTGTAGAAAGGATAGGAAAATAGTTGCTAGGAAGTTAGGGGCAAAATGCAAGGGAGACAAAACTTGCATTTGGGTCCCTAAGGATATTTGCACTAACCTTATAGGACCCAACATGAGTTGGGTACCTAAGACCCAAGCCTAAATTTGCCTTGCAGGTTTATGCATCCGGGGGTTCAAGCTGGATTATCGACAGCGGATGCACGAACCATATGACGGGGGAGAAGAAGATGTTCACCTCCTACGTCAAAAATAAGGATTCCCAAGATTCAATTATATTCGGTGATGGGAATCAAGGCAAGGTAAAAGGGTTATGTAAAATTGCAATTTCTAATGAACACTCAATCTCCAATGTGTTTTTAGTTGAGTCTCTTGGTTACAATTTGCTATCTGTTAGTCAACTATGCAATATGGGATATAATTGTCTTTTTACAAATGTAGATGTGTCTGTCATTAGAAGAAGTGATGGTTCACTAGCCTTTAAGGGTGTACTAGACGGCAAGCTTTACTTAGTTGATTTTGCAAAAGAAGAGGCCGGTCTAGATGCATGCTTAATGGCTAAGACTTGCATGGGCTGGCTGTGGCATCGCCGCTTAGCTCATGTGGGGATGAAGAACCTCCACAAGCTTCTAAAGGGAGAACACGTGATAGGTCTAACCAATGTTTATTTCGAAAAAGATAGACCTTGTGCAGCTTGTCAAGCAGGTAAACAAGTGGGAGGAGCACATCACAGCAAGAATGTGATGACCACGTCAAGACCTCTGGAGCTGCTGCATATGGACCTCTTCGGACCCGTCGCCTATCTAAGCATAGGAGGAAGTAAGTATGGTCTAGTTATTGTTGATGACTTTTCCCGCTTCACTTGGGTGTTCTTTTTGCAGGATAAGTCTGAAACCCAAGGGACCCTCAAGCGCTTCCTAAGGAGAGCTCAAAATGAGTTTGAGCTCAAAGTGAAAAAGATAAGGAGCGACAACGGGTCCGAATTCAAGAACCTTCAAGTGGAGGAGTTTCTTGAGGAGGAAGGGATCAAGCACGAGTTCTCCGCTCCCTACACACCTCAGCAAAATGGTGTGGTAGAGAGGAAGAACAGGACGCTCATAGATATGGCGAGGACTATGCTTGGAGAATTCAAGACCCCCGAGTGCTTTTGGTCGGAAGCCGTGAACACGGCTTGCCACGCCATCAACAGGGTCTACCTTCACCGCCTCCTCAAGAAGACGTCGTATGAGCTACTAACTGGTAACAAACCCAATGTGTCTTATTTTCGTGTATTTGGGAGCAAATGTTATATTCTTGTGAAGAAAGGTAGAACTTCTAAATTTGCTCCCAAAGCCGTAGAAGGGTTTTTGTTAGGTTATGATTCAAATACAAAGGCGTATAGGGTCTTCAACAAATCATCGGGTTTGGTTGAAGTCTCTAGCGACGTTGTATTTGATGAGACTAATGGCTCTCCAAGAGAGCAAGTTGTTGATTGTGATGATGTAGATGAAGAAGATGTTCCGACGGCCGCTGTTGGGGACTTGTTCTCAAATGCTTCGGATTAAGAACAAGGCAACATAAAAGGTGTTAAATGATAAAGCCCTTCGTCCTCTAAAACATTATTTCCCCTTGGGATATAATGTGTTCCGGACGAAGGTTTCGAACAACATATCTTCGTAAACACAATAAACTATGACGAAGAATTTACATGCGGCATGAAAAGTAATGTAAACATTTAAATATTATCACAATGTCATCTCTATTTTATTATCATACAAAAGTAGAAATGACTTCAGGTTACAAGTGTACCTTCGGATTGCGGGAAGGCAAAAGTACAAGGATGACGGGAAGCCAAAATGCCAAGTCAGCGTGAACAGTACGGGAGTACTGTTCACCTATTTATAGACACGGGACACAACCCGTGTAAAATTACATTCATGTCCATTACATTTGCTAATGACTTATGGGAATCTATTAAGGCCGAAGTAGTCTTTTCATCTTTAAGTCGGTTCCCCTTTCTGCTATCACGACGAAGCTTTCTGCGCACAGCTTCGGCTGTGCTCCATCCTTCGTACAGCTTGGGCTTCGTTCTGACCTCCATGTTCATGATCTGAGTCCGAAGATACCTGCTCATATAATTCACTTGGAAAATATTGTCGGATCATGTTTTTGAGGACCTTCGGAGGACGAAGGCCCCCAACAGTAGCCCCTCGCAATATTAATTTGTTAGTGATAAATTCAGATTGCGATATGGACGAAGGCCTTAAGGCGAAGGTCCAAAAAAACACCTTCCCTTTGCTAGAATAGCAAAAGTCACTGACACCTGGGACCACATGGTTTCCGTCATATGGAGTGTATAAATAGGAGCCCGCCACATTTGATTTGGTATGCTCTCTTTGCCATCTGTTTTTCCTGCTTATAAAACTTTCTGCCCAAAAATATTTGTTTTTTTTCCTAGTTTTAAGCTTCGGAAGCGAGAAGTAGGATCTCCGAAGAGATGTCTGAGGAGAAGAAGGCTGTTGTCGAGATGAAGCTAAGTCTCTCTGAAGAGAAGAACCTGGGCTTTCTTGAGGCAATGTCGAAGACCAATACAGAGAAGATCACCAAAGAGATTTTAGAAGGTTTATCTGAAGACACTGGTGACAGCGACAGTTATGATGTAGAAAGCGGCGGGGGAGAGTCTGAAGATCGACCATGGCGGCCAAGTCACTCGGTTTTCGGGAAAACCACTATCAAGCAAAGTCATATTGACAATATGAGGGGGAGATATTTTCGAGATATATCTATTGTGAGGGCTGATGCTGGAGAAAGGACTTCTCCCACCCCCGAAGAAGATGAGGTCGTGATCTTCCGAAGCTTTCTCAAGGCTGGGCTTCGGTTCCCTCTAAGCAGCTTTGTTGTCGAAGTCCTGAAGACATTTCAAATCTACCTTCATCAAATTACTCCCGAAGCTATCATAAGAATGGGAATCTTTGTCTGGGCTGTGAAAAGCCAAGGTTTAGAACCAAATGCTAAAAGCTTTTGCAAAATTCATGAGTTGGTATATGAGACGAAACCCTGGGGAAAAGAACAATATCACAACAACTTTGGGTGTTACAGCTTCGGTGCCCGCTCTGGGTCAAGCCGCCCTGTGCCAACCTTTCGGAAGAGGTGGCCCGGAGCCTGGATGACAGAATGGTTCTATGTAAAGAATGACTTGACAGCGCAGGAAGACGTTAAGAGTATCATTATGCGCCCCATTTGGCAACGCTTCGGACTCCAAAAGCCGAAGGTTGAAATGGATGAAGCAGCCGAAGAATGCCAAAGAGCCTTCGGCGTAGTCTGCTCTTTTATTGGGACAAGGGATCTGGTCCAAGAGCATATTGCCTTCAGGGCGTGGCCACTTGCAGGAAAGTGGGAAATGCCGAAGGAGACCATCAAAGAGTCTGACGAAGGTGGACTAGTCAGACTAAAATACTCATTCAAATACGGGGATAAATTTGTTGAACCTGATGACGACTGGTTAAAAAGCATTGAAACATTAAGTGACGAACTGCTTGGGGTATATTCGAAGGCCGAGAACACTGCATTATCGGCAGCCTTCGGAGGCCGAAAGAAGAAGAGGCTCAACCGGGTATTTGATGCAATCAGGTTTGTCTACCCTGACTATCATTATCCGGTGTTGGGCCGCAAAAGAAAAAATACTTCTCCTGCAACAGAAGTTGCCACCAGTGCTTCTAGTGAGCCAGCGCCGCAAGGAAAAAAGACGAAGGTGCCCACCCACCGGGCACGTTTTATTGAGCCGGCCACAGTGCCTAAATTTATCGGTAAAGTCTCCTTGGCCACTGAAAGTACAGAACCAGCTCCAGTGCCGAAGATCGAAGAAAAAACTGAAGCGCCTTCAGCAGAGAAGGCAGAAAAACCGAGAACTGAAGGACCAAAAATATTGGAAATCTTAAGTCCTTCAGCAAATGTTGAGACAATAAAAAATCAAAAGGGCCCATCGGTGACCCCGAAAAGAAAAAGAATGGTGAACGTGCTAGATGTTTTGGAGACAATTAAGTCTTCAAGCATAACTCCAAAGAAGGCTGTTGAACCTTCTGAAGCGTCTACTGAAGCTTTAGTTGCTGAAGTTTCAAAGCAACAAGTTGAAGCTGAAGCTGGGCCTTCAGAGCCCACCAAGGAACAACCTTTGGAAGCCAAAGAAAAATTAAAAATGCCAGAGCCAACTTTGGTTGAAGAAATTGACACTGCGGCCCCCGAAGCACCTTCCACTGCACACGATTACATTGTGCGACATGCTTCGGGTAGAAAATTATCCGAAGAAGAGATTTATGAAGCCAACCACTATGCCAAAGAATTAAAATATCCGAAGGGGGCACTAGTGTTTAATGGGACAAACGAAGATGACTTCCTATACTGTCTCCCTAACAACAAAGAATTATCTGTCTGCCGGGAGATGGCTAGGAGTATGGGGTTTCCGAAACTTGAAGCTGGACTATGCGCTATGACGAAGGAGGATCTTGCGGATAGCCTCGCATATAATAGTCTGAAGGTGCGAGAATTGCACATTTTGGAAACTTTATGATTCGAAATCTATTGTTTTATTCTTATACTAATTTTTTACATATAGGGTTTAATTTTAAGCAACGCGCTGAGAGCGCAAAAGAGTGCCGAAGATGAAAGCTATGAAATTGCCTTCAACAACCTTCGAACGGAGGTTATCAAATTAAGAAACGAAGCCCTGGAAAAGGACAAAATTCTAGTTACATTAGTGGACAAAGTGAAGGAGAACGAAGCTGCATCCAAAGCACAAATTACAGCCCAAAAGCACGAGATTGACGATCTTCGTAAACAACTGGCCCGGGCGAAAGAAGAACGTATACTTGAAGAAACGAGGCGGGAATGTAGCGACCAGTGGGCTGATCATTTGGAAGGAACCGTTGAAGAGCTTCGGTCTTCTAAGAAAAGATGCTACGAAAAATCCATGGAATGTGTAAAGAAAATAAAAACCAGCTTCGCCAGCGTTGGCGCATTTTCGAGTGAAGAAGAGTTTGTGAGAGGTAACCCAGAAGGACCGATCGAATGGATCTGCCACGAAGCTGAAGCCTTCGAAGAAATTTTAAGCAGTCGTGGAGACATTTGCGCCTTTTCGGGTGCCAGGGGGATTGCTACTATACTAGAGAAAAAAGGCTGCGATCATGTTAAGGTTCTTGCACAATCCGAAGCCAGCTTATCCCCTGAAGATATCAAAGACCCCTCGGCCGAAGCTAGCCAGGCTGGTGGAAAAATTTTCACCGACGTCTGGGACAATGGTGGCCGAGAAATGGCCCGAGAAATTATTCAGAAAAGTGAAAAAGGCATTCACGACGCTAGAGAAGTAGCTAAGGCTGCTGACAAAAGCTCAGAGCCCGAAGGGCAATTAGGTATTAGCTAATGGTTTTTATTGCACTGTAATTTTTGATTTTAAACTTCGTTCACAATTTGTAATAGCAAAGTGTCCGTATCGTGTTTTCCTTCAGATCCTACTAAAGCGTCTCCGGGCCCTCACCCAAAAGAAGACGAAGAAATCAAAAAGATGGCTGAAGCTATCATGGATGAAGTTGTTAACCGACTCCTGAACGAAGCTGCCGAAGCTGTTTTGAGAGAAGACTAAGCACTTCTGTAAAAACTGATGTAATGAAATTTGTGTGACATTTTGTAACCCTGTGATATATTTGCTTTTAATAATTTGAATCTTTACGATGCATGAAACTTTACATACGTACCGCTTTTGAGCCTTCGGCGAAAAAACACCTTCCCTTCTTTTCATGCTTCGTGAAGATAGAAAAACTTTTATGCATCATGACAATGTTCATAGTGCTCTGATGAAGGATATCCAAGCTTCATGAAAATATTCTCCGAAGCTATATTCCAAAGATCATAGTGCTCTGATGAAGGATATCCAAGCTTCATGAAAAACTTTCTCAAAGTATCCTTCCGAAGATTGATACCGTGTCCCCTTCTTTTGCCATATGCAACATGATGCATGATGCTCATGCTATGCAAAATGATGTGATGATGTTATGCTATGTAGATGACATTTGTTCCGAAGATACACACATATCCCCGTAAATCACAAAATATTTTTGTTCCAGCGCTGACTTTTCGCTGTAAGCTCTGCATTCCCTTAGGAACGACTTTGGAGCTTCTTCGCCCTTTACTTAGGCGGTATCAGCGTTGACTTTTCGCTGTAAGCTCTGCATTCCCTTAGGAACGACTTTGGAGCAGAAAACTTACACTGCGTTCCCTTTGGAACGACTTTTTGTGATTTCAGCAAACTTACTCTGCGTTCCTTAGAACGACTTTTTGTTGCTTCAAAGGATTTTTCGATAATTCGAAGGTCCTCCTTGTTATCGTAAATTTTTAAGCTTCAGCAACTTAAGCCCGAAAAAATACATTTTCCTTGGAGCAAGCAAAGAAACTTTTACACGAAAACTAAAAATTGTCCTTTATTACACAGAAAATAGAACTGGATGGAAAAAACTGGTAGGATATTTGTCAATAGATGTGCTTCGACTCTGGCACAGTGCTATTGACTGTACGAGCTTCGGATTGTTCTCTGAGATCCCTTTGGTGTAGAGCATATTGGCTCCATTCTGGCTGTTGGCCTTGTTGCAACGGTGGTGGAGGCGGAGGCTGTTGCCAGGAAGCTTGAGGTTGACTCGCCGAAGCAACAGAAACTGCAGGGTGGTTGCCTATGTATTCTGGGATGTAAGGCTGATGGTACGAAGCAGTATGCATGACCTGCTTCGGCTGAGCTTGTTGCGCTGCAGCTTCGGCTATCTCCTTTTGCTTCTGGATGGTAACATGGCACATCCTGGTGGTATGGCCCTTGTTTTCACCACAGAATAAGCAAAATACTCTCCTTGGTTGATCTCCAAATCTTCCGCCGAAGCCCCTGGCGCCTCTGCCCCTTAGAGCTGGTGGCCGGAAGAAACTTTGCTGTTGCCCCGAAGCCTGTGAGGAGCACTGCGGTCTGTTCTGCTGACTCCCCTTATCATCATTTTGAGTAGAGTTGTGGATGGACCTGACATGCCTCGGATAGAATCTTCCTCCGAAGCCCCTGGTCATTTCAGAAAACCTGAAAGCCTCCTCCCTTCTTTGGCGAAAATCATTGTCGGCACGAATATACTCGTCCATCTTCTGGAGCAATTTCTCCAAAGTTTGAGGAGGCTTCCTAGCAAAGTATTGAGCTGAAGGTCCAGGCCGAAGTCCCTTGATCATGGCCTCAATGACAATTTCGTTGGGCACCGTTGGTGCCTGCGCCCTCAAACGCAAGAACCTTCTGACATACGCCTGAAGGTATTCTTCATGATCCTGAGTGCATTGGAACAGGGCCTGAGCAGTGACCGGCTTCGTCTGAAACCCTTGGAAGCTGGTTAACAACATGTCCTTCAATTTTTGCCATGAAGTGATCGTTTCTGGTCGAAGGGAGGAATACCAGGTTTGAGCAACACTCCTGACAGCCATAACAAAAGACTTTGCCATGACTGCAGCATTGCCACCATACGAAGATACTGTTGCTTCGTAGCTCATCAAAAACTGCTTCGGGTCTGAATGCCATCGAATATGGGAAGCTGGGCGGCTTATAGGACGGAGGCCAAGGTGTAGCCTGCAGCTCAGCGGACAAGGGAGAAGCATCATCGAAAACAAAATTTCCATGATGGAAATTGTCATACCAGTCATCTTCGTTGAAGAAACCCTCCTGATGAAGGTCTTTTTGTTGAGGCCTTCGGTTCTGCTCATCATGAGTAAGATGGCGAACTTCTTCAGAAGCTTCGTCTATCTGCCTTTGCAGTTCAGCTAGCCTGGCCATCTTTTCCTTTTTCCTCTGCACCTGTTGATGAAGCATCTCCATATCTCTGATCTCTTGGTCTAGCTCATCCTCTTGAGGCGTCGGGCTGACAGCCTTCCTCTTCTGGCTTCGGGCCTCCCGAAGAGAGACAGTCTCCTGATTGTGATCCAGCGGTTGGAGAGCTGCAGTGCCAACTGCTGAAGCTTTCTTCGGTGCCATAGCGAAGGTTGATGATCGCCGAGGGCGCTCAAAGACTCAAAGAGTGGAAGTGAGTTCACCGGAGGTGGGCGCCAATGTTGGGGACTTGTTCTCAAATGCTTCGGATTAAGAACAAGGCAACATAAAAGGTGTTAAATGATAAAGCCCTTCGTCCTCTAAAACATTATTTCCCCTTGGGATATAATGTGTTCCGGACGAAGGTTTCGAACAACATATCTTCATAAACACAATAAACTATGACGAAGAATTTACATGCGGCATGAAAAGTAATGTAAACATTTAAATATTATCACAATGTCATCTCTATTTTATTATCATACAAAAGTAGAAATGACTTCAGGTTACAAGTGTACCTTCGGATTGCGGGAAGGCAAAAGTACAAGGATGACGGGAAGCCAAAATGCCAAATCAGCGTGAACAGTACGGGAGTACTGTTCACCTATTTATAGACACGGGACACAACCCGTGTAAAATTACATTCATGTCCATTACATTTGCTAATGACTTATGGGAATCTATTAAGGCCGAAGTAGTCTTTTCATCTTTAAGTCGGTTCCCCTTTCTGCTATCACGACGAAGCTTTCTGCGCACAGCTTCGGCTGTGCTCCATCCTTCGTACAGCTTGGGCTTCGTTCTGACCTCCATGTTCATGATCTGAGTCCGAAGATACCTGCTCATATAATTCACTTGGAAAATATTGTCGGATCATGTTTTTGAGGACCTTCGAAGGACGAAGGCCCCCAACAGCCGCTATACGAACCATGGCGATTGGAGAAGTGCGGCCACAGGAACAAGATGAACGAGATCAACCTTCTTCCTCAACAACGGTGCATCCCCCAACTCAAGACGATGAACAGGTTCATCAAAAGGAGGCGTGTGATCAAGGGGGAGCACAAGATGATCACGTGATGGAGGAAGAAGCGCAACCGGCACCTCCAACCCAAGTTCGAGCTGTGATTCAAAGGGATCATCCCGTCGACCAAATTTTGGGTGACATTAGCAAGGGAGTAACTACTCGATCTCGATTAGTTAATTTGTGTGAGCATTACTCCTTTGTCTCTTCTATTGAGCCTTTCAGGGTAGAGGAGGCCTTGCTAGATCCGGACTGGGTGTTGGCCATGCAGGAGGAACTCAACAACTTCAAGCGCAACGAAGTTTGGACACTGGTGCCTCGTCCCAAGCAAAATGTTGTGGGAACCAAGTGGGTGTTCCGCAACAAACAGGACGAGCACGGGGTGGTGACGAGGAACAAGGCTCGACTTGTGGCAAAAGGTTATGCCCAAGTCGCAGGTTTGGACTTTGAGGAGACTTTTGCTCCTGTGGCTAGGCTAGAATCAATTCGTATCTTGCTAGCATATGCCGCTCACCATTCTTTCAGGTTGTACCAAATGGATGTGAAGAGCGCTTTCCTCAACGGGCCGATAAAAGAGGAGGTGTACGTGGAGCAGCCCCCTAGCTTCGAGGATGAACGGTACCCCGACCACGTGTGTAAGCTCTCTAAGGCGCTCTATGGACTTAAGCAAGCCCCAAGAGCATGGTATGAATGCCTTAGAGATTTTTTAATTGCTAATGCGTTCAAGGTTGGGAAAGCCGATCCAACTCTTTTTACTAAGACTTGCGATGGTGATCTTTTTGTGTGCCAAATTTATGTCGACGACATAATATTTGGTTCTACTAACCAAAAGTCTTGTGAAGAGTTTAGCAGGGTGATGATGCAGAAATTCGAGATGTCGATGATGGGCGAGTTGACCTACTTCCTTGGGTTCCAAGTGAAGCAACTCAAGGACGGCACCTTCATCTCCCAAACGAAGTACACGCAAGATTTGCAAAAGAGGTTTGGGATGAAGGACGCAAAGCCCGCAAAGACGCCGATGGGAACCGACGGACACACCGACCTCAACAAAGGAGGTAAGTCCGTTGATCAGAAAGCATACCGGTCCATGATAGGTTCTTTGCTTTATTTATGTGCTAGTAGACCGGATATTATGCTTAGCGTATGCATGTGTGCTAGATTTCAATCCGATCCGAAGGAGTGTCACTTAGTGGCTGTGTAGCGAATTCTTCGATATTTAGTCGCTACGCCTTGCTTCGGGATCTGGTATCCCAAGGGGTCTAACTTTGACTTGATTGGGTACTCAGATTCCGACTATGCTGGATGTAAGGTCGATAGGAAGAGTACATCGGGGATGTGCCAATTCTTAGGAAGGTCCCTGGTGTCATGGAACTCTAAGAAACAAACCTCCGTTGCCCTATCCACCGCTGAGGCCGAGTACGTTGCCGCAGGACAGTGTTGCGCGCAACTACTTTGGATGAGGCAAACCCTCAGGGACTTTGGCTACAATCTGAGCAAAGTCCCACTCCTATGTGACAATGAGAGTGCTATCCGAATAGCGGAAAATCCTGTTGAGCACAGCCGCACAAAGCACATTGACATCCGGCATCACTTTTTGAGAGACCACCAGCAAAAGGGAGATATCGAAGTGTTTCATGTTAGCACCGAGAACCAGCTAGCCGATATCTTTACCAAGCCTTTAGATGAGAAGACCTTTTGCAGGCTGCGTAGTGAGCTAAATGTCTTAGATTCGCGGAACTTGGATTGAATTGTAGCATATATGTGTTTATGCCCTTGATCATGTTTATTCTGCATTTTGTTGCTTATTGTGGTGCTCAAGTTGTACAAACACTCCCTGGACCTCACAAGTCCGTGGCAAAATGATGCACAGTTTTAGGGGGAGATGTGTTACAACTTGACCCTTTGAGACTAACCATATGCTTGAGTTTGCTTGTTTTAGTCTCAAAGGAGAATTGAAAGGGAAAAGGTTGACTTGGACCATGAAAGACTTCCACTGCACTCCAATGAGAGGGTAACGTATTCCAAGTTCATCTCATGAACTCTTATTGCCATTTGCTCTTAATTGAAGATTTTGGTGAGGCAATGGGGTTATAGAGCCAAGATTAATCCCGTTTTGGTGTTTGATGCCAAAGGGGGAGAAAATAAAGGCCAAAGCGATAAATGGATCAGCTACCACTTGAGAGATTTTGAAAATAGTAGAATAGAGCTTTTGGTTTGTCAAAACTCTTTTGTTGTCTCTCTTATCAAAAGTTGGCTTCTTGTGGGGAGAAGTATTGATTATGGGAAAAAGGGGGAGTTTTTGAAATCTTTGATCAATCTCTTTTGGAATGACTCTCTTTATGTTTCAACATGTGTGTTTGACTTAGAGATAGAGATTTGAGTTTGATTTGCAAAAACAAACCAAGTGGTGGCATAGAGTGATCCATATATGTCAAAATTGAATCAAAATAATTTGAGTTCTTATTTGAAGTGTTTTTGTACTTGTTCTACTTGCTTTATGTTATGTTGGCATAAATCACCAAAAAGGGGGAGATTGAAAGGGAAATGTGCCCTTGGGCCATTTCTAAGTATTTTGGTGATTTAGTGCCCAACACAGGTGCCTAATTGTAAAATAGTAGACAAAGTACAAATCAAGGATAAAGGTATGTTTCTCAGACTTAGTACATTGTTTTATGGACTAATGTATTGTGTCTAAGTGCTGGAAACAGAAAAAAATCGAGTTGGAGAAGAAATGGCTCGAGCAGCCAAAGTCTGCCCAGTCTGGGTACACCGGACTGTCCGGTGTGCACCGGACATGTCCGGTGCGCTAGGCTGGCTCGGCGTGAAGTGGCCGCTCTCGGGAATTCGCCGACGGCGTACGGCTAAAATTCACCGGACTGTCCGGTGTGCACCGGACTGTCCGGTGAGCCAACGGTCGGCCGGGCCAACGGTCGGCTGCGGAATCTGCGCGCGACACGTGGCTGGGCCAACGGTCGGAAGGGGGCGCCGGACTGTCCGGTGTGCACCGGACATGTCCGGTGCGCCAACGGCTCCCAGATCTGCAACGGTCGGCAACGGTCGGCAGCGCCATTTTAGGAAGGAAATCGGTCACCGGACAGTGTCCGGTGTGCACCGGACTGTCCGGTGCACCCGACGACAGAAGGCAAGATTGGCCTTCCAGATTTGCTCTCAACGGCTCCTAGCTGCCTTGGGGCTATAAAAGGGACCCCTAGGCGCATGGAGGAGAACACCAAGCAACCTTAGAGCATTCTTGGTCATCCACATTAAGTCTTTGCGCATTCGTTTGTCATTCTCAGTGATTCGAGCTCCGTTCTAGTGAGAACTTTGAGATAGTCTTTTGAGCTCGATTCTTGGCCGTGTGTGTGCGCATTTTGCTGTGGATTTGTGTGTGTTGCTGTCCTCCCTTACTCCGTATTTCTTGTGAATCTCAAGTGTAAGGGCGAGAGGCTCCAAGTTGTGGAGAATCCTCGCAAACGGGATATTGAAAGGCAAAACAAAACACCGTGGTATTCAAGTTGGTCTTTGGACCGCTTGAGAGGGGTTGATTGCAACCCTCGTCCGTTGGGACGCCACAACGTGGAGTAGGCAAGCGTTGGTCTTGGCCGAACCACGGGATAAACCACTGTGTCATCTCTGTGTTTGATCTCTTGTGGTATTGTGTTTTGTTGAGACTCCTCTCTAGCCACTTGGCGATTATTGTGCTAACACTTAACAAGTTTTTGTGGCTATAAGTTTAAGTTTTCACAGGATCACCTATTCACCCCCCCTCTAGGTGCTCTCAGACATTACTTGGTGAAACAAGCACGATGTCAATTCCTTGTCCTTCATTGCAAACTGATCCATAAAAATATAAAGTCCAGAGAGTAATAGTGAGGTATGATATGTCTAGTTTATGAGTATCATCAATCTGATGTTCTACAATAAAATCTGCTACGACCTGGCCTTTCATAGATTTCAATGGTTCACAGGCCAAGTCATATTCTATAAGTGCATAAGCCCATTTACCAATTCTACCACTCATAATCGGGTTTTGCAACATGTATTTGATCAGATCGGTTTGACCAGCAACGGTTCAATGACTAGACAGTAGATAACATATACACTTGGTGCATGCATAAAACAGACATAAACATAACTTTTTGATGATTAATTCAACGGATGTGACTCCCTTGGCTTTGATCGAACTATCAGTTCCAATGCCGCTGAGGGTCATGTTGTTCTTGACAAGTTCGTCATCTTATTTACCTATTTTTTGTACAATAAATAAGGCATTAGATTTATGCCCTCCCCCCCCCCCCCCGTCTACCAACATTTTAGCAATCGGTATCCCATCAATGTGACCGCGCATGAAGAGCGGCTTTAAATGATTTATCGATTCCTTTGGTTTAGTGAAGGCAGCCTCTTTAGGACCAAAGTCGAACTGAGCAACGACAGGTTCATCGTCGCCGAATAGTACAATCGGCGGAGAATGTAATAACATTTATGTCCATACCTGGGTGCTCTAGAGAAGCTTCGTAGTCGACCAGGTCTTCTCCCAGTAGATCGTCCTCCTCCATGGGTGTCAGCACGTCGTTGGAGGTGTCATAGGGTAGTGCGGACGGTCCGGACTCAGGGGTCGGATGGTTCGCGCCCTGTGCAGATGGTCCGGCCTTTATAGTCAGACTGTCTGCTATACCTGTAGAGAGCTACACAATTGTTGTTTTATTTTCTGTCTTTGTGGTCGTTTGCTTTTCCTCAACGGCCTTTGGTCTCCATCTCTTTTGTGGTGGCAGGTACTGTGGATGTGTGTCATTAAATATCTTTTCCGCCTCCTTTTCCTGGTTCTCCTTTGCTCTTAGGCGCTGTAATTTTCGCTTTTGCGATCGTGTCAATCCCGATGAGCACCATCGGGGCATGGAGTATTTTGGATTGACTGTTTTGTTGACAGTCGTATCTTCTTTTTTGTTTGTGTTGGCCAATTCACCAAAAATCATTGGCCCTTCGTTATTTTCTTGTATGACGACATCTGTTGTTCCTATTTTGATGACGTCTCCTTTTGTCGTCCTGTTGGAGGTTGTAGCTATATGCCCTTTGTCGGATTGGTCGGCCTTTGCGGATGAGTGGTCCGACATTTTGCTGGGCTTGTGCCTGATGACTGGATTGAGTGGTGCTCAATCGGTCTTGTACTGGAGGTGTCACCCTATTGAATACAGATGCTTGGGGTGCCCCCCAAGTGGGGTACTGGGGCATCCCAAATGGGTATGGTGGCATGCCCCACATTTGATTTGGGGCATATGGCGATGACATGTATGTATATTGATATGGCATAGGTGGATATGGGGGTGGAGGTGTCCATGCAGGTATGTTGGGTCGTAACTGGACATTATGACATCTCATTCTTTCCGATTCGTGAGGTGGTCCAATTGGTCTTGCCTGCTATTGCTCTTGAGTGGGTGAGCGAGGTCGTTTTGCTGGCTGGTTACTTGGCTAGCCTTCTTTTTTACATATTTAGACAATAATTGGTCAAATGTCGGACCGAATCTGACCAGCGGCAAGCTGCCTTTACCGTGTTAGTTTTTCACGTACCTATTTCTAGCCGT
Source organism: Zea luxurians (assembly GCA_029449295.1). Taxonomy (NCBI): domain Eukaryota; kingdom Viridiplantae; phylum Streptophyta; class Magnoliopsida; order Poales; family Poaceae; genus Zea; species Zea luxurians. The sequence continues at coordinate 111,343,672 of JAOPSE010000009.1, read as the reverse complement.
CGTGGTTTGAAGGTATGCGGTCGTCGTGGTTCCTGGGCGTTGCCGGACCGTCCACTGGAATGGTCCGGATTGTCTGGCGATGTCCTGGACCATCCAAGTCTGTGCGTCGGACCGTCCGCGATTCGCAGAACCGGTGCTAGTGCCTGGTTTCCTGCCTGCGCCTGCCCTCAGTGTTGGAGGTAGTGGTGGTAATTTTCAGAGTCTCCCCCCATCAGGAGTCTTCTCGGGCACTATTTTCCTGCAAGAAATTTTATTATTTTCATCGGCCTTCCGTGCGTCGACGATGATGACTTCTTTGCCTTTGCCCTTATTGGTTGTGCTGGGCCGAATTAGGACCTTTTTTCCCTCGAAGTCGATCACATTCATTGTGAAGGGCTCCGTATCCACCTGCATTTCCTGAAATTTCAATCGTCCCTCGTTAATGGCCGATTGAATTTGTCGTCGAAATACATTACAATCATTAGTGGCATGGGAAAAGGAGTTGTGCCACTTGCAATATGCGCGACGTTTTAGTTTGTCGGTGGGTGGAACAGTATGATTTATCTTAATGTTGCCATTTTTGAGCAATTCATCAAATATCTCGTCATATTTGCCAACATTAAATGTAAACTTAACCTCCTCTTGCTGTTTATTTTGAACCGGCTGTAAGGAGGAACAAGCTGAAGATTTGGCCTGCTTTGGCCAAACCATTTCAGCCACGTATACTTCTTTTGAATCGTCGTCTGAGCTACTTTGGTCACACTCTACTATATGGACGTTGTGACGAATTGTTTTAGCAGTTTCTTTGCTACGGCTTTCACAAGCCAAAGCTTTCTGATGTAATTGTGCTAGCGTGAAAAACTGGATGCCTTCTAATCTTTCCTTTAAATAATATCGTAGTCCATTAAAGGCTAATCTCGCTAGCTGTTTTTCTGCTAAATGAATTTGAAAGCATCGGTTTCTTGTATCTCGGAATCTCCGGATGTACTCATTAACCGATTCGTCTTTTCCTTGTCGCAGGGCCACTAGGTCTACCAAATCTAACTCATAGTCACCGAAAAAGAAGTGATCATGGAATTTTTGTTCTAAATCCCCCCATGACAAAATAGAATTAGGAGGTAATGTGGCATACCATGCGAACGCGGTTCCTGTTAAAGATAATGAAAATAAACGCACACGGAACGCCTCTGTGTCGGCCAATTCTCCTAATTGTGCTAAAAACTAGCCTACGTGTTCGCGTGTGCTCTTTCCTTGGTCACCCAAAAATTTTGTGAATTCGGGTATCCTGGTTCCCTGTGGGTATGGGTGGTGGTAAAATCGATTATCATAAGGCCTCCGATATGACTGTCCGCCAGGGACTATGCTTACTCTGAGCTTATCTCGGAATGCCCTGGCTATTTCTTCCCTTACTATATCAATAGCATCCGGTGGGAGACCACCGGCTCTTTGTCCCATCATAGGTGAGGTTGTTTGGACACTAGTTTGTTGTCTCCCCCCCATTGGTTTGAGTTCTGTGGTGCATTACTATTTGCCCTATATGGTTCATAGGATTGACCATTCCTTTCTGGCCTTCTAGGTAAGGTCGGAAAGTACTCGCCCCCATGTGTTTGGGATTATGTATTAATGGGCTGGTGCATTGCATAGTGCTATGGGAAGTGTTGCTGGGACGGGCGAGGATTTAGGTAACAATCCTCCTCAAACAACCATGTGCCGGACCGTTCGGTCGGATATGCGGACCATCCGTGATAATATGCGGACGGTCTGTCTGGGTGGTTTAGGGCTTGTGTAACATATGGCGGCTCGGACGCATATCTCGGTAACTCATTAAAAATGGGACCGGCCGTTGCTGACCCGGATGGCCCGTGCTCACGTGCGGATGGTCCGGACATGTGCAGATCGGCTAATTTACTGTTGATGTGCGTAGGAGGCTGTGGTTGCTCAGGGTATGTGTCCATCGGCATCCCATAAAGGGGTTGTGACTGGTCGTGACAACTTGTAGCTGATGAATTACGTGTGTTTCCCCCCAATTCAACCTCGTGCGAAGGAAAATTTGCAACATTGGATTTATCAAACGCACGTACTAGCCTTTTATAATCCTTTTGTATACCCCCTACGATATGTTGCATTTGCTCTCGTTGTTCATTTATGTAAGCTTTAAGAGATTGGAGCTAGTTGGTGTTACTTACATTGGGGGTATTCGTTGTGGGTCGGAGCAAAGCCAGATCAGTCACTCGTTGCCGAATGACCTTATTGTTCCTGTCCACCTTGAAGTTGGTCAAGAACTTCACCTTTGCTTCTTTGATCAGCTGCTCCTTGTGCTCCTCGAACTAGAGCTGTTCGTCAGCCGGCAAGGTTTCCCATGTCAGCTTGATGATATTGCTGGCAGAAACTTTAGAGCTATCCTTTGAACTGACCATTGAGGGTCGATCTTGATAGGTCTATATGAAATTTCCCCAGCGGAGTCGTCAAAAAGTGTGTTGGCACCGATCGGGGCACCAATCACTGCATTGAGAACCGGCGGCGGTGCTCTCTGCATAGGCGCGGACGGTCCGCGACCTAGAGCAGGGCTCGGGTTCCCTGCCTGACGGGTCGAATGGTCCGTGCCTATAGGCCGGCCAGTCCGCGCGTGTGCAGGGGCGGCGAGGTTCACCGGTGACGCCTGAATCTCGCTCCTGGGAGGGACCCCGTCGGAGAGGAGAGATCTTAGGTATTGTCTAAGGTCAGCAGACCGACCTAGACACCTCTAATCGACGTAGAGGCGAAGAGAAGCGAAGAATTTGGGGATTGGGAGGCTAAACTAGAACTACACTAGAACTACTCCTAATGCCTAAGGTAAAAACGAAAAATAAACTGATTATTGATTCGATTGATGATGTACAAATCAGCCGTATTCCTCTATATTTATAGAGGAGGGGGCTGGACCCATTACAAACAAATCTTCCGAGTTAATTCCGCGAATCTAGCCAACAAAACCCATAAGAAACTCGGAACCCTAACTGACTCTGCGCGCGCGGACCGTCCGGCCTCGGGACCGAACCATCCGCAGGTCACTTAACAACATATCCATGCTTAGGACCTATGCGAGCAAGGGCTTCTTCGGTTAGATTTTGCTCAGGAATATTGCATAAGGCCCCATTTGTTTCCTTGGAATTAAATTTTATTCTATTAATTATAATTTAGACAAAACTAATTGATTTAATATTTTTATTTATGTAATGTATTGTATGTTATCCTAAATCATATCAGATAGATAGTTATACACTACATTTATGTTATAGAGAAACAAGTAGAAGAGTGTGCTATAAATTGTACATTAGAAAAGTAACATGTAAATCTATAGAATTAATTTCCATCTCTTGCTCCTGAATTTGAGATAGACTTATATATACACTTTGGAAAGTTGTGGAATGTCACATTCTAAAAAATAGTCTATTATATTAGTTAAATTCCAATTCCTCAAAACGAAGGGAAACAAACGGGTCCTAATTGATTTCTCAATCTCTTGATTACTCTGGGACTAAGGGTTAGAGGGATTGGAGCGCTTGCTTTGTACCCTATTAATATTTTTTTAATCTTTCACTTCTTCTGAGACCCGAAATTGAGACAAGAGTTTTGGATTCTTTCTTGCAAGATGATGCAGATTTTGAACATTTAGCTGAAGAGTTGCCAAAAACCTTGGAAAACTCCCCATCGAATTTAATTCAGACCAAAGAGATTACCATATTTCACTTGAAAAGAAATATTTTGCCCATAAGTATTTTCCGGGGTCATGAAGAAGAAAACAAGAGAACTCCACCCAAGCTTTGGGCACAATCACCAAAGAGAAATTAAAGTTTTAAGGCCTGCAAAAATTATACCCGCCAGGGCCTAGAAGAACTGTTGAGATGAAGGAGGAAGAGAGGCCCCCCGTGGGGCCGATCGCTGAAGGCTCAGCAACATCACCATTGGAGTCTAATTCATCGTCGTCTTGGAGAAGCTCATTTATATTCAGCTCATGGGGAATGAATTCACCATCCAGAGGAATATTTTCCGATAAATCGAGAGCAACTTCAACATCCATATCTACCGGCTGAAGATGGACATCCTACTCATTGACATGCCCAAAACTACCTTCTTCTTCAAAGATTTTTTTTTTCAGAACTACCTTCTTCTTCAAAGATTGGACAAAATGCAAGGAAACATATTTTTAATTGCAAAACGAATTTGTTCGTCATCATTATTTTCCCTACAGGTAGGAGAAAATATATATCTTTATTTTTCAATTTCCTACAAACATGTAAATTACTTGTGAATGGAATGAATAATCAACTTTTCCTACTTGTTGACGGAGTCTGCATCAAAATGGCACATCCTCAGATTAAAGGCCCATGGAAGTTTTTCATTGCGCTCTCGTGGCGGGGACCAATTAATGCAAGCAATTGTGATATACTACATAGGAATCCCCACTTCGTCCATCGGTTAATTCAAGAGGTGCCAAAACCTCACTCGACGTGGCTTAAACGCCAGTGTTTGCATGATCACAGAACCAAGGTGAAGGTGCTCTCTGCCAGCATTTGGCAGCCATGTCACCCTCAGAATTAAGTGAAGCTCTGAACATTGGTTGATGGGGGTACGATTCAGTAGGAAGAACGTCACCTTCTCCAAGATCCTAGCTAGCTAGGCATTATGTTGACGCCTTTTTGGAGCGCCAAACACTCAACAAGAACCGTGGCGGTGCCTTCTGCACAGGGGCGGACGGTCCGCGCGCGGGGCCGGACGGTCCGCGGCCTGGTGCGAGGCGCGGTGGTACTCTCTGCGCAGGGGCGGACTGTCCGTGGCCTGGGGCCGGACGGTCCGCGACCTGGTGCGCGGCTGGGGCTCCTGCCTGACGGCCGGACGGTCCGCGCCCTGGGGCCGGACGGTCCGCGCGTACGCAGGGACGGCGGAAGATCGCCGACGGCGCCTGGATCTCGCTCCCGGGAGGGACCCCGTCGGGGAGTAGAGATCCTAGGTTGTGTCTAGGCTCGGGCCGGCCGACCTAGACTCCTCTAATCGACGTAGAGTCGAGGAGAGACGAAGAATTTGGGGATCGAGAGGCTAAACCTAAACTAGACTAGAACTACTCCTAAGATAAATGCGAAATAAAAGTTGTATTGATTCGATTGATGATGATTACAAATCGGCCGTAGACCTCTCTATTTATAGAGGAGGGGGGCTGGACCCTTTACACAACTGATTCCGAGCTAATCCCGCGAATATAGCTAACAACCGTAGCACAAAACTCGGAACCCTAATCTGTTCTGCGCACGCGCGGACCGTCCGGCCCACAGGCGCGGACCGTCCGGACCGCGGACCGTCCGGCCTCAGGGCCGGACTGTCCGCCGGCTCAAAACCGGTTCGAACATATGCCCCCCTGCCTTTTGGTGGAGCTGAGCGAACTAAAAGCAACTAACTCGATGTGATCACATCGGTTTTCTTAGGCATCTTGCCACATACTAGGATGGTACTGTTTGAGGAAACGCCCATTCAAAGCCTTAGGTAAATCCTTGCCTTGTAATGTTTGTAGTAAATAAGCGTTACCAGACATCACCTGTTTCACTTTATAAGGACCCTCCCAGCTTGGCGACCATTTCCCGAACTTTCGGTCTTTATTCCTTAGAGGTAGAATGGTCTTCCACACCAAGTCTCCTACTTGGAATGATTTTGCTTTGACCTTCTTGTTGTAGGCCCTGGCTACCATGATCTTGTCCTTTTCTATTGCTCCCAAAGCTATCATCCTCTTGTCGGTCACTTCATCAATATTATCCATCATTGAATTATAATAATCAGTAGCAGTTAGATCATTTTGTCTGGCAAACCTGACAGCATTCAAACTTATTTCCACAGGTAACACTGCTTCCTGCCCATAGACAAGCTCAAAAGGAGATACTTTAGTAGCACTATGCTTAGATATTCTATGAGCCCATAAAGCTTCAGACAAAATCTTATGCCAATGTCTAGGATTATCAGATACCTTTTTCTTTATCAAATTAATCAACGTCCTATTACTAGACTCGGCCTGTCCATTGGCCTGAGCATAATATGGAGACGAATTAAGCAGCTTAATTCTGTATAATTCAGCAAATTCACGTACCTCCTTTGACATAAAAGAAGTACCTTGATCTGTAGTCAAGGTCTGGGGAATGCCGAATCTATGAATAATATGCTCAGTTATGAACTCAATTACCTCCTTGTGCGTCATGTTCTTTAGAGCAACGGCTTCAGTCCATTTGGTGAAATAGTCAGTGGCAACTAACACAAACCGATGCCCCTTTGATGACGAAGGATGAATTTCTCCAATAAAGTCTAATCCCCATCCTCTGAATGGCCAAGGCTTGATGATAGGATGTAATTCGGCTGCAGGGACCAACTGTAGGTCGCTGAATTTTTGACACACTTGGCACCCCTTGTAGTACTTGAAACAATCAGCTGTCATACTAGGCCAATAAAAACCAGACCTTCGCAACAACCACTTCATCTTTGGAGCTGATTGATGGGTACCACAAATTCCTTCATGTACTTCGGCCATGGCTAATATAGCATCATCTGGGCCCAAGCACTTAAGCAGGATATCATTAACCGTTCGGCGGTAAAGTTCATCACTCATCAACACATACTTGAAAGTTGTTCGCCGAATGTTCTTATCTGTCCTGATATTGGGATTTTGCAAATAATTAAGTATAGGTGTCCTCCAATCACTTGCATCGGCTTCATTGTCAGCCGAATCAATTAAGAGGACGTTTCTGGTAACCCCGGACGGTCCGGCGTCGTCACGCGGACGGTCCGCGACCTGGGAATGTGGCTCTGCACTGGTTATCAGATTTTCAGTTTTGTGAAATTTCCCTCTCTTTATCCGATAACCTGATGCATCTTGTGCCAAATCGTTAGCTCTATGATTCTCAACTCTAGAGACATGCCGAATACTGAATTCGTCAAAAGAATGGATTATGCTCCAACATTTCTCAAGATAACTATTTAGAGTACCATCAAAACATTGATATTCCTCTAACACTTGTTGGACAACCAGCTGAGAATCACCAAATACCTTCACATGTTTTACTCCCATACTATTTAAAAGTTCTAAACCGAATAAGAGGGCCTCATATTCAGCTTGATTATTAGTGCAATAAGTTTTTAATCGGCTAGAGAAGTCAAAGGAGACATTACTTGGTGAAACAAGTACAATGCCAATTCCTTGCCCTTCATTGCAAACCGATCCATCAAAATATAAAGTCCAAGGAGTAATAGTGAGGTATGACATGTCAAGTTCATGAATATCATTAACCCGATGTTCTACAATAAAATCCGCTACGACTTGGCCTTTCATAGATTTCAATGGTTCATAGGCCAAGTCATATTCTATGAGTGCATAAGCCCACTTACCAATTCTACCACTCATAATTGGGTTATGCAACATGTATTTGATTACATCGGCTTGACCAGAAACAGTGCAATGACTAGACAGTAAATAACATCTACATTTGGTGCACGCATAAAACAAGCATAAGCATAACTTTTCAATAAAAGTGTACCTTGTTTCAGCATCCACCAACCTTCGGCTTAGATATGTCACCACATGCTCCTTCCCCTCAGTTTCTTGTGTAAGAACAGCCCCAATAACCTTGTCTTCAGCTGCAATGTATAATCTGAATGGTGCTCCTACTTGTGGTGCTTTTAACACGGGAGCCGAAGACAAGTATTTTTTAATGAGATCAAATGCTTCCTGCTGCTCTGCCCCCCAAGTGAATTCAGCATCATTCTTAAGCCGAAGGATAGGGGTGAAGGCATCAATCTTCCCGGCTAGGTTAGAAATAAACCTTCGTAAATAATTCACCTTGCCGAGAAACCTCTGCACTTCGACCTTACAAGTCGGAGGCCCCACATTCCGAATAGACTTGATTCGGTCAGGGTCTATTTCTATACCATGTTCATGGATGACAAATCCTAAAAACTTACCAGCCGACACCCCAAAAGCACATTTACGTGGGTTCATTTTTAAACCATACCGACGCATTTTATCAAAGGCTTTGCGCAAATCAGCTATATGGGAACTAAACTTAGCCGATTTGACTACAATATCATCAATGTAGACTTCCACAGTGTTTCCTAACAACTCATGGAAGATCAGATTCATAGCCCTCTGATAAGTAGCACCAGCATTTTTAAGACCGAATGTCATGACAACCCATTCAAATAAACCAATGAAGCCTGGACATATAAAGGCCATTTTAGACGCATCTTCTTCGGCCATGAAAATCTGATTATATCCGGCATTACCATCAAGAAAGCTAATAATTCTATTCCCTGATGCATTATTGATTAATGTGTCGGCTATGGGCATGGGATATTCGTCTTTAGGAGTTGCTTTATTTAAATTATGAAAATCAATGCATACTCTAAGTTTACCTGACTCCTTCTTCTCCACCGGCACAATATTGGAGACCCACTCTGCGTATCTGCAAGGTCTAATAAAATTAGCTTCTAGCAGCCGGTGGATTTCGTCCTTGATTCGTGGGAGAAGATCTGGACGAAACGTTCTAGCTTTCTGCTTGAAAGGTCTGAAACCAGACTTAATGGGCAGCCGATGTTCGACAATCTCTCGGCTTAGTCCAGGCATTTCAGTGTAATTCCAAGCAAAACAATCTGAATACTCCTTTAATAGACCGATCATCTCATCTCTAGGATCGGCCTCCAGGGTCTTGTTTACAAAAGTTGGCCTTAGAGTTTTACCATCTCCTATGTCAATCTCCTCCAATGGATCGGCCGATGTAAACCCCTGTCCTAGTTTATCAAGATCTCTGAATTCCTCTATCATGTCCCCCTCAGAGGAATTAGATGATCTTTGTGTGATAGCGGACTTTCCGGTCTCGGGGACCGGATCATCCGTAATACTGTCTTTTCGCTGTGGTAGATGTTCGGTCTTAAAGCCCGAACTGTTTTGTGAAAGACCAGACCATCCGGCTTTGAAAGCCGAATTGTCCGTGATCAACGACTCATGAACTTCATGTGTATTCATCATTTAAACTTTATTTAGGATTTAGCCGATTCTCCATCGGCTCTAGCATTACAGGAATGAAACCTTTCTTATCTATACTTATGAACTGATAATCAGAAAAATCTACTCCTGTGAGACATGTAGCAGTCTCATAAGTCCAGAGTACAGGGGCATCAGCCACAGCGATGCAGGCCGATACATCAGCATGTACTTGTTCTACCTCATCGCCTACCCATTGTATTAGCATTTGATGTAATGTAGAAGGTATACATTGATTGGCATGAATCCAATCTCTGCCTAGAATTAAACTGTAATTCCCTTCTACATCAGCGACGAAGAATGCAGCAGCAAGGGTCTTAGTCCCGATGGTTAATTCAACGGACGTGACTCCCCTGGCTTTAATCGAACTATCCCCAACACCGCTGAGGGTCATGTTGGTTTTGACAAGTTCGTCATCTTGTTTACCTAATTTTCTGTATAATGAATAAGGCATTAGATTTACAGCCGCCCCTCCATCCACCAACATCTTAGCAATCGGTATTCCATCAATGTGACCGCGCACGAAGAGCGGCTTTAAATGATTTACCGATTCCTTTGGTTTAGTAAAGGCGGCTTCTTTAGGACCAAAATCAAACTGGGCAGCAACAGGTTCATCGTCGCTAATGATAGTACAATCAGAAGAAAATGTAATAATATTTACATCCATACCTGGGCGTTCTGGAGAAGCCTCGTAGTCGACCAGGTCTTCTCCTAGCAGGTCGTCCTCTTCCATTGATGTTGTCGTGTTGTTGGAGGCTTCCTGATGAACGGCGGACGGTTCGCATGCGGGGGCCGGACGGTCCGCGCCTGGTGCAGGTTGTCCAGAGCCTTCCTGGCTACCGGCGGACGGTCCACACGCGGGGGCCGGACGGTCCGCGCCTGGTGCAGGTTGACTTTCTATTTCTATGGCCGTTTGTTTTTTCTCAACGGCCTTCGGTCTCCATTTCTTTTGTGGTGGCGGGTATAGTGGATGTGTGTCATTAAATGTCTTTTCCGCCTCCTTCTCCTGGCTCTCCTTTGCTCTTAGGCGCTGTAATTTTCTCTTTTGGGATCGTGTCAATCCCGCTGGGCACCATCGAGGCATGGAGTATTTTGGATCGGCTGTTTTGATGGTAGCCGTATCCTTTTCGGTCGTGTTGGCCGATTCGCCGAAAATCATCGGCCCTTTATTGTCTCCCTGTATGACAACATCCGCAGTGCCTATTTTGATGATATCCTTTTTTGTTCTTTGAGTTGCTACAGGCATATGCCCCCCTGCCGGATTGGTCGGCCTAGGAGGCCGAGTAGTCCGGCAACCTTGTTGGGCCTGTGCCTGGTGACCGGATTCAGCAGTGCTCAATCGGTCTTGCACTGGCGGTGCCAACCTATCAAAAACGGATGTTTGGGGTGCCCCCCAGGCGGGGTACTGTGGCATCCCAAATGGATATGGTGGCATGCCCCACATTTGATTTGGGATATATGGTGGAGGTAAGTATGTGTATGGATATGGCATAGATGGATAAGGAGGTGGAGGGGTCCATGTCGGCATGTTGGGTCTCAATTGTACAATAGGACCTTTCATTTCTTTCGATTGGTGAGGTGGTCCAATCGGCCTGACCTGACGTTGCTCATGAATGGGTGAGCGGGGTCGCTTTGGTGGCCGGTCACTGGGGCCAGCCTTCTTTTTCACATATTTAGACAACAATTGATCGAAAGTCGGGCCAGGCTTGATCAGCCGACCAGCTGCTTTAAATGTATTTGTTTTCCACGTACCTATCTCTGGTCGTCGTGGTTTGAAGGTACGTGGTCGCTGCGAGTTCTGAGCATGGCCGGACCGTCCGCCGGAGCTCTCCGGACTGTCCGGTGGGGTCCTAGACCGTCCGCTCCTACGTGCCGGACCGTCCGGGATACGCAGCACGGGTTCCTGTATCTGTCTCCCTGTCTGCGCTTGCCCCCCAGTACTGGAGGTTGTGATGGTCACCTTTAGGGTCTCCCCTCCATCGGGAGTCTTCTCGGCTACCACTTTCCTGCAAGAAACTTTATGATCCTCATCGGCCTTTTTAGAATTGCCGATGATTGCCTCTTTTCCTTTGCCTTTATCGGCCGTGTTTGGCCGAACCAGGACTTTCTTGCCCTCAAAGTCGATCATGTTCATTGGAAAGGGCTCCGTGTCCACCTGCATTTCCTGAAATTTCAATCGTCCTTCGTTAATGGCCGATTGAATCTGTCGACGGAATACATTACAATCATTAGTGGCATGAGAAAATGAGTTATGCCACTTGCAATATGCACGACGTTTTAGCTCGTCGGCGGATGGAACAGTGTGATTTATTTCAATATTGCCATTTTTGAGTAGTTCGTCAAATATTTTATCACATTTACCAACATTAAATGTAAACTTAACCTCCTCTTGCCGTTTCTTTTGAACCGGCTGCAAGGAGGAACAAACCGAAGATTTGGCCTGTTTTGGCCAAACCATTTCAGCAGCATACACTTCTGCTGATTCGTCATCTGAGCTACTTTGGTCGTATTCTACTATATGTACGTTGTGACGCATTGTTTTAGCAGTTTCTTTGCTCCGGCATTCGCAAGCCGAAGCTCTCTGGTGTAATTGTGCTAGTGTAAAGAATTGGATGCCTTCTAATCTTTCTTTTAGATAATATCGCAGACCATTAAAAGCTAATCCTACTAGCTGTTTCTCTGCTAAATGAATTTGAAAGCATCGGTTTCTTGTATCTCGGAATCTCCGGATGTAATCATTAACCGATTCATCTTTTGTCTGTCGCAACGACGCTAAATCTACCAAATCCAATTCATAGTCACCGGAGAAAAAATGATCATGAAATTTTTGTTCTAAATCCCCCCATGATGAAATGGAATTAGGAGGTAAAGTGGCGTACCATGCAAACGCAGTTCCTGTTAAAGATAATGAAAACAAACGTATGCGAAATGCCTCTATGTCGGCCAACTCTCCTAATTGTGCTAAAAATTGGCCTATGTGTTCACGTGTGTTCTTTCCTTGATCACCCGAAAATTTTGTGAATTCGGGTATCCTGGTTCCCTGTGGGTATGGGTGGTGATCAAATCGACTGTCATAAGGTTTCCGATATGATTGCCCCCCAGGGACCATGCTCACTCCGAGCTTATCTCGGAACGCCCCAGCTATTTCTTCCCTTACTATATCAATGGCAGCCGGTGCGAGACCACCGGCTCTCTGGTCAAACATAGGTGGGGTTGGCTGGATATTAGCATGTTGTCTTTCCCCCCATTGGTTTGAGTTATGTGGTGCATTTCCATTTGCTCTATATGGCTCATATGTTTGATCGTTTCTTTCCGGCCTTCCAGGTGTGGCCGGAAAGCTTTCCTGGGCTTTGGGTCCTGAATTAGTGGGCTGGTGCATTGCATAGTGTAATGGGAAGTATTGCTGGGACGGGCGAGGATTCATGTAATAACCCTCCTCAAAAGACTTATGCGCGGACTGTCCGGATACGTACCCGGACCGTCCGTGGTCATATGCGGACCGTCCGTCATTGTATGCGGACCGTCCGGCTGGGTAGTTTGGGTTCTGTGTCATATGTGGTGGCTCGGGCGCATATCTAGGTAGCTCATTAAAAATAGGCCCGACTACTGTTGGCCCGGACGGTCCGCGCTCACGTGCGGACGGTCCGGGCATGTGCAGATCGGCTGGTTTGCTGCCGATTTGCGGTTGCTTAGGGTATGTGTCCATCGGCATCCCATAAAGGGGTTGTGACTGGTCGTGACAACCTGTAGCCGATGTGTTATGCGCGTTATCTCCTAACTCAACCTCGTGCGAAGGAAAATTTGCGGTACTAGATTTATCGAATGCACGTACTAGTCTCTTAAGATCGCTTTGCATACCCCCTATGATGTTCTGCATTTGTTCACGCTGATCTTCTACATAATTTCTAAGAGATTGTAGATCGTTGGTATTACTTACATTGGGGATATCTGGCGTGGGTTGGAGCGAAGCCGGATCCGTCGCCCGATGTCGGACGACCTTGTTGTTCCTGTCCACTTTGAAGTTGGCCAAGAACTTTGCTTTCGCCTCCTGGATCATCCGCTCCTTGTGCTCCTCGAACTGGAGCTGCTCGTCAGCCGGCAAGGTTTCCCAAGTCGGCTCTATGATGTTGTTTAGAGAAATATCAGAGCTATCCTTTGAACCGGCCATTGAGGGCCGATCTGATGAGCTTAGATGTGTTTTCCCCAGCGGAGTCGCCAAAAAGTATGTTGACGCCTTTTTGGAGCGCCAAACACTCAACAAGAACCGTGGCGGTGCCTTCTGCACAGGGGCGGACGGTCCGCGCGCGGGGCCGGACGGTCCGCGGCCTGGTGCGAGGCGCGGTGGTACTCTCTGCGCAGGGGCGGACTGTCCGTGGCCTAGGGCCGGACGGTCCGCGACCTGGTGCGCGGCTGGGGCTCCTGCCTGACGGCCGGACGGTCCGCGCCCTGGGGTCGGACGGTCCGCGCGTACGCAGGGACGGCGGAAGATCGCCGACGGCGCCTGGATCTCGCTCCCGGGAGGGACCCCGTCGGGGAGTAGAGATCCTAGGTTGTGTCTAGGCTCGGGCCGGCCGACCTAGACTCCTCTAATCGACGTAGAGTCGAGGAGAGACGAAGAATTTGGGGATCGAGAGGCTAAACCTAAACTAGACTAGAACTACTCCTAAGATAAATGCGAAATAAAAGTTGTATTGATTCGATTGATGATGATTACAAATCGGCCGTAGACCTCTCTATTTATAGAGGAGGGGGGCTGGACCCTTTACACAACTGATTCCGAGCTAATCCCGCGAATATAGCTAACAACCGTAGCACAAAACTCGGAACCCTAATCTGTTCTGCGCACGCGCGGACCGTCCGGCCCACAGGCGCGGACCGTCCGGACCGCGGACCGTCCGGCCTCAGGGCCGGACTGTCCGCCGGCTCAAAACCGGTTCGAACACATTATTATCACAAATTGCCATCCATGCATGGGGGGGGAAGGGTTTTCCTCTCGTCGGGTGCATGCGAGCAAGAACCCTAGCTAGCTAGCCTGTACTTTGTGCCTCTCTTCTAGCTAGAGCGACAGATCACGCGTACGTGGCCTCTCTTCGTTGTTCAGTTAAGGCTAGGGCACGCTGAATCTTTAGCAAAAAAAACTTAAGCTTAAGTGAGTGGGTCATCGTCGTAGTGTAGTTGAGCTGTACTTGGCGTGATCGAGTGAGACACACTCAGGAAATCTATCGAGTGGTGTGGGCACTGCGGCGCCATGAATCATACTCCTTGCTGGGAGGTGTGGTGCTGGATCATAATCCATTTATTAGTACGTGTAGATGAGGTCATTTGGACTAAACCTGGTTGGGTTGGGTCTTGCCTGCATATTCTGTTGCTGGGCCACACGGCAACACAATCTATTCCGTGGTCCAGCCCAGTTGCACACAATGGTTTATTACGCTTTCGCACTTCTTGGTTTATTTCTTCTCTGAATAATCATGTGTGATTTAATATTTCTCTACTACTATTGTGTGGGAGTTTCGTCGTGAAACGGAACTAGAAAATAAACCATTTTGAAAACATTTCCGGAATCATACGAACGCTCGTGGGAATATTTCTTTCTCGTCTTTGTTTCCAGCAGGGATAAGTCCCGATAGAGATCATGTCCCCACTTAAATTATAATTTAGTACTTATTTTGTTATTAATGTTACTTACACATATTGTCATATATAAGAAATCATTATGTATATCAAAACAAACACATTTCTATAATAAGTTATCTTTTAACAAGATAATTAATTATTTTTATTATTAATTAGTACACGAAAGCATCGTCACGTGTAAGTTTAATGGATCCCCGCTGGAAACGGGGATATGGAATGCTTCCCCGTCCCGTTTAACCGTTGGGGGAGAACTTTTTCCGTTTATATTCTTACGTGGGAAGAAATTTCCCCAACTTTCATTCCCTAATGAAGAATATCCTAGAGGGAATAGGGGATCAGGCAGGGGCGGACCCAGCGGGTGGTCCATATGGTCCACGACACACCATAAGATCACATAAGTGTAGTTAGTATAGTGATGTAAGTGTTATATTTTAAACTTGGTGGTCAAGGTTCGAGTCTTGTTGATCCTTATTTTTTATTTGTTTTTTTATTTTTTTTCTTGGTACACCCTAAACATAGCAGCTGGGTCCGCCACTGGGATCAGGTCCCATTGCCATCTCTAAACAAAAGGTTACAATGTGCGAGTGTCATCATACGATTGCACCTTTCGTGTGTTGCGTGTGAAAAAAATTTTAAAAGATTATCTTTAGCAGCTTATCTATCTCTATCTCTATATTCAAACTTTATTTTTTAAACAGTACAGTCTATAATATAAACAATATTTCAAGTGACTGACGAATATAGTCACAGAGATATACCCTGGTCATGTCAAATAGAGCTCCAACCTTCTAGCTGGAAGAACTCACGTTCTTTTTCGTCATTGAAGGATATTTTCTCTATTTTTATTAGTTTCATCGTACATATCACTTCACTTATGTATATCTCTTTTTTCTCTACTATATGAAGCACCAGTTTTCGTATTATATCGTTGTTTTACGTCACTTCTCTCTCCCCGCTTTATGTGGAAGTTTAAAACTTAGTTACTAACTTCACATTTATTTCACCTAACAAATATTTTTGTTTTTTAAAGTCTATTTATATAATATAATAAAACTGTAGCAATCCACGTGAATCCGACCAGTAGTTTCTAAGGTGGGAACGAAACTTTTTTTTTTGCACGCGCTAAAATATCTGCTGAAGATTCTAGATGAAAAATACAATCGCCAACCCAAAAAACTAGAATTCAAATTGTCGTTGTGAAAACTTCATGATCTAGCTGTTTTTGAAAGTCGTCCCTACCAATCTCCACAAATAAATGATTTATTCGCAAAACTAGAATGTTCCAGAAAGAAATTAAAACCATACCAAACTAATAATATAACCTAAAAATCAGGGGATTTGTCGTTGTCAAGATTGTAGCGACCTAATGGTTAGGGGAGAAAATGGTAGGTAAACACGAAAATTATTACAGTTTGTATATTTTTTCAAAATAAAATAGAAAACAATAACCCCGGAAACGAAAACGACATCAGTAATTCAAAAACATCAAAAATGAAATTTCGATAACCAGTAAAAATCATAACATGTACTCTTAATTGACTTAAAAAATTCATACAAGTCTTACATTCGCATAAAATTAGTAATAATATTTAAATATTTACAAATTCATGAATATTAAAGCATATCTCACAAAGCATTAAAGCAATATCTCAGAAATACAAGTGACAAACACATACATATAGCTACAAAGTCAACATAATGGGTATCATCCTTATCTTTCAAGCCCTCGTGCAAATTATGAATATATGTATCAAAATTAAGAATTAGAAAGAAACTATAAATAAGATCTATAAAAGTTTCAAACAACTATAAACAATATAGCATCAGATAGATCTTGATTTAGAAAATTAATAACATTAGTTTCAATTTTTTTAAGTTAAGACCAATATTTATTATCAATTTACAAAGATTTAATATTATTCTAAACATTAGGTTCGATGGTAAAATATCGAATAAACATGATAAGTTTTGAAAAAGATAGGAAGAGATACAAATTGTTCTCGTTTTCAAATTTTTCTACCAATTTCGTTTCTATATTTTTAGTAATCGTTTTTGTTTAGCCTTGAATTTTAGTAAAATTCTGAAAAGTTTTCCAGTAACCGAAAATTACCATTTTCTTTTTCAATGCTAGTGTGCCATCTTCCAACCGTTGTTTTAATTTGTTCCTCCAATTCTCTTATACTGTCTAGGTCTCACTTATCAATAACTTATAAAAATGTGGTAGATTTTTTTAGGTATGTTACAGTTGTGATGTAGAATTTGAGTGCTTAATCTTACGCAAGTGTGACAGAAAATTATAGTAATTTTTGGCACTTAAATACAACCAAACAGGTTTGTTCCTTTGCAGACACATATTTTTCCAGCAACAGCGTGTCGTGGATGGATTTGCAGAAGCGCCGCCACGTCGCAGCAGCGGCGCTCCGGCCGGCCACGCACGCCGCTGGCCGTGCCGAAAGCCAGCAAGGCAAGGAAGCACAAGTCCCGTACGACCAGCTCAGCGCAGGGCGGCTCGCCGGAGACGACGCGACCCGGGAAAGCAACGCCGGTCGCGGGCGGGGCGGCTACATCATGGTGTTACCACGTAAGCCCCCCCAGCCCGCGGGCCTCCACGTCTTCCAAAAAACACCCTGAGGAACGGTGGTTTTGCGTTGCAGCGCTCTGGGCTTCGGACGCACGGCCCCTGCCGTTCCTTTTGTCCCCGCAGGGGTGGGGGGCCCAAAAGTAAATCCTGCTCTCCCCTCCTCTCTCTCTTGCCGCGTCGAAGCTATATGTGCTCGCCTCCGATGTCTTCTCTCTCTAACATCTCTCCTCCTCTCCTTGCTGCCCCGTGCCATGCTGCTACTGCTCCCTCCACTCTTCCACCTCTAGCAACTTCTTCCGCTCCTCCCCTCTCTCCAGCTCCGTCTCTCTCTCTCTCTCTCCTCGCATCTCATCTCCTGTTGTAGTCCACATCCACACGAGCGGTCGTCGCGTCCGCGCGCGGTCAGCCGCCTCCGGTCGCCCCCAGCAAGGAAGGACCGCCAAAAAGGAGCGAGTGCACAGGAGCTAGCGAGGCGCGCGGCGGCCGAGCCGGGTCGGCCGGGCGGATGGAATGAGCCGGCGGCAGCCCGGATGGTCCCGGCTCGGAACCTGCAGCCGCTCGTCCGCGACGCACATGCCACGCCCTGCGTCGCCGCCGCAGGCCTCGGCGTGACGCCGACGGCGCCCATGGCACAGGAGCCCATCGACAAGCACCACAGCGAGCCGACCAAGCCTCCGCCGCCGCCGCAGGAGAGGCAGGCGGACCAAGACACGCGCCGCCACGCCCACGCCTACGGGGAGCAGCAGCGGACGCTGCGGCCGCTCCAACCCGCCGGCGTCCACCACCAGGAGGCCGCGGGCAGCAGCGGGAGCAGCAGCAACGGCGGGGCCGGGGACTGGCTCCGGCTCGGCCTCTCCCCGGCGTCCCCCAGCGCCGGCGGAACGCAGCCCGGCCTAGTCTTCGCAGACCGCGCGGCGGGGCCGCCGTTGCTGCTGTCGTCGTCGCAGCCGCAGCCGCAGACGCGGACGGCATCGGAGGCGCTACGGCCGGGCATGGGCGTGGCACCGGGGCCCTTCCTGCACCAGGCCGCGCCCGGCATTCCGCAGGCGTCGATAACCCTGCCCGTGCCGCGCGCGGGACCTCCCTGGCTGCCGCCGTGGAGCCCCTCCGCGGTGGCGCCGCCGCTGGTCCCCTTCGGGCACCGCGCGTTCTACACGCCCGGCGCCTCCTCCGGGCTCGACGCCATCAGGGTGGTCCTGCCGCCGTCGGCCGTCGCCGGCGTCTGGTTCGCGCTCCAGGCCGCGCCGCACCAGTGAGTGTTGCACTAGTAGTAACCAACCATGCGAGCATTTCATGTGCGGTGTTGTGTTCATCTATCACCTCTCTCTGCTCCCTCTCGATCGCTCCGGACACCACCGTCGGTGGATCCCATGAATCCCTGCAGAATGTGGCGCGTTCTCGAGCATTTATTTATTTTGTTGAATCGCTTGTTACTTTTGGGCGTTGTTTTGAACTCGATTATTTATCCTCTTTCACTCGCTCTTTCCCCACCGTCAAAATTTAACTTGGAACATTGCTGGTTTTTTTCCCCTTTTGGTTTGGTTCGTGCAGGGGGAGGGAGCCATTCTTGCCTCAGATTCCGAGAAGCTACCTACGGATCAAGTACTATTTAAATTTTCCCATCTCATACGTACCGTTCTTTAATTAATCTGAAATCCATTCGATGCATCCATCAGTCGAGAGCTAGCATGGCATCCTCCTGCATTTGGATTAGTGTACGTTTCGTCAATGCTCTATCGTCCCTTCGTCGTTCATGCGTCACAAATTTGAAAGAAAAAAAAAATCATACGCTGCAGCTGCATGTATTTCTTTCATTATTCTTTGTACTCATATAACTAATCGACCTTATTGTGATGTTCTTGTAGGGACGCGAGGGTGACGGTCCGGCTGTTGAGCAAGTATCTGGCGGGCAGGCTTGGATTAGAGGACGAATCAGAGGTGCGGTTACTCACAAATTCCAATCTCCTTCCTTGAAGCGTTGGTTGTTTGTTTTTATTTTTATTTTTTGCTTGTATTGCACACATGCATATGCTTCTCTTTTTCGTTGTGTGATGCTTTTTTTCCCTATCTTTATTCCCTTTTTTTTTCTTCATCACGCCCTCATGGTGCATGTTTGCCCCCAGCCCTTGCCTTGCTTTCCCAACATCGGTGATGAAAGGAACTCAAGAGCTAGAAAAGGGACTAGTTGTACCATACAGATGTGGGACTACACACACTTACATGTTTAATATATATATATATATTATATAATATGCTATCGTAGTATTTCTAGCTAGTGTGTTGTCTCTGTATAAAATATACATGTGCGTTAAGTGTGTGTGACAGCATACATGTAAGCGAGTGAGGTCTTGTTCCTGTTGTAGGTGAGGGGTGTATGTCCTGGGGTGGCACATCACCCCCTCTCTCACACCATCACCACCACTACTACCACCACCACTTGACAAGAGAGTAGCTCTCCTCTCTCTCTCCCCCCATTCATCCTAGAGAGAGAAAGTGAGGGTGTTAGATAGATGGTTAGTTATCACTGGCTAGTGATGGACCTTGGCAGCTTGCTACTCCCTTGTGCACTTCCGCGCGCACACACACAAAAGCTTTTGGAGATGCGTAGTAGCATGCATAGCCTTAGGCAGGAGCCCCCACGGACACGCCTTTCTGTTCTTTCTTTTCCTATGCACCCCTAGGCTCAGAAAATGGCCTGCAAGCTCATCATTGTCCCCAAGCCTTTTTCTGCTCCGTCCTTCTCTTTTGCTTGGCTTTCTTCCATTCCCTAGCTAGCTCCCGTGCACTAGTAGTAGTGCAATGCCGCAGATCGGCAGATGGCGAGCGAGCGTGTGTACAAGAGAACATGCATGCAACAGAGCTCTCTCCATCATCTCATCCATCTGTAAAAATATATATAGTGTACATGAGTACATACACGTACTACACAGCTAGTGCCTAGCTAGTGCCTGTGTGGATCTATTGCGTGAGCATAAAAGTACGTATTGCGAGCGAGAGAGTCTTGAGCGAGATGGATGGTGCCCTAGAAAGAGCCTCCTTCACCTACCATGCATCACTGAAAGCTATGCACCATCCTCACCTCTAGCTGCTACCTAGTAGCTACCTCGCCGTATGGCATGCAGGAAGCATCAAGTAGGGCTTTCGAGTGTCCTCACTCCTCTCTCTCTCTCTCTCTCCGGCTGTATCTCTGTATTTCTTGCTGCTCCATCACTGAGGAATGGATCCTTTTCATAATGGCTTGGAGATCTTGCTTCCTTTTGCCACTCGATATATAGGCCTACCTTGCAAGCCTGCATATGCTCTCTCAGCAACCGCAATCATAGGCTTCTTTTTGTTAAGGACTACACACACGAAAGGATTCAAGAATGAATTGCGTGTGCCACATAAAGTAGCTCATGTTGACCGAATTTCCTGTTGTCCACGTTTATGGCTTTCAATCACTTTATTATAAAAGTACATTTCGTAATTAATGTCATCGTCTAATAATGATATTTATATTTATTTGAACTTAATACATTACATTCTTTTCTTTTCTGGACAAAGGGAGTGTACATATATACACGCGCATGACCGTACCTTTCACTTGCCTAGCTCTCTGTTTATCTTCGTCTAATAGCTAGCTACTATACTTTGTGTGTGATCAACAATCTCATGCAAAAGTGAAGACATGAATGAACAATAGTCATGCATGCATGGAATCTCGCCTTTGTAGATTAGAACATAAATACTTATACCAGATAGTGGTGTATCTATATAGCTAATATATACCTACACACAGCACAGCTACCGGAGTAGAGATGCCATACCCAATGATGAAAGGCCATCTAACTTTTCAGGTGGCTAATGCGCCTGCTGTTCAATATTGTACGTACCTGATCTTAGAAAACGCATGAGTGTGTCGCTGGTGTAGTCGTATAAGCAACAATTAGACATGAAAGATGCGTATGGATATTATACAAACATATACTATTACTAGAGTACAGGCCTACAGGGCGCCGTATATATGTGTGTGGTGTGGGGATATTAATCTATATCTGTCGACGAATTGACGGGCTAACCACAGGGTCTGAAACTTAATAGTACGTAGTATCTTATACTTTTGAGTGCCAAATATATATATATATATATATATATATATATATATATATATATAATTAATATACCTGTTCGCATGTACTGGCCATAGAAGTATACAATGACTGAAGCCTAATTAAGAAGCTTGGTTCACATGCAAGATTATTAATTGAAAGTGTTTAATCGAGCTATGCAAATTAGTTAAGGTAGAAACAACAGTAAAAGACGCCGTAAGGGCATGTACAGTGGGTGTCTTAAGTTGTGTCTTAGAGTGTGTCTAGGGGGGTGAATGTAAAAAATCTCAAGACATGTATCTTGACGAAGACACAGTGTCTTAGCTCTATATTCTAGACAGGAGACTATCTGATTGGTCACTTTAATTTATTGAATGCTCTGATTGGTACAATGAATATGGTAAGACACATGTTTTAGACATGACCACTGTATTATGTTGTGTTTTAGTTGTGTCTTATACTTGGAGTACCGTGCAGCTGTATCTAGGTTGTACATACCCTAAGTAGCTAGCTAGTGCGTGCTACTAGTTCATTCAATCCATGTGATTACTGGTTCGACTTTTTTTCCCTGCACAATTAGTAGTTCTCTGTGCAACTAGCTAGGTAGATTATAGGGAAAGTGAAAGAAAAAAACTCATCTCGGTTGGTTATCCAAGCTAGTTCTCAGGGGCTTAATTAAATTTTTTGGTTTTCTGTCAACTACACGATTATCACAGTGGGTGCAACTGGGCATGGTTCTCCAGAACACCTAAAATGTAAAATCGGTGCGCATTTTTGTGTATCTTTTCCAAGTTCTGAACCGAGACTCGTGTCTTTGTCCCAAAATAATTAAGTGCACATATCGTATTTCGAGGAGTCAACTAATTTCAAATTTTATTTTGTCTACTGAAATTTGAACTTGGTCTGTCAATTACATCCCTATAAGTCCGAGTTAATAAGTTAATCTTTATTGTTTGGGTCCTAGGCCTGCCAAAAAAATCCAAAGAAACGTGAGTATAATGAACTATTGAAATGTACCTGTTCTTTCATCTGCATCAATTAATTGCATTAGTAATTTATCCTGAGGGACTGGTTCTGCTAATATGAGAACTTGTTAATATAAAGTAATATACACAAAATGCAAGGCAAATGATTAATGCCTGTACAATAAATTCCTGGTGTCCAGAATGATTGCAAGAACAAGTCAGATCCATAAATTGACCTTACCAAGACAAAAAAAAAAACTAGTGAAAAATATAATGGTCTTATTAGTAGCTTCACTAATATGGTAATTAGAGTACTTACAATTCCAAAGTACGGTATATGTATCTTAGTAGCTTCACTAATATGATACCATGTGTCTTTTTTTTTGTCAACTGTCATCCACGAAGTGCGCACAAATTCTTGATACTATATACTATCTGTCAGGCTGCTGAACATATGCAGCTTGATGGACGGAGTAAGTGATTTTATTTAATTTGTAGCTATCATCTTGAATAGCCTAGCTAGCAACCTTCACACCGACGCCATGCATGCAGAGCAGTTTCTTTTTTCCACTATACAAAGATGCCATGCATGCATAAGAAACATTTCTAAGGTCAACTTGTCCCTAGAAACCAGTTATATATCATATACACTTTTATCAACAATAATTGAGGCAGCTGGAGGTTTAGTTCTCCTCCTCTCCAAATTAAATAGTGTGTTCCAGGTTTTGCTAGGTTGAGCATGTGTCAATCGTGAGTGGTGAAAGGACCGCAGCATGACTAGCTAGCTAGGGGGATGTGATGCATGTGGATTTTAACAATAATAATGCACAAAGAATATGGAATGTGACCTTGCCGTTCGTATTAGGATATTGGTGTGAGAGGGCTTAAGTGTGACAGGCCTTAGCTGATCAAAAGATTCCATCTATTCGTGCTTTAATCAAGTAGTAGTGTACTGGAAATCATCACCGGACACTTTCTAGTATATGCTTATGGATTGTACTTTCTTCTTTGTCTCTATTAGCTTGATGCTCTTTTTCCCTTAGTTGCTATCCTAGCTGCCTAGTTCGTGAAATTAATGCGACACGGGCATCTAGCCATCACTACGGACAGTTCTGAGACACGCGGAAAATTAATGTTCAAAATAATACAAGCATATATATATATAACTACTCAAACAAACTTTCTACTGTGGTTTCCCATAAAGAAAAGAAAAATATGAAATGAGAGTGAGTCGAAGGTATCTCATGTAGCATGCATATGCTTGTTAAGTTTTCCAGCAAATGACCCCCACCCGGCCCACTAGTACGTAGTGACCAACACGCCCTAGTCATCGTTTATTTATTTATTTGACGCAATGATCTAGTGCAACAAGTTGCATGGCAATATATATGCTGTGTCATGCTATCGTTGAGCTTACCTCAGAGCTCACTCAGATCTGAAGCTAGCAAAAACTATGTATCTATGTGATGTAGAGATGCATGGTCTGCGTATTTTCTTTCACACACATCATCAGGCGGCGGCCATGATTAGATAAAAGAGTAGGCTAGCTACTAGATAGGTTAGATTTATACACTAACACTACTAGCTAGCAGCTGGGGGTTATGTGTGTGTCATGCATCACTGATAGATGACAAATGCAAGGATATGATGTTAAGTGCCGCACTTTGAGTGGAATAATAATAGACACACACGCGCATTCTTAGCTGTGGCCAATGAAATGGATCCTCGAGAGCACTGTAGTTTTATGCCCATATGATTGGCTTCCAAAGTGATCGAGAGATTTATGTGAGATGGAATGTGCATGGGAGTGGGGACAGACAGGCAGCTGAGAACGCATGCACATATATATATATATATATATCTAATCTATCTATATAGTTTTGTGTAGAGAGAAAGAGAATAATATGTGGCAAGTTGCATATATATGGTGAAGGGTTATAGCAAGCTAGGTAGCTAGAATGAGGGAGCATCATCACAATTCACACAACATACATAGGGAGGAGTACTGTGCCGCGCTACTAGGATCGAAGGAAAGTGAGGGAGTAGTAGAGACGGGTGAGCAAAAAGCCAAGAGGTAGAGGAGGACCACTACTACTAGCTCGCATGCACGCATGCAGCAGTGCTGCAATTCCCTCATGCATGGCGCGGAGCGGACGTGTCCGCGTTGGTTTTGTGCTGGCCCATGCGGCGTACGTGTACGATGCAGCTGCCGCCATCTGTTTGGAGGGGACGGGCCGGGGGGTCCGGATGGATCGATTAAAGCTAGCGTTGTTGGCCTTGATAGATCGACCAAGCCAGAGCTGCATATGCAGCTTTAGAGAAAGAGCAGTTAGCTAGAACAAGGAGTTTTACGTACGTACGTGCTCAATCATCAACAAGCTCCCCCTCACCTCCTGCTTTAATATGAATTCCACTTTCTCATGTACCTGTGCATGCATGCATGCTTGCTTGCTTTCAGTTGGGGACCATGCATATGTATGCTCTAGAGAGAGAGAGAGAGAGAGAGAGAGAGAGTAGAGGCGAGTTTGAAGCGCTCGTTGCACCTACCAATCAAGAAGAATCAGGATGGAAATTACTAGTGTACTAGCAAATAAATAAACTAGTAAACCTAACGCAACTACAAACGAACACCTAATAGTATATAGGTACGATATGATTAATTATACGCTCACTCGCCTGCGGAATCGCTAGGCAAGGCACACACCGGCATTTATTGCGTGCTCTCTCGATCCGTCGCCTCCAATTAGCAGCTCATTAAGTGATTACTAATTGAAAAATTCAGAAGGATGAAGAATCGAAGACGAAGCACCACGTCGACGGTGGATGGATTTGATGAGTTAGTTGTTGCTACTTGTTAGTTGGAGGGTACCCTTCGCTCGCCTAGCTAGCTAGGAAGGCGAGTAGAAAAATACACTCCCTGCATGCGGATCGTCGATTGATGCATGCATGCATGCGTGCGTGTAGCAGACACACAGCGCCAAGCCTGGCCAAACAAACGCGAGAGGTGCTCCTGCCTGCAGCCCTGTAGACTAGATCACTAGAGTATACTCCATTCTGGTTGGTAGGCTTTGCACATCAGTCCAATTTCCATGCAACCAAACATGCCGGCCTTCTATCCTTTTCCTTTTCTCTCGTCGGTCCTCTCTACTTTAGATACGTGCATGCATGCATTACCCTACTTGAATTCGGACGCTTTAATTTTACCAGTATTTCTTCTTTTTTTTTTCCTCCACCCCAAAGACGGCAAAAGCTTTTGCCCCTAATTTTAGCAGGAGAAAATAAAGCAAGTGCTAATTTCTGAAGCACCCCCCCCCCCCCCCCCCCCCACACACACACACACAAACTCCATCATACAACTCAAGTAAGGAAAAGACTGACACAAACCTGAGGCAACTCTCCCAATATTCATACATATCTTGTTGTGCATTTGTGTATACATTTAGAGCACTTAAACTCATACTCCGTGTGCAATAATGGATGAAGACAAAGCTAAAAATATTCTTATATACCGATTTGTATGAGGAGACTATTTATATATGCATGAGCTTGTGAGTAACTTTTGATGTGTCTTGGACCTCTTGGTCATTCGGCCGGCCGTGACCGTGATCAGATGTGTGGCCACAGGATGCAGGGGGCCGGGGGCAGGCCAATTAAATGTAATGTAGCCATGACAGCTTCGCTCCCACATATATAGGTTAGGCCGCTAGCTCCTGTAGCTAGGCAATTGCACCCATCCAAAGGAATATCAGGTGAGCTAGCTTAGCCACCAAATTGCACATACACACATATAGTTTATGGCAATAATTGTTCGTTTCGTACGTGCACAATTGTTGCAGGGATGTAATGCATCATCTTGCACACAATTTTAATCCACACGCACGCCACGACACAGCTAATTATTGCAACGAATCTGATCATGGCCGTATGACACACCTCGTGTGTGTGTGTATTCTGGGCCGTGGTCTTCTTTAAATAATTCTGATATTTTCAGATCTAATATCGTCAAACATATTTACGCACGATGGAGAGCGTGAGATCCATGCATGACCGATGGGGCAAGATTTTTCGCGTGTATTTGTACTGTGTGTGTAGTACAATAGGTGCTGCTGTCCTTTTGTTTTGGTGTGTGGTGCATGGATGCATGATTAATTTTTTTTATAGCCCTCACCTTGGCCTGGCTTGATTGGTGGATGGTTGCATTCCGTCCGTGTAGAGAAAAAAAATGTAGTCCCACATGCATGATCATGTTAGACCTAGCTAGGGCTAGGGCTTATTATTTTGATTCTTGTCCTATAGTTACGTTAGTTATTTGGGCTTGCAGGCAGCGTGTTTACAACTAGTGCTGATCTAGTTATTGTTTGAGCAATTTTGATATGAACTTTTCACCTAGTTATTCCTGAACAGGTAATCTTAGCTGCTCTAACAGAAATAAACGCGCGCTACCTTAATGCTGGTGAAGACTATCTATATATGTCCTGTACTCCTGTGTTGTGCTAAACTAGATGAACATCGTCTGCATAACAGATTTTACCGTCAACAATGAATTTAAGGGTAGCAACCGTAGTCTACTAGTCTATATGCATATTTAAGTATATGCAGATCAGTTGGAGTAGGTGAAGAAAATATTCTGCAATGGTAGATAAGTTACATTACATATGTCGATCATTTAACATACAGTATATATCCCTAGTACCATACATGTATACATTTTTAGTCGTGCATTTAACTATGGAGATTGGTGATCTGATCACTGCTAGCTTTGCGTGAAGTGAGTTTTTTTTTTAAAAAAAGTGGGAGCTTATTAGAATTCAAGATTTTATACTTTTTCCATTCACAGGCTCATAACTAAAACTTTTAAATTCTCATGAGAGATTTGCACGCGTATATGCGCAAGATATATATTTTGCATCGGCATGCTATACATGTACATAGTTTAGTTAATTTTGAAGAGATTAATTGCATAGGCAATTCCAGTTATCTTTGGGTAGGATGTGGACATGTGGTTATGCTGTTTGTGTAATAAAATTCTGATATGAAGTGTACTATTCAGCATTCAATTATGTTCGCAACCAAAATTGCGCATCTGAGTGCTAACAGATTAGTTTTCATTCGTTGTGAAGATAATACATTTTTTATCAGTAGCATGCTACAACGTTAACCCTTGTATGCATTTTTTAACGACAGTTCTTGAATCATTTTGTTTAAGTCATCTGGGGGAAGAGGTTAAAACTCATACTACATGCTTGCTGCTCCTTCTCTTTTGCATGCTGCAAATATTGGGTCGCAGCACAGTAAACAGTAGCAAATTATAAAAGGTGCTTATAGCTGCATGCAGACAAACAATTAATTTGATTGGTCAACTTATTTTCTATGGAGACCTTTTCTTTTTTTGCGAGAACCTTCTGTGATGACTTGTGCACACAGGATTTATATAGTTTCGTGGTACTATTATCTGCTTTTTAGGCAGTAGATGTATATTTGATCACAACTTTGATAGGTCACCAATTAGGTGATGGATGTGCTATAGCTATCAAAATGCTGATTTGTTTCTGTGTAAGACTGCATTGTCTATTCGCAGTGGTACTGGTACCATAGTGTTTTCAGTGTACTTTGCCTGTATGCAAAACGTACAAGTAACAATGCGTCCATTTTAGTACCACACTAACAATGACAGACAGATGTCTAAGTGCCAACTAGTCTTTCATTATAGCATAAATAAAAACAAGAATGGCTCCTTTATTTGGACTATAGGCGAATATATATTGGAGTTGAATTCTACCTTAAGACATTTGGAAATTAAAAATGGCTCCTTTGTGCCAGAGAAAAGCAGCCTTCTTCATTGAACTGAAAATGCTCTGCTCCACTTGTGAGTATTTGGAAATCACTCGTTTCCTTTATTAACAACGGATTCCCTTTTTGAGCTAGTTTGGAAACTTAAATCTCCTTGGATATTGTAGGGGATTATGGTAGAAAATGAACTAACATCCCCTCAACCTCCTTCAATCCTCGAGATGTATTTTGCTGAATAGAAAGAAGAAACATATGAAATAGAATAAGCTTTGCCTTGTAGGAAGCAACAACTCTGAATTGGCGTCGGTGGGGCTAGGGAAGAGGTTGAGGGGTTGGACTTCAGCATGGAATATGTCACCGGCCGGAAAGGCCCCACTGGTGCATGCACATTCCAAATCAGCATCTGAACTGCAAAAAAAAAAAAAAATCGTCTTTAAAAATAATAAAAAGGGAAAGAAACATGCAGTTTTTGGGTAGAATTGTCCATACCCTTGGGCACTAATTATGGGCTTAGAGTGCAATTATCAAGTCAGATGCCATCTAGTTTATTTAGTGAGTATGCATCACGAGCTCCATTTTGGGATCTGCTGTCAACGTCGCCGATGTCGGTGGCCCTATGTATTGCACCTAAAAACCATATAGAAAAATAAAAGAATACGGAGTAGGGCCAGGCGTCGCTGTCATGCCATGGCATGTTAGGTAGGCAAGCAAAGCAAGCATGGCCGGAGGAGGGCTACTACAACGCCTGCACACTGGGGTCACGGGTGTGGGCACTTGCTATGCTGACCTCTGCATGCATGCATGCTCGCTCGCTCGCTGAAGGACAGTTTTCAGAAGGAAGAATCAACCAACCAATCAATCAACGTTAACTGCTCTGCTTAGTGCTTATATTATACACTACTACTACTAATGACAAAGGTTCTGGATTCTATTTTTTTTTAATCGTGTGGGGGTGTTCGGTAGGCTTGGCACTTGGGTAATTGTTTTCCAGGACTGTAAGGCATTGACTTGAGCCTGAGGGTGTCTGGTTTAATTAAACAAATGAGGGGCGTACATGGCCGGCGGTGAAAAATAGTTACATACATACGGTTTTGCATCTCAGATCTGTGCCTGGTAATTTGAATAATAATGCGCTTTGGGCCCCGACCCATAGCCCCCTTGAGATCTGTGCTTTTGCAAGCACGTTTAGTTTGCTCTATCTATCTAGTTCCTCTCGGATAAAACCGTACATGATGCATGCATGCAGTAGTAGTAGGTTGTCTGGGCATCTCACTCATGTGGCTGTGGGGGAGTATAATGCAATGCATTTGCTACTATCGCAAACTAACAGGGGAATCAGACATCAGCGTCAGGCACCACTTGTTTTGTCTGCTGGGCGTTGTAGCCATCTGCAGGACAGGGAGAGCGTGAGCATGCATGGAGTAGTAGTAGTAGCCGTTGCAGGTTTTTTCAGTAGTGCGTTTGCTTGTGCTATGTGCCTGTGGAGTAATTTCAGAATAAAGCTAGGGGATGCAAATGCAAGTGTTCGAGTTTGTTAATTTTCTGATGACAGCACCAAGCTAATAATGTGAAGTTACTGAAGAACTGACGAAGCGTTGCGTGAATCCGTGCAGGTGGAGATCACGTGCCGAGGGCGACAGCTCCCCGCGTTCCTGACCCTGCAGCATGTCCGGGACGGCATCTGGTGCCAGGGCGACGCTGCTGCCGCCTCGCCGTCGGTGGTGCCGGACATGTCAGCAGCTAACCACCACCACCTCATGGTTTTGCAGTACGGCAGGAGGTCGTAGCAGGCAGAGACAGACAGAGTACCACCCGCTCCCCACCACCGATGTCCGATCGATGACACTCAGTTGCAATGTAGATTCCGGCATCCTGCCCGACCCTCCTAACCCTTTTTTGTCGGCACGGCCGGCAATAGGCGGCATGACGGACGACCACGAGCTCCCGACCGCCAGCACGCGCACACCTGGACGGCGGATGACCGGAGGCGGCTGTTCTCCTCCACACAAGCGCTGGAGAGAACATAACAGCTTGGAAGTTGCCTGGCAGAGACAGAGACAGAGAGAGAAAGAGGGGTTGTTTACGAGTGCTGATCGAAGAGTGGGTGTGGCGCGACTTCCAAGCCATTTTGGCCTTCATTCAGCTGACCTGATCTACTAATCCCCAGCTGAGCTGAGCCGTTACATTTTGTTAATCACCAGTCCCCTCCCGCTCCCGCGACGATAGGCCAGCTGCTCGCTTCTCTTCTTTGTTGTGGAAGCAGCACGCATGCATGTTCCTGTCCCGCTGTTCTTTCAGAGGGCCAACTTGACATCGATTCATGACTTGACCCTAGAGAAGCTCTTTCTTTCTTTCTTCTTCTTTTTTTCTTTCCTTCATTCAGCAGTTCAGTTGTAGCGCCTTCTTCCATTTTCATGACATACAAGATGTCGGATGTGTTCGCGACATTTGCCGTCCGCTTATATCTATTTAATTTATTTATTTATTTGGAACTTTAGCAACTTAAGCAGCTGTGGGCTTTTCGTGACCGATTTAGAGGTTCAGCTTTTTTCTAACCAGCTTTTCTGAGAATCTAGCTGTGGGGAGAATCTGGCTGTATAGAGAATCTGAGTACCATTAGGATTACGTGCGGAGGAAGATAAAGTTGTTCATGGGGCTCAGGATCTATAAAGTGACGGATTACTACTATTGCGACGACTCAACCGATTATATGTTTATGTTGATTTTGAATGGTTTTTATCCAAACGAATTTTATAGAAGCTAGCTGAAAAGCTGAGTGTTTGGCAGTCCGCAGCAGCTTTTGATGGTTAGAAGCTGCGAAAAGCCGAAACAAACGGGGGCTTAGTGTCGTCGGTCGGTATAATGGTAATAAGATGAAACAAGCTTTCTTCAGCTTTTATTTATTTCAATAAACAGCAGAATAAGATGAAGAGGTAACATTATATTACAACAACAAAATAAGGCCCTGTTTGTTTGTTTGTTTATCCTCTAGATTACATAATCTAATCTAGCTTAAATAAGCTGAGAGGTAAACAAACAACACATGTTATTAGGTGGGTTATGTAATCTAGATATCTAGATTATGATAATCTATAAGCGGATCAATAGGTGCTTAATCTAGCTTAAATAAGCTGAGAGGTAAACAAACAACACATGTTATTAGGTGGATTATGCAATCTAGATACCTAGATTATGATAATCTATAAGCGGATCAATAAGTGCTTAATCTAGTTTAAATAAGCTGAGAGGTAAACAAACAACACATGTTATTAGGTGGATTATGTAATCTAGATACCTAGATTATAATAATCTATAAGCGAATCAATAGGTGCTTATATAATCTATAGGTTGGATTATACAATCCTGGAAGCAAACAAACGGGGCCTAATGTTAGGATTTATGGCTAGCCCAATTGAGAAATTCAATTAAACCACAGAAAAAATCTCAAAAGCCCATATACGTGTATGGCTAGAGAATAATTAAATTAATAGTGCCATATTGCTAGTCCAAGTGGAGTGGAACTAGTTTAAATATGGAGGCCACACTCAATCACCAAGTCATGGATGAGAGAAGAGAGTATGGAGAGCCACACACGCGCTCGCTCGCCTGGCTGGGGCGGGGCGAAGGGCGCGGGGCGAAGGGCGCGGGCGTGGGCGCACGACATACACGTGAATGGTCCGTCGAAATTCGGCCCCTCGCCTTGTGGGGGTGCGACTTTCTTTTGCCGTTTTATTTTTTAGTTGCTT
Organism: Zea luxurians; assembly: GCA_029449295.1. Taxonomy (NCBI): domain Eukaryota; kingdom Viridiplantae; phylum Streptophyta; class Magnoliopsida; order Poales; family Poaceae; genus Zea; species Zea luxurians. The sequence continues at coordinate 111,311,834 of JAOPSE010000009.1, read as the reverse complement.
GGCTGTTAAGTTTAGATTCCTAACCGATCGCTATAAAGATCTAGACTGAGCTATTGGTTCGCGGACTCGGCCCTATATAAGGCACCTGGGAGCCAGCATCAAAATCATCTCAATTTTCACCTTAGTTCCCAACTGCGCCGCCATCGTAGTTCTCTTCATCCCGACCGCGGTCGGAAGAGCAGGTCTCCGGAACCCTTCGCCTTCGAGATCCTGCCCCTTGAGTGGACGAATAAGGTTTTTGGAAAGCATCCTCACGCGACTGCTCGCGATCTTCTCGTCGAACCCTGCTGTTCCGACGTCATCGGCCCCGCTCCTTCGACGTCGTCGACCCTACTGATTCCGGCCCGCGTCATCTACGGGTATGTCTGATCAGTATGCATCATCCAATTTAACTTTATATTTCAGTTCTTTTGATTTGATCATGATTTATATTCGGAATTTAATCCGAAAAATATCTAATATTTTAACACCTAAGAATGGGAATCGATCGATCAATCAGTCATCAGATGTGTAAGTGTCACCGAATACCTGGTAAGGCCACTCCCGGGCGCCAGTAGCAGGTCGCCGTCATCAGTATCCATTTGGGCGAGTCGAGCTGAGCCAAGGGTGATGCTGAGGTGAGGTCAATCGAGGCCTCCATCCAAGCAACACTACACTCCCGCTCGCATGCTAAGCTAAACGTGCCCTTCCTGATCAGGAAAAGCAGAGGGGGCCGTGGGTGGTGCGTGCTAAGTGCTAACTCGCCCGCTGGGCATGCATACCGGCCGCGAACACTGTCAGTTGAGCTAGATTGTCTTGGAGTTGGACAGACAAGGACCTTCCATCAGCTCCCGCTCCCATGTTTACCCCCGCAGCCAGTCGAATCGGAGGAGCTGCAACAAGTGGAAGCTCAGCCTCTTAATGCCTGACAAGAACATTACTCGGAAAGTGAGGCTGTTGATAACCCAGGAAATCTGCAGATACTATACCCGCTTACCCGGCTGTTCATTGCCTAATATAATCTTGTGTGATGCCGATCGGAATAAACAGGCTGTCCTCTCCTGATCCATGCAATGTATGGACCATGACCCGGAGTCACACTCGCACGCACTGTTTGGGGGGAAGCCGACGGTGCAGCGGCAGCCGGCAGCAGCGCACCAGCTTGATGCTCAGCTGATTGCTTGGGGTGCATGCAATGGCCGAGCGCGTCGGTGTCATCGTCGTCAGCTCGTCGTCGTTGCTTCCAAGGCTGGAGATCGGGAGGGAGAATCCATGGCGGTGGGAGCACTCCATGTCACCTGAAGCTTGATGAGTCGTGGAGCCTAGGTTGGGAGGAATCTTGCGAGTGAGAGAGCGGAATGAATCGGGTGCCACATGTGCAGCACCTGCTGCATGCCCTGTGCGCGCGGAAATCGACCACACACAGTCGTAGCAAAGCGTATTCACAGACTCTCATATATCATTGTCGTCGGTTTCTGTCCCGTGCACGTAAATACTTCAGTGGATGATGGTGAAACTAAGCAGTCAGCAGCAGCTACGCCTGACTGACTGAAACCACCTCAACAGAAAGCACAGCTAATCCACTTTGTGTGAGTGTATCATGCAACCAATCATCAGCCAGGGCCGCGCGGCCGCCGACGGAATCGAGCTCTGTCTCTCTTTCTGTTCCTGATCGGCGTGGGCCGGGAAAGAAAAGATGGGCCACATCCGTGCATGCACTGAACGGATCAACCAGACAACCAACTAACTACATGGCACCAGACCATAATAAGCCCATCTCGTTGACGCCTAAAGAGTCGGAAGACGACGCCGGCCGAACCGAGTTCTATTTTAGGTGGGCTTCGAGAGTGACCCAAGGCCCAAACCACAAACAGCCCAACAGGAGGCGGCGCACAAGCAAGCCTTCGCGGTTACGTGCGAAGACATATATAACGACGGGCAACGCGGCCTGCCGAAACCCTAGAACGCCGCCGCCAGTCCTCACTCCTCACCATTTCCCAAACCCTACCCATACCCCCGCCGCCGCCGCCATGCCGCCCAAGCTCGACCCGTCGCAGGTGGTGGAGGTCTTCGTCCGCGTGACGGGCGGCGAGGTCGGCGCGGCGTCGTCCCTGGCGCCCAAGATCGGCCCGCTCGGGCTCTCCCCGAAGAAGATCGGCGAGGACATCGCCAAGGAGACGGCCAAGGACTGGAAGGGCCTGCGCGTCACCGTCAAGCTCACCGTCCAGAACCGCCAGGCCAAGGTCTCCGTCGTCCCCTCCGCCGCCGCGCTCGTCATCAAGGCGCTCAAGGAGCCCGAGAGGGACCGGAAGAAGGTCAAGAACATCAAGCACAGCGGCAACATCAGCCTCGACGACGTCGTCGAGATCGCCAGGACCATGAGGCACAGGTCCATGGCCAAGGAGATGGCCGGCACCGTCAAGGAGATCCTCGGCACCTGCGTCAGCGTCGGGTGCACCGTCGACGGCAAGGACCCCAAGGACCTGCAGCAGGAGATTGATGACGGAGAGGTCGAGATCCCGTCCGCTTGAAGGTGAGATTCATTCGTCCTCTCGTTATTGCTGCTCCCATGGTTTGCTAGGCCGATGCTACTGTTATTGATTTGTTAGGTGCGCGTCATGAGGAGCTAAATGTTAGTACGTGTGTTCAGCTTCTGTAGTGTGTCAACCATTGCTACAAAGTTTGCCATGGATCGCTGTGCTACAACTGCACTGTGATTGAGAGGCTCGTAATTACAACCATCTGTTTCAATATCATGTTGTTTGATGGCCTAGTACTGTATGTTCCAATGGTTTGCTTCATTGCGTTTAATGATACAATTGGTATGCTTTATTTGGTCAGTCAGTAGTGGAAATAAATGGTTTTGTGCTTCAATTTCCATGCGGATGGATTATATAGCTGCAGATTATGCCAAGATCTGGCAAAATATTTTAGCCTTATTTAGACATGATTTCTTTGTCTGGCGTGCAAGTGTTGCACCAAATTTCATATCTTCCTGTTCAATAATTTACTGTTGGTACCCTGTTATTGGTCAACTTGTCTTCTGCTGGACATCTCAGTCGGTCGACATTGCCTGTGTTCAATCATGAGATCCACAACATGTGATTGACGTTGAGCAGTCCTTGCCACTTATGCTGTTATTTCCTGCTGAAAAGAGAGGACGAAATCCTCTGTATATATATGCATGCCTTACGTTCATTTCTTGTCTACGCAGACTTGACAACGAACGAAGGGGACTTCCATTGGTGCTGCTGAAGTGTTGTTGTTCTGCATGCTGTCGATGTACCTTTTTCAAGCAACGTGATCCATCTATTTTTTTGTCTAGCTATGTTAGTGATATCTTGTGAGAGACCTCAATGTTACCACACAGCATCTTTGCCTTTGTTGGATGGGGATTTAAGCACTTCACCACACCTTTGTTCTTTGTTGGATGGAGAGTTTTAAGCATCAGCTGTCTCAAGTTGGAAACCCTAACTCAAAAATCAAAAACCACCCCTAACTCTGGCAAAACAGTGCAACTGTTGTGCAACCGGGATCCCGTTAATTTGAATGTTTAATTATGTAGCATCAAATAGCCACAGGATATATTTTACAACAAGGTAATTACAGTGACTAGGTCTTAATTACGTCCAATACTACTCGTAACCGAGGCTTGATAGGTGGGCGGAGCGGTCGGTCTCCGTCACCCACGAGTCTTCGCCTCACATGCCAAATTTGAACCAGCATATGCATATTACACTTGTACTACAAGCGTAGAACATGGAAAGCCGTCTCATCCCTTCCAATGATATTATTTTCGTCCTGATTACACTTGGAGAAGAACCCATTTGGGTTGTTTTTGCCAGTGTCGAGCGGCCGGATGATGACGACAGACGGTGAGCTGCACGTACACGCTTACAATGAACATACACTAGACGAGGAAGAGGCACGTTCCGTCGTCACTGGAACGATTCCGGCAGCTGCTGTCCGGCGAGGAACGCCCTGAAGAGGCCGAGCGAGCGCTCGGGCTGCGAGAAGGGCGCCTCGTGGGACGCGCCGCGCACCGTGGCGAAGGACAGCGCGCCGCCGCCGAACACCTGCGTCCACCCGCCCACCTGCTTCCCCTGGAACCAGGCCCGGTACGGCGCCGTGGCGTTGAGCCGGAGCCTGCTCGCCAGCCGCCCCACCAGCGTCCTGCTGCCCGTCAGCGGGATCACCGAGTCCTGGTCGCCGCTGTACACCAGCGCGGGGATGCCCGCCTTCACGAGCGCGCCCACGGTGTTCACGGTCGGGATCTGGAGGTCCAGCTGCTTGTACTCCAGAACGCTGCTACATATACATCCATCCATCTAGCTGAGCACGCAAAAGGCAAGGCAAGGCAAGGCAAGACAAGAGTCGTAGTCGTAGGTAGGCACACGCTTTGCCCTTCACCTGCTGCAGACCGTCCACCTCTGCACGCCGTCGAGGCGCGCGTGCATGGCCTGCTGCACGTCCTTCCGGTTCAGGTACCGCATCGTCTCGTCCTCCACGCACACGTCCAGCTCCCTGCTCCCTTGCTGCACGCACGCGTCGTCACCACCACCACCATATATATGATATATTCAGCGCAACGACGAGAACGAGATGCATGCATTGCATGGACAGCGGTGGCCTGCCGACCTGAGGGACGAGGACCTGGGACTGCATGAGCACCGACGAGATGCAGACGTCCAGGGTGACGTCGTACTTGTCGACGAACCGGCTCGTCTCCCTCGCCACCTGGCTCATCACCCTGTCGCAGGCCGTGCTCAGGGAGCCGCGGTAGTACTCGCTCACGTACCGCGAGTAGTTGCACACCGTCGTGAAGATGTTGTAGGTGGAGTCCGATATCAGGCCGTGCGACCAGAAGAACTCCGCCCGCGAGTTGAAGTCGGTGGAGAACTCCAGCACAGGGTTGCCAAGCTGTTTCATTTGTTCACAGGATCAAAAGGACAGGTGAAAGAGAGAGAGAGAGAGAGAGAGAGAGAGAGAAAAGGACAGGTCTTGTTCACAAGATCGCTGTGTCGTTGGTCTGCTAAGCTTGCCAGTGGTTTGCTTACAGCAATGCCTTTCAGGTTGAATAGCTTCTCCTTCTTGTTGAACTCAACCATGCGCTGGGCTAACTGTGGAACGTAGTGGCCTGGAAAGAGAAACAACATCCCGCTGATTCCAGAAGGTGGACTATGTATGAAGCCACAGGAATTTTTTTTTTCAGGTGCTAAAGATGTGTGCTATGCGAGTGGGACTCAAAATGGGATTACTCACCAGCGTAGCTCTCTCCTGTGATATACAGGTCCCTGCCCTTGTACTGCGGGAACCTGGCGAACCAGCCTTGCAAGAACTTCAAGTTGTCCCTGGCTTCAGAAATCCAAAACACCCAAAGAAGAATTATACTGGTTTGAAAGTGTGGAAAAGAAAGAAAGAAAGAAACAATCTGTGGTTTGGTATAAACATATAGAGGCCAGTCACCTGTCATGCTGTCACCAACACCCTCGTAGAAGGCAGGATCAGTGGAGTATGAAAAGCCAACCCCTGCAGGGCTCTCCAGATACAGCATATTGGCCTCTGAAACACACAGCAAACAGGGGTACCAAAAGGGGAGTTTTTAACACTTCCTAATTCCCTGTCCTTCTTCTTCTTCTTTTTTTTTTGCACCAGCCATTGTAGTAGTACACGTACACCATTTGGTATAGCTACCGGCTACCGCAACATGCAAGAAGACACGCTCACCTTTGTTCCAGCTGTACTCGTTCCTCGTTAGCGCATTGCCGCTAGGCCTGAACGGCCCATTCTCTGAGAACGCCCCCACTCCCACGGATGAGCACCCAGGCCCTACACTCACATGCATGTGGGAACCATTCAGCATAATCTCTCTCCAAGAAAAACAAACAAACAAACAAAACATTGCGTTGGTAGCAGAAACACAAAACAAACAAAGAGAGAGAGGGACAGTAGGGGACAAGGAGGTCATCCTGATAAGAATCCTAGAGGGAATCTGATCTAGCTCATCCAGTCATCCTACACGGCCTCACTATAAAGAACTAAAGATGTTTATGGAGCCTTTTTTGCTTTCCTATTTTGCAAATGTTCTTATTTTTCACAAGTCCAGTTGGAATAGTTTCTTAAAATTAGTAAAATCACGAGCCCACTTTTAGCTCTCTATTTATGTTTGTTACTAGGGGAAAAAATTAGACATTTTTATAATGTTTGTTTTGGGAGTAGGGACTGAACAAGACAAAACACTTGGTCACAGGTGCATTTGCACTGAAACCTGAGCTCTCCCCCCCCCCTTCTCCTTCATCCCCATCCACAGCACAGCCACACAAGCAGCAGGCAATAATGCAGCAGCAGCATGCACAGCGCAGTGACAAAAGGTATGCTGTGCCGACAATCAAGTGGAAGTTTACCTCCATTGAGCCAGAGCACGAGCGGCTTGGCCGCCGGATCCGCCTCCGCCTCCGCGAAGTAGTAGAAGAGGGAGCGCTTCCCCGCGGCGTCCACCGGGATGTAACCGGAGTACTGTGCGAAGCCCACCGGCGGCTGCCCCGGCAGGGCGCTTATCTTGTCCTCCTCCGCCGCCGCCTGCGCCGAGACGGTCCAGGCGTCGCCGAGGAGCAGCACAGCTGCGCACGCCACCGCTGCTGCGACGGTGGCGGCGTCCCTGCTGCGCCCCTGCATGTTGGTTCGGCTGTGGGAGAGAGTGGAGGAGGCCAGGGGAGGGGAGTGAGTCAGTGAGCGAGTGAGCGCTGCAGGGTGCAGCTGCAGCCACAGGGCGGTGAGAGTGAAACCGATACAGTACATGGCAATAAATAGGTCTGACATGTGTAGGTGGTGAGGTTGGTGGACATGCCTGCTTTTGAGTTATCTTTGTTCAGAATTTAGTATGAGTAATTTATAGCTAACAGTGGAATTTATGATATTGCCATTTCGTATATAGCTAACTAAAAATATATATACTTATATAATAACCTTCTACTGTTATAATATGTACATTCAATAATGTGTCTACCATCTTTTCTACCGTAAATTGTCTTGAGTCCGTAAACAATCCGCTTTCAACTAGCTACCAGTGAACAACCCGATTTTCTTCTCTCTATGTTTCTCTTCCTTCCACGTCATATAAATCTGACATAACATCTTTTACAGTTCACCTACGGCACCTTATTATACTTGCATGGTGTCAGTAGTTTAGTGTTCGTGTGCACTAATCTGTTTCATAGATTCCGGCAGGCTTGCTGTGTTTTTTTACCTCTTGCTCATTGCCTCATTGCAGTAAACAGCGACCTGATCTTGGCATACCATGGTGGGTGCACGCCAGGGGCAATGTTTAAGGTTTCCATGCACTTGTCACTGCATTTCCGTAGACGTCAAATAAGCTTATTTGAAACAGAGGAAGCAGAGAAAACACTCCTACAAGATCTTTTTTTTTTTAAAAAAAAGAAAAAAATTGGGGGCGAAGCTTGTAAACCTTAGGAAACACATGTGGAAACACCATTTTAATGCAAAAGGCATTTGACAAGATGTCTAGAAACCGTTAAGCAGGCCATGGTTTATTATATCATAATCTCGATCTATTACCTAAGGCCTCCTTTGGTAGGGCTCTCTCGGTGGCTCCTTTTCTGGCTCTTCGTGAAGCCGTACCAAACGGTCTTAAAAAACGGCTCCTCACCGAGAGCCATCAAAGAGGCAGAGCCGTTTTGCTATTGGAAGACGAAGCACGAGAAAACAAGCTTTTACCGGCTTCTTCTATCCGGCACACAATAATGTTTCACGAAATTACAGTCTCTGCCACTGTCTCATCGTGAGAAGCTATTTTGTCAAATGAATTGCAAAACGGCTCTGGCTCCTCTAGAGAAACCAAGAAACCAGAGAAGCCATAGCCGAAACCGTTTTGAGAATAGTAGGAATCCTGCCAAAGGGGACCTAAGTAGATTTGTTTTTACCAACTTCAGTCATGTACACAAGTGTACTGCATGAGTATGATATGTGCCACGACTTTGATAGCATGGCCTCCAAAACAATATTGCGTGCCACGCTAAAAGTTAGATCTCGGCTTACCAGATCGTGTTGCACCGACGTACCAGACATGGTGTAAAGAAGAGGTGGGCACCAAGGTCCATACTACATACTGAACATATCTTTTCGTGTCTTTTTTTTTTTTTTGCAAACCGGTATTTTTTTAAAAGAACTTTATATTTGACTAAGGCCGTCGGCGAAACTATCTTTGCGAAAGAGAATTCACGCTAGGACCGCAAAAAAAAAAAAACAGGGAGTACCTGTACATGTATCGCCACCATAAAGGTCCTTTTAAGACCATGGTATAAAGAGGCCATACGGTTTGTGTGGTTGATCTGGTTTGATCGGTGTGTGTGTAGCCGTAGCGTCTGTCAGGCGTGCTGCGTACGGTGCGGGCTCACGGACTGCCGGTGGGCCATGTCTTCGGGCAGCAGCATACGAAAGTAACCGCTATTGGATCTGCTGGCCACATCATCATCGCATTCGCGTGCATGTGACCCGGCCGGACGGGCCCACGGCGCGTCGTCATTGTCATTGGCAGAGGAGGATGGAGAAAAGATGGGATCGCCGGACGCCGGCAGAGTCAGCTAGTTACAGTAATTGACGGTGGTTTACAGCGTTGTCGCTTGCTAAATACTAACACTGTTACCCTGTCAGACGATAAAAAGTAAAAGCTCCCCCTTTTTTTTACCTGCGGCCTGCGGGCTACAGTGCAGCAGCCCTCTGCGGCTACTCCAGCGATGATGTGTTACGCAGGACTGGTAATCCCGAGGGCATCCAACGGGTCGTTTTTCGCATTGCCGCTCCTTTCTACCTTTGACGATACATACGTAGTTTTGGATGAAGACTTATTAGTGGCTCGATTTATTTAAAATGGATCACGAGCTTTGCTAATATTTTGGCTCAGCTCGGGTTTATTTAGCTCATGAGTTACTCGTGAGCCGAACGAACTACACAGCCGCTCTGCGGCCCAGGCGCTAAGCGGTGCACCCCAACCGAGCGAGACGTAGACCATATCTAAGTGTATCTCTTCAAAACCTTAGTGAGACGCAATTCGCAGACTCCCATCTCTCATAGGTGGCAGGCCACGCAGCCGCACTCCACGGACAGCAGACCACTCTGCCAACCCCAACACCCCACGGACCGTAGCTTCAGCAATCCCGCGCCATTGTCTTCCCTATAATTTTCTCTTCACGAGGATCTCAACATTTCTGGGTCTCTTGCTATCCGTACACAATAGATGGGAGCGCAAAAGGGAGGAGTAGAATACAACACGAAAAGCAAGAATGCAGCACACAACACCAAAAAAAACATATCTTAGGAGTACACTCTCACTAGGATGTCTAGTTCTTCACAAACGGGTGGTCAAATTTATCTAGAATGAATCAAAGGTGTTGTGCAAGTGTATGTGAGTGTTCCTTTGCTCTAGGGGGTGCTTGGGTATTTGACATGGCTGATGGAGGGGGTGTTTATAGCCCCAAATAGCCATTGAAAAATTTTGATGTAATTCTGCACTGTGCGCATGCACTGGAACGGTCCAGTGTACCACCGAACCGCCAATAGTAACACAACCTCTGGGATCCTGACTGGGACCTTCCAACCGAAGGTGGCACTGGACCGACCCGGTCTGCCACCAGACCACCTGCCACGTCAGCTAGCCATTGCGGTTGTTGTTGGAAGTCGAAGTAGCCATTGGACAATGATCCGGTGATTTTTAGTGTCCAAGGCCAAGACTGTCGAGTTCGCTGTAGACTTGAAGCAATTGGATTGCAATGGAGGTGAAAGTGTATGAACGAAGGAGAGGACTTGAGAATTGGAGGTAAAAGTGTACCAATGAATATAAGCACCCCTCTATTTATAGGTTGAATTCATTTTTTTTTGGATTTTTAATTTTTAAAATCCAATTAATCAACTTAGACCAATCAGAGAGGACCACGTCCACTACCGATCGTCGGCTCCAACAGGCCGATCTATACCGACCGTGCCTACCCCAATGCACTATGTCATCCGCTCTGACAAATCAGCGGTCCAGCCGACCAGCCAAGTTAATCGACCGACATTGCGCCCATCTAAGAGCAAGTATAATAGATCCTATTTAGCAGGTTGTAAGGCAGTTTATATTATTAAAAATCCTATGTAGAGGAAAGAGAAGGAAGAGATAAGCAAGCAGACGCTAAACTTGGTGCCGGGCGCAACGCATGCAACGAGATGGAAAGCTCCTCATGCGGATTTTTACAACCTATTCTAGTAGCTTGCATAATATATGAACAATGCTCTTGTATATGTGGTACTAAGACCAACTCCAGCAGTCATCGTAACCCGTCTGCATCCGTAAAGTGCGCGTTCATTCTTATTGTTCACGCTCCCAGCAATAACTGCATCCGAGCGCGAAAAAAGGAGGCCATGGTCGGCGCTCTCTATTGCACGGTGTTCTCTCTCATCTCCTCACCGCAACCTCCACGTTCCAGAAACAGGGTGTCATCTCTTCTGCTTGTTTCCCGGCCATGGCGCGCACGGTACCGGTCACGTCCGACTGCAAGGATACGAAGCCGAAAGCGGAGCGTTGCTAGAAACAACACATCGCTCAGAGTGTACAAGGCTGTTGGAGCGGCGGGCAAAATACGGATACAAAGTCCCCATTGCTGGAGTTGGTCTAAACTTCGCCCTCTAACCTCTTGCTGCCGACGTTTCTATTAACCTTGCTCTGAATCAGTACATGCCAGCTGGAGGGTCACACCGAGTGTCAGTAACAGTGTTATTAAAGCTACGTTTAAACGTCAAAACTCTAATTAGAGGTTGAAATCGTGTTTTAGCGTTCTAAACTGTAAAACACAGTGTTTCATGTGTTTAGACCATTAGCTACTTTTGGGTTCAATCTGTTAGCTATTTTTGGATCTAATCCGGCTCCTGTGTGAAGTTTTGGTAAACCATTTACCTTTCTGTTTTGGTATTAACTTCATGTTATTGTCTGAAATTATGATATATTGAGTGTTTTTTTATATCGTTTAAAACTACGTTTAAAATTCAAAATTTTACCTGTGAGTGTTTTAACGTTTTATTGTTTTAATAATGTTGATCGGTACCGATCATACGTGGCACCCGCCTTAAATCAAAGAGACAGGAAAGACACTACTCCCCCACCCCACCCACTCAGACAGGCAGAGATTGATTATACTATACTTCTTTGCAATGCAGTTAGTTACCAGGCAGCAGGTCCGAGGATCCGAATTGCCGATCCGCTTTGCCATTTCACGACGCGACGGAAAGAAGCCTAGGACAATGGCGTTAAGACGTGGCGCAGGCACCAGCCCGCCATGAATCATGTATGGGCAATGCGTCTGCGTCTGCGTGCCCGGGCCCGGCCTTTGCCTTTCCCTCTGTCTCTGCCACTGACTGACAAAAGCTGATCGCTCTCTCGGCATGGCCCGGCACCGGCACTCCGGCATGGCAGCTTCAGCGTTCTCTTCTGCGACCCGTGGGACTCCACTGCACCGCTGTGTCGCTCTCCTTGAGGACCCGTATCCGTATGCCTACATGTTACGAATCGTGATGCCACAAGCGAGCGCTGGTGGTGTTCTTTTTACAAAAGCCAATACCAACGTGTTGTGCACATGCAGTTGGTGATCAGCGAGGAATTAAAAGGGATTGAGAGGAAAATTAGTTTAGTTTTCCCTCAGTGCATCATCATCATCCTGTCATCAAATTAACCCTTAAAGTCTTGTTCACTTGCGTCTGGATCGACAAAGATTGCAGAGAATTAAATCCCTCGTTAGTCAAAATTGAATAGAGGTGGATTTAATCACGTTCAATTCCTTTCAATTCAGACACAACCCGCAACCGAAAAAACTCTAAGGGCTAGATTAGCAACGAGGATACTGAAAAATCAGAAAGAAACAATATTTATATTGGTTTTAACATCAATGGATATATTTGCACTCGTATTTCAGTAATAAATGTGACTCTGTTTTTTATGATTTTTTCTCTATGTGATTTTGAATCAGTAATCGAAAAAATATGAAATACTGGAGGATATTCATATCCCCGAAGAACAAAGTAGTCAAGAAAACCATTTCAAACTTATATCTAAGACCGAATGAGTCTACATAACCATCTGACCTTTAGATGATGGTCTACTTCACTCACTCACTATCAAAATCAGTTGTTTAACCACTACAACTTTACAAAACTAGATAAATAACCCTCTAACCAGTTTTAGTTGGTAGTTTTGATGACATGACACTGATTTAAGATGTACCAGTTTTGTCTTTTTCAATTATGTCTTCTACTGGTGTCCACAATTTATATAACTTTGTAAAAAACGAAATTAGGTATTATATTCATCATATTTTTCTAAAATTTTAGGAGTAACATATTAATCATAACTAATAAAAAAACTACGTAAAAAAGCTTAATATTTTTGTGTCTCATTAAGTTTTTATCTTCTAAGGCTAAAAATTTAACTAGAGCTAAATATACAACTACCTAAACTACTATATTTTTTGTTAATTTTATTTAGCAAGTTAAGTAGTCTTTCTTCTAATTACTAAATAGTCAATTGTATATTTTTTTATAAATGCTTAACAAACAAAAATAAAATACTCTCTAATTTTTATACGAACCTTCTCATAGCTAAACTAACATACAAAAGTATTTTCAGGATTTTCTGAGAACTTTGAATCGAGACCCATAATTTACATAAATATTTCTTATAACTTTATATGAGTCTAGATTTAAAGTTCTCAGAAAATTTTAAAAATATTTGTATATGCTAGATTAGCTAAAAGAAGTGTTGGGGACTTGTTCTCAAATGCTATGAGTTAAGAACAAGGCAACACAGAATATTAAATGTTAATGTCCTTCGTCCTTCGAAACATTATTTCCCTTAGGATATAACGATCTTTGGACGAAGGTCATGAAGGGCCTTCTGCTCTGAGAAGTCTTTTTACTTCATTCCAAGCACTGAGAAGTCTTTTTATTTCATTCCGAGCACCTTCGGCTTTATCATCAGACATTTTCCGAAGCCTTTGCTTTCTTGGCCTAAAGGATAGGTCGACATTGAGTGAATGTTCTATGGTGGAACCGCCCGAATTATTCCAGCTTAAGTGCCCAAGTCGCACCCTTAAGGGCAGCAACACACTTAAACAGGAATAACCCGTCAGTCCCTCGGATCTAGTCCGATAAAGCCACTTATCCAGGATCGAATACCACTAGCTCACTCGAAGGTGAGGCACAGAGAAATACAATAAAGCATAATATCACAAATTTAAGGAGTATCATTAGTGATTACATTATCGGAGTTTCAGAAATAATAACCATAAATTTTAATGCAGCGGAAATAACCAACGGAGAAAACCGAGTAACATGGCGAAGCCTGGCCACGCTACTCCTCCTGGTCCTCAACTATATGTTATCGGCGTTCAACATTAACACCATTAAAAAGACAACACTTTATTTATTTACGCAACACAACTACGACATCACAATTACGCGCATTTTATTTATTTGGATACGGCTTTTCATTTGTTCTTCTAGTGATCATACAAAAGCATCCCAACAACACAAGTTTCACAAAGTACCTATGCATCAATGTCTATAGAACTTCTATATCACAATCCACTAGAGAAAGAAACATATAAACAGGACACATATGTCATCTCAAGTTTAGCCATGTCAAGTCTACATTACTTAAGAGCAAACCAATATTTTTAGCGAGAAGGGTGAACTAAACAATCAAAAGCGCACTAGCAGAATTTTTGGACAGCAATACAGCAGTCACTTGTTTCAGTCATAACTCACAAGATATTTAACCAAAAATAGTAAACTAGGACTTTCTAGAAATCTTGAAAAGTGCTTTACAACTTTGGTATTATCATCACAGCATGATTAAACACTTAGCAAGGCTAAAAAGTGCAATCATAGCAGCTCTGTCCAGATTTGGACAGATTCAGACTTGTGACCCTAAAAATTCATAACTAAAGATTCAGACATCCAAACAAGGTGATCCTAGACTTTCTAAAAAGGTAATAAAATTGTCTACATATCATTTATAAACATCTCAAGGTGATTCAATATTTAACTAAGGATAAACATCACTAAAAGACTTTGCTGTCCAGAACTGGACAGATTCAGTCTTCATATTTAAAACATTCATAACTTAAGCTTCAGACCACCAAAAAGAGTGATCCAAAACTTTTTGGAAAGCTTGGAAAAAGCACTACATAACTTTTATAATCACCCAGAAGTGATTCAATGTTTAACTAAATCAAACAACACAATTGTAGAAATCTGTTCTGACGGTGGACAGAACACAGCAACCAGTCTGTAAAATTCATAACTCCTAAACTATCAGGACTATGGTTATGAAATTTTAGCACAAGCAATATAAGAAAAGCACCTACAACTTTCTTATAATAACCATAAACAGATTGTAACATTAACTTAAGCAAACAGTGCAGTTCCTGAAATCTGTACCGAAAGTGGACAGATTCAGTTACTAAATTTGTAAAAAGCATAACTCCTAAACTGTTAGACCTATGACTGTCAAATTTTAACACAAGTAAGATAATAAAGTTATCTACAACTTTATTGTGACCACCAATAACTTATTTCAACATTATCTTAAGCAACCATTGCAATTTCTGAAATCTGTTCAGAAATTCGACAGATTCAGGTGCTGGGCTTGTGAAAAGCACAACTCCTAAACGATCAGGTTTATGGCTGTCAAATTTTTGTACAAGCAAGAGAATCATGTTATCTACAACTCTTCTATATGACTTTTCTACAGAAAACATGATTTGGTTTATCAAACAAACAGTACAACAAAAACAATGCGTGCAGCCCAAAACAGCAATCAATAAATTCCAGCTTCTATATAATTCAAGAATTGCCGCATTCTAGAGACTTGAATCATTCTAGCACTTTACCATTTCTTATAGTTAAATTAATTAAATGAGGACTAGCAAGTAGACTTACAAATTTTATCCAAATCATTTAGTGCACTAAAATTACTACAACCAATTAACAACGCATTCTTCACGATAATCACCCATCAATTTGCATTTTAAATTACACATCTGAAAGGGAAATGTGTCCTTGGGCCATTTCTAAGTATTTTGGTGATTGAGTGCCAACACAAGTGCTTTTGTGTTGATCTATGCAATGTGGTGAATAAAGTGCAAATCAAGTCAAAAGGTATGTTTCTAGACTTAGTACATTGTTTTATGGACTAATGTATTGTGTCTAAGTTCTGGAAACAGGAAAGATTGAATTGGAAATGAGATGGCTTTGTTCAGCCAAAGTCTGCTCAGTCTGGGTGCACCGGACTGTCCGGTGGCGCACCGGACAGTGTCCGGTGCGCCAGGCTGGCTCTGGCGAACAGGCTGCTCTCGGGACTTCGATGGCGGTGTACGGCTAAAATTCACCGGTCTGTCCGGTGGTGCACCAGACTGTCCGGTGAGTCAATCACAGGCGAACTCGTCGCTCTCGGGAGATGATTAACGGCGTACGACTAAAATTCACCGGTCTGTCAGGTGGTGCACCGGACTGTCCGGTGAGCCTACGGTCAGCCGGGGCAACGGTCGGCCGAGGATTCCGCGCGTGACGCGTGGCCGAGCCAACGGTCACATTGGGGTACCGGACTGTCTGGTGTGCACCGGACAGTGTCCGGTGCGCCAATGGCTCTCAATCAGCAACGGTCGACTGCGCCATAGAAGGAAAGAAATCCGCACCGGACAGTGTCCGGTGGTGCACCGGACTGTCCGGTGCGCCAGTCGACATAAGGCAAGATCTGCCTTCCAGGATTGCTCTCAACGGCTCCTAGCTGCCTTGGGGCTATAAAAGGGACCCCTAGGCGCATGGAGGAGGACACCAAGCATTCCTTGAGCACTCTTGATCACTCACACTCCATTCTTGCGCACTTGTTCGACATTCTAGTGATTTGAGCTCCGTTCTAGTGCGCTAGTCTTTTGAGCTTAAGTCTGAGTCTTGTGTGTGTGTATTTGCTATGATCTTAGTGTCTTGTGTGAGATGCTAATCCCTCCCTTACTCTGTGCTTCTTTATGATATTCAAGTGTAAGGGAGAGAGGCTCCAAGTTGTGGAGATTCCTCGCAAACGGGATTAAGAAAAGCAAAGCAAAACACCATGATATTCAAGTGGGTCTTTGGACCGCTTGAGAGGGGTTGATTGCAACCCTCGTCCGTTGGGACGCCACAACGTGGAGTAGGCAAGCGTTGGTCTTGGCCGAACCACGGGATAACCACCGTGCCATCTCTGTGATTGATATCTTTGTGGTTATTGTGTTTTGTTGAGACTCCTCTCTAGCCACTTGGCGATTATTGTGCTAACACTTAACCAAGTTTCTGTGGCTTAAGTTTCAAGTTTTACAGGATCACCTATTCACCCCCTCTAGGTGCTCTCAATTGGTATCAGAGCCGTTCTCTTCACAAAGGGACTAATCGCCTGAAGAGATGGATCCTAAGGGGAAGGGAATCATGATCAATGATAAAGAGAAGGAGTCCTTCGTCAACGAGCCTAAGGATGACAAGCCTACCGACTCGGGTTCGGGCCACAGACGCAAAGATGGAAAGAAGAAGAAGACGAGACGCATCAAGGAGATCGTCTACTACGACGACAGTGATGAGTCCACTTCTTCCCATAAGGACAACGACGACAACGACTATGACAAACGAAAGACAGTTAACTCAAACTTTTCTTTCGATTATTCGCGTATTCCTCAAAGTTCAAATTCATATTTGCTCTCCATTCCTCTCGGCAAGCCTCCACACTTTGATGGGGAGGACTACGGATTTTGGAGCCACAAAATGCGTAGTCACCTATTCTCTCTCCATCCAAGCATATGGGAGATTGTTGAGAATGGAATGAAATTTGATAGCTCGGATAGTCCTATTTTTATTAATGAACAAATTCATAGAAATGCACAAGCTACTACTGTGTTGTTAGCCTCCTTGTGCAGGGACGAGTACCATAAGGTGAGCGGCTTGGACAATGCCAAGCAAATCTGGGACACCCTCAAGATCTCTCATGAGGGGAATGACGTCACCTTGCTCACCAAGATGGAGTTGGTAGAAGGCGAGCTCGGAAGATTTGCGATGATAAGGGGCGAGGAGCCAACCCAAACATACAACCGGCTCAAGACCCTTATCAACAAAATAAGGAGCTACGGAAGCACGCGATGGACGGACCACGACGTCGTCCGACTAATGCTAAGGTCCTTTACCGTTCTTGATCCACATTTGGTGAATAATATTCGTGAGAATCCCAGGTACACCAAAATGTCGCCCGAAGAAGTCCTTGGAAAATTCGTAAGCGGGCGAATGATGATCAAGGAGGCGAGGTACGTGGACGACGCACTGAATGGTCCAATCAATGAGCCTCAACCCATTGCTCTCAAGGCAACGAGAAGCAAGGAGGCGTTACCTAGCAAGGTGGCGCAAGTTGAGGCGGCAGGGCTCAATGATGAAGAGATGACCCTCATCATCAAGCGCTTCAAGACGGCGCTTAAGAGTCGCAAGGGACAGCCAAGCAAGACCAAGTCAAAGGGGAAGCGATCATGCTTCAAATGTGGTAAGCTTGGTCATTTTATTGCTAACTGTCCCGATAATGATAGTGACCAGGAAAAAGGAAACAAGAGGGAGAAGAAGAAGAATTATAAGAAGGCCAAGGGCGAGGCACATATCGGAAAGGAGTGGGATTCGGATTGCTCCTCCTCTGACTCCGACAATGAAGGACTCGCCGCCACTGCCTTCAACAAGTCATCCCTCTTCCCCAACGAGCATCACACATGTCTCATGGCGAAGGAGAAGAAGGTATGTACTCGGGATACCACTTATGCTTCTTCATGTGACGATTCTAGTGATGACGATGAGATAGACTATTCTAGTTTATTTAAAGGTTTGGATAGAATTAAAATTGGCAAAATTAATGAGTTAATTGATGCCTTGAATGAAAAAGATAGACTTTTAGAAAAGCAAGAGGATTTGTTGTATGAAGAACATGATAAATTTGTAGAGGCACAAAAAGCTCATGCTTTAGAAGTTAAAAGAAATGAAATGCTTTCCTATGAACTATCTACTTGTCATGAAACCATTGCCACTTTAAAAGGTGTTAATAATGATTTAAATGCTAAACTAGAAGTAGCTAGTAAATCTAACTCTTGTGTAGAACATGTTTGCACTAGGTGTAAAGATCTTAATGTTGATACTTGTAGTGAACACCTAGAGTGCATTTCTAAATTAAATTATGAAGTAGCTAGTCTTAATGCCCAACTTAAGACTAGCAAGAGTGAATTTGACAAACTAAAATTTGCAAGGGATGCCTACACAATTGGTAGACACCCCTCAATTAAGGATGGTCTTGGCTTCAAGAGGGAAGCCAAGAACTTGACAAGCCATAAGGCCCCCATCTCCGCCAAGGAGAAAGGGAAGGCCCCTATGGCTAGTAGTGTACAAAAGAACCATGCTTTTATGTACCATGATAGGAGACAATCTAGAAATACTTATAGGAGTTGTAATGCATATGATGCTTTTGATTCTCATGTCATGTTTGCTTCTAGTTCTTCCTATGTGCATGATAGAAATGTTGGTAAGAGAAATGTTGTTCATAATATGCCTAGGAGAAATGTTGCTAATGTTCTTAGGAAAGTTAATGAACCTTCCACAATATATCATGCTTGCAATGATTCTTTTGCCATTTATAGAAAGAATAAGAAGGTGATTGCTAGGAAGTTAGGGGCAAGATGCAAGGGAGATAAAACTGTAATACTCAAATTGTAAGGAAGAATAAAAGGAGGAATTGTCTCCTTTGAATGTGTGTGCATCTCCATTTATCATCACATGTGACTGACCATGTTTAAAAATGAGTAAATCCTTACTAAGAAACAATTAAATCATTGCATCATATTGGATTTTGTTTGTGCATTGAAATATAATAAAAGTGACACTAATAAAAATATAATAATGATGTGAGAATTTAGATTTATCCCAAAGGCACAACTTAGGGAAATTGGAAATGACACAAAAAAAGAAAAGAAATTATATAAAATATAAAACAAAATTTATAAGTACATAAACTCAACCATATTGGTAGGATTAAAATCTATCTTTAATTTGAGTACAAAATTCAAAGCCATACTTGAGATCCAAATTGGGAATTGAAAATAGGAAAAAAAAAGAAAAGAAAAAGGACAGCAGACCTCGGCTTGGGCCTAATCCTCCTGGCGCGGCCCATCTAACCTCTCTCTCCGCGCGCGGCCCAGCTACATGCGCTGCAGGCGCTGACATCCCTACCCCATGCGCTAGTCGTCCATTGTGTGCCCCTCTCTGTTAGTCACTGCCGGTGGAGCCCACGGCGCAGAGCCACCTTCCACACTCCGCGCATGGCGGAAGGCGGTACCTGCCGTGCCGAGAATCTCGGCCCTGGCTGACTCGGCCATCCGCGCCCACGTCTATAAGGACCCGCGCCGTGCCCTGTGTCATCCAACTCGTGAATCCACCGGGTGCTCAAGCCGTGCGTGAATACGAGGGACACAGCGACTCGGCATCTCGATGGACCGCGCCGTCGCCAGGCGAGAGGGAGCGAGAGAGGGGAACAGAGAGGGTGGTGATTTGCCGCGCGGGCTCGGGGGAGGGATATCGTGCGCAGAGCGTGCTCAGCCGCATAATTTCATCCGTGGGCAACATTTGGCGCGTGAATTCGGCACCGGAGCTGCTCCCACTGCCGCAGCTGCGCCCATCGTCGTGGTCCGGCCTCACCACCTCTCGGAGCGCAGGTATGATCCCACGTAGATGTTCGCTATGACCTTCTCGGTGCGCAGCGAAATTTAATTTGGGTTTGGGGGTGGTGGCGGGCTGTGGAGCGCGCTCGCCGGTGGGCGCCGCCGTGCGGGTCTGTTAGCGTCGCCGTGCGGTCACCAGAGGTAGGGGATGGGCTCTCGGCCGCGGATCTGGCCGCAAACGGCCCAGATTCAACCGCGTGTACCCCTTCGCTTGGACTGATCCATGCCGTTGAATCGCAGATCGAACGGTAGTAACCAGATAAGGTTTCATAAATTTTGGGCCTCTGGATCTCGATCCAACGGTTCTTAGGGCGTACCGATTCGTTTTGCGCCTGATCTAATCTCGCGCGTCTGTTTCGGATCGGGCAGCCAGTATTGATCCATACCCCTTCGTGGGTACTATTTGCTAAAGAGCCCTAGGGAAAAATACGAATCAACCCGCCGTCCATGCCTGGGGTTCTCTGAGTCTTAGAAACTCTTACACCGAGACCCCTGCTGTTTTCCGTTATGGTGGCCCAGTCCAGTGGGTTATTAAATCAGAGAAATGAATTAGAAAATGAGTTTTTAAAATAAAAACAATACCTAGAATTTGTATAATTCATAGAAAATGCATATGAACTCCAAATTAGTTAATTTCAGTTTCTAAATTTTCATAATATTATTGTCTAACCATTTGTGCCTCTGTTTTGGCATGAAAGACTTATTTAAATTTATCTAATACTTAATCTTGTATTAAGTACATAAAAGCTTCAGAAATTCATATCTTAAAATCTGTAACTCCAAAAATTATGATTCCAGTTCCTGTGATCTTATTTTAATGTCTAGTTTATTACTGTATATTATATTTGCATGTTTGATGTGATGTTAATTTTTGCTATACTATGTATGTATTGTGTTGATGCGAGTAGACGAGCAAGCCACTTTGGAATCTGAGGTTCAGCAAGTAGAGATAGCTGAGCAGGAGCTCGTTGAAGGCAAGTTGTGCCCTTGATCACTTCTTTTACCCATTCATGTTCTTATTATTCATAATGATCTGCATAGGATAATTTTGCTGGGACCCAATAGGATACCCTAGATTTGACTATCTTTATACCTTGCTTCACCACTGGTTTTACTACTAAAGTTTTGGGTAGTCCATGCTATTGCTTTATGTGGATTTGGGTATAGAGATATTCATCACTCATTGTTATACTATATATTATTATCTGTGTTATTCTTTAATGTTCATGTTAAGATCATTATGTTAATGGGAACATGGAGAACCACCCGAGAAAACAGTGCTACCACAAGGGTTTAATGGGACGCCCTTGGCTGATTAACTAGGAAAGCTAGTGGAGGGCTACCTTACCCGAAAGGGGCAAGGGCAGTAGGGGAGTGGTCAGTGTAGGGAGGTCCTTGGGTTGATTTTGCTGCGATGGCGGTCAGACAAGAACCCTGCACTGGAGCTTCCTATAAACTGTAGCGGGTAGTCTGAAGCTAGTGGAACTTTGTAAAGGCCTCGTAGTGGTACCCTGCCTCGCTTCCTTGGTAGAGGTGTATGGAGTCTGATCAACTCCGTGGCAAATGGGTAACACGACTTGTGGGTAAAGATGCGCAACCTCTGCAGAGTGTAAAACTGGTATACTAGCCGTGCTCACGGTCATGAGCGGCTCGGACACTCACATGATTAATTTATGGAACTTAAACTTAATTTGTCATCTCATTGCATTTGGGATTATTTTATTATTACTTTTACTTATTATTACTATGGTTTGGTATTCACTTACACTTAGTAACTGCTAATAAAATTTTGACCAACTTATAAAAGCAATGCTCAGCTTCAGCCTTTATTTCATTGATCAGCCTTACACTACATGAACTCCCGCCTTTGGTGAGTTCATGCCACATTATTCCCCACGACTTGTTGAGCTATGAACGTATGTGAGCTCACTCTTGCTGTCTCACACCCCCCCACAGGAGAAGAACAGGTGGTCGAAGAGGAGCCGCCTAACACCGAGGCCTTCGACTTGATCTAGGTGGCTTTTCTTAGTTGACATTTGCGCCGACGATCCTTAGTTCGTTTTATATTCATTATTTTATTTTGTATTAAGTATTCCGCTATGTAATAAATACTCTGATGTTTTATGACATTTGTCTCTATACACTCTGTTATTATATATGTTGTCTTCTTTGGCGCATGTATGAGATGCACCCGGCTTTGTTCCTTAAAGCCGGGTGTTACAGAAGTGGTATCAGAGGAAATGTTGACTGTAGGACGAAACCTAGATAGAAATGGACGAAACCCTTACTTACTTACCTTATTCTGATTCATTCTCCACTTACCTTACTCTGATTCTTTTTACACTTATCTTGATCCTGTCTCACCTTCTACTGTTCTACTCTGATCATTCTTACCTTTTCTACTCTGAGACAAGATGGATTTCACACCTTGGAATCCCTACCCCTATGACATTTTTAAGAGATAGGAGACCTAAGACAAAAAAAAACTATTTTCTCTATTTTTTTTTAAAAAAATTGTTTGATTGTTCTGATGATAAATGCCTGATTTGCTTCTTTGATTGATTGAGATATTATATATGGACATCTTAGCATGTGCCAGCATAAGGTAATAAATTAGCTATGGTAGGTAAAACATTAAACTGCTTAGCTAATAAATTCCCCAAAGTAACATAATTTGTAATTACTGCCTTGTCTACTGCTCTCTCTTACCATATGTATCTAACTCAGATGGTCAATACCAGGAAAGGAAAGATTATCACGCAACAGCAAACAGAAATGAATCCTCCAAATCCTTCACCTGTTGAAATCGATCAAGTGATTGCAGCCCAAAGGCTGGTAATACAACAATTGACAGACATGGTGACCGAAATGCAAAACCAGATAAGACAAGAACGCGAGGAAATACGTCAGGCCCGTCTGGAGATACATCAAGAAATAAGGCAATCACAGTTGGAGAGACAACGACAACAACCCCCATCTCCACCACCACCAGCTCCACCAAGCTACATAAACATATATATAAATTACTATTATTTGTAAGATCTACATGTTCCTTTAGTTAGTATTCGGTATGATACTATTTTATGAGGAATAAAAAGGTCTATCTGACCCCATGTGTTGCTAATAAAATCATGCGTCATGCTGAGATTTTGGTTTGTGCATATGTGTTGGACAATATGAGAAAACCCATGATAGTAATTAAACCTAAAGGGCCTGTTGAGGCAAATCAAATGACACATAGATTGACATTGATCATTATGGGTAGAGAATTTGGAGCTACTGCTATAATATTAGAGTCAAGCAGTATAGATCTGATCCTTGGTATGTCATGGCTGAGAAAGGCAAAGGCCGTTATAGCATGTGGTAGAGGTACCGTAGAACTCACTACCACTAAAGGAGAGAGATTTCAAGTTAATATTGCAGTAACCTCCTCATCCATGCGTGCAATGTTCTTTATACCTGAGGAGTTTGTTGGTGACAACATCCGGGTGGTTAGAGATTTTCCGGATGTCTTTCCAGAGGAGTTACCAGGGATGCCACCTGATAGAGAAGTTGAGTTTGTGATTGATCTTTTACCTGGAACTGCCCCTATTTCTAAACGGCCGTATAGGATGTCCGTAGAGGAGTTGAAGGAACTTAAGAAGCAGTTAACTGAGTTACAAGAAGCGGGGTACATTCGTCCGAGTTCCTCACCTTGGGGAGCACCGGTTCTATTTGTACAGAAGAAGGATGGATCACAACGGATGTGTGTGGACTATAGATCTCTTAATGATGTTACTGTGAAGAACAAGTATCCGTTGCCCCGTATTGAGGATTTATTTGATCAGATGCGAGGTGCTAGAGTATTCTCGAAGATTGATCTCCGATCGGGATACCATCAGATGAGGATTAGACCATCAGATATTCCTAAGACGGCTTTCTCGACTCGATATGGATTATATGAGTTCACTGTTATGTCATTTGGATGACCAATGCACCAGCTTATTTCATGAATTTGATGAATAAGGTGTTTATGGAGTATTTGGACAGATTCGTCGTGGTATTCATCGACGATATTCTTATCTATTCTAGGAGTGAAAGTGATCATGAACAACATCTAAGGTTGGTGCTACAGAAGCTACGAGATAATCAACTCTACGCTAAGTTCAGTAAGTGCGAGTTTTGGATTGACAAGGTGCCATTCCTTGGTCATATTATTTCTAATGGAGGAATAGCAATGGATCCTGCTAAAGTGAAGGAGATAATGGAGTGGAGAGTGCCCACTACAGTTACTGAGATTCGGAGTTTCTTGGGACTAGCAGGTTATTATCGGAGATTTATTGAAGAGTTCTCTAAGATTGCCAAGCCTATGACATCGCTTCTGGAGAAAGGAAGAGAATTCAAGTGGGATGAGAAGTGTCAAGAGAGCTTTGATCAATTGAAGGAGAGATTGATGTCACCTCCGGTGTTGGTTATGCCAGACTTACAGAAAGGATTTGACATTTATTGTGATGCATGTGGCCAAGGATTGGGATGTGTGCTCATGCAAGAAGGACATGTGATTGCCTATGCATCTCGTCAGTTGCGGAAGCATGAATTGAACTACACCACTCATGATTTAGAGCTGGCAGCAGTTGTGCATGCACTGAAAATTTGGAGACACTACATTATGGGAACTAAGTGTCAAGTGTACACGGATCATAAGAGTTTGAAGTATATATTCACTCAGAAGGATCTCAACCTTAGGCAACGCCATTGGTTGGAGCTCATTAAGGATTATGATTTGGAGATTCACTATCATCCAGGCAAGGCAAATTTGGTTGCAGATGCCTTGAGTCGGAAGGAGCATGTTCACTCCGCTTTCGTTGTCCAGCTACCTGATGAATTAGCAAAAGACTTTGAGAGACTCAATTTGGGAATTGTTACTCATACTGAAGGAGTCACCATCGAGTTGGAACCCACCTTGGAGCAAGAGATTTGTAAAGGTCAGGTTGGTGACGCTAAGATTCAAGAGATCAAGGATCTTATTACTGAAGGAAGAGTTCCGGAATTCACAGAGGATGAGCAGGGTACTATATGGTTCAAAGATCGGATATGTGTTCCAGAGATCGATAGCCTCCGTGAGGCTATATTGAAAGAAGCTCATGATTCTGATTACTCCATCCACCCTGGTAGCACTAAGATGTATCAGAATTTGAAGCAAAAGTATTGGTGGTATGGACTGAAAAGAGATGTTGCTGCACATGTGGCTAAGTGTGATGTGTGTCAAAGAGTTAAGGCCGAACATCAAAGACCAGCTGGACTATTGCACCCGTTGAAGATACCCGAGTGGAAATGGGAAGAGATTGGTATGGATTTTATTGTTGGACTACCCCGCACCCCTGCTGGGTATGACTCTATTTGGGTAATTGTGGACAGATTGACGAAAGTGGCTCATTTCATACCTGTGAGGACTAATTACACGGGAGCCAAGCTAGCAGAATTGTATATGACTCGGATAGTTTGTCTACATGGAGTGCCTAAGAAGATCGTGTCTGATCGAGGATCACAGTTTACTTCTCGATTTTGGAAGAAGTTGCATGAGAGCTTGGATACAAAGTTGAATCTTAGTTCAGCCTACCATCCCCAGACTGATGGACAGACAGAGAGGACTAATCAAGTGCTGGAAGATATGTTAAGGGCTTGTGCTCTCAAGCATGGTGGCAGTTGGGAGAAGAGCTTACCCTATGCTGAATTTTCTTATAATAATAGCTATCAGGCCAGTTTGAAGATGTCACCATTCGAGGCTTTGTATGGCAGAAAGTGCAGGACTCCCCTATATTGGGATCAAACTGGAGAAAGACAGTTCTTTGGGCCTGAACTTATTCAAGAGGCAGAAGAACAAGTTAGAATGATAAGAGAAAATTTGAGAATTGCACAATCCAGGCAAGAGAGCTATGCTGATAATAGGAGAAGACTACTGGAGTTTAAGGAGGGTGATCATGTCTATTTGAAGGTGTCACCACTCTGGGGTATGAGGAGATTTAAAGTTAAAGGAAAGTTGTCCCCTCGCTTCATTGGACCTTTCTTGATCTTAAAGCGAGTGGGGGAAGTTGCATATCAACTGGAGTTACCCGATCATCTGTCAGATGTGCATGATGTGTTCCATGTATCTCAGCTAAAGAAGTGCCTTAGGGTACCTGAGGAGCAGTTACCAATGGAGGACCTTAGTGTTCAAGATGACCTGACTTATGCGGAGTATCCTATCAAGATTCTGGACACTTTGACTCGAGTTACCAGAAATAAGGTGATAAAGATGTGCAAAGTACAATGGAGTCACCATGGTGAAGATGAAGCCACTTGGGAAAGGGAAGAAGAGCTTCGTATAGATTTTCCCCATCTTTTCCCTAGATCTTCTTAAATCTCGAGGACGAGATTATTTTTAAGGGGGGGTAGGATTTGTAATACTCAAATTGTAAGGAAGAATAAAAGGAGGAATTGTCTCCTTTGAATGTGTGTGCATCTCCATTTATCATCACATGTGACTGACCATGTTTAAAAATGAGTAAATCCTTACTAAGAAACAATTAAATCATTGCATCATATTAGATTTTGTTTGTGCATTGAAATATAATAAAAGTGACACTAATAAAAATATAATAATGATGTGAGAATTTAGATTTATCCCAAAGGCACAACTTAAGGAAATTGGAAATGACACAAAAAAAAGAAAAGAAATTATATAAAATATAAAACAAAATTTATAAGTACATAAACTCAACCATATTGGTAGGATTAAAATCTATCTTTAATTTGAGTACAAAATTCAAAGCCATACTTGAGATCCAAATTGGGAATTGAAAATAGGAAAAAAAAAGAAAAGAAAAAGGACAGCGGACCTCGGCTTGGGCCTAATCCTCCTGGCGCGGCCCATCTAACCTCTCTCTCCGCGCCCGGCCCAGCTACATGCGCTGCAGGCGCTGACATCCCTACCCCATGCGCCAGTCGTCCATAGCGTGCCCCTCTCTGTTAGTCACTACCGGTGGAGCCCACGGCGCAGAGCCACCTTCCACACTCCGCGCATGGCGGAAGGCGGTACCTGCCGTGCCGAGAATCTCGGCCCTGGCTGACTCGACCATCCGCGCCCACGTCTATAAGGACCCGCGCCGTGCCATGTGTCATCCAACTCGTGAATCCACCGGGTGCTCAAGCCATGCGTGAATACGAGGGACACAGCGACTCGGCATCTCGACGGACCGCGCCGTCGCCAGACAAGAGGGAGCGAGAGAGGGGAACAGAGAGGGTGGTGATTTGCCGCGCGGGCTCGGGGGAGGGATATCGTGCGCAGAGCGTGCTCAGCCACATAATTTCATCCGTGGGCAACATTTGGCGCGTGAATTCGGCACCAGAGCTGCTCCCACCGCCGTAGCTGCGCCCATCGTCGTGGTCCGGCCTCACCACCTCTCGGAGCGCAGGTATGATCCCACGTAGATGTTCGCTATGACCTTCTCGGTGCGCAGCGAAATTTAATTTGGGTTTGGGGGTGGTGGCGGGCTGTGGAGCGCGCTCGCCGGTGGGCACCGCCGTGCGGGTCTGTTGGCGTCGCCGTGCGGTCACCAGAGGTAGGGGATGGGCTCTCGTCTGCGGATCTGGCCGCAAACGGCCCAGATTCAACCGCGTGTACCCCTTCGCTTGGACTGATCCATGCTGTTGAATCGCAGATCGAACGGTAGTAACCAGATAAGGTTTCATAAATTTTGGGCCTCTGGATCTCGATCCAACGGTTCTTAGGGCGTACCGATTCGTTTTGCGCTTGATCTAATCTCGCGCGTCCGTTTCGGATCGGGCAGCCAGTATTGATCCATACCCCTTCGCGGGTACTATTTGCTAAAGAGCCCTTGGGAAAAATATGAATCAACCCGCCGTCCATGCCTAGGGTTCTCTGAGTCTTAGAAACTCTTACACCGAGACCCCTGCTGTTTTCCGTTATGGTGGCCCAGTCCAGTGGGTTATTAAATCAGAGAAATAAATTAGAAAATGAGTTTTTAAAATAAAAACAATACCTAGAATTTGTATAATTCATAGAAAATGCATATGAACTCCAAATTAGTTAATTCCAGTTTCTAAATTTTCATAATATTATTGTCTAACCATTTGTGCCTCTGTTTTGGCATGAAAGACTTATTTAAATTTATCTAATACTTAATCTTGTATTAAGTACATAAAAGCTTCAGAAATTCATATCTTAAAATCTGTAACTCCAAAAATTATGATTCCAGTTCCTGTGATCTTATTTTAATGTCTAGTTTATTACTGTATATTATATTTGCATGTTTGATGTGATGTTAATTTTTGCTATACTATGTATGTATTGTGTTGATGCGAGTAGACGAGCAAGCCACTGTGGAATCTGAGGTTCAGCAAGTAGAGATAGCTGAGCAGGAGCTCGTTGAAGGCAAGTTGTGCCCTTGATCACTTCTTTTACCCATTCATGTTCTTATTATTCATAATGATCTGCATAGGATAATTTTGCTGGGACCCAATAGGATACCCTAGATTTGACTATCTTTATACCTTGCTTCACCACTGGTTTTACTACTAAAGTTTTGGGTAGTCCATGCTATTGCTTTATGTGGATTTGGGTATAGAGATATTCATCACTCATTGTTATACTATTTATTATTATCTGTGTTATTCTTTAATGTTCATGTTAAGATCATTATGTTAATGGGAACATGGAGAACCACCCGGGAAAACAGTGCTACCACAAGGGTTTAATGGGACGCCCTTGGCTAATTAACTAGGAAAGCTAGTGGAGGGCTACCTTACCCGAAAGGGGCAAGGGCAGTAGGGGAGTGGTCAGTGTAGGGAGGTCCTTGGGTTGATTTTGCTGCGATGGCGGTCAGACAAGAACCCTGCACTGGAGCTTCCTATAAACTGTAGCGGGTAGTCTGAAGCTAGTGGAACTTTGTAAAGGCCTCGTAGTGGTACCCTGCCTCGCTTCCTTGGTAGAGGTGTATGGAGTCTGATCAACTCCGTGGCAAATGGGTAACACGACTTGTGGGTAAAGATGCGCAACCTCTGCAGAGTGTAAAACTGGTATACTAGCCGTGCTCACGGTCATGAGCGGCTCGGACACTCACATGATTAATTTATGGAACTTAAACTTAATTTGTCATCTCATTGCATTTGGGATTATTTTATTATTACTTTTACTTATTATTACTATGGTTTGGTATTCACTTACACTTAGTAACTGCTAATAAAATTTTGACCAACTTATAAAAGCAATGCTCAGCTTCAGCCTTTATTTCATTGATCAGCCTTACACTACATGAACTCCCGCCTTTGGTGAGTTCATGCCACATTATTCCCCACGACTTGTTGAGCTATGAACGTATGTGAGCTCACTCTTGATGTCTCACACCCCCCACAGGAGAAGAACAGGTGGTCGAAGAGGAGCCGCCTAACACCGAGGCCTTCGACTTGATCTAGGTGGCTTTTCTCAGTTGACATTTGCGCCGACGATCCTTAGTTCGTTTTATATTCATTATTTTATTTTGTATTAAGTATTCCACTATGTAATAAATACTCTGATGTTTTATGACATTTGTCTCTATACACTCTGTTATTATATATGTTGTCTTCTTTGGCGCATGTATGAGATGCACGCGGCTTTGTTCCTTAAAGCCGGGTGTTACAAAAACTTGCATTTGGGTCCCTAAGACAATTGTGACTATCCTTGTAGGACCCAACAAGAGTTGGGTACCTAAGACCCAAGCCTAAATTTGCCTTGCAGGTTTATGCATCCGGGGGTTCAAGTTGGATTATCGACAGCGGATGCACAAACCACATGACGGGGGAAAAGAGGATGTTCTCTTCCTTCGTCAAGAACAAGGATCCCCAAGATTCAATAATATTCGGTGATGGGAACCAAGGCAAGGTAAAAGGGTTAGGTAAAATTGCTATTTCATCCGAGCACTCTATATCTAATGTGTTTTTAGTTGAGTCTCTTGGATATAATTTGTTGTCTGTTAGTCAATTATGCAAAATGGGATATAATTGTCTATTCACAAATGTAGATGTGTCTGTCTTTAGAAGATATGATGGATCACTAGCTTTTCAGGGTGTACTAGACGACAAACTTTATTTGGTTGATTTTGCAAATGAAGAGGCCGGTCTAGATGCATGCTTAATTGCTAAGACTTGCATGGGCTGGCTGTGGCATCGCCGCTTAGCACATGTGGGGATGAAGAACCTCCACAAGCTTCTAAAGAGAGAACACGTGATAGGTCTGACTAATGTACACTTCGAAAAAGATAGACCTTGTGCAGCTTGTCAAGCAGGGAAACAGGTGGGAGGCTCTCATCACACCAAAAATGTGATGACCACATCAAGACCCTTGGAGATGCTTCATATGGACCTCTTCGGACCCGTCGCCTATCTAAGTATAGGAGGAAGTAAGTATGGTCTTGTTATAGTTGATGATTTTTCCCGCTTCACTTGGGTATTCTTTTTGCAGGATAAATCTGAAACCCAAGGGACCCTCAAGCGCTTCCTCAGGAGAGCTCAAAATGAGTTTGAGCTCAAGGTGAAGAAGATAAGGAGCGACAACGGGTCCGAGTTCAAGAACCTTCAAGTGGAGGAGTTCCTTGAGGAGGAGGGGATCAAGCACGAGTTCTTCGCTCCCTACACACCTCAGCAAAATGGTGTGGTAGAGAGGAAGAACAGGACGCTCATCGATATGGCGAGGACTATGCTTGGAGAGTTCAAGACCCCCGAGCGTTTTTGGTCGGAAGCCGTGAACACGACTTGCCACGCCATCAACAGGGTCTATCTTCACCGCCTCCTCAAAAAGACTTCATATGAGCTGCTAACTGGTAACAAACCCAATGTGTCTTATTTTCGTGTATTTGGGAGTAAGTGTTATATTCTTGTGAAGAAAGGTAGAACCTCTAAATTTGCTCCCAAAGCTGTAGAAGGGTTTTTATTAGGTTATGATTCAAATACAAAGGCGTATAGGGTCTTCAACAAATCATCGGGTTTGGTTGAAGTCTCTAGCGACGTTGTATTTGATGAGACTAATGGCTCTCCAAGAGAGCAAGTTGTTGATCTTGATGATGTAGATGAAGAAGACGTTCCAACGGCCGCAATGCGCACCATGGCGATTGGAGATGTGAGGCCACTGGAACAAAAGGAGCAAGATCAACCTTCTTCCTCAACTATGGTGCATCCCCCAACCCAAGATGACGAACAGGTACCTCAAGTGGAGGCGCATGATCAAGGGGGAGCACAGGATGTTCAAGTTGAAGAGGATGAAGCACCTCAGGCACCTCCAACCCAAGTTCGAGCGACGATTCAAAGGGTAGAAGAGGCCTTGCTAGATCTGGACTGGGTGTTGGCCATGCAGGAGGAGCTAAACAACTTCAAGCGTAATGAAGTTTGGGCACTGGTGCCTCGTCCAAGCAAAACGTTGTGGGAACCAAGTGGGTGTTCCGCAACAAACAGGACGAGCACGGGGTGGTGACGAGGAACAAGGCTCGACTTGTGGCAAAAGGTTATGCCCAAGTCGCAGGTTTGGACTTTGAGGAGACTTTTGCTCCTGTGGCTAGGCTAGAATCAATTCGTATTTAGCTAGCATATGCCACTCACCATTCTTTCAGGTTGTACCAAATGGATGTGAAGAGCGCTTTCCTCAACGGGCCGATCAAGGAGGAGGTGTACGTGGAGCAACCCCCTGGCTTCGAGGATGAACGGTATCCCGACCACGTGTGTAAGCTCTCTAAGGCGCTCTATGGACTTAAGCAAGCCCCAAGAGCATGGTATGAATGCCTTAGAGACTTTTTAATTGCTAATGCTTTCAAGGTTGGGAAAGCCGATCCAACTCTGTTCACTAAGACTTGTGATGGTGATCTTTTTGTGTGCCAAATTTATGTCGATGACATAATATTTGGTTCTACTAACCATAAGTCTTGTGAAGAGTTTAGCAGGGTGATGATGCAGAAATTCGAGATGTCGATGATGGGCGAGTTGAACTACTTCCTTGGGTTCCAAGTGAAGCAACTCAAGGATGGCACCTTCATCTCCCAAACGAAGTACACGCAAGACTTGCTAAAGCGGTTTGGGATGAAGGACGCCAAGCCCGCAAAGACTCCGATGGGAACCGACGGACACACCGACCTCAACAAAGGAGGTAAGTCCGTTGATCAAAAGGCATACCGGTCTATGATAGGGTCTTTACTTTATTTGTGTGCGAGTAGACCGGATATTATGCTTAGCGTATGCATGTGTGCTAGATTTCAATCCGATCCTAAGGAGTGTCACTTAGTGGCTGTGAAGCGAATTCTTTGATATTTAGTCGCTACGCCTTGCTTCGGGATCTGGTATCCAAAGGGGTCTAACTTTGACTTGATTAGATACTCAGATTCCGACTATGCTGGATGTAAGGTCGACAGGAAGAGTACATCGGGGACGTGGCAATTCTTAGGAAGGTCCCTGGTGTCGTGGAACTCTAAGAAACAAACTTCCTTTGCCCTATCCACCGCTGAGGTCGAGTACGTTGCCGCAGGACAGTGTTGTGCGCAACTACTTTGGATGAGGCAAACCCTCCAGGACTTTGGCTACAACTTGAGCAAAGTCCCACTCCTATGTGACAATGAGAGTGCTATCCGAATAGCGGAAAATCCTGTTGAGCACAACCGCACAAAGCACATTGACATCCGGCATCACTTTTTGAGAGACCACCAGCAAAAGGGAGATATCGAAGTGTTTCATGTTAGCACCGAGAACCAGCTAGCCGATATCTTTACCAAGCCTCTAGATGAGAAGACCTTTTGCAGGCTGCGTAGTGAGCTAAATGTCCTAGATTTGCGGAACTTGGATTGATTTATAGCATACATGTGTTTATGCCTTTGATCATATTCCTTATGCATTTTGTTGCTTACTGTGGTGCTCAAGTTGTACAAACACTCCCTAGACCTCACAAGTCCTCTTTGCAAGTGATGCACATATTTAGGGGGAGCTGTGCTACAACTTGACCCTTTGAGACTAACCGTGTGCTTGAGTTTGCTTGTTTTAGTCTCAAAGGAGGTTTGAAAGGGAAAAGGTGGACTTGGACCATGAAAAGACTTCCACTGCACTCCGATGAGAGGGTAACTTATTCCAAGTTCATCTCATGTCCTCTTATTGCCTTTGTATTCTTATTTGAAGATTTTGGTGAGGCAATAGGGTTAAAGGGCCAAGATTGATCCCGTTTTGGTGCTTGATGCCAAAGGGGGAGAAAATAAAGGCCAAAGCAATAAATGGATCAGCTACCACTTGAGAAACTTGGAAAATAGTAGATTAGAGCTTTTGGTTTGGCAAAACTCTTTTATTGTCTCTTTTGTCAAAAGTTGGCCTCTTGTCGGAAGAAGTGTTGATTGTGGGAAAAAGGGGGAGTTTTTGAAATCCTTGATCAATTTTCTTTGGAATACCTCTCTTTATGTCTCTACAAGTGAATTTGACTGAGAGATAGGAATTTGAGTTTGATTTGCAAAAACAAACCAAGTGGTGGCAAAGAGTGATCCATATATGCCAAAATTGATTCAAAACAACTTTTGGTTTTCATTTGCATTGATATTGCACTTGTTCTAGTTGCTTTATGTTGTGTTGGCATAAATCACCAAAAAGGGGGAGATTGAAAGGGAAATGTGCCCTTGGGCCATTTCTAAGTATTTTGGTGATTGAGTGCCAACGCAAGTGCTTTTGTGTTGATCTATGCAATGTGGTGAACAAAGTGCAAATCAAGTCAAAAGGTATGTTTCTAGACTTAGTACATTGTTTTATGGACTAATGTATTGTGTCTAAGTGCTGGAAACAGGAAAGATTGAATTGGAAATGAGATGGCTTTGTTCAGCCAAAGTCTGCTCAGTCTGGGTGCACCGGACTGTCCGGTGCGCCAGGCTGGCTCTGGCGAACAGGCTGCTCTCGGGACTTCGACGGCGGTGTACGGCTAAAATTCACCTGTCTGTCCGGTGGTGCATCGGACTGTCCGGTGAGTCAATCACAGGCGAACTCGTCGCTCTCGGGAGATGATTAACGGCGTACGGCTAAAATTCACCGGTCTGTCCGGTGGTGCACCGGACTGTCCGGTGAGCCTACGGTCAGCTGGGGCAACGGTCGGCCGAGGATTCCGCGCGTGACGCGTGGCCGAGCCAACGGTCACATTGGGGCACCGGACAGTGTCCGGTGCGCCAACGGCTCTCAATCAGCAACGGTCGACTGCGCCATAGAAGGAAAGAAATCCGCACCGAACAGTGTCCGGTGGTGCACCGGACTGTCCGGTGCGCCAGTCGACATAAGGCAAGATCTGCCTTCCAGGATTGCTCTCAACGGCTCCTAGCTGCCTTGGGGCTATAAAAGGGACCCCTAGGCGCATGGAGGAGGACACCAAGCATTCCTTGAGCACTCTTGATCACTCACACTCCATTCTTGCGCACTTGTTCGACATTCTAGTGATTTGAGCTCCGTTCTAGTGTGCTAGTCTTTTGAGCTTAAGTCTGGGTCTTGTGTGTGTGTATTTGCTGTGATCTTAGTGTCTTGTGTGAGTTGCTAATCCCTCCCTTACTCCGTGCTTCTTTGTGATATTCAAGTGTAAGGGCGAGAGGCTCCAAGTTGTGGAGATTCCTCGCAAACGGGATTAAGAAAAGCAAAGCAAAACACCATGGTATTCAAGTGGGTCTTTGGACCGCTTGAGAGGGGTTGATTGCAACCCTCGTCCGTTGGGACGCCACAACGTGGAGTAGGCAAGCGTTGGTCTTGGCCGAACCACGGGATAACCACTGTGCCATCTCTGTGATTGATATCTTTGTGGTCATTGTGTTTTATTGAGACTCATCTCTCGCCACTTGGCGATTATTGTGCTAACACTTAACCAAGTTTCTGTGGCTTAAGTTTCAAGTTTTACAGGATCACCTATTCATCCCCCCTCTAGGTGCTCTCAACATCACATGAGCACTACTTTTTACCCGTGATCATAACCATACGCATTTAGACTACAACAAGTAATTCATCATAACTACGAGCTTAACCAAAGCCATCTAACAAGTTGATTAACCAAAGGAATGGCATAGCTCGCCATACGACATACACGTCGGCTTGCCTATTATTAACGCAGTCATGTATATATATCACAATCACTTACGCCATCGACTCTTACTTAACATGAGTTGGCTAACGCCGTATAAGACTGAGCAAACCATTTTAGACTTTGTAACTCGAAACATGGGTTGAAGCAGGTTAATTAGTTTTTCTTAACCATTTCTCCACTCGAATTAGTTAATACACAAGTCACTTAAAACACCATATTTTAGGAGGTCTAACATAGAGACATTAAAACATGGCATAAAACTCCATAAGACTTACAAAGGCTACTGAAAGACCTAAAGCACCCATGTGCATATCTTAGCGGATTGTTCTTCAATTTTAACAAGGACCCACTTGTGCACGCTACTTGCCTCCAATAATTATTGGGCTACGATAACACTCGTATAAGACCTCTAATCGATCAACAAGACATTTATTTATTCAAAGGGGCATGGAATGCAATTATTTGACAAGGCAAGGCATCGACCCGCCATACAACAGAAAGCATGATGACACCGACAGATGCTATCAACTAATCGTTTTAAAAATATTAAACTTACTTCTCGCTTTACCACTACACCACCCTTTAGTCACATGACCATCGGGAGCATCCTTCACACGATTATACAATAGCAACCTAAACGTCAGGTCACACAATACATACATCTTTCCTCGTCGCGAGTATAACCATATTACGGCATATACCCGCACACCTCAATCAATTATCTTACGCCACCACTATTATAATACACCACGACACACACACGCATACGTGTCCCCACTGCATTCTCATGACGAATTTTAGCACAATTATTTATGACAATGTTTATTGACTACACAAGTGAAACACTAACCGATCATTCGCACATCTCATCTTAAAAACACTAATCACAAGTCACATAAATTATATCTTTGATCCATTCTATCCTATACCACGATGAATACATAAAATATTTTTACATAGACGAACCCATTAGTCGACTGCGGAAACTACCAAGCATGCTTTACGCCTCATTAAATTTGCCGCACAAACATATTATTTTACGACGAAGCATTTTAACATTCAATTAAGATATCGACGAACTACCCTCGCGACACGTAAATGAACTATCACAGTCACACATATTCAACACCAATATACACCATATCTATATGCATGCCATCAACCGAATCACATCAATAGTAAATTATAAATCCATCAACCTGTCATCTCGGATTCGAGTCGCGCATGCGTCCATGGTTTAGGTGCTTCACCGAATCATGCACGCGCGAGACGCCGCAGCAACATCTAGCTGCGATTAACATCACTCAATGGTTCAAACATTTTTATCAAGCACTTGAGATCCAAAAACAATGGAATACTAGCGAGGGGCTCACCAAGGATTTTTGACGTCGACTCACAAGCGCAGTGCAGATCGACGACGTGGCATGGGGCTGTCTCAAACACCATTGCAATGGCGCGGGTTGGGATTGCGCAGATCGAGCGAGCACGCGATGCGGAGGGGATCCGGGGCTGCTGTTTTTGGACCGGCATCGCTGCGCAGAGAATCATGGTGCCATGGCTGCTGTTCGAGCAGGGGCCCCTTGCTGCCGCACTACGGAAAAAGGGGAAGGGGGCTCGCTGCTGGCAGTGATATATGGAGGGAAGATGTGTAGGCGATGGCGGCACTCGGGCTGGGTCGGCGAGCTCACTACCGGCGGGAATGGAGGCAAAACACCCAGGTGCTCCATGCGTGCCATGGGCATATACCTGGCCGAGGCCGAGGTCGGCCCAGGGAGGGGCGTCGAGCGCTACTGTCCATGGCGCAGGGGACCCAGACGCCATGACTGTTGGCCGGAGCAGAGGCGTCGGTCTATAATGGGGGCGCCGAGCCAGAGAAAAGCAGAGGTCCGACCCTGGCTGCTCTGCCCCTGCGCAAGGGAGGCCATGGAGGAGGGCGCTAGGGGGGAATGAGCTGGGCGCTGGCTGGGAGATGCGACACCCTGGAGGAGAGGAGGCGCCATGGGAGGGAGGTTGGGGACGACGCCATGGAGAGGTGCCTCTGCGCCTTGCTGCGTGGAGAAGAATTTGGGAGGAAGAAGTGGTGGTGGCGGCTGGAAAAAGAGAGGGGTGGGAGTGAAAAATTGCCAAATTTGCAAGGGAGAGAGGTCCTATTTATAGAAGAAGCCCTAGGGTTAGGGTTTCCATAGTGGGCCAAATGGGCCGGGCTGGGCTTGGCCCAAAACACGAAATCAGGCTGCGCAAAAATATTTCTCGGAATAAAAATGCTCTCGCGGAAGTCGTCTATGTAAAAACAGAGCGAGCTGGTGCTCGGTCGGACAGAACGACAGATTATCCGTACTAAGAATTTGATTTGTTTAGCGTCGCTCGGAAAAATAATTCCTCGCACCCAATTAGGAACAAAATGAATTGAGACCGATTGGTTTCGAATTCGTAGTCGGAGAAGGTGAATCATGATATTTTAAAATCGCTATCGATACGAGGTTTTTCAATTCGGTTGAGACGCAAGATATTTGTTCGAGTCGGATAAAAATTGATTAGAGGACGACATATTGAGTATTTCGTTTGAGAGTACGGACTCGGATAAAATAGTCAAACATAGATCAAGGTTCGAGGAATTGGATTCGGACACAGCTCGACTAGCAGTCTTTCGAGCGCTCGATTAAATGAGTTTTAGACGAGATTTATAAATCGAGATTGATTACCGAATTTGCATTCATTCCGAGAAGTAAAAGTTTTTAACAGGCTCCAAATTTGACCTTCTGTGAGACTGAATAACTCCGAATTCGATGAAGTATTTACGATTAACTTGATGAAAGGAGATAAATGTGATAAGAAGATAGAAATTTTCACTGAGCATCCGAGATTAGGATAATTCTTCCGACATAACCCGAAATAGACACCTGGGGTGCCACAGCCTTCCCCCCTTAAAAAGAATCTCGTCCCGAGATTTGAATGAGGATCTTCAAGGGTGGAGAAGCATGTAACTCCCAGGTTGGAGATAGATGCAAATTCATGAGAGGGTATCTGACAAGATACTGAAGACAGATTTGGTTAGAATATCGTGACATATCGAGACAAAATGCAGCGATCATTCTGAGAGAGTGTCCACAAAAGATAGCACATCGGTGTAGTCTTATAACGGATCACAACTATTAACCGCGATACCAGCGCGTGCCGAGCAGCTCAACCATGTGTGCACCATAGTAGGCTCTCCGTCTCGTTGCGGCACCATCAGTCGTGAGTCATGACACCATTACCGAACATAACCATGAAAAATTCATGTGGCTTAAATTAGATGGAGCCCATGAGAATATGGCTCAGAAAATGTGACTGAAGTTGAGGCAAAGATTGTTGGCAAAAGAGCATCACATGAGAATTTTCTTCAACTCAGAGAACTATTTTATGACCATCATGGGGATTATCAGCCAAAGATTGATATGATTTTTAATATGAGGAGGAACCAACCATGAGATCGAGATTGATAAGCTTTTAGAGACATGAGAGATCTAAGGACAACAATGAAATCCATTGAACCCAATGGATACACCATTTAGAGATAAAAATTGATAAAACAGTGTCATGATCCTCGGAGAAGGGGTATGAGAATGACCAGAAATGAGAGATTTAGGCAAGATCAACATCCGATACTTGAGAACGAGTCATAGCAGGCAACCGGATAATAGGGCAGAATCATTAAAGGATTCGGAGATTTGGATGATAAAGCCACAACATGATTCACAAAGGAAAAGATCACTAGATCTAGGTGAAAAAGAGAGGTAGGCAAACAGGATCAGCTAGGATGATCAACAGAAATGTTATGAAGTTTTAGGGGCAAGGACTTATGGAAAGAAACATGGCCTTGATAGGGGTTACGTAACTAGACACCAACAACAATTTTTTTGACACTATAAGTGCACAAGGAAGCTTTAGCCGATTTAGGGGTCAAGCCATGGGAATCTACAAGTTGGGTAGGTGTAAATTCAAGTGTAAAGCACACAAGGGCTAGAAAATACCAACACAAGCATGATTTTTTTTGAGGTTTCACTTGCTAAACTCAAGGTTGTTTGGATGGGGGTCTTTTTATGAACAGAACAAGCAACAATTTTTTTTTGCAAAAAGGGTTGAACATTTACAATACCACCTAGATAGCAAGGCAAGAGAAACACATAACCCAACCTAGCAAGACTTACTAATTAGGCAAGAGATAAGGCATTTCTTATATTTCATAACATAGCAATACAACACATTATTCAAAATTTCTTATTATTGGAATAAAGGTGAGAGAAGCATGTTGAGGCACAAGAGACAAATATAATGCGACAATCATGATGCATGCTCATTCTAGTCGTCTTCTCAGACCTAACTAATTTTTCGAGTGCTTCTACAACATCCTTATTAATAGTAGTAGTAGCCTTTATGGCCTATATAAATAGCCACCTAGCTACCCATCTATTTCCTAAGGCTTCACGTCCTAGGTCTAACCTTATCGTCCTGATATCTATCCAACTTTGGTTTCTAAGCAAGTTTTACTTTAGGAAAGGTTGGTAATCATGACTTATTGACTTCTCTGTAATGATATTCGCTCCGATACCAACTGTGGTGGAACCGCCCGAATTATTCTAGCTTAAGTGCCCAAGTCGCACCCTTAAGGGCAGCAACACACTTAAATAGGAATAACCCGTCAGTCCCTCGGATCTAGTCCGATAAAGCCACTTATCCAGGATCGAATACCACTAGCTCACTCAAAGGTGAGACACAGAGAAATACAATAAAGCATAATACCACAAATTTAAGGAGTATCATTAGTGATTACATTATCGGAGTTTCAGAAATAATAACCATAAATTTTAATGCAGCGGAAATAACTAACGGAGAAAACCGAGTAACATGGCAAAGCCTGGCCATGCTACTCCTCCTGGTCCTCTCCTGCGGAAGCAATAACCCACTCGACCGTCTATCCCGGTGGCAGGGATGAAGGCCAAGTCACACCATGAACCAATCATTCTAAGGAGTACCTGCAAAAATTATGCCATAAGCAAGGCTGAGTATACTAATACTCAGCTAGACTTACCCGGTGTGAGGAGTCTACTCCTCTACCTCTAGACATGTAGCTGTTTGGCTGAGGGGTTTGGTTGCCAAAAGCACTAGCGGAGTCTAAAAATCAAGTTTTAGCTTTTTCAAGTTTTAGTGTGACTCTCTTAAGACTAAAGGTGTACTATCTACTCATTCATGGTATCAAGCAAATTTCTGCAACCAACAACTTTTGTCAAATCATCACGTTTTCACTTGTTACTCAATGCAGTACAATGGATCAAGCAGTCTCATTAGCTGCGAGAAGTAGACGATTCGAATCGAGTTTTTATCCTTGCAAGGTAAACCTAAACACACGACGTGGCGAGGCACTCCGTCCCCACACATATCAACTGTCCCCATCGATTCTCTGGCAACAGAAAGGGGCTCACCGCCTTGGCGTACAATGCCTCACTAACCCCGACTGCCGTCGTGCAGTGACCGCACTTGTACCCACCATAACCGGAATGGGAGACCACGTCTCAGGTCGCGTGAGGAGGGCAATCTGCGGGCAGGTTCACTCAGGTACTAGGCTTATCGATTTACCATATTTCTCGGCATGTGTTTAGTACGTTCAAACGCTTGACACAGGTATCCGCACGTTAATCCTTATTCCAATTTCATCTCGTAGACCACACATCCCCATGGATCCATGTCCACAGACCATCATTATTCTGTTATCAAAGTGGATACAATCAATCCCTGACCTCGCGCGAGTGCTAGAAAAATCACTCGACTTCTACCGAGATCCCTATTTAGCAAAGCAGCTACTCGACCTAGCATACTAGTATCCATCTCAAAAGGAATCCTGAGTCATGCAACTAGGGTTTTCAGACAACTCCTACACTTAAGTGCACAGTACAAGCCTACAAACATTTAAGTGCAGTAAAATAGCATATATAACAGTTATGCATAAAACCGGGGCTTGCCTTTAATTTGACACTTAGATAGTGTTTGCAGGGGTGGGTACTCACTTGGCGAGCATCCACTGGTTAAGTCCCTCATTCTTCAGGTCGTCCACCAACTGCATCTTGTGGGTGGCACCACATCGCTTGCACGATCATCACCTCTCGGTCCTAAATGAGATGCAAGATGCATATTGAAAGGGAAATAGGCTTACACCTTTTCCTAATTAATTTTGGTGGTTGAATTGCCCAACACAAAAAATTGGACTAACTAGTTTGCTCTAGATTATAAGTTTTACAGGTGCCAAAGGTTCACAATTGACCAATAAAATGACCAAGAAAGGATTCAAACAAAGAGAGCAAAAGACAACCGAAGCTTGCCCTGGTCTGGCGCACCGGACTGTCCGGTGTGCCATCGGACAGTGTCCGGTGTACCAGGGAACTGAGCTCCAAACTCGTCACCTTCGGGAAAATCAGAGGGTGCTCCGATATAATTCACCGGACTGTCCGGTGAGGCACCGGACAGTGTTCGGTGGCGCACCGGACTGTCCGGTGTGCCAGCGGAGCAACGGCTACTTCAGCGCCAACGATCGACTGCAACCGCATTCAATGCGCTACAGTGCGCACCAGAGTCAGAGCAGCATTAGAAGGCGTATCGTACAGTCTACAGTACTTGTCTGGTGCACCACCGGACAGCCAGAAGACCCCACCTGTCAGAGCTCCAATGGTCGAACCCTAACGACCGGGTGACGTGGCTGGTGCACCGGTCAGTGTTCGGTGGCGCACCGAACTGTCCGGTGTGCCATACGACAGCAGCCTCTACCAAACGGCTAGTTTGGTGGTTGGGGCTATAAATACCCCAACCACCCCACCATTTATTGCATCCAAGTTTTTCACCTTCTAACACCTTACAAGAGCTATATCATTCAATTCTAGAC
The DNA here is from genome assembly GCA_029449295.1 of Zea luxurians. NCBI lineage: Eukaryota > Viridiplantae > Streptophyta > Magnoliopsida > Poales > Poaceae > Zea > Zea luxurians. The sequence continues at coordinate 111,270,052 of JAOPSE010000009.1, read as the reverse complement.
ACAACCAAAGAGATCAAATCCTCTCCCAAGTCCGGAATCACTCCAAATCAAATAGTGACTAGAGAGAGTGATATTTGTGTTCATTTGAGCTCTTGCGCTTGGATTGCTTCTTTTCTTTCTCATTCTTTCTTGTGATCAACTCAATTGTAACCAAGGCAAGAGACACCAATTGTGTGGTGGTCCTTGCGGGGACTTAGTGTCCCGTGTGATTGAGAAGAGAAGCTCACTCGGTCTAAGTGACCGTTTGAGAGAGAGAAAGGGTTGAAAGAGACCCGGTCTTTGTGACCACCTCAACGGGGAGTAGGTTTGCAAGAACCGAACCTCGGTAAAACAAATCCTTGTGTCTCACTTTTTATTTGCTTGCGATTTGTTTTCCACCCTCTCTCTCGGACTCGTTTATATTTCTAACGCTAACCCGGCTTGTAGTTGTGCTTAAGTATATAAATTTCAGATTCGCCCTATTCACCCACCTCTAGGCGACTTTCAGTTGGTATCGGAGCCCGGTGCTTCATTAGAGCCTAACCGCTCGAAGTGATGTCGGGAGATCACGCCAGGAAGGAAATGGTGACCGGTGACAAGCCCACTACAAGCCACGGGAAGGCTCCATCGGGAGAGTCCCGCAACAAGGGGAAGGATAAGGAATCCTCCTCACAAAAGTCGCATCGGAGTGGCGATAAGAAAAAGAAGATGAGGAAAGTGGTCTACTACGAGACCGATTCTTCATCGCCATCCACCTCCGGCTCTGACGCGCCGTCCATAACTTCTAAGCGCCATGAGCACAAGAAGTTTAGTAAGATTCCCCTACGCTACCCTCATATTTCAAAGCGTACTCCTTTACTTTCCGTTCCATTAGGCAAACCACCAGTTTTCGACGGTGAAGATTATAATATGTGGAGTGACAAAATGAGGCATCATCTAACCTCACTCCACACTAGCATTTGGAACGTTGTTGAGTTTGGTGTACATGTACCATCCGTAGGGGATGAAGACTATGATTCGGACGAAGTGGCCCAAATTCAACACTTCAACTCCCAAGCCACTACTATACTCCTCGCCTCTCTAAGTCGAGAGGAGTATAATAAGGTGCAAGGGTTGAAGAGCGCAAAGGAAATTTGGGACGTGCTCAAGACCACGCACGAAGGAGACGATGTGACCAAGATCACCAAGCGGGAGACGATCGAGGGGGAGCTCGGTCGCTTCATGCTTCACCAAGGGGAAGATCCACAAGCCATGTACAATCGGTTGAAGACCTTGGTGAACCAAGTGCGCAACCTCGGGAGCACCAAATGGGATGACCATGAGATGGTCACGGTTATTCTAAGATCCCTCGTTTTCTTAACCCTACGCAAGTTCAATTAATTCGAGGTGATCCTAGATACACGCTAATGTCTCCCGAGGAGGTTATAGGGAAGTTTGTGAGCTTTGAGCTAATGATCGAAGGCTCAAAGAAAATCATCGAGCAAGGCTCCTCCTCCACGCCTGAGGCACAACCCTTCGCATTCAAGGCAACGGAGGAGAAGAAGGAAGAGTCTACATCAAGTAGGCTCCCCATCGACGCCTCAAAGCTCGACAATGAGGAGATGGCTTTAATCATCAAAAGCTTTCGACAAATCCTCAAGCAAAGGAGGGGGAAGGACTACAAGCCCCGCTCCAAGAAGGTTTGCTACAAGTGTGGTAAGCCCGGTCACTTTATAGCAAAATGTCCTATTTCTAGTGACAGTGACAGGGGCGACGACAAGAAGGGGAGAAGAAAGGAAAAGAAGAAGTACTACAAGAAGAAGGGCGGCGATGCCCATGTGTGCCGCGAGTGGGACTCCGACGAGAGCTCCACCGACTCCTCCTCCGACGAGGACGCTGCCAACATCGCCGTCAACAAGGGACTCCTCTTCCCCAACGTCAGCCACAAGTGCCTCATGGCAAAGGACGGCAAAAGGAAGAAGGTTAAATCCAAATCCTCCTCTAAATATGCAACCTCTAGTGATGAGAATAATTCTAGTGATAATGAGGACAATTTGCTTACTCTTTTTGCCGATCTTAACATGCAACAAAAGAAAAAATTAAATGAATTAATTAGTGCTATTCATGAGAAGGATGACCTCTTGGATAGCCAAGAGGACTTCCTAATTAAGGAAAACAAGAAGCATGTTAAGGTTAAAAATGCTTATGCTCTAGAGGTAGAAAAATGTGAAAAATTATCTAATGAGCTAAGCACATGCCATGATGTCATTGCCAACCTTAGGAATGAGAATGCTAGATTAATTGCTAAGGTTGATTCAAATGTTTGTGATGATTCAAATGCCAATCTTAGAAATGATCATGCTATTTTTATTGCTAAGATTGAAAAATTGAATGCTTCTCTTGCTAGCCTTAGGATTGAAATGAAAAATTGATTGCTAAGGCTAAAGACTTAGATGTTTGCAATGCTTCCATTTCCGATCTTAGAAATGAAAATGACATTTTACATGATAAGATTGTTGAACTAAAAACTTGCAAACCCTCTACATCTACCGTTGAGCATGTTTCTATTTGCACTAGATGTAGAGATGTTGACATTGATTCCATTCATGATCATATAGCAAAATTAGATGCTAAAATTGCCGAGCATGAGCTAGACAATGAAAAATTTAAATTTGCTCGTAGTATGCTTTATAGTGGGAGACGCCCTGGCATCAAGGATGGCATTGGCTTCCAAAAGGGAGACAATGTTAAACTTAATGCCCCTCCTAAAAAATTATCTAACTTTGTTAAGGGCAAGGCTCCCATGCCTTAGGATAACGAGGGTTACATTTTGTACCCTGCCGGTTATCCCGAACATAAGATTAGGAGAATTCACTCTAGGAAGTCTCACTCTGGCCCTAATCATGCTTTTATGTATAAGGGTGAGGCATCTAGCTCTAGGCAATCAACTCGTGCTAAATTGCCTAAGAAGAAAATTCCGAGTGCATCAAATGAACCTAGCATTTCATTTAAAACTTTTGATGCATCTTATGTTTTGACTAACAAATCCGGCAAAGTAGTTGCCAAGTATGTTGGGGACAAACACAAGGGTTCAAAGACTTGTGTTTGGGTACCCAAAGTTCTTGTATCTAATGTCAAAGGACCCAAGACTGTTTGGGTACCTAAAATCAAGAACTAAATTTGTTTTGTAGGTTTATGCATCCAGGGGCTCAAGTTGGATCATCGATAGCGGGTGCACAAACCACATGACTGGGGAGAAAAGAATGTTCTCCTCCTACGAGAAAAACCAAGATCCCCAACGAGCTATCACATTCGGGGATGGAAATCAAGGTTTGGTCAAAGGATTGGGTAAAATTGCTATATCACCTGACCATTCCATTTCCAATGTTTTTCTTGTAGATTCATTAGATTACAACTTGCTTTCTGTTTCTCAATTATGTAAAATGGGTTACAACTGTCTTTTCACGGATACAGGTGTTACTGTCTTTAGAAGAAGTGATGATTCAGTAGGTTTTAAGGGAGTATTAGAGGGTCAGCTATACCTAGTTGATTTCAATAGAGCTGAACTCGATACTTGCTTAATTGCTAAGACTAACATGGGTTGGCTCTGGTATTGCCGACTAGCCCATGTTGGGATGAAGAATCTTCACAAGCTTCTAAAGGGAGAGCACATTTTGGGACTAACAAATGTGTATTTTGAGAAAGACAGGATCTGTAGCGCATGCCAAGCAGGGAAGCAAGTTGGGGTTCATCATCCACATAAGAACATCTTAACGACTGACAGACCACTAGAGCTCCTCCACATGGACCTATTCGGCCCGGTAGCTTACATAAGCATCGGTGGGAGTAAGTACTGTCTAGTTATTGTGGATGACTATTCTCGCTTCACTTGGGTATTCTTTTTACAGGAAAAATCTCAAACCCAAGAGACCTTAAAGGGATTCTTGAGACGGGCTCAAAATGAGTTCGGCTTGAGGATCAAGAAAATTAGAAGCGATAATGGGACGAAGTTCAAGAATTCACAAATTGAAGGCTTCCTTGAGGAGGAGGGCATCAAGCATGAGTTCTCTTCTTCCTACACGCCACAACAAAATGGTGTAGTGGAGAGGAAGAATAGAACTCTACTAGACATGGCAAGAACCATGCTTGATGAGTACAAGACTTTGGATCGGTTTTGGGCCGAGGCGGTCAACACCGCTTGCTACGCCATCAACCGGTTGTATCTACACCGAATCCTCAAGAAGACATCTTACGAACTCCTCACCGGTAAAAAGCCAAATGTTTCATATTTTAGAGTCTTTGGTAGCAAATGTTTTATACTTGTTAAAAGAGGTAGAAAGTCCAAATTTGCTCCTAAGGCTGTAGAAGGCTTTTTACTAGGATATGATTCAAACACAAGGGCATATAGAGTCTTTAACAAGTCCACTGCACTAGTTGAAGTTTCTTGTGACATTGTGTTTGATGAGAGTAACGGCTCCCAAGTGGAGCAAGTTGATCTTGATGAATTAGATGATGAAGAGGCTCCGTGCGTCGCGCTTAGGAACATGTCCATAGGGGATGTGTGTCCTAAGGAATCCGAAGAGCCCATTCAAGCACAAGATCAACCATCCTCCTCCATGCAAGCATCTCCACCAACCCAAGATGAGGATGAGGCTCAAGATGATGAGGAAGAAGATCAAGAAGAGGAGCCACCTCAAGAAGATGGCAATGATCAAGGGGGAGATACAAATGTTCAAGACAAGGAGGATGAGCAAGTTCCAAGGCCGCCACACCCAAGAGTCCACCAAGCAATCCAACGAGATCACCCCGTGAACACCATCCTCGGCGACATTCATAAGGGGGTAACCACTAGATCTCGGGTTGCACATTTTTGTGAGCATTACTCTTTTGTTTCCTCCATTGATCCACACAGGGTAGAGGAAGCACTCCAAGATTTGGATTGGGTGATGGCGATGCAAGAGGAGCTCAACAACTTCACAAGGAATGAGGTATAACATTTAGTTCCACGTCCTAACCAAAATGTTGTAGGAACTAAGTGGGTCTTCCGCAACAAACAAGACGAGCATGGTGTGGTGACAAGGAACAAAACCTGACTTGTGGCCAAGGGATATTCACAAGTCGAAGGTTTGGATTTCGGTGAAACCTATGCACCCGTAGCTAGGCTTGAGTCAATTCGCATTTTACTTGCCTATGCCACTTACCATGGCTTCAAGCTTTATCAAATGGACGTGAAAAGTGCCTTCCTCAATGGACCATTCAAGGAAGAAGTCTATGTTGAGCAACCTCCCGGCTTTGAAGATAGTTAGTATCCTAACCATGTTTATAGACTCTCTAAGGCGCTTTATGGGCTCAAGCAAGCCCCAAGAGCATGGTATGAATGCCTAAGAGATTTTCTTATTGCTAATGGCTTCAAAGTCGGAAAAGCCGATCCTACACTCTTTACTAAAACACTTGAAAATGATTTGTTTGTATGCCAAATTTATGTTGATGATATCATATTTGGGTCTACTAACGAATCTACATGTGAAGAGTTTAGTAGGATCTTGACACAAAAATTCAAGATGTCTATGATGGGGGAGTTGAAGTATTTCTTAGGATTTCAAGTGAAGCAACTCCAAGAGGGCACCTTCATTAGCCAAACGAAGTACATTCAAGATATTCTAACCAAGTTTGGGATGAAGGACACCAAGTCCATCAAGACACCCATGGGAACTAATGGGCATCTCGACCTTTACACGGGAGGTAAATCCATAGATCAAAAGGTATACCGGTCGATGATAGGTTCCTTACTCTATTTATGTGCTTCACGACCGGATATTATGCTTTCCGTGTGCATGTGTGCAAGATTCCAAGCCGATCCTAAGGAAGCTCACCTTAGGGCCGTAAAACGAATCTTGAGATATTTAGTTTTCACTCCTAAGTTTGGCCTTTGGTACCCTAGGGGATCCACATTTGATTTAATTGGTTATTCTGATGCCGATTGGGCAGGGTGCAAAATTAATAGAAAGAGCACATCAGGGACTTGCCAGTTCTTGGGAAGATCTCTGGTGTCTTGGGCTTCAAAGAAGCAAAATTCTGTGGCTCTTTCAACCGCCGAAGCCGAGTATATTGCCGCAGGCCATTGTTGCGCGCAATTGCTTTGGATGAGGCAAACCCTTAGGGACTATGGTTACAAATTAACCAAAGTTCCTCTTCTATGTGATAATGAGAGTGCAATCCGCATGGCGGATAATCCCGTTGAGCATAGCCGCACTAAACACATAGCCATTTGGTATCATTTTCTAAGGGATCACCAACAAAAGGGGGATATCGAGATTGCATATGTTAGCACCAAAGAACAATTAGCTGATATCTTTACCAAGCCATTGGATGAACAAACCTTTACAAACTTAGGCATGAGCTAAATATCCTTGATTCTAGGAATTTTGAATGATATTTTGCATACATAGATCATATATATACCTTTGATCATCTCTTTCATGTGCTATGACTAATGTGTTCTTTCAAGTCCATTTCATGCTAAGTCATAGATTGAAAGGGAAAAGGAGTCTTCGGTGAAGATGAGGCTTCCACTCCGCTCCATCGAATCATTCATCCTTCGCCGTCGCTCCGCACTAACTCTCCAACTTTGGTATTATCTTCACTCCTTTACTTCCATCCAAAGGGGGAGAGAGTAGTTTAAAAGGGCTTATATTTCACTCAAGTATCCGTTTTTGGCGATTCATGCCAAAGGGGGAGAGAGTATTAGCCCAAAGCAAAAGGACCGCACCACCACCAATTTCAAAAAATGTAGTCTTTTAATTGGTATTAAAAGAAGTTTTTCAATTGGTATCTTATTTTGATATAATTTCAAATTGGTATACCCTCTTCAAAATTAATATCTAAAACCCTCTTGAACACTAAGAGGAGGATTTCATTAAGGGGGAGTTTTGTTTAGTCAGAGGAAAAGCATTTGAACCAGGGGGAGAAAATTTCAAAACTTGAAAATGCTTCTCAAAATCTTATTCATTTACCTTTGACTATTTGCAAAAGAACTTTGAAAAGAATTTCCAAAACATTTTGCAAAACAAAACATGTGGTGCAAGCGTGGTCCAAAATGTTAAAAAGAAGAAAAGCCATCCATGCGCATCTAGTATGTAATATTTATTGGTTTCATTCCAAGCAACCTTTGCACTTACATTATGCAAACTAGTTCAATTCTGCACTTCCATATTTGCTTTGGTTTGTGTTGGCATCAATCACCAAAAAGGGGGGAGATTGAAAGGGAAATAGGCTTACACCTTTTCCTAATTAATTTTGGTGGTTGAATTGCCCAACACAAATAATTGGACTAACTAGTTTGCTCTAGATTATAAGTTTTATAGGTGCCAAAGGTTCACAATTGACCAATAAAATGACCAAGAAAGGGTTCAAACAAAGAGAGCAAAAGACAACCGAAGCGTGCCCTGTTCTAGCGCACCGGACTGTCCAGTGTGCCATCGGACAGTGTCCGGTGCACCACCAGACAGTGTCCAGTGTACCAGGGAACTCAGCTCCAAACTCGTCACCTTCGAGAAAATCAGAGGGCGCTCCGCTATAATTTACCGGGCTGTCCGGTGTGCCAGCGGAGCAACGACTACTTCAGCGCCAACGGTCGACTGCAACCGCATTCAATGCGCTACAGTGTGCGCCAGAGTCAGAGCAGCGTCAGAAGGTGCACCGGACAGTCTACAGTACTTGTCCGGTGCACCACCGGATAGCCAGAAGACCCCACCTGTCATAGCTCTAACGGTCGAAGCCTAGCGGCCGGGTGACGTGGCTGGCGCACCGGACAGTGTCCGGTGGCGCACCGGACTGTCCGGTGCGCCATGCGACAGCAGCCTCCACCAAACGGCTAGTTTGGTGGTTGGGGCTATAAATACCCCAACCACCCCACCATTCATTGCATCCAAGTTTTCCACCTTCTAACATCTTACAAGAGCTATAGCATTCAATTCTAGACACAACCAAAGAGATCAAATCCTCTCCCAAGTCCGGAATCACTCCAAATCAAATAGTGACTAGAGAGAGTGACATTTGTGTTTATTTGAGCTCTTGCGCTTGGATTGCTTCTTTTCTTTCTCATTCTTTCTTGTGATCAACTCAATTGTAACCAAGGCAAGAGACACCAATTGTGTGGTGGTCCTTGCGGGGACTTAGTGTCCCGTGTGATTGAGAAGAGAAGCTCACTCGGTCTAAGTGACCGTTTGAGAGAGGGAAAGGGTTGAAAGAGACCCGGTCTTTGTGACCACCTCAACGGGGAGTAGGTTTGCAAGAACCGAACCTCGGTAAAACAAATCCTTGTGTCTCACTCTTTATTTGCTTGCAATTTGTTTTCCACCCTCTCTCTCGGACTCGTTTATATTTCTAACGCTAACCCGACTTGTAGTTGTGCTTAAGTTTATAAATTTCAGATTCGCCCTATTCACCCCCTCTAGGCGACTTTCACATATGTATGAATATAATGAAATAGCACAAGATACTTTAAGTACATGCTAGCGAATTTAACACTAAGTAGCAAGACATCATAAGCAACCACACACTAGCTTTAGCTAACTATATGTTATCGGCGTTCAACATTAACACCATTAAAAAGACAGCATTTTATTTATTTACGCAACACAACTACGACATCACAACTACGCGCATTTTATTTATTTGGATACGGCTTTTCATTAGTTCTTCTAGTGATCATACAAAAGCATCCCAACAACACAAGTTTCACAAAGTACCTATGCATCAATGTCTATAGAACTTCTATATCATAATCCACTAGAGAAAGAAACATATAAACAGGACACATATGTCATCTCAAGTTTAGCCATGGCAAGTCTACATTACTTAAGAGCAAACCAACATTTTTAGCGAGAAGGGTGAACTAAACAATCAAAAGCGCACTAGCAGAATTTTTGGACAGCAATACAACAGTCACTTGTTTCAGTCACAACTCACAAGATATTTAACCAAAAAATAGTAAACTAGGACTTTATAGAAAGCTTGAAAAGTGCTTTACAACTTTGGTATTATCATCACAGCATGATTAAACACTTAGCAAGGTCAAAAAGTGCAATCATAGCAGCTCTGTCCAGATTTGGACAGATTCAGACTTGTGACCCTAAAAATTCATAACTAAAGATTCAGACATCCAAACAAGATGATCCTAGAGTTTTTGGAAAGGTAATAAAATTGTCTACATATCATTTATAAACATCTCAAGGTGATTCAATATTTAACTAAGGATAAACATCACTAAAAGACTTTGCTGTCCAGAACTGGACAGATTCAGTCTTCATATTTGAAATATTCATAACTTAAGCTTCAGACCACCAAAAAGAGTGATCCAAGACTTTTTGGAAAGCTTGGAAAAAGCACTATATAACTTTTATAATCACCCAGAAGTGATTCAATGTTTAACTAAATCAAACAACACAATTTTAGAAATCTGTTCTGACGGTGGACAGAATACAGCAACCAGTCTGTAAAATTCATAACTCCTAAACTATCAGGCCTATGGTTATGAAATTTTAACACAAGCAAGATAAGAAAAGCACCTACAACTTTCTTATAATGACCATGAACAGATTGTAACATTAACTTAAGCAAACAGTGCAGTTCCTAAAATCTGTACCGAAAGTGGACAGATTCAGTTACTAAATTTGTAAAAAGCATAACTTCTAAACTGTCAGACCTATGACTGTCAAATTTTAACACAAGTAAGATAATAAAGTTATCTACAACTTTCCTGTGACCACCAATAACTTATTTCAACATTATCTTAAGCAACCATTGCAATTTCTGAAATCTGTTCAGAAATTCGACTGATTCAGGTGCTGGGCTTGTGAAAAGCACAACTCCTAAACGATCAGATTTATGGCTGTCAAATTTTTGTACAAGCAAGATAATCATGTTATCTACAACTCTTCTATATGACTTTTCTACAGAAAACATGATTTGGTTTATCAAACAAACAGCACAACAAAAACAATGCGTGCAGCCCAAAACAGCAATCAATAAATTCCAGCTTCTATATAATTCAAGAATTGCCGCATTCTAGAGACTTGAATCATTCTACCACTTTATCATTTCTTAGAGTTAAATTAATTAAATGAGGACTAGCAAGTAGACTTACAAATTTTATCTAAATCATTTAGTGCACTAAAATTACTACAACCAATTAACAACGCATTCTTCACGATAATCACCCATCAATTTGCGTTTTAAATTAGACATCACATGAGCACTACTTTTTACCCGCGATCATAACCATACGCATTTAGACTACAACAAGTAATTCATCATAACTACAAGCTTAACCAAAGCCATCTAACAAGTTGATTAACCAAAGGAATGGTATAGCCCGCCATACGACATACACGTCGGCTTGCCTATTATTAACGCAGTCATGTATATATATCACAATCACTTACGCCATCGACTCTTACTTAACATGAGTTGGCTAACGCCGTATAAGACTGAGCAAACCATTTTAGACATTGTAACTCGAAACATGGGTTGAAGCAGGTTAATTAGTTTTTCTTAACCATTTCTCCACTCGAATTAGTTAACACACAAGTCACTTAAAACACCATATTTTAGGAGGTCTAACATAGAGACATTAAAACATGGCATAAAACTCCATAAGACTTACACTGGCTACTGAAAGACCTAAAGCACCCATGTGCATATCTTAGCGGATTGTTCTTCAATTTTAACAAGGACCGACTTGTGCATGCTACTTGCCTCCAATAATTATTGGGCTGCGATAACACTCGTATAAGACCTCTAATCGATCAACATGACATTTATTTATCCAAAGGGGGCATGGAATGCAATTATTTGACAAGGCAAGGCATAGACCCGCCATACAACAGAAAGCATGATGACACCGACAGATGCTATCAACTAATCGTTTTAAAAATATTAAACTTACTTCTCGCTTTACCACTACACCACCCTTTAGTCACATGACCATCGGGAGCATCCTTCACACGATTATACAATAGCAACCTAAACGTCGGGTCACACAATACATACATCTTTCCTCGTCGCGAGTATAACCATATTACGGCATATACCCACACACCTCAATCAATTATCTTACGCCACCACTATTATAATACACCACGGCACACAAACGCATACGTGTCCCCACTGCATTCTCATGACCAATTTTAGCACAATTATTTATGACAATGTTTATTGACTACATAAGTAAAACACTAACCAATCATTCGCACATCTCATCTTAAAAACACTAATCACAAGTCACATAAATTATATCTTCGATCCATTCTATCCTATACCACGATGAATACATAAAATATTTTTACATAGACAAACCCATTAATCAACTGCGGAAACTACCAAGCATGCTTTACGCCTCATTAAATTTGCCGCACAAACACATTATTTTACGACGAAGCATTTTAACATTCAATTAATATATCGACGAACTACTCTCGTGACACGTAAATGAACTATCACAGTCACACATATTCAACACCAATATACACCATATCTATATGCATGCCATCAACCGAATCACATCAATAGTAAATTATAAATCCATCAACCTGTCATCTCGGATTCGAGTCACGCATGCGTCCATGGTTTAGGTGCTTCATCGAATCATGCATCGCGCGAGACGCCACGACAACATCTAGCTGCGATTAACATCACTCAATGGTTCAAACATTTTTATCAAGCACTTGAGATCCAAAAACAATGGAATACTAGCGAGGGGCTCACCAAGGATTTTTGACGCCGACTCACAAGCGCGGCGCAGATCGACGACGCGGCATGGGGCTGTCTCAAACACCATCGCGATGGCGCGGGTCGGGACTACACAGATCGAGCGAGCACGCGATGCGGAGGGGATCCGGGGCTACTGTTTTTGGACCGGCATCGCTACGCAGAGAATCATTGCGCCATGGCTGCTGTTCGAGCAGGGGCCCCTTGCTGCCGCACTAGGTAAAAAGAGGAAGGGGGCTCGCTACTGGCAGTGATGTATGGAGGGAAGATGTGTAGGCGATGGCGGCACTCAGGCTGGGTTGGCGAGCTCACTACCGGCGGGAATGGAGGCAAAACACCCAGGTGCTCCATGCGCGCCATGGGCATATACCTGGCCGAGGCCGAGGTCGGCCCAGGGAGGGGCGCCGAGCGCTACTGTCCATGGCGCAGGGGACCCAGACGCCATGATTGTTGGCCGGAGCAGAGGCGTCGGTCTGTAATGGGGGCGCCGAGCCAGAGAAAAGCAGAGGTCCGACCCTGGCTGCTCTGCCCCTGCGCAAGGGAGGCCATGGAGGAGGGCGCTAGGGGGGAATGAGCTGGGCGCTGGCTAGGAGGTGCGACACCCTGGAGGAGAGGAGGCGCCATGGGAGGAAGGTTGGGGACGACGCCATGGAGAGGTGCCTCTGCGCCTTGCTGCGTGGAGAAGAATTTGGGAGGAAGAAGTGGTGGTGGCGGCTGGAAAAAGAGAGGGGTGGGAGTGAAAAATTGCCAAATTTGCAAGGGAGAGAGGTCCTATTTATAGAAGAAGCCCTAGGGTTAGGGTTTCCATAGTGGGCCAAATGGGCTGGGCTGGGCTTGGCCCAAAACACGAAATCGGGCTGCGCAAAAATATTTCTCGGAATAAAAATGCTCTCGTGGAAGTCATCTATGTAATAACAGAGCGAGCTGGTGCTCGGTCGGACAGAACGACGGATTATCCGTACTAAGAATTTGATTTGTTTAGCATCGCTCGAAAAAATAATTCCTCGCACCCAATTAGGAACAAAATGAATTGAGACCGATTGGTTTCAAATTCGTAGTCGGAGAAGGTGAATCGTGATATTTTAAAATCGCTATCGATATGGGGTTTTTCAATTCGTTTGAGACGCAAGATATTTGACCGAGTCGGATAAAAATTGATTAGAGGACGACATATTGAGTATTTTGTTTGAGAGTACAGACTCGGATAAAATAGTCAGACATAGATCAAGGTTCGAGGAATTGGATTCGGACACAGCTCGACTAGCAGTCTGTCGAGCGCTCGATTAAATGAGCTTTAGACGAGATTTATAAATCGAGATTGATTACCGAATTTGCATTCATTCCGAGAAGTAAAAGTTTTTAACAGGCTCCAAATTTGACCTTCTGTGAGACTGAATAACTCCGAATTCGATGAAGTATTTACGATTAACTTGATGAAAGGAGATAAATGTGATAAGAAGATAGAAGTTTTCACTGAGCATCCGAGATTAGGATAATTCTTCTGACATAACCCGAAATAGACACCTTGGGCGTCACATGTTCAATGACATCTCTGTTGACACCACAGAGATCATTGGTCGACCAAGCAAAAACATCTTTGTTGTTGAATAAAAACCTTATCAAAGTTTTCTCCTGCTCTTCAGATAGCTAAGACCCCAGTAGTACCTTCTGCTCTGCTATGTCTTCACATAGAAGCATGGGTTTCTGCTGATCAGCCGAAGCAGCCTTCTCTCTTCTATAGTTGTACTGTTCACAAGCTTCGGCTCCATCTATATTGTGGATCGCTTTTGAGTCTGTCCAGTTTCCTTCGGCTTTTCTAGCAGCTTCCTGACTACCATGAACAGCAATGGGCCCTTGTTCCGAAGGTATCTTCATGCATAGATATGCTGGATGAAGAATTGCTTCGAAAGCATTGAGTGTCCCACGACCAATGATTGCATTGTAGGGGTATTCCATATCAACGATGTCAAACACAACCTGTTCAGTCCTTGTGTTGTGGACGAAGCCGAAGGTCACTGGCATCATGATTTTGCCGAGTGCTGCAATTTGCCTTCCTCCAAAGCCACAAAGAGGGTGTGTAGCATCATGAATCTTGTCTTCTGGCTCTTGCATCTGTCTGAAGGCCGTAGCAAATATGATATCCGCTGCACTGCCTGTATCAACCAGAACATTGTGGACCAGAAATCCCTTGATGACACAAGATATGACCATAGCATCATTATGAGGGTAATCCTTGAGCTGAAGGTCCTCCTGGGAGAAGGTGATTGGGATGTGGGACCATTTTGACTTGATGAAGGGTCCTTGCACCCCAACATGCTGCACCCTTCTCTAAGCCTCTTTCTTCTGCTTCTTGTTGGTCGGTTCTGAGCATGAACCGCCTGTTATCGGGAGCACCAACTTCATAGCCGAAGCAACTTCAGCTTGATTGTTGAACGAAGCCATCAGCTCAACAGTGGAAGTGAGTTCACCGGATGTGGGCGCCAATGTTGGGGACTTGTTCTCAAATGCTATGAGTTAAGAACAAGGCAACACAGAATATTAAATGTTAATGTCCTTCGTCCTTCGAAACATTATTTCCCTTAGGATATAACGATCTTTGGACGAAGGTCATGAAGGACATACCTTCATCATCACGGTATACATTAATGAAAGACAAAGCATATGAAACATGAAAGATAACATGAATAATCATATAACATCATTCATATATCTTTATTATATAATAGCGAATAAATGAAGATAATATTTAACCACATTTGTACCTTCGGCTTGACAGAAGGCAAAAATCCAATCGTAGTGCACGAGCGAATACAAGACAGCGTGAACAGTACAGGGGTACTGTTCATCTATTTATAGGCATAGGACGCAGCCTGTGAGAAATTACATTCATGCCCTTTACAAATGATTACAATCATAATATAAGCTATCATGGGCCGATTGGTCATTTCATCTTTAAGTCGGTGCATCTGGAAGTACGCTATGAAGCTCTCTGATTGGCAGCTTCGGCTTTGCTTCTGTGTCGATCTTCCGAAGGTGTTTATTCTTATGGGAACTTCGGCGACGAAGCAGACCCCCAACAGTAGCCCCTTCACGGTGCCAGATCGTTTTTCATAACGAGCTCGACCCGTGAAAAATTCTCTTAGGCTTCGGAATGCCGAAGGTCCGAAAAACACCTTCCCTGAGCTCGTTGTCGAGAAACGATTTAAATATTCCGACTGTAAGGTGGTCCCACCATACGACGGGTACGCGCGATCTAGTGATTCGCCTTCTCTCGCACTATGGTCCACCGTTCAGTGGGTGCGGCCGACTGTTCAGCGGGTGCGAGTGGCTTGACGATTTACCTTCCCACCTGCAGCACTATATAAACAGACGGGTAGGTGTGAAGTTACCATAACGTTTACTGCTATTGCACTGTTGTGCTGCCAAAAAATTTGACCACAGCCGAAGCTTATTCACCGTATTCTCAATCCAAGCATCGTTTTGCTTTAGCTTCGTCACAAGAGGGAGCTTCGGCGAAGATAAAAAGTAATCAACTTCGTCAAAACGCAAGAAATTCAGCATCAAATGGCCAGGGTGCGTTCAACAGCTAGGATAACACATGACAGAGAGGAGACCGAAGCTACTGATATTGCCCCAATCTCCAAAGTTATGAGGCAGTCGGGACTGGTTGTGGCAAAGGGTGCTTCTAACGAAGGTGCACCTACTGCCGAAGCCGAGCAGGCAGATATTGAAGAGGGTGATGCTGATGAAGAAGAGATAGATTACAACACCAATATGCCATCCAAACCTTGCCACTTGGATTTTGGAAAGTCGACTGTCTCCGAAGCTGATATGCCCATGATGACGAAGCTAGGCTACTTCGGGGAAGCCGAGAACAAGCTGATTCGCTTTGGCGGGGAAGAGACCATCCCGAAACTAGAAAATGATGAAGTGGTAGTTTTTAAGAGCTTCTTCAAAGCAGGGTTGAGGTTTCCTCTGCATGGAATGATTGCAGATGTTTTGGAAAATTTTAAAATTTATCTTCATCAGCTGACTCCTAACACTGTCGTTAGGCTCAGCGTCTTTATCTAGGCTCTTCGAAGCCAAGGGGTGGAGCCACTTGCCGAAGCCTTCTGCCGGGTGCACGAACTTCACTATCAGACGAAGGCTAGAGAAGATGGATTGCACGAGAATTTCGGCTGTTATAATTTTGCGTACCGCAAAGACATGAAGACACCAGTGGTTAGCTACCGCACCAAATGGCCAACCGGTTGGAAAACTGAGTGGTTTTATGTTAAGATTGATGAGAAAAAGGAGAAGCTAGTTCAGAGTCCGCTGGTCCTTACCTTCGGATTAACTAGGCCCCAGTGCCGCATGACACCGGGGACATCATGCCCAGATGCTGTGGGCAAATTTAGAGTTGTGTCTAAACATATTCGTACTAGGGATTTAGTTCAGGAATACTTAGCCAATAGGGTATTCCCAACGTTAAAGGAGTGGGGTATGCCGAAGCTTAAAGGAGAGAAGAAAAAGAATGAACTCGTTCGGCTGCCCTATCATTTTAAGTTCAAGAAACACTTCAAAGAACCCTGCCAAGAATGGTTGGATACAATTGAAGTTATGTGCAATGAAATCTTGGGCAATTATACAAAAAAGAAGATCAACTGATGACAGCAGCCTTCGGCACCCGACCGAAACGAAGGTTAAACCAAGTAATGGATGCTTTGAAATTTGGATACCTAGACTACAAAAGGTTAAGCAAAGGTGCCAAAGGGCCAAAACGAAAAAGGGTTGTTAGTGTTATGCAAAGACAAGCTGCCAGGATGATAAAAGAAGATGAGAATTTAGCAAAAAAGAAAAAAATCCAGTCCAGAGCCAAAGGTGGCCGTGTCGAAGAAAAGAAAGGCTACAGCTCTGAAGCCAAAAGCTGATTTAGAAGAAGAAGTTCCCTCAACACCTTCTGTCACTGACGTAGAAGAAATTTTAAAGGTAATGACTGAATCTCTACCTAATAAGCTAAGTCTGCTGGGACCGGAACTGATGAAGCTTTTACAGAAGAAGAAGGAGCCTTCGGTTGCTGAGAAGCCCGATGAACCAAAAAAAGCAGAGGATTATCACTGTCATTGAGGCTATTGAAGAAACACCACCATTGACCTCAGCGCCGAAAACAGCAGCAGCCGAAGCCGCTCCTGCCGAAGCTTCTACTTCCGAAACTGCAGCAGCCGAAGCCACAGATTTGGAAAACACACTTATTGATGTTGATGAAATGATTTTGAATATGGCTGAGGAAGAAACTGCTGCAGCTGCTGAGGAAACCCTGACCGTAGTGCCTGAAAAAAGGGAGAAGATGCCTGGAAAAGAGAAGGAGCCTGCCGAAGATGCTTCGGAAGAAGAAAATTTCAACTTTCAAAACATAATTGGGCAAGAATTGTCAAAGGCTGAAAAAGAAGAGCTGAGGGACTATGCCATATCTTGCGGATACCAGCGAGGGGCGCTGCTCTTCGGTGGTGTTGCCGAAGAGAGTTTAGGATGCCTTCAGGACCGAGTTGGGGCGAAGTTTGTCAGCACTTTGTCGAAAAGTGTTGGTTTTCCGAAGCTCGAAGCCGATCTCAGCAGATACCGATGACAGCATATCGCCGGTAGCATGTTTTATTCTAACTTTAAGGTAAAATTCTTCCCTTAACTTTTTATTGTTTTGATATGAGGATGTTTTCTGATGAAAGTTATTTTGCTAGAGCCTACTACTAAGCAAATCCTTGAGGATGCAATAAGACCTCGAGGACAAGAAAAACGAAGTTATAATTGAGGGCTTAGAGAAGAAGATTAAAGATCATGAAGCTACCCTAGAAAAGAAAGACTCCATGCTTCAAACGATGGAAGGTTCAGTAGCAGAAGCTCAAGCCGAGATCGCCATATTGAACAGTGAACTTTCCCTACAATCAAAAAGCTTTGAGCAAGAGAAGGAAGATTTCAAAACAAAACTTGAAGCCGAAGAGTTCAAATCTACAGAAATCACTCAAGGATCTCTAGGAAAAATGCTTAGGCTTCGGCACCCAGTGCATTCAACAGCTGAAGCAGGTCTTTAATTCAGTTGGATCCAGCTCCAAAAAGTTTACACCTTCGGTTGAAGACCTGCCGGGCACATTTGATCATATTGAAGGTTAAGTTGATGCTCTCGACGAATTTATAGCTGGACATGGTTACTTTTGTGCCTTGCTAGCTTCTCGAGGCACAGCTGTCACTTTCATGAAGGCTGGTTGTACACATGGAAATATTGTAAACAGACCAAACTTCAGCCTGTCACCAGCAGACTTGGATGACATCCCTGGCCTGGCCCGAAGCATCGGAAACAGATTCGTTACTCAAATCTGGGCAAAGGGCGAGCGAAACTTGGCTGGTGACGAAGCTCGAAGTCACCTTAAATCGGTAATAAACTCATACCTTGTGCTTACCTTTTCCTTGAAACTTGAATTTACCTTATAATGCTTTGATATGTACAGGATGACGAAGCCGAAGAGCATTGAGCCGAAGCTTAGCAGACGATCCGAAGCTTAGCAGATGATGATGAAGCCGAAAACCTTGCTGTGAAAAAACTCTAGAAAAACTCTTGTATTATCCTTCGTAAAGAATATCGTAATTTGGGAACCAGACACTACTTTGTAAATTTGTCCATACCTTGTAATATATTTTTACCTTTCCGTCCATGTATGAACTGCTTTGATGTGGACGAAACTTGTATTTTTTGAGCCGAATGCGAAAAACACCTTCCCTTCTTTTCGTACACAACGAAGCATAAATCTGCTTCCGAAGCCGTGTTCTTAGAGCCAAAGCAAGTGTTTGTATCTGTATGAAATGATGATGATGATCCTATATATGTCTAAATGAATGTTTATGAATGCAATGTATGATGTAATGTATCGTGCCAATGAATGCCCAAACACACACATACGAAGCTTCATCCATAACCTTCATTCCCTTAGGAATGACTGAAGTCTCTTTTGCCGTTTATTTTTTGGCTGCACCGTTATTTTTCGGTGTAAGTTCTGCATCCCCTTAGGAACGTCTTTTGAACTTCTTCGCCTTCTATTTCAGCGGTATTCGCGTTGACTTTTCGCGCTTCGCCTTATATTTCGGCGATATTTGGCTCTGCATTCCCTTAGGAATGACTTTTGAGCAGAAAACTTATGCTGCGCTCCCTTAGGAACGACTTTTTGTAGCTTCGTCGTGCTCTGCATCCCCTTAGGGACGACTTTCGAGCTTCTCCCTATTTTTTCCTTTTCTCTGCACTCGATGATGCATGCTTAGATTTTACATTTACATATTTTGGGGGATTTTGCTCTCATAGAGCTGAATAAGAAAGGAAAAATTACAAAATATGGCCCCACTAAAAACCTTTCCCCCCCTTTGGAAAGGAAAAGGGTGCCATAGGAAAAATGTAAAAGGTTACATCAATTTATACATAATACAGTTGAAGCTCATCCGCATTCCAAGATCTAGGAATGTCGTTGCCGTCCATGTCCTTTAATCTGTAAGAACCGGGTCTTGACGAAGATACTACCAGAAAAGGTCCTTCCCACTTCAGCTGAAGCTTGCCTACTGTGTCAGGGTTGGCTACTCTCCGAAGCACCAAATGTCCAGGCTTAATGTCTTTCAACCGAACTTTTCTATCACGCCATTTTATTAATTTGGCTTGATATTTGTTGATATTTTCCATAGCCTGAAGTCTGATCCCTTCTATAGTATCCTTTGCCACAGAATAATTAGCTTCGTCTTCTACCGAAGCTACTGTTCTTATCGACCCTGCTTTAGCCTCTTCGGGGGTTATAGCTTCGTCACCAAACAATAACTTGAATGGTGTAAAACATGTTGACCTTGATATAGATGTATTGTGGCTCCACACCACTTTAACCAACTCATCTGGCCACATTCCTCTGGGCTGATTGAAGATTAACTCCATTATTCCCGTCATTATAATACCATTTGCCCTTTCGACTAGTCCGTTTGATTCCGGGTGCCTGACTGATGCAAAATGAATTTTTGTGCCAATCTGATCACAGAAATCTTTGAAAGTTTCAGCATCAAACTACGTTCCATTGTCTACAGTTATAGCCTTCGGCACACCAAAGCGACAAACTATATTCTGCTAGAAGAATTTTTGAACTGTAGCCGAAGTTATTGTAGCCAAAGGCTTCGCTTCGATCCACTTAGAAAAATATTCTACCGCTACCACGACATATCTCAAGTTGCCCTTCGCTGGTGGAAGTGGACCTAGTAGATCCAGGCCCCATCTTTGCAATGGCCAGGTTGGTTGTATCAGCTGAGTCAATGACGAAGGTTGCTTCTGATCTCTTGCACATTTTTGGCAATTTTCGCACTTTTGAACCAAATCTGCTGCGTCCGAAGCTGCCTTCGGCCAATAGAATCCTTGTCGGAAAACCTTTCCCAGAAGAGGTCTGGACCCAATATGGGATCCACACAATCCTGCATGTATCTCCTTCATCAGTTCTATACCTTCGGTTCTGGATACGCACTTGAGAAGTGGGGAACAAACTCCATGTTTATACAACTCCCCTTCTATTATGGCATATGGTATTGTTCTTGCTTCCATTTTTTTGTTATAAACCTCATCATCCGAGAGACAGTTACCTTGGAGGAAAGATATAATCTTAGTCCTCCAATCTTCACTATGGACAGGAGATATTGTGAGCACTGCTCTTTCGAGAAGTTCCACCGAAGGTGCTCTTATTGTCTCAAAAAATACTTCCAAAGGTAGAGGAAGCCCCTGTGCCGCTGACTTGGCTAGCAGATCAGCATGCTCATTTTATCCTCGTGGAATATTCTTAACAGAAAATCCCTCAAAAAAAGCTTCAAGCCTTCGAACTGTGTCCAGGTATTTTTCAAGCTTCGGATCTCTTGCCTTGCAACTCTTGTCAACATGACCAGAAATAACTTGAGAGTCGGTTTTAAGGACTGCCCTTCTTATCCCCATTGCCTTTAACTTTCAAAGTCCCAAAAGTAAAGATTTGTATTCAGCAATATTATTTGTACAGCTGAAATCAAGCCTTGTTGCATAGCATGTTCTGACTTTGGAAGGTGCAACTAGGACAGTAGCCGCACCTGCACCAAAGGTTCCCCAGGAACCGTCGCAGAACACTGTCCAAGCTTCGGCATCTTTATTTGCTTCTTCTTCCTGAGCCCCTGGCGTCCAGTCAGCGATGAAGTCTGCTAACGCCTAGGACTGAATTGAGGATCTATGCACATAGTCAATAGTGAATTCGTTAAGCTCCGCAGCCCACTTTCCAATCCTTCCAGTAGCTTCTCTGTTCCTCATAATATCCTTCAGAGGCTGTGATGAAGGAACAATTATGTGGTGTGGCGGAACTGCCCGAATTATTCCAACTTAAGTGCCTAAGTCCTGCCTCAAAGGCTAGACCACACTTAAATGGGAATAACCCGTCAATCCCTCGGATCTAGTCCGACGAGGCCACTGACAGGATCAAGTACCACACTCTCACTCGATGGTGAGTCACAGAGCAAATACAATAAGCATAAAACCATACATTAAGGAGTATTAAATTATTACATCACCATCGGAGTTTTTGCAAAAGTAGTCATTACTGTTCGAAGTGCAGCGGGATGAAATTAACGATAAATAAACAGAGAGATGGGGAAGCCTGTCCCATCACTCCTCATGCTCCTCCTCAGCCGAGGCAGGATCCCACTCGACTGTCCAACCCGGTGGCAAGATGGACGGCCAAGTCACTCCAGCAACCATGTCCTCCAGAGGACCTGTAAAATTATGCCACAAGCAAGGCTGAGTATACTAATACTCAGTTAGACTTACCCGGTGTGAGGAGTCTACTCCTCTACCTCTAGACATGCAGCTGTTTGGCTGTGGGGTTTGGTTGCCAAAAAGCACTAGCTGAGTTTGTAAAACCAGTTTTAGTTTTGTCAAGTTTAAGTGTGACTCTCTTAAGGCTAAATGTGTACTATCTACTCATACATGGTATCAAACATATTTAGCAATCAACATCTTGTGTCAACTCATCACATTTCCACTTGTTACTCAATGCAGTACAATGGATCAAGCAGTCTCATTAGCTGCGAGAAGCAGACGATTCGAATCGAGTTTTTATCCTTGCAAGGTAAACCTAAACACACGACATGTAGGGGCACTCCGTCCCCACACACATCAACCGTCCCCATCGATTCCCCGTCAGCAGATCAGGGCTCACCGCCTTGGCGTACAATGCCTCACTGACCCCGACTGCCGTCGTGCAGTGACTGCACTTGTACCCACCATAACCGGAATGGGAGACCACGTCTCAGGTCGCGTGAGGGGATATGTCCACTGCCAGGTTCACTCAGGTACTAGGCTTACCGATTTACCATATTTCTCAGTATGTGCTTAGTACGTTCAAATGCTTGACACAGGTATCCGCACGTTAATCCTTATTCCAATTTTCCATCTCGTAGACAACCAATCCCCATGGATCGTTGTCCACAGACCAGCATCATTATGATAGGAAAGTGGGTACAACCAATTCCTGACCTCGCGCGAGTGCTAGAAAAATCACTCAACTTCTACCGAGATCCTAATTAATAAAGCAGCTACTCGACCTAGCATACTAGTATTCATCTCAAAAGGATTCCTGAGATCATGCAACTAAGGTTTCAAACAACTCCTACACTTAAGTGCACATTCAATCCTATAAACAATAAATCTAGTAAAATAGCATAATTAACAGGTTATGCATAAACCGGGGCTTGCCTTCCAAAGCTGTGGCAGGCAGATCCTCTGGTGTAGGCTCTGGTGCTGGATCCGGGGCTACCTCCTGAGCAGCTCCTTGCTCCGGCACGAGGACGTACTCTCCGTCAGCGAGGTTGCAGTCTATCGAGTGCAATGAATATCTATGTCATGATTATGCAGGATTTAACAACATTATGCTAAAGGAAGATAAAACCAAGTTAGTTAGTAACTTAGGGTTTCTTGGTCATACGTGGCTTTTAGTGGTTTATGCTTATCACTCTAGGTTTGGGTTTGGTTAGGGATAAGCATGGTGGATTTGTGACTTGGAATTCCCTTTGTTGGGGACTTGTTCTCAAATGCTTCGGATTAAGAACAAGGCAACATAAAAAGTGTTAAGTGATAACGCCCTTCGTCCTTTGAAACATTATTTCCCTTCGGGATATAATGTGTTTCGGACGAAGGTCACAAACAACATATCTTCGTAAGCATAATAAACTATGACGAAGAACTTACATGTAACATAAAAAGTAATATAAACATTTAAATATTATCACAACGTCATTTCTATTTTATTATTATATAAAAATAGAAATGACTTCAAATTACAAGTGTACCTTCGGATTGCAGGAAGGCAAAAGTACAAGGATGACGGAAAGCAAATGCCAAGTCAGCGTGAACAGTACGGGAGTACTGTTCATCTATTTATAGGCGTGGGACGTAGCCCATGCAAAATTACATTCATGTCCATTACATTTGCTAATGACTTATGGGAATCTATTAAGGCCTAAGTAGTCTTTTCATCTTTAAGTCGGTTCCCCTTTCTGCTATCGCGACGAAGCTTTCTGCGCATAGCTTCGGCTGTTCACCATCCTTCGTACAGCTTGGTAATCAGCTTCGTACAGCTTGGGCTTCGTTCTGACCGTACTCCATGTTTATGATCTGAGTCCGAAGATACCTGTTCATATAATTCACTTGGAAAATATTGTCAAATCATGTTTTTGAGGACCTTCGGAGGACGAAGGCCCCCAACAGTAGCCCCTCGCAATATTAATTTGTTAGTGATAAATTCAGATTGCGATATGGACGAAGGCCTTAAGCCGAAGGTCCAAAAAAACACCTTCCCTTTGCTAGAATAGCAAAAGTCACTGACACCTGGGACCACACAGTTTCCGTCATATCGAGTGTATAAATAGGAGCCCGCCACATTTGATTTGGCACGCTCTCTTTGCCATCTGTTTTTCCTGCTTATAAAACTTTCTGCCCACAAATATTTGTTTTCTTTCCTAGTTTTAAGCTTCGGAAGCGAGAAGTAGGATCTCCGAAAAGATGTCTGAGGAGAAGAAGGCTGTTGTCAAGATGAAGCTAAGTCTCTCTGAAGAGAAGAACCTGGGCTTTCTTGAGGCAATGTCAAAGACCAATACAGAAAAGGTCACCAAAGAGATTTTAGAAGGTTTATCTGAAGATACTGGTGACAGCGACAGTTATGATGTAGAAAGCGGTGGGGGAGAGTCTGAAGATCGACCATGGCGGCCAAGTCACTCGGTTTTTGGGAAAACCACTATTAAGCAGAGTCATATTGACAATATGAGGGGGAGATATTTTCGAGATATATCTATTGTGAGGGCTGACGCTGGAGAAAAGACTTCTCCCACTCCCGAAGAAGATGAGGTCGTGATCTTCCGAAGCTTTCTCAAGGCTGGGCTTCGGTTCCCCCTAAGCAGCTTTGTTGTCGAAGTCCTGAAGACATTTCAAATCTACCTTCATCAAATTACTCCCGAAGCTATCATAAGAATGAGAATCTTCGTCTGGGCTGTGAAAAGCCAAGGTTTAGAACCAAATGCTAAAAGCTTTTGCAAAATTCATGAGTTGATATATGAGACGAAACCCTGGGGGAAAGAACAATATCACAACAACTTTGGTTGTTACAGCTTTGGTGCCCGCTCCGGGTCAAGCTGCCCTGTGCCAACCTTTCGGAAGAGGTGGCCCGGTGCCTGGATGACAGAATGGTTCTATGTAAAAAATGACTTGACAGCGCAAGAAGATGTTAAGAGTATCATTATGCGCCCCATCTGGCAACGCTTCGGACTCCGGAAGCCGAAGGTTGAAATGGATGAAGCGGCCGAAGAATGCCGAAGAGCCTTCGGCGTAATCTGCTCTTTTATTGGGACAAGGGATCTGGTCCAAGAGCATATTGCCTTCAGGGTATGGCCACTTGTAGGAAAGTGGGAAATGCCGAAGGAGACCATCAAAGAGTCTGACGAAGGTGGACTGGTCAGACTAAAATACACATTCAAATACGGGGATAAGTTTGTTGAACCGGACGACGACTGGTTAAAAAGCATTGAAACCTTGAGTGACGAACTACTTGGGGTATACTCGAAGGCCGAGAATACTGCATTGTCAGCAGCCTTCGGAGGCCGAAAGAAGAAGAGGCTCAACCGGGTATTTGATGCAATCGGGTTTGTCTACCCTGACTACCATTATCCGGTGCCAGGCCGCAAAAGAAAAAATACTTCTCCTGGAAAAGAAGTTGCCTCAGGTGCCTCTGGTGAGCTAGCGCCGCAAAGAAAAAAGATGAAGGTGCTCACCCACCGGGCGCGCTTTATTGAGCCGGCCACAGTGCCTGAATTTATCGGTGAAGTCTCTTTGGCAACTGAAACTACAGAGCCAGCTCCAGTGCCGAAGGTCGAAGGAAAAACTGAAGCACCTTCAGCAGAGAAGGCAGAAAAACCGAGAATTGAAGGACCAAAAATATTGGAAATCTTAAGTCCTTCAGCAAGTGTTGAGACAACAAAAAATCAAAAGGGCCCATCGGTGACCCCGAAAAGAAAAAGAATGGTGAATGTGCTAGATGTTTTGGAGACAATAAAGTCTTCAAGCATAACTCCAAAGAAGACTGTTGAAGTTTCTGAAGTGTCTACCGAAGCTTTGGCTGCTGATACTTCGAAGCAACAACCTGAAGCTGAAGCCGGACCTTCAGAGCCCACCAAGGAACAACCTTTGGAAGCCGAAGAAAAAATAAAAATGCCAGAGCCAATTTTGGTTGAAGAAATTGACACTACGGCCCCCGAAGCACCCGCCACCATACGCGATTACATTGTGCGACATGCTTCGGGGAAGAAATTATCTGAAGAAGAGATTTTTGAAGCCAATCACTATGCCAGAGAATTAAAATATCCGAAAGGGGCACTAGTGTTCAATGGGACAAACGAAGATGACTTCCTATACTGCCTCCCTGACAACAAAGAATTATCTGTCTGCCGGGAGATGGCTAGGAGTATGGGGTTTCCGAAGCTTGAAGCTGGACTATGCGCTATGACGAAGGAAGATCTTGCGGATAGCCTTGCATATAATAGTCTGAAGGTGCGAGAATTGCGCATTTTGGAAACTTTATGATTCGAAATTTATTGTTTATTCTTATACTAACTTTTCACATATAGGGTTTAATACTAAGCAACGCGCTGAGAGCGCAAAAGAGTGCCGAAGACGAAAGCTACGAAATTTCCTTCAACAACCTTCGAACAGAAGTTATTAAACTAAGGAACGAAGCCCTAGAAAAGGACAAAATTCTAGTTACATTAGTGGATAAAGTAAAGGAGAACGAAGTTGCGTCCAAAGCCCAAATTGCGGCTCAAAAACACGAGATTGACGATCTTCGGAAGCAATTGGCCCGGGCGAAAGAAGAACGCCTACTTGAAGAAACGAGGCGGGAATGTAGCGACCAATGGGCCAATCATTTGGAAGGAACCGTTGAAGAACTTCGGTCTTCTAAGAAAAGGTGTTACGAAAAATCCATGGAATGTGTAAAGAAAATAAAAACCAGCTTCGCCAGCGTTGGCGCATTTTCAAGTGAAGAAGATTTTGTGAGAGGTAACCCAGAAGGGCCGATCGAATGGATCTGCCACGAAGCTGAGGCCTTCGAAGAAATTCTAAACAGTCGTGGAGATATTTGTGCCTTCTCGGGTGCCAGGGGGATTGCTACTATATTGGAGAAAAAAGGCTGTGATCATGTTAAGGCTCTTGCACAATCCGAAGCCAGCTTATCCGCTGAAGATATTAAAGACCCCTCGGCCGAAGCTAGCCAAGCTGGTGGAAAATTTTTCACCGACGTCTGGGACAATGGTGGCCGAGAAATGGCCCGAGAGATTATTCAGAAAAGTGAGAAGGGCATTCACGACGCTAGAGAAGTAGCTAAGGCTGCTGACAAAATCTCAGAGCCCGAAGGGCCAATAGGTATTAGCTAATGGTTTTTATTGTGTTGTAATTTTTGATTTTAAACTTCGTTCGCAATTTGTAATAGCAATGTGGCCGTATCATGTCCTCCTTCAGATCCTACTAAAGCGTCTCCGGGCCCTCACCCGAAAGGAGACGAAGAAATTAAAAAGATGGCCGAAGCTATAATGGATGAAGTTGTTAACCGACTCCTGAACGAAGCTGCCGAAGTTGTTTTGAGAGAAGATTAAACACTTTTGTAAATACTTGTGAAATGAACCATGTGTGACATTTTGTAACCCTGTGATATATTTGCCGTTAATGACTCGATTCTTTACGATGCATGAAACTTTACATACGTACCGTTTTTGAGCCTTCGGCGAAAAAACACCTTCCCTTCTTTTCATGCTTCGTGAAGATAGAAAAACTTCTATGCATCACGACAATGTTCATAGTGCTCTGATGAAGGATATCCAAGCTTCATGAAAATATTCGCCGAAGCTATATTCCGAAGATCAATATTGTATCGCCTTGTGACTTAGCATAATTTTCACTTTCTCAAAGTATCCTTTCGAAGGTTGATACCATGTCCCCTTCTTTTGCCATATGCAACATGATGTATGATGCTTATGCTATGCAAAATGATGTGATGATGTTATGTTATGTAGATGATATTTGTTCCGAAGATACACACATATCCTTGTAAAACACAAAATATTTTTGTATCAGCGCTGACTTTTCGCTGTAAGCTCTGCATTCCCTTAGGAACGACTTTGGAGCTTCTTCGCCTTTTACTTAGGCGGTATCAGCGTTGACTTTTCGCTGTAAGCTCTGCATTCCCTTAGGAACGACTTTGGAGCTTCTTCGCCTTTTACTTAGGCGGTATCAGCGTTGACTTTTCGCTGTAAGCTCTGCATTCCCTTAGGAACGACTTTGGAGCTTCTTCGCCTTTTACTTAGGCGGTATCAGCGTTGACTTTTCGCTGTATGCTCTGCATTCCCTTTGGAACGACTTTGGAGCAGAAAACTTACACTGCGTTCCCTTTGGAACGACTTTTTGTGATTTCAGCGAACTTACTCTGCGTTCCTTAGAACGACTTTTTGTTGCTTCGAAGGATTTTCGATAGTTCGAAGGTTCTCCTTGTTATCGCAAATTCTTAAGCTTCGGCAACTTAAGCCTGAGAAAATACATCTTCCTTGTAGCAAGCAAAGAAAGTTTTACATGAAAACTAAAAAATGTCCTTTATTACACAGAAAATAGAACTGAATGGAAAAAACTGGTAGGATATTTGTCAATAGATGTGCTTCGACTCTGGCACAGTGCTATTGACTATGCGAGCTTCGGATTGTTCTCTGAGATCCCTTTAGTGTGGAACATATTGACTCCCTTCTGGCTGTTGGCCTTGTTGCAACGGTGGTGGAGGCGGAGGCTGTTGCCAGGAAGCTTGAGGTTGACTCGCCGAAGCAACAGAAACTGCAGGGTGGTTGCCTATGTATTCTGGGATGTAAGGCAGATGGTACGAAGCAGCATGCATGACCTGCTTCGGCTGAGCTTGTTGCGCTGCAGCTTCGGCTATCTCCTTTTGCTTCTGGATGGTAACATGGCACATCCTGGTGGTATGGCCCTTGTTTTCACCACAGAATAAGCAAAATACTCTCCTTGGTTGATCTCCAAATCTTCCGCCGAAGCCCCTGGCGCCTCTGCCTCTTGGAGCTGGTGGCCGGAAGAAACTTTGCTGTTGCCCCGAAGCCTGTGAGGAGCACTGCGGCCTGTTCTGCTGACTCCCCTTATCATCATTTTGAGTAGAGTTATTGTGGATGGACCTGACATGCCTCGGATAGAATCTTCCTCCGAAGCCCCTGGTCATTTCAGAAAACCTGAAAGCCTCCTCCCTTCTTTGGCGAAAATCATTGTCGGCACGAATATACTCGTCCATCTTCTGGAGCAGTTTCTCCAGAGTTTGAGGAGGCTTCCTAGCAAAGTATTGAGCTGAAGGTCCAGGCCGAAGCCCCTTGATCATGGCCTCAATGACAATTTCTTTGGGCACCGTTGGTGCCTGCGCCCTCAAACGCAAGAATCTTCTGACATACGCCTGAAGGTATTCTTCATGATCCTGAGTGCATTGGAACAGGGCCTGAGCAGTGACCGGCTTCGTCTGGAAACCTTGGAAGCTGGTTAACAACATGTCCTTCAGTTTTTGCCATGAAGTGATCGTTCCTGGTCGAAGGGAGGAATACCAGGTTTGAGCAACACTCCTGACAGCCATAACAAAAGACTTTGCCATGACTGCAGCATTGCCGCCATACGAAGATACTGTTGCTTCGTAGCTCATCAAAAACTGCTTCGGGTCTGAATGGCCATCGAATAAGGGAAGCTGGGGCGGCTTATAGGACGGAGGCCAAGGTGTAGCCTGCAGCTCAGCGGACAAGGGAGAAGCATCATCGAAAACAAAATTTCCATGATGGAAATTGTCATACCAGTCATCTTCGTTGAAGAAACCCTCCTGATGAAGGTCTTTTTGTTGAGGCCTTCGGTTCTGCTCATCGTGAGTAAGATGGCGAACTTCTTCAGAAGCTTCGTCTATCTGCCTTTGCAGTTCAGCTAGCCTGGCCATCTTTTCCTTCTTCCTCTGCACCTGTTGATGAAGCATCTCCATATCTCTGATCTCTTGGTCTAGCTCATCCTCTTGAGGCATCGGGCTGACAGCCTTCCTCTTCTGGCTTCGGGCCTCCCGAAGAGAGACAGTCTCCTGATTGTGGTCCAGCGGTTGGAGAGCTGCAGTGCCAGCTGCTGAAGCTTTCTTCGGCGCCATAGCGAAGGTTAATGATTGCTGAGGGCGCTCAAAGACTCAAAGAGTGGAAGTGAGTTCACCGGAGGTGGGCGCCAATGTTGGGGACTTGTTCTCAAATGCTTCGGATTAAGAACAAGGCAACATAAAAAGTGTTAAGTGATAACGCCCTTCGTCCTTTGAAACATTATTTCCCTTCGGGATATAATGTGTTCCGGACGAAGGTCACAAACAACATATCTTCGTAAGCATAATAAACTATGACGAAGAACTTACATGTAACATAAAAAGTAATATAAACATTTAAATATTATCACAACGTCATTTCTATTTTATTATTATATAAAAATAGAAATGACTTCAAATTACAAGTGTACCTTCGGATTGCAGGAAGGCAAAAGTACAAGGATGACGGAAAGCAAATGCCAAGGCAGCGTGAACAGTACGGGAGTACTGTTCATCTATTTATAGGCGTGGGACGTAGCCCATGCAAAATTACATTCATGTCCATTACATTTGCTAATGACTTATGGGAATCTATTAAGGCCTAAGTAGTCTTTTCATCTTTAAGTCGGTTCCCCTTTCTGCTATCGCGACGAAGCTTTCTGCGCATAGCTTCGGCTGTTCACCATCCTTCGTACAGCTTGGTAATCAGCTTCGTACAGCTTGGGCTTCGTTCTGACCGTACTCCATGTTTATGATCTGAGTCCGAAGATACCTGTTCATATAATTCACTTGGAAAATATTGTCAAATCATGTTTTTGAGGACCTTCGGAGGACGAAGGCCCCCAACACCCTTAAATGTTTTAGTAGACTTTTTAAGGGATTTTGCTGGTTGGGTTAAAATGACATTACTCTCATTATTAATTTCCTCTTTCTTTTTCTATTTATGAATTCTAGGGTGGGTTTGAACTACAACAGTGATTTAACCTATTCCAAAAATTTTGTAAAAATTACAGTGGGTTGCTATTGGTCACTATAGTCTGTTCTATGAATTTGAGGTCCAGAATAAAAAGGGGTATGCCTTGGACAAAAATAACAACAGTTGGGCAAAAGGGTCACTTTACACTACAACTCTTAACTAGGGGTGGGTTCTGTCTTAAGGGTCATTTTTGTTGGTGTCTAACTGTAATAACAAGTTTCTGTGCCAAAAATCACAGAAGGTTAATTGGTGGTTATTTAGTTGTGATTTTCTAAAGTTTTATGCCAAAAAGGTGCTTATAACTAACTTGTTATTTGAAAAATATCAAACAACAGATTTCATATTTTTCCTATGTTCATAATAACAACCCATTAGTTATCCCAAGGTTTGGGGTGTTTTCTCCTTGGGGTTATTTTTCTAGAGTTTTTCTAAGTTTTCCTTGTTTTCTTAAATTAAAAGGTATCCCAATTATTTTATACTAAACCAGGATCTAATAAATTTTTCTAGTGAACTATACTGCATAAATAGACTAACAAAAATATGGGTGCTCCCTGGTTTTTTATTTAAACCTCCATTAATATTTTCTCTAACTTTAGGCTAAAAAGGATTAAAAGGGTAAACTCCACCTTAACTGGGTGTACAGAGGGGTTTATCATTTTTAAGCAGGTTAGTAGGTGATCAAGTACTTCTCTAAATTTTCTTAACTTCAGTTAAATAGTGTAACTATTTTTCCTTATTTCTTTTAGCTTTTGGACAATTAATCATTTAATTCAAAACTCTAAAGTTTTCTGTAACACTGAGGGGTTTTATATTTTTCTTAAGTAGTTTACATTATTTAAGATCTGGCAAAATTGGTTTGACTCAATTTGGGTGAACAAAACAGAAGATATGAATTGTTTAAGCTCTGTTTGAATTTAAATCATATTTTTAAAAAGGTTTTCTCGAAAAACCACTTTGCACCGAAGTCCTCGGATTCTTTCCAAACTAACTCTCTCAGTTATACCCCTGCGCTACTATTCCTCTGAGTCGCTGACAATGCGTAAAACCCCCTAGCCTTTTCTTCTTCTTCCCCGCGGTCCCTCCCTAGGTTTAAACAGTACCCGCGAAAAAGAAAAGGGCAGCGCGGCTTACCGGCGGCGAGAGAGGTCCGGCGAGGGGCGGGGTTGGCTCCGGGAGGTCCTGGCGGTCACAACGGTGTACGTCTCGACGGCGGGGGTGGCCGGAATCGTCCGGTCCACGTGCGCAGGCGGGTGCGCTTGTCGGCGGCGGTTGTTCCGGCCAAACCACGGCGATATGGTTCAATCCAATGGCACGGTGAGCTTCACGGGGTGATGTAGAAGCTATGTGCACAAGGAATCGAAGAATGGAGCAGAGGATTACCCAGTCTACGCTCACCGGCGGTTGGGTGGAGTCCGGCGCCCGTGGGCTGGCTTCTCCGGCGAAGCAAACTCCGATTCCTTGCTCGGGGAGCTTCACCGAGGTGTGCACAGTTTTCTCTGAGGGTTGAACGGGGTTGGGAAGGGTTCTGTTGGCCGGTCTACGGTGGCGGGGGATCGGGCGGCCGCGGGCACACCGTGCACGGGCAAACGCCGGTGGTTTTGGGCTCCGGTGAGGTCGAGCGCGTGCGGAGGGGTACGGTCGAAGTCCCAGGGTGCTTTATAGGCGCGGGCGCGAGCCATGGCGCCGGTTGGGCTTTGGCGCGACGCGGGGCACGCGGGGCGCGCATCGAACACGTGGCCGTTGCATTCTGCCCTTATTCTTGCGCCTGCTGAGCAGCCAAACGTGCGAATCTTGCCATAAGGCTTGTGTAAGATTTCTTCCCTGCACCTAGGGCTACCTAGTTCATGTGAGTTCCAAGGGAAGATTGGGTCTGGTTTAGAAGATATGGTGGCGCCAAGTCTTGTCTGTCTGCACTGTTCAACCCGAGACAAAACAGGTGCCAACTCGTGTCAAACGGTCTTGGCTTGGGTTCAAACTCTTCCAGGGGGTTCCTTAGATAATTTGGCTCATTTTTGCTATTTAGACCCTGGGGTTTTGGTGCCATTAGCTAGGTGAACACCCCTGATCTCTAAATTAGGGTTGATTTTGGACTTAGAAGGAATGGGGGGTGATTCCATAGTGTTTTCCACTTGGGGGCTGATTTAGGGGTCTTATAGGGGTCTTTTTGTAAAGTCCCTTTACTGCCTTTTGTAAACATTTTGGTACTCTTAAACTTTGGTTAAGGGTTTAAATTATGAAATGGGCATTTGCCTAATCTTTCTCTCAACTAAAGGCTTCAAGAGAGGGGGGCCCAAGGTGATTATTGCCTAAAAGCTTGGGTAGTGCTTTGGTCCTTGGCATTTCTTAGCTCACTCATGCTTCCAAGATCTTAAGTGCTCCCTCTCCTCCAAGTTTTTAACCAAATGTGATAATAGGTATATGGGTACAAGTAGGGAGTCAGGGCCTTGGTAACACCTGGGGTGTTACAGCCCTTCCCCCTTAAAGGAATCTCGTCCCGAGATTTTAGGTAGAGTCCTTTGGAGGGGTGCCATGAAGGTGTGCTGGTGTGTGGTTTCCTCCTTTATCCAAGTTTCTCTAGTTAACTGCTCTTCGAATGTCATCCTCTTTGCAACTTCAGAAGGAAGTCCTTTTTCAGTTAAAACCACAACTTAGACTACCCTTATCATCTAAGTTTTTCTTATATTTGTATTCAAAGGGTAGGTGGGGGTGAGGTTTTGGGTTACGTACCGACTCCTTTGGGCAGAAAGTCGGGGAAGCGAGAACGTAGGAAATCCTCAGTCTCCCATGTAGCTTCTTCGACTGAATGGTGACTCCACTGAACCTTATACATTATGATTGACTTGGTCCGCGTTGATCTCTACTTTTGATCCAGCACTTTGACGGGGTGTTCCTGATAAGACAAGTCTGGTTCTTTCTCAATTTCTAGTTCAGGTAATACTTCAGTGGGTAGGCGAATACATTTTTGCAGCTAAGATACATGAAACACATTGTGAACTGCTGACATGTGTGGTGGCAAGTCCAACTGATTGGCTACGGGTCCACAATTTGCTTTGATCTCATAGGGTCCAATGTAGCGAGGAGCTAACTTGCCCTTGATTCCAAATCTCTAGACACCTTTGGTGGGTGATACCTTAAGATAAACATGCTCTCCCACTTCAAACTATAGAGGCTTCCTTCTCTTGTCATGATAGCTCTTTTGCCTGGCCTGAGCAGCTTCTAGGTTCTTTTTTATGACTCTGACCTTTTCCTCTGCTTCAAGCACCAAGTCTGGTCCAAAAATTTCTCTCTCTCCGGCTTGTGACCAATTTAGCGGTGTCCGACACTTTCTCCCATACAAGGCTTCAAAAGGTGCCATTTTTAGGCTAGACTGGTAGCTGTTATTGTAGGAGAACTCTGCCAAAGAAAGACACTTGTCCCAGTTTTTACCATAGTGTAGCACACAGGCTCGCAACATGTCTTCGAGGATTTGATTTACTCTTTCTGTCTGGCCATCTGTTTGAGGATGGTATGCTGAGCTTCGTATTACCTGGGTCCCAAGTGATTCTTGTAGCTGCTCCCAAAAGCGTGCCACAAACAGTGCTCCTCTGTCAGATACAATGGTCTTCGGAATGCCATGCAAACGCACTATTTGATCAACATAGATCTCTGCATACTTCTCGGTCTTGTGGGTGGTATGCACTAGTAAGAAATGAGCGGTCTTGGTCAATCTGTCCACAATAACCCAAATGGAATCATGGTGCCGGGAGGTATTGGGCAATCCCACGATAAAATCCATGCAGATGTCCTCCCATTTCCAAGATGGTATGGGAAGGGGTTGCAAAGGGTCTGCTGCCTTCAAATGACTGGCTTTGATTCTCTGGCAGGTGTCACACTCGGATATGTACTTGGCGATTTCCCTCTTCATCCTGGTCCACCAGTATAAGGATCTGAGATCGTGGTACATTTTGTTACTACCGTGGTGCATGGAGAATTTTGAAAGGTGAGCTTCATCCAATATCTTCTTTCTGAGCTCAGGGTCCTTGGGAACAACCAATCGATCTCCAAACCATAGGATTCCTTTGCTGTCTTGCCTGAAGCATTTGTATTTTTCTGCCTTCTGTTTGATCATCTCCTTGATAACCTGAACACCCTTGTCTTCAATCTGTGCCCTGACTATTTGCTCTTGTAATGTGGGCTCCACCGAGATATAAGTTAAGGCACCTGAAGGAACAACTTCTAGGTTCAGCTTGCACAACTCGTCACACAGGGTGGTGACTCTTGCATCCATGCTCATACAATTGCACTGGGCCTTTCTGCTCAAAGCATCAGCCACAACATTGGCTTTGCTAGGGTGGTAATGCACCTCCAAATCATAGTCCTTGATTAGCTCTAACCATCTCCTCTGCCTCATGTTAAGGTCTGCCTGAGTGAAAATGTATTTGAGACTCTTATGATCAGTGTAAATGTTACAGTGAGCTCCCATCAAGTAATGTCTCCATATCTTGAGAGCATGAACCACGGCTGCTAACTCCAGGTCATGAGTAGGGTAGTTCTGCTCATGGGGTCTGAGTGCTCGGGAGGCATAAGCAATTACTCTGTTATCTTGCATTAAGACACATCCCAAACCAGTACCGGAAGCATCACAATAAACTTCAAAGGGCTTGGTGTTGTCAGGTTGAGCTAGTACTGGGGCTGTTGTCAAATGCTGCCTTAGCGTATGAAAGACATCTTCGCACTTTTGGCTCCAATTATACTTGACTCCCTTCT
Source organism: Zea luxurians (assembly GCA_029449295.1). NCBI lineage: Eukaryota > Viridiplantae > Streptophyta > Magnoliopsida > Poales > Poaceae > Zea > Zea luxurians. Next base: position 111,234,928 of record JAOPSE010000009.1, on the reverse strand, counting down.
TCAACAGTTCGGTCATTGGCTTGGCAATTCTGGAGAAATCCAGAATAAATCGTCGATAATACCCTGCCAATCCCAGAAAACTTCGAATCTGCCTTACTGTAGTCGGGGATTTCCAATCCATCACCTCTTGTACCTTCTCAGGATCAACAGATATCCCATCCTGAGAAATGGTGTGACCCAAGAATTTAATTTCCTTTAGCCAGAATTCACATTTAGACAACTTAGCATACAAACGATGATCACGCAGTCACTGAAGCACGATGTGCAGATGCTCCGTATGTTCGTCTTCATTCTTGGAATAGACCAGAATATCATCAATGAAAACGACCACGAACTTGTCCAACTCTGGCATGAATACTGAGTTCATTAGGTACATAAAATAAGCCAGGGCATTGGTCAGCCCAAAAGACATCACCAAAAACTCATAGAGCCCATATCTGGTAGAGAAAGCAGTCTTTGGAATATCACTGGCACGGATCTTGATCTGATGGTAGCCCGAGCGAAGGTCTATCTTGGAGAATACCTTGGCTCCCACCAACTGATCAAACAAAACATCAATGCGGGGTAGTGGGTATTTGTTCTTGATGGTCACCGCATTGAGAGGGCGGTAATCAACACACATTCTCAGACTTTCATCCTTCTTCTTTACAAACAAGGCTGGGCATCCCCATGGTGAAGTACTTGGGCGAATGAACCCCTTGTCCAACAACTCTTGTAGTTGCTTTTTCAGTTCTGCCAATTCCGAGGGAGGCATCCTATAGGGTCTCTTGGAGATAGGAGCAGTCCAGGGTTGCAATTCGATTGCGAACTCGATGTCTCTGTCAGGTGGCATCCCTGGCAGTTCATCCGGAAAAACATCTGGGTAGTCACAGACTACGGGAATCTTCTCAACAGGTGACTCTATCATGGTGAAGGCACAGGAACGGGTACATCCTTGGTCGGGTAAATATAATGTGGTTTCACCACGGGTCGGTGAGTGCACTTCAATGGCCCTAGCTGTGATATCAATCACTGCCTGATGTTTGGTCAACCAGTCAGTTCCTAATATGATATCCACACTATACAAACCCAAAATAAGAAGGTTGGTTTTAATTATCAGACTGCCAAACTTTATAGGCACATTCTTGCTGATTTGATTAGTGGCAATCCTGCCTCCTGGTGTTGAAATTGTAATACCCCCATTGGTGTGGTGAAAAGGTAACTGACACTTGGCACTGATAAAACTATGCGATGCACCAGAATCAAAAAGAATAACAGCAGGATATTTCAAAACTGTAAAGATACCAGTCATGACGGGTGCTCCCTCTGGAATATCAGCCATGGTAGTGAAGTTCAGCCTGCCTTGCCTCACTTGCACCTTCTGCCTCTTGCCTTGGTTCTGGTTAGCATTCTGTCCCTGCCTCTGCTGGTTCCTGGGGCAATTCTTGGCATAGTGTCCGGTGATGCCACAAGTGAAACACCTGTTGTCATTGGCTTGACGAGGTTGCTGCTGCTGTTGATTGTTCCTCTGAGCTGGAAACTGGGTGCGGTTGGGTGCCTGCTGCTGCTGTGGTCGGATCACCCAACGCCCTTGCTGCTGCTGAGGTCCCCGGTTCTGAGTGTCAGACACAATCCTGAAGCGCTGCGGCGGGGCTGAAGGTCCTGCCACAGGGGTCTTCCTCTTCTTCTCTGCCTGACGAGCCGTGATACAGTCCTCCTGGGAAATGGCCATGTTGACCAACTCATTATAACTGTTGGCCCTGACTGTGTTGAGACGGTCACGGAGCTTAGTGCTGAGCCCCCTCCTGAACCTGTCCCTCTTCTTCTCGTCCGTGTCTGCATGATACCCAGCATACTGGCACAGGTCATTAAAGGCCTAAGCATATTGTAACACTATCCTGTTTCCCTGAGTGAGTGCCAGAAACTCGTTGAGCTTTCGGTCCATAATGCCCGCTGGTATGTGGTGTCCCCTGAAAGCGGCCTTGAACTCTCTCCATTCCACCTCTCGGTCATCTGGCTGCATAGCAAGAAAATGGTCCCACCATGTCCGTGCGGGTCCGCGAAGCTGCTGGGTGGCGAACCTGACCTTAGTGACCTCTGAGCAAACTCCATGGAGTATTGGGAAATTGGATTCCACTACTCTCAACCATACATCCGCATCAAGTGGGTCCTCTGCCCTGGTGAACAATGGTGGCTGGGTACTGAGGAACTCCTAGTAGGTGGCTGCTACGGGGTGGCGCTGATGATCACCACCACCATAGTGCTGAGGTGGCGGCTGGCGCTGAGCTAGCTGCCTCAAGATCTCATTCTGTTGGGCCATTAGCTCCTGCAGAGTAGGAGGTGGTGGCGGTGGTGGAGGAATGCGCTCATTCTGTCCATGACGCGCTCTCCCGGCCATCTGAAAAATCACATATATTCTCAATATCACAACTTGACGTTCAAGGTCTAATCGTGTTGAAAGAGTTAAAAGGCGAAACTGATAGATTCTTGCATAATCATAAAAGATTTCACATGGCATAAACTTTCCTCCTTAAATTAAGACTGACATCATTCATCAACCATGCTTCCAAAAGAAGTTTATCGCGATTACATCAATAGCCCAAAAGACTCAACTCTATCTAGCCTAGTACCCTAGGGGCACAAAAGCTAAGCTAGCTTCGAGGAGTTCTACCATCACCGACTTCTAGCTCTACCCCTGATACCTAGTGAGCGAACGAGGAAACACTCGACTCTGGGGAAGGTGGTCTCCCTGAGCCAGCAGTGTCCAAGCTGGAGGCAGGCTCCTCTCCTCCCTCGATGTCAACATCCTCATTGGCCCCCATATCCTGGATCTCCTGGTGATGCATATCTAGGTGCTCGTTAGCCTCGGCAAGCTGCTGCTAGGTGTTAATAAGCTAATCCTCAAGAACCTCGATGGTGTTCTCCCTGGTTCCCACTAGCTTCTCAATCTCGTGAATCTCATCTGACAACTGCTCCACATGTAAGTCTTTTTCCACCATCTCAGTGGGCAAGTCAACCACAAGCTCCTCTCTATTATCCAGGGTGATCTTAGTTGCCTCCAACAATGCCATCAAATGAGACATTGCCTCACCACGCATCACTTGCAGACGGTACAGGGCATTCATGCACCGCACTATCAAGTGAGCAGTCTAACCTAGGTAGATAGCCCATATGTCCTTGGCATGCTCCACTCGGTCCTTCCACATTGGGTCGTCCTCCTTCTCAGCGAGGAACAAGCCAATGGGGTGGGTGGATAGCTCCAAGGGGTGGAATCCGCAGAAAGTGGTCAACCCGTGCAGAGCAATCGCCTCGATCGTATCCTCAGCCCGGTACCCAAAAGACTCAGAGTCCAGCGAACGCCAGCCTGGCTGTAGGGGATGGGGCTCCAGGGTCATCCTCACCCTACAATGGGGCACTCGGTGCTTCTCGAACTGCAGCACCGCGTACTGGGGAGGTGTCATGTAACCAGCTCCCTGAAGTACCTCCCACAAAATACGGGGAAAGCCCTCTCGTGCAAGTCCGTCAGTGTGTGACAGTGCATTCCCTTCGTTCGAGGATCCGTGGGAAGTCATCTGTGTACGGTTAAACGTAAGTAAAAGAAAAAGAATTATAAAAAGAAAAAGGAATCACAACTTAGCCTCTCTCTAACTACAATAATGGTACTGGGGTACTTAGTTGGTCATCATTTTGTATTATAGTCCTTACCCAATTTTTCTATTAGTTTAATTAAGAATGCATGCATGCTCGTCCTGAACGACCTCACATCAACGTAAAGGGAATAGGGAAGAACTCCCATCCCTTATAGTAGCCTGTAGGGCTTACTTACTTAGCCACCTAATTACCCATCATCCTAAGGCTTCCGTCCTAGGTCTATCCTGATCGTCCTACGATCTATCCAACATTTGTTTCTATCAAGTTTTACTTTGAAAAAAGGATGGTATTTATAGTTTATTGATTCCTCTGTGGTGGTACAAGCTCCGATACCAGCTGTGGCGGAACTGCCCGAATTATTCCAACTTAAGTGCCTAAGTCCCGCCTCAAAGGCTAGACCACACTTAAATGGGAATAACCCGTCAATCCCTCGAATCTAGTCCGACGAGGCCACTGACAGGATCAAGTACCACACTCTCACTCGATGGTGAGTCACAGAGCAAATACAAGAAGCATAAAAACATACATTAAGGAGTATTAAATTATTACATCACCATCGGAGTTTTTGCAAAAGTAGTCATTACTGTTCGAAGTGCAGCGGGATGAAATTAACAATAAATAAATAGAGAGATGGGGAAGCCTGTCCCATCACTCCTCATGCTCCTCCTCAGCCGAGGCAGGATCCCACTCGACTGTCCAACCCGGTGGCAAAATGGACGGCCAAGTCACTCCAGCAACCATGTCCTCCAGAGGACCTGTAAAATTATGCCACAAGCAAGGCTGAGTATACTAATACTCAGCTAGACTTACCCGGTGTGAGGAGTCTACTCCTCTACCTCTAGACATGCAGCTGTTTGGCTGTGGGGTTTGGTTGCCAAAAAGCACTAGCTGAGTTTGTAAAACCAATTTTAGTTTTGTCAAGTTTAAGTGTGACTCTCTTAAGGCTAAATGTGTACTATCTACTCATACATGGTATCAAACATATTTAGCAATCAACATCTTGTGTCAACTCATCACATTTCCATTTATTACTCAATGCAGTACAATGGATCAAGCAGTCTCATTAGCTGCGAGAAGCAGACGATTCGAATCGAGTTTTTATCCTTGCAAGGTAAACCTAAACACACGACATGTAGTGGCACTCCGTCCCCACACACATCAACCGTCCCCATCGATTCCCCGTCAGCAGATCAGGGCTCACCGCCTTGGCGTACAATGCCTCACTGACCCCGACTGCCGTCGTGCAGTGACTGCACTTGTACCCACCATAACCGGAATGGGAGACCACGTCTTAGGTCGCGTGAGGGGATATGTCCACGGCCAGGTTCACTCAGGTACTAGGCTTACCGATTTACCATATTTCTCGGTATGTGCTTAGTACGTTCAAATGTTTGACACAGGTATCCGCACGTTAATCCTTATTCCAATTTTCCATCTCGTAGACAACCAATCCCCATGGATCGTTGTCCACAGACCAGCATCATTATGATAGGAAAGTGGGTACAACCAATTCCTGACCTCGCGCGAGTGCTAGAAAAATCACTCGAATTCTACCGAGATCCTAATTAATAAAGCAGCTACTCGACCTAGCATACTAGTATTCATCTCAAAAGGATTCCTGAGATCATGCAACTAAGGTTTCAAACAACTCCTACACTTAAGTGCACATTCAATCCTATAAACAATAAATCTAGTAAAATAGCATAATTAACAGGTTATGCATAAACCGGGGCTTGCCTTCCAAAGCTGTGGCAGGCAGATCCTCTGGTGTAGGCTCTAGTGCTGGATCCGGGGCTACCTCCTAAGCAGCTCCTTGCTCCGGCACGAGGACGTACTCTCCGTCAGTGAGGTTGTAGTCTATCGAGTGCAATGAATATGTATGTCATGATTATGCAGGATTTAACAACATTATGCTAAAGGAAGATAAAACCAAGTTAGTTAGTAACTTAGGGTTTCTTGGTCATACGTGGCTTTTAGTGGTTTATGCTTATCACTCTAGGTTTGGGTTTTGTTAGGGATAAGCATGGTGGATTTGTGACTTGGAATTCCCTTAAATGTTTTAGTAGACTTTTTAAGGGATTTTGCTGGTTGGGTTAAAATGACATTACTCTCATTATTAATTTCCTCTTTCTGTTTCTATTTATGAATTCTAGGGTGGGTTTGAACTACAACAGTGATTTAACCTATTCGAAAAATTTTGTAAAAATTACATTGGGTTGCTATTGGTCACTATAGTTTGTTCTATGAATTTGAGGTCCAGAATAAAAAGGGGTATGCTTTGGACAAAAATAACAACAGTTGGGCAAAAGGGTCACTTTACACTACAACTCTTAACTAGGGGTGGGTTCTGTCTTAAGGGTCATTTTTGTTGGTGTCTAACAGTAATCACAAGTTTCTGTGCCAAAAATCACAGAAGGTTAATTGGTAGTTATTTAGTTGTGATTTTCTAAAGTTTTATGCCAAAAAGGTGCTTATAACTAACTTGTTATTTGAAATATATCAAACAACAGATTTCATATTTTTCCTATGTTCATAATAACAACCCATTAGTTATCCCAAGGTTTGGGGTGTTTTCTCCTTGGGGTTATTTTTCTAGAGTTTTTCTAAGTTTTCCTTGTTTTCTTAAATTAAAAGGTATCCCAATTATTTTATACTAAACCAGGATCTAATAAATTTTTCTAGTGAACTATACTGCATAAATAGACTAACAAAAATATGGGTGCTCCCTGGTTCTTTATTTAAACCTCCATTAATATTTTCTCTAACTTTAGGCTAAAAAGGATTAAAAGGGTAAACTGCACCTTAGCTGGGTGTACAGAGTGGTTTATCATTTTTAAGCAGGTTAGTAGGTGATCAAGTACTTCTCTAAATTTTCTTAACTTCAGTTAAATATTGTAACTATTTTTCCTTATTTCTTTTAGCTTTTGGACAGTTAATCATTTAATTCAAAACTCTAAAGTTTTCTGTAACACTGAGGGGTTTTATATTTTTCTTAAGTAGTTTACATTATTTAAGATCTGGCAAAATTGGTTTGATTCAATTTGGGTGAACAAAATAGAAGATATGAATTGTTTAAGCTCTGTTTGAATTTAAATCATATTTTTAAAAAGGTATCCTGGAAAAACCACTTTGCACCGAAGTCCTCGGGTTCTTTCCAAACTAACTCTCTCAGTTATACCCCTGCGCTACTATTCCTCTGAGTCGCTGACAATGCGCAAAACCCCCTAGCCTTTTCTTCTTCTTCCCCGCGGTCCCTCCCTTGGTTTAAACAGTACCGGCGAAAAAGAAAAGGGCGGTGCGGCTTACCAGCGGCGAGAGAGGTCCGGCGAGGGGCGGGGTTGGCTCCGGGAGGTCCTGGCGGTCACAACGGTGTTCGGCTCGACGGCGGGGGTGGCCGGAATCGTCCGGTCCACGTGCGCAGGCGGGTGCTCTCGTCGGCGGTTGTTTCGGCCAAACCACGGCAATCTGGTTCAATCCAATGGCACGGTGAGCTTCACGGGGTGACGTAGAAGCTATGTGCACAAGGAATCGAAGAATGGAGAAGAGGATTACCCGGTCTACGCTCACCGGCGGTCGGGTGGAGTCCGGCGACCGTGGGCTGGCTTCTCCGGTGAAGCAAATTCCGATTCCTTGCTCGGGGAGCTTCACCGAGGTGTGCACAGTCTTCTACGAGGGTTGAACGGGGTCGGGAAGGGTTCTTTTGGCCGGTCTATGGTAGCGAGGGATCGGGCGGCCGCGGGCACGCCGTGCACGGGCAAACAACGGTGGTTTTGGGCTCCAGTGAGGTCGAGCGCGTGCGGAGGGGTACAATCAAAGTCCTAGGGTGCTTTATAGGCGCGGGCGCGGGCCATGGCGCTGGCTAGGCTTTGGCGCGACGCGGGGCACGTGGGGCGCGCGTCGGGCGTGCTCTAGCGAGCCCATAGCGCGTCGAACACGTGGCCATTGCATTCTGCCCTTGTTCTTGCGCCTGCTGAGTAGCCAAATGTGCGAATCTTGCCATAAGGCTTGTGTAAGATTTCTTCCCTGCGCCTAGGGCTACCTAGTTCATGTGAGTTCCAAGGGAAGATCAGGTCTAGTTTAGAAGATATGGTGGCGCCAAGTCTTGTCTGTCTGCACTGTTCAACCCGAGACAAAACAGGTGCCAACTCGTGTCAAACGGTCTTGGCTTGGGTTCAAACTCTTCCAGGGGGTTCCTTAGATAATTTGGCTCCTTTTTGCTATTTAGACCCTGGGGTTTTGGTGCCATTAGCTAGGTGAACACCCCTGATCTCTAAATTAGGGTTGATTTTGGACTTAGAAGGAGTGGGGGGTAATTCCAAAGTGTTTTCCACTTGGGGGCTGATTTAGGGGTCTTATAGGGGTCTTTTTGTAAAGTCCCTTTACTACCTTTTGTAAACATTTTGGTACTCTTAAACTTTGGTTAAGGGTTTAAATTATGAAATGGGCATTTGCCTAATCTTTCTCTCAACTAAAGGCTTCAAGAGAGGGGGGCCCAATGTGATTATTGCCTAAAAGCTTGGGTAGTGCTTTGGTCCTTGGCATTTCTTAGCTCACTCATGCTTCCAAGATCTTAAGTGCTCCCTCTCCTCCAAGTTTTTAACCAAATGTGATAATAGGTATATGGGTACAAGTAGGGAGTCAGGGCCTTGGTAACACCTGGGGTGTTACATGTGGTATGCTTGGAAATAATGCCGAAGCTTCCTGGAGGCCATTAAGACAGCATATAACACCTTCTCCAATTCTGTATAGTTTTTCTTTGATAAACTTAGAACTTTGGAGACAAAGTATACTCAGGCTTGCTTTTTAATTTGTCCTTCAAGCTTCTCCTGTACAAGCGCCGCACTCATTGCAGAGTGTGAAGCTGCCACATATAATAGTAATGGAGCCCCTGGCGCAAAGTGGAGTTAATGTTGTTAAATCAATCAAATATTGCTTCAGCTCTTCGAAGGCTTTCTATTGAGCTGGGCCCCATTGAAAAACTTTGACTGACTTTAGTATTTTAAAGAATGGCAAGTTTCTTTCTGCTGATCTAGATATGAATCTATTCAATGATGCCAGTCTTCCTGCCAACCGTTGGGCCCCCTTCTTTGTGCTTGGCGGCTCATCCGAAGGATAGCTTCGATCTTGCTTGGGTTAGCTTCAATCCCCTTCGTTGAAACTAGACAGCCAAGGAACTTACCCTTCTTCACTCCAAAGACACATTTTTCTGGATTTAATTTTAGGCCAGCTTGCCTGAAATTAGCAAATGTTTCTTGCAGTTCAGTAATGTGATTTTCTTGCTTACTTTTTACTATGATATCATCAACATATGTTAGCACATTTCTGCCTATCTGAGAATGAAGGACCTTGGCTGCATTCTGCTGAAGCTTCCTCCAGCATTCTTGAGCCCCTCAGGCATCCGAAGATAACAATAGGTGCCACTAGGAGTTATGAAGCTAGTCTTTGGCTCATCCTGAGTAGCAATCCAGCAGACTCATAAGTTCTGAAGAAGCTGCTGCATCTACAAGAGAGTCTATTCTTGGTAATGGAAATTCATCCTTTGGACAGGCCTTGTTGAGATCCGTGAAGTCAATACACATTCTCCATTTTCCATTGGCCTTCTTCACCATAATAGTATTGGCTAGTCATTCTAGATATTTTACCTCTCTGATAACACCAGCATTAAGAAGTGTTTTTTACTTCATTCCGAGCACCTTCGGCTTTATCATCAGGCATTTTCCGAAGCCTTTGCTTTCTTGGCCTGAAGGATGGGTCGACATTGAGTGAATGTTCAATGACATCTCTGTTGACACCACAGAGATCATTGGCCGACCAAGCAAAAACATCTTTGTTGTTGAATAAAAACCTTATCAAAGTTTTCTCCTGCTCTTCAGATAGCGAAGACCCCAGTAGTACCTTCTGCTCTGCTATGTCTTCACATAGAAGCATGGGTTTCGGCTGATCATCCGAAGCAGCCTTCTCTCTTCTGTACTTGTACTGTTCACAAGCTTCAGCTCCATCTATATTGTGGATCGCTTTTGAGACTGTCCAGTTTCCTTCGGCTTTACTAGCAGCTTCCTGACTACCATGAATAGCAATGGGCCCTTGTTCCGAAGGTATCTTCATGCATAGATATGCTGGATGAAGAATTGCTTCGAAAGCATTGAGTGTCCCACGACCAATGATTGCATTGTAGGGGTATTCCATATCAACGATGTCAAACACAACCTGTTCAATCCTTGTGTTGTGGACAAAGCCGAAGGTCACTGGCATCGTGATTTTGCCGAGTGCTGCAATTTGCCTTCCTCCGAAGCCACATAGAGGGTGTGTAGCATCATGAATCTTATCTTCTGGCTCTTACATCTGTCTGAAGGCCTTAGCAAATATGATATCTGCTGCACTGCCTGTATCAACCAGAACATTGTGGACCAGAAATCCCTTGATGACACAAGATATGACCATAGCATCATTATGAGGGTAATCCTTGAGCTGAAGGTCCTCCTGGGAGAAGGTGATTGAGATGTAGGACCATTTTGACTTGATGAAGGGTCCTTGCACCCCAACATGCTACACCCTTCTCTAAGCCTCTTTCTTCTACTTCTTGTTGGCCGGTTCTGAGCATGAACCGCCTGTTATCGGGAGCACCAGCTTCGTAGCCAAAGCAACTTCAGCTTGATTGTTGAACGAAGCCATCAGCTCAATAGTGGAAGTGAGTTCACCGGAGGTGGGCGCCAATGTTGGGGACTTGTTCTCAAATGCTATGAGTTAAGAACAAGGCAACATAAAATATTAAATGTTAATGTCCTTCGTCCTTCGAAACATTATTTCCCTTAGGATATAACGATCTTTGGACGAAGGTAATGAAGGACGTACCTTCATCATCACGGTATACATTAATGAAAGACAAAGCATATGAAACATGAAAGATAACATGAATAATCATATAACATCATTCATATATCTTTATTATATAATCGCGAATAAATGAAGATAATATTTAACCACATTTGTAACTTCGGCTTGACAGAAGGCAAAAATCCAATCATAGTGGACGGGCGAATACAAGACAGCGTGAACAGTACAGGGGTACTGTTCATCTATTTATAGGCACAGGACGCAGCCTGTGAGAAATTACATTCATGCCCTTTACAAATGATTACAATCATAATATAAGCTATCATGGGCCGATTGGTCATTTCATCTTTAAGTCGGTGCATCTGGAAGTACGCTACGAAGCTCTCTGATTGACAGCTTTGTCGGGTACCATAATTAGGGGTACCCCCAAGGCTCCTAAATCTCAGCTGGTAACCCCCATCAGCATAAAGCTACAAAGGCCTGATGGGCGCAATTCCGGTTAAGGCTCCGTCCACTCAAGGGACACGATCTCGCCACGTCCGAGCCCAGCCTCGGGCAGGAACGGAAGACCAAGGCAGATTCACGCCTCGCCCGAGGGTCTCCTCAAGCAACGGGCGCACCTTCGACTCGCCCAAGGCCCAGCTCGGGCAGGCTTCACGGAGAAGCAACCTTGGCCAGATCACCTCGCCAGCCGACCGGATCGCAGGAGCATTCAATGCAAGGATCGCCTGACACCTTATCCTGACGCGCGCTTTCCAGTCGACAAGGCCGAAGTGACCGCCGTCACTTCGCCCCTCCACTGACTGACCTGACAGGAAAACAGCGCCGCCTGCGCTGCTCCAACTGCTGTGCCACCAGCCAGGGTGAGGCTGACAGCAACCAAGTCCAGCCTCGGGCGCCATAGGAATCTCCGCCTCGCCCGACCCCAAGGCTCGGACTCGACCTCGCCTCGGACGACGATCTCTGCCTCGCCCGACCCCAGGGCTCGGACTCGACCTCACCTCGGACGACAATCTTCGCCTCGCCCGACCCCTAGGCTCGGACTCGACCTCGCCTCGGACGACAATCTCCACCTCGCCCGACCCCTGGGCTCGGACTCGACCTCGCCTCGGACGACGATCTCCGCCTCGCCCGACCCCAGGGCTCGGACTTGACCTCGCCTCGGACGACAATCTCTGCCTCGCCCGACCCCAGGGCTCGGACTCAGCCTCACCTCGGACGATGATCTCCGCCTCGCCTGACCCCAGGGCTCGGACTCGACCTCACCTCGGACGATGATCTCCGCCTCGCCCGACCCCAGGGCTCGGACTCAGCCTCGACCTCAGAGGAGTCACCACCTCGCTTGGGCCGACCACGCCACAAGGGAAGGCCATCATTACCCTACCCCTAGCTAGCCCAGGCTACGGGGAACAAGACCAGCGTCCCATCTGGCTCGCCCCGGTAAAACAAGTAATGATGGCACCCCGCGTGCTCCATGACAACGGTGGTTCTCAGCCCCTTACAGAAGCACGGATACGTCAGCAAGGATCCGATAGCCCCGACAGCTGTGCTTCTATAGGGCTCAAGCGCTCCTCCGACGGCCACGACGCCACATGAACAGGGCTCCAACACCTCTCCGACAGCCACGTTGGCACGTACATAGGGCTCTAGCTCCTCTCTGCTAGACATGTTAGCACACTGCTACACCTCCCGTTGTACACCTGGACCCTCTCCTTACGCCTATAAAAGGAAGGTCCAGGCTCTCATACAAAGAGGTGGCCGCGCGGGAGAACGGGCAGCCTAACGCCCCCCGTCTCTCTCTCTCCCTCGCAAACGCTTGTAACCCCCTACTGCAGGCGCATCTGCCCTGGGCGCAGGACAACACGAGGCCGCGGGTTCCCCCTTGGTGTTCTTCCCACCTTGTGTCTCCGTCTCACGCCGACCCATCTGGGCTGGGACACGCAGCGACAATTTACTCATCGGTTCAGGGACCCCCCGGGGTCGAAACGCCGACAGTTGGCGCGCCAGGTAGGGGACTGCTGCGTGTTGACGAACAGCTTCCCGTCAAGCTCCAGATGGGGAGTCTCCAGCAACCTCTCCAACCCAGGACGAAGCTCCATTTCGGGAGTCTCGAGTTCTTGTCCCTCGACGGTAGCTACGACATGATACTCCTTCCTCCGCCGCGCGACAACGACAATGGCGGCCGTCAGCCCGCCCGCCGGTGGCGGAATCGACGACGTCTTCCCCGCGTGGCGAAAGAACAGCATCCGAGTCTGTCCCGTCACCTTCCCCATCGACGGGGAAGGAGGCAGGGCAATCATGGCCAAGCAGGAGGCGGCGCCTCGTCGACTGTCGAGCGAGTCGACGACGCCGGCGCCCCAGCGGGGGACACGTCGGGCGTTGACCTCGCGTTTGAGACAAAGACGAGCGTCGCTTCCCCGCAACACGCCAACCCCAAGCATACGACGGGCGACGCCAGCACGCTCGCGAAGGACTTGCTGGGCGTTAGCCTTGTACCTGAGATAACGGTGCAGTCCGTCCCCGACGCGACTTCGTCACCGTCCGTCGATAAAGAGGTACCGTCTGTTTCCCATCCTGTGCCTTTTAGATTCAGCTTCGACCCACCAAGCGACCCCGCTTCGGTGGACGCTTTCATAAAGGCATATCCAAACCTCCCGAGGTACCATATGTGGTCAACTTGGGACAGATTGATGGCCGTCTCGACCTACGGGCCCCTGGGTTCCGAGGAAGACGACAAGCCTGACTCTGGTTGGGATTTCTCTAGGCTCGGTAACTCTTGTGCCATGTGGGACTTCATGACCGCATGCGACTACTACCTCTCCGATTGCTCCGATGATAGCCACAGCCTCGGCGACGAGGACTATGGCCCAAGTCATGAATGTTTCCACGTCGATCTAGAGGGTCTCGACGAAGGCAACCATCTTGGTATGCCGGAGGACGACGATCCCTCTAGGCCTGCGCCTCGTGTTGACATCCTTCGGGAGCTAGCTGTGGTCCCAGTCCCTGCGGGGGGTCAGGACACACAGCTCGAGCAAATCCGCGAGATGCAGGCCAGGCTCGACGAGGAAGCAGGACAACTTGTGCAGGTCCAGCAGAACATCGGGTAGGAACGGGCAGGCCGAGCACCGGCCAGAGAAGTGTGTCATCTGGCCTAGGACGTCCAGCGCCGCATTGCCGATGATGCCAGGGCAAGGCTGCCCCCGGCTTCCAGTGGGGTCTGCCAGAACCTGGCTGCAGCAGCAATACTGCTTTGCGCGATGCCGGAACCATCCACCACCGAGGGGCGGCGTATCCAGGGAGAACTCAAGAATCTCCTGGAGGATGCCACGGTCCGACGGGCCGAAAGCTCTACCTCCCGAAGGCAGGGATACCCCCCGGAGCATCGCGTCGCGACTTCCCGATTCATGCGGGAGGCCTCGGTCCACACCGGGCGCACGCGGGACACAGCCCCTGCAGCCTCGGGCCGCCTCGGCAACGAGCACCATCGCCGCGACCGTCGAGCCCACCTCGACGAGAGGGTGCGCCGAGGCTACCACCCCAGGCGTGGGGGACGCTACGACAGCGGGGAGGATCGGAGCCCTTCGCCTGAACCACCCGGTCCGCTAGCTTTCAGTCGGGCCATATGACGGGCGCCGTTCCCGACCCGGTTTCGGGCCCCGACTACCATCACCAAGTACTCGGGGGAAACGAGGCCTGAACTGTGGCTCGCGGACTACCGGCTGGCCTGCTAGCTGGGTGGAACGGACGATGACAACCTCATCATCCGCAACCTCCCCTTGTTCCTCTCCGACGCCGCCTGAGCCTGGCTGGAGCATCTGCCTCCTGCGCAGATCTCCAACTGGGACGACCTGGTCAAAGCCTTCGCCTATAACTTCCAGGGCACATACGTGCGCCCTGGGAACTCCTAGGATCTCCGAAGCTGCCGCCAGCAGCCGGGAGAATCCCTGCGGGACTACATCCGGCGATTTTCGAAGCAGCGCACCGAGCTACCCAACATCACCGACTCCGATGTCATCGGCGCGTTCCTCGCCGACACCACTTGCTGTGACCTGGTGAGCAAGCTGGGTCGCAAGACTCCCACCAGGGCGAGCGAGCTGATGGACATCGCCACCAAGTTCGCCTCTGGCCAGGAGGCGGTCGAGGCCATCTTCCAGAAGGACAAGCAGCCTCAGGGGTGCCAGCCGGATGACGCGCCCGAAGCGTCCGCTCAGCGTGGCACGAGGAAGAAGGGCAAGAAGAAGTCACAAGCGAAACGCGATGCCGCTGACGCAGACCTTGTCGCCGCCGCCAAGCATAAGAACCCTCGGAAACCTCTCGGAGGTGCCAACTTGTTCGACAAGATGCTCAAGGAGTCGTGCCCCTATCATTAGGGTCCCGTAAAGCACATCCTTGAGGATTGCGTCATGCTTCGGCGCTACTTCCACAAGGCCTGGCCACCGGCGGAAGGTGGCAGGGCCCCCGACAACGACAAGAGGGAAGCTCACAAGGCAGAGGAGTTCCCCGAGGTCCATGACTGCTTCATGGTCTACGATGGGCGGGTGGCGAACGCCTCGGCTCGGCACCGCAAGCAAGAGCGTCGGGAGGTTTGCTCGGTAAAGGTGGCGGCGCCAGTCTATCTAGACTGGTCCGATAAGCCCATCACCTTCGACCAAGACGACCACCCCGACCGCGTGCCGAGCCCGGAGAAGTACCCGCTCGTTGTGGATCCCGTCATCGACAACGTCAGGCTTACCAAGGTCCTCATGGACGGAGGCAGCAGCCCCAACATCATCTACGCCGACACCCTCGGGCTCTCGCAGATCGATCTGTCCTCGATCCAGGCCGGTGCGGCGCCCTTTCACGGGATCATTCCTGGGAAGCGCGTCCAGCCCCTTGGACAACTCGATCTGCTCGTCTGCTTTGGGACTCCCTCCATCTTTCGAAAGGAAACCCTCACGTTCGAAGTGGTCGGGTTCCAAGGAACCTACCACGCAGTGCTGGGGAGACCATGTTACACCAAGTTCATGGTCGTCCCCAACTACACCAACCACAAGCTCAAGATGCCGGGCCCCAACGGGGTCATCACCGTCGGCCCCGCGTACCGACACGCGTACGAATGCGACGTGGAGTGCATGGAGTACGCCGAGGCCCTCGCCGAATCCGAGGCCCTCATTGCCGACATGAAAAACCTCTCCAAGGAGGTTCTAGATGCGAAGCGCCATGCCGGCAATTTCGAACCAGTAGAGGCGGTTAAGTCCGTCCCTCTCGACCCCAGCAACGACGCCTCCAAGCAGATCCAGATCGGCTCCGAGCTCGACCCCAAATAGGAAGCAGTGCTCGTCGACTTTCTCCGCGCGAACGCCGAGGTTTTTGTGTGGAGTCCCTCGGACATGCCTGGCATACCGAGGGAAGTCACCGAGCACTCACTGGATATCCGAGCTAGAGCCCGACCCGTGAAGCAGCCTCTGCGCCGATTCGACGAAGAAAAGCGCAGAGCCATAGGCGAGGAGATCCACAAGCTGATGGCTACAGGGTTCATCAAAGAGGTATTCCATCCCGAATGGCTTGCCAACCCTGTGCTTGTGAGAAAGAAAGGTGGGAAATGGCGGATGTGTGTAGACTACACTGGTCTAAACAAAGCATGTCCGAAGGTTCCCTACCCTCTGCCTCGTATCGATCAAATCATGGATTCCACCACTGGGTGCAAAACCCTATCGTTCCTTGATGCCTACTCAGGGTATCACCAAATCAAGATGAAAGTGTCCGACTAGCTCGCGACTTCTTTCATCACACCTTTTGGCATGTACTGTTACGTTACTATGCCATTCGGTTTGAGGAATGCAGGTGCGACATACCAAAGGTGCATGAACCACGTCTTCAGAGAACACATTGGTTGAACGGTCGAGGCCTACATCGATGACATCGTAGTCAAGACGAGGAAAGCCTCCGACCTCCTCTCTGACCTTGAAACATTCCGGTGTCTCAAGGCGAAAGGCGTAAAACTCAATCCTGAGAAGTGTGTCTTCGGAGTCCCCCGAGGCATGCTCCTGGGGTTCATCGTCTCCGAGCGGGGCATCGAGGCCAACCCAGAGAAAATCGCGGCCATCACCAACATGGGGCCTATCGAGGACTTGAAAGGAGTACAGAGGGTCATGGGATGCCTTGCGACTCTGAGCCGCTTCATCTCACGCCTCGGCGAAAGAGGCCTGCCCCTGTATCGCCTCTTAAGGAAGACTGAGCGCTTTACTTGGACCCCCGAGGCCGAGGAAGCCCTCGGGAACTTGAAGGCGCTCCTTACAAGCGCGCCCATCCTAGTGCCCCCCGCTATCGGAGAAGCCCTCTTGACCTACATCGCCGCCACCACTCAGGTGGTCAGCGCCGCGATCGTGGTCGAGAGACGAGAAGAAGGGCACGCACTGCTGAAAGTCGCCTAGAGGGGGGGTGAATAGGGCGAAACTGAAATTTACAAATATAAACACAACTACAAGCCGGGTTAGCGTTAGAAATAATAAAGGATCCGAGAGAGAGGGCGCAAAACAAATCGTGAGCAAATAAAGAGTGAGACACGATGATTTGTTTTACTGAGGTTCGGTTCTCTCATACCTACTCCCCGTTGAGGTGGTCACAAAGACCGGGTCTCTTTCAACCCTTTCCCTCTCTCAAACGGTCCCTCGGACCGAGTGAGCTTCTCTTCTCAAATCGAAACCGGGAACAAAACTTCCCCGCAAGGACCACCACACAATTGGTGTCTCTTGCCTCGGTTACAATGGAGTTTTGATCACAAGAACAAGTGAGAAAGAAAAGAAGCAATCCAAGCGCAAGAGCTCAAAAGAACACGAAAAATCTCTCTCGCTAATCACTAAAGCCTTGTGTGGAATTGGAGAGGATTTGATCACTTGGGTGTGTCTTGTATTGAATGCCTAGCTCTTGTAAGTGGTTGAGAAGTGGAAAACTTGGATGACTTGAATGTGGGGTGGTTGGGGGTATTTATAACCCCAACCACCAAACTAGCCGTTTGGTGAAGGCTGCTGTCGACGGGCGCACCGGACAGTCCGGTGCTCCACCGGACACTGTCTGGTGCGCCAGCCACGTCACCCGGCCGTTAGGGTTCGACCGTTGGAGCTCTGACGTGTGGGCCCGCCTGGCTATCCGGTGGTGCACCGGACAAGCCCTGTAGGCTATCCGGTGTGCCACCCGCGCGTGCCCTGCTCCTCTGCGCGCTCTGGCGCGCATTAAATGCTTCTGCAGGTGACCGTTGGCGCGAAGTAGCCGTTGCTCCGCCGTTACACCGAACAGTCCGGTGTGCACCGGACATGTCCGATGAATTATAGCGGACGGATTCCCGAATCTGGCGAGTTCAGAGTCGCTCTCATCTGGAGCACCGGACACTGTCCGGTGGTCCACCGGACAGTCCGGTGAATTATAGCGCGGCGCCTCTGAAAATTCCCGAAGGTAAGGAGTTCAGCGTCGACTCCCCTGGTGCACCGGACATTGTCTGGTGGTGCACCGGACAGTTCGGTGCACCCGACCAGGGTGCCTTCGGTTGTCCCTTTGCTCCTTTGTTTGAACCCTTTCTCTTGATCTTTTTATTGGCTTATGGTGAACCTTTGGTACTTGTAGAACTTATAAACTTGGGCAAACTAGTTAGTCCAATTATTTGTGTTGGGCAATTCAACCACCAAAATCAATTAGGAATATAGGTGTAAGCCTAATTCCCTTTCAATCTCCCCCTTTTTGGTGATTGATGCCAACACAAACCAAAGCAAATATAGAAGTGCAGAATTTGAACTAGTTTGCATATGCAAGTGCAAAGGTTACTTAGAATTGAGCCAATAAATATTACTTACTAGATATGCATGGATTGTTTCTTTATTTTTAACATTTTGGACCACGCTTGCACCACAAGTTTTGTTTTTGCAAATTCTTTTCAAAGTCCTTTTGCAAATAGTCAAAGGTAAATGAATAAGATTTTGCGAAGCATTTTCAAGATTTGAAATTTTATCCCCTTGTTTCAAATGCTTTTCCTTTGACTAAAACAAAACTCCCCCTCAATAAATTCTCCTCTTAGTGTTCAAGAGGGTTTTAAGATATCAATTTTGAAAATACTACTTGCTCCCCCTTTTTGAACACAATAAGATATCAATTTGAAATTTACCAATTGAAAATCATTTTAAAATTAGGGTGGTGGTGCGGTCCTTTTGCTTTGGGCTCATACTTTCTCCCCCTTTGGCATAAATCGCCAAAAATGGATACTTTGAGTGAGATATAAGCCCTTTGCTAACTATTTTCTCCCCTTTGGTAAATAAAACATATGAGTGACGATTATACCAAAGACGAAGAATTGCTTGGAGCGACGGCGAAGGATGAGTGATAGAGTGGAGTGGAAGCCTTGTCTTCGCCGAAGACTCCAATTCCCTTTCAATATACCTATGACTTGGTTTGAAATACACTTGAAAACACATTAGTCATAGCATATATATAAAAAAGACATGATCAAAGGTATATTTATGAGTTATGTGTGCAAATTAGCAAAAGAAATTCCTAGAATCAAGAATATTGAGCTCATGCCTAAGTTTGGTAAAAGTTTGTTCATCTAGTGGCTTGGTAAAGATATCGGCTAATTGATCTTTAGTATTAATGTATGCAATCTCGATATCCCCCTTTTGTTGGTGATCCCTAAGAAAATGATACCGAATGGCTATGTGTTTAGTGTGGCTATGCTCAACGGGATTATCAACCATGCGGATTGCACTCTCATTATCATATAGAAGAGGAACTTTGGTCAATTTGTAACCATAGTCCCGCAGGGTTTGCCTCATCCAAAGCAATTGCGCGCAACAATGGCCTGCGGCAATATACTCGGCTTCGGCGGTAGAAAGAGCCACAGAATTTTGCTTCTTTGAAGCCCAAGACGTTAAGGATCTTCCCAAGAACTGGCAAGTCCCCGATGTGCTCTTTCTATTAATCTTACACCCCGTCAATCGGCATCCGAATAACCAATCAAATCAAATGTGGATCCCCGAGGGTGAAAGGGAAATGTGCCCTTGGGCCATTTCTAAGTATTTTGGTGATTTAGTGCCCAACACAGGTGCCTAATTGTAAAATGGTGGACAAAGTACAAATCAAGATTAAAGGTATGTTTCTAAGCCTTAGTACATTGGTTTTGAATACTAATATACTTGTCTAAGTGTTAGAAACAGAAAGTAGAAGAAAAGAAGAGAGGAGTAAAAGACTTGGCTGAGTGCAGCCAAGACTCAGCTCGGTCTGGAGCACCGGACTGTCCGGTGTGCACCGGACAGTGTCCGGTGCGCCAGACTGACTCGGCGCGAACTGGCTGCTCTCGGGAATTCGCCGACGGCGTACGGCTAAAATTCACCGGACTGTCCGGTGGGCACCGGACTGTCCGGTGAGCCAACGGTCGGCCGGGCCAACGGTCGGCCGCGCAATCTGCGCGGGACACGTGGCGGAGCCAACGGTCGGAAGATGTCACCGGACTGTCCGGTGTGCACCGGACATGTCCGGTGCGCCAACGGCTCCAGATCTGCCAACGGTCTGCAACGGTCGGCTTCGCTGTTTAAGGAAACAAATCGGGCACCGGACTGTCCGGTGCCCCCGACGACAGAAGGCAAGGATGGCCTTCCGGATTTGCTCTCAACGGCTCCTAGCTGCCTTGGGGCTATAAAAGGGGCCCCTAGGCGCATGGAGGAAACACACAAGCAACCTTTGAGCATTCTTGATCATCCACACTCAGTCTCTGCGCATTCGTTTGTCATTCTAAGTGATTCGAGCTCCGTTCTAGTGAGAACTTTGTGATACTCTTGTGAGCTCGATTCTTGGCCGTGTGTGTGCGCGTTTCACTGTGGATTTGTGTGTGTTGCTTCCCTCCCTTACTCTGTGCTTCTTTGTGATCATATACTTGTAAGGGCAAGAGACTCCAATTTGTGGAGATTCCTTGCAAACGGGATAGTGAAAGGCAAAACAAAACACCGTGGTATTCAAGTGGGTCTTTGGACCGCTTGAGAGGGGTTGATTGCAACCCTCGTCCGTTGGGACGCCACAACGTGGAGTAGGCAAGCGTTGGTCTTGGCCGAACCATGGGATAAACCATTGTGTCACCTCTATGCTTGATCTCTTGTGGTATTGTGTTTTGTTGAGACTTCTCTTTAGCCACTTGGCAATCATTGTGCTAACACTTAACAAGTTTTTATGGCTTAAGTTTTAAAGTTTCACAGGATCACCTATTCACCCCCCCCTCTAGGTGCTCTCAATTGGTATCAAAGCCGTTCTCTTCACAAAGGGACTAACCGCCCGAAGAGATGGATCCTAAGGGGAAGGGTATCGTGATCAACGACAAAGAGAAGGAATCCTTCGTCAACGAGCCGAAGGACGACAAGCCTACCGACTCCGGCTCGGGTCATAGACGGAAGGAAGGGAAGAAGAAGAAGACAAGGCGCATCAAGGAGATCGTCTACTACGACAGCGATGAGTCTACTTCTTCCCAAAAGGACGACGACCACAACGACTACGAGAGAAGGAAACCGGTTAATTCGAACTTTTCTTTTGACTACTCTCGTATTCCGCAAAGTTCAAATTCACATTTGCTCTCCATTCCACTCGGCAAGCCCCCACACTTTGATGGAGAGGACTACGGATTTTGGAGCCACAAAATGCGTAGTCATCTATTCTCTCTCCATCCTAGTATATGGGAGATTGTAGAGAGTGGAATGCACTTTGATAGTTCGGATAGTCCCATGTTCATTAATGAACAAATTCATAAGAATGCACAAGCTACTACTGTTCTTCTAGCTTCTTTGTGCAGGGATGAATACCATAAAGTAAGCGGCTTGGATAACGCCAAGCAGATCTGGGACACCCTCAAGATTTCTCATGAGGGAAACGACGTCACCTTGCTCACCAAGATGGAGTTGGTGGAGGGAGAGCTTGGACGGTTCGCAATGATAAGGGGCGAGGAGCCGACGCAAACATACAACCGGCTCAAGACTCTTATCAACAAGATAAGGAGCTACGGAAGCACGCGATGGACGGATCACGACGTCGTCCGCCTAATGCTCAGGTCATTTACCGTTCTTGATCCTCATTTGGTGAACAATATACGTGAAAATCCCAGGTACACCAAGATGTCGCCCGAAGAAGTTCTTGGGAAATTCGTTAGCGGGCGAATGATGATCAAGGAGGCAAGGTATGTGGACGACGCCTTGAATGGTCCGATCAACGAGCCGCAACCCCTTGCTCTCAAGGCAACACGAAGCAAGGAGGCGCTACCTAGCAAGGTGGCACAGATTGAGGCGGCCGGACTCAATGATGAAGAGATGGCTCTCATCATCAAGAGATTCAAGACGACGCTAAATGGTCGCAAGGGGCAGCCAAGCAAGACCAAGACAAAGGGGAAGCACTCATGCTTCAAATGCGGTAAGCTTGGTCATTTTATCGCTAACTGTCCCGATAATGAAAGTGACCAGGAAAAGGGGAACAAAAGAGAGAAGAAGAAGCAATACAAGAAGGCAAAGGGCGAGGCACATCTAGGAAAGGAGTGGGACTCGGATTGCTCCTCCTCCGACTCCGACAATGAAGGACTCGCTGCCACTGCCTTCAACAAGTCTTCCCTCTTCCCCAACGAGCGTCTCACATGCCTTATGGCAAGGGAAAAGAAGGTGAGTACTCAAGACTCCACTTATGCTTCTTCTAGTGATAATGAGTCTAGTGATGATGATGACATAGATTATTCATGCTTGTTCAAGGGCTTAGATAGATCTAAGATAGATAAAATTAATGAGTTGATTGATGCTTTGAATGATAAGAATAGATTATTAGAAAAGCAAGAGGATTTATTGTATGATGAACATGATAAATTTGTGGAGGCACAAAAATCATATGCTTTAGAAGTTAAAAGAAATGAAATGCTCTCTTATGAACTATCTACTTGTCATGAAACCATTTCTACTTTACAAGGTGTTAACAATGATTTAAATGCCAAATTAGAAGTAGCAAATAAATCTAATTCTTGTGTAGAACATGTTATGATTTGCACTAGGTGTAAGGATTTCGATATTGATGCCTGTGGTGAACACCTAGTTTTAATTTCCAAATTAAATGAGGAATTGGCGAGTCTTAATGCCCAACTTAAGACTAGCAAAAGTAAAGTTGATAAGATAAAATTTGCAAGGGATGCCTACACGGTTGGTAGACACCCCTCAATTAAGGATGGTCTTGGCTTCAAGAGAGAGGCCAAGAACTTAACAAGCCATAAGGCTCCCATCTTCGTCAAGGAGAAAGGGAAGGCCCCTATGGCTAGTAGTGCTAAAAAGAACCATGCTTTCTTGTACCATGATAGGAGACATGCTAGAAATGCTTATAATGATTTTGATTTACATGTTTATGATTCTCATGCCATGTTTGCTTCTAGTTCTTCCTATAAGCATGATAGAGATATGTGTAGGAGAAATGTTGTGCATATGCCTAGGAGAAATATTGCTCATGTTCCTAGAAAAGTTGTGAACAAACCTTCTACCATTTATTATGCTTGCAATGCTCCCTTTGCTATTTGTAGAAAGGGTAAGAAGGTAATTGCTAGGAAGTTAGGGGCAAGATGCAAGGGAGATAAAACCTGCATTTGGGTCCCTAAGGATATTTGTGCTAACCTTGCAGGACCCAACATGAGTTGGGTACCTAAGACCCAAGCCTAAATTTGCCTTGCAGGTTTATGCATCCGGGGGTTCAAGCTGGATTATCGACAGCGGATGCACAAACCATATGACGGGGGAGAAGAAGATGTTCACCTCCTACGTCAAAAATAAGGATTCCCAAGATTCAATTATATTCGGTGATGGGAATCAAGGCAAGGTAAAAGGGTTAGGTAAAATTGCAATTTCTAATGAGCACTCAATCTCAAATGTGTTTTTAGTTGAGTCTCTTGGTTACAATTTGCTATCTATTAGTCAACTGTGCAATATGGGATATAATTGTTTATTTACAAATGTAGATGTGTCTGTCTTTAGAAGATGTGATGGTTCACTGGCTTTTAAGGGTGTACTAGACGGCAAGCTTTACTTAGTTGATTTTGCAAAAGAAAAGGCCGGTCTAGATGCATGCTTAATGGCCAAGACTTGCATGGGCTGGCTGTGGCATCGCCGCTTAGCACATGTGGGGATGAAGAACCTCCACAAGCTTCTAAAGGGAGAACACGTGATAGGTCTAACAAATGTTTATTTCGAAAAAGATAGACCTTGTGCAGCTTGTCAAGCAGGTAAACAAGTGGGAGGAGCACATCATAGCAAGAATGTGATGACCACGTCAAGACCTCTGGAGCTGCTGCATATGGACCTCTTCGGACCCGTCGCCTATCTAAGCATAGGAGGAAGTAAGTATGGTCTAGTTATTGTTGATGACTTTTCCCGCTTCACTTGGGTGTTCTTTTTGCAGGATAAGTCTGAAACCCAAGGGACCCTCAAGCGCTTCCTCAGGAGAGCTCAAAATGAGTTTGAGCTCAAGGTAATGAAGATAAGGAGCGACAACGGGTCCGAGTTCAAGAACCTTCAAGTGGAGGAATTTCTTGAGGAGGAAGGGATCAAGCACGAGTTCTCCGCTCCCTACACACCTCAGCAAAATGGTGTGGTAGAGAGGAAGAACAGGACGCTAATCGATATGGCGAGGACGATGCTTGGAGAGTACAAGACCCCCGAGTGTTTTTGGTCGGAAGCCGTGAACACGGCTTGCCACGCCATCAACAGGGTCTACCTTCACCGCCTCCTCAAGAAGACTTCGTATGAGCTACTAACCGGTAACAAACCCAATGTATCGTACTTTCGTGTATTTGGGAGCAAGTGCTACATTCTAGTGAAGAAGGGTAGAAATTCTAAGTTTGCTCCCAAAGCTGTAGAAGGGTTTTTGTTAGGTTATGATTCAAATACAAAGGCGTATAGGGTCTTCAACAAATCATCGGGTTTGGTTGAAGTCTCTAGCGACGTTGTATTTGATGAGACTAATGGCTCTCCAAGAGAGCAAGTTGTTGATTGTGATGATGTAGATGAAGAAGATGTTCCGACGGCCGCTATACGAACCATGGCAATTGGAGACGTTCGGCCACAGGAACAAGATGAACGAAATCAACCTCCTTCCTCAACAACGGTGCATCCCCCAACTCAAGACGATGAACAGGTTCATCAACAGGAGGCGTGTGATCAAGGGGGAGCACAAGATGATCATGTGATGGAGGAAGAAGCGCAACCGGCACCTCCAACCCAAGTTCGAGCAATGATTCAAAGGGATCATCCCGTCGACCAAATTCTGGGTGACATTAGCAAGGGAGTAACTACTCGGTCTCGATTAGTTAATTTTTGTGAACATTACTCCTTTGTCTCCTCTATTGAGCCTTTCAGGATAGAGGAGGCCTTGCTAGATCCGGATTGGGTGTTGGCCATGCAGGAGGAACTTAACAACTTCAAGCGCAATGAAGTTTGGACGCTGGTGCCTCGTCCCAAGCAAAATGTTGTGGGAACCAAGTGGGTGTTCCGCAACAAACAGGACGAGCACGGGGTGGTGACAAGGAACAAGGCTAGACTTGTGGCAAAAGGTTATGCCCAAGTCGCAGGTTTGGACTTTGAGGAGACTTTTGCTCCTGTGGCTAGGCTAGAGTCCATTCGTATCTTGCTAGCATATGCCGCTCACCATTCTTTCAGGTTGTACCAAATGGATGTGAAGAGCGCTTTCCTCAACGGGCCAATAAAGGAGGAGGTGTACGTGGAGCAACCCCCTGGCTTCGAGGATGAACGGTACCCCGACCACGTGTGTAAGCTCTCTAAGGCGCTCTATGGACTTAAACAAGCCCCAAGAGCATGGTATGAATGCCTTAGAGATTTCTTAATTGCTAATGCTTTCAAGGTTGGGAAAGCCGATCCAACTCTTTTCACTAAGACTTGTGATGGTGATTTGTTTGTGTGCCAAATTTATGTCGATGACATAATATTTGGTTCTACTAACCAAAAGTCTTGTGAAGAGTTTAGCAGGGTAATGACGCAGAAATTCGAGATGTCGATGATGGGCGAGTTGACCTACTTCCTTGGGTTCCAAGTGAAGCAACTCAAGGACAGCACCTTCATCTCCCAAACGAAGTACACGCAAGACTTGCTGAAGCGGTTTGGGATGAAGGATGCCAAGCCCGCAAAGACTCCGATGGGGACCGACGGACACACTGACCTCAACAAAGGAGGTAAGTCCGTTGATCAAAAGGCATACCGGTCAATGATAGGGTCATTACTTTACTTATGTGCTAGTAGACCGGATATTATGCTTAGCGTATGCATGTGTGCTAGATTTCAATCCGATCCTAAGGAGTGTCACTTAGTGGCAGTGAAGCGAATTCTTAGATATTTAGTCGCTACGCCTTGCTTCGGGATCTGGTATCCAAAGGGGTCTAACTTTGACTTGATTGGGTACTCAGATTCCGACTATGCTGGATGTAAGGTCGATAGGAAGAGTACATCGGGGACGTGCCAATTCTTAGGAAGGTCCCTGGTGTCATGGAACTCTAAGAAACAAACCTCCGTTGCCCTATCCACCGCTGAGGCCGAGTACGTTGCCGCAGGTCAGTGTTGCGCGCAACTACTTTGGATGAGGCAAACCCTCCGGGACTTTGGCTACAATCTGAGCAAAGTCCCACTCCTATGTGACAATGAGAGTGCTATCCGAATAGCGGAAAATCCTGTTGAGCACAGCCGCACAAAGCACATTGACATCCGGCATCACTTTTTGAGAGACCACCAGCAAAAGGGAGATATCGAAGTGTTTTATGTTAGCACCGAGAACCAGCTAGCCGATATCTTTACCAAGCCTTTAGATGAGAAGACCTTTTGCAGGCTGCGTAGTGAGCTAAATGTCTTAGATTCGCGGAACTTGGATTGAATTGTAGCATACATGTGCTTATGCCTTTGATCATGTCCATTCTGCATTTTGTTGCTTATTATGGTGCTCAAGTTGTACAAACACTTCCTGGACCTCACAAGTCCGTTGCAAAGTGATGCACATGTTTAGGGGGAGATGTGTTACAACTTGACCCTTTGAGACTAACCATATGCTTGAGTCTGCTTGATTTAGTCTCGAAGGAGAATTGAAAGGGAAAAGGTGGACTTGGATCATGCAAGACTTCCACTGCACTCCGATGAGAGGGTAACTTATTCCAAGTCCATCTCATGAACTCTTATTGCCATTTGCTCTAAATTGAAGATTTTGGTGAGGCAATGGGGTTATGGGGCCAAGATTTATCCCGTTTTGGTGCTTGATGCCAAAGGGGGAGAAAATAAAGGGCCAAAGCAATAAATGGATCAGCTACCACTTGAGAGATTTTGAAAATAGTAGAATAGAGTTTTTGGTTTGTCAAAATTCTTTAAATTCTTTTGTTGTCTCTCTTGTCAAAAGTTGGCTTCTTGTGGGGAGAAGTATTGATTATGGGAAAAAGGGGGAGTTTTTGAAATCTTTGATCAATCTCTTTTGGAAAGACTCTCTTTATGCTTCAACATGTGTGTTTGACTTAGAGATAGAGATTTGAGTTTGATTTACAAAAACAAACCAAGTGGTGGCAAAGGATGATCCATATATGCCGAAATTGAATCAAAATAAATTTGAATTTTATTTGAAGTGTTTTTGTACTTGTTCTACTTGCATTATGTTGTGTTGGCATAAATCACCAAAAAGGGGGAGATTGAAAGGGAAATGTGCCCTTGGGCCATTTCTAAGTATTTTGGTGATTTAGTGCCCAACACAGGTGCCTAATTGTAAAATGGTGGACAAAGTACAAATCAAGATTAAAGGTATGTTTCTAAGCCTTAGTACATTGGTTTTGAATACTAATATACTTGTCTAAGTGTTAGAAACAGAAAGTAGAAGAAAAGAAGAGAGGAGTAAAAGACTTGGCTGAGTGCAGCCAAGACTCAGCTCGGTCTGGAGCACCGGACTGTCCGGTGTGCACCGGACAGTGTCCGGTGCGCCAGACTGACTCGGCGCGAACTGGCTGCTCTCGGGAATTCGCCGACGGCGTACGGCTAAAATTCACCGGACTGTCCGGTGGGCACCGGACTGTCCGGTGAGCCAACGGTCGGCCGGGCCAACGGTCGGCCGCGCAATCTGCGCGGGACACGTGGCGGAGCCAACGGTCGGAAGATGTCACCGGACTGTCCGGTGTGCACCGGACATGTCCGGTGCGCCAACGGCTCCAGATCTGCCAACGGTCTGCAACGGTCGGCTTCGCTGTTTAAGGAAACAAATCGGGCACCGGACAGTGTCCGGTGTGCACCGGACTGTCCGGTGCCCCCGACGACAGAAGGCAAGGATGGCCTTCCGGATTTGCTCTCAACGGCTCCTAGCTGCCTTGGGGCTATAAAAGGGGCCCCTAGGCGCATGGAGGAAACACACAAGCAACCTTTGAGCATTCTTGATCATCCACACTCAGTCTCTGCGCATTCGTTTGTCATTCTAAGTGATTCGAGCTCCGTTCTAGTGAGAACTTTGTGATACTCTTGTGAGCTCGATTCTTGGCCGTGTGTGTGCGCGTTTCGCTGTGGATTTGTGTGTGTTGCTTCCCTCCCTTACTTTGTGCTTCTTTGTGATCATATACTTGTAAGGGCAAGAGACTCCAATTTGTGGAGATTCCTTGCAAACGGGATAGTGAAAGGCAAAACAAAACACCGTGGTATTCAAGTGGGTCTTTGGACCGCTTGAGAGGGGTTGATTGCAACCCTCGTCCGTTGGGACGCCACAACGTGGAGTAGGCAAGTGTTGGTCTTGGCCGAACCACGGGATAAACCACTGTGTCACCTCTGTGCTTGATCTCTTGTGGTATTGTGTTTTGTTGAGACTTCTCTTTAGCCACTTGGCAATCATTGTGCTAACACTTAACAAGTTTTTGTGGCTTAAGTTTTAAAGTTTCACAGGATCACCTATTCACCCCCCCTCTAGGTGCTCTCAGAGGGTACCAAAGCCCAAACTTAGGAGTATAAGCCAAATATCTCAAGATTCGTTTTACGGCCATAAGGTGAGATTCCTTAGGGTCGGCTTGGAATCTTGCACACATGCATACGGAAAGCATAATGTCCGGTCGAGATGCACATAAATAGAGTAATGAACCAATCATTGACCGGTATACCTTTTGATCGACGGATTTACCTCCTGTGTCGAGGTCGAGATGCCCATTGGTTCCCATGGGTGTCTTGATGGGCTTGGCATCCTTCATTCCAAACTTGTTTAGAATGTCTTGTGTATACTTTGTTTGGCAAATGAAGGTGCCCTCTTGGAGTTGCTTGACTTGGAATCCTAGAAAATACTTCAACTCCCCCATCATTGACATCTCAAATTTTTGTGTCATGTTCCTACTAAATTCTTCACATGTAGATTCGTTAGTAGACCCAAATATGATATCATCAACATAAATTTGTCATACAAACAAATCATTGTCAAGAGTTTTAGTAAATAAAGTAGGATCGGCCTTGCCGACTTTGAAGCCATTAGCAATAAGGAAATCTCTAAGGCATTCATACCATGCTCTTGGGGCTTGCTTGAGCCCATAAAGCGCCTTAGAGAGCCTATAGACATGGTTAGGGTACTCACTGTATTCAAAGCCGGGAGGTTGCTCAACGTAGACCTCTTCCTTGATTGGTCCATTGAGGAAGGCACTCTTCACGTCCATTTGGTAAAGCTTGAAGCCATGGTAAGTAGCATAGGCTAATGATATACGAATTGACTCAAGCCTAGCTACGAGTGCATAGGTTTCATCGAAATCCAAACCTTCGACTTGTGAATACCCTTGGCCACGAGTCGAGCTTTGTTCCTTGTGACCACACCATGCTCATTTTGCTTGTTGCGGAAGACCCATTTGGTCCCTACAACATTTTGGTTAGGATGTGGAACTAAATGCCATACCTCATTCCTAGTGAAGTTGTTGAGCTCTTCTTGCATCGCCATCACCCAATCCGAATCTTGGAGTGCTTCCTCTACCCTGTGTGGCTCAATAGAGGAAACAAAAGAGTAATGCTCACAAAAATGTGCAACACGAGATCTAGTGGTTACCCCCTTATGAATGTCGCCGAGGATGGTGTCGACGGGGTGATCTTGTTGGATTGCTTGGTGGACTCTTGGGTGTGGCGGCCTTGGTTCCTCATCCTCCTTGTCTTGATCATTTGCATCTCCCCCTTGATCATTGCCATCATCTTGAGGTGGTTCATATCTTTGATCTTTTCCTTCATCAATTTGAGCCTCGTCCTCATTTTGAGTTGGTGGAGATGCTTGCGTGGAGGAGGATGGTTGATCTTGTGCACTTGGAGGCTCTTCGGATTCCTTAGGACACACATCCCCAATGGACATGTTCCTTAGCGCGATGCATGGAGCCTCTTCATCACCTATCTCATCAAGATCAACTTGCTCTACTTGAGAGCCGTTAGTCTCATCAAACACAACGTCACAAGAAACTTCAACTAGTCCGGAGGACTTGTTAAAGACTCTATATGCCCTTGTGTTTGAATCATATCCTAGTAAAAAGCCTTCTACAGTTTTAGGAGCAAATTTAGATTTTCTTCCTCTTTTAACAAGAATAAAGCATTTGCTACCAAAAACTCTAAAGTATGAAATATTGAGCTTTTTACCGGTTAGGAGTTCATAGGATGTCTTCTTGAGGATTCGGTGTAGATATAACCGGTTGATGGCGTAGCAGGCGGTGTTGACCGCTTCGGCCCAAAACCGATCCGGTGTCTTGTACTCATCAAGCATGGTTCTTGCCATGTCTAATAGAGTTCGATTCTTCCTCTCCACTACACCATTTTGTTGTGGGGTGTAGGGAGAAGAGAACTCATGCTTGATGCCCTCCTCCTCAAGAAAGCCTTCAATTTGTGAGTTCTTGAACTCCGTCCTGTTGTCGCTTCTAATTTTCTTGATCTTCAAGCCGAACTCATTTTGAGCCCGTCTCAAGAATCCCTTTAAGGTCTCTTGTGTTTGTGATTTTTCCTGCAAAAAGAACACCCAAGTGAAGCGAGAATAATCATCCACAATAACTAGACAGTACTTACTCCCGCCGATGCTTATGTATGCAATCGGGCCGAATAAATCCATGTGTAGGAGCTCTAGTGGCCTGTCACTCGTCATGATGTTCTTGTGTGGATGATGAGTGCCAACTTGCTTCCCGGCTTGGCATGCGCTACAAATCCTGTCTTTCTCAAAATGAACATTTGTTAATCCTAAAATGTGTTCTCCCTTTAGAAGCTTATGAAGATTCTTCATCCCAACATGGGCTAGTCGGTGGTGCCAGAGCCAACCCATGTTAGTCTTAGCAATTAAGCAAGTGTCGAGTTCAGCTCTATCAAAATCTACCAAGTATAGCTGACCCTCTAACACTCCCTTAAATGCTATTGAATCATCACTTCTTCTAAAGACAGTGACACCTACATCAGTAAATAGACAGTTGTAGCCCATTTGACATAATTGCGAAATGGAAAGCAAATTGTAATCTAATGAATCAACAAGAAAAACATTGGAAATGGAATGGTCAGGAGATATAGCAATTTTACCCAAACCTTTGACCAAACCTTGGTTTCCATCCCCGAATGTGATAGCTCGTTGGGGATCTTGGTTTTTCTCGTAGGAGGAGAACATCTTCTTCTCCCCTGTCATGTGGTTTGTGCACCCGCTATCGATGATCCAACTTGAGCCCCCGGATGCATAAACCTACAAAACAAGTTTAGTTCTTGACTTTAGGTACCCAAACGGTTTTGGGTCCATTGGCATTAGAAACAAGAACTTTGGGTACCCAAACACAAGTTTTGGAGCCCTTGTGTTTGCCCCCAACAAACTTGGCAACTACCTTGCCGGATTTGTTAGTCAAAACATAAGATGCATCAAAAGTTTTAAATGAAATGCTATGATCATTTGATGCACTAGGAGTTTTCTTTCTAGGCAACTTAGCACGAGTTGGTTGCCTAGAGCTAGATGTCTCACCCTTATACATAAAAGCATGATTAGGGCCAGAGTGAGACTTCCTAGAATGAATTCTCCTAATTTTGCTCTCGGGATAACCCACAGGGTACAAAATGTAACCCTCGTTATCCTGAGGCATGGGAGCCTTGCCCTTAACAAAGTTAGACAATTTCTTTGGAGGGGCATTAAGTTTGACATTGTCTCCCCTTTGGAAGCCAATGCCATCCTTGATGCCAGGGCGTCTCCCATTATAAAGCATACTACGAGCAAATTTAAATTTCTCATTTTCAAGTTCATGCTCGGCAATTTTAGCATCTAATTTTGCTATATGATCATTTTGTTGTTTAATTAAAGCCACATGATCATGAATAGCATCAATATCAACATCTTTACATCTAGTGCAAATGGACACATGCTCAACGGTAGATGTAGAGGGTTTGCAAGATTTTAATTCTACAACCTTAGCATGTAATATATCATTTTCACTTCTAAGGTTGGAGATAGTAACATTATAAACATCAAAATCTTTAGCCTTAACAAGCAATTTTTCATTTTCAATCCTAAGGCTAGCAAGAGAATCATTCAATTCTTTAATCTTAGCATGTAAATCAACATTATCATTTCTAAGATTTGGAATTGAGACATTAGAATCAACCTTAGCTAACAAATTAGCATTCTCATTTCTAAGGTTGTCAATAGTCTCATGGCAAGTGCTTAGCTCACTAGACAATTTTTCACATTTTTCAACTTCTAGAGCGTAAGCATTTTTAACCTTAACATGCTTTTTATTTTCCTTGATTAGGAAGTCCTCTTGGGAATATAAGAGTTCATCCTTCTCATGGATGGCACTAATTAATTCATTTAATTTTTCCTTTTGTTGCACGTTTAGGTTGGCAAAAAGAGTACGCAAATTATCTTCCTCATCACTAGCATTATCATCACTAGAGGACTCATATTTAGTGGAGGATTTGGATTTAACCTTCTTCTTTTTGCCGTCCTTGGCCATGAGGCATTTGTGGCCGACGTTGGGGAAGAGAAGACCCTTGGTGACGGCAATGTTGGCGGCGTCCTCGTCGGAGGAGTCGGTGGAGCTCTCGTCGGAGTCCCATTCCCGACACACATGGGCATCGCCGCCCTTCCTCTTGTGATATCTCTTCTTCTCCTTTCTTCTCCCCTTCTTGTCGTTGTCCCTGTCACTATCACTTCATAATGGACATTTAGCAATAAAGTGACCGAGCTTACCACACTTGTAGAAAACCTTTTTGGAATGGGATTTGTAATCCTTCCCCTTCCGTTGCTTGAGGATTTGGCGAAAGCTTTTGATGATGAGCGCCATTTCCTCGTTGTCGAGCTTGGAGGCGTCGATGAGTGTTCGACTTGGAGTAGATTCCTCCTTTTCTTCTGTCGCCTTGAATGCGACCGGTTGTGCCTCGGGCGTGGAGGAGGTGCCTTGCTCGATGATTTTCTTTGAGCCTTTAATCATTAGCTCAAAGCTCACAAATTTTTCTATTACTTCCTCGGGAGACATTAGCTTATATCTAGGATCACCTTGAATTAATTGAACTTGTGTAGGGTTAAGAAATACAAGGGATCTAAGAATAACCTTGACCATCTCATGGTCATCCCATTTTTCGCTCCTGAGGTTGCACACTTGATTCACCAAGGTCTTCAAGCGGTTGTACATGGCTTGTGGGTCCTCCCCTTGGTGAAGCATGAAGCGACCGAGCTCCCCCTCGATCGTCTCCCGCTTGGTGATCTTGATCACCTCGTCTCCCTCATGCGCGGTCTTGAGTACGTCCCAAATTTCCTTCGCACTTTTTAACCCTTGCACCTTATTATACTCCTCTCGACTTAGAGAGGCGAGGAGTATAGTGGTGGCTTGGGAGTTAAAGTGGTGGATTTGGGCTACTTCGTCCGAGTCGTAGTCCTCATCCCCTACGGATGGTACCTATACACCAAACTCAACAACATTCCATATGCTTGTGTGGAGTGAGGTTAGATGATGCCTCATTTTGTCACTCCACATATTATAATCTTCACCGTCAAAAACCGGTGGTTTGCCTAATGGAACGGAGAGTAAAGGAGTACGCTTTGAAATGTGGGGGGTAGCGTAGGGGGATCTTACTATACTTCTTGCGCTCTTGGCGCTTAGAAGTTACGGACGGCGCATCAGAGTCGGAGGTCGATGGTGATGAAGAGTCGGTCTCGTAGTAGACCACTTTCCTCATCCTCTTGTGCTTGTCGCCTCTCCGATGCGACTTGTGGGAAGAGGATTTCTTCTCCTTCCCTTTTCCTTTGTTGGAGGAGTTTTTCTTCTCCTTCCTCTTGTTGCGGGACTCTTCCGATGAAGTCGACCCGTGGCTTGTAGTGGGCTTGTCGCTGGTCTCCATCTCCTTCTTGGCGTGATCTCCCGACATCACTTCGAGCGGTTAGGCTCTAATGAAGCACCGGGCTCTGATACCAATTGAAAGTCGCCTAGAGGGGGGTGAATAGGGCGAAACTGAAATTTACAAATATAAACACAACTACAAGCCGGGTTAGCGTTAGAAATAATAAAGGATCCGAGAGAGAGGGCACAAAACAAATCATGAGCAAATAAAGAGTGAGACACGATGATTTGTTTTACCGAGGTTCGGTTCTCTCAAACCTACTCCCCGTTGAGGTGGTCACAAAGACCGGGTCTCTTTCAACCCTTTCCCTCTCTCAAACGGTCCCTCGGACCGAGTGAGCTTCTCTTCTCAAATCGAAACCGGGAACAAAACTTCCCCGCAAGGACCACCACACAATTGGTGTCTCTTGCCTCGGTTACAATGGAGTTTTGATCACAAGAACAAGTGAGAAAGAAAAGAAGCAATCCAAGCGCAAGAGCTCAAAAGAACACGGGAAATCTCTCTCGCTAATCACTAAAGCCTTGTGTGGAATTGGAGAGGATTTGATCACTTGGGTGTGTCTTGTATTGAATGCCTAGCTTTTGTAAGTGGTTGAGAAGTGGAAAACTTGGATGACTTGAATGTGGGGTGGTTGGGGGTATTTATAACCCCAACCACCAAACTAGCCGTTTGGTGAAGGCTGCTGTCGACGGGCACACCGGACAGTCCGGTGCTCCACCGGACACTGTCCGGTGCGCCAGCCACGTCACCCGGCCGTTAGGGTTCGACCGTTGGAGCTCTGACGTGTGGGCCCGCCTAGCTGTCTGGTGGTGCACCGGACAAGCCCTGTAGGCTGTCCGGTGTGCCACCTGCGCGTGCCCTGCTCCTCTACGCGCTCTGGCACGCATTAAATGCTTCTGCAGGTGACCGTTGGCACGAAGTAGTCGTTGCTCCGCCGTTACACCGGACAGTCCGGTGTGCACCGGACAAGTCCGGTGAATTATAGCGGACGGATTCCCGAAGTTGGCGAGTTCAGAGTCGCTCTCCTCTGGAGCACCGGGCACTGTCCGATGGTCCACCGGATAGTCCGGTGAATTATAGCGTGGCGCCTCTGAAAATTCCCGAAGGTGAGGAGTTCAGCGTCGACTCCCCTGGTGCACCGGACATTGTCTGGTGGTGCACCGGACAGTCCGGTGCACCCGACCAGGGTGCCTTCGGTTGTCCCTTTGCTCCTTTGTTTGAACCCTTTCTCTTGATCTTTTTATTGGCCTATGGTGAACCTTTGGTACTTGTAGAACTTATAAACTTGGGCAAACTAGTTAGTCCAATTATTTGTGTTGGGCAATTCAACCACCAAAATCAATTAG
Organism: Zea luxurians; assembly: GCA_029449295.1. Lineage (NCBI taxonomy): Eukaryota > Viridiplantae > Streptophyta > Magnoliopsida > Poales > Poaceae > Zea > Zea luxurians. The sequence continues at coordinate 111,199,779 of JAOPSE010000009.1, read as the reverse complement.
GAATATAGGTGTAAGCCTAATTCCCTTTCAACTGCCCGTCCAGAGGCCGGTTTACTTCATCAGTGAGGTACTGTTCGAGACCAAGATCCGCTACCCGCAAATTCAGAAGCTGCTGTACGCAGTGATTCTGACACGACGAAAGTTGCGACACTACTTCGAGTCTCATCCGGTGACTGTGGTGTCATCCTTCCCCCTGGGGGAGAGCATCCAGTGCCGAGAGGCCTCGGGTAGGATCGCAAAGTGGGCGGTGGAGATCATGAGCGAGACAATCTCGTTCGCCCCTCGGAAGGCCATAAAGTCCCAAGTCTTGGCGGACTTTGTGGCTGAATGGGTCGACACCCAGCTTCCAACAGCTCTGATCCAACCGGAACACTGGACCATGTTTTTCGATGGGTCGCTGATGAAAACAGGAGCGGGAGCGGGCCTGCTCTTCATCTCGCCCCTCGGGAAGCACCTCCGCTACGTGCTACGCCTCCATTTCCCGGCGTCCAACAACGTGGCCGAGTATGAGGCTCTGGTTAACGGGTTGCGCATCGCCATCGAGCTAGGGGTCCGATGCCTCGACGCTCGCGGCGACTCGCAGCTTGTCATCGACCAAGTCATGAAGAACTCCCACTGCTGCGACTCGAAGATGGAAGCCTACTGCGACGATGTTCGGCGCCTGGAGGACAAGTTCTACGGGCTCGAGCTCAACCACGTTGCTCGACGATACAACGAGACTGCGGACGAGCTGGCTAAGACAGCCTCGGGGCGGACAACGGTTCCTCCGGACGTCTTCTCCCGAGACCTACATCAACCCTCCGTCAAGACCGACAACACGCCCGAGCCCGAGAAGGCCTCAGCTCTGCCCGAGGCGCCCTCGGCCCAGCCCGAGGCAGCCTCGGCCCCGCCCGAGGCACCCTCGGCCCCCGAGGATGAGGCACTGCGCGTCGAGGAAGAGCAGAATGGGGTCACGCCTAATCGAAACTGGCAGACCCCATACCTGCAATATCTCCACCGAGGAGAGCTACCCTCGACAGAGCCGAAGCTCGGCGACTGGCGTGGCACGCCAAGTCATTCGTCTTGCTGGGTGACAAAAAGGAGCTCTACCACCGCAGCCCCTCAGGCATCCTCCAACGATGCATATCCATCGCCGAAGGTCAGGAGTTATTGCAAGAAATACACTCGGGGGCTTGCGGTCACCACGCAGCACCTCGGGCCCTCATGGGAAACGCCTTCCGACAGGGTTTCTACTGGCCGACCGTGGTGGCCGACGCCGCTAGGATTGTACACACCTGCCAAGGGTGTCAATTCTACGCAAAGCAGACCCACCTGCCCGCTCAGGCTCTGCAAACAATACCCATCACCTAGCTGTTTGCTGTGTGGGGTCTGGACCTCGTCAGTCCCTTGCAGAAGGCACCCGGGGGCTTCACGCACCTGCTGGTTGCCATCGACAAATTCTCCAAGTGGATTGAGGTTCGACCCCTAAACAGCATCAGGTCCGAACAGGCGGTGGCGTTCTTCACCAACATCATCCATCGCTTCGGGGTCCCGAACTCCATCATCACCGACAACAGCCCCCAGTTCACTAGCAGAAAGTTCCTGGACTTCTGTGAGGACCACCACATCCAGGTGGACTGGGCCACCGTAGCTCACCCCATGATGAATGGGTAGGTCGAGCGTGCCAACGGCATGATTCTACAGGGGCTCAAGCCGAGGATCTACAACGACCTCAACAAGTTCGGCAGGCGGTGGTTGAAGGAACTCCCCTCGGTGGTCTGGAGTCTGAGGACGACGCCAAGCCGAGCCACGGGCTTCACGCTGTTTTTTCTAGTCTATGGGGCCGAGGCTATCTTGCCCACAGACTTAGAACACGGCTCCCCGAGGACGAGGGCATATGACGCCCGAAGCAACCGGACAAACCGAGAAGACTCACTTGACTAGCTGGAAGAGGCTCGGGACATGGCCTTACTACACTCGGCGCGGTATCAGCAGTCCCTGTGACGCTACCACGCCCGAGGGGTTCGGTCCCGAGACCTCTAGGTGGGCGACTTGGTGCTTCGGCTACGACAAGACGCCCGAGGGCGCCACAAGCTCACGCCTCCCTGGGAAGGGCCATTCATCATCACCAAGATTCTGAAGCCCGGAACATACAAGCTGGCCAACAGTCAAGGCGAGGTCTACAACAACGCTTGGAACATCCGACAGCTACGTTGCTTCTACCCTTAAGATGTTTTCAAGTTGTTCATGTACCTCATTTACATACGCAAGCAAAGTCTAACCTTCAAGGAAGGGTCAGCCTTGCCTCGGCAAAGCCCGACCCTCCCTCGGGGGCTAGAAGGGGGGAACCCCCTCTGCATCAAAATTTTCCTCGGAAAAAGTCTTTCTGCCAAAACATCTTTCGTGCTTTTCGGCTACTTCGATAGTGGAGTCCTGAAAACGATAGAGTACACGTAAGCAGGCAAGGCCGACCGAGCCGAGGGACTCCTACGCCTCCGGGATACGGATACCTCACTCATCACCTTCTGCGATAAGTAACTCACGCTAGGATAAGGGATTCCGCTGTCCGAACAAGTCTTAACACTCGAAAACTTCTTCTGCTGAAACGATCTTTCGTGCTATCTCGACTATATCGATAACAGAATCCTACGGATGAGTAAGAGTACACGTAAGCAGGCAAGGCCGACCGAGCCGAGGGACTCCTACGCCTCCGGGATACGGATACCTCACTCATCACCTTCTGCAATAAGTAACTCACGCTCGGATAAACGATTTTGTTACCGACGAACAAGTCCTGATACTCGAAACAAGGGGAAAAGAAACGCAGCTTTACAACACGACGACGGTATGTTTTGGCCTCGGCGGCCGCAAAAAACATACGCACGCTACAGACAAACTGTTCCTGCAGGTTCAGACGTCAGCAAGGGGAGCAGCAGCACCCTCGGCATCAACTCCACCTTCGGCGGAATCCAACCCGGCCTCGGACTAAAACATGGTCGGAGGATCTCCATCTCGAAGGAAGATGTCAGCACCGCGCCTGGGCCATCGCCGCCAGGGTCTCCTCTAGGAACCCGGCCCAAGCAGACAGCCGGACCGGCCGCTCCGTAGCCTCAGCCAGCTGTCCCTTGAGGACACCAGCCTGGCTCATGGCCTCGGCAGCCCGACTCCAGGGTTGGTCCCGCCAGCAGATGACCTGGCCAGGTCCCAGCCGCCACTGCGACGCCTCGTCGGCCAGGGAAGTCCCCTACTCCTGGGCCGACGAAGTTTCTTCTCCAGCCAACTCCGCCTCTGTCCATGCTGACACCGCTGCTTCCGGCTTTGGCTCATCGTAGAGCAGCCGAGGGTTTCTTCACTAAGCAAGAGAAGCCTCGAGCGGCAAGGCCGACCGAGCCAAGGGACTCCTACGCCTCCGGGATACGGATATCTCACTCGTCACCTTCCGCACAAGGCAACTCACGCTTGGTTAAGCGGTCCAGCTAGCCGACAGGCGAGTTCTTGTGCGCAAAATGGAGAAGAAACACGGCTTTACGCCCAAATACACAAATGTTCAGCCTCCGACAGCCGCAATGAACATACGCCAACACTCAAGGTGCCATTACAAACGGAACTCCGGTTCCACCCCCGCAGGTATGAACAACCCCCACATTGGAGGGCCTGCGGGGCGACAAGACCCCAGGTGGGTCACCGACGCCCGCTCTGACAGCAGCGGCAACGACCTCCATCCCGGGCGGCAAGACAGCTGCAGCAACAGCTTCCGGGCAGACACTACGGCAGAAAGGCTCTCGCCCACAAAGGACGAGAACCAGCCATTCAAGCCAGGGGGACGGAGGTCCAAGGGTGCAGGCGGAGTTGGCGATCTCGTCAGCAGAGAAACCTTCTCCGGCTGCTGCCACCTCAACACCGCACTGGCGGGCGCCGGCCGCCCCAAAGCGCACCGGCAAGTCCTCGCTCCTGCCCTCGCCGAGGCCGCCCTAGAACACGAGCACCGCCCTCGCGGCGCACGACGTGCTGGGCAACCCTCTGGCGCGGCTGTCGGCGCGAGGAATACCTGGACATGGCCGGCCCGTACGCGGCGCGACCATCGCCCGTACAGAGGACGGAATGTTGCACCCTGGCTGGGCAGCAGCAGTTCGCCTTCCCCGGCATGGCTGAAGGAAGCCTCCGCGGGGCTAGAGGACGCCTTTCTCCCCCAAACACCGGAGGAAGAAAAGGGTTACTGACCCACGTGGAGGCAACCCCCCGCTCGGTGCGCTCCTCCGCCTCAGCCCGGATGACGAAAATCCTTGAAGCTGAGGGCGGGGCGGAGGCCACAGCCCGGCTCGCTTCTCTCCACCAAATTGCCCATTGGTGGGGGAAGGCGGCTGGGCTGCCTGACGAAAATCCTTAAAGCCAAGCGATGGCTGAAAGGTACCAACCTCCACAAGGTTGCGCTCCTTCCACAACGAGACGAAGACAACACGGGTGCTCCCCATCCGGGGGCTCGGAAGGCGGAAGGATGCGACGCATGAGGAAAGTGTGAAGCCATGGCTACCACCCAAGAGGTCGATCCCTTTTTAAAGGGCGACTCTCTCCGCTCGCGTCCTCAAGCCGTCGCGGACTAAGTCTTCACCAACACGCTTCAAGGTCCTCCCCCTACGACACGGGGCTGGGCCCCACGCGTCATGCGAGCTGCCCCAGGACAGAAGAAGCCAAATCGCCGCGCGCGGAGCGTATAACCGCCCAGCGGTTACAAGCATTCCTCCGTCTTCGCCCAAACCAGCGGGTGAAAAGGCGGACCGCCATGCAGGCGGCATGCAACTGCACCAAGTGGGCACACCCTTTTGACTTCGACGCATCCAGCATGGAGGCCCAGGCCCACACGTCATGTAATCAGCGCGCCGGTTACTACGTGCAAAAAAACTGTAGCGCCACTTGCGCTTGCGCCGCGCCTTCTCGACTACGGAACCGGTGCCGCGAGTCGAGGCAACCCCGCGCATGGCCCAGCAGTGCCAACCAGGAACACCGATCACGGGTCAGTCAGCCGCGGGAGAAGGCGCGACGGTCAACATGGCCAAAAGTGGGCCGGCAGTAATGGCGGTGGCAGGCGGACGGAAGCAGCAGTCAAATCGTCTGCAGGCTCACATCCCCTCCTGGAACAGCGAGAGAGCTCTCTCCCACGACGTGAAGACGACGCGCCCGTGTTCCGTTCCTCGGACGGCTCGCGCATACACAATGGCTGCCCCACAAATCACTCGTCCCGTCACATTAACTCTGCGGCAGGACATGCGGCACCTTTGGCAGGCGAAGCGGGCGACACTTCACCTCCGCCATAATGACCGCGTCAAAAAAGGTGCGCCACATCGTTCAATTTCGTATCCTTTTCCTCTTCCCCTTTCTCTCTCTTGCTACAGGGACCAGGAAAGGGGATACTCCGAAAGGGATCCTTCTCCGTGAAGGAAGCGGGCCTCGAGCCCCCCTACTGATAAAAGTTTCGAAGGCTGGACCCTCGGAAGGGTTCGACAGTCGCCTCAGAGCACTCGGGCTCCGCGCCCACTATTGGTCAGAGGTTCGAAGGCTGGCCCTCCGGAAGGGTTCGACAGCCGCCTCAGGCCACTCGGGCTCCGCGCCCGCTACTGATCAGGGGTTCGCAGGCTGGCCCCCAACGGGTTCAACAGCCGCCCTAGAGCACGCAAAGTGAGGGATGACTCTGGGTACGTTCGATACATAACCAAGGCTCGGGCTACGCTCCCGAGGTACCCTAGGACATTTCCGAGACCAGCAGGAACGATTCTATAACAGAATCCCATCAGAGGGAGCCCTCGGACACTATCGAACGGGACCGGGTCTGGCAAATCACCTGCAGGTACTTTTGGAGCGCGCCTCTGGGCCACTAGCCGACCCTTATCGAATGAGGCACGGGTGTCCACTCGGATCACCCGTTAGCAACTCACTGGAGACACCATGTTCGGCGCCCACCGAGGGCAACATGGCACTTTCCCCCTCCTCCTTGTGGAAAGGCAACGTAGGGGCGTATGAAAAAAGCCGAGTCTGCCCTTGACCATCCTCTCGCCCTGTGCAGAGGCTCGGGGCTGCTCTCGTGAACCCGGCTCCGGCCAAACCGTTGACAGCGTCAACATACCAGCCCGAGAACTCAGAACCTGACTATGCACCCGGGCAACGACCAGTTCACATGAGGGAACAACCAGACCGGTCGAGCCATCACGAAAGGCATTAAGACCTCGAAGGAGTCAAACCACTCCTCCGAGGCCTCGGGGGCTACACCCAGCGGGTTCGCTCGCGCGCACCCACCGGAACAAAAGGCAACCGAGAAAGGCCGGTCCCCTTGCAAAAAAGTGCGATAAAGCCTCCAAGCGAGTATCCACACTCCCTTTGAGGCTCGGGGGCTACTGTCGGGGACCGTAATTAGGGGTACCCCCAAGGCTCCTAATTCTCAGCTGGTAACCCCATCAGCACAAAGCTGCAAAGGCCTGATGGGCGCAATTCCGGTTAAGGCTTCGTCCACTCAAGGGACACGATCTCGCCTCGCCCGAGCCCAGCCTCGGGCAGGAACGGAAGACCAAGGCAGATTCACGCCTCGCCCGAGGGTCTCCTCAAGCAACGGGCGCACCTTCGACTCGCCCAAGGCCCAGCTCGGGCAGGCTTCACGGAGAAGCAACCTTGGCCAGATCGCCTCGCCAGCCGACCGGATCGCAGGAGCATTCAAAGCAAGGATCTCCTGACACCTTATCCTGACGCGCGCTTTCCAGTCGACAAGGCCGAAGTGACCGCCGTCACTTCGCCCCTCCACTAACTGACCTGACAGGAAAACAGCGCCGCCTGCGCTGCTCCGACTGTTGTGCCACCCGCCAGGGTGAGGCTGACAGCAACCAAGTCCAGCCTCGGGCTCCATAGGAATCTCCGCCTCGCCCGACCCCAGGGCTCGGACTCGACCTCGCCTCGGACGACGATCTCCGCCTCGCCCGACCCCAGGGCTCGGACTCGACCTCGCCTCGGACGACAATCTCCGCCTCGCCCGACCTCTGGGCTCGGACTCGACCTCGCCTCAGACGACAATCTCCGCCTCGCCCGACCCCTGGGCTCGGACTCCACCTCGCCTCAGACGACGATCTCCGCCTCGCCTGACCCCAGGGCTCGGACTCGACCTCGCCTCGGACGACAATCTTCGCCTCGCCCGACCCCAGGGCTCGGACTCAACCTCGCCTCGGACGACGATCTCCGCCTCGCCCGACCCCAGGGCTCGGACTCGACCTCGCCTCGGACGATGATCTCCGCCTCGCCCGACCCCAGGGCTCGGACTCAGCCTCGACCTCGGAGGAGTCACCACCTCGCTCGGGCCGACCACGCCACAAGGGGAGGCCATCATTACCCTACCCCTAGCTAGCCCAGGCTACGGGGAACAAGACCGGCGTCCCATCTGGCTCGCCCCGGTAAAACAAGTAATGATGGCACCCCGCGTGCTCCATGACAACGGTGGTTCTCAGCCCCTTACGAAAGCAAGGATACGTCAGCAAGGATCCGACAGCCCTGACAGCTGTGCTTCTACAGGGCTCAAGCGCTCCTCCGACGGCCACGACGCCACATGAACAGGGCTCCAACACCTCTCCGACAGCTACGTCGGCACGTATATAGAGCTCTAGCTCCTCTCTGCTAGACACGTTAGCACACTGCTACACCCCCCGTTGTACACCTGGACCCTCTCCTTACGCCTATAAAAGGAAGGTCCAGGGCTCTCATACAAAGAGGTGGCCGCGCGGGAGAACGGGTAGCCTAACGCCCCCCGTCTCTCTCTCCCTCGCGAACGCTTGTAACCCCCTACTGCAAGAGCATCCGCCCTGGGCGCAGGACAACACGAGGCCGCGGGTTCCCCCTTGGTGTTTTCCCCCCTTGTGTCTCCGTCTCGCGCCGACCCATCTGGGCTGGGACACGCAGCGACAATTTACTCGTCGGTCCAGGGACCCCCCGGGGTCGAAACGCCGACAAGCTTCGGCTTTGCTTCTGTGTCGATCTTCCGAAGGTGTTTATTCTTATGGGACCTTCGGCGACGAAGCAGACCCCCAACAAGAAGGTTTGTGTAAAAATTAGAGATAATTTTATTACTATTTTGCTAGGTGTTTATAAAAAGTAAATATAAAGTTAATTTAGTTAGTAACTATAAGTAAGACAACTTAACTTGCTTAATAAAATCAACAAAATGTATAGTAGTTTAGTAATAGTATTATTTATCTCTAGTAAAAGTTTTATCTTTAGAAGATAAGAACTTAATGAGACACAAAATATTAAGCTTTTTATTTATTTTTTATTTTTTGTGATTAATATGTTACTTCTAAAGTTTCAAGGAAAATAGGCGAATATAATATTTAATTGCTGATTTTTGTGTAAAATTACGTAATCTTTGGACACCAGTAAAAGATAGAATTGAAAATAACAAAATTGGTGCCACTTAAATCGGTATCACGTCATCAAAAACACAAACTATCTAGTAGGCTATTTGTCTTGTTTGTATTAAACAACTGGTTTTGAAGGTGAGAGGATGAAATAGAACACTCTATAAAAGTCAAGGGGTTATATAGACTTATTGGTATTTATAACTAATAAATAATTTTAAATAGTACTAAAGATAGAGCAAAATAGAGAAATTCCTATAGATGCGACGTAAGCCTTATATGCGTAGACTTGAGTCATAACAATAATAAAAATTAAACTTCTTAATGACATTCTATTTTCTATATAAGTGCATGTGCACCCACAAGGCTTTTTATATAGCTTCTCCGTTGAATCTAACGATGTAAATACTATTAATTTTAATGAAACAAACGATGTCCATCATTTAAACTGTTTAACATTATGTCTACGACTAATGACGTTATGCTAAGTTTAATACTTTTAATGATATATAAAGGTTAAGTTTATTTGTTTTCTGGTGCATAAGTTTAATTTTAATATGCCTAACCATGATAACTTTAAGTACTTCAGTTATCTATATATTGTTGGAATTATTATGTATATTTTAATTCAAAATAGTAATTTTATACATGAGAGTGGAAAATTGAATCACTTCAAAAGTTGATCGATCAAAAGAACTTTTATAGCTCAATGGTTGTCCGAGATCCTTATTGCCGGGTAATCGTTTCCATCTAAGCGCTGAGACGAGAGACGTGCGCCGAACCACGAGGGTACTTGCTATATATTAGGCTACTTTTAATAATAGTTTTATTGCATTATTTTCAACGCTGCCCCATCATAAAAAATAAATGAAATAAAGAATAAAACATGCTATCTCGATACAAAGTTTCACTTGATTTCATAGGCTACCATATCAATTAAATGTTGCATCTAATTGACAAAATATATGGAATGAACTAAGATGAAACAAATTGGTCCCAAAGATGGTTTCATGCATTTTCTAATGTCTTGAAAATGAGTTGGCATGGTTTCATGGTGAGGTGGTTTCATGCGTTTTTTCAATGTCTTAAAAATGATTTGGCAAAGTTTCATGGTGTTGGCGTCTTTTTAGGCCAAATACTAATGATCCCTAGAACCTAGTGCGGCGTACAGAACCTTGGAGACTTCTTTGTGGGATGACAGACCATCCGTGTGTGATGGAACCGCCCAGATTATTCCAGCTTAAGTGCCTCAGTCTCACCTCAAGGGCAATGACCCACACTTAAGACAGAATAAACTGTCAATTCCTCGGATCTAATCCGATTGAAGCCACTTACCAATGATCGGGTACCATTTGTTCACACGAAGGTGAGGCACAGATAAATACAATAAAACATAATACCATAAATTTAAATAAATACTTAGAGTTATTACATCATCATTGGAGTTTGAAAATAGTAAACATTGTTCTTGTTGCAGTGGAATTTAACTAATGATAAATAAGAAGTGAGGCGAAGCCTGGACCATCACTCCTCCTGATCATCACCTGCTGAGGTGGGGTTCCACTCGACTGTCCAGCCCGGTGGCAAGGTGCACGGCCAAGTCAATCCAGAAACCATATCCTCCTCGAAGGTACCTGTAAAAATTATGCCATAAGGAAGGCTAAGTATACTAATACTCAGCTAGACTTACCCGGTGTGAGGAGTCTACTCCTCTACCTCTATACCGTCAAGCTGTTTGGCTAAGGGGTTTGGTTTACCAAAAGCACCAGCTGAGTCTAAAATGAAGTTTTAGCTTTCTAAGTTCTAGAATAATAATTTTAGACTAGATGAGTACCTAGCTACTCATACATGGTATCAAACATTATGTCAATCAACATCTTTTTGCAAGTAACCTCATTTCCGCTTATTACTCAATGCAGTACAATGGATCAAGTTGTCTCATTAGCTGCGAGAAGCAGACAATTCGAATCGAGTTTGAACCTTGCAAGGTAAACCTAAACACACGACATGTAGGGGCACTCCGTCCCCACACACATCAGCCGTCCGCATCAATTCTCCGTCAACAGAACAGGGCTCACGACCTTGGCATACAATGCTCCACTAACCCCGGCCGCCGCTGTGCAGTGACCGCACTTGTACCCACCATATCTAGAATGAGAGACTCCGTCTCAGGTCCAATGAGGGATAAAGTCCGCGGACAGGTTCAATCAGGTACTAGGCTTATCCGTTACCATATTTCCTGATATGTGTTTAGTACGTTCACCCGCTTAACACAGGTATCCGCACGTTAATCCTTATTCCAATTTCGTCTCGTGGACTACACATCCCCATGGATCCGTGTCCACATACCATAATCATTCCGTTATCAAAATGGATACAACCAATTCCTGATTTCGCACGAGTGCTAGAAAAATCACTCGACTTCTACCGAGATCCTTAATTAGCAAAGCAGCTACTCGACCTAGCATACTAGTATCCATCTAAAAAAGGAATCCTGAGTTTATGCAACTAGGGTTTCATACAACTCCTACACTTAAGTGCACAGTACAAGCCTACAAACAATAATTGCAGTAAAATAACATATATAACGATTATGCATAAAACTGGTGCTTGCTTGGAATCCAACACCGGATAGGGTTCGCTAGACGACACTCTGAAAGGAAAATGGCCTCAACATTTCCTATAAGCGATTTTGGTATTTGACGACCATCACAAACCTTATGGACTAACTAGTTTACCCAGTTGATCATTTGTCAGGTGGATAAGTTCATCTAGAACTACTCTAAAGTCTACTGTCCGGAATATCATAGATTATTCCGGACAGGAGAAGCTTTTTGGAAAAAACACCTTTGTGCGGACCGTCCGGGTCCTTGCGGCGGACCGTCCGCGACACCGGGGTGAGCCTCGAACAGGAACATTGCAAAAACACAAGTTAACACTACAGACCATCCGAAGGAGAAGCAAGCACCATCCGAGACCAGGCGCGGACCGTCCGGCCTCAGGCGCGGACCGTCCGATCGTTGAAAAACCAGAAAACCCTGAAGGTGACGGGTTCGGTAAAATGCAATTTTAGCGTCCTCACGGACCGTTCGGGGTGCACGGCTGGACCGTCCGCGACTGCTTTATTTGACATCTGACGACGAATTAAATGCACTATAACCGTTGACATAACCGTTACTGCTGACCGTTGCGATTTCAGCCGTTGATGTGCAGGGGCGGACCGTCCGGACCAGGAGCGCGGACCGTCCACGGTCGGCAGAAAAGGCGCAACGGCTAGGAAGTGGTTGGAGGCTATAAATACAATCCCAAGCACGCACCTCCATTCACCACATCCAAGCACTCCACTCATACACATTCAATACAAGAGCTAGCAATCCATTCTAAGACACAATTTAAAGCTTCCAATCTCTCCAAGTTTCCCAATTGAGACAAGTGATCATTAGTGATTAATGACTTGAGAGAGTGTGATCCGTGTTTCATTTGTTGCTCTTGTTGCTTGGTTTTCTTAATCGTGCTTTCTTCATCTCTCTCTAAACTCTCTAAGTGTTTTGTAAAGTTTGTAAGAAACACCTAATTGTGTGGTGATCCTTGCGAGGTCTTAGTGACCCGTGAGATTGAGAGAAAGGACTTGACTGGTCTAAGTGACCGATTGAGAGAGGGAAAGGTTTGAAATAAATTCGGCCTTTGTGGCCTCCTCAATGGGGAGTAGGTTCTTTAGAACCGAACCTCGGGAAACAAATCTCCGTGTCCACATGTATTAATCTTCACCATTCGATTTGTTTCTCCCCTCTCATCTCTCTCTAAAGTTCTCTTGTTCACATAGTTTTGAGTCTGCTCCCAAAGTTATCCACATTTATTGAGCAACTCATTGCAAGAGAAACTATCTTTCGCACTCCGAATTATTCCTAACACTAATCCCGAGTATAGTGCGTGTTCAAAGTTTATAATTTTCAGGTTTCGCCTATTCATCCCCCTCTAGGCGACTTTCAAATGGTATCAAAGCCCGGTGCTTCATTAAGAGTCTAACAACTCGAAGTGATGTCGGGAGAACATGCCAAGAGGGAGATGGTCACCGGCGAAAAGCTCGAAGGCTCATGAAGGAAAACGATGAACGGGCTCCATCAAAGGAGGCCGATGACAAGCACAAGGAGGAATTTGCTTCCTCCATCAAGTCACATAGAAAGGGTGACAAGAAGAATAAGAAAATGAAGAAGGTGGTCTACTACGAGACCGACTCTTCATCACCTTCCACATCTGGCACCGAGTCTACTACTTCAAAGCGCCAAGAGTGCAAGAAGTATAGTAAGATGCCTCTTCGCTATCCCCGTATTCCTAAATGCACTCCTCTACTTTCCGTACCTCTAGGCAAACCACCATATTTTGATGGTGAAGATTATTGTATGTGGAGTGATAAAATGAGGCACCATCTAACTTCACTCCACTAAAGCATATTGGATATTGTTGAGTTTGGAGCGCAGGCACCACAGGCGGGCGACGAGAACTACGACTCTGATGAGGCCGCCCAAATAAGTCATTCTAACTCCTAAGCAACTTCTATACTCCTCGCCTTCTTGTGTCGAGAGGAGTATAATAAGGTGCAAGGGTTGAAAAATGCCAAAAAAATTTGGGATGTCCTCAAGACGGCGCATGAAGGGGACGAGGTGACCAAAATCACCAAGCGCGAGATGATAAGGGAGAGCTCGGTCGATTCATCCTCAACAAAGGAGAAGAGCCACATGCGATGTACAACCGACTCAAAACAATGGTCAACCAAGTGCGCAACCTCGAGAGCACCAAGTGGGATGACCATGAAATAGTCAAGGTTATTCTAAGATCTCTCGTTTTTTGTAATCCTACTCAAGTTCAATTAATTCGTGGAGATCCTAGATACAAACAGATGTTCCCCGAGGAAGTAATTAGCAAGTTTGTGAGCTTTGAACTTATGATCAAAGACTCCAAACATATTATCAACTTGGAGCAAGGTGCCACCTCCACACCCGAGGTACAACCCGTTGCATTTAAAGCAACGAAAGAGAAGAAGGAGTCTACACCAAGTAGACTACCAATCGACGCCTCCAAGCTTGACAACGAGGAGATGGCTCTTATCATTAAGAGCTTCCGGCAAATCCTCAAGCAAAGGAAGGGGAATGACTATAAACCCCGCTCCAAGAGGGTTTGTTATAGGTGTAGTAAATCTGGTCACTTTATTGCAAAATGTCCATATACAAGTGATAGTGACAGGGACGACGACAAGCAAGGGAAGAAGAAGATTGAGAAGAAGAGATACTACAAGAAGAAGGGTGGAGAGGCGCACATGGGGCGGGAATGGGACTCCAACGAGAGCTCCACCGACTCCTCCGATGAGGACGCCGCCAACATCGCTGTCAATAAGGGTCTTCTCTTCCCAAACATCGGCCACAAATGCCTCATGGCTAAGGAGAGCAAAAAGAAGAAGGTACATTCTAAAGATACCCCCAAATATACTACTCTTGATGATGAGGGTAGCTCTAGTGATGATAATGATGATTTAACTTCTCTTTTTGCAAACCTTACCAAAGACCAAAAGAAAAAGATAAATTAATTGATAGAAACCATTAACGAGAAGGATGATCTCTTGGAATGCCAAGAGGACCTACTCGTTAAAGAAAATAAGAAATTTGTTAAGCTAAAAAATGCTTATGCTCTTGAAGTAGAAAAATGTGAAAATTTATCTAAATAGCTTGATATTTGCAATGATTCAATTTCCTGTCTTAGAACTGAAAATGCTAGTTTAAATGCTAAGATAGAAGAATTGAATGCTTGCAATGTTTCTACATCTACTTTTGAACATATCATCATTTGCACTAGATGTAGAAATGTTAATATTGATGTTATGAATGATCACCTTACTATGACTAAAGAACAAAATGATCACATAGCTAAATTAAATGCTAAAATTGCTGAGCATGAGCTTGAGAATGAAAAATTTAAATTTGCTCGAAGCATGCTTTATAATGGGAGACGCCCTGACATTAAGGATGACATTGGCTTCCAACAAGGGAGCCAAACCAACATCAAGCTTAATGCCCCCAAGAACGGACTCTGTAATTTTGTCAAGGATAAGGCTCCCATGGCTCAGGATAGAGAGGGTTACATTTTATATCCTGAGAACTATCCTGAGCATAAGATTAGGAAAATTCATGCTAGAAAACCTCATACTGTTTCTCATCATGCTTATATGTATAGTAATGAGGCATCTAGCTCTAGGCATTCAACTAATATCAAAATGCCTAAAAAGAAAATTGTAAATGCATCAAATGAACATAGCATTTCATTTAAGACTTTTGATGCATCTTTTGTGCTCACTAACAAATCAGGCAAAGTAGTTGCCAAATATGTTGGGGGCAAACACAAGAGTCCCAAGACTTGTGTTTGGGTACCCAAGGTGCTTGAGTGTAATGGTCTTATGGAATGATGGCCATGAGAGCATAAAAAATATAACAATAAACTTAACATTAATAATAAGCTATGCCCCTTAAAATATTCTCTACTCCTCACTTACCAAGGAGTGCACTTTCTAACCAAACAGATGGTGAACACTCGATCAGGTCCCAATAATCACCAGAACCAGCGTGGTCAGCAGTTGCCGCCACCACCACCCAATCCCACGATGGATCAGTTCATCACAACGCAGATGCAACTTCTACAAGGACTTACAGCTTTGGTATAGTAGATTCAACAGAATCAACAAAAGTAGCAGTACCAACAACAACAACAATAGCACGCACCCCAAGCTAGAGACAAGCACCAGGACTTCATGAGTCATCACCCACCTGCTTTCTCTCATGCAGTAGACCCTTTGGAAGCCAATGACTAGCTTAAGGTCATTGGAAAGAAGTTAGACATCACCCAGTGCAATGACCGAGAAAAGGTCTTGTACGCTTCAGGAAGACTCGAAGGAGCCGCGTTAGATTGGTGGGATGCCTTCACTGCGGCACACACCAATGCTGATGCCATAACCTAGTAGGAGTTCCAAGTGAACTTCCGTGCTCATCATATTCCCTCGGGAATTATGAAACTCAAGAAGAAGGAGTTCCTTTCCCTCATTCAAGGGAACATGACTGTTAGTGAGTACCATGATCGCTTCACCTAGCTTTCACATTACGCCCCAGAGGGAGTGGACACTGACAAGAAGCGCCAAGAACGTTACGCCCCAGCTTTCATGTTACGCCCCAGCTTGATTGGACCCTTGATCTACCAGCTACAGAGCCACAGTTTCCCCAATTTCCAGACTTTGCTGAACAAGGCAATTGGCCTTGAAAAAAAAGGAAGGAACTGTCTGATCACAAGAGGAAGTACCAAGGGCAGACCATCAGGAATACTCAGCAAAACAATTCCCAAGGTTCTCAGTTCTGCTCTGGAAACCAGAGTGGGAACAACAACTACCAAGCACAGCGCTCTGGACAACAAAGTCAGAGGAACAATCAATATCAGACCCAGCAGAGAAGCAACACCCAGACCGGTCAAAGGTCTAATGTCCAATAGCAGAATCATTAGGGAAGCGCCGTGAACACACCGGCCAAGAACAACAATGCAACTACCCCAATTCAACCCAATGGTTGTTTCAAGTGTGGCGAACTTGGCCATTATGCCAACAACTGCCCCATGCGTAACCCACATACACCCTAGAAGAACAGCAACTAGAGGACTGACCAAAACACACCTGCTCGTGGATCTGCACAGAACAAGACTCCGTAGAACCATAGTAGAGGAAGAGTCAACCATGTGACAGCAGAATCAATTCCTAAGGATGCCGACATGGTGTATGGTATGTTTCTTATTAACTCCATACCTGCATCAGTTTTATTTGATTCTGGAGCATCTCATTCCTTCGTAACAAAGTCATTCGTGGAAAAACATAATATACCAAACTATCCCTTGAAGAAGAAACTATTAATTCGATCACCAGGAGGTGAACTTAGAGCCACTCACTCATGCCTTTAGACTAAGTTTGAAATTAGAGGCCTAAGCTTTGTAGTAGAGCTGATAATTTTGGAATCAAGTGGAATCGATGTGATACTCGGAATAGACTACTTGACCAAATATGATGGAGTAATATCCTGTGCTAAGAGGATGGTTACATTAACCAGTCCACAAGGAGAAAGAATTGAAGTCAATGTCAGGATGCCAGCAGTAGCAGAGACAATGGTAAATCAGTTGGAAGAGAAATCTTTGGAGCACATCAGGATAGTGTGCAAAAACCTAGACGTATTTCTGGAGGAATTACCATGTATACCACCTGATCGTGATATATAGTTTTCTATTGAACTATTACCCGGAACCGCACCAATTTCAAAAAGAGCTTACCGAATGGATGTCAAAGATTTAATTGAACTGAAGGAACAAAGAGAAGAATTATTAGAAAAAGGTTTTATTCGCCCCAGTTCATCACCATGGTGAGCCCCAGTTCTATTTGTGAACAAGAAAGATGGTTCAAGGATAATGTGTGTGGACTATAGAAGTTTGAACGAAGTAACGATTAAGAATAAGTACCCGTTACCTTGGATTGAAGATTTGTTTGATCAGATGAAAGGAGCTATAGTATTTTCAAAGATAGATCTAAGATCAGGCTATCATCAGTTGAAGATTCGGACTAAAGATATACCTAAAACGGCCTTCACTACAAATGGACTATATGCATTTTTAGTCATGTCTTTTGGACTGACTAATGCACCAGCTTACTTTATGAACTTGATGAATAAAGTACTCATGGAATACCTTGACCAGTTTGTGGTGGTATTCATTGATGACATACTAGTATACTCTCAAAATGAAGAAGCACATGAAGATCATCTGAGATTAGTTCTACAGAAGCTTCGCAACAATCAGTTGTATGCAAAATTTTCGAAGTGTGATTTTTGGCTAAAGGAAGTTGCTTTTCTAGGTCATATTATCACCAATGGAGGAATCAAAGTAGACCCCAGTAAAATAAGTGAAATACTAAACTGGAAACAACCCACCGATGTGTCCAAGATCAGGAGTTTTCTTGGATTAGCAGGATACTACAGGAGATTTATCGAAGAATTCTCCAAAATAGTGAAACCCCTTACTTCACTGTTGGAGAAAGGTAAAGAGTTTAAGTGGGATGAAGCATGTCAGAAATGTTTTGAGGAATTAAAGTAAAGGCTAACCACTACACCAGTGTTAATTATGCCTGATATTCATAAAGGATTTGATGTGTATTGTGATGCATCACATCTAGGACTTGGATGTGTGTTAATGCAAGAAGGAAAAGTGATTGCCTATGCTTCAAGGCAGTTACGGAAGCATGAAAAGAATTATCCTACACATGACTTGGAATTAGCTGCCGTAGTGCACGCTTTGAAGATTTGGAGGCGCTACATGATTGGAAACAAGTGTAAAATCTTCACGAATCACAAAAGCTTGAAATACATCTTCACGCAGAAAGGACTAAACCTAAGACAGAGAAGATGGCTTGAGTTAATCAAACACTGTGATTTGGAAATACAATATCACCCAGGTAAAGCAAATGTAGTGGCAGATGCTTTGAGCCGTAAAAGTCATGTGAATAGCATCACTACTCATTTGATGTCACAAGAATTGTGCTGCGAGATGGAGCAACTCAACCTTGGAATGCTCAATAATATGGAAGCAACAGTTATGGAAGTTGAATCTACTTTAGAAGAAGAGATTCGTAAAGGACAGGAGACTGATGAGAAAATCAAGGAAATTAAGACACAAATTAGTTTAGGTAAAGCCCCAGATTTCACCAAAGATGATCAAGGCACAATATGGTTTAAAAAGAGAATCTGTGTACCAGAAATCGAGCACCTACGCCAACTTATCCTAAGAGAAGCCCATGATTCAGCTTATTCTATTCACCCTAGAAGTACTAAGATGTACCAGGATCTAAAGGAAAAGTATTGTTGGTACGGTTTGAAAAGAGATGTGGCTACTCATGTTGCACTATGTGACGTGTGTCAACGAGTTAAAGCCGAACATCAAAGACCAGCAGGATTGCTACAACCTCTCAAAGTACCAGAATGGAAATGGGAAGAAATCAGTATGAATTTCATAGTTGGACTACCCCGTACTCGGGATGGCTATGATTCAATATGGGTTATAGTGGACAGGTTGACTAAAGTGGCACACTTTATACATGTGAAGACAACTTACTCAGGAGCCCAATTAACAGAGTTATACATGTCAAGAATTGTTTGTCTGCATGGAGTACCAAAGAAGATCGTATCGGATCGAGGAACCCAATTTACCTCGTGCTTTTCGAAAAGACTACATGAGACCATGGATACCAAGCTAATCTTTAGTTCAGCTTACCATCCGCAATCTGATGGGCAAACGGAAAGAACAAACCAAGTGTTGGAAGATATGCTAAGAGCTTGCGCTCTAAAGCATGGTAGAAGCTAGGATAAAAGTTTGCCTTATGCAGAATTCTCATATAACAATATTTACCAGTCAAGTCTAAAAATGGCACCATTTGAAGCACTTTATGGACGAAAGTGTAGAACACCGCTCTATTGGAATCAGACCGAAGAAAGTCAAGTATTTGGTCCAGAAATTCTCCAAGAAGCAGAAAAGCAAGTACAGATTATCAGAGAGAATTTGAAAACAGCACAGTCGAGACAGAAAAGCTATGCTGACAATAGAAGAAGAGAGTTGATCTTTGAAGTAGGAGACTTCGTATACCTTAAAGTTTCACCAATGAGAGGCATGAAAAGATTTAAGATTAAAGGTAAACTATCTCCTCGCTACATTGGCCCGTTCAAGATTTTGGAAAGAAAAGGTGAAGTAGTGTACCGGTTAGAGCTACCTGATAGTTTGTCGGATGTGCATGAAGTATTTCATGTGTCACAACTTAAGAAATGCTTAAGAGTGCCTGAAGAACAATTACTTATGGAAGAACTCAATGTTAAGGAGGATTTGACTTATTTGGAGTACCCTATCAAAATTTTGAAAACATCTCGCAGGATTACACGGAGTAAAGTTATCAACATGTGTAAAGTTTAGTGGAGTCACCATTTAGAAGATGAGGCCACTTGGAAAGAGAAGATGAACTCAGAGCAGAATTTCCCCAGTTATTCTCAGAAGTTCCTTAATCTCGAGGACGAGATTCTTTTAAGGGGTTAGGTTTGTAACACTATAAAAACCATCAATTAAAAATAATGCATCTAGATTACTAATGGTAAATATGGTAATGAATTTTCTTTGAAGTGTTTGATTTTTATTTATATTTAGAATAATTTTGTTTGCTCATAATTGATTTTTGGATGTTTAGTAGAATTTCTTTCATAGTGAAAATTCAATTTATTAATTAATATAAAAATATTGGTCCAAAAATAAATATTTTAGTTAATAAATAATTTTGGTATAATTATTATGATTTTAATTTTTAAAAAATATATTTATTTATACTTTTAAATAGAAAAGAAAAAAAGAAAAAGAAAAACGGACGAAACCCTAACCGACCGGCCAATCTGGCCCATTAGGCCCAAATCAGTCGCGCGCCCTAGCCCCTCCTCCCACTCTCTATGGCATGTGGGCCCGCCCTAGCCCCGCGGCCCCTTCCTCCTCTCCTTCCCTCCCGCGCCGCCGCCGCTGGCATGTGTCGCGCCCTGTGCGCGCTCGTCGCGCCCGGTCCCTCGACGTCCGCGCGCCCGCCCGCCTCTCGAGCCAGAAACCGAAGCCGCCGGCTCCTCCACTCCCTCCCCCACGTCCTCTCTCCCTCAATGGAGTTATGGCCGCCATTGATGGCCATTGACAGCCATTTCCGCCTCCCCGGCGTCCCTCTCTCTCCCTCTCCTCCCCTCTCTCTATAAATAGGACCGACCCAAGCTCCTCTCCCCTCCTCGAGCTCGCTCTCACTCCCTCACTCTCTCTCTCTCGCGCGCACTCGTCGTTCGCCGGAGCCACGCCTCGACGTTCGTGCCCCAGCCAGACAGTCCACTCATCGCGCCAGTCCCCTGCCTGCCGAGACCCGCCTTGCCCTGCTCCCTGCTCACCGAGTTCTCCTAGTGCACAAACTCTAGCCCAAGGTAGAAGATGACAGTTTTGTGTTTTGGCCCTCCTAATTTCTGAAAACTATTTATGTATTTTCTGCAGTACCAGTGTATGTAAAAGAGATCCAAAAAACCTTATGTGCTACTCCCCGAAGTATACGTGTAATTTGGAATCAACCCCGGCCATAGTATTTTGAATATGGACATTATTTTTATATTTGAAAAAAATACATAGGTTGTCGTGACTCTTTAATTTTGTGATGTAGTATTTCGACTAACTTCTCATATTAGCGTATAAAATAATATTATATTAGTAGATGATTAAGTATAGTTTTTATTGATATAAGAAAGTGGAATAAATAATAAACCACATATTCTCGGTCAGATGAAAATATAGATTTTACCAGTCATGATAAATGTATTCATAAGTATAACACTTAATTACTTAGAAATAGTAAAATACTTATTTATGTCATAATAACCATGATTATGTTATTAAAAGTCCAATTAGTAATTTACATTAATTCTTAGAATATTAATGTTAGGAGTTTTTTAAATAAACATTTTTAGCTATACGTATAATTTCTATTTAGAAAGAAAAGGGATAAAACTCAAAAGTCTATTATTAGTAATAACAATTATTTTCCATAAAGATTATTAATACATGTTTATCTATATTATACTAAATAAAACTAGTGTCATAGTCACTTACTCATATTTTCACCAATAATGTCTCGCAGTAATAGTCATAATGAATTAATAAGTATTTACTCTTTAAGACGTATTTATGGGTATAATTGTGTGATGTATGAATGTGTATGTAATGGTGAATGATTACCCCTGTAATGGTGTATGTTTATTTATTTGGTGTACGTATTCTTTTGTATGTATGTACGATACGCAAATCGATGCTAGAAGTTGACTGTGAGGTAGACAAACCAAACTCGTTTGAGGACGACCCACAGGACACTTTCGAGCAAGGAAAGTGGATTCTCCCTCTGCATATTCTATTTGTACCCAAGTAATGCATATAATAATGTTTACTTTTTGGATATATTGCATAATTTGATGGGATTTGCCTAATTAAGGATTTTCTAGAATTACCAACCCTATTCCTTGAATTACCCTGGGATAAATGCTTTGCTTAGCAATGTTTGCTATTGCTCAACTTGATAAATATGATGTCACTCTTTTAATGATACTATGTTCCAGAAATGTAGTTTTATTATGATGTTAACCAGATGGTTAAACAAGAACCTTTTGTGTTAAATGGAACATAGAGTGACCACCCAGGATAACAGTGCAACCATGAGTGCTATAATGGCTCTGGCTTTGGTAATTAGCTCTATAGACTTAGTGCTTAGCAACCCTACCTGAAAGATTGGCAAGAGGGGGGCGGCAGTGGTTTGGTGGCAGCTCATGTTAATATGGGGTGGTAGTCTTGGCTAAGTTACCTCACCCAGAGGGTCATCAATACTGACGTGGAAACCTTAGCGGGTGGCTTTCTACTAAGGATATTTTGTGAAAGCCTCACAATGGATCCCTAGCCATTCACCTTGGCAGTGTTTATGGGTCCGATCAACCTAGGCTAGATGGGATACATGGCTTATGGGTAAAGTTGTACCACCTCTGTAGAGTGTAAAACTGATATGTGAGCCGTGCTCACGGTTAAGAGCAACCTGGACCCTCACATGATAATTGAACTTAAAGACGGAAAATAAATCGTGATCTGATGATCTACCAATGGTTTGCTTAAGTGATTTCACTTAAGTGCTTTTGATATAATCTTATACCTTTGATTAATTGGGATATTTGAGATACACACTTATTAGTAAGACAGGTGTTGCTAATAAAATATTGACCAACTAAAATGCTTACCGCTTATCCATAGCCTACCTTGTTAACTTGCATTAATTTTCCCCCACTTGCTGAGCCCTCACGATAAGATAGCTCACCCTTGCTAATATTTTGATCAGAGGGTGATGTTGAAGACTTCGCTGATGACGCTGATGAGTTTTGAGTCTAACGATGCGCTAGTCACCTTCCTGTGGAAGAGTGCCCATATTTAATTCTGCCTTACTTTGATTTTGATACTTGTTAAAGATACAATGATTCAGATGATGTAATAAAGTTACTCTCTTTACGCCTTTATTGCATTGTCTTTTGATATATTACACTTGTGACGTCAACATATGTGTGGAAAATGGATCCTGGCCCACATATGTTATGCATTCGGTTTTGCCCCCAGAACCGGGTGTGACACTTGGACACATCAAATGTATATTTCATTTCTTCCCTTTTCCCTGGACTTGGCTTTAAAAAAGCACACGCCACAGGCCTACCCTTTTTGGTGCATCTACCCATTCAGCCACACATACATCTATCTCTTCATCGCGGTCATTATTGGGCTCTAACATGTTAACCCCCGTTTTCTCTTTCTCCCTGCCATTCGTATCTCTAAATCGGCTATACTGTTTATTGTCCCTAGCACGACTTTCATGGGTGATAGCACGCTACATGACTTGGTTTATGTCAGTAAAATCTTGCCCCTCTAGCTTCTCCCTCAGATAGGATGATAACCCTGCGAAAGCTAAATCGACCAGATCTTTTCCCCTAAAGTTAAGCTATAACATTTGTTTCTTGTTTCTATAAACCTTCTAATGTATTCAAAAATAGTTTCATTATATTTATGCCTAACCATGGTAAGATGTGATAGCCTGAGTTCAGTATCACCACAATAAAAATAATCATGAAATTTCTGCTCTAAACATGCCCACGTAGTAACTGAATTTGGTGCTAAAGATGTAAACCAATTGAAAGCGGTACTAGATAATGATAAAGGAAACAATTTCACCTTGTGGGCATCTGTTATACCAATTTCACTTACCTGCGCTAGGTATTATCCTACATGCTCATAGGTAGTTTTTGAATCATCCCCAAAAAATTTCACAAATTCCGGGATTCTAAAACCTCGAGGATATGGCACAATGTCAAAAAATTTAGGATAAGGCTTCCTATATGACCTAGTATGCCCTTTGGGCTCAAAACCAAATTCCCTGAGATTCCTTGCCACTTGTTCTCTAACACCCTCAGATCTCTCACCCTCACCTGTTGTATGTGTGACTCCCGATGCTTATAACAAGCTCTCTGCTCCCCAATCATGTAATCATTTGAAACAAATCCTTGTGGGATCATGTTTCCTATAGGCGGAATAGATGGCCCATATGCCATACTCTGATAATATGGTTGTTGTAGGTTAAAGTTCATTACTGAATCCCCACTCCTCTCATTAACAGTTTGGTTTACATCATTAGGTACAGCTGCTCCGTTACAACTAGGCACATATGAAAGATTTTCTACACACTTACCCTCCAATTCTCCTTGAACCTATTGAACTATAGACCAGATCTGTCTAGGCATATTATTATTCATATATTGTTTGAACTCAGATCTAAAAGTGTCAAAAGAATTGCGCACTCCCTCAGAAATCATGTGTGTTATTTCTGTGACATCAGTCCCATATTTGCTAGCTACAGCGGTATCAATCATGTGAGCTAGTTCTTCACAAGTGATAGATGAACTTACCTTCTTGCTAGACGTGCTTGCCCCACCAGTCTGTTTGATCACACCATTCTTGGTTTTTCGAAAGCAAGCCAACCTTTCGTTCTGTTTCTCCTCCATCTCTCGTGCGATTTCTTCTTCAATCTTTTTCCTATCCGCCTCTGTAAGGTCCTCCATCGTGACCTTGATCACATTCAAAGGATGAACTTCAGATTTGTCTGGCACCGTCTTCTTCGTTGTCTTTTCCTCCATAGCCCCGACTATGATTGGCGATAAGGATGCCAATCGCCAGCAGTTTGTCGCTGTGAAACTATTGCAAATCGTCCCCAGTGGAGTCGCCAAATCTGTTGATATGAATCGATCTTTCAAAGCAAACAGCTGCGATAATTGGATTAGATGGATCTCACTTTCGCGGAGATGATTTTGGATGTTTTTCTCGGCAAAACACCAAAAAACAGAGAAAGAAATAGTGACAAGTAAACTAGAAAAGTAATGAAGGCTTCTTTTTACCTTTTTCTGTCTTTTTTACTGTAGCGTACAGTAGGCTTATATAAGCCTTCTAATCGAGCATGCAACAACTGATCTAATCTAAGTACTGGGAAATATTCTAGCCTAAACAATAGGAAACTGTTTTAGCCTAATAAGACTGACTTATCCTATCTAGTAGGAGAAAAATCCGAACAAACTCTTTCCTCCATGCATTTGCTCGTTGACCCTGGCTTGTGCTTTAATTTCTAGACTTCTAGTTTCATGCATCACAAACATGCTTCATATGCATTTTTATTGACTGGCTTCCCTTCTTTTAATAAGGTCATTCTGTCCGTCCCTGCAGCCCTGCATCATCAAGTTACAAATTTCTCATTCAACAGTGACATCCAATTTGATTGGCAGTAGACATGATTTCTTATAATTGACTTTGAGCCCTGTAGAAACCGAGAACGGGTGAGGAATTCCCTTTAAGCAGAATAAGTCTTTTTGGAAAGCTTTCATGATAATTAATGTATCATTTGCATACTGAATGATGCAAAAATCCATCATATTGATGTTCCCTAATGGAGGAGATTAAACTTCCAAAGTTGATGCTCTATTGACAATGAATTGAAGAAGTTCAACTGCAATCACAAAAAGCAACAGGGAGAGTGGATCATCCTGACGAACCCCTCTTTTACACAAGAATTTCTTACTTGGGACTCCATTGTGAAGGACAACAGATGATCCTAAATTTTAAATCAGACTCGTCCATTAGATCCATTTATCTAGGAACCCCAACTAATTTAGCATGGCTAGGATAGCACTATGTTCTATTATATCAAAAGATTTTTCAAAATCTAGCTTGAGAACCACCACTTCTTTTCTGAATTGATGACATTGATGAAGGTATTCATAGGCCCAAGCAAGATAGTCCTGAATAGATCTATTTTTGATGAAGCCATATTGGTTCTTATGAATAATTCTTTGCATGACTAGCTAAATTTTGTTAGCTAATAACTTCCGTGAATAGCTTGATTGAAATGTTTAGAAGGGAGATCGGCCTGAAGTCATTCACCTTGACTGGGTTATTCACTTTAGGAATGAGAGTGATGAATGAGTTGCTGAGCCCTTCTAGATTAACATCAACTCTGTAGAAATCTTGAAAGAGATTGTAAAAATCCATCTTGATAATATGTCAACAAGATTTGATAACTTTCCCATTATAAGCATCAGGGCTCGAGGCCTTGTTCGAGGGCATGCTATGCACAATTTTATCAATTTCATCATGAGTGGAAGGCAAAATAAGACTCTCCAAGCCTTCCACGAGCTGAACCATCTCCACAAGCAGGTTGCCTTATCCTCATGCCCAGAGAGAGAAATACCTTCATTGTTAGTTAACAAGGAGATTTCATTATGCCTAAATATGTTTGTTGCAACTGCGTGGAAGAATTTAGTGCATTCATCTCCAAATTTAACCCATCTATTGGTGTATGTTTGTTGCCAGAAATCATTATTCTACTTCACCAGTCTTGCTATATTGAATTTGATGAGGGTTCTCATTTTTTTCTTGAATAAAAAGTGTTCTATGCTCTTCTAATTTGTCCAAACTAATATAACATTGTTGCAATTAGAAATTAGCAGATTGAGTCCGGAGATACTTTTGCTCCATTTCTTTAAAGTGTATCTAACATTCTTGAGTTTTGCAACAATTTTAGCTGAGCTAACTGAAACTCTTACCTCCTTGTGCCATGTTGCTGAAACCACATCAAGAACACCCGGGTGGTCAATCCAGTAATTCTCGAAACGAAAGATGTTGGATTTAGGGATTTTTGTGCCAATCTATGCCACACAAGGAATGTGATAAAAAATGTTTTTTTCCAGAAGAATTAATAGGGTATTGGGGTAGGATGAGGTCCAGTTGGTTGTAGTAAAACACCAGTCATGCTGCACAAGAAGGGGATTATCTTGCATGTTAATCCAAGTGAAGTTTCTCCCTCTTAAGGCTAGTTTGGGAGCCGCATTTTTCCAAGGGATTTCTATTTTCCCAAATGAAATTAGTTCATTTTTTCTTGGAAAAATAGGAATCCCTTGGGAAAATGGAGTTGCCAAACTAGCTGAAAGGGAAATGGCCTCAACATTTCCTATAATTGATTTTGGTGTTTGACGACCATCACAAACCTTATGGACTAACTAGTTTGCCTAGTTGATCATTTTCAGGTGCATAAGTTCATCTACAACTATTCTAAGTTGACTGTCCAGAATACCGTAGATTATTATGGACAGGAGAAGCTTTTTGGAAAAACACCTATGTGCCGACCGTCCGGGCCCTTGCAACGGACCGTCCACGGCACCAGGGTGAGCCTCGGACAGGAACACTGCAAAAAACATCATTTACACTATGGACTGTCCGAGGGAGAAGCGAGCATCGTTCGAGACCAAGCGCGGACCGTCCGGTCATTGAAAAACCTGAAGGTGACGAGTTCGGTAAAATGCATTTTTAGCGTCCTCGCGGACCGTCCGGGGTGCACGGCTGGACCATCCGTGACTGCTTTATCTGACATTTGACGGTGCATTAAATACATTTCCTATAATTGATTTTGGTGTTTGACGACCATCACAAACCTTATTTGACATTAAATGCATTAAATTCAGCCGTTGATGTGCAGGAGCGGACCATCTGGACCAGGGGTGCGGACCGTCCGCGGTCGGCAGAATTGGAGCAATGGCTAGGAAGTGGTTGGAGGCTATAAATACAACCCCAACCACCTCCATTCACTTGATCAAAGCCTCTCATTCAATACAAGAGCATTCACTTCAACCAAAGACACATTCAAGGTTCCAAATCTCTCCAAGTTCCACAATTGTGACTACAGATCATTAGTGATTAGTGACTTGAGAGAGTGTAATTTTGTGCCTTTTCTTATTGCTATTGTTGCTTGGCTTTTAATCGTGCTTTCTTCATCTCTCTCTAAACTTTCTAAGTGATTTGTAAAGCAAGCAAGAGACACCTAATTGTGTGGTGATCCTTGCGGGGCCTTAGTGACCTGTGATGTTAAGAAGAAGCACTCGACCGATCTAAGTGACCGATTGAGAGAGGGAAAGGGTTGAAATAGACCTGGCCTTTGTGGCCTCCTCAACGGGGAGTAGGTTCTTTGGAACTGAACCTTCGGAAACAAATCATCGTGTCCATTTGTGTTGATCTTCACCATTCGATTTGTTTGACCCACCCTCTAGGTGACTTTCAATTGGTACCAAAGCCCGGTACATCATTAGAGTTTAACAACTCGAAGTGATGTCAGGAGAACGCGCCAAAAGGGAGATGGTGACCGGGGAAAAGACCTGATCTTTGGGAAAGAAGAACGAAGAAAGGACTCCATCGAAGGAGGCCGGCGACAAGCAAAAGGAGCACAAGGAGGAATCTGCTGGCTCCATCAAGTCACATAGGAAGGGTGACAAGAAGAAAAAGAAGATGAAAAAAGTGGTCTACTATGATACCGATTCTTCCTCTCCTTCCACCTCCGGCACCGAGTCCACATCTTCAAGAGCGCTAAGATCGTAAGAAGTATAGTAAGATGCCCCTTTGCTATCCCCGTATTCCTAAACGTGCTCCTTCACTTTCCGTACCCCTAGGCAAACCACCATATTTTGATGGTGAAGATTATTGTATGTGGAGTGATAAAATGAGGCACCATCTAACCTCACTCCACAAAAGTATTTGGGATATTGTTGAGTTTGGAGTGCAGGCACCACAAGTGGGCGACGAGGACTACGACTCCGATGAGGCCACCCAAATAAAGCACTTCAACTCCCAAGCCACCTCTATACTCCTCGCTTCCTTGTGTCGAGAGGAGTATAATAAGGTGCAAGGGTTGAAGAGTGCCAAAGAAATTTGGGACGTCCTCAAGGCGGAGCATGAAGGGGACGAGGTGACCAAGATCACCAAGCGCGAAATGATCGAGGGAGAACTCGGTCGATTCATCCTCAACAAAGGAGAAGAGCCACAAGCAATGTATAACCGGCTCAAGACAATGGTCAACCAAGTGTGCAACCTCAGGAGCACCAAGTGGGATGACCATGAAATGGTCAAGGTTGTTCTAGGATCTCTTGTCTTTCGTAATCCCACTCAAGTTCAATTGATTCGTGGAGATCCTATATATAAACAGATGTCTCCCGAGTAGGTAAATGGCAAGTTTGTGAGCTTTGAACTTATAATCAAAGACTCCAAACATATTGTCAACTTGGAGCAAGGCGCCACCTCCACACACGAGGTGCAACCCATTGCATTCAAAGCAACGGAAGAAAAGATGGAAGAGTCTACACCAACAAGTAGACTCCCAATCGATGCCTCCAAGCTCGACAACGAGGAGATGGCTCTTATCATCAAGAGCTTTCGGCAAATCCTCAAACAAAGGAAGGGGAAGGACTTTAAACCCACTCCAAGAGGGTTTGCTATAGGTGTGGTAAGTCCGGTCATTTTATCGCTAAATATCCATATACAAGTGATAGTGACAGGGACGATGATAAGAAAGGGAAGAAGATGGAAACAAAAAGATAATACAACAAGAAGAAGGGTGGTGAGGCGCACATGGGACGGGAATGGGACTCCGACGAGTGCTCCACTGACTCCTCCGACGAGGACGCCGACAATTGTCGTCAACAAAGGCCTTCTCTTCCCCAATGTCGGTCACAAATGCCTCATGGCTAAGGATAGCAAAAAGAAGAAGGTACATTCTAGAGATACCCTCAAATACACTACTTTTGATGATTTAGTGATAATGATGATGATTTGACCTCTCTTTTTGCAAACCTTACCAAAGATCAAAAGAAGAAAATGAATGAATTAGTAGAAACCATTAATGAGAAGGATGATATCTTGAAATGCCAAGAGGACTTGCTCGTTAAGGAAAATAAGAAATTTGTTAGGCTAAAAGATGCTTATGCTCTTAAAGTAGAGAAATGCTAAAACTTGACTAATGAGCTAGATACATGCAATGATTCAATTTCTTGTCTTAAAACTGAAAATGCTAGTTTAATTGCTAAGATTGAAGAATTGAATGCTTGCAAAGTTTCTACATCTACTGTTGAGCATGTCACTATTTACACTAGATGTATAGATGTTAATATTGATGCTATGAATGATCACCTTGCTATGATTAAAGAACAAAATGATCACATAGCTAAATTAAATGCTAAAAATGTTGAGCATGAACTAAAGAATGAAAAATTTAAATTTATAGCATGCTTAATAATGGGAGACGTCCGGGCATTAAGGATGGCATTGGTTTCCAACAAGGAAGCAAAAGCAACATCAAACTTAATGCCCCTAAGAACAAGCTTTCTTACTTTGTTAAGGGCAAGGCTCCCATGGTTCAGGATAGGGAAGGTTACATTTTATATCCTGAGAACTATCCTGAGCACAAAATTAGAAGAATTCTTGCTAGGAAATATCATTTTGTTTCTCATCATGCTTTTATGTATAGTAATGAGGCTTCTAACTCTAGGCATACAACTCATATCAAACTGCCTAAAAAGAAGATTGCTAATGCATCAAATGAACATAGCATTTCATTCAAGACTTTTGATGCTTCTTTTGTGTTTACTAACAAATTAGGCAAGGTAGTTGCCATATATGTTGGGGGCAAACACAAGAATCCAAAGACTTGTGTTTGGGTACCCAAGGTGCTTGTTTCTAATGTGAAAGGACCCAAGACCGTTTGGGTACCTAAGAACAAGGCCTAAAATTGTTTTGTAGGTTTATGCATTGGTGGGACAAGTTAGATAATCGATAGAGGGTGCACAAACCATATGATATGGGAGAAAAGGATGTTCTCCTCATATGAGAAAAATGATGATCCCCAAAGAACTATCACTTTGGGGATGGAAATCAAGGTTTGGTCAAAGGTTTGGGTAAAATTGCTATATCTCTTGACCATTCCATTTCAAATGTTTTTCTTGTAGATTCTTTAGACTACAACTTGCTTCGTGTTTCTCAATTATGTAAAATGGGCTACAACTGTCTATTTACTGATGTTGGTGTTACCGTCTTTAGAAGAAGTGATGATTCAATAGCTTTTAAGGGAGTGTTAGATGGTCAGCTATACTTAGTTGATTTTAATGATAACAATGCTGAACTAGACACTTGCTTAATTGCTAAGACTAATATGGGCTGACTCTAGCATCGCCGACTTGCTCATGTTGGGATGAAGAATCTTCACAAGCTACTAAAGGGGAGCACATTTTAGGACTAACAAGTGTTCATTTTGAGAAAGACAGAATTTGTAGCGCATGTCAAGCAGGGAAGAAGGTAGGAGTTCATCATCCACACAAGAACATCGTGACAACCGAGAGGCCACTTGAGCTACTCCACACGGATCTATTCGGCCCGATTACTTACATAAGCATCGGCGAGAGTAAGTATTGTCTTGTGATTGTGGATGATTATACTCGCTTCACTTGGGTGTTCTTTTTGCAGGAAAAATATCAAACCCAAGAGACCTTAAATAGTTTCTTGAGACAGGCTCAAAATGAGTTCGGATTGAGAATCAAAAAGATTAGAAGCGACAATGGAACGGAGTTCAAGAACTCTCAAATTGAAGGATTTCTTGAAGAGGAGGGAATCAAGCATGAGTTCTCTTCTCCCTACACACCTCAACAAAACGGTGTTGTAGAGGGAAAGAATAGAACTCTTTTGGATATGGCAAGGACCATGCTTGATGAGTACAAGACACCGGATCGGTTTTGGGCAGAGGCGATTAACACCGTTTGCTACTCCATCAACCGACTCTACCTTCATCGAATCCTCTAGAAAACATCATATGAACTCCTCACCGGTAAAAATCCCAATCTTTCTTGTTTTAGAGTTTTTGGGAGCAAATGCTTTATTCTTATTAAGAGAAGTAGAAATTCAAAATTTGCTCCTAAAGCAGTAGAAGGTTTTTTACTTGGTTATGACTCAAACACAAGGTTATATAGAGTCTTCAACAAGTCCACTGGATTAGTTGAAGTTTCTTATGACATTGTGTTTGATGAGACTAATGGCTCCCAAGTGAAGCAAGTTGATCTTGATGAATTAGATGATGAAGAGGCTCTGTGCGTCGTGCTAAGGAACATGTACATTAGAGATGTGTGTCCAAAAGAACACAAAGAGCCTTCACAAGCACAAGATCAACCATCATCTTCCGAACAAGCATCTCCACCAACTCAAGATGAGGAAATGGCTCAAGAGGAAGAGGATGAAGATCAAGACGATGAACCACCTCAAGAGGAGGACATTGATCAAGGGGGAGATGAAGATGATCAAGAAAAGGAACATGATCAAGAGATTCAGGATCAAATACCACCACACCCAAGAGTCCACCAAGCAATTCAAAGAGATCACCCCATCAACTCCATACTTGGTGACATCCAGAAGGGGGTAACCGCTCGATCTCGAGTTGCTCATTTTTGTGAACATTACTCTTTTGTGTCTTCTATTGAGCCATACAGGATAGAGGATGCACTAAGAGATTCGGACTGGGTGGTGGCAATGCAAGAGGAGCTCAACAACTTCACGAGGAATGCGGTCTAGCATTTAGTTCCACGTCCTAACCAAAATGTTGTAGGTACCAAGAGGGTATTCCGCAACAAACAAGATGAGCATGGTGTGGTGACCAGGAACAAAACCCGACTTGTTGCAAAAGGATATTCACATGTCGAAGGTTTGGATTTCGGTGAAACCTACGCACCCGTAGCTAGGCTTGAGTCAATTTGTATATTACTTGTCTATGCTACTTACCATGGCTTTAAGTTGTATCAAATGGACGTGAAGAGTGCCTTCCTCAATAGCCCTATCAAGGAATAGGTATATGTTGAGCAACCTCCCGACTTTGAAGATAGTGAGTGAAAGGGAAATAGGCTTACACCTTTTCCTAATTGATTTTGGTGGTTGAAATGCCCAACACAAATAATTGAACTAACTAGTTTGCTCTAGATTATAAGTTTTACAGGTGCCAAAGATTCACAACAAACCAATAAAAAGACCAAGAAAGGGTTCAAATTAAGAGAGCAAAAGACTACCGAAGTGTGCCCTGGTCTGGCGCACCGGACTGTCCTGTGTGCCACCGGACAGTGTCCGGTGCACCAGGGAACCCGACTCCGAACTTGCCACCTTCAGGAATTCTAGGAGCCGCTCCGCTATAATTCACCAGATTGTCCGGTGTAGCACCGGACTGTCCAGTGTGCCAGCGGAGCAATGGCTACTTCGCGCCAACGGTCGTTTGCAGAGAGCAGTTAATGCGCTACAGTGCGCGCAGAAGTCAGAGCAGAGCCAGAAGGCGCACCGGACAGTCTACAGGACCTGTCCGGTGCACCACCGGACTGTCTGGTGGCCCAGTTGTCAGAAGCTCCAACGGTCGAACCCTAACGGCCGGGTGATGTGGCTGGTGCACCGGACAGTGTCTGGTGGCGCACCGGACTGTCCGGTGCGCCATGCGACAGCAGCCTCCACCAACGGCTCCTTTGGTGGTTGGGGCTATAAATACCCCCAACCACCCACCATTCATTGCATCCAAGTTTTCAGCCTTCACACCTCATACAAGAGCTATAGCATTCAATACAAGACACAAACAAGAGATCAAATCCTCTCCCAAGTCCAAAGACAATTCCAATAAAATATTACTAGTGAGAGAGAGATACTTGTGTTCATTTGAGCTCTTGCGCTTGGATTGCTTTTCTTCTTCATTCTTTCTTGTGTTCAACTCAATTGTAACCAAAGCAAGAGACACCAATTGTGTGGTGGTCCTTGTGGGGACTTAGTGTCCCGTTTGATTGATAAGAGAAGCTCACTCGGTCTAAGTGACCGTTTGAGAGAGGGAAAGGGTTGAAAGAGACCCGGTCTTTGTGACCACCTCAACGGGGAGTAGGTTTGCAAGAACCGAACCTCGGTAAAACAAATCACCGTGTCATCCACCTTATTTGCTCATGATTTGTTTTCACCCTCTCTTTTGGACTCGTTTATATTTCTAACGCTAACCCCAACTTGTAGTTGTGCTTAAAGTTTATAAATTTCAGATTCGCCCTATTCACCCCCCTCTAGGTGACTTTCAATTGGTATCAGAGCCGGTACTTCATTAGAGCCTAACCGCTTGAAGTGATGTCGGGAGCATCCGCCAAGAGGGAGATCGGGACCGGCGACAAGTCCGCAAGCTCGGGGAGAACGCACTCAAGAGAGTCCGCCCACAAGCACAAGGAGGAATCCTCTTCCGCCATCAAGTCCCAATGGAAGGGTGACAAGAAGAAGAAGATGAAGAAGGTGGTCTACTACGAGACTGACTCTTCGTCACCCTCCACCTCCGGCTCGGAATCGGCATCCGCCACTTCTAAGCGCCATGAGCGCAAGAAGTATAGTAAGATGCCCCTTCGCTATCCTCGCATTTCAAAACGCACTCCATTACTTTCTGTCCCATTAGGCAAACCACCTATGTTTGATGGTGAAGATTACTCTATGTGGAGTGATAAAATGAGGCACCACCTAACCTCACTCCACAAAAGCATATGGGATATTGTTGAGTATGGAGCGCAGGTACCAAAGGAAGGGGACAAGGATTATGATTCGGAGGAGGTCGAACAAATCCAACACTTCAACTCCCAAGCCACTACTATACTCCTCGCCTCTCTAAGTCGAGAGGAGTATAACAAGGTGCAAGGGTTGAAGAGTGCAAAGGAGATTTGGGACGTGCTCAAGACCGCGCACGAAGGAGACGAAGTGACCAAGATCACCAAGAGGGAAACGATCGAGGAGGAGCTCGGTCGATTCATGCTTCACCAAGGGGAGGAGCCACAAGCGATGTACAACCGGCTCAAGACCTTGGTGAACCAAGTGCGCAACCTCGGGAGCACCAAATGGGATGACCATGAGATGGTCAAGGTTATTCTTAGATCACTCGTTTTTCTTAACCCTACACAAGTTCAATTAATTCGTGGTGATCCAAGATATAAACTAATGTCTCCCGAGGAAGTGATAGGAAAATTTGTGAGCTTTGAATTGATGATCAAAGGCTCCAAGAAAATCATCGAGCAAGGCGCCACCTCAACACCCGAGGTGCAACCCGTCGCATTCAAGGCGACGGAAGAACAAAAGAAGGATTCTACACCAAGTAGAATTCCCATCGACGCCTCCAAGCTCGACAATGAGGAAATGGCGCTCATCATCAAGAGCTTCCGCCAAATCCTCAAGCAAAGGAGGGGGAAGGATTACAAACCCCGCTCCAAGAAGGTTTGCTACAAGTGTGTAAGCCCGGTCATTTTATTGCAAAATGTCCATTATCAAGTGATAGTGACAGGGGCGACGACAAGAAGGGAAAGAGAAGAGAAAAGAAGAGGTACTACAAGAAGAAGGGCGGTGATGCCCATGTTTGCCGGGAGTGGGACTCCGACAAGAGCTCCACCGACTCCTCCGACGACGAGGACGCCACAAACATCGCCGTCACCAAAGGGCTTCTCTTCCCCAACGCCGGCCACAAGTGCCTCATGGCAAAGGACGGCAAGAAGAAGGTAAAATCTAGATCCTCCACTAAGTATGCAACATCTAGTGATGAGGCTAATTCTAGTGATGATGAGGATGATTTATTTACTCTTTTTGCCAACCTCAACATGCAACAAAAGGAGAAATTAAATGAATTAATTAGTGCTATTCATGAGAAGGATGAACTCTTGGATACCCAAGAAGACTTCCTTATTAAGGAAAACAAAAAACATGTTAAGGTTAAAAATGATTATGCTCTAGAGGTAGAAAAATGTGAAAAATTATCTAGTGAGCTAAGCACTTGCCATGATGTTATTTCCAACCTTAGAAATGAAAATGCCAAATTAATTGCTAAGGTTGAGAAATCAAATGTTTGTGATGATTCAATTGACAATCTTAGAAATGATAATGCTTGTTCAATTGCTAAGATTGAAAAATTGAATGCCTCTCTTGCTAGCCTTAGAAATGAGAATGAAAAATTAATTGCTAAGGCTAAGGAATTAGATGTTTGCAATGTTTCTATTTCTAATCTTAGAGATGAGAATGACATTTTACATGCTAAGATTGTTGAACTAAATTCTTGCAAACCCTCTACATCTACCGTTGAGCATGTTACTATTTGCACTAGATGTAGAGATGTTAACATTGATGCTATTCATGATCACATTGCTATGATTAAACAACAAAATGATCATATAGCAAAATTAGATGCTAAAATTGCCGAGCATGAGTTAGAAAATGAAAATTTTAAATTTGCTCGTAATATGCTCTATAGTGGGAGACGCCCTGGCATTAAGGATGGCATTGGCTTCCAACAGGGAAACAATGTCAAACTCAATGCCCCTCCTAAAAGATTGTCTAATTTTGTTAAGGGCAAAGCTCCAATGCCTCAGGATAACGAGGGTTACATTTTATACCCTGCCGGTTATCCCGAGCATAAAATTAGGAGAATTCATTCTAGGAAGTCTTACTTTGGCTCTCATCATGCTTTTATTTATAAGAGTGAGGCATCTAGTTCTAGGCAATCAACCCGTGCTAAATTTCCTAAGAAGAAAACTCCTATTGCATCAAATGAACATAACATTTCATTTAAGACTTTTGATGCATCCTATGTGCTTACTAACAAATCAGGCAAAATAGTTGCCAAATATGTTGGGGGCAAACACAAGGGCTCCAAGACTTGTGTTTGGGTACCCAAGGTGCTTGTTTCTAATGTGAAAGGACACAAGACCATTTGGGTACCTAAGAACAAGGCCTAAACTTGTTTTGTAGGTTTATGCATCCGGGGGCACAAGTTGGATCGTCGATAGCGGGTGCACAAACCACATGTCAGGGGAGAATAAGATGTTCTCCTCCTACGAGAAAAACCAAGATCCCCAACGAGCCATCACATTCAGGGATGGAAATCAAGGTTTGGTCAAAGGATTGGATAAAATTGCTATATCACCTGACCATTCTATTTCCAATGTTTTTCTTGTAGATTCTTTAGATTACAATTTGCTTTCTGTTTCTCAATTATGCAAAATGGGCTACAACTGTCTTTTTACGGATATAGGTGTTACTGTGTTTAGAAGAAGTGATGATTCAGTAGCATTTAAGGGAGTGTTAGAGGGTCAGCTATACTTAGTAGATTTTGATAGAGCTGAACTCGACACTTGCTTAATTGCTAAGACTAACATGGGTTGGCTCTGGCACCGCCGACTAGCCCATGTTGGGATGAAGAATCTTCATAAGCTTCTAAAGGGAGAGCACATTTTGGGACTAACCAATGTTCATTTTGAGAAAGACAGGGTATGTAGTGCATGTCAAGCAGGAAAGCAAGTTGGTGTTCATCATCCACACAAAAACATCATGACAACCAATAGGCCGCTTGAGCTACTCCACATGGACCTATTCGGCCCGATTGCTTACATAAGCATCGGCGGGAGTAAGTATTGTCTTGTAATTGTGGATGATTATTCTCGCTTCACTTGGGTGTTCTTTTTGCAGGAAAAATCACAAACCTAAGAGACATTAAAGGGATTCTTGAGACAGGCTCAAAATGAGTTCGGCTTAAGGATCAAAAAGATTAGAAGCGACAACGGGACGGAGTTCAAGAACTCACAAATCGGAGGCTTTCTTGAGGAGGAGGGCATCAAGCATGAGTTCTCTTCTCCCTACACGCCACAACAAAATGGTGTAG
Organism: Zea luxurians; assembly: GCA_029449295.1. NCBI lineage: Eukaryota > Viridiplantae > Streptophyta > Magnoliopsida > Poales > Poaceae > Zea > Zea luxurians. The sequence goes on along the minus strand of JAOPSE010000009.1, from coordinate 111,162,687 downwards.
TGGAGAGAAAGAATAGAACTCTATTGGACATGGCAAGAACCATGCTTGATGAGTACAAGACTTTAGATCGGTTTTGGGCCGAGGCGATCAACACCGCCTGCTACGCCATCAACCAGTTATATCTTCACCGAGTCCTCAAGAAGACATCATATGAACTCTTCACCGGTAAAAAGCCCAATGTTTCATATTTTAGAGTCTTTGGTAGCAAATGTTTTATTCTTGTTAAAAGAGGTAGAAAATCCAAATTTGCTCCTAAGGCTGTAGAAGGCTTTTTGCTTGGTTATGATTCAAACACAAGGGCATATAGAGTCTTTAACAAGTCCACTGGACTAGTTGAAGTTTCTTGTGACATTGTGTTTGATGAGACTAACGGCTCTCAAGTAGAGCAAGTTGATCTTGATGAACTAGATGATGAAGAGGCTCCGTGCATCGCGCTAAGGAACATGTCCATCGAGGATGTGTGTCCTAAGGAATCCGAAGAGCCTCCACATGCACAAGATCAACCATCTTCCTCCATGCAAGCATCTCCACCAACTCAAGATGAGGGTCAAGCTCAAGATAATGATGAAGATCAAGAGGAGCCACCTCAAGAGGAGGACAATGATCAAGGGGGAGATGTTAATGATCAAGACAAGGAAGATGATGAGGGCCCAAGACCGCCACACCCAAGAGTCCACCAAGCAATCCAACGAGATCACCCCGTGAACACCATCCTCGGCGATATCCATAAGGGGGTAACCACTCGATCTCGTGTTGCTCATTTTTGTGAACATTACTCTTTTGTTTCCTCTATTGAGCCACACAGGGTAGAGGAAGCACTTTAAGATTCAGACTAGGTGCTGGCGATGCAAGAGGAGCTCAACAACTCACGAGGAATGAGGTATGGCATTTAGTTCCACGTCCTAACCAAAATGTTGTAGGAACCAAGTGGGTCTTCTGCAACAAGCAAGATGAGCATGGTGTGGTGACAATGAACAAAGCCCGACTTGTGGCCAAGGGATATTCACAAGTCGAAGGTTTGGATTTCGATGAAACCTATGCACCTGTAGCTAGGCTTGAGTCAATTCGTATATTACTTGCCTATGCTACTTACCATGGCTTCAAGCTTTATCAAATGGACGTGAAAAGTTCCTTCCTCAATGGACCAATCAAGGAGGAGGTCTATGTTGAGCAACCTCCTGGCTTTGAAGATAGTGAGTATCCTAACCATGTATATAAACTCTCTAAGGCGCTTTATGGGCTCAAGCAAGCCCCAAGAGAATGGTATGAATGCCTAAGAGATTTTCTTATCGCTAATGGCTTCAAAGTCGAAAAAGCCGATCCTACTCTCTTTACTAAAACACTTGCAAATGATTTGTTTGTATGCCAAATTTATGTTGATGATATCATATTTGGGTCTACTAACGGATCTACATGTGAAGAGTTTAGTAGGATCATGACTCAAAAGTTTGAGATGTCTATGATGGGGGAGTTGAAGTATTTCTTAGGATTTCAAGTGAAGCAACTCCAAGAGGGCACCTTCATTAGCCAAACAAAGTACATTCAAGACATACTCACCAAGTTTGGGATGAAGGATGCCAAGCCCATTAGACACCCATGGGAACCAATGGGCATCTCGACCTCGACATGGGAGGTAAATCCGTAGATCAAAAGGTATACCGATCAATGATAGGTTCTTTACTCTACTTATGTGCATCTCGACCGGATATTATGCTTTCTGTATGCATGTGTGCAAGATTCCAAGCCGATGCTAAGGAAGTTCACCTTAGGGCCGTAAAACGAATCTTGAGATATTTAGTTTATACTCCTAAGTTTGGCCTTTGGTACCCAAGGGGATCCACATTTGATTTAATTGGTTATTCCGATGCTGATTGGGTAGGGTGTAAAATTAATAGAAAGAGCACATTAGGGACTTGCCAGTTCTTAGGAAGATCTCTGGTGTCTTGGGCTTCAAAGAAGCAAAATTCCGTAGCTCTTTCTACTGCCGAAGCCGAGTATATTGCCGCAGGCCATTGTTGCACGCAATTGCTTTGGATGAGGCAAACCCTCAGGGACTATGATTACAAATTAACCAAAGTTCCTCTTCTATGTGATAATGAGAGTGCAATCCGCATGGCGGATAATCCCGTTGAGCATAGCCGCACTAAACACATAGCCATTCGGTATCATTTTTTAAGGGATCACCAACAAAAGGGGGATATCGAGATTGCTTATATTAACACCAAAGAACAATTAGCTGATATCTTTACCAAACCATTAGATGAGCAAACATTTACCAAACTTAGGCATGAGCTAAATATTCTTGATTCTAGGAACTTTGATTGATATTTTGCACACATAGCTCATATATATAAATTTGATCATCTCTTTCATGTGCTATGACTAATGTGTTCTTCAAGTGCATTTTATGCTAAGTCATAGATTGAAAGGGGAAATGGAGTCTTCGGCGAAGACAAGGCTTCCACTCCACTCCATCGAATTATTCATCCTTCGCCGTCGCTCCACATCGCTCTCCAATTTGGTATAATCTTCACTCATATGTTATTTACCATAAGGGGAGAAAGTAGTTGAAAGGGCTTATATTTCACTCACAAGTATCCGTTTTTGGCGATTCATGCCAAAGGGGGAGAAAAGTATTAACCCAAAGCAAAAGGACCGCACCACCACCAATTTCAAAAATGAAGTCTTTCAAATTTGTGTCAAGAAAAGATTTTTCAATTGGTGATTTTTTCAATTGGTATCTCATTTGTGATATAATTTCAAATTGGTATACCCTCTTCAAAATTAATATCTAAAACCCTCTTGAACACTAAGAGGAGGATTTCATTAAGGGAGAGTTTTGTTTAGTCAAAGGAAAAGCATTTGAAACAGGGGGAGAAAATCTCAAATCTTGAAAATGCTTCTCAAAATCTTATTCATGTACCTTTGACTATTTGCAAAAGAGTTTTGAAAAAGAATTTCCAAAACATTGCAAAACAAAACAAGTGGTGCAAGCGTGGTCCAAAATTTTAAATAAGAAGAAAGCCATCCATGCATATCTAGTAGAAATAACTATTGGTTTCATTCCAAGTAACCTTTGCACTTACATTATGCAAACTAGTTCAATTCTGCACTTTTATATTTGCTTTGGTTTGTGTTGGCATCAATCACCAAAAAGGGGGAGATTAAAAGGGAAATAGGCTTACACCTTTTCCTAATTGATTTTGGTGGTTGAAATGCCCAACACAAATAATTGAACTAACTAGTTTGCTCTAGATTATAAGTTTTACAGGTGCCAAAGGTTCACAACAAACCAATAAAAAGACCAAGAAAGGGTTCAAATTAAGAGAGCAAAAGACTACCGAAGTGTGCCCTGGTCTGGCGCACCGGACTATCCGGTGTGCCACCGGACAGTGTACGGTGCACTAGGGAACCCGACTCCGAACTTGCCACCTTCGGGAATTCTGGGAGCCGCTCCGCTATAATTCATCGGACTGTCCGATGTAGCACCGGACTGTCCGGTGCGCCAGCGGAGCAATGGCTACATCGCGCCAACGGTCATCTGCAGAGAGCAGTTAATGCGCTACAGTGCGCGCAGAAGTCAGAGCAGAGCCAGAAGGCGCACCGGACAGTCTACAGGACCTGTCCGGTGCACCACCGGACTGTCCGGTGGCCCAGTTGTCAGATGCTCCAACGGTCGAACCCTAACGGCCGGGTGACGTGGCTGGCGCACCGGACAGTGTCCGGTGCGCCATGCGACAGCAGCCTCCACCAACGGCTCCTTTGGTGGTTGGGGCTATAAATACCCCCAACCACCCACCATTCATTGCATCCAAGTTTTCAGCCTTCACACCTCATACAAGAGCTATAGCATTCAATACAAGACACAAACAAGAGATCAAATCCTCTCCCAAGTCCAAAGACAATTCCAATCAAATAGTGACCAGTGAGAGAGAGATACTTGTGTTCATTTCAGCTCTTGCGCTTGGATTTCTTTTCTTCTTCATTCTTTCTTGTGTTCAACTCAATTGTAACCAAAGCAAGAGACACCAATTGTGTGGTGGTCCTTGTGGGGACTTAGTGTCCCGTTTGATTGAGAAGAGAAGCTTACTCGGTCTAAGTGACCGTTTGAGAGAGGGAAAGGGTTGAAAGAGACCCGGTCTTTGTGACCACCTCAACGGGGAGTAGGTTTGCAAGAGCCGAACCTCGGTAAAACAAATCACCGTGTCATCCGCCTTATTTGCTCGTGATTTGTTTTCACCCTCTCTTTCGGACTCGTTTATATTTCTAACGCTAACCCTGGCTTGTAGTTGTGCTTAAAGTTTATAAATTTCAGATTCGCCCTATTCACCCCCCCTCTAGGCGACTTTCAGTGAGTATCCTTCACATGTTTATAAGCTCTCAATAGGGGTGAAAACGGGTCAGGTATACCCGTCGGGTACCAGATACCGATAGTGCAAATACCCGTTTTTTTGGATATGGATTCGGGTATTTTATATTCAGGACGAATACGGGTAATACCCGGATAGTGCAGCTTCAGATTCGGGTCGGATACGGAATGAGTACTACCCGGTAAATACCCGGATAATCAGGTCGGATACGGGTACCCGGAATTCGGGTACCCTTTTTTCTTTTTCTACATAATAATATAGTTATAAAATCATAACTTTTACATATGAAATCGGATGAAGGTATAGTTTATATGAAAATTGAGGAGCTCAAAGAGATCTATAACTTTGTAGTACATCACATTTTTGTTTAAACATATCTTTAGGCCAAAATCATTGAAATAATGTCTAAATTTATATAAAAATTGAAAGTCGCCTAGAGGGGGGTGAATAGGTAAATCTAAAATTTATAAAGTTTAAGCACAACTACAAACCGGGGTTAGCGTTAGAAATATAAACAAGTCCAAAAGAGAGAGTGAAAACAAATCGCAAGCAAATAAGAGCGGATGACACGGTGATTTGTTTTACCGAGGTTCGGTTCTTGCAAACCTACTCCCCGTTGAGGTGGTCACAAAGACCGGGTCTCTTTCAACCCTTTCCCTCTCTCAAACGGTCACTTAGACCGACTGAGCCTTTCTCTTCAATCAAATGGGACACTAGTCCACTACAAGGACCACCACAACTTGGTGTCTCTTGTTTTGATTACAAGTGAGTTGGAAACAAGAATAGAGGAAGAAGAAAAGTGATCCAAGCGCAAGAGCTCAAAAGAACACAAAAGTCTCTCTCTCTAGTCACTAATTTGTTTGGAGTGATTCCGGACTTGGGAGAGGATTTGATTTCTTTGTTTGTGTCGTGGAATGAAATCTAGAGCTCTTGTATGAGGTTTGATGGCTAAAAACTTGGATGCCTTGAATGAGTGGTGGTTGGGGGTATTTATAGCCCCAACCACCAAAGTGGTCGTTGGGGATGGCTGCTGTCGTATGGCGCACCGGACAGTCCGGTGCGCCACCGGACACTGTCCGTTGCGCCAGCCACATCACCCAACCGCTAGGGTTCGATCGTTGAAGCTCTGACAAGTGGGGCCACCGGACAGTCCGGTGGTGCACCGGACAGGTCCTGTTCACTGTCCGGTGTGCCTTCTATGCCTACTCTGACTTCTGCGCGCGCAGGCGCGCACTGTTCCTTTGCAGACGACCGTTGGCGCGAAGTAGCCGTTGCTCCGCTGGCACACCGGACAGTCCGGTGTTACACGAGACAGTCCGGTGAATTATAATGGAGCGGCCTCCCCAAATTCCCGAAGCTGGCAAGTTTGAGTTGATCCTCCCTGGTGCACCAGACATTGTCCGGTGGCACACCGGACAGTCCGGTGCGCCAGACCAGGGCACACTTCGGTTGTCTTTTGCTCTTTTTATTTGAACCCTTTCTTGGACTTTATATTGGTTTGTGTTGAACCTTTGGCACCTGTAGAACTCATAATCTAGAGCAAACTAGTTAGTCCAATAATTTGTGTTGGGCAATTCAACCACCAAATTTATATGGAAAAGGTTTGGCCTTATTTCCCTTTCAATCTCCCCCTTTTTGGTGATTGATGCCAACACAGACCAAAGCAAATATAAAAGTGCAGAATTGAACTAGTTTGCATAAAGAAGTGCAAAGGTTGCTTGGAATTAAACCAATACTTATTTCTATTAGATACGCATGGATGGTTTTCTTCTTATTAAAATTTTGGACCACGCTTGCACCACAAGTTTTGTTTTTGCAAATTCTTTGTAAATTCTTTTCAAAAACCTTTTGCAAATAGTCAAAGGTACATGAGTAAGATTGAAAGAAGCATTTTCAAGATTTGAAATTTTCTCCCCCTATTTCAAATGCTTTTCCTTTGACTTAACCAAAACTCCCCCTTAATGAAATTCTCCTCTTAGTGTTCAAGAGGGTTTTACAAATTTTTTAGGATACTTTCTCCCCCTTTTTGAACACAATAAGATATCAATTTGAAAACTTAAAACTTCATTTTTTAAATTCGGTGGTGGTGCGGTCCTTTTGCTTTGGGCTCATACTTTCTCCCCCTTTGGCATGAATCGCCAAAAACGGATACTTGTGAATGAAATATAAGCCCTTTTTCAAACTTTCTCCCCCTTTGGTAAATAATATAGGAGTGAAGATTATACCAAATTGGAGAGTGGTGTGGAGTGACGGCGAAGAATGAATAATTTGATGGAGTGGAGTGGAAGCCTTGTCTTCGTCGAAGACTCCATTTCCCTTTCAATCTATGACTTAGCATGAAATACATTTGAAAACACATTAGTCATAGCAAATGAAAGAGATATGATCAAAGGTATAAATGAGCTATGTGTGCAAACTATCAATCAAAATTCCTAGAATCAAGAATATTTAGCTCATGCCTAAGTTTGGTAAAAGTTTTCTCATCTAGTGGCTTGGTAAAGATATCGGCTAATTGTTCTTTGGTGCTAACATATGCAATCTCGATATCCCCCCGTTGTTGGTGATCCCTTAAAAAGTGATACCGAATGGCTATGTGCTTAGTGCGGCTGTGCTCAACGGGATTATCCGCCATGCGGATTGCACTCTCATTATCACATAGGAGAGGAACTTTGGTTAATTTGTAATCATAGTCCCTAAGGGTTTGCCTCATCCAAAGCAATTGCACGCAACAATGGCCTGCGGCAATGTACTCGGCTTCGACGTTAGAAAGAGCTACAGAATTTTGTTTCTTAGAAGCCCAAGACACCAGAGATCTTCCCAAGAACTGGCAAGTCCCTGATGTGCTCTTTCTATCAATTTTACACCCTGCCCAATCAGCATCAGAATATCCTAATAAATCAAAAGAGGATCCCTTGGGGTACCAAAGACCAAACTTTGGTGTATGAACTAAATATCTCAAGATTCGCTTCACGACCCTAAGGTGAACTTCCGTATGATCGGCTTGGAACCTTGCACACTTGCATACTAAAAGCATAATATCTGGTCGAGATGCACATAAATAGAGTAAGGATCCTATCATCGACCAGTATACCTTTTGATCTACGAATTTACCTCCCGTGTCGAGGTCGAGATGCCCATTGGTTCCCATGGGTGTCTTGATGGGCTTGGCATCCTTCATTCCAAACTTGGTGAGTATATCTTGAATGTACTTCGTTTGGCTGATGAAGGTGCCCTCTTGGAGTTGCTTGACATTGGAATCCTAGAAAATTCTTCAACTCCCCCATCATAGACATCTCGAATTTTTGTATCATGATCCTACTAAACTCTTCACAATTAGATTTGTTAGTAGACCCAAATATGATATCATCAACATAAATTTGGCATACAAACAAATCATTTTCAATTGTTTTAGTAAAGAGAGTAGGATCGACCTTTCCGACTTTGAAGCCATTAGTGATAAGAAAATCTCTTAGGCATTCAAAGCCTGGAGGTTTCTTAACATAGACTTCTTCCTTGATTGGTCCATTGAGGAAGGCACTCTTCACGTCCATTTGATAGAGCTTAAAGCCATGGTAAGTAGCACAGGCAAGTAATATATGAATTGACTCAAGCCTAGCTACGGGTGCATAGGTTTCACCAAAATCCAAACCTTTGACTTGTGAATACCCTTTGGCCACAAGTCGGGCTTTGTTCCTTGTCACCACACCATGCTCATCTTGCTTGTTGCGGAAGACCCACTTGGTTCCTACAACATTTTGGTTAGGACGTGGAACTAAATGCCATACCTCATTCCTCTTGAAGTTGTTGAGCTCCTCTTGCATCGCCAGCACCCAATTCGAATCTTGAAGTGCTTCCTCTACCCTGTGTGGCTCAATAGAGGAAACAAAAGAGTAATGTTCACAAAAATGAGCAACACGAGATCGAGTGGTTACCCCCTTATGAATATCGCCGAGGATGGTGTTCACGGGGTGATCTCGTTGAATTGCTTGGTGGACTCTTGGGTGTGGCGGTCTTGGATCTTGCTCATCCTCCTTGTCTTGATCATTGGCATCTCCCCCTTTATCATTGGCCTTCTCTTGAGGTGGCTCATCTTCTTGATCTTCATTTTCATCATCTTGAGCTTGATCCTCATCTTGGGTTGGTGGAGATGCTTGCACTGAGGAAGATGGTTGATCTTGTGCATGTGGAGGCTCTTCGGATTCCTTAGGACACACATCCCCAATGGACATGTTCCTTAGCGCGACGCATGGAGCCTCTTCATCATCTAGCTCATCAATATCAACTTGCTCTACTTGAGAGTCATTAGTCTCATCAAACACAATGTCACAAGAAACTTCAACTAGTCCAGTAGACTTATTAAAGACTCTATATGCCCTTGTGTTTGAGTCATAACCAAGTAAAAAGCCTTCTACAGCCTTAGGAGCAAATTTAGATTTTCTACCTCTTTTAACAAGAATAAAACATTTGCTACCAAAGACTCTAAAATATGAAACATTGGGCTTTTTACCGGTTAGGAGTTCATATGATGTCTTCTTGAGGATTCGGTGAAGGTAGAGACGGTTGATAGCGTAGCAAGCTGTGTTGATTACTTCCGCCCAAAACCGATCCGAAGTCTTGTACTCATCAAGCATGGTCCTTGCCATGTCAAGTAGAGTTCTATTCTTCCTCTCCACTACACCATTTTGTTGTGGTGTGTAGGGAGAAGAGAACTCATGCTTGATGCCCTCATCCTCAAGGAAGCCTTCAATTTGAGAATTCTTGAACTCTGTTCCGTTGTCACTTCTTATCTTCTTGATCCTTAAGCCGAACTCATTTTGAGCCCGTCTCAAGAATCCTTTCAAGGTCTCTTGGGTTTGTGATTTTTCCTGCAAAAAGAACACCCAAGTGAAGCGAGAATAATCATCCACAATAACTAGACAGTACTTACTCCAGCCGATGCTTATGTAAGCAATCGGGCCGAATAGGTCCATGTGGAGTAGCTCTAAATTTATATAAAAATTGAAAGTCGCCTAGAGGGGGGTGAATAGGTAAATCTGAAATTTATAAAGTTTAAGCACAACTACAAGCCGGGGTTAGCGTTAGAAATATAAACAAGTCCGAAAGAGAGGGTGAAAACAAATCGCAAGCAAATAAGAGCGGATGACACGGTGATTTGTTTTACTGAGGTTAGGTTCTTGCAAACCTACTCCCTGTTGAGGTGGTCACAAAGACTGGGTCTCTTTCAACCCTTTCCCTCTCTCAAACGGTCACTTAGACCGAGTGAGCCTTTCTCTTCAATCAAATGGGACACTTAGTCCACTACAAGGACCACCACAACTTGGTGTCTCTTGTTTTGATTACAAGTGAGTTGGAAACAAGAATAGAGGAAGAAGAAAAGCGATCCAAGCGCAAGAGCTCAAAAGAACACAAAAGTCTCTCTCTCTAGTCACGAATTTATTTGGAGTGATTCCAGACTTGGGAGAGGATTTGATCTCTTTGTTTGTGTCGTGGAATGAAATCTAGAGCTCTTGTATGAGGTTTGATGGCTGAAAACTTGGATGCCTTAAATGAGTGGTGGTTGGGGGTATTTATAGCCCCAACCACCAAAGTGGCCGTTGGGGATGGCTGCGTCGTATGGCGCACCGAACAGTCCGGTGCGCCACCGGACACTGTCCGGTGCGCCAGCCACGTCACCCAACCACTAGGGTTCGACCATTGAAGCTCTGACAAGTGGGGCCACCGGACAGTCTGGTGGTGCACTGGACAGGTCCTGTTCACTATCCGGTGCGCCTTCTACGCCTGCTCTGACTTCTGCGCGCGCAGGCGCGCACTGTTCACTTTCACTGTTCCTTTGCAGACGACCGTTGGCGCGAAGTAGCCGTTGCTCCGCTGGCACACCGGACAATCCGGTGGTACACCGGACAGTCCGGTGAATTATAGTGGAGCGGCCTTCCCAAATTCCCGAAGCTGGCAAGTTTGAGTTGATCCTCCCTGGTGCACCGGACACTGTCCGGTGGCACACCGGACAGTCCGGTGCGCCAGACCAGGGCACACTTCGGTTGTCTTTTGCTCTTTTTATTTGAACCCTTTCTTGGACTTTATATTAGTTTGTGTTGAACCTTTGGCACCTGTAGAACTCATAATCTAGAGTAAACTAGTTAGTCCAATAATTTGTGTTGGGCAATTCAACCACCAAAATTCATATGGAAAAGGTTTGACCTTATTTCTCTTTCAAAAATAATAGACTTTATCATTTTCATGTGGGGACTTAAGATTATCTCCATGTGGGAACTTAAGATTATCTTTTTATAAACTATTTATTAATATTGGTAACTTATTTGCAATTTTCGGTCGACGCTACAATATTTTTATGAATTTAATTGTATTTTGATGATTTGATATAGCAAGAAATTAATAATACACCAAATAGCCTAAAAATTCATGAACTTTTACGGGGACACAACATATATCCACATATAGTTCTAAAAAACATTTGGACTATAAAATCCATAAGATGTTGGTGTTTCTTCCATTCCACTCCCACTTATTGCGTGAGTTACACGTGAACTCATTTTATGTATCAAAGTTTCAACATAATCAATATTTCACTTATCATTTTCATGTGGGGACTTGAGGTTATATTTGAATAGAATGTTTATTTGTTTTGGTAAGCTTTTTGCAATTTTGGATCAAAAGTAGTGTATTTTATGAATTTTAATTATATTTTGATGATTTTATGTAGAAAGAAATTAATAATGTACAAATAACCTCAGAAATCCATGAAATTATACGAAGGTATAACATATGGCCACATATAGTCATAAAAAATAATGGGACCATAAAATCCACAGGACGTCAACGTTCTTTATTTCCACTTATTGCGTGAGTTACACATGAAATCACTCTAAGTATCCAAGTTTCAACATAATCAATACTTCACTTTACCATTTTTATTTGGGAACTTGAGATTATATTCTATTAAATGTTTATTAGTATTGATAAATTACTTGCAATTTCGTGATCAAACAAGAATATTTTATGATAACCAATTAACGCATTATCCGACAAGTATCCGATATCTGATCAAATAATATTTGTATCTGTCACTTATCCGCCCGGATAAATATCCGATCACTGTATCCGTATCCGTCCCGTTTCTAACTATCTGTATCTGATCCTGAATCCGTTTAAAATACATTAGGGTAGGATACAGGATGAGCTACTATCCGTCCGTATCCGCCCGTTTTCACCCCTAGCTCTCAAAGGCGCTTTACGGGCTCAAACAAGCCCCAAGAGCATGATATGAATGCCTAAAAGACTTTATTCTCACTAATGGATTTAAAGTCGATAAAGCTGACCCTACTCTCTTCACTAAAATAATTTCTAAAGACTTGTTTATATGCCAAATTTATGTTGATGATATTATCTTTGGGTCCACTAACAAGTCATCTTGTGAAGAGTTTAGTAGGATTATGATACAGAAATTCGATATGTCTATGATGGAGTTGAAGTAGTTCCTTGGATTTCAAATCAAGCAACTCCAAGAGGGCACCTTCATATGCCAAACTAAGTACATTCAAGATATACTCAAGAAGTTTGGAATGAAGAATGCCAAACCCATCAAGACTCCCATGGGAACAAATGGGCATCTCGACCTCGGCACAGCGGGTAAATCTATAGATCAAAAGGTATGCCAGTCGATGATAGGATCTTTACTCTATTATGTGCTTCATGACTGGATATTATGCTTTCCGTATGCATGTGTGCAAGGTTCCAGGCAAATTCTAAGGAAGTTCACCTTAGGGTCATGAAAAGAATCATGAGATATTTAGTTTACACTCCTAAGTTTGGGCTATGGTACCCCAAGGGATCTACCTTTGATCTAATTGGGTATTTCGATGTCGATTATGCCAGATGTAAAATTGATAGAAAGAGCACATCACGGACTTGTCAGTTTCTGGGAAGATCCCTAGTGTCTTGGGCTTCAAAGAAACAAAACTCAGTAGCTTTATCCACCACCAAAGCCGAGTATATTGCTGCAGGACATTGTTGTGCACAATTACTCTGGATGAGGCAAACCCTTAGGGACTATGGCTACAAGTTGAGCAAAGTCCCTCTCCTATGTGATAATGAGAGTGCAATCCGCATGGCAGATAATCCCGTTGAACACATCCGCACTAAGCACATAGACATCCGGTATCACTTTCTGAGAGATCACCAACAAAAGGGGGATATCGAAATTGCTTATGTTAGCACACAACCAATTAGTCAATATCTTCACTAAGCCCTTGGATGAAAAGACTTTTAGCAAGCTTAGGAATGAACTAAACATCTTAGATTCTCGGAACTTTGATTGAAATCTTACACACATTGCTCATTTATATACCTTTGTTCATGTCTCTTTCATTTGGTACAAATGCATCTTTCTTATTCCTCTTGTGCCAAAGCTGAGACTAATGTGTTTTCAAGTATATCTCTACGCTTAGTCTTAGATTGAAAGGGAAATGGAGTAATAGGCAAAGGCAAGGCTTCCACTACTACTCTGTCAGTATCATATTTCCTTTTCTCTACTCAAGTATTTACATTCAAATCTTGTACAAGGTCTCTAGTTTTCTTCGTTTTTGGCGCTTAATGCCAAAGGGGGAGAAATCATTGGGCCAAAGCAAAAGGACCACACCACCACCCTGTTTTCTAAAAACTTTTTAGACAAAAAGGGGGAGACATTAATGAAAAGGGGAAAATTAATAGGCATTTGCAAAAAGCCTCATGACAGCTAAGGGGAGAATTTCTTCAGGGGGAGCTTTTATTTAGCCAAAGGAAAAGCATTTGAAACAGGGGGAATTTTCAAAAAACTTGATAATGCCTTTTGAAATCATATTCTTATACCATTGGCTAATTGCAAAAGAATTTCAAAAGATTTGCAAAAACTAGCTGAGTGGTACAAATGTGGTCCGAAATGTTAAATATATCAAATCAAACATATATGCTTAGAAATGCTTTCATTTCAAAGTAACTTATGCACATTTGTCAAAATGCAAACTAGTTACATTTCTACACTTTGTATTTGCTTTGGTTTGTGTTGGCATCAATCACCAAAAAGGGGGAGATTGAAAAGGAAATGGCCTCAACATTTCCTATAATCGATTTTGGTGTTTGACGACCATCACAAACCTTATGGACTAACTAGTTTGCCTAGTTGATCATTTCTCAAGTGCATAAGTTCATCTACAACTATTCTAAGTCGACTGTCTAGAATACCGTAGATTATTCTGGACAAGAGAAGCATTTTGGAACAACACCTATGCGCGACCGTCTAGGCCCTTGCGGCGGACTGTCCGCGGTACCAGGGTGAGCCTCAGACAGGAACACTGCAAAAAACATCGTTTACACTGTGGATTGTCCGAAGGAGAACCGAGCATCGTTCAAGACCAAGCGTGGACCATCCGGCCTCAGGCGCGGACCGTTTGGTCGTTGAAAAACTAGAAAACCCCGAAGGTGACGGGTTCGGTAAAATGCATTTTTAGCGTCCTCGCGGACAGTCCGAGGTGCACGGCCGGTCCATCCGTGACTGCTTTATCTGACATCTGATGGCACATTAAATTCACTATAGTCGTTGATATAGCCGTTACTGCTGACCGTTGCGATTCCAGCGGTTGATGTGTAGGAGCGGACCATCCGGACCAGGGGCACGGACCGTCCGCGGTCGGCAGAATTGGAGCAACGGCTAGGAAGTGGTTGGAGGCTATAAATACAACCCCAACCACCTCCATTCACTTGATCAAATTCTCTCATTCACTCTCATTCAATACAAGAGCATTCACTTCAACCAAAGACACATTCAAGCTTCCAAATCTCTTCAAGTTCCATAATTGTGACTAGTGATCATTAGTGATTAGTAAGTTGAGAGAGTGTGATTTTGTGTCTTTTCTTATTGCTCTTGTTGCGTGGCTTTTAATCGTGCTTCTCTCTCTAAACTTTCTAAGTGATTTGTAAAGCAAACAAGAGACACCTAATTGTGTGGTGATCCTTGCGGGGTCTTAGTGACCCTTGAGATTAAGAAGCACTCAACTGGTCTAAGTGACCGTTTGAGAGAGGGAAAGGGTTGAAATAGACCCAGTCTTTGTGACCTCCTCAATGGGGACTAGGTTCTTTGGTACCAAACCTCGGTAAAACAAATCATCGTGTTCACTCACTTGATTATTGTTTGATTTGTTTTCCCCTCTCTAACGTTTCCTTGCTAGTATCGATTTGAGTTTGCTCCCTCGCGTCATCCGCATTCTTAGAGCAACTCCTAGCAAGAGAAATATTCTTTTGGACTTGAATCTAATTCTAACGCTAATCCCCGACCTTAGTGTGTGTTTAAGTTTATAAATTTCAGGTTTCACCTATTCACCCCCCTCTAGGCGACTTTCAATTGGTATCAGAGCTAGTGCTTCATTAAGAGTCTAACCAACTCGAAGTGATGTCTGGATATCACGCCAAGAGGGAAATCATGACTGGCGAAAAAGCCGCAAGCTCGGGAGGGACTCTTTCAAGAGAGTCCATCAACAAGAACAAGGAGGAATCCTCTTCCTCCATCAAGTCGCATCAGAGAGGTGACAAGAAGAAGAAGATGAAGAAGGTGGTCTACTATGAGACCGACTCTTCATCACCCTCCACATCGAGCTCTGAGTCATCCACTGCTTCTAAGTGCCATGAGCGCAAGAAGTATAGTAAGATGCCCCTACGCTATCCTCATATTTCAAAGCGTGCTCCATTACTTTCCGTACCCCTAGGCAAGCCACCATATTTTGATGGTGAAGATTATTGTATGTGGAGTGATAAAATGAGGCACCATCTAACCTCACTCCACGAAAGTATTTGGGATATTGTTGAGTATGGAGCGCAGGTACCCAAGGTGGGGGACAAAGATTATGACTCGGACGAGGCCGCCCAAATTAGGCACTTTAACTCTCTAGCCACGTCTATACTCCTCGCCTCCTTGTGTCGAGAGGAGTATAACAAGGTGCAAGGGTTAAAGAGCGCCAAAGAAATTTGGGACATCCTCAAGACCGTGCACGAAGGGGATGAGGTGACCAAGATCACCAAGCGAGAAACGGTTGAGTGGGAGCTCAGTCGATTCATCCTCAACAAAGGAGAAGAGCCGCAAGCCATGTACAACCGGCTCAAGACGATGGTCAACCAAGTGCGCAACCTCGGGAGCACCAAATGGGATGACCATGAGATGGTCAAGGTTATTCTTAGATACCTCATATTTCGTAATCCAACTCAAGTTCAATTAATACGTGGGGATCCTAGAAACAAACTAATGTCTCCCGAGGAAGTGATTGGCAAGTTTGTGAGCTTTGAGCTAATGATCAAAGACTCCAAACACATTGTCAACTTGGAGCAAAGCGCCACCTCCACACCCGAGGTGCAACCCGTCGCATTCAAAGCGACGGAAGAAAAGAAGGGGGAGTCTACACCAAGTAGGTTTCCAATCGATGCCTCCAAGCTCGACAACGAGGAAATGGCGCTCATCATCAAGAGCTTCCGCCAAATCCTCAAGCAAAGAAGAGGGAAGGACTACAAGTCCCGCTCCAAGAAGGTGTGCTACTAGTGTGGTAAGTCCGGTCACCTTATTGCTAAATGTCCAATTTCTAGTGGAAGTGACAGGGACGAAGACAAGAAAGGGAAGAAGAAGGAGAAGAAGAGATACTACAAGAAGAAGGGCGGCGATGCCCACATATGTCAGGAATGGAACTCCGAAGAGAGCTCCACCGACTCCTCCTCCGATGAGGACGCCGCCAACATCGCCGTCAATAAGGGCCTCCTCTTCTCCAATGTTGGCCACAAGTGTCTCATGGCTAAGGACGGCAAGAAGAAGAAGGTACACTATAGAGCCACCCCCAAATATATGACATCTAGTGATGAGGGTAGCTCGGTGATAGTGAAGATTAATTTAATGTCACTCTTTGCCAACCTTAGCATGGACCAAAAGAAAAAATTAAATGAATTAATAGAAGCCATTAATGAGAAGGATGAACTCTTGGATAGCCAAGAGGACTTCCTCATTAAAGAAAACAAAAAAATTGTTAAATTGAAAAATGCTTATGCTCAGGAAGTAGAAAAATGTGAAAACTTAACTAAGGAGCTTAGCATTTGTCATGATTCAATTTCTAGTCTTAGAAATGAAAATGCTAGTCTAGTTTCTAAGGTTAAAGAATTGAATGTTTGCAATGATTCCATTTCCTGTCTTAGAAATGAGAATGCCATATTAAATGCTAAGATAGAAGAATTAATTTTTTGTAAACCATCTACATCTACTGTCGAGCATGTTTCCATTTGCACTAGATGTAGAGATTTAAATCTTGAAGCTATTGATGATCAACTTGCCGTGATTAAAAATCAAAATGACCATATAGCTAAATTAGATGCTAAAATTGCTGAGCATGAACTAGAGAATGAAAATTTTAAATTTGCTAGAAGCATGCTCTATAATGGGAGGCGCCCTGGCATTAAGGATGGCATTGGTTTCCAACAGGGGAGCAATGTCAAGCTTAATGCCCCTAAAAATTGTCTAACTTTGTAAAGGGCAAGGCTCCCATGGTTCAGGATAGTGAGGGTTATATTTTATATCCTGCAAACTATGCCAAACACAAAATTAGGAAGATTCATGCTAAGAAACCTCAAACTATTTCTCACCATGCATTTATGTACAAAAATGAGGCTTCTAGCTCTAGGCATACCACACATGTTAAAATGCCTAGAAAGAAAATTCCTGCTGCATCAAATGAGCATAATGTTTCATTTAAGACTTTTGATGCTTCATATGTTTTAACTAACAAATTAGGCAAAGTAGTTGCCAAATATGTTGGGGGCAAACACAAGAGTTCAAAGACTTGTGTTTGGATACCTAAGGTGCTTGTTTCTAATGTGAAAGGACCCAAGACCGTTTGGGTACCTAAGAACAAGGCCTAAACTTGTTTTATAGGTTTATGCATCCGGTGGTTCAAGTTGGATAATCGATAGCGAGTGCACAAACCACATGACAGGGGAGAAAAGAATGTTCTCCTCCTATGAGAAAAATGATGATCCCCAAGGAGCTATCACATTCGGGGATGGAAATCAAGGTTTGGTCAAAGGTTTGGGTAAAATTGTTATATCACCTGACCATTCTATTTCCAATGTTTTTCTTGTAGATTCCCTAGATTACAATTTGCTTTCTGTTTCTCAATTGTGTAAAATGGGCTACAACTGTCTTTTTATTGATATAGGTGTTACTGTCTCAATAGCATTTAAAGGAGTGTTAGAAGGTCAGCTGTATTTAGTTGATTTTAATGATAACCAAGCTGAACTTGACACTTGCTTAATTGCTAAGACTAATATGGGTTGGCTCTGGCATCGGTGACTTGCCCATGTTGGGATGAAGAATCTTCACAAACTTCTAAAGGGAGAGCACATTTTAGGACTAACAAATGTTCATTTTGAGAAAGACAGGATTTGTAGCGCATGCCAAGCAGGAAAGCAAGTTGGCGCTCACCATCCACACAAGAACATCATGGCGACTGACAGGCCGCTTGAGCTACTCCACATGGATCTATTCAGCCGATCGCTTACATAAGCATTGGCGGGAGTAAGTACTGTCTTGTTATTGTGGATGATTATTCTCGCTTCACTTGGGTGTTCTTTTTGTGGGAAAAATCACAAACCCAAGAGACCTTAAAAGGATTCTTAAGACAGGCTCAAAATGAGTTTGGAATAAGGACCAAAAAGATAAGAAGCGATAATGGGACGGAGTTCAAGAACTCTCAAATTGAAGGATTTCTTGAGGAGGAGGGCATCAAGCATGAGTTCTCTTCTCCCTACACACCTCAACAAAATAGTGTAGTGGAGAGGAAGAATAGAACTCTACTGGATATGGCAAGGACCATGTTTGATGAGTACAAGACATCAGATCGGTTTTGGGCGGAAGCAATCAACACTGCTTACTACTCCATCAACCAGTTATATCTTCACCGAATCCTCAAGAAGACATCATATGAACTCCTCACTGGTAAAAAGCCCATTGTTTCATATTTTAGAGTTTTTGGGAGTAAATGCTTTATTCTTATTAAAAGAGGTAGAAAATCTTAATTTGCTCCGAAGGCTGTAGAAGTCTTTTTACTTGGTTATGACTCAAACACAAGGGCATATAGAGTCTTCAACAAATCCACAGGATTGGTTGAGGTTTCTTGTGACATTATGTTTGATGAAACTAATGGCTCCCAAGTGGAGCAAGTTGATCTTGATGAATTAGATGATAAAGAGGCTCCATGTGTCGTGCTAAGGAACATGTCCATTGTGGATGTATGTCCTATGGAATCTGAAGAGCCCACACAAGCACAAGATCAACCGTCATCTTCCAACCAAGCATCTCCACCTACCCAAGATGAGGAACAGGCTCAAGATGATGAGGATGAAAATCAAGAAGATGAGCCACCTCAAGAGGAGGACAATGATCAAGGGGGAGATGAAGTTAATGAAGACAAGGAAGAAGATCAAGAAATTCAGGGTCAAAGACCGCCACACCCAAGAGTCCACCAAGCAATTCAAAGAGATCACCCCGTCAACTCCATCCTTGGTGACATTCATAAAGGGGTAACCACTAGATCTCGAGTTGCTCATTTATGTGAACATTACTTTTTGTGTCCTCTATTGAGCCATACAGGATAGAGGATGCACTAAGAGATCCAGATTGGGTGGTGGCTATGCAAGAGGAGCTCAACAACTTCATGAGGGAATGAGGTATGGCATTTAGTTCCACGTCCTAATCAAAATGTTGTAGGTACCAAGTGGGTATTCCGCAACAAGCAAGATGAGCATGGTGTGGTGACAAGGAACAAAGCCCGACTTGTGGCCAAAGGTTATTCACAAGTCGAAGGTTTGGATTTTGATCAAACTTATGCACCCGTAGCTAGGCTTGAGTCAATTCGAATATTACTTGCCTATGCTACTTACCATGGCTTTAAGCTTTACCAAATGGACATGAAAAGTGTCTTCCTCAATGGACCTATCAAGGAAGAGATTTATGTTGAGCAACCTTCTGGCTTTGAATATATTGAGTATCCTAACCATGTGTATAAACTCTCAAAGGCGCTTTATGAGCTCAAGCAAGCCCCAAGAGCATGGTATGAATGCCTACGAGATTTCCTTATCACTAATGGCTTCAAAGTCAGAAAAGTTGATCCTACACTCTTTACTAAAACTGTTGCAAAAGACTTGTTTATATGCCAAATTTATGTTGATGATATTATATTTGGGTCTACTAACAAGTTAACTTGTGAAGAGTTTAGTAGGATCATGATATAGAAATTCGAGATGTCTATGATGGGGGAGTTGAAGTATTTACTTGGATTTCAAATTAAGCAACTTCAAGAGGGCACCTTCATCAGCCAAACAAAGTACATACAAGATATACTTAAGAAGTTTGGGACGAAGAATGGCAAACCCATCAAGACACCCATGGGAACCAATGGGCATCTCGACCTCGACACAGGAGGTAAATCCGTAGATCAAAAGGTATACCGGTCGATGATAGGATCTTTACTCTATTTATGTGCATCTCGACCGGATATTATGCTTTCATTATGCATGTGTGCAAGATTTCAGGCAAATCCTAAGGAAGTTCACCTTAGGACCGTAAAGAGAATCATGAGATACTTAGTTTACACTCCTAAGTTTAGGCTTTGGTACCCCAAGGGATCTACCTTTGATCTAATTGGGTATTATGATGCTGATTATGCCGGATGTAAAATTGATAGGAAGAGCACAACACGGACTTGTCAGTTTCTGGGGAGATCCCTAGTGTCATGGGCTTCAAAGAAACAAAATTCAGTAGCTCTTTCCACTACCGAAGCCGAGTACATTGCCGCAGGCCATTGCTGTGCGCAATTGCTTTGGATGAGGCAAATCCTTGGGGATTATGGCTACAAATTGAGCAAAGTCCCTCTCCTATGTGATAATGAGAGTGCAATCCGCATGGCGGATAATCCCGTTGAACACAGCCGCACTAAGCACATAGACATCCGGTATCACTTTCTGAGAGATCACCAACAAAAGGGGATATCGAAATAGCTTATGTGAACACCCACAACCAATTAGCCGATATCTTTACCAAGCCATTAGATGAGAAAACTTTTAGCAAACTTAGGAATGAGCTAAATATACTTGATTCTTGGAATTTTGATTGAAACATTGCACACATAGCTCAAATTATATACCTTTGATCATGTCTCTTTCATTTGGTACAAATGCATATTTCTTATTATTCTTGTGCCAAGGCTAAGACTAATGTGTTTTCAAGTATATCTCTATAATTAGTCTTAGATTGAAAGGGAAATGGAGTATTCGGCAAAGATAAGGCTTCCACTCCAACTCTGATGGTATCACTTGTAACACCCTTGGTGTTACTGTCACTAAAACTTGAGCATAACATCATGTGCATTGGCATATCATGTGTTTGTTACACCTAGAGTGCATTCACTAGGTAAAAATTTCAAATCAGTTGTAAGTGAAGCCCAAATATGTGAAAACCTCAAAAGATATGAAACATGATCATAAAATATCACATTTGAAGGACTTTAGTGACACTAAAACCCTAAAGTGCTAAAAACCCAGAAAAGACCCCTGGAAAACCCTAAATTAGAACCCTAGGGGGCTAAATGTAAATTTTGTGCACTTTTGGACCCAAGTGCAAAAACCAAAGTATTAGAGCACCACAAATTATATGTTTCACACATTTGAGGATTTGCAAGTCAAATTGTGGGATTTGGACTTGTTTGCAAAATGGGCAACCCATAAACCATATGTGACTAAGTCTGTATTCAGTTGAAATAGGTCAACTTTGGAGCTTTATATCTCCCAATTCATAAAGAATTAGCCCTAGGTCAACACATCAAGATTACAGAGCTACTAAAGGATTATAACTTTGGTTAAGTCATCAGACATGAGTGTTGTACAAAAGTTGGAGTTAAATGGACTCAAAGTACTACTGTCAGTCACCCTATAGTCTGAATTTTCACTAACAGTGAAATCTGCTCAACTTTGGACTCGATTCAAGCTCAAAGGAGTGGGTAAATGAGTCAGGTCGCTATAGTCAATTTGTAGCTGGTTTATAGAGCTACAATCTTAATACAGAGAGGTGGTCAAGTCACTACATAAAATTTGAAGCAAATCACGCTGCAAAATGCTATGTTAGAACGACTGAAGCAGTTCTTGATGGTACAGTAGCAAAAAGATCTGTTGGTTCAGTGAATCTCGCCGCCGGTGACCCTTCGCTCGGATTCGCGCCAGGCGCTGCGATTCGTGCTCAACAGAGTATAGATAGCTGCTCAGGGTAAGAAATATCGCATTGAGGATGAACTTAGGCCAGTGTTTAGCCCCGGCTGCCGTGTCCGCCTGACTCACGTCCGGTTCAGATAAGCTTGCCAGAGTTAACCGCCTATCGACCACGTGCCACGTGCCTTGGTGCTCTACCGCGTCGCAGTAACTCGTCTTAAGCATGTCCGCTAGTCGCCAGTGACCTCGCCACGGTGAAAGCCACCAATCCTATGCGCCAGTACTCTCCCCTCTCCGGCCGCCATCGTGCCATGCTAAATTCAAGAGCCACAGCCCTCGGGTCCTATAAATTGAGTGTGCCATTGGCTCTGCTAGGTAGTCACGCACCCAATACATCAACCCGTGCCTCAGATCGTCCATTAGAGCTCCCCAATTTGAGATTTCCCCCAAATCAGTCAAGAACACAGCGTGTGTGAGCTCGCTGTGGCCAGCTCTCCATAGGTCCGATCATGCCCTCCTTGCTCTTGTTTTAGCATCCCTATGTGCTTGTGATGCTTCTCGACCCGGCCAATTGAGCTAGAACCCGTAGGATCACCGGGAACGCTTCGAGTTGTCCGTTGATCGCACTGTCACCGTGGGCAGAGAGATTAGGGGCTAGAACCTTGAAATTGGTTAAGGGGAAATGGTTATTAAGGGTCGAATTAGGTGTCAACCACTCCAGAGCACCGGTCATTGCGTGTTTTGGCCGGTACAGGCTCGCCGGAGCCGCTGCTCCGCCGTCCTCGGTCGGGGACTTCAGTTCGCGAAGAATTAAAAAGTGAAGGGCCTCTGCGCAAAGAGTCAGTGACACATACGAACAGTGTGTGGGGCTATTAACGGGTTTTTCAAACAACCAGGGACCCCTGTGCAAAGTAGACACCATGGGCGTGCACGCAGGCGCGTTCTGCCTGTATTGGGCTGACTCGGGCTAAATTGAGCCCACCACTGTTGATGCTTTTCCTTTTTCTTTTTCTACCAGACTTAGGAAATCCATAGAAAATTATAGAAAAATGATAAAAAATATGAAACTAATTTTATTGGATTCCTAGATTTCTCTAGTATTTAATAAAAATGGTTCTAGGATTTTTAGTCCAAACAAAGAATTAATAAGTATTTAAAAGAGCTTAAGCCTATACCTCTGAAATTTTAGGAATTATTTAATAACGCCAAAAATCACCAAACTTTTTGGATGAGCTTAATATGATATTTAGATGCTATGAGTGAAGTTTGACTTGCTTTGGACATTATTTGATTCTTAAACCCAAAACCCTAGCTCCTTAGGGTAAAAATGTCTAACCCTACTAAGGTACTGACCTAGAAAGACCCTAACTTCCCTGGTGCACCGTGAAGGAAAACTGTATTCAAGATACAACTTGACATACCCTTATTATCATTGCATTTTCATAAGCATCACATGAGCATTCATGGATATATCTGGTTATGTATAGTGAACGAAGAAGAAGTAGTGGTCGAAGAAGAAGAAGCTACACCACCACCTGGGAATCCACCTTCTGGGAACTGTTTTTACTTTGATATTTGTGGAACAGAGCCCGACTCTCCTACAAAACAAGGCAAGCCCCAGTGCATTTGCCACCTCCTTGCTGTTTTTAAAATCTTTATCACTTGCTTGATGCATTAGGTGATAGGAGTTGTGTGCTAAACCAATTGATGCATTTCCTTCCTTGGAACTGTTTACCATTCCTTGATTACCTGTTTTATGAAAAGGTTTTCTAATTCTTCGTCTTGCTTTAGAAAAACAAAATGTTTTGTTTTAAAAAAAGTTATGCTTCATAGTGGATGGGATGTTTTTAATAATAAAACTTGATGGTGGATCCATCATGGTCATGATGGGTTCAACATCTGAAAAGATGTACCTCTACCAGGTACCAAACTTTGGATTTGAAATGATAAAGCTGAGACCGGGCAAGTGACTTGCACAAGAAGAGAGTCTCGGTGTAGTGTCTCCATATGAGTCGCTTAAGGACCGTCTCGATGTGGGCCTGCTGACCGAGGACCCTTTAACTGGTCACATGCCTCATCATGGGTAAGCTTTGCCTCGGGCAGACTAATACCAGAAAGGCCAACATGCAATGAGAGTGGAGAGATGGCGAGAGTAGCGTGTACCCTCCATGGCAAGAGGCTGGACGGTGGTGTATCTGTGCTCTTGGTTGGCGTGAACCCGATCTGGTCTTAAGAACCTCGGTGGCGAGTTGACATATGCAAGGGTTAAGTGCTACATATGCCATGTGATTGGATATCCTCAACTGAGTATTAATCGATTCGAATCGCCGTTACTTCTCGGACATGAAGACTTGGTCACTGACTTACACGTAGCATTCCAGTGAGCAAAAAGGATTAATAAAAGGATGGCTAGTATAGGCCAAGTGCTTGAACTAGGGTAGAAAGAACTCTAGTGACAGGTAATGACTTAACTTGCTAATAAAACTGGATTTTTAAGGATCCACTATTAGTAAGCATTTTTGCAAACAGAGTCTTGATTCTTGATTAAGCCTTACCTTGACTCCCTTAAAGCCAGCATATCCTTGAGAGTCTTTTATTTTGATGGGTAAGACTTGCGAAAGTACACTTTGTACTCAGGGTTTCTGAACCCATGTTGTTGTAGGTGATGAAACAGCAGACTTTTGCTGTTTTTGCACTAAGGTGATGCCCAAAGAAGAACCTCAACAGTGAAGCCTCGGGAGGATTTTGGCCTCCCTTTTGAAAAACAGTATACTTTTATGCGGGAGGGGTTTTTGCCTCCCAGGGTTGTAATAATATTACTTATGCACCCTTATGACCTGGTGATGTAATAATAACAATCTTTTTATATTTTAATGAATGTAAATTAAGTTATTGTAATTCGCTTCCCCTTATTCGTACCTCTGATGTGTTGTAATATCTGTGTGACGGGTGAAACGCTCTTGGGCAAGGAAAAGGATACAAATACCGAACTTGTCAAGTAGTTATGTGCATTTACAGGGTTGCCCAAAGTCCGTTGGACAAGGACAACTGTAGGTGGGCCTAATTACTTAGGAGGTTCCGTCACAGCTGGTATCGGAGCGAAGCCCATCTCTTCAGATATTATGAAGCATTTCAAAAAGAATTTTCAAATACTTATCCAAGAAAATTTCTTTCATTTTCCCTTGTCATTTTCTGGAAGTTTTCATCCTGCAAGACCAGGTAATAGAGTGCAATATATAAGAAGTGGGATCAATGAAGGTTGGTTCCATAATCATTGGGTTTTGCATGCATCATGTTAAGAATCTACTAATAAATTTCCCCTCTTATGGAGATATGGCACGCACAAGGAAAACTGCACGCAAATCTACGGGACCCTTTGGTGTGCCTCGCCATCAGTTAGCCCCTAGACATGAAGGGAGCAGTAGCGGCTCCAACGACCCCATTGGAGATCTGGAAGCTAAGGTGGAGAAACTATGATCAGAGCTACGCCATTGGAACAGGGCACGGGAGCAGGACAGTCAGCGTATAGCTGAGTTGACAGCCGAAGTCGACCTCTTGCGGTTTGAGATCTCTGAACAAGACTCAGACATTGATTGGGCCATTAACTCGTGCTAGATCGCTTGGTATCGTGAAGCAAAAACTCGGGCTTGTGTGGATGAGCTCAGCATGGCCCTCGATAACCTGCAAGTATACTGTAATACTCTACATGAGGAAGTACATGTACTGTATGGTCGACTGCACCCGGACGTGCCCGCTAACACTGCTGCAATGGAAGCTGGACCCTCGGGAATAGCAAATGAAGGACTTGGTGGGGAGTTGGATCTTTTTAAACCCCCTCCTTCTATGAACCTGGCTAACGAGCAGTCTCCTACAGTAGATAGTGAAGCGACAAAAGACAATGAAGACTACAATAGTATAGTTTAGTTGTCGTACTTGTGTAAAATAAGTACTTTAGGTATGTTGTACGCTTGAGTCTATATAATTACATTTGGTAATGTAATATGATGGTATATGTTGGCATGTTATATTTTTCCCAAATGTTTCTTTGCCTCAGATGCCATCACGGACTCGCGCGCACGACGGTGCAGGGACTTCCTGAGGTCGGGAAGGTACTCCTAACCCGCCACCAGTACCACCAACATTGGCCAAGGCTATCGCTGCCTTGGTCAAAGCGACCGCAGATAATACCCGCTTTTTACGTGAGATGGCGGGTAATCAATTCCAGCAACATGGCGGAAGAGCTCCTCCCCTAGGACCGCGTGAAACCTCATATCTGGATTTCTCTGAAACACGTCCCCCACTCTTTATTAAAGCTGAAGACCCTCTTGAAGCTGACGAGTGGATAAGGGTAATAGAGCAGAAGTTCGGCTTGATCCGTTGCACGGAAACACAGAAGCTGTTATTTGCTGCCCAACAACTGAGAGGCCCTGCCAGTACTTGGTGAGGAAATTTTGTGGCAATTCAACCAGCCGGACATCAAATCACCTAGGAAGAATTCAAGATAGCATTCCGTGAGCACTATATTCCAGATGGAGTGCTTCACATGAAACAAGAGGAATTTATTCGACTAAAGCAAGGTGGAGATACTGTAATGCAGTATCTCAATAAGTTCAACCATCTGTCTCAGTACGCCATCGATCAAGTAAATACTGATCTGAAGAAAAAGAATTACTTCATGCGAGGACTCAATGATAGACTCCAGAGGAAAATGGCTACTTGCCTGGACCTTACTTATAGCAGAGCCATCAGTATGGCATTGGTCGTAGAAGCCAAGAATACGGACCATGGAAAGTCAAAGGGATTTGGAGGTGACAGGTCCAATTAGGGACCTGAGAAGCGAACCAAGTTGGTAATCCGACCATTTAATCAGAATCATTCTTCGTCTCGTCCACCCTCCTATCCGTTTAAACAGCTTGTTTTCATTTGTCCTACCACTACCCCCACTTCCACAAATCAGCCGAGTGCCCCTGGTGCTCGTTTCCCCGCCCTCCCTAGTTCTTCAACTGGCTGCTTCAATTGTGGGAATTCTGGTCATTTTTTAAAAGACTGCCCATGCCCAAAGCAGAATATGTTCAATAATCAACATAACTCTAGGAGCTCCAATCAAAGCAAAGGGAACGCGGCTAATAATTCATCGGGCAAAAATATCAAGAAGACGGGACGAATCTATTATACTCAAGTGGCCACTACACTGGAAGGAGAGCCGGTAATGATGGGTACGTTTCTTGTGGCCAATCACTCAGCAGTTATTCTCTTTGATTTTGGTGCTTCGCATACATTCATAAGCAAGAACTTCGTGGAAGAACATTGCATTCCTTGCACTGAATCAAGGGAAGGGTTTATTATCCATTCACCTAGGGGACAAATCTTTACTAAGGAAGTAGCCTTTCATGTGCCAGTAACATTGGCTGAACGGAATTTTCCCACCAATATGATTGTCTTAAAGGGTCAAGACATAGATGTAATTCTGGGCATGAATTGGTTAGCCCAGCACAAAGCTATCCTTAACACTAACCTAAGGACTATCAAGTCGAGCCATGTCCATGAAGAGGTTCTCCTGTCCATCCCTGTAGCTATTCTAGCCAAACCATTTGGACAGGTCTATGAAGCTATCATCCTAGAAATCCAAAATATTCTAGTAGTTTGTGAATTCCCGGATGTATTTCCTGAAGATCTGCCTGGATTACCTCTAGAAAGGGATGTAGAGTTTGTGATTAAACTGAAGCCCGGCACAGCTCCTATTTCTAGAAGGTCATACCGAATGCCACCAAACGAATTGGTGGAGCTCAAGACGCAATTACAAGACTTGCTCGAGAAGGGATTCATTTAGCCCAGCTCATCACCTTGGGGATGTCCTGCAATCTTTGTCAAGAAGAAGGATCAAACGCTTCGAATGTGCGTGGACTATAGACCCCTTAATGAGGTCACGATTAAGAATAAGAACCCTCTTCCCTAGATCGATATCTTGTTCGATCAACTTACTAGAGCACGAGTATTCTCTAAAATTGACCTCGGGTCGGGTTATCATCAGATTCGTATTCGACCCGAAGATATACCCAAGACCGAATTTACTATGCGGTACGGATTATTCGAATATTTGGTTATGTCCTTCGGATTGACGAATGCTCCTGCCCACTTCACATATCTAATGAACTTGGTATTTATGCCTGAGTTGGATAAATTTGTAGTGGTCTTCATTGACGACATCTTGATCTATTCCAAGAATGAAGAGGAGCATGCTAAACACTTACGGATCGTATTGACGCGCTTAAGGGAACACCAATTATATGCTAAATTCAGCAAATGCGTGTTTTGGTTGGAAGAAATCCAATTTTTGGGACATGTATTGTCTGCAAAGGGAATTGCGGTTGACCCTAGCATGGTCAAGGATATTCTAGAGTGGAAACCACCAACCATTGCACATCAAGTTTGAAGTTTCCTTCGACTGGCTGGCTATTACCGTAGATTTATCCCGGATTTCTCCAAGATTGTGAAGCCAATCACAAGTCTATTGAAGAATGATACCAAATTTAACTGGTCCTCAAGATGCAATGAAGCCTTCGAACAACTAAAGGTATTATTGACCACTGCTCCGGTATTAGCTCAACCGGACATTGAAAAGCCTTTTGATGTGTACTGTGACGCATCAGGCAGGGGTCTCAGATGTGTCTTAATGCAAGAGGGCCGAGTCATTGCTTATGCTTCAAGACAGCTACGCCGGCATGAGGAGCATTATCCAACCCATGATTTGGAGTTAGCTATAGTTATTCATGCCCTCAAGATATGGCGTCATTATCTGCTAGGAAATACCTGCCACTTGTATACAGATCATAAAAGTCTGAAGTATATTTTTTTACCCAGTCAGAACTAAACATGAGGTAGAGGAGATGGCTTGAGCTGATTAAGGATTATGATTTAGAAATTCACTATCACCCAGGTAAGGCCAACGTGGTGGTAGATGCACTAAGTCGCAAGGCTTCCTGCCATTGTCTTACAGTAAAGGCCTCTGACATCACATTGTGTCAAGAAATGGAGAAATTAAACCTAGGAATGATTCAACATGGAACCTTGAACCAATTAAAGCTTGAGTCGATTCTTCTGCAAAGAATTATTGATGCACAAAGAAGTGATAAGGGTATGAAACATATTCATGAGGAAATAAAAGCCGGCAAAGCAAATTGTTTCAGAAAGGATGATCAAGGCATTGTATGGTTTAATAATCGCATAGTTGTGCCTAAAAATGAGGAAGTCCGCCAGCAAATTTTGGATGAAGCTCATCTTAGTCGATATTCCATTCATCCCTGAAGCACTAAGATGTATCAAGATTTAAATCAACATTATTGGTGGACAAAAATGAAGATTGAGATCACACGCTATGTGGCAAGGTGTGACACCTGTAGACGTGTCAAGGCCATACATATGAAGACTGTCGATCCACTGCAATCTTTGCCCATCCCAACTTGGAAATGGGAGGACATTAGCATGGACTTTATTGTGGGATTACCCAGGACAGCAAAAGGATTTGATTCTATTTGGGTTATAATTGATCGACTTACCAAGATAGCCCATTTTCTACCTGTCAAGACAGATCACCTAGTTGTCGTCTATGCCCAAATATACATTGCTCGTATTCTTAGTCTGCACGGAGTTCCAAAGACAATAGTGTTGGATCGCAGACCGCAATTTGTATCCAAGTTTTGGGAAGAACTACATAAATCCCTGGGTACTAAGTTGCTCCACAGTTCGGCCTATCATCCCCAAACAAGTGGACGGACTGAGAGAGTGAATCAAATACTCGAAGACATGTTACGGGCATGTGTTCTAGAGGTTCCGCAGAAATGGGATGACTGTTTACCACTGACAGAATTTTTGTATAACAATAGTTATCAAGAAAGTATTAAAATGGCACCATTTGAAGCTTTGTATGGACGACGGTGCCGAACTCCATTGAATTGGTCTGAACCAGGGGAAAGATGGTTTTTTAGGCCTGACATGGTTAAAGATATGGAAGAAAAAGTTCAACAAATCATACATCACTTAAAAGAGGCACAAGCTCGACAAAAGAGTTATGCAGACAAACGTCGCCAACCCTTGTACTTTCAAGTCGAAGATTATGTGTACCTGAAAGTACCACCAATGAAGGGTGTGACCCATTTCGGTGTAAAAGGAAAGCTTGCACCCCGATACATTGGTCCGTTTCCTATTCTAGAAAGATGTGGACCAGTGGCGTACCGACTCCAACTACCCGAAACGTTGTCTGCAGTGCATAATGTGTTCCATGTATCCCAATTGAAGAAGTGTCTTTGTGTTCTAGATCGAACCATTGATGTGGTGGATGTTACCCTGAAACTAGATTTAACATATTCAGAACATCCCATTCGAGTCCTGGATCAAAAGGACAGGGTCACTCGAAGAAGAGTTCTCAAATTTTATAAGATACAATGGAACCAACATACTAAAGATGAAGCTACCTGGGAGACTCAAGATTTCTTGGAAAAGAATTTTCCTAGGTTTTTAGCTTCATGTAACTTGTGAGATATGTACATTGGTTTGTAAAAATGGAATAGACCCCATACCACCCCCTGCTTTGTAAGACAGTTAAGGAAATAAAAATGTGACGCATTTCCTTTTCCATTACTGACCCTAGGACCTTAAATCTCGGGATGAGATTCTTTTATGGGGGGAAGGATGTAACACCCCTGGTGTTACTGTCACTAAAACTTGAGCATAACATCATGTGCATTGGCCTATCATGTGTTTGTTACACCTAGAGTGCATTCACTAGGTAAAAATTTTAAATCAGTTGTACTGATGTGACTTGAGGTGTGGTTAACTCTAGGGTAAAGTGCTTAGCCTCAGATCAGGGCTTATGGATATAAGTGAAGCCCAAATATTTGAAAACCTCAAAACACATGAGACATGAGCATAAAATATCACATTTGAAGGACTTTAGTGACACTAAAACCCTAAAGTGCTAAAAACCTTAAAAAGACCCCTGGAAAACCCTAAATTAGAACCCTAGGGGGCTAAGTGTAAATTTTGTGCACTTTTGGACCCAAGTGCAAAAACCAAAGTATTAGAGCACCACAAATTATATGTTTCACACATTTGAGGATTTGCAAGTCAAATTGTGGGATTTAGACTTGTTTGCAAAATGGGCAACCCATAAACCATATGTGACTAAGTCTGCATTCAGTTGAAATAGGTCAACTTTGGAGCTTTATATCTCCCAATTCATAAAGAATTAGCCCTAGGTCAACACATCAAGATTACAGAGCTACTAAAGGAGTATAACTTTGGTTAAGTCATCAGACATGAGTGCTGTACAAAAGTTGGAGTTAAATGGACTTAAAGTACTGCTGTCAGTCACCCTATAGTCTGAATTTTCACTGACAGTAAAATCTGCTCAACTTTGGACTCGATTCAAGCTCAAAGGAGTGGGTAAATGAGTCAGGTCGCTATAGTCATTTTGTAGCTGGTTTATAGAGCTACAATCTTGATATAGAGAGGTGGTCAAGTCACTAAATAAAATTTGAAGCAAATCGCGCTGCAAAACGCTCTGTCAGAACGACTGAAGCAGTTCTTGATGGTATAGTAGCAAAAAGATCTGCTGGTTCAGTGAACCTTGTCGCCGGCGAACCTGCGCTCGGATTCATGCCAGGCGCTGCGGTTCGTGCTCAACAGAGTACAGATAGCTACTCAGGGTAAGAAATATTGCATTGAGGATGAACTTAGGCCACTATTAAGCCCCGGTCGCTGTGTCTGCCTGACTCACGGCCGGTTCAGATAAGCTCGCCGGAGTTAGTCACCTATCGATCGCACGCCATGTGCCTTGGTGCTCTACCACGTCGCAGTAACTCGTCTTAAGCATGTCCGCTGGTCACCGGTGACCTCGCCACGGTGAAAGCCACCAATCCTTTGCGCCAGTACTCTCCCCTCTCTCCGGCCGCCACCGTTCCATGCTAAATTCAAGAGCCACCACCCTCGGGTCCTATAAAGTGAGAATGCCATTGGTTCTGCTAGGTAGTCACGCACCCAATACATCAACCTGTGCCTCAGATCGTCCACTAGAGCTCCCCAATTTGAGATTACCCCCAAATCGGTCAAGAACACCGCGTGTGTGAGCTCGCTGTGGCCAGCTCTCCACAGGTCCAATCATGCCCTCCTCGCTCTTGTTTTAGCATCCCTGTGTGCTTGTGATGCTTCTCGACCTGGCCAATTGAGCTAGAACCCATAGGATCATCGGGAACGCTTCGAGTTGTCCGTTGATCGCGCTGTCACCGTGGGCAGAGAGATTAGGGGCTAGAACCTTGAAATTGGTTGAGGGGAAATGGTTATTAAGAGTCGAATTAGGTGTCAACCACTCCAGAGCACCGGTCATTGCGTGTTTTGGCTGGTACAGGCTCGCTGGAGCCGATGCTCCGCTGTCCTCGGTCGGGGACTTCAGTTCGCGAAGAATTAGAAAGTGAAGGGCCTCTCCGCAAAGAGTCAGTGACACATAGGAACAGTGCGTGGGGCTATTAACAGGTTTTCAAACAACCAGGGACCCTGTGCAAAGTAGACACCACGGGCGCGTTCTGCCTGTATTGGGCTGACTCAGGCTAAATTGAGCCCATCACTGTTGATGCTTTTCCTTTTTCTTTTTCTACCGGACTTAGGAAATCCATAGAAAATTATAGAAAAACGATAAAAATATGAAACTAATTTTGTTGGATTCCTAGATTTCTCTAGTATTTAATAAAAATGGTTCTATGATTTTTAGTCCAAACAAAGAATTAATAAGTATTTAAAAGAGCTTAAGCCTATAACTCTAGAATTTTAGGAATTATTTAATAACGCCAAAAATCACCAAACTTTTTGGACGAGCTTAATATGATATTTAGATCCTATGAGTGAAGTTTGACTTGCTTTGGACATTGTTTGATTCCTAAACCCAAAACCCTAGCTCCTTAGGGTAAAAATGTCTAACCCTACTAAGGTACTGACCTAGAAAGACCCTAACTTCCCTGATGCACCGGGAAGGAAAATTGTATTCAAGACACAACTTGATATACCCTTATTATCATTGCATTTTCATAAGCATGACATGAGCATTCATGGATATATCTGGTTATGTATAGAGAACGAAGAAGTAGTGGTCGAAGAAGAAGAAGCTACACCACCACCTAGGAATCCACCTTCCGGGAACTGTTTTTACTTTGATATTCGTGGAACAGAGCCTGACTCTCCTACAAAACAAGGCAAGCCCCGGTGCATTTGCCACCTCCTTGTTGTTTTTAAATCTTTATCACTTGCTTGATGCATTAGGTGATAGGAGCTGTGTGCTAAACCAATTGATGCATTTCCTTCCTTGGAACTATTTACAATTCCTTGATTACCTGTTTTATGAAAAGGTTTTCTATTGCTTCGTCTTGCTTTAGAAAAACAAAATGTTTTGTTTTAAAAAAAAGTTATGCTTCATAGTGGATGGGATGTTTTCAAAAATAAAACTTGATGGTGGATCCATCATGGCCATGATGGGTTCAACATCTGAAAAGATGTACCTCTACTAGGTACCAAACTTTGGGTTTGAAATGATAAAGCTGAGACCGGGCGGGTGACTTGCACAAGAAGAGAGTCTCGGTGTAGTGTCTCCGTCTGAGTCGCTTAAGGACCGTCTCGATGTGGGCCTGCTAACCGAGGACCCTTTAACTGGTCACATGCCTCATCATGGGTAAGCTTTGCCTCAGGCAGACTAATACCAAAAAGGCTAACACGCAATGGAAGTGGAGAGATGGCGAGAGTAGCGTGTGCCCTCCATGGCAAGAGGCCAGACGGTGGTGTATCTGTGCTCTCGGTTGGCGTGAACCTGGTCTGGTCTTAAGAGCACTAGTGGCGAGTTGACATATGCAAGGGTTAAGTGCTACATATGTCGTGTGATTGGAGATCCTCAGCTGAGTATTAATCGATTCGGATCACCGTTACTTCTCGGACATGAAGACTTGGTCACTGACTTACACGTAGCATTCCAGTGAACAAAAAGGATTAATAAAAGGATGGCTAGTATAGGCCAAGTGCTTGAACTAGGGTAAAAAGAACTCTAGTGATAGGTAATGACTTAACTTGCTAATAAAACTGGATTTTTAAGAATCCACTATTAGTAAGCATTTTTGCAAACAGAGTCTTGATTCTTGATTAAGCCTTACCTTGACTCCCTTAAAGCCAGCATATCCTTGAGAGTCTTTTAATTTGACAGGTAAGACTTGCGAAAGTACACTTCTTACTCAGGGTTTCCGAACCCATGTCGTTGTAGGTGATGAAACAGCAGACTTTTGCTGTTTTTGCACTAAGGTGGTGCCCAAAGAAGAACCTCAACAATGAAGCCTCGGGAGGATATTGGCCTCCCTTTTGAAAAACGATATACTTTTATGCGGGAGGGGTCTTTGCCTCCCAGGGTTGTAATAATATTACCTATGCACCTTTATGACCTGGTGATGTAATAATAACAATCTTTTTATATTTTAATGAATGTAAATTAAGTTATTGTAATTCGCTTCTACTTATTCGTACCTCTGATGTGTTGTAATATCTGTGTGATGGGTGAAACGCTCTTGGGCGAGGAAAAGGATACAGATACTGAACTTGTCAAGTAGTTATATGCATCTACAGGGATGCCTAATGTCCGTTGGACAAGGACAACTGTAGGTGGACCTAATTACTTGGGAGGTTCCGTCACATCACTCACCCTTTGCCGCTACTCATGTGAATCTCAATTGGTATGATATTTCCCTCATATTTCCAATTACCAATGGGGATAAAATATAAAGGTGTAACACCGTGAATTTGGGGGTATAAAATTTCTTTTCTAATATCCACCAAATTTAGGTGTTACCCTCTTCTTCACTTGCTTTTCTTTTCTCTTTGTTGTTTCTAAATAATTGATATTAATTCTATTATATATATATGAGTTTTTGGCGTAATAAAATAAAATCCTAGAGAAACTTTGATTGTTGCATTCATTTTGTTGCATAGCATTTATGAGTGCAAAGGTAATTCAAACTATATCGAATTATCTTGATCTTTTTTCTGGAATTTTTCGGGAACCTTCGAAAAGTTTCTTCAAGTACTAAAATATGAGTTTTAGTTTTTCTAATATTAATTAAATACCTAAAATTCAGTATTTGCGAAAACTACAAAGTCTTGGAAACTCGATTTATATATATATATATATATATATATATATATGTGTGTGTGTGTGTGTGTGTTCCTCTCGTCGAACTCGTTCTATGTTTTGAGTCATTTTCGCGATGTCGTCAAACCGAATTTCCTCCTCGTGAACGTTGTGCTGCTCACGCACCTGCTACCCCTCTATTTCATCTACCATCGCCTACCCCTGCCTAACTCAGTCCCCGTCGTTCACTGTTTCGCGCCACTCGTCGCGCAATAGTCTCTTTCGTTCGATCAGAACACGATCTATGACAAACTTTGCAGCCGCCTCCGCATCCTTTTTGTTTTTCTATAAATATATCCCTAGGCGTCGTATAACCCCTCGTCTCGCCCTCAAATTCAGATCGCGCAAGTCTTCGGTTACCAGGTATGCTACTTTCGCTCTTCTCTTCCTGTGTTTGTCTCTATGCGCGCGTAGGCAGACCGACCCGACGGCGTCCTCGCCCCTTGCCCCTGCATCCTCCCTGCGCGCAGCGCGGCAAGTGGCTCGCTGCCGTTGTGGCCGCGGCACGGCCAACGCCCGGCGGCCCGGTCCGTCGTGGCTAGCCCCGGCACGACTCGCAGTCCAGCGCGGCCAGCACCGCGGCATCCTTCGCGGAGACCAGCCGTCGGCGAACCTTCCCGGCCACCTGCACGAGCGCCTCTACGCACTAGGCCAGTGAGGCAAAGCCCCCGGCCAGCTAGCTGGCGCAGAGCCATGGCACTTAGCGTGCACGCCCTGGCCTCGTCCCCGGCCGCCCCGCGCAGCACCCGTGCGCGCCCCTATAGCCTCGCACGCAGTAGCGCTCGCCCCTGCTGGGTGAGGCCTGGCGCGGCTCGCGGTGCACGGCCAGCGGCTCACGGCGCGCGGCCGGCCGAGCTCGTCCCTGCAGCCAACGCAGGCCATGGCCCATGGCCCCGGTAAGATCCCTGCTCGCCGGCCTCCTCTCCCTCTGTTCTCTGTTCCATCCGTGGAAGAAGCCCCCTGTGCAAACCGTCTGTGCGTGTGTGGCAGGGAGGAGAAAGAAGAGAGAGAGGTAGAAGGAACCGTCGCGAGACCCACGCGCATGCAAGTTTCCACTCCCCCTCCGTGCGTTTCCCACGCATGCAAGTGCGCATGGGCCTCTCACATGCATGCACGCCTAATCTGTTGGCCGCATGTGGGAACAGCCCCACACCGGATCCTCTGCAGCTGCACGTCCTGTGGCCTTTCGTGTGACTTCGGTTCAACCAATAGAATCGCGCCACGTAGTTTAGATTTAAGAGATGCTATTTATTCAATATAATTTGTGTCGTAAACCCGTCGTGACTCGTTCCAGTCGCGTTAACTTCGTAACAACATCAATTTCGTATTAGTCACGTTATTTTGGTATGTTGCAGGTCTTAAGTAATTAATTATTTGTTCATTCGATAGTGGTTAAAGAACGAGTTTTCAATTAAAACTAATCTATAGTTCTAACTTGCATTTACAAATACTCGTTAATTTGATGAATGCTAACTCAAATATTTTACATTAATACTTTCTTAGTGTATGCACATTATCTATTTAGATATTTCTTGTATGTCGCGCATGTTGTTCCGCGCGTGATGGCGTGCTGGATCGTGCGTGCTATTTTGCGCGCGTCTCCACACGTTGGCTTCGCGTGTCGCGTGGGCGCATCGCCACGCGTTGTCCGCACGCTAAGTCACGGATGTCGCTTGGCGTCTGCGCATGATAATAATTGTTTTTGCTTATAAACACTTACGTTAATAACGATAATTTGTCAGTTCGCGTATTTTAAATAGTTAACTTAAGGTTTGCTCGACTAATAATTGTTAGATTAATATTCTGATTAGATTAAAAGTGTAGTGTTCAACTTGCGCTTTGATAATAAACATTAACATGGTTAACATTAGCTTAAATGTTTTTTATTTATTTAATACTTGTTTAGTTTAAGCACGGCATCTAATTAGTTTTTCTCAGCCCATCGCGTGGCCTGTTCCGCATGCGGTGGCACGCTGTTTCGCGTGTCATTCGTGTGCTACTTGTACGTCGTCGCCGTTCGTTCGCGCGTTCGTGCCACGCATTTCGTTCGCATGTTGTCGCGTGCTGTTCGCGCGCGTCGTCACGCGTTAGTCACACATGGTCACATGTTGTCGTGCATGCTGTCCGTGTGCTCCTTCGTGCGCTGTCGCGTGCGTTGTTTCACGTGTCTTCTGCACGTTGTTTCGCAGTATCGTGTGTCGTCGTGCGTCATTCGTGCGTTTCGCGCGTGCTACTTTTGCGTGTCACGCGCATGGTCGCGCGTACCACGCGCTGTCTGTGCGTTATATTAAACTGCTCGCTTATAATCACTCATACCAGTTAATTAACTATCCATTCAGTTGTCCACTATTAAAATATTAAGATTGGTCGAAACTAAGTAGTAGTTTTAATTTACATTTGATAACGGTGAATTAAGATTGTTATGTCCAATTGAATGTTCTAATTAATACCTATTTAGCGTTGACGCGATAGCCTCTCGACCATAGCTCCGACTATCGTGTTTCCTTTCCTCGTGTGACTATAGTAGCGTGCTCTATTTCATTTTGCATGTTTTATTATGTTTTTATTTGAATGGTGTAATGTTCTTATGCATATATATATATATATATATGTTTGTTTGTGTCTGTTTGTATTCGTTGTGCGTCGCGAATAGATTGTGATCCGGTTCCAAGCTTCAAAGGATCAAAGATCAAGCGTAGGCGACCAAGTGATCTAGTTCTTCGAGTTCTACAAAGTTGAAGACCCTGAGCATCTGTTTGGTGAAGGCAAGTGTCCTCTGACCCATTATATCCTATTTACTTTATAAATCACTATCCCACATTACTCAATTGAAAACTAAGGATTGACTAGCTTTGTATTTAACTTGTCCTTGATTACCTTTTGGGTTATCATGGTTAGCTTCATGCTATTGCTTTACTTTAATCAATGAACATGATGTGAATATTTACGATACGATGATGTTATCCCGATGATGGTCCTGTGATACTTTAGGGGACTCAGGCTATTTCCTAAGTGTCTCTCCGTAAGGACCTGTTCGGGGAGTGACACCCTAGGAAAATAGTGCAACCATGAGGGTGGGATGGGACGCCCTTGGCCAAGTAATTAGGGAAGTCTTATGTTGGGTGCTGGTTTTTGGTCATTGGGAAATGGAGGCATCTGTTATGGCTCCCATATTCTCGCTCAGGGATCTAGGTACGGGCATCGTCCCACGGCTTTTTCCTGAGGGCAGAGGTATAGGTTTTGGGACGTCAGATGGACTTTATGCAATGGTCATTTCCAACATTTGCATAGTGAGGACCCTAGGGAAAAGCCACGTAGTGAGACCCTGCTAGTTCACCTTTGAAGTGATCAATGGGGAGTCGCGATCCTCGGGCAGAAAGGGAATCACGGCTCATGGGTAAAGTGTGCAATCTCTGCAGAGTGTTATGAAACTGATATATCAGCCGTGCTCACAGTTATGAGCGGCCTTGGGATCCTCTTTGATTAGAGATACAGATGATCTGAGATACTATGATTCTATTAATGGTTTTGGTTCGATGATGATAATGATATTCCTCGATGAGGAAATGATTCACGGGTTGGTTATATGATAAAACTTGGCTCCCACTAATAATAAATATCTGACCAACTAAAAGCAACTGCTTTGACCTTAACCCCACATAAAGCTAGTCCACCTCAACCAAACGGGACATTTGCTAAGTACGTTGATGTGTACTCACCCTTGCTTTCACAAAACACCAGGTTGCCTTTGGTGCAATCTATGTTCAGGTAAAGAAGAAGGTGTCGAGGTGGATCTCTAGGAGTTCTAGGACTTCGACGAGTTCGAGGATTAGGCTAGCGACCTCCCCCAGTCAGCTGTCTGTGGTGGGTTTATTTACATTGGCTATGTTTCTATTCTGTGTACTTTGATTATATTATGTAAAAGACTCTAGTCTTTCATATTATTGCTTACTCTTTATTGTTATTCGAAGCATTGTGCTATGATGAGTCATTTATGTAATCGTCGTGTACGTGAATTTCTGATCCTGACACGTACATGGTTCGCATTCGGTTTACCTTCCAAAACCGGGTGTGACATAAGTGGTATCAAAGCCTTGCTGACTGTAGGACCGCTGACCTAGAGTAGAATTGGTCGTTTTAAGGACTTATTGACTATTACTTCACCTCATCCTTGATTCTGCTTCAAAATATTAGTCACCTCGACTAATTCTATGTTGTGCTCCTATATGCCCCCTTGCCAAAAGTATTTTATTCTAGTATGGTCTATACTTTTCTCAATCTACTAGATCTGATCTCACTCTTGTGCTTGCGACACCCTTGTAGAAGTCCTTGACCATAACCTTCTTGCCTTTTGGGATTTATTCCTCTTTTATCATTAAATTTCTACCATTTGGCAATTCTTGTTCCTTTGTTATTGACATTTTCGTATCCCTGAATTCTTTAATAATATTGTTTCAAATACTTACATCTGAATATCTATTGCCTACCTAGACATTTCAGTTCATATGTTATTAACTTCTTGCCTTCTGAGACCCCTTCCTATTCCGTTGTGAAGCCGTTATCTTTTAGCTTTTTGTATTCCCTTGGTCTTGGTACGCTCGTACCATTGGAATCTTGCATACTAATATTTTTATATGCTTACCTTCATATCCCAATGACTGTTCAAGACCTTTCAGTTAACATGTCCCTGACCACCTTTGTTTCTTAATGATCTAGGAGCGGTCATTTTATTTTGCACATCCTTGGTGATCCCGTTAATTCCTTGAAACTTCCTTCAGTAATGAATTCTTACTTCAACCCTTCTGTCGGAACCTCACTTATCTATTCTTGATTGTTTTCTCCATTTCGTCACTTTGTGAGTCTTGCCTTAACTCTGTCCATGGATTATGTTTTTCATCATTAGTACCTTTATCCTTATCACCTCTGTATCTTATCTTGATGTTTATCTTATACCGACATTTAAAATACCCTCTTTTCCATCTCAATCTAAGCCTTGTATTTTACGTACTTTTCCCCTTGGTCGTATCCTCTTCTTTGTCACCTGCGAGTTTTTTTAACTCTATCATTTCTTGTGTTTTGTTTGTTATTTCTGTTACCCTTCTCATCACTCTATCATACCTTGTGATTACATTAGGTCTGGTATCTAAAAATCTTTAATCTCCTATCCCAATTCGAGAGCGGTGTTTTATTTACCTCACCCTTGGCTATATCCTCTTCTTTACCGCATGTAAGCTTGGGCGCAACTCCATTCTTTGTGTACTCATACCACTGGCTCTTCAATGCCTTCATCTTTTCTTTCATACCCTTGTCTATTATCGCCTTTGACCCTTGCGATATTGAGATCTTCTACCTAAATGCTCACCTTGAACTTATCCTTTAAAAATCTCCCCTCTCCTTCAACCCAGTTTGAGAGTTGTGAGTTACCCACCTCTCCCTTGATTTCTTTTCACCTCTTGTCGCCCTACAAGTTTTGTGTTAATTCCATCCCTTGTTGTATTTCTATTTGTTGTTACCCTCAACTTGTCGTCCATCGATGTTGCCTCGATACTCAACCTTATTCGTACTCTTTAAAATTCCCCTTTTTTCCACCTCAATTTGAGGGTGGCAGTTTACCTATCTGGCCCTTGGACGTATCATCTTCTTTTCCACTTGCAGGTCCTGTCTTA
Source organism: Zea luxurians (assembly GCA_029449295.1). Classification (NCBI taxonomy): domain Eukaryota; kingdom Viridiplantae; phylum Streptophyta; class Magnoliopsida; order Poales; family Poaceae; genus Zea; species Zea luxurians. The sequence goes on along the minus strand of JAOPSE010000009.1, from coordinate 111,122,164 downwards.
ACTCCATCCTTGATGGTACTTATATCCTTTGTCTTATGCCTATTTACCTTCTTCCCTACATCCTTGTCTATCATTACCTTTAAGACGCTCGTGGTATCTATGCCCTTGCCTTCCTGCTTACCTTGAACCTACCCTTTGAAGCCTTCCCCTTTCCATCCCTATCCAGGGATAATGCCTCATCTATTTCATCATTGTCTACTTCCCCTTCTTTGACACCTTGCAAGTTTTGTCTAAAATACATCCTTTGTTGTGTGTTTGTCTGTTATCACCTTAACCCTTGTCATCCTTTGATTGTTACCTTGATGCTTATCTCGTATCTGCATTATAAAGCCGCCTCTCCCATTTCATTTCAAGAGTTATGTCTTACTCATCCCGCTTTTTTCTGTTCCCTTTTCCTCTATCGCATTGCAAGTCTTAGCTTTTGCTCGGTATCACCCTATCCTTCCTAATATCTAGATCTTTCCATGATGCTTATCCTACGCCTACCTTTTGAAGTACCATCTGTCGAGGACCATAATTAGGGGTACCCTCAAGACCCCTAAATCTCAGCTGGTAACCCCCATCAGCACAAAGCTGCAAAGGCCTGATGGGTGCGATTAAGCCAAGGATCGGTACATCCAAGGGACATGATCGTGCCTCGCCCGAGCCTAGCCTCGGGCAAGGGAAGCCGACACCGGAGAACCTACGTCTCGCCCGAGGACCCCCCTCCAGCAACGGGCACACTATCGGCTCGCCCGAGGCCCAGACTTCACCAAGAAGCAACCTTGGCCACATCACCACGCCGACCGACCAAATCGTAGGGGCATTTAATGCAAAGGTGGCCTGACACCTTTATCTTGACGCGCGCCCTCCAGTCGACAGAGCCGAAGTGACCGCAGTCACTTCGCCGCTCTACTGACCGGTCTGACAAGAGGACAGCGCCGCCTGCGCCGCTCCGACTGCTGAGCCACCCGATAGAGTGAGGCTGACAGCGGCCAAGGCCGGCCTCGAGCGTCATAGGAAACTCCGCCTCACCCGACCCCAGGACTCGGACTCGGGCTCAGCCCCGGAAGACGGCGAACTCCGCTCCGCCCGACCCAGGGCTCGGACTCGGGCTCAGCCCCGGAAGAAGGTGAACTCCGCTCCGCCCGACCCAGGGCTCGGACTTGGGCTCAGCCCCGGAAGACGGCGAACTCCGCTCTGCCCGACCCAGGGCTCGGACTTGGGCTCAGCCCCGGAAGACGGCGAACTCCGCTCCGCCCGACCCAGGGCTCGGACTTGGGCTCAGCCCCGGAAGACGGCGAACTCCGCTCCGCCCGACCCAGGGCTCAGACTCGGGCTCAGCCCCGGAAGACGACGAACTCCGCTTCGCCCAACCCCAGGGCTCGGACATGGGCTCTGCCCCAGGAGACGACGGACTCCGCTTCGCCCGACCCCAGGGCTTGAACTCAGCTCCGGCCTCAGCCGACGGTCTCCGCCTCGCCTGACCCAGGGGCTCGGGCTCGACCACGGCCACGGAAGACAGACTCGACCTCGACCTCGGAGGAGCCTCCACATCGCCCAACCTAGGGCGCGGACCGACCACGTTAGACAGGAGACGCCATCATTACCTACCCCGAGCTGACTCAGGCTACGGGGAACAAGACCGGCGTCCCATCTGGCTCGCTCCGCCAGATAGGCAATGATGGCGCCCCGCACGCTCTGTGACGACGGCGGCTCTCGGCCCCCTTACGGAAGCAAGAGGACGTCAGCAAGGACTCGACAGCCCCGACAGCTACCCTTCCGCCAGGCTCCAACACTCCTCCGACGGCCACGACACCACGCGAACTGGGCGCCAAGACCTCTCCGGCTGCCACGATGGCATGTACTTAGGGCACTAGCTCTCCTCCGCTAGACACGTAGCACTCTGCTACACCCCCCATTGTACACCTGGATCCTCTCCTTACGCCTATAAAAGGGAGGACCAGGGCCCTCTTATACAAGGTTGGCCCACGCGGAGAAGGACGGGACGGTGCTCGCTCAAGGCCGCTCGCTCCCACTCCCGCGTGGACGCTTGTATCCCCCTACTGCAAGCGCACCCGACTCAGGCGCGGGGCTAACACGAAGGCCGCGGGATCCACTCTCTCACGTCCGCCTCTCTCCGGCCGCTTCCTTTCCCCCCTTCGCGTTCCGCCATGCGTCGACCCATCTGGGCTGGGGCACGCGGCGACATTTCACTCGTCGGTCCAGGGACCCCCCGGTTTTTGAAACACCGACAGTTGGCGCGCCAGGTAGGGGCCTGCTGCGTGTTGACGAACAGCTTCCCGTCAAGCTCCAGATGGGCAGTCTCCAGCAACCTTTCCAGCCCGGGACGGTGCTCCGTTTCGGGAATCTTGAGTTCATGTCCCTCGACGGTAGCTACGACATGATACTCCTTCCCCCGCCGTGCGACAGCGACAATGGCGGTCGACAACCCGCTTGCCGGCGGGGAAATCGATGACGCCTTCCCCACGTGGTGGAAGGACGACATTCGGGCTTGTCCCGTCCCCTCCCCCGCCGACGGAGGAGGAGGCGGGGCAACCAAGGCCAAGCGGGAAGCGGCACCTCGTTGGTTGTCGAGCGAGTCGACGGCGCCGGCGCCCCAACGGAGGGCGCGTCGGGCATCGATCTCGCGTCTGAGACAAAGACGAGCGCCGCCTCCCCGCAACGCGCCGATCTCAAGCAAACGCACGACGCCAGCACGCTCGTGAAGTACTTGTTGGGCGTCACCCTCGTACCTGAGACGACAGTGCAGTCAGTCCCAGACATGACCTCGTCACCGACCGTCGACCGAAAGGTACCGACCGATTCCCATCTCGTGTCTTTTGGATTCGGCCTCGACCCACCAAGCGACTTCGCTTCGGTGAGCACTTTCATAGAGGCGAGTCCAAACCCTCTGGGGTATCATGTGCGGTCACCCTGGGACCGACTGACGGCCGACTCGACCTACGAGCCCTCGGGGTCCGAGGAAGATGGAGAGCCCGACCTCTGTTGGGATTTCTCCGGACTTGGTAACCCCAGTGCCGTGCGGGACTTCATGACCGCATGTGACTACTGCCTTTCCGACTGTTCCGACGGCAGCCGCGGCCTCGACGACGAGGACCGCGGCCCAAGTCGTGAATGTTTCCACGTCGATCTAGGGGGTCCCGGTGAAGGCAACCATCTTGGTATGCTAGAAAACAGTGATCCCCCTAGGCCCGTGCCTCGCGTTGACATCCCTCGGGAGCTAGCTGTGGTCCCCGTCCCGGCAGGGTGTCCTGACCCACAGCTCGAGCATATCCGTGAGAGGCAGGCCAGGCTCGATGAGGGAGCAGGAACGCTTGTGCCAATCTGCCGGGACATCGGGCAGGAATGGGCGATCCAACCCCCGGCCGGAGAAGCGCGTCATCTCCCCCAGGACATCCAACATCGCATCGCCGACGACGTCAGGGTGAGGCCGCCGCCGGATTCCAGCGGAGTCGGCCAAAACCTGGCTGCAGCAGCAATGCTTCTCCGCGCGATGCCGGAGCCATCAACCACCGAGGGGCGGCGTATCTAGGGAGAGCTCAAGAACCTCCTGGAGGACGCCGCGGTCCGACGGGCCGAAAGCTCTGCCTCCCGAAGGCAGGGGTTCCACCCGGAACATCGCGCCGCGACTTCCCGATTCATGCGGGAAGCCTCGGTCCACTCCGGGCGCACGCGCAACACGGCGCCTGTGGCCCCGGGTCGCCTCGGCAACGAGCACCATCATCACGGCCGTCGGGCCCACCTCGACGACAGGACGCGCCGAGGCTATCACCCCAGGCGTGGGGGACGCTACGACAGCGGGGAGGATCGGAGTCCTTCGCCCGAACCACCCGGTCCGCAGGCTTTCAGCCGCGCCATACGATGGGCACCGTTCCCAACCCGGTTCCGAACCCCGACTACTATCGCAAAGTACTCGAGGGAGACGAGACCGGAACTGTGGCTCGCGGACTATCGGCTGGCTTGCCAACTGGGTGGAACGGACGATGACAACCTCATCATCCGCAACCTCCCCCTGTTCCTCTCCGACACCGCTCGAGCCTGGCTGGAGCATCTGCCCCCGGGGCAGATCTCCAACTGGGACGACCTGGTCCAAGCCTTCGCCGGCAATTTCCAGGGCACGTACGTGCGCCCTGGGAACTCCTGGGATCTCCGAAGCTGCCGCCAGCAGTCGGGAGAGCCGCTCCAGGACTACATCCGGCGATTCTCGAAGCAGCGCACAGAGCTGCCCAACGTCACCGATTCAGATGTCATCGGCGCGTTCCTCGCCGGCACCACCTGCCGTGACCTAGTGAGCAAGCTGGGTCGCAAGACCCCCACCAGGGCGAGCGAGCTGATGGACATCGCCACCAAGTTTGCCTCTTGCCAGGAGGCGGTTGAGGCCATTTTCCGGAAGGACAAGCAGCCCCAGGGCCGCCCACCGGAAGATGCTCCCAAGGCGTCAACTCAGCGCGGCGCCAAGAAGAAGGGCAAGAAGAAGTCGCAAGCGAAACGCGACGCCGCCGACGCGGACCTTGTCGCTGCTGCCGAGTACAAGAACCCTCGAAAACCTCCTGGAGGTGCCAACCTCTTCGACAAGATGCTCAAGGAGCCGTGCCCCTATCATCAGGGGCCCGTCAAGCACACCCTCGAGGAGTGTGCCATGCTTCGACGACACTTCCACAAGGCCGGGCCACCCGCGGAGAGTGGCAAGGCCCTCGACGACGCAAAGGAGGAAGATCACAAGGCAGGAGGGTTCCCCGAGGTTCGCAATTGCTTCATGATCTACGGAGGGCAAGTGGCGAACGCCTCGGCTCGGCACCGCAAGCAAGAGCGTCGGGAAGTCTGCTCGGTAAAGGTGGCGGCGCCAGTCTACCGAGACTGGTCCGACGAGCCCATCACCTTTGACCGGGCCGACCATCCAGACTACGTGCCGAGCCCGGGGAGATACCCACTCGTTGTCGACCCCATCATCGGCAACGTTAGGCTCACCAAGGTCCTCATGGACGGAGGCAGCAGCCTCAACATCATCTACGCCGAGACCCTCGGGCTCCTGCGGATCGATCTGTCCTCGGTCCGGACGGGCGCTGCGCCTTTCCACGGGATCGTCCCCGGGAAGCGCGTTCAACCCCTCGGACAACTCGACCTACCCGTCTGCTTCGGGACGCCCTCCAACTTTCGAAAGGAGACCCTCACGTTCGAAGTGGTCGGGTTTCAAGGAACCTACCACGCAGTGTCGGGGAGGCCATGCTACGCCAAGTTCATGGCCGTCCCCAACTACACCTACCTCAAGCTCAAGATGTCGGGCCCCAACGGGGTCATCACCGTCGGGCCCACGTACCGACACGCATACGAATGCGATGTGGAGTGCGTGGAGTACGCCGAAGCCCTCGCCGAATCCGAGGCCCTCACCGCTGACCTGGAGAGCCTCTCTAGGGAGGCGCCCGACGTGAAGCGCCATGCCGGCAACTTCGAACCAGCGGAGACGGTCAAGTCTGTCCCTCTCGACCCCTGCAACGACGCCTCCAAGCAGATCCGGATCGGTTCCGAGCTCGACCCCAAATAGGAAGCAATGCTCGTCGACTTTCTCCACGCGAACGCCGACGTTTTCGCGTGGAGTCCCTCGGACATGCCCGGCATACCGAGGGAAGTCGCCGAGCACTCTCTGGATATTCGAGCTGGGGCCCGACCCGTGAAGCAACCTCTGCGCCGATTCGACGAAGAAAAGCGCAGAGCCATAGGCGAGGAGATCCACAAGCTACTGGCGGCAGGGTTCATCAAAGAGGTATTCCATCCCGAATGGCTTGCCAACCCTGTGCTTGTGAGAAAGAAAGGGGGGAAATGGCGGATGTGTGTAGACTACACTGGTCTAAACAAAGCATGTCCGAAGGTTCCCTACCCTCTGCCTCGCATCGATCAGATCGTGGATTCCACTGCTGGGTGCGAAACCCTGTCTTTCCTTGATGCCTACCCCGGTTTTCACCAGATCAAGATGAAAGAGTCCGACCAGCTCGCGACTTCATTCATCACACCCTTCGGCATGTACTGCTATGTTACAATGCCGTTTGGTTTGAGGAATGTGGGGGCAACGTACCAGCGATGCATGAACCATGTGTTCGGCGAACACATCGGGCGAACGGTCGAGGCCTACATCGATGACATCGTAGTCAAGACGAGGAAGGCCTCCGACCTCCTTTCCGACCTTGAAGCGACATTCCGATGTCTCAAGGCAAAAGGTGTGAAGCTTAATCCCGAAAAGTGTGTCTTCGGGGTCCCCCGAGGCATGCTCTTGGGGTTCATCGTCTCCGAGCGGGGCATCGAAGCCAACCCGGAGAAGATTGCAGCCATCACCTGCATGGGGCCAATCAAGGACTTGAAAGGCGCACAGAGGGTCATGGGATGTCTCGCGGCTCTGAGCCGCTTCATCTCCCGCCTCGGCGAAAGAGGTCTGCCTCTGTACCGCCTCTTAAGAAAAGCTGAGTGCTTCGCTTGGACTCCCGAGGCCAAGGAAGCCCTCGGGAACCTGAAGGCGCTTCTCACGAACGCGCCCATCTTGGTACCCCCCGCTGCCGGAGAAGCCCTCTTGATCTACGTCGCCGCAACCACCCAGGTGGTTAGCGCCGCGATCGTGGTTGAGAGACGAGAAGAAGGGCATGCATTGCCCGTCCAGAGGCCAGTCTACTTCATCAGTGAGGTACTGTCCGAGACCAAGATCCGCTACCCACAAATCCAGAAGCTGCTGTACACGGTGATCCTGACACGGCGGAAGTTGCGACACTACTTCGAGTCTCATCCGGTGACTATGGTGTCCTCCTTCCCCTTGGGAGAGATCATCCAGTCCCGAGAGGCCTCGGGTAGGATTGCGAAATGGGCGGTGGAGATCATGGGCGAGGCGATCTCTTTCGCCCCTCGGAAGGCCATCAAGTCCCAGGTCTTGGCGGACTTCGTGGCTGAATGGGCCGACACCCAGCTCCCGACGGCTCCGATCCAACCGGAGCTCTGGACCATGTTTTTCGATGGGTCGCTGATGAAGACGGGGGCCAGCGCAAGCCTCCTCTTCGTCTCGCCCCTCGGAAAGCACCTACGCTACGTGCTACGCCTCCACTTCCCGGCATCCAACAATGTGGTGGAGTACGAGGCTCTGGTAAACGGGTTGCGAATCGCCATCGAGCTAGGGGTCCGATGCCTCGACGCTCGCGGTGACTCGCAGCTCGTCATCGACCAGGTCATGAAGAACTCCCACTGCCGCGACCCAAAGATGGAAGCCTACTGCGATGAGGTTCGGCGCTTGGAAGACAAGTTCTACGGGCTCGAGCTCAACCACATCGACCGACACTACAACGAGACTGCGGACGAGCTGGCTAGAATAGCCTCGGGACGAACAACAGTTCCCCCGGACGTATTCTCCCGAGACCTGCATCAACCCTCCGTCAAGACCGAGGACACGCCCGAGCCCGAGGCACCTTCGGCTCCATCCGAGGCACCCTCGGCTTAGTCCGAGGTACCCTCGGCCCAGTCCGAGGTACCCTCGGCACGGTCCAAGGTACCCTCGGCTCAGCCCGAGGTACCCTCGGCCCCCGAGGGTGAGGCACTGCACGTCGAGGGGGAGCCGAGCGAGGTCACGCCTAATCAAAACTGGCAGACCCCGTACCTGCAATATCTCCACCGAGGGGAGCTGCCCCTCGACCAAGCCGAAGCTCGGCGGTTGGCGCGGCGCGCCAAGTCTTTCGTCTTGCTGGGAGATGGGAAGGAGCTCTACCACCGCAGCCCCTCAGGCATCCTCCAGCGATGCATTTCCATCGCTGAAGGCTAGCAGCTCTTGCAAGAGATACACTCGGGGGCTTGCGGCCATCACACAGCGCCTCGAACCCTTGTTGGAAACGCCTTCCGACAGGGATTCTACTGGCCGACGGCGGTGGCCGACGCTACTAGAATTGTCCGCACCTGCGAAGGGTGTCAGTTCTACGCGAGGCAGACCCACCTGCCCGCTCAGGCTCTGCAGACCATACCCATCACCTGGCCGTTCGCTGTGTGAGGTCTGGACCTCGTTGGCCCCTTGCAGAAGGCACCCGGGGGCTACACGCACCTGTTGGTCGCCATTGACAAATTCTCCAAGTGGATCGAGGTCCGACCCCTAAACAGCATCAGGTCCGAACAGGCGGTGGCGTTCTTCACCAACATCATCCATCGCTTTGGGGTCCCGAACTCCATCATCACTGACAACGGTACCCAGTTCACCGGCAGAAAGTTCCTAGACTTCTGCGAGGATCACCACATCCGAGTGGACTGGGCTGCCGTGGCACACCCCATGACGAATGGGCAAGTGGAGCGGGCCAACGGCATGATCCTGCAAGGACTCAAGCCTCAGATCTACAACGACCTCAACAAGTTCGGCAAGCGGTGGATGAAGGAACTCCCCTCGGTGGTCTCGAGTCTGAGGACAACGCCGAGCCGAGCCACGGGCTTCACACCGTTTTTTCTAGTCTATGGGGTCGAGGCCATCTTGCCCATAGACTTGGAATATGGTTCCCCGAGGGCGAGGGCCTACACCGACCAAAGCAACCGAGCCAACCGAGAAGACTCGCTGGACCAGCTGGAGGAGGCTCGGGACATGGCCTTACTACACTCGGCACGGTACCAGCAGTCCCTACGACGCTACCACGCCCGAAGGGTTAGGTCCCGAGACCTCCAGGTGGGCGACCTGGTGCTTCGGCTGCGACAAGACGCCCGAGGGCGGCACAAGCTCACGCCTCCCTGGGAAGGGCCGTTTGTCATCGCCAAGGTTCTGAAGCCCGGAACATACAAGCTGGCCAACAGTCAAGGCGAGGTCTACGGCAACGCTTGGAACATCCAACAGCTACGTCACTTCTACCCTTAAGATGCTTTCAAGTTGCTCGTATACTTTGTTCATACACCAAGTCTGGTCGTCAAGGAAGGGTCAGCCTTGCCTCGGCAAAGCCCGACCCTCCCTCGGGGGCTAGAAGGGGGCAACCCCCTCTGCGTCAAAATTTTCCTCGGAAAAAGAAAAAAATCTTTTCTGCCAGAATGCCTTTCGTGCTCTTCGACTACTTCAAAAGTGGATCCTAAAAACGATGGAGTACACGTAAGCAGCCAAGGCTGACCGAGCCGAGGGACTCCTACGCCTCCAGGATACGGATACCTCACTCATCACCTTCTGTGATAAGTAACTCACGCTCAGATAAGTGACTCCACGGACTGAACAAGTCTTCATGCTCGAGAGCTCCTCTGCCGAATTGATTTTTTGAACCTTCTCGACTGCGTCGGTAACAGAACCCTATGGACGAGTAAGAGCGCGCGTAAGCGGCAAGGCCGACCGAGCCGAGGGATTCCTACGCCTCCGGGATACAGATACCTCACTCATCACCTTCCGTGAAAAGCAACTCTCGCCCGCACAAACAATTCTGTTACCGACGAATGAGTCCGGATACTCGAAACAAGAGGAAAAGAAACGTAGCTTTACAACACGACGACGGTGTGTTTAGGCCTCGGCGGCCGCAGAAAACATACACACACTACAAGACAACCTGATCCTGCAGGCTCGGACGTCGGCAGCCGAAGGGGGCAGCAGCACCTCGGCATCAACTACACCTTCGGCGGAGGTCTGACCTAGCCTCGGACGGCGACGCGGTTGGAGGGCCCCCACTTTGAAGGACGACATCAGCACCACGCCCGCGCCATCGTCGCCAGGGTTTTCTTCGAGAATCCGGCCCGAGCAGGCGGCTCGGCCGGCCACCCCGAGGCCTCAGCCAGCTGACCCCCAAAGACATCAGCTCGGCTTGTGGCCTCGACAGCTCAACTCCGGTGTCGGCTCCGCCAGTGGACGACCCGGCCAGGCTCTGGCCAACCACACCTCCTTTTCGAAGCCAACTCTGCCTCCGTCCGTGCTGACACCGCTACCTCCGGCTTTGGCCCATCGAAGGGCGGCCGAGGGGTTCCTTTAACTAAGCAAGAGGAGCCTCGGACAGCAAGGTCGACCGAGCCGAGGGACTCCTACGCCTCTGGGATACGGATACCTCACTCGTCAGCTTTGCACGAGGCAACTCACGCTCGGTGAAGCGGTTCAGATAATCGACAAGGCGAGTCTCAGTGCTCAAAATGAAGAAAAAACACGGCTCCGTGCCGAAAATACATGCATGTTCAGGCCTCGACAGCCACAATGAACATAAACACTGTCATTCAAGGTGCCACTACAAACGGAACTCTGGTTCCGTCCTCACGGCAACAGCGACGAAGACCCACGCCCCGGGCGACGAAGCAGCTTCAGCAACGGCTTCGGGGCGGGTGCTACGGCAGGAGGGCTCTCGTTCACCGAGGACGAGAACCAGCCATTCAAGCCAGGAGACGGAGGCCCAGGGGTGCGGGCGGAGTTGGCAATCTCGTCGGAAGAGAAGCCTTCTCCGGCCGCCACCGCCTCAACACCGCGCCAGCGGGCGCCGGACGCCTCAAAGCGCACCGGCAGGTCCTCGCTCTCGCCGGAGCCGCCCAGAACATGAGCGCCGCCCTCGCGGCACACGACATGCTGAGCGACCCACTGACGCGGCTGTCGGCGCGAGGAAGGCCTGGACGTGGCCGGCCCGCACGCGGCGCGACCATCGTCCGGACGGAGGACAGAATGCTGCACCCGGGCCGAGCAACGGCGGTCCGCCTACCCCGGCGTGGCTGAGAGAAGCCTCCACGGAGCTGGAAGACGCCTTTCTCCCCCAGACGCCGGGGGAAGAAAAGGGTTACCGACCCACGCGGAGGCGGCCCCCCGACTCACCTCACCCTCCGCCCCAGCAAGGATGATGAAGATCCTTGAAGCCGAGGGCGGGGCGGAGACCGTAGCCTGGTTTGCTCCTCCCCACCCAGAGACTGGTGGTCACCGTCTTGGGTGACCACCGGCGAGGGGATGCAGCCAGGCTGCATGATGAAAATCCTTGAAGCCGGGCGATGGCTGAAAGGTACCAACTTCCACGAAGTTGTGTTCCTCCGACGACAAGACGGAAGGGTTCCAGGCGTCCCCCGCCCGGGGGCTCGGAAGGTGGAAAGACACGGTGCATGTGGGGAGCGCGAAGACATGGTTGCCCTCCAAGGGGGTCGCCCCCATTTTAAAGGCGACTCTCCCCACTTGCGCCCTCAGCCGTCGCGGGCTGAGTCTTCTCCAACACGCTCCAATATTATCCCCCCCCCCCACGACGCGGGGGCTGGGTCCCACACGCCATGCAAGCCGGTCCAGAGCAGAAGAAGCCAAACCGCCGCGCGCGGTGCATGCAACCGCCCGGCGGTTACAAGCACTCCTCCACTTTCGCCCAGACCAGCGGGTGAAAGGGCGGACAGCCATGCAGGCGGCATGCAACCGTGCCAAGTGGGCGCGCCCCTTCGACTCCAACGAGCCCAGCATGGAGGTCCAGGCCCACGCGTCATGCAACCGGCGCGCCGGATGCTACGTGTGAGCAACTGCACCGCCACTCACGCCACTGCCGCGCCTCCTCGACTACGGAGTCAATACCGCGACTCGAGGCAACCCTGCAGTGCCAGCCAAGCGCGACGGTCAAACGCAGTCAAAAATGGGCCGGCAGGAATGGAGGTGACAGGCGGGCAGCGGCAGCGGTCACGTCGTCATCCAAGCTCACGTCCCATCCAGGGGCAGCGGGGAAGCCCTCTCTCACGGCGTGAAGACGACGCGCCCGTGATCCGTTCCTCGAACGGCTCGCGCACGCGCAACGGTCGCCCCACGAACCGCTCGCTCCGTCGCATTAACTCCGCGGCGGGATAGGCGGCGCCTCAGGCGGGAGGAGCAAGCGACGCTTCGCCTTCGCCGTAATGACCACGTCGAAAAAGGTACGCCACGTCGTTCGACTTCGCATCCTTTTCCTTTTCCTCTTTCTCTCTCTTACGACAGGGACCGGGAAAGGGGGATACCCCGAAAAGGACCCTTCTCCGTGAAGGGAACAGGCTCCGAGCCTCCCTACTGATCAGAGGTTCGAAGGCTGGCCCCTCGGAGGGGTTCAACAGCCGCCTCAGAGCACGTGGGCTCCACACCCACTACTGGTCAGAGGTTCGATGGTCGGCCCCTCGAAGGGTTCAACGGCCGCCTCAGGCCACTCGGGCTCCGTGCCCCCTACTGATTAGGGGTTCGTAGGCTGGCCCTCGAAGGGTTCACAGTTGCCTCAGACACAGAGCGAGGGATGACCATGGGTACGTTCGATACACAACCAAGGCTCAGGCTACGCTCCCGAGGTACCCTAGGACATTTCCGAGACCAGCGGGAACGATCTTGTAACAGAATCCCATCAGAGGGAGGCATCAAGCCCTCGGACCCCGTCGACAGGGGACCGGGTCCGGCAGATCACCCGCAGGTACTTTTGGGCGCGCCTCTGGGCCTCTAGCCGACCCCTATCAAATGGGGCACGGACGTCCGCTCGGATTACCCGCCAGCAGCTCATCGGAGACGCCATGTTCGGCGCCCCCTGAGGGCAACATGGCGCTTCCCCCCCCCCCCCACCCTCCTCCTTGCGGAAAGGCGACGCAGGGGCGTATGTAAAAAAAAGTCGAGTCTATCCCTGACCATCCTCTCGCCCTGTGCAGAGGCTCGAGGGCTGCTCTCGCAAACCCAGCTCCGACCAAACCGTTGACAGCGTCAACATACCAGCCCGAGAACTTGGGACCCGACCGTGCACTCGGGCTACGGCCAGCTCGCATGAGGGAACAACTAGACCAGCCGAAGTGTTGTGAAGCGCACTAAGACCTCGAAGGAGTAAAACTACTCCTCCGAGGCCTCGGGGGCTACACCAGGCGGGTGCGCTCGCGCGCACCCACCGGAACAGAATGCAATCAAAAAAAGCTGGTCCCCTTGCAAAAAAGTGCGGCAAAAGCCTCCAAGCGAGTATTAGTACTCCCTTGGAGGCTTGGGGGCTACTGTCGGGGACCATAATTAGGGGTACCCTCAAGACCCCTAAATCTCAGCTGGTAACCCCCATCAGCACAAAGCTGCAAAGGCCTGATGGTGCGATTAAGCCAAGGATCGGTCCATTCAAGGGACATGATCGTGCCTCACCCGAGCCTAGCCTCGGGCAAGGGAAGCCGACCCCGGAGAACCTACGTCTCGCCCGAGGACCCCCCTCCAGCAACGGGCACACTATCGGCTCGCCCGAGGCCCAGTCTTCACCAAGAAGCAACCTTGGCCACATCACCACGCCGACCGACCAAATCGCAGGGGCATTTAATGCAAAGGTGGCCTGACACCTTTATCCTGACGCGCGCCCTCCAGTCGACAGAGTCAAAGTGACCACAGTCACTTCGCCGCTCTACTGACCGGTCTGACTAGAGGACAGCGCCGCCTGCACCGCTCCGACTGCTGAGCCACCCGACAGAGTGAGGCTGACAGCGGCCAAGGCCGGCCTCGGGCGTCATAGGAAACTCCGCCTCGCCCGAGCCTAGGGCTCGGACTCGGGCTCAGCCCCGGAAGACGGCGAACTCCGCTCCGCCCGACCCAGGGCTCGGACTCGGGCTCAGCCCCGGAAGACGGCGAACTCCGCTCCGCTCGGCCTAGGGCTCGGACTTGGGCTCAGCCCCGGAAGACGGCGAACTCCGCTCCGCCCGACCCAGGGCTCGGACTTGGGCTCAGCCCCGGAAGACGGCGAACTCCGCTCCGCCCGACCCAGGGCTCGGACTTGGGCTCAGCCCCGGAAGACAGCGAACTCCGCTCCGCCCGACCCAGGGCTCGGACTCGGGCTCAGCCCCGGAAGACGACGAACTCCGCTTCGCCCGACCCCAGGGCTCGGACATGGGCTCTGCCTCAGGAGACGACGGACTCCGCTTCGCCCGACCCTAGGGCTCGGACTCAGCTCTGCCCTCAGCCGAAGGTCTCTGCCTCGCCTGACCCAGGGGCTCGGGCTCGACCACGGCCACGGAAGACAGACTCGACCTCGACCTCGGAGGAGCCTCCACATCGCCCAACCTAGGGCACGGACCGACCACGTCGACAGGAGGTGCCATCATTACCTACCCCGAGCTGACTCAGGCTACGGGGAACAAGACCGGCGTCCCATCTGGCTCGCTCCGCCAGATAGGCAATGATGGCGCCCCGCACGCTCTATGACGACGGCGGCTCTCGGCCCCCTTACGGAAGCAAGAGGACGTCAGCAAGGACTCGACAGCCCCGACAGCTGCCATTCCGCCAGGCTCCAACACTCCTCCGACGGCCACGACACCACGCGAACTAGGCGCCAAGACCTCTCCGGCTGCCACGATGGCATGTACTTAGGGCACTAGCTCTCCTCCGCTAGACACGTAGCACTCTGCTACACCCCCCATTGTACACCTGGATCCTCTCCTTACGCCTATAAAAGGGAGGACCAGGGCCCTCTTACAGAGGGTTGGCCCGTGCGGAGAAGGACGGGACGGCGCTCGCTCAAGGCCGCTCGCTCCCACTCCCGCGTGGACGCTTGTATCCCCCTACTGCAAGCGCACTCGACTCAGGCGCGGGGCTAACACGAAGGCCGCGGGATCCACTCTCTCACGTCCGCCTCTCTCCGGCCGCTTCCTTTCCCCCCCCCTTCGCGTTCCGCCTTGCGTCGACCCATCTGGGCTGGGGCACGCGGCGACATTTCACTCGTCGGTCCAGGGACCCCCCGGGTTTCGAAACACCGACACCATCTTTCCCATCTCGATTTGAGAATGGTGTTTTACCTATCCTGACCTTGGTTGCATTCTCTCCTTGTCAGTTCCAATCCTTGCTTAAACTCCATCCTTTATGGTGCTCGTGTCCCTATCCTACACGTCTTGTTCTTCTCCTCGTCCTTCGACAACCTTAGAGAGTAGTTATTCCCCTTTTCAAGAAGAACCACCATTTAATTAAAAGGAACGTATAGCAATGAGATGTTTGTTGTTGTATGCTTGTGTTGTTTGTTTTTGTGTGATGACTGATTTGCTTCTTTCTGATGAGTGTTGATGTGTTGTGGCCCTTGGTCCGCAATGACATCAGTTCACTAGATGAGTGTCGTATAGTTGGGTAGTTGGGTTCTCTTTTCCTGCTCTCTCCCTTTAATCTGTCTATGCTTACATCTTTTCTCTCTACCCTTTTCCTCTTGTACCTGCTCAGTTGGCAGAGTTCGAGTTGAATCGAAGAATCTATGTGCCAACCTTGTTTTCTTTCTAATCTTCCCTTGAAACACAATACCATCAACCTATCCCTGTCAAAATACAACACCATCCTTGTTTCACGCTAGCTGTCACTTCCTTTCTATTATAAATGTCTAAATGTCCTTGTTTCATATTTGCCCTTTGTATATATCATGAACCTTGTGAAACCTTGTCTCACTCTCCCTTTTTCCCCTACCTAGATGATGAATCCCAATGAAGATAAAGTGAATAATGTCAACGACAAGACCCAACCCCAACAGTGGTGAAAAGGAAAGTGAGTCACATAGATATCTGCTGAATGGAATGAAGAACAACAAGAGGACCAGAAAAATGTTTGGGTACAAGATTAAACCGCCTCAACCGCAAGCAGAAGCGCCAAAGCTCATGAATACCCAAACAGGAGAATCAAATCAAGCTCAGTTGTTCAGCATGCAAGCAACCGATCAACCATCATCTGCTGGCAATCAAGCAAAGCTGACTCGCAGAGAGGTCAAAGCAAGAGGTGCTTGTTTCTACTGCAAAGAAGAAGGGCACTTCATTTGTGAATGCCCCAAGAAGCGTCTAGACCGGCTCGCGAAGAAGGCCTTCAAGAAGAACTCAACCAGTGATGATCCAGAAGAAATTGTCTTCACTCGCTCAAAGTATAAATTAATTCAAACAAGCGTTGAGAGTGGCAGGTTGCTAGACATTCGCGTTGAGCCGAGAGAGTGATGAGTCTCTTGTTAGTGCGTAGACCTATTTGTAAGGTCTTGTGAACAACCGATGAACCGTCCTTGTTTTTCTTGCTAGCTTCTTCTTGAATCTCGGGGCAAGATTCCTGTTAAGGGGGTTAGATTTGTAACACCCTGAATTTGGGGGTATAAAATTTCTTTTCTAATATCCACCAAATTCAGGTGTTACCCTCTTCTTCACTTGCTTTTCTTCTCTCTTTGTTGCTTCTAAATAATGGATATTAATTCTATTATATATATATATATGAGTTTTTGGCATAATAAAATAAAATCCCGGAGAAACTTTGATTGTTGCATTCATTTTGTTGTAAAGCATTTATGAGTGCAAAGGTAATTCGAACTATATCGAATTATCTTGATCTTTTTTCAAGAATTTTCTCGGGAACCTTCGAAACGTTTCTTCGAGTACTAAAATATGAGTTTTAGTGTTTCTAATATTAATTAAATACCTAAAATTCAGTATTTGCGAAAACTACAAAATCTTGGAAACTCGATTATATATATGTGTGTGTTCCTCTCGTCGAACTCGTTCTCTGTTTTGTGTCATTTTCGCGAGGTCGTCAAATCGCATTTCCTCCTCGTGAACGTTGTGCTGCTCGCGCACCTGCTACCCCTCTATTTCATCTACCATCGCCTACCCCTGCCTAACTCAGTCCCTGCCGTTCACTGTTTCGCACAACTCGTCGTGCAACAGTCTCCTTCGTTCGATCAGAATACGATCTGCGACAAATTTTGCAACCGCCTCCGCATCCTTTTTGTTTTTCTATAAATATATCCCTAGGCGTCGCATAACCCCTTGTCTCGCCCTTAGATTCAGATCGCGCAAGTCTTTGGTTACCAGGTATGCTACTTTCGCCCTTTTCTTCCTGCGTTTGTCTCTGCGCGCGCGTAGGCAGGCCGACCCGACGGCGTCCTCGCCCCTTGCCCCTGCGTCCTCCCTGCATGTAGCGCGGTCAGTGGCTCGCTGCCGTTGCGGCCGCGGCACGGCCAACGCCCGGCGGCCTGGTCCGTCGTGGCTACCCCGGCGCGACTCCCAGTCCAGCACGGCCAGCCCCGTGGCATCCTTCGCGGAGACCGGCCGTCGGCTAGCCTTCCCGGCCACCTGCGCGAGCGCCTCTGCGCACTAGGCTAGCGAGGCGAAGCCCCCGGCTAGCCAGTCGGCGTAGAGCCGCGGCATCTTAGCGCGCACGCCCTGGCCTCGTCCCCGGCAGCCCCGCACCGTGCCCGTGCACGCCCCTGTAGCCTCTCGCGCTCGCCCCTGCTGGGCGCGGCCTGGCGCGGCTCACGGCGTGCGGCCGGCCGAGCTCGCCCCTGTAGCCAGCGCGGGCCATGGCCCATGGCCCATGGCCCCAGCGAGATCCCTACTAGCCGGCCTCCTCTCCCTCTGTTCTCTATTCCGTCCATGGAAGAAGAAGCCCCCTATGCAACCGTCTGTGTGTGCGTGCCTGCAGGGAGGAGAAAGAAGAGAGAGAGAGGTAGAAGGAACCGTCGTGAGACCCACGCGCATGCAAGTTTCCACTCCCCCTCCGTGTGTTTCCCACGCATGCAGGTGCGCATGGGCCCCTCACATGCATGCACGCCTAATCTGCTGGCCGCATGTGGGAACAGCCCCACACCGGATCCTCTGCGGCTGCACGTCATGTGGCCTTTCGTGTGACTTCGGTTCAACCAATAGAATCGCGCCATGTAGTTTAAATTCAAGAGATGTTATTTATTCAATATAATTTGCGCCGTAAACCCGTCGTTACTCGTTCCAGTCGTATTAACTTCGTAACAACATCAATTTCGTATTAGTCATGTTATTTTGGTATGTTGCAGGTCTTAAGTAATTAATTATTTATTCATTCAATAGTGGTTAAAGAACGAGTTTTCAATTAAAACTAATCTATAGTTCTTACTTGTGTTTACAAATACTCGTTAATTTGATAAATGCCAACTTAAATATTTTACATTAATACTTGCTTAGTGTATGCGCGTTATCTATTTAGATATTTCTTGTATGTCGCGCATGCTGCTCCGCGCGCGATGGCGTGCTGGATCGCGCGTGTTGTTTTGCGCGCGTCTCCACACGTTGGCTTCGCGTGTCGCGCGTGCGGATCGTGCGCGCTAAGTCATGGATGTCGCGCGGCGTCTGCGTGTGATAATAATTGTTTTCGCTTATAAACACTTATGTTAATAACGATAATTTGTTGGTTCGCGTATTTTAAATAGTTAACTTAAGGTTTGCTCGACTAATAATTGTTAGATTAATATTCTGATTAGATTAAAAGTGTAGTGTTCAACTTGCGCTTTGATAATAAACATTAATATGGTTAACATTAGCTTAAATACTTTTTATTTATTTAATACTTGTTTAGTTTAAGCATGGTATCTAATTAGTTTTTCTCGGCCTGTCGCGTGGCCTGTTCCGCATGCGGTGGCACGCTGTTTCGCGTGTCATTCGTGTGCTGCTTGTACGTCGTCGCCGTTCGTTCGTGCGTTCGCGCCACGCATTTGGTTCGCGTGTTGTCGCGTGTTGTTCACGTGTTATCACGCGTTAGTCATACATGGTCACGTGTTGTCGTGCGTGCTGTCCGTGTGCTCCTTCGCGTGTTGTCGCGTGCGTTGTTTCACGTGTCGTCCGTACGGTGTTCTGCAGTGTCGTGTGTCGTCGCGCGTCATTCGTGCGTTTTGCACGTGCCGCTTTTTGCGTGTCACGCGCATGGCCGCGCGTACTACGCGCTGTCTGTGCGTGATATTAAGCTGCTCGCTTATAATCACTCATACCAGTTAATTAACTATCCATTCAGTCGTCCACTATTAAAATATTAAGATTAGTTGAAACTAAGTAGTAGTTTTAATTTACGTTTGATAACGTTGAATTAAGATTGTTATCTCGAATTGAATATTCTAATTAATACCTATTTAGCGTTGACGTGATAGCCTCTCGACCGTAGCTCCGACTATCGCGTTTCCTTTCCTCGTGTGACCATAGTAGCACGCTCTATTTCATTTTGCATGTTTTATTATGTTTTTTATTTGAATGGTGTAATGTTCTTATGCATATATATATATATATATATATATATATATATATATATATATATATATATATATATATATATATATGTTTGTTTGTTTGTTTGTTTGTGCTTGTTTGTATTCGCTGTGCGTCACGAATAGATTGCGATCCGGTTCCAAGCTTCAAAGGATCAAAGATCAAGCGTAGGCGACCAAGTGATCTAGCTCTTCGAGTTCTACAAAGTTGAAGACCCTGAGCATCTGTTTGGTGAAGGCAAGTGTCCTCTGACCCATTATGTCCTATTTACTTTATAAATCACTATCCCGCATTACTCAATTGAAAACTAAGGATTGACTAGCTTTGTATTTAACTTGTCCTTGATTACCTTTTGGGTTACCATGGTTAGCTTCATGCTATTGCTTTACTTTAATCAATGAACATGATGTGAATATTTACGATACGATGATGTTATCCCGACGATGGTCCTATGATACTTTAGGGGACTTAGGCTGTTTCCTGAGTGCCTCTCCGTAAGGACCTGTTCGAAGAGTGACACCCTGGGAAAACAGTGCAACCATGAGGGTGGTATGGGACGCCGTTGGCCAAGTAATTAGGGAAGTCTTATGTTGGGTGCTGGTTTTTGGTCATTGGGAAACGGAGGCATCTGTTATGGCTCCTATATTCTCGCTGAGGGATCTGGGTACGGGTATCGTCCCACGGCTTTTTCCTGAGGGCAGAGGTATAGGTTTTGGGACGTCAGATGGACTTTATGCAATGGTCATTTCCAACATTCGCATAGTGAGGACCCTAGGGAAAAGCCATGTAGTTAGACCCTGCTAGTTCACCTTGGAAGTGATCAATGGGGAGTCGCGATCCATGGGCAGAAAGGGAATCACGGCTCATGGGTAAAGTGTACAACTTCTGCAGAGTGTTATGAAACTGATATATCAGCCATGCTCATGGTTATGAGTGGACTTGGGATCCTCTTTGATTAGAGATACAGATGACCTGAGATACTATGATTCTATTAATGGTTTTGGTTCGATGATGATAATGATGTTCCTCAATGAGGAAATGATTCACGGGTTGGTTATATGATAAAACTTGGCTCCCACTAATAATAAATATCTAACCAACTAAAAGCATCTTCTTTGACCTTAACCCCACATAAAGCTAGTCCACCTCAGCCAAACGGGACATTTGCTGAGTACGTTGATGTGTACTTACCCTTGCTTTCACAAAACACCAGGTTGCCTTTGGTGCAATCTATGTTCAGGTAAAGAAGAAGGTGTCGAGGCAGATCTCCAGGAGTTCTAGGACTTCGACGAGTTCGAGGATTAGGCTAGCAGCCTCCCCTAGTCAGCTGTTTGTGGTGGGTTTATTTACGTTGGCTATGTTTCTATTCTGTGTACTTTGATTATATTATGTAAATGACTCTAGTCTTTCATATTATTACTTACTCTTTATTGTTATTCGAAGCATTATGCTATTATGAGTCATTTATGTAATCGTCGTGTACGTGAATTTCTGATCCTGGCACATACATGGTTCGCATTCGGTTTACCTTCCAAAACCGGGTGTGACAAAAGGGCTCCCAAGCTCTCCGTTTTTGGCGATTAATGCCAAAGGGGGAGAAAGTATTAAGCCCAAAGCAAAAGGACCGCACCACCATTTCAAAATTTCACTGATGTTTATTTCAATTGGTATTTAAAGTTAATTTTTCAATTGGTATCTTATTTGGTTTCAAAATATCAAGTTCGTAAAAAAATTCAACTGGTATAATATCACTTGGTATCTATTTCAAAAACCCTCTTGAAAGCTAAGGGCAGAATTTCTTCAGGGGAGCTTTTTACTTAGTCAAAGGAAAAGTATTTGAAACAGGGGGAGGAATTTCAAATCTTAAAAATGCTCCTTGAAATCGTATTCTTACACCTTTGGCTATTTGCAAAACAATTTGAAAAGACTTTTCTCAAAAGATTTGCAAAAACAATCTGAGTGGTGCAAATGTGGTCTAAAATGTTAAATATATCAAATCAAACTTATCTGATTAGAAATGCTTTCATTTCAAAATAACTTATGCACATCTGTCAGAATGCAAACTAGTTACATTTCTACACTTTGTATTTGCTTTGGTTTGTGTTGGCATCAATCACCAAAAAGGGGGAGATTGAAAGGGAAATAGCCTCAACATTTTCTATAATCGATTTTGGTGCTTGACGACCATCACAAACCTTATGGACTGACCAGCTTGACTAGTTAATCATTTCTCAGGTGCATAAGTTCATCTACAACTATTCTAAGTCGACTGTCCGAAATACCGTAGATTATTCTGGACAGGAGAAGCTTTTTGGAAAAATACCTACACGCGGACCGTCCGGGCCCTTGAGGCGGACTATCCGCGACACCAGAGTGACCCTCGGGCAGGAACACTGCAAAAACACAAGTTTACACTACGGACCGTCCGATGGAGAAGAGAGCACCGTCCGAGACCAAGCGCGGACCGTCCGGCCTCAGGCGCGGACCGTCTGGTCAGTGAAAAACTAGAAAACCCCGAAGGTGACTGGTTCGGTAAAATGCATTTTTAGCGTCCTCGCGGACTGTCCAGGGTGCACGGCCGGATCGTCCGTGACTGCTTTATCTGACATCTGACGACGCATTAAATGCTCTATAACCATTGATATAGCCGTTACTGCTGACCGTTGCGATTTCAGCCATTGATGTGCAGGGGCGGACCGTCCGCGGTTGGTAGAATTGAAGCAACGGCTAGGAAGTGGTTGGAGGTTATAAATACAACCCCAACCACCTCCATTCACTTCTCCCAAGCCTCTCATTCACTCTCATTCAATACAAGAGCATTCACTTCAACAGAAGACACTTTCAAGCTTCCCAATCTCTCCAAGTTCCATAATTGTGACTAGTGATCATTAGTGATTGGTGAATTGAGAGAATGTGATACGTGTTTCATTTGTTGCTCTTGTGGCTTGGCTTTTGCAATCATGCTTTCTTCATCTCTTTCTAAACCCTCCAAGTGTTTTGTAAAGCTTGCAAGAGACACCTAATTGTGTGGTGATCCTTGCGGGGTCTTAGTGACCCTCGAGATTAAGAAGAAGCACTCAACCGGTCTAAGTGACCGTTTGAGAGAGGGAAAGGATTGAAATAGACCCGGTCTTTGTGGCCTCTTCAACAGGTACTAGGTTCTTTGGAACCGAACCTCGGTAAAACAAATCATCGTGTTCACTCGCTTGATTCTTGTTTGATTTGTTTTCCCCTCTCTAACGTTTTCTTGCTAGTATCGATATGAGTTTGCTCCCTCGCATCATCCGCATTCTTAGAGCAACTCCTAGCAAGAGAAATATTCTTTTGGACCTGAATCTAATTCTAACGCTAATCCCTGACCTTAGTGTGTGTTTAAGTTTATAAATTTCAGGTTTCACCTATTCACCCCCCCCCCCCTCTAGGCAACTTTCAATATCGAGACCAAAAGGATGTCTAGAGCAACTGAGAACATGAAGTAATCCGATTTTCTCAAAAACCATACCAACATCAGTAGGGTCGACCGCTCCCTCAACATCTTCTGCAATAACGAAGTCATCTCTTTTGTCATCCTGTGGTGCAGCCAGATGAACACGAGCACAAGGTTGCCTCTGGATGCCACCATCCTCAACATTCATCTTCGAATGAAGAAAGTTTCTTGGATCAGCTAGTGTGGGGGACAGATATCCCCCGGGTCCAATAGAAGGCAAGAAGGTCTCGCGAAAGCCTTTGGGCCTATTATCTCGCAAGGCCACCCCTTCGTGGGCAAGGGGAGAACCACTGATGGAAGGGGTCGATGCAATGAAGAAGCAGACTCGGGCCCAAGCGGCTCATTGGAATTAAGCGCTATCCACAGCGCCGATCCGATTTTCCCGCGCAGCATCCTTGGACGTCGGAGCAAACTAGTGATAGGTCGGCAAAACTATAGGAGAATAAGTTCAGTCGGTTCGCTATTACTTAGGTACACATCGTCATCACACACGCATGTAATGTCCCATGGTCAGGTATATAAGGCCTAGGGGGTACCCCATCAAATTCATCGATCATCTACTCAACCCACTAGCTTTTCTCCACATAGGAGACTTCTCTTGTAACCCACCACATAAAGATCCACACCAAGAAGTGGGGTATTACGCATCTCAAAGCAGCCCGAACCTGCAGAAAATCGCCTGTCATCTCTCGTGCATCCCGCACGAACCATTGAGTTACAGTCAACAGCACCGTCCTACCCAAAAGCACCGTGAGGGGTAACCCCGGGTGTGCGGTCGGGCTCCAAACACCGACAGCTGGCGCGCCAGGTAGGGGGTGTGTCGTTGATCCAAGCTAGCCCAATGGTTGTCACTTCCCAGTGTGAGATCGCTCTCTGCCCTGGATCCATCTTCTGCTTCGGGACCATCTCGTCCGTAGCAGATGGGGAGGGAATTTTGCACTGCATAGAGGATCCACCGGAGAAAAAGCTTTCCTCGGAAATCTCCGGGAAAGCCGGAACAAGGCAGCAAACAGCTCAACCTCCTATGCCCCAGGCGAAGACTACCTTCTGCAAGTCAAGAGCCAAGAATTCACTTACCCGAAGAACCCTGTTGTCCCCTTCGTCCACAAAGGAGTGGACACGGATTATAAGAAACAAAGAAGCAAGCGAGATGGAGACCCGTCAAGTTATCCTTCTGACACCTTCGCCCTCAAAGAAGGATGGAAAGGAATTCATCGCCGCAACAACTCCTTTCTGCCCCGACGTCCTCTTCATCGGGGGGGAGATTGGAGTCATCTCCCATCTCCGACGATGAGCCAACCGTGCCAGGAGAAGAACCTCCCTAGCGAGAAGCTCGGCGACAGAGAAACAGACGCTGGAATATCCAGTGACATCACGAAGCTAGGGAGCAGGACCCAACGCAGCCCATATCCTGAGATGAAGTCTCAGAAATAGGAGAAACTCCTGATGAACGAGTCTTTAGAGAAAGGAGGAATTCTCGCCGACGCGACCGCCGACAAGCTCAAGACCGAGATCGAGAACAAGCTGAGCAGGATGCGAGGTTATACCGAGAGAACCCTCTCTTCGCTCGAAACCTGAACCCTGACTTTGCTCGTGCAATGAACATGCCGAGTGAAGTCGAAGGAGTGTTGGCTCAGATAGCTGATGGCCTCCCCCGGACTCCGGATGTTGAAGGTTATAGGCGGCTGCTCACTCAAGCGGCTAATCACCTTCTGCCCCTCGCCCATCCCCCGGGTGACCTACGACACGCCCTCAACAGTCGGCGAGACGCACGGAGCTCCATCAATGCTTCACGCGAACGACAACATGAAAATGAGATAAGGCGTCGAGAGGAGTACGATCGGGACCATGGTGTCTCGGCTCGAAGTGGCACCACCCGAGTTGAGTTGGCGGCAGCCACAACTACTGGCCCGACCTGGAGACGATCGAGACGGCACATCAGCAACTCTCCTCCCCGGGACCAGCACCATGAACGTCGACAGGAGGACACATGTGGAGTATCCGCGCTTACTCCGCGTCTCAGGGCCATCCAGTAGCCCCTGAACTTCAAGGTCTCCAACATCGACAAGTATGAGTCTAAGCAGGACCCAGGAGGCTGGTTGGCCATCTGTACAACCGCTGCTCGGGCCGCTGGGGTGACTGAAGACGTGATGACTGCGTACTTGCCCATCGTTCTCGGGCAGGATGCACTGCAGTGGCTACGACACCTGCCACGACACTGCATCGACGATTGGAGCAACTTCAGTCGGTGTTTCATCGCTAACTTTCAGTCCCTCTCCGACAAGCCGGCGCAGCCATGGGACCTCAAATCCATCAGGCGCCGGGGGGATGAGACACTTCGGTCGTATCTCAAGAGGTTTCAGACCATGAGAAATCGTATCCCCGAGGTCACTGAGGCGGCGGTGATTGAGGACTTCTACTAGGGATCTAATGACTCGGCCTTCGTTCGAGCCATACTGCAGAAAGCGCTGACCACCTCCGAGCAGCTATTTCGAGAAGCGGACCTCTACATCACCGCCGACGAACGGGCTCAGGACCTCATCGGGGGAACGAAACCCGCGCCACCAGCACCGCGACGTGACGCAAACCAACAACCCAACAAGCGTTGGGAGAAGAGGCCCCGTGAAGAGGTCCACGCCGCCGGACCACCCGTCTCTCGTGCCCGAGGGGCACCCCATGGAGGCGAGCGGACACTGGACGATATCCTCAACGCGCAGTGCCCATACCATAAGGATATGCGCCACACCCTGCGGAACTGCAGAGACTTCAAGCATTCCATCGGGAATGGCCAACCATTCCAGCCTCTACCACCTCCCCTGCCATGAGGAGGGCCTGGTGAGGCCAGGCAGCCTCAACAACAGGAAGGGGGAGGAGACGGAGCATTCCCGCGCGTCGACGGAGAGGTCAACGTCATCTTCGAAGGACACAGGTCGCAGGAAAATAGAAGGCAGCAAAAGCTCAACGACCGATAGGTGCTAGTGGCTACCACCAATACCCCAGCTCCCTACCGGTGGTAAGAATTCCCGATCACCTTCAGCCGAGCAGATCAATGACTCAACTTTGACCATCCAGGCAAGTACCCGCTCCTCGTCGATCCAGTAATCCAAGAGAGCAGGGTAAAGAAAGTACTAGTGGACGGGGGAAGCAACATCAACGTTACCTTCCCCCGGACGCTCCTAGGCTTGGGGGTCGCACTCACTCGAAGACCTCACCAAGTCAGACACCCCTTTCTTCGGCATTGTGCCAACCGAAGGGGAGTACCCGCTCGGGCATATCTACATGCCCGTTACCTTTGGAACTCTAGAAAACTACTGAACCGAGTTCCTGAGGTTCGAAGTGGCAAGTTTTGATTACGGATACAACGCCATCATCGGCAGGCCGGGGCTGGCAAAATTCATGCTATCCCGCACTATTCTTACATGATATTGAAGATGCCAGGACCACAAGGAATCATTACCATGTGTGCTGACTTCCAAGTCACCGCGGAATGCTTTTAAGGAGGCATTTAGGTGGCCCTCACAACTAGACCACCGACAACCTCCTCCGCGCAGGCGAACACAAAACCTGAGGGAGACTTCGCAATACCCGCGAATGAAGCTCAAGTCATGACCTCTATGCGGTCGACTGAAGAGACGAAGAGGATCAACCTAGGGTTCGCTGATGAACGCAAGACCGCCATCATCAGTTCCAGCCTTGACAACAAATAGGAAAGAGGGCTCATCCGGTTCCTGCAAGATAACCGGGACGTATTCGCGTGGCAACCTGTGGATATGCCGGGAGTCCCGAGAGAACTGGCTGAGAACAAATTGAAGGTCTATCCTCAAGCAAAGCCGATTCGATAGAAGTTGCGTCGTTTCAAGCCTGACAAGAGAGAAGTTATTCGCGCCGAGTTAGCCCGCTTAGTGGCAGCAGGGTTCATTAGAGAAGTGCTGCATCCTGAGTGGCTGGCAAATCCTGTTCTTGTACTCAAAAAGAATAAAGTGGATTGGCGCATGTGCGTCGATTATACTGATCTCAACAAACACTGTCCGAAGGATCCCTTCGGGCTCCCAAGAATAGATCAGGTGGTCGATTCGACTGCCGGGTGCTCTATGTTATCCTTCCTAGACTGCTATTCTAGATACCATCAGATCAGCTTGGCAAAAGAAGATGAAGAGAAGACAGCATTCATCACCCCATTTGGAGCCTTCTGCTATATCTCCATGTCGTTCGGCCTCAAGAACGTGGGAGCAACATACCTAAGAGCTATTCAAACATGCTTAGCCGATCACTAGGGCAAGCGGGTGGAAGCTTATGTTGATGATGTGGTGATCAAAACAGAGAACTCAGAGAACTTCATCGAAGATTTGCAGCTGGTCTTCAATAGCTTGAAGCGATACCGGTGGAAGCTCAATCCAGAAAAGTGTGTCTTCGGAGTACCGGCAGGAAAGTTACTCGGATTCATCGTTAGTCATCGGAGAATCGAAGCCAACCCAGAGAAAATCGAAGCCATTACGAGAATGGAAGCGCCGCGATCATAGAAAAAGGTACAGAGGCTTACTGGATGCATGGCAGTCCTGAGTAGATTCATAACAAGGCTAGGCGAGAAAGGCATGCCATTCTACAAGTTGCTCAAAAATGTGGACAAGTTTCAGTGGACCATAGAGGCACAAGAAGCTCTAGAGGTGCTGAAAAAGTTCCTGACCACACCACCAGTACTCAAGCCACCACGCCGAGCCACACCAAATCAGCCAGCAGAAGATCTGTTACTATACATTTCATGCATGACTCACGTGGTAAGCACCACGTTAGTAGTCAAGCGGGTGGGAGAAGGATATGCACACCTGATATAGCATCCAGTCTACTTCATCAGTGAAGTTCTCGGGCCCTCAAAAATAAGATATCCTCAAATCCAGAAGTTGCTATATGCGGTACTTCTAACCGCACGCAAACTCCAACACTACTTTGACGACCAGAAAGTCATAGTAGTCACAGGATTTCCAATAGGGGACATCCTCCACAACAAAGAAGCTATCGGAAGGATAGCCAAGTGGGTGTGCGAGTTGGAAGCTCATGACATAGAGTTCCAACCTCGCACGGCAATCAAGACTCAGGCGTTGGTCGACTTCATATCCGAGTGGACTGAACATCAGGTCCCAGACAACCCGAAGGCTATCAAAGTATGGAGAACGTACTTTGACGGCTCGTTGAAGCTAGGGAGCAGGTGCAGGGATCCTCTTCATTGCCCCTGGAGGTGAACAACTCAAGTACGCACTCCAATTACTGTTTCCAGCATCAAATAATTCAGCAGAGTATGAAGCACTGATCCACAGGTTGAACATCGCTGTATCACTCGGCATCAAAAAATTGATGGTATATGGAGATTCTCTAGTGGTCATAAGCTAGATAAATAAAGACTGGGATTGCTCGACTGATTCTATGGGCAAGTATTGTGCAGCCGTCCGGAAATTAGAAGACAGGTTTGAAGGGTTAGAGTTTCATCACGTGGAGAGAGACCACAACGCGGCAGCAGACGCGTTATCAATGCTGGGATCCAGTCGGGCTTAGGTCCCACCCGGGATCTTCATCCAAAAAGTATCACGCCCGAGTATTCTCTTAGACTGGGCAGAAGAGTGCGACATCTTGAGCCAACCAGAATCGGACCCCAACGACTGGAGAGAGCCTATCATCAGATACATAAAAAATGAAGAATTACTGGATGACAAGACGGCATCAGAACGCATCGCGAGACAGTCGGCCCACTACCTCATAGGGGCACACTGTATAGAACGGGTGCGACAGGAGTCCTTATGAAATGCATTCACTCGGCTATTGGGAAACAACTGTTAGAAGAAATCCATGCTGGGTAATGCGGAGTACATGCTGCATCCAGAACCTTGGTTGGGAAAGCTTTCAGGTCTGGTTTCTATTGGCCAACAGCGAAGAGTGACGTTGCCGAGTTAGTCCAGAGATGTGAAGTCTGCCAATTCCTATCAAAGCAACAACATTTACCCGCACAGCGGCTACAGACCATTCCTGTAACCTAGCCTTTTGCATGTTGGGGGCTAGACATGATTGGACCTTTCAAAAAAGCTCAAGGAGGCTATACTCACGTACTGGTTGCCATTGACAAATTAACAAAGTGGATAGAGTACAAGCCAATCGCTTCCCTGGCCTTAGCCAAAGCGGTGGAGTTTATACAAGATATAATATTTAGATTCGGGATACCAAATAGCATCATCACTGACCTGGGATCCAATTTCACTAGTTCTGAATTCTTTGATTTCTGCGAGCAACAGAGCATCCAGATCAAGTATGCGTCGGTAGCACACCCAAGAGCCAATGACCAAGTGGAAAGGGTCAATGGAATGATACTGGAGGCACTCAGGAAGAAAATATTTGACAAAAATGAAAAGCTCGTAGGAAAATGGATCAGAGAGCTGTCATATGTGGTTTGGAGCCTGAGAATTCAACCCAGTCGAGCTCTGCATGGAAATACCCCATTCTTCATGGTTTATGGATCGGAAGTAGTGTTGCCCGTCGACTTAATATTTGGAGCACCGAGGCTGATTTTCGAAAGCATAGCCGAGGCGGAGGCCACCAGACTAGAAGACATCGATGTGCTAGAAGAAGAACGATTGAACACAGTAATTCAGTCGGCTAAATACCAGCAGACCCTGAGGCGCTATCATGATAAAGCTGTGAGACATCGGTCCTTTCTAGTGGGAGACTTGGTCCTTCGTCGAATTCTAACGGGGGGAAGGACGGCACAAGTTATCACCACTATGGGAAGGACCATTCACCGTATCAGAGGTCACTCGGCCAGGCTCATAGCGGCTTACTCAAATGGATGGCACGGAAGTGGGGAATTCATGGAACATAGAGCATCTCAGAAAGTTTTATCCTTAGCAAGGCCTCAAAAGTTCTCGAAGGAACATTGTACTCTATACTCGGGGGACTTCATCATCAATAAAGTTTTCATTTCCAAAGGCATTTAGACTCTTAACTTCCAGCTAACCTCGATTTGATTGGATTTAAAATCAACACGCTTACTCGAATCAGGGTGACCGCTATACCCTACTAATGGAGCAATCGACTTAAGTCGGTGCAACATGCTCACGCTTACTTGACTCGGGGTGACCACTATACCCTACTAACCGAGCAATCGGCTTAAGTCGGCGATGACTTAAGTCGGTGCGACATGCTCACGCTTACTTGACTCGGGGTGACCACTATACCCTACTAACAGAGCAATCGGCTTAAGTCGGCGATGACTTAAGTCGGTGCAACATGCTCACGCTACCTCGGCCTAGGGTGACCACTATACCCTACTAACGGAACGATGGCTTAAGTCGGCGATGACTTAAGTCGGTGCGGTATGTTCACGACCACCTATCTTAGAGCGACCATTGTGCCCTACCAGTCAGTTGATCGGTCCAAGTCGGAAAACGCCTTAAAACCAGCACGACACTATTACTTTCACAACTGTTTAGGGTGATTGCTATACCCTAACGACAAAATAATTAGCACTCCAGGAAGGAAAAGAACGTTTTACTTGTTGGCATCAGGGGCACTTTCCGGCGCCCTGCTCACAAAATATTCGAGTCCTAACATAACCATCACATACACATAGAATTCATATTACATCAAGTGTTTTGCATGACATCACTGCATCAAGACATCTTTGTTAGCAATGTCTTTCACAGGAGCGATGGAAGAGGAAGGACGACTCGAAGCATCGGGCATGGCCTTGACATCAGCGACAATATCATTAGGCACCACGACGCCGGGCCTCCTCATCAGGATCTGCCCAGCAAATGGCTTTGTCCATAGCCTTGTCGCACTGAGCCTTCAAAACGGCGCAGTTGTCCTCTGAAGCTTTGATAGCCAGTCGAGCAGCTTCTAGCTCTTGTGCGACAAGTTTCTTTGAAGCACGTAGATCTCTAATGGTCGAATCCTTGGTTGATAACAGCTATCCAAGCCGCAGAACTTCATCTTGGGATATTTGCAGCTCGTGACAATGATGATCTAGGTCCGACATGGTGAAGCGGTGGCTCCTTTCCAAAATATTCAAGGAATTGCTAGCGTCATGGTATAACCTGTCCAGATTATCACGAGAGGCCGCGAGTGCTCGTTTCTCCTCCTACGAACAAGAAGCAACATTCAGCACCCAGTCTACAATAAGTGTGGCGAAGTCAACCAAGGGAATTTACCTCGTGCGCCATCCTTCTAGAGTCAAGCTGAGCACTGAGGGAAGAATTCAAAGAACGTGCGCCATCCAAAGAAGCAGAAATTTGGGCCAAGTCAGCCTGACTCTGAGAATACTTCTCCTCAAGGTCAGAGCACCGTTGGGTTGAGTCGGCCTAGCTTCGAAGATACTTTTCCTCAAGATCAGAGCACCGCTGGGCCATATCCAATAATGCAGCTAAAAAGTGATGCATGACTCAGAACAAGTTGATTAATAAAAACAACTAAGGAAGCTGTAAGGTCACTAACCAGCGTTCGATGCCTTCAAGTCAGCAATCTGTTTCTGAAGCAGCAATGGGTTCCACTTCATTAGAGACAGAGCTTCTTCTGGAACAGTGGCACCGCATGACCTCAGCTAGGTAGACATTCCATCAACCAAAGCCTGTGATCGTAGACAGATGAGCAGAAGAAAGATAATTCACTTGAAGATTGGAGAGGAATAGTGGCAGACCCAAGGCAGGAGGAGCTGTGTCATGGCTCGATGGGGGGAAATCAGCAAGAACAATCCGAAGGGCATTGTCAGGGGTGATCTCAGCCCTGCCAGCAGACAACATGCTTCTCGCATCTAGCTCGCCAACCTCTGAGGCGCCTTGTTCGCTCAAAACTGTGAAGCATGCACCGCCGTCGCCCCATCGGACCGAGGTGGGGACGACCCAACATGGACGTCCATGGAGGTGTGGGAGGAAGAGCCCACCTGAACACCCTCAGGGGCTGGGTTGTAGCTTGCACTACCCACCAGAGTTGGATCACTACCAGCAACACCCTCGGGGGCTAGGTAACTACCAGCACCACCCTCAGGGGCTGGGTCTTCTACAGTAGCCACCTCTAAGGTTGAGGGCTCCTCCGTCACCTCCATGGGAGTCGGGTGACTCGGACTAGCGTCTTGGCATTGAAGGCTGCCCTCCAAAGTCAACGATGCGCGAGACACCGCTCGGGTTACCTCCTGCCCAGCGAAGTCAAGCAAAGAAAGCCCACCGTCCGGGACCTCTGAACAGACAGCCAGGATATCATCGGCAGTGGGCTCTGACAGCATATCTTTAGGGACAACTTCCTCCAGTATTTGATCAAAGTCTGATATTGAAAGTCCCTGAAGACTGATAAGAGCCAACAGAGCTGGAGTAGGGATGTCGCTGCTCCCCTCACTTCCTCTATAATGCCGGTTATTCTTATGGATCAGCGGGATTTCTTCCTCTTCTTCCTCTTCATCATCATCAAGCATGCATCCAACAGTCTGTGCACCCTTGGCGTCAGCTTCTGGAACGGCCTCTATTGGGACATCATCAGGAACTGGCACGAAAGGGTCGGCATCCTGATCTAAGCACGATAGTCACCGGAGCCGCCTCTTCTTCTTCTCCTCGATAGGTGCAGTTGGGCGTCTCGCTTGGCACGCACGCTTTGGGCGAGCACCCTCGGGTTTCCAATTTTCCACCTTTTCACCAATCTCCTCCCCAGTTGTGATAGCCATTGGCTCAGTGCGAGTAGAGTCGGATGATTACCCTGCCAGCAGGCTAAGCACAGCATCTATCTCAGCATCATTAGTGCTGGCTGGCATCTCGAAGTGAGTCTGCCTCTCATCTTCAAGAATGTTCTGAATTGAAGTAAGCAAGGCTTATATCTACTGGAGAGGGTCGCACTCTAAGACCCAGGCTACCATCACGAGCAGGAGGGTTGGACACAAACTCAGAAAATGGCCTGATTGGTGTCAAGTTCCACGCAGAATAGGCCACAGAAGCACCAGCATTTGAAATTCTACCCCTCAAGATCATGTCCAGTCGGCTCATCAGATCTTCAGTGGAAATCTTCTTGTTCGTGACCCGGGCAGAATCATTGACACCACTGTACAAATAAGCAGGGACGCCCTATCCTTCAAGGGTTGGATGTTCTTGAAAATGAAATCAGCAACCACGGCCTCAGCAGTCAGACCTCTATCCTTTAGCGAGCAGACCTCGGCAAGCAGTACCTTAGCTTCTGTTATCTCCAAAGGAGTTGAAGATTCTATCCAGCTCGATGTGCGGACATCTGGCTGCCTCCCCGACCAAGGGGGAGAGACATGCAATGGTTCTCCACAATGAACCACTCAAGGCGCCACCCTTTGATGCTATCCTTGAGGGGAATATGGAGATACTCTGCTTTTCTCCCACGACGAAGCTCTAGACTCGCGCCGCCAATGAGCTGGTGTTGTCCCCTAGCCATCCCTGGCCGACAGTGATACAGGTATTTCCAGACACCCAAATGGGGGAGAATCCCGAGAAATGCCTCACACAGATGTACAAAAATGGAAACTTGCAAGATGGAATTAGGGTTTAGATGGGTCAAGTTCAGTTTGTAGAAGTCAAGGAGGCCGCGGAAAAATGGGGAGACGGAAAGAGCAAGCCCGCGGATAAGAAATGGGACGTAGATGATAGATTTATGGGTATCCTCTGTTAGAACAGTGACCCCGTGGCAAATTCGCCAAGAGCAGAGCTCTTTCGGAAGTAAAACCCCAACATCGACAAGGTGAAGAAGATCGGATTCTGAGATAACAGGCATGTGGTTACCCGCGAATGGCAACTGGCTGTTGGGGTCGATGGGCGGGATGATTGCCGCGATAGAGCTTTGCCTCTTTCGATTCGGTGCCATTGCAATCTGGCCGACGGAACAAACAGAAGCAGGATCTCAGGGAAGCAGAGGAGTGGTTTGAGGCGGAAATGTGAAGTTAGGGCTCATAAATCATAAATGCATGTCGGAGCAAGTATAAACGGGGTTTCCCGGGTTGAGCACTACTTCTAAAAAAGCGCCAAGTCATTACTCGGGAAAGCAGAACTTCAGGCATGACTCGGCGTTACCTCTAAAACGCTGGCTTCATCAGCTATAACTCGGCGGTTACCTCTAAAACGCCAGCAGCATCAAGCATGACTCGGCGTTACCTCTAAAACGCCGCTATCATCGGCTATCGCTCGGTGGTTACCTCTAAAAATGCTGGCAGCGTTAGACGCATGGATGAACTACCAAGTGTGCATGCAGAAAAAGCAGCAAGAGCACAATGTTCACTGGAAGCACCGGAAGTTTTTCATTTATATTAAAAAGGGGGGTTACACAAACTCAAAGCCTGATTCATTATGAGCCAGCCTTTTTACCCCTACCTTCTACTACATTACATTACTACACTACTTACACTACACTATACTACTAACTACTACTACTTTATTCTAATACTACTACTACTAATTATCTATATTAATATTTAAGCCAGTGGCGCCTTGCCACTGGCCTTGCCATCGTCGCTGCTGCTGCCTTTGCCACCGTCGTCGCTCCTGTCGTCACCGCTGCCTCCACTATCGCCCTTGCCGCCGTGGTTGCCGTCGTCGCCGCCACCACCTTCGCCGCTGTCGTCGCCTTCATCGTTGCCGTCACCGCCGCTCCCTTCCTCGGACGAGTCGGAGGATTCTCCTCGTCCGAGGAGACCTCTGACTCATCCGAGCCTTCGAGCCCGGCGCGCTCGACGGACCGGATGTACGTCCACACCTCGACGGCTTTCCCCTGGAGTCGTCCGAGTCATCGGACGACGTCGGGGGGGAAGCGTACTTCGGGGACCCCTCGGACTCGGAGGAAACCTCCTCCTCCGAGTACTCAGAGTCACCAAAGTCCTCTGATGGAGGACTCGTCTCGCGCTTCCGCTTGTCGCCGGAGCGACGTGGCGAACCCCGACCCTTTTTGTCCTTGCCCATGGTCAGATGGAGGAGAAGAAGGAGTTAGAAAAGAAGCAACAGATGATCGAAGGATAAGTGAAGAGAACGGTGCAAGAAGGCTATTTATAGAGGTCGAGAGTGACCATCCACTTCCTACCACGCCCATCGAACAGTCGCAAGTATTCAATAAGCAATTCAAGCCGCCTGAAAATGGGTCAGGCAACAGACGTCGCTTCGCGTAACACGACACCATTTGGACCAAGGTCAACTGCTCTGATGGCATGATTACATCCCACGGTCACATCAAGTTACTACTCCAGGACAGTGTGCTAAACGCTTTGCGTACCAAGACGCCCCTTGGTCACACCCATTGGGGGGACGACCAAGAATTTTCATTAGATTTTCTAAAGAAGTCATATCCATACAGTATACGCAATGAATGTACTGAGACAGAAGGAAGAGATTGGCAGAGATCAAAGGAAATCCAAATATAGCTACTGAGCTGTAAGTCTAATCATCAAAGGCATTGAAGCGCAGAGCGAAGTGAAGACTAGCCAAGAGCCATCTACCAAACGTCCAATCTGTCACTGATCGAATAAATTATAGACCTAACAAGGAGTGGGCAGACGATATTGTTTGAATTCGCAAGAACATGAGATGAAGACAAAATGCTGATTTCTAAAGCACAAGATGAAGATCTTTGAGTGGATTATTTTCAAAAATCCACTCAAAGCTCGGGGGCTACACCCATTGGGTGCACCTCCGGTGCGCCTAATAGATTTTTAATCCCAAAAGAAAGGATGTTGATCTCTAAAGCACAGAGTGAAAGTCTTCGAGTGGTTTGTTTTCAAAAAAACCTACTCAGAGTTCCATATGCTGATTTTTAAAGCACAAGCTGATGACAGAATGCTGGTTTCTAAAGCACGAAGTGAAAACCTTTGAGTGGTTTGTTTTCAAAAAACCTACTCAAAGTTCCAAATGGTGATTTCCAAAGCATGGCACAATGACAAGACACTAATCTCCAGAATGTTGAATGAGGGCTCTTGAGAAGACTGTTTTTACTGAAATCACTTAAAGTTCAGGAGTAAATGCTCAGTAGGTGCACCTTCGGTGCACCCATCGCCAAAATGGAAGTCAAGCCACAGATTCGCAAGTTGGACCTAGAATCTTTGGGCTGATTATTTCAAAATCAACTCAAAGATTGGGGGCTTGTGGGGGATAGATATCCCCTGGGTCCACTAGAAGGCAAGAAGGCCTCGCGAAAGGCTTTGGGCCTATTATCTCACAAGGCCACCCCTTCGTGGGCCAGGGGAGAACCGCTGATGGAAGGGGCCGATGCAATGAAGAAGCAGACTCGGGCCCTAGCGGCTCATTGGATTTAAGCGCTATCCACAGCACCGATCTGATTTTCCCGGCAGCATCCTTGGACGTCGGAGCAAACTAGTGATAGGTCGGCAAAACTATAGGAGGATAAGTTCAGTCGGTTCGCTATTACTTAGGTACACATCGTCATCACACACGCATGTAATGCCCCACGGTCAGGTATATAAGGCCTAGGGGGTACCCCATTAGATTCATCGATCATCTACTCAACCCACTAGCTTTTCTCCACATAGGAGACTTCTCTTGTAACCTACCACATAAAGATCCACACCAGGAAGTAGGGTATTACACATCTCAAAGCGGCCCGAACCTGCACGAAATCGCTTGTCATCTCTCGTGCATCCCGCACAAACCATTGAGTTACAGTCAATAGCACCATCCTACCCAAAAGCACCGCGAGGGGTAACCCTGGGTGTGCGATCGGGCTCCAAACACCGACAGCTAGGAAGTTAGCCATTGAAGAGGGGGCTTGAACAAATGGAGAGCAAGCCTACGTAGATAGGCGATCGCCGGGTGGAGAGAGTTGGGGTTTTCTCCACTGAGGTGACTGAATGGATGTCGTTAACGTCAGAAGAAGAAAATGCACCTTTTATGGGACATTGTGTGGGTTCATCTATGATAGTGGAAACAGCCGACATGGGCCTCACAATAGGCTTCCAAACAGTATGCTCCGCCACATGCTTCTTGAAACATTTGATTTCAATATGACTTGGGAAAAAGCAATACCAGCATCTAATCTCAACATGGCATTCTCTAGCCAAATGGTATGGGGAGAATCACCTAAAGCAAGATTTCCTGGGATTCTCCATATATACATTACACCCATCCTGCATGCGCAAAAGATCCAC
The DNA here is from genome assembly GCA_029449295.1 of Zea luxurians. Classification (NCBI taxonomy): domain Eukaryota; kingdom Viridiplantae; phylum Streptophyta; class Magnoliopsida; order Poales; family Poaceae; genus Zea; species Zea luxurians. Next base: position 111,085,661 of record JAOPSE010000009.1, on the reverse strand, counting down.
TGCATGAATGTCCTGAGAGTCGTTGAGTTCTAAGACTGACTCCAACAGAGAAGCCAAATGGCCAGGCAAAGCTAAAATAGCTACCCACGAGCTACTGTAGTAGCACAAAACTCTTTCCAATAGGACAACCAAATGAGGTAGGCAAAAAGGATGGGAAGGGAGAGGAAAGGTAAACTAGCTTGCACTGTAGTCGACAACAATTTTCTTTGTTTGTGTCTGACTACCTAACCCCACCATGTGCTTGATTTATTGGACTGCCTTTTTGCTTGTGCTATTGGAAACATGTGTCATATCTATGGACAGGCAAACTAAAGATCCTAGCCAAAATTCCGGATGGCTGGCCGATTTGTGTGGCCCCTGTTCGAGCCAGTCTAAGTGACGTTCCAACTCTTGGACCTCCCATGGTCACATACATGATCATTAATGTGAGGATCCGGGGGTCCACAAGCAAAGGAGCCTGGAGGTTCATTAAAGGATTATTTTTTAAATTTTGTACTCACAAAAATAAAATTATTGTCTTAGGGTTGCCACAGCGAGGGTGAGTAAACAAGCAAGCCAAATTTAAATTTACCAAGATTATTCATCAAACCGGAATTTTGGCCTTGCTCTAGAGATTTCAATGCAGGTTTCGATGCCAAAGAAATAACTCAGGATGGTGCTTAGCAGGAGGAGAGTCTAAGATCAATTTCCTGGCAAAAGAAACTAGCCACTTTTTTTTGATGGAGAAGAATTATGTTTTTCTTTCTGCTAATAATAATCCAATCAGCCTCTTCTTCCTTTAACCAGAGAGCATATTCTCGCCTCCAATTCGGGGCCACCATTTCACCAAAGATAAAAATAGACATCAAAGTTGTGGGTAATGACTCTTTTGAGAGAAAGTATCATAAAACCCACATTTTTGGATGCTACTGAAAAACGGAAATGGCGCTAAGATTCTTCAACCACATGAAAGCCAACAGGGGAACCCCCAAGAATTGCATGGAGAGCCAAACCAGTTGAATACTTTGAGAGTTTAAAAGTGAATCTTCTAAAAGCTGCAATCAAACGAAACGAGACATCGACATAAGTTGATGGATAATGAATCGACGAAGCAAATCAGCGAAGAACTTCATTTTGGAATCTCAAACCATGAGAAGTGTCCAAATCCATGATGTTGAGCAGTGAATGATCCTCACCCACCATCATGGGAATAGGGAGAAGGAGAAGCAAGAGGAGGAGAGGAGGGAGAAAGAAGAAAAGGGAGTGGCAGAGGAGATTAGAGAGCAAGAGGACAAATCAATAGGCCCTTCCATCGTAGGAAATCCATTGGCGACGACGACAAGCAAATGGAAGGGAGAAGGAGTGCTTGTTATTGTATTTTTCTTTTTAGTTTGTTTCTAATGATTGTGTATGTTTTTTCTTTTTGTATGTGTGCTATTAGTAGTTGATATTGTGGTAGAGGATCAAGACCGGTTCAAAGATCCTCATGACTGTTGAGAAGAAGGCAAGTGGACTTCTCCCCTTGTGTTTTCCATTTGATCCCAAATAACACATGACAACTAAGTTTACATTTGTATTATCCATAATTTTGATGAGAATGCTTATTTAGATTCCACCTAGACACTACCAACCAAACCCCTTGATCAAACCTAGGTTGCATTTACTTTAGTAGTTATACTATTGCTTAATTTTGCTTTGCATTGGTTCTCCTTTGATGATATAAATGTTCCAAGTTTATGCTATTGTTGTTGCCTTGTTAATTGTAACAAGATCATATATGTTAATTGGAACATGGAGTGACCATCCAGGAAAAAAGTGCAACCACGAGTAAGGGTGATGATGGGCTCTAAATTTTACACTATAAAATTTAAGGACCGGGTCGAATTAGGGTCGGCCTCTATTTTTATTCGTTTTTGAACTAAAATTAATTTAGGGCTCTAACAAATTGTAAAGAAATATTTGGATCACGATCCATTACTACCCCTAACCACGAGTGCTATTATGGCTCTGACTTTGCTAATTAGCTTTATATGCTTAGTGTATATTAACCTTTCCTAAAAGATGGGTAAGAGGAGGGGCGGTAGATGGTGGCAGCTCATGTTAACATAGAGTGGTAGCCTTGATAACTTACCTCGCCAAAGGGTCACCACACCAACTTAGAAACCTTAGCAAATTGCTTTATATTAAGTGTATTCTATGAAAGACTCATAGTGGATCCTTAGTCATTCACCTAGAAAGAGAATATGGGATTTGCAAACCTAGGCTAGAAGGGATACACGACTTGTAGGTAAAGTTGTGCCACCTCTACAGAGTGTAAAACCGATATATCAGTCAAAATCGATATATCAGTCGTGTTCACGGTTACGAGTAGCCTAGACCATCACATAATAATTAAACTTAAAGATACAAACTAAATTGTGTTCTTTTGGCTTGAGTAGTGTGCTTAAGTGGTTTCGAAATATGATGAATATTATCTATGCTTAATTAGTTTTGGTATTAACTTATACTTAGTAAATTGATGTTGTTAATAAAACTTAACCAACTAAATTGCTAACTACGTAAACCCTAATTTATCCTTATTAGCTAATACATTTTCACCTCACTTGCTGAGTATCCACCGTACTTTTCACCCTACTTGCTGAGTACACTCAATTTTTACTAATATTGTTGATCAGAAGGATGTGAAGATGAAGACTTTGAAGGATCTTCACTTTTCACCCTACTTGCTGAGTACACTCAATTTTTACTAATATTGTTGATCAGAAGGATGTGAAGATGAAGACTTTGAAGGATATGAAGATGAAGACTTTGATGAGATCATCGATGGTGTCTAAATCTAACGATGCCCCGGTCACCTTTCTGTAGTAGACTGCCCATGATTTTGCTATGTTTGTTTAAGATAATGTTTATAACACTTATGTTTATGTCTATTTGAGTTATAATAAAGTTACAATTATCTCTATCTATGATTTGAACATTATCTTTTGACATAATGCAATATGTGAAAATACATTTTGGTTTTGCCCCTGTAACACTAGCCTAATTGAACTTCAGTTTCTCCAAATCCATTTCCACGTCTACCTAAAGCCAAGATGAACGAACACTGCAGTGCGGAGACAACAGAACAGCTGCGGCGCAACAAAGAGTCTACATTTTTTACTGAAAAACAAATGTACAACCTCCGTATCTTGTTGCTAGCAACGCCTAATAATACATTCGGAAGGTAAGTTACACTAAAGTACAACAGCAAACGGAGAGGCATCTGCACCTTGTTGCTAGCAAGGCCTAATAATACAAGTACAGCAAACTGAAAATTCTAAGTTTCTTCGAAAAACATGGCAACTCGAAAGTCTAGCATATATTATGTCTGCTAATGCCTCTCCGTCTATTCATTTCCATAGTGACCCTACTGCCTCACTTCCAACAACAAAAAAACCAATGAAAGATAAAGCAACTAATGGAGCGGCCAAGTAATAACAGTCTACTTTACCATCACGAAGAGCCCAGCTGACTTGTAAAGAAGGCCATTTCGGCTAGGTACTGAGAGCAGGTTCCAGTGGCTCAGCAACACCGCTGCCACCATTCAGGACTATTACCTTGCCATCTGAATCCACATCAACGATGGCAGAGTCACCCTCTTTCACCTCACCAGCCAGCATCTTCTCTGCCAGACTATCCTCCAGAAGCCTCATGATAGCACGCCGCAAAGGTCTGGCACCATAGCTCGGGTTATAACCTTCGTCAACAACTCTATCTCGGAACTTCTCCGTCACCTGGAGATTAATGTCCTTGGCCTTCAGCCTGTCAAACACTTCTTTCAGCATAATGTCTGCAATCTCTTTCACCTCCAATTTAGTCAGCTGCCGGAATACAATCATCTCATCCAATCTGTTCAAGAACTCTGGCCGGAAGTACTGCTTCAACTCCTCAGTCACAAGGCTCTTGATCCTGTTATAGCTTGTGTCTTTCTCATCATAATCAAGGTCGAACCCAATCTTGCGACCTCCCTTCTCAATGACACTGCTCCCGACATTAGATGTCATGATCAATAGTGTGTTCTTGAAATCAACTGTGCGCCCCTTGCTATCAGTTAACCGCCCATCTTCTAAGATCTGAAGCATCATGTTGAAAACATCTGGATGTGCCTTCTCAATCTCATCAAAGAGAACAACTGTGTACGGGCGGCGACGGACTGCTTCAGTTAGTTGGCCTCCCTCAGTGTACCCAACATAACCTGGAGGTGATCCAATGAGTTTGGAGACAGTATGCCGCTCCATGAACTCACTCATGTCAAGCCTGATCATAGCCTCCTCCGAGCCAAAGTAGTAGGCCGCCAGGGCCTTTGCAAGCTCTGATTTGCCAACTCCAGTCGGTCCAGAGAATATGAAGCTGGCAATTGGCCTATTTGGATTCTTGAGGCCAACACGAGCACGGCGGATAGCACGGCTAATAGCTTTGACAGCCTCATCCTGTCCAATGATACGTGTATGCAGCGTCTCTTCCATCTTTAGGAGGCGGTCAGACTCATCCGATGACACTTTCTCCACAGGAATTCCAGTCCAAGAGGAGACAATATGTTGAATGTCTGCCTCAGTAACAAGCGGACCGACTTCACCAGATTCAGTCTCTGCTTTAATCATTTCCTTGCTCTTGTCAATAATGGCTGTAATTTGAGCCTTAAGCTCCATTTCTCGGTCCCTTAATTCGCCAGCCTATCAAGAGACAAATATGATAACAGGTGTAACATTTAGAGGTAGTGCAGCAAGTTGAGGATTCAGGTAAAATTATGTTTGCACTAGAGCCTCTGTGCAGCATTCAGAGCCCTTTTCCCCATGGCCCATGCGTAGTCAAAATGATTAGTTCAACTCACTGAAACAATAATGGTAACATAGCATGAATATTTAGAGAAACTAGAATTGGTTCACAGACGACCAGGAGATCCAATGTATAATTTAGCAAAAATACTTTTAACCCAACATGTTGCAATGTTCCAGAATTTTTCATAAAAAACCAAGTGTGCTGTAAAAGTTAAATGGGCCTGTAAAAATTTCAAATTGAAATTTATCTGACAAATTAAGATTGAAAAAACACAAGACATACTATTGAAAACCCTAACCCTAACAGGGGTTGGGCAATCTATTAAATAGACTGGAGTAACTGGGTCAGGCCCATTACAGAGGGGCGAGACAGTAATTACACGGGGAGAACCCCAAACCCTAATCGGGTATTCTAACACCCCCCCTCCGCAGTCACAACTCTATCCTGTACAGATGTTGAGACTGGATCGGAAGTCTAAAAAGACACTCGACGGTAACCCCTTGGTGAAGATATCAGCGAACTGCAGCGTGGTGGGGACGCTGAGAACCCGAACGTCACCGGCAGAAACACGCTCGCGGACGAAGTGCAGGTCGATCTCCACGTGCTTCGTGCGCTGATGCTGCACGGGATTGGTGGAGAGGTAGACCGCGCTGACGTTGTCGCAGTAGACGAGGGTGGCGCGCTGAAGGGGACTGTGGAGCTCGTGGAGGAGCTGTTGCAGCCAGGAGGCCTCTGCCACGCCGTTGGCCACGGCGCGGTACTCGGCCTCAGCGCTGGAGCAAGAGACGACGGGCTGTCGTTTGGCGGCCCAAGAGACGAGGTTGGCGCCCAGGAACACAGCGTAACCGGAGGTGGACCGGCGCGTGTCGGGACAGCCAGCCCAGTCAGCGCCTGTGTAGACCACGAGCTCCGACGTCGGGGATGGTCGAAATAGGAGGCCGTAGTCGAGGGAGCCGCGGAGGTAGCGCAGTATCCGCTTGAGAGCGGTGAGGTGGGGCTCCCGCGGAGTGTGCATATGTAGGCACACCTGCTGGACGGCGTAGGCGATGTCGGGCCTGGAGAAGGTGAGGTACTGGAGCGCGCCGGTCAGGCTCCGGTAGGACGTCGCGTCGGCGACCGGAGGCCCGTCGTCCTCAGAGAGCTTTGCCTGAGTGTCGACAGGCGTGGAGCAGGGCTTGCAGTCAGACATGCCAGCCCGCTCTAGGATGTCGATGGCGTACTGGCGCTGGGGTGGAGGAAGAGACCCTAAGGCCGGCGCTCGGCGGTGATGCCGAGGAAGTGGTGTAGGGGCCCCAGGTCCTTCATCGCGAACTCCCGCTGAAGGGCGACGATCGTGCGCTGTAGAAGGTCGGCGGTGGATGCCGTGAGCACAATGTCGTCGATGTAGAGCAGGAGGTAGACGGTGTCGTCGCCACGCCGGTAGATGAACAGGGACGTGTCCGACTTGGCCTCGACGAAGCCGATGGAGGCCAAGTAGGAGGCGAAGCGACCGTACCATGCCCGCGGCGCCTGCTTGAGGCCGTACAGGGATCGGTTCAGCCGGCAGACCAGATCCGGACGATCGGCGTCGACAAAGCCGGTGGGCTGGCTACAGTAAACAGTCTCCGTCAGAGTGCCATGAAGGCATTCTTGACGTCGAGCTGATGGATCACCCAGTCGCAGGAGAGGGCGAGGGAGAGGACGGCGCGGACAGTGGCGAATTTGACGACGGGGCTGAAGGTCTCATCGTAGTCTACTCCGGGGCACTGGGTGAAGCCCCGAAGGACCCAACGGGCCTTGTAGCGGTCGAGGGAGCCGTTCGAGGTCAGCTTGTGGCGAAATAGCCACTTGCCGGTGACCACGTTGGTGCCTGGTGGACACGGCACCAGGTCCCATGTGTGGTTGGCCAAGAGGGTCGCGTACTCCTCCATAGCACGACGCCAATGTGGGTCGACGAGGGCAATGCGAACGGAGGAGGGCACTGGGGATGCGTCCGGTGGAGTGCAGGTCGTATCAGCTGCTAGGATCAGCCGGTCGACGGGGCGAAGAACGCCAGCGACGCGTCGAGTCACCATCGGGTGGACATGCCCGGGGTCGCGGTGGATGGCGACGGGGTGGTATACTGACGGCTCGGAGCGGGCCACCGGAACGTCGGGAGCGGCGGGTGTGGCCGGCTCAAGGCGGTGATAGACGACGGCGGGGTCGACAAAGCGGGTCACGCTCGTCGACGGGCCCGAGTCGACAGGCGCCAAGGTAGCGGCGTGGCCGCGACGGTGGTAGACGAGCGCGGGGTCGGCAAAGCGAGCCGAGGTCAATGGAGTCGTGCGTGGCGCAGGCAGGGGCGACAGGGCCGCGCGTGGCGCAGGTGTGATCGACGGGGCCGCGCATGGCGCAGGCAGGGTCGTCGGGGCCACGCGTGTCATAGGCATGATCGACGGGGCCGCGCGTGGCGCAGGTGTGGCTGATGTGGCCGCGCGGGGCGCAGGCGAGGTCGACGGGGCCGCGTGTGGCACAGGAATGGGTGCGAGCGGTGGCGTCGTGGCCGCACGAGGTATAGGTAACGGCGCAAGGCGGGGCACCGGGGGTGGGGGGAACCGGATCGAACTCGAGGAGTGAGTCGAGATCGGTGGGTGGGGTGGAGCCTGCAAGGGGAAACACATCTTCGTCGAAGACGACGTGACGAGAGATGATGCGGTGGGAGGTGAGGTCCAGACACCGATACCCCTTGTGGTCAGGGGAGTAGCCAAGGAAGAGGCAGCGAGTGGAGCGAGGAGAAAGCTTGTTAGGGGCGGTAGTGGAAGTGTTAGGGTAGCAGGCACAACCGAACACGCGCAGGTGGTCGTAGGAAGGGGCTGTGTCGTACAGGGCGAAGTGAGGTGTAGGGTGGCTCACCGCTTTCAAGGGAAGACGGTTGAGGAGATGCGTGACGGTATGAAGGGCCTCTGCCTAGTAGGTGGCAGGGAGAGACGCCTGAAAGAGAAGGCAGCAGAACATGTTGGTGGTGGTGCGAATCATGCGCTCGACCCGGCCGTTCTGAGCAGAGGTGTAGGGACACGAGAGACGCAACTGGACGCCGTGAGTGAGGAAGAAAGAACAGGAGGCGTTGTTGTCGAACTCGCGGCCATTGTCGCACTGCAGGGCACGGACCGGGCGCCGAAACTGGGTGGATATCCAAGCGAAGAAGTGAGTGAGGGTGGTAAACGTGTCGGACTTCAGCCGAAGGGGGAAAGTCCAAAGGAAATGGGAGTAGTCGTCCAGAATGACCAGGTAGTATTTGTAGCCGGAGAGGCTAAGGACAGGAGACGTCCAGAGATCACAGTGGACAAGATCAAAGGCCTGAACAACCCTGGACGTGGAAGTGGAAAAAGGAAGACAGGAGTGACGGCCGAGCTGACAAGCATGACAGAGGCGCTCAGAAGAGCCCCGTGTATAGGATATGTCTGAGTGGCCGGAAAGCTGGGACATAACGTCAGGTCCAGGGTGCCCGAGGTGACGATGCCAAATGGCGGAGGAGGTGGTGGTAGTAAGTGCAGGAGATGAGGCTACTCTGGTGTGGGGAGTGGAGGGCAAGTGAAGAGAATAGAGGGGGCCAGAGCTATCACAGCGAGCGAGCACAGCATGTGAGGGAAGGTGGCGTATGGTGAGACCCCAGGGGTCGAACTCCATAGAGCACTGGTTGTCACTAGTGAAGCGACGAACCGAGAGGAGGGGATCAGTCAGTCCGGGAGCAACAAGGACGTCGTTAAGGCAGAATGGTCCTGGAAGAACCGATGTACCTACTGAGGTGACCGGGAGGGTGGAACCGTTGCCGACGACGATGGAGGAAGGATGTGAGGGGTGGGGTGGATGGGAGTGGAGTAACGAACTAGTTGTGGGGGTAGTGTGGAAGGAGGTCCCGGAGTCAACCACCCAATCGGTGGTGGTTGGGGGAGGTGGTGGTGGCGAAGGTACGGTGTGAGCGAAGAGGGCCAAAGAAGGTGCCCCGATAGAGGCACTAGGAAGGGAGGGAGATGACACGGGCTCAACCGCTAAGGAGGCGATCGCAGCACGTGGGAAGACAAGCGGTCCAGGCACTTGACGGCCCGCCTGAGGGTGGAGCTCGACGCAGTCCTGGAGAATAGGGTTCCAGACGGGATCGAAGGACACGAACATGCCCTGGATGAGCTGGCCGTCGTGGAGGAGTGCACGCACAGTCACGAGAGCAGCGGGTGAGGTAAAGCTCATGTATGGTGGGGGTGACGTCATGAAACTGGTGAGGGTAGAGGCAACACTGGTGGGAGAAGCGCAACAGCGCGAGTAGCGAGGAGGGATGGTGAGGGGACGACCACTGGGGGGCGTCAAGAAGGGCGCGCGCGCCGCCGCCGGGAACGGGTCGGGCGGCGAGGACGGGAGCTGGAGCCGACAGCGCTCGACGGCAGGGAACAGGGGGGCGCGGTGGGGAGTGCACGCGGTAGCAGCAAGATCTTCTCACCCCTCGCCCTCCTCGGCAGGGGCGCGGGTCCGCCTGGCGGGTGCTCCTGGACGTCGCGGGGTCTACGGGCTCGTGCAGGAAGGGTGCGGTGCAGGAGGGCCGCGGCGCTGCTGGGACCGGGGCGCGGCCTGGACAGCCGCCGGAGTGCGCACGGCGACAGGAAGGGCGTCGCGGTCGGGTGCTTGGCGTCGGGCGTCCTCCTGGCGGGTGCTCCTAGACGTCGCGGGGCGGCGACGCCGGAGCTGGTCGGAGATGGAGGAGGTGAAGGGGCGGCGGCCAGCAGGGGAGGAGCTGGCAGCGGCCAGGGCGCGATCTGCAGGGGAGGAGCGGCGGCCAGCAGAGGAGGGCTGGCGACGGCTGAGGGGAAAGGGGCTGGCGGCGGCCAGCAGGAGTTGGCAGCGACTGGGAGGAGAAAGAGATAAAAACACTGGCTCTATACCATATTGAAAACCCTAACCCTAACAGGGGTTGGGCAATCTATTAAATAGACTGGAGTAACTAGGCCAGGCCCATTACAGAGGGGCGAGACAGTAATTACACGGGGAGAACCCCAAACCCTAATCGGGTATTCTAACACATACTGTTAGCACATGGCAAGCAATGCCAGATTGACTGCTTATCCATTTTGTTTATTGACATCTCCAGCGAATTTGAAATTAATATTTTTAGTGTAGTTATCTTTTTGTACAACACAATGTTTTTATGGATTTTTGTAACATTGCAACATGTCATGTTTGTTAATGGAGATGTTGGAACCCATAGATTAAAATCCATAGTCAAACAATAGTATACCTTCTCAAAATCTTGGCCACGTACAGCCTCATTTTTCTGCTTGGTTATCTGCCGCAGCTCTTTGTCCAGCTCTTTGGCTTCATCAGGGAGCTGTAACACCAAAGCTCAAAATCAGCAGGAACAATGCAGCAAATGTTTGCAGTCTGAAAAATCATCGCTTAATACCTGCGCATGCCTCAGCCTAACACGAGATCCAGCTTCATCAATCAAGTCAATGGCTTTGTCAGGCAGGAAACGATCGCTGAAAGAAATAAAAGCAATATAAATTCCCATTTATATCACAATCAAATGATTGGCCTGCTTGATAAAAAAACAAATGACATTTCTTTAGAAAGGAACAAAGGATACACTATTTTCTCATAAAACTAAACTACCCCCCATCCATCCCTCTTTGTTCAGCTATAATCAATTAATCATAATATTTGAGTGGCTCAAAAAATGTACATTGATCCTGAAGGTGGCAAATATAAGTTGCTCAAAATCCAAACTGATAATTCAAATTAGCATTTTGGTAACAATTTATCAATAAAAAATGTATAACAAAACCATTGCCAAGTTCATGTGACTTCTTAAAAAGGTAAAATTTAAGTAGAGATATAACATACTACTTAAAAACTTGGTGATTTGCAAACCTGATATACTGATAAGACAGCTGTGCAGCAGCAATTAAAGCATCATCTGTGTATCTCAGTTTGTGATGAAGTTCATATCTCTCACGAAGTCCTCTTAAGATCTGTATTGTTTCATCCACAGTAGGCTCTGGAACCTTAACTGGTTGAAACCTTCTTTCCAAGGCAGGATCTTTCTCTATATGCTTCCTATACTCATCCAGTGTTGTGGCACCAATGCACTACACAGATAAAATCACCAGCAATGTGGTTATTTTGGGAAAATTACAAAACTCTGGAGCCAGTCTACACAACCTTATCCTTCTCCAAAATAAACCGTACATATGAGCTAATAAGACATAATAAAGCACCAGAATTCTATACCTGAAGTTCACCTCTAGCAAGAGCTGGCTTCAAAATATTAGCAGCATCAATCGCACCTTCTGCTGCACCTGCTCCAATCAGTGTGTGCACTTCATCAATAAAGAGAATAATGTCTTCATTTTGCTTAATTTCCTCCATAAGTTTCTTTAGTCTCTCTTCAAACTCTCCTCGGTATTTAGTTCCAGCAACAAGGAGCCCCATGTCAAGAGTAATAACCTAACCAGAAAAAATAATAAATATTGATTAGTTCTTGAAACAACAAAACGATGAACAAACATCTGATTGTAAGTTGCAAAAAAAAGGTTTATTTTCTTTTTGCTAACATCTGATATCAGAAATCAATACATATCCAATCAATCCACTAATGGCAGGTAATCCAGAAAAGTAAATTCACAAAACAATCTGGGCATGTCACATATGTAGTAGCCAGCAAAGGGAACCTTTTTATACATTATTAACTACTTTTGTAAATTAATACTAAAACAAATCTACTACTCTGTAAATGAATACAATGGATTCAACCCCAAGGATACTACTGCTACTTATCTACGCAAAATAGACAAAAAGAACATTTGAAGCACCACAAATGGTCCAAACTAACCTTCTTTCCTTCAATTGTTTCAGGAACATCCCCATTGGCAATACGCTGAGCAAGCCCCTCAGCAATAGCAGTCTTTCCAACACCAGGCTCTCCAATTAGGCAGGGGTTGTTCTTTGTCCGCCTGCCCAAAATCTGAGTAACACGCTCAATCTGATCTTGTCTACCAACGACTGGGTCCAATTTGCCCTGCAGAAGAAGATAGTGATAATTGTTTATATTCACTAGTTACTTGTGCAAAAGAACAAGTAAACTGGGGAAAGTGGAAATACCTCTTCTGCTAATTTTGTCAAATTCGTACCGTATTCTTCAAGTGTGGGCATCTTCTGGCCACTGCTTCCTCCACCAACTCCAGCCCCAACAGCTTCTGTGCTTTCCCCAACCATTCTTATGACCTGAACATCATATCGAACATCAGCTCCTGCTCAATTCTGGTCAAAAAATGGATAACAAAAACATCAATAAAAGAGAATTGCCTGGGTGCGGATGTTGTTTGGATCAGCGCCAAGGCTTTCAAGCACACGAGCAGCAACACCTTCACCCTCACGAAGTAGCCCAAGGAGCAAGTGTTCAGATCCTACATAGTTATGCCCTGAGAAACCAAAAAAAACATAATGAGACACATTTTTTACAGCAAACAATTAATCCCTCTCACGGGTTGAACTCAAAAATAGTAAATGGCTAACCTACTAGTAATGCTTGTTTAATCATTTAATGACAGTATGTATCAAAATTTACCAATGATTTGGTACGATAGTGCCTGGAACCTACTCAAACCCCACATGATTTAATGGTTCCCATACTAACTTGGCATCATTCTGAATCAATAATTAGTCACAGATTCAAGCATATCCACACATGTTAGTGATCAATCTACAGTGTACCATTATCAAGTACCAACAAACAGCGAAGGGGCTCATGGCGCAGTGGCAAAGGCCACTGGCCGGAAGCGCTCCCGCCCAGGGTTCGAGCCCTGGGTGACGTACCATTTACCTGGGATTTTCCAGGTATAGAGTACACACACGCATGTGCGTTCAATGGTATTATGTGTGCCAACGTACTAGAGGTCTAGACCTCTCAATCAATTTAGTGTGTAGTGCTGTATGTGTGGTGTCCTTGTACCCTATCAAAAAAAAGTACCAACAAACATAAACTGAGTGTCTTGCATGTCTAGTATGAGAAAGTCAGAACAGGATACCATACAGGGAAGAGAAAAACAAGAGTTTAATTTACACTGACCAAATTAAAAATTTAGGGGCAATAAAGACCACAGACAAATCAGTGTTTCTTAGGACAAACACCCTAGTCTCACAGACTCAGAAATGAACTATAGACAAGTAGCAAGTGTTGTTTAAGGACCACACAAGCCCATTTGATATCACTTGGTTTCAACTGAACTAAAACAAATATAAATCAGCAGCATCCTCAAGAACAATACAATAATTAGCATCAGCTTCTTCGCAACTTATAGTGCAATGCTATATACAAGGACATCATGGTGTGTATTACAATAAGCTATTATGGTAGTGTTTTCTTTCTACTCAAATCACATAAAGCAGCCACCCCTTTTCATTCATATTCCTTAATGAGCAATCACTAAACAAACATACACTAGCATTTTGCATGTCCAGTAAAAAATGGTGAAGAATACAACGCCATACCAGGAATTAAAAATACTAGAATTTATACTGATTTGTTAAAATTAAGGTGTGCTAACAAAGCCCACAGAAAGTATTCAGATAAAACTATAGGTGAAGACATTAACCAAACAAACCTAATAACACAGAATGAACTAACTGTGCAGATAGGTGAAGATAATACCAAGTTGACGAGCTTCTTCAAGGGACAATTCCAATACACGTTTTGCACGAGGTGTGAATGGGATTTCAACAGCCACAAACCCACTGCCACGTCCAATTATCTTCTCGACTTCAACTCGGGCATCCTTAAGATTGATTCCCATAGACTTCAGAACCTTCGCCGCAATACCCGTGCCCTCACCAATAAGCCCCAGCAAAATCTGCTCTGTCCCAACAAAGTTATGTCCCAGGCGCCTTGCCTCCTCCTGCGCAAGCATAATCACCTTGATTGCTTTCTCAGTGAAGCGCTCAAACATGGCACGAACCACCCCTCTTGAGGCTGATCCACGCGGTCTTGCAATCTGACTTGCCACGATCGATCCAAAGTCACGCTTGATCACGGACCTCGTGTCTAAAAAGTTTGTCTGACGCAATCCTTGGAAACCACCAAGAGTAAGAGTCCTTGTTGGCATATTTCGCACCATTGTAGCATTGGTTCTGGCCCTTGCACGCACACGGAACCGACCTGAGCTGCTTCTGTAAACGGTTGGAACAACGGCAGACTGAACTAGAGTGCCCTCCATGCTGAACTAGGAAAAGGCAATCCCAGGTCCGTATCTACCAAGCCCTGCAAATTTGCAAAAGGAAAAGTAAAACTGTAAATATCACAAAAATGGCAACCCCATACTGAAACGACTACATGTCTCGAACAGATCATATTTCGTCTAAACGAGCACCCGCGTTTTCGCCGCGCTGGTCAGCCAGGGAATGAGACGGTGGGACCAATTACATCCAACAAGCCCTCACTCCCAACCACGACGCGCCGACAGACACCCTTCACAAATTCGGACGGGGAAATGGGAACGGGGAGATTACGGCGCCGAGTTTCGTCTCCCAGAGAGGGGTCGTGGAACGCGCGGCGGCGGAAGCGTCCCGACCCTGCGCCGGCGAGGAGGGCGCACCCTAGGCGGGGGAGGAGGTGGCAGAGGAGACCAGAGGTAGGGCTAGCTGCCTGCCGCGTGGGAAATGGGAATGGAGGGGGGCAGCAGAGGTCAGAGGAGGATAAGGAGAGGAGGAAGGCGGCGAGAGCTTGCGCTATTGCGCTGCATCGGTGGAGTGGGTCGTACGTCACCCCCTCCCAACATGGGCTTTTTCTCTTTCTTGTCTTTGCCCGCGTGTCACAGCCCACTTAGCCCAACGACGGCCCTAGTTTGTGCAGGGTGCAAAAAATTATTTCAGTCTGGTTAGGCGAAAATTTGCGAAAGATATCATTTATTCATTTTAACCTCCGCAGCTATTCACAAAGTCGGATTTCTTCTTTTCGTTATCTTTGCTTCAAAACTACTAGCAAACATGCTCATGCCTTATAATAGAACTGTTGAGCACCGTCTAGACGATCCGGCCCGTAGACGCTATACCCATATGCGTGGATGGTCCACGACTAGATCAGATCACACGACTAAAACTTCTATCTCCTTATGTGTTTATTCCTCTAATCCCACGGAAGCTATTAGAGAACGTCTAGGAACAGATCTAGACCCCCCTTTATATATTTGAAGGGATACGGCCGATTGAAGAACCAACAATCGATCAAACAATAAATTTATCTTCCATTCTTTACTTTTTCCCTAGGAGTAGACAGTAATATAGACTTCTTTGTCTAATCTTCACTTCTCTCCGGCTTTACGTCGTTTAGAGGCGCCTTGGGTGGCCTGTCGATACTAAGACAAACCCTAGGATATCTCCTTCCCGACGGAGTCCCTCTCGGGAGCGAGATCCAGGTGTTGTTGGCGAACTCCATCGCCTCTGCGCACGCGTGGATCGTCCGGCTCGTCGGGCAAAAACCCTAGCTTCTGCGGTAGATCGCGGACCTTCCGGCCCTTGGTCGCAGACCGTCCGCGCCTCCGCAGAGAGCACCGCCACCGGTACTCATCGCAGTGATTGGCGCCAAGGTCGGTGCCAACACACTTTTTGGCGACTCCGCTGGGGACATCGCGTAAAGATCTATCGAATCGGCCCTCAATGGCTGGTTCAAAAGATAGCTCTAACGTCTCTCCCAGCAACATCATTGAGCTGACTTGGGAAACCTGCCCACTGAAGAACAACAGAAGTTTGAGGAGCACAAGGAGCAGCTGATCAAGGAAGTACAAGCAAAGTTTCTCGCAAACTTCAAAGTAGACAGGAATAACAAGGTCGTTCTACAATGGGCGACTGATCTGGCACGAGGTTGATAAATTTATTGTCGCAAACGGACCGCATGATCAGCACGAGGTTGATAAAGTACAAGCAAAGATAATGCATGCATTTGATAAATTCATTGTCGCAAATTTTCCCTCGCACGAGGTTGAATCAGGGGAAAAAACATGTGTTCATCGACTGTAGATTGGCATGGCCAATCACAACCCCTTTATGGGATGCTGATAGACACATACCCCAGACAACCACAACCTTCTACGCAAATCGGGGGTAAATCCACTGATCTGCGCACAAACGGACCGCCGGCGCATTAGCGCGGACCGTTCGGGCCAACGGCGGCCGGTCCCATTTTTAGAACCAAATTACCGAGATCCGCACCTGAGCTGCCACGTTCTGCGCAAACCCTAAACAAACAATTTGGACCATCCACTCATAGTGTCGGACAGTCCGAATACATTACCGGACAGTCCATGCATGCAGCCGAACGGTCCACATACCTGACCAGACGGTCCAGCGCAAATTACATAGAACCCCATGAAGATGAGAAAGCTTTACTTCACTTCTATTTGCTTTGCCTAAGAGAAAAAGAGATTGATTATTATCCAAATACACAATCATCCCAGCTAAACTTCATGTTACATCCTACAGTGCCCTAGCACCTTAATATAACATCCCAGGCACATGGGGCGAGTACTTTCCGGCCCCACCCAGAAAGCAGGAAAAAGGGATGACCAGTCATATGAGCCACATAGGGCAAGCATTAATGCCCCACAAAACCCAAGCCAGTGGATAGGGAAACAACATACTAATATCCAAACACCCACACCTATGTTGAGCCAGAAGGCCGGTGGGCACCCACCGGCCGCCATTGACATAGTAAGAGAGGAGATAGACGGGGCATTCTGAGCTAAGCTCGGAGTTAACATGATCCCTAAGACGCAGTCATATCGGAGACCCTATGATAGCCGATTTGACTATCACCCATACCGGCAGGGAACTAGAATACCCGAATTCCTAAAATTTTCAGGTGACCAGGGTAAGAGCATACACGAACACATATGCCAGTTTGTAGCACAATTAGGAGAATTGGCCGACACATAAGCGTTTCGTGTTCTTCTATTTTCATTATCTCTAACAGGAACTACATTCGCATGGTATGCCACGCTGCCTTCTAATTCTATTTTTTTGTGGGGAGATTTAGAACAAAAAATTCCATGATCATTTTTTCTCCGACGATTATGAGTTATATCTAGTAGATTTAGTGGCTCTACGATAAGGGAAAGATGAATCGGTTAATGCTTACATCCGGAGATTCCGGTACACAGGAACCCGATATTTCCAAATTCATCCGGCGGGAAAACAGATAGCAGGATTAGCATTTAATGGAATGTGTTATTATTTAAAAGAAATATTAGAAGGCATTCAACTTTTTACTGCTAGCTCAGTTACACCAGAGAACTTTGGCTTGTGAAAGCCGAAGCAAAGATACTTGTTGGAGACTTGTTCTCAAAAGCTAAGAATTAAGAACAAGGCAACATGAAAGTGTTAAATGTCAAACTTCTTCGTCCTTAAAAACAGTATATCCCTTTGGATATAATGAATCTCGGACGAAGGTTACAAAAGAAAAGACCTTCGTAAGGTTGATAAATGGTAAAACAGAGCAATCATATATAATACGTGAGTAATAATACCAATATTATTATCAATATATTTCTATTATTAAATTCATAAAAAACGAATTACAAATGTACCTTCAGATTAATGTAAAGTAAAGGTACAGACGTGATGCGAAAAGGCCTATGTCAAGTCAGCGTGAACAGTACGGGAGTACTGTTCACTTATTTATAGGCACGGGACGCAGCCCGTGTAAAATTACATTGATGCCCTTTACATTTATCAATAACTCTATAGTAATTCTTCGAGGTCCAATTTGGCTTTTCATCTTTAAGTCGGTTCCTCTTTTCTGTTGTCATGCCAAAGCCTTTCTACTCATAGCTTCGTGATCGTCTTATCCTTCGTCATGATCGTTTTTTATTCCAGTCAAGCTTTGTCTTAACCATGTTCTTGTATATCCGCGACCTGACTCCGAAGGTGCCTGTTCACATATTACACTTGGAAAACATTGTCAAACTATGTTTTTGAGGACCTTCGGGAGCCGAAGGCCCCCAACAGTAGCCCCTCGCAATATTAATTTACTGTAATGATAAATTCATATTGCGACATGGACGAAGGCTTTAAGCCGAAGGTCCGAAAAAACACCTTCCTTTTGCTAGAATAGCAACAGTCATTGACAAGCGGGGCCCTCCAGTTTTCGACACACTGGGTGTATAAATACGAGCTCACCACGAGTTTATTTGGCACGCTCTTTTGCCATTTACTCACTTAGCTTTTCAGCCTGCGCGCGACAGCATTTGCTCGGTTTTAAATTTTTTAAGCTTCGGTTTCAAGTGTGGTTTGCCAGCATTCGCGAAGATGTCTGAGGATAAGAAAGTTGTTGGTGCTTCGAAGCTAAGCCTTTCTGAGGAAATGCACCTGGGTTTTCTTGAATCAATGTCGAAGACCAATACGGAGAAGATTGTCAGGGAGACTTTGGAGGGTTTATCTGAAGATACTGGCGACAGTGATAGTTATGATGTGAATAGTGGTGGGGAGGATTCTGAAGATCGCCCGTGGTGGCCTAGTCACTCAAATTTCGGGAAATCAACTATAAAGTAGAGTCACCTTGAAAATATGAGGGGGAGATATTTCCGAGATATATCCATCGTGAGGGCAGATGACGGAGAGAAAACTACGCCGACTCCCGAAGATAATGAAGTCGTGATCTTCCGAAGCTTTTTTAAAGCTGGGCTACGATTCCCTCTAAGCAGATTTGTGGTAGAAGTTTTGAAAATATATCAGGTTTACCTTCATCAACTTACCCCTGAAGCAGTGATAAGATTGGGAGTCTTCGTCTGGGCCGTGAGGAGCCAGGGCCTGGAGCCAAGTGCAAAAAGCTTTTGCAATATACACGAGCTAGTATATGAGACGAAGCCCTGGGGTAAGGAGCAATATCATAATAATTTTGGTTGCTATAGCTTCGGTGCCCGCTCTGGGTCAAGCTGTCCCGTGCCAACTTTTCGGAAGAGATGGCCCGGGGAATGGATGAAGGAATGGTTCTATGTGAAAAACGATTTGAAGGTTCGAGAAGATATTAAAGATATCATCATGCGCCCTATCTGGCAGCGCTTTGGACTTCGGAAACCAAAGGTAGAAATGGACAAAGCAGCTGAAGAATGTCAGAGAGCCTTCGGCGTAGTTTGCTCTTTTATTGGGACCAGGGATTTAATGCAAAAGCACATTGCCTTCAGAGTGTGGCCACTTGCAGATAACTGGGAAATGCCGAAGGAGACCGTTAAAGAAACTGACGAAGGTGGACTAATCAGGCTAAAATATACATTCAAGTACGGAGATAAGTTCGTTGAACCAGATGATGATTGGCTAAAAAGCATTGAGAATGTAAGTGATGAATTGCTTGGGGCATACTCAAAGGCCGGAAATACTGCATTATCCGCGGCTTTCGGAGGCCGAAAGAAGAAAAGACTCAACCGAGTATTTGATGCAATTGGGTTTATCTACCCCGACTACTATTATCCAATGCGAGGCCAAAAAAGGAAAAATACTTCTCCTGCAAAGGAAATTGCTTCGGCTGCTCCTAGAGAGCCAGCGCCGAAGAGAAAGAAGGTAAAGGTGCTCACACACCCTCCACGCTGTATTGAGCCGGCCACAGTGCCTGAGTTTATTGGTGAAGCTTCTTCGGCCACCGAAGCCAGAGAACCAACTCTAGTGCCAAAATCCGAAGAAATGGCCGAAGCACCAGCAATAGAGAAAACGGAAGAACCGAGAACTGAAGAAGGAAAAACATTAGAAATTTTGAGTCCTTCATCAAAAGTTGAGGCTGTTAAAAGCCAAAGGGGGCCAGCAGCGACCCCGAAAAGAAAAAGGATGGTTAATGTGCTGGATGTTTTGGAGACAATTAAATCTTCAAGCATAACTCCAAAGAAAACTATTGAAACTTCTGAAGTGTCTACTGAAGCCTTTGTTGCTGAAACTCCGAAGCAACAATTTGAAACTGAAGCCGGGCCTTCGGAGCCCACCAAGGTAAAACTTTTGGAAACCGAAGAAACAAAAATGTCAGAGCCGACTTTGATTGAAGAAATTGACACTGCCGTCCCCGAGGCATCTTCCAAAATACGTGATTATATTGTGCGGCATGCTTCGGGAAAGAAATTATCTGAGGAAGAGATTTTTGAAGCTAATCACTATGCCCAAGAACTGAAGTATCCGAAGGGGGCCGTAGTGTTCAATGGGACAGACGAAGATGAATTCCTATACTGTCTCCCGGACAATAAAGAATTATCCGTCTGCCGGGAGATGGCTAGGAGCATGGGATTCCCGAAGCTTGAAGCTGGCCTCTGCGCCATGACGAAGGACGATCTTGCGGACAGCCTTGCATACAATAGTCTGAAGGTAAAAAATTGTAAATTTTGAAGTTTATGAATTTTAAATTAGTCTTTTGTTCTTATGCTAATCCATTCATTCATTTGAATAGGGCTTGATACTTAGCAATGCCTTAAGAGCACAAAAGAATGCTGAAGACGAGAGCTGCACTATTGCTCTTAACAACCTTCGGACAGAGGTTATCAGGCTAAGAAACGAAGCCTTAGAGAAGGATAAAATCCTGCTTACATTAGCGGATAAAATAAAGGAAGACGAAGCTAGCTCTAAAACTCAAGCCGAAGCTTAGAAGCGCGAAATCGAAGATCTTCGGAAACAATTAGCCCGAGCTAAAGAAGAACGCATTCATGAAGAAACAAAACGAGAACTAAGTGACCAATGGGCAAATCATTTGGAAGTAAATGTTGAAGAGCTTCGTGCTTCCAAGAAAAGGTGCTATGATAAATCCATAGAGTGTGTTAAGAAGATAAAATCTAGCTTCGCCAGCGTTGGCGCGTTCTCTAGTGAAGAAAATTTCATAAGAGGGAATCCAGAAAGCCCGATTGAATGGATTAGTCACGAAGCTGATGCCTTCGACGAAATCTTGAATAGTCGCGGGGACATTTGTGCTTTTTCGGGTGCCAGGGGAATTGTTACTATTTTAGAGAAGAAAGGGTGCGAGCATGTGAAATCTTTGGCACAGTCTGAAGCTACTTTATCCTCTGAAGATGTCAAAGACCCTTCAGCCGAAGCAAGCCAAGTCGGTGGAAAATTTTTTACTGACATTTGGGACAACGGCGGCCGAGAAATGGCTCAAGAGATCATTCAGAGAAGCGAAAAAGGCATACATGACGCTAGGAAGGTAGCAGAAGCTGCTGAAAAAAGCACAGGGCCCGAAGGGCAAATAGGTATTAATCAGTGATTTTTATTTTGTTGTAATTTTTTGATTTTGAGCTTTGTTCGCGGTTTGTAATAGTAATATAGTCGTGTCCTCTCCTCCCTCAGAACCTGGTGAGGCATCTCTGGACCCCCCCCGAAGGGGGACGACGAAATTAGACAAATGGCCGAAGCCATCATGGACAAAGTTGTCAATCATCTACTAAACGAAGCTGCAGAAGTAGTTCTTAGGGAAGATTAGATGCTATTGTAAAAATACTTGGAACATGACATGTGTAAAACTTTGTAACTTTGAATGTAATATATAATCTATTTATGATTCAATTCTTTACGATGCATGAAATTTTTGCATACATACCGCTTTTTGAGCCTTCGGCGAAAAGACACCTTCCCTTCTTTTCATGCTTCGTAAAGAACATCTTTTATGTATCAAAAGAATTGCCATACTTCTCTGATGAAGAATCTCCATACTTCGTGAAAACATTCTTTGAAGCTATAAAAAAGTCTTATGTTGCCTCTCAAATGAAGCTACACTTCTTCTCAATTTATCTTGTGCCTTGGCGCGATTTTCTCTTTTTCAAAACATTTTTCGAAGATCAATACTGTGTCACCTTCTTGTTCTACATGCGAAATGATGGATGATGCTTATGTTATGCGAAATGATGTAATGATGTTATGTTATGCAAAATGACATTTATGTCGAAGATACACATATCCCTGCAATAGAGCACACAATCTTTTATCACAGCGCTGACTTTTCGTTGTAAGCCTCCCTTAGGAGCTTCTTCGCCTTTTACTTTCAGCGGAATTAGCGTTTATTTTTCGCTGTAAGCCTCCCTTAGGAGCTTCTTCGCCTTTTACTTTCAGCGGAATCAGCGTTTATTTTTCGCTGTAAGCTCTGCATTCCCTTTGGAACGACTTTCGAGCAGAAAACTTACACTGCGCTCCCTTAGGAACGACTTTTTATTACTTCGAAAAAGTTACGGCTCGTTCCTTAGAACAAGTGTTTGATAATCCGAAGGTTCTCCGTGTCTCCATAAATTCTTGTGCTTCAGCAACTCAAGCCTATGGAGGAGATATATTTTCATTATGATAATAAGCTAAACTGTTACAAGAATCTGAAAAACGATAAAAAACACTTAAGCTTCCCATAATTGTTCTTTACTACGAAGAAAGTAAAACTGAACGCGAAAGTGCAAAAAGCTGCTGTCGAGGTAGGATATTTTGTCAGTAAATGTGCTTCGACTCTAGCACAGTTGAGAGCACCTAGAGGGGGGGTGAATAGGTGATCCTATAACACTTAAAACTTAGGCCACAAAAACTTGGTTAAGTATTAGCGCAATAACCGCCAAGTGGCTAGAGAGGAGTCTTCAACAAAACACAATAACCAACAAGAGATAAATCACAGAGATGGCACGGTGGTATCCCGTGGTTCGGCCAAGACCAACGCTTGCCTACTCCACGTTGTGGCGTCCCAACGGACGAGGGTTGCAATCAACCCCTCTCAAGCGGTCCAAAGACCCACTTGAATACCACGGTGTTTTGCTTGCTTTTCTTAATCCCGTTTGCGAGGAATCTCCACAACTTGGAGCCTCTCGCCCTTACACTTGAAGTTCACAAAGAAGCACGGAGCAAGGGAGGGATTAGCAACGCACACAAGACACAAAAATCAGAGTGTCACCACGCACACAAGTCGCAACAAGAGCTCGCAACACAACCCAATGAGTTCACAACTCCACTAGAGCTCTATATGCTATCACAACGAAACAAATGCGCGGAATCGAGGTCTTGGTGCTTAGGAATGTTGTAGGAATGCTTGGTGTACTCCTCCATGCGCCTAGGGGTCCCTTTTATAGCCCCAAGGCAGCTAGGAGCCGTTGAGAGCAATCCTGGAAGGCAGATCTTGCCTTCTGTCGACTGGCGCACCGGACATCCACTGTTCACTGTCCGGTGCAGATTGCTTTCCTTATTTGGCGAAGCCGACCGTTGGAGTCTGAGAGCCATTGGCGCACCGGACACTGTCCGGTGCACACCGGACAGTCCGGTGCACCAATGTGACCGTTGGCCCGGCCACGCGTCAGGCGCGGAATCCTCGGCCGACCGTTGCCCCGGCTGACAGTTGACTCACCGGACAGTCCGGTGCACCACCGGACAGACCGGTGAATTTTAGCCGTACGCCGTTGAAGGTTTCCCGAGAGCGACGAGTTCGCCTGTGAATGGCTCACCGGACAGTCCGGTGCACCACCGGACAGTCCGGTGAATTATAGCCGTACACCGCCGTCGAAGTCCCGAGAGCAGCCGGTTCGCCCGAGCTAGCCTGGCGCACCGGACACTGTCCGGTGCACCACCGGACAGTCCGGTGAATCCAGACTGAGCAGACTTTGGCTGAACTTAGCCATCTCTTCTCCAACTCGATTTTTTCTGTTTCCAGCACTTAGACACAATACATTAGTCCATAAAATAATGTACTAAGTCTAGAAACATACCT
Source organism: Zea luxurians (assembly GCA_029449295.1). Lineage (NCBI taxonomy): Eukaryota > Viridiplantae > Streptophyta > Magnoliopsida > Poales > Poaceae > Zea > Zea luxurians. Next base: position 111,062,179 of record JAOPSE010000009.1, on the reverse strand, counting down.
TTTGACATGTTTTGCACTTTTGTCCACACCTTTGCATAGATTAGCACAAAAGCATTTGTGTTGGCACTCAATCACCAAAATACTTAGAAATGGCCCAAGGGCACATTTCCCTTTCAATCTCCCTCTTTTTGGTGATTTATGCCAACACAACATAAAGCAACTAGAATACGTGCAATATCAATGCAAATTAAAACTCAAGGTTGTTTTGAATCCAATTTGACATATATGGATCACTCTATGCCACCACTTGGTTTGTTTTTGCAAATCAAACTCAAATTCCTATCTCTAAGTCAAATCCACTTGTAGAGACATAAAGCGAGGTATTCCAAAGAAATTTGATCAAGGATTTCAAAAACTCCCCCTTTTTCCCATAATTAACACTTCTCCCCACAAGAGGCCAACTTTTGACATAAGAGACAATAAAAGAGTTTTGACAAACCAAAAGCTCTAATCTACTATTTTCAAAAATTTCTCAAGTGGTAGCTGATCCATCTATTGCTTTGGCCTTTATTTTCTCCCCCTTTGGCATCAAGCACCAAAACGGGATCAATCTTGGCCCTTTAACCCCATTGCCTCACCAAGATCTTCAAATAAGAATACAAAGGCAATAAGAGTACGTGAGATGAACTTGGAATAAGTTACCCTCTCATCGGAGTGCAGTGGAAGTCTTTCATGGTCCAAGTCCATCCTTTCCCTTTCAAACTTCCTTTGAGACTAAAACAAGCAAACTCAAGCATATGGTTAGTCTCAAAGGGTCAAGTTGTAACACACCTCCCCCTAAGTATGTGCATCACTTGCAAAAATGACTTGTGAGGTCCAGGGAGAGTTTGTACAACTTGAGCACCATACATAAGCAACAAATGCAGAAGGAACATGATCAAAGGCATAAACACATGTATGCTACAATTCAATCTAAGTTCCCCGAATCTAAGACATTTAGCTCACTACGCAGCCTGCAAAAGGTCTTCTCATCTAGAGGCTTGGTAAAGATATCGGCTAGCTTGTTCTCGGTGCTAACATGAAACACTTCGATATCTCCCTTTTGCTGGTGGTCTCTCAAAAAGTGATGCCGGATGTCAATGTGCTTTGTGCGGCTGTGCTCAACAGGATTTTCCGCTATTCGGATAGCACTCTCATTGTCACATAGGAGTGGGACTTTGCTCAGATTGTAGCCAAAGTCCCGGAGGGTTTGCCTCATCCAAAGTAGTTGCGCACAACACTGTCCTGCGGCAACGTACTCGGCCTCAGCGGTGGATAGGGCAACGAAAGTTTGTTTCTTAGAGTTCCACGACACCAGGGACCTTCCTAAGAATTGGCACGTCCCCGATGTACTCTTCCTATCAACCTTACATCCAGCATAGTCGGAATCTGAATATCCAATCAAGTCAAAGTTAGACCCCTTTGGATACCAGATCCCGAAGCAAGGCGTAGCAACTAAATATCTTAGAATTAGCTTTACAACCACTAAGTGACACTCCTTAGGATCGGATTGAAATCTAGCACACATGCATACGCTAAGCATAATATCCGGTCTACTAGCACATAAATAAAGCAAAGAACCTATCATGGACCGGTATGCTTTTTGATCAACGGACTTACCTCCTTTGTTGAGGTCGGTGTGTCCGTCAGTTCCCATCGGCGTCTTTGCGGGTTTGGCGTCCTTCATCCCAAACCGCTTTAGCAAGTCTTGCGTGTACTTCGTTTGGGAGATGAAAGTGCCGTCCTTGAGTTGCTTCACTTGGAACCTAAGGAAGTAGTTCAACTCGCCCATCATCGACATCTCGAATTTCTGCGTCATCACCCTGCTAAACTCTTCACAAGACTTTTGGTTAGTAGAACCAAATATTATGTCATCGACATAAATTTGGCACACAAAAAGATCACCATCGCAAGTCTTAGTAAAAAGAGTTGGATCGGCTTTCCCAACCTTGAAAGCATTAGCAATTAAAAAGTCTCTAAGGCATTCATACCATGCTCTTGGGGCTTGCTTAAGTCCATAGAGCGCCTTAGAGAGCTTACACACGTGGTCGGGGTACCGTTCATCCTCGAAGCCAGGGGGTTGCTCCACATACACCTCCTCTTTGATCGGCCCGTTGAGGAAAGCGCTCTTCACATCCATTTGGTACAACCTGAAAGAGTGGTGAGCGGCATATGCTAGCAAAATACGAATTGATTCTAGCCTAGCCACAGGAGCGAACGTCTCCTCAAAGTCCAAACCTGCGACTTGGGCATAACCTTTTGCCACAAGTCGAGCCTTGTTCCTTGTCACCACCCCATGCTCGTCCTGTTTGTTGCGGAACACCCACTTGGTTCCCACAACATTTTGCTTGGGACGAGGCACCAGCGTCCAAACTTCATTGCGCTTGAAGTTGTTGAGTTCCTCCTGCATGGCCAACACCCAGTCCGGATCTAGCAAGGCCTCTTCTACCCTGAAAGGCTCAATAGAAGAGACAAAAGAGTAATGCTCACAAAAATTAACTAATCTTGAACGAGTAGTTACTCCCTTGCTAATATCACCCAATATTTGGTCGACGGGATGATCCCTTTGAATCGTCGCTCGAACTTGGGTTGGAGGTTCCTGAGGTGCTTCTTCCTCTTCAACTTGAACATCCTGTGCTCCCCCTTGATCATGCGCCTCCACTTGAGGTACCTGTTCGTCATCTTGGGTTGGGGGATGCACCATAGTTGAGGAAGACAGTTGATCTTGCTCCAATTGTTCCTGAGGCCGTACATCTCCAATCGCCATGGTGCGTATCGCGGCCGTTGGAACGTCTTCTTCATCTACATCATCAAGATCAACAACTTGCTCTCTTGGAGAGCCATTAGTCTCATCAAATACAACGTCGCTAGAGACTTCAACCAAACCCGATGATTTGTTGAAGACCCTATACGCCTTTGTATTTGAATCATAACCTAATAAAAACCCTTCTACAGCTTTGGGAGCAAATTTAGAGGTTCTACCTTTCTTCACAAGAATATAACACTTGCTCCCAAATACACGAAAATAAGACACATTGGGTTTGTTACCAGTCAGCAGCTCATATGAAGTCTTCTTGAGGAGGCGGTGAAGGTAGACCCTGTTGATGGCGTGGCAAGCCGTGTTCACGGCTTCCGACCAAAAGCGCTCGGGGGTCTTGAACTCTCCAAGCATAGTCCTCGCCATATCTATGAGCGTCCTGTTCTTCCTCTCTACCACACCATTTTGCTGAGGTGTGTAGGGAGCGGAGAACTCGTGCTTGATCCCCTCCTCCTCAAGGAACTCCTCCACTTGAAGATTCTTGAATTCGGACCCATTGTCGCTCCTTATCTTCTTCACCTTGAGCTCAAACTCATTTTGAGCTCTCCTGAGGAAGCGCTTGAGGGTCCCTTGGGTTTCAGTTTTATCCTGCAAAAAGAATACCCAAGTGAAGCGGGAAAAATCATCAACTATAACAAGACCATACTTACTTCCTCCTATACTCAGATAGGCGACGGGTCCGAAGAGGTCCATATGAAGCATCTCCAAGGGTCTTGATGTTGTCATCACATTTTTGGTGTGATGAGAGCCTCCCACCTGTTTCCCTGCTTGACAAGCTGCACAAGGTCTATCTTTTTCGAAATGTACATTGGTTAGACCTATCACGTGTTCTCCCGTTAGAAGCTTGTGGAGGTTCTTCATCCCCACATGTGCTAAGCGGCGATGCCACAACCAGCCCATGCAAGTCTTAGCCATTAAGCATGCATCTAGACCGGCCTCATCTTTTGCAAAATCAACCAAATAAAGTTTGTCGTCTAGTACACCCTTAAAAGTTAGTGAACCATCACATCTTCTAAAGACAGACACATCTATATTTGTAAATAGACAATTATATCCCATTTTGCATAATTGACTAACAGATAACAAATTATATCCAAGCGACTCAACTAAAAACACATTAGAAATAGAGTGCTCAGATGAAATAGCAATTTTACCTAACCCTTTTACCTTGCCTTGGTTCCCATCACCGAATATTATTGAATCTTGGGAATCCTTGTTCTTGACGTAGGAAGAGAACATCCTCTTTTCCCCCATCATGTGGTTTGTGCATCCGCTGTCGATAATCCAGCTTGAACCCCCGGATGCATAAACCTGCAAGGCAAATTTAGGCTTGGGTCTTAGGTACCCAACTCTTGTTGGGTCCTACAAGGTTAGTCACAATTGTCTTAGGGACCCAAATGCAAGTTTTATCACCCTTGCATTTTGCCCCTAATTTCCTAGCAACTATCTTCCTATCCTTTCTACAAATAGCAAAGGAAGCATTTAAAGCATGATAAATTGTAGAGGGTCCATTCATAACTTTCCTAGGAACATGAACAATATTCTTTCTAGGCACATGATGAATATTTTTCCTAGGCATATCTCTACCATGCATATAGGAAGAACTGGAAGCAAACATAGAATAAGAATCATAGGCATGTGAATCAAAAGCATTACAACTCCTATGAGACTGTCTTCTATCATTGTACATAAAAGCATGGTTCTTTTTAGTACTATTTGCCATAGGGGCCTTCCCTTTCTCCTTGGCGGAGATGGGAGCCTTATGGCTTGTTAAGTTCTTGGCTTCCCTCTTGAAGCCAAGTCTATCCTTAATTGAGGGGTGTCTACCAATCGTGTAGGCATCCCTAGCAAATTTTAGTTTATCAAAATCACTTTTGCTAGCCTTAAGTTGGGCATTAAGACTAGCCATTTCATCATTTAACTTTGCAATAGAAGCTATGTGTTCACTACAAGCATCAATATCAAAATCTTTACATCTATTGCAAATAACAACATTTTCTACACAAGTTGTTGATTTACTAGCTATTTCTAACTTAGCATTCAAATCTTCATTAATGCTCCTTAAGCTAGAAATTGTCTCATGGCAAGAAGATAATTCACAAGAAAGCATTTCATTTCTTTTAACTTCTAAAGCATGAGATTTTTGTGCTTCTACAAATTTGTCATGTTCTTCATACAACAAATCTTCTTGTTTTTCTAAAAGCCTATTCTTGTCATTCAAGGCATCAATCAATTCATTAATTTTATCTACCTTGGTTCTATCTAGGCCCTTAAATAAACATGAATAATCTATTTCATCCTCATCACTAGATTCGTCCTCACTTGAAGAAGCATAAGTAGAGTTTCGAGTACATACCTTCTTCTCCCTTGCCATAAGGCATGTGTGACGCTCGTTGGGGAAGAGGGATGACTTGTTGAAGGCGGTGGCGGCGAGTCCTTCATTGTCGGAGTCGGACGAGGAGCAATCCGAATCCCACTCCTTGCCAAGATGTGCCTCGCCCTTTGCCTTCTTATAGTTCTTCTTCTTCTCCCTCTTGTTCCCTTGATCCTGATCACTATCATTGTCGGGACAGTTAGCAATAAAATGACCAAGCTTACCACATTTGAAGCATGAGCGCTTCCCCTTTGTCTTGGTCTTGCTTGGCTGCCCCTTGCGACCATTTAGCGCCGTCTTGAATCTCTTGATGATGAGGGCCATCTCTTCATCATTAAGACCGGCCGCCTCAATTTGTGTCACCTTGCTAGGTAGCGCCTCCTTGCTTCTTGTTGCCTTGAGAGCAAGGGGTTGAGGCTCGTTGATTGGACCATTCAATGCGTCGTCCACGTATCTTGCCTCCTTGATCATCATTCGCCCGCTCACGAACTTTCCAAGTATCTCCTCGGGCGTCATCTTGGTGTACCTAGGATTCTCACGAATATTGTTCACAAGATGAGGATCAAGGACAGTGAAAGACCTTAACATTAGGCGGACGACGTCGTGATCCGTCCATCATGTGCTTCCATAGCTTTTTATCTTGTTGACAAGGGTCTTGAGCCGGTTGTACGTTTGGGTTGGCTCTTCTCCCCTTATCATCGCGAATCTCCCGAGTTCGCCCTCCACCAACTCCATCTTGGTGAGCATTGTGACGTCGTTCCCCTCATGAGAGATTTTGAGGGTGTCCCATATTTGCTTGGCGTTATCCAAGCCGCTCACTTTGTGGTATTCATCCCTGCACAATGAAGCTAGAAGAACAGTAGTAGCTTGTGCATTCTTATGAATTTGCTCATTAATGAACATGGGACTATCCATACTATCAAAGTGCATTCAAATCTCTACAATCTCCCATATACTAGGATGGAGAGAGAACAAGTGACTACGCATTTTGTGGCTCCAAAATCCGTAGTCCTCTCCATCAAAGTGAGGAGGTTTGCAAAGTGGAATGGAGAGCAAATGAGTATTTGTACTTTGCGGAATACGAGAGTAGTCAAAAGAAAAGTTCGAATTAACCGGTTTCCTTCTCTCGTAGTCGTTGTGGTCGTCGTCCTTTTGGGAAGAAGTAGACTCATCGCTGTCGTCGTAGTAGACAATTTCCTTGATGCGCCTTGTCTTCTTCTTCTTCCCATCTTTCCGTCTATGGCCCGAGCCGGAGTCGGTAGGCTTGTCATCCTTCGGCTCGTTGACGAAGGATTCCTTCTCTTTATCGTTGATCACGATACCCTTCCCCTTAGGATCCATCTCTTGGGCGATTAGTCCCTTTGTGAAGAGAACGGCTCCGATACCAATTGAGAGCACCTAGAGGGGGGTGAATAGGTGATCCTGTAACACTTAAAACTTAGGCCATAAAAACTTGGTTAAGTATTAGCGCAATAACCGCCAAGTGGCTAGAGAGGAGTCTTCAACAAAACACAATAACCAACAAGAGATAAATCACAGAGATGGCACGGTGGTTATCCTGTGGTTCGGCCAAGACCAACGCTTGCCTACTCCACGTTGTGGCGTCCCAACGGACGAGGGTTGCAATCAACCCCTCTCAAGCGGTCCAAAGACCCACTTGAATACCACGGTTTTTTGCTTGCTTTTCTTAATCCCGTTTGCGAGGAATCTCCACAACTTGGAGCCTCTCGCCCTTACACTTGAAGTTCACAAAGAAGCACGGAGCAAGGGAGGGATTAGCAACGCACACAAGACACAAAAATCAGAGTGTCACCACGCACACAAGTCGCAACAAGAGCTCGCAACACAACCCAATGAGTTCACAACTCCACTAGAGCTCTATATGCTATCACAACGAAACAAATGCGTGGAATCGAGGTCTTGGTGCTTAGGAATGTTGTAGGAATGCTTGGTGTACTCCTCCATGCGCCTAGGGGTCCCTTTTATAGCCCCAAGGCAGCTAGGAGCCGTTGAGAGCAATCCTGGAAGGCAGATCTTGCCTTCTGTCGACTGGCGCACCGGACAGTCCGGTGCACCACCGGACATCCACTTTTCACTGTCCGGTGCAGATTGCTTTCCTTATTTGGCGAAGCCGACCGTTGGAGTCTGAGAGCCGTTGGCGCACCGGACAGTCCGGTGCACCAATGTGACCGTTGGCCCGGCCACGCGTCAGGCGCGGAATCCTCGGCCGACCGTTGCCCCGGCTGACAGTTGACTCACCGGACAGTCCGGTGCACCACCGGACAGACCGGTGAATTTTAGCCGTACGCCGTTGATGGTTTCCCGAGAGCGACGAGTTCGCCTGTGAATGGCTCACCGGACAGTCCGGTGCACCACCGGACAGTCCGGTGAATTATAGCCGTACACCGCCGTCGAAGTCCCGAGAGCAGCCGGTTCGCCCGAGCTAGCCTGGCGCACCGGACACTGTCCGGTGCACCACCGGACAGTCCGGTGAATCCAGACTGAGCAGACTTTGGCTGAACTTAGCCATCTCTTCTCCAACTCGATTTTTTCTGTTTCCAGCACTTAGACACAATACATTAGTCCATAAAATAATGTACTAAGTCTAGAAACATACCTTTTGACATGTTTTGCACTTTTGTCCACACCTTTGCATAGATTAGCACAAAAGCATTTGTGTTGGCACTCAATCACCAAAATACTTAGAAATGGCCCAAGGGCACATTTCCCTTTCAATCTCCCCCTTTTTGGTGATTTATGCCAACACAACATAAAGCAACTAGAATACGTGCAATATCAATGCAAATTAAAACTCAAGGTTGTTTTGAATCCAATTTGACATATATGGATCACTCTATGCCACCACTTGGTTTGTTTTTGCAAATCAAACTCAAATTCCTATCTCTAAGTCAAATCCACTTGTAGAGACATAAAGAGAGGTATTCCAAAGAAATTTGATCAAGGATTTCAAAAACTCCCCCTTTTTCCCATAATTAACACTTCTCCCCACAAGAGGCCAACTTTTGACATAAGAGACAATAAAAGAGTTTTGACAAACCAAAAGCTCTAATCTACTATTTTCAAAAATTTCTCAAGTGGTAGCTGATCCATCTATTGCTTTGGCCTTTATTTTCTCCCCCTTTGGCATCAAGCACCAAAACGGGATCAATCTTGGCCCTTTAACCCCATTGCCTCACCAAGATCTTCAAATAAGAATACAAAGGCAATAAGAGTACATGAGATGAACTTGGAATAAGTTACGCTCTCATCGGAGTGCAGTGGAAGTCATTCATGGTCCAAGTCCATCCTTTCCCTTTCAAACTTCCTTTGAGACTAAAACAAGCAAACTCAAGCATATGGTTAGTCTCAAAGGGTCAAGTTGTAACACACCTCCCCCTAAGTATGTGCATCACTTGCAAAAAGGACTTGTGAGGTCCAGGGAGAGTTTGTACAACTTGAGCACCATACATAAGCAACAAATACAGAAGGAACATGATCAAAGGCATAAACACATGTATGCTACAATTCAATCCAAGTTCCGCGAATCTAAGACATTTAGCTCACTACGCAGCCTGCAAAAGGTCTTCTCATCTAGAGGCTTGGTAAAGATATCGGCTAGCTGGTTCTCGGTGCTAACATGAAACACTTCGATATCTCCCTTTTGCTGGTGGTCTCTCAAAAAGTGATGCCGGATGTCAATGTGCTTTGTGCGGTTGTGCTCAACAGGATTTTCCATTATTCGGATAGCACTCTCATTGTCACATAGGAGTGGGACTTTGCTCAGATTGTAGCCAAAGTCCCGGAGGGTTTGCCTCATCCAAAGTAGTTGCGCACAACACTGTCCTGCGGCAACGTACTCGGCCTCAGCGGTGGATAGGGCAACAGAAGTTTGTTTCTTAGAGTTCCACGACACCAGGGACCTTCCTAAGAATTGGCACGTCCCCGATGTACTCTTCCTATCGACCTTACATCCAGCATAGTCGGAATCTGAATATCCAATCAAGTCAAAGTTAGACCCCTTTGGATACCAGATCCCAAAGCAAGGCGTAGCAACTAAATATCTTAGAATTCGCTTTACAGCCACTAAGTGACACTCCTTAGGATCGGATTGAAATCTAGCACACATGCATACGCTAAGCATAATATCTGGTCTACTAGCACATAAATAAAGCAAAGAACCTATCATGGACCGGTATGCTTTTTGATCAACGGACTTACCTCCTTTGTTGAGGTCGGTGTGTCCGTCAGTTCCCATCGGCGTCTTTGCGGGTTTGGTGTCCTTCATCCCAAACCGCTTTAGCAAGTCTTGCGTGTACTTCGTTTGGGAGATGAAAGTGCCGTCCTTGAGTTGCTTCACTTGGAACCCAAGGAAGTAGTTCAACTCGCCCATCATCGACATCTCGAATTTCTGCGTCATCACCCTGCTAAACTCTTCACAAGACTTTTGGTTAGTAGAACCAAATATTATGTCATCGACATAAATTTGGCACACAAAAAGATCACCATCGCAAGTCTTAGTAAAAAGAGTTGGATCGGCTTTCCCAACCTTGAAAGCATTAGCAATTAAAAAGTCTCTAAGGCATTCATACCATGCTCTTGGGGCTTGCTTAAGTCCATAGAGCGCCTTAGAGAGCTTACACACGTGGTCGGGGTACCGTTCATCCTAGAAGCCAGGGGGTTGCTCCACGTACACCTCCTCTTTGATCGGCCCGTTGAGGAAAGCGCTCTTCACATCCATTTGGTACAACCTGAAAGAGTGGTGAGCGGCATATGCTAGCAAAATACGAATTGATTCTAGCCTAGCCACAGGAGCGAACGTCTCCTCAAAGTCCAAACCTGCGACTTGGGCATAACCTTTTGCCACAAGTCGAGCCTTGTTCCTTGTCACCACCCCGTGCTCGTCCTGTTTGTTGCGGAACACCCACTTGGTTCCCACAACATTTTGCTTGGGACGAGGCACCAGCGTCCAAACTTCATTGCGCTTGAAGTTGTTGAGTTCCTCCTGCATGGCCAACACCCAGTCCGGATCTAGCAAGGCCTCTTCTACCCTGAAAGGCTCAATAGAAGAGACAAAAGAGTAATGCTCACAAAAATTAACTAATCTTGAACGAGTAGTTACTCCCTTGCTAATATCACCCAATATTTGGTCGACGGGATGATCCCTTTGAATCGTCGCTCGAACTTGGGTTGGAGGTGCCTGAGGTGCTTCTTCCTCTTCAACTTGAACATCTTGTGCTCCCCCTTGATCATGCGCCTCCACTTGAGGTACCTGTTCGTCATCTTGGGTTGGGGGATGCACCATAGTTGAGGAAGACGGTTGATCTTGCTCCAATTGTTCCTGAGGCCGTACATCTCCAATCGCCATGGTGCGTATCGCGGCCGTTGGAATGTCTTCTTCATCTACATCATCAAGATCAACAACTTGCTCTCTTGGAGAGCCATTAGTCTCATCAAATACAATGTCGCTAGAGACTTCAACCAAACCCGATGATTTGTTGAAGACCCTATATGCCTTTGTATTTGAATCATAACCTAATAAAAACCCTTCTACAGCTTTGGGAGCAAATTTAGAGGTTCTACCTTTCTTCACAAGAATATAACACTTGCTCCCAAATACACGAAAATAAGACACATTGGGTTTGTTACCAGTCAGCAGCTCATATGAAGTCTTCTTGAGGAGGCGGTGAAGGTAGACCCTGTTGATGGCGTGGCAAGCCGTGTTCACGGCTTCCGACCAAAAGCGCTCGGGGGTCTTGAACTCTCCAAGCATAGTCCTCGCCATATCTATGAGCGTCCTGTTCTTCCTCTCTACCACACCATTTTGCTGAGGTGTGTAGGGAGCGGAGAACTCGTGCTTGATCCCCTCCTCCTCAAGGAACTCCTCCACTTGAAGATTCTTGAATTCGGACCCATTGTCGCTCCTTATCTTCTTCACCTTGAGCTCAAACTCATTTTGAGCTCTCCTGAGGAAGCGCTTGAGGGTCCCTTGGGTTTCAGTTTTATCCTGCAAAAAGAATACCCAAGTGAAGCGGGAAAAATCATCAACTATAACAAGACCATACTTACTTCCTCCTATACTCAGATAGGCGACGGGTCCGAAGAGGTCCATATGAAGCATCTCCAAGGGTCTTGATGTTGTCATCACATTTTTGGTGTGATGAGAGCCTCCCACCTGTTTCCCTGCTTGACAAGCTGCACAAGGTCTATCTTTTTCGAAATGTACATTGGTTAGACCTATCACGTGTTCTCCCTTTAGAAGCTTGTGGAGGTTCTTCATCCCCACATGTGCTAAGCGGCGATGCCACAACCAGCCCATGCAAGTCTTAGCCATTAAGCATGCATCTAGACCGGCCTCTTCTTTTGCAAAATCAACCAAATAAAGTTTGCCGTCTAGTACACCCTTAAAAGCTAGTGAACCATCACATCTTCTAAAGACAGACACATCTATATTTGTAAATAGACAATTATATCCCATTTTGCATAATTGACTAACAGATAACAAATTATATCCAAGCGACTCAACTAAAAACACATTAGAAATAGAGTGCTCAGATGAAATAGCAATTTTACCTAACCCTTTTACCTTGCCTTGGTTCCCATCACCGAATATTATTGAATCTTGGGAATCCTTGTTCTTGACGTAGGAAGAGAACATCCTCTTTTCCCCCGTCATGTGGTTTGTGCATCCGCTGTCGATAATCCAGCTTGAACCCCCGGATGCATAAACCTGCAAGGCAAATTTAGGCTTGGGTCTTAGGTACCCAACTCTTGTTGGGTCCTACAAGGTTAGTCACAATTGTCTTAGGGACCCAAATGCAAGTTTTATCACCCTTGCATTTTGCCCCTAATTTCCTAGCAACTATCTTCCTATCCTTTCTACAAATAGCAAAGGAAGCATTTAAAGCATGATAAATTGTAGAGGGTCCATTCATAACTTTCCTAGGAACATGAACAATATTCTTTCTAGGCACATGATGAATATTTTTCCTAGGCATATCTCTACCATGCATATAGGAAGAACTGGAAGCAAACATAGAATAAGAATCATAGGCATGTGAATCAAAAGCATTACAACTCCTATGAGACTGTCTTCTATCATTGTACATAAAAGCATGGTTCTTTTTAGTACTACTTGCCATAGGGGCCTTCCCTTTCTCCTTGGCGGAGATGGGAGCCTTATGGCTTGTTAAGTTCTTGGCTTCCCTCTTGAAGCCAAGCCTATCCTTAATTGAGGGGTGTCTACCAATCGTGTAGGCATCCCTAGCAAATTTTAGTTTATCAAAATCACTTTTGCTAGCCTTAAGTTGGGCATTAAGACTAGCCATTTCATCATTTAACTTTGCAATAGAAGCTATGTGTTCACTACAAGCATCAATATCAAAATCTTTACATCTATTGCAAATAACAACATTTTCTACACAAGTTGTTGATTTACTAGCTATTTCTAACTTAGCATTCAAATCTTCATTAATGCTCCTTAAGCTAGAAATTGTCTCATGGCAAGAAGATAATTCACAAGAAAGCATTTCATTTCTTTTAACTTCTAAAGCATGAGATTTTTGTGCTTCTACAAATTTGTCATGTTCTTCATACAACAAATCTTCTTGTTTTTCTAAAAGCCTATTCTTGTCATTCAAGGTATCAATCAATTCATTAATTTTATCTACCTTGGTTCTATCTAGGCCCTTAAATAAACATGAATAATCTATTTCATCCTCATCACTAGATTCGTCCTCACTTGAAGAAGCATAAGTAGAGTTTCGAGTACATACCTTCTTCTCCCTTGCCATAAGGCATGTGTGACGCTCGTTGGGGAAGAGGGATGACTTGTTGAAGGCGGTGGCGGCGAGTCCTTCATTGTCGGAGTCGGACGAGGAGCAATCCGAATCCCACTCCTTGCCAAGATGTGCCTCGCCCTTTGCCTTCTTATAGTTCTTCTTCTTCTCCCTCTTGTTCCCTTGATCCTGATCACTATCATTGTCGGGACAGTTAGCAATAAAATGACCAAGCTTACCACATTTGAAGCATGAGCGCTTCCCCTTTGTCTTGGTCTTGCTTGGCTGCCCCTTGCGACCATTTAGCGCCGTCTTGAATCTCTTGATGATGAGGGCCATCTCTTCATCATTAAGACCGGCCGCCTCAATTTGTGTCACCTTGCTAGGTAGCGCCTCCTTGCTTCTTGTTGCCTTGAGAGCAAGGGGTTGAGGCTCGTTGATTGGACCATTCAATGCGTCGTCCTCGTATCTTGCCTCCTTGATCATCATTCGCCCGCTCACGAACTTTCCAAGTATCTCCTCGAGCGTCATCTTGGTGTACCTAGGATTCTCACGAATATTGTTCACAAGATGAGGATCAAGGACAGTGAAAGACCTTAGCATTAGGCGGACGACATCGTGATCCGTCCATCATGTGCTTCCATAGCTTCTTATCTTGTTGACAAGGGTCTTGAGCCGGTTGTACGTTTGGGTTGGCTCTTCTCCCCTTACCATCGCGAATCTCCCGAGTTCGCCCTCCACCAACTCCATCTTGGTGAGCATTGTGACGTCGTTCCCCTCATGAGAGATTTTGAGGGTGTCCCATATTTGCTTGGCGTTATCCAAGCCACTCACTTTGTGGTATTCATCCCTGCACAATGAAGCTAGAAGAACAGTAGTAGCTTGTGCATTCTTATGAATTTGCTCATTAATGAACATGGGACTATCCATACTATCAAAGTGCATTCCACTCTCTACAATCTCCCATATACTAGGATGGAGAGAGAACAAGTGACTACGCATTTTGTGGCTCCAAAATCCGTAGTCCTCTCCATCAAAGTGAGGAGGTTTGCCAAGTGGAATGGAGAGCAAATGAGTATTTGTACTTTGCGGAATACGAGAGTAGTCAAAAGAAAAGTTCGAATTAACCGGTTTCCTTCTCTCGTAGTCGTTGTGGTCGTCGTCCTTTTGGGAAGAAGTAGACTCATCGCTGTCGTCGTAGTAGACAATTTCCTTGATGCGCCTTGTCTTCTTCTTCTTCCCATCTTTCCGTCTATGGCCCGAGCCGGAGTCGGTAGGCTTGTCATCCTTCGGCTCGTTGACGAAGGATTCCTTCTCTTTATCGTTGATCACGATACCCTTCCCCTTAGGATCCATCTCTTGGGTGATTAGTCCCTTTGCGAAGAGAACGGCTCCGATACCAATTGAGAGCACCTAGAGGGGGGGGTGAATAGGTGATCCTGTAACACTTAAAACTTAGGCCATAAAAACTTGGTTAAGTATTAGCGCAATAACCGCCAAGTGGCTAGAGAGGAGTCTTCAACAAAACACAATAACCAACAAGAGATAAATCACAGAGATGGCACGGTGGTTATCCCGTGGTTCGGCCAAGACCAACGCTTGCCTACTCCACGTTGTGGCGTCCCAACGGACGAGGGTTGCAATCAACCCCTCTCAAGCGGTCCAAAGACCCACTTGAATACCACGGTGTTTTGCTTGCTTTTCTTAATCCCGTTTGCGAGGAATCTCCACAACTTGGAGCCTCTCGCCCTTACACTTGAAGTTCACAAAGAAGCACGGAGCAAGGGAGGGATTAGCAACGCACACAAGACACAAAAATCAGAGTGTCACCACGCACACAAGTCGCAACAAGAGCTCGCAACACAACCCAATGAGTTCACAACTCCACTAGAGCTCTATATGCTATCACAACGAAACAAATGCGCGGAATCGAGGTCTTGGTGCTTAGGAATGTTGTAGGAATGCTTGGTGTACTCCTCCATGCGCCTAGGGGTCCCTTTTATAGCCCCAAGGCAGCTAGGAGCCGTTGAGAGCAATCCTGGAAGGCAGATCTTGCCTTCTGTCGACTGGCGCACCGGACAGTCCGGTGCACCACCGGACATCCACTTTTCACTGTCCGGTGCAGATTGCTTTCCTTATTTGGCGAAGCCGACCGTTGGAGTCTGAGAGCCGTTGGCGCACCGGACACTGTCCGGTGCACACCGGACAGTCCGGTGCACCAATGTGACCGTTGGCCCGGCCACGCGTCAGGCGCGGAATCCTCGGCCGACCGTTGCCCCGGCTGACAGTTGACTCACCGGACAGTCCGGTGCACCACCGGACAGACCGGTGAATTTTAGCCGTACGCCGTTGATGGTTTCCTGAGAGCGACGAGTTCGCCTGTGAACGGCTCACCGGACAGTCCGGTGCACCACCGGACAGTCCGGTGAATTATAGCCGTACACCGCCGTCGAAGTCCCGAGAGCAGCCGGTTCGCCCGAGCTAGCCTGGCGCACCGGACACTGTCCGGTGCACCACCGGACAGTCCGGTGAATCCAGACTGAGCAGACTTTGGCTGAACTTAGCCATCTCTTCTCCAACTCGATTTTTTCTGTTTCCAGCACTTAGACACAATACATTAGTCCATAAAATAATGTACTAAGTCTAGAAACATACCTTTTGACATGTTTTGCACTTTTGTCCACACCTTTGCATAGATTAGCACAAAAGCATTTGTGTTGGCACTCAATCACCAAAATACTTAGAAATGGCCCAAGGGCACATTTCCCTTTCAACAGTGCTATTGACTGTGCGAGCTTCGGATTCTTCTCTGAAGTCCCTCTGGGGGTGGGAGTGCTGGCTCCCTTCTGGCTGTGGAGCTCGTTGTATTGGTGGTGGCAGTGGAAGCTGTTGCCAGGAAGCTTGGGGTTGACTTGACGAAGCAACAGAGGCTGCAGGGTGATTGCCTACATATTCTGGAATGTAAGGCGAATGGTACGAAGCAGTATGCATAACCTGCTTCGGCTGGCTCTGTTGCGCTGCAGCCTCTGCTAGCTCCTTTTGTTTTTGAATGGTAATATGACACATTCTGGTGGTATGGCCCTTGCCTTCACCACAGAATAAGCAGTAAATTTTTCTTGATTGATCTCCAAATCTTCCCCCGAAGCCCCTGGCGCCTCTGCCTCTTGGCGCTGGCGGCCGAAAAGAGCTTTGCTGTTGTCCCGAATGTTGCCCCGAAGCCTGCGAAGAGCACTGCGGCCTTTGTTGTTGACTCCCTTTATCATCATTTTGAGTAGAATTGTGAATTGTCCTGACATGCCTCAGATAAAACCTTCCTCCGAAGCCCCTGGTCATTTCAGAGAACCTGAGAACTTCCTCCCTTCTTTGGCAAAAATCATTGTCAGCTCGAATATACTCGTCCATCTTCTGGAGCAGCTTCTCCAAAGTTTGAGGAGGCTTCCTGGCAAAGTACTGAGCTGAAGGTCCTAGCCGAAGCCCCTTGATCATGGCCTCAATGACAATTTCATTGGGCACTGTTGGTGCTTGTGCCCTCAGACGTAGGAACCTTCGGACATATGCCTGAAGGTATTCTTCGTGACCATGGGTGCACTGGAATAAAGCTTGAGCAGTGACTGGCTTCGTCTGAAAGCCTTGGAAGCTGGTTATCAACATATCCTTCGGTTTTGCCATGAGGTGATTGTTCCTGGCCTAAGGTAGGAGTACCAGGTTTGTGCAACGCTCCTGACAGCCATGACAAAGGACTTTGCCATGACCGCTGTGTTGCCACCATACGAAGATATAGTTGCCTCATAGCTCATCAAGAATTGCTTCGGGTCTGAATGACCGTCGTACATGGGGAGCTGAGGTGGCTTATAAGACTGTGGCCAAGGTGTAGTCTGCAGTTCTGTTGACAGGGGAGAAGTATCATCAAAAGCAAAATTTCCATGATGGAAATCTTCATACCAGTCGTCCTCGTTGTAGAAACCTTCTTGATGAAGCTCTCTGCGCGGGGGCCTTTGGTTCTGGTCATCTTGAGCGAGATGTCGAAGCTCTTTAGAGGCTTCATCTATCTGCTTTTGAAGATCAGCTAGACGAGCCATCTTCTCCTTCTTCCGTTGGACCTGTTGATGGATTATCTCCATTTTTTGGATTTCTTAGTCCAAGTCGTCTTCCGGAGGCGTTGGACTGGTGGCCTTCCTTTTCTGGTTTCGGGCCTCCCTAAGAGAAACGACATCCTGATTGGGGTCCAGCGGCTGCAGAGTGGCAGCCCCTGTCGCTGAAGCTTTTTTCGGCGGCATGACGAAGGTGGTGCTTGCCGAAGTTTTTCAAAAACTCAAAAAGTAGAAGTGAGTTCACCGGAGGTGGGCGCCAATGTTGGAGACTTGTTCTCAAAAGCTAAGAATTAAGAACAAGGCAACATGAAAGTGTTAAATGTCAAACTCCTTCGTCCTTAAAAATAGTATATCCCTTTGGATATAATGAATCTCGGACGAAGGTTACAAAAGAAAAGACCTTCGTAAGGTTGATAAATGGTAAAACAGAGCAATCATATATAATACGTGAGTAATAATACCAATATTATTATCAATATATTTCTATTATTAAATTCATAAAAAACGAATTACAAATGTACCTTCAGATTAATGTAAAGTAAAGGTACAGATGTGATGCGAAAAGGCCTATGTCAAGTCAGCGTGAACAGTACGGGAGTACTGTTCACTTATTTATAGGCACGGGACGCAGCCCGTGTAAAATTACATTGATGCCCTTTACATTTATCAATAACTCTATAGTAATTCTTCGAGGTCCAATTTGGCTTTTCATCTTTAAGTCGGTTCCTCTTTTCTGTCGTCATGCCGAAGCCTTGAAAGGGAATTAGGCTTAGACCTAGTTCCTAAATAATTTTGGTGGTTGAATTGCCCAACACAAATATTGGACTAACTAGTTTGCTCTAGTGCATAAGTTATACAGGTGCAAAAGGTTCACATTTAGCCAATAAAAAGACCAAGTGTTGGATTCAACAAAGGAGCAGCAAGGCAACCGAGGGCACCTCTGGCTGGAGGCACCGGACTGTCCGGTGTGCACCGGACTGTCCGGTGCGACCAGAGGACTCCGACTTCAAACTCTTCGCTCTCGGGATTTCTCGGTGGACAGCGCGCTATAATTCACCAGACTGTCCGGTGTGCACCGGACATGTCCGGTGCTCCAAGGAAACGCTGTCCCCGGAACTCGCCAGCCTCGGGTTCGCTCGGCAGCCGCTCCGCTAAAATTCACCGGACTGTCCGGTGTGCACCGGACTGTCCGGTGTGCCAGCGGAGCAACGACTCTCTGCGGCGCCAACGGCTCCCTGCGGTGCATTAAATGCGCGCGCAGCGCGCGCAGACGTCAGGATCGCCCATGCCGGTGCACCGGACATCAAACAGTACTTGTCCGGTGTGCACCGGACACCCAGGAGGGCCCAGAAGTCAGAAGCTCCAACGGTCAGAATCCAACGGCAATGGTGACGTGGCAGGGGCACCGGACTGTCCGGTGTGCACCGGACTGTCCGGTGCGCCATCGAACAGAGGGGTTCCAGCAACGGTCACTTTTGGTGGTTGAGGCTATAAATACCCCAACCACCCCACATTCATTGCTATCCAAGTTTTCCAACTCTCAACCACTTACAAGAGCTAGGCATTCAATTCTAGACACATACAAAGAGATCAAATCCTCTCCAATTCCACTCAAACCCTTAGTGACTAGCGAGAGAGATTTGCCGTGTTCTTTTGAGCTCTTGCGCTTGGATTGCTTTCTTTCTTTCTCATTTGTTCTTGAGATCATCACTCAATTGTAACCAAGGCAAGAGGCACCAATTGTGTGGTGGCCCTTGCGGGGAAGCTTTGTTCCCGTTTGATTGAGAAGAAGAGAAAGCTCACTCGATCCGTGGGATTGTTTGAGAGAGGGAAGGGTTGAAAGAGACCCGGCCTTTGTGGCCTCCTCAACGGGGAGTAGGTTTGCGAGAACCGAACCTCGGTAAAACAAATCCTTGTGTCACACTCTTATTTGCTTGCGATTTGTTTTGCGCCCTCTCTCGCGGACTCGTTTCTTTATTACTAACGCTAACCCGGCTTGTAGTTGTGATTATTTTTGCAAATTTCAGTTTCGCCCTATTCACCCCCCCCTCTAGGCGACTATCAATTGGTATCAGAGCCCGGTGCTTCATTAGAGCCTAACCGCTCGAAGTGATGTCGGGAGATCACACCAAGAGGGAGATGGAGACCGGCGATGACAAGCCCACTACAAGTCAAGGGAGCACTTCATCTTCATCGGAAGAGTCCCGCACCAAGAGAAGAGAGAAGAAGAAGAAATCCTCCAAGCGGAAGGAGAAAAGATCTTCCTCTTCTCACCACAAAGAGAAGAAGGAAAAATCTTCTTCTCACAAGCCGCATCGGAGTGGGGACAAGCACAAAAGAATGAGGAAGGTGGTCTTCTACGAGACCGACACTTCATCAACCTCCACCTCCGGCTCCGACGCGGCATCCGTCACTTCTAAACGCCAAGAGCGTAAGAAGTATAGTAAGATCCCCCTACGCTACCCTCGCACTCCCAAACATACACCTCTACTTTCCATCCCATTAGGCAAACCACCAACTTTTAATGGTGAAGATTATGCTATGTGGAGTAATTTGATGCGATTTCATCTAACCTCTCTCCACAAAAGATTATGGGATGTTGTTGAGTACGGTGTACAGGTACCATCCGTAGGGGATGAAGACTACGACACGGACGAAGTAGCCCAAATCGAGCACTTCAACTCCCAAGCCACAACCATCCTCCTTGCCTCTCTAAGCAAGGAGGAATACAACAAAGTACAAGGGTTGAAGAACGCCAAGGAGATTTGGGACCTACTCAAGACGGCGCACGAGGGTGATGAACTCACAAAAATCACCAAGCGGGAAACGATCGAGGGGGAGCTCGGTCGCTTCCGTCTTCGCCAAGGGGAGGAGCCACAAGACATGTACAACCGGCTCAAGACCTTGGTGAACCAAGTGCGCAACCTCGGGAGCGCAAAATGGGATGACCACGAAGTGGTTAAGGTTATTCTAAGAGCCCTTATTTTCCTTAACCCCACACAAGTTCAATTAATTCGTGGCAATCCTAGATATACTCAAATGACCCCCGAAGAAGTTATCGGGAATTTTGTGAGTTTTGAATGCATGATTAAGGGCTCCAAGAAGATCAACGAGCTTGATGAACCCTCCACATCCGAGGCGCAACCGGTGGCCTTCAAGGCAACGGAGGAGAAGAAGGAGGAGTCTACACCAAGTAGACAACCGATTGACGCCTCCAAGCTCGACAACGAGGAGATGGCCCTAATCATCAAGAGCTTCCGGCAAATCCTCAAGCAACGGAAAGGGAAAGATTACAAATCCCGTTCCAAGAAGGTTTGCTACAAGTGTGGTAAGCCCGGTCATTTTATTGCAAAATGTCCTATGTCTAGTGATAGTGACAGGGGCGACGACAAGAAGGGCAAGAGGAAGGAGAAGAAGAAATACTACAAGAAGAAGGGCGGCGATGCCCATGTTTGTCGGGAGTGGGACTCCGACGAAAGCTCAAGCGACTCCTCCGACGACGAGGACGCCGCCAACATCGCCGTCACCAAGGGCCTTCTCTTCCCAAACGTCGGCCACAAGTGTCTTATGGCCAAGGACGGCAAAAAGAAGGTAAAATCAAGGTCCTCCACTAAATATGAAACATCTAGTGATGAGGATAATGATAAAAATGAAGAAGATAATTTGCGTATTCTTTTTGCCAACCTTAACATGGAACAAAAAGAAAAATTAAATGAGCTAATTAGTGCCATCCATGAAAAGGATGATCTCTTGGACTCCCAAGAGGACTTCCTAATCAAGGAAAACAAGAAACATGTTAAGGTTAAAAATGCTTATGCTCTAGAAAGAGAAAAATGTGAAAAATTGTCTAGTGAGCTAAGTATTTGCCATGAGACTTTAGACAACCTTAGAAATGAAAATGCCAACTTAATTGCTAAGGTTGATTCTCATGTTTGCATTGATCCTAGAAATGATGATATTGATTTGCTTGCTAGGATTGATGAATTGAATGCTTCCATTGCTAGCCTTAGAAATGAGAATGAGAAATTAATTGCTAAGGCTAAAGTTTTTGATGTTTGCAATGCTACTATTTCCGACCTTAGAGCTAAAAATGATTTGTTGCATGCTAAGGTTGTTGAACTAAAATCTTGCAAACCCTCTACATCTAATGTTGAGCATATTTCCATTTGTACTAGATGTAGAGATATTAATGTTGATGCTATCCATGATCACCTAGCTTTAATTAAGAAACAAAATGATCACATAGCACAACTTAATGCTAAGATTAGAGAGCATGACTTAGAAAATGAAAAATTTAAACTTGCTAGAAGCATGCTCTATAATGGGAGACGCCCGGGCATTAAGGACGGCATTGGCTTCCAAAGGGGAGACAATGTCAAAATTAATGCCCCTCCTAAGAACTTGTCTAACTTTGTTAAGGGCAAGGCTCCCATGCCTCAGGATAACGAGGGTTACATTTTGTACCCTGCCGGGTATCCTGAGAGTAAAATTAAGAAAATTCATTCTAGGAAGTCTCACTCTGGCCCTAATTATGCTTTTATGTATAAGGGTGAGACATCTAGATCTAGGCAACCAACCCATGCCAAGTTGCCTAGAAAGAAAACTACTAATGCATCAAATGATCATGCCATTTCATTTAAAACTTTTGATGCATCTTATGTTTTGACTAGCAAATCAGGCAAGGTAGTTGCCAAGATTGTTGGGGGCAAACACAAGGGCTCCAAGACTTGTGTTTGGGTACCCAAAGTTCTTGTATCTAATGCCAAAGGACCCAAAACCGTTTGGGTACCTAAAACAAAGAACTAAACTTGTTTTGTAGGTTTATGCATCCGGGGGTTCAAGTTGGATACTCGACAGCGGGTGCACAAACCATATGACAGGGGAGAAAAGGATGTTCTCCTCCTATGAAAAAAACCAAGATCCCCAACGAGCTATCACATTCGGGGATGGAAATCAAGGTTTGGTCAAAGGTTTGGGTAAAATTGCTATATCCCCTGACCATTCCATTTCCAATGTTTTTCTTGTAGATTCTTTAGATTACAATTTGCTTTCCGTATCCCAATTATGTCAAATGGGCTACAACTGTCTTTTTACTGATACTGGTGTAACTGTCTTTAGAAGAAGTGATGATTCAATAGCTTTTAAGGGAGTGTTAGAGGGTCAGCTATACTTAGTAGATTTTAATAGAGCTGAACTCGACACTTGCTTGATTGCTAAGACTAACTTGGGTTGGCTCTGGCACCGCCGACTAGCTCATGTTGGAATGAAGAATCTTCACAAGCTTCTAAAGGGAGAACACATTTTGGGACTAACCGATGTTCATTTTGAGAAAGACAGGATTTGTAGCGCATGCCAAGCCGGGAAGCAAGTTGGTGTTCATCATCCACACAAAAACATCATGACTACCGACAGGCCACTGGAGCTCCTTCACATGGATCTATTCGGCCCGATCGCTTACATAAGCATCGGCGGTAGTAAGTATTGTCTTGTAATTGTGGATGATTATTCTCGCTTCACTTGGGTATTCTTTTTACAGGACAAATCTCATACCCAAGAGACCTTAAAGGGATTCTTAAGACGGGCTCAAAATGAGTTCGGCTTAAGGATCAAGAAAATTAGAAGCGACAATGGGACGGAGTTCAAGAACTCTCAAATAGAAGGCTTCCTTGAGGAGGAGGGCATCAAGCATGAGTTCTCTTCTCCCTACACCCCACAACCAAATGGTGTAGTGGAGAGGAAGAATCGAACTCTATTGGACATGGCAAGGACCATGCTTGATGAGTACAAGACACCGGATCGGTTTTGGGCCGAGGCGGTCAACACCGCCTGCTACGCCATCAACCGGTTATATCTTCACCGAATCCTCAAGAAGACATCTTATGAACTCCTAACCGGTAAAAAGCCCAACATTTCATATTTTAGAGTTTTTGGTAGCAAATGTTTTATTCTTGTCAAAAGAGGTAGAAAATCTAAATTTGCTCCTAAAACTGTAGAAGGCTTTTTACTAGGATATGATTCAAACACAAGGGCATATAGAGTCTTTAACAAGTCCTCAGGACTTGTTGAAGTTTCTTGTGACGTTGTGTTTGATGAAACTAACGGCTCTCAAGTAGAGCAAGTTGATCTTGATGATATAGGTGAAGAACAGGCTCCATGCATAGCGCTAAGGAACATGTCCATTGGGGATGTGTGTCCTAAGGAATCCGAAGAGCCTCCACATGCACAAGATCAACCATCCTCCTCTACGCAAGCATTCCCACCAACTCAAATTGAGGATGAAGCTCAAGATGTTGAACAAGAAGATCAAGAAGATGAGCCACCTCAAAATGACGGCAACGATCAAGGGGGAGATGCAAATGATGAAGACAAGGAGGATGAACAACCAAGGCCGCCACACCCAAGAGTCCACCAAGCAATACAACGAGATCACCCCGTCGACACCATCCTCGGCGACATTCATAAGGGGGTAACTACTCGATCTCGTGTTGCTCATTTTTGTGAACATTACTCGTTTGTTTCCTCTATTGAGCCAACCAGGGTAGAGGAGGCACTTCAAGATTCGGATTGGGTGATGGCGATGCAAGAGGAGCTCAACAATTTCACGAGGAACGAGGTATGGCACTTAGTTCCACGTCCTAACCAAAATGTTGTAGGAACCAAGTGGGTTTTCCGCAACAAGCAAGACGAGCATGGTGTGGTGACTAGGAACAAAGCTCGACTCGTGGCCAAGGGATATTCACAAGTCGAAGGTTTGGATTTTGGTGAAACCTATGCACCCGTAGCTAGGCTTGAGTCAATTCGTATATTATTAGCCTATGCTACTTACCATGGCTTCAAGCTTTATCAAATGGACGTGAAGAGTGCCTTCCTCAATGGACCAATCAAGGAGGAGGTCTATGTTGAGCAACCTCCCGGCTTTGAAGACAGTGAGTATCCTAACCATGTTTATAGGCTCTCAAAGGCGCTTTATGGGCTCAAGCAAGCCCCAAGAGCATGGTATGAATGCCTTAGAGATTTCCTTATTGCTAATGGCTTCAAAGTCGGCAAGGCCGATCCTACTTTATTCACTAAGACTCTTGACAATGATTTGTTCGTATGCCAAATTTATGTTGATGATATTATATTTGGGTCTACTAACAAATCTACATGTGAAGAATTTAGTAGGATCATGACACAGAAATTCGAGATGTCGATGATGGGGGAGTTGAAGTATTTCCTAGGATTCCAAGTGAAGCAACTCCAAGAGGGCACCTTCATTAGCCAAACGAAGTATACTCAAGATATCCTAAGCAAGTTTGGAATGAAGGATGCCAAGCCCATCAAGACACCCATGGGAACCAATGGGCATCTCGACCTCGACACGGGAGGTAAGTCCGTGGATCAAAAGGTATACCGGTCGATGATTGGATCATTGCTTTATTTATGCGCATCTCGACCGGACATTATGCTTTCCGTTTGCATGTGTGCAAGATTCCAAGCCGACCCTAAGGAATCACACCTTACGGCCGTGAAACGAATCTTGAGATATTTGGCTTATACTCCTAAGTTTGGGCTTTGGTACCCTCGGGGATCCACATTTGATTTGATTGGTTATTCGGATGCCGATTGGGCGGGGTGTAGGATTAATAGAAAGAGCACATCAGGGACTTGCCAGTTCTTGGGAAGATCCTTGGTGTCATGGGCTTCAAAGAAGCAAAATTCGGTCGCTCTTTCCACCGCCGAAGCCGAGTATATTGCCGCAGGCCATTGTTGCGCGCAATTGCTTTGGATGAAGCAAACCCTGCGGGACTACGGTTACAAATTAACCAAAGTCCCTTTGCTATGTGACAATGAGAGTGCAATCAAAATGGCCGACAATCCCGTCGAGCATAGCCGCACTAAGCACATAGCCATTCGGTATCATTTTCTTCGGGATCACCAACAAAAGGGGGATATCAAGATTTCTTATATTAACACTAAAGATCAATTAGCCGATATCTTTACCAAGCCACTTGACGAACAATCTTTTACCCGACTTAGGCATGAGCTCAATATTCTTGATTCTAGGAATTTCTTTTGCTAAACTTGCACACATAGCACATGCATATACCTTTGATCATGTCTCTTCTATATATGCTATGACTAATGTGTTTTCAAGTGTATTTCAAACCAAGTCATAGGTATATTGAAAGGGAATAGGAGTCTTCGGCAAAGACAAAGGCTTCCACTCCACTCTACTACTCATCCTTCGCCGTCGCTCCGCATCATCTCTCCAACTTTGGTATAATCTTCACTCATTCATTTCATGACCAAAGGGGGAGAAAGTACTCGTGGGCTCTAATGATTTCGTTTTTGGCGATTCATGCCAAAGGGGGAGAAAATATGAGCCCAAAGCAAAAGGACCGTACCACCACTTAAAATTTTAAATTTGATGATTTTCAATGGTAACTTTCAAAATTGGTATCTCTTTGTGTTCTAAAGGGGGAGCAAGTAGTGTTTTCAAAACTGATGGAAAACCCTCTTGAACACTAAGAGGAGACCTTATTTTAGGGGGAGTTTTGTTTAGTCAAAGGAAAAGCATTTGAAACAGGGGGAGAAAATCTCAAATCTTGAAAATGCTTTACAAATCTTATTCATTTACCTTTGACTATCTTACAAAAAGACTTTGAAAAGTATTTACAAAAGAATTTGCGAAAACAAAACTCTTGGTGCAAATGTGGTCCAATATGTGAAAAATAAAGAAAACCATCCATGCGCATCATATAAGTTTATATTGGCTCAATTCCAAGAAACCTTTGCACTTACATTATGTAAACTAGTTCAATTATGCACTTCTATATTTGCTTTGGTTTGTGTTGGCATCAATCACCAAAAAGGGGGAGATTGAAAGGGAATTAGGCTTAGACCTAGTTCCTAAATAATTTTGGTGGTTGAATTGCCCAACACAAATATTGGACTAACTAGTTTGCTCTAGTGCATAAGTTATACAGGTGCAAAAGGTTCACATTTAGCCAATAAAAAGACCAAGTGTTGGATTCAACAAAGGAGCAGCAAGGCAACCGAGGGCACCTCTGGCTGGAGGCACCGGACTGTCCGGTGTGCACCGGACTGTCCGGTGCGACCAGAGGACTCCGACTTCAAACTCTTCGCTCTCGGGATTTCTCGGTGGACAGCGCGCTATAATTCACCGGACTGTCCGGTGTGCACCGGACATGTCCGGTGCTCCAAGGAAACGCCGTCCCCGGAACTCGCCAGCCTCGGGTTCGCTCGGCAGCCGCTCCGCTAAAATTCACCGGACTATCCGGTGTGCACCGGACTGTCCGGTGTGCCAGCGGAGCAACGGCTCTCTGCGGCGCCAACGGCTCCCTGCGGTGCATTAAATGCGCGCGCAGCGCGCGCAGACGTCAGGATCGCCCATGCCGGTGCACCGGACATCAAACAGTACTTGTCCGGTGTGCACCGGACACCCAGGAGGGCCCAGAAGTCAGAAGCTCCAACGGTCAGAATCCAACGGCAATGGTGACGTGGCAGGGGCACCGGACTGTCCGGTGTGCACCGGACTGTCCGGTGCGCCATCGAACAGAGGGGTTCCAGCAACGGTCACTTTTGGTGGTTGAGGCTATAAATACCCCAACCACCCCACATTCATTGCTATCCAAGTTTTCCAACTCTCAACCACTTACAAGAGCTAGGCATTCAATTCTAGACACATACAAAGAGATCAAATCCTCTCCAATTCCACTCAAACCCTTAGTGACTAGCGAGAGAGATTTGCCGTGTTCTTTTGAGCTCTTGCGCTTGGATTGCTTTCTTTCTTTCTCATTTGTTCTTGAGATCATCACTCAATTGTAACCAAGGCAAGAGGCACCAATTGTGTGGTGGCCCTTGCGGGGAAGCTTTGTTCCCGTTTGATTGAGAAGAAGAGAAAGCTCACTCGATCCGTGGGATTGTTTGAGAGAGGGAAGGGTTGAAAGAGACCCGGCCTTTGTGGCCTCCTCAACGGGGAGTAGGTTTGCGAGAACCGAACCTCGGTAAAACAAATCCTTGTGTCACACTCTTATTTGCTTGCGATTTGTTTTGCGCCCTCTCTCGCGGACTCGTTTCTTTATTACTAACGCTAACCCGGCTTGTAGTTGTGATTATTTTTGCAAATTTCAGTTTCGCCCTATTCACCCCCCCCTCTAGGCGACTATCAAGCCTTTCTACTCATAGCTTCGTGATCGTCTTATCCTTCGTCAAGATCATTTTTTATTCCAGTCAAGCTTCGTCTTAACCATGTTCTTGTATATCCGCGACCTGACTCCGAAGGTGCCTGTTCACATATTACACTTGGAAAACATTGTCAAACTATGTTTTTGAGGACCTTCGGGAGCCAAAGGCCCCCAACAATACTGCTAAAGCAATTCGTCACAATGTCCATGTAGTAGAATGTGACCAAAGTAACTCAGACGACGAATCAAAAGAAGTATACATTGTTGAAATGATTTGGCCAAAACAAGTCAAGTCTTCGGCAAGTGTGATAAAATATTCGATGAATTACTCAAGAATGACAACATTAAAATAAGTTATACTATTCCATCTACCGACGAACTCAAATGTCGTGCAAACTGCAAGTGGCACAACTCATTCTCTCACGCCACTAATGATTATAATATGTTTCGACGACAGATCCAATCAGCCATTAACAAGGGACGATTGAAATTTCAAGAAATGCAGGTGTACATGGAGCCCTTTCCAATAAATATGATCAACTTTAATGGTAAAAAAGTCCTGATTTGGCCTAGCATAGCCGACAAGGGCAAAGGCAAGGAGATCATCATCGGTGATGTAGGAGAGGCCGATGAAAATGCTAAAAACTCTTGTAGGAAAGTGGTGGCGAAAAAGACTCCTGATGGAGGGGAGACTCTTAAGATTACCATCACTACCTCCAACGTTGGGAGGTAGGCGCAGGCAGGTAGCCAGGCGCGGCTCCCTGTCCTACGCACCACGGACAGTCCAGCACATAGGCGTGGACGATCCAGGACACCGCTGGAGAGTCTGAACCAAACAAACAGACGGTCTGGCAAAGCCCAGGAGCAGCGATGACCATGTACCTTCAAACCTTGATGACCAAAAATAGGTACGTGGAAGACATACACATTCAAGGCATCTAGTTGACTGGTCAAATCTAGCCCGACCTTTGATCAATTATTATATAAATATGTGAAAAAGAAGGCCAACCCAAGTGACCAGCCAACAAAGTGACCTCGATCACCTACTCAGGAGCAGCATCAATCAGAGAGGTCAACAGGTCATAGTGTCCAATTAAGACCTAATGTACCTACATGGAGACCTCCACCCCATACCCACATGTGCCATATCAATATGCATACATACCACCGCCTTATGTCCCTAATCAAATGTGGGACATGCCACCATATCCATATTGAATGCCACAATACCTCGCTTGGGGGCACCCCAAATGTCTGTGTTTGACAGGTTGGCACCTCTAGTTCAAGATCGATTAAGTGTGCCTCAATCTGGTCACCAGGCATAGGTCCAGCAAGATTGTCGGACTACTAGGACACAAAGGCCGACCAATTCGGCAGGGGGCATATGGGGAAATATCTACAGCCGTCAAGAGAACAACAAAAGGGGACATCACCAAAATAGGCACAACAGATATTGCCATATAAGGAAATAATGAAGGGTCGATGATTTTTGGTAAATCGGTCAATACATGCAAGGAAGAAGACACGGATGCTAGCAAAACAGCCGACTCAAAATACTCCATGCCCCGATAGTGCCCATCGGGACTGACACAGTCTCAAAAGCGTAAATTGCAGTGCCTAGGAGCAAAGTAGAGCAATGAAAAAGAAGCAGAAAAAATATTTAATGATACACGTGCACAATACCCACCACCACAAAAGAGGTGGAAGCTAAAGGCCATCGAAACAAATCAAACAATCATAAAATCATAGAACAAGACAACAGTTGCATAGCTCTCTGCAGGTACGATGGATAGTCTGGCTTTAGAAGTCGGACCATCCACATCTATCGCGGATCGTCTGACTCCTAAGTCCAGATTGTCCGAGCCACGCCAGAATACCTCCGATGACGTGCCAACGTCTATGGCTGAGGAGGAGGACATGCTAGGAGAAGACTTGGTCGACTACGAAGCCACGCCAGAACACCCAGGTATGGATGTAAATGTTATTATGTTCTCAATTGATTGTACTATTATCGGTGATGATGAACCTATCATTGCTCAATTCAATTTTGGTCATAAAGAGGTCGCCTTCACTAAGCCAAAATAATTGGTCAACCATTTGAAGCCGCTCTTTGTGTGTGGTCATATCGATGGAATACTGATTACTAAAATGTTAGTCGATGGAGGGGCGGTCGTGAATTTAGGTACCGTTTGGTTCAGATATTTGTAACGTAATGGGTAAGTGATAACGTTAAATCATGTTTGTTTTAGTCCCACCGTAATCAAATACCATACTAAAAATTGATACCGGACTATTCAAACTTGTTACCGACAGTAATCGAATGTAAACCATTACCATTACCCTTTGCGTTACATTTCTTGAACCAAACAGCACCTTAATGCCTTACTCATTGTACAGAAAATTAGTGAAGCAGGATGATGAACTAGTCAAGACCAATATGACGCTTAGCAGTGTTGGGACCGACAGTTCGATCAAAGCTAAGGTAGTCATGTTCGTTGAGTTAACCATCGGGACTAAGACCCTTGCAGCTGCATTCTATGTCGTCGATGTAGAAGGAAATTATAGTCTGATCTTAGGCAGAGATTGGATCTATGCTAATCAATGTGTACCTTCTACTTTACATCAAATGTTGTTACAATGGGTAGGCGATGATATAGAACAAGTACATGTGGATGCATCGGCCTGCATCGCTGTGGCTGATGCCCCTGTGCTTTGGACCTATAAAACTGCCACATGTCTCACAAGAGTCGATTTTTCTGATTATCAGTTCATAAGTATAGGTAGGAAAAGCTTCATTCCTGTAATGTTAGAGCCGATAGAGAATCGGCTAAATCCCAAGTAAAGTTTAAATGATAAGTACATCCAAAAGGAACATATTCCAAGTAGCAGACAGTCCAGCTCCCAAGCTAGACGGTCCGAGGAGAAGCGAGGAGATTTGCAGGGATCAGCCCCTATCGCGGACAGTCCAACCCCTGAGGGCGGACGGTCTAGTCATCTCTTGGACAGTCCGGCCCCTAAGGCCGGACAGTCCAGCTGCTGCTAGAGAGTTTTGCAGCACGGGTCCGACGTCGCGGACGGTCCGGCCTTTAATGCCGGATAGTCCACAACCACGCAGAGAGCGTCTAATTCCTCTGAAGGAAGCATAATAGAGGAATTTAGGGATCTTAACAAGTTAGGACAGGGATTTACATCGATCGATCCTTTGGAGGAGATTTACATAGGAGATGGTAAAACGCTAAGATCGACTTTTATAAACAAGACCTTGGAGGCTGTTCCTAAAGATGAAATGATCGGTCTATTGAAAGAGTATTTTGATTGCTTTGCTTGGAATTACACTGAGATGTCAGGATTAAGCCGAGAGATATAGTGGAGCATCGGCTACCTATTAAATCTGGTTTCAGGCCTTTCAAGCAGAGACCAAGATCATTTTATCCAGACTTACTCCCATGGATTAAGGACGAGATTCACCGGCTCTTAGAAGGTAATTTTATTAGACCTTGCAGATACGCGGAGTGGGTCTCTAATATTGTACCGGTGGAGAAAAAAGAATCAGATAAGCTTAGAGTGTGCATTGACTTCTGCAATTTAAATAGAGCAACTCCTAAATATGAATATAATATGCCTATAGCCGACATGTTGATTAATAATGCATCAGGAAATCTATATCTGTACTAATTTATTAAGAATCTAATGTAGGCACCTGGTGCTACCACATGTTCACCTTCTATGCTACCACACCGCGCAAAAATAGTACACATCGACCATTTGAACCCACAACCCCTTGCTCCAAACATTAGAGGGTAGCCACTAGATCACACGTACCTTAGTGTTTATAAATAAACAATAATTATATTTGAATAAATATCTCAATACCTATTTATCTATACTTACTCTATTAAAAACCTCATGTAGATATCTGGTGCTACCACAACTTCACCCTCCATGCTGACACTCTGGGCCCGCCCCACATGCCCCGACTGGTTCTTCCGTCCCTCTCTCAGCTATAAATAACCAATAATTATATTTGAATAAATGTCTCAATACCTATTTATCTATACTTACTCTATTAAAAACCTAATGTTGGTACCTGGTGCTACCACAATTTCACCCTCCATGCTGATACTCTGGGCCCACCCCACGTGCCCCGACTGGTTCTCCCGTCCCTCTCTCAGCTACTGCCCTGTGGACACGCTGACACTCTAGGCCCATCCCACGCTCTCTGAATGGTTCTACTGCCCCTCTCTCAGCTACTGCCCTATAGACCCCAGTGCCCATGCTGCCAGCTACTGCGCTGGCTCAGCACCCGACCCCACCCACGCAGCTACCACGCCGCGCAAAAAAAAGTGCAGAGCGAGCACTCAAATCCACACCCCCAGCTCCAAAAATTTGGGGCTAACCACCAGACCACACGTATCTTAGTGTTTAGAAATAAAAAATAATTATATTTGAATAAATATCTTAATACCTATTCAAATGATATATAAAAACCGTAGCAAAGCATGGGCAACTGGCTAGTAGAATTATTAGCTTTCTTGATGATAATACCGGATATAATCAAATCTTCATTATCGAATAAGATGCGTCTAAAACGGCCTTTATATGTCCAGGCTTCATTGATTTGTTTGAATGGGTTGTCATGACATTCAGTCTAAAAAATGTCGGTGCTACTTATTAGAAGGCTATGAATTTGATCTTTCACGACTTGTTGGGAAACACTATGGAAGTTTACATTGATGATATTGTAGTCAAATAGGCTGAGTTTGGTTCTCATATAACTGATTTGCGCAAAGCCTTTGATAAAATGCGTCGGTACGGTTCAAAAATGAACCCGCATAAATGTGCTTTTGTAGTGTCGGCTGGTAAGTTATTAGTATTTATCATTCATGAACATGGTATAGAGATAGATCCCAACCGAATTAAGTCCATTCAGAACGTGGGAGCTCCAACCTATAAGCTTGAGATGCAGAAGTTCCTCGGCAAAGTAAATTGTTTATAAAGGTTTATTTCTAACTTAGCCGAGAAGATTGATGCCTTCGTTCCTATCCTTCGCCTTAAAAACGATGCCAAATTCACTTGTGGGCAGAACAACAGGAATCATTTGATCTTATTAAAAATATTTGTCTTCGGCGCCAGTATTGAAAGCACCACAAGCAGGAGTACCATTCAGGTTATACATTGCAGTCGAAGATAAAGTTATTGGAGTTGTTCTGACACATGAGACCGAAGGAAAGGAACACATGGTAACCTACTTAAGCCAAAGTCTGGTGGATGCTAAACAAGGTACACCTTCATTGAGAAGTTATGCTTATGTCTATTTTATGCATGCACCAAGTGTAGGTGTTATTTATTGTCTAGTCATTGCACTGTTTTTGATCAAAACCGATGTGATTAAATACATGTTGCAAAACCCAATCATGAGTGGTAGAATCGGTAAATGGGCTTGTGCACTTATAGAATATGACTTGGTCTATGAATCGTTAAAATCTATGAAAGGCCAGGTGGTAGCAGATTTTATTGTGGAACATCGGATTGATGATACTCATAAACTAGATATGTCATATCTCATTATTACTCCCTGGCCTTTGTATTTTGATGAGCCGGTTTGTAACGAAGGACAATGAATTGGCATCATACTTGTTTCACCAAGTAGCACCTCCTTCGACTTCTCTAGCAGATTAAAGACTTATTGCACTAACAATTAAGCCAAATATGTGGCCCTCTTATTCGGTTTAGAACTTCTAAATTGTATGGGATTAAAGCATATGAGGGCATTTGGTGATTCTCAGCTAGTTGTCCAGCGGATATTAGAAAAGTACCAATGCTTAGACGGTACTCTAAATATTTACCTTGAGAAATGTTGGGACATAATCCATTATTTTGGCGAATTCAACATTCGACATATATCCAGGGTTAAGAATTGCATAGCTAACAACTTAGCACAAGACGCCTCAGGTTATTGGATAAAACATGGGAAGTTTCACAATACCGAAAATCTGATAACCAGTGTCACGCCAGATCCCCAGGTCGCGGACCGTCCGGGCTGCCAAGCCAGACCGTCTGCAGCAGGTTCGGATCGTCCGGGTATGGTGTCTGGACCGTTCAACGGTGCTAGGAATGTTTTCCTAATTGATTCGACCATTAATGCAACCAATGCAATTGATTGGAAGACACCTATAATTAATTACCTACGTAATCTCAATGTTAGGACAGATAGGAATGTTCGACGTATAGCTTTCAGTTATGTTTTAATGAATGATAAACTCTACCGCCAAACTGTTAACGACGTCCTGCTTAAATGCTTGGGCCCATATGATGCTATATTAGCCATGGTCGAAGTACATGAGGGGATTTGTGGTACTCATCAATCGGCTCCGAAGATGAATTGGTTATTGCAAAGATCTGGCTTCTATTGGCCTAACAGATAGTTGATTGTTTCAAATACTACAAATGATGCCAAGTGTGTCAGAAATTCGACGACTTATAGTTGGTCCCTGCATCCGAAGTACATCCTATCATCAAACCTTGGTCTTTCATGGGATGTGGATTGGACTTTATAGGAGAAATACATCCTTCATCATCAAAAGGGCATCAATTTGTGTTAGTCGCAACAGACTACTTTACCAAATGGACTAAAATCGTTGCTCTAAAGAACATGATGCACAAAGAGGTAATTGAGTTTATAACTGAGCATATTATTCATAAATTCGGCATTCCTCAGACTTCGACAATAGACCAGGGGACTTCTTTTATGTCAAAGGAGGTACGTGAGTTTACTGAATCATATAGAATTAAATTGCTCAATTCATCTCCATATTATGCCAAGGCTAATGGGCAGACCGAGTCTAGTAATAGGACATTGATTAGCCTGATAAAAAAGTAGATATCTAATCATCCTAAGCATTGGCATAAGGTCTTGTCTAAAGCTTTATGGGCTCATAGAATATATAAACATCGTGCTTTTAAAGTATCTCCATTTGAGCTTGTTTATGGACAGGAAGAAGTGTTCCCTGTAGAGGTAAGCCTAAATGCTGTCAGGTTCTCCAGGCAGAATGATCTAACTATCAGTGATTATCATAATTTGATGATGGACAATATTGATGAGGTGACCGATAATAGAGCGATATCTCTAGGAGAAATAGAGAAAGACAAGATCATGGTCGCCAAAGCTTACAACAAGAAGGTCAAGGCTAAATTATTCTAGGTAGGAGACCTAGTATGGAAGACCATCTTGCCGCTAAGGAGCAAAGACCGGAAGTTCGAGAAATCGTCGCCGAGCTAGGAAGGCCCTTACAAGATCATACAGGTAATATCTGGTAACACCTACATATTGCAAACATTACAAGGAGAAGACTTGCCCAAGGTGCTAAACGGGTGTTTCCTAAAGTAATATCATCCTAGTATGTGGAAAGATGCTTAAGAGAACCGATGTGATCACATCACGTTAGTTCCAGCCTGTACCAGTGCTTTTGGTTCGCTAAGCTTCTCCAAAAGGCATGGGACATGTGTTGAGCACCATTTGTGGCACTGGGCATGGCTGGACGATCTAGCCCTAAGGCTCAGACGGTCTACCCATAGGCACAAACGGTCCGCGATTAGACCAGATTAGGCGACTAAAACTCCTATCTCCTCACGTGTTTATTCCTCTAATCCCGCATGAGCTATTGGAGAATGCCTAATAACGGGTCTAGACCTCCCCCTTATATATTTGAAGGGGTACGACCGATTAAAAAACCAACAATCGATCAATCAATCAATTAATCTTTCGTTCTTTACTTTTTGCCCTAGGAGTAGACAGTAATATAGACTTTTTCCTCTAATCTTCACCTCTCACCGGCTCTACGTTGTTTAGAGGCGTCTTGGGTGGCCTGCCGATCTAAAGACAAAACCTAGGATCTCTCCTCCCCATGGGGTCCCTCTCAGGATGTCACACCCGGTTATGGGGGCAAAACCGAATGCATAGCACATGTGTGCCAGAATCCAATTTCCACACATATATTGACGTCACAAGTGTATATATCAAAAGAAAATGCAATAAAGGCATAAAGAGAGTAGAGTAACTTCATTACATCATTTGAATCATAGTATCTTAGCAAGTATCATTATCAAAGTACGGCTAAATTAAACATGGACACTCTTCCACAGGAAGGTGACAGGCGCATCGTTAGACTCAATATTCATCAACGTCATTTGCGATGTCTTTGTCATCATCCTCTGATCAAAATATTAGCAAGGGTGACCTCACTTATGGTCGGGGCTCAACAAGTGGGGGAAATAATGCAAAGTTAACAAGGTAGGCTATGGATAAGCGGTAAGCATTTTAGTTGGTTAATATTTTATTAGCAACATCTGACTTACTAATTGTATGTGTATCCCAAAATTCCTAGATAAACATAAGTACATGATTATATTTCAAAACACTTAAGTGAGATCACTTAAGCAAACCACTGGTGGATCATTGGACCACAATTTATTTTCTATCTTTAAGTTCAATTATCATGTGAGGGTTCAAGTTGCTCTTAACAGTGAGCACGACTAACATATCAGTTTTACACTCTGCAAAGGTGGTACAACTTTACCCACAAGCCGTGTATCCCACCTAGCCTGGGTTGATCAGACCCATAAACACTTCCTAGGTGAATGACTAGGGATCCACTATGAGGCTTTCACAAAATATCCTTAGTACAAAGCCACCCGCTAAGGTTTCCACGTCAGTATTGATGGCCCTCTAGGTGAGGTAACTTAGCCAAGACTACCACCCCATGTTAACATGAGCTGCCACCAAACCACTGTCGCCCTCTCTTGCCCATCTTTCAGGTAGGGTTGCTAAGCACTAAGTCTATAGAGCTAATTACCAAATCTAGAGCCATTATAGCACTCGTGGTTGCACTGTTATCCTAGGTGGTCACTCCATGTTCCATTTAAGACAAAATGTTCTTGTTTAACCATCAGGTCAACATCATAATAAAAACTTCATTTCTGGAACATAGTATCATTAAAAGAGTGACATCATATTTATCAAGTTGAGCAATAGCAAAAATTGTTGAGCATAGCATTTATCCTAGGGTAAATCAAGGAATAGGGTTGGTAATTCTAGGAAATCCTATTTAGGCAAATCCCATCAAATTATGCAATATCCGAAAAGTAAACATTATTATATGCATTATTTGGGCACAAATAGAAATACAGAGGGAGAATCCACTTGCCTTGCTCGAACATGTCCTACGGGTCGTCCTCGAACGAGTTTGGTTCGTCTACCTCACAGTCAACTTCTAACATCGATTCGCATACCGTACATACAAAAGAATACATACGCCAAATAAATAAACATACACCATTACATGGGTAACATTCACCATTGCATAAACAATCACATATCACACGACTATACTTATAAATAATGTCCAAATCATAATTATTTTATTAATCCACTAAAATTTCTACTTTGAGTTATCATTGGTGAAAATTATATGGGTATGTGACTACTAAGCTATTTTATCTAATATAGCGTAGATAAAGTGACTTAACAAATTTTTACGGAAAATAACTACTAATTAATTATTATCTTTATTACTAATAATAGTCTTTTGGGTTTTATCCTTTCCTTTCTAAATAGAAATTATATGTAACACAAAAAATGTTTATTTACAAATCACATAACATTAATATTCTAATAATTAATGCAAATTAATAATTTTGGATTTTAGTAACTGTTGGGGGCAGCTTCGTCGCCGAAGGTCTTGTGAGAAGAAACACCTT
Source organism: Zea luxurians (assembly GCA_029449295.1). Taxonomy (NCBI): domain Eukaryota; kingdom Viridiplantae; phylum Streptophyta; class Magnoliopsida; order Poales; family Poaceae; genus Zea; species Zea luxurians. The sequence continues at coordinate 111,025,196 of JAOPSE010000009.1, read as the reverse complement.
CGAAGGGCCAGAACACAATGCCGAAGCTATCAGTTAAGGAGCTTCGTAACGTATCTCCAGATGCACCGACTTAAAAGATGGAATGACCAATTAGCCCATGACAACCTATGTTATGATTGTAACCAAATGTAAAGGGTATGAATGTAATTTCTCGTAGGCTGCGTCCTGTGCCTATAAATAGATGAACAGTACCCCGTACTTGTCGGGTACCATAATTAGGTGTACCCCCAACACTCCTAATCATGGCTGGTAAACACCCTCAGACCAACTGACGGGTGCGGTTCAAGCCAAGACTTCGTCTACCCGAGGGACGCGATCTCACCTGAGCCCAGCCTCGGGTTGGAATAGTAGTCCCAGACGAGTTCACGCCTCGCCCGAGGGCCTCCTCAAGCAGCGGGCGCCCCCTCGGCTCTCCTAAGGCCCGGCTCGGGCAGGCTTCGTTGTGAAGCAACCTTGGCCAGACCGCCTCACGAACCGACCGCTTCGCAGGCGCATTAAATGCAGGGAATGCCTGACGCCGTATCCTGACACACGCGCCTCAGTCGGGCAGGCCGAAGTGACCGTAGTCACTTCGCCCCTCTTCTTTACTATCTGACATGACAGGAAAACAGCGCCGCTCGCTCCGCTCCAACTGCTGTGTCAGCCACCCCGACGACGACTGACAACAAGTCACGATCAACCACCGAGTTCAGCCTCGGGCGCAACTGGAAGCTCCGCCTCGCCCGACCTCAGGCTCCGGCCTTGGGAGGAGGTCTCCGCCTCGCCCGACCCCCAGACTCGGCCTCGACCCCGGTCTCGGGAAGAATCGCGTCCTCGCCCGACCCCAGCCTCGGCCTCAAGAGAAGTCTCCGCCTCGACCGACCCTAGGCTCGGACCGACCGTGCTAACAGGGGATACATCATTTCCCTATTCCTAGCCTACTCAGGCTACAAGGAACAAGACCGGCATCCCATCTGGTTTACCCCGGCGATGGGTAATGATGGTGCCCCGCGTGCGCCATGACGCCGGTGGCTCTCAGCCCCTTACGACAGCAAGGAGACGTCAGCAGGATCCTCACCACGCTGCCAGCTGTGCTCCTACAGGACTCAGGCGCTCCTCCGACGGCCACGCCATCACATGTACAGGGCCCAAGCTCTCCCCCAACGGCCACGTTGGCATGTACACAGGGCTTAGGCACTCCACTGCCGGACACATTAGCGTATAGCTACGCCCCCCATTGTACGTCTGGACTCTCTCCTTGCCTCTATAAAAGGGAGGTCCAGGGCCACCCTGAGGGGGTTCGCGCGGGGGAAGCGGCGGGCGAACTCTGTGCCTCTCTCTCCCTCACACGACGCGCTTGTAACCCCTACTGCGAGCGGCACCCCTGGTGCAGGATAATACAAGGCTTGTCCCACCTCTTGTGTTCCATCCCGCGCCAACCCATCTGGGCAGGGACACGCAGCGATTTCACTAGTCGGTCCAAGGGACCCCCCCGGGTCCGAGACGCCGACAGTTGGCGCGCCAGGTAGGGGCCTGCTGCGTGTTAACGAACACCTTCCCGTTGAGATCCAGATGGGGAGTCTTCAGCAACCTCTCCAGCCCGGGACGGTGCTCCGCTTCGGGAGTCTCGAGTTCATGTCCCTCGATGGTAGCTACGACATGGTACTCCTCCCCCCGCGGCGTGACGACAATGACGGTCTCCGACTCGCCCGGCGGTGGCGAGCTCTACGATAGCATCTCCCTGCGGCAGAAGAGGAGCACTCCGGACGTCCTCGCCACCCTCCTCGTCGGAGGAGGCGGAGGCGAGGCAACCGTGGCCACACAGGAGGCGGCACCTTGTCGGCTGTCGCACCAGAGTGAGTCAACGACGTTGGCACTCCCCCGGGGAACATGTCGGACATTGTCCTCGCACCTGAGACGACGACGGGTGTCACTTCCCCCCGGCGTGTCAGCCCCAAGCGGACTGATGATGCCAGCACCCTCGCAAAGGACCTACTGGGCGTTACCCTCGTACCTGAGATGACGGTGAGCTCCGCCCCCGACACGACTTCACCACCATCCATCGACCAAAAGGTACCATCCATTTTCTATCCCGTACCTTTTCGGTTCAGCTTCGATCCACCTAGCGACCCCGCTATGGTGAGCGCCTTCATAAAGGCGTACCCAAACCTTCCGGGGTACCACATGTGGTCGACCTGGGACCGACTGACAGCCGTCTCAACCTTCGGACCGGCGGGTTCTAAGGAAGAGGACGACCCCGACTCCGGTTGGGATTTCTCTGCCCTCAATGACCCCGGTGCCATGCGGGACTTCATGTCCGCATGTGACCACTGCCTCTCCGGTTGTTCTGACGATGGCCATGACCTTGACGACGAGGGTTATGGCCCAAGTCGCGAATGTTTCCACGTCGATCTGGGAGATCACAACGAAGGCAACCACCTCGGTATGCCAGAGGTTGACGATCCCCCTGGGCCCACATCTCGCGTTGGCATCCCGTGGGAGCTAGCTGTGGTCCCAGTCCCTGCGGGGGGGGGGGGGGGGGTCAGGACATACAGCTCGAGCAAATCCGTGAGGTGCAGGCCTTGGTTGACGGGGAAGTAGGCCGGCTTGTACAGCTCCGATAGAACATCAAACAGGAGTGGGTAGGCCGAACACTCGCTGGAGAAGCCTGTCACCAGGCCCAAGACATCCGGTGCCTCATTGTCAACAATGCCAGGGCAGCACTGCCCCTGGCCATCAGCGGGTCCGGCCAGGACCTAGCTGCAGCGGCGATGTTGCTTCGAGCCATGCCGGAGCCATCCACCACCGAGGGACGGCGTATCCAGAGCGAACTCAAGAATCTCCTAGAAGGCGCCGCGGTTCGACGAGCCGAGAGCTCCACCTCCCGCAGGCGAGCTGACCCCTCGGAGCATCACGCGGTGTCCTCCCAACGCATTCGAGAAGCCTCGGTCCATCCCGAGCGCACGCGGGACGAGGCGCCTGCCGCCCGGGAACGCCTCGGCAACGAGCACCACCATCTCGACCATCGAGCCCGCCTCGACGAGAAGGTGCGCCGAGGCTACCATCCCAGGCGTGGGGGACGCTGCAACAGTGAGGAGGATCGCAGTCCTTTGCCCGAACCACCCGGTCCGCGAGTCTTCAGCCGGGCCATACGACGAGCGCCGTTCCCTGCCCGTTTCCGAGCCCCGACTACTATCACCAAGTACTCGGGGGAGACGAGGCGGAGCTGTGGCTCGCGGACTACCGACTGGCATGCCAGTTGGGAGGGGCGGATGATGACAACCTCATCATCCATAATCTACCCCTTTTCCTCTCCGACGCCGCCCGAGCCTGGCTGGAGCATCTGCCTCCGGCGCAGATCTCCAACTGGGACGATCTGGTCAAAGCTTTCGTGGGAAACTTCCAAGGCACGTACATGCGCCCTGGGAACTCGTGGGACCTCCAAAGCTATCGCCAGCAGCCAGGGGAGTCCCTCCGAGAGTACATCTGGCGGTTCTCAAAGCAGCGCACCGAGCTGCCCAACGTTACCGACTCGAATGTCATCGGGGCTTTCCTTGCCGGCACCACTTGCCGAGACCTGGTGAGCAAACTGGGGTGCAAGACTCCCACCCGTGCGAGCGAACTGATGGATGTCGCCACCAAGTTTGCCTCGGGTCAAGAGGCGGTCGAAGCCATCTTTTGAAAGGACAAGCAGCCTCAGGGAGAGCCGAAGACAGACGCCCCTGAGGCGTCCGCCCAGCGGGGCACGAAGAAGAAGGCTAAAAACAAGTCGCGAGCGAAGCGCAACGCCACAGACGTGAATCTCGTCGCTGCGGCCGAGCACAGGAACCCTCAGAAACCTCTTGGAGGGGCCGGCGCGTTCGACAAGATGCTCAAAGAGCCGTGCCCCTATCACCAGGGGCCCGTCAAGCACACCCTCGAAGAATGTGTCATGCTTCGGCGCTACTTCCATAAGACCGGGCCCCCGGCGGAGGATGGCAAGGGCCATGACAACGACAAGAAGGAGGGCGACAAGGAAGAGGGATTCCCAGAAGTCCATAACTGCTTCATGATCTACGGCGGGCAGGCGGCGAACGCCTCGGCTCGGCACCGCAAGCAGGAGCGCCGGGAAGTCTACTTGGTGAAGGTGGCGGCGCCAGTCTACCTAGACTGGTCTGACAAGCCTATCACCTTCGACCAAGGCGACCACCCCGACTTCGTGCCAAGCCCAGGAAGGTACCCGCTCGTCGTCGATCCGATCGTCGGCAACGTTAGGCTCTCCAAGGTCCTCATGGATGGAGGCAGCGGCCTTAACATCATCTACGCCGAGACCCTGGAACTCTTAGGGGTTGATCGATCCGAGGTCCGGGCCGGTGCGGCACCCTTCCACGGGATCGCACCCGGGAAGCGAATCCTACCCCTTGGACGGATCGACTTACCCGTCTGCTTCGGAACTCCCTCTAACTTCCGAAAGGAAGCTCTCACCTTTGAGGTCGTCGGGTTCCGAGGAACCTACCATGCGGTGTTGGGAAGACCATGCTACGCCAAGTTCATGGCCGTCCCCAACTACACCTACCTCAAGCTCAAGATGCCGAGCCCGAATGGGATCATCATCGTCGGATCCACGTACCGCCACGCGTACGAATGCGACGTGGAGTGTGTGGAGTACGCCGAGGCTCTCGCCGAGTCCGAGGCCCTCATCGCCGACCTAGAACGCCTCTCCAAGGAGGCGCCCGACGCGAAGCGGCACGCCGGCAACTTCGAACCAGTTGAGGCGGTCAAGTCCGTCTCTCTCGACCCTAGCAATGATGCCAGCAAGAAAGTTCGAATCGGCTCCGAGCTCGACCCCAAATGGGAAGCAGTGCTCGTCGACTTTCTTCACGCAAACGCCAAAGTCTTTGCGTGGAGTCCCTCGGACATGCCCGGCATACCGAGGGATGTCGCCGAGCACTCACTGGACATCAGAGCTGGAGCCCGACCCGTGAAGCAAACCCTATGCCGTTTTGACGAAGAAAAGCGCAGGGCCATAGGCGAGGAGATCCACAAGCTACTCGCGGCAGGGTTTATCAAAGAGGTATTCCATCCCGAATGGTTAGCTAACCCTGTTCTTGTAAGGAAGAAGGATGGGAAATGGAGGATGTGTGTAGACTACACTGGTCTAAACAAAGCATGTCCGAAAGTTCCCTACCCTCTACCTCGCATCGATCAAATCGTGGACTCCACTGCTGGGTGCGAAACCCTGTCATTCCTCGATGCCTACTCAGGCTATCACCAAATCAAGATGAAAGAGTCCGACCAGCTCGCGACTTCTTCCATCACACCTTTTGGCATGTACTATTACACTACAATGCCATTTGGGTTGAGGAATGCAGGCGCCACTTACTAGAGGTGCATGAACCACGTGTTCGGAGAACACAGCGGCAGAACGGTCGAGGCTTATGTCGACGACATCGTTGTCAAGACGAAGAGAGCCTCCGACCTCCTCTCTGACCTTAAAACGACATTCAAGTGTTTGAGAGCAAAATGCGTGAAACTCAATCCCGAGAAGTGTGTCTTCAGAGTCCCTCGAGGCATGCTCCTTGGATTTATCATCTCCGAGCGGGGCATCGAGGCCAACCCGGATAAAATCGTGGCCATCACCAACATGGGACCGATCAAAGATTTGAAAGGAGTACAGTGGGTCATGGGATGCCTTGCGACTCTGAGCCGCTTCATCTCACGCCTTGGCGAGAAAGGCTTGCCTCTGTACTGCCTCTTAACTAGGACCGAGTGCTTCACTTGGACCCCTGAGGCCGAGGAAGCCCTCGGAAACCTTAAGGCGCTCCTTACGAACACACCCATCCTGGTGCCCCCTGCCGCAGGAGAAGCCCTCTTGATCTACGTAGCCGCGACTACTCAGGTGGTCAGCGCCGCGATCGTAGTCGAGAGACGAGAAGAAGGGCATGCACTGCCTGTCCAGAGGCCATTCTACTTCATCAGCGAAGTGCTTTTCGAGACCAAAGTCTGCTACCCACAGATCCAGAAGCTGCTCTACGCAGTGATCCTGACACAGCGAAAGTTGCGACACTACTTTGAGTCTCATCCGGTGACTGTGGTGTCATCCTTCCCCCTGGGGGAGATCATCCAGTGCCGCGAGGCCTCGGGTAGGATAGCAAAGTGGGCGGTGGAGCTTATGGGCGAAACGCTATCATTCGCTCCTCGGAAGGCCATAAAATCCTAGGTCTTGGCAGACTTCCTGGCTAAGTGGACTAACACCCAGTTACCGACAACTCCAATCCAGCCTGAGCTCTGGACCATGTACTTCGATGGGTCACTCATGAAAACAGGAGCAGGCGCTGAACTGCTCTTCGTTTCACCCCTCGGAAAGCATCTCCGCTACGTCATTCGCCTCCATTTTCCAGCATCAAACAATGTGGCAGAGTACGAGGCACTGGTTAACGGGCTACGCATCGCCATCGAGCTAGGGGTCCGATGCCTCGACGCTCGAGGCGACTCGCAGCTTGTCGTCGACCAAGTCATGAAGAACTCCCACTGCCGTGACTGGAGGATGGAAGCCTACTGCGACGAAGTTCGGCGCCTGGAAAACAAGTTCTACGGGCTGGAGCTCAACCACATCGCCCGACGGTACAACGAGACTGCGGACGAGCTGGTGAAAATAGCCTCGGGGCGAACGACGGTTCCCCCGGACGTCTTCTCCAGAGACCTACATCAACCATCCGTCAAGATCGACGACGCGCTCGAGCCTGAGGAAGCCTCAGCCCAGCCCGAGGTACCCTCGGCCGAACCCGAGGCACCCTCGGCCATCGAGGAAGAGGCCTTGCCCGTCGAGGAGGAACAGTATGGGGTCATGCCAGATCCGAACTGGCAGACCCCGTACCTAGAATATCTCCTCCGAGGAGAGCTTCCCATCGACAAGACCAAAGCTCGGCGGCTAGCTCGACGCGCCAAGTCATTCGTCTTGCTGGGTGATGAAAAAGAGCTCCATCATCGCAGCCCCTCGGGCATCCTCCAACGATGCATATCTATCGCCCAAGGACAAGCGCTGTTGCAAGAAATACACTCGGGGGCTTGCGGCCACCATGCAGCACCTCGAGCCCTCGTGGGGAATGCCTTCCGACAAGGTTTCTACTAGCCAACCGCGGTGGCTGACGCCACTAGGATTGTGCGCTCCTGCCGGGGGTGTCAATTCTACGCAAAGCAGACGCATCTGCCCGCTCAGGCCTTGCAGACGATACCCATCACCTGGCCGTTTGCTGTGTGGGGTCTGGACCTCGTCGGTCCCTTGCAGAAGGCACCCGGGGGCTTCATGCACCTGCTGGTCGCTATCGACAAATTCTCCAAGTGGATCGAGGTCCGACCCCTAAACAGCATCAGGTCCGAGAAGGCGGTGGCGTTCTTCACCAACATCATCCATCACTTTGGGGTCCTGAACTCCATCATCACCGACAACGGCACCCAGTTCACTGGCAGGAAGTTCTTGGACTTCTGCGAGGACCACCACATTCGTGTGGACTAGGCCACCGTAGCCCGCCCCATGACGAATGGGCAGGTGGAGCGTGCCAACAGTATGATTTTGCAGGGGCTCAAACCAAGAATATACAACAACCTCAACAAGTTCGGCAAGCGGTGGATGAAAGAGCTACCCTGAGTAGTCTGGAGTCTGAGGACGACGCCGAGCCGCGCCATGGGTTTTACGCCGTTCTTTCTAGTCTATGGGGCCGAGGCCGTCCTCCCCACGGACTTAGAATACGGGTCCCCGAGGACCAAGGCGTACGACGACCGAAGCAACCAGACCAGCCGAGAAGACTCGCTGGACCAACTCGAGGAGGCTCGGGACATTGCCTTACTACGTTTGGCACGGTACCAGCAGTCGCTACGGCGCTACCACGCCCGAAGCGTTCGGTCCCGAGGCTTCCAAGTGGGAGACTTGGTGCTTCGCCTGCGATAGGACGCCCGAGGGCGCCACAAGCTCACTCCTCCCTGGGAAGGGCCCTTCATCATCGCCAAGATCTTGAAGCCCGGAACATACAAGCTGGCCAACGACCAAGGCGAGGTCTACAGCAACGCTTGGAACATCCAACAGCTACGTCGCTTCTACCCTTAAGATGTTTTAAGTCGTTCATGTACCTCGTTTACATACACAAAGTCTAACCGTCAAGGAAGGGTCGGCCTTGCCTCAGCAAAGCCCAACCCTCCCTCGGGGGCTAGAAGGGGGGAACCCCCTCTACGTCAAAATTTTCCTCGGAAAAATTTTCTACCAAAACAACCTTTGTGCTTTCGGCTTCTGTATCGATAGCAGGATCCTGAGAACGACGAGAGTACACGTAAGCGGCAAGGCCGACCGAGCCAAGGAACTCCTACGCCTCTGGGATACGGATACCTCACTCATCACCTTCCGCGATAAGTAACTCACGCTCGGATAAGCGATCCTACTACCGAACAAGTCCTAACACTAGGGTAGAAAACGACTTTCGCGCCTTCCCGACTGTACCAATAATGGAATCCTTCGACCAAATGAGAGTGCACGTAAGCGGCAAGGCCGACCGAGCCGAGGAACTCCTACGCCTCCGGGATACGGATACCTCACTCATCACCTTCCGTGAAAAGTAACTCTCGTTCAGATAAATGATTCTGCTATTGACATACAAGTCATGATGCTCGAAACAAGAGGAGAGAAGACGCAGCTTTTTAAACACGACGATAAAGTGTTTAGGCCTCGGCGGCTGCGAAAAAGCATGCGCATGTTACAGACAAACTGTTCCTGCAGGTTCGGGCATCGGCAGGGGGAGCAGCAGCACCCTCGGCGTTGTTTCCACCCTCGGCGGAACCTGGCCCGGCCTCGGACGGCGACCCGGGCAAAAGGACATCCACCTAAGGGAGGACGCCAGCACCGCGCCAGCAGGTGTCTTGGCCAAGCTCCAGCGGCTGCTACCACATCTTCCTCGGCCTGGGAAGCCGCCATATCTCGGGCCGACGAAGTCTCTTTTCGAGCCGACTCTGTGTCTGTCCGCACTAACACCGCTGCCTCCGGCTCCGGCTCATCGCAGAGCAGCCGAGGGTTCCAAAAACTGAGCAAGAGAAGCCTAGAGCGGCAAGGCCGACAGAGCCGAGGAACTCCTACGCCTCCGGGATACGGACACCTCACTCGTCACCTTCCGTGAAAGGCAACCGACGCTCGGTTAAGTGGTTTGGCTAGCCAACAGGCAAGTCCCAGCGCTTGGAATGAGGAAGACACATAGCTTCATTCTCGAATACCCAAATGTTCAGGCCTCGACAGCCACAAAGAACAAACACATATACTTGGGGGTAACTATGCTACACAGACTTAGACGTCAGCAGAACCCTCGGCGGTTCTCCCGACCTACGACAAATGTCTAAGTGCTTGAAGCGGTTACATTTTGCTCCGGCAAAAACCCGGTATATCTCCTTACAAACGGGACTCTGGTTCCATTCCCGCGGGTATGAACAACCTCCATACCAGAGGGCCTGCGGAACTATAAACTCCGAGTGGCTCGCGGGTAGCCACTACACCAACAGCGACAACGACCCCTGCTCCGGGCGGCTAAACAGCAGCAACGATGACCTCAGGGCCGACGCTGCTGTGACGAGGCCCTCGCCCACGTCTCTGCTCGAGGGGCGAGGACAAGCCATCAAAGCCAAAGAGCCGGGGGTCCGGCCGCAACTGGCGCCGATGGTCTCGTCGGCGTAAAAACCTTCTCCGGCTGCCACCACCTCAGCACCGACGACAGCGGCCGCCTGCGCGCCAGCGCCATGCCGACGAATGGCGGACGCCCCAGCCTGCACCGGTAGATCCCCACTCAAGTCCTCATGGAGGGGCAGGCCCCGACCTCCGCGCGGAGGCGTCGTGCCGGAGTGAGGACAAGACAATCCAAGAACACGAACGCCGCCCATGCGGCGTACGGCGTCTTGGACGGTCCACCGGTGCGCACGGCGCAACAGACGCCCGAGCCCGGATCAAGCGGCAGGAGGCAGCGTGGGAGGCCACGACAGAGCCAGCTGAGCCAGCGAGCCAGGCACGCTGGAGCTGACGACGCTTGCGGCCGACCGGTCCCGCGTTGCCGAAGTTCGCCCCTCCGCAAGGTCGGTGAGCGCCTTCTCCCCTGAATGCTGAAGGAGGAGACGGCCAGCCGACCCATGCGGGAGGTAGAACCCCGGCTCAACTCTCCCTCCGCCTCAGCAAGGATGACGAAGATCCTTGAAGCTGAGGGCGGGGCGGAGGCCACAGCCCGGCTTGCTTCCCCCCACCAAACTGCCCATTGGTGAGGGAATGCAGCCGGGCTGCACGACGAAAATCCTTGAAGTCGAGCGATGGCTGAAAGGTGCCGATCTCCACGAGGCCGCGCTCCTCCAACGACAGCAAGAGCAAGGCGGCGCTGGTGCACCCCATCCGGGGGCTCGAAAGGCAAAAGGGCGCAATGCATGAGGGGAGAACGAAGGCATGGCCACTGCCCGGGGGATCAATTCCCCTTTTATAGGCAGACCTCCTCACTTGCACCCCTTAGCGTCACGGGCGAAATCTCCACTGACATACTCTAGGGTTCTCCCCCACGACACGGGGGCTGGGACCCACATGTCATATGAGCTGATCCGAAGCACGAAGAAGGCGAACCGCCGCACGCGAGGCATGTAACCGTCCCGCGGTTACAAGCGCTCTCGCATCTTCGTAGAATCCGGGGGTCGAAAGGGTGGACTGCCACGCGACGGGCATCCAATTGTACTGCAACTGTGCGCCCCTTCGGCTTTGACCACATCCGGCGGACCGGCGCAAAGGAAGCGGACCCGCATGTCATGTAACCGGCGCGCCGGTTACGACATGCGAGAAGTTACACCACCACTCGCGCCAATGCTGCGCCTCCTCGACTGCGGAACCAGTACCGCGACTCGAGGTAGCCCTGCGCATGACCCAATAGTGCCAGTTAAAGGTGACGGCCACGGGCCAGTCAGCCGCGGGGTAGGCACGACGGTTGGCATGGTCAAAAGCGGGCCGACAGTAACTGCAGCGGCAGACGAGCGAAGGCAGCGGTCAAGTCACTTGCAGGCTCGAGTCCCGCCGGTCTCGGATGACCCTGAGTACGTTCGATACATAGCCGAGGCTCAGGCTACGCTCCCGAGGTACCCTAGGACATTTCCGAGACCGGCGGGAACGATTTGTAACGGAATCCCACCGGAGGGAGGCATCGAGCCCTCGGACCCTGTCGAAGGGGTCTGGGTCCGGCAAATCACCCACAGGTACTTTTGGAGCGCGCCTCTGGGCCACCAGCCGACCCCTAATGAACGGGGCACGGGCGTCCACTCGGATCACCCGTTAGCAGCTCACTGGAAACACCATGTTCGACGCCCTCCGAGGGCAACATGGCGCTTCCCCCCCCTCCTCCTTGCGGAAAGGCGACGCAGGGGCGTATAATAAAAGTCGGGAAAGTCCTTGATCGTCCTCTCGCTCCGTGCAGAGGCTTGGGGGCTGCTCTCGCACCCGGCTAAGGCCAAAACTGTTGACAACATCAACAAACTAGCTTGATAACTTGGAACCCGACCACGCACCCGGGCTACGGCAAGGCCGCGTGAGGGAACGATCAGACCGGCCGAAGCACCACGAAAAGCATTCAGACCTCAGAGGAGTCAAACCACTCCTCCGAGGCCTCGGGGGCTACACCCGGCGGGTGCGCTCGCACGCACCCACCAGAACAAGGCAGAAACCGAGAAAGGCCGGTCCCCTCACTGAAAACGTGGCAAAAACCTCCAAGCGAGTACCAACACTCCCTTTGAGGCTCGGGGGCTACTGTCGGGTACCATAATTAGGGGTACCCCCAACACTCCTAATCATGACTGGTAAACACCCTCAAACCAACTGACGGGTGCGGTTCAAGCCAAGACTTCGTCTACCCGAGGGACGCGATCTCACCCGAGCCCAGCCTCGGGTTGGAATAGTAGTCCCAGACGAGTTCACGCCTCGCCCGAGGGCCTCCTCAGGCAGCGGGCGCCCCCTCGGCTCTCCCGAGGCCTGGCTCAGGCAGGCTTTGTTGTGAAGCAACCTTGGCCAGACCGCCTCACCAACCGACCGCTTCGCAGGTGCATTAAATGCAGGGGATGCCTGACGCCGTATCCTGACACACGTGCCTCAGTCAGGCAGGCCGAAGTGACCACAGTCACTTCGCCCCTCTTCTTTACTGTCTGACATGACAGGAAAACAGCGCCGCTCGCTCCGCTCCGGCTGCAGTGTCAGCCACCCTGACGATGACTGACAACAAGTCACGATCAACCACCGAGTTCAGCCTCGGGCGCAACAGGAAGCTCCGCCTCGCCCGACCTCAGGCTCCGGCCTCAGGAGGAGGTCTCCGCCTCGCCCGACCCCTGGACTCGGCCTCGACCCCCGGTCTCGGGAGGAATCGCGTCCTTGCCCGACCCTGGCCTCGGCCTCAAGAGAAGTCTCCGCCTTGACCGACCCTGGGCTCGGACCGACCGCGCTAACAGGGGATACATCATTTCCCTATTCCTAGCCTGCTCAGGCTACAAGGAACAAGACCGACGTCCCATCTGGCTTACCCCGGCGACGGGTAATGATGGTGCCCCGCGTGCGCCATGATGCCGGTGGCTCTCAGCCCCTTACGACAGCAAGGAGACGTCAGCAAGATCCTCACCGCGCTGCCAGTTGTGCTCCTACAGGACTCAGGCGCTCCTCCGACGGCCACGCCATCACATGTACAGGGCCCAAGCTCTCCCCCAACGTCCACATTGGCATGTACACAGGGCTTAGGCACTCCACTGCCGGACACGTTAGCGCATAGCTACGCCCCCCGTTGTACGTCTGGACTCTCTCCTTGCCTCTATAAAAGGGAGGTCCAGGGCCACCCTGAGGGGGGTTCGCGCGGGGGAAGCGGCGGGCGAACTCTGTGCCTCTCTCTCTCTCCCTCACGCGACGCGCTTGTAACCCCTACTGCGAGCGGCACCCCTGGTGCAGGATAATACAAGGCTTGTCCCACCTCTTGTGTTCCATCCCGCGCCAACCCATCTGGGCAGGGACACGCAGCGATTTCACTAGTCGGTCCAAGGGACCCCCCAGGTCCGAGACGCCGACAGTACTGTTCACGCTGACTTGTATTCGCTCGTGCGTCACGCTTGGACTTTTGCCCTCTGTCAAGCCAAAGGTATAAATGTAATTCAATATCGTTCATGTTGATTCATGATGATATAATTAAGAGATATTAATGATGTCATATGATTATTTATGTTATTTCTCATGTCTCATATGCTTCTTCTTTCATTAATATAAACTGTGATGTCGAAGGTACATCCTTCATGACCTTCGTCTGAAGATCCATTATATCCTAAGGGAGATAATGCTTCGAAGGACGAAGGGCATTAACCATTAACCTTTTTATGTTGCCTTGTTCTTAACTCATAGCATTTGAGAACAAGTCCCAACAGTAACATAATCATGATTATTTCGACATGAATAGGTATTTTATTAATTCTAAGTGATTAAGTGATATATGTACGAATATTTATATCCTAATTAGTGAAAATCTATATTTTAACCTGATTGACAAGATGTGGCCTAGTACTTCTTTCCTTTTCTTATATCAGTAAAATTATACTTAAACCACTACTAGCTTAATATCGTTTATGTGCTAAAATGAGAAGTTAGTCGCAACGTTTCTAGTACTACATCACAAATTTAAAGAATCGTGACATAACCTATTTATTTTTTGAATTATAAAAATAATGTCCATATCCAAAATACTATTACCGAGGTTGGTTCACAATTACATGTATACTTTGAGGAGTAGCATGTAAGGTTTTAGGACTTCTTTTAAATACATTTGTACTGCATAAAATACAAAATAATTTACAGAAAACCAGAGGGCAAAAATGAAAATGGCTTTCTTCTACCTTGAGCTAGTGCTTGTGTGCAGGGAGCTCAACGGGGGAAGGGGAGACGGGTAGGGAGGCTCGACCGGAACGACGGTTCAATCGGGACGACCCCGCGACATCAGGCGGGCTCCGGTTAGCGGCGGTAAACAGGGGGCACGGTGGGACTCTGGCGTGATGGCGTCGAGAGAGAGAAGGGATAGAGCATTGAGAGGAGAGATCGGGCTTGGCAAGGGAGAGGAGTGGGGCGAGCTCGACTGTAGGGGAGAGACGGGCTCAACATCGGCTTTTATAGGGAGGGAGAGGGAGAGGGAGGGACGCCAAGGAGGGAGTGAATGGAGCGCCGACGACCATTAACGCCATCAATGATGGCCTCCATAATGGAGAGGAAATGGGGAGGGGGAGAGAGGGGAAACGACCATCCGTTACGGCGTAGGGAGACGAGGGGTCGGGGCGGTGGTTCGGCCGGGGCACAGGACGTGCGGAGGGCGGGAGGGCGTGACAGCGCGACGCTCGGCCGAGGGCGCGGGCGCGCGCGTGGCACGACGGCACGAGGAAGATGAGCCGTGAGGCCGGGCTGGCCCACGCGCAGTAATAGTGAGGGGGTGGGGGAAGTGGGAGACGACGCGGAGGCTGGGCCGCAAATGGGCCAAATTTGGCTGGTTTAGATTAGGGTTTCCTCTTTTTCTTTTTCTTTTCTATTAAAATATAAATAAATATATTTTTAAATATCTCTAAAAAATCATAATAAATATACCAAATTTATTCATAACTAAAATACTAAATTTTTTAACCAATGTTTTTATATTAATTAATTGGGCTTTCAATATAAAAAGAAATTCTAAAAAACAACCATAAATCAAATATGAGCAACCAAAAATTATTCTAAAGGCAAATAAAATCAAACACTTGAAGAAAAATTCTTTAATATTATTACCACTAATATTCTAAACGTATTATTTTTAGTTGATGGTTTTGAGGTGTTACAGACCTACCCCATTAAAAGAATCTCGTCCTCGAGATTAAGGAACTTCTGAGAATAACTGGGGAATTCTGCTCTAAGTTCATCTTCTCTTTTCCAAGTGGCTTCATCTTCTGAATGATGACTCCACTGAAATTTACACATGTTGATAACTTTACTCTGAGTAATTCTTCGAGATGTTTCCAAAATTTTGATTGGGTACTCTGAATAAGTCAAATCCTCATTAACATTGAGTTCTTCCATACGTAATTGTTCCTGAGGCACTCCTAAGCATTTCTTAAGTTGTGACACATGAAATACATCATGCACATCCGATAAACTATCGGGTAGCTCTAACTGATACGCTACTTCACCTTTATTTCCAAAATTTTGAATGGGCCAATGTAGCGAGGAGATAGTTTACCGTTAACCTTAAATCTTTTCATTCCTCTCATTGGTGAAACCTTAAGGTATACGAAGTCCTGAACTTCAAAGATCAACTCTCTTCTTCTATTGTCAGCATAGCTTTTCTGTCTCGACTGTGCTGTTTTCAAATTCTCTTTGGCAAACTGTACTTGCTTTTTTGCTTCTTGGAGAATTTCTGGACCAAATACTTGACTTTCTCTAGTCTGATTCCAATAAAGCGGTGTTCTACATTTTTGTCCATAAAGTGCTTCAAACGGTGCCATTTTTAGACTTGCTTGATAACTACTGTTATAGGAGAATTCTTCATAAGGAAAACTCTAATTCCAACTGCTACCATGCTTTAAAACATAAGCTATTAACATATACTCCAACACTTGGTTTGTTCTTTCTGTTTGTCTATCTGTTTGTGGATGATAAGCTGAGCTGATGTTTAGCATGGTATCCATGGACTCATGTTGTCTTTTCCAAAAGCGTGAGGTAAACTAGGTTCCTCGATCTAATACGATCTTCTTCGGTACTTCATGCAGACAAACAATCCTTGACACGAATAACTCTGCTAACTGGGCTCCTGAGTAGGTTGTCTTCACAAGTATAAAGTGTGCCACTTTAGTCAACCTATCCACTATAACCCATATTGAATTATAGCCGTCACGAGTATGGGGTAGTCCAACTATGAAATCTATACCGATTTCTTCCCATTTCCATTTTGGTACTTTGAGAGGTTGTAACAATCCTGCTGGTCTTTGGTGTTCATCTTGAACTCATTGACACACATCACATAGTGCAACATGAGTAGCCACATCTCTTTTCAAACCGTACCACCAATACTTTTCTTTTAGGTCATGGTACATCTTAGTACTTCCAGGGTGAATAGAATAAGTTGAATCATGAGCTTCTTTTAAGATAAGTTGGCATAGGTGCTCAATTTCTGGTACACAGATTCTCTTTTTAAACTATAATGTGCCTTGTACATCTTCCGTGAAATCAGAGGTCTTTCCCAAATTAATTTGGGCCTTAATTTCCTTGATTTTCTCATCGGATTCTTATCCTTTAAGGATCTCCTGTTCCAAATTAGATTCCACTTCCATAACTGTTGCTTCCATATTATTGAGCATACCAAGGTTGAGTTGTTCCATTTCCCAGCACAATTCCTGTGACATCAAATGAGTAGTGATGTTGTTCACTTGACCTTTACGACTCAAAGCATCTGCCACTACATTTGCTTTTCCTGGGTGATATTGTATTTCCAAATCATAGTCTTTGATTAACTCAAGCCATCTTCTCTGTCTTAGGTTGAGTTCTTTTTGCGTGAAGATATATTTCAAGCTTTTGTGATCCGTGAAGATTTTACACTTGTTTCCAATCATGTAGTGCATCCAAATCTTCAAAACGTGCACTATGGCAGCTAATTCCAGATCATGCGTAGGATAATTCTTTTCATGCTTCCGTAACTGCTTGAGGCATAGGCAATTACTTTTTCTTCTTGCATTAACACACATCCAATTCCTAGATGTGATGCATCACAATGCACGTCAAATCCTTTATGAATATCAGACATAATCAACACTGGTGCAGTGGTTAGCCTTTCCTTTAACTCTTCAAAACATTTCTGACACGCTTCATTCCACTTAAATTCTTTACCTTTCTCCAACAGTGAAGTAAGGGGTTTCACTATTTTGGAGAAGCCTTCAATGAATCTTCTGTAGTATCCTGCTAATCCAAGAAAACTCCTGATCTTGGACACATATGTGGGTTGTTTCCAATTTAGTATTTTACTTATTTTACCGGGGTCTACCTTGATTCCTCCATTGGTGATAATATGACCTAGGAAAGCGACTTCCTTCAGCCAAAAATCACACTTCGAAAATTTCGCATACAACTGGTTGTCACGAAGCTTCTGTACAACTAATCTTAGATGATTTTCATGTGCTTCTTCATTCTGAGAATATACAAGTATGTCGTCGATGAATAACACAACAAACTAGTCAAGGTATTCCATGAATACTTTATTCATCAAGTTCATAAAGTAAGCCAGTGCATTAGTCAGTCCAAAAGACATGACTAAAAACTCAAATAGTCTATATCTTGTAGTGAAGGCTATTTTAGGTATATCTTCGGTTCGAATCTTCAAATGATGATAGTCTGATCTTAGATCTATTTTTGAGAATACTTTAGTTTCTCTCGTCTGATCAAACAGATCTTCAATCCGAGGTAACGGGTATTTGTTCTTAATTGTTACTTCGTTCAAGCTTTTATAGTCGACACACATTCTCCTTGAACTATCTTTCTTGTTCACAAATAGAACTGGGGCTCCCCTTGGAGACGAAGTGGGGCAAATAAAACCTTTTTCTAGTAATTCTTCTATTTGCTTCTTCAATTCAATTAAATCTTTGACATCCATTTGGTAAGCTCTTTTTGAAATCGATGCAGTTCCGGGTAATAGTTCATAGAAAACTCTATATCACGATCAGGGCATACCTGGTAATTCTTTTAGAAATACGTCTAGGTATTCACACACTATTCTGATGTGTTCCAAAGATTTATCCTCCAATTGATTTACCATTGCTTCAGCTATTGCAGGCATACTGACATTGACTTCAATTCTTTCTCCTTGTGGACTGGTTAATGTGACCATCCTCTTAGCACAAGATATTACCCCATCATACTTGGTTAAGTAGTCTATTCCAAGTATCACATCGATTCCACTTGATTCCAGGATTATCAGCTCTACTAAAAAGCTTAGCCCTCTAATTTCAATCCTAGTTTGAGGGATGAGTGAGTGTCTCTAAGTTCACCTCCCGGTGATCGAATTAATAGTTTCTTCTTCAAGGGATAGTTTGGTATATTATTCTTTTCCATAAATGACTTTGTTATGAAGGAGTGAGATGCTCCAGAATCAAATAAAACTGATGCAGGTATGGAGTTAATAAAAAACATATCATACACCACGTTGGCATCCTCAGGAACTAATTCGACTGTCACGTGATTAACTCTTCCCTTACTCTGGTTCTGCGGAGTCTTGTTTTGTGCATATCCACAAGCAGGTTTATTCTGATCAGCCCTCTGGTTGCTGTTCCTCTAGGGTGTCTGTTGATTGCGCCTTGGACAGTTGTGTAAGGCCCAATAATTTGTATAAGAAAAAAATAATAAAATAAATATATGGAGAAATAAAATAATAAATTCAGATATCTCAAATTATACTTGAGAGATGAGAATTGAGGACTGAATTTTTAAAAAAATCAAGAATTATCTTAGAAAAGAAGTATTAGAAAAGTTTTCTGATCAACTAAATGACTATTCATTTCATTAAATGATGCACTATAGGCATTTTATACTTATGAATATGTGGTGAAACATTTTAATAAAAAGTCATAATTTAAACTTAGGACTCAAAGTATAAATGAAAATAAAATAGAAAAATAGGAAAGGGTATTTGATGGAACTATTTATTTCTTCCATAAATAAATAGCAAGGAAAAGAGTAAATAATAAGATTGTAAACAGTAGATGTTATAATCACATTAGTGTTAATTTTGACACTTTGAAATTTGAAGTTCAAAATGGGAATTTGAATTTAACCCAAAGATGCACTTTAGAAATTGGAAGTGATATAGTGGAAATAAGAGAGAAAATACACTACAAACAAAATAAGTTTATAAAATAAATAAATTTGTCCACACTACGTTCAAATTGGACATTTAATGTGAAGACAAAGTCGCCACAAACTTTGAATTTAAATTGGAAATTTAATACCAAATTCAAATTTTGCAAAGGGAAATTCAAATAAGAAAAAGAAAAGGAAAATAGTGCACTGGGCCGCCAACCCCAAATCAGGCCCATCATCACCGCTCCAGCGCACGGCCCAATTTTCCCCTTCACCTGCTGGCCCGTCGCTGGTCACCCGCGCGCGAAACCAACACCGCCACTTACGCGTGGGTCCCACTAGCCATCCACCAGTCGCCCGTGCACCTGTCGTTGATCACGCACTGGTTTGATCCCGCCACTTAGGTCACTATTCCATGGGCCCACAACACTACGTCACCCCTCCTAGTTCCTATCGCGCTCGTGACCATGACCTGTGGGGCCCAGTAATCGAGCATCTCAACAACCTGGCTGAGATCGTCGCGGCAGCATCCTCACACCACTGTTGCCGTCCCGACCAACTCGGATCACCCCTTCCCCATAAAAGCCGTGGCACGCCGAGCCGATGCATCATAAATCATCCCAAACCACCCTGGCCACCGAGGGAGACGAACCGGAGTGTGGGTGCGCGGGCTAGGAAGGACCGCCACTGCGGAAGTGCGCTGACAACATCAATCGATTGCCAACGAAGCTATTTGGTGGTAGTCCAGGCCCTGGCGGAGTTGTAGAAGGGATTAATCGAGAGGAGAGTCGCTGTGGTGCCGAGAATTGCTCATCGGAGCGGGTTCTCCGTCGCCGGTCCGCCATCCGCGTGGCCAGCCTCGCCGTCATCTTCACGCACGGTAAGAATCCTTCACCTGATTCGTAGTGTGCTAGCGAGTATGGGATTTGGACTGGGGAGTCTGTGGCATGTGTTTGGGGAACACTGGATGCGCGATGGCGATGGTTCGTCGCGGGAGCAAGGGCGCGCCGCCGTGGCTCAACGGTGGGTGAGGGAAAGGTCTCCAGACCATTGGATTTCACACCAACGGTCACGATTAAGCTGTTGGCGTACCGCTTCGTGTAGTTGATCTGGGCCATCGTTTTGATCGGGCGGCCAGGAGTGACCCATGGTGTAATTAAATCCTGTCCGTCCGTGTGGGATCGGATGGCCACAGTTTCATACCGCTTCATTTAAGATCAGATCTAATCTGAGCCCTCAATTCTGGATCGTGCGACTGATGTTCCCCCATACCCCTTCGGCCAGGCCATTTTGCATAAGAGACCCTGTAGTTAATTGAAAATAACTCGCCGTCCTTTGCAACAGTAGACTGGGTCTTGGAAACATTTGTGCAATAGCCCCTAACCTTCCCAGAAATCGGTGCACAGTCCCAAGGTCATGGAAAATCATATAATTAATTATAGAAATTGATTATTGTGCAAAAATAAATTCAGAAACTTGATCAATTCATAGAAAATTCATATGAACTCCAAATAGATCCATTCCAGTTCCTATAATTTTATAATATTGTTGTTTATCATCTAGTGCCACTGTTTTGACATGAAAATTGTATTAAAAATAATCTCTTGGTTAATCTTGTATTGAATACATAAAACCTTAGGAAATTCATAACTCCTCCGTTTTAACTCAGATTTGATCCGTTCAAGTTGCGTTAGTCTCGTATAAATATTACTATGCAATAACAACACTTATTATACCATGTCTCATTCTTTTATGATTAGGTCTTTGTTTAACCTATGTTGGTTAGTCTTGTTAATCTACTTACCATTATAATCTATTAAAATATGATCTATGGTCAATTTATAATTTATATTAAAGTTGAATTAATTACTATTTTTGTTATCTTTTCTCTGGAATTATAAAATAAAACCTAGTTTTAATCATTTAAATCGCATCATAACTCCTTAACCACGACTCCGATCTTAGTAGTTCTCGATCCCACGATCTCGTAGCAACGCGTAGATTATTATTATTCAGTTTGTATTTATGTTTGGTGTGATGTTAATTCTATCTATACCATGTTTGTTTGTATTGCTACGACTAGCAGTGCGGTTTCGAGGATCTGAAGGATCACCCTAGTAACTGGAATCTCAAGTGCCAGGCAAGTTGTGCCCTTGATCACTTTTGTTACCCAATAATACTCTTTATTATCACTATTCAATGCATAGGTTTAATTTTGATGGAACCCAATAGGTCACCCTAGTCTGTTTATCCTGTTTACCTTGTTTACCCCTGAATCACTTGGGTAGTTCTGCTATTGCTTTATATGGTTTTGGGTTAATATTTCATTACATCCATGTTCCAATTATTCTGTTATGTTATTTATGTTCATGTCAAGATCATTATATTATTGTTAATTGGAACATGGAGCTTAACTTGAAAAACACGTGCCACCACAAGGGAGGAATGGGACCCCTTGGCTAACTAATTAGGAAAGCTAGTGGAAGACTACCTTACCCGAAAGGGGCAAGGGCAGTAGGGGAGTTGCATGCAAGGAGGTTCTCGGGTTGATTTTGCTGCGATGGCGGTCAGACGGGGGATTCTTGCAAGTGCTCTTCCCATAAACTGTAGCGAGTTTTCGGAAGCTAGTGGAAATTTGTAAAGGCCTCGTAGTGGATCCCTAGCCATTCACCTTGGTAGTGTCTAAGGGCCTTGCAAACCCTGGCGACATGGGAAACACGACTTGTGGTTAAAGGGTACAACCTCTGTAGAGTGTAAAACTGGTATACTAGCCGAGCTCACGGTCAAGAGCAGCTCAAGACTCTCGCTTGATTAATTTATGGAACTTAAATTCAATTTGTCATTTGCATTTGCATGGATTTATTATTAATTTTGTTCTATTATTGTTATTGTGGTTTGGTATTTACTTTCATCTAATAATTGCTAATAAAATTTTGACCAACTTTAAAAGCAATGCTTAGCTTTAACCATTCTCTTTGGTAAGCCTTACACTTCACATGATCTCCCACCTTTGGCGAGTTCATGCATATTATTCCCCACAACTTGTTGAGCGATGAACATGTGTGAGCTCACCCTTGCTGTCTCACACCCC
The DNA here is from genome assembly GCA_029449295.1 of Zea luxurians. NCBI lineage: Eukaryota > Viridiplantae > Streptophyta > Magnoliopsida > Poales > Poaceae > Zea > Zea luxurians. The sequence goes on along the minus strand of JAOPSE010000009.1, from coordinate 111,003,270 downwards.
CCACAGGAGAAGAACAAGTGGTTCAAGAGGAGCCACGCAACAAGGAGTTCGATTCGATCTAGGTGGCGTCTCCTAGTCGACTTTCTAGCGCCAAGGATGGATTTTAGATCCTGTTATATTTATATTTTATTTTGTAAGACTTCCGCTATGTAATAAGTACTCTGATTATATTATGACATTTATCTCTATACACTCTGTTATTATATATGTTGTCTTCTTTGGCGCATGTATGAGATGCACCCTGCTTTGTCCCTTAAAACCGGGTGTGACAGAAGTGGTATCAGAGGAATGTTGACTGTAGGACGAAACCTAGATAGAAATGGACAAAACCTTTATCTACTTACCTTACTCTGATTCTTTCTATACTTATCTTGACCCCGTTTCACCTTCTACTGTTCTACTCTGATTAACCTTACCTAGGGGTGTAATCGGATCGAATACGGACGGATATCAATGAAATCATATTTGTTTTCATATTTTTAGTCGGATTCGAATTCGAATACGAATAGCTTCGAATACGAATACAAATACGGATGTTCTCGAATACAAATACGGATAGTCGTGGATCGAATACGGAGCTAATCGGACACGGATAGCGTCGGTAACGAATATTTTTGTCGGATATCGTGTAAGACACCATTCCATACATATCATAGTTGTAATCATTTAGCCCCTCCTTTAGTCCAAATATTTTTGAGGATTATATGTGCACATATGCTACACCTCCATAAAAATCCATGAATTTCTAAGGCTATTTTGAATGTTATTAATTTCTTTATGTAGAAAATCATTAAAATGCAATTAAATTCATAAAATATTGATAACTATGATATGTGGTTTCACGTGTTATTATGATATGTGGTTTCACTTATTATTATGGTGGTTTCACATGTAATCATTATGGGTTTCACAAATAAGTGGAAATGAAATGAAATAATTGATGACATCTTGTGGTTTTTATGGTTCAAACATTTTTGAGGATGCTATATGGACATATGTTACTCATACGCCAAATTTCGTGAATTTCTGAGACTATTTGTATATTATTAATTTCTTTTTGCAGAAAATCATCAAAATACATTTAAATCCATATAATATTATAGTATCGACCAAAAATTGCAAATAAGTTATCAAGACTAATAAACATTCCATAAGAAGATAACCTCAAGTCCCTACATGAAAATGAGAAAGTGAAGTAAATGTTATGTTGAAACTTGGATACTTAAGCTGATTTCACGTGTAACTCACACAACAAGTGTAAGAAAATGAAAAGAATCACTGGCATCTTATGGACTTTATGGCCCAAACATTTTTTAGAATTTTATGTAGACAAATGTTAACCCTCCGTCAAATTTTATGAATTTCTAAGGCTATTTGTGTATTATTAATTTCTTTCTACAAAAATTCATCAAAATGTAATTAAAATCATAAAATAATCTAGTGTCTACCAAAAATTGCAAATAAGTTACCAGGACCAATAAACATTCTATTAAAGATAATATGAAGTCTCTATGTGAAAATGATAAAGTGAAGTATTGATTATGTTAAAATTTGAATAGTTAAGGTGATATCACATGTAACTCACTTAACAAGTGAAAGTGATTTGAAAGAAATGTTGGCAATATTTAGATTTTATGGCCCAAACATTTTTGAGGATGCTATATGGGCATATATTGCTCCTCCGTCAAATTTCATGATTTTTTGAGACTATTTGTGTATTATTATAATTTTTTCTACAGAAAATTATCAAAATGCATTTAAATTCATAAAATATTCCACTATCGATCGAAAATTGCAAATATGTTACCAGGAACAATAAACATTATATAAGAACATAACCTCAAATCCCCATATGAAAATAATAAAGTGAAGTATTGATTATGTTGAAATTTGGATATTTAGGGCGATTTCGCATGTAACTATCCGAATATCTGAAATCTGAAATCTGGTAAGATATCTGGGTAGATGTCCGGATATCCGAAATATGAAATTCGGACAGTTATCCGAGAAGATATCCGGATATCCGAAATCCGACGGATATCAGTCATATCATATTTGTATCCGATATCCGAACTGTACTATCCGAATTCGAATCCGAAATCCGAAAATTCTGCGGATATCCGAAAAAAACTATCCAACCGAATAATTAGCCTCATCGGACGGTCGGATGGTCGGATAATATCCGTACCGTTTACACCCCTAACCTTACCTTTGCTACTCTGATTCCTTTCTAAACTTATCTTAATCTTTTCTCATCTATTTCTGCTTTACTCTGATTATTCTTACCTTTTGCTTCTAAAGACAGATGTGGATTTCACACTTTCGAAATCCTGTGCCTAAAGTGATCTTTAGGAATAGGAGACCTACTCTTAGGAACAAAAAAACAAAACTATTTTTATAGGTATCTACACGCTTGAGTGTTTGTTCTTATGATATTTGTCTGATTTGGATCTTTGATTGAGTGTGATTAGTTGTGGAGTAATGTCCACAATTACATCTGCATATACATATAGGCATAAATAGAATTCATGAGATAACTAAACAACTTAGATTGTCCTCCATTAAAGTGTATCTATTTTATATAGATCCCTCGTATCTTAAAAGACTCTCTCTTATCTTAATAGATCCATCTTATCTTAAAAGATACTCTCTTACCTTAATAGATTCATCTTATCTTGAAAAGATTCTATCCAATACTAATAGATCTAAGTAATCTCAAAAGATTCTACCATAATCTTAGAGACTCATCTTGACCTAACAAGCATACTTATCTCCACCACTTTGCTTATCTCAAAATAGTGTAACAAACATGATCTATTCCAAAATAAAATAAGTAGATCTTATCCAGTCTAATCTGATGACACCAATTTAATTCTGATCCCATCTAATCTGGTCAGATCTGATCTAAAGGACAAACATGTTAGATAATACTGGTAAAATAAGATTGGATCCTACTCTTATAAATATGTTTTAATCCAAGTTGGACTAAGATTCCAATTTAGACTAGACCACATACATCAACTTGGCCTTATGCAACTACCTCAACCATTCGATGGTTGCATAACTCCTCTGTTTTAATTTAAACAGAAAATTCTGATCTACCTACCCATCCCATTTCAAAAGATTCTAACATATCTTAATATATTCTACCCTGGTAGATTTATCTAACTTAAACTAAGTTTAATCCAGTTATATTCAATCTAACCTAGACCCTACCTAATCTAATATGGTCTAATCTATGTTACAAGTATTAACTAAACCATATTCCTATAAATGGGGCTTAAAACCTTAATTGGTGTCTTAAACCAACTCGTTCGTGGAACCACGACCTAGCCTATGCTATAGGTTGCCCAGCCCCTCTATCCCAAAAGTAAAGTGAAACTCTGTTCAATCTACCTACCCCGTGTACCAGCAATTATTATCCCAACTTGGATAATGGCATCTAACACCACGACCGATGGTCCCTAATTTAGACCCCAAAGGAAGCTCGATTATGCCATAGTACACTCATTCTAAGTCAACATTCACCTACAAGCTAAACCCGGATGTACCCTTGTTTTCTATGCCCCACCTGTTAATGGCATGAATTTTTTTAAAGAGAATATATACTAATTAGAAGTTCCACTTAATATATATATATATACACTAGAATTTCATTAAAAAAAATAAAGTCAACTTGATATGCTCAACTAATTGGTATTCCTAAATGGAATTATGGAATCTAATGAGAGTCATTTAACAAGTGAGCACTAGTGAAATAAACTAGATCCTACTCCTATAAACCTTGTTCTCCCCTCGTGCACTTAAACCTAAATTCGTGCATTAGACCAACTCAACCATGAGCATGAGGGCCAACCCAACCCATAGTCATGATGAATGGTATAATCTATCCCCACCTAACATCAAACAAACTTTTAACCTACATCATGTAGACTGTCTTATCCTGACAAACTCTAACCTACCTTTGGATATTCACCTTATACGGCTAGTTACCCTAATCTGGACATAAAACAAAGATTAAGCCCTGCTAAAGAATCTGCAGATCATAAATAGCTACTAACCTATTCATTCTGCTTAACAAATACTTTTCATTACAAAACTATCCTACCATATGCTTCTAACTCTCATGGTCAATACCAGGAAGGGAAAGACTATCAGGCAACAACAAACAGAAATGAATCCTCTAGATCCTCCACCTGTCGGAATCGATCAAGTGGTTGCCACCCAAATGATGGTAATACAACAAATGGAAAACATGGTTACCGAATTGCAATATCAGATAAGACAAGAACGCAAGGAAATACGCTAGGACCGGCTAGAGATACGTCGAGAAATAAGGCAAGCACAGTTGGAAAGACAACAACAACAACGCCCACTACCACCACCACCACCACCAGCTCCACCAAGCTACATAAACATATATATAAATTACTACTATTTGTAAGATCTAAATGTTACTTTAGTTAGTAAATGGTATGATAATATTTTAGGAGGAATAATAAGGTCTAATTGACCCCATGTGTTGCTAATAAATTATGCATCATGCTAAGATTTTGTTTGTGCATATGTGTTGAGATGACATAGTTATACACCCTTTCCTTACAAATCTCGAGGACGAGATTTCTGTTAAGGGGGTAGGATTTGTAAGGCCCAAAATTTGTATAAGAAAAAAAATAATAAAATAAATATATGGAGAAATACAATAATAAATTCAGATATCTCAAATTATACTTGAGAGATGAGAATAGAGGACTGAATTTTTTTAAAAAAATCAAGAATTATCTTAGAAAAGAAGTATTAGAAAAGTTTTCTGATCAACTAAATGACTATTCATTTCATTAAATGATGCACTATAGGCATTTTATACTTATGAATATGTGGTGAAACATTTTAATAAAAAGTCATAATTTAAACTTGGGACTCAAAGTATAAATGAAAATAAAATAGAAAAATAGGAAAGGGTATTTGATGGAACTATTTATTTCTTCCATAAATAAATAACAAGGGAGAGAGTAAATAATAAGATTGTAAACAGTAGATGTTATAATCACATTAGTGTTAATTTTGACACTTGGGAATTTGAAGTTCAAAATGGGAATTTGAATTTAACCCAAAGATGCACTTTAGAAATTGGAAGTGATATAGAGGAAACAAGAGATAAAATACTATACAAACAAAATAAGTTTATAAAATAAATAAATTTGTCCACACTACGTTCAAATTGAACATTTAATGTGAAGACAAAGTCGCCACAAACTTTGAATTTAAATTGGAAATTTAATACCAAATTCAAATTTTGCAAAGGGAAATTCAAATAAGAAAAAGAAAAGGAAAACAGTGCACTAGGCCGCCAACCCCAAATCAGGCCCATCATCACCGCTCCAGCGCACGACCCAATTTTCCCCTTCACCCGCTGGCCCGTCACTGGTCACCCGCGCGTGAAACCAACACCGCCACTTACACGTGGGTCCCACCAGCCATCCACCAGTCGCCCGCGCGCCCGTCGTTGATCGCGCGCTGGTTTGATCCCGCCACCTGTGTCACTGTTCCATGGGCCCACAACACTGCGTCACCCCTCCTGGTTCCTATCGCGCTCGTGACCATGACCGGTGGGGCCCAGTAATCGGGCATCTCAACAACCTGGACGAGATCGCCACGGCGTCATCCTTGCACCACTGTTACTGTCCCGACCAACTCGGATCTCCCCTTCCCCATAAAAGACGTGGCGCGCCGAGCCGATGCATCATAAATCATCCCAAACCACCCTAGCCACCGAGGGAGACGAACCGAAGTGTGGGTGCGCAGGCTAGGAAGGACCGCCACTGTGGAAGTGCGCTGACAACATCAATAGATTGCCAACGAAGCTATTTAGTGGTAGTCCAGGCCCTAGCGGAGCTGTAGAAGGGATTAATCGAGAGGAGAGTCGCTATGGTGTCGGGAATTGCTCATCGGAGCGGGTTCTCCGTCGCTGGTCCGCCATCCACGTGGCCAGCCTCGCCGTCATCTTCACCCACGGTAAGAATCCTTCACCCGATTCGTAGTGTGCTAGCGAGTATGGGATTTGGATTGGGGAATCTGTGGCACGTGTTTGGGGAACACTGGATGCGCGACGGCGATGGTCCGTCGTGGGAGCAAGGGCGCGCCGCCGTGGCTCGGCGGTGGGTGGGGGAAAGGTCTCCAGACCGTTGGATTCCACACCAACGGTCACGATTAAGCTGTTGGCGTACCGCTTCGTGTAGTTGATCTGGGCCATCGGTTTGATCGGGCGGCCAGGAGTGACCCATGGTGTAATTAAATCCTGTCCGTCCATGTGGGATCAGATGGCCACAGTTTCATACCGCTTCATTTAAGATCAGATCTAATCTGAGCCCTCAATTCTGGATCGTGCAGCTGATGTTCCCCCATACCCCTTCGGCCAGGCCATTTTGCATAAGAGACCCTGTAGTTAATTGAAAATAACCCACCGTCCTTTGCAACAGTAGACTGGGTCTTGGAAACATTTGTGCAATAGCCCCTGACCTTCCCAGAAATTGGTGCACAGTCCCGAGGTCATGGAAAATCATATAACTAATTATAGAAATTGATTATTGTGCAAAAATAAATTTAGAAACTTGATCAATTCATAGAAAATTCATATGAACTCCAAATAGATCCATTCCAGTTCCTATAATTTTATAATATTGTTGTTTATCATCTAGTGCCACTATTTTGACATGAAAATTGCATTAAAATTAATCTCTTGGTTAATCTTGTATTGAATACATAAAACCTTAGGAAATTCATAACTCCTCTGTTTTAACTCCGATTTAATCCGTTCAAGTTGCGTTAGTCTCGTATAAATATTTACTATGCAATAACAACACTTATTATACCATGTCTCATTCTTTTATAATTAGGTCTTTGTTTAACCTATGTTGGTTAGTCTTGTTAATCAACTTACCATTATAATCTATTAAAATATGATCTATGGTCAATTTATAATTTATATTAAAGTTGAATTAATTACTATTTTTGTTATCTTTTCTCTAGAATTATAAAATAAAACCTAGTTTTAATCATTTAAATCACATCATAACTCCTTAACCACGACTCCGATCTTAATAGTTCTCGATCCCACGATCTCGTAGCAACGCGTAGATTATTATTATTCAGTTTGTATTTATGTTTGGTGTGATGTTAATTCTGTCTATACCATGTTTGTTTGTATTTCTATGACTAGCAGTGTGGTTTCAAGGATCTGAAGAATCACCCTGGTAACTGGAATCTCAAGTGCCAGGCAAGTTGTGCCCTTGATCACTTTTGTTACTCAATAATACTCTTTATTATCACTATTCAATGCATAGGTTTAATTTTGATGGGACCTAATAGGTCACCCTAGTCTGTTTATCCTGTTTACCTTGTTTACCCCTGAATCACTTGGGTAGTTCTGCTATTGCTTTATATGCTTTTGGGTTAATATTTCATTACATCCATGTTCCAATTATTCTATTATGTTATTTATGTTCATGTCAAGATCAATATATTATTGTTAATTGGAACATGTAGCTTAACTTGAGAAACACGTGCCACCACAAGGGAGGAATGGGACCCCTTGGCTAACTAATTAGGAAAGCTAGTGGAAGACTACCTTACCCGAAAGGGGCAAGGGCAGTAGGGGAGTTGCATGCAAGGAGGTTCTCGGGTTGATTTTGCTACGATGGCGGTCAGACGGGGGATTCTTGCAAGTGCTCTTCCCATAAACTGTAGCGGGTTTTCTAAAGCTAGTGGAACTTTGTAAAGGCCTCGTAGTGGATCCCTAGCCATTCACCTTGGTAGTGTCTAAGGGCCTTGCAAACCCTGGCGACATGGGAAACACGACTTGTGGGTAAAGGGTACAACCTCTGCAGAGTGTAAAACTGGTATACTAGCCGAGCTCATGGTTAAGAGCAGCTCAGGACTCTCGCGTGATTAATTTATGGAACTTAAATTCAATTTGTCATTTGCATTTGCATGGATTTATTATTAATTTTGTTCTATTATTGTTATTATGGTTTGGTATTTACTTGCATCTAGTAATTGCTAATAAAATTTTGACCAACTTTAAAAGCAATGCTTAGCTTTAACCATTCTCTTTGGTAAGCCTTACACTTCACATGATCTCCCACCTTTGGTGAGTTCATGCACATTATTCCCCACAACTTGTTGAGCGATGAACATGTGTGAGCTCACCCTTGCTGTCTCACACCCCTACAGGAGAAGAACAGGTGGTTCAAGAGGAGCCACGCAACGAGGAGTTCGATTCGATCTAGGTGGCATCTCCCAGTTGACTTTCTGGCGCCAAGGATGGATTTTAGATCCTGTTATATTTATCTTTTATTTTGTAAGACTTCCGCTATGTAATAAGTACTCTGATTATATTATGACATTTATCTCTATACACTCTGTTATTATATATGTTGTCTTCTTTGGCGCATGTATGAGATGCACCTAGCTTTGTCCCTTAAAACCGGGTGTGACAAGTTGTTAGCATAGTGGCCAAGTTCGCCACACTTGAAACAACCATTGGGTTGGACCGGAGTATTTGTGTTGTTGTTTTTGGCCGGTGTGTTCACGACGCTTCCTTGATGATTCTGCTGATGACCGCTAGACCTTTGACCTGTCTGAGTGTTGTTTCTCTGCTAGTTCTGATATTGGTTGCTCCTCTGGCCTTGTTGTCCAGAGCGTTGTACTTGGTAGTTGTTGTTCCTACTCTGATTTCTGGAGCGAAACTGAGAACCTTGAGAGTTGTTTTGACGGGTATTCCTGCTAGACTGCCCTTGGAATTTTCTCTTATGATTAGACAACTCTTTTTTTGCTTTCAAGGCCAATTGCCTTGTTAAGCAAAGTATGGAAATTGGGAAAGTTGTGGCTTTGCAGCTGATAGTTTAAAAGCCCAAACAAGCCTTCCAAGAAATGTTCTTGGCGCTTCTCGTAAGTGTCCACTTCTTCTAGGGCGTAACGTGAAAGCTAGGTGAAGCGATCACGGTACTCACTAACAGACATGTTCCCTTGTGTGAGGGATAGGAACTCTTTTTTCTTGAGCTTCATTATTCCCGAGGGAATATGATGAGCATGGAAGTTCACCTGGAATTCCTGCCAAGTTATGGCGTCAGCATTAGCATGTGCTGCGGTGAAGGCATTCCACCAGTCGGACGTGGCACCTTCAAGTCTACCCAAAGCGTACAAGACCTTCTCTCGGTCATTGCACTGGGTGATGTCCAGTTTCTTTCCGATAACCTTAAGCTAGTCATCAGCATCCAAGGGGTCAACCGCTTGAGAGAAAGCAGGCGGGTGGTGGCTCATAAAATCCAGGTGCTTATCTCTAGCTTGTGGTGCATTCTGCTGTTGATGCTGGTTCTGCTCATTTTGTTGAATCTGTTGTACAAAAGCAGTGAGTCCTTGCAAAAGCTGCATTTGCGCTGCGATGAATTGCTCCATGTTGGGATTTGGTGGTGGTGGTGGCAACTGCTGACCATGCTGGTTTCTGTTGTTCCGGGGACTTGAGCGAGCGTTCATCATCTGGTTGGTTAGAAATTCCAATTCTTAGGTAAGTGAGGAGTAGAGAAAGATTCTAGGGAGAATAGATTTTTATTAAAGTTAAGTTTATTATTTTTATGCTCTTATGGCCATCATTCCATAAGACCATTGCACTCAAGCAAAAATCCAAATCAAACGTTGCAACAACACCATCACATGGTTGTTATTATTATAAGCATAGTATTATAAAAGGAAGGTGTTCATCGTCTAATGCGTAAACTATCTTATTATAGTATAACTAAAAATCTATAGCAGCCTGGTGACGGATCCTGGTTCTCCATAGTGGATCCTCTTATGGGAAGGGGACAACGCCATGGCAGGGACTTGAGCTTCAGAGGGATCCCTTCCTTCTAGTTGAGCTTCCAGGGCTGCAATCCTTGCATGTGCATCATCCAACTCCAAGTGTACCCTGGAAATGTCTAGGGTAGCAGTATCTAGGTCGGTGTTAAGACCTACCACCACACCTACTAGCGCGTTGAGGTGATCTTCTCCAGCTCCATCTGGAATAATGCTAGTCTGGCTTTCTCCAGAAAGACGCAGAGGAAGATACATGTACTTCATGTTGTGCAGCTGCTGCCGGTAAGTGTGGCAGAGAGATCATAGAGTTCGCCTAGCAGCATCGCTGACCGAAGCAGCGTAGGTGGATAGCGACGTCAGAGACTCATGAGCTGATAGAGTCCTGAACCCTTTATCCCCTGCATCCATCACCCTGACATGAATGCGAGTGATGTAGTAGCAAGACCGAGGGGCTCGTACACTCGCCTTGTCTCATATAGGGGTCGGACGTAGGTTCCCAACGCATGCAGAACATCCTGTAGCAGGTTAGGGAAGTGCCCCGTCTTGAACATTGATGTATAATGTTCGGTGACATGCCATATCCCCATGAAGTGGTCCTGCTGTTCACCGTTGGCTTCCTCGTTGATGTTCTCCTCTTCTTCTTCTTCTTCATCGCCGTCTTCATCATTGTCACCAGAGTCGTCCGAGTCGTTGCCTTCGGGAGCAGGGCTTGGACTACTAGTGCTGGCGGTGCTGAAGATGACGATCCAGCTGCGAAGGCTAGTGATTCTGCCAACGGGATGGGCGTAGGCAGAAACTCCTCCGAGCTGTCCTCCAAAATAACTTTGTTCTCCACACGAATGCGAGGGAGATCCATAGGGATTTCCACGACTACCAATGGGTAGACAGGAGCCTGCCATGGCGGAGGGATGTAATTGGTGTTGGTTCCGGTGGTTTGGATTGTACGCACCATCTACAAGAGAAGATGTCAACTTAGTTGAATTTTTTAAAGAGGTAAGATTAATAAAATAATTTTGTAAGAACAAAATAAGCATGTTTTGAACAGACTAGGCTTTCCATTTCTAACTAGTCTAACAACCTAGAGTCAGCATACCTTTGAAACACCTTCGAAAGATCAACACAGAAGTAAGCATAGCGCGAAGATACACACCGAAGCTACTTTCCAGGGAGCTTCGGCATAGCGACACGCCTTGATATGAAGGGTTGCACCGGCTTAAAGATGAAATGACCAATCGGCCCATGGTAATTTGTGTCATGATTGTGATAAGTTGTAAAGGACATATATGTAATTTTAACCAGGCTGCGTCCCATGCCTATAAATAGGTGAACAGTACCCCTGTACTGTTCACGCTGACTGATGCTCGTGCATCACGCTTGTACCTTTGCCTTCTGTCAAGCCGAAGGTACAAATGTAATTTAATGTTGTTCTTATTCATTAATAATTATATAATAATATATATTAACAGTATTATATGATTATTCATGTTATTTCCCATGTTCCATATGCTTCGTCTTTCATTAATATATGCTGTGATGATGAAGGTTCGTCCTTCATGACCTTCGTCCGAAGATCGTTATATCCTTAGGGAAATAATGCTCCGAAGGACAAAGGTCATTAACCATTAACTTCTTTTTGTGTTGCCTTGTTCTTAATTCATAGCATTTGAGAACAAGTGCCCAACATTGGTGCCCACCTCCGATGAACTCACTTCCACTTTTGAGCTGATGGCTTCGTTCAGCAACCAAGTTGTAGCACCTCGGCTACGAAGCTGGTGCTCCCGATAACAGGCGGTTCAAGCTTAGAGCCAGCCAACAAGAAGCAGAAGAAAGAAGCGCAGAGAAGGGTGCAACATGTTGGGGTGCAGGGACCCTTCATTAAGTCCAAATGGTCCCACATCCCAATCACCTTCTCCCAGGAGGATCTTCAGCTCAAAGATTACCCCCACAATGATGCTATGGTCATATCTTGTGTCATCAAGGGGTTTCTGGTCCATAATGTTCTGGTCGACACAGGCAGTGCAACAGATATCATATTTGCTAAGGCCTTCAGACAAATGCAAGAGCCAGAGGATAAGATTCATGATGCTACATACCCTCTTTGTGACTTCAGAGGAAGGCAGATTGTAGCACTTGGCAAAATTACAATGCCAGTAACCTTCAGCTTCGTTCATAACACAAGGACTAAACAAGTTGTTTTTGACATTGTTGACATGGAGTACCCATACAATGCAATCATTGGCCGAGGGACACTCAATGCTTTCGAAGCTATACTTCATCCAGCATGCTTATGTATGAAGATACCTTCGGAGCAAGGGCCCATTGCTATCCATGGAAGTCAAGATGCTGCCAGAAAGGCTGACAGAAATTGGACAGATTCAAAGGCAATCCATAATATAGATGGAGTCGAAGCCTGTGAGCAGTATAAACACAAAAGAGAGAAGACTGCTTCGGCGGATCAGCCGAAGCCTATGCTCCTATGTGAAGACATAGCAGAACAAAGGGTATTGCTGGGGTCTCAGCTATCTGAAGAACAAGAGAAGACTTTGCTAAGATTCTTATTCAACAATAAAGATGTCTTTGCTTGGTCCGCCAATGATCTCTATGGTGTCAACAGAGATATCATTGAACATTCACTCAACGTGGATCCATCCTTCAGACCAAGAAAACAAAGGCTTCGGAAAATGTCTGAAGACAAAGCTGAAGGTGCTCGGAACGAAGTGAAGAGACTTCTTAGTGCTGGTGTTATCAGAGAGGTGAAATACCCAGAATGGTTAGCCAACACTGTTATGGTGAAGAAGGCTAATGGTAAATGGAGAATGTGCATTGATTTTACAGATCTTAACAAGGCTTATCCGAAGGATGAGTTCCCATTACCAAGAATAGACTTCCTAGTAGATGCAGCAGCTTCTTCGGAGCTCATGAGTCTACTGGATTGTTACTCAGGCTATCATCAAATATGGATGAAGAAGGAAGATGAGCCCAAGACCAGCTTCATAACCCCTAGTGGCACATATTGTTATCTTCGGATGCCCGAGGGGCTCAAGAATGTTGGAGGAAGCTTCAGCAGAATGATAGCCAAGGTCCTTCATTCTCAAATAGGCAGGAATGTACTAACCTATGTTGATGATATCATAGTGAAAAGCACGAAGCAAGAAAATCACATTGCTGATTTACAAGAGACATTTGCTAACTTCAGGCAAGCTGGCCTAAAGTTAAATCTAGAAAAGTGTGTTTTTGGGGTAAAGAAGGGCAAGTTCCTTGGCCGTTTGGTGTGAACTAAAGGAATTGAAGCCAACCCAAGCAAGATTGAGGCTATTCTTCGGATGGAGCCGCCAAGCATAAAGAAGGGGACCCAGCGGCTGGCAGGAAGGCTAGCATCATTAAACAGATTCATATCCAGATCAACAGAAAGAAATATGCCATTCTTTGAAATACTGAAGTCAACCGAAGTTTTCCAATGGGGTCTGGCCCAGCAAAAAGCTTTTGAAGAGCTGAAACAATACTTGATCGATCTAACAACACTAACTCCACCTTTGCTAGGGGCTCCATTGCTCTTATATGTGGTAGCTTCGCACTACATAGTTAGTGTGGCTCTGGTACAGGAGAAGCTAGGTGGCCAAATGAAAAAGCAGGCTCCAGTCTATTTTGTCTCCGAAGTTTTAAGTTTGTCAAAGAAAAATTATACAGAATTGGAAAAGGTGTTGTATGCTGTGTTAATGGCCTCCAGGAAGCTTTAGCATTATTTTCAAGCATATCACATAATTGTTCCTTCGTGACAGCCTCTGAAGGACATAATGAGGAACATAGAAGTTACTGGAAGGATTGGAAAATGGGCTGCGGAGCTTACGAATTTACTACTGACTATGTGCATAGATCCTCAATTTAGTCCCAAGCGTTAGCAGACTTCATCGCTGATTGGACACCAGGGGCTCAGGAAGAAGAAATAAACAAAGACGCCGAAGCTTGGATAGTGTTCTGCGATGGTTTTTGGGGAACCTTCAGTGCAGGAGCGGCTGCTGTCCTAGTTGCACCTTCGAAAGTCAAAACATGTTATGCAGCAAGGCTTGACTTCAGTTGCACAAACAATATTGCTGAATACGAAGCACTTCTGTTGGGGCTTCGGAAGTTGAAGGCAATGGGAATAAGAAGGGCCATTCTTAAAATTGATTCTCAAGTCATTTTTGGTCATGTTGACAAAAGTAGCAAGGCCAGAGACCTGAAGCTTGAAAGATATTTAGACACGGTTTGAAGCGTTCATCATCGGCTTGAAGCTTCTTTCGAAGGATTTTCAGTCAAAAATATTCCAAGAGGGGAAAATGAGCATGTTGATTTGCTAGCCAAGTCAACGGCACAGGGGCTCCCGTTACCTTCGGAAGTATTTTTTGAGACAATAAAAGCACCTTCGGTTGAACTTATGGAGAGAGCAGTGCTTACAATTTCCCTAGTACATAGTGAAGATTGGAGGACTGAAATTATATCTTTCCTCCAAGGGAATTGTCTTTCGGATGATGAAGCTTATAATAAGAGAATGGAAGCAAGGACAAGACTGTATGTGATAATAGAAGGGGAATTGTATAAACATAGAGTCTGTTCCCCACTTCTTAAGTGTTTATCCAGAGCTGAAGGTATTGAATTGATGAAAGAGATACATGCAGGTCTGTGTGGATCACATATTGGATCTAGGCCCGTGCTAGGAAAGGTATTTAGATAGGGATTCTACTGGCCGAAGGCAGCTTCAGATGTGGCAGAGTTAGTTCAAAAATGTAAAAATTGTTAAAAATGTGCAAGAGAACAAAAACAACCTTCATCTCTCACCCAGCTAATACAGCCTACTTGGTCATTGCAAAGATGGGGCCTGGATTTATTAGGCCCACTTCCACCAATGCAAGGTAATTTGAAATATGTTGTGGTGGCTGTGGAATATTTTTCCAAGTGGATTGAAGCGAAGCCTTTGGCTACAATAACTTCAGTTACAGTCCAGAAATTCTTCTGGCAAAATATTGTTTGTCGCTTCGGCGTGCCGAAGGCTATAACTATGGACAATGGAACATAGTTTGATGCTGAAACGTTCAAGGATTTCTGTGACCAAATTGGCACAAAGATTCATTTTGCATCAGTTAGGCATCCAGAGTCAAACGGACTGGTAGAAAGAGCAAATGGCATTATTATGACGGGAATAATGAAGCTAATCTTCAATCAGCCCAGAGGAAAGTGGCTAGATGAGTTGATTAAAGTGGTATGGAGCCACAATACAACCATATCAAGGTCAACAGGATTCACACCCTTCAAGCTATTATTTGGTGATGAAGCTATAACTCCAGAAGAAGCTAAAGCAGGGTCAATAAGAACAACAGCTTCGGTAGAAGACGAAGCTGATTATCATGTTGCAAAAGATACTATAGAAGGGACTAGACTTCAGGCTATGGAGAACATCAATAAATATCAAGCCGAGACAATAAAATGGCGCGACAGAAAAGTTCGATTGAAAAACATTAAGTCAGGGCATTTGGTGCTTCGGAGAGTGGCCAATCCGGACACAGTAGGCAAATTGCAATTGAAGTGGGAAGGACCTTTTCTCGTAGTATCTTCGTCGAGATCCGGTTCTTACAGATTGAAGGACATGGACGACAACGACATTCCTAGATCTTGGAATGCGGATGAGCTTCGGCAATATTATGTGTAATTTGATGTAATCTTTTTCCATTTTTTCTATGGCACCCTTTTCCTTTCCAAAGGGGGAGAAAGGTTTTTAATGGGGCCATAGCTTATAATTTTTTCCTTCTTATTTAGCTCCACGAGAGCTAAAATACCCCAAAAAGAATGTAAAATGTAAAATCTGAGCATGCACCATCGAGTGCAGAAAAAGGAAAAAAAAAGCAGGGAGAAGCTCGAAAGTCGTCCCCAAGGGGATGTAGAGCACGACAAAGCTACAAAAAGTCATTCCTAAGGGAGCGCAGCGTAAGTTTTCTGCTCAAAAGTCGTTCCTAAGGGAATGCAGAGCCAAATACCACCGAAATAGAAGGCGAAGAAGTTCAAAAGACGTTCCTAAGGGGATGCAGAACTTATACCGCCGAAATAGAAGGCGAACAAGTTCAAAAGACGTTTCTAAGGGGATGCAGAACTTACACCAAAAAATAAACGGTGAACACCAAAAAATAAACGGTGAAGAAGCTCAAAAGACGTTCCTAAGGAGATGCAAAGCTTAAGACTGAAAAGATGTTTTTGAGGAGGTGCAGAGTTCGGATGTGGCTTCGTATGCGTGTGTCTGGACATTCATTTGCACATTTCATCACATCATTCATTGCATTCATATACATTCATTTAGGCATTCATAGGATCATCATCATCATAACATAGAATGCAAATAGATGCTTCGGCTTTGACGATAAAGCTTCGATGAGTATAAAGAAGCAAAGATATGCTTCGTTGTGTACAAAAAGAAGGGAAGGTGTTTTTCGCCTTCGGCTCAAAAGATACAAGTTTCGTCCACATCAAAGCAATTCACACACGGATGAAAAAGGTAAAAATATATTACAAGGTATGGACAAAATTTACAGAGTAATGTTTTCATTCCTAAATTTCAAATTTCTCTAGAGCTTTTTGCAGTGGCTTCATCAGTATCCACCAAGCTTCGAATCATTGACTTTCGGCTTCATCATACTGTATATAACAAAGTGGCGTAAGGTAAAAAGAAATCTCAGGAGAAGGTAAGTAACAGGTACAAGTTTAATACCGGCTTAAGATGACTTCGAGCCTCGTCACAAGCGAAGTTTCGTCCACCCTTCGTCCAAATTTGTGTTATAAATCTATTTCCAATGCTTCGGGCTAGGCTGGGGATGTCATTCAAGTCTGCTGGTGACAAGCTGAAGTTTGGCCTGTTTACGATCTTTCCATGCGTGTAACCAGTCTCCATGAAAGCTATAGCTGTGCTGCGAGAAGCTAGCAGGGCACAGAAGTCACCATGCCCAGCTATAACTTCATCGAGCGCATCAACTTCGCCCTCAATATGATTGAAGGTGCTTGGCAAGTCTTCAGCCGAAGGTTCAAATTTTTCAGAACTAGCACCAACTGAGTTGAAAACCTGCTTCAGCCGTTGCACGCACCGGTTGCCAAAGTTTAAGCATTTGTCCTGAAGCTCTTTCAAGGATTTCTGCAAATTCGAACTTTTTCAACTTCGGCTTCAAGCTTCAAGTTAAAATTCTTCCTTTCTTGCTCGAAGCTTTCGGATTTTAGGAGGAGTTCACTGTTTAATCTGGCAATTTCGGCTTGGGCTTCTGCCAGTGAACCCTCCATTGTTTGAAGAACAAAATCTTTCTTTTCAAGAGCAGCTTCATGATCTTTGATTTTACTTTCCAAGCCTTCAATTATAACCTCATTTTTCTTATCTTTGAGGTCCTATTGCATCCTCAAGGCTTTACTTAGTAGCATACTCTATGCAAAATAACATTCATCAGAAATCACCTTCATTGCAAAAACAATAAAAAGTTGAGGGAAAAATTTTACCTTGAAATTAGCATAGAATAAGCTGCCGGCGATATGTTGTCGTTGGTAGCTGCTGATGTCGGCTTTGAGCTTCGGAAAACCAACACTCTTCAACAGAGTGCTGATAATCTTTGCTCCAGTTCAATCTCGAATACATCCTAAGGCTTCTTCGTTAATTCCGTCGAAGAGCATGGCTCCTAGCTGGTAGCCACAGGATATAGCGTACTCCTGTAGCTCCTCTTTTTCAGCTTGGGATAATTCTTGACCAATTAAATTTTGAAAGCAGAAGCCTTGATCCTCCAAAGTATCTTCAGCAATTTCTTTTCCTTTTCCAGGCACTATGGCCATGGTTTTTTCTGTGACTGCAACAGTCTCTTCTGTTGCCTGGACTCCCTCTGCAGCTGCGGCAGCCTCCTCCGCGGCCAAATCCAAGAGCACTTTATCAATATCAGATAATGTACTTTCTAGGTTGGTAGCTTCGGCAGTTGTAGCTTCGGCAAAAGCAGCAACTTCGGCAGCTGGCATTGTCTTTGACGCTGAGGGCGGTGGTGGCGTTTCTTCAATAGCTTCTATAACAGTGACAATCCTTCGCTTCTTTGGCCCAACCGCCTTCTTCGCTGCCGAAGGCTCGTCCTTCTTCTGTAAAAGCTTCGTCAGTTGTGGCCCCGGTGGACTTAGTAGCTCGATAGGTAGGGATTCGGTCATTACGTTTAAAATCTCTTCTACTTCGGCAGCAGAAGGTGTCGAAGGAGCTCCCTCTTCTATCTCAGCCATCTTCGGCTCTGGAGTTGCTGTTTTTCTTTTCTTCGAAGTAGCCACCTTTGGCTCAGGACTAGATTTTCTCTTTTTCAGAGCTTTTTCGTCCTCCTTTACCATCCTAGCAGCTTGTCTGCTCATAACGCTAACAAACCTTTTTCTCTTTGGCCCTTCAGCACCCTTGTTTAGTCGTTCATAGTCAGGATATTCAAAGTTTAAAGCATCCATTACCCGATTGAGCCATCATTTTGTTCGGGTGCCGAAGGTCGCAATCATCAGTTGATCTTCTTTTTTCGTATAATTGTCCAGAATTTCGTTGCACATAGTCTCAATCATTTCTAGCCATTCCTGGCAGGGCTCTTTGAATTGTTTCTCAAAATTGAAGCGATAGGGCAGTTGAACAAGTTCACCCTTCTTCTTTGATCCTTTCAACTTTGGCATGCTCCAACCACTCAATGTTGGAGATACCCTGTTCGCCAGGTATTCCTGCACTAGATCCCTGGTACTGATATGTTCAGCCACCACTCTAAATTCTGCCACGGCTAGCTGGCATGGTAACCCTGACTTCATGTTGCACAGGGGTCTGGTTATCCCGAAGCTTAGGCTCAGTGGGCTCATGACCAGCGTCTTCAGCTTCTCCCTCTTTTTCACATCAGCCTTGATATAAAACCACTCGCTTTTCCAGCCTGTTGGCCATTTGGTCCGATATCTCAGGACCGAGGCCTTCGTATCCTTGCGATACGCGAAGTTATAGCAGCCAAAATTTTCGTGGAGCCCGTCCTCTCTGGCCTTCGTCTGGTAGTGTAGCTCATGCACTCGGCAAAAAGCTTCGGCATTTGGGTCTATCCCCTGGTTTCAAAGGGCCCAGATGAAAATACTGAGCCTAACGATGGCGTTAGGGGTTAGTTGATGAAGAAATATTTCATAATTATCCAAAATTTCTCCAATTATCTCGTTCTGTGGAAACCATAGTCCTGCTTTGAAAAAACTTTTGAAAACTACCACTTCGTCATCTTTCGGTGTCGGAGTGGTTTCTTCCCCAGCAAAACGAATCAGCTTCTTCTCGGCTTCTCCGAAGTAGCCCAGCTTCACCATCATGGGCATATCAGCTTCAGAAACAATAGATTTTTCAAAATCCAAGTGGCTGGGTTTTGATGGGATCAAAATACTATAATCCTCCTCTTCTTCATCAGCGATTTCTTCCTCGACATCTTGTTCAGTATCGACAGCAGGTGCACCTTCTTCAATGGCTCCCTCTATCACAACTAGTCCCGATTGTCTCATTACTTCGGAGATCGGAGCAGTCTCGGTGGCTTTGGCCTCCTCTCCGTCACGGGTCACTCGCGCAGTTGAGCGTACTCTGGCCATTTGATGATTGAATTTCTTGCAGTTCTTACGAAGTTGATTGTTTTTTCACAATTTTTTGATGAAGCTCTCTCTTTTGACGAAGCTAATCGAGAATGATGGCTTGCTCGGAAATGCAGTGAAAAAGCTTCGGCTATGGTTAAAATTTTCAATAGCACAACAGTGCAATGGCAATGAATGTTGTAATAACTTCACACCTACCCGTCTGTTTATATAGTGCCGCAGGTGGGAAGGTGAATCGCCAAGGTGCCCGCACCCGCTGAACAGTTACTCGCACCCGCTGAACGGTGGACCACCCGGTGCTTGGGAGGAGAACCGCCAGACCATGTGTACCCGCCGCATGATGGGCCACCTCGTGCTTGGAATATTTTAATCGTTTCTCGACAATGAGCTCAGGGAAGGTGTTTTTTGGACATTCGGACCTTTGGTATTCCGAAGCTTTGGAGATATTTTCACGGATCAAGCTCGTTACGGAAAACGATCTAGCACCGCGAAGGGGCTACTGTTGCGGGTCTGCTTCGTCGCCGAAGGTCCTTTGAGAAGAAACACCTTCGAAAGATCAACATAGAAGCAAGCATAGCGCGAAGATACACACCGAAGCTACTTTCCTGGGAGCTTCGGCATAACGACACGCCTTGATACGAAGGGTTGCACTGACTTAAAGATGAAATGACCAATCAGCCCATGGTAATTTGTGTCATGATTGTGATAAGTTGTAAAGGACATATATGTAATTTTAACTGGGCTGCGTCCCATGCCTATAAATAGGTGAACAGTACCCCTGTACTGATTCACGCTGACTGATGCTCGTGCGTCACGCTTGTACCTTTGCCTTCTGTCAAACCGAAGGTACAAATGTAATTTAATGTTGTTCTTATTCATTAATAATTATATAATAATATATATTAACAATATTATATGATTATTCATGTTATTTCCCATGTTCCATATGCTTCGTCTTTCATTAATATATGTTGTGATGATGAAGGTTCGTCCTTCATGACCTTCGTCCGAAGATCGTTATATCCTTAGGGAAATAATGCTCCGAAGGACGAAGGTCATTAACCATTAACTTCTTTTTGTGTTGCCTTGTTCTTAATTCATAGTATTTGAGAACAAGTGCCCAACAGATACCATTTCTGTCACACCCGATTCTAGGGGCAAAATCGAATGCATAACATATGTGTGCCAGGATCCAATTTCCACACATATGTTGATGTCACAAGTGTATATATCAAAAGACAATGCAATAAAGGCGTAAAGAGAGTAGAGTAACTTTATTACATCATCTAGATCATAGTATCTTAGCAAGTATCATTATCAAAGTACGGCGGAATTAAACATGGACACTCTTCCACAGGAAGGTGACTGGCACATCGTTAGACTCAATATTTCATCAACGTCATCTACGATGTCTTCGTCATCACCCTCTGATCAAAATATTAGCAAGGGTGAGCTCACTTATGGTTGGGGCTCAACAAGTGGGGGAAATAATGCAAAGTTAACAAGGCATGCTATGGATAAACAGTAAGCATTTTACTTGGTCAATATTTTATTAGCAACACCTGACTTACTAATTGTAAGTGTATCCCAAAATTCCTAGTTAAACATAAGTACATGATTATATGTCAAAACAATTAAGTGAGATCACTTAAGCAAACCACTGGTGGACCATCAAACCATAATTTATTTTCCATATTTAAGTTCAATTATCATGTGAGGGTCCAGGTTGCTCTTAACTGTGAGCACGGCTTGTGGGGGACAAATATCCCTCGGGTCCACTAGAAGGCAAGAAGGCCTCGCGCGGAGCCTCAGGCCAGTTACCTTGCAAGGCCATCCCTTCGTGGGCCGGGCTAGAGCTACTGGCGGAATGGGCCGACCTGAGAAGGCAACGGACTCAAGCCTAAGCAATCCGTTGACTCGTGCGTTATCCACAACAACCGCCCGACTTTCCCACGCATGGCATCCTTGAATATCGAGGCAGATTAGGGATAAGTCGGCGAGATTGTAGGAAGATCAGTTCAGTCAGTTCACTATTGTTTAGGAGACATGTGATCCTTATGTATGCATGGAGTGCCCCACGGTCGTGTATATAAGGCTCAGGGGGTACCCCATCATTTCCATCGACCATATACCCATCTCATTAGCTTTTCTCCACTCAAGAGACTTCACTTGTAACCTACCACATAAAGATCCACCCCAAAAAGTAGGGTATTACGCCTCTCCAAGCGGCCCGAACCTGCAGAAAATTGTCTGTCTCACTCTTATGTGCCCGACACGAACCATTGAGTTACAGTCAACAGCACCGTCCTACCCAAAAGCACCGCAAGGGGTAACCCTAAGTGTGCGGTCAGACTCTAAACAGCGACAGCCGGCGCACCAGGTAGGGGGTGTGTCGTTGATCCAAGCTAGCTCAATGGCCATCACCTCCAAGTGCAAGATCACCCTTCGCTCCAAGACTATGTTTTGCTTCGGAACCATCTCGTCCATAGTAGATGAAGAGGTAACTCTTTACCGCATAGCAGACCCGCCGGAGAAGAAGCTCTCCTCAGAAATTCCGAGGGAAGCCAGGGCAGAACAACGAGTGGCGCCACCACCCGCATCCCGAGCAAAGACGACCTCTTACAAACCAAAAGTTGGGAGCTCACCTACCCGAAAAACTCCGCTGTCCACCTCGCCCACAAAGGAGTGGACACGGATCACTTGAAAGAAGGAAGCAAATGTCCTGAGTCAGGGGACGAGAACACGCTGAACCATCTTTCCGGCACCTTTGCCCTCAAAGGAGGACGGAAAGAGAAGCACCATCGCACTAGCTCCTTTCTACCCTGACATCCTCTTCATCGAGGGGAGATTGGACTCGACACCCATCTCCGACGACGAGCCTACCATGCAAGGGAAAGAACCTCCCCAGTGTGAAGCACGGCGACGGAGGAACAGACGCCGGAACATGCGGCGGCATCACGAGGCTGGGGAACGGGACCCGGCGTAGCCCATATCCTAGGACGAAGCCTCAGAAGTGGGAGAAACTCCCAACAAGCGAGTACACCGAGAAAAGTGGAACTCCCGCCGTCATGATCGTCGACAAGCTCAGGACCAGGAACGAGAGCAAGCCAAGCAAGATGCAAGGCTGCGTCGAGAGAACCCTCTCTTTGCTCGTAACCTGTACCCCGACTTCGCTCGCGCAATGAACATGCCGAGTGAAGTCGGAGGGGTGCTAGCCCAGATAGCTGACAGGCTCTTGCGAACTCCAGACACGGAGGGCTACCAACGGCTGCTTACTCGAGCAGCTAATCACCTTCTACCCATCGCTCATCCTCCGTGCGACCTATGCCATGCCATCAACAGCCAGCAAGACGCGCGAAGCTCCATCAACACTTCATGCGACCGATGGAACGAAAGTGAGATAAGGTGCCAGGAGGAGTATGACCGAGATCACGTTGTCCCGGCTCGAAGTAGCGCCACCCGAGCTGAGTTAGCTACGGCCTCGACTAGTGGCCCTTTCTGGGGACGATCGAGACAACACACTACCGACTCCCCTCCCTGGGACCGACCTCACGAACGCCGACAAGAAGACACGTGCGGAGTCTTCGCGCTTACTCCACATCTCTAGGCCATCTAGTGGCCCCCCAACTTCAAGGTCTCCAACGTCGACAAGTATGAACCCAAGCAGGACCCGGGTGGCTGGTTGGCCGTCTACACGACCGCCGCCCGGGTCGCCGGGGCGACGGAAGACGTAATGACAGTGTATTTGCCCATCGTCCTAGGGCAAGATGCACTGTAGTGGCTCCGGCATCTGCCACGACACTGCATCGACAATTGGAGCGATTTCAGTCGGCGTTTCATCGCCAACTTCCAATCTCTCTCTGACAAGCCAGCGCAGCCATGGGACCTCAAATCCATCAGGCGCCAAAGCGATGAAACACTCCAGTCATACCTCAAGAGGTTTCAGACCATGAGGAACTGCATCCCTGAGGTCATCGAAGCAGCGGTGATTGAAGATTTCTACCGGGGATCCAATGACTCGGCCTTCGTTCGAGCCATACTATAGAAAGCGCCCGCCACCTCCGAACAACTGTTCTGAGAGGCAGATCTCTACATCACCGCAGATGAGCGGGCCTAGGACCTCATTAGAGGTACGAAACCTGTACCACCCGCGCCACGGCGCGACGCGAACCAGCAACCTGACAGGTGCTGAGAGAAGAGGCCTCGCGAGGAGGTGCACACCACCGGGCCACCCGTCGCTCGAGCCCGTGGTGCGCCCCGTGGAGGTGTATGGAGACTGGATGAAATCCTCGACGCTCAGTGCTCGTACCACAAGGACATGCGCCACACCCTACGGAACTGCAGGGACTTCAAGCACTCCGTTAGGCATGGCCGGCCATTCTAGCCTCTACCCCTCCCCCACCGCAAGGAGAGCCTAGCGAGCCCAGGTAGCCTCAGCAGCAGCAAGGGGGATGGGGCGGAGCTTTTCCACGTGTTGACAGGGAGGTCAATGTCATCTTTGGAAGGCACGGAGCACAAGAAAACTGGAGGTAACAAAAGCTCAACGATCGGCATGTCCTAGTGGCCACCACCAATGCTCTAGCTCCTTACCGGTGGTCGGAGCACGCGATAACCTTCAGTCGAGCTGATCAATGGCTCAACTTTGATCATCCTGGCAAGTACCCGCTCCTCGTTGATCCAGTAATCTGAGAAAGCCGGGTGAAGAAAGTGTTAGTGGACGGGGGAAGCAGCATCAACGTCACCTTCCCCTGGACACTCCAAGCCCTAGGGGTCGAACTCAAAGACCTCACTGAGTCAGATACTCCTTTCTTCGGCATTGTGCCGACTGAAGGGAAGTACCCGCTCGGGCACATCTACATGTACATCACCTTCGGGACCCCAGGGAACTATAGAACCAAGTTCCTGAGGTTCGAGGTGGCGCGCTTTGACTGTGGGTACAACGCCATCATCGGAAGGCCAGGACTAGCAAAGTTCATGGCAATTCCACATTACCCATACATGATATTAAAGATGTCAGGACCACAAGGACTCATCACTGTGCGTGCTGACTTCCAAGGTGCCGCAGAGTGCTTTTGGGGAGCCATTCAAACAGCTCTCGCTGCTAGGCCCTCGACCGCTCTTCCCGCGCAGGCGAACACTAGGCAGGAGGAGGAAGGTCTCACGATACCCACCAATGAAGCTCAAGTTGTGACCTCTATACGGCCGACTGAAGAGACTAAGAGGATCAATCTAGGATTCACTTATGAGCGTAAGACCGCCATCATTGTAAAGCCCTAAAATTGGTATAATAAAAAAATGCATATATTGATATAGAAGTGTTTTGGAATTGTGGAACCTTTAGAGATTTATTAGGTTTTCTTTCTTTGTGAATATTCAATTAATAGGAATTAAGGTAGTCAAATAACAGATAAATAAATATGGAAATAGGCATCTAACACTGAGGTTCTTGTTTTGTACTCAAAAGTATGAAAGCAAGCTTAAGTTTGAAAAGTAGAATTTGTAGCACCCAAAAATATTATTATGGATTTCTAAAAGAATGGTACGAAGATTTGAAACATGATATTCTTTATATCACCTTTTAAGTTACATCTCCTCAAATAAGTATAACTAAATACTAAAAGATTTAATGATCTTATATAAATTAAGTTACTCTTTTAGATAAAATGTTTAGAAATGTTATCTGAAATAACTATTAATAAATTGGTGCAATAGAAATTATTTCATTAAAACATATATTCGGAAGAGATTGCTTAAAATAAATAAAGCAATGAATATATATATAAAATAAAAATAAAAATAAGAACTTTGCAACATGTTGGATATTTTGATTGTGCATGATAACCTTGACCCTAAGTTTGAATTACAAATTCGAATTTAGAATGGAAAAATAAAAATAGAAAAAATATGAAACATGAAAAAGGATAAAAGAAAAGAAACAAGCCGAGCTCTGGGCTGATTTCAGTTGCTCTCGGCCCAGCTGCTTCCTTGGCCCACTAAACTCATCCACGCCAACTGGCCTCACTCTCGCCGCGCGCGTCACTCAACCTAGCCACTGGCACGTGGGCCCCATCGATAGAGTCATCCTCTTTCCCTGGTCCAGCGCGTGTCTCTGCCATAAGGACCCCACCGACCTGGTTCTTCCCCTTCTCTCCGCATCCTGCGCTCAGCTAACAGAATCCGGCCGCCGCGCAACAGCCATGGACCCCGGCATTGCTCTCTGGCCTCAGCTCAAGCCCTAGGGTCAGACGTCTCAACTGCCGACGAAATCGACGGAGCTTCTTCTGCTCACCGCGTGCGCACACATCCGGGGCGCCGCCAAGGAATCCGCGCCACAAACCACGGAACCAAACTCCGCCAAACGCGTACTAGTCGTGCGGGATCCACCCTGTCAGCCGAATGCGCCCTCCACCGAACCATCCGCGACCGCGTCGCGCGGATCCCTTCCTTTCTTTCCGGCGTCAGATCGCCCACATCGCATGCACCGCTCGGGGAGAATAAAAGGGTTGGATAGATGTGCCTCTGCCTTTGCCTTTTCAACCCAGCGCCAACAGATCGGGAGAGAAAGAGAGTGAAGTAAGGTCTCCTCCGGCGGCATCCGTTTCTTCGCGGGGCACGGGAAACCGGTGGCGAGCAGTTTTTCCTTG
Source organism: Zea luxurians (assembly GCA_029449295.1). Lineage (NCBI taxonomy): Eukaryota > Viridiplantae > Streptophyta > Magnoliopsida > Poales > Poaceae > Zea > Zea luxurians. The sequence continues at coordinate 110,977,168 of JAOPSE010000009.1, read as the reverse complement.
GCATGCTAATCTCTGGTGAGCTTCGTTCTTTTTCTTCTTCCGCTGCGAAGTACTCAACCGACAGTTTGTTACCCAATAGTTGCGGGGTATGGCGCGTATGGAGCCTGGGGGTCACTGGTATCTTAGTGGAGATCGGCGGCGACTATGGAGGTCCCGCCATGGAGAGCGGTCGACTGCGTCTGGGCGCCGTGAGGTAGAAGAAGGGCGCTTGTCCGAGCGATCGGATGTGGACGGCTGTGATTAGATGCGCGGAAGCGTTTCGCCGTTTTAATCTAGTTCCTCTATTCACGATCGGACGGTCGGCGTTCGTTCACGCGAAATAAATTCCCGGTCGTTGGGTTATCATCAGATGGGTAGGAATGTATACCGGTTTGGCGGTGGCTCGATCTAGTCTCCACCACAGATGGTTGATCCAACGATCCATAATTCGCGATACCTTTTCGCCGTGCCATTCTTGCGTATGAGCCCCCCATTAAATAGGATTCAACCCGCCGTTCCCATTTAGAGCAAAGTATTTGCAGTGGAGTCCTAATTTCATATGAATCACCCCCTGGACATCTTGATAATTGTGCGCCACTTCAGAAAATTAGGAAATCAGGGGAAATGGATTTAGAAATGAATTTTTAATATGAAAACAATTCCAAAATCTTGTTTAAATCATAGAAAATTCATTTTTACTCATTTTTGACCCGTTCCAATTTCTACAATTTTGTATTAATATTGTTTATCACTTAATGACTCTGTTTTAGTATGAAAACTATATTAAATTTGACCACTTAATTATTTCCGTACCCAAACACATAAAACCTTCAGAAATTCATAACTCACAATCCGTAACTCCGATTTGGTCCGTTCAAGTCGCGTTAGCTTTGTATAACTATTTACTACGCAGTAACAACATCGATTATACCATGTCTCATACTTTTATAATTAGATATTTATTTATCCTATGTAATTGGATTAACCTATGTCTATTGGATTAACCTGTGATCTTATGGTTATAATTTGACTAAATGATCTTTAATCAAATAATGACTTAGAATGAAGTTGAGATAAATATTCATAGAATAACCTCTCATATGATTTATACTAACCAATTTATAATGTAGTTTAATATTTTAATCACATAAATTCTCTATAAAATCATAACTCCATAACCGTAACTCCGATTTTAGTGTTTCTCGTTCCCACGATCTCGTAGCTTCGCGAAGATCATTATAATTCAATTTGTACTTATGCTTGGTGTGATGTTAATTTTGTCTATACCATGTTTGTTTGTATTGCTACGACTAGCAGTGAGGTCACGAGGATCTGAAGAATCACCCTGGTAACTGGAATCTCAAGTGCCAGGCAAGTTGTGCCCTTGATCCACTTTTGTTACCTAATAATATTCTTTATTATCACTATTCAATGCATAGGTTTAATTTTGATGGGACCCAATAGGTCACCCTACTCTGTTTATCCTATTTACCTTGTTTACCCTTGAATCACTTGGGTAGTTATGCTATTGCTTTATATGGTTTTGGGATCAATATTACATTATGTCCATGTTCCAATTATTCTGTTATTTTATTTATGTTCATGTCAAGATCATTATATTATGTTAATTGGAACATGGAGCTTAACTTGAGAAACACTTGCCACCATAAGGGAGGAATGGGACCCCTTGGCTAACTAATTAGGAAAGCTAGTGGAAGACTACCTTACCCGAAAGGGGCAAGGGCAGTAGGGGAGTTGCATGCAAGGAGGTTCTCGGGTTGATTTTGCTGCGATGGCGGTCAGACGGGGGATTCTTGCAAGTGCTCTTCCCATAAACTGTAGCGGGTTTTCTGAAGCTAGTGGAACTTTGTAAAAGCCTCGTAGTGGATCCCTAGCCATTCACCTTGGTAGTGTCTAAGGGCCTTGCAAACCCTGGCGACATGGGAAACACGACTTGTGGGTAAAGGGTACGACCTCTATAGAGTGTAAAACTGGTATACTAGCCGAGCTCACGATCAAGAGCAGCTCAGGACTCTCGCACGATTAATCTATGGAACTTAAATTAAATTTGTCATATGCATTGCATGGGATTTGTTATTAATTTTGATCTATTATTTATTATGGTTTGGTATTTACTTACATTTAGTAACTGCTAATAAAATTTGACCAACTTATTAAAAGCAATGCTCAGCTTTAACCCCTATTGTTGATCAACCTTACGCATCACATGAACTCCCACCTTTGGTGAGTTCATGCCACATTATTCCCCACAACTTGTTGAGCTATGATCATGTGTGAGCTCACCCTTGCTGTCTCACACCCCCCCATAGGAGAAGAACAGGTGATTTAAGAGGAACCACGCAGCGAGGAGTTCGATTCGATCTAGGTGGCGTCTCCTAGTTGACTTTCTGGCGCCAAGGATGGATTTTAGATCCGGTTATATTTATCTTTTATTTTGTAAGACTTCCACTATGTAATAAGTACTCTAATTATATTGTGGCATTTATCTCTATACACTTTGTTATTATATATGTTGTCTTCTTTGGTGCATGTATGAGATGCACCCGGCTTTGTCCATTAAAACCGGGTGTGACAATCATCAGCTCCAGCCTTAATGACAAATAGGAAAGCGTACTCATCCAGTTCCTGCAAGATAACTGAGACATATTTGCATGGCAACCTGCGAATATGCCGGGAGTCCCGAGAGAACTAGCCTAGCACAAATTGAAGGTGTATCGTCAAGCGAGGCCGATTCGACAAAAGTTGCATCATTTCATGCCTGACAAAAGGAAAGCTATTCGCGCTGAGTTAGCCCGCTTAGTATCTGCAGAGATTCTCTTTATTGCTCCTAGAGGTGAAGAACTCAAGTATGCACTCCAGCTGTTGTTTCCAGCATCAAATAATGCAGCAGAGTATGAAGCACTGGTCCATGGGCTGAGCATCGCGCTATCACTCGGAATTAAGAAGCTGATGGTATATGGCGACTCGCTGTGGTCATAGACAAGTTCGAAGGATTGCAGTTCCATCACATGGAAAGGGATCGCAATGCAACAACAGATGCATTGTCGAATCTAGGATCCAGTCGGGCCCAGGCTCCACCTGGGATCTTCGTCCAAGAAATCTCACAGCCAAGCATCATCATGGGCCAGATGGAAGAATGCAATGCCTTGAGTCAGCCAGAGGCAAATCCCAATGACTAGAGAGAGCCAATCATTAGGTACATAAAGAATGAAGAAGACCCGGATGAAAAGGCTACGGCAGAATGCATTGCAAGACAGTCAGCCCACTACACCATCATAGGGGGCTTGCTATACAGAAGAGGCGCATGAGGAGTCCTCATGAAATGCATCCACTCAGCCACCGGGAGATAGTTATTAGATGAAATTCATGCTGGGTAGTGTGGTGTGCATGCCGCATCAAGGACTCTAGTGGGAAAGGCTTTCAAATCTGGTTTCTACTAGCCAACTACGAAGAGTGACGCTGTCAAGTTAGTATAGAAGTGCAAAGGGTGCTAATTCTTGTCAAAGCAACAGCACTTGCCCGTGCTGCAGCTGCAGACCATTCCTGTAACCTGGCCGTTTGCACGCTTGGGGCTAGACATGATCGGACCTTTCAAGAAAGCTCAGGGAGGCTATACTCATATACTGGTTGCCACTGATAAATTCACAAAATAGATAGAGTACAAGCCAATTGCTTCCTTGACCTCATCTAAAGTAGTGGAGTTTATCTAGGATATAATGTTCAGGTTCAGAATACCGAATAGCATCATCACTGATCTAGGATCCAACTTCACTAGCTCGGATTCTTCAATTTCTGCGAGCAAAGGAGCATCCAGATCAAGTACGCATCAGTGGCACATCCAAGAGCTAATGGCCAAGTGGAAAGGGTCAACGAAATGATATTGGATGTACTCAGAAATAAGGTATTCGACAAGAGCGAAAAGCTTGCATGAAATTGGATTAGAGAGCTGCCATACATGGTCTGGAGCCTGCGAACTCAGCCTAGTCAAGCTCTGCATGGAAATACCCCGTTCTTCATGGTGTATGGTTCGGAGGCAGTGTTGCCCGCTGATCTGATCTTCGGGGCGCCGAGGCTGACCTTTGAAAACATAGCCGAGGCAGAAGCAACCAGGCTGGAAGACATTGATGTGCTGGAGTAAGAACGATTGAACATAGTAATTCAGTCGGCTAGGTACCAATAGACCTTGAGGCGCTACCACGACAAAGCTGTGTGGCACCGATCCTTTGTAGTGGGAGACTTGGTCCTCCACCGAGTTCTAACAGGGGAGGGACGACACAAGCTGTCACCACCATGGGAAGGATCGTTCATCGTAGTAGAGGTCACACGGCTGGGATCATATCAACTTACTCAGATGGACGGCATAGAAGTGGGGAACTCGTGGAACATTGAGCACCTTAGAAAGTTCTACCCTTAGCGATGCCTCAAAACTCTCGAAGGAAAGTTGTACTCTGTAACCAGAAGGTTTCATCATCAATAAAGCTTTCATTTTCCAAAGGCGTTCAAACTCTTGATTGACAACTGACTTAGATTGGGCTTGACTCGAAATCGGCATGGCATGACTTAGGGTGATCTATGCCCTACTAACAGAGCAATTGGCTTAAGTCGGAAACGCCTTAAGTCGGTGTGACATGCTCATGCTTACATGACTTAGGGTGATCACTATGCCCTACTAACGGAGCAATCGGCTTATGTCGGAAACGCCTTAAGTCGGTGCGACATGCTCATGCTTACATGACTTAGGGTGATCACTATGCCCTACTAACGGAGCAATCGGCTTAAGTCGGAAACACCTTAAGTCGGTGCGACGTGCTCATGCTCACATGATTTAGGGTGATCACTATACCCTAGTAGCAAAATATTCAACTCAAATCAGGAGTACTTCGAAAAAAGAAATATTTCAGCACCCTACCCACGGAACAATAGGTTCAAACATAACTGTTGTGCGCATAGAAGAACTCATACTACACCTTTTCTCTAAAAGATGCTAACTCGATAAACAAGGGTTTTTTGGCAAATCATTACGTAGAAGTATCCCTGCAGGCGACATCTTTGGCAGGAGCAACGGAGGAAGATGAACGACTTGTGGCGTTAGGCGCAACCGCGACATCATCGACGATGTCATCAGGCACCACGACACCAGGTCTCCTCATCAGGATCCGCCTAGCGTGAACGGCCTTATCCATGGCCCTGTCGCGCCGAGCCTTCAAGACGACACAGTCATCCTCCAAGGCCTTGATAGCGAGACGGACGGCCTCCAGCTCCTACGTGACAAACTTCTTGGAAGCACGCAGCTCCTTGATGGTGGAATCCTTAGTGGAAAACAGCTTGCCAAGTCAGGAGACTTCATCCTAAGATGCCTGCAGCTCGTTGTGATGACGGTCCAGGTCAGACATGGTAAAACGATGGCTCCTGTCTAGGATGGTCAAGGAGGTACTAGCATCACGATACAACCTGTCCAGATTATCACGAGATGCAACGAGTGCTCGTTTATCCTCCTGCAAGCAAGAACAACACTAAAGCATTGAAGCAAGGAGAGCAAAACAGGAGCAACCAAGGAAGTTTACCTCATGTGCCATCTTCTCAGAATCGAGCTGTGCATTGAGAGAGGAGTTCACGGAGCGAGCACCGTCCCGGAAAGCAGAAGTCTAGATTAAGTCGACCTGGCTCTGAGAATACTTCTTTTCAATGTCAGAGCACCGCCGAGCCAAATCTAATAAAGCAGCAGAAGAAGAGCGCATGACTTAGAATAAACTGAGTAATGAAAGCGAATAAGGAAATTATGGGCTCACTAACCAATATTTGACGCCTTCAGGTCATCTATTTGTTTTTGGAGCAGCAGAGGGTTCCATTGTATTAGAGACGAAGCTTGATCGAGGATAGGAGCACCGCAGGATCTCAGTTGGGCAGATACACCACCAAGAAAATCCTATGATCATGGAAAGATAAGCAAAAAAGCTAGTTTGCCAGTAAGAATAGTAAAAAAGCAAAAGTTGACTCACCTGAAGATTGGAGAGGAACAGGGGAAGACCCAAAGCAGGAAGAGTTGGTGCATTGCTCGATGAGGGGAGATCAGCGGGAATAATATCAAAGGCATGACTCGGAGGAATTTTGACCCCATCAGCAGGCGGTAGGCTCCTGGCGTCTGGTTCACTGGGTCGCTACCGATACCACCCTCGGGGGCTGGGCCCTCTACAGCAGCCACCTCTAGGGCTGAAGATCCCTCAGCCACGCCCATAGGAGCTGGGTGACTCAGATCAGCATTTTCGCAAGGAAGACTGCCCTCTTAGGTCGACAAGGCACGAGAAACCACCCGAGTTACCTCTTGCCCGACAGAATCATGCAGCAGAAGACCACCATCTGGGACCTTTGAACAGATAGTGGGATTGTCAGCTTCAGGAGGCTCTGATAGAATGTCTTCAGGGATGGCCTCTTCCAGCGCTAGGTCAAAATTAGATATTGACAACCCTTGAAGGCTGACAAGTGCTGACAAGGCTTGCGCGGGAATGTCGCTGCCCCTGTCGCTGCCCCTGTAGTGACGACTATTCTTGCGGATTAGGGAAATTTCTTCTTCTTCCTCTTCTTCCTCATCAAGCACACCGCCAGCAGCCTAAGCATCATCAAAACCTTCAGCATTGTCCTCGGGGATGGCGCTCGCCGAGCCATTGCCAAGGAATAATGTAGAAGGGCCAACGTCTTGTTCCAGGCATGACAACCACCAGAGTCGCCTTTTCTTCTTCTTCTCCTTGACAGGTGCAGCTGGGTGGTTCACTCGGTGTGAACGCTTCCGACAGGCACCTTTGGGTTTCTGGATTTCCTCATCTTCGCCAAACTCTTGCCCAGTCGCAATTGCCATCGGCTCAGTGCGGGTAGAGTCAGATGATTCCCCGGCCAGTAGACTAAGAATGGCATTCATTTCAGCATCATCAGTACTGGATGGCATCTCGAAATGAGTTTGTTTCTCAACCTCGGGAAGATTCCGAAGGGGAGCAATCAAGGCCTCAATGTCCTCTGGGGAGGGCCACACTCTATGGCCCGGGCTACCATCTCGAGTAGGAGGATTGGAGACAAAAATCAGAGAAGGGACTATTCGAAGGCAGGTTCCATGCAGAGTAAGCTAAGGGAGCACCAACATTCGAGACCCTGCCCCTCAGTATCATCCAGTCGGCTTAACAGGTCCTCATTGGGAATCTGCCTGTTTGTGACTTGGGTAGAATTGTTGATGCCAGTATACAAGTAAGCAGGGTAAACTTTATCCTTCAAAGGTTGAATGTTCTTGAAGACAAAGTCGGCAACCATGGCCTCAACAGTCAGACCTCTGTCCTTTAGTGAGAAAATTTCAGCAAGCAGCACCTTGGCTTCTGCTGCCTCTGAATAAGTAGGGTACTCCACCCAGCTGGGCGTGTGAACGTTGGGCTGCCTTCTTGGCCGAGGGGTGAGGGATTTGTTGTGATTCTCCATGGTGAACCACTCGAGGCCCCATCCCTTAATGCTTTCCTTGAGGGGAATGTCAAGGTATTCCACTATCCACCCCTAGCGAAGTTCCAAACTTGCACCACCGATGAGCTGATGTTGTCCTCTAGCCATGCCGGGCCGACAGTGGTAAAGATACATCCAGAGTCCAAAATGGGGGAGAATTCCAAGAAAAGCCTCACGCAGATGTATGAAAATGGCAACTTGAAGAATGGAGTTAGGGTTTAGGTGTGTAAGATTTAAATCATAGAAGTCAAGGAGACTGCGAAAAAAGGGAGAAACGGGAAGAGCAAGTCCGCGGATGAGGAACGGCACATAGACAACGGATTCGTGGGTGTCCTCTGTCGGAACAGTGACCCACGCCAGATCCACCAAGAACACAGTTCTTTCGGTGGCAAAACCCCAGTCTCAACAAGATGAAAAAGATCTGATTCAGAAATTATGGACATGTGATTACCAGCGAACGGAAGCTAGCTGTTGGGATCGATGGGTGGAATGATCGGAGCAACGACGCTCTGTCTCTTCCGCTTGGGAGCCATCGCAATCTCTCAGGCGAAACGAGCGGGCTCAATAATTCAGAAAAGCGGAGAAGCGGCAGAGGGAAAAGTGAGAGTTTGGGCTCAGAACTCAAAAAGGCACGTCAGCATGAGTATAAATGGACTCCTTAGGTCGGGCATTACCTCTAAAGTGTCAGATCATAGTTCGGAAAAGTAAAGACCGCAATCGTCACTCAGACATTACCTCTAAAATGCCATCATTGTCAAGCGCACGGACAAATTTTCAAGCACACAGATGAAAAGCAAACAACAGTGATTATATGGAGCAACTGCATCCTTCATTCATAATATGGGAAGTAACACAAACTCGAAGCCGACTCATTGTGAGTCAGCCTCTTCTACCCTTGCCACTACATTACACTACAATACATTACATTACCTTACTACTACACTACACTATGCTACTAACTAACACTACCTTATTCTACTGCTACTTACTACTACTACTATCTATTGTAACACCTCAGGTGTTTATCTCTCGTTAAACAGCGAATATGGACTTAAGCAAGAAATGCTGGGGTGAATAACGATTTTGATATTAGCCCCCATCTCCTATTACCGAGATTATTCGAGAAATCTCATTTAGCTTGGAATTTAATTATCTCACAAAAGTTTGAGTTTGGTTCCGTATTCATTTCCATAATCTAAGCAATTAAATAGGGTTCATGAAACTTTTGGATTATCGAATCTTTGTCGCTGACGAATTTTGAACTGTTTGGATCATGCACATAAGTGAATACGAATCTGGAAGGGTCAACTCAGTCTTGTGATTTTTGTCCTGGGCAAATTAATTTGAACTCGACGACAAAAGTTTTAATGCAAAATTAAATCGGACCACACTCGGAATCCAAGAAAAACCAGGCGTAGGATTGTTAATTGAATTGTTCTCAAATCAAATATTGTCTAAATACTGTAGCCTGATTTAATTTGGCTCTTCCAAATCTTAATTTTAGATCCGTGGTATTTTGGCAGGCGTTTTTGCGAGAGAGAGAGAAAATGAGAAAAAAAGAAATGAAAATATCTCTTCTCTCCCGCTGTTCTCTCTCTCCTCCGATTTTTTTCCAGCCGCCACCGTTCCCTCATCCCTATCCTTCAGCCATCGCTGGGATTTTTTTGTCATCTTCATCTTCCTAGCCATGCTTCTCTCTCCCATCTCCTCCCCTGCTCCTCCATAGTCGTCCGCCCCTTCAGCTCCACTCCTGCATCTCCCCTTCCATGGCTGTCGCCGCACCCCTCTCCCTATCTTCAGCACGCCCCTGGTCCAAGCTCTATCTTCCCTGTTGTGCTCACCCTGCCACGGCCTGCAGGTCGTCCATGGCCGCACGCTTCTCCCTGGTTGGCTTCTTCTCCTTCTGCTCCTCCAGCGTCGCGCTCCATCTCGCTGTGCTCGACCATCCCTATTCCCGGCGCTCCTTGCTTCTTGGTTCCCGGCGCCCCTTCCATCCATGGTCTCTCGGCTCCCTGTTCCTCCAAGCTGCTCGTCCTAGCCGCGCCGGTGCTCCTCCACCATCTCGCGCGCATTGGCTTGGAGCTCGACGGTGACACCTGGTCTGGCCATCCCTGCTTCAAGCTCTGCTCGGCCTCTTGCTCCCTGCGCAGCTCCCTCACCCAAGCCAAGCTTCCTCGACGTCCTTCCATGGCCACGTCCCTGCTTGCCCATGGCGCCCGGTCCCTGCTCGGCTCTCTAGTGCTTGGCCTCCAGCTCCAGCTTGCCGAGGTCCCTCCCATGGCCATCTCCCTCAAGCCGCTATGTGCCCAGCCCGAGCCCGGACCGTGCCCCTGCGTTTGACCTCTCCCTGCCGTGGAGCTCATCCTTGGGCCATCGTCTTCATCTCTAGACACGCGCTCCTTCGACCACTGGACCACCATCGCTGCGTGCGTGGTTTTGAAGCTCTACGCAGACTCGGCCGCTCCTCTCGTCGTCACTGCAACACGCTCGCTCCTCGTCCACCGGGCTTTGGCGTGTTCGCGTTTGCCATCGAGACGTCAAACCCATCATCCCCTGCTCGACTCCTAAGCAAACTCCCTGATCCACGTCCTACTCGTTGTCGCGTTGTTCGCCGTCGAGCCATCGTTCTCCTCTGTGCTCACTGCCCATCACGGCATCTCTAGTCTCGCTCTGGTCGTCGACCCGCGGTCATCTTTGTTTCTCCGTCAACCGTCCTCTTCCTTCGGACAATGCGCTTGTCCCTGATGCATATCGCGCCGTATTCGGATGTCGCCGATTAACTTCTGCCATCCATCATGCTATGTGCTGGCGTTCCCTCATGAAGGACCACGCTGTTGTCTAACCTTGTTCGCTTCGCTGCAGCACCATCGTCATCTGCTAGCTCCATCACCGGCCATTCCTAGTATTTTTCCCCAACACTGAGCCTCTCTGACCTTGCTGCTCGCCGGTGCAATTTGTGTGTGTGGATGAAGAAAGCGAGGCCCCTGTGCATCGCTCGTCAAGTGCTCGGTCAAAGACTTCAACCAGAGACTGTCGTCGTTATTGCAAATATTGAGTCGAGTTGATTATGGTGAGCCGATTCTCTACTTTTATTATTTTGTTTTAATGAATGAATCGATAGTTATGTAGGTTATGTTGATTCTCGTATTTTTAGCAAGAGCGATATGTGTTGAATTAATCGCATCGTCTAGTATTGTTAGTTCGTAGTGTGAAGGATAGTTTTGTGATTTTAATCAGCCAGCCGACAGTTTCTATTTAAATGGTAGTGGTAAAGTGGTGATTTCCTTTAACAGTGTGGTATGAATGTCGTTAATCGACTAAGTGCCATAGTCGAATATTGATCTATTAAGTCAACAGTCTTGGATAAATGTTTGTTGTAGTCCAAATTATTTAGAAACGAGTAGCGTCAGCAAACTGATTCTAGTTAAACCGAAAATAGTAATTCTAGAAGCTAATTGAATGGTTTCTATTCTTAGTCTGAGTCATGGGTGTCCAGTATTAGTGAGTCAGAGTTTTATTAGACTCTCCATGTTATGCTTTAAGTAAAGGTAACATAGCATGTATTTATAGTTATTGTTGCTTGATGCCTGAGTTGGATCCGATTAACTGGAAGTTCATGATCGTTGTCTTAGAAAGTCAAAAATATCGAGTGTTTGCATATTAGAGTTGGCAACGTCTTGCTATGCATGTCTAATTCGCTTTGGTACAACAATATTTAGTCTTGTGCTATTCTTGTTTATATGCATTCATGTGCATTATGCAAATCATTTAGGTACGTTAATTAATCACGATATGCGGAGGACCAGAGCCAAGTTGACCACAAGATGTTGTTACGCGTGAGCTTCTCCACAAGGTGATGCAGATGATAAACCTGAAGATGGATAATCTGAATGAGTGCCAAGACAAAGGATGGTCGCCAAGTGGACGTCATCTAACAAACACTAACCTAGTGTTATTTCAGGCAAGCCCCGGTGCATGCAACCCCTTCCTTGTGTTTTTAAAAGATTTTTATACACTTTAAGTCTAGTGAAATGTGCATTAAGTTTATAGGAGTTGCTTGAAAACTATTGGATGCATTGCCTACCTTGATATCCATACCTTTATAGATACTTCTGATGAAGTATCAAAATATGATTTACAAAAATGCTTAGCCCTACTTAGATCTTGTGGATAGAGGTTGTCTTTTGCAATAATGCCTAGCTCATGGGTTATCCTGAGGAAGGATGGCTTCTATCTGCAAGAATATTCTCATCTGGAGCATGATGGGATCTTACTACAAAGTTTCCTATAATGCTCTTTTCATCCTAAGGAACACAAAACAATCCTAAGGATGGAAGTACTTAACTCGAGACTTGGGTTAGGAACAGGTGATGCTCCACCCAGGTTAATTAAGGATTGGATGCGTATGTAGGCCTATATGATCAAGGACTATCTTAACTGGCCACATGCCCTGGATATGGGACAGGGTAAGCTTGAACCCGGCTATTCCATACATGAAAAGACAATCACACACTGGGAGTGGAGAGATGGCGAGAGTGGCACGTACCCTCTTAGCAAAGGATCGCCTAAAATGGGTGGTGTGGTCTTGGGTGGCGTAGACCTGTTCATGTAGTGGAGGATCCATGGGAATGGTAGACATAAGCAAGAGTTATGAGAAACATATGTCGTGTAGTTAGAGATCCTTAGCTGAGTAAATCGATTCGGATCGCCGTTATATCCTTGGACAGTGGAGACTTGATCTCTGACCTACAACCTAGGTCAGGATGTAAACATTATGAATAAAAATGATGTTGTATTGATGAGATGGTGAAATTAGACTAGATGCAACCAGAGTCTATTAATATTTAATCTGGCGTTAAAATATTGAAAGTAAGGACTCACTTTAGTAAGCTATTTCTACAAAAGTATCTAAGTTGATTCTTGCTAAAGCCTTTTCCTTAATTTCTATTTAACCAACATATCCTTGAGAGTCTTTTTCCTTATTCGGGTAAGACTTGCGAAAGTACACTTCGTACTCAGGGTTTTCGAACCCATGTTGTTGCAGGTACTAGATTTGTGCTGCCGTGAATGGTGTTAAGCGCCGGTGGGCACGACCTTCTTATAAGTCTAAGTACCTCTCCTATACTTCTTATTGAGGATTGTCATTGAGCTAGCATATATTTCAAAATTATAAATAATTTATAACATTTTAAAGTTTATTTCTTTGAATCACTTTTGTAATCACTTCGATAAACATAATGTAAATTTGTTGTAACTTGTAACTTTTGTAATAAAGAAATTCCGCTACAAAAATATTGATGTGTGATTTGTGTTTACTTAATCTTGTGATCCTGGTTGTAAGTGGTTTGCCTGGGTCCTTAGGACACTCGGACAGATCCTGTTAAGTTATCTGGTGCACATGCATAGCCGTTTGAGGTCTTTGAGACAAGGTTAGGTGCATGTGGGCTCAATAACTTGGGAGGTTATGCCACATCTATACTAATATTTAAGCCAATGTCATTGTGCCACTGGCCGTCGCCCCTGCCGCTGTCGCCGTTGCCGCCATTGCCCCTACCGCCGTCACCGTTGCTGTTGCCATTATCACCGTCGCCCTTGCTGTTGCCGCCCCCGCTGCCGTCACCGTCACCCTCGCCATCGCCGCTGCTGCCGTTGCCCTTGCCATCGTCGCCCTTGCTGCCGTCGCTCCCGCCATCGTCGCCCTTGCTGCCGTCGCTCCCGCCATCGTCGCCGCCGCTGCTGCCGTCGCCCTTGTCGTCACCATCGCTGCTGCTCCACTCCTCGGAGGAGTCGGAGGAGTCCGCCTCATCTGAGGAGACCCCTGACTCATCCGACCCACCGAGCCCAGCGAGCTCGATGGAGTGCCAGTATGCCCGAGCCGCGGTGGACAGCCCCATGGAGTCATCCGAGTCCTTGGATGACGCCGGGGGAGAAGCCGGAGCAGGCAAACGATCGGACTTAGAGGTGGCCTCCTCCGAGTACTCGGAGCGCACTTGCTCTTGCCGTCGACGCGGCGAGGCCACCCACTGCCCCTGCTACCTCTACCCATGGTTGGATGGAAAGGGAGGGAAAGGCGAAGAAGAAGAAAGCAAATGTTCAGAGAACGAGTGAAGAGAATAGCCGTGGGAAGCATGCTATTTATAGGGGCCAGGAGTGACCGCCCACTTCCTACCCCGCTCGCCGAACAGTCGCAAGAATTCAATAAGCAATTCAAGCCGTCTGAAAATGAGTCAAGCAACAGGCGCCACTTCGCATAACATGACACTGGTTGGACCTAAGTCAACTGCTCAGGCAAATGATTACACCTCTCGATCACATCAAGTTACTACTCCAGGACAGTGCGGTAAACACTCTGCGTACCAAGACACCCCTTGGGCACACCCATTGGGTGTGTCGCCTAGAAATTTCAAAGATTTTCTGAAGAAGTCATACCCACAAAATATACGCAATGAATGTACCACGACAAAATATACGCAATGAATGTACCATGACAAAAGGAGGAGACCGGCTGGACCACTTATTTGTTTTTGCAAATCTTTTGGAAAAATCCTTTCAAAATCTTTTGCAAATAGTCAAAGGTATAGAAATAAGATCGCAAGAAGCATTTTTATGATTTGAAATTCCTCCCCCTATTTCAAATGCTTTTCCTTTGACTAAATAAAAGCTCCCCCTAAATGAATTCTCCTCTTAGCTTTCAAGAGGGTTTTTGAAATGATTCTCTCTTTTGAAATGGATACCAAAAACCAATTGAAATTTTTTCTTACTATTGAGAGATTTTTAAGATACCAATTTGAAATATTGACTCAAGGATACCGATTGAAAATTAGATGCCACTTGAAAATTCATTTTGAGGCTTACTCAAATACCAATTGAAATAAACTCAAATACTAATTGAAATAAGCATTTGTGGAAATTTTGAAATGGTGGTGCAGTCCTTTTGCTTTGGGCTTAATACTATCTCCCCCTTTGGCATTAATCGCCAAAAACAGAGAACGTGAGAGCCCTACATACTTTCTCCTAATACTTTCTCCCCATGGGTAAAGGAAATATGAGTGAAGGGTCATACCAATCGAGAGATACATGAGTAACGACAAAGGATAAGTGATACCGTCAGAGTTTGAGTGGAAGCCTTGTCTTTGCTGAATACTTCATTTTCCTTTAATCTAAGACTAATCATAGAGATATGCTCGAAAACACATTAGTCTTAGTCTTGGCACAAGAAGAATAAGAAATATGCATTTGTATCAAATGAAAGAGACATGATCAAAGGTATATACATGAGCTATGTGTGCACTGTTTCAATCAAAGTTTCAAGAATCAAGTATATTTAGCTCTTTCCTAAGTTTGCTAAAAGTCTTCTCATCTAGTGGCTTGGTAAAGATATCGATTAATTGGTTGTGGGTGCTCACATAAGCTATTTCGATATCCCCTTTTGTTGGTGATCTCTAAGAAAGTGAAACCGGATGTCTATGTGCTTAGTGTGGCTGTGTTCAACGGGATTATCCGTCATGCAGATTACACTCTCATTATCACATAGGAGAGGGACTTTGCTTAATTTGTAGCCATAGTCCCTAAGGGTTTGCCTCATCCAAAATAATTGCGCACAACAATGACCTGCGACAATGTACTCGGCTTCGGCAGTGGAAAGAGCTACGGAGTTTTATTTCTTTGAAGCACAAGACACCAGGGATCTTCCTAGAAACTGGCAAGTCCTTGATGTGCTCTTCCTGTCAATTTTACATCCGACGTAATCAGCATCGGAATACCCAATTAAAATAAAGGTATATCCCTTGGGGTACCAAAGCCCAAACTTAGGAGTGTAAACTAAATATCGCATGATTCTTTTCATGGTCCTAAGGTGAACTTCCTTAGGATTTGCCTAGAACCTTGCACACATGCATACAGAAAGCATAATGTCCGGTCGTGAAGCACATAAATAGAGCAAAGATCCTATCATCGACTGGTATACCTTTTGATCTACGGATTTACCTCCCGTGTCGAGGTTGAGATGCCCATTGGTTCCCATGGGTGTCTTGATGGGTTTGCCATTCTTCATTCCAAACTTCTTAAGTATATCTTGAATGTACTTGGTTTGGCTGATGAAGGTGCCCTCTTGGAGTTGCTTGATTTAAAATCCAAGGAAATACTTCAACTCCCCCATCATAGACATCTCAAATTTCTGTATCATAATCCTACTAAACTCTTCACAAGATGACTTGTTAGTAGACCCAAATATAATATCATCAACATAAATTTGGCATATAAACAAGTCTTTTGCAATAGTTTTAGTGAAGAGAGTAGGATCGACCTTTCCGACTTTGAAGCCATTATTGATAAGGAAATCTTGCAGGCATTCATACCATGATCTTGGGGCTTGCTTGAGCCCATAAAGCACCTTTGAGAGTTTATACACATGGTTAGGGTACTCACTGTCTTCAAAGCTGGGAGGTTGCTCAACATAGACCTCTTCCTTGATAGGGACCTTAAGGAAGGCACTTTTCACGTCCATTTGATAAAGCTTAAAGCCATGGTAAGTAGCATAGGCAAGTAATATATGAATTGACTCAAGCCTAGCTACGGGTGCATAAGTTTCATCGAAATCCAAACCTTCGACTTGTGAATATCCCTTTTGCCACAAGTCGGGCTTTGTTCCTTGTCACCACACCATGCTCATCTTGCTTGTTGCGGAATACCCACTTGGTACCTACAACATTTTGATTAGGACATGGAACTAAATGTCATACCTCATTCCTCGTGAAGTTGTTGAGCTCCTCTTGCATTGCCACCACCCAATCTGGATCCCTTAGTGCATCCTCTATCCTGTATGGCTCATTAGAGGACACAAAAGAGTAATGTTCATAGAAATGTGCAACTCGAGATCTATTGGTTACCCCCTTATGATTGTCACCGAGTATGGAGTTGACGGGGTGATCTCTTTGAATTGCTTGGTGGACTCTTGGGTGTGGCGGTCTTTGATCCCTAATTTCTTGATCATCTTCCTTGTCTTCATTATCTTCATCTCCCCCTTGATCAATGTCCTCTTCTTGAGGTGGCTCATCTTCTTGATCTTCATCTTCATCAATTTGAGCCTAATCCTCATCTTGGCTGGGTGGAGATGCTTGCATGGAAGATGATGGTTGATCTTGTGCTTGTGTGGGCTCCTCGAATTCTTTTGGACACATGTCACCAATGGACATGTTCCTTAACGTGATGCATGGAGCCTCTTCATCATCTAATTCATCAAGATCAACTTGCTCCACTTGGGAGCCATTAGTCTCATCAAACACAATGACACAAGAAACTTCAACTAATCTAGTAGATTTGTTGAAGACTCTATATGCCCTTGTGTTTGAGTCATAACCTAACAAAAAGCCTTCTACTGCTTTAAGAGCAAATTTAGAACTTCTACCTCTCTTAATAAGAATAAAGCATTTGCTCCCAAAGTCTCTAAAATATGAAACATTGGGCTTTTTACCAGTGAGGAGTTCATATGATGTCTTCTTGAGGATTCGATGAAGATATAACCAGTTGATGGAGTAGCAGGCGGTGTTAATCGCCTCCGCCCAAAATTGGTCCGGTGTCTTGTACTCATCAAGCATGGTCCTTGCCATATCCAGTAGAGTTCTATTTTTCCTTTCCACTACACCATTTTGCTGAGGTGTGTAGGGAGAAGAGAACTCATGCTTGATTCCCTCCTCCTCAAGAAATCCTTCAATTTGTGAGTTCTTGAACTCCGTCCCATTATCACTTCTTATCTTTTTGATTCTTAGTCCAAACTCATTTTGAGCCCATCTCAATAATCTCTTTAAGGTCTCTTGGGTTTGAGATTTTTCCTGCAAAAAGAACACCCAAGTGAAGCGAGAATAATCATCCACAATAACTAGACAGTACTTACTCCCGTCGATGCTTATGTAAGCAATCGGGCCGAATAGATCCATGTGGAGTAGCTTGAGCGGCCTGTTAGTCGTCATGATGTTTTTGTTTGGATGATGGACTCCAACTTGCTTTCCTACTTGGCATGCGCTACAGATCCTATCTTTCTTAAAATGAACATTTGTTAGTCCTAAAATGTGTTATCCCTTTAAAAGTTTATGAATATTCTTCATCCCAACATGGACAAGTCGGTGATGCCAGAGCTAGCCCATATTAGTTTTAGCAATTAAGCAAGTGTTTAGTTCAGCTTTGTTATCATTAAAATCAACTAAATATAGCTGACCATCTAACACTCCCTTGAATGCTATTGAATCATCGCTTCTTCTAAAGACAGTAACACCTACATCAGTAAATAGATTGTTGTAGCCCATTTTGAATAATTGAGAGACAGAAAGCAAATTGTAATCTAAAGAATCTATGCGAAAAACATTAGAAATGGAAGGGTTAGGAGATATAGAAATTTTACCCAAACCTTTCACCAAACCTTGATTTCCATCCCCGAATGTGATAGCTCTTTGGGGATCTTCATTTTTCTCATATGAGGAGAACATCCTTTTCTCCCTTGTCATGTGGTTTGTGCACCCGCTTTCGATTATCCAACTTGATCCACCAGATGCATAAACCTACATTACAAGTTTAGGTCTTGTTCTTAGGCACCCAAACGGTCTTGGGTCCTTTCACATTAGAAACAAGAACCTTGGGTACCCAAACGCAAGTCTTTGGACTCTTGTGTTTGCCCCTAACATATTTGGCAACTACTTTGCCTGATTTGTTAGTAAGCACATAAGAAGCATCAAAAGTTTTAAATGAAATATTATGTTCATTTAATGCATTAGGAATTTTCTTCTTGGACATTTTAACATTAGTAGTATGCCTAGAACTATAAGCCTCATTTTTATACATAAATGCATGATGAGAGACAGAATGAGGTTTCCTAGCGTGAATTTTCCTAATTTTAGCTCAGGATAGTTTGCAGGATATAAAATGTAGCCATCACTATCCTGAACCATGGGAGCCATACCCTTAACAAAATTAGACAATTTCTTAAGGGCATTAAGCTTGACATTGGATTGGCTCCCCTGTTGGAACCCAATGCCATCCTTAATGCCAGGGCGTCTCCCATTATAGAGCATGCTTCTAGCAAATTTAAAATTTTCATTTTCAAGTTCATGCTCGGCAATTTTTGCATCTAATTTAGCTATATGATCATTTTATTGTTTAATTATAGCAAGGTGATCATCAATAGCTTCAACATTAACATCTTTACATCTAGTGCAAATGGAAACATGCTCAATAGTAGATGTAGATGGTTTGCTAATATTGAATTCATCAATCTTAGCGTTTAGACTAGCATTCTCATCTCTAAGACATGAAATTGAATCATTGCAAATGCTAAGCTCCTTAGACAAATTTTTACATTTTTCTACTTCTAGAGCATAAGCATTTTTCAACTTAACAAATTTTTTATTTTCTTTAACGAGCAAATCCTCTTGGCATTCCAAGAGATCATCCTTCTCGTTAATGGTTTCAATTAATTCATTCAATTTCTTGTTTTGATCCATGGTAAGGTTAGCAAAGAGAGAAACTAAGTCATCTTCATTATCACTAGAGCTACCCTCATCACTAGATGTGGTATATTTGGGGATGGCTCTAGAGTGTACCTTCTTCTTTTTGCCGTCCTTGGCCATGAGACACTTGTGGCCGGTGTTGGGGAAGAGGAGGCCCTTGTTGACGGTGATGTTGGCGGCGTCCTCGTCAGAGGAGGAGTCAGTGGAGCTCTCGTCGGAGTCCCATTCCCGCCCCATGTGCGCCTCGCCGCCCTTCTTCTTGTAGTATCTCCTCTTCTCCTTCTTGTTCCCCTTCTTGTCTTTGTCCCTATCACTTTCACTAGAATATGGACATTTAGCGATAAAGTGACCGGACTTACCACACCGGTAACACACCCTTTTGGAGCAGGGCTTGTAATCCTCCCCCTCCTTTGCTTGAGGATTTGGTGAAAGCTCTTGATGATGAACACCATCTCATTGTCGAGCTTGGAGGCGTCGATTGGAAGCCTACTCGGCGTAGACTCCTCCTTCTTTTCTTCCGTTGCGTTGAATGTAATGGGTTGCACCACGGGTGTGGAGGTGGCGCCTTGCTCTA
This sequence comes from Zea luxurians, assembly GCA_029449295.1. NCBI lineage: Eukaryota > Viridiplantae > Streptophyta > Magnoliopsida > Poales > Poaceae > Zea > Zea luxurians. Next base: position 110,957,620 of record JAOPSE010000009.1, on the reverse strand, counting down.
AGTTGACAATGTATTTGGAGTCTTTGATCATAAGTTCAAAGCTCACAAACTTGCCAATTACCTCTTTGGGAGACATCTGCTTATATCTAGGATCCCCATGAATTAATTGAACTTGAGTAGGGTTACGAAATACAAGGGATCTTAGAATAACCTTGACCATTTCATGGTCATCCCATTTGGTGCTCCCGAGGTTGCACACTTGGTTCACCATTGTCTTAAGCCAGTTGTACATGGCTTGCGGCTCTTCCCCTTTGTTGAGGACGAATCGATAGAGTTCTCCCTCAATCGTTTCGCGCTTGGTGATCTTGGTCACCTCGTCCCCTTCGTGCGCAGTTTTGAGAACGTCCCAAATTTCTTTGGCGTTATTCAACCCTTGCCCCTTATTATACTCCTCTCGACATAAAGAGGCGAGGAGTATAGAAGTTGCTTATGAGTTGAAGTGCCTAATTTGCACGGCCTCGTCCGAGTCATAGTCCTCGTCCCCCACTTGTGGTGCCTGCGCTCCAAATTCAACAATGTCCCAAATGCTTTCGTGGAGTGAGGTTAGATGATGCCTCATTTTATCACTCCACATACAATAATATTCACCATCAAAATATGGTGGTTTGCCTAAGGGAACGAAAAGTAGAGAAGCGCGCTTGGAAATACGAGGATAGAGTAGGGGCATCTTACTATACTTCTTGCGCTCATGGCGCTTAGAAGTAGTGGACGACTCTGTGCCAGACGTGGAGGGTGATGAAGAGTCGGTCTTGTAGTAGACCACCTTCTTCATTTTCTTCTTCTTGTCACCCCTGCGATGTGACTTGATCAAGGAAGAGGATTCCTTCTTGTATTTGTTGCTGGACTCTCTTGAGAGAGTCTTCCCTGAGCCTGTGGGCTTGTCACCGGTCCTGATCTCCCTCTTAGCGTGATCTCTAGACATCACTTCGAGTTGGTTAGACTCTTAATGAAGCACTGGCTCTGATACCAATTGAAAGTCGCCTAGAGGGGGGTGAATAGACGAAACCTAAAATTTATAAACTTAAACACACACTAAGGCCGGGGTTAGCGTTAGAATTAAATTCAAGTCAAAAAGATTGTTTCTCTTGCTAAGAGTTGCTCAAAGGATGCAGATGACTTATGGGAGCAAACTCAAATCAATACTAGCAAGGAAACGTTAAAGAGAGGAAAGAGGGCAAAAAAATCAAGCGAGAATCAAAGCGAGTAGACACGGTGATTTGTTTTACTGAGGTTCGGTTCCAAATAACCTAGTCCCCATTGAGGAGGCCACAAAGGCCGGGTCTATTTCAACCCTTTCCCTCTCTCTCAAACGGTCACTTAGACCGAGTGAGCCTTCCCTTAATCACATGGGTCACTAAGACCCCGCAAGGACCACCACACACTTGGTGTCTCTTGCTTAGCTTTACAAAGCACTTGAGAAATGGAATGAGAAAGGAAGAAGGCAATCCAAGCGACAAGAGCAACAAAAGAACACAAGTGATCCTCTCACAAGCCCTTAAGCACTAGAGTTGATTTTGAGAACTTGGAGTGGATTGATTGCTTTGATTGTGTCTTGGAGTGTTGGACTTTGCTCTTGCAATGAATGAGAAACTTAGAATGCTTGGATGGCTTTGAATGAGGTGGTAGGGGGTATTTATAGCGCCCAACCACTTCCTAGCTGTTGGTGAAGTCCGCTGGCGATGGGCGCACCGGACAGTCCGGTGGCACACCGGACAGTCACTGTTCACTGTCCGGTGCGCGCCACATCAGCGCGTTCGTAAGGGTTTAGAGCAGTTGACCGTTGGAGTGCCTTATCGTCTTGATGCACCGGATAGTCCGGTGACCTCTGACTTTTGCGCTCTGACTTCTGCCGTGGCACTGTTCACTACTGTAGCGTTTTGCAGTCGATCGTTGGCGCGTAGGGAGCCATTGCTTCGCTGGCTCACCGGACAGTTCAGTGGTACGCCGGACAGTCCAGTGAATTATAGCAGAGCGTGCCTCTTAATTCCCGAGAGTGGCTTGTTCGAAGGGCGCCTGGCTTGGTGCACCGCCGGACACTGCCTGGTGTGTCAAAAACCAGCACACTCTATGTCTTGCTCCATTTTTGATTGATTCCCTAACTGAATTTCTTTCTTTGTTTGTGTTGAACCTTATGCACCTGAGACAAATGACATCTAGACAAACTAGTTAGTCCACGTGGTTTGTGTTGGACATCAACCACCAAAATTGATTATAGGAAATGGTTAAGTCCATTTCCCTTTCATGTGTGTAGGGAGCTTGACGGGGGAGAGGGGAGGCAGGTAGATAGGCTTGGCCAGGACGACGGTTTAACCGGGACAGCGGCGCGGCGTCGGGCGGGCTCCGGTTAGCGGCGGCGAACAGGGGGCACGGCGGGACTCCGGCATGACAGCATCGAGAGAGAGAAGGGAGAGAGCGTGGAGAGGAGAGCTCGAGCTTGGCAAGGGAGAGGAGTGGGGCAAGCTCGGCTGTAGGAGAGAGAAGGGCTCGGCATCGGCTTTTATAGGGAGGGATAGGGAGGGACGTCGAGGGGGAGTGAATGGAGCGCCGGTGGCCATTAATGCCATCAATGGTGGCCTCCATAATGGAGAGGAAATGGGGAGGGGAGAGAGGGGAAATGGTTGTCCGTTACGACGTAGGGAGACGAGGGGTCGGGGCGGTGGTTCGGCCAGGGCATGGGACGTGCGACTGGTGCAGGGCACGACAGCGGCGGCGCTAGGCCGAGGGCGCGGGCGCCGGTGTGTCGCGCACGAGGAAGATGAGCCATGGGGCCAAGCGGGCCCACGCGGTGAGAGTGAGGGGGTGGGGGAAGTGGGAGATGGCGCGGTGGCTGGGCCGCAAATGGGCCAAATTCGACCAGTTTAGAATAGGGTTTCCTCTTTTTTCTTTTTCTTTTCTATTAAAATATAAATACATATATTTTTAAATATCTCTAAAAAATCATAATAATTATACCAAAATTATTTATAACTAAAATACTAAATTTTTTTAACCAATGTTTTTATATTAATTAATTGGGCTTTCAATATAAAAAGAAATTCTACAAAACAACCATAAATCAAATATGAGCAAACAAAAATTATTCTAAAGGCAAATAAAATCAAACACTTGACGAAAAATTCTTTAATACTATTACCACTAATATTCTAAATGTATTATTTTTAGTTGATGGTTTTGAAGTGTTACACGGGAGTAAGATCTAGGTGCTGTTGGCGAACTCCATCGCCTCTGAGCATGTGCGGACCGTACGACCCTCAGGCGCGGACCGTCTGGCTCGTCGAGCAGAAACCCTAGCCTCTGCGCCAGGTCACGGACCGTCCACGCCTTCGTAGAGAGTACCACCGATGGTACTCATCATAGTGATTGGCGCCTAGGTCGGCACCAACAAGAACCCTAACACGTATAAGAATCACAATTTGTATCATTAGGCTATTTTCCTGCATCCGGGCTGGCATCTGTAGAACACTCAATGACTAATATGCTAGCATGTACTAGGTGCAAGCACACAAGGAGATATTTTGATCTATTAGATCTAGATCCACTAGTATATCATATTTAGCACTTAAACCCTTCCACTACCACCTACTACTGCTTTATAAAAAACATCTAACAAACCACTATTGTATCTACCGTTGGATACATATTTAATGGACTAAAAAGTCTGCTTGCATGCTTGCACCTAGTACCTGCTTGCATATTAGTGCCCATTATGTAAGAATTGATGTGCAAAAAAGACCCATGAGCCAATGCTTTGAAGATAAGTTGACATACATAACTTTCAATATCTGTGATTTGTCTTGTAAAAAATGGTGGTGAGCCAACACCATGTTCCATTATCACAATCTCATATTAGGAATCAGCTAAAGTGGATTGATCTTTAACCCACTTCGATAAAAATTGAAGACCCAAATAGGCGGCCAGAGAGTGAATGAGAGCCAATACTTTTTTGCACAAATGCAATCTTAGCATGATCCTCAAAGTTTAGCCCCAATCCCTTTGACACTAAAACCTCTCCAAAAAGGTTAAAACCAAGAACACCTCAACAATGGGTGCTTGGGTGCTCTAAACAAGTTCTTAGGAAGATTATGAACTCATCAAAACAAAGGACTTAATTTGGACACTAGAAAGTCCGAGAAAGAAACAAAGGAGAAACTCTATGTGCAAATGAAAGGGAAATGTGCCCTTGGGCCATTTCTAGTTGTTTTGGTGATTAAATGCTCAACATATCAATTTGGACTAACATACTTCATATGAGCATGAGCTCAGGTGTTTAGAAAGCAAATTGAGAAAAATAATAAAAGCACTTATGGGCTTGAAAATGGGCATATTGCAAACCTTTATGAATCAAAGTGATAAAGATATGTTTCTAGTATTGTCAATTGTTTTTACGTGCTAATCATGTTTGTCTAAGTGCTAGGGAATTTCTCAAGTCGAGCCAAAAACGGAGTGAAGAAGTTTGGCTAAGTTTGGCCAAACTTAGGCCAGTCTAGGCCTCACCGGACTATCGCCCGAGACGCCCTCGGGCGAGTCAGAAATACGCTGCTCGTCTAGGGTTGGCCTCGGGCGAGCCGTGATTGCGTCTCCTGCCTGAGGTTGGCCTCAGGTGATCCATGACTGCGTCTCCAGCTCGAGGTTGGTCTCATGTGAGTCGTGACTGCGTCTCCCATCGAGGGTTGGCCTCGGGTGAGTCGTGACTTAGGTCCCTCGTGCCTTGGTAAGGTTGGGAGCGTGTTTGCTTATGACCCCTTCTTACTCAAGCATCTAGGAACTTTAGGGTTATGATATGGATACCCCTAATTATGGTGCACATACAGACATGGAAGGTTGATTGCTTCCCAAATGAAGAACCAGCGTCTCCTAGGCTCCATGGTGCTATAAAAGGACCCCTAGGCACATGGAGCAGGTACCGAAGCATCACAGGAGCATACTACAGCTTCAAAACTCCGCTACCACGCTTTTGATTTGTTATAGAGAGATTTGAGCGCGTTCTTGAGCTGTGACTCTGTCGTTTTGATTCAAGTGCTCTCTTCTTTGCTTATGTGTGTGGTGTTGCTACAATTGTGCTCTTGTATTTCTACTTCCCACCTTACTTCGGATTTGACTGTGATCAATTGTGTGAGGCGTGAGAGACTCCAATTTATGGAGATTCCTCACAACTGGGATATTGATATAAGGAAGGCAACCGTGACACTCAAGTTTGATCTTTGGATCAATTGAGAGGGGTTGAGTGCAACCCTTGACCAAAGGAGGTCCCCACAATGTGGAGTAGGCATTGGCTGAACCACAGTAAAAATCGTCGTGTCTCTTGTCCATTTTACTTATTGCGATTATTGTGTTCTTGAGTTCTCATATTCACTTGTAATATTGCACCTAAGTTTAATACTCATCCTAAATGAGCAATAAAGTGAAGAGTTCTCTTTTCACCTCTCTCTCTCATAATCCTAACTTGGTTCTCGTTCTCACTAACAGATTTCATAAATCAAGTTTGTGTTGTTTGTAGCTAATTTTGCAGGATCACCTATTCACCTCCCCTCTTGGTGCTTTTAATTGGTATCAGAGTTGTTCTCCTCATCAAAGGACTAACCGCCCAAAGAGATGGATTATTAAGGCAAGGGGATTGTGATCGATGAGAAGGAGACCATCAACACCAACGAGCTAAAGGGAGAAAAGCCCATTGACTCATGCTCAAACAACAAGAAGAAGGACGGGAACAAGAAGAGGCACATCAAGAAGATAGTATACTACGACAGCGAAGCCTCTTCATCTTCACCAAAGGAGGAGGAGGACGACGACTCTTATTTCACGACGACGAGAAGGAGACCATCAACACCAACGAGCCAAAGGGAGAAAAACTACTCTTTTGATTATTCCCGCATTCCGTACAACCTCGATGCTCATTTATTATCTATTCCTATTGGCAAGCCCCCTCACTTTGATGGGGAAGATTATTCTTTTTGGAGCCATAAAATGTGTAGTCATCTATTTTCTCTTCATCCTAGCATTTGGGAAGTAGTTAAAATGGAATGCATTTTGATAGTAGTGATAATGCTATTTTTATTCATGAGCAAATTCATAAAAATGTCGAGGCCACTACTGTGTTTTTAGCATCTCTATGCATGGATGAATATAACAAGGTTAGTGGCTTAGACATTGCCATGGAGATATGGGACACCCTCATAATCGTTCATGAGGGAAACGACACCACAATGATCACCAAGATGGAGTTGGGGAAGTTGAGGTAGGGAGGTTTGTCATAAATAGGGGTGAGGAGCCAACTAACACGTACAACAAGCTCAAGACCCCGGTGAACAAGATGCGAAGCTACATGAGTACTAGATGGACGGTTAATGACATCGTGCACCTGATGATAATGTTATTTACTATTATTGATCCTCATCTTGTAAATCTTATTTGTGAGAACCCTAGATATACCAAAATGTCACCTAAAGAAATTATTGGTAAATTTGTGAGCGGGCGCATGATGGTAAAGGAAGCAAGGTACATCGACGACATTGCTAACAGACCTCTTCATCACTACGAGCCGCAACCCATTGCACTCAAAGCAATAGCCAACAAGGAGGCGCTCCCCAACAAGGTGGCGTAAGTTGAGGCGGTCGGCCTTAATAAGGATGAGATGGCGCTCATGACCAAATGCTTCAAGACTGCTTTGAAGGGAGGCAAGGACTACCCCAACAAGAACAAATCAAGGGGAAAGCGTTCATACTTCAAGTGTGGTAAGTCCAGTCATTTTATTGCTTAATGTCTCGATAATGAAAATGACCAGGGCCAAGACAAGAATAGGAAGGAGAAGAAGTTCTATATAAAGAATAAGGGCAAGGCACACATTAGCAAGGAATGGGACTCAGACTGCTCTTCATCCGATGATAAAGGACTTGCTGCCTCTGCCTTCAACAAGTCTTCTCTCTTCCCCAACGAGCAACACACATGCCTCATGGCTAAGGAAAACAAGGTACGTGCACATGACACTCGCAACTACACTTTGTCTAGTGATGAGGAATCTAATGATGATATAGATTATAGCGATCTCTTTAAGGGCTTAGATAGATCTAACGTTGATAAAATTAATGAATTAATTGATACTCTTAATGAAAAGAATAGATTGCTAGAAAAACAAGAGGATTTACTTTATGAGGAACATGATAAAGTAGTAGAAGTAGAAAATCCCTTGCTTTATAAGTAAAGAAGAATGAAATGCTTGCGTTTGAATTGTCTTCTTGCCATTCCTCTATTTCTAGCCTTAAGAGTTTAAATGTTGGTTTAAATGCTAGAATAGAAAAGTTAAGTGTTGCTTGTTCATCTTTGGAGCATGTATTTATTTGCAATAGATGTAAGGATTTTGACATTTATGTTTGCAATGATCATGCTTCTACTATTGCAAAGTTGAATGATGAAATTGTTTAATTAAATGTTCAACTTAAAACTTGCAAGAATGAAGTAGAAAAGGTTAAATTTGCTAGGGATGCCTTCACCATTGGTAGACATCCCTCCATTAAGGATGGTCTCGGTTTCCATGGGGAAGCCAAGAACATAAAAAGCCAAAAGGCTCTCAACTTCACTAAGGAGAAGGGGAAGGCGCCTATGGCTAGTAGCTCACATTCTTTTCATGATAAGAAGAACCATGCTTATTTGTATTCTCATGTTAAGAATGTTTCTCATAATGCTCATAATGTTCATCATGATGCATGTATTTATCATCTCGTTTTACATATGTGTCATGATGTTGTTTTTACTCCTCGCGCTATGATTGCTTCATCTAGTGGTTCTTATGCTCATAGTAGGAGTAGACCTAGGCGCCGTGCATCTCATGTTGTTTCTCACACACCTAAGGATAGGAATGCATCTCATGGTCCTTCTTTCGTACTTTTGATTCTTCCTATGTAATTTATTGTGAGAATGATAGAATTGTTGCTACTAATGTGGGACCGAAATGCAAGAGAGATAAGACTTGCATTTGGGTTCTAAAAGCTTATGTAACTAGCCTCACAGGACCCAACATAAGTTGGGGACCTAAACCCCAAGCCTAAATTCCTTGCAGGTTTATGCATCAGAGGGCTCAAAATGGATCATTAATAGCGGATGCAAAAAACCACATGACGCGGGAGAAGAAGGTGTTCACCTCCTACGTCAAGAATAAGGATTGCCATGACACGACCATCTTTGGAGATGGGAACCAATGCAAGGTCAAAGGGATATGTAAAATAGCCATTACTATCGAGCACTCTATTTCTAATGTCTTTTTGGTAGAATCACTTGGTTATAATTTGCTTTCTATGAGCCAGTTATGTCATATGGGATATAACTGTTTATTTACAAATGTCGATGTAACTATCTTTAGAAGTGATGGTTTATTACCATTTAAATGTGTATCTGACTGCATGCTTTACTTAGTAGATTTTACTAAAGAGAATGCCGATCTAGATGCATGTTTACTTGCTAAGACTAACATGGGTTGGCTCTGGCATCGTCGTCTAGCACATGTTGGTATGAAGAAACTTCATAAGCTTCTAATGGGAGAGCATGTGTTAGGACTAACCGATGTCTATGTTGAGAAAGACAGACCGTGTGCAACATGTCAAGAAGGGAAACAGGTGGGAACAAGTCATCAAAGAAAGAATGTGATGATGACTTCAAGACCATTTGAGCTTCTTCATATGGATCTCTTTGGGTCCGTTGCTTATCTTAGCATAGGGGGAAGTAAGTATGGTCTTGTTATTGTTGATGACTATTTCCGCTTCACTTGGGTATTCTTTTTGCATGATAAATCTGAAACCCAAGAAACCCTCAAGTGCTTCCTAAGGCAGCTCAAAATGAGTTTGGGCTAAAGGTGAAGGATAAGGAGCGACAATGGATCTAAATTTAAGAATCGTCAAGTGGTGGAATATCTTTAGGAGGAAGACATTAAGCATGAGTTCTTCACTCCCTACACTCCATAGCAAAATGGTGTAGTGGAGAGGAAGAACTAGACACTCATGGATATGGCAATAACGATGTTGGGAGAATACAAGACTCCGGAGCAGTTTTGGTCGGAAGTCATGAATATGGCATGCCATGTCATAAACTGCTTCTATCTCGCCTCCTCAAGAAGATGACATATGAGCTCCTAACTGGTAATAAACCCAATGTTTCTTATTTCATGTATTTGGGAGCAAATGCTACATCTTAGTCAAGAAAGGTCGACATTCAAAGTTTGCTCCTAACCAGTAACAAACCCAATGTTTCTTATGTTGTGGGAACCAAGTGGGTGTTTCCGCAACAAACAAGATGAATACGGGATGGCGACAAGAAACAAGGCAAGACTTGTGGCAAAAGGATATGCCCAAGTCGTAGCTCTATCAAATGGATGTGAAGAGCGCCTTCCTCAACATGCCAATCAAGGAGGAGGTGTACGTGGAGCAATCCCCTAGCTTTGAGGTTGACAGGTACCTCGACCATGGGGATAAGCTCTCTAAGGCGCTCTATGGACTTAAGCAAGCCCCAAGATCATAGTATGAATGCCTTAAAAATTTAATAACCACAAAATATATTGAAAAACATTTTTAATGGATGATTTTTTCAAGGACTCACAAAATTCTAGGAAAACTTTTAGACATGGTTTGGAGTCCAAAAAATCAAAGAAAGTTTTTGGAGCTTATGAAAGCGTTCGTAAATAAATAGATTTTCTAATTTCAAGAGAAGGCATCATTGAGATCACCTAGCAAACAAAAATTATGCTCCAGCATGAGATGCAACAATCAAAACTCCTCTAAGGTTTTATTTTGCTAAACTTGATATTTATATAATACAAAATAACTCCCATTATTTAGGAAAAAGGATAGAAAATAAGAGAAAGAGAGGGTAACACCTGAATTTTAAGTAGAGAACAAAGAAATTTTTATACCCCAAAATTCAGGGTGTTATAGGTTGGCTAGTCTCTAGATATGATTGTCTAAGTCATAGGAAACCCTCAAAATCAACCAAAACAAGTTGGAGAAGAAAAGCACAAAATTAAGTTAAGTTAGCTGGTGTGGGAGATAGATATCCCCCAGGTCCTTATGAGCACATAAATGCAATTCCGACTCACCCGAGGCCAACCTTGGACCGGAGATGCAGTTCTGACTCGCCTGATGTAACACCCACTTTGTAAATTGCTAGAAATAATACCAATAGAGAAACAATTCCTCTTTATGTGAGTTTGACCTTCATGCATCATCATATGTGAACACCATGTCCAAGAACAATTAATAAAAAGATATGCTACTAAATCATTGCATCATGCTGAATATTTTATTTTGTGTGCATTTTGTAACAAGAAAATATTAAAGACCAAAAAAGGGAAATTAGATCCTAAAAGAAATTCTTGAATCTAGAAAAGAGAAGGAATATGAAAACATGAATAATATATTTGAATAAATGTCCTCAACCTAATACATTTGATTGCACAAATAGGGTTTGAGAATGAACTAGTCACAAGTTTGAATTTAAATTAGTATTTAAATTTGAATTTGTGAAATAATGGAGAAAGAAGAAAATAAAAGAAAATAAAAGAAAAAAGAAAAAGGAATAATATACCTGGATGGGCCAACAAACCTGAATTCGGCCCATTAACCCTTAACCTCCCGCACGGCCCAGCTCCTGGTGATGGCGCCGACAGGCGGGCCCTACCTGACAGTCGCGCACGCGCTCACCAGCCATCTTCCCTTCCGCTTACGTGTGGGGTCCACCGGCAGTCACCTCGCGCGCTAGCGCCGTTTCACTTCCACCTGGGACCCGTCTGTCAGCACCATCAACTACCTCCGATCGCGGCGCGGCTCATGCGGACCTGCTCGGGGCCCGAGAAAAGCGCCGTTGACCGGAACAAACCGGGGATTAAAACCCCAATCGACCTCCGCCCCATCCGCGCATTACCCAGTCCAAGGGTTGTGTGAACAAGAGCTCACATCGAGATAAATTGCGCCGCCAGGAAAGCACCATCGCGTCACACCTCGGCCACCGTCAACTGTTGCGGTGGGTCGCCGGTGTGGTACTGCAAGAGTCCGCCATAGCTCGCCAGAGAGTTCCAGAACCCCGCCTTGACGAATCCTTGACCGGAGCGCACCCAATTTGCCGCCACCGTCGAACTTCTGCCCATCGCCGTGGCCACGCTCCTGCGCCTCATTCCATCAGTAAGAAACCCATCCAATCGACTCGCCTCTCCCTCCTCGTCGCGTAGTTGCGATCAATTTTAGTATTGGGGGCGCTTGGGCGGAGAATCGTGTGCGCCGGCGAACTCCCACCGTGGCTCTGGGGTGAGCCGCCGTGACCTGTGTGGGGTGAGGGAGAAAAGCTGGTGACCGTGGATCTCGGGATGGGACGGTTCGGATGGCTCGCCGCCGTGGCCAGCGCGGAGGGTTGAAGATGCATCCGTGGCCGTCGATCGTTAAGTGAACGGATCGGGCGAGATCTCGTCCGGATGATGTCTGGACCGTTGATTCCGTAGCGTGTGCATCGGATTAGATCTGGCTTATTTGAAAAGGTGACCATAGATCGGGGATCAACGGTGTTCGGTGGAAGCGGATCGAGTTGCCATCGGTTTTGATCTGGGCCCTTGGTTTCTAATCCAACGGCTCTAGTTACCCGATACCCCTTCGGCCTGCAATTCTTTCTAAAGAGACCCTCCACTTTAAGCTATTCAACCCGCCGTCCACAGGGCCTGTTCTCTGTGTCTCTGAATTCTTACCCCGAGCCCCCTGTGCTTAACTGAAATTGAGGCCCAGTCCAAAATATAATAAAATTAGGGAAAATGATTTATAAATAGATTTTTAATAGGAAAAATAATTGTTAGAACTTCAATAATTCATAGAAAATGCATATGAACTCCAATTACTCCATTCCACTTTCTAAAATTTTATAATTTTATTCTCTATCATTTAGAGCCTCTGTTTTATCATGAAAACAGTAAGAAAAATTATCTCTCACTTAATCCTATTTTAAACACATAAAACCTTGAAAAGTCATAACTTAAATTCTATAACTCCAAAAATTATGATTCCTGTTCCTAGAATTTTATTTTATTATGTAGAATATTACTGTGTATTTTGTTTATATGTTTGGTGTAATGTTAATTTCTCTATATGCATTGTGCTTGTTTGTATTATGGCGAGTAGAAGAGCCCGTGACCGAGGATCCTGGTGAGCAGCAGGTTGAAGTAGCTGCGCAGGAGCTCATTGAAGGCAAGTTGTGCCCTTGACCACTTTTTACCCAATAATGTTCTCTAATTATCATTCACTCATGCATATGTTAATTTGATGGGACCCAATAGGTCACCCTAGATTGTTTATCTCATTACCTTGTTTACCCCTGAATCACTTGGGTAGTTTGCTATTGCTTTACATGGTTTTGGGATAATCATTTATTATATCTATGTTCCAATTATTCTTGTTATTCTGTTTATGTTCATGTCAAGTTCATTAATGTTAATTGGAACATAGAGCTTAACTTGAGAACCACGTGCCACCACAAGGGTTTAATGGGACGCCCTTGGCTGATTAATTAGGAAAGCTAGTGGAAGACTACCTTACCCGAAAGGGGCAAGGGCAGTAGGGGAGTGGTCAGTGTAGGGAGGTCCTTGCTTGATTTTGCTGCGATGGCGGTCAGGCAAGAACCCTGCATTGGAACTTCCTATAAACTGTAGCGGGTTTTCGGAAGCTAGTGGAACTTTGTAAAGGCCTCGTAGTGTTGCCCTGCCGCGCTTCCTAGGTAGAGGTGTATGGGAAGTCACGATCCCTTGGTAGATGGGTAGCATGACTTGTGGGTAAAGGGTACAACCTCTGCAGAGTGTAAAACTGGTATACTAGCCGAGCTCGCGGTCATGAGCAGCTCAGGACTCTCTGATGTTTAAATTATGGAACTTAAATTTAATTTTGTCATATGCATTGCATGGGATTGTTATTAATTTTGTTCTATTACTTTATTTATGGTTTGGTATTTACTTACACTTAGTAATTGCTAATAAAATTTTGACCAACTACTTAAAAGCAATGCTCAGCTTTAACCCCTATCATTGATTAGCCTTACACAACACATGAACTCACACCTTTGTGAGTTTATGTCCACTGGTTCCCCACAACTTGTGGAGCTATGATCATGTGTGAGCTCACCCTTGCTGTCTCACACCCCCCCCCCACAGGAGAAGAACAGGTGGTTCAGGAGGAGCCACAAGGCGAGGAGTATGATCTGATCTAGGTGGCGTTTCTCAGTTGACATTGGCGCCAACGATCCTTAGTTCGTTTTATCTTTATTATTTTATTTTGTAATAAGTCTTCCGCTACGTAATAAATACTCTGATGTTTTATGACATTTATCTCTATACACTCTGTTATTATATATGTTGTCTTCTTGGCGCATGTATGAGATGCACCTGGCTTTGTTCCTTAAAGCCGGGTGTGACAGAAGTGGTATCAGAGGAAATGTTGACTGTAGGACGAAACCTAGATAGAAAAGGACAAACCCCTTTCCTACTTACCTTGCTCTGACTCATTCTATACTCACCTTATCTTGATCCTGTCTCACCTTTTTCTATTCTACTCTGATGAATCTTATCTTTTCTACTCTAAGACAAGAGGGATTTCACACCTTGGAATCCTACCACTATGATTCTTTTTAAAGAGATAGGAAACCTAAGACAAAATTTAAAACTAGTTTCTTTAAAAATGTTGTTTGATTGTGCTGATGCTAAATGCCTGATTTGCTTCTTTGATTGACTGGATTATTATAGATGGACATCTTAGTATGTACCACCATAAGTAATAAATTAGCTATGGTAGGTAAAATATTAATCTGCTTAGCTAATAAAATTCCCCAAAGTAACCTGCTTTGTAAATACCTGCCTTGTCTACTATTTTCTTACCATATGTATCTAACTCAGATGGTCAATACCAGGCGGGGTGGTGGAATTGATCTGCCTCCTAATCGACACACTCGAAGGATATATAGACAACCCCAGCCACAACCTGCAGAGATGAATCCTCCTAATCCTCCACCAGGCGGAGTTGACCCACTGGTTGCTGCTCAGATGGCGGTGATGCAGCAAATGGCAGACACTATGGCTGATATGCGTGCCCAGATGCAGCAAGAACGCTAGGAGATGCGTCAGGAAAGAGAAGATATACGCCAGGAGTTGCGCCAGGAGCGAGATGAGATACGCCAGGAAAGGAGGGCACAACAACAGCAGCTGCAACAACAAATGCAACAGCAACAACAGCAGCAACAAGTGCCACTGCCTCCACCACCACCACCAGTTCCACCCCGAGACAAGCATAGAGAGTTCATGAGTCATAAGCCACCTACATTTTCAAGCTCACCTGATCCACTAGACGCGGATGATTGGCTGAAGTCCGTTGAAAAGATGCTGAATATTGCACAGTGCACGGACCGGGAGAAGGTTTTATATGCTTCTGGACGTCTGACAGGTCCTGCTGCTGACTGGTGGGATTCTTATACTGCTGCCCACGATGCTGCTGATACTATTACTTGGGCAGAGTTCAGTACACAGTTTAGAAACTACCATATTCCAGCTGGTATGATAAAGATCAAGAAGAAGGAGTTTCTGTCATTGAAGCAAGGCAACATGTCAGTCAGCGAGTACAGAGACAAATTTATTCAGCTGTCGAGATATGCTCCGGAGGAAGTTGCTGAGGATGAGAGGAAGCAGGAGCACTTCATTGAAGGACTTAATGGACCCTTGCAGTATGCACTGGTTGCACACACCTTTCCATCCTTTCAGAGGCTACTGGATAAGGCTCTTGCTATTGAACACAAGCGTGTTCAATTGGGTGATTTGAAGAGAAAGGCAATATCTCAAGGACAAGGAAGTAGCAGTGTTCGTCCTTGCTACAGTTCACCACAGGGTACCCCGACTCGACCAGAGGACCGCGCCCAGTTCAGCAATCACCACTGAGGACTCCACCTCCTCGGCAGGCTACCCCTATTGGCACCCCCGACGAAGTTTTCAGGACAGAGTCCAGGCACTACTTGTTTCAAGTGTGGGAAGGCTGGTCACTATGCAAATGTCTGCCCACAAAGGATTGCTACTACTCTAGTTCAGAACAGACAGCAAACTCCAGGATCTGGCAAGGGATATTCTATTGCCAAAGTTAATCAAGTCAGCGTTGATGCTACCCCGGATGGTGGGGACCTCGTAATTGGTATGTTTTATGTTAATGCAATTCCTGCAACCATATTATTTGATTCTGGTGCTACACATTCATTCATGTCTGCTAGATATGCCAACACAAATGAAATACCACTACTAAATATGAGAAAACCAATGATAGTAATTACACCTAAAGGGCCTGTTGAGGCGAATCAAATGACACGTAGATTGACATTGACCATTATGGGTAGAGAATTTGGAGCTACTGCTATAATATTAGAGTCAAGCAGTATAGATCTGATCCTTGGTATGTCATGGCTAAGAAAGGCAAAGGCTGTTATAGCGTGTGGTAGAGGTACCGTAGAACTCACTACCACTAAGGGAGAAAGGTTTCAAGTTAATATTGCAGTAACCTCCTCACCCATGCGTGCAATGTTCTTATACCGGAGGAGTTTGTTGGTGACAACATCCGGGTGGTTAGAGATTTTTGGATGTCTTTCCAGAGGAGTTACCAGGGATGCCACCAGATAGGGAAGTTGAGTTTGTGATTGATCTTTTACCTGGAACCGCCCTATTTCTAAACGGCCATATAGGATGTCCGTAGAGGAGTTGAAGGAACTTAAGAAGCAGTTAACTGAGTTTACAAGAGGCTAGGTACATTCGTCCGAGTTCCTCACCATGGGGAGCACCGGTCTTGTTTGTACAGAAGAAGGATGGATCACAGCGGATGTGTGTGGATTATAGATCTCTTAATGATGTTACGGTGAAGAACAAGTATCCGTTGCCCCGTATTGAGGATTTATTTGATCAGATGAGAGGTGCTAGAGTATTCTCGAAGATTGATCTCCGATCGGGTTACCATCAGATGAGGATTAGACCATCGGATATTCCCAAGACAGCATTCTCGACTCGATATGGATTATATGAGTTCACTGTTATGTCATTTGGACTAACCAATGCACCAGCTTATTTTATGAACTTGATGAATAAGGTGTTTATGGAGTATTTGGACAGATTCATCGTGGTAGTTCATCGATGATAGTCTTATTTATTCTCAGAGTGATAGCGATCATGAGGAACATCTGAGATTGGTGCTACAGAAGCTGCGAGATAACCAGCTATATGCCAAGTTCAGCAAGTGCGAGTTTTGGATTGGCGAGGTGCCATTTCTTGGTCATATTATTTCTAATGGAGGAATTTCAGTGGATCCTGCTAAAGTCAAGGAGATAATGGAGTGGAGAGTACCCACTACAGTTACTGAGGTTCGGAGTTTCTTGGGACTTGCTGGATATTATCGGAGATTTATTGAAGGATTTTCTAAGATTGCTAAGCCTATGACTTCGCTTTTGGAGAAAGGAAGAGAATTTAAATGGGACGAGAAGTGCCAAGACAGCTTTGATCAATTGAAGAAAAGATTGATGTCGCCACCAGTATTGGTTATGCCGGACTTACAGAAAGGATTTGATATCTATTGTGATGCATGTGGCCAAGGCTTAGGATGTGTGCTCATGCAGGAAGGACATGTGATTGCCTATGCTTCTCGTCAGTTACGCAAACATGAATTGAACTACCCCACTCATGACTTGGAATTGGCAGCCGTTGTGCATGCGCTTAAGATATGGAGACATTATATCATGGGGACCAAGTGTCAAGTATATACGGATCATAAGAGTCTGAAGTATATATTTACTCAAAAGGATCTCAACCTTAGGCAACGTCGTTGGTTGGAGCTTATTAAGGATTATGATTTGGAGATTCACTATCACCCGGGCAAGGCAAATTTGGTTGCAGATGCTTTGAGTCGAAAGGAGCATGTTCATTCAGCTATTGTTACCCAGCTACCCGATGAGATTGTTGAGGATTTCAGGAGGCTTAACCTGGGGATAGTTGCTCATACTGAAGGAGTTACTATTGATGTGGAACCTACTTTGGAGAAAGAGATCCGCAAAGGACAAATTGGTGATGCTAAAATAAAAGAGATCAAGGATCTGATTACTGAAGTGTCGAGTTCCGGAATTTACGGAAGATGAGCAAGGCACCGTATGGTTCAAGGATAGGATGTGTGTTCCTGATATTAAAAGCCTTCGAGAGACTATTTTAAAGGAGGCCCACGACTCGGATTATTCTATTCATCCTGTAGTACCAAGATGTATCAGGATTTGAAACGTAAATATTGGTGGTATGGATTGAAAAGAGATGTAGCTGCACATGTGGCTATGTGCGATGATGTCAAAGAGTTAAGGCTGAACACCAGAGGCCAGCTGGACTATTGCATCCACTGAAGATACCCGAGTGGAAATGGGAAGAGATTGGTATGGATTTCATTACTGGATTGCCTCGCACCCAGAAAGGATATGATGCTATATGGGTGATTGTGGATAGATTGACTAAAGTGGCTCACTTTATTCCTGTCAAGACTACTTATAAAGGTTCTCAGCTAGCAGAGTTATATATGGCTCGGATTGTGTGTTTACATGGAGTACCAAAGAAGATCGTGTCTGATCGAGGTTCACAGTTTACCTCAAGATTTTGGAGAAGCTTTCATGAGAATATGAGTACAAAGTTGAATTTTAGCACGGCTTATCACCCTCAGACTGATGGGCAGACCGAAAGGACTAATCAAGTGTTGGAAGATATGTTTGAGAGCTTGTGCACTTCAGCATGGAGGAAGTTGGGATAAGAGTCTACCTTACGCTAAGTTCTCATACAACAATAGTTATCAGGCCAGTCTAAAAATGTCACCTTTTGAAGCTTTATATGGGAGGAAGTGCAGGACTCCTTGTATTGGGATCAAACTGGAGAAAGGCAGTTCTTTGGGCCTGAATTGATTCAAGAGGCAGAAGAACAAGTCCGTATAATTCGAGAGAATTTGAGGGTGGCTCAAACCAGGCAAAAGAGCTATGCTGATAATAGAAGAAGACCACTGGAATTTGAAGAAGGAGATTATGTGTACCTCAAGGTGTCACCACTTCGTGGAATGAGAGATTCAAAGTTAAGGGCAAATTGTCCCCACGCTATATCGGACCATTCTTGATCTTTAGGAGAGTTGGTGAGATGGCATACCAACTCGAGTTACCGAATAGTCCTATCGGATGTGCATAACGTGTTCCACGTATCTCAACTAAAGAAGTGTCTCCGTGTCCCTAAGGAACAGTTATCCATGGAAGAGCTCAGTGTTCAAGGTGATTTGACTTACACGGAGTACCCGATCAAGATTTTGGATACTTTGACTAGAGTTACAAGAAATAAGGTGATAAAGATGTGCAAAGTCCAATTGAGTCACCATGGTGAAGATGAAGCAACGTGGGAAAGAGAAGAAGAGCTTCGCATAGATTTTCCCCATCTTTTCCCTAGATCTTCTTAAATCTCGAGGACGAGATTATTTTTAAGGGGGGTAGGATTTGTAACACCCACTTTGTAAATTGCTAGAAATAATACCAATAGAGAAACAATTCCTCTTTATGTGAGTTTGACCTTCATGCATCATCATATGTGAACACCATGTCCAAGAACAATTAATAAAAAGATATGCTACTAAATCATTGCATCATGCTGAATATTTTATTTTTGTGTGCATTTTGTAACAAGAAAATATTAAAGACCAAAAAAGGGAAATTAGATCCTAAAAGAAATTCTTGAATCTAGAAAAGAGAAGGAATATGAAAACATGAATAATATATTTGAATAAATGTCCTCAAACCTAATACATTTGATTGCACAAATAGGGTTTGAGAATGAACTAGTCACAAGTTTGAATTTAAATTAGTATTTAAATTTGAATTTGTGAAATAATGGAGAAAGAAGAAAATAAAAGAAAATAAAAGAAAAAGAAAAAGGAATACTATACCTGGATGGGCCAACAAACCTGAATTCGGCCCATTAACCCTTAACCTCCCGCACGGCCCAGCTCCTGGTGATGTGGCCGACAGGCGGGCCCTACCTGACAATCGCGCACGCGCTCACCAGCCATCTTCCCTTCCGCTGACGCGTGGGGTCCACCGGCAGTCACCTCGCGCGCGCGCCGTTTCACTTCCACCTGGGACCCGTCTGTCAGCACCATCAACTACCTCCGATCGCGGCGCGGCTCATGCGGACCTGCTCGGGCCCGAGAAAAGCGCCGTTGACCGGAACAAACCGGATTAAAACCCCAATCGACCTCCGCCCCATCCGCGCATTACCCAGTCCAAGGGCTGTGTGAACAAGAGCTCCACATCAAGATAAATTGCGCCGCCAGGAAGCACCATCGCGTCACACCTCGGCCACCGTCAACTGTTGCGGTGGGTCGCCAGTGTGGTACTGCAAGAGTCCGCCATAGCTCGCCAGAGAGTTCCAGAACCCCGCCTTGACGAATCCTTGACCGGAGCGCGCCCAATTTGCCGCCACCGTCGAACTTCCGCCCATCGCCGTGGCCACGCTCCTGCGCCTCATTCCGTCGGTAAGAAACCCATCCAATCGAACTCCCACCGTGGCTCTGGGGTGAGCCGCCGTGACCTGTGCGGGGTGAGGGAGAAAGCTGGTGACCGTGGATCTCGGGATGGACGGTTCGGATGGCTCGCCGCCGTGGCCAGCGCGGAGGGTGAAGATGCATCCGTGGCCGTCGATCGTTAAGTGAACGGATCGGGCGAGATCTCGTCCGGATGATGTCTGGACCGTTGATTCCGTAGCATGTGCATCGGATTAGATCTGGCTTATTTGAAAAGGTGACCGTAGATCGGGGATCAACGGTGTTCGGTGGAAGCGGATCGAGTTGCCATCGGTTTTGATCTGGGCCCTTGGTTTCTAATCTAACGGCTCTAGTTACCCGATACCCCTTCGGCCTGCAATTCTTTCTAAAGAGACCCTCCACTTTAAAGCTATTCAACCCGCCGTCCACAGGGCCTATTCTCTGGTCTCTGAATTCTTACCTCGAGCCCCCTGTGCTTAACTGAAATTGAGGCCCAGTCCAGAATATAATAAAATCAGGGAAAATGATTTATAAATAGATTTTTAATAGGAAAAAATAATTGTTAGAACTTCAATAATTCATAGAAAATGCATATGTACTCCAAATTACTCCATTCCACTTTCTAAAATTTTATAATTTTATTCTCTATCATTTAGAGCCTCTGTTTTATCATGAAAACAGTAAGAAAGTTATCTCTCACTTAATCCTATTTTAAACACATAAAACCTTTGAAAAGTCATAACTTAAATTCTATAACTCCAAAAAATTATGATTCCTGTTCCTAGAATTTTATTTTATTATGTAGAATATTACTGTGTATTTTGTTTATATGTTTGGTGTAATGTTAATTTCTCTATATGCATTGTGCTTGTTTGTATTATGGCGAGTAGAAGAGCCCGTGACCGAGGATCCTGGTGAGCAGCAGGTTGAAGTAGCTGAGCAGGAGCTCATTGAAGGCAAGTTGTGCCCTTGACCACTTTTACCCAATAATGTTCTCTAATTATCATTCACTCATGCATAGGTTAATTTTGATGGGACCCAATAGGTCACCCTAGATTGTTTATCTCATTACCTTGTTTACCCCTGATCACTTGGTAGTTTGCTATTGCTTTACATGGTTTTGGGATAATCATTTATTATATCTATGTTCCAATTATTCTTGTTATTTTGTTTATGTTCATGTCAAGTTCATTAATGTTAATTGGAACATAGAGCTTAACTTGAGAACCACGTGCCACCACAAGGGTTTAATGGGACGCCCTTGGCTGATTAATTAGGAAAGCTAGTGGAAGACTACCTTACCCGAAAGGGGCAAGGGCAGTAGGGGAGTGGTCAGTGTAGGGAGGTCCTTGCTTGATTTTGCTGTGATGGCGGTCAGGCAAGAACCCTGCATTGGAACTTCCTATAAACTGTAGCGGGTTTTCGGAAGCTAGTGGAACTTTGTAAAGGCCTCATAGTGTTGCCTTGCCGCGCTTCCTAGGTAGAGGTGTATGGGAAGTCGCGATCCCTTGGCAGATGGGTAGCATGACTTGTGGGTAAAGGGTACAACCTCTGCAGAGTGTAAAACTGGTATACTAGCCGAGCTCGCGGTCATGAGCAGCTCAGGACTCTCTGATGTTTAAATTATGGAACTTAAATTTAATTTTGTCATATGCATTGCATGGATTGTTATTAATTTTGTTCTATTACTTTATTTATGGTTTGGTATTTACTTACACTTAGTAATTGCTAATAAATTTTTGACCAACTACTTAAAAGCAATGCTCAGCTTTAACCCCTATCATTGATTAGCCTTACACAACACATGAACTCACACCTTTGTGAGTTTATGTCCACTGGTTCCCCACAACTTGTGGAGCTATGATCATGTGTGAGCTCACCCTTGCTGTCTCACACCCCCCCACAGGAGAAGAACAGGTGGTTCAGGAGGAGCCACAAGGCGAGGAGTATGATCTGATCTAGGTGGCGTTTCTCAGTTGACATTGGCGCCAACGATCCTTAGTTCGTTTTATCTTTATTATTTTATTTTGTAATAAGTCTTCCGCTATGTAATAAATACTCTGATGTTTTATGACATTTATCTCTATACACTCTGTTATTATATATGTTGTCTTCTTGGCGCATGTATGAGATGCACCTGGCTTTGTTCCTTAAAGCCGGGTGTAACACCTAAGGCAAACCTTAGATGGGATACACAGTTCCGACTCACCCGAGGCCAACCTCAGGCGGGAGATGCAGTTTTGACTCACCTGCGGCCAGCCTTGGACAGTAGATGCAGTTCTGACTCGCCCAAGGCCAGCTTTGGGTGGGACACGCTGTTCCGACTCGCTCGAGGCTAGCTTTGGGCGGGAGAAGCAGTCATGACTTGCCCGAGGCCAACCTCGGACATGACACACTATTTCGGCTCGACCGAGGCCAACCTTGGATGGGAGACGATGTTCCGACTCGCCCGAGGCCAGCTCTAGATGGGAGACGTCGTTCCAACTTGCTTGATGCCAGCTCTAGGCGGGAGAGCAGTCACAACTTGCTCGAGGCCAGCTCTGGGCGGGGGATGCTGTTCCGACTCACCCGAGGCCGACCTCGGACGGGAGCTTGTTCTGACTCGCCCAAGGCCAGCTCTGGGCGAGAGAAGTAGTCACGACTCACTCGAGACCAACCTCAGGCAGGAGATGTAGTCGTGACTCATCCGAGGCTAACCTTGGGCAGAGAGGTTGAGCATACTCGAAGAGCTAGATACTCAGAGATAACTCAGATGAAGGGCAACTAAACTCTGGATAAGCAGGAG
The DNA here is from genome assembly GCA_029449295.1 of Zea luxurians. Classification (NCBI taxonomy): domain Eukaryota; kingdom Viridiplantae; phylum Streptophyta; class Magnoliopsida; order Poales; family Poaceae; genus Zea; species Zea luxurians. Next base: position 110,935,264 of record JAOPSE010000009.1, on the reverse strand, counting down.
TGCATGCCACGGTAAAAGGATATGTTCAGGTGGAGTTAGATAGTCATTGCAACTTGTAAAGGGATAACCCTCTGATGATCTATATAAGGCTGAAGAGGTACCCCTACAAAGGCATATCATCTCATCACATCCCATGACCACCTCATAGCTCATTAGCCTTCTCATAGCAACTAAGGCACCACTAGATCGACGGGAGAATTCACCCTCCACTGCCCACAACTCACATGTAACATGTGTACACCAGTAATACTCAAACACTTAGCCTCAACAGGAAGTAGGGTATTACGTATTCGAGTGGCCCGAATCTGTATAAACTCTTGTGTGATCCGACATGCACCCGCATGTACCATCGTGCTCAATCAACGATGTCGTCTTTCCTAAAGGCATCACGTGGGGAACCCCGTGGTGCGCAGTCGGGTCATAAACACCGACAGTTGGTATGTGACTCATCGGACTGAGGACACAAAGAGGCCATCTTTAGCACTTCAACACCCTGGTTCACTGGACCAGTCGGGTGTGCCACTAGACTAAAGTTCTAGAGATGTTGTTTTTGAGAAGCTAAAGACCCTAGCGCACCAAACTAGTCCAACATGCCACTGAATCGTTAAGTTCCAACAGTTACTTTCAGATCCTATGCTGGAGTTGACGTGGCAGGGGTCCTATGTGCCACTAGACCAATAGCGTGCAACTTGACACTTCAGAATGATCACTGATCGGAAGTATGACAAGGGTCCGTGCTCCACTGGACCAGTACTGTTCAAGGTCCGTGTGCTCGTAGAAAAACAATTTTGCATTGATGTCCAACGGTTATATGGGTTTTTGGGGGCTATAAATACACTCCCAACCATGTCATTCAATACACTACTCTTGAGCATTCACTCCTACAAGTTAGAGAAGCATTCTCAACACCCCAAGTGATGCAAGTGCTCCATTTGAGTAGACTTCATCCTCTAGAGAGAAAAGAGAGTGTGCACTTATGATAGAACTAAAAAGAGTGTGTTTGGTGTTGATGTGTCTTGGTGCAAGGCACCCGTTGAGATTGTAAAGGCTAGCAAGAGGCTCCGATGTTTGTGGTGTACCATGTGGGAGACTTAAGTCTCTTGATCATTCGAGAAAAGAGAAGTGGGCTCAAATTTGACCTTCGAAATCACTCGAGAGGGTTGAAAGTCTAAATACATATGAATAAAAAGTCTAACCTTCAAGTGAGGCTCGGCCCTGTCTTCCCCAGACCGAACCTCCCTCGGGAGCTAGAAGGGCGGAACCCCCTTTGTGCCACTTTTTCGCAGACAATTTTTCTTAAAAAACGAGTTCCCTGCTTTGGCTTAGTAAAAAAACAAAATCCTAAAAGAACAAGAGACATCCTGATAGGAAAGGGTGGCCGAGCCGCAAGACACCTACATCTCTGGGATACGGTTTCCTCACTCACCATCCTTCTCTTAGGAAGGCAACTTGCGTTCCGATAGGAACTCCGCAAAAAGAAAATGACGAACACAAAACATGAGAAAAAGTGCACAACAGAACACAGGATAAAAAAAAGTCTTGGGACAATGTACATAGAACGAGCTCAAAAGTTTGTTACAACCCCGCAGGGCAAATGGCTTAAGCATCAGAAGGGGGCGAGGCAACACCCTCGACGTCATCGGACCAAGTGCCAAGCGGAGAGATTGGTGGAACCACCTCTTCTTCCAAGTGGTGAGCCAACGCCACAACCGACCCCTCGATGACGTCGGCGAGCCTTCGAACCTCTGCATCGCAATATCATCCTCATCGGGCATGATATAGCCCTTGCTCACCTGCCCGAGGTCTACCTTGTAGTGGGATGCAACGATGGCCAATGCCCGCTTCACTCTGGTGTGAACGGCCTCACGGAGTTTGCTCCGCATATGGCCACTCAGGGCCAGCATGCGGCTCCGTGGCGACCCACCCGAGGGGATATCTCTAGCGCTGAAGGTTAGGCCAAAGTCCGCCACAACCTCGAATAGGGCGTTGAGCTCGGCGATCTTCTCATCGACGGCTCGGGGAGCGTTAGGACGTATCGATTGAGATATTGAGGTCCAACTTAAGCTCGTAAATCAATCATAAAAATGCTGAGAAACAACTAAAGTGATCTAGGTGGGTGAAGTATAGGTCAACAACACATACCTCCCACTTGGGTCCTCAGGCCCTGGGCCTCGGACTGCTCGGCCTTAAGATCCTCGGCGAGGGATCCGGCTTAGGAAGAAGCCTCGGCGGCATGACGCTGAAACTCCTCCCGCTCGCTAGACACCCTCTGAATGTTCTCTTTCAGCAAGCGGTCCTCCTTCGCCAAGGGTGCCACCTCCCGACGTGTGGCTGCGGCCTCATCCCTAAGCTCCGAACACAACATTAGGAGATCTACCACCTCAGCGCTTTTTCGGCAAGCTGCTCATTTGATTGATCAAGCAAGCCCCTCTGGCGCTGCAGCGTGTCCCAGATGCCGTGCTGTAGCAAAGGAATACGGACTTGGCCATGGACTTCACCATGAGATCCTTAGAGGAAAGTGTACACCATCAAGACATGCCCTAGGAAAAGGAATATGTCGCCATACAAGATGCTCAATCGTCTTACCCGACCCATGTGCTGGAACTCACCCCACACCTCCTGCTCTTCCCCATCATCACTGATGAACATTGTCTTATCGTCTACGTCTAGCCACGAAAGGCGTGGGCCTCCCCAATCAAAGGGATTCCTCTTGATGCAGACGACGCCACTGTTCCCCTCATCGTCAAGGAAGAGCACGGTGGGCTCCAAGACTGGGACCTCGGCTACCTCGAGGGAATGGCCTCTTCAGCGTCAGCCACCCCTTGCCTTGGCCAGAAATCGAGGAGCCAAGGAGGGAGATCACTATTTCCATAGGAGTCAGCGCCGCTGCCACCGATGCCGCATCAGCCACCCTCGGCCCTCCGCAGATGGGTCGGGGATGACCTCGATAGACATTGTTGGGGATGCCATAGCCACCTCAGCAGTAGGGACCTCCTATCCGGCCTGCTCCTCTAGGGCAAACCTGGCTGCCATGGAACCCTGCTGAAGGGCCACCTGGGCAACATAAACCCAAGGGACGGAGTGGACCACAACCCTGACCGATGACCCCACGCTTGTCTTCACGACCTTTGCGAGGATAAAGATCTGCGCGCCTACCTTACGCTTTAGGCTGAGGTATGAAGAAGCAGAGAATCACACAACTCAAAAGCAGGATCGAATTCCATTACCTTTCAAATAACTTACCCGAACCTGGGCATGCCTAGTGTCCTTGGCCCTTGACTCCTTAGGCCCTTTGCCCCTAAGGTCAGCACCTGGAGCAGGTCGGCGGCCTCTCCACCGCCGCTGCCTCCTCCTCGACTACGAGGTAGGCCCTGGCTCGATAGACACCCTTGCCTCGGGCAGAGGCGCTGACACCCCAAACCCAGGCACGTACATGTCCACACCACTAGATGAGCCCATCGAGGCTGGCTCAGACCAGAGCCTGACCTCTAGGCTGAAGCCCAACCAAACCTCCATCCCCTCGTCGTTGTCTTCATCTGTGCTAGGGGATGCCTCCAGCGGCACCCCTCCCTCTCCTACGCACGGTGGCACTTCTCCAAAGCATCGTGGGTCGCCCTCTTCTCGTGGGCCCGCTTCTTCTTCATGTCCTTCTTCTTCTTTTGCTCCTCTACGGTCAACCGGCGCGTCGACTGACCAGTCGCATCCTCTGGGATCGGGGGCAGGGCAGTTCAATACCCTCGCAGCCACTTCGGATGAGCGAAAAACAGGTTGAGGTGAAGGAGAAAGGTGAAGGCAGAAGTAAAGTTCAAAACTTATCAGGGACACATAGCCCCATTTAGGGCGCATCGAGACAAGGACGGTGTAGTCTGCCTTCCCCACCAACCCCTTCACTCACCTGAGGAACTCATCAAAGGAGAGGGTAGCCGAGGCAATCCGAGAACTCTCCACGGAGGCCTCAGGATCATTTTGTCCAATAGTAGCCACCACTCCACCAACGACAAAACCCTCCTGTGGTGGAAAGCGGCAACAACCCTAGCTACAGTGAACCCCCGGTCGTGGAGCCTCCGTAGGGCATCCATCCGAGGCTGCAGCTAGGCCTAGTGCTCCCACGGCGCTCCCCATCGCTAGTGCTTTCCCCCACCTCGGTCATGACCCGTTGGGTGTACTCCGGCAACCGCTCGTCGTTGTTGCAGAGATAAAACCAGTGGCTCTGCCACCCCTTGTTCGACGAGGTGAGGGTGACAGGATGTAGAGCTATGTCTGATCTAAGAGCAGCTGGAGAGTGCAATCGCTGGCCCTCACCGTGTGGCGCACCTTCCTCACCTCCGAGGCAAGGGAGAATGGCTCCACGCAAAAGAGGTGTGGCCACAAGTCCTAATAGGGCTCGATCCCAAGGAACCCCTCGCAGACTGCCGTGAAGATAGTCACAATTGGGCTATGGAGTTAGGGTTGAAGTGATGCAGCTCCACCCAATAGTACTGCGGGGTGCCCTCATGAAGCGGCTTGCGTGCACCCCAAACCCCTACTCGTGGAAGGGGATGAAGCTGACCACGTAGCCCCTAGGCAGGGTCATGTGATAGAACCTCCCAAGTTATTAGGTCCACCTACAGTTGTCCTTTCCAACGGACTTTAGACAACCCTGTAGATGCACATAATCACTCAACAAGTTCGGTACTTGTATACTTAAAATCCTCGCCCAAGAGCACTTCACCCGTCACGCAGATATTACATGACATCGGAGGAAATAGCGGAAGCAATTATAATAACTTAATTTACATTTATTCAAATATATAGAGAGAGTATTATAGTTATTACAAAACCAGGGTATATGAGTACATAGAGTATTATTATTACAAACCCGGGAGGCAAAAACCCCTCCCGCATAAGAGTATATTGTTTTTCAAGAGGGAGGCCAACATCCTCCTGTGACTTCACTACTGTGACTCCTCCTTGGGCACCACCTTAGAATAAAAACAGCAAAAGTCTGTTGTTTCCTCACCTACAACAACATGGGTTTGAAAACCCTGAGTACAGAGTGTACTTTCGTAAGCTTACCCATCAAAGAAAAGACTCTCAAGGATATGCTAGCTTGAGGGAGTCAAGGTAAGGCTATTCAAGAATCAAAGATTCTGTCTGTAGAAATGCTTACTAATAGTGAATCCTTAAAAATCCAAATTTATTAGCAAGTTAAGTCATTACCTATGACTAGAGTTCTTTCTACCCTAGTTCAAGCACTTGGCCTATACTAGCCGTCTTTTATCATCCCGTCAGTTCACTGGATTGCTACGTGTAAGTCAGTGACCAAGTCTTCATATCCGAGAAGTAACGGTGATCTGAATCGATTAATACTCAGATGAGGATCTCCAATCACATGACATATGTAGCACTTAACCCTTGCATATGTCAACTCGCCACCGGGTTTCTTAAGACCAGACCGGGTTCACGCCAACCGAGAGCATAGATACCACCGTCCAGCCTCTTGCCATGGAGGGTACACGCTACTCTCGCCATCTCTCCACTTCCATTGCATGTTGGCCTTTCTGGTATTAGTCTGCCCGAGGCAAAGCTTACCCATGACGAGGCATGTGACCAGTTAAAGGGTCCTCGGTCAGCAGGACCACATCGACACGGTCCTTAATCGACTCAGACGGAGACACTACACCGAGACTCTCTTCTCGTGCAAGTCACCCACCTGGTCTCAGCTTTATCATTTAAAAACCCAAAGTTTGGTACCTAACAAAGGTACATCTTGTCCGATGTTGAACCCATCATGGCCATGATGGATCCACCATCAAGTTTTATTTTTGAAGACATCCCATCCCATCTGAAGCATCATCTTTTGTTTAAAACAAATCTTTTTGTTTTCTAAAGCAAACTAAGCATCAGAAAACCTTTTAATAAAACAGGTAATCAAGGAATGGTAAACAATTCCAAGGAAGGAAATGCAGCAATTGGTTTAGCACACAACTCCTATCACCTAATGCACCAATCAAGTGATAAAGAGTTGAAAATCACAAGGAAAGGGTAAATGCACTAGGGCTTGCCTTGTGTTGTAGGGAGTCGGGCTCTGTTCCACAGATATCAAAATAAAAACAGTTCCCGATAGGTGGATTTTCAGTTGGTGGTGTAGCTTCTCCTTCTTCAACAACTATTTCTTCCTCGTTTTCTATACATAACCATAGATAACCATAAATGCTCATGTGATGCTATGAATATGCAATTTTGGTAGAAATACTTTGAGTTTGCATCTTGAATACAATTTTCCTTCACGGTTTACCAGGCAAACTAGTGTTTTCTGAGT